>CM062600.1:21877604-24377604 GCA_031468815.1 Morus bassanus | reverse complement strand
TGACTGACTCCTGACCCATACCCAGGCAGAACGCCATGCACTCTAGCTGCTCTCTTGCATGAAGGACAATATAACGGCCCCTCCTCACCGCAGAATCATAATCATTTAGGTTGGAAAAGATGTTTAAGATCAAGTCCAACCGTAAACATAACACTGCCAAGTCCCACTAAATCATGTCCCTAAGTGCCACATCTACAAGCCTTTTAAATACCTCCAGGGGTGGTGACTCAACCACTTCCCTGGGCAGACTGTTCCAATGCTTGACAACCTTTTCGGTGAAGAAGTTTTTCCTAATATCCAGTCTAAGCCTCCCCTAGCGCAACTTGAGGCCATTTCCTCTCGTACTATCACTTGTTACTTGGGAGAAGAGACCAACACCCACCTCACTACAACCTCCTTTCAGGTAGCTTTAGAGCGCGATAAGATGTCCCCTGAGCCTTCCCAGCGTGTCCTTCCTAAAATGTCTCTAGTCCTCAGTTGCAGCCTTCCAGTCATATGAGCTAATCCACCATGTCTCCATGATCCCAATGAGGTCATAGCCCCATGACTGCTTATGCTTTCACTCCTCCTGTTTGTTTGCCATGCAGTATGCATTAGTGTAGAGGCATGCCAGGGGCACCCAAGCGTGCCGATTCCTCAGCCCAGGCTTCAGAGCTTTCCCCACAAGACTGTTCTGCTGCACCTCCTTCCTTACTTGCCTATACTCAAGGGGATTCCACTTCATTTCAGTTGTGTGGATTGCCCTTGTGTTCCCATTAGCCACGGCCCTTGCCTTGCCTGCCCTATCCCTAACTTCCTTAGTTGTTTGTTGAGGAATCTCTCTGTCCCCTGTCACTTCTAGTTTAAAGCTCTCCCTACCTGGTTGGCCAGCCTCTCAACAGATACTTTTGTCCCATTTAGTCAGGTAGATCCTGTCCCCAGAGTGTTTATCTCTTACTTTGGTTAAAAAAACCACTGTATTTTGGACTTACTTAAGCTCAAGGACTCAAACAGCACTGAGATGCAACTACAGAATTAAAGAAGTTTTTGTCTTAGTTCTTCACTCCTTTCACCAAATTATTTGGCTGCTGGTTACGTAGGAATTCTAATATATCAAAATTTTGTCTTGTCTCTTATCTGTAAAGTGTCTGGATGGCTGGTTGTATAGTTACATGTTTTAGGACAGAGTTACCAGGGTGCTGGTGGTAAGGGAGGTAGTCACTACACACTTGTATAGTGACACACTACACACTTTATAATGTGTAACACTTTATAGTGTGTTTTAATCATTTCCAAAGGATGGTCATCTCCTCTGGAAAACAGCTGGATCTAATTCTGAATTTGCCTGGTTGCAAGGAGGAAGGTAGTAGTAGTCAAACTGCAGAGTCTGTGTAACTGAAAAATAAAAACATGAGGCATTTATTACATTTTTATACTGTGCCTGATACAGTGATATCCAAATTGAATGTGCTCCTTATGTTTATAAAGATTTAGGAACAACAATAATAAGTACCAGAGCTAATCTACTGATGTAGTTGGCCCCTGTGGTGATGCCAATCACTGTGGAATTCAAGTGCAATATATCATGTAGAATAAGGCCAAATATAATACTGCACCATAAAAATAGCTTTTGTAAATCAATGAGCAGAGAAAATTTTGGCTCACATTTTAGGACATTTTTAAGGTTTGGCAAATTACTAAGTCTTGTAAATGCTACTAGAAAAATTTGAAATAATCTACCTGCAAGTGATGGAACCTTCACATTTTGTGAAACTTCTGTTAGGTATTTTGCAAGATTTTCATAACAAGGTTTGAAATCCACTGTAGAGAGTTAGACCACTCCAAAGAGAATTTTTGGCTCTCAGGTACAAATCTGAAATTATTTAAAAGAAAAAGCGAATTCTTGGCAAGTGTTTAATATGGGGTTTTCAATGTGTTAGAGTGGTACAGGCCTTTCTTTCATAATATCTGTCATTTGAAGAATGTGAAGTATTTCCATTGGGCAATGTTGCTGTAGATAAAATGTAAAGGATTTATTCCATGCAGAAATTATGCTCAGCAAGCACTTTAAACTTTTTAAACTGTGATGGACAGGAGTTCTCTCAAGGGTTTGACTCACTAGACTGTCTTTTTCCTTTGACTCAACTGTAGCAAGATTTTAATCATCCATAGGTGTGTGGCTACATACTATTTTGTTTTATGTAATACATATATGATAAATATACATTGAAGTTTATATTATATTATTAATACATCTACAATAAAAACCTATTTATGTTTACATAAAGAATCAGTTCTCAGTAAATACCTGCTATCTGCTGCCTGTGTTATTGTCAACTCCTTTGAGCCAGTCTGCATGAAGAGAACAAGTTCTCACTTCAAATTACTTCAGTAGCTGAAGTGGTAAAAACTCTTCACTGTGAACTTGCAGATTTGACATTCAAGTCCAGCTGATGACTTATGTGACAGTAATGTGTGTGCATCTTTGTGCATGTTGTGAGTGCATACTGCATTTAAAGTTAGAAAAGCCCTGCTAGTAACTGTGAAAATTTGCCTTTTATATTAATTTGGGTGTAAAGTTGACTTCTTTTGGTAGTGGCATATTTTTGAGAGTGCTTGAGGGAAATGGGAAGCCCCATCTTTCATAAATAGTATGTAGCAAATGAAATATATGTGAATGGGAGGAGGACAGAGTGCTGAGGAGAGCAGAAACTCTTCTTGTCAGAGAATGAAATATCTCTGTGTTCATGCTCCAGATGCATCAAAACTATTTAATAGATACACTATCATCACCACCCCAAAAAAATTGTCCTAGACCCAGGAGCGTTCTTGGAAGAGTAGCATTATTCCCGCTCAGGTGACCCAGTGGGTCAGAGCCTGGCTAACGAACAGTGCGGCTTTTCACCTCTAGGTATATTGAATACTACTTTCTTCATGGGATTGAAAATTACTGTCACCTAATGACTGGAAAATTTTGTCCTGAGTTACACTGGAGGCTTAGATCTAGATTTTGTCAAACTCATCATTGCACTTTATTCAAGATTGGAAGTACTGTGAGACAGGGATTCAGCATGTAGTACAGCAAGGCCTGATCTTGTCTGGGTCCCCAGTCTTTTACTGGGAACCAAAATTTCTTTAGTCATTGTATGAGCATCAATAACAATGTCATTTCATACACAATGATGGAGATAGTGACTTTTAAAATTACATATCAGATTTAAAAGAATAGTAATACTGTGTCTCCTGAAATATTTTGTGAGTTTTTCTTTGTGGGTTACTCACTTCCCGTAACTAAATATATAACATTAAGAAAAATGTTACCTGTCGTTGTTTTCCATTTTCTCATGTTATTACTTTGTCTAATTACTACTGTGTTCTTTGACATACCTTATTACTTCAGTTAAACTGTATAGTATTAATTTTTTTAAGTTTATCCCTAGATTATCACTTTGCATGTATTTAGATAGTTACTGATTTTTGAAATTCTGTTCATTGTTAAATATTTTCTGTGTTTGAGACTCTAGTGTCTTTATATGAACAAAGTAGACCTAGTATGCCAGTGATACTGTATGAGTTTGATCACCAGGTTACTAAAGAAGTTTCAATGTACGTACATTGAAAAGTATGTTTCTGCTGAAAGTTAGAAATTTCCATAAAGCAAGATGAGGCGTACTATGCTATTGTAGGCTGTACTACTCTAGAACATTGCAGAGCTGCATAGAAACTGAATGTAATATACTAAGTGTAGTTAAATGAATTAATTGAGAGGGATGCAAGTGTGTTGTCTGGTAAGGTAGTAGCCTTTGAGTATGAAAAATGAGATTTGGCATCAAAACTAATACTATGAGAATAATTATGTTTCGGAGGTAAGGTGATACCTTTTCAACTCCAGACTTCAAGCCACTTCCAAGGACAGGATTATTTATGTCTTTCTGAAAATCTGAATCATTTTAAACACCTCAGTAGATAATGTTGGATTCTTCACACACTTCATAACTGCTCAGTTCTTCTATTTGCTTTACTAAGAAACTATATTTAAAGGCCTGATTTTCATGTTGTTCTCATGATCCCTGTGAGTGGCAGGGACACCAGTTTAATTTTCATGTAGTTGTATAAAAAATTTGATCTCCTGAAGGAACTGAACCATGTCTGTACCAGCTTGCCAGATCAGTTGAATTTATTTGGATAAAATATGATTAGGTGGGTCAGTATCAGGTTACATAAATTTTATTTGCATCAAAGTGGTTATTCCTGCATTGTTTGTCCTTAAAATTTAGAAGGATTCTTACAGTACAGATATCCTTCTGTTCTTGCAGAAATTATTCATCTTTGAATGCGAAGCTTAATTGAACTATGCTAGCCGTAGTCTCCAGTAAATGCATGGATCACAGGACAGTGCAGAGAAGACAGTTGTTTGCCCCAATTCTGTTACATTTCTGATACCGATGTGAGCACAGCTGGTGGAAAATGGTGTTTCTGTGTCTCACAGCAAATCCTTTGTCTTGCAGGGCTATAATCCTCAGAGGACATGCTTTACTTTCATCTTGCAGTTTTTCGAAGACAGTCTCAGCTGTTAATTATTGAGGCTAAGGGTTATGAAATACAAAGTACTGTTCAGTGGCTTTGTAAGGATGCAGCATTGATGCATTCACAGTCTAGAGAGCTTTGAATGCTACCGTGTACTTCATTTCTGTATGTAATTTCATAAACTCTTACATTAACAGAGAGCACCTCAAAGCAAGCATGATGCAGGTTCCCATGATACAGAGAGGCAGAATGAAGGTCAAGGAGCAGCAGAAATCAGCATGGCAACTAGCAGTACTGGTCAGGTAAATTGATTATTTTGTTTGTTAGTATAATTAAATACTCAAAATGTACAATGCTTATATATTGGTATATACCTTACGGTGTTTGTATGCCTGCTCATTTTAAAAAGATACATGTCTTTCTTCTTTCCATCTATATGTGAGAAATTTCTCGTATTTATAGGAAGGGAATGTTTTAATAAGATGAAGTATATATATTCAATAATGCGGGGAGCATTTTTCTTTTGTTTAAATGATTAATGAGCCTAATGCTATCAAGGAGAAAACAAGAATGACTACAGAAAATTTATTTTATTGTAGGTGAACAGTAATATTAGCAGTATGATTTAATTACGGAAAATTGTTCAAATTTTTACTTTGGAAATTACCACTGAAATATCAGTGATTTTTAAAAAACAGGAGGACCAAATGGCAGGTTTATCATTAATGTTTCTTTAATACTGTATAGATAAAGCTTTGAAACAGTAGTATCAATGAGGTAGTCTCCTGGCAGTGGGCTGAAGGGTTATTTAAATGCAGCTAAATAAACTTTCATTGCTCTTCCTTTTACTAGTGAAATACATTAGTGGAATATTTTGAGGGGTACAATAAATTCTTTACTTGTCTTTTAAAATAAATATTTATCAAAATTTATGACTTCTCTCTTTGGCTAAAAATACTTTGATTTATTTACCATGTGCTAATGATCATCCCCTTCATGATTTCCAACTGTAGCTGAGACATTCCCACTAGTAATTTGGGTTCTTAAAACTTCACACTACAAATTTAATAGTTGGATTCATATGCAGAATATTTTTGCTACTCCAGGGAAGTAGAATTATTTAAATCCTTCTGAAAGTGTCTTGTACAAGAAGATTTATCAGAAAGAATTGTGGTTTGACTAGAATATTTCACT
This sequence comes from Morus bassanus, assembly GCA_031468815.1. Lineage (NCBI taxonomy): Eukaryota > Metazoa > Chordata > Aves > Suliformes > Sulidae > Morus > Morus bassanus. Next base: position 24,371,904 of record CM062600.1, on the reverse strand, counting down.
TGATTAAACATTAAGTACAGCCCATAATTTTGCTTTTGAAATAATGTTTGATCACCATTTGGAATTAAGTTCTATCAGCCATATCTGAGCAATTGCTTGAGGCTCTGACTCTAATTATTATGACAGCTTTATTGTTTGGGAAGAAAATAGTTCAGTGCTGCTTTGGGGCTGAAAGCGTAATGTATTTAAATAATTGATGCATTGTGGCTGTATTGTCCATCTTCAGTGTATGAATCAGGAGTTATTCTGGACAACATATTTTACAGGGAAGGAAGGAAGAAGGGATTGTTGTGTCTTGGCAGACTTACACAAGTGGGAGATTCATTTATACTTCATTTGAGGTCTTAGGTTAAGGATTTCTACAATTTTGAACTTTGCCTTATAAAAATGTATAAAACATGCATATTCCTTCCTCCTGAAGTTGGATAGATCTAGGGCGCTGAATCTGTATTAAAAGAGACATCTGGGGATTATTTACTTTCAGTGCAAGTCCAGACAGAGAACGTTTAATGGATGGGGCATAACATTTATTTCTGATAAACCAGCTCAATGTACTTTGAGCAGTCACTGTTCAACTGAGTGCAAAGGAAGTGTTATCCAAATCATTTGGTTCTAACTGGTTTTGTAGTTATATAATCAATGTTAATTGAAGCACTGCCAACTGAAACCAAGATTTTTCAGGATTCAGTTATGTGCTTTTCTGCACCATCTTTCAGCTGTCTTCTCGTTTCCATTACGCTCACTATCCTGCTGCTGAAGTAAAATTTTTTTCATACCTTTGTTTTGCAAGTTTTGTAAAGGTGTTCAGTGAGATTGTCTATTTTGTTAAGAAAATGTGCCACAAAATAGGGAAAACTACGTAACTGACAGAGTAAATAGCAAGCATAGTAAAACAATGAGTGAAAGACAATAAAGTATAAAAGGAGAAAACAAGATGAAGTAGACAGTTGGAAGGCTCTGAAAGAGAAGGTTCTACACCAGAAGGGTGCACGTAAGATCTCCTTGTCTTTTCTCAGATGAATGGCTACACGCCTTACACTAGTTCTTTCACATCAGTCTTTAGAAGCCAGTAAGAAACATAATTACACTTCATTTGGGCATCCTGGCATCCTCAAAGTAGCAAGGCCCCATGATGGCTCAGGAAATAGTTGTCTGAATCAAAGTTGATACAGTTTTGGGGAAACAATAGGAAAATTTTGCTATTTCTGTCTACACCATGGTCAATTTTAATAGGTAGTGCTCCAAACTTATGTCTCTTTTACTTTCTTGCATAAAATGATTGTACTGAACCTAATAATGGAGAGTTCTGGTACGTACATTATGTTGAACATGTAATCCTCTGAATGTACTTTGAGGTAAATATGATATGAAGGGATTGCTCAATATAAAAATCTGGGAATTCATTCCCATATTCCTAGCACTGCAGATTATTTAAGTGAATAATTGAGAAAATCCAATATAATTTTCATTCTAAGCTTTAAGATTTTGATTTTTTCATATTTTCTCTGAATATAAGGGCTTCTTTGGATAAGAAATACATATTAGAATAAATTGTGTTATTTAAATCATTCTAGTTATACTCTTTTAGAATAATACTTATTCTGGAACGTGCATGAAATGTTCTGGATTCAAGTGGGAGAGTGAAATGAGTATAGTAATGTCTGTTTAAATATTCCAGTGTAACTAGAATTTTTTTAAGATGTTGAACAGTATGAACAGCAAATACTCAGAGAGGAATATTATTCATCTTTCTTCATGGTGCACCTAGAAAAAACATAGAAATTATTTCAGTGTCTTTCATACGGTTTTCGTCAATGTGTTACATTTTTATTGAAAAAAAAAAAAAAAAAATTACACTCAATCCAGAGTGCTTGTAAAAGTTGTTTTGCAAATTAAGCTAATAATTGCATGATTTAGGTTTTGTAGAGGATCAATAAAATATGGGTGACTACCTCAGTATAACAGTGTTCTGCTACTAAAAGTGTTCATTCTTCAAATGTATTTTCAAGTTCCCCAAAGTGAATGGGAAGGGAGAGACATAGTAAGGGAAACTTCACAGATAGGAAGCAGAGAAAAAGAAAGCAAGCAACAACAAAAGAAAAAAAAAGGCCAAAAAAAAAGGCAAAGTGAGTGAGTGGATAAAAGATGGTGAAAAATGTAAATACACAAAATTGATTAAAAGATTAAGGTTAGATTATAATCTATTATAATAGGTTATATATGATATACTCTATAGAACAGATTAAAAGATGCTGATAACTGGGTCTTGCGCTACTGCAGGTAGGAGCGTGCTATTTACAACAATTTCTAGGAAAATTACAAGAAATAGTGGCAGCTTATTTTAGTGCTTTTCATTAAAAACTGAAATAGATTCATCCACTCATAATTTGCTTTTGGTATGGACAAATTCAAGTAGAGTTACACCTTGTCCAGATGAATCTCTTTTAACTTGTCAGTTCTTGCATACCTGGTTGTCTTCTGAAGATGTACAGACTTATTCCTATGTACTACATAATCTGACATAAAAGATGAGGCTTTTTTTCTCTCTGTAAAAATCATAATTTGATTTGTTGCAAAGTCCACTTCTCCTACTTATTGGTTATAATATTAATTATAAAATAATTCCATTGAAAATACAACTCTATTGAGAATTAATTTCAGGAAAAGTGGTTAATAAAACCCAGTTTGACAGTGACCTCTAAGTTGTGTCAGGGCAGAGAGAATCTAACTTAACAAAACTAAGTTGAGAGTTAATTACTATCAGTACGATTTCATGATCCAGTGCTGAAACTGAATTAGACAATAGTTGTTTTTTCACTCAGACTTTGTTTTATACTGAATTGCTTTTTAAATTTGTAGGGTTCTGCTGCTCGAATGGACCATGAGACAGCCAGTGTTATGAGCTCTAGTAATAACTATTCTGTTCCTCGCAGACTGACAAGCCATCTGGGTACCAAGGTAACCGAAGATTACAAACCACAGGTCGCTAATGCTACATTTTTACTAATACAATAAACTCATTGTTTCTGCCAATAGCACTAATATTAGCTGAACTATCTATCCATTCATAGTAATTTTATGGAGTTAAAATTTCAGAATATTTTTCAACTTTTAAAATACATGCACAGAAATCCTTTTTTTTTACTTGTTGATGATCAGTTGACAGTTATTACATTAAGGAAAAAATGATTGCTAGAAATTATTAAAATATCTAAAAAGTTTGTGATGTTGATTTATAATCTATGATAAAAAACTAACCCTTTTAAGAGCAGTTCTTCAAATACTTTTTCAGAGTCCAAATTCACAAAACAGTTGCTAAGAAATTAAAGGGCAGGGGGAGTAAGCCCTTCACGATGGTAAATGTCTGTTCACAAAAGACTGTGCTCAAAGTATATGTGCAGCATGAAAAGAGAGGGGAAGAAAAGGGCAAATCTGTAACACAGAATTGAGTTAATGAACCACTGGAGTTTATCCTGCCTCTGGAAATGCCAGCAGTATAGACAGTGTAGATACTATTGGTGTTGTGCTGAGCAGAATCTTCTGGGAAGCTGGACATAGTATGAATTACTTTGGGCCTTAAAACAACGGTACAATGTTGTAACTTCGGTCCTGCACTGTATGTGTGTTCCAAATGGGGGTGACATCAGCTAATTGGTCTGTATGAGTTTTCATTGCAAACTGTAGAATTCCCAAAAGCGGCAGACAAAAGGAGAGCCCTCGAAGGCAGGGAAAGGAACTGAGTGTGGATGGATACAGGCAAAGAAATAGGTTGAACTACGTGTGTTGTGGGATAGGAAAAGCTTAATGTTAATGCATGAGAAGGGAAAGTGGTAGAGATTCTAAACAGAGGAGTGCATTTACAGATGCGCAGAAACAGATGCGTCTGTGGGCAGTGTGTGTATACAGAGAGAGACAGATAGACAATTTTTTTTTGTTTGTTTTTCCTATACTGTATTTGCCACAACCTGGAGGCTGGATTTTGGTGGCTTCTTCAGCTTTATTCGCTGACAAAAACTTTACCTTCCAAATCTAAATAACACTGGATTAAAGCTGCCACTTGAAATATTTGGCAAGAGGCATGCAAAAAGCAGATTAAATTCACTCTCCTTTAAGGATTGACATGGTTTGTTTTAATACTGTATTTGATTTTTCCCAGACCAAGAAGACAGGATCTCCAAACTGGGATGCTAGACTGTCATAAAATTGGCTCCAAGACTATTTCAGTGGATTTTGCATGTGATCATACAGTTACACAGATTCTAAGATTTCTATTGCTTCAGCAGTCCTAAGAGTATTTAGAAAAGTACATGTCAATAGACTTGTTGCTTAGTCTACCCACTGCTGTCCAATTTTTTTGTAACTCAGTATTTGTACTCATCTTCAGGCACATTAGAATTGTTTCTGAAGAAACCAAATAAAATCATTCATTGGTTTGGTAACTTGTGCAAATGTCTAGTTATTAGTAGAAAACTTTGTCTAACAGTCCGAAGTATCATTTCTTCCTTAATTGGTATGTTCTAAAGAAACACACATGCTGCTACTTTACAATTCCCTTTGATAGTTTCTTTATGTTGTGCTTTGATTTTGAATGTTCCTGTTTATCTTGGCTTTAGGAGTTTGGAGTTTCTAGATAGTATCTAAAATCATCCTCTACATCCTGTTATTCTACTGAAAATTCACTAGAAGAACCAAATGCATTTCTTGATCTAAAGCTATTATTGAAGAAAACAGAATGGGAAAGACAAACCAAATAGTGCATTGACCACTGTATTACATGACAGCCAAGGGAATTCTTCAAAAATGGCTGTTTTTTAATGAGAAATTTGGTTACTCCAAGTTAAATGTGTAAAGCTGGGTTTTCATAGCTTGATTCAATTTGACAAATGCTCAGTATTTTATACGTATTAAATGAGCACTTGTTTACTTTTCTGGTTTTGTCCCTGCAAACTTGAAAAAGTGTTAATTTAACTCTTCAGTTTTGCATTTGCTGTGAATAATCTGGTCCATATGCAAGTAAATCATCATAGGAAAAAATTACTAGTTAATTTGAAATAGTTTTAAAGGACAACTTTAAAATACATGGATGTAAGGGTTTTTTTTACCATAATTTAAATTAAAAATTCATGTAATCATTCTTATCCTTTGACAAGAATAATTGTATTTAATGCTACATAACAAGTAGTTTTTCACTGAAGAGCATCTTTACATTAAAGTGTGATTCATAAAGAGCATATTTTTTTTGAGGCAGAATTAATTTTAAATACATTTTAGATTTATCAAACACTTTCACTAGAATGTTTATTTAATCTTTCTGTACAGTGGAAATTAAGTCTTTACCATTGGTCTTGTAGATTAACACAGTTACATACAGCTACCATCCACTACTTCTAGCCATTTATCCAGTAAGTGACATTTATTAAGATTATGAATATAATAATACTTAATTACTTACAAATAGTATGGTTTTTTGCACCATTAGGTAAGGGTTTTTTGCTCATGTGTACCATTTAAATTTCATTTTAATTTAATTTAACGTGTATTTTTTAAATGTAACTGTATTTTTAAAATCATTTGACCTGCAGGTGGAAATGGTGTATTCATTATTATCAATGCTTGGTACTCATGATAAAGATGACATGTCAAGAACATTGCTAGCAATGTCTAGCTCCCAAGACAGCTGCATAGCCATGCGTCAGTCTGGATGTCTTCCTCTTCTCATCCAGCTTTTACATGGCAACGATAAAGACTCTGTCTTGTTAGGAAACTCTCGCGGTAGTAAAGAGGCCCGTGCCAGAGCCAGCGCAGCACTGCATAACATCATTCACTCCCAGCCTGACGATAAGCGAGGCAGACGGGAAATCCGCGTGCTCCATCTTTTGGAGCAGATCCGTGCTTACTGTGAAACGTGTTGGGAATGGCAGGAAGCACATGAACAAGGCATGGACCAAGACAAAAACCCAAGTAGGTTCTGCAAGCCACATAAAAACGTTTCAAGGATATGTTGCAAACAGGGAATTTACAGAAAGTACAACTTTAATCTGATTTATTGAATATATGTGAGTTTTCTTATATATGTGTGTGTGTGTATGTGTGTATGGTTTTTTTTTAACTTGAGGTAGTGTTAGGAACTAGTATCTAATACAGATATGATGCCCTATTTATAAACTTGTTATTTAAATCACAGACTTGGTGTGCTTTCCAGATAATAATGCTAGTGTTTTGTATTTATCATCTGTAAAGTAATATTGAATATGTATTCATATTTTACATTTTAATGGATAGTGAAACATATCTAAATAAATAATCCCAAATTGCTTTTCATGCAGATGTATTCAGGAGATCGCACATTTTGTTTAGGAGACAGACAGAGAGAACAAATTAAATAGTCTCAATCTATTCAATATAATATGAACTGTTACTTATAATGTTGTATGTAAGAAATATTTCAGTATTAAAATATGAGAGAATGGACAATGTAAGTGAATAAGAGTTTTCTCGGGGAAGAGATAGAAAAATTATTTAACATTCTGGATTGCTTAGGTGCTTTTCTGAATTGAGGGTATTTTGTAAATACAGGCTGTAGGTGTCTATGACAGAAGCACTACTGAAGTCACTGGGCTGTGTCATGGGTGTCAGAGTTCACTGCAAGAACCATTTAGCAAGAGTGGAGCTCTGAACAAGATGTACCAGTACCATTTGTGCATTAGCCAGAATCTAGCTCACAAAATTATGAACTTAAAAACATCTTGTTTATGAAACAAAGGGTTTAATTAGCCATTCATAAGGACATAAGAACCAAAGAAACAGCTTCCTGTTAGATGGCATATTATTTAATGCCACCAGAATATTTAACCTTACTGATTTGTTTGACTAAGATTATTAATTTTCAAAAGTAACAAGATCATTTTTTTGTACTGGGAGTCATATTTCTTACTTAACACATACATTCAGAATTCCCTCTAATTTCTTTGTCAGCATCAAATATATTTCTAGTACACTCATTTGTTAGTAACATTCTTAACTAATTGTTCATGGATTACTGGTAAGATACAAACCCTGAACAAAACCATAATTGATTTATCTTAAGACTAGATTCACTTTGGAAAACTTACAATCTAGACAAAATCACCTAGGGAATACTAATTGTTACCTATTTCTGGATCAGTGCCTGCTCCAGTGGATCATCAAATCTGTCCCGCAGTGTGTGTTTTGATGAAACTTTCATTTGATGAAGAACACAGGCATGCGATGAATGAGCTTGGTAAGACCAAATGTTTTTCATTGACTTCTTTTGAGAAGCTTGCTGGAAAACGCTGACACTCCTTGTGTACCTCCCTGGATATATGGCTTTTTTTTACTACTAGTTTAAATAGATCATCAGTTCATTTGTGCCAGTTGTTGCCTTCTAAGTGGTGAACACAGTTTAAATTAACCAGACCATTTCCCAGTGGATAAACTATTATGTCATTACTCTTTTTTCTGGCATGAATTGTGAATATTAGAAGAGTAGTATTATTGTGGAAATATTTGCAATTTTAGAAGCACTGGAGTTAGACTGGAGACTGCTTTCCAGAGTGGGAGGTTTTATGTTGATGTTTTCGTTTTGGGGTTGTGTTGATTTTGGTTGGTTTGTTTTTGGTTTTTTTTGGTCATGAGTTGGTTCCTGTTTAACAGCCTGAATTTTTTAGTCCATGCTCAGTAAATTCTGTGCATGCAATTTTCCTTAATTTCCCACTTTTCATTATCAATGAAAATACTCTTACGTATTTTTCTCAGAAAATAACATTCAGTGATAATTAAGTCAGTAATTTTCAGATTTGCTAAATAGCCTTTTATGTAACTGGTGTGAGTTCATCAGTCAAAAATTATTTTGGCTGGGTGGAATTAAAAGATGAGTGTGCTTCTTACTTGCTCATAATACCTCCTGTTCCCATTTTCCCCTGAAATTTCAATGCCATGCTATCATACCTTTCAGCTGCTACTAAGCACAGGATTCAAGATCCAGAGTCAGTATTTAACAATTTATTTACCTTTCTGAGCCTTCTGGTTTTCAGATGTTTGAGATTTGTTCTGTACATATAAATGCAATTCACTCCTTCGTATATATGTACCGTACTCCTGATATTAGAGTACAGGTATTATTTATTTTCTTATTTGTTTGTTTTTAAAGGAGGTTTGCAGGCCATTGCTGAACTGTTGCAAGTGGATTGTGAAATGTACGGACTTACAAATGATCACTATAGTGTTACCTTAAGGAGGTATGCTGGAATGGCTCTGACAAACTTGACTTTTGGAGATGTGGCAAACAAGGTAAGAGTAGAGTTTTAAACATACAGTAATTTCAGTTCATAGCTATGTTTGAATTGTAGTTCTCAAGACAGGTGATTAAAATCTCCGGGAGCTCTAGCCTTGCTTTCAAAAGATAAAAAGTTTCAATAATTTCTTGCCCCAGAGTTTGTCAAGCTATGGATCTTAAAATAACTTCATACTGAGAAGACTTTTATTTTTCTAGTCTAGGAGAAGACATTTCATGGAAATAACAGGCTTCATATAACTCATTTTTTTGTTCCAAGTTTTAGACAAGAGTAAAGCATAAATCCTTGCTGCAAATTGCTTGCTTCACAAAATATTGGCTCTTTACAGCATCCAATTGGTAACTGCTACAGGGCTGCAGTTACTGGGTTTATAGCATAAACTAAACTACTCAGATACATAAATGAACATGCCGGACAAGTAGTACAGTTCTAACAAACACTTTGTTTTTGAATAATTTTTAATTGTGCTTTGTCACAATTTCCAACGTAAGCCTTACAGTTTTTCAGTTGCTATTGTATTCTTAAAAAGTTTTTCTTCAAATGTCTGAGACATTCTTATTTATGTCAGTTTTAAATATTCATATTATTTTTCATACTATGTTTATTTGAAAGAAAAAAATGCAATCGTGAGACTCAATAGACAGTAGGTAACAACACGTTGCCAGCTCACAGGTTATTTTTATCTGGCATATAGTAAAGAAGGCTTCTAAGGTAGTAAAGTTCCAGATCAAATCCTAGACCTGTTGTAAAAATTTCAAAACTGAGCACAATTTTACCACTTCCATATTGTCCAGAGTAGAAACTGATAGTTATGCTTAACTTTTTAGTAGTTGTAAACCAAATGTTTATTGTTGGCAACATATTTTCTAAGCTTTTACTGAACTTCAGATATGATTAGCTTAAAATATCAAAACGTTGTGCAGAAGCAAGCCATCTAACCTGTCATTTAATACTATTCACTTTCTTTTTTTCTTCTGATTCCTAACAGGCTACGTTATGTTCTATGAAGGGCTGCATGAGAGCTCTTGTAGCCCAGCTGAAATCTGAAAGTGAAGACCTACAGCAGGTAACATCCTTTTGAGATTAAATATTTCTCTAGCTTGGACATTTCCATCACTTTGCATCCCATGAATTTTATTGCATTGCATTAAAATACTGTATTTCTGCTCTCCTTTCATAATATTTACCTTCCTTCTACTCATTCATCCTTGCCACTAGTTATTTTTATACTTGATTTCTGTCATCTTCATAAAGTTTCTAGTGTGCTGTCCCTAGCCGGCCTTCTCTTTTTTTAATCAGGCTCTCTCTTTGAAATATGCTTCGTTCATCCCAGCCTGTTTTTTTTTTTAATTGTTGTTCTTATGTTGTCTTGTCTGCCTTAACTTTGATGCGGAATTTGTACCTGTACTCATTCCACAAATCATAAAGTACAACTTTCTTCTTGTAAAAATACTTAACTGTGGGTCATATTCTGTTTTTTTACCAAAGCACATATAACACATAGGCTATAAAACTCACTTTTATGACCCTGATCTGTTAGTGGAAGTGCAGTTTTGAAGATAAGTTGAGTGATCTTAGATTCTCTGATTTAGTTTACTAGTGATGATGCTAATGGACTGGGATTACCCAGAGAGTTAATACAATATTGTGGCTCCTCCTACAGTTGCAGCAAGTAAATAATAGGGGAATAATAGTAGAGGAAGCTGTATTTCAGGAGAATCTGCATTTGACTTGACAAGTCATACATAGCTACTCTCAACACCAGCACCTCCCAAAGAAGCTTTCTAACTATGAGCAGAGTGTTCGATGTGACACCAGAGTGTACCTCTTCCAATGGCTCCTGCTGTGTAAAGAAAACAGCTAGAAGATAAAGTCTTTAGGAAGTGCTTAGGGTCATCCTGAGAGTTGAGAGCGCATTATTTTTCCATTGGTATGGAAGTTTAAAATTATACAAATATTAAATTATAGTCCATTTTAATGAAATATATACTGTAAACAAACTGGAACAGCTTCTGGAAAGGAAAACCCTGTTTTTTCTTGCAGTTTCAGTCAATTATCAGATAAAGGAACAATTTTAGGTAAAATTGATTTTATCTCTTAAAACACTGTTCACAAAAAATTTTCTCCGCTGAAGGAGGAGCTAGCTAGTTCCAACTGAGAAAGTAATTAGAATTACAATAGAGGTTATTGGGTAAACGCTCTGACTTGGTATTAGGGCAGATAGTAAGTTTATTTAGTATTCTTGAAAAGGAAGTCATGGACACATGGGCCCTTTGACCCGTGGTGTGTCTCCAGCCACTGGCACGTAGACCCCCATACACACGCACATGCACAGAGCAGGAAGTTCCCTACACAGGAGAAGTTACAAATGGGATGTAGTAAGAATATGGGACAGACTGTGCTCATCAGGTAAAGGACATGACCAGACAAGCATATCAGCCAGCTGGCTGTTTAGCTGCAGCTGTGCCTTTCTTCCCCTTATCCCTGTGTTTTCCCATGCTTGTACCTCCCTGAATCACCTAGATCCATCCTTTTTCATGCCTTTAGAACCTTTGGGTCCTCCCATCCCATAAGTCGTCTTCTACAGTCCCAGAATGTTCTTCCCTGGATCCTGTAACGTGTCCCATGTCTCTAGGGCAGGGCTCCTCAGCCCAAAAGGTGCAGAAAGCTGCTCCCATTGGCTTCCCTGAATGGGTGTCACACCTGGGGCTGAGGGTCTCCTGGGAGAGCCCTGGAAGAGCCCGGACAGGGTGTCCCCTCCTCTGAGCCCTTCGTTTGGGTTTCCGCCTGCCTTTGGGCTCCTGCGCTCTTCTGGGCACATGGAGATGGGTCTGTGAGGGGCTGATGGCTCCTCAGCTGGGCCTGGGAGCAGCCAGGGCAGGGTATTACTGGCTCTTCCATCTGCCACTGCCTCCCTGAACTCCCTCATGGGTGTGAGCAGGGGAGCATTCGTCATGTAATCTAACAAGCTTATGCACTTTTGTGAACAAGACAGCATCCACACGTAAAAGTTTTCTATCAGATATATTTCATGAGGGATATACATGCTCACTGCAGCCCGTAAATGGATGGAGTTTAATGTGTAATGACTGTCCCCTCTATTGCCAGTCCGTCTCAGTCTAGCTGCTGGCAACGACATAGCCTGAATGGCTACTCATCTCCTATACTATTCTGATTGTAAAAGACACAGTGTACTTTTAAAAGACTTTAAAGAGCTCTATAAACTTTAATCAAAGTAGTCATACCATCTGAGAAACAGCAAGCGCTATTGTTCTATTTTACAAGCAGAAGAGCTGAGAAAAAGGTGATATAAATCTCTCCTGAGATTATTTAAATCTAGTGCAGACATCAGAGTAGAGCACAAATCTGAATTTTTGGACCAGTTTTTCAACCACTGTGGAAATCAGGGAACCTTGTTTCAAATCTTTGTTTTCAGTACCCACCCACAAAAGCCAGTAACTTTGATCAAACTTCATACTGAAATGTTAGAAGAGTCTAGCAGGCAACACAACAAAAAGCAGATTTTAGCGAAGGGCTAGTGCAGTAGCTGAACATGACCACTGTTAATTAATCCATAGCATTCCAGAAATCTGGGAGGAAAGTCTGATAACCTGCTAATGAAGTAGCTATATTGAGATACATCATTTTTCTTTCACATTTTGCAGGTCATTGCAAGTGTGTTGAGGAACTTGTCCTGGCGAGCAGATGTAAACAGTAAAAAGACTCTTAGAGAAGTTGGAAGTGTGAAAGCATTGATGGAATGTGCTTTAGAAGTTAAGAAGGTATCCTCTATAAATGATTAACATAAATTTTTGAGAGATAGCATTTATTTTACGCAAAACAGAAATATTGTTGTCCTTTTCATAAAAGCAGTTGGTCAAATATTTGGGGTGTTTTCAGTAACTTGCTTTGAAGAAGAGAATTGCTTTGAGTTCATATGGCAGCAGACCACAATGTAGCAATGACATCTTAAAACTACTAGTATTTCTGCAATTTTATTTATGAGGGTTGACAGCTTTTGCTCTTCAGTTTCATGAGCTGTGCTGTTGCAATAGCCTTTTTGATAACTTTGCAATTTAATAAAAACTCCTTTGACTTAATGAATAGATAACTACCACTTCTGTAATTTTCTAGATACATTTTTTGTATCCAGACAGGATTATATTCCATCCCAGATTCCCCTGCCAGTTAGTCTTCAAGCCATTTTTACCATTATGGCAGTTACCAGGTATTGTGGCACATATTTCTGAAAACTCTGGGGCAAGCAATACCAAATCTATAGCTGAAGGAAGGAGAGAAGTGAACAAAAGTATTTACATGTGCACTGCTGCCTGCATCTAGCTTACCAGCCCAGAAAGCAGAAATTAGAGCACACATAACTCCCTGAAGCAAACTTATGTATTTCTGAGAGCTTGTGATCAATAGTCAAAAACTTCTCTAATTCTGTCGTTTTGTTATTTTCCTAGGAATCCACCCTAAAAAGTGTTCTGAGTGCCTTATGGAATTTGTCAGCACACTGTACTGAGAATAAAGCTGATATATGTGCTGTTGATGGTGCTCTTGCATTTCTAGTCGGCACACTGACATACCGGAGCCAAACAAACACTTTAGCCATCATAGAAAGTGGAGGAGGAATATTAAGAAATGTTTCTAGCTTAATTGCCACTAATGAGGACCATAGGTGGGTATACTTTTTATGAAAATCTTTAGCAATTTCACATGTATATTTAGTAGACAGTTTCTATGATTGTCTTAATATGAATGCATGTATTAACTGTACTCAATTACTATACTTAATTTTTAATGCATTTGATAAGACAAGTACTTCATTTACATAACAGGAATATGCAAACAGATTAATACCTGCTGCTTGTTAATGATGAACTGTACTAAAAGCTAAATATGCATATTTGTAATAGGATTTGATGAGCATTCAGATAAAAGCTAGAGGAAATAGGAGACAAATTTGCACTGGAGAATTCGTGATTATCCTTTCTAAGGGCAAAACTTGCCTCTAGTGTAATAGGTTTTTGTTTTGCTTTGTCTCTTATCCTTTTGAAATGCCACTTACTGATGTTTGTTTTCAATTACTCAACACCAGGCAAATCTTGCGAGAGAACAGCTGCTTACAAACCTTGTTACAACACTTGAAGTCACACAGCTTGACAATAGTCAGTAATGCATGTGGGACCCTGTGGAATCTTTCCGCACGAAATGCAAAGGATCAGGAAGCGCTGTGGGACATGGGAGCAGTCAGCATGCTGAAAAATCTCATTCACTCAAAACACAAAATGATAGCCATGGGTAGTGCTGCAGCTCTAAGAAACCTCATGGCAAACAGGCCAGCAAAATATAAGGATGCCAACATTATGTCTCCAGGATCAAGCTTACCATCTCTTCATGTCAGAAAACAAAAGGCACTGGAAGCAGAATTAGATGCTCAGCATTTATCAGAGACATTTGATAACATTGATAATTTAAGCCCAAAAGCATCTCACCGTAATAAGCAGAGACATAAGCAAAATATATACAGTGAATATGTCTTGGACTCCAGTCGGCATGATGATGGTATAGGCAGATCAGAGAGTTTTAATGCTGGTAATATGACTGTACTTTCGCCATATTTAAATACTACAGTATTGCCTGGCTCCTCCTCTTCCAGTAGAGGAAACATAGAAAATTCTCGATCTGAGAAAGACAGGAGTCTTGACAGGGATCGAGCAGTAGGGTTAAATACCTATCATCCAGCTACAGAGAATACTGGGAACTCCTCTAAGAGAATAGGAATGCAGATTTCTACTGCTGCAGCTCAGATCGCCAAAGTTATGGAAGAAGTAACAAGCATGCATATTCCACAAGAAGACAGAAGTTCTGGTTCCACTTCTGAAATGCACTGCTTGACAGAAGACAGAAATGCCCCGAGAAGATCAGCTACTGCCCATACTCACTCAAATACATACTTTCCTAAATCTGAGAATTCAAACAGGACATGTCCTGTGCCTTATACAAAAATGGAATACAAGAGAGCTTCAAACGATAGTTTAAATAGTGTGAGCAGCAGTGATGGCTATGGTAAAAGAGGGCAAATGAAACCTTCCATTGAATCTTACTCTGAAGATGATGAAAGTAAATTTTGTAGTTATGGTCAATATCCAGCTGACTTGGCACATAAGATTCATAGTGCAAATCATATGGATGACAATGATGGAGAGCTAGACACTCCTATTAATTATAGTCTTAAATACTCAGATGAACAGTTAAATTCTGGAAGGCAAAGTCCCTCTCAGAATGAAAGATGGGCGAGGCCTAAGCATATAATAGATGATGAAATGAAACAAAGTGAACAAAGGCAGTCAAGGAGCCAAAATGCAACCTACCCCGTGTACACTGAAAGCGGAGATGATAAACACATGAAATACCAGTCACCTTTTGGACAGCAAGAGTGTGTTTCTTCCTTTAGATCAAGAGGATCCAACGGTTCAGATCAGAACAGAGTAGGCTCAACTCTTGGAATGAATCAGAAAGTAAACCAGTCCTTGTGTCAGGTTGATGATTATGATGATGATAAGCCAACCAACTATAGTGAGCGTTATTCTGAGGAGGAACAACAAGAGGAAGACAGACCAACTAATTATAGCATAAAGTACAATGAAGAGGAACATCATGTTGATCAGCCTATTGATTATAGTTTAAAATACTCAACAGAAGTTCCTCCTTCTTCTCAGAAGCCATCTTTTACTTTTTCAAAGACTTCTTCAGTGCAAAGCACTAAAACTGACCATATTTCCTCAAGCAGTGGGAACACATCAGCCCCCTCAGCTGGTTCAAAGAGACAGAATCAGCTTCACCCAAATTCTGCACAGAGTAGAGCTGGTCATGCGCAAAAGACTGCCTCCTGTAAAACTCCCTCTATTAATCAGGAAACTATACAAACTTACTGTGTGGAAGATACCCCAATATGTTTTTCAAGGTGTAGCTCTTTGTCATCTTTGTCATCAGCTGAAGATGAAATAGGACGTGATCAGTCCACACGTGCAACAGATGCTAATAACACACTTCAGATAGCAGAACTAAAGGAAAACAGCGGGGCTCTGTCTACAGAAGGTGCAGTAAGTGAAATCACCTCAACATCACAACACATCAGAACAAAATCCAGTAGACTTCAGACTTCTAGTTTGTCTCCTTCTGATTCCTCTAGACATAAAGCTGTTGAATTTTCATCAGGTGCCAAATCTCCCTCAAAGAGTGGTGCACAGACTCCTAAAAGCCCACCAGAACATTATGTGCAGGAAACGCCACTCATGTTCAGCAGATGTACTTCTGTAAGTTCCCTGGATAGTTTTGAAAGCCGTTCAATTGCTAGTTCAGTTCAAAGTGAGCCGTGCAGTGGAATGGTAAGTGGTATTATAAGTCCCAGTGACCTTCCAGACAGCCCAGGACAAACAATGCCTCCAAGCAGAAGTAAAACACCACCCCCTGCTCAAGGAGTTCAAGTAAAAAGAGATGTAGCTAAAGGTAAAGTACCTAGTGCAGAAAAGAGAGAGCCTGGTCCTAGACAGGCAGCTGTAAATGCAGCTGTTCAAAGAGTTCAGGTACTGCCAGATGCTGATACGCTATTACATTTTGCCACAGAAAGCACACCAGATGGGTTTTCTTGCTCTTCTAGCCTGAGTGCTCTGAGTCTTGATGAGCCATTTATACAGAAGGATGTAGAGTTAAGAATAATGCCTCCGGTTCATGAAAATGAACATGGAAATGAAGCAGAACCTGAACAGTCAGATGATACAAAGGATGACCAAGAGAAGAAAGTGGAGAAGCCTACCGAAGCAGAAAAAGACATTCTGGATGATTCTGATGATGATGATGATATTGAAATACTGGAAGCATGTATTATTTCTGCAATGCCCACAAAGTCTTCACGTAAAGCCAAAAAGCCTTCTCAAGCATCTGCTCCAAAAATACCTCCTCCTGTAGCCAGAAAGCCCAGCCAGTTACCAGTTTACAAACTTTTGCCTTCACAAAGCAGATTGCAATCCCAAAAGCATGTGAGTTTTACACCGGGAGATGATATGCCACGGGTATATTGTGTTGAGGGTACACCAATAAATTTTTCAACAGCTACATCTCTGAGTGATCTCACAATAGAATCACCCCCAAGTGAGTTGGCCAATGTAGACAGTGTGGGTACGGGAGCAGAGTCAGGGGAATTTGAAAAGCGAGACACCATTCCTACAGAAGGTAGAAGTACCGATGACTTTCAGAGAGCAAAAACCTCAACTGTGACTCCCCCAGGCCTGGATGACGACAAAACAGAAGAAGGTGATATTCTGGCCGAGTGCATTAACTCAGCTATGCCAAAAGGAAAAAGTCACAAACCTTTCCGAGTGAAGAAGATAATGGATCAAATTCAACAAGCATCTTCATCTCTAAGTAATAAAAACCAACCAGAAGGTGAGAAAAAGAAGCCAACATCACCAGTAAAGCCTGTTCCCCAAAATAATGAATACAGAGCACGTATAAGAAAAACCACAGAGCCTAAAAGCAATATTAATAATGAAAGAAGCTATCCAGAGAACAGAGACGCAAAGAAACAGAATCTTAAAAATAATTCAAGAGATTTTAATGACAAATTGCCAAATAATGAAGAGCGTGTAAGAGGAAGCTTTGCATTTGATTCCCCTCATCATTACACACCTATTGAAGGAACTCCTTATTGTTTTTCACGGAATGATTCCCTAAGTTCTTTAGATTTTGATGATGATGATGTTGACCTTTCAAGGGAGAAGGCAGAATTAAGAAAAGGAAAAGAAGCAAAGGAAACAGAAACTAAAGACTGCACTAATCCAGAACAGTCTTCAAATCAGCAACCAAGTAACAGGACACAAGTTTGTCAAAAACACCTAACAGACAGAAGCCAGCCTAAGACTTACTCTCAGTCAACTAAAGATATTCCAGACAGAGGAGCGGCTACAGATGAGAAAATGCAGAATTTTGCTATTGAAAACACACCTGTCTGTTTTTCTCGCAATTCATCTCTTAGTTCCCTCAGTGATATTGATCAAGAAAATAATAACAACAAAGAAGGGGAACCTGCAAAACGTACTGAGGCTCCTGATTCACAGATGGAATCAAACAGACCACAGACTTCTGGTTATGCACCTAAATCATTTCATGTTGAAGATACTCCTGTATGTTTCTCTAGAAACAGCTCTCTGAGTTCTCTTAGTATTGACTCAGAAGACGATCTTTTGCAGGAATGCATTAGTTCTGCTATGCCTAAAAAGAAAAAACCCTCAAGAATGAAGAGTGAAAGTGAAAAAAATAATTCCAGAAATACAGGTGGTATACTGACAGAAGATTTGACACTGGATTTGAGAGAGATACAGAGGCCGGATTCAGAACATGGTTTCTCACCTGATTCAGAAAACTTTGATTGGAAAGCTATACAAGAAGGTGCAAATTCTATAGTTAGTAGCTTGCATCAAGCTGCGGCTGCTGCATCGCTGTCTAGGCAAGCTTCATCAGACTCAGACTCTATCCTTTCATTAAAATCTGGTATTTCTCTAGGGTCACCATTTCATCTTACCCCAGACCAAGAAGAAAAACCTTTCACTAGTAATAAAGGTCCAAGAATTCTTAAGCCAGGAGAGAAGAGTACACTGGAGTCTAAAAAAGTAGAATCTGAAAGCAGAGGAATCAAAGGAGGGAAGAAAGTGTATAAAAGTATAATTACAGGAAAAGCTCGCTCCAATTCAGAAGTTTCAAGCCAGTTGAAGCAACCACAACAGACAAGTGTGCCTTCAATTTCACGTGGTAGGACAATGATCCATATTCCAGGAGTTCGAAATAGTTCTTCAAGTACTAGTCCTGTTTCCAAAAAAGGGCCCCCACTCAAAAACACAAACTCCAAGAGTCCCAGTGAAGGCCAAAGTTTGACTAGTTCTCCAAGAGGAGTCAAGTCATCAGTGAAACCTGAGCCAGCTCCTGTAACTAGGCAACCATCAGGGTTGAACCAGAGTGGATCAAGTAAAGGACCTTCTAGATCAGGATCTAGAGACTCCACTCCTTCTAGACCTCAACAGCAGCCATTAAGTAGGCCTCTGCAGTCTCCCGGCCGAAACTCAATTTCCCCAGGAAGAAATGGTATAAGTCCTCCCAACAAACTGTCTCAGTTGCCAAGGACATCATCTCCTAGCACAGCTTCAACTAAATCTTCAAGTTCAGGTAGAATGTCATATACATCACCAGGCAGGCAGATAAGCCAGCAAAACCTTACAAAGCAAACTGCCTTACCTAAGAGTACCAGTAGCATTCCACGAAGTGAGTCTGCTTCAAAAGGGTTAAACCAGGCTCTCAGCAGTGGTGGATCAAACAAAAAGACTGAATTATCCAGAATGTCATCCACAAAATCTAGCGGAAGTGAATCTGACAGATCTGAGAGACCTGTTCTTGTTCGTCAGTCAACTTTTATTAAAGAAGCTCCGAGCCCAACTCTAAGACGGAAATTAGAAGAGTCAGCTTCATTTGAATCTCTGTCTCCTTCCAGGCCAGATTCTCCCACAAGGTCCCAACTACAGACCCCAGTTTTAAGTCCATCTCTTCCTGATATGTCTTTATCCACTCATTCAACTGCCCAGACTAGTGGTTGGCGAAAATTACCCCCTAATCTTAGCCCTTCTGTTGAATATGATGGGAGACCAGCAAAACGCCATGATATAGCTCGTTCTCATTCTGAGAGTCCATCGAGACTGCCAATCAATAGATCAGGAACATGGAAGCGTGAGCATAGTAAGCATTCCTCATCACTCCCTCGTGTAAGCACTTGGCGAAGAACTGGAAGTTCCTCCTCAATTCTGTCAGCTTCTTCAGAATCCAGTGAAAAGGCAAAAAGCGAAGATGAAAAGCAACATGGAAGTTCTCTTTCTGGACACAAGCAAAGTAAAGAAAGCCAAGCACCAACAAAAGGTACTTGGAGAAAAATAAAAGAAAATGAAATTCCTCAGATAATGAATGATCCTCAGCTTTCTTCCTTGGGTGCCACGAATGGCTCTGATTCTAAAACTCTCATCTATCAGATGGCACCAGCCGTCTCTAAGACAGAGGACGTGTGGGTGCGGATAGAGGACTGCCCAATTAACAATCCTCGATCTGGAAGGTCTCCAACTGGAAATACTCCCCCTGTTATTGACAGTGTTTCAGATAAAGGGGGTGTGAATGGTAAAGATTCTAAAGAGATTCAAGAAAAACAAATCCCAGGGAATGGAGTTGTTCCCGTTCGTACCATTGGTTTAGAAAACCGTCTGAACTCTTTCTTTCAGATAGACAGTCCAGACAAGAAAGGCACTGAAACAAAGCCTCTGCAGAATACCCCTGTTCCTGCACCAGAAAATAATGAAAGTACTGTAAGCGAGCGTACACCATTCAGTTCCAGTAGCTCAAGCAAACATAGCTCCCCCATTGGTGCTGTTGCAGCAAGAGTTACTCCTTTCAACTACAATCCAAGCCGCAGGAAGAGTAGTGTGGACAATAGTTCTGCTCGGCCATCACAAATACCAACACCAGTAAATAACAGCACAAAGAAACGTGACTCCAAGTCTGAAAATCCAGACTCCAGTGGAACTCAGAGTCCTAAACGTCACTCTGGCTCTTACCTGGTAACTTCTGTTTAAGTGCAACAAAAAATAAATGAAACTGATGTATTATATACAGCAGCTATTTAGAAATTTTGTTTCAAATGAAACTAAACGATTGGGGATTGATTTTTTTGTTGTCTTTACTTACTGTAAATAGGTTTGATTCTTGTTAGAGGGTCCTTGTTCTGGAAGCCATATTTGATAGTATACTTTGTCTTCACTGGTAATATTTTGGAGGAATACCTGATTGACAGTTTGGAATAAAATTGCTAGCGCAAGTGTATTTGTACAGTATGTTTAACATGTATTTAATTAGCATCCCATCCCATAATCCTTTAAATATTGCTTGTCGTTGAAATCATGGAACATTGCAGATAGAGGTGATACAGTCATATTGCTTTATCAATCATTTCTATATTACAGACTGACTAAACTACATCAGGGAAGAATTGGTATTATTTATGCAAAAAAGTATACTCGGTTTTAGTATTTGTGAGTCTATCTAACCCAATAATTAATCATGTGGCTGTGAAATTCACAGTAATATGGTTTCTGCTGAACAAGCCTTCCCAGCCTGCTTTTCTGCATGAATGGAACTGATGGTTCATTTTCTGAAGTAATGATTAACATTTCTGTGGTCACATAATGTGCATAGATAGTTATGGTGTAACAATTTACATTTTCTTTGTGCTCTGCAAAAAAAAAAAAAGGAAAACGTGTAACTGTAAAACCTTGAACAAAATTATTCTACCTGAATTAGATTTTATCTTAAAGTAGGTAGAATTTTTTTGCTATGCTGTAACTTGTTGTATATTCTGGTATTTGAGGTGAGATGGCTGCTCTTTTATTAACGAGACATGGGTGATGTCTCAACAGAGACTAAAATGAACATTTCAGAATAAATTATTACTATATGTAAATTGTGTGTGTTACTTCTGCATTACATAAGAATACAGTATTTTATTTTGAGATGTCACCATATAACGTGTTGTATAATGTGCTTACACTTAAGGCCTGATCCAGCAGAATCTTGCACCTCCAGTATTCGTTCTTCCTTATCACTGACAAGTGGCTGTTGTAGGATGCTTAAACCGTTGCAGGATCAGGCCCTAGGTCTTCTGTAATATATTTGTAATTGAGGCAGTTTCACACATCTCAGGTGCATAACAAGGCTAAAGGCAGGGTATTTCCAGTAGCCAAGCAGTATAATTGTTTTCATGACTGCAAGCCTGAAACAATATTGTATGTATAAAAATAAAAATAATATTTGTAAAACAAAAGATTTTTTTAATTGGGAGAAATAATGTAGAATGTGAAATAGTGACTATAAGATGAAATTTTAATTCTATTTCAAATCTTCATGCATTTTTTAAATTTATTTTTCAAAAATTATGAAGGGGAAAATGCCGCAAGAATCCCATGGCAGCAAGAAATTTGTTACCATAGTAGAAAAACAATTTTATACACAAACCAGGACGTTCGCTGCCTCAAGCCTTTTTGATGTGAATGTGGTTTGTGCTAGAACAATGCTGAAAAGATGGATTTGTGCTTTAAAAATATAGATATAGTCTGAATTTAGATGAGAATTGGTTTAAAGTAGAAACATGAGGGAACAGACCATAAACCATTCTGTGCACGATTGAACAAACCATGAAATGGTATGTTAGTTTTGTTGTATCTCAACTGGACTATTCTAAAGTTAGCATTCTAAATAATTGATATTCAGGATTCGAAATGACCTGATTTCAGGAAGCCGTGAAATAGAGCAATTTACCTTTATGGTAGCTTTAACAGTTGCAGAGTGTATCACATCTGTGGCTTTTGTACTTCATCTGATATTGAAATTAATCCATTTTTGTCTTGAATTCACCATAAGACATGCACTGTTTATGAACAGATTTGAGATACTATCAGCAGACAGAAGTCAATTTAGATAAAGTTAAAAGCCAATATTACAAATACCTGTTTGGCAGAAATGGTGTTTTATTTGCTCTTCTGTTTTTTGCTTCCTATCAGATTTGCTTAGAGTTATGCCATGTTTCTATATCATTGTTAACAAGCAGCGCTCCTCATGTTAGCATTTGAAATATTTTGCATATAGTATCTTCAAAAAACTTTTAATATGAATATTAGTGTCCTTTTAAAGATTAAATAGAGACAGATTCTGTGATGTGTTCAAAGACAGGACTTCTGTTGGAGTAGAACACGTAACTCCATCTTTGAGTTCAAAATGCAAGACCACTTTTCTTATGATGATGTACATTTTTTGTGCTGGGCTTTTAACTACTAATATGAAGATACACCACATAATCTAGGATGGTTTTTTAACAATGGCTTTACATCTATGTCCTGTCAATTTAAGAATTTAAAGGTAAAGTAAATCTCAGTTAAGAGAAATTTTTATTTCAGTTTTTTAACTGAGGGAATCAGATGAGGTGAAACAACAAATAATTGTATGCATATCAAACACCAGAATGTCTTTGAAAATTGTAGTGGCTTCTCTAGATAGTCTTGGAGGTACTTCATGACCATTATAATTGGGCAGTTTCTCTTTAATATCATCATAAGTAACCTATATTTGTAGCAAAGACAGATGAGAGAAACTTTCCAACTATAAAGGTAGTAATACACTAAAATATGCTTCCCATGGGAGTTGTTAAATTTCCATTATAGAAGTTTTAAGAAGAGGTTTACAAAACATCTCATAGGGATGGACTATAGTATATTTCATATTGCCTGTGTGCAGAGATGGGCTTAGGTGATCTTTTGAAATTCCTTCCAGATCTAGATTTCTCTGATTCTTTATCTAAAATACTTACTCTCCACTAAGAGCCTTTTAGAATATTTAAGGACATCCATGATGTTTGATTTATGTTAGTGATGGGGATACAAAGTTATATATAACTATAACAACTATAAAAACAGATCCCAGAAATATAAAATAAAAAAATGAAAAATGACTGTAATAAGTATATTTGGTCTTGGATTTTACTAATGATGTCTAGATTCATGATAGTCAGATTTGATTTATGCTGCTAAAGATTTACTCTTCTTCCTTGGTTTTATTGTTATGAAGTTGCCACAGCAGGTAAGAGGCCATTTTTTATGTCAAGGCAAAACAAAGAAAAGCAGGGAGCTGAGGAAACCAAGACTCATTTTACTGTTCTTCTGGGATGCACTGCCTTTCTTAATACAGATTTTTGTAGAACTTCTGTGACTTGCGCTCAGACCTTTAGTTGTCCTTGAATTAGCTTACCTATATCCAGAACAACCAAACTTGTACTTAAAAATCAGTTTATACTGAAAATACACTCATAAAGCTCATTTCAGGCTGTCTTATAGCTTTGTCCTCCTGATGTGAAATGCAGAAACATGACCTCCCCACAAATTCTAATTAGTTCACTTTTTAAAATGTACATTCATTTTAGTTTCTTGCAGTGTGCCACACAGTAATTTTATTGCTCATTTTCTGTGAAAGCTCTTCGGACTAAGTATTGCAAACTTTGAAGGGGAGCTATTGTATTTCTGTTTTTCATGTGCAGTTCTCTGTCAGAATGTTTTCCCCTTAAAGGTAATTCTCAAAACTCTGTCAGAGATGACAGCTTAAAAATGAAAGCTTTTCCAGGATTTCCTGATGAGATTGAAATATTGTTTCAAGCAGGATTTGGCTGCAGAATACAAGTATAGTTTATGCTATAAACTTCAGTAAGCAACAGTATTCTTCAGCATAGACTAGTATCTTTGATGGCTTTGGGAAGTTAGTTGCTGTGTCTTGGGTAAAGGGAGGGGAAAAGAAGAGGGGCAATTTTGGAGATGCTCAGCCATATTGTCCCAGAAGTGTACTTTCATATCTTCCCCAGTAAATTGCATAAGCTGCACAGGAGAGAGCACCTTGTCCACAAAGTCATGAGGTTTTATTTTGAAAGTATACCAGTAGACTGTGAAACTGTAAAACTTGTGCCTGATAATCTGACAGCTGAATTCTTTGATGGTTGCTTTGGAGTACTTCCTAACTGTCCATCCTCCCATCCCCCTTAACATAAATTGAGATTACAAAGAAGATAACACTGTATTAGCTTCTTCAGTCTTCTTAAGAATAAAGATCCATGTTCCTTCTAGAATCAACAGCATGCACCATTGAAAGAAGTTTTCTTGTCCCGTCGATGCTGCTGGTTGTGAAACCTGGCACTCCTCTGCAGGTGGGCCAGCTCGCCTCTTACCTAGCAGAACTGATGGGGGGAGTAGGATTAGTGCTGCATTTAGTATGCTGAATTTGCTCAGTGCAGAACTGGACAAGTGCTACCTGAGCCAGCAGAAAAGAAAATAGACAGTTAGGACTGGTAGAAGGAGGTTGGGATAGTTTCCTTTATGGGTGGTCACTGGGTTGGATCAAGCCATTACAGGCAATTTTAAGCCAGTATGCTATGTTTCAGATGTGTTCTTCACCCTTCTTGAGATGCAAAAGCAAATTTAAGTTGGGGTTTTTTTATTCTTAACTGTTGTTCTTTCTGAACTTCTACCTAATGGCCCCTAGCACTTTGCATTTAAATACATTATGTTCAGGTCAGTCCTTTATCCTGGAAATTCTCGTAACTAGCTTCAGAGTATTACATCAGTCAATAGTTTGTACTTGTGGAAAACAAATATTTTCTCATCAAAAACACCCAAAGAAGAATTTTTTTTTACCGTATGTAAACTTCCAGGTGACAATTTTTAAATTTGCAATATTAAATTCAATGCAGTAAATCCTTCCAGTAAAAATATTTATTGCAACTAGTTGTTTTCTGGAAGAGGCTTGAAGAGGAAGAGAACATATCCCTTCCCTAATGAAGACAGTACTACTTGTAGGGATGATCTGGAAAATGTTTAGGTGGACTCTTACAAGCTCTTCTAATTCTCATGTTACTAGATGCATCCCAAACTGTCTCTTCTCATCTAGCTTTCATTAAATAGTATGAACAGCTGTAAGGGCGTCACTAACAATCGTGTAGACTTCCACCTAAACGTAACTTCATATATCTATTGTAATGCCTTGCAAAATCTCATCCACCTGTGTGACAGCTTTGTTCTTGATGAGACGTGATTTGGATGAAGCTCCAAATCAGAAGTGAAGTGTCAGTTGATATGAAGCATGACTTCCTCCAAAGCTTAAAGCTTTGAGGACCTTCTTAATACCAAATTACCCAAATGTATTCACTCTCTGGTTCCACAGCCATCTCCTTTGCACTTTTAAGTATAACCAGAAGAGATGCCCACACTTTTTTATTTTTATTTCAAATCACATATTTAAATATTCCTGCTTCATAGCCTCCTGTATGCAGAATAACAGATTGTATCTAAATGTGTTTATAGAGAATGTTAATGTAGTTATGGTTGAGTTTTTAGTCAGAATGGTAAGTTAATTGGTTACGTGTTGTGTTTAGTTACGTATTGGAAGTGCAAGGGAACGTGGTGTGGTGCTGAAGAGTTCACAACAGTAATTAAAGTAGGTGTCAATGAATTTGTGATGCCAAGATGAATATGAAGTATGTATTTAATACACAGGTTTTCTGCTGTCAACTTTCAGTTTACCAGATGTGCTGTTTACTTACTCCAAGCCTGGGTAATGCCTCCCTAGCGTAGTTTTGTTAATAACCTTTCTTAGGAAATTTCCACATAGTTACAGGCTTTTGCATTTATGAATTTCTGCCACTTCAAGATTTCAGGAAATTATCCTAGTTTTGCTGTTTGTGAAAGCATCCTTTGCTTGAGTGGCTGTGGAATTGCAATTAGGCTATCAGGAAGATAGAGAGGGAGCTTGTTCACTCGGTAAAATGCACTTCTGTCCAGACCTCAAGCCATACATATGAACAGTATCTCTAATGCCCTACTTTTTGGTGGGATTAAATGTGCATAAAGCTTGTGCTGGTTCTCTGCAAGTAATTAAATTGTCATCCTCTGAGATGAGATGCATTTTCCCACCTGTAAATGTTGTCTCTCTTGAACAAACTCGGCCCACAATTCTCTTTCCTTCAGTTTTGTTGTTTGCTTCTGCCTGAGATGCATTACTGTTTATATCTTAACTCTGTAATTAATTCTTTCTTCAACTATTCTAATGTATTTCGTTTCACAGTATACTAATTCTGAAATTAGTCTTGATATGCATAATTTATTTATTACTTGCAGTGTTATATAAAATTTCCTCCTGATTGCACCTTGTCAGAGTGGAATTGTTTTCTTGGCTACTACTGAGTTAGGTGTCTGTTTGCTGTATTAGAAATATGATTTCATTTAAAAAGGAAGTTGCTGTTAAGACACTTTAGCAATGATTCAGCATGTCAGAACAAATGCTCTAAAAACCCATGCAGTTCCATTTTGGTGGTAGTCACATTTCAGATAAACAAGAAGTGGAAGAAGGAAGCTCAGAAACATGTGGTTCACCAGTAGAGCTCTCTTTTCTCTTCCATGTTTCATTTTAGAACAAACTGCACAAAACAAAATCTCATTCCAACACAGTGTAATTCCATAATCTCTCTGTTACTTATAAGAGGTTCGCTGGAAGACTTATTTCGTTAGGACTCGTAAGCAACAGCAGAGACTCAGTTAATTCCAAAGTCTTTCTTTTCCATAATGAATGCATTCCTTAGTCCATGATTAGAGACTGTTAAGGGGCTTAGTTTGATTAATTCCCAACGCGCACACAAACATGTATTTGTATATACAGGCATAGTTTGCACTCTTAAATTCACTTTAGGCTTTGACATAGTTAGAAGCATTCAAACTAAAGTAAAGGCACTGCTGCTGGGTTACTAAGGTCCTCTGTTCGCTGATATTTGTAGTGCTCTGTTTGTAGTTGAGAAGATGAATTCTAATTTCAGGACTGATTAGCTGGCACCTTATTTTTGAAGTGGTCTAGAGAAAGATGCACTTAAGTCTTGATTTATATGCAGAAAAGGAAATTTCCTTGCTAGTAATTTAAACATTTTTATTCAGTATAAATAAAGAAAAAGCATTATTACTATTATCTGCAGTTTAAAGTCAGTAGGGATAGTGAACACAAGGAGATTTTGAGTGATTACATTCAATACAAATGAAGGTAGATTATGCCTAATTCTGTCCCTTCTTCTTAACAATCCTCTGTACAAAAAGCATATTGTTTGGGGCAGGGGGAACAGGCCGTTTGAATACACCATAACACAGAATTCAGATTTGCTTGTTTATCTTACCTGTATGACTGGTAAGGACTGTGATGGCACACATTTAGAGAGGAATTGGCTATGGAAGAGCAGGAAGGTAGATGTAAAAACTAAGCTGTAATACAAATGGTGAGAAAACTCCCATTTTTTAATTTTTTATTATTCTATTGTTTGATGAAAGGGAGTTGGCATCTTTTTTTTTCTTACTATAATTGAGCAGTTGAACAACTGTGATGGATTGTTTGACACTTTTAAGTGTTTTAAGTCATTTGGAATTCTTACAAACAGAAATCCCCTAGTAAATACTCTATTATTGTGTCATGCACAGATGATTGATTGGTTCCTTTTGATCTTAGAAGCTGACTGTACACAGCTGTGACTTTACACAGCTGTCAGCTGTTCTACAAGGCTAAACAGAAGGCCAAAGAATGACTGGGTGTAAAACTGAGATCTACGCTTAAGAGATATAGTCTTCGCAAATATGAAGGAATGAGAGATGGGTAGAAATCCCTATTTTTCTATTTCCACTTTGCCAGTTCTCCTGCTGCCAGCTAAATAGGGATTTGGATAGCCTATTGGCAATGTGGTGCCCGACAGTCTCCCCTGTATCTCAATGAACTACTGTGTATGTTATCTGCTGTACTTTCTAAATTAACTCATTAAGTCAAGGCATGGGTCTAGGTGACATAATCCAGAAGACTTTTAGCTCTGAACAGCATAGGAGCCAGGAGGACTGTTTCAAGGCCACTTTGTGATTGTCGGCTGGTCTTGTGGTGCAGCACTTAACACAGATTGAAACAAATAAGGCTAATGTGGCTTTAGAACATTCCACATGCCTTAAAAAGGCATGAATATCTTGGGCATGTTCATGCCTTTTTAAGGCTATACAGGCTATCAAGATTGTTTATAGGCCTCCACCACTGAGATGAACAAAAGTGATGCTTCTGCTGATTAATGAAGTGGTGTAGCCGTAGTCTCTGCAGGATAGGCATGAGGTAGCGCCTCTCCAGAAAACATGCATCTAAAAGACAGGATTTTGGATTGTTAAGATTGAAAGAACTGGGGTAGTCTACGGATTTAACATAACAGCTTCTTTTGGGAAAAATGCTGCATACAGTCTTTCGAAAGTGGCATATACCAAGGATGGTATGGTTAATTCTACATGTTGAAGTTTCACGGTAGGTAAATACCAGCTTTATGAAACTAAATGAAGAACAGCACTATCTTCTCTCTTCTCTATGCCATTGAAAGTTCTCTGTTGGACAGACATAGTTCACACCTGTCTGTTACTTCCACCTTAAGAGTCACATTTCATGAAGTATGTTTCCATTCTGAACAGTTTCCTTCCCCCCCCCCAGCCCCTATATTTTATTTAAAAATATATTTTTGAAGTCCTTGCTTATAAAGGTTGTGGAGAAAATCCTTCTCAGCTTGGCCCCTTCCCTTCAATGCCTATTGAACCAACGAAGATTTCACTGTATGTCCCCTTTCTTTGTTCTGCATTTTACCTGCAGTCCACTACAGAGCTGTTCCACCAATCCAGCTGAAAATATACCTCTTCCTGAATGACTTCAGTAGTCCAATTATTATATAGGCATTTCTAGCATGTTTAGACTATGCAGTGTAACATCAGGTTAGAGAAAACTGAACGTGTAAGCTAGGTCTGAATAAGCTGGCAGCTGTACACACTTCCAGTAAAACACAAAGGAACTGTGTCGCCTCAAACCATCTACACTTTCTTGGGCTACCACTTCTAGTTAGGGCCTCTGCATGTACCAGCCTGTATCACAACCGCTTTGAATTTATGTTTCAGGCTTGTACAGGGCTCTTGTTGTTGAGTGGTTTTGTTTGCGTTTTTTTTTTGCTATTTTTCTTCCCCAGACACCCTTAACAGTAAAAACGGAGTCTGACTACGGACACCTGACTTACTGCAGTGAGGGAATTCTCTGCTGGAGATGCCTGTAGTGCAGTGCTCATTCCCTGCCACTTGCCCTTCCACTGCAGTTACAGCAAATGGAACAACCTCACCAAGTTATACACAGCTTTCGGACCAGTATCCCTGCTACCAACCAAAGCATTATTTGCAATCTTGAAATTTTGCTGCAGACATACACAAGTCCTATCCTCACCTGTAATTACACCTTCTCTTCATGTTGCTTTAAAGTGTTTAAAAGCTGTCAGGTTTTGATTGCTTCATCTTTCATTTTTTGATGTCAGGCACAGCAGATATTTGGGCTGCACATGCAGCTATAATGTGCCTGAGCTAGTGCGCTTTGTGACCTGCTTCTGTCTCTGAATTCCTCAGGCTAGAAATATGCAGAATTCAAGTTTGAAATTTATTTCTTATGGCACTAGAACAAATAGAATGACTGGATGCCATATACTCAATGAAGTAATTCTACAGTGATGATGGGGATTAAACTGACATGTCTGTACCCAGTGCTTCATTTTAGGCATGTTAGCTTCAAGATACCGCAAATTCTAGCACCAAGAAATGAGATTGGTATGTAATAATAGCATCTGCAGAAAAGAAGACATGCTTCCCCTGTTGTGGTCAGTCACGTATGCCATATGATCAAATCTGTAACTCCACAAACTCCACTTCCAACAATTTTTTAATGATTTTTTTTCCATGTGAAAAGGATGTGGAAAATACTTTTTGTCATTGCCACAAACACTGATACAGGCTATGTAGCTTTTGTTCTGTTACAGTAAGTTCAAATATTGTTTCATAAGAGAAGCCATTAATCTAATATGTTGGTACTAAAAAGCCGTATGAATTCAAAGGAAAAAAAATAATATGTAATTATCAAATATAACAACAGTAAACAAATACACAGAAGCTTTCTCAGTGTCCTGATTTAAGTGGACTGACTGAGACCAATCTTAATATGCACAGCGGTACTGTGCCACTCATAAACTGCAGCTGTGTACGATGCTGCTTTGATGTAATGTCAGAGCACTGCTTCTCAAGCTGACGTCCAATGGTAGCCCATTATTCACCAGAAATTGCTTTACAAAGTAACTGAGAAACTAAAAACATTGCAGAAATCTAAGAAGGGGGGAAAAAAAAACATGTGAAGAAGTAAATTTTAATATTTGTTCATTAAGCTTTAGCCTATTTTTTATTTAATAGTATATGAAGCTGTGGTAATACCCAATAAATATTTCTTAGCATTTTTCTCCTAAGAGCATTAGATTGTCCTTTGATTTAAACTCTGCTAAGGCACTGTCCTTCAGAGACAGATATATGTTTATACCCTTTTGGTGGGTTCAAGCCTATGTGTCCCAGAAAGAAAGGGCTGTGCATATTATTTGACAAAACCAAACAACAATAAGCTTAATTTGTAACGTGTTTGAGTGACGACCATGTTTCATGCAACGGTCAGATCATAAGTATGCCCTGTATACTGCATGCCTGCATGGAGACACAGTGAATATAATGAAAACTAGTCTGTCCACAGTTTATGCTGTATGTACAGTCATGGAGGATTAAATAGCATGAACAGTTGTTGAAGCCTTTTTTAGCTTTTTAGCTTCTTCTCCACAGTCACAGGGACAGGGACCACAACCCAATATTTGGGAAGCACAACCCCACCACTGTGGGATCTGATTGCCATGCAGAGAGCATGCAGGTGAAAACACTTCTAGGCCAAGGCTATGAAGGCTGCTGACCGGCCCACCTCCCTCCTTCCCTCCCCGACAGCCTACATCTGTCTTGCTGAATGCAGGTGACAACAGTTGACAGAACAAGCTTCTGCCACTGTGGCTGATGCGCAGATTAAGCATTGAAAAACTGGACAACAGGACAACTCCCGGGCCAATGGCAGCTCTAACATTTTTTAGGTGGTGGGGATCTTGATGGAAAATCATGTGATAGACACACAAGTGTGAATATGCAATGGAGATTTAAAAGAACACTGTGCAAATGAAGAACCACATAAGAAATCCAATACCGTTAACAAGATGACATCATTTTGTTATTAAGCCACAAAAAAGTCTAAGTAATTATTTGTAATAGTTTACCTCTGAAAGAGGTACACTTAACTGTATCAGCCAGCTTGATGGTAATCGGGAGACAACCCTCCTCTCCTGGTTTCAGCTGGGATAGAGTTAATTTTTTTTTTCATAGTATCTAGTGTGGGGCTATGTTTTGGGTTTATGCTGAAAACAGTGCTGATAATGTGGAGATATTTTAGTTGTTGCTAAGTAGTGGTTACACTAGTCAAGGACTTTTTCTGCTTCCCATGCTCTGCCGGGTGCACAAGAAGCTGGGAGGGGACACAGCTGAGACAGCTGACCCAAACTGACCAAAGGGATATTCCATACCATATGGCATCATGCTCAGTATATAAAGCTGGGGGAAGAAGAAGGAAGGGGGGTCATTTGGAGTGATGGCGTTTGTCTTCCCGAGTCACCGTTACGCGTGATGGAGCCCTGCTTTCCTGGGGATGGCTGAGCACCTGCCTGCCCGTGGGAAGTAGTGAATGAATTCCTTCTTTTGCTTTGCTTGTGCGCGTGGCTTTTGCTTTGCCTATTAAACTGTCTTTATCTCAACCCAGGAGTTTCCTCACTTTTACTCTTCTGATTCTCCCCCTTCCCACTGGGCTGGGGGGCGTGAGCGAGCGGCTGGGTGGTGCTTAGTTGCTGACCGGGGCTAAACCACAACAGTCCTTTTTGGTGCCCAGCGTGGGGCTTGATGGGTTTGAGATAACAACAGATTTAATTGGAATGCGCTAGATTGAATTTATTAATCAGCAGGCTTCTGTGCTTGCTATGGGGCTTGCCTGCCTTACTCTATATACATATACTGTATGCCTTGAAATCTTGTGCTCGTTAGTGGCTGCTTTTTGCTTTTGCTGATCGCTGTACTGCTGTACTGCTTACCATCTTACTCTGCTGTGCCTGGGAACATTTTGATAACAGCAATGACCAGGTGCCTGGGCTGGCAGATGGCCAGGGCATCGCTGCTGTTTCTGTGCTGCTCTGCTGGACAGGCTGGAACTCCAGTGTGAACTCAAGTCAGAGGGACTGTGACCCGTGGATGAGTCCATGTGGGAGCAGGACACCCCAAAGCGTCTGTGGCCGTGGCTAAGGCCATGCCAGAGCAGGTATATCTCAAAGCATCTGTGGCCTTGGTTATGTCTGTGCCACAGCAGGTATACCTTTGAGGGAATTGTGGCCCAAGGATAAGTCCAAGCTGGAGGAGGTACACCTCAAAGTGTCTGTGGCTGTAGGTAAGTCTATGCTGCAGCAGGTACACCTTGAAGCATCAGTGGCTGTGCATGAGGTCATGCTGGAGCACCTCAAGACTGTGTGGCTGTGGATAAGCCCACAACAGAGCAGGTTCGCTTCTGGAGGGACTGCAGCCATGGGCAAGGCCATGCTGGAGCAGTTTCGCTTCTGAAGGGACTGTGGCTGTGGGTAAGGCCATGCTGGATCAGGTATATCTCTGAAAGCATTGTGGCCCATGGAGAAGGCCACGCTGGTACAGGCGCACCTCAAAGCGACTGTGGCTGTGGAACAGTCTATGCCGCAGCAGGTGTACCCCTGGTGTACCTGTGGCTCCTAGGTAAGGTTCCACTTGGGGCAGGTACAACCCTAAGGGACTGCAGTCTGTGGATAAATCCAAGCCGGAGCAGGGGCAAGGGGAGGAGTTCATTAGGATATTAAACCCAATGGTCTGATCCAAAGGGAACAGGGGTGGAGACTGTAATGAAAATACTTTTAAACTGTTGTAACCTGGGATTAGAGTTACATGTTATGGGAATTACTATAGCAGAAACCCCTTGTTGCTAGCCAGGCTAGGAGCAAGGGGAGGAGTTCATTGCAATGTTAAAACCTATAACCTGGCCCAAAGTGTCCAGGGGTGGATATTGTAATGGTTCTACCTTTAAATTGTTGTAACCTGTGATTTGAGTTGCATGTTATAGGAACTACTGTAGCAGGAACCACCTGAACCAATGGAGGACAAGCCTTACAAGAAGCAGTGCAAGTGCAGCAGTGACCTGACCTGAGCTGGCTTTGGTGCCCAGTAACTCCACACAACACACCACCTCTCCTGTCCTGAGTGACCCCCACAACAGATGGAGCCCAAAGTCAGGGACAGAATGAACTCAGTGGACATTTTGTGGACATTTGTGGACATTTTAAAGACATTTTACAGGGGTGGTCCATAGACTAAGGGAATGATAAATGATATCTGTGTATTGTATCAAAGGATGGGAAGGGGGTAGTGGTTAATGAGTTTGTATTGGATAGTGTGGGACCTGAGCATGATGTAAATGGTATGGAATAAGGGGTGGATACTGTCCTGGTTTCAGCTGGGATAGAGTTAATTTTTTTTTTCATAGTATCTAGTGTGGGGCTATGTTTTGGGTTTATGCTGAAAACAGTGCTGATAATGTGGAGATATTTTAGTTGTTGCTAAGTAGTGGTTACACTAGTCAAGGACTTTTTCTGCTTCCCATGCTCTGCCGGGTGCACAAGAAGCTGGGAGGGGACACAGCTGAGACAGCTGACCCAAACTGACTCAAGGGATATTCCATACCATATGGCATCATGCTCAGTATATAAAGCTGGGGGAAGAAGAAGGAAGGGGGGTCATTTGGAGTGATGGCGTTTGTCTTCCCAAGTCACCGTTACGCGTGATGGAGCCCTGCTTTCCTGGGGATGGCTGAGCACCTGCCTGCCCGTGGGAAGGAGTGAATGAATTCCTTCTTTTGCTTTGCTTGTGCGCGTGGCTTTTGCTTTGCCTATTAAACTGTCTTTATCTCAACTCAGGAGTTTCCTCACTTTTACTCTTCTGATTCTCCCCCTTCCCACTGGGCTGGGGGGAGCGAGCGAGCGGCTGGGTGGTGCTTAGTTGCTGACCGGGGCTAAACCACAACACCTCCAAAAATCTGTCTTTAGCACTGGACAACTCTTGCATCAAAAGCTTCCTTCATAACTTGACACACCTTGTTTACACAACCTTTTTTTTTTAGCTGAGGAGCTTGTTGAGTCATGTTTGTAAGGCGCTACCAAATCGCTGCCTTGCGACTGGACAGCTACAGTCACGTTTTCAAAAGCTGCTACTGCTAAGGCCACACAGTTGTACTGTTGGTGTTTTCTGGAGTACTTTGTACAGCATATTCACTTCTGACATAATGAGAGCAAAGACTGAAGAC
The DNA here is from genome assembly GCA_031468815.1 of Morus bassanus. Classification (NCBI taxonomy): domain Eukaryota; kingdom Metazoa; phylum Chordata; class Aves; order Suliformes; family Sulidae; genus Morus; species Morus bassanus. The sequence goes on along the minus strand of CM062600.1, from coordinate 24,337,612 downwards.
AACAAAACTGCCCATCATTCAAAAGACTGAATAAACAAATAACTTGTTAATCAGTGCCAAATGCCACCCTGATTCTGTACTTGCATTTCTTCCCTGGGAACACCAGTGTGTTGCACTGGGTCTCAGCATCCTCCTTTTCAGTATTTCATCACAGGGAGCTGGATGCTTTAGTGGAGCAGAAAAAAAGAAATAAGAACATTGATAAATATTGAATAATTACCTTCAGTACCTTGACCTGATACAAAGCTACTGCATGAAGTTTAACTAGTGAGTGTAACAGTGCACTAAATGTGAGATTCACACAGTTACCGACTCCTGCCGCGTGCCTCAGGCACGCAGGATCATCTGTGGGCCTGGCACTGGGATCTGGGTCTTTATTTGGGGCCTGGCAGCAGCTCTCGGTGCCAAACCCAGTGGCCGCCTTCTGTCTCTCCCCTTATCTCGCGTGGCTGGCTGTGCGTCGCCCCATGTCCTGTCTGGGGCCTCAGGCAGGAGACACGAAGGAGAGGAAAGAGGTCCAGTAAGACCAGCAAGCCAGTCTCAACAGGGCACGGAGGCCCTGCAAAAGCACGTGGCCAGGCCCTCTGGCACCCTGCTTGCAGAAAAGGGGCCTTGCAAGGCCAGGGGGCCCTGCCTTGTTGCACCTCAATTACAGCAGAGACATGCTGCGTGAGCAGGGGGCAAGGCCCCGTGGCGTTCCAAGGCCCCACGACACTTGCATCATGGCAAAGGGGACCTGCAAGAGCAGAGCATCAGGCTCCATGTTGCTTTTATCAGGGGAAAGGGGCCCTGCAAAAGCAGAGTGCCAGGTGCCACGGCGCTTCCATCAGGAAAAAGAGGCCTGGCGAGAGCAGAGTCCCTCAGCTCTCGAACGAGGGGGAAAAGGTCCAGCAAGACCCGTCAGCCCATCTCAATGACGCTCATATCAGTGCACAAGCGCCCCTTGAGACCAGAGGCCAGGCCCCATGGTGCTCAAATCAGGGGGGAAGAGGTCCCGCAAGAGCAGGGGACCCGTTTCTATGGTGCTCAGATGACGTCCTGGCCCTCTGGTCTTGCAGAGTCAGGATCCATGGCACCCTGCTCAAGGGAAAGGGGCTCTCCAGGAGCAGAGGGCCACCACCCGTGCTGCAGTGCTCTGGGGAAAGATGCGCTCAGAGAGCACGTGTCTGGGCGCCGTGAGAGTCAAACTGGGGCAAAGAGACTGTGCAATACCAATGTTGCTCTGCTACGGACAAAGAGACCACGTGAGATCAGAGAACCAGGCCCCACAGCGCTAGCATCAGGGCAAAAGGCCCTGCGAGAGCAGGGGGCCAGCTCCCATGGCTGCTGACGCAGGGGAAAGAGCCCTGCAAGGCCAGAGGGCGAGGACCCATGCTGCTCAGATCAGGGCTTGGAGAGCTGGCAAGAACATAAGGCCAGGCTCCATGGAAGCTGAATCCAGGCAAAGAGGCTGAGCAGAAGCAGAGGGCCAAGCCCCATGGCACTCATGAGGAAGACAGAGGCTCAGCAAGATGAGGTGGCCACTCTCAGTGACGCTCACATCAGCGCAAAGAGGCCCAGCCAGTCCACAGGGTCAGACCCACGGCATGCAAATGAGGGGAAAGAAGCCCTCCAAGGCCAGCAGGCCAGGCCCCACTGCTCTTTCATCAGAGCACCTGGCTCCCCAGGGCTTGGCCTACTGCATCAGCACTCATCCTCTCTTGCTATGGAGGCGATGGTTACACAGCAGAAGGAAACACCGGCAGGCCCTCAGCTCTATTATCTCTTTTGATGCAAGCTTTTCTGCCCTGCTCTGCATTGCTCTGCCCAGCACTGGGCACTGATGGACATCTCTTCCTGGGAGACAGGGGGAAAGTACACAGTCTCAGACAGCCCGCCTCCATCGCCTTTCTCTCCCTTCCCATGCAACAGCTACCAAGAGTGACAAGCTGCTGCTTCTCTTGGCTGCAAGCGCCAGGTCCCTCTGCCTCTCTTTGGACGGTGTGTGACCCATACCATAGCCTTGCGGATACCAATGGTCAGCAGCAGCCAAAAGACACAGAGCAGGACCTGAACTGCCTACAGGACCAGTGAACGCCCCTGCATAGACATTTACGTGGTGAAGAGTAAATTCTGGAGACTCCCTTCATCATCTTGGTGGTCCTCCCTCCAGTGTGTTCACATCTCTCTTGCACTGGGGAGCCCAGCACTGGACACAGGACTCCAGGTGTGGCCTCACCAGTGCTGAGAGGGGAAGGATCCCCTCCCTCAAGCTGCTTGCAATCCTCCTCCCAGAGCAGCCCAGGACACCATTAGCTGCCTTTGTGGCAAGGGCACGTTGCTGGCTCACGTTCAACTTTGTGTCCACCCAGACCCCCAAGTCTTGTTCTGCCAACCTGCTTCCCAAACAGGCAGCACCCAGCATCTACTGGTGCCCGGGGTTTTCCTCCCCAGGAGCAGGACTTTGCACTTCCCCTTGCCGAACTGCCTGAGGTTCCTGACAGCCCATTTCTCCAGCCTGTCCAGGTCCCTCTGATGGCAGCACGACCCTCTGGTGTATCGGCCCCTCCTCCCAGCTTGGTGTCACCTGCAAGCTTGCTGAGGGTGCACTCTGCCCCATCATCCGGATCATTAATGAAGGTGTTACAGGGGATCGGACCCAGTACTGACCCCTGGGGCACGCCGGTAGTTACTGGCCTCCAGCTAGCCTTTGTGCAACCGACCACCGCCCTCTGGGCTCATCTTTATTAGTCCTGGTACTCCGTCCAGGCTGTGTATCACCAGTGCCGCGCTCTCCCACAGCCAGCAGGGCTGCATGCTCCACACGCCTGACGGCCGGGCCGGCCGCAGCCGGCAAGTGCTGCGGGAGGCAGAGGAAGAGCGCCCTGCGGCCTGCGGTGTCGCCTCCCGCCCGCCCGCGGCTCACGCCCACCCCAGTCAGCCCGGCGGCTCCGGCCCAACCGCGGCCTCCTCACCGCACCGCCCGTGGGCTCCTCCACGGGCCGACGCGCAGCCCCGGCGGGCGGCCCTGCCTGCGCCCGCGGCCTGCCCCCTCGCCGAGCCAGCGGCCCCCCGCCCGCCGCCGACCGACGAGGCCCTCTCGCCCTCTCGCCCACGCGCCCCGCCGCAAGGCCGCATGCGCGGCGTGGGCTGCGCGCGCGGCCCAGCGCTCCGCACGTCGCGCTTCCTGACAGGGCGATCGGCGCTGTAGGGACGGCAGCGCCGGCCAATGGGATGGCCGGGCCTGGAAGGCGGGGGCGGGACTATCCCGGCGGAGGGGTGGAGGGGTGCGGCTGGCGGAGGCCGGCGGCGGCCCCGGCTTGGCCGCGCTCCCCGTCCCGCCCCTCGCCATGGCCGCCGCTGCCGCCGCCGGGTCTCCGGCTGACAAAGAGAGGTAACGTGGGCCCTGCCCTCCCGGCGCGGCGGGGGTGCGCCCCGCTGCTGCTCCGCGTGTCGGAGGCTGCCGGCGCCCCTCCGCCGAGCGGCGCCGCGGCCGGCGGCGGGCGGCTGCCCCGGGGAGCGCTGCCGGGGCGGCTCGGCTCGGGGGCGGCGGCGGCGGCCCGCCCGGCTGGCCGGGGGACGGGGCGGCTCGGGGCGGCGGGAGGTGGGTCAGGCCTGCAGCTCTAACGGCCTCCCCGAGCACGTGCGGTGGTGGTGCAGTAGCGCGTCACGTAGCGCGGCCGCGCGCCGGCCGCGATGCAGCTGACGCATCGTCTCATTTAAAGCTCAGAAAATGCAAACCCAGCAAGAGGGGGTGGTGGTTAGCGTAGTGTGGCGGCGGCTGTGAGCGTCGTGAGGAGACTGAAAATTGCCTGCGCAGAACTCTGCTGCTCACGCAGAAGCGCTGGCCGGCTTGTGAAGAGGGCTATAGCTGATAAGGGAAAGTGTCAGTGAAAAGGTATTTAAGAGAAGAGGAGTAAGAGTTGAGATGTCCGAGGCTAGTTTTCGAGACAGCAAGAGATGTTTTCTCAGAGGCAGTAAGGATCAGTGATCCGTGCCAGTGCCCAATGCACTGAACCCAGCTGGCAGCCGGTCACAAGCGGTGTTCCCCAGGGCTCAGTGTTGGGGCCAGTTCTGTTTAATATCTTTGTCAGTGACCTGGGTGAGGGGACTGAGTGCACCCTCAGTAAGTTTGCAGATGACACCAGGTTGGGCGGCAGTGTCGATCTGCTGGAGGGTAGGAAGGCTCTGCAGAGGGATATGGACAGGCTGCATCGATAGGCTGAGGTCAACTGTATGAGGTTTAACAAGGCCAAGTGCCGGGTCCTGCACTCGGGTCACAACAACCCCATGCAACGCTACAGGCATGGGGAAGAGTGGCTGGAAAGCTGCCCAGCAGAAAAGGACCTGTGGGTGCTGCCTGACAGCCAGCTGAACATGAGCCAGCAGCGTGCCCAGGAGGCCAAAAAGGCCAACGGCATCCTGGCTTGTATCAGCAATAGTGTGGCCAGCAGGAGCCGGGCAGGGATCGTGTCCCTGTACTCGGCACTGGTGAGGCCACACCTCGAATGCTGTGTTCAGTTTTGGGCCCCTCAGTACGAGAAGGACATTGAGGTGCTGGAGCATGTCCAGAGAAGGGCAATGAAGGTGGTGAAGGGTCTGGAGCACAAGTCTTATGAGGAGTGGCTGAGGGAGCTGGGGTTGTTTAGCCTGGAGAAGAGGAGGCTGAGGGGAGACCTTATCACTCTCTACAACTACCTGAAAGGAGGTTGCAGTGAGGTGGGGGTCGGTCTCTTCTCCCAAGTCAGTAGTGATAGGACGAGAGGAAATGGCGTCAAGCTGCATCAGGGGAGGTTTAGATTGGATATTAGGAAAGATTTCTTTACTGGAAGAGTGGTCAGGCACTGGAACAGGCTGCCCAGAGAGGTGGTGGAGTCACCATCCCTGGAGGAGTTCAGAAAACGTGTAGACGTGGCACTTTGGGATGTGGTTTTGGAGGCGTGGTGGTGGTGGGTTGACAGTTGGACCTGATGATCCTAGAAGTCTTTTCCAACCTTTATGATTCTATGAATGTCAGTCTGATCCAGATTATTTGCTCATTTTCTGCTTCCCTGTTTTCTTACACTGTCATAGCTTGTCGTTCAGATATAGGCATTCTTCAGCCTCTCCTTGTAGGCCTCAGCTAGTTGGTTTCTTATTGTCTGTTAAGAAGTAAAATTGAAGTTCTGTCACTCTTGTCCTCTTTATGTGCTTGACAGGTTTAAATCTACTGAAAAATCTTAAGCAAGTTTCTAAGCGAAGTATTTCAGAGGCTTTATAACTTACCCAAATCTGGGTTTTTCTGTGTGAATAAAAAAAAAAAAAAGGCAAATCCATAGCAAAAAAATCCCTCCCCCCGCTTCTTGATTCTATAAAGAATTGCATCTATCAAGAACTTAGTCAGCAGTTAGTGTACTACAGCCTCTTCAGGAAACCTGTAATTCTTGTCAGGGAAATGTGTATGCTTTCTTCTAGGTTTCAGGGGTTTGAGAAGTGGGTCAAAACATTCTCTTTCAACCTTCTTTTCTTCTTAGGATAAATAGCACTGTCCTTTGTACACACTGTGCCCCAAAAAGTGGTGTCATGCAAGGAATGTTTCGGCCAAATGGTCATGCAGTGTCCTGGATAACTCAGAATGGGGTTTTGCAGCATCTTACTAGTTGGTCTAGGGAAAATAAATGTTGTTCTAAGCTGCTGTGGGAACTTCTGTGTTGTAGCCATGAGATTTATTTTTTTGTTTTACTAGGAAAATACTGCATAAACAATTAAGGAGTTGATATTATTTACTGAAACTCAGTATTTCCTCTTTTTAGATTCATCTGCATTTACCCAGCGTATTTGAATAACAAGAAGACAATAGCAGAAGGAAGAAGGATACCTATAGACAAAGTAATTTTGTGGATGGCAGGGAAATATGATGTTTTGTTTTGTTATGCAGTATCATGTAGAGAGTTGGAAAATAAGTCTCAAAGCTGTTGATCTTTCCTATCCCCCATGGCAAGTAGCTCAATAACTGGAAATTACCATGTATTTGGAGATAACCTAGTGTCAGCACGTGAATTTGGTAGAAGAGCACTGGGTTTAAGTGTCTGCTTTCATGTGAGCAGCACCTTTGGGAAGCAGGTGGAGTATTGAGAAACTTAATGCACTCAACCTGCTACATAAGTAGGTATTTGAAAGCGATGCAGAAAAGAATAGCTAGCTAATGCTGTTTGCTTGGTGACTGACTACACATGCCTATATTCTGCACCCTTTCCCCTTTGCTGCTGTCAAAGATAGAACTTAAAATGCTTGTGGCGCATGGACTTGGCAGTTGTTGTTGCTTTTAGTCTGTCCAGAAATAGCTTTTGATCATCTCACTCCTTTATAATATTTTGAAGAAGCAGTGCTGGGAATATAAAGGGCTTTTCTCACAGCTTAAGGTGGGGCTTTTTTCTGGTAGTAGTTAAAAATAAAACCTTTCCTGAGCATGCAAGTTGCTAATCAAAGATCTATCTATGGGAGGAATCTGCTGCCCTGTGCCTAGGAAGTTTCTGTTCTCCTTCAGTCCTTGCTATAAGTTTCCTGTTGCTGATTCATGGCTTTTGGGGTTTTTTTTGTAAATATAATAAATGTTATTTCATTTCAATTATTTTTTCTTAGCAATTATTTTATTTGTTCCCATCCTAATTAATTCTCTCATCTGTTTCTTGTTTTACTGATGTCTTATATCTTCTTTTTTTTTAATGTTTTCTAGACCGTAGGAGCACTCACAGATGACTTCTGCAGTACATTTGTCATTATTTGAAGTACCTTCTCTTTCCCCATCTGCTTTTTCTAGTTCCAGAGTATAGGGTGGGAGACTGCTAACTATTGCTGTATAGCTAGTTCATCATTGAAAAATAATTTAACTGTAACACATTGTTTCAACAGGCTGTTGAAAATCCCACATCTACGGAAATCCAAGATGTTTGTGCAGCAGTTGGATTCAATGTGCTATTAGAGGTAATTAAAAAAAAAACCAAACCAAACACACAAAAAAATTCCCATAAACTTGGTATGTGTCTCTGTTCTTCTTTCATTATATCTTTTCTTACAGACAGGATAAATTACGGTTGAGAAGTTTTTGTTATCAGCCAAGATATTTGCTTGCTTTGAGTAATAACTGACCAAAATGATGAAGTACATGTTGGAAAACTACGCAAGGCAGGAATAACCTAGATCTCTGAGATGATGCCACCTTCTAAGCTGTTGTGGTTTAGCCCCGCTCAGCAACTAAGCACCACCCAGCCGCTCGCTCACTCCCCCACCCTTGTGGGATGGGGGAGAGAATCGGAAGGGCCAAAGTAAGAAAACTTGTGGGTTGAGATAAGAACAGTTTAATAATTAGAATAAAACAGCAATAATACTAATATAATGAAAAGGAAAATAATGAGCGAGAGAGAGATGAAACACTGGAAGAAGAGGGGGGAAAAAAAAAACCCCAAACTAAACAACAAGTGCCGCAACCGCTCACCACCCGCCGACCGACGCTGCCGGTCCCCGAGCCGCGATCGCTGCCTCCCCCGGCCAATTCCCCCCAGTTAATATACTGGGCATGACGTCACATGATATGGAATACCCTTTGGCCAATTCAAATCAGCTCTCCTGGTTGCATCCCCTCCCCTCCCGGCTTCTTGTGCACCTGGCAGAGCATGGGAAGCTGGAAAGTCCTTGACTAGTGTAAACACTACCCAGCAACAACTAAACCACCAGGGTGTTATCAACATTATTTACATACCAAGTCTAAAACACAGCACTATACTAGCTACAGTGAAGAAAATCAACTATCCCAGCTAAAACCATGACAGTAGCTTATAAAAAGATTGCTTTTACGTAACTGTCTTTCTGAGAAGACTATCCTAGGTGCTTAAAAGTGTCAGAATAAAAGCTAATTTTGCAAGCTGTAACTCTGCAAATTAAGATTTTTAAAAAAGTGTATTTTTAATGAAAGGTGATTATCTTTTGGAATGACTGTCCTGTAGGAATAGGATTCTGATGCTTGAAATCTTCAGGGTCCTTTGGAGTTCTGTTTTAGCCATAGAATGTTAATTTTTTATTGCAATACCTACTTGGTCTTGTTAAGTTGGTTACTTTTTTGTAAGGGAAAGAGTCTGGGTTTCTAGAGAGGTAACTTTGCACAACTCATTTTCTGAAGTAATTATTAATTTAAAATACTGTTGAATTTTGTATCACTTCTTTACTAAAGAATTTAGGTCCTTGTCTAAGAGTGTCACTGGTATCCAAAACCCAGTACAATATCACTTTGCTTTTCAGAAGTAGTCGAATATATTCCTATTAGTGCACACCAGTGTGTGAAATAGCCAGTACCCCTAAGAAACCTGTAACATTTTAACAAAAATGAAGGCTGTGAGTATGCAAAAGCCGGGGGCGTCAGACTGTGACCTGCTGGCATAATGTTTTGAGGTGTCCAGAAGGGTTTGTTGCTGGGAGATGAAGCAAAAACCTGTGTCACTGCGGTCCAGGCTGGTGGGGAAGTAGAACAGTCCCTGTAGCAGGTTACTCACTAAATTGTTCAGTACCAGTAGCTGGTTGCAGCAGGGCTTCTGAAAAAGTTAGGCTACAGCTTTGGAGACTGCTGCAGTGACTGGATTGTGGGTGACGCTGTTGGAGAGCTGTGGTTATGGTTTGCATCTGTTCAGAAGAATTCCGGGCTGCTGTGGCTTAGATAGATTGCAAAATTGACAAATTTTGCAGAAAATTATTCCAGTACTTAGAAAAAGTTTCTCCTTGTGTATGACAGAAAAATAAGATGTATCCCAGAGAGTGGAACAGAGACGTGCAGTACAGAGGCAGAGTCCGAATCCAGCTCAAACAAGATGATGGCAACCCATGTTTACCTCAGTTTCCAACACGTGAGTAGAGTACCTGGGTTAGGTGCTTCATCTGTTACTGAAACAGAAGGACTTTGTTTATTTTGTTATGTTGCCAGCTTGTTTAATTAGTTTTACTATTGTAAATTTTACAACTTTACGTTAAATCTCTTTGCCTGTATAAGTCAACCAAATCAAGTTGGTGTGTGAGCATTGAGTGGAGTTTGTAAAATGCTATTGTCTTTAATCTTGCTGTTTCTTCAGCACTTGAATTGGAGGGGGTTGTGAAGTGTTGTGCAATTGCGATGTTGAACAAAGCCGCCATTCAGTTTTGGCTTACTGTTTTGTTGACAGTCAAAACAAGAGGGTCTGGTATTAAAATGGCTAAATTCCACCTTTTTCTCAGGTTACATGGATCAGCTAGGCATCAGTATGGGTGCCAAATCGATAAAATACAATACTAACTTCAGTTTTCTGCTGGCCTTTTTCATGAAGGGAGCTGCTCCAGTGTTAATTTAACTAATTAACAAGAATAGTTTGTCTTGAATGACAGTAACTTAGTCTTTTGCATTTTTCCTGACGAGTAATCAGTGTGTAAAAGGAAAGCAAATATATATCTGAAGAAGGATGTATCTTAAGGAAAGAGCAAGAAGAATACTGACTCGAGTAGCGTAAGAATGCTGTTGGTCAGAAGGAGATGATTTAAAATCATATTCCTGCTGGAAGACAGCAGTGCTTTTTTTAAAAATGCTTGAAGCTTTTGCCTGGTCATTCTGTCCCAGGTATTTTAGGCCATTAAAAGGTGAAGGAAAAGAGTTAACAGGAAGGACGTAGACACTTTGAAGATTGTCAGGTTATGTGCCAGTTCCAGTATGCTGTGATATTTATCAGTGCTGCCCTTTTTTAAAATGCAAATAAAAAAAGGTTGGTAAGAGTTTTTCACAAACTTATGCTACGCAGGGAAAGGAAGCAGAACTCCTAGGGTTTAAGTCTAGTCTAACAGGAATCTAAAGTGGGGCTGAAATTTCTAACCTTGAAAATTATGCAAATGTTCTTAACATAGGAGGCATGCATTCACCTGTCGCTGTATTTTTTAGGCAAATCAGTGATGCTGTATGCTGCAGAAACCATTCCCAAACTGAAAACAAGAACCCAAAAGATGGGAGGTAGCGATCAAATTCTTCAACAAGGAGAGGGAGGCAAGAAAGGTAAAGGGAAGAAAAAGAAATGAGCTCACATCTGGAATAATTGTTAGAACACAGAGTTGTACTTACCACAAATACGGATGGACACGTTACTTGCTGCAACTTCGAAGTGAAAGATATGAGCAAGAAATAAACAGGCGAAACAGAATAGAACTGCCTGCTTTTCTTGGAACTGGAATGCATGTAGCTGCCTCGCGTCTGTGTAACAGTAAATCTGTCTTCGCACACAACCTGCAAGTCTGAAGCTGGCATCCACTTGTAAAAGTGGAAGAACATAAGCAAATTGGGTGGGTGGGAGAATTATTCTTTCCAGAAGAAATATGCAGCTTGTAATAAATAAATAAATAAATATGCAGACTAGATACCTGAAAACTGGTTGCCTTAGTAAACCATTTATCTATGCTAGTGAAGTGATTGTCTTAAGTCTGGGGAGCCTTTATCACTAACAGAAAAGTGTAAATCAACAGTTATGGCTGTGTAAACTTCCCTTGCTAATAGTCTTTCACAACTGTCAAGTGTTCTAATAAAGGTGACATGTTAGTATTTTATAAAATTATGTTTTTTAAAATTTTTTCCAAAAGTGTTCATTTTTCCTCCGCAGCCTGTTGTAAAGAAGTCAGTGAGATATATTGTAAGGATAATATTGTAAAGTTTTAAGATAATATGAAAAAAATAGCTCCCTTCTGTGTCTTGTATAATAACATGGGATACTACATTATCCTATTTTGGGGTGTTGTTTGAGAACTTAGCAAACATAGCTTCACTTTCTACCTGTCAAATACTGTTTCAGATGTCTGAGGCTTACAATATCTGGTAACTTAATTTTTTTTTTTTTTTTTTTTATTTAGTCCACAGGCAGGGACAGAAAGTTACTTTGAGAAGATGAGCTGGTCAGAACAGCTGTCCAGTAGCAAGGGTCCTTTAAAGAAATTAAGAAATGTACTGTGCAAGTTAAATGAGGGGTAGTTTAGTATAAGGAGACTGAAAAAGAAGCAGCAGTACGTGTTCTGAGTTTAAAAACAAAAGTCCTGCATGAGTTTTCTAGTCTTTACTATATGAAAGCAAAGTCAGTTGAATGCTTTCACAGGTGACGACTGGAAGCAAGTTATCAGATTATTTTTGATAAGTGTTTCATGTGGCAATATTCTCTTTTAGGGTTTGTCTTGTTTGTCTATCAGGCATGCTATTCTATGGCATCACCTTTCTCCCAATTTAAAGATAAGCAGCATTCAAAATATATCAGACATTTAATGGCTCTTTTAAAGTAATGCAACTTAGTAAAGTTCCTGATGATATCCCTGCTCAAGTTACTTCTGCTTGTAGTTTGAGTTTTCTTCTTATACTTCTTGTTCTACTCAGCTGCATCTTTTTCAAATAGATGCTGAGTTACCAGTGCCCCTTGAAGCCGGGGCCAGTGGGTACCAACAAGTGCGACTGCATAGAGCCCCTGACCTGTGAATAGTCCAAAGCCGATTGTATTTCCTGTCTGTAATACTTTGCCAGTGCGGTTCTTGTGTTGCGTTGTTTAATGGAGGAGGAGGATGCATTCTCGGGGCAGTTGTACCAAAGCCAAAAGCTGCCCTGACAAAGTTCCTCAGGCCAAGCCCTGTAGCCGTGTGGGAGTAGCAATACGTAGGCTGTCTAAAAGGGGATGGCTTAAGAGAAGAAATCCTGTGTTCTGAGGCTGTAACTGACCATGGTTGTATACAAATGTCCTCAGTTTTTTTCCTGCTGATATAACAGTTTGCACAACCTACCTTTGGAGTGTCTGGCCTTGAAAACACACCTAAGTTTTGAGAAGTTAGTTAAATGGCATCTCTGTGAGTGGATGCAGTGCCTGCCATGGGGTAGGAACAGGGGGAACAGGTGCTGTCTGAAAGTTGTGGTGGTGGTGGTGTTGTTGCAGAAAACAACTGGACGTGGTCACAGGTTGTTAGTTATGCCCACTCTATAGAGTTAGGGGAATGCTACAGGTTAGTTGCAACACGGAAAAATACCAAGTGAGGCGTGCAAGCAGGAGTGTAAGGTACACTTGTGATATAACAGACTGTAACTGCCCGTGGATTGTGGGGCTCAAGTTACAGTCCTGGCTTTTCCTGGGTGCTGAGTAACTTTTCTGAAACTTTATTTCAAGCAAGAGCTCTGTGAAAATTAGTTGGTACAAGAGAACTCAGCTCCCTGATGTTAAGTGGAGGGGAATGACTCCAGCCAAGTCATGATCATGTTATGCCTAACTATTGTAAGTCAGGGCTTTAGGCCACAGACAGCTGGAAAATGTGGACATTAAGTCTCATGGGGTATCTGTTCACAGTGGCCAGAAATTAAATATCTTAAGAACTTGTCTGTGCTATGGTATGTATGTTGAGAAGGAATCTTAGTGGCATTGCTTACCAAAATTTTCCAATCAAAGAACCCAAAATAGTAAAGCTATTTTAAAGTGTAAGGATCTTACAAAAAAGACTGAGAAAGATTTCTGAAAAGAGTAATATTGACCTCAAATACATAAAACTGTGATTTAACCAAATTAACAAAGGAAGCTTTATGGGTATTTTGGGTAAAGCTGACTTTTTTTAAAGCGAATTGTGCACTGCTAGGAAATCAGATGATGACTACCATTAGGGAGTTGAAGTCTAATTCTCCCAACCCCTGCCTGCTTATCCATCCATCCCGGAGTTCAGCGTTTTGGTTTTTTTTTACTTCTGTCTGGCTTTAGAGCAAGTACACTATGTGAGCAATATTTATTCCTAAATTGGGCATCAGAAGGTTAGATGCAACTCCCCCGTTCCTGCCAGGGTAGAGCTTACAAACCTGTTGTGGTTTAGCCCCGGTCAGCAACTAAGCACCACCCAGCCGCTCGCTCACTCCCCCCAGCCCAGTGGGAAGGGGGAGAATCAGAAGAGTAAAAGTGAGGAAACTCCTGGGTTGAGATAAAGACAGTTTAATAGGCAAAGCAAAAGCCACGCACACAAGCAAAGCAAAAGAAGGAATTCATTCACTCCTTCCCACGGGCAGGCAGGTGCTCGGCCATCCCCAGGAAAGCAGGGCTCCATCATGCGTAACTGTGACTTGGGAAGACAAACGCCATCACTCCAAATGACCCCCCTTCCTTCTTCTTCCCCCAGCTTTATATACTGAGCATGATGCCATATGGTATGGAATATCCCTTTGGTCAGTTTGGTTCAGCTGTCTCAGCTGTGTCCCCTCCCAGCTTCTTGTGCACCCGGCAGAGCATGGGAAGCAGAAAAAGTCCTTGACTAGTGTAACCACTACTTAGCAACAACTAAAATATCTCCACATTATCAGCACTGTTTTCAGCATAAACCCAAAACATAGCCCCACACTAGATACTATGAAAAAAAATTATCTCAGCTGAAACCAGGACAAAACCAGAGTTGCATTTCTGTATTTCCTGTTTTTTAAGAAACTGGGTTCCTTAGAGGATTAAAAAAAAAGCGGGTCAAGACAGTAAGTCAATTTCTTCTGCAGGTCTTTCCCCCTTCTTCAGCACTCTTCCCCTCTCCCCTTCACCCTCTCAGCTCCTGGGAACAGGGGGATGGTTCGAGGCTGTTGTGGGGCTGGGAGTGGCGAGGGGACTGCTGTAAAAATAGAGAAATGCTGCAACTGCTGGTCTCAATGCTACCAATAAAAAAATCTTTTTTTTTGAGGGAAGAACTGTGATAATGGATGTCTTCATTACACCTGTCACACTTTTGCAGTCTTCCATGAGAATTTGCTTAAGCAGTATAGTTACTAAAAAGACACCCTGGTCTGTGGTTTCCTGTAGGTGACAATATTAACAAAGAAAGACATGCGTCACTGGGAATTTACTCTGCATCCAAGACCTGAGGAATTTGGATGTTGGGACAGTGCCCCTCCAGAAGGTACTAGTCTAGCTAATTAAACGTATATACTTGTTATTTTCCTGTACTGTTTTTTGGGTACCTAGACAAAGATTAAACATTTGAAATGGATATGTGAGCTCAGAACCCTTATAACAATCCTTATAACAATTTCTGTGTTGGCAACGGATGGGAACATTGACGCTCAGCACTGAGCAGATCTGAAGAGACAGGCAAACAACAAAGGAATGACTAAAAATGAAAATTCAGCACTGTTGTGACATAGATGCTTTCTTCTTTCAGATTTATGGAAGAGAGCATGTAGCTGCTGTAGCAGAAGCACAGCCATTATTCAGTTTTAAATGTAAAGAAAGGGAGTTTTTAAAGGTTGTTTTGAAATGTGTTTGAACTTGGGAAGTGACCATTTGTAGTTCTCCACCTTCGGCCATGAAGTAAATTTCTCATAGACCAGGTATGCGGAATAGCTGTTCTTAAAAAACTTGCCTGTGTGTATATCCTGTTCCTTGTGCGTGCTTAATGGTTAGAGCCTGTTAGCCAGAACTCGCTTTTGGGGCAGCATATACATCTGGGATGTTCGTATGTGCTGTACTGAGAGCGTGGAAGGTGATGTGGCTCCCTTGTTTCCTTCCCTGTCTGTAGCTGCCGATGTAGCTGCACGGCGTGGCACGGCACAGCACAGCATGGCATGGCGTAGAATTAGAATAGAATAGAAAAGAAAAAAAATATTCCAGTTGGAAGGGACCTTCAGTGATCATCTAGGCCAACTGCCTGTCCCCTTCAGGGCTGACCAGAAGTTAAAGCATTGACCAAGTGCCTTTTACACACTGACAGGCTTGGGGCATCGACCACCTCTCTAGGAAGCCTGTTCCAGGGTTTGACCACACTCTCAGTAAAGACATGCTTCCTGATGTCCAGTCTGAACCTCCCCATGCACAACTTTTAGCCATTCCCAGGCGTCCTGTCACTAGATACTAGTTATTCAGCTTCTTCCTGTTACAGGCTGGCCTTTATGGGGGCATTATTTTACCTCTTAGGATAAAATAACCTCACTTTTCAAAGAGGGTTTGTTGTGGTTAGTTTTTTTTTTTTTCCCCCTAAAGAAAAAAGTCAATACAAATAGTCTCTTTGTTTATTGCTTTATAACTTCTGAGCCTGTCGAGTCACTCCGTTGACATGGTAAAAAGAGTGGAGGTGTCAAAGATGGTAAATTCCCATAAGCCATGAAGCCAAGTGCTCAAATTAGGTGATAAGACTATGGCAATGCATCATCCAGTAAAGAAACTTTCCGTGTCCCAGCTGGGACGAGGAAAGGCAAGGAGCCTGAGCAGTTACCCATTCTGGCTGGCCGTTTGCTCCGACCAAACTGCATTTAATATGCTGGGTGTTCCATTGGCACACATGCAGCTGCAGATTAGGTACAGATTAGATCTGGTAAAACAGCTACCTTTTGCTAAAGGCCTCTGAGAAGCTGGGAGGATTGAATATACTGTAGTGGTTGGTGTAAAGGAAATGGAAGGGAACTGACCATCACTGGTCGTGAGGCACCTGGGAGAGAGAGCAGGGGACCCTCCAGGTAGGAAACGTGTAGCCTTGCCTGTAGTCCTAATTCTTATGAATCAGTATGTGTGTATTTTTATTCCCCCCCCCCCCCCCCCCCTTATCAAGGTTCAGGTTTCTTTCTCGGTGTCGGGGTTTTTTTTTTTGTTTTTTGTTTTTTTTATAGATACCAGAACTTAGACATGTCTAATTGAAGGCTTTAACACTCCTCCTCCTGCAAGGACACAATCATACAAAATGGTAGGTATATAAAGTGTTACTTGTTTTGTGGAAGTCCATAGCCTCAGCAAAGGCATCACCAAGAAGTCCCTCCAAAAGATGCTAAATTCAAAGAAGTTAATCTTCAGTTATTTTTACTTGACTAGTCCATGTGTCCATTTGAGGATTATTTCTGCCCCCCCAATATCTTAATGTTTTATGTACCAGTAAGAAATCTCTTCAGAAAGGTATGACAACATGGTTTTGCAACCAAGGACTCCCTTAGTGGTCCTAGGTTGTCAAATTTGTCAAATGAAAAGAAGTTGTGAGGGTTTGGCCTGGCAAATATTACTCGCATCTTCCACCTCTTACAAGAATTTCTATCCTTTGTTAACTATCTTGCTTTGGTTTGAAGACTTTGGTTTCATTTTAGTATCACTAGTGGTGATGCTATCATTGTGTTTTGTTTTGTTTTGTTTTTGTTTTTTTAATGTTTTTCTGAATTTTTTTTTTCCTTTTTGCTGAGTTTGGAAATGTGTAGGATAAGGCAGAAGAAATGTCCTACTTACAGTGGTAGCGGAAAGAACTGTAAGTGTAACCCCCCCCCCACCACCACCTGCCAATAACTGTGCAGCATTTTTTGTTTAGGTCATTTATGGAACAGTAGAAAGCCAATGGGCAAGGGCAAAAGAAAAACCTTTGAAATCCCTGTAGTTTGCCATTTTTCCTCTCTCTGTTTCTAAAGAACACTATATCTTGATGATTCCTTAGGTAAGCAAGGCTATGAAGTCTGAAAAGCTGCACTGTGTGGGCAGCCGCTCGTGGCGCTCGCTGTTGAGAACAGATCGGTATTCCAAACTCGTAAGGTCTGATGCTCTAAAACAGCTCAGTCGCACCCCGAGATCCAGTCACGAAGCAGAAGTACTTCCTTCAAGCTTTTAGAGAGGTTTCTACTAGTTCCACAGTAATGAAGTTTTGGTTAAAAAAAAAAAGTGTAAAGACCTGCTTTCTTAATCAGGTTTTCAGTGTTGAGTTATAGGGTTCCTAAGAAATACTGAGGCATCATACTAGTTCTGTAAGAATCTCTTTATTTGCGCCTGTTTTTATTTAGCACATTACAACTTCAGCACAGACATGGAGCAGATGTGCGTACCAACATTTGCACATAAACATTGTGAAGAAGACTTTGAGAAGAGTGCTGATTTGCGGGGCCAGCCCAGTGGAGTTATTGCAGGAAAGGACAACTTGCTGCAGAAATTCAGTCATTTCTACTTGCATCAAGGCAAACCACAAGATCAAGTTCTGCTAACAACAGATGGTAGGTCTGGTTCAAGTAGAAATCTGACAAAGGAGCAGTGAATTTAGATGCTGCTTAAGAAGTGTCACGCTGTAAACACAAGTTGTCAATTTAAAGCCTAACTGTTAAGTTTTAAGAGAGAGGTAAAGGAATGTTTTAATACCTAGAACTGTTTTATCCCCATTAATAACAGTTCAAGAACTGTTGAGTAGTACAAGAAATGAAAAGTATCTACAGACCTCATTAGGCTTGGTAAGTCTAAGATTTATCAGCAGCTTTTAGAGAAGTAATGTAGCACTTTGTGCCTAAATCGAATAGACTATTAAGTATATTTATTTTTATTTATTACTTATTAATTCAAGAGGTGACACTACATTACACTGGCCATGTGACTGCTATGTACACAGGTGACAGTGTTTAAAACACAGCACTAGGATTTAGTATGGCTTACCAAAAACGTTCAGTGGGTATAAGACAGAGGAAGATAAAAAACAAGGAATCAAACCACGTAAGCGGTGAGTCACTTCAAACTCCTTACTTGCTTGCGTCTACGACTTTGCTGTAAACTTTATCCTCCTCAGCACATCCACTCATAACAAAAAGCTGTCATGGAACAATTCGTTGTGACATTTTACATTTTTTCCTTCAAATGACAAACTGCATCCTGTCCTACAGAAAATGATGCAGTGGGTCTCGCACTTCCCTATCCAAGTTGACAGCCTTAAGGGCTGTGTTTTCCAGCTTAAAATGCTTTCTCTTAAGACACTTTCACATCTCCTCTTATAACACATATCTCTCAGATTTAAAGCTCACCTGCTGAGTTGCACTGTGTGCTTCATTCTTTTGCAGTTTTTGCATCTGAGAATTTACAGTGAATGTTTATATACCAACTTGTTGCAGAAAGCCAAAAGTCTTCAAAAGTCTATTTTAAGATTAGATCTTTTGAATTCAAGAATGTGGACTAGAAATCACTTTTTATTGTATTAAAAGCTTAAGTTTACCATCTGCATGTTCTGTGAGTTAAGAACTGCCATAGCATTACTGTAGGCTTTAAGAAACATCAGCATGGAGAGGAGAACAGGAAGACTTCAGTAATTCATGCTGAACTTGTCAAAAATACTGCAGTGTTAAAAAGTAAATACAGATTCAGACCTAAAAAAAAAAAAAAATATTCTTTTCCATTGATTGCAAAAAATCCTTTATTCTTGTAACAACTTTGGTTGCCTTCTTACTGATTGGTCAGGAATATATCAAGTAATGACAACGGCATCTCTGTTCAGGAAGTTTCAGTGGTCATGCAATGTTGTTCTTAGTACAGTCAGAAGAGACTGTGGACTTTTATGAGTGGGAAAAGCTCATGGGAGGTTGTAGTCCATCCCATTAATGATTTAGTTCTGGGGACTGACACCCAAGGCAGTTAATATTTCAACAGGACTTAAGGAAAAAGTTTCTGTAATGGGATCACTCCTTAGCAAAAGGTGGTTTGTGCTTTTGAATGTGATCTTAGAAGGCACTCTATTAACAATTCTAGATGACAACTTTACTTAGCAAGAAGAGGCAAGGAGTTGTACTTCAGTCATCTTCTGCTAACCTTGTGCAATTTAATGCATCCACTTCTGGCAAATTACCTCACGCTAATATAAGCTTGATCACTTGAATGAAGTTATTCTTTCCTATATTTAGTATCTATTCATTTAAGAATACACACACTGCACCAAGTATTGTGTTACAACAAAACATGCATCAGCAAATAACCTCTATCATCAGTTGCCTAGAACATGTAATTTCATCATTTACAATTTTGTTGGTGGGGAATACATCTGTTATGCCATCTCTCACAATAATTCCCTGTATATTCAAGAAGATCCGTTCAGGCTAGTATTTTCCTTGTACAATAGCTTCATGTTACCAGACACACCACAGTCAAAATCTTAAGAGTAAATACATACGCAGAGAGACAACTAAAGTGCAGAGCCTGTGGCATATATACTTTTTATTTATGTTACTGCAGAAAGAGATTACTGAAAGACTTCTTCTGCATGAAGATGAATATTTTCATTAAGCTTCAGGTGCTGCCCACTGCATTGCTTTTAAATAAAAATGCTTACTTTCTATACAGACACAGCAAAGTAGTAAGCAAAGTTACAACATTCCTTTAATATATCAAAATGTTTCCAAGGCAATATTATTAAAATTATACCACAGTTCCCAGTAACATCAAGCTCCGTAAAGGAGGTGGTAGGGAAACTTTATCCAGTTAATAGTTTAGGTGCTCTTCTTTTCCTCACCCAGTAAGTTCACTGTTGCTTTCTTGGCTGCAGGAAAATAAAAGCAAGTTTAATTTTGGAGGCCTATGACTAAGTGGCTTATTTAGTGTTCTTGAGCTGCATAAAAAAATAATTTTCCTTTTAGGTCACAAAGAAACATCACAAAATAAAATTATAGGTTTTGTATATACATACACACACACACAGAGTGATAAAACAGATCATATGAAGATTTAAAGAATTAAACCATATGCAAAGAGCAGCACAATAAACAGCACAGAACAACCTACAACTATTATACCAATAGTATAGAGCTGCTCACAGTGTTTAGGACTGTTTTCCTCCTTGGAAGGCAGGAAGGAAGGAGGAAGAAACCCTGCAGGTTTACAGCAAGAAATCTACTACCAAGCTCATGAAATAGGGCTGGAATAACGCTGATGTGTGCATGTATACATCCATATATGTGTGCATGATTTCTTAAAAGAATATATGTATGTGACTATCTTTATATGTAAAAATAGGAAAAAGAATAAGTGATGGAATGAAGACAGAAAAATCCCACGTGCAACATGGAAGAACATTATTTAAGATACCTGTCTAACAATAATGATTCAGGAAGGGTCATGCAGCAAAATTTCCAAGCGTAGTTGAGAAAAGCAGATCATTTAAATACCGACAAGAAAACTGCTTAAGTTGGTAAGAGGTAATAAGACTGCATGCATTTCTTGGAGGAAAGGAGGCTGAAGGTGCTTTGAAACATCTTATAAATACATTTCCTTTCAAATGAAATTTAAATAAACCTTTATTTTAGCTAATTAATATATTTCCTTCTCTTATTCATAAAACTATCACCAGACATTTTAGAGGATGAAGGTCCTCTACCAAATCAAGGAAATAAAAGCAAAAATAAAGCGATCTATAGGCTGTGATAAAATTTATTCTAACCAAATAAAAACCTAAGTAATTTCTTTAAGAGTGGGCTCAGAATCCTTTGATCTCCAGAGGAAGGAAAAGTACAAAATCTTATAGACGGGAAAACTTCATTTCACATGGTGCTGTTTGTTGGAGTTAAAGGATTTGCTTTACTACACAATTGGCAGCCCTTCTGTACTACCAGGTATTTGAGACAGTATGTTAGGAGATACAAGAATACACTGAAACAATAACTGTATTTGTGGAAGGTAACTTGTGAGGATGCTTGGACCTGCCTTTAGAGAGAGTGTTTATAGTGATGTGTATGGTGGGAAGATGCACAAACTAATGAGCCATTTCTTCCACTCATACAGCTGGAGCTCGTTCTAGCGTAACTGCACTCCTAGAAAGTAAGATTCACTGTAATCCTCTTTTCCTGGCCTCTTCACCCAAATTTAAATTCTCCATTATAACTTACATACATCTTTACATACTTCTTTACATAATTCTTCTTACAACTTTTTTTCCCCAAAATGATTAATATTAACAGTAATATTAGAGTTGCCCTGGGAAACTCCTCCTACTTGATGCAATTAGTGAATGGTCTTTTCCTCACCTTCTTTAGTGATGGTATCTGCAGTCTCTGCAGCCTTGTCTTTCAGGTCTTTAACAACACTGTCGAGCTGAGCTTCGTGCTTCAGGAAGAACGGCCGGATAATTCGATGGTAGAGAAACTCTGCACCATTAGAAGGACTTGGAGCCATACACCACAACAGGAACCCGCACTACAAGGAACAAGAACATCTGCATAAGCAGAAACGAGTAGGAGACAGGGTGTCGCATGCCTGCCTAACTCTGCCACAGACTTGAGCATATTCAAAACAGTACATCATCCCCTTCATTTTGTACGGTCACAGGCCAATAAGTATGCACATCAGTATCATTGTATGCAGTGAATCTTTATAGTGGAATAATTTCATGGATACTGAGGATAAAGGAGGAGGGCTGTAGCAGTAAAGCTAATCTGGTAACAGGTGTATCAAGATTGCATGTACTTTTTTCTTTTTAGGGGTAGAAGAATAAAACCGGATTAGACAAAATGTTAACCTCTCTGGCTACTTCTAAACTATGTGGCACAGGCCTGACTGAAGGTCTAGGTCCCTAAATCACTTAAACCCAGCCAAAACATATCCCTGTCCTCTCTGCCTCCCTGCTTTGAAAATGCAGCAAGGGAAAGAATGGGATTCTGTGCATCCCAGAGCTAAAGTGACAAGGAAGAAAGATACATCCAAGCTACACATAGCCACATAGCGCACAGACAAGGGTAATGCTTTTGGATTACACAGTTTAGGTATAGCTTTTATAGCACAATCTACTCCCGGGGCGGGAGGGGGCGGGGGGGGGGGGGGGAGGGGGCAGAAAAAAAGAATGCCACAGCGTGTGGGGTAATATTTCTGCAAAGGAGATTGGAAAGACAGCTACTAAATGCATTACAAATATCTGTCTTTACTACCGAAGCACCTTTATTTAGCTTCAGTTCCACTGTCATACACAATACAAAGATAGCTATGCAAAACAACGTCAAAACATTTAAGGGATAGGAAGTGCCATAACTAAATTTGCTTGAGCTCTGAAAGTATATATAAAAAGATTTTGCAAGATAAAACTGTCACAAAATTAAGCAAATTTTCTCAGCAATTATACAGTTCTTTCCAGATACAAGTAGTATAATATTATTCCATGTCAAAAGCTTCTCCAGAAAATAAAGGCAGAACAGCTTTTGAGAGATCACCTTTTCTTAAAACACAAAACAAAACCACCCCAGCCTCAGCCAAAATGTGCTTTATTTTGATGTAAGACATGATTACATGTTTCAGGATTTCCATACGTTTTTGGGGAGGACAGGGAGAGAGGGACAAAACTCAACAAGTCAAGTCTTCCACATGAAAAAAAACCTACCACATAATTAGCCAAGTCAGGCATCAAAAATCAAACTAATCATTTAAACTACAAAAAAAAAACCAACCGTAAGTAACTTAAAAAGACTGCACTTAAATACAGTAGCACTTATTTAAATAGCTTAGATTTCAGAAGTATTCCAGTTTTCACAGCAGTATCTACACCAGCCGAAGAGATGTTTCAATGCATGTGCTACAGCTTCTGAAAGTAATTTAAAAAATATAAGCAAAGTTTGTTGTTTATTTATGAGGTTTCCAGTACACTGCATAGCACAAACTTACTTCCTAGAAACTAGTTCGATCACAGTATCCTTTCAGAATTCTACTGTGCCTACCCACACATTTCTGTCTCCTGTCCTCCCCCTCATACTTTTGATTTCCCACTGTAAAACTGCAAAGACAGAACCACATCCAAGTATTTGGTTTGGTATTACATAAGAAACTCCTAAATAACAATTTGACCATTACAAGGTGATTTAAGTCAAGAGAGGTTATTTTAAAAGAAAGGTTCTGATTTGAGTTTTAACAAAAAGAAAAAGATAATAAAATTCCTTATCAATTATAGAAACCGCATAGTCTTCTTCAGGCAAGCTTTCCAAATATTTTGGAATATCTCACCTCAGTTCTTCCTCACATAAGGGATATTGAGATTGAATGTTCTGTAGGTTCTGCTCTTTGTACCTGTAAAATTTTGACTTTGTCTTCACTGAAGTGCACACCACAGTAAAACTGATCCCTGAAGCACATCAGTTGAAGAAAATACCTACTGCTTTTGGAAGAGATTGCCACTCGTTTTTTCTTTAAGGCCGCTTCTCATTCCCCTTGCTCTAGAGAAGCTTTTGGGAAACACTATCTTATGTTGTTATCTTTCATTAAAAGCTGAGAAGTATATTGATTTTATTTCCTGTTAAAGAATACCTGGCCAATTAGTGATAGTTCTTTTACTTGCCCTAGTATACAAAGATGTTACTTAGTTCTCCTTTGTTTTAGGAACTCCCTCAGCTCTAAGTCCATCTTCCTCTGAAACTAAAAGAAACTGATATTTCCCTTTTCTTGCCTAAGAACAAAATTAGTCATTTTTATTTTACAGCTTTGTCCCAGTCTAGTCAAGAAAAAAGTAAAAACTTTTAGTTATAGATTTGTTCTCAAATACCTATTACTTTTGAACTGTACTGAAACAGATGTTTACACACATTTTCTAGAGGACACATACCGAAGTTGCAAATCTCAGTCTTTTCAAAGCTTGAGAATGTCAGACTGCTAACTTAGTTTATTTTTCCCTTGTCTTTTGTGAAACTGAACTGACATAGACTATTAAAAATAAAGTGGTTTGTAAAAAGGTCCAGGAAGCTGAGAGTGATGAAATCATTAACTGGAAATAAAAAAAGAACAACTCTGTTCTTTGTGACCCTCCAGACCAGCCAGAGGAGAAAAGAGAATTCATGCAGCAGAGTGAATTCCGCAGGCAGACACTTGAGGTGGGTCTAACCCACTTGGATCTGGTGCTAGCAGCTGTTCTTGCTCTGGCAGCACAAAACCCAATACAGCCGGGTTTGCCACTGCAGCAGAGGAAGTGACTGCAGCTGACAAACACAGAAAGCATACCCATGGCCAGTTCCAAGCTTCTACAGACAGAAGACTGTCAAAACCCAAGACACGCCTCATATGACCACAAATATGAACACACTCCTAACAGACAACCGCAGTCATTAAAACAAGGTGTTCATTTTAATGGAAGTGAAGTAGCATTTTAGTCAAAATCGATAATTAATTGCATGGGGTGCATGGGTGAGAGGAGGGGATGTCTGTCTTGAAGCAGGGTCAGACTGCCAATTTGGCGTGTGGCTACACTCACAACAACTCCTCCTGATTCATTTGACTTAGTGCCTCGTAGCAGCAGTTTGCATAATGCACCCAGTGTGACTTGTCTGCTAGGAATTCTCTTCAGAAATAGTATTCTAATATTTCAAGACAGAACTGTCAGTAGAGTCAGGAGTCTCCTCTCCTTCCCACTACCAAGAACACTCCTAGGATAATAACCTCTGCTCCTTTCACAGGCTACAGTATTTTAATACCTGTATGCCAAAGAAATCTTTAAATAATTAACAGAAGTATTGAAAACCAGATCACATACACATGAAATCATGAGTTGTGTGCATGTTCTGTGCTTCAGAGAAAAAAAGCAGACAAATAAAAACCCCACAAAACGCAAGAAATCTCAAAACAGTTTTCAAGTGGAGAACAGAAGCATAGGCAAATATCATAACATATTCAAAGGAGTTCTTGAACATGCCTTTCTCCCACCTATAAAAACTCCCAGTGTGCTGAAAACTTTGAGGGGACAGAGCCTAGGTTCTGGACTTAGGGGAATATGGGAGCAGCTATGTTCAGTGTCTCAGCCCTGCATACCAAGGTATACAGAAACATTGAGCAGGTAAACCGCAGTCTGGAGTGGAAGCTACAAGTGGTATCAAATAAATGTGAATATGCAAACTGCATATCTGGGTTTTTATTTCATAACATCATAAAAGAGACATGGAGACATCACAAACTACACTACAAGAGGTTTCAGTTGTGGATGGACTGAAAGTTGGAAGCTGCCTCCTTCCTCCTTTTCCCCACATGGAGTAATGCCCATCCTTCCACTCAGTCAGCAATGCTTTCTGATTCTTAGCCAACACTTTCTGTCTGCCTTTGTGTAACAAAAGTAAACCTCTCCTACTATGCACTGCTGAGACGAAATACTTGACTTCTATGTGCCTTCAGCAGCTATTGTAGACAGCTGAGCGGTAACCATAATTGCTTCCTTATGTTTTGCTTTTGCTGAACTTAGAAAAGTACCTTTCTGTTGATGCCACCACTACATGTAAATGTGGCACTTCTGATACAGTATTATCAGAGCCATCTGCGGTTGGTCTTTGTTTGCTAAGTTAACCTGAATTTCAATTGCATGCTCTTCAGAAAAGAATGCTGTGCTGGCATGAAGAAATCATTGCTGCATCTTTTACCACCAAAAAGTCAAAAAGAAAGCTCTGAAAATACACTGTATGAATTCAGAACTGCGAGTATACATCACTGCAGACAAAGGGTAAAGTCAGAATCCTGCTAAACTGTAAGGTGAAGTTGGGGATGTGAAATAACTGCGTAGGTGGTTAAGAACATATTCTTCCAGTGCCATAAGCAATCCTTTTGGATCCTATTCAGATCAGATGAACTTGCACTTTGATCACTACTTGTCTCGGTCTTAACATATTAAAATAGTAAAACTTTCACATGTGTTACCCATGCTAAACTTTAAAATTAACAGGTTCTTCTTAAAAGCTTTGCAAAACCATTTAGCTTAAAATGGAAAACATATTTTTGTTTTTGACTAAGGGAAAAAAATAAAGGGGGTGTGGGGGGGAGAGAGAATTAACTTTGTGAGACAGGCCAGAATTTTTTAATTTGAAGCAGTAGTTCAAATATGTGCCTTTTCTTAGGGAGCTAGGGAAATAAGCATCCAAATCACTGCACAGGTGATGCCTGTTCAAGATTCAAAAGGAAAAATGCAGAAGTGTAACCGAGCTGTCCAAGTCCATTTTTGTCTTTAAAATACAGCATTTCCTGGAAAAAAGCATTTGGCAATATCAGACCTTACTGTTAAAATTTTACATGACCCCACCACAACAGCTGGCCAAGCAAATCCTTTCAAGAACTTTGGTGGGGCTAAACCAGGCTAACAAAGCAAAAGAGAAGGAATAGAACAGCCCATTGAAACAGAAAATAGGTTAACAGTTCTTTAAGCGAAACAACTGATTCTCCAGCAAGCTAGAATGTCTTCTACCCAACAGCATATAGGGTAATTGGCTATCTCCTAGAATAATTTAACATGTTCAAGTTGATTGACGATACACTCACACCTTAGTTGACAAACAAAGCCTGGAACATATTAAGCAAATAATTGTTGGTAGTCAAACCACACTAACAAATGCACATTAGCAACAAGCTCCTCTGATACTGCTGTTTCCTTTCAGTAAAGTAGGCTTAATTAAAAATGAAGTCTGTATGATTCAAACTATTCTTATGTTGCAATTTCCTTCTTTGCTCCCAATAGCACATTAATACTTCCTTTTGCTGCCTTTGTGATTTTACTCTCCACTTTCGCTAATGCTCTTAAAGCAAAAATAGAGCCACTCTGTAAGGTTTACCATGCGCTGTCATAGTGCCCCAAATTACCTGAACACCAAGACAAAGAACTATCTCTCCATGGTAGAGCTACACTGTCTTTTTTTTCCTAAAACATGGCAGACCTTTCCCTGCCACCCATCTCAACTTCCCATCAGCCGTAAACAGATCGCTTTCATAGTGCCAAATTACATGTAACCAGCATCTAAAAATAAGGTGTGACCCAGGAATGATTCCAAGGGAATGTGTTGTCATCTATCCATTCTTGAAGACATCAAATCAGTTATATCAAAGGTCTCATTTTAGGAGAGGGGTCACATGAACTAACATACCTTTAGCATGTAGTAGAAAGGGAACCAGGACAGAAAGATATCAGAGAAGAATTCCACTATGCTGAAAACGCCATACACAACCCAGTAAGTCAGCCACTGTGTGTCATCATCTTTGTTGGGACTTTCAATGGCCTTGATTCTGTAAGGAAAACAAAACAACCCATCAGATCAGTAGCATTGGTCTCATCTATAATGGTGAAGTTTTTATGACTCAGATTTATTGTTACATGTGAATCCTCATAATTTACTCTATGCTCTACAGAAGAGAACTAAGTAGTATCTTTCACACAGACAATGTGCCCAAGATCTTTGAATAGCAAAGCTCTTCCCTACACATCAGACTTCAAAAAGAAAAGATACTCAAGCTATTCTAGCTCTGTGATTACAAAAAGACCAAACAAAAAACCTGAGCATCCTGACCTGGTTCATGGGACAGGAAAGAGAGGGGATAATCTTTGGCCAGTTCCAGTTCTGGGTGCATTGCGGTAATCCTGACCAGAAGACTATTGCACATCGAAGCATTAGTGACCCATGTAACAGCTAACCTGAGTGAGCCCAGGCCTCTGCTGCACATCCAGCCTGGCTTTCAGGCCTGTGCTGTGCTGCAGAAATTCCATATCACAGGATAAACTGAGCCAGCTCACTGAAACAGAGGATGCCACAGGCAGCTCCCACTGGATACCAGTGACTACACCTGTGTGGCCTTGCCTGTAATTAACAGTAAACATTCTCCCTGTTTAACAGTAGGAATAATAGATAGAGTTATTGTCTTGAAAGAAAAATAGCTTAAATAGCAAAATGTGGTAACCTTGTCTACAGATGAGGTCTGCACAGGGTGCTGTGTGTGGACTGAAGGCCCATTCAGTGTTGCACATCTTGGGGCTCCCCTACAGGAATGTAAGATTATCTATACTATTCTCTGTTTCTTTATAGTGTTAGCTCTAATAAACAGCATTTTACATGAAGCTTTACAGAATCTGAATGCCCTTCTTCCTGGGATCATAACAGACTAGCACCTCCTAGTGCAAACAGCATCTAGATAAAAAAGTTAAATCTAGTTCAGGATTTTGAACTGAATCTCAAATACCTCTCCTCATAATGTACATGTGCTAGATTCTTCTCTGAAAGGTAAATCGTAAGATTTGCTCTAACTACTAACAAGCACTTGTTCTACAGAAGCAGAGGAGATATATAGTCCTCACTGAATGGGTCGGGGGGTACTGTATCTGCATCGCTGTTGTGGTTTAGCCCCGGTCAGCAACTAAGCACCACCCAGCCGCTCGCTCACTCCCCCACCCTTGTGGGATGGGGGAGAGAATCGGAAGGGCCAAAGTAAGAAAACTCGTGGGTTGAGACAAGAACAGTTTAATAATTAGAATAAAACAGCAATAATACTAATATAATGAAAAGGAAAATAATGAGCAAGAGAGAGATGAAACACTGGAAGAAGAGGGAAAAAAAAAACAAAACCAAAACTAAACAAGTGCTGCAACCGCTCACCACCCGCCGACCGACACTGCCGGTCCCCGAGCTGCGATCGCTGCACCCCCGGCCAATTCCCCCCAGTTAATATACTGGGCATGACGTCCCATGATATGGAATACCCTTTGGCCAATTCGAATCAGCTCTCCTGGTTGTATCCCCTCCCCTCCCGGCTTCTTGTGCACCTGGCAGAGCATGGGAAGCTAGAAAGTCCTTGACTAGTGTAAACACTACCCAGCAACAACTAAAACACCAGGGTGTTATCAACATTATTTACATACCAAGTCTAAAACACAGCACTATGCTAGCTACAGTGAAGAAAATCAACTATCCCAGCTAAAACCATTGTTTTGCTCTATAGATCCATTCCTACGGGACTTGCAAATTCTGATGTAGACTACAGTATTAAGAACAGGGTGGAACAACCTCTACCAAAGTCTCGGGCTTCCTCCATAATGATTAACTAGGTTTTTATTCTCCAACTGCTAGGAGAATGCAGTTCAAGTTTATAAAAGTTCTAAAAATAGGAAGTTGAAAGAAAGATGCATGCGTGCTTCCTTCAGTAAAAGCAGTGAAGTGGAGACTCTGGACTCTCTAAGTTCCAGATTAGCACTGTAAGAAGTTTTAGAAGGAAAAGCTAGCAACCGTAAGCCTGATAATGTGAAGCTTAAGAGTATTAAAAAGCATTTGTCCTCTCCACTCACGCTGTAGGATTAAACTCTGTAGACTCAGTTTAATGAATTTAGTTTCAATTCTTTTATAACTTATTCCTTTCATATCAGCTATACTGTTGCTGAAGGAGCATCTGTGGGACATATCAAAGGTGCAAAGTTTTCTTTCAGTCCATAAAAAAGATTCAGAGTTAGGGAGGTTTACAAAACAGAAACCAGATAGATGGCTGGCTGTGAGTACAGTTCCTGGTTTGTGAACTGAGACCTTGTCATTTCCTAGCTCTGTAAATTAAAGGGGGGAAAAAAAATTCAATAATGTGACATGCCTTCTGTTTTAGCAAAAGCACTGGCAAATCCACCACATACAGATAGAATTGGCATAGCTACTGGATTGAATTACTTTGAAATGCAATACGAGGATCTGATACTTAATTTATGCATTATTTCCATTAGAGTTTGTGGCTGGCCAGCAGGGTCCTGCAATGGGAAGAGCAACAGCCCTTGCCATACCCCATCATGCCCAGTAAAGTGCTGTTACTGAGCTACCACATCAGCACAACTGGAAGAACAGGTTTTCCACAGGTGAACAGCAGCAGGTCTGCTTATGGCTGTTGCTAACATCACAGTGTTAGGAAACAGTACTCCAGGCAGTCTGCTCAAAGGCAGTGCCAACTTCAGCTGCTCCTGTCCTCCCACTATAAACCACATTTTTTCTATGCACCCACCTCTCAGGTATTCTAATCCTGCTGGGTGAGGGGGCCCTACAAAAAACAAACCCCAACCAGCAGAGGAGGTAAGGGAGAGGGCTACTGATCTATTTTCAAGGTGTGACACTGTACTTCTGGAGGGAAAGAAAAAGTACAAGTGACTAGTAGGGAAGTTAGTGGCGGATAAACACAGGAGAGAAAGGAACTAATTGCAGAGTTTCTCAGTGTTAATGAAAACTTGTGGTAGGGGTTCATCATGTGAATTTCTCTGGTTCTGCTGACAGCTTCTCCATTAGAGGCATACAGGGAAGGCTTATTTTGCTACAAGAAGCATGCTAGCTTGGTATTTGTGAGAGAACGCTCTGCAGAGAAACCACTAACAGTCCTGCTGTTTTCCAGTCACCGTCTGAAGTCATCCATGGATTTAAGGAAGCATTGTTTAATTTTTTTTTTAACATTATTAAAGTCATCATAGTAATCATGAAAACCAGTTTCCATAAAAAAAGCTTAGAATCTCCAATTTTGTGGCAAAGGGCAGATGGCATATCACTGTCTTAATGAGGCAGGCTCTATTATCTTCTCCTGTAAAAACGGATAGCCTTTGAGAGTTCCTAAATGCAGTGCCACAGGTGTGCTTCCTTTCAATGTTCACCCTCTGCTGCTGTAGTTCCTTAAGGTGATGTCTTGAAGGGAATACAGAAACAAGACACTCACATGGTCAGTCACAAGCAGCAGTACTACAAGTAGTCAAAACCCCATCTGACTTAACCAGCTGATGTGCAGCATTAAATCCACGTGTGGTGTTTTCTTGCCTATTTCCCCTCCTTCCGTAACGGTCTGACCTGGGTAGGCACCATGGCACACGCTCAGGTGGCAGACCCCTTCCACACCCACCAAGGTAACAGCCACCTCAGCTCTGAAGGAAGGGCACAAACTGCATCTGCTGGCAGTGACTCCAGTTCCAATCCCATTTAGTGTGAGGGAAGGAAGGAAAAAGCAGGATATAGCAGGGCCGTCAGTGAATGAAAGTTTCAGCTGAAGTCAAGGAAAGGGAAATATTTTGTAATTATTCTGCTTCTGAATGGGGAGTATGTCCCTCAGCTGAGACCGCCAGTAGAAATCCAGTCTAACACATCACTGTTAAATAAAAGGGCAAAAATTATCTCCATCCTTTGCTACTTACACACTATTTCAATAGTAAGTCACAGAAAAGACTCCTTAGCCAAGAACAAGTACAGTTAAGTTATGCAGAGTATCTGAACGGATAGGGGTTTTTATCCATTTATAACCCTACTTTTCAACATGAGAATCCCACCCTAATTAGACTTATTCCTTTAAGTTATTCTGTAAATTATCAGGTATTATCCTGGTGTAAGGCTCTGCACAATTAACCTTAGGAGATAAATCATACATTACTTCAAGCCAAGAACATGGTATTCTTCTCCATGTTAACACATGAATCAATCTGATATTCAAAATGCAATCTCCATCAATAAGCAAAAAAAATACAAATCAAGAGGCACTGGCAGTACAGCCTACTTAGGATAGCCTTCTTGTAATGGTTATTTATACGTTGCAAGAACAAATAAGTCAGTCTCATTAGCATGTAGCATTAAGATTTCCTAACAAAGGAAGGCACAGCCAAAGCCTATAGTTCCAAATTTAACAAGAAAAGCGATACTGTCAGGTTTTTTAAAGTTTTTTCTAATACCGATTTGACTAAATTCCATGTTAGTTAAGTGCAGTAATTACACATCACAAAGGATTTTATATGGTGCTTACACGTTAACTGTAGAGGACTTTAAATAAAGCCTCAAACCACTGTTTACAGTAGTTCTGCACGTTGGAGTAAGAGCAGTCACTAGGAACAGCTTCCAGTAGACTGGATGGTCAACATCACAGCTCAGTTACTTTAAAAACAGCTGCCTGTCCAGCAGTGAAAATGGCCTGCCGTGCGCCAGCACCGCAACCTGTGCAGGCAGATGGGGAGCCAAGTAAAATCTTTATTTTTAGCCAGATCTCTTCCCTGATAACCTCACTAGCTGGTGACGCCAAGGGGAAGAGCGGAGGCTGCCATGCTCTCCAGTAGCCCGCGGCTCATAACAGCTACAGTATCAGAGTACTGGCTCAATTTTGACTGCGTGCATCCCAGAACCAGTCAAACTGAAATCTAGATCGAGTGTGGTTATTTTATCCTGTTACCTGATAGTAACAGACACTGGTCTAATTTTAGCGAGCTGCCAGGTTGAGTTCTTTCACTTGAAGTATTGACTCATTTCGACAATAAAAATCAGCTCTTTTCCAAGGAGAGACTGCTACACGCTCCTGAATTAGCTCTGGCAGAACAAGTCATTGTTACAGTTAATTCATACATACAGTACTCACAGAATAAGTGTATTATAAGTACACCAATTATGGGTTTGGTTTGGGTTTTTGGTTTGTTTTTTTTTTTTTTGAGCTGAGTCCAGATGTAGAAGCCAGTAATAAAGAAAGAAATGCCAAATTTTATTGCTCTAGTCTCATGTGATCACTCAAATCCCTGCAATTTACAAGGTGTACCTGATGACTCTTGTATAAATAAAGTTACAAGTTTTAAGACAAAAGATTGGCCTCCATTAAGCCCAGTGCTCATGCTGTAGTTAGGGAGGACTGGACCATTTTGTGCATCCTTCCTTCAGTTTTCTAATCAGTGCTATACTAAATGAGTAGGCAGGCGTATCTGTGACCCTCTTAGCCAAGCACAACTTTTTTTTTTTCTTGTTTAACTTAAAAAAAAAAAACAACCTGAAATTACCTATACTTTTAGGGCTTATTTTTACTGGTCTGCCCCAACTCTTTGTAGCAGGTTGTGGTGATTCAAAAATAATTTAGTTCTAGCTATCTATCCAGGCACCCCTGTGGGATCAACACTCCACTGCACCACAGACCTCTTCAGTTTGGCTCCTCCCTGTCATCCTCTTTCAGACTCATCTTGGCACGCTGCCTCCATGATATCTTGCATCATTTCAGTGAAACAAGTACCTGCGTATTTGTATTTGCTTTATCATTTTGCCTTCTACATCTTAATCCACCAGTTACAAGCCTTCTGTCTTCCATCTTTCTTCCTCCTTACTGACTCCAATAGCAGAGTCGTGCATTTGCAGCTATTGAAAACACCTTCCTGCCAAATGCACTTACACAACTGCTGCAGTGTAAATCTACCATCTCCCCTCTCTCAAAATTTTGTGTATCCAGAAGATGGCAGCAGACAAATTCATGAAGGACAACAAGGGAGGCTCGCTGTCCGTGCAGGGACAGATACTATATGACAACAACAAACAATAGGACAGTAGGACAAAGGGTTCTACCTTAATGTTTCTTCAAAGGAAATGGAGACTGAGGCAACAAAAGGGGCACATGCCATTTTGCCCAGCAGTGAAGTGAGTCCTACAGACTACATGTTAACTCAGCACAAAGCTAGATTCCTGCAAAAAAGCAGCAATCCTCTCATTTCATTGCTTCTTGGCCCTCTCTCTTCCGGAAAAAGTATTTGTAGGGCCACACGATGAGTCAGTTCCCCAGTTCTGACTCAGGTTAAAACCAGCTTCCCCCAAACACAGAGAAGCTCTTTTTGCCAAGATTAATATGTGCCAGGGCCTCAGTCCAGCCTGCCAAACCATTTGGTTACCGCTTGTTCTGCCACACGGGCTGGGCGATGCAGGTGGTGCTGTGCAGCAGGAGCGCCAGCAGGCTTCAGCTCTCCACTGCCAGAGAACCGGATCACGCACTCTCTCTGGAAGGGGGATTTCCTCCACTTCCACCCTTAACACAGGCAAGGAAAGTCACTGCGGTCTTCAGCAGGGCTCACCTGTGTACGCACAGTCTCAGGCTAAGCTCTTCCAGCTTCACTGTTGGCTGTACTTGCCCACATTAGCAGTTAAACCAGCATTGCTAGAGTCTGCTAGAGTCCAAAAGCCCTGTTTTGGAAACATCTAATCCCAGCTTATATTACAGAATTCTTTCAGGTTGTCTTTCCTGAAGGTATTGACGAGAAAGAGAAGCAGCGTGCAGTGAGGGAGCTTCGGGAAAAGCCACAGTTTACCTGCACAGTGCAGACATGCCACATCCCACCAGAGGAAGCCACTTGCTAAGAATCCACAACACAACACTTCTCTACTTCTGATGGCCAGTTTTGTTAGAGTAAGGAGTTTTTAAACTAGAAACAAAAATCAGAGTTTTAATTACCGAATGTAAAAATTGACTCATCAAGGAGTGGGAAAGGGATTCAGGTGTTAGCCTGAGGACTAACTTCTGGCTTGAGGCTGGTTTGTAGAGACCTGAAGAATTTCATTTATGAGTACAGTGCTAGTTGCTAAGCTGTGTAGCACCGAAATTTCATAATTTTTCTTTTTAAAAAAATTTAAGTTTTACCTGGTGTTCACAGACCCTCACATGAAAGTTTACATTTCTCTTCCTAACAGCTTTCATTATCCTAATTGAAAAATTGTGTATCTTGCCCATTGTAGGCATAGTGACAAGTAGGCTTCCTTCCTTTTGGAACAGCAAGCTGTTGCCAGCTCCCCTGTGTCAGATACTCGCATAGCTGTGAAGAAAGACTTAAAATGTAACTAGGGTACATCACCACAACAAAACAGACAGGAAAACAAGAAAAGCAACTAACAATAATTCACATTTTTTAATCTCACTTTTTGACTCCAGCT
Organism: Morus bassanus; assembly: GCA_031468815.1. Taxonomy (NCBI): domain Eukaryota; kingdom Metazoa; phylum Chordata; class Aves; order Suliformes; family Sulidae; genus Morus; species Morus bassanus. The sequence continues at coordinate 24,303,492 of CM062600.1, read as the reverse complement.
CACTTTTTCAGCATTTAGGATCAGCAATGCTACACATTAAATGTTCAAAGCGTTGTGGCTCTCCAGGAGGAAGGGTTATTTAAAAATATATTCCAGCAAACCCTGCTGATGTAAGTCTAATTATTCCTTTAACATCTGTAGGCCTACATCCAACCAAGTCGCTAGAGGTCAATACAGTAAGAGAGAGGAGTGCATACAAGGTGCGGTACTGCAGCGCATCTTGACGAAGACGGTCTGGTAAAATGTCTTCATTTATGCCTCAAACATATCCACAGTCACTAAAAATAGTATCTACATCAATTATAAACTGGAAATCTTTCCATGAATTTAATTCAGATTGTGAACCCATCTGTATAACACGGACATTTATCTTTCTAACCTAAATTTAAGATATGGAAGATAAATTAAATTTTTTCTAGTTATCGTAACATTAGACTCTCTCTTGCATCTAACGACTTGCTATCTCTAGAAAGGAAAGCATATAATTTGTCCAACCAACAGATAAGACAGCTTTTATTTTAAACATGGCACTCTAAAACCTAAAAGACAAAAAGCAAGTTTTTTTGGAGGAACTGATTTGGCAGAACATATACAAAAAAGTCAAAATACACTTTTTAGTGTCTGAAGCCCCATTAAAAGACTATCAGCTGGGAGAAGAAACAGCATAAGTGCAGGCAGATTTTGAAACTTCCTGCTTATATTTATACTGAGCATTGTGAATCTGGTTAGATACACCAGCTCTCTCAAATCAGGGTTGTAAAGCAGCAGCAGAGCATTACTTTTGAACATTAGCATATCATGCAGTGTTTTCCATGAAGGAAAAAGTAACCATTGCCCTCAAAACTTGTTACAAGAAAGAAAATTTGCTGCCCTAACTCTCAACAAATACAAGAACAATTTTACATTTTCTAAACAACCGTCAAAGAAATGCAGTGTTCCTGTTTTAGAGGTATGGAAGAGGCAAAGGAACTAGGAGACAGGCTCAAGACACCATGACAATATTCAAATTAAGACTTGAATTGCATGTTTATACTTCTCTATAATCAATCTAGATTGTTTCCTGTTTGTAAAATGCCATGAGCAGCACTTACACAGTAAAACAGCTAAAGTGAAGTAACAGCATAAAATTACCCAAAGCAGAGAGAGGCATGATTGTACTACATTGCTTTTTGCCCTTGAAGACACCAGTAATAAGTTCAGACATTTTACTGCCCACAGCTATTTTTATCTCCGCAATTTTTAAACCAAATATGACAGCACTTCTGAAATTTCCAATCCTTTGCACGCATTTCTTAGTCATCAAAGTCTCCCCTCCTGCTTGCACTCTCTCTCTCTGATTTTTTTTGAGGCAGTTAACCACCAGGGGCCACCATGGGTGGAGCTACATTTAAACAGGCTGGCTCTGGAAAGCTTAGAGAAGCAGTGAAAATACTGACGTTATTTATATACTGCCAACACTCACTTCTTCCATCTGCTAGTCTGAATATTGCCTTGTGCAGTTAAAGCTCACTAGAAGTATAAAAAATTGCTTCTGTCATCCATGGTAAACGTCTCAATGCTGGTCTACTGCAAACAAATATTCATTTTCAACTTAAAATTCATTATTCTATTTCATCACATAACACTTAACAGAATTTTAGGGAATAAGACTAGGGTTTCATGACAAACTTTAATCCAGATTGTCTGACTTACTGGGAAACAGCCAGATAACGTTCACTTGGAAAACTACTGCTGAATTTTGCCTATGTTAAGAGCCTCGGGTGGGCCCTTGCTGGTGACATGGCACAGAAGACTTGGATTTTTGGGAAGATTTTGTATCGCTAGAGAAGAAACTCCTCTGTGTATAAAACCACTGAAGATTAACACAAAGCAAAGTTAAAGGTGAACATGAACAAGGGGGAAGGAGAAGGCGAACAGCTATGCCTGCCTGAAACTGTAACAGGCATTATCTAGGGAGTTGCCCCCTCCCTGCTTGCATTGTGTTTGAGCCTTGGCCAAGCCCAGCAACACAGCGATGCGAAAGCAAGCAGCAGCGCAGCTGCAGCTGTACCAATTCACGGTGACGGCCAGGCACACCCCATCTGCTAGGTCTAACCCAGCGGCTACAGCCTCCAGCACTCCTCCACTGAAATTCACACCTGCTGCACAGCACACACCAACAACGAATAGAGAGAACGATGCAAATTAGAGAAAATAAACTACTGAATTATACAAGGCCTGACAGGCAGATACTGGCACATCCGTAAAACTGCCCTGGTTTCATGTGCGAACAGACCAAAATCTGAGCTGAGCATCCTTCTCTGGGTTTGTCTTTTTACCGATAGATTTTCTTTCAGGCAAGCACAGAGATGAAGAGCAACTACCGTGACCAAGGTAACCCAGAACTAAAATCCTAATCAAACAGATTTGGAACATGCCTAATGGGTCCATCACCCAGCAGCCTGTTTGCCATCTTAAACAACTGCAAGGACAGGACGTGATCTCCCTTGCAGAGCACTGACATCTGTCCCACTCCTTCATGGGTGTCTTTTCTGCTGAACAGAAGCCCAGCCCAGTACTTCCTTGTTTTTCACTGAGTTTCTGAGATGTTTCAGGCTCAGATCCATTGTTGAAACACATGTGTAAATATCAATTAACACCCTACACAATACCTTCCATTTACACTCCTGACCTCTTCCAGAAGCCACAGCTCTTACAGCAAAAGCCATTTGAGCATGTTTGTAGCTGATGAAAACAGCTGAACTGTATTCTGCCCAATGCTAAGAAGCAAATCTCACAACTGTTGGTTCTTATAGCAGGCTACTTCAGCTGTCTTTTCAATAGGGTCAGACCAAATAGAAGAGAGGAATAAATAAACCACCCTGGCTCGTGTCCTTCATGCTTTGGGTCTTTATGCTTTATGAACACGGGGGACAGCACTCAGCAGCACCCTGACTGCAGTACACGATCCAGAGCAGCAAAAATGAAAGCAGGAATCACTCCAGTAACTCAGCTTTATCTTCTCGCAGCTTAGCCCTGCATTAGGATAGAGATCCTACAGTAGATATGGAGAGTGGCTTGGTAGCACCACAACAAAAAGAAACCCATACGGTGGAAGAAAGGTAATCACCAAAGATGGTGCTTGCTCCTTGTCATGGTTGGGCAGCCCATGCCTGACTCCAGACTGAAAGCCATCTCAGGAGATAGCGCAGATGTCCTGGTGTGTTGCAGTCACACTGTACAGGCTAGCAAGAGCAATACTGCCTATCCTGAGTTCACACACCTCCCTCCCAAAAAAGGGGAAAATGAATGGGACCATGAAAATGTGTGCACTAGCGTGTCCTCCCATATCTCCTCCGTACCCACACCGCTGGCTCTGCAGGGAAAGCAACGCATGTGGGAAAATGCTACGTACCAGCTCTGTACTTGGGAAGGAAGGGAAGTGTAGGCCAGGGCAAACGAGCCCACCTGCAGTGTCAGCAGGCTGCTTCATGAGCTGGAACCTGTCTGCAGGCTGCCACTGAAAGACACTGGCACGCAGCACATCACATGCGTTTTAAATTAGATTTTCTCCCAAGATCACAATTTTTTCTTAAAAATGTTTCAGCATTAAAAATACATCTAAAGGGAAAGCATTAACTAAGCATGAATTGGAAGAAACAGAACTGGCACTGTATTCATGTGCATGCTATTTATCATGTGTTTTCATTTAAGTAAAATTTGTAGCCAAGGACAATGGCAATTGCAGTCATTACTAGGAAAAAAAGGGAAAAAAAAACCACCACTAAACCCAAAACACCCCACGGTACTGACATCCAGGAGGTGACTTTTCACATTCAGATACATTCAAGCCACCTTCCAACATGAAAAAGGGTAGACGCCCTACAGAAAAAAATATTTTCCAGGTTTGGAAGAACAAAAATTGCAAGAGAAAACCCCATTATTCATATTCGATTTCCTACTGTGTTGCCTTCAAAGTTCTAGAAGCTTTTACTATCAATTTATTCACCATAGTTGCATAACGGCAGATTTCAAATATAATCCCAAACGAGTTTTAAAACAAAGTTAAAAGTTTAAATAGGATTTTAGAAATCATGGAAGTTTAAAAGTGACCCAAGTCTGACACAAGATATTACACAAACCTAATTCCTACACAACTATTTTAAGGTTTTGAAGCTTTGTGGACTGATACTTTCAGATTTTAATGCAAAAATATATTTTAACTAATCTTTTCACTAAAAATTGCCTTATAGAAAATAAAACCTAAGTTTCTCCAGAGTTCTTGGCCTACAATCTCCTAAACTAATGCTCACCAGAAACAGCATTTAGAAAAGTGTTGCTTGGTTTTAAGCATCACAACCGTAAGATGTTTCAAGAGAGTCTAAAACTAACTCAATCTACCACATCTTTGAAAAAAGAAAAGAGAACGAACCTATTTTGTATTGCCCAGGAGCTAATTACAGAGCACGTATTTTTAAAAGTTGCCGACTGTATGTAAACGGAGTTATGTAAAAGGCAAGCACTGTGTTTCAACGATACAGCAGTATCGCCGGGAAGGACTTGCATTTTATGAACATACTGGGCTACACTGAAGGTTTTATTTAGTACATTTCTTTTGGAACACACTCCACAGTGGTCTTGCCTAACAGGAAATCCATTTTGGTCTGCTAACAATATGATGCTCATGAAAGATACCAGATACTCGTCTTTCACAGCCAAGAAGAGCTACACTCTTTTCCCTTCCACCTCCTCATCAGCTAGGTGCTTTTGGAGTAAACAGCACTCCTTAACGCGTCTCCGTCTCTGGCCTGTTCCTTTACCTCGTGCTTTGTACCCAGCACATGCCGACGCTGCCCCAGTGCCTCCCTGCAGCCTGGGATACAATCAGGGGGCGTCCTCAGCTGAAAATACCCGTGTGAGCTTTAGCAAGTGAAGTTACAACAGCGACCCTCCCTCCCGTTACTAGCAGCAGGTACGGCCCAGCTCCTCGCTGAAGACGACAAAGCTGGCAACCCAAAGCCGACACGCAACGCCGCGACCGGCGGTGGTTCTCGAGCGTGGAAGCTACCCAGCGCCTCCCGCACGTAACCCATCACGTAGCACCTGCCAAGCGGACGAAACCTCGCCCTCTCCTCGGCACCCGGCGCCCGTGCGTGCGAGGGGACGCGGGCGGCCGGGACGGACAGCGGTTTGGGGCGCGGACCCGCGGCGCCGCCGCGATCTTGCGACCGCCCCCCTCCCGCCCGCCATCCCCGACGCGACCGTCGTGGCAAGCGGGGACGAAGTCGCGACACTCACGAGACGTAGGCGGGGTAGGCGAAGCCGATGACGTTGCAGAGCAGCGACGCGCCGTAGCCCACCACCAGGTACACGGCCACCGCCCCGAGGATGGCTGCGGGGGGAGAGAGCGGAGAGCCGTTAGCGCCGGCGGCACCGGCGGGCGGGCGCGGGGGGAGCGGGAAGGGCGCGGCCGCCGCCACGGGCCGCGCCGCCCCCGCCTGCCGGCCCCCGAGCGAGGCGGCCCCCGAGCGAGGCGGCCCCCGAGCGAGGCGGCCCCCGAGCGAGGCGGCCCCCGGCCCCGCGGGGCGGCGGGCGGAGCTCAGCTCACCCACCGGTGGCGATGTACGTGCGGTTGACGCCGGTCTTGCTCTCGATCCGCTCGAGCACGGCGGTCATGCAGTTCTTCTCGTGCAGGAACCGCTCAAACCTCTGCCTCATCGCCGCCGTCATGGCGAGGCCGCCGCGGACACCTCGGCCTCCGCAAGCCCGGGTGCACGGCGGCCGAGCGGCAGGCTGGGCTCAGTTAGGCTCGGCTCCGCCCCGCCCCGCCCCGCCCTGCCCGCCCACAGCCGCGGCGGGAGGCGGCACCGCGCCCCGGGGTGCGGCGAGGCGGGGGCGGGGGGGCGGTGGCGAGCGGCGGGCAGCCATCTTCCGCCGGGCCTCGCAGCCCTGCCCGCGCCGCGAAATGGAGGGCGGGGGGCGCCGCCGGGCCTGGGCAGGGCCTTCCCCTCGCTTCTGGGGAGCCCCGGGCACGGGCCGCGCGGCGGGAGGGCGTGAGGCGGCGTCCCCCTGCGGCCTGCTGCCGCCCCCGGAGCAGGCGGTCCGGCCGCGGCCGCGGCACCGCCGAGGCGGCGGGACCGAGCTGCGAGCTTAGGCTCCCCTAAGCCTAAGTCCCTTAGGCCTGGGACACCGCTGCAAGGACGGTGCCCCTCGTGCGAGTGGGCGGGTGGCGAATCCCCGCGGGAACGAAGCTACGGAGAACGAGGGCCCACTCGTGGCCAGCTACAGCCCCCTCAGATCGCTCAAAAGGTTTAAAAACAACAAAAAAAAAGAAAAGCAGCGTGCGTTCCCACTAATTTCAGATGTGATGAGCAAAAGTCAGAGACGGATGGTAGGAATTGACCTGATGTAGAGGAAAGGTTGCGATGACAACATCACGTGGCTAGCCGAAAGGTATGCGATTAGACCGCGGGCAGCGGCTCCTAGCTGTAACTGTACCCTAGAATTTATGGTGTGCGCCATGTTCTTGCCAACTAAATATAATTTACTGGCTGCGATGTAGTCCTGGAAACTTCCTTGGCTGGGCTCACCCTTCCCAGCAACTCCTCTGCATCTGACTCAGCATTACAACTACTAATGCAGACTCCCTATGTCTCCTTCAAATCTGTGTCACTCATAAGCATGCCAGAAAATAAAAATCAGTCCTCTAAAGATTTTTTTTTGTGTCTTATCTTTACCAAAGAACAACTTAAATGCACCTTGTACTTTTGAGCTGTTGATATCCTGTGGAAAATTGAATTTTCCGGCAAGTAATAACAATGAACCATGCAAGCCTTGCAAAACAGAACCTGGTGGTCAGAGGAGGGAGATGAGAGAAAAGGAAGCGTTTGTTTTAGGACTATGTCCTTGAAAAAAAACTGAGACACTGGCGAAAGGAAACATCCCACCTCAGAAGACAACAAAAGCTGAGTGTTAAAGTATGAAGTCAAGGAGGACAACTAATCAGAATGCTTTTTCTTCGTGTTTGAAACTGAAATGTCCCTTGATGTCATGTGACTCTTTAATCTTGTCCTTTGCCCTGGTCCCCTGTACCTCTGAGGAGGATCTAGTCCTCTTTAACCTCCAAACAGATAGCTGAAGGTAGCAATCCGATGTCCCCACTTAGCCTTCACTTCTGAGAACAAGCACAAGTCCAGATCCCATGTGTTCCAGCGCCCTTCCTTTCCTTCCTTTGTTTGCCCTATCCATCTGATGTGTCTTGGCTTTCACAGAGGATGTGGGGGACTGTGTTGTTGCATAGCAGGAAGGGGTGCTGCTGCTTTTAAGTTAATAATGACTAGTAAAAGCGCCAGATAGCCTTAAGAAATGTTCTTTAACGAGATGTGTGAGAGATTTAATATTCAGCAGCAGACAGAACAAGATTCTATACCTGAATTTAAAATACAGCAATATTAAAAATGTTAGCAACTTCACTGAGATTCCCTTTTTTGTCAAGTATAAAGACATTGCTGTGTAGGAATTCCTCATTCTTATAAGAATACTTTGCTGATGTGCCTAAGGGTTAAAATGACATAAGGTAAGCATCTCCAGAGGATGCAGAAAGCAGTGCAAGGCATGTTTTGCTTATGGGTATGCTGGGATGTGGAGAAATTACAGGACCTGCTAAGATCTAAATGAGCAATTGTCAAACTGAAAAGGGATCTGTAGACTCAGACCACGTTTTGCAGGAGTGCAAGTGGTACCTGCCACCAGCTTCAAAAAGAACATACGGCCTCCTTTAATTAGAGCAACACAGCTAAGCTTTCAAATATTTGGAATACCGTACGAATAAGGTAGCCTTAGAACCTGCTATATGTCATTAGATAGAAGGGAGTTTGGCGACACTGTATCCCTGAGTAGAATAAATAAGGGAAATGTACTAGGATAAGCTAGTTTAGTATCAGTAAGGATTGTGTAACCAAGCCAAAAATGAACTGAGCGTGCCCAGAGACTGAGTTCAACCAGCGGACATGGTGAGGAAGACCACAGACAACCACCAGAGGACCCTGGAAGACCACCGATGAGCATGAATGCCCATGTGTTAAGGACATTTGCATATATCAATGAGTTCCAAGAAGAGGATGAATATGGTAATAATTTCATAGAAATCTAATGAATATGTATATTTTTTGATTGCCTATAACCCCTGTAGTAGAGCAACTCGGCGCGCACATTAGGTGGAGCGATCCCCTGTGCGCCCGGTGCCGCAATAAAGAGTGCCTGCTTTCTAAAACTACAAATTGGGTTTTAGAGGGTTCTTCTGTCTGCTGACTTACGGTATCAATCACGTGGTTGTTTTATGTATAGAGAGTTGCGGTAAGCCTGCACAGAAAAAGCTGCATCAGGCTTTTCCTAACATTACAGTCCTTTACTCAGATAATTGTCTGATTTTAGACTTTGCAGGTAATCATTAATTTAATGGCAATAACATGTACATTGTTATACACACAGGACAAGCATGCAGTAAAGCACAATGCATGCTATAGGGCATGACTGCATGGTTTACTTAAGGCAACACTCAAACAGGTTTAACCAGCTGATCCAGGCAACACATTCACACGTCCTTTGGGCATGATCATCCACTCAAATGCCAGGATAAGCAGATTGTTGGAGGAAGTATGCACCCGTGCTAAAGCCAGAGGCTAACTTTTAACTCCGGGTGGATGATAGGAGTGGACCACAGCTCAGGGTGAAAATACAGATAAAGAGGTCGGTGAGCACATCTAGTCCCTAGGCCATTCTGATCCTAAAATCAGACTGAGCGGTTTAAAACATCAAAGTGGAGAAGCAAAGATACCAATTTGCATTAACTGGAAAATAAAGGTAGACAAAAAATTTGGGTACAAAAACGGGAAAGTGAAGAATAGAGGACAATAGGAAGGAAACAACCCTGTTACATGCTGTTTCCTTTCAGTTCCTTTCTGAATGCAGTACTCAGGGGACAGAATATGCAGCCTGCCAGTCTGCATGTGGTCTAAGGGTGCAGTTCCTCACCCTGTCCAGGTGTGTCCTGTAGCCTGTGACTATACATGTCAGCTCTGGTATTTGATTATAACCTACAGCTAGAGGCAGAGCAGCCTGGACAAACTGGCCACTACTGCATGTGCTTTGGTTCTGATACCTAGGACACCGGACACCGCTACTTTCCAAACGTGCAAAGTGGGAAGGCACTCATCTCTTGGTCCTCCACAGGGTAGTCCTGCTGCATTCTTCTGCTGTTCCTCACCTCCAGCAGAAGCTCCTTGAGCAGGCCACGCGATCCTCCTTTGACCTTCTTCTATAGGCTATCTCCTTCGGGTTAAAGTATTCCTTCCTTGCCCTTAGTTTCAGGCTTTTCTGGGAACAGGAAGGAGCAGCACTATGCAATACTGTGTGTTCTCCACATTGTGTTGGGAGAACGTTGGTATTTTCTAGTAGAGTAGCCTACCTTTGTTTTTATTTGCCGTTCCAGTTTGTTTCTTCTAACAACCCATTTTTCCCTTGCTCCATGACAATTAATGTGTCATAAACAAAATAGTTATGCACGTTACTGCTAAAAGGAATTTACTCAGCACATTGTAGTACACTGAAAAAGTTTGTCTAGCACAGATCAGTTGGGGGAGGTATTAATGCCACATATAAGAGTATGTTTCTGAATAAAAGAACAAAAATGCAAACAGGGAATTACTATGAAAACTCAGCTGGCATTCAGTAGTTTTTAACAATTTTATTAGATTCCCTTTTCTACAACAGTTTTGTGTCTTACCTCCTCTCCTCCTCAGTCCTTCAGTCTTACAGGTATGATGAAAAAAACCAGAATTTTTAGAAGGACCTTAGCAAGTGTGAGGAAAGAGAGCACAGGAGAGAAAACAAAAATCAAAAGACCAGAGTAAGCTTCCATTTGGCTTCTTGTGATACCGTAAGTTAGCAGACAGAAGAACCCTCTAAAACCCAATTTGTAGTTTTAGAAAGCAGGCACTCTTTATTGCGGCACCGGGCGCACAGGGGATCGCTCCACCTAATGTGCGCGCCGAGTTGCTCTACTACAGGGGTTATAGGCAATCAAAAAATATACATATTCATTAGATTTCTATGAAATTATTACCATATTCATCCTCTTCTTGGAACTCATTGATATATGCAAATGTCCTTAACACATGGGCATTCATGCTCATCGGTGGTCTTCCAGGGTCCTCTGGTGGTTGTCTGTGGTCTTCCTCACCATGTCCGCTGGTTGAACTCAGTCTCTGGGCACGCTCAGTTCATTTTTGGCTTGGTTACACAATCCTTACTGATACTAAACTAGCTTATCCTAGTACATTTCCCTTATTTATTCTACTCAGGGATACAGTGTCGCCAAACTCCCTTCTATCTAATGACATATAGCAGGTTCTAAGGCTACCTTATTCGTACGGTATTCCAAATATTTGAAAGCTTAGCTGTGTTGCTCTAATTAAAGGAGGCCGTATGTTCTTTTTGAAGCTGGTGGCAGGTATCATGATGACTGACTTTTCTTTTTCCACAGCTTTTATCCTCCTCGGCAGGGTTCAGAGAACCTCATCAGGGTTTAGTTACTATATTTCATCCAAATCTTCTACTGAATGCATCTTATTAATTATTATGATTTCTTGTGCATCACTACACGTGCGGCCCTTTCCATGGTGCTTCTCATTTAATAAAAAAAAAAAAAAAGAAAATCGCAAAGCCTGCCAGATTATTTTCAGATCTTTGTGGTTATCTTTCCTTAACAATCAGGAAACTGAGACAAACATGGATTTAAGCCTAGATTTTCATTAACTTTGTGTGTGTGACTTGCTATACCTAAACCTTGCTTCAAACTAATTTACCTATTTATGTTTCTCAGCATGGCTTACATAGTGTTGGTTACATAGTATGTCCACCATCCCACCTGAGATATAGGTCTGTGTGAGCTCTCCCACTCACTTCGTTTCCCATATGTAACACACTTAGCAGAGCAGGGGAGTAGCGCATGCATTGTCCCCTTGTAGATTTTATGGATGTTTGACCCAAAATACCAGCTTGCAGCAACTGGGGATGCTGGGCTCACATTGCTTAGGAAAGTTAAGTCAGTGCTTTTCAGCCCCCATCCCCGCTACCTCCATTAGCTATCCTTTGTTGGAGATTTTAGTATAGAAACCATTTATTGAAGGGCTGAGAGGAATTAGTGCCTTTTTCTGAGGGCAGGCTAGCCTCAGACCAGCTCACTTGGTCGCAGGCTCTCCAGACTCTGCCTCAGTCTTTATTCTAATTACCATAAGCTGCAAACATGTTTATTGAGCTCTGGGTTTGGCTGGTTCTTGGCTTCTGAGAGTGTCCTCCTGTTCAATTCAATTCTATCCTCCACTTCAGCCAGCTTCTCCAAGCAAAACTTTCTCCACTCTCAACTGTTGCTTTTCCTGTGTGATCTAGCTCCTCGCCTGAGACTCCTTTCTGACTGTGAAATGGCTGACCCTTTTTTTATTTTCTACTTTCTTTCCTTGTCCCAGTGCAAACAGACAACAAATGTTACTTACCAAATATCTTATTGTTGCCTTTCTGACAGACTGCCAAGGTTGACTGAGAAGCAGAGGTTAAAAACCCATTTGAGTAGATTGCTGGGTGATTCTGCAGGTTGCTTGGAGCTGTGAGGTGTCACGGGTACTAGGTCAACTTCTGGACGCTATACCTGGCCCTCCTACTATCCTAATTGCCTATGCAGCTTTGCCCTCAACACATCTGTGCATGCAGGTTCCCTGGAGGGGCCTACATGTAGATGTATCTCTGGGGAAATATCATACCCAGAATGTGTCAGCTTTAACTAAACTTGCTTTGCATGAGCTAAGGGGTGAAAGGAGTACATGTTATTTTAGCAAAGAAATTAGAAAACCTACAGCAAGGTTCTAAGTGGGAAAAAAGAAACCACAATGATACACCGTTGCAAATCTTACATGTTCTAGTTAACCTAGAGTCTTTCAGCAATGTCTCAAAAATGGAGCAAGCAGAAATGTTCAAATGTATATCTTCTTGCTCTCCTGGGGGCCTGGGAGCACTGTCTATAAACTTTCATTACCTTCTTCAGTTAGTACATTTCTCCTATGTTAAGCAGCTTATTACCCAAGAGGGACTGTTTTGTAACTTAGATAACATTTGACACATTTACTTTTTCATTGTATCAGGGTTTTTTTTTTCAGAAACCATGAACGGGCTAACAGTAGCATAGATGACATAAGGTGTCAGAGTGCGTTTTCAAAACCACTTTTTATTTTCTCCTTATCAGTTGCAGGAGCTCCTGGTACCACATCTGTATGGGGGGAGAAAAGTAAAGATGCGGGGAAAAACACTAGCAGGAAGAGTACCCTGATACCTGGAAGGGATGCAGATGACACAACTGTTACAGAACCTCGTATGTCTACCCTTTCTGGTAGAGACCGAACTCTCTGCGACCCTGAGCAATGGGATTTACCAGTCTGCGCTCAGACCCTTCCATCTGTCCCTCTGTCTAGCCATATTAGTAGTATTGTTGGTGCTTGACTTCCCTTCCTCTAGCAAAGAACTTCTGTAAGACAACATTGATGTGAGCCATCCATCATCTCAAATATCACAGCAATAAAGGTAGTGGGGCAAAAGTCATTGTGAGGAGTTTGCAGGAGAGAGGCAGCAAGATACGTAAATGTGCTGCTTCTACTCAGATTGCACTCTGAAGTCGTCTTAAGATATTGCTCCTTCTATACCTGGTTGAATGCCCTTCCCTTGTACTTCTGGAGCTGTCATGGAGTCTCTTGTTCTTTAACTTTGGAAAGGAGGCAAAGGATGTATTTCTCACTTTCTGTCCCTAACACTTAAAAGAAATGAGTTGTGAATACGCCTGCTTTTTGTGTCTTCGGGGAAACACCGGACTGGTGTCTTTGTTAGCTCCTTTCTGTATTCAGATGAGCCTGTAAGCACACTGAGGTAATATTAAAGTGCCTGATTTCATAGCACAGCCAGAGCCAAAATTTCTCTGCATTGTTTTTCTCTTCATTGTATTTCTCTAGATTTCTTTCTTTGCTACTAATCTTTTGCTTCTAAAAATATTGAAATTTGAACGGGGGAGTTGAATTGCCCCAGTGCAAGGCCCGCTAGAATGCCACAGGAAGAGGGAAGCATAAAACGCAACATTCTCCTTTCGGTGCTTTCGGCAGGTTATACCGGGTAAATACACTGCAAGCAATTAAGCCGCTGCCGGCTGGTGCGGCCGTCATCCCACCGTTCTCCCGGCCGTTCGTTCTTATCCTCCCTCCTCGCCGATCCTGACCTAGCTGATTTCGCTGGTTCTGGCAGCCAAAGCAGAACACTCCTCGCTGCTTCATGCACGGATTTTCCCGCCGGTTGCGTCCCCCGTAGCCGCCCGCGTTCCGGGGCGGGGCGGAGCAGCGGCAGCCTCCGCGGGGCCGCCGTGGGGGTGTGGTCTGCGCGAGCCGGGGCGCCTCGGCGCGGAAGGGGCGGGGCGCGGCGGAAGGGGCGGGGCGCGGCGGAAGGGGCGGGGCGGGGCGGGGTCACGGCGGGAAACGTTTTAAATAGTCACTTCCAGTTGAAGCCGGCCTCGGCAGCTGGCTGCCTGCAGCGCGCGGGGGAGAGCCGCTGCAGCGGAGAGAGCCGCGGTACCCTCTGCCGGCTGAGGTCATTTTCCGCGAATGCCCACCCGGGAACGCTGTTGTTTGGTATATCTTCCTCGTTCTCTCGCCCTCGCTGCAGTTAAAAAATGTTTTCTGTGCTTGGTTATTCACAGCGCGAGGTTGAAGTATCTCCAAGCACCCAACTGCGTGACTCCAGCCCAAAGCCTCGACGGTAACGGAAACGCAGCGCTGGAAGCTCCGTACTTCCCTCGAAAACCTGAGCCTTTCGACATGCAGCACCCACCCGAAAATACGCCAAGGTGCGGGTGACGAGGGTGAAGCAAAGGCAGGTGTAGGGGAGGCTGAGTACCTCACGCTCGGCTGCGGAGGGGAAAACCGCGTAACGGGCGGTTGAGGGCGGCGCGGGGGCGGGCGGGCGCAGCGGGCAGCCGCGGCACGCCACGCCTCGCCTCAGCGGCGGCGCCGCCCGCCCGCCCCCCCCGCCGGCCGCTGCTGGAGGCCTGCCACGGCTGGCGTGACGTGGCGTGACGTGCCGTGGCACGCCGCGGCGGGGGGACTTCCCCGCCGCACGCGGCGATGACGCCCCGGTCTGGCCGCATCGCCCATTGGCCACCTCCCGCGATCACCTCAGGGTTCCGTGCTCGCGGCAGCTCTCGGGCCGATTGGCTCGCCGCGCCGCCGGGTGGGAGGAGCCCGGAGCCGCCGGCGGGAGGCGATTGGCGGAGGCGGCCGCCGCTCTCCCGCCGGCCAGTCCCGCCCTCACTGCACCGTGGTTCGGGCCTCGCCGCGTCGGGATGAGCCGCGTTTCCCCATGGAGACCAAACGGGCCGAGATCCCCAGCAGCGTCCTGGACGACCTGTGCAGGTACCCGCGGGGCGGGGCCTCCACCGGGCCCGCCTCACGCCCGCTGCCGGCCGGCGCCTCCCCACGCCTCCCTCCCGCGGCGGCGGCGGCGGCGACCCGCTCCTTGCGGGGGGCAGGGTCGGCGCCGTCCCTCCGCCGTGCCTCCTCTTTCCCCCTCGGCCCCGGCGCGGGTCGCTCGGGGCCGCTGGCAGCGCTCCGTGGGCCGGCGGGATTCCCGGGGGGGCGCGGCGCGGCCCGGCGCGGCGCGGGGAGAGGGGCGGTGTCGGTAGCCCGGCAGCGGCCGGGAGGCGGAAGGAAGGGGCTCGGCGGGGCTCCCCGCCCGTGTGGGGCTGCGCCCGCCCCCCGCGGGGCTCGGCGGGCCCGGGCGCCGCCCCCGGGGGCTGCTGCCCAGCGGGGCGAGCGGCGGCCCGGCCGGCCGCCCTGTGCCCCCGGCGCCCGCCGCGGGGCCTGGGGCGGCGCCGAGCCGGCGGCGCGGGAGAAGCCGGGTGTGGACGAAAAGGCAGAGCGCGGCTTAGGGGCTCCCGGCGGCTCCGGCCGTTGGGCCGAGGAAGGTAAAACCGCGTCGGCGGTGCCTGCGCGCGTGGAAGGGGAGTTAGACGCGTAAGGGTGGCGTGACGTGTGCAGCGATGGATTGGTGTGGTACTTGGCGTCCAGAAGGCTGGCTTCATTTAGAAGGGCTGGTAGGAGGTCCCTTCTGCTGATTTACCTCCGATGGAGGAGGAGAGTGTTCCAGGGAGGCAGAAGAGGAAGAGCCGAAGGAACACCCTTCAGCCTGAAACTGCCCTCTCCCGCTTGCCGGTCCTTGCGGAGTGAAATGGTCAGCTTTTCTTATCCCAAAGGCCACACGTGTCAATTTTCGTGAAATCTCGATTCTCTTTTCTTGCGGGGCGTGGAGGTGCTTTTTCCCCCTTATGATCTCGACCTCTGATCGTCTGTACCTGGACAGTGCTAGAATATCTGTCAGACTGCTACACCTTGTCTTTGGACAGGAATATTTTCCTTTGTCCTGAAGCAAAAGGCCTGGATTCTCTGCAGAAAACTCTTAGTTGTTAAAAGTTTGTGTCGGCAGAAGGTGCTACCGTCAGTGCTGCTCACTGCATCAGCCATTTTACCTGCTTGGTACATGTTCCTTATGACAGAGGGACCACCCTGAGCTGATGCTAATTCCATCAATATAACGCGTTGCTGAATTAAAATGTGTTTAGATTTTACCTTAAGCTGACCCACTTTCTTTAGATTCCTCACAGGGGCTCCTGTCTGGGCCAGAGGCTCAAGGAGGTTCCACACAGAGGCTACTCAAAGAGGCTCATGTGTAGGTCCTCAGATCACTTGCAGCTGTTCCAGCTAATCCAGCCAATTAGTCTAAATAATAATTCCACTGTTGGGGCAGCTACAGCTGTTTTAATGCCTGCAGGTAATCCTCATGACTGTCTCTAGCTCCAAAGGTGTACAAAAGGGCCTTAGCTGGTATCTTAATTTTGTATGTCTTGAGGAGAGGGTGTGGTGGGTTTTTTGTTTGTTTTTGTTGAACCTGATAGGTTACAAAATCATGAAGTACTGCTGGGTAGCCTTTACCACATCAATTGTTTTGTTTTTGCAATTGTGGGTTAAAGCTTCCAAGTGTTTAGGTACTGTGCAGGATGGCTGGATTTCTTTTTTAGTAATCAATTTTTATCTTACATTGATAAATACTGTTCAATTGTATAGTTAATGAGGCTAAGACTTCAAATTTTTATTGTCTGTAGTCACTTAAAGCAACTCAGTTTTGAGATACGTGAACTTCTAGGAGGGTCTGGATTATGTTCTTAGGCTGGGTTTGTGGCTTGATGTTTTACCAAGTTTTGCTTGCTGTATTTGTGTGATCATGTATTTTGCGGAAGGTAAAGTTTGGCTATTCAGTAGCAACTGTAGCATTCAGCATCACATTAAGTTTTTGATGGGACAAGGGAAACTTAGTGTACCTACTTTTTCTGTGGGAGGAAAAAAAAACCCTGCAGGCTCAATGTGTACTTGCCGATGTTCTCTCCAATATTAACCTTAGTGTTTTTTCCATGGTGTGAGCAGTGGAATATATAATAATTTCATGTAGGTTATAACTAAGCTTAAATGTGGAATTTAATGTATGTTACTAAAAATTGTCCTGCATGTTGGCTTTTTTTAAATCAAGTACATTGGCTGAAGGGCTCTCAGGCCCGGGGCTTTGTTTGTCCTGTGGAGTTCAACATATAAAGTTACCTGCTGTAATGGGTATGTTCAGAGTCAAATGTTCATAGCTGGCTTCACAGAATCTACTGAAATTGTACAGCAGTGAAACCTGTACTAGAGAATCAGTATAAGCTAGCTCTTAAAAAACAAAACAAAACCCACAACTTTTTCCAACAGTATAAAATAACAAGTAGGCTTTTATAATCAGCTGTAGAGATCTGTGTGAGAATTGAGTATAAATTATAATGGTGGTGGTGATTATTGTTAAATGCTTTCACTGCAAAACCGTTCTCCTAAGGATAACAAAAATAAGGTTAAAAATGCTAGGCTAATGCACTTTCATTTAACATTTTTGTTGTGTGTTTGGTGTTCCCCCCCCCCAAGCTGTCACAGTTTTTCCCTGCTGGTAAACTAAATTAAGAGACTCCTACACTTAGAATTCATATTCAGAGAGTAAAATGTTACTTGCCAGCATGTGAAAACAAGTTGAAAACTAAAGCTAGGTATATAATGTCTTCAAATGTTTGTTTAGTTCCTAGGCTGTTTTAGAATCATACAATGCCAGGATACAATTTATTCTAGTTCTGGTAAGTTATTGTGTGTTTAAGCTTCAGGAGTAGGACTGCTCTGACCCATTCTGTTACATAACAAGTCACAGGTATCTGTGTCACTTTTTTTGTCATGCTGTCTTGTGCTACCAAGTTAGTTCTTTACTGAATAAGTAAGTGGAGGTACAGAGTCTTAATGTAGGGTTTGGGGCTTCTTGGTGCTCTTTCTCCTCCAAGCAAGTGCTGTTACCCTGTCTTTTGGCTTCAGGACTGTGGTGGGTTAACCTTGGCCAGCAGCCAGATGGCCACCCAGCCCCTCACTCCGCCTCTTCAACAGGATGGGGGAGAACATAGGATGGAAAAGCTTGTGGCTCAGGATGAGACAGGAAGGTTGCTTACCAGTTACTGTCGTGGGCAAAACAGACTCAACTTGGGGAAAATCTAGTTTGTTGCCAATTAAAACAGATTTGGCTAGAAACAAAGACAAAATTTAAACACCACCTTCCCCTACATCCCCGTTTTTCCCAGGTTCAACTTCACTTCTTCATTCCCCACTCCTCTAACTCCTCCCCCATGAGCAGTGCAGGGGGATGGGGAATGGGGGTTGTGGTCTGTCCATGTCTCTGCCACTCCTTCCTCCTCATGCTTTGCTCCTGCTCAGCATGGGGTCAGTCCTATGGGCTGGATTTCTTTCAGGAAATATCCATCTGCTCTGGCATAGGATCCTCCACAGCCTGCAGTGTGGACATCTGCTCTGCCATGGGGCAGGCACCTCCTCTCCCTCCTTCTCTGACCTTGGTATTTGCACTGCTGTTTCACACTCTTCTCTCTTCCTCTGCCTGCCTGGCATTTTTGTCCTTTCTTAAATGCACTTTCCTAGAGGTGCCACCATCTTGGCTGCTGCCTTCAGCTGTGCCATGTGGTGGGTCTGTTGGAGCTGGCTGTGTCTGGCATGGGGCAGCCCCGGCCTCTTCTCAACAGAGGCCACCCTGCAGCCCCCTGCTGCCAGCACCTGGGCACCTGCACCTAGTGCAACCTAGAGATTCCTGTTAGCACTTCAGTCACTCTAAGTAACTTAGGAGTTAACTTTCTGAATAATAAGTAGTGTTCTAATTGGCTTTGCTCTTGTTACTCTTAAGTCTAATGCTGGCATGTTCTTGTTCCTCCTTGGTACTACCTTGACATATTGTATCTTCAGATCTATGTTCAGTTCCAGTGCTGGGGCAAGAAAACATCATCAACTAGTTATAAAATAAAAGAATATTTTATTGTACCTTTAATCTACAGCAGCTTTATATGTAAGGGCTATTTTCAGCCGTAATAGAGCCTTCAAAAAGAAAGGAGCAGTTGGGGGTGGTATTGCCAACTGAAGACTGGCAAGTGGGAAGATGTTGTTGTTGAAATGAATGAGGTTACTGACAGAAGGGTGAGTGCCTGCTTCTTTAAGGCTACCTGGTCAAGGACCTTTTTCAATGCGAAAGCAGGATAGTAAGGAGGAAGCCATAAACAAAATGTACAGGGACACAAACCTGAGGGAGGAGCCATAACGGGGGTGGTGATGAGAACCAAACCTGGCTGTTCGTTCCAGCAAGTTTGAGTGGGGACCTGCTCCTGGGAAACTAAGGGAAAAATGGGGAAATCAGAACTAAAAATATACAGACATAGACCAAAGAAAGCAAAAGTGGAAACAATGACAGGTAACAAACCTGCCAGTCACTGATCGGCGGATTATCAAGAAACCGCAGGCACTGCTTCCAGGAAGATCAGCCTGGCCTTTGCATCTGATAAGGTGGTAAACCGGGGAGCAGCCCACACGCTGGGCTCGGAGGGGTGCGGCAGGGGAAGGGGAGTGGTGTGGGGGGCACAGTGGGGGTAGGCAGAAAGGGGTGCAAGAGGGGCTGGTTGTGTGTAAAGCTGGGCTGGTCAGTAAGCTTCTCTGGCTGAGCTTTTTGCCCAATTGCCACAGTCTGTCCTATCTTTTTACATTTTCTTATTAAATCTTTTCTTAGTTTTCTCTCTGCATAATCTCTCTCTGCCCCATGCACATGTGTGCTGCAAGGATGAAGTGCCAGCTACTGATGAGAGCCATGTGTGAGTGCATGGGGTGTCAGCTGCTGGAGTGAGGGGGGAGGTCTCAATGCCAGCTACTCCCATGGGTGGGGGTCTTGGCTTCCAGCCTCTGGGGTGGGAACAGTGAGTGTCCTGAAAACCAGCCACTGGGGGGGAACTGTGTGAGTGAGGGGCAGAGCGCTGGCAGCTGGAGCAGGACTGTGGGTCACAGCCCATGTGCCTGGTGCCAGCTGGTGGGGGGGCGAGTGTCTTATCCCCAAACCTGTTGTGTACGTGTACTTGCTAACAAACTTCAAGCTAGACCAGCTGGCAAGGCAGGGACCTGTATGATGGGTATGAGGGCTTGGGGTCTGGGCCAGGGTGTTGGGTGGACAGAGGGAGCCATGCTGGTACTTGGGGGACCTGTGAATGTGCACATACTTGTGAACCTGGAGAGTGTGAAGTGTGTGCCTACACTAGTGACCTTCTGCCTCTTCTCTTCTTCAGCTGGCAGGGGACTTGGTTCTCTATGCTTGTGTTTTGTGTGAGTCCTGCACGTAGGTGCTTGTCCTGGTTTCAGCTGGGATAGAGTTAATTTTTTTCATAGTAGCTAGTGTGGGGCTGTGTTTTGGACTTATGCTGAAAACAGTGTTGATAATGTGGAGATGTTTTAGTTGTTGCTAAGTAGTGCTCACACTATCTGCTTCCCATGCTCTGCCGGGTGCACAAGAAGCTGGGAGGGGACACAGCCGGGACAGCTGACCCAAACTGACCAAAGGGATATTCCATACCATATGACATCATGCTCAGTATATAAAGCTGGGGGAAGAAGAAGGAAGGGGGGTCATTTGGAGTGATGGCGTTTGTCTTCCCAAGTCACCGTTACGCGTGATGGAGCCCTGCTTTCCTGGGGATGGCTGAGCACCTGCCTGCCCGTGGGAAGTAGTGAATGAATTCCTTCTTTTGCTTTGCTTGTGCGCGTGGCTTTTGCTTTGCCTATTAAACTGTCTTTATCTCAACTCAGGAGTCTTCTCACTTTTACTCTTCTGGTTCTCTCCCCCATCCCACCAGGGGGGAGTGAGCAAGCAGCTGCGTGGTGCTTGATTGCTGACTGGGGTTAAACCACGACAGTG
This sequence comes from Morus bassanus, assembly GCA_031468815.1. Taxonomy (NCBI): domain Eukaryota; kingdom Metazoa; phylum Chordata; class Aves; order Suliformes; family Sulidae; genus Morus; species Morus bassanus. The sequence continues at coordinate 24,283,080 of CM062600.1, read as the reverse complement.
CTGTTGAAGGCAGCACCTTGTCTGTGGCAGGCTGTGTGACCAGCTGTGTTAGTGTCCTGTGTGTGTGTCTCTGTGTCCCTTTGGCAGGTTCAACCAGTAGCAAAGCCCAGCATATGTATCCCAGGGAAAAGTGGCAGCTGTGCCCCTCACTGGGGCACCAGGCTGGGCTCCAACAGCCAGGTGGGAGAGGCAACTGCTTTTAACATCCCTTAACAATTTATACTTGTCAAATTTTAAGTAAAGATGTCTCAAGTATTTCTGGTCCTGGCAATGATATTATGTGCTTTTGGAATTTAGCTGGTGATACTCAGGAGTTGAATGTAAAAAATCTGTCAGAAGGATTAAGTTCAATGGGGTGGATGACCTTAAATTTATAAAAAGTAAATTCTTGATCTTACAAATAAATATCTAAGTAAAGCTTCCTCTGCTTAAGTTAAATAAGTTATCACACAGTGCTACTTACACTTACATCTCTGGGACTGGGACGCATTTGTGTGCCAGTATCTGAGCTAAAGCAGAAAGCAGACTTGAAAAGTAAACCAATTGCCCATGTTCTATTTCAGACTGAGAAAATTAATAGGATCGTGCTGAATTTTAAAATCCACATAAATTGTTTAATGTGGTTTTAAGTGAAAATATATATCGATGTTTAACTTGTATCTAGAAAAAAATGCATTGGCATCTGTTATCAGAGTTTGCAGATGTTCTTTACTGGACATATGAAGATGTTTTCATTCTTGTAATACAGCTATTTATGTAGGATGTCCTTGCCCTCCCTGTTTTCACAGCAGTTAATTTACGTAGTTTATTGTAATTGACTTTTGAAAGAACATCATCATCCATTCTCTTTCTTGACTTTAAAAGTTGTGTTTTACTTTTATGTGAAAATCTCTTGCTGTCCAGACCACCAGGAAGAAAGATCTTATGGTCTGTTGCTCTGTGCTAATGGATCAGGAATTGAACTGTTGTAATGCGTTTTTATTGTTAGATTTATTTAAATTGATAGATTAACCAAATCTTACTCTTCTTTTTTTCTCTGGCAGCCGATTTATTTTGCACATTCCAAGTGAAGAGAGAGACAATGCAATCAGAGTATGTTTTCAGATTGAACTTGCCCATTGGTTTTACTTGGATTTCTACATGCAAAACACACCAGGATTACCTCAGTGTGGGATAAGAGACTTTGCTAAAGCTGATATCCTTTTTATTACTGTGATTGTTTTGTGTCTCAGTGGACGAAGTGCAAACTGAATATTGTTAATGAAATTTTGTACTTGCATCAGGAAAATGTCAGTTCGTGTGTTAGCAATAGTAACTTTTAATCACTAGGTATGTGATTTTTATCTGTTCATTGCTTCCATAATTTTGTGGCATCCACAAAAGATGTTTCTCAGACTTCTCAAGAACTATGGAAAACAGGTAATTTCTGATCTTTGAGGATTTTTCCTCATGGCTGCACTTAGGCAGACCAGGTGGGTTTCAAAGATGAGCTGTTGAAGCTCTTCATGCTGTTTTGTCTCCTTAATTTAATCCCTTTTCAAGTAACTAGTGACATAAGTGTTAACATAGCTGGAGGTGGTATATGTTTCCTCATGGACAGTGGTATGTATTTGTTGGAGGTACTGAGAATTGCTCCCAGAACAGTTGTGTTGGTAGGGGAGAGGGTGCATTTTTACTGAATTCATATGGTTGGCCTCTGCTTTTTTCATTGCTTACAAGGGCTGCTGGAATGTACACTATCTAGTCCTTGCTGGAGGAAGAACATGTGACTTTCATTCAGCAAGTGTTTTTCCCACATTTTCTCAGTGTGGGATTGGAGTATTGCTTCTAACTTTCATGATAGTATTATCTGTGGTTTCACTACACAGCATACTTAGTTTGATAACAGAGAAATATTTTGAAACACTACAGCTTTTATTTTAACAATAAACTGTAAAAATATGATAACTTTCTGTTGCCTGATATTATGCAGTTAGCTTTTATTTTAGGCATGGTTTTAATTATAAATGTATTTTCAGACCAACAGAATTCTAGTAATTGTTGGCAGTGCAGGAAAGAGCCAATGTAATAGATGTTGTTAGTTCATTACATCTGTCCCTCTCCACTCACATTTGCCAGAAATATTAGTTCTGCTGCAGTGTCATATTTTTAAGTACTCTGCTAGGGAATATTTTTATCGGTAGTACAATTTTATATGTAATATATAATAAATCTTTTATGAAGGACTTGTAGATTTGGTTTCAAAGTTGTAGAGTTATAAAGGTTTTCCGTGTTTTCTCTGCATGATGAGTTTTGGTAAAGTATATTAGAATTTAGATCTCTACAACTTGATGCCATTAAGTATTTACTATGCAAAAAATTTATTTTTAATTCTGTACTGTAGTCTAACAAATGATTGTGGGAAAAAATTATCTCTGCTTACTTCAAGCAGGAGATTAAATTGTATTTTTGTCTGTCTCACTTCAAAATGAAAGTTATTTTGATTATTTGTTATTCTTAAACACATTATGTGGATACTTTTGTCTTCAAAATTAGAGGAGACCTTCCTTCAACCAAGAAGCCTTGTACCATCTTTTTTTGTTGTCTTTGTGTTTTTAAATTGCTTGCTTGTATTAGAATTATCAAATTACTTGATGCTTTCTGCCCTTCAGAGTTTGGTAATGGATTATTCATAACATCTTTTTACTTCCAAGAGAATATATCTTGAAAGCACTTAGGGGAGGGAGTGTGGTTATTGTAAATGTTGAGTGGGTATCTTTTGTATGTCTGTGTGTGATTTGAAATTGGATGCTTAAGTTTATCTTCCTTAACATGCAGCTGTACTCTTCAATCACTGCCCTTTTTTACTGCCTCAAGGTGAAGATGTACAAAAGGTTTTAGATGAGTGGAAAGAATACAAAATGGGAGTGCCAACCTATGGTGCAATTATTCTCGATGAGACACTTGAAAATGTGAGTATGGAAATAGTTGTGAAGGGCTAGAGGGAAAGATGGCATATGCTGGCAGAAGTAATCTTTTTGTTGTTTATATTTTTCATCTGGAGAGAAAAAAAGTGCTTCGTATTCACAAAGACCTGACAGTTACTTGACACTGTTTGTGTACAGAAATGTAATATGGGGGACAGTAAACACACTTCTGCTTGCTTTCCTACTCAGTTTTGGGCTTTTTGTTCTGAGCTGTGTGATCTCATAAAAAAAATTAGGAGTTCTTGCTAGAACACAGAAAACCTGATGGGTTCCTTCCTCCAGGCTAAAGTATCTTTTTGGAGAAGCAGGGGACAGTGAAGGGAAGACATCTAATACAAATTGGTTAGAATAGTGAGTGTCTGACAGTTGTATTCCCTTGTATTTTGCAGGTTCTTCTGGTTCAGGGCTATTTAGCAAAGTCTGGTTGGGGATTTCCGAAAGGGAAAGTAAATAAAGAGGAGGCTCCTCATGACTGTGCTGCTAGAGAGGTAAGTTATATTTGATTCCCTTAAAGTTAAGCTAAAGAAAGTAAACTTTGCTGAGAACAGGATATATGTGTTAGATGAAAAGACATTTTGCTTGGGTATCTCTCTATTGAAATCAGCTAAATAAATAGTCTGTTCTTGCAGGAGTCTTCTGCTGCAACTTTCAGTGCTTTTCTGAGTTCAAGTGATAATCAAGGATGTGGTTATGTAATTTAAAATCACTGTTTGAAGTTTTTAATTATTTTGTGCTAATTTGCTAATTGAGTACTATTTTTAAAGTTCTCTACTGAACTATCAATTTACTTCTAAGTTGTTTGTGGTGCTTGGGAAATCTTATGTACTTTGTGGCTTTTGGAATATTAATTTCAAGGGCCACAATATCTGTAAAAAGGTAGAAGAATGGGAGTTTAGCTGGTGTACACTGGGCTATGTAAAGAGGTTAAAGAGTTAAGTGGGAGGTTGTAGAAGATTATGTAAAAATTGTGAAGAACTTTACTTTTCTATTTTTTGGTGATGCAGGAACAAGGAACAATGTATTTGGCAAGTAAAATCTGAAAAATAAAGTAATTTGTGGGATTTACTACTCCTGGAGACCTAGATATATAATGAAGCTGCATATTAAAAATAGCCTGTAAAAGAATATTACTGATATAAACTCAATGTTCATGTAACATAATACATCCAGAATTTTTGAGGGGGAAAATTAAGATGAGGAAAAGTAGTAAGATGCATTAGTTTTCTTCACGGTTGGACTGAATCAGTGTCTGAGAAATAATAGATTTTTTAAAATATACCTGTCAAAGATGCATGAATGAAAAATTTCGTATTTCTGATTTTCTGATGGTGGTTTCCATACCACTCATGTATGTAATATGGTCTTGGAAAAGCAAAATACGGTGTCAGAACTTAACATCACACTATGCGATGGACATGCATGAAATACGCTTTCATGTTAGCAGGTACTGGTCTCTGAGTGTAGAACGTTATTTATATAGTATGAAATGACTTGCCAAAGAATGAAACATCTGAGCCACAGATGCAGTGTGCTGTCATTGCAGAACTCAAGAGCTGGGGAAGGATGAGCAGAGGCTTAAGGTTAACTTGATTATTCAATGCATGTCTCTTTCCCCTTACCCCATAAATAACTTGTTCAGTTGAACTTTTACTAGTCAGGTCCTTTTAGTGTTGGTCTAAAGGGCTGAACTGAAGGGAGAGGAGACCATAAAAATATATGGACCTCAACACAGTGGACAGGACAAACTGGGCGTAACTGCTTCAGGAAGGAATGATGTGAAGTATGCCTTCCTCTTTACTTCAAGTTACGCTAGCAAAAGCATTAAAGTGGGCACAGTTATACTGGGGAAAAAAAATCTTCTGATGATGTTTTTAATTTGGAGAATTGATTTAGATTACACTAGTGAACAACACTGTTGCTATGATCTTTTTCCATCAAAGTAGGTTGTCATTGTGGATAAACTGGCAAATCCTTCAAGGCTTACATGTGGCCAGAAATTGGGGTGCCTGTAATATCTGTGCATAAACCTTTTAATTGCTTTTATGGGAGTCAGCACAGGTCTAAAACTGTAAACTGCATTTGTATAAGGTCTGATTGAAGAGGTCTTCACTGGGCAGTGTGTACACAGTTCAGCAGTATTTCAGAAGCTGATGAGGGCAAAATCACGCTAAATGGATGATTCTCTTGGTAAAAGGAGTATCTACAATGAATTCACTTAAATCATCTGGAAAGATCATTTAGGAAGGGAAAACATTGGTGTTAGTAGTAAGAGTAACTATGGAGGAAAAGCATATCTTCTCTTAATTGAGACAGTATGTGGTAGTTTTTTTGGTGTATTTTTCCTAAACTCTGCTGTTCTTAATGTGGTTAGATGGGAAGATGGCTTGCTTTTTATTTTGATATAAGAGGGATTGTATGTGGTAATTTGAAGACTAACTGGTCAATTTTTTGCTTTGTATTAAACACTTCTGTGGTTTTTTTATATTTGTGCTTAATTTCCTCTGCATTTTCAAAAATGGAACTTACAAGCATTTTGCTGATACCAATATAAACATTGGTATTTTGCATAACATAGTTTGAGTATTTCCTGCTGTTATTATTTTTCATTATATGTAGTTACAGGAGATGGGGGGTGGAGAAGAGGTTTTACTGAAGAACCTGTCCCTCTTTTTTTAATTCTAAATCTAGTCTTTAAAAAATTTAACTGAGGATTTCTGCCTTTGGATTATTGGCAGTGGGGTTTAATAGCCCTGGGGTTAATATCCACTTCTGTGAGTGATTGTTCACAAGCATGTTCTGCTCTTTGGGCAGAAACATTTTGGGCAGTGGTATCAATCCTGCATGTTTTCTGAGTACTTGTATTTTTTCCCATGGACATTTTAAGGACTAGGAAGTTTCTAAAAATCAGTATTTACTTAGTAAGCTTAGAGCCATGATCTGATTTAAGCTATTAGGTGTGTTTGACATGAATCTTTTTATATTATAAACCTTGTATATTTGAGAATGTTGTCAAAAGTAAATATTTTGAAGTAAAGCTTTGAGCAACCTGATCTAGTGAAAGATGTCCCTGCCTGTGGCAGCGGGGTTTGGACTATAGATGATCTTTGAAGGTTCCTTCCAACCCAAACCATTCTGTGAATCTGTGATCCTTCACTGCAACACCATAAAATATGCAAAGAAAATGTTTTTTGAAATATTGTCTTCCTAGTAATCTCCAGCAGGTACAACCCTCCTATATTTTTTCTTTAGAGTAGGTGACAATGCAATTTTAAGTTGTTTGTCAGTGTGAATGTGCAGTAAAAGTTCTGCTACCCTATTGCTGGGTTTTATTATGAACATAAAAATGATAATATGTTTTGGGGTAGAAGGTTCATGAAGTAGAAGGATTGTTGAAAGAAGAAAAATTGTGGTGCAAGTAAACCTTGCTAGAATTTGAAGATGTCTTTACTCCCCAAATAGTAGTTTTTGCTCTGAAGATTTCCAGACATCCAGCAGCATGGAGGGGCAGTTACAGATTTCCCCATTCTTATTAGGGGAATCTCTAACATATTACCCAATCCCTAATAAATTGCTACATGAAGGTGTAATAGAGTTGTTTCAGCTTTTATTCCAGGTCGGTCTGTCTTAGAGAAATGTAAAGCACATAGGATCTTAGATACTTTTTCTATTATTGAGCATATATCTATGTGTAAGGGCTTGTTTTTCCCAGCAGTGGCCTGCTTTCATGGATAGATCTGGAGAATAGTCATTCCTTCCCTTGTGATGATAGGTTCTGAAAGGATAAATCTGAATACACACACTGATTTCATCTATATGCTCCTCAGGTGTTTGAAGAAACTGGATTTGACATAAGAGATTATATCTGCAAAGAAGAATACATTGAGCTGCGAATTAATGATCAATTAGCACGGCTGTACATCATTCCAGGAGTTCCCAAGAACACAAAATTCAACCCCAAGACTAGAAGGGAAATTCGGGTATGTGTTGTCTTGTTTGAATCTATAGGAACCTTGTTGTGGAGCTTTATTTTTAAAGCTAATGGTCTGTAAAATAATGAAACTACCAGGCATGATGAATACCTCAAATACTGGGTACAAATGCCACCTCAGCACTGTAGGGTCTTCTCAACTTTGTGAAACTCTTCTGCAAAGACTGATTCTTGACCATCTGCCTGATGTCTCCATCATGAAAACAACATTAGAGCATGCTGTCAATCTGTAATTCTACGCTTTTCTCTTAGGTGGTGTGTATGTGTTAATCATTCAACGTTACTCCTAGTTATAGCTACATACATAAATATATATTCTTCTGAAGGTGTAATTATTGTGATATACAAAAGCCTACATATCAGAGGGAGGAACTACGGATTGTGTTCTCGCTTTCACGGCTAATACCATCCAAACTTAGAGAATAGTGTATTTTAAGGAGGAGGTTGAGAAGGGGACACAAAACAGCAACTACTTTGGATGGTTTGTGTACCATTAGGCTTTTAAAAAGTACTGGGAAAGGGAGGTGCAAAGACCTGGGTAGTGGGCTTGTTGGAAACTTTGTTCCTGATATCCATGATCTTTGAAGTTTGAAACCTTTCTTGTATTGCAATTCAGCTTCAAACAGCTATCCACATATTTTCATGCAGATGGTGCTACTGAACAGGGCATCTGGCTTTCTAAACAGGAAAAGGTACTTGTAGTTGACTAGACAGGAGTCTCTTAATTTCTTCCATTATAGACCTGTTTTTCAAAATATGAAGTAAAAAAAGATGAACTTTGAGGTTTTTTAAAATGTACAGTAAATACCTGCCTTTGTGTAACAGTGACCATCTGTGTGGGGGTGATGAAGAGTTCTTACAATGACAGATTTTTGTCTCCCTGCTGAAGCACCATCTTCATCTGATCTAATACAATCAAGCATGCCATTTTTGTATTCCCTGTAGAACTATACTGAAATCCTGTTCAGTTTGTAATTTCTTTCCATAATACGCATCTTATCTGGACCTTTTGGGGCTAGGCTGTGCAATAGAAAAGCTCATGTGGGTTCTTCTACACTGTGCATACTCAGAATTCCTGATTTTGTTCCCCATTCTGCAAAGATACAGTTGTAATAGTTAAAACTATAATGTATAAATTATAACACAAATCCTGTCATTTTCCCATGATTTTTTTATGACAAAACCTGAAACTTACTCTGCAAATGAAATCCTCTTCTTTCTAATAATTATTAAACTAGTATTGGTGGTCTAGTTTTGATGGCATTTTAAATAAAAATAGCAAGAATAGTAGCAGCTTTGAAAGTTATTTAAAGCCTCTGCCTTTATTTATGGCATTCAGTGTGCAGTGGTTTAGTTGGTTGTTTTTTGGAACCCTTATTATCCAGCAACTAAATTCTGAATACCTTTCGTATTTTAGGTGCCATATCTTGCAATGAGTATGTGCTGTACCATCTGTAACTCTATAGCTGCAGTCAGAAGAATGATCCCATTGTTAATTAACCTTTTGTGAAACACCCTGTTGTGGTCCGTTAATTAAAGCCTTCCATTTTAATTAAGGGAAATAATTGTGGTTGATACACATTTGTAATATTCTGTAAGGCTACAGGAGTGAGTATTTTGATTTTTTTCTTGTTTTTCTAGAATATTGAGTGGTTTTCCATTGACAAGTTACCATGCCACAGAAATGACATGACCCCGAAGTCTAAGCTGGGTTTGGCACCTAACAAATTTTTTATGGCAATTCCCTTCATCAGGTATGTTTGAGATGAGGCAAATGCTAGGCCAGTGCCTTTCAGACAACTTTAATTTCTTTAGATGTGTTTTAGTAAGTATAGATATTGTTGTGTTTCTTGCTTACAGGCCATTGAGGGAATGGATTTCCCGAAGGAATGGAGATTCCTCAGGTAGTGACAATGGATTTTCATCTACAGGGAGCACACCCTCTAAGCCCAACTTGGAAAAAGCTAGGTAAGAACCAGGTCAGTTTAACAACTATATCCTTTCTATAAAACGTTGGTCATACAAAGCTGCTTGTCCTTTCTCTGAGTATTTGTGTTCCAGTAATAGAATGGATTTAAAAAAAAAATTGTGGGCATACCTCATAGGACTGTAAATAGGATGAGAAGTTAATGTCATGATACACTTTCTTTGGTAAATTCTCACATGTCAGAACTGAGATAATTTCTCAAGTCCTGTCTATGGGAATGCAAAAAACAGAAGCTAAAACAAGTAGATAACTTTCAATGCTTCAAGTTCAATGCTTTTGGTGCTTGAAGTGTCGAAAGTCCTGCTTAAAGTAGGACTGTAAAGTACTGTGAGAAGTAGCTAGCTAGATAAAACCTGTGGGGGTCAGTAGGGGAACAAGTGCTGCTGGCTTTTGATTCAGCTGAGCTAAAAGCAGAAGCGCAAACTTTTAAACCCGTACTCCCAAAGAGAAGGTGTGCTTCAGTAATTTGAGTCAGGTCAGCACCAACGCCGAGAACAACAGGACAAGTGCTAATGTGGACCTAGCCTGCTGTCTATGCAGAGCACAGGTTTCTTACCAGCAGCCAAAGAAAGTTGGGTGAATGCAGTGAGCATTATTACAGTTTCCATACTAGGTTAGTTAGGCTTTTCTTCCAGGTTGTTCTCAAAGGGCAGAAAATTCTTTCATATTTCTCTTCTGCTATCAATAGGTTTGAAGTTGTGTTGTAAACTCTGCTTGTCTTCTTGTACCAGATCCAAACTTCGCTATAGTCAGCAGATGTTTACAGATGGCTCTTCAGGAGAGCAGTGGGTGAGGCCAAAACAGCCACAGAAGCCATATAATAATCCTGAGATGTCTGAATTTTTGAAAATAAAGGTAGGTTGTTTCTTAGGCAAGCATATGCATCTGGGCTATTTAAAACAGATGTCTTTGCTCATAAGGGTTCCTCTCTGGAATGAAAATATTGAATTTTATCACCACAGCATGCAAAAATAAAAACATGGAAAAAAAAATCTTGGGGATTCTCAGATTTATCTGCCATTGGAGGTGGTGGTTATTAGGTGGTAGTTGTGGTGTTTCAGGTATAGATAACAATTACGAATTACCATTTTGGTGTCCTCCATGTACCATTTTAAAATATTTTGGTTACCACTAGTATATATGCATCAGTGTATGGGAACTCACCAAACTGAATTTACTGTGTAATACGGTGTCTGTAGTAGTGCAAGAGAGACTGAGTAACAGCTGATGACTCTTTAACTTGAGTGTATGTTTGGTTAATTTCAGTGTGCTTCAGTTTGTCTACAAAAGATACCGTTTATGTTTTTTGAGGTTATTTGGAGGAAAGTTTTAACTAATAAGTAGGAGGTGTCAGTGCAATGATGTTCAATGCTGCCATTTAAACTCTTCTCTTTACTATATTTTGGACTTAATGGCAGAGTCAGAGCTTGAAGAGCAATGGCAGAAGGCAGTTTCAAGACACTTCTAGCCAAAAGAAGCGAACAAATGGAGTCCCCAGTCACCTAGTTAAGCAAAACCATACCTTGGTAAGACACATGCAGTGGCTGTCTCATTAACAGGTTTCAGTAACGCTTAAGAAATGTCCAGGCCAATGTCTGCTAAAAGCAAGTAGAGTGCTTATCTATCAAAAGTATGTTTGATCAGAATACTTGGTATGTATTTGTAGAAATATGACATTTCTTACCTTGTATACATATACATCTATAAACAAGCATACTAAACTTCAAAGTTTGCATTTTGGAAGTAAGTCTTATTTTAGCAGGTGAAAATTTGTCAGCTGTTTCAGTAGACAATCCTGCAGCTTTCCAGGTTCCTGTCAGGTAAAAGCCTACTGTAGTGTGTGTCATAAGTCAGTGTAGTTTTGTTATGCAGCAATTAGATACAAAGTGGTAATGCATATGCTTATCATTTCCCTTCTTTCTAGCAAAAATGTTGAGATGCAGACTTGACTTGAACACCAGAATCTCATACAATTTTTTAATCATACAGTAGAACTACAGCAGTCTTGTAAATTCCAGTATGACATTCTTGGTTTGTTACCTTTTCCTTGCAGTAACTAATTGCCTTTGTCACCACAGCTCTGCTGACTGGGAGAAGGCTCACTGAGATGATTCCCTTTTTTTTAACACGTCTTTTTGACACCTCACCCCCAGCCCCCTCCCTGTTCTTTATGGCTCTCCAATTCTACTTCCTTGCGCAGCAGTGAGCTCCAGTTCTCCACACAGCTCAGATGGCTTGTCCAGGCTTTAGTTTTTCTTGCTTACTGGCTGTAAGCTAGATTCTTCCCCTTGTGGCTTGTGGTTATTACCTTCTCTCTGTTTTTCATGTAGAAGTGCAAGTGCAGAAACCTTAAACTCTCGTCCTGTAAAATCCTCACTGTAGCAAGAAATGGTTAGTTGTGTTCAGGTCTGAGAGTAGAAGAATGAAAAGTCAAAGAATTGACTGCCCAGAAATTTGGCTGTATAGAAAAAACTAAGAGGAATCTGTAGAGTCTTGATGGAAACAAGTGGAACTGCTAGTATTCCACGGATACTTTGTAGACTCTTTACAGACTTTGCTAAATACTTCTGTGGTGTTTCATTTGCATTTTCATGATTGTCAGTCTTTTGAAGTTTAAATATTTCATGTCCCAGTGATAATTCTCTAATACAGTTTGGAGGCCAGGGACCTCTTTAATTCACACTGAGTGCAAAGGGCCATACTTTTCTCTGTATTTGTATACCTACAGCAGCATGCCTGGGGCTAAAACTTAACTCTTCCCTGGAGAGTTCTAAGTTTGTGTCTCTAATGCATGCTATTTTAATTGGCAGTAGCAGTGTGTTTGGAAATACATTCCCCTTGCTTTTTGGGACAAGCCAATTAAAGAACAGGCTTATGGCTGTGCAACTTTGATTCCACAACACCATATGCAAGACCTTTCCAGCTTAAAACATTTAGAAAGCACTCAATTTTTCCCTAAAAGCCTGCATTTTAAAAATGGTTTTACTGCTAAAAGGTTGCATGCTTCTGAAAGACTCATGGACTTGAAGCATGCTTACTAGGTAAAGTAATATGACAGAATTCATGCTGACTTATAAGTACAATAATTCACACATCAGGAGGTGTTTCAAAGCAAATATCACCAGCATGCCTTTTAGCTGATGCTTAAGCTATACCCCTAGGAAACAGAATGCCCTTTCTTTATCAAGTGTGTAATGTATGGTCATTCTCTTAACCAGAAATGTGAAAAAAGATTTCATCCAAGAAGACTTCAAGATAACTTTGAAACAGGCAAGTGCAGTCTGAATTTTCATCCATTGTCATGCGTTACAGGCTGAATGCACCTGAATAATGATGGCTGAGGGTTTTTTCCTTGTATGCTAACCTACTAGATGTGTCAGAGTATATCAGGTGGCTGAGTAAAAAGTAACTCAAAGCTGGTTTAGGAAAATAACATCTGAGTCAACACAATGCTGGTAACTGAGTATTGGTTCAAGGCTTTCTGTCCTGATAGTAATAAGCTGTAGTTTATATGGGACTACTCTGGAGAGTGCACACAGTACTGTACTTACTGCTCAGAAAATAGGGCCATATTTCTTACCTCCTTATTAAGAAATGACTTGCGAAGCAGCACCTGAGGATAAAACTGGCTATTGAAAGTGTCCCCAGACTGTTGTGACTTTTAAGATTTGTTCTAGCCACTAGATGACTTGTAAACATGGCTGTTTGAGTTACCTCCTTCTGTTTATGACCAGACATACAGATTTTGTCATAAATATTAACTGAATATGTATTTGAGGTATGGTTTCATATTGTTATTGATACTCTTATTGATAACTATCTGTTTAAAATTTTTCTCTGCTTTTTTCTCTTTAAGCAGATGCAGCATATGAGATGTGTTGCTCCAGTGAAGACCCACTGCCAGAATATGTAGAGGGACATTCTGTGGCATGCAATGGCCATTACAAATTTGCTTTCTCGTCAAGAGCTTTCTTGAGTTTCAAGTTTGACCATGATGCCATAATGAAAAGTTTTGACCTCTGACAGCAAATTCATTAGGAACAAAAGTCAGACTTGCCTGTTGCAATTGAGGGGGTTTCTTATCCAGCCTTACTCTTTCTCAGGAGTTTTTTTGTTTTCTTTGTTTTTTAAATGCAATGCAGGGACTGACTGGTTGTTTGGAAGGGTTTGTTCTCTTTGCAGTATGGGAGTGGCATTGTCAAGTGTTGCACTTTAAATGCAGTATAGCCTTTGTCCACAAAAGTACCTTTCCAGTGTTCAGTTCACTTGTTCCTAGCTGTGCATTAGAGGGCATTTTTTTCTTTAACTTCCTGTGTGTTTTGTAGGATGTCATTGACTTTTTTTTAACTCTTGGAGTATACCAGCTGGCTAAACTTTAACTGCTCTGATGTAAATTATTGGACTTGTTAGTCGTCATTGTGTAGTACATTGCAATATTACGGCAGTGGCAATGAAACTGATTCTCAGAGGACTCCTCTGTCCTAGTGATTTTGAAACCAAGTTGCACATTTCAAACCTAGCCTCAGCCTGTCCTCCTTTCTCTGTCCTGGTTGCTTGCCCAAAATACCTTCCCTCCTCCACGCTGATAGTTTCTGTTGGCTGGCAATCAGTAGTACTTGGAGTCAAATATATAGCATGTTGACTTCATGTACCCACTCTGCCTCTGCCTTCAGTAAGGATACGCAAACTGGGTAGAACTTAGCCATTCAAAGTGTCTAGCTTCAACTATTATGCACTGTCCCCAGCTGGGTAAGAAGTTGCAAAAATTTGTGTTATCCCAGTTGCAGCTGTTTTCAAAAAAGAAAAGCTTAAACTTTGTCTGTGAGAGGTTACTTGTGTAGAATTTATCCTGAATGTAAATAAGCCTCTGTAGATCTCACTGAGGAGGAAGGCAGGTGCATGGATAATAGAGTCATTGTGTGACACTAAATGGCTTAATCAGGCTTGCAATAACTATTCTAAGGGTGTCCAGTATTGTATGCTGTGCTGTTGTCCTCAGATCTCTTGTGTAGTGTATGCTCTGTATATAACCAGTAGTATTGAATTGCACTTGCAGTTAGCATTTAAATGATGTAGCCTCAGTTGTTTTCAGCTACAATGCTTTCTTAGTACAAATATCAAAGATTTGGCGGGTGGGGGGGAAACAAAAACCAGTAAGAGTTGAGGTGACAAACTGTTAAATCACCTTCATGATTCAAGTTAAGGGGTTTTGAACATGTGCTTTGCAGTTGAGAGAAATGCACTAAAATAATTAGTCACAGCAGCTTGTTGTAGCAAGCATGTTGTCCCAGATTTAAAAATGGACTTTTCTCTGAAATAAAGGTGAGTAATTGGTAACTTCATAGGTTGAATGAACTATGCCCTTGTCTCATCACAGTGTATGCTCATGCACTGAGTTTTTATGCAACTCGTGTCATCCAAAAACAAAATCCTGGTCTTCCTTCAACCACCCTACTTCATCTACCCTACCTGATCTGTTACCTAGTGCTTTTCTTCAGAAATAGCTTTAGAACTGTCTCCTGGTTTATTTACCTGCCTGGCACCAGGTGATTTGGGACTCTAATGCTGTGATAATCTTGGTCATAGGAATGCTGGACTTCCATGTGAGTCAATAGGGAAAACAGACTGCAGCATTTCCTCCTTCTGGAGGACAAGAGTCCTGAGGGCCTTGTCTTTCAAGATCAAATTGTGAAATAGCTCTATCTTGCTTTGTTTCACTTTTGTTTGGAGAGGATAATAATTAAAAAAAAAGAAAAAGGTATCCAAAGGCTGTTCAAAACAGTAAATGGCAAAGAACAGTAATTGAAAAGGTGGGATAATGCTGGAGGAGGTTATGTTATTCAGCTTCAGGTGAAAACTAATCTTTAGTTCTTTAGTGCAAGTAGTTGATTTCCCAGCAAAAGTGCCTTTGCTCATGGTGAGGCAGAAAGTTTGTATTCATATCCTGAGGCTGCTACTGCCTGTGGAGTTGACAAGACTCTCCTAAGGCATGATTAAATATCAGGCTGTGGAAATCTTTAAGGAAGTTGACTTTTCAGATAAATTACAGTTATTTAATCTAGTGCTCTGTGAAATAATGGGGATGTTGATGAAACAGTGAAGTTGGAGCTTCTGTCAGCTGTTTGGGAAATTGTGTCCCAGACAGAGGAAGCCTTTAGAACGAAGCAAGTGTGTCCTATGAATAGGACATATTCACTGGGTCATTTTTTTCTTCTTAGTGAAAGGTTGGTTCAGTGTAAGAGAAATTGGTTGCTTCATTAAGCAACCTGAAGTGGGGCTTATACATATGTCACAATTTTAGTAAATCTAGCCTTAATGTGAGTTGCAAATAAATGTGATAAATATGCAATAACTTACTTCTTTGTATAAGGGTACTATTTCTTGTAGTAGCATTGCTTTCTGCTCTCTCATAACGTTTCTAAAACAATGTAAGTGTGGTGGCATGTGATCTACCTTAGGGATTCCATCATGCCCTACACTGTGAACATTTTGAATTCTTTACTGTTTATGTTATTTCACCATCCTTTTATAATTAAGTATACTTGTAAGTTTAGAAATACAGTTTACATTATGTTCTGTAAAACAGTGAAGAAATAACAAGTGAGATGCAGAATTTAGTTCTGTGAGTTATTTCATAGGAGCTAGACACAGAGAAATAAGTAACTGTTTGCATGTCAGACTTTAGAGCTGATGTCAAGATACTTGAAAAACAAACATTGTTTCATTTAGGAATGCTTGCCTGTAAGGGGTTATTCAGATTATGAATGGTCATTCAGTATTCTTGAAACTAAAGAACTTGCAGAATAAACAAATGTTTAACAAACTACAAATGTGTGGGTGCTGGGAACCTAGTACTAGTTTCCAGTTTCTAGTACTACATAAACTCCCTGCTTTAGTGTGATATTTTTAGCACCTGTCCTTCACAATGCTCTAAACTTTGAACTCGAACTGAAGAGTGATCTGCCAAATCCAATGATGTATTCTGTGCTGAAATGCTATTAACTTCAACTCCTTGATATACATGCATGCTTTTGAAAGTAGCTGTGTCTTATATAGTTTGAAGTCTGGAAACAGTGGTACTGGGAAGAAGAGGGGAAATAGCTTTATTTATTGCACAATCAAAGTATTTTTTTAACACAATGTAAATTCTTTAGACCAAACTTGCATAAATAGTTTCTAATAAAATTTTGGGCCTAGTCACTGTTCCAGGTTTCTGTGCTGTGCTCCAACCTTCCTCATAGAATTTGGTGATTTGAGAACAATACTGTGTTTTTCCTTCACCTACCTGTGGCTGTAATAAATGTAACAGTTCCTTTTAAACACAAGGCAGGCTTCGGGTCTGGCTATTCCTAACAGACTTCCTCTCAGATTGTAATTTCAGATAAGAAATTATTTTTTCAAACTTTTACTTACTGTAGTAGAGTTGCTTTTGTTGATTTGCAGTTTAAAGCAGCACTCGTGTCATTCTGGTGTGAAGAGCAAGAGTCTACATTAAGAATCCAAGCTCTAATAACCTGCGGTGCAAGACAGCGCTGCTGCTCCATGGGTGACCGGCTGTCCAGGTGTTGCATCCATGGGCTGTCTAATCCTCAGCTACCTGTTTTTTTATAAACTCTGAGCAAGAGTTTTTTCAGAGGTAAAGTCAGGTGCCTTCATCTTTTAAATTAGGAGGTTATACTCTACGTATAGGAATTGTGTTGTAAGTATATTGTGTTAGGAAGCTTAAAATTATTGAGAAGTGGTAGAATAGCCTCTCTTGTTCATTTAAAATCAGTTTATTTACAGAAATTGTCTTGCACTGTAACTGTTAAATAATCTGGTGCTTATACATGAATTCATAATTTCAGATTGCTTTTGTTACAATATTTCAGCTTTCGAAGCAATCAAAGTTATTTAAAATATGGTAGATTTCTACAAACTAACCGAAGGTGCTTTTACAATAAATTAGGCTTGGAAATTTCACTACTCTTGCATAATAGGTTTTTGTTCTTATGCATTTATAGCAATAGTATAGTTCAAGAATGAAAGTAGGCTAAATGCTAGTATTTGCACTGTTCTTAATCCTGTACATAAGCACTGATAGATGCAGTAGGATTTGTGCTGTGTGTGCATTTCACTGTTTCAAGTAGACCGTCAGCTTAGAAGGAGGACAACGTACGTAGCAATTACATTGGCCATATTCAAGATCATACAAGAGGGAAGTATTCCGGATTAGTAGTAGTACATTAAAATTAAATGGTTGGGTTTTAACTTGTCTTCTCATTGAAAATGTTCAGTTAAGCTAGACTTAATTTCTTATAGATTTAAGCTTTACAGAAACCCTTATTTTTAAATTGTTCTCAGCTCTGGGATACTTCTGGGAAGGAACTAAGTGTCTTAAATGCCTCCTTCAAAACTTGCTGAAAAAAGCTTGCTTTTAAGTAATTATCACAATTTCACAGGGTACAGAATGTTTAAATTTGAATAGGTCCACTATGAAATTCATTGAAAACACTGAGTATTTTGTCATTGTTAAGCATTTATTTTGTTCAGAAGAACTAGCTTCTAATTTCCATTATGGGCTACAGTTCAGTGTCTAAGAAAACGATTACAGCTTGTGGAGCATTAATAATTTTAAAACAAGGCATTTATAGCTTTTAATAATATAGAATGTAGAGAACTGCAAACTCTGTTCTCTACAATACACTTCCCACTGTGAGAAAAACTTACTTTGCAAATTTTTTAAAGCATGTTTGAGGAAAATTACTAAACTAGGGGGATGAAGCAT
The DNA here is from genome assembly GCA_031468815.1 of Morus bassanus. Taxonomy (NCBI): domain Eukaryota; kingdom Metazoa; phylum Chordata; class Aves; order Suliformes; family Sulidae; genus Morus; species Morus bassanus. The sequence continues at coordinate 24,265,372 of CM062600.1, read as the reverse complement.
TTATATCTTACTGGTTGGGTACATATTTTTGTTATGCAGGAATAGTATGCAAAACCACATGATTAAGAGCTCTCTGCAAATACTTCTCAAGCCTATACTTAAAACAGGATCCTTAAGTAATTTTACTATGTCTGCATGGCGCTGCAGTATGTGGAAGCTGTATTTCAGCCCTGAGGAACAGTTTAGCTGGGTTTGCAAGGCACTTTAACATTGAAAAGCAAAACAGACTTCACAGAAGGTGGGGATTTGTTCATTAATTTTGGCATAATGCTAGATTGCTGTACATGTTCCTGGACCCAGGCTGACTCAGGTATTGCTGCCCAAAGATAACACTTTTCTGTGCAGCATTGCATGCCTCGCAGAAAATAGGGGGTCAGTTTTTCACTATATGGCTCATGCATGAAGGGTTATGTCTTCCTCCTGTTTGTTTAAAGCTCAAGAACTTGATCTGTTTTCCTCACTGGTATGTAAGTGGCATATCGGTGCTAATTAAGTAGAAAGTACGTACAGCTAATGGGGTTAAAACCATGTAAAGTTACAGCTTTTATTCAATTTCCACTATGTTATCTTGAAGAAAGTTTGCATTAGTCAACTCTTCAATTTTAGTAAATAAAGTCTGTAACTACGTGTAACATCCATTGTACTGATGATTGTGATTTTGTTATTCACTTGATTCAGAAACTGAAGCACACCATTTAAGAGGCTATGACTAAATTGACATATTCTTCTATACTGTAATATTTCTCTGTAAAATTAAATGACTTTATACATAAACTTACTGAAGTACTGAAGTATGAATATAAGCATTGCTGATCAGTGTGAAATGTAAAGCCTGTGCTGCTGGTACAGGTTATCTTTTCACTGTAGAATGTTTAAATGTTGCCTTAAGCCAATCAGCAGCAGTGATTATATACAGTGCCAGGAAAAGAAGTATTTTTTAAAGTCAGTTGTAAAGTGGACAAGGGGCCCATCAAATACAACGGAAAGTGAAAAAAATTTTAAAAGGTGTTAGATGTACTGGAGAAAGGAAGTATATGAACTTCATTCAGTGCTTTTGAAGTATTTATGAAATAGATTTTTTTGTCCATATAACTTGTTATTAAAAGAACTGGATGTGTGGAAACAGTTTCATATGTGCCCTCAATTTCTATAAAATGTTCATGGAAGCTGTAGAGGGTTTGTGGCAAGTACTACTGTTCCTGAGCTCAGCTGAAAACTGTGCTCAGGTCTCTGAGTTCTTACCAACTCTTCATGTCCCTATTATGGGAATTTTTCTGACAGTGTCATACCATCTCCCTCAATAACTTATCTTGGGGAAAGTCTTTGTGGTACCTTTAAACAGACCCATTCAACAGAAAGATGACAAGGTATGGTAAAGCAACCCCAGGCAAAGAAACAGCATTAGAAATTTATTCAGAATATAAGAACATTTGTAAAATAAGTATTATAAATGTCTCTGTATAAATAAATGCCGTTTTTACAATTCTATATCAAATAAACACAAAACAGCTATTTTACAGCAGCTAGGAAACTAAAAAGCAGCAACACATTTAAGCTAATTCAGTCAGGTGAAAAGTTTCTGAAATTACACTGTATGGTACAGTATTAAAGGAGAAAATCCTAATAAAACCAGTAGAACAATACTGACATTAATGCGAGCTTAGTCACATGTGCTTTGCAATAGCTAACAGTACATTCAAGCTGGTGAAGATTTCTATATTTAGTTAGGAAAAAAAGTACTTTTTTCAGAATACACTGTGAAATAAAAGTTTCATGCACTCTGGTGACTTAGAAAATGAAAAAAACCACCCTAAAACTAATTAATGAGTGAACAATGTAGGTTCTGTTGGTAAGAACTATCTATTTTTCTTGCTTTGCAAATGTATTATTTCTGCAACAACTGTTAAGTGAGTTAGGTTGCTGTGACTCAAGGTGATTTGCACACTTGTCTGTAGGCTGGTGTGCTGGTATTTCAAACAGTGGCATAAAAGGAACTAGTTTTTTGGCATTTATTCTCAGGGTTGGTGGTGGTACCATTTTAACAGGTACACTGGAATGCAGCTAATTGTTAATATTAAACACTTTTCACACTAACACTAAACCTTTCACCACTTCCCTGTTGGCCTTTTCCAGTATCCCAACAGATGGAGCAGTAGCTGCTTGCTTAGGCACAGTAACTGGTGGCCTGATAAACTATAGCTACTGCTGAGGCTGTATGATACCAGTCTTGGTTTTTCACCTATAAACCCCATGGGAAGAAAGCGGGGGTGGCTTACATTTACTTATGATTTATAACTTATTCCAAAACACTTTTAGAGCACAGTTGGCAGGGAAGATATGCAGTAAATCAATGTTCAGTTTATGCAGAATCAGCAAGTCATTAGGCCTGAAAAAGGCACTGAGGGACACTGTAGCTTTTTATTCATTTAAACCCAGGTGCATTGTACACTTTCTTATTTTGTATCTTTCCTTTAAAGACAGCTTTCAATTCAAATGCTTTAAACCTCATTGTATTACGTTTAACAACTTCTCTAGCTTCCAAAAAACAGAAAAGACTGAGTGTAAGAGAAAATTCAGTGCAGCAGTGGTTTCTAGTCCCCTTAAGTGAAAGGTATTTCATGTGGACAGTTTGAGATGACCTCAAGTTATGTGGGTGTTTCAGATGCAAGAAGACCAAACTGTAACTGCATTTTTTGCCACAGTACACAGTGGATAATTTTACGTTTCTTCAGAAATAAGCATGATCAGCTACTGCTGAAGCTTATAGCAAAACCCCACATTCTTGTTGGTGAGAAACTTGTTGGCCATAAAAGGGAAACACCATAGATAGATACTTAGCAAAACCCTAAAGACAGTAAGAAATCAATGTGTCTGCTCCTTCAACAGGCTGGTTTGCAAAAGTTTCCATTTGCATTACAAATTAAGTCGTACAATTATCTTGAGAAAAAGGACTGATGAAAACCAGTCCCAGGGCATCACTACGTACAACTTAATTTTGGAATCAGAATTGTTTTAACTTGCTGGTTTTGCAATCAGTCACACATGATGTTGGCTTTGTAGCTGATGTATCACACTCTAGAGAAGTAGGAATCACTACCCCAAGAAAAGAAGAAAAAACAGCAGCTACAGTAATAAGAGATATCACAAACACCAACTGCTACAGTCTCAGATGTAACCAAGACTTAACAATAATGCCATATTCTGAACACAAATCCCCACAACTATTTTGGCTACCTGGCCTAACCCAGGAGTAGACAAAAAACAGTTCAAGTCCTCTAAAAATATTTCCTTAGTACTAGAAATTGGAGGAATAAATGAGAGACATTATAATAAATCTAAATATGCTAATAAAACTTGAGGTGCAACTCGACATGTAAAGCAAAAAATGACAGACAACTCCTGAAATCAGATTCACTTGAAAACAGCCTGAAAAATACAAAGTAGAGGTGTAACATGGTAACAGGCTAAAGAAGTTAATGCACTGTAGTTTGGCATGTTAAAACAAACATGGAAGCTGTTTTATGTACTCAGCCGAAGCAAATTCTGAATGAAGCTACGGCAGACCCCTGTATTTTGCTCCCTAGAGATAGCAACCTGATCGCCATGCTTTGCTTAACGTTCGTTACCATAATAGGCCAACCTTTTCAATTCAGTCAGTTTGATCATACAGTAACATGATGTGACTTAAACAAAAGACACGATTGTTAGCAGTAACAAAAACTAACCTAGAGAAGCTGTATGAAGACTTCACCATTCACATTCTGTTTGTGGCTGTATATCCATATACCTACACATTTATAGTTTTGTGCCTATGTATTCACTATTAAACAGGTACATTCCTAGTAAGTACCTTTTTTTTGGTCAAAACAAGTATAAACAGAAGACATTCTACCTCTTGATCACAAAAAGCTGTTATAAGCACTATACGTGTCACAAAAATGGCCCAGCTTCTTAAAGAAAACCTTGGCTATAATGTATTAACAAGAAAAACCAACTGCTTCATAAAATAATTGCAAACACCATACAATACAAATACCAGGAGGTCTCCTAAAATTTTTTACCCAACCTTGGCACAAACTATCTATCTGGCACGGTGAAACTCACAGCCTTGAATCCTCTTACTGTAAGAAATACCCCCCCCCCCCCAAAGCAACAGGAGTTTTCCTACCTGGTCTGCACTGTGAGTGACAGTACTGCAAGTACGGTGTGCAAAAAAAAAAAAAGGCAAGCAAGCCAGCCTATCACCTCCCCACTCTGCAGCTGCCTATGTAGTTGATTTAACCACAGCAGCAAGTCTTGAGGGTACAATACAGTGTTGTGTGCAGAGGGAGCTCAGGGATTGGGAAAAATGCTCAAATTATCTCCAAACTGCCCAAATTAACATATCTTAACATGAATTATTTTGCTATGTAACACTGTCACCCATGGGACGTACATAAAGTGGAAGAGAAGCTGTATGACTATAGACATAATGACACGGACAATGTACATAATTATAGCATGATAATTCAGGCACTGCCATTTTACATTACGAAACAGTCCTTAAGGTTAACACTTATATTATCCCCATGGCACCTCTCTGGGATCCCAGAGAAGGTGCTTAAATGTGTCAGCATTGACAGTCAGAGCTTTTAGCGTTTGAAGCTACCTAAAAGTCAGCCTCCAAAAGAAATAAATTTGTAATGGCACTAAGCATCTTTGAAAGAGACGCATTTAAAGTGAAGTTTCATTGGTGTGTGGTCTAGAGTTCTCTTCTTCTAGTAAAGCTATTCTTTGTTTCAGCATCCTTACTTGTGTTTCATGTCTCTCCACCATGGCCATCATTTGCGATTCCAGCTTCTTCAGCTTATTTTGATGCTTTTTCTTTGCTTTTTCATAAGCTGCTACCAAGTTGCTGTTAGAAATACAAGGCAATACAAGGTCATTCAAAAAGGCTTGTTCATAGTAAGTAAGTGCTACAAAAATCCAACCCAAAACCCCACCTCCAAAGTTTGGGTACTGATCATCTTCCTAAAATTTACTAGTAATTTAAAACACATTAGCTCCAAACCCAGATCAATGGTAATCTCTCTATATTTTCTGGGGCACATACACACCTTTACCAGTAAACTGGTTACTGAAAACATTTTTAATCATGGTTCAAAGAGCCAGCTAGAGGTTGCTGATGATGACCTCGCAGAGCACTGTTTGTGAGTCTGTGTACCACAACATTAAACATGTGATGATTTACAAAAACATTGCATGGCCAGAATCTGCTTACAAAATCCATTTTGTAATTACAATCCACTGGTCTTGCATTTTCCATTTTAAAAATTAACAGTTATATTCAGAGGACGGCATCTTGTACTGATTTGTCAACTGGTATCTTCTGTGCCTCCACCTTGACTCAGTAGGAAAGCCTGAGATGGGTACTGCTCCCCACCACAAGGGCTTTCAAGGATAATTTATTAATGAAGACTATATTGTGAGTGATAGGCTCTTTGCAGGAAGGGCAGCTACAGTCCTCCATATTCTCAGTCCATCCAAACACAGTGCCAATAAAATCTGAATGAGCGATAAAACTTAAGTGTGATGATCAAAGCCAGTTTATTAATAAAGAGGCTGGAGCCAAAGAAAAGGGAGCAATTTTAAACAAAATAACAGATTAATAAATCTCACTGAATGGAGGTTTTTGTTTGTTTTAATAATAATGCATTTACTAGTAACTCAGTTAAGATTAACCTATTTCCCCCACTCTTCTTAGCTATGTAGTTTTCAGTGTCCTGCATGGGAGGTTTATACCTCCTCCATCTCTAACTATAACCTTAAGGTTCATGCAAGGATGCAGAAACTGCTCATTAAGGTAGGGGGAGGATTACAGTGCGTTACCAGAACATGGCAAAAAAAAGATCAATGGTGCATCCATCTGCTGGTAGATCCTTTACCTGTTTGCCCTTTTAAGGTCATTAACAAATTCTGCTGACTGCTGATGTCTGATTTCACTGCTCTTCGTGAGTCTCTCCAAAGCACTCACTAACTCTTGCACTCTAGCTTTCAGTTTCTTCTCCCTGGATCAGGGGAAAAGGAGGGAGAAAACCATTTTCAAAACAGAAATAGCACTTCAGCTTGCAAGTGCATGAATGGTTGTCCTCTGCTGGGTTGACAGGCTGAAAATATTTTCCTTACTACTACTTGGATAATACAGGAGGTAGTTCTTACATTAAACTTTTCCACAGACTGATTTTTATAACATTCACCATTTTAGAATATAGGATCAGAGATGCAGCAGACATAAGAGAAAACAAACTTCTTTGGTGGATCATGGTCTTGTATGTATAGAATCACACTAAGAAATAATCACAAAGACACATAATTAAAAATTCAAGAATACCTAGCACGTGCCACCCACTGTGTCTTGAATGAGAGAGCAAAGAAAACTACCAAGGGAAATCAAACATCACGGTAATCATATAGGAATTTTAATTAAAAATAGTACACCAGGACTGCTATTAAAGATAATTCACTAAACAAGTTTCTTTTACTTAGAAATCATTATAGAATCATGGAATGGTTTGGGTTGGAAGGGACCTTTAGAGGTCATCTAGTCCAACACCCCTGCAGTGAGCAGGGACATCCCCAACTAGATCAGGTTGCTCAGAGCCCCGTCCAACCTGACCTTGAATGTTTCCAGGGATGGGGCGTCCACAACCGCTCTGGGCAACCTGGGCCAGTGTTTCACCACCCTCAGCGTAATTCTATTGATTTCAGTTACTGCCTCAAATTTACCTGAGTAATTTATACTACAGTCTGTATTACAGTAGATCACTATGTTTTTTTTAGCAGCCAGTAAGTCCAGTCCATGTGGCAGTGGGAAACAGAAAAAGTAAAGAGCAAGAGAGGGGAGTACAGACAGAAAAGAGCAAGCACAAGAAATAAAGAAGAGAGAGCACAGGCATTTTCTTTTTTGAGGTACTCTTTCTTTCAAATAAGCCACAGTAGTGAGGTTTAAAATGCCAATACAGTTACCAATACTCACTTACCAGTTATGAACCAAAAACTAGTTACGTGAAGCATGCCAAAATGGAAGTAAGATGCCTTATAATATTTTTACGTTACAAATATCTCTATGAAGGGGGAAAAAAAGCGAACAAGGCAGAAATCCTGGGGAGGACTAAGCATTACAGCTTGGGGTTTAAGCTGGCTTTAAAAAGCATTTCCCAGCTTCTTCCTGGGGAGCTCCCTGCTGCAGAGCTGTTGGCTGCCCCCAGCCCACTCCTACACAGACATAAAGACTGTCCCACCTTTTGTGCAAAGGTGCTGATGTGGCGACCCAGGAGTCTTTCTCTGTGACCCATCCTCATAGCATAGATGGCCCAGAGAGAAAAACATCAGATTTGAAAATAAAAAAGGGGGGATAAGAATGACATGGGCTAAACAGGGACAAAGTTAAGATTTTACACGGTGTCAAACCTTACACTTGGGAACTTTGCATGTATGAAGACAATTTGTCCATGCTTTGCTGCCTAGAACTGCTTTGCAGTGGTTTGCTTTTCCCTCCTGTTTTTGTTGCCATGCTGATAAATAAGTAAATCAGATTTCATCTCAGTGACAAGACTACTACTAGCTCCCACCTAAGTCCACTGAGCCCCATTGGAATTAATACCCTAAAGTCTGTGAAAGCTTCCCCAGCTCTGCAAGGACCAAAGGGATGCTCCTCCCAACCCAGCTCGCCAGCCTGCAGTTCCGAGGCTGGCCTGGAAACGGCAGCATTTTATAACCAGAGACAAGGACAGCACATGTGGCATGTTTTACTGTGCCCGGCTTCAGCAACAGAAGGGCTTTCACAAAGTCAGCCGGGGAAATATTCCAAGTTAGCAGTTTATCCCCACACACTGCAGACGCTGGTTTACTGGCCAAATTAAAAAGGACATAAGAGGGGCCTTGTTGATGAAGAATCGTCAGTATTCTTTATGCATCCCTTTCATTGAAGTAACATACTCTCAGTTTTCAAATTATGCAATCTTTTGCGGTTGAAAGCTCACTGCCATCCACCCCAAATATAAATTTTATTTTTTATATCCTATCTTAGCAGTCAGAAAGACTCAGCACAGTCTACAGTCAAAATCTGTGTTCTGCAAAGAAAACAGGAACAAAAAAATCCAGTTTTTACTTGCAATAGAAGATGAGTAAGAAAAGACCAGAGCTGGCAGAGGCCAGACCCGTTATCTAACGTATGTGTGGCACTAAAGATATGACAGAACAGGGTAGGGTAAATTTGGTGCTTGTCTGCTCCAAAGGATGCCACAGCCGGAGGCTCTGGGGAAGGCTCAGTAGCACTGTGCCCAGCACTCTGACCTAGCATGAACAGCAAGTCCAATGGAATAAACATTTGCAGTATTTGGATGGGGAGAGAAAATTAAAAATCACGTGAGGTTGATTTAACATTATGTGTAAGAAAACACTACACACAGTCCCACGGGAAAGAGCCACAGTTTACTGCAGTTGAAGTCCTTAACACACCTGCTGTAACAAAAGCTCCACGGAAAAGAAACACAGTGGAATGACTTGGAGGAACTTGTCACGCATGGTAAAGTTTGGTCACTATGGTGACTGTTACCTGATAAAACTATTACATCACCTTTTGTCTCTTTTTGCACTCACACCTTTCAACTAGTCATGTTCCATCTAACCTCAGCTAAACATCAAGAAGTATTTCTTTACATTTGGCCTGTAACATCCTTGCCTTGCTGCTTGCCAGAGATACAGAGCCAGCAGAGTGGTAAGCACCCTGGGCCTCCACAGGCTAGTTAAACAACTTTCAGATGCTACTTCTGAACCATCTAGCTAAATAGGTAACAGTGGGTAATCCTGCAAATCTATGGATGCCTTAAATCTACGTTTATAGCAGTAAAACACATGTATTCCTTGAGCTGACAAGATCCACACAGTTCTTTTGGCTTTTCTTGATGTTCTGAAGTCAGTGAAAACAGCACCAGCTACTGCCTATTCCCACCTTAATCTCAGGGAAAGCAATGGGCGGTTTGATAGCATGTGCTGAAATGTCTCAAAATCTTACAAAAACAACACGTAGTGATCTACTTTTACACTTACTGTTCCTGATTTAAAACATGCCTATCTAAATATCTTTACTTCAAGAGGCATTTCATAGAACAAGTAACACCTGAGTAGACAGACATAGCAGCAACAGTAAAGGCACAGTAAATACCTTGTTTTAGTCTGGGAAATGGAGATGCATAAACACTTGGTTAATGACTATTACATGCAAAAAACATGTAAGGTTTTCCCCGGAGTGCTGTACTTTCTATTTTAGTAGCAGATGAGAGACCTCAGAGCTGTACCTTACTGGCTGGCCAGCAAACGCTCTCTATCCCTTTGTGAAAATCCCACGCCTCATAATGCTAACTCTTCACACTTCTCTCCATTTCTATCACTAATTATCTCAGTTTGGACAGAAAGAATTGTCCTTATCTGTGTCCCTCCAAAACTGATTTCTTAGTTAGGCAGCACACAGGAGTGATAATGAATCCCAAGGTGCTGTTTGGATTTGGATTCCTTTAATGCATTACAGGGTTAGCTGTCTTTACAGGATTTCTAGCACCACTTCACTTTCCTGATTGCTATTATAAATCAGCAGGATATGAAGAATCAGCCACTACAGCCTTAGTAAGACAGAATATTTTAAAACAATAGTCCTAGTCATATGCCACATTTTTCTAGGATGAGAACGTGTCCAAGCAGTGAACCAGGGATGGAACTGCGTTTGATGTGACAACCGTATGAACATCCTCCCGGTAGAAATCGCCGCATGGCTGTGGCATGGCCTTCTGCTGCGAGTTAGTCTTCCAGAGTCTGAAAAGCAAACTCGCACATAAACTTACATGCCAAACTCACACTGTTGTCGTGCCCCAGGGCTGTAATACGGACCAGTATGGATCCTGAGAAAGCATTTATGTGTGTATTTTGATGGGAAGAGGGAAGGAGAAGCAAATATTTTTAGGAGAACACAATTTCTGTGAGCCCCCAAGTCACAAGTCAATCGGACCGCAGAAGTCAGCACAGCTTTTGCTCCCAACAGTTACTCTTCCAGCTGCCTACAGCCGCTGGAGCTGCGGAACACACAGCCGCGGCACCTTGTGCGCACAGAGAAAATGAGCACTTATTCCCAGAAGAGGGAACAAGCTTATGATCTGAGAGCATGGCTCGCTTCCAACACAAGGGCTCTCTGCTGCAGGGCACTCGAGAAGTCAGCTGGGGAAATCCCTGACTGCTCCCTTTCCAAGGAAAAGCTCAGAATAAGTGTATTCAGAGGCCTAGAGCCTACTCCTGCATCCCCTAAAAACACTATTTTCAGTGAAATGCCCCATATGCTAGTAACAAAGACTTTTGTTTTGTATTTTCACAATCAAAACACTGAACAGGCAGTTGCTAAGCAGTTTTCAAGGGCTTTTTGTTTCAGACTTACAGGATGGTTTGAATAGGAAGGCAAGCGGACAGGGCCTAATGTTTTCTCTGGTTTCAAGGCTACGGCTGCAGAGAGAGGGGAATTCTGCCAGAGCTGTAAAGGAAACTATGTAACATCGGGCACATTTCTGCAGTTTCTGTCAGTTTGGCCTCCACACAATGACACCATGTTTGGCCCAGAATAATGTAAGCAAGGTCTTGGGCACCTTGTATTTTCCCTCCTGTCTGGGCTTTTCCAGACATGTTCAGGTTTCATATGCCAGAAGTCTTCCCAGGCGGATTTTCCTGCCCTTGCTCATTTCACCAAGAATTCCCCAGTGCTGCAAACAGGAAGCTGCTCTTCCCTGGCACACAGAAAGTTGATTTTTCTGTCCCTGGCTTGGAGTGTACCCAGCTAACTCCCTCTCTTGTGAAAGCACAAGCTATCGCCCCTCTGCCCTGGGGCCAAGAGCACCCACAGCTCTTGCCAAATCTGGAGCAAAAGAGGAGTAACGAGCTCTCTCCAAATTGGGAGGTAAAAAAGTTTCCTACAGCCAGGCAGAGGAGTCAGGGGCCTTTGGGGACTGATTACCCCCAGGAACATCCTTTTACCCACCAGGGAGCATTGCCTGCTACAAGCAGACCCCTTCAAATTCTGTCTTCCCTGTTGGAGTGGCACCATTAGCTTCAGTTCAGCATCTGCCCCTGAGCTTCGCACACCCAAAGAAAGCCCCAACGCAGCAGCCGGGCAGCCAGCCCTGGGGGAGAGAGGCCCGAGGTTTCCTGGGCATGGGTACCCATGCAGGCTGGCCAGCCCCCAGGGCTTTGGGAAGGGGAGGGAGGAGAAGCACCTCCGTCCATGGCCCCTAGCGTTCTGCACAGTCCCCGCTTCGAAGGGGAGGCACACACCTTCCGTCCCTCACTTTGCTCCTAATCCCTTTCCTAAATATCCTCCTGTTGTTTTAAGCCTGGCATGTTCCCTCACTCCTCTCTGCCTTTTCCAGTTCCAGCTGAACAGGGTGACACGTGATTGTTTTTTGTAGGCATTTGACTCCTCTTCTTTCAGGACCTAACAGCTGGACATTTAAAAGGAATGCAGATAAATTCTCTTTTCATCAGCAGTTTAACACTGTATGTCACAGATTGGCATGCAGAATCCCCAACCCAATTCAAATGCATGCCTGCCTTACCGGTCTGGGTTGGCCTGCTAAGGAAAACAACTAATATATAATAGAACTTTTTAAAGAGGCAACAAAACAACAGCATGCAAATGCTAAAAGAGTCTTAAAATCACCCTCTTCAAATGCTACATCTTCCTATCTCACCTCCTCAGGCACCAGTGGGCTTGAGAACACCCGTGCTGCCTGCTACCTGTGCAAAGGTAGCCTTTGCTGATCACAGAGAAGACAGAGAGTGCTTTAAAAAATTCCTTGCTGGTGTCAGATACTGTACTGCTTTTTTGTTAATTGTCAGATGCTCGGAGCAAATCTCAAAAACCAGACAGTACCACAGGCATGTGTTACACCACCGGCAGTGGGGAGACAGGCCAGGTGTGGTCCTGGAAACAACAGACTGGCAGCATAAAGGGAGACCAGGCCTGGAGGGAGACAGCAGCGTGCCTGCCACACTCACTGCTCAAACCTCCCACCCAGCTCTGCCAGCCCAGCCTGGAAGCTCTCCAGACCTGGAGCTATTTGGAGCTCCCTGTGATGATCATATCCAAGTGCATAGCAGCTCAGATAACCACACAGTGGTAAGGAGAACTACTTATTCCATGTCAAAAACAGAGAAAAAGAAAAAGGACAGTCATCTGTGATGCATATAGAAAAAACAGCTACCCGAGGCGCTTCTGAGGAATCTGTCCCTTATATCACCATGAGTCATTTCTCTTCTTGCGAGGTTTCTCTCAGTGGGGCTCTCTCGGGGCATTTCCAGAGACAGGCCATGCCTCTTGAACCCCTCAGGCAGCCAAGGGAAACCACAGCAGGAGACTGCACAGTCATAAAAAAGACAGACATCCCTGAAATTCGCAATTACTGCAATCCATGCCAGTCTCTGGTTTTCAAATGTCTCAGAGTTGCATATCGCCCCATTTAATGAATATGATAATGAGAGAACAGAAATACACAAATGTAACTGACAAAAAGCAGCTGATGATGCACTGGAAAAACTCAGCAGTAGCTCCTGAATACCAGCCCCCACCTTCCTCCCCCCACTTTTATCCACTGTATGTTCATCCTGTACTTTGGCCAAACAGAAAGAGGATTTTACTGATTCAATTCTTAAGCCCCATTTTAAACCTGAATCGTTACAATATGGTGTGTTTTGGGCATTTCTCTCCTTGTTTCCAAGACTTAGTCTTACTGATGTTTAAGATAGGCCTGAATTTCAGAGATGCTTCTACCTACTCCTGGATCCTGCTATCATGAATATAAGGGTGGCCCTTGAAAACATGTCAAGCTAAGATGTTGTCACATGAAGTTTGTGGAAATTTAAAATAAAGAAAGGTGTCTTGATTTCTCTCTCTGGCTGACACTGTGTCAGGAAAGAGTCACTGCCATGCCTTGGCACAGCTTTCTGTTGAAACGGTTGCTCTCTCAAAACAAGAAGTTTGGCACAGCACAGGGTTGTGGTCTTTTGACAGATGTAAGGACCTAAGATTGCAAAGAACACTACTGTGTTTCAATGGACACACGGAAGCTATTGCAATAGGATGAATACCTGCAGATTCCACTTCCAGAGAGGGCAGGACCATAGCTCTGTGCAAAATGTACTTTTTGTTGAGAGAAAAAGAATTGTTTCCCAGTCCTATTAATTACCACCCTTTTCCCTCTCCATGGTGACTTCCCAATTAATAACATCACTTACTAGGTTATCTCTCAGTTCAAAAGTCATCAGACATGGTAAATATGTAGCTTCTTTGTTGTGTTGACAGATGGAAAGTCACCCTTTTGTGAAGGAGATACTGAAACATGTCTAGACTGACACAATTCACATAACCCTGCACAGCCCTCAGAGATCATAACTTTGTGCCAACTGATGACCCAGCTGAAGTCTGAACAGTCAGTCTAGTTACAAAGTGTTTTGTCTGCCATGGCCCTTACCTAGTATTGCCAGATCCTTCCTGCCCAAATATTTTAATGCTTATAAAAGATTCTCTAAATACATACACAAAATACAACCTTATGCAGACAGAAAAGCTATCAGCAACTGGAATACAAGGAGAGGCTGCAGGAGGACCTCAACAATCAAAGCATTTCTAATAAGGCCTGGGAAGAGGGAAAAGTTTCAGTCTTGCCAGCTTGGCCACTTTTCACTGAAGGAAAGAACTTCGCAGAAAAAAAGAAAAGATCAGTCGTATCACCATTATTACCACCCTGTTAAAGCAAGAGCAATTCCTATCTGGAATTCTTCTTACTGTCTCTTTCTGGCCATCTCTAATGCATTTATAACCTGGTATGTGCCTACTAAGTTATAAACTCATACAGGTCATCTACATCGCTCCCTTCACCTGCTGCAGCAGAGCAGAACACACCACTAAGGAAGATGTCATTTTACGGTCTGCCTCAGAGACTGTGTAATGTGCCTGATTTTGGGGTATTCAACCAGATCCTCTCATAAAACTGGCCTCTGGCACAATCATCGAGGTGTCAGTGCCAGGCCATAAGGCTGCTGGGAACACATTTTTGCCCTCCCAAGAATAAAGTATTTCCTGCCAAGAAGCTCATTTGTGGATGTGTCAAACTCAAGAAAAAACTCAAGAGGCTTCATGTCCTTTGAAGCATTTGATCATTCCATCAAGAAAGGAGAGGGGAAAACAAAATTGCTAAAGACTCTGGCAGAAAGTATGTACGCTTGGCTGGAACAGGATGTGTCTCTAAACTAGTGGCCTTAGCCTGCAATACCAGAAGTTTGGTAACCTAGATGTAACATTTACAACATGGAACTTGCAGATAATCTGCATTTCTGCTGGTTAGCATAGTGGTCATGGAAAAGAAAAATGATTTCTGTGGAAAGCCCATAAGATAGGTTTTAATGATGAACACTGCTACGGGAAATCCTGAGTCCTACTAGAACAAATATGTTATGAAACAATAAATGAAGAATTGTTTCTGCTTTAAATTTCTGCTGGTGGGCACTACCAATGACACCTCGGGCAGCTTCACAACATGCTGCTGGATTCCAGATTTACAAGAAAATCCACATCTGCAGAGAGAAGACAAGCTACCTCTGTGAATGAGACTGTTCTGCTGCAAAGCCATTTGCAGACTATGAATAAATAAATGCTTTCAAACCACACCAAAAATCCAAACTGTAACTGCATCCTGCTGTTTTATTTGGGTTTCACTCTATTTCAATTAGCTGAGAAGAACCTGACAGTTCTGCAGCAACAGAAGGACGGAATGGGAAAGCAGAGAGGGGAGCTGCTAGGGCTTTAATCTCTGTGAAAACAGGATGGGGAGGGGGCAGCAAGCAGGGCTGCTGATTGATATCACATTCTCTGACAGACAGAAAGACTCAAAAGCAAATGGATTTTTGGCCCTATCCTTGCAGCTGCTGTCCCCTACACCAGTGTCTACTGCCTGCAGTAACAACAGATATGTCCAACTGCTGGATGTGTGCACTAATTGCAACCAGCACTGAAATACTCCTGAACATTGGCATTTCAATATCTCCTTTAGACCACAGATTCAGTGTGCAATATTCAATTGTTTCACATCTCCCTCCTGCCCCTCAGAAAACAGTTACTGGGCAAAATATTTTTTACTCTGAATTCTGGTCCTAATTCTTTGGTGGGTGAGGAAGGTGCTTGGGGAAGCCACCAGGATCTCTCCTGGTTCACACACAGTGCTTGCACTTGTTTTCTCAAACAAGCAGGAAGAGTGTTGCGGGATCAGCACATGCTAAGTGCAAAGAGTTAAATCCACTTTGTCTCTAAAGGTATCACAGTCACTTCAGACTGTTCTGCATTGTTGTAGCACTTGCTGAGAGGAAAACGCACTTTGATTATTTTTAAAACTCTTTTGGGGATCTATGATGGTATAAATTTCATTGTGATATCTGAGGCTCCATTCATCCAGGATGGTAGTTAGGAACTGCTGGTATTTTTTAGCATAGCTGTGGCTAAACAAGTTGCAGTAAGCTTTCTCCATGTGTGAGACAGACCTTCTACTGACTTTCAGATAGAAGACTTCAGGATAAGGAGACCAAGCATTCAGCCTGATTTGGCTGGCACACTGATTAGGGAGAAAAATACCCTGTCCATACAGCTCATGGGAACTGTGCTTGAGCCCCAGTGGCAGTAGCAATCACATTTAGTACAGTCATATTTCCATTACACAGAGAGTCTTTACTCCAAAATTTATGTAGAGTTTAATCCGATTATTCTTCTTCCCCATTTCTGCCTGACAAACTGTACTTGCTAGGACCCTGGCTGGAAATCCATGCTAATCAACTTAAGGCCTAGTAGATAAAGCAAAGTTTTTTCTCTGTGTTGTCAGCAAACCACATTTCATGACTGTACTCAAGCCTCTGCTAACTAAGGTCACTGGCATCTTCTCGAAATCAAGGAGCAAATAACAAGAACAGGAAAAAGCTGCAGCTTGAGTGAAGACAGAAAATGCCAGTGGAGTGGCTCATACCGGGACTGGGGAGTGGCGGGTATGGGGGAGGCCACTGGCTCTGTGCAATGTTTATGCAAATGACTTCGTTGATGGGTTTTATCCACACACACACAAATTAGAGTTTTGATTATTTTAACCACAGAATTTTGTTTCCTGCATCAAGCAAACTAAATACTCAGCAACTGCCAGACTATTAAGCAAATGGTATGGGATGTATTGATTCTGCAGTGGTAACGATCTCACATTTTTACATAATGCCTTTCAGGCTTAAGTGTCCCTAGGCACACTACAAGTTGCACCTATGAAAAAAGCACTTCAGGAATGAAACACCACAGCTGCCTGAGAGGATATTCCCCCATTAAGGAGGGTGCAAACACCCGAAAAGCAAAATATACTCTTCCTAGCCAAAATTCTTAGTAGCATTTTGGATAGGGTCTAAATACAATAACCAGATTAGATATTAGATAGCCATGCCTTAGAAAAGGCAGAACAAGTACTGAACCAACTATCGAAACAGTGAATATGTTTGCCATGAAGTTTACCAGATAGCTGGTACAGTGAAAACTGCTGCACAAACAAATATCTAGTTAGTGTATAACTGTATTGAAAGTTTTGGCTTCAAACCTGGCTGTTGATAAAAGCAGTTTGTCAAGACATCCATTTTCTCTCTCATCGGAAAGCTAATGCTTCACACAACAACATCATTTGTAATTGAACTGTGGCTCTACTTACATACTCAGAATGCAAATGCAGCATCTGAGTCATCAAAATCACTGCAATTCCCACTCCTGTAACTCCTACCCAAGTTCTAATCTGCGACCAACCTTCTTAATCAAAGATCACACTTCAAATCCTGTCTTCACTACAGGCTTTCTGCGTGCCCTCAAGCAAGTCATGTCACTGTTTTTTGACTCATATTTTTGACTGAATATGGACATTCATGACATTTTGAGGGTTTCTTAGGGAAACAGTTAATCTGAATTTTAGACAACCTCAAGGAGAATGGAACTAAGCACCACGTGAGGACTTTCTTTAGCTGAAGAACAACAGCAAAAGAGATGGGAAGGTTAGAAGAACTTCAATCTTTTTCCTTCTCACAGGATAAATCTGTGATCACTTTTAAAATCACTTGAGGGTAAGAGTGAAGGCTCAGAACTGAACTTCGCCCTGCACCTACAGAACAAGTAATTTCTCTGGTGAAGGAAGCTACTTACCGCCTGAGTGCATTTGTCAGTTCAGCAGTCAGTTCACTCTCATTGTATGGTCTCAGCTCAGCTAGTGTTAATGGTGTTGTGGTGCCATCGCTGCATTCCTGAGAAAGGAAGAAAGGCCATCTAATTTGAAGTTACTTACCATCTTAATGGGAAAACTCTGAAAACCTCTTAGTTCGAAGCTACTTTTAAAATGGAGGTGAAATAAACATCACAATGTCACAACAACATGGGACTGTATCAACATACCAAGAAAGGGACTAAGGAATTAACACTTCACAAATCCTTCCAAATATTTCCTAAACCACCACAGCTCACTGCTTTGCAGAATTCTGCTATAGTGTGCATAACTGCTGGTGCCTTATATTATTTCTGACACCACACTTGAAACAAAGAAGCACCGGATCAAACAATTTAGGTGATGCTTTGCTAGAAACAAATAGGAAAGACACAGTTACACACTAGCTCTGGACTTTGTTTTTAAACATATTTCTGAGGTTTCATGGGGACACAGCACTAAAATAACAGGATTAAAGTTTTTCTAGGTATCACTATTTCTTCATGCAAATTATTAATGTAAATGCAGAAATCTGTTTATTTTGCATTGTACTAAGGGGGAAAAACTCTACATTCTCAAATCATTACGAACTGTCTGACCTGGAACAAGAGACTGTCATTACAATGCTCTAACTGCTCACAGAAATGAGCTCTATTTTTTCATATTTTATGTTTGGAGTAGGGGGAGGGTGGCGTTTTGCTAAGACTCTCTTCCACTGTTTCCAGTGGGTGGCAACAGGCAAAACACAACATATTCAACCATAGTAGCTTGTACGTTTGGCAAGAATGGCTTTGCTGTACTCCTCCCCAAAATGACAACCTTATTTTAGCCCAAGCTGAACAGTAATTCTGCAAAGTCCTTGTAAGTCACAGCATGGAAAGAACCACCTAACAACTGGAGAAGAGAGAAAAGATGTACATATAGACAAAGGACAAGAATGATTAACGTGATAAATTGTGTATACACCGATTTTGGGAACTTGACTCCTGACCTTGCCCAGTTGGTCTTTGCTTCCGCTGCTGGTTGAGCTGAGAGACCTCATTCTCTGCTCTTTTTGCTCTTCCACTTCAGACTTCAAGTGCTCAATATGGACAAGGTAGGCCTGCTCCTGGGCCTCTCGAGTGCTCAGTTTCAATTCCAATGCCTTCTTCTCCTTCTCTAGCAGGTAAAGCTGTGCCTTGAGCTCTGCCATCTCCTCCTGTTGAAGAAACTTTATCAGCATGCTGCTTCATGGGACTACATACCTAAAGAAAGTCAAGGTTAAACAAGGTTTTCATCCACTCCTATTACTTGAGCGTTCTTTCCATGGAGAACATTATCAGCATCCAGAAGGCTTTTTATAATCACATAGTATATTTGTCAAAAGACTGTATATCTTGACACTAAGTGAGTATGACAAGCTGTGACATCCCTTAATCAGCCTCAGAAATAAGCTCCAAGGCAACAGAGCAGCTAATGTGGTGCTAAAACTAGAGACTCAGGGATCTGAGAGGGTTGCCACAGCTGCTGACATTTCTTTGGTTCTACCTTGCCCTTCAGAGACCACTGCCCTAAAAACAGGAGTGTCTGACTTTCTTGTTAAACACCTCCCCAGATGCCAGATTCCACTTTCTTATTGATACATAAGAATTAGAGTTGGTTTATCTCATTACAATGGAATAGGTTTGAGGGTCTAGGACAGCAAACACAGATCACATATTCCTGCCTCATAATACCAGCCTCTGTGATAGAATGAGTTAGTCAAAAAAGGCAACGGGGTATGGCACCATCGGATGTCCATTTTTAATTTCCCTCCTCCAGATGGCCAGAATCCCAATTACACACAACTGGATGTTGACAAAATTGCACTTGCTTATATTGTTCCATAAATGTGATCCACAGAAGATGGACACTGGTACTTCATAGAAAGAAGCTCAATTCTGAGAGCTACTTCTTGTATGTAATTCTTCTACTACTCTGATATTTATGACAGAACTGTCAACCATTGTAACAACAACTGCTATTTGGTGATGGACCTCTGCTTTAACATCTGCTCTGACAGTGGCTGGGCAGAAGTGTAAGAACAAGGCATGAGTGCAGTGACCCTTCTTTCAGCACTTGCTCCCAGCCTCCCATGAAAAGCAGCTGATGGTACCCTGAATCAGAAGGCTCTTTATGTTTAACAACACTTCGGAAAAGTTTCTTCCCTGAAATGTCTAGTTGTTTTCTGAACCTAGGAAAACCCGGCATCCACAAAACATTTAAAGAGATAGTCCTAAAACATAATTTACATAATGTGTTAAAAAAATGCCAAACAAACAAACCAAAGACCGCCAAAACAAAACAAAAAAACCCAACCCAGAATCATGTTCTCACTGTTGAGCTTGCCGTGCCCTAGGTCACCTCGTGGGTGAATACCGAGTTCATGCAGCCATGTTCTGTATTACAGTTGAGTTACAGACTTGTTCACAGTGTAAACTTCTCTGAAAGATAGAAGTGTCTTGTTGTGTGGCCAGCCTAGGAACAAGCAACTCCTTTTTAATTTTTTTTTAAACAAAAAAACATATTCTAGTCACAAAAATATCAGAGCTATCTTACCTTATTCTTCAAAAATAATGTTCTTTGTGTTATATCCATTATTAACAAAGATTATACAAACACAAATCTTGGCACATATTTAGACTAACTTTTTCTGTAGAAGAGAATCTACGTTCCTACCAAAAATTTGCTGTCTGGTTTAAATGTAAGCAGTGGTCACAGGTGTAGCACAGTTACAACCAGCATATAGTAATTACAGGTAATCATTGGCTTATTCAGAGTCACCAACCATGCAAAAATAAAATCCGTTTCCTAACAGCCCTCAGGCTTGGAAAGGTTTGTATGAGCTCTAAAATCATTCATTTATTCATCTACTTGTTTGTGAACTGAAGGTTAGAAGCACAATCAGTTTCACTCAATGTGTTTTATAGAAATTTAGTTGTTAGGCAAACTTACCATTAGTTTCCTTTGTCAACAGTAAAAATGTGAATTATATTGATAAATAATGATGGAGAAATTTAGTTATAGGAGTTGAACTGGATTGTCTGGTATACTTAAGTGTATGCATTTAGCTTCTTAAGCCTCTATTTCTAAAGCCATTAATCTACTTAGCCTGCTTAGTGAAGACTGAGAAGTAATTTGAGCAGAGTATTTTGGCCCTTATGTGAATAGGAGATACTCTTGACAGAGGGCTATCTATGTGGGAGGGGTCATGACAAGATCTTCCCAGGCTGGAAGTTGAAGATAGGCAAATTCAGCCTAGAAATAAGGGACATGAATTTAACCACTGCAACAATGAATCTGCAGTACTGATTTTTCCCATCACTTAAAAGTTTTAACTTAAAGACTGGATGTTTGTTTGTACTACATATCCTAGCTCAAAATAAATTTGAGGATCAATGGTTAACTCCTTTGTTTATGAAGACAGTAAACTTAGATCATCATATATAAATTCACAAGTTTGCATTCTGACCCAGAAGACATATCATGGACTCCAAAAGCACATCCGTATGTTAGTTTTCTTATGTCAAGGCAATGTGACTTCAAAGTAGAGAAGCAAATACAACAAAGGGCAAAAATGGAAGAACTGTCGGCCAGTGTATTGCAGAGGCTCCCAGGGAAGGAACAGGAAGGAATGGAAATGCTGAAGTTAAAAAATAAAACTACAGTTGAGTATTCTGGTATGGACACATACAATCTGTGAGGCAGGGTGGCAACAGTAACATTTCATGTGGGAGAATTTAAGTAGCTCAGGTTGACTGAGAGTTAATTAGTCTTTACATATGCAATAATTTTTTCCATGAAAATATGTTTTCTAAAGATAGCATCTAAATTTCATTTCAATTACAACATCACCTTTGTATATTTACTATCCCCTTTTTTGTCTAATTACAGGATGCTGGTGAAACATTTTGCAGTTTAACATATCTGCTCCTGCAGAGTGTGGGCCCAAAGCACAAGTGGCATTTACAAAATGAAACCCTGAAGGAGGATGAAGCAAATGGTCACCCTTCCAGTTGACTGCAGAAGATTTATACAACCCACGCAAATTCACAAGCTTCAAGCACCAAAGCTGGTGGTCATTTCAAGACTAAATAATTGAATATTGAGGAATATTTTGTACTTGCAGTCACATAGTAATTCTGAATTTGGGTGAAAACTTGACTGAAAATTAAACACTCCTGACTCAAAATAATCAGAAACACCACAGCATCCCTAAAATCAAAATTTCTGTTGGATGTGGTCATGTCAGAAGAATAAAACAGCAACGACTCTTATGTGGCAAAAAGTCCAGGAGGATCACAGTACACAAGGTGGAATATACCAGCCTTCAGAAGTAAAACAAATATCAGAGCAGATAAATGCCTATGCTGTATAAGAGCATGAAATGCTGTTACAAAGGTGAACAACAGGATTCTTAACATTTTCTGTAAAAAACCTGTAGTCTCAAAGCACATTGTGAGCCATATTATCACCACCTGTACACAAAAGAGGAAAAAATATCAGTGTAGAAAGCTGAGACTTCTTATCTAGATTAAGTCCTTTGAAATGCAGAAAGGCTGTAAACCAAGAATTATTTACATCCATCAAAAGTAATCTCCTTGCTAACTGGGGCATGACAACAACTGACCTCAAAGCAAGACTACTGAATGATGACAGACCTCAGACAAGAATATATTTGGGAACATGGTTAATTATTGCTTGAAGCAAAAGAACTGCATTTTACAGAAGTACCAGTGGACCACTAAGTCTTACACTCTGGATCAGTAAAAAACCAAAACAAACAGGGCAACAGAGAGACCATCCCCAAACCATCTTTTTACGGATCATTTTCATCAATAAAGAGAAACTAATGGTATAAAGGCATTATCAACATAACACATACATGCAAGAAGCAATATAACTGATGTGGTGATCAGTTTTCACTGGGAGTCATAAATGAAAGGTGCCAAAATATGCAGCAGACATTCCAACATTGGTACAAGTTTCAGGAAGACAGCAGCAGGCCATAAGACCCAGCAATGCAGGAAATCCTTGAGTAGCTCAATCAAGCTGTGGAATCCTTGCTAAGAATGTAGACGAGGGGGAACAAATTATGAACTGCTACATGATTAAGTCCTCTGCAGCACAGATGAGTTTATCTGCTTCAAGTTAAGTAAAACACCGTACGGATATTTAAATTCTCCAGTTGTCTCAGAAGAAGGCAGATGCATGCGCTATTCTGTATGAGGTACACGTTCCAAATAATAGATGCCAACAATACACTCAGAAATCCAAGACATCCATGAGTCCTGCCCTTAGGTTCCACTATTTTATAGCTTGCTGAACATATGAGAAATGTGTAATGCAGTCCTGAGCAACAATCATGGATGCTAATAAGGTAGCATATTCTTTTGGGACCGAAGCACAGAGTGTAGCTGTGCCTTTTGTAACGCTTTATGCATAGAAGAAAGGCAGGAGTTTTCAATTTCTATAGCAGGAGAGCACTTACCAACAAATCCATTCCGAGCTTTGACAAATTCAAGTTTTCACCATAACCCTTTCAGAAACCTAGGCATTTCCTGCAGTTGTGAATTCCAGCAAAGTACAACAAATTATAATGAGTAACAGTACTGTCCGTTCCTCTGTACCAGAAAGGACTGAAGGTGACACCTATGTAAAATGTGTGTCTATTCCAGTATGCATTGCATACAAACCAACCAAGAAGAAAGATTTTTTTCTTCTTCTAGGGACATTTCCTGCAGTGAAAACCCAATGTGCTTGGTCCAGCCAAAAGTTATGAGTTGGTTAGTGAACTAAGGGTTACCAGCATTCAACTGTGCCAAAAATTATGATATGCAACAGTTCGTGTTCCTGCCAGGTCAGGGAATGCAAGGGCACCAATCACAAGTGATAGCTCTGCCCTTTGCCTTTACCAGTCAATTTTAAGATAGAGGTACGAATGGTGTACAAGAGATTTCAGGGAATATCTGGATGCAAAAGAGGAGAAGGAAGTCCGATATCTGAAATATACATCTAATTACATACAAATGTCTTCCAGTACATCTTCCATGCTTCAGTTATGGGGAATATATTGCTGCTGGCCACAATATATTCAAACAACTAACACAACTTTAAATTTTCTGACCGGTAGCAGGCAATCTTTTTTTCTGAACTGCAAACATTGAATGCATTATTGCAAAATTGTATTTGTCATCATGGAAAGGTGGCACCACTAAGAACATAATTATCATTACTAAGCTACCAGTTAGCCAGCAGTAGAACATCTGAACAAAAATCTATAGCTTTAGAAGCTTATGAAACTATTAGGATTTGCTGTCCCACATGATACCATCATCCAACATATCTGCCATTAGTTGACTAAAAAAGGACTTGCTAACATACAGAAATTGAACTTATTTAAACTGAACCAAACCCAGACAATTTCTAAATGCAGACATGTGCTTGTATTGTCTTTAATATGTTCCTATGTTTTAGTTCACCTCTCTCAAAGTCAATACAGAAGCCAGATTTAAAATGATACAAGCTCTATACCTGGTCAATAAAGGTCAGTTTTTCTAGATCACATCTTTAGAACTGCACTTACAAACCAGTCCTGAGGGACCAGAGTTTTCTCTGAAAACATCAGTTACAGCAAGTCATTACACACAGCACTTTTTGCTCAGGCTCTGAAGCGAGCTTACAGTTTGCAACACAGTGCCCAGAACAGCTCTGGACTTGTGACTGACTGCCAGAGAGCATTAGGAATGATAGCTTCTGACAGACCATTCCTCCTCCTACGGCAATATTAAAAGGAGGTGAATTTGTTCTGCTTCAGTTCACAGTTATTCAAGATGCACGTTTGCAAGCTTGTAAGTAAAGTAATGAACTGTCTCTTGGGAAGTGCTGCATCATGCTTTTGGTCACCCTCAAGCAACTCAGCTGCCATATCTCTTAGAGAGAGCATCTGGTTTGTCAAGGAGAGCATTCCAAGTTTAGAGCCACGGATGAAGTCCTCGCCTAATTCAAAACACACATAGCTCGTCACTGTTTATGCACTGCCTTCTGCCACTTTCTGACTACTGGATTTTCAGTCTGATTATCTGTTTCAACAAAGTTACCCTTTACTACCCAGTGATGACTATAAAAGCCTCCCATGAGTGTGACTGAGCATGTTTTGTAGCACAGGGACAGTACAGTTAGCCTGTTGGATATAAATAAAATACCTTCATTGCCATAAGTTCCTGCATCAAGACTGCATTTTCCAGGTCTAGCCTCTGGCTGTCTCCACGAGGTTTAACGTCATAACTAAGGGGATCAATGTGGATGCTTTCCAGCTCCAGCATTGTCAGTTTCACTGCTGCCCTGTCATTTTTCAACTGCTGGATGTAATCCTTCAGGCGCTGCTCATCCTCCTTTGTAAATTCCGTATCACAACTGCTTGCAGTTGAGCTGGTAGTACTGGGAAGAGAAAGAACGGTATTAAAAAAACATTTGGAACAAAATCTATGTTTTTACATCAAACACTCTCCTAATACTTTATCAACACATCTGAGTCTTACTTAAAAGTTCATAGAAAGGACACATATAGCGTGGACTGGATGTTGCAATATTCAGAAGATGCAGAAGGGTGTGACAAATTCAGAAAAGAAATTAATTCTCTAAGCTGCATGAGAAAATTGAATCATGTGACAACTTCTCCACAAAGCCAGATACTTAGTGACATGTAACTGAATTACATTTTCTGGAATGGTGTCTTCTGAAACAAGTCTTTTTTTAATTTAAAAAAAAAAAAAAAAAAAAAAGGCAAAAAGCTACTTAGGATTTCTTAGCACTACCCTAGCAGGGCAAGCTTCTCTCTGCTGCTCAGCTACTGAGTCTTCATCTTCTTTGGGAAGAAGCATCTGCTAAGAAAAACAAGTCAGCCCAGACCTCATTTATCTCTACTGATGGCAATACCAATTATCATCTCAGGTATTTTTAATGGATACTTACAGGAATCAACCTGAGAAAAATTCCACTGGCAGATGCCTATAGGTAGCATCTTTCAATTCATGCTAAGGTGTATTCCTCAGTACACTGACACTCCTTGAGGGATGGAGGGGTTTAAAACCAACCCATAAGTTAGCAGGATTTTTAATAAAAAGTCATCATCAGGCTTGGCAGAACTTCTCCTATCTAGAGGCATCAAACAAATGCCTGCCCATTGGCCTGCCCTACAAATGTTTACACAGAGATGGCAGAAAGGGAGAACTAACGTAGAACAAGGGTGGCTCCATGCTGCCTACCCACCTACATGCATGCCAGTGCTGCAGGGGGCCCAGACTGATACAGCTGTAGCATACCGGGGCTGAATATAGTTGCAATAGCACTAAAAGGAAAATAAAAAGCTGTGTTGTTTCTATAACCTCACTCAAAGCTGCCTGCTGTCTCCTGAGGTCCTGTAATCAGCTGCCGGGTGAGGGATAAGTCATCCATTAACTGTGCTTGTCTGGAATGCTAGATGATCTCAGTTATCAGCAGGGGAATAAATCACTCTCTGTATCAAATTGCACTGCTGTTCAACATTTTTGTAGGAAGAAAAAAAGCCCCACCCGCTACATGCTGTGAGAGTCAGGATGATGTCTTAAATATATATTATGCATGTGAAAAAGAGGAAGCCTATCAAGATAGGCTTGATTTTTCTCTTTTCTTTTGGTTCTACTTCAGCTAAAGCTACATTGATTTTTAAGTGCCTCAAATAATTGCTAATCTCCCCACAAATTCCAAGCACAGCCTTGGAGGAGATGGAGAATTGGCAGGTCTACAAAGACCTCTCAAAATCCTTCCCTCTCATGAAATATCGCATTACAGTTCTTTACTACAGTTCTCTGTCAATTTCCCATTATTCCTTCATTTTCTTAGGGATAATAGGTGCCATATTTACCACAAGTGTAAACTGGTCTTTGCTTGTATTTTCATCCATTTCCATCAGCAGTGAAGCTAAAAACATGCAGTGCCTACACTACATAGAAACCCTTTCAGGTTGAAACAAATTTTTGTTCAGACTTAGTTCTTCATTAGAGAATCTCAAAACACTTAATAAATCTTGCTTTACTGAGTTTAAAGATACCTCTCTGAAGCAGACATTGATATAAAAATCATGGGGATAGACAATATGAGAAATACTTAATTCTCTACTGAAGTCACGTTGCAAGTTTCCTCAGCACCCGAAGACAGCAGTTGCACAGCTTTTCTGGATTAAATGTAAAACAGCTGTTGTTGGAGGAAGGACAGCTTTTAAAGCCTACACAGGCTTCAAATTTTGGGACACAAAGAGCTCATCTTAGTTTTCGCTTGCAAAGGAAAGAAAACCTAGCTTGCCTGCTGGGAATGAAACCTGAGCAAAAATGCTGGAAGTCTATTCTTATGTTGTGTTGGACCTTGTACTCACTCGATAGTCACAGATTTTGGCCCTTAAAGATCCACAGCTATGCACATATATTTTAGGGGAGAGCAGTCCAAACTGAGGAAGGCAGCGTGGGTTGTAGCCAGTGATACTCAGGCTGCTTTTACTTCAGTCCTGGCTGCCTGCCTGCCTGCCTGTCTGCAGCTGAGTTGGCTCCTCTGCTGAATTGCTAGCAAGCTGCTCTTCTTTTTTTTTTTTTTTTTTTTGAAGAAGGTGAGGGGAGCTTAGTGAGGAAGCTGTCTCAGACAGCACAAAAAGGGACAAGAACCTTCCCTTTCCCCCCACATTTAGCAGCAAGCCCCCACCCAGAAGACTGGAAGCAGTATGGGTTGCAGAAAGCCAGGGTACAAAGCCCACTTTGGACAGTTGTAAAGATCAGGCTGCATGATGAAGGACAGAAACAACCCTGCACTGTCAGGGTGTGTTCCCCAAAAGCCCCACCATACAGCTCTCCAGAGCCATAATGCTAGTCCATTGCTGCTCAAGGGCCCACAGCTGGTGAGCATATGATCCTGAATTTCAGATATTGCTCTCCCTTCTAATAGCAATCAGGGCAAAGGAAAACAGACTGATGGAATGTGTATGTATTATAATGCATCCATCCAAAAAACACATGAAACTGTTGCAAAAGACGTGCAGTTTCTCATTTCTCAAGCATGTAGGTAAGGATAGAGAAAGGATCACAATTTCATCACACCTGGAGGGAATACAGCAACACTCTGCTCATTCTAACTGCTGTTGTATTCAGAACAAGCAAAGAGAAATGTTCTTCCCACTCGCTTCATCCCTCATCTTTTACAATGATGTCATGCCTGGATGATGTCAAATTAATTTTCTTATACAGCCTGTGGAAAATATGCATGTTGGTATAGTATAACATGCAGGTTTATTTGCTGGCATGCATGTGTGTGTTTGCATGCATGTGTGTGTGTATAAAATGCAGTGGATGGGTATAAATGAGGCTTCCAATAGTGCATCTGTGTGAGTAACTTCTGTACACTACAAAAGTTTGCCCATAAAACCCTGTGTAAGCCTCAGTTCATCAGTTAAAAATCAAGTCAATAAATAAATCTGCAATTCAGCAATGGTGCAGGGAATACAAAAGTTGATAGAACTAAAATAAAGCTGTCAGAACCGAACACACAAAATTTGCTTGAATGTCTCCATGCAACCTTACACTTTAAAGAATGCATTTCATACACAGTACACATGGACCAACCATCATCTAGGTGAATGTTGTGGCTTGAGATCTGAAACAGCACAATGTCAAAAGCTAGTAACTTCCTGAGAAACTGAAAAATACTCCCACCAGCCGAAAGACAAACAACAGTACATTTGGCTAAAATCAGAACTTTTGGTGAAACCACCCTGTTTCCTTCTGAGACTAAGTCAGTCCAGTAATGAAGTGTTACATAGATAACATTAAGATATCTGTTGGGATATTTCTAAATAACTTATTTGCACACTTCAGCCAAGATAATCTTGTCTGTCAGCTACTTATCTGAAATCTGAGGTGATTATGATGAGAGATATAGTCCTACATTTTGGCTGAGTTCAGGTATTTTGTGACACTGCATAATACTGAAAAGAACTCCCTTTGCCTACAAGGGACCAGATCTTTTCCCCCATGAATCCAGATGTAATGTTAGGCTTACTAGCACTGCAGGGAATAAAATCCTTTGTTTTCAGTCAGTGTTACAACTAGAGTCCTTCTCTTTTGTTTTCTTCTTCTTAAGGTGCAATCAGTAGAACCTTGTTGGCAATATATGTTCTATAGTTACCTTCTGTCCATTAAAATAATTATGGCTTCCAACTACATTGCAGATCTATTTATATTTTCAAAAAATGAATTGGCAACATTATTGTGCTGCTGCCAGCCAAATGAGTTGAGATGGTTGCTATTATTTTTATACACTTCACCAGTAACAACCTCTGTGATGCTCTTTCATTGCATTTCATTTCTTTTCATTTTAGTTGCTCCCTTTTACAGTCTTTAACCACTTGTCACTAGTGGCTCACCAAGCATTTATTCTCAGTAATGTGTTCAGTGATTTGACATTCAGAATCGCATTTGAAATGCCAAAGCTAAAGATGGGTCAACAATTGCATTATAAGTCCCTATTCTACAGGATTTTGAACAGCAGGGAGAATTATTCATTTGTCACAAGTCTCAGCAAAGGAGAGTTTTCATCATCCTGCCATCTCTTTACTCAGTTGGTTTCACAGAGGAAAGGTAGCAATACATATATGCAACTAAAAGCCTGCAACACTAAAACAGCTATGGCAAAAGATCAGTCTTGCAGATTCAGGGTATGTTTGAACCACATAATGTAAAAATATTTTCATTTCAGTGCAATGATCCCCAAATGGTGGTTCACACAGCACTCACTAGTGATGTGGGCTTGTTCTACTCCCCAGTTTTATAGAGTGCCAAGTTCTTTAAGACAAATAAAAAACATTAAGCCTGCAGGAACAGCTAGAAATCTGCAGTCTGTTTTCCTATCTCTGCTTGGATTGCTATTGTAATGGAAAAGGAAAGGAAATGGAAACCATCCACATCAAAGAATCATAGAAGGCTTGAGGTCTGTGGCAATGGGAGGTCTGTCTAGAGCAGCAGGGAGCCAAGTGACAAGGGAGCACGCATGAATGGGTTGACAGAGCTGGCAACATAGGCAGGATAACTCCAAAAAATAGGAGTAGGGTCCTGGAGAGAAGCTAAAGGGATCCAGAATGATAGACAGAGGAGAGTTAAAGACAAAATTGTCAATCTTTTAAACCTGAATAGAACATTTACTGATGTAAATTTAGAAAACTGTGTGCCTTTTGAACCAACACAGATTTTCCATCCATGGGCTGGCACAGTGTCATACGTCTGTAAGCCGAAGAGGGGATGCCTCTATTTTGAGACAGGGTCCATAGGAAGGAGAAATCTGAAAACACCTCTATCACATATCACTTGAACACAACAGAAGGAAAGAAGAGAAGATTTGCATTTCATGGAGAAGCTAAAGTTTCAGAAATATTTTTGCTGGTATGTCTGTTTAGACAAAGACAAATTACATCAGGTGTAGGGGGAGAGGAGAGGGATGACAATGTGTAAGTGATGATCACATCAGGAAGCCCATATGACAAGTTCCTGACTTGCTGTGTGCCCTTCAGGTGAGTAAGAGAGGCTTTCCTCTCTCATGTTTCACATATATCAAAGCAGATAATAATAGTTACCTTATTCAGTACAATATCTTGCTCCACGCCAGAAAAAATTATCCTACAGTGATAATGACTCAAGCTAAAACATCTCTCTTGCACACAGAAGCATTTACATTTGCATTCCTGCATTTCATGACACAGTTTATACTGATGAAATCTGAAATCCTGTACCATTTTAATCATACTCTGCTGAAACTTTACCTACTCAGCCAAAAGGTGATGTGCACACATACACAGATTGCCAGTTGACCACCGAAAGTTCACGGTAAACAATGAGTATGAGGGATGATTTTCCTCCCCAAACACTGCCCCTCCTCCTCAAAAAAACAAAAATTATGTTCAACAAAGCAAGGACTGTAGAGACTACATTCCTACCAAACACTTTCAGTGAAAGGCTAGGAGAGCAAACACTAAAACAGGAACACCCCTCGACCTGTCAATTTCCCCCCTGTCAATACCGGAAACTATCTAAATTGTTCTCAAGAAAAAAAAATTTATGCCTTGAATACATACCAGATATCTCACAAGGAAGAATAACATTGAGGTAGTTATGAACAACTGAAAATGACCCTTTCAAATAACAGAACGGAAAACAAGCTCAGCCTAGGTAGAGGTGTTGCTAGGCATGGCCACTTAAAACATGTTCACATGCAGGCATAGATATGGCATAAGTGCATGCAGACGAAGGCAAGTCAAGTATTTGAAACAGCTTTGTATAACTTTTTTCCAAGGCCAGTAAATATTTTTGGTACAATGAATTACCAATGTGTTACCAGTGCAGATGTTGCCACATTAATTTCTGAATAAAGATATAGCTTTCTTGGACTGAAAGTGCACCATAAAACTTCCTTGAATAAAATGTCAAAATTTACCTTGCATTTGGACCCTGTTACCTCAGGTTACCTTTTTGCTCACTTTTTAGCTATTCCATGCCAGTCATATGGCAGGAAATAAAATCCTTTGGAGTAGGCAGCAGCAAGAAGAGGAAATGATACAGTACTAAAATAAACTTCTAAAAGTGTCAAAAAATGACAGCATTTGAATAAAGAACTGGCTCAAAAACTGAATTAAAATGAAGTTTTAGAGTGAATCTGAGAAACCAAAATAACTTTTAAAAATAAAATGTTCATCTATATTTGTCCAGGATGTGTGCCAAATTCGTATCCATACACAAGCACACATATTCACTGCACACAGTACAATTACACTGCAAGCAGGCAACGACTCAAAATGAAGTTGCTAGCAGATGTATTTGAACTGGAACACTTCCGCAATAATAGCTCATTTAAGTTTCATTATTTTATAGGTCTTCAGAAAAACTGCAATATCCAGCCTTTCCTGGAAGAATCCACTCTGTCATGATGTTCATTTGCCACTCCATGTGCTAAAGAATAGCATGGGAAAGAAGAATTTGGAGAGGGGCAAAGGGGAATGAGAAGGGATAGGAAATGGTTTAAAACAAAATGGCTGGATTTGCAACATTTAGAAAACAATTCTTGAGCACTCCAAAACGCCGACGGAAGCATACTTCTGATCTCTGGTTCTCTGTACATCTGTGCTGCCTGCATACAATAGATATGAATAAGTACATGATTTGAGTTCCAATAAAACAGCAAGAAAGTCACTGATGTAAACCAAATGTAATGGTCTTGCCCTTTGTGATGAAGATCAAAGTTCAGAGTCACCCATTTGCAACAAATTTATACAAAGCCTTTCTTGGCTGGAGTTGCTCAAAGTCCAAAGACAATTAGACCGCTGAGGCATGGTGACTTATAAATCAAAGCAAAGAAGCTAGTGGACTGGGGTGAGGGAAGTAGTTCATAGAATCATAGAATGGTTTGGGTTGGAAGGGACCTTTGAAGATCATCTAGTTCCAACCCCCCTGCCATGGGCACGGACACCTTCCACTAGGCCAGGCTCCTCAAAGCCCCATTGACCTGGCCTTGAACACTTCCAGGGATGGGACATCCACAACTTCTCTGGGCAGCCTGTTCCAGTGCCTCACCACCCTCATAGTGAAGAGTTTCTTCCTTACATCTAATCTAAATCTACCCTCTTTCAGTTTAAAGCCATTATCCCTTGTCCTGTCACTACATGTCCTTGTCAAAAGTCCCTCTCCAGCTTTCTTGTAGGCCTCCTTCAGGTACTAGAAGGCTCCCATAAGGTCTCCCCGGAGTCTTCTCTTCTCCAGGCTGAAAAACCCCAGCTCTCTCAGCCTGTCTTCACAGAAGAGGTGCTCCAGCCCTTGGATCATCCTAGTGGCCCTCCTCTGAACTTGCTCCAACACGCCCATGTCCTTCTTATGTTGAGGGGCCCAGAGCTGAATGCAGTACTCCAGGCAGGGGCTCACCAGAGC
Organism: Morus bassanus; assembly: GCA_031468815.1. Lineage (NCBI taxonomy): Eukaryota > Metazoa > Chordata > Aves > Suliformes > Sulidae > Morus > Morus bassanus. The sequence continues at coordinate 24,233,031 of CM062600.1, read as the reverse complement.
AGAGTGGATGGGGGAAAATCACCTCCCCTGACCTGTTGGGCACGCTTCTTTTGATGCCCCCCAGGATACGGTTGGCTTTTTGGACTGCAAGCACATATTGCTGCATAATGTTGAGCTTCTCATCAACCAACATCCCCAAGTCCTTCTCCTCAGGGCTACTCTCAAACCATTCTCTGCCCAGCCTGTATTTGTGCTTGGGATTGCCCCAACCCACGTGCAGGACCTTTGCACTTACTTCAGCAATACAATACAACATAACTTTTGGTCTGAAATCAAACACTTGGTGATTAGGAGAGCAGATAAGTTGCAGTTACCTTGTGTGGCTATTGGATGACAGGCTTTCCCAGGGTTGCACACTACAGCCTGTGATTGCATAGGCTCCCCCGCAGCTCCCGTCTAGTTTCATCAGCAAGGCTTTTGCTGCATTCTCAGCTGTCTTCCTGCAGTCATGAGCTCTCTTAAGCATCTGGGTGATGTTTTCATCACCTGTCTGGTCCCCTAGTTTTCAAGGAAACAATCTGTTTCAGAGCTTTGAGGAGGGTGATAGAAATTAAGGCAAGAGTAGAGATGCTTCTACGTGCTCTCAGTTTATACCAAGATAATGACAATAAATTACCAATTTGTGATGTAAAAGCAACTTCACTTCTGTGTGAGCATCACTGGTAACTGGGCTACTGGCCTGAATGCATCTCCCTCCCAGCCACAATCTCCAGACACTTGTTGCTCTGGGTACATGTCTTAAGTGATGTGTTATCTTAGCTAGCTTGTCTGTTTGTAAGCGTGTGCATTGTGCATTCGGATTAGGTTAGAACGTTCAAATTAATAATACACTGGAAGAGCCTCAGCCTAAATTACAACTCTTACTCTAATTAGTCCAGTGCTGTTTCACAGTGCAGTCATTTCCAGTGCTTGTTCTCATAGGCACCCTTCTCTCAAGCCTAATGGTTTGCCAGAACACCTTCTTACAGGTTACCTTTCCAGCTGGAAGAATTGCCTTACCACTTAGAAGCAGCCTTTCATAAGCAATCATGCGTACTAAACCAAAAGAAAACAAGCACTGGTGTTTATTAATTTGTTATAATATCTAGTGGTTATGCAGCATCTACACAGCTGGTAAGCCATCCCTTCAGCAGAGGCAGTACAGAAACCACCACTGTCAATATTCTTGCAGTCCTAACTCCAGCTGGAGTCAAGTCATTAAAGTAAAACACGTTAGTGGCTACACTGAAAGTCTGAACAAAGCTACAATATATTCATACTTAAACAAATACCATGCAATGATGTCAGAGAGTACAAAAAAAAACCCAGTTTGCTCTATGTCAGATTTTCATGTCATCCTTATTCAAGTCAAAGAACAATTACCCATACTTCCCACTTGCTAAGTGAAGTGCGTGCACTAGAAATAACATTAATGCGGAAGAAAGGAAGAGAGAATGTTCTGTTAAGAGCAGCTGGATATGCTCAGCTCTAAGTGAAGCAGAAGCAACTCCCATGAATTTTCCACTCACAGATGTTGATATAAAACTTGACTGGTCTTCAAACCAAAAATCTGCTATTTTATCTAGGTGTTTTAATCAAATTTCACAGTGAAGTAAAGGTATATAAACCAAACACAAGTTCCTCCAAGCTGTGTTATGTAATGGGAAATTGGCACTATTTCTATCACAGGGCTGTAACTGATAATAATACCATAATTAAGAGCTGTAGACAGACACCTATATAAAAATGAAACTACACTCTCTTTCATAAAATGCTTGTGAGATGAAACCCTACTCTAACCCAAAGTATTTATCCCTTCTAAGATTTCTTTCTGCCACCTATGTGAATAGAAAATCCAAGACTAAATTCACTTTTGCTGGCCACTCATCTCTGCCAGCAGGGAAAGCTCCCTAGCACGTTGTGGAAAGGAATGACCAGAGTCTGGAAGAAAGGTGGATGAAAATCTCAGACATCCACTCTAACGTTTAGTGTATGGCACATACTGCACAGACCAAGACAGGTACACAAGGGCCTGCTTCTAGCACTAGGAGAGATAGAAAATAAGGGGCACAGTTAGCAGCACAGCAACTGTCGGCTGAGTGCATTTAGTGATCTGAAACAGGAGGCTGACCATGTCAGTCCTGGGGCTCTAAAGCCAGATAGTCACTCTGTCTCTAAAAACCTTCCATTTACTTTTCAGTGATTCCTGAGAAGCTAGTGCTATAATACTGTCTCAATCAGGCCGTTACTACACCTCAGCACAGCACAAAGAACTGTTCTTCTCTCTCTGAAGGTTTCCCTTCTTTCTACTTCAAGATTACTATGGCTACCTTCTATCAGTAAAAGGAATGGGACTATAAAACCCAGATTAACATTCATTGTGTAAACATTTCTTTCTATCAGAAAAGTGGAGCCAGCAGCAATGTCAAGCTCCAAACACTTCCGAACTATACCTGTGGTAGTGGCTTATTCCATTACTTAGTGAGCAGCATATTAAAAAACAACACCTAGTTACAAGACTAACTAGCCACAAAATAAGAAAAACTCAGAACATACGAGTTAATATCCCTGACAACACAGTAAAACATAAGATAGAATGTTTTAAAATTCCAGAGCAAAGGTAAAATGTGGGGTGAAAAACTAGAGCTTTTTTTTTTTTTTGGTAACTACTCAATGCTACCTTTGTATTGTCTTAATCCCAGTTTTTCATAGTCTATACTCAACTTCTAGGGGGTTTCAATGCTGCTAGTTCAAACAAAATCTGTACTTGTAGTCACCACAGCTGTATGGCCCTTAGCCACATATGCTCATGAGTATTGTTTAATAATTCTACTCTGTACAGTTGCGTGCCTGTAGCTGCCTCACCACTGCCAGAATAGGCATCCCCTTGTGATAGTATACATAGGTTGATTTAAATTGCTGGTGAATTTTATGACTTAATTCCAGTCTCTCTTTTTCTTTTCCCCTATTTTTTGGGTGTGTAAAATAAGTTAATTAGTTAAAAACAAGAAAAGACTGGAGAGCATTCTTAAGGGATGGGTCATGAGATGATTCATCATTACAACTAACTCTAATGCTAACTGACATGCAAAAAAATTTAAATAAGTGATTCATTGGCATCTTACCAACAGAACCAACACCTGCAGCTCTGAACTGCCCAAGAATGAGACTCTGCTCACTTTCTGCCAACGCCAACAGCAGCTCATATGCTTCTATGCACTGCTCACTGAAAGAGAAAACAAACCACAGAAAACAAAAATCACACAAAATATATCTGCAATTCAGAGGGGAAGAATACCTGCAACAGCAACAAAAAAAAGAGGTAGCTGATGAACTGCATGATTCCCTACTACTTGTCTAGCAGCAGAGATATTAAATGACGTAACACACTGAGCTTCCATCACAAGCATTCAATAGTCTTTCCTTCCTTATGACGGTCCCAGGTTGGCCTCAAGTAATGTAACAAGTTAAAACAGAAGAGAATGACCTGATATGAAGTGAGTTCCAGAAGCACGTTTGAAACGGTCAACAATACGAATGGTGGTTGACATGATCCCTCTGAGAAACTTTTTTCAGGCCTTCTTACTGTACAAAATATAGTATTCTATACTCTATTATATAACTATATTATACAAAGTATAGTAAGAAGAAAAGAAAAGACAAGAAAAATACTTGTTTCTCTGTCCTGGCTGTAAGATTTTCCTTCTTACAATATAACAGCTTCTAAAAACAGTTGTGAGTCACTCATTCCTGTTGTATTCTAATGTTTTTGAAAATATATCCATTAATATACCTATTTGCAATTTACATTTCCCTGTAACTTGCTCAAGGCTGATAGTAACAGAGTACATCCTTTAAAAGGCAAACAATTTGTCTTAAGACCAGAACCGCCTGTTCCAAATTAGTTGCAGTTGAAGGAGTTAAATGACACCATCTATAGTTTAAAGCAAATATAGATACTTGTAACGAAATACCAAGCAATTAATCCACAATTCCAACTGATGCAATATCAAGTCACTCTGAATTATGCGGAGTATGATACTACTCCTTGGCCCAATGGTCTTGTGAGAGTTGCCAGCCTAATACAGAGAACCTATATCTTAAGACTGGATACAGCAGAGACAGTTTGAGCCTACACACAACCCCTAATGCAAATGTTAATTCGGTATTTAAAAATGAAAAGATAAATCTGTATATTTCTAGTAGATCAAGTTCACTACTGCTGGTGAACTAGGGTTGAAATACACTTGTATCAGTAACTTCAGTTCTGTAGTTTGTCAAGTAGTTCAACCAAAGCAGCATTTTTTCAGGGAGGAATCAAAAAGAAAGAGTATTACTACGGCACACCAATAATTTCACTCTCAAAGATTTCTATCAAGTCTCCCCCACGCCCTGTTTTTCTGGCTGAGACACCCTCTGCGTAGGTACATACCTGTACTGCAATGCAAGCCTGAGGGCTGTGGCATTGGACTCGTACTTCCCAACAAGCATGCTCATCCTCTCGGCATTGCTTTTGCACTCTTCCAGTGTTATTGTCAACAAGTCATTCTGGGATTTCAAGTGCTCAATACGGCTGTAGAAAAGGAATTAATTTGCAACCTTGAAACTTAGCTTGCAGACACTATCCTGAAAACTTTAGAACAATCATAATTTAAAATAACAAATACCATTTGGTCTACACAAGGCTTTTAATGAAGATGGCAAAATCTATCAGTTCTGTGTCCCATATCAAGAGCCAAGCCGACAGTAATTTCTCTTAGGACAGCCTCTTCTCCTTCTCCTCTCCTTGTCATAAAATGTAAACATAACCCTGTGCAACAGCAGCAAGCAGCAAGCTGTACCCTTATTTTGTAGCCACAAGACTATGTAGGACAGTTTCATAATAACCTTTTGCTTAATTTTCTGCCTCCATTCCTCACTTCCTGCTGTCACATTTGCTTCTTCTTTAAAGAAAGGCATACTCATTAGTCCAATGTGTGGGTGTGTGTAGGGATCATGCAGCTGCATAAATAACCCCTTTCTTTGGAACGTCCACAATAACCGTTTCACTTGAAGAACCATTTCACAACCATTTCACGTTGTGATTAGAGAGGTAACTTCCAAAATACAAACAAAGTTTCAGTGAGGCAATGAAATCTCCAGAAGTTCTGGCAACAGTCAAACAGAAGCTCATCTCAGAACTGTAATATTCTTCTCAATGAGGTTTACTCTGAATCTGAAAATGAGGCTTCATTATATCAGTATTACTGTTTATTCTCACTGCTGATAACTGCACTACACATCAATGTACTATGCCTAATCATAAGAGTTGGACATACAGTGAAAACAGACAGGCAAATGATTTAAAAATTTGGACAGGTGGCTAATGAAGAAATCAGTGCCATCCAGAACTCTAAAATCACTGACTTGTTAACAAGCACAAGAAGGACAAGGGCTAGTATACCATTTATTCAGTCATCAGAATAAAGCCCTGACTTTCCTAGCTGCTAGAACTCTCAGATGCTTCACCTCATATATCTTCTTTGACACCTCCTATAAGGATAACATGTTGTCAAAGCGTAATTGTGCAGTGCACAGAAAAAAGAAAAAAAAAAAGAAAAAAAGGATCACATTTTGCAGCACTACAAAAACATGAGCTACAAATAAAAGAGATATTGTACTGATCAGACTAAATTTTAGATAGCCGTGGGGAAGAGAGAACTTAGAAGGAAACATGCTGAGACATGATTCTCACGTTCCTGATCCACAGTTTTGATTTTATGTGCCAAAAAGGATGTGAAGCATTGGTTCTGATAGACCTTATTGAAGGATAACACCAGCAGTATTATAACTGCAACCAGAAAGCTGCAATCTTTCTTCTGCAGAGAAAACTCTATTTACTAGTATATATGCCACACCACCATACAACAGTATATTCATTGATACGTGCTATAATTCTGCTTCTTCAGGACAAAACAAAGCAAGCTAATTCCAGAATGATGGAGAATAAGTTATGGGAATCCTTACTTCTAGCAGTGATGTGTATTATGAAAAAAGATGCCATGCCTACTTGGTCAGGACACTCTACAGTGCAAACTTCCCAGGTGAAGGTGCCATGCTGATCTAAAAATGCATGACCAAACTGTCACATCAATAGAAAGAATCTTTAGCATATGATTCAATCTTCTCTTCATCAACTACATTCCACGTTTATCTGCAGCTGCAACAGTTGAGCTGGGAATGAACTAAGAAATCTTCAGAAAGCATAAAAAAGTAGTAACTTTAACAAAGTTAATAGCAGACAACACATTTAAGCATATCTAAGATTTCACGTTACCTATTTAATCTCTCTGTCTCCACTTCAAACTCTCGGATTTTACTTTCAGAGATAGCAGATCCATGTGAATAAAGAGTCTGGAAGATTTCCTGGATGTTTGAGCAGTCTTGGAGGGAATGTGCCAAATGTTCAGCCACAGTACTAGACACCTGCACAGGGCAGTTAATAGATCACTGTGAATAGATAACCACTGGATTCCTCCCACAGGCAGTCTGCATTGAGAGCTGCATTTGCTTGCATGCACTCACTTCAAGGCATTCATTATTCAGCGTCTACTAGTCTACTATGAATTTTGCACTGAATAGTACATTTACCAGTTTCCCCTTTAAGAAGCTATTTTGATTTAAAATTTTACTGACCAAAGGGTGAAGCCCACTATTTCATGATACATTTGAAAAGCCTAATATGCAAGTTACTTACTTTCTTGAATGCTTAGCAAAAAGTTAGAGCTAAGTTCTTCAGTGAAACAAATATTAACACAAAGTAACAACACTGTTATGGATTTACATTGGCATTACAAAGCAGAACCCAGTTCTCTGCTGACTGGAAGTTGTGAAATGCAACTGAACAGTCTTTTCTTGAATAATAGTATTTTGGAGGAATTGACTCCAAAATTGTCCTCTTGAAGTCACTCCGAGAATGACTTCTAGCCACCAGTTATGAGAAAATGAAATCTTAATACTGTGTGAAATATTCTCTGCTGAAATATTTTTCTCAAAATGACTTCTAAAGTATTTTCAGTTAGCTCATACATTAATTTAGTAAGAAAACAATGCTGCTTTTAAAGGAACACAGATCATCTTCAGAAGGTATCACACATGCACATAATTATTAGTCCTTACCCCTATGCTGCTGATTTCTGATCCTAAGACAGGTCTATCAGATGATGAAGACTCTGATCTTGTCTTTGACAACTTCACTCTTTCAGCAATCTGTAAGTCAGAATGCTGCACACGTTACACAGGAACCCACACTCCATAAAGATTACATAAAATGCATTTGTTCACTAGCTACACTTGCAAACCTGAAGTAAACTACTGTAAAACTGACACCTGCGTTGTAACTGAGAGAATTACAATCATTAGCACTTAATTCCTTTCTGCAGCTCAAGTTCATGGACTGGCTTAGGACCCCAGAAAACTCTATGGGGATTCTAGATATCTCCCAGTTAATCACATGCTTGCAGAGCAGCTGTGCAAAAAGAAGCCTGCTTCTCCCAGATAACAACAAGCATTACTGCAACACACAATAGCTCACCTTGGCTATGGGAATGTCATTGCTACTGCTGCTTGTGCTCAGCTCTCCCGTGCTGGGGTTAATGGGTCGATTGGCAGAAGTGAGACGACTTGGGCTGGATGGGCCTGTTGCCTGCACACTTTGCAAACGTGTTTGCAGTTCTCGAACCTACAATAAAACATAACGTTCTGGTTTTTTCACTTTTATAGTTTAAATAGTTTGGAGATTTTTTCATTGTCTAGACAAGACTAATTGCTTCTGACTTGAGCACAGAAGTTGTATTTTGTCCTGTGGTGGCCGCAAAGTTTTCATGTGGGGAGCAGATGAATGGAGGTTGTCTTAAAATGCCATTATTGTCAGCTTTTTAAACCATTTGCAATACAGAAATATGCAAATGTAATACTGTAGAGTAATTACTCAAAGTTTCAGCTTGTTTTATATAACCTCTTCAGTGCAGCTGTACTGTATGTATAGAAATTATTCTGTCTGGGGCGAAGCTAATGCTCCAGCCTAAGATTATGATGCCTAAACAAACCAAATGAAGATCCTGCTGTTAATGGAAAGCTGCAATGTTGAAAAAACCCGACACAAATATATCACAGGATGACTTTGCCATATTTAAAGGTCAAAGAAATTCAAATGTTAATCATGCTTTCAAAACTACAGTTAAGTAAAGCTACCCTATAGTGAGTAAAGTACAGACAAGAAAATACCAGCAAAGTAGCCAACCAACAGTCTGCAGAAGCTCTCTGTAAATATACACTGCAAACACTGCATGGTCATCAAAACACACCAGATACTTGTAGAACTGACGTCAAAAGATTTTCAGGACTAAAGGGTAAAAAAAAAAAAAGAAGTCTGCAGGAGCCAAACTATAGCTGAGCTAAAGATTACAGTGTTTACCTTGGAATAATTCTTAACAAAGAATAAATGGTCTGGCTAACACAACAATTATGCCACCCGGTAAAGTGACAGAGCTCATTTTTCCCACAGAATCTCAAACAACGAGTGTGAGATGAGAGAAGGGGGAAGAAACCACCTGAAGAGGAAATTTCCCTGAATATAGAGCATTTACTTCAATATGGAAGTTTCTATGCTGATTTTGTTGGAACAGTCCATCTGCAAAACAGGACCAGTGGAATTTTACCAGAAGTCCAGTGAAATAAAAGTTCAGTCTATTTGATATCCCCCTGTAGCATGAAATGCAACTCTGATTCCTATTCTCTAAAACAAGGTGAGATTTTATACTAAATACAGTACATTTACACAAAGAACTGATTAAGCAAGCTGAAATCCTTTAGTCAAAAGATTTAAAAATTAAAGTTTCTTTAAAGCTTAGGCTTTCTTCAACTATAGGCTCACCAAGTGCATGGTCAGTGCTTTAGCAATCTCTGCTTGAAGAAGCAGCAGTCAGCATGTTCTCTGCACAACACATGCAGATTTCTTCAACCTACTGCACTGAGGACAGAGTTCAAGCTGCAACTCTCTCCAGTCACCAAAGCAGTATCTTATGCCTCCTATGATCCCCTACAGTCTGCTTCTACTTCCCTGAAGAGTACCCCTGCCTTTCCCTCAGTCGTATGCAAACGGAAGGTCAGGCTGCCTGAGGACTTACTGTCAAAATAACAGAATTTTTAGGTATGTGCAAATTACAAAAAAGAAAAAAAAAAAGTGTGTTTTACATAACAGAGCAGAACAATTGCATGTTACTAATAAAAAGCTGTAGGGGGCAACAATAAAAGCACGTAAAGGCTAACTGCACTCATAACTACGCTGTTCAGTCATGGAGGAGTGCTACACCTTAAATAAAATTAAGCCGAACAACTCTATTGGTCTCTCTGTTAAAAAAAAGATAAAGTACGCAAAACCTCAAATGAAATCCCCAATGTTTAGAAGTAACTTGCTGAAAAATGGATATGGGTGCTTGCCCCAGAATTATACATCTTAACTGTAATTACATCATAAAGTTAACTGAGCAGAGTATATAAAGTGCACATTCATAGCATGTATCTTCTACATATTTGCAGCTGAGGCCTCCTTTGTTCATAGAGACATATATGTAATTTCAACATGGGTACAGCTGCACTAATGCAAACCTTAAGGACAGAAGTGCTCTACTGATGCAAACCAATCATTTCAGCCTGCTGATATGCATAAAACTGAAATAAACCACGTATGCATGTTTCTGCTTGCAGATGTGGAATGCCAGCACAGATAGGATTTGTACTGTGGCATTAACACTGAAAAAAACAAAAGAACAACCCCAAAACTTCACTAAATCAAAATCACATTTATTACTATTTCTTTTAACCCGGACTGGTTCAAACTAAATTCCCCAAGTGCTTAAGTTACAGCATCGTTTAAAAGCAAATGAACAGGAAAACCACTAGGGACGTATTCTTCATAAAATCAAATCCCTGCCTCAATGTCTGACTTTAAAATTGCTAAAATATTCACCTATGCCCACGAGCTAGGCCTGGAAGATTTCAGTCCAAAAGCAAGTAACATTCTAAATTTAAGGGAAACAGAGGAAACCAGGAAACACAGTATTAAAGCTACTTAAAACGCTTAGTATTCATTCCAAAGGTTAAAAGCACCCTGTGTAAGGACAATATTATATAAAACTTTAATGCAGATAGCTTTCCTTTAGTCTGTGCTTTATTACTGAGCAGCAACTATTGGCCATGGTTACAAAGCTGATTATTTTCAAGGATCTGTAAAGCAACATTAGAAAAACAGACAGAAAAATGAACTAAGACAGTAGCCAGGCAAAGCTTTGCTCAAGAAAGCATTTATAAAAGAAAACTCAAGAGCACAGCACAGTTACCAATCTATGCAAGTCATCGCTTTAATACTGTATCACAGAAGCAACCACAACTTAAAGAAACTTCTTATTCATGCTTCTTGATGTATTTACTGATTCAGGCCTTCATTTGAGAAATTACATGCTGAATTAATTCCTATAAATAACTGCACTAACTTTAGCAACGCTGAATACTGGATGGTAATTCTGAGCAGGATAACAGGGCAAATTTGTCTGACCTGTAAAATTACCAATCTCACAATTCACACATTCACCAAGCCAGAATCTCATGGCTGGGTTGCCCACCCCCAGACTGCCCAGAGACGGCTTAGGTGACTATTTCTGGTCACCAAAACCTCCACCGTAAATAGAACAGTATGCACCATCCCCTCAGAATGTACTTTTCCACAGTAGTAGTAATTCCACAGGAAAAATAAAGGAAGACCAAAGAACAGGAATCAAGAAAAAAAAAAACAGTTCAGAAGAGCCAGTTTCTTCTCCGGATTGGTGAATGCATGAGTTATGAAAAGATGAAAGGTATGATTAAAAATTGTCTGACCGCCCTGCTCAATACTTCTACCAGTCTTAAGTGTCATTACCAATGTATTAGAAATTATTCTGAAGGTTATATTTATTATTAGAATGAAGGTAATTGCTGTACTGCACATGAGACACAATAAACACTTGGAAATGGCAGAGAGAGGAAGGGCATAACTTCAGGAAATGGATGACAAAATTGGCAAAATCCCATGGGTGAAGACAAGTAAAGAAACAAACCCAAAGAAGTTCCAGTGAAAGCCAGGAAAGTGAGGATTTGTGAGTTGGGGAGGAATAACAAGGAAGGATGTAAAGAAAGACTTCTTCAGCCCTTGCATCATACTAGCTTAAAGACGGAAACATCCAGAAGGATATAAAAATTGCCATAAAATCCTAAAACTCTAAACTGAGATAGAAAGTGGCTGACTGGCAGATCTATTTATATGGTAAAAAAAAAAAAGGAGGCAGCAAGAGCAGAGGAAAGAAGCAGAAATCCAGGGAAACTTCTGTGAAATCCACAGTTAAAAAAAGGAAAGAAAAAAGATCTTCTCAACAGCTGGAAGAAGTCCAAAGAATTACAGAAGTAAAGAACTACTGGAACCTTGGAAAGAGCAGGAGCAGGGGCATTAAGTGAGACACAAGGCAACAGAGCCATTAGACTTCAGAGCAGTGGCTAGTCTAGTCAGGTGCAAACAGATGTTCTCAAGTTATTAATATGAACTTAAATAACTGGAAATTTTATTTATTAATATCAGCTGTTTAGCAATATCAACCAATTGTTTAGCTGCATTTCTAATTTTTTCCTTTGAATGCTGAGAATTGGAGTAGGAAATAGGGAAAAATAAAGCATAATTTCTCATGGGTACCTTAAGACCTAAATAAAAAGACAGCAAGAGTAGAAGAGAAAAGGGGCTCACATACTACAGTAATGTTGGATTTATGAAAGACTTCCTAAGTGATTAACAGGTGTCTTGGACATGTTTGCAGAAACGCATAGTGGGTTATAGAAAATACTTTGGTGGCATATGCTCATTATCTATAATCATGAATCTAAGAAACATGTTCATACTCTTCGTGTTTTACACATGCATGCTCACAACTACATGATTTGTTAACATACCCTAAACAAAAAAACACAGCTACAAACTGCCTGCTGTTGTCACTGATTTCCACATTCAAAGGACAGCTGCTCCTTTTGTTCCCAAACCAGTTTCAAATAAGGGGCATGCCTGTGATTCTTTTCTTTCTACCCTACTTGTGACCTGTTTCATCATGCACTGTCTTTGAATCCTTCAAGTAATAACATTTTTCCCCTAGCATTTTAATACCACTTTGATATTTTCCCGTTATATAGAGGAGGAAGATGATGTACGACAAACCACAGGAAGTGAATATACCTCTTCCACTTTCTAATTTATTCATGCACACTGCAAATCTGTGGAGGGGAAGATGGAAAATGAAATACCAGTGTGACAATTCAAGCTGCTCTGAGTGGTGAGAGCCCTTCCCCGCCTAAAGCACCCCTAACCTTTCAATCAGGTCTAGTGGTGATTATTATCAGCCAGGTAATTTTCAGCCCCTCTTAAATCGTGAGCACCAGACCTAACAAGGTCTGATTTCCTACAGGTTGTGTGTTGTGGTTGACTGTGTATGGTAAGGAAGTCTTTCCTGGTATTTATATGGGCCATCTCCTCAACGAATTCTCTGGAGCTAAATGAGCTTAGACCTCCACTCATCAGTTCAAAGGAGACATTTACAGAATCTCTCTCCTCTGCAAAGATGTCCGCTTTCAAGAAATACGTAAGAACTTAACTGCCACTAGGAATGCTACTCCTATGGCAGATCTGCAAACCAATGTGCAGTTTGAATAATTATTTTGAGGAACAGAGAAAGGGAACAACGCACAGGCACAAAAAGCTATGGGAGAACAGGTATGCTACTAGGGTTTACACATACGACTTTTTTAAGTAGCAAGAGAGGCTACAGTGCATTGGGTGATACAAATGTGTTCCAAGCAAGCACTCCTCTGTTTTTGACACCTTTTGGACAAAAGTCCCTCATGCAGTGCTCTGTGTAGAAAGATCTGGATGCTGCACCTCTTTAAAGGATGCAAAACAAAGAAAATCAAAGATGTGGCAGGATGTGACATGGGAAGTGAGAGGAGGTTTCCCTAAAAGCTCCAAGCACAACTGAAGTGTTCTGATCCGGGCTAGCGCACAGCAGAAACAAACACAAGCAAGGGCAGTAAGCCTATCTCAGGCTTTTTCTCATTTAATTTCAGATTAATCACCAAGCATCTGCATACAAGCTTGGAAACAGAAGCAAAGCTCTAGTTTGTTAACAGCTAATCAGAGATACTGCTGCATAAGCAAATACCACTCAACTGAAGGAGATGGAGAATGGAAATAGCTTTTGGCTGCTACCTCAGGTTTCTGGTACGCACCAAGAGACAAGAAGACCGAACAGTTCAAGGATCACTTTAAATTGTGCAAGCTGACAATAATCTCTAAAGGCCTATAACTTACCGGTGTTCTCTAGCAATCTGGAACAATACCTTCTGATCCCAATATGAATGACGCCAAAACAAGGACAGTCGAGCAGCTCCTGCCAGCTTTGTGTCATCTGAGAACAGTGTGGGCTCAAGAATGCCTGCGAGGCCAAGGATCTGACTTCTGCTGTGGTTTGGGTAGGTTTCAACTCCTTGCAAGAACACGGTATTTTGGGACAGCCCTCATGAAAAAATGAAGTTTCTTGGAGCGGGGTCAATCTGGGCAGCTGGAGGGATCATGCATTAAAATGGCACTTTTCTACTCCTCTGCGGATTATGTTTTCATGAAGGTCTTAAGTCAAGGATAGCTCAAATGTTGAGTCTAGTTTCGTTCTGGTCAGTTTAGTGAATTCAGCTGAGTTTGGAACAGATACAGAATAATCCTCACAACTAAAAGCATTTGATTAACTGAACAAGTTGACATAGGGCTTATGCAGAGAACAGACTTAACAGAACTCCAGAGCTGGAACTGCCTTTTCACTTCAGACTTAGTTCTTCAGAACAGCCTCAGAGAAGCCTGAACACTGCCCACACCCACTGCTTCTTACACCAACGGGTTGCTTGGGGCTGTGCTGAGGCACTAATCATCTGGCAATTTTCATGGGCAGTAATTAAAAAACCCACAACTTTTACTTTGCAGTCATGATGGGGGTTTATATGCTGTATCAGTGCTGCTTATCTGACTCCCCTGGTGGATATAAGAGATCTTGTGCAAGAACACAAATATTACTTTTTCTACCACTATTTAAGCCTGTGACGACATATAGTAGTTGTAAATAGTGTTGACCTGATTACAACCTTATTCTCATGTAATTATAATATTAAACCCATGAACTGGTACAGAAGTTTCCCAGCATGTTATCTGTATTACTGGGTTCAGGAGTATGGTCAACTAGGTATAAGCAGTTTCCAGGGCGTTGACTGGCCCAGACTTAAATAGATTTTATTTTTAATATGGCAATATCATACAGAGGTAAAATAAACCTCTGTGTTATGAAATTAGTTGCTACACTGCAGGCATCCTCCAGAAATAAGCGATTACCTCATTTACTAATGACCCATGAGAAACGAACTCCATATGCATGTTGTTTCTTAGCTACTGTTCTAGAAAGTGGCTCAATCTGTTAACTGAGCACAGTAAATACCTAATTAAATTAAAACTCCAACAAGCCTGAGAAAAATGTATTGAAAGCACTCTGCTTGATTACAGACATTGGTCTAAAGTAACAGACCTATTGATCTGGTCAACTTCAAGCTTATTCGCTTCACCCAATTTAATTTGAGAAGAACAATAACTAAATTTTAGTTGGATCTCCTTTCCCACTCTCCAGGGAAATAATCTGAAGTGACTCTGAGTTCAGGTGGCATACAGAAAATATTTAATAGGTCAAAGAAAACATTAATTTTGTTGCAACTACGGACACAAAGTTACATTAAAAATGCAAATATCATTTCCAGTGCAACAATTACATAGTGTTGCTGACAGGGTCATATGCCATGAACAAATTTCTCTGGTGGGGGCAATAAACCAGTTGTTCTGCAAGTTCAGGATGATATTAAAAACCATATTTCAATGAAGTCCTCTACAGGTGCAAACTAAATGAAAACAACCAAAAAAACCACTCCTGACAGCTGTGCCTGAATATAGAGGCTGCTTGATTTTGTTATGCTCTGTGCCAATCCAACATTAACCCTTTGTCTACCGGGCAAGACATCTATCCAATCTGTCCAAGAAGAATTTTGTTAATTAAAGAAGAATGAACATTTAAACTGGCTTGCTGTATATGAAAGACAGCTCACAGTCTCTACAGAGCAATTCAAGACTTACCCTCTCCAGGGTCAGTGTTCTGAACACAATTCGGGTCAGTAACATCCCACTGCAGCTGCCATCTGACAATTGCTCTAGCCACTTACATGAAACAAGTTGATGACCTCAATTCTGTTTCCACCAGAGACACTTCCATAACAAAGAGACATCAGTAACACATACAGCATCCCTGCTAACAGTTCCAATAGGCAGGCCAGGAACTACTAGGTCAGCATGATTAACACGCTATCCTTTCAGTCCCAGGCCTATACTAAGGAGACTGTGAAATATTCAAAAACGTAGCCAGTACTTGTGTGGCTCCACAAATGCTTGGTTCGCTGGGGATTCCAATACAGACTGACCAAGTCAAGCAGTATCCGCTTACACAGAACTAAACAGCATTTTCTTCATCATCTAATCCAACCCTCTACTACTGCTGGCAGCCAGACAAAACATCACAGTTTTGTGCAGAGATAACTAAGACTAGCTCTAGAATTAATGCAGCTCTATTAACTGGGCCAATTAAAAGTACATTTTTTGCTTTCCTTTGGATACAATCCTACTGTAACAATCCTGATTTTAATAGGTATCCCTGTAAGTCATACATTTCATTATACAACCATAACTTTAACATTTTAAAGCTCCATTTTCAAAGTAGTTATGCAGTAGCCTTACACCTTCCTGTTTCTTCAGAACCACAATCCTCTTGTCTGTTAGACACCTCATAGCCTAATTTCTGGCCTAATATAGCCACGAGTGGTTTATATTAATCTGTTGTTGCTCCAGTTTTGCCCCTAAGTTTGAACAGCCATTAGCTCCCATCCTTACTTGCTTTCTCCAGCACTTGTAAAGAGAAAACAAATTCAGATTTTGCTTAACCAAGTTGAACAGAACAATCTCTTTAAGTCACTTCTCCAAGTAAGCTGCCAATTTCTCTGACCCTCTTCTACATCTTTTTTTGTCAATTTAAATGGAACCTTTTCCAGCATAAGATGTAAGAACTACATAGAACATTCCAGGTCAGATCTTACCACTCCTTATACAGTTTTTCCAGTTTCTACTGGAAGTAACTTACCTGGTACATTGTAGGATTGAATTTGCCACCATGCATCAACAGCCCAGCCTTGCTGATCCCTGAGGGTACAAACACCAATTCTTTCCCCTTTTTTGTTTTTTTAACTGAGGAGCTCCTGGCTGTCAGCATAAATTCTTGTCACCAAACTTTTAAGCGCCTTAACTTGCATTCCATACTTAAAATTTAAATCTTTTTCTATTAAATCTATCCTCAAGGCTGTTTATTTTTTTGTTTGATATCCCAGTATTGATCTGTATCATCTGTAGTGTCAATATCTGCATTTGTGTAAGCAAATTTCACAAGCATATGCTTCTGTTCTCTGCCAGCTTGCTGCCTCTCCCACAGCCCGCCCCAATCCTGCAATAATTCACCCAGTGCATAAATGCTACTTCTATAGCTCAAGGGGTAGTACTGCCTCTGTTTAAAAAGAAATGTCACTATAAAACCAGTCCAAAAACTTCAGGACTGAAAATGACTTACACTTGTGGTATATGATAAAGCTAAATTTTACAAAGGAAAAGTTGAAGTGGTCTTGTTTCATATGATAGTAGATTACTATTCTTACTTCATCACACATACCTTTTTTTAGTGTTAAGAGAAGCTAGAGAGTTTTGCAAAGGTAATTTGTGGCTTGATATCTGAAGATTGGAAGTCTCACACAATGCAGCTTCATGCTAAAATGATAGTCACTACAGAACAATGTTGTTCTAGAAACACTGTATTTGCATAAAAGGTCAATCTGCTGCCAGACTGCAACACTTCCAATGCTTTTACCAAGATACAGTGGTCACTCAAATTGAACACAAACTTGAAACTGCCTGTTTTAAAACCAAAATTGTTTCATATCTAGCCAAAACTGCAGATTTAACAGGGACAAGGCTAAGAAATTTTAAAAGTAATAAGATTGAGGTCATGTTCTCTTGGATATTTCATCTTTTTTGTGAACAAACTTCCAGGTTTTTTTTACTTTGGACTCCACACAAAGCACAAGGCCTTTATCTGACTTTGCAGCATCATAAAATGTAGAAAGGGAAGCAGGACATGGCTGGAACTAGTCATTGTTCAGTTCTGAGAACTATTACCCACTGACAGGAGTCCTGCTCTTTTTCTTTCTCCTAATCACAAATTGAATTCCCATCAAAACCAAAGAAATATTTGTTGTTTACAGGAGAAAAAAATGCCTCACAGGAAAATTCACTAAATGAACATCTGCTTTCTCTATAGACAAGTTACATATGCTTCCGTGGAGATGAGTATCAGGTCTTCTGTTAACACATGATTTCTGACATCAGGTTGTTGTACACCTTGGCTGTTCATCACACACGCTTTTTCAATTATGTTCAGTTTTGTCCTAGTTCTGTAAGTTGTATAGCTCTACTTTAAAAACAAAAAGCCCTACAGACAGTACAGGAAGTGAGATTAAAGAGAAGCTTGTTCTGGTGGCAAAATTATACAGGCTAGGAGGAACATGAAGCCGTCATCTATGCAGCAGTCTTACCCTTCTACGCAGTCTGTCCCTTTCTTCACGAATAGCGTTCATGGTGGCCTTGGTCCTGTTCAGCTCCTCCTCTTTGCTACACAGCATGGCCGTGAGGCTCTCATTCTCTTCCCGCAAGCCAGCTAGCTCCTTTTCCCATCGAGATCTCTCTTCAGAGAGATTTGGATAAAGGTCACGTCCCAGTACACCCTCAATCTCTTCTACAGTCTGCAAAAATACAGTCATCAAGAAACAGAAAGAAGCAGAGAAAGATGATTAAACAAGTCTAATGGTAACAGGACAGAAGTGTGTAACAGGCAACTATATATGCTTTTATGTACACAACCAGCCCCACAACACCATTAGTTTGCTTCTTATGTTTGATAAGTAATATAAAACAAAATTATTGCTTATTTCATTTGAGAGTTTGACCATTTTATTGAAGTATTTCACACTGACAAACACCAAAGTAGATGGATGTTTTATATGCAAATAAAACATGTCACCCGTGAGTGACAGCAATCTCAGCACTTTCACCTCAGAACACCTTAAAACAAATTAAAGACTCCTGTCATGGGTGAGCACTGTGCCTGTTGTTCCTCTGCCTGAGTAACAGGCAGAAAGTAGCAGCCTGTGAATGGGCATGGCATGGGGCCTTTCTTAGTTCTAGACTAACTCCACAAAAGGGCAAGGAAAAGAGTGGGACAGTAAAAAAAGAGGACTCTTCTTTCCCTGTCCCTGAGCATGTTCTTTCCTAGAAGTGGCAGGGAGATAAAAGAAAGAAAACTGGCCTTGGCTAGGCTTACATTATACCAGAAGATGTTACAGCCTTTCTAGTCCCTAAAAAAGGCTGGGCTTCTCTGGGACATATCATGCCACTCAGCATTTCCCGCCCCATCTCTTAGCTCAGAACTGTGCCTTGTAGGCACCATTCAGCACAAAGGATATTCAGCAAATTCCACTGGGTGAAACTGAACTACACGCCCACACCACCAGCAAGGGCATACTGCCATGCCTGAATGTACCGCCAGACTGGCCATTCAACATGTTGAAACACAGCACAACACTCAATGTGTCAGGTAACTACGTGCAGTTCTGATTCTACTACACAGCGTATGCTGTGCCTGTATTAAATTTTTTCACTTATGGAAGACCTTTGCAACAAGCAAAAACACTCCAATTGTTGCTTGTAAGCTACTGAATCTGAAAGCAGTCTGCATTAAAATGGTACGAAGAAATACTGAAAATAAATAAATGTATGATGTAACTAGCAACATAGAACATAGAAAGTTTCATTGCACTGGATAATCCAAGAACAAGTTATAGCTAAAGCCTATACTTTTAAGTTTAATATGGAAGATAAATAAATCATGTACCAAGGTTAAAAATAGTCTACTTAGTTGTTTTATTCAAAAGGACTTAATTTTTATATATAACAAAAATTACTAACTGAAGTTTATGTCCTTAATTCGGGAGGGACTAAAAGAACCAACTAGATTACAGCTGAAAACGGCAAACCAAGTTGAAAATACAACTCCGCTTTTTTTCTGCAACAAATCTTCCCAGTGTTTTCAGCACTGTCTGACACTGAGGTATCAGTGGAATTTTATTATTTATCCATTACAATGAAAAGTTGGTTATTCATTGTTATCAATATATTACTCTTAAAGAATAATTCTTAGCTACAGCAAGACTGCTTAGTGAGGAGGAAAAGACACTCATACAAAAGGAAAAAAAAACATTTTTAAACAACTAGTTCAGGACACCACAATGGAAGATGCAGGGACAAAACTTTTGCAGTCAGGTTCAGTTTATAATTTTAAAACATATTTCATGTCTCTCTTCCATAAAAGTGCAGTATGTTTAAAGTCACAAATATAAAACTCCATTAACAGAGTATCTACACTATAATTCTGCTTACATATTTGGTAGTACACTTAAATTACTTTTCTAAAAGAGCCATGCCTTGCAACATCTCTGTAAGATGAAAGGAGTCACAGGTCTCCCTTACATTAGTTTCACGTGGACCTGTAGGTCTCAAACTATGACAAGGTAAGTTATTTCAACATGAGGATGAGTCCAAGTTCTGAATAAGCATAGTGCAGTTAATCTTACAAAGTGAAGAAAAGCTCTGTAATGGCAGGAGCATTCTCTCTTGATGCTGCCAGCTGTATTTTAAAGAGTGTCTCTTTGTTGCTGTCTTCTCCTCTCCTTCCCCCAAAACTCCTCTCCTCTTTCATGCAATTCCCCTGCTGTTTCCTCAGCCCTCTAATGCCAAGTTCTGCTGCTGCTACCTTCATCCTTATTCCCCATGCTGCTAGTGTTGCTATTTTTCCAACCCCTCCCTTTCCTAAGCCTCTTCTCCTTCTCAGAGCATTACTGGGGGTGATAAGCCTGGAGCAACACTGAAAGAGGAAGGACTGTCATGAGGAAGCAGCAACAGTGGCTCAACACCATGGAGGTATCTTCAGATGGAGAGGCTGCTGCTGTTTCTCCAAACTCCATTGCTACCATTTGCCCACACAAGTACAAAGTTCAGGCAGTGACAGCATCAGCATGGGTCTGACAGTCATAACAAAGCTGAGGGACCTTTCTGCTTGCCTCTATGCTCCTTCATTCTGATGTGATCAACATCCTTTTGCTGACTAAACTACTACCACAATTCTCTGGTTTCAGGACCAACATGCTACCACCCTCCATGGTAAATAAAACATAAATATTGTATATAGATATATCTAAGTAAACTACTGAGTTGTTTATTTTTCTTCAAAGCAGTATTACAGAGCTGTTTTATCCAGCATGCTGCTGCACACCAGATGAATTCAGGTAAAATTTCATGGATTATAGGATTGAATGACAATGTAATGTTCTGAGCACAGGGCAGGATGTCATATCATGGTAATTCCCATCTTGTCTTTGACACTGCCATCAGTAGTCTCTGCTTTAGTTTCCTTACAAGAGCTGTTGTGTTACAGACGTGATATCAGATGAAATCAGCAAGTATCAGGTTTAAAAGAAGCAAAAAGCAGCACTTTTTCACAAGGCATAACTCAATGGTAGAATTTATTCCTACCAGAATTTATGGAGGCCAAAAATTTAGACAGGTTAAAAAACAAATTAGATACAAACATAGAAGAAAATTCCACCCATGACTATTAAATACAAAGACATCAACTCTGGGTCAGGAAGTTCCTAAACCCTCCTTACTGGAAGCATCTTTGAAGGAAGGAGAAGGAGGACCATCCTATGCATGTCCTTTTTGATGCAGTCTTCCCATTGGCATCTGCCACTAGACATATGGACATTTGGTCTGACCCAGTTCCACTGTTCTCATGTTCTAAATGGTTCACGTTTGGAAATATTTATATCTTTTTTTTAATTGGTAGAGTTTTAGTGGTAGATATCTGTTATTGATAGTCATTTACTCTTCAAAATATATGAAGCATTAACCAGCCAACTCCATGGAAATTTTCTTAAACAAAGGATAGTTTTTTAACTGTTCAGTTTATCAATCTGATAAATCTCATTTCAAGGTCTTCTCATTCTTTGTGGGACAGAAACAACTGAGCTAGCTAGGGTCATGCAATTTGTATAAAAGAAGCAAAAAAAAAAAAAAAAAAAAAATTTACCAGCAACAGCATTAAAAGAAACCCAGTGAAATTTAACCATCAAAGCTGAAGGATTCAAAACATTTAAATGCATTAGTCCACCGCTGAAGAAAAAAGCCAACAGTCAAATCAAAACACAATCAGAATATTTCAGGTTTCCTTTTGTGATTCCACCCATTTTAAAAATCTCTCACTTCTCTGTCTGAGGAAACAAGAAAGAAGGAATGACCTGCAGCCATGGGTGGAATTGTGGAGAGGGGCTCTACATGTAGGTTTTGCTATATTAAACACATTGGTGACACACTTCCCTAGTACATAATCAGAGCATATCAGAGAGATTCCTATCTTCCTGAAAGCTTAATAACCTTTGCATGCTATCACTGTCAAACACAAAGAATCACAGGCTTTACAGACCAGGCAGTGGGGAAAAGCTTTCCCAAAAATTGGCTATGCATGTAGAGATCACATGAAAATAAAAGGCCGGCATTTTGGACCAGAAAGAAGCTGCTGACAGTTACGTATAATTATAGAAATTTGCTTGTAGTTAATTTGAATCAACAGTAAATAATGGGTTTAAAATAAAAAGCTTGAGAATTAAGCTTATGGCAGCTATTTTGACATTTTGCTGAATCCAACTTCTGCAGAAGTTTTCATCTCATCTCACTTCAGAGACCTCTGTGGACCTCACACAGACCAATCTCTACCTGTTTTCCAGGTTCCATAACATCTCTCTGTCAATACTGACTTCTGAGAACACTTAACCCTAAAACTCTAGACAATACTGGGTAACATTCAAAGTATTGATCCTAATCCTCTGAGACACTCAAATAAACTGCTTTAAGACCGTTCCCAAGAGACCCAGAAGTCAGTCTGTCTGTCTCTCTCTCTAATATACCCCCACTCTTCAAAATACTGCTCAATATTAATTTCTTTACAGGCCATTATATTCCTCAGGCACCACCAGGGACAGAGGGGACCTTTCCCAGTAGTATGCCAAAGGGCTGTCTAAGCAACCTACAATGGTCACAGACCTTCCCACTTCCAAGAGAAAACTGTCAATATATTTGTTCTTATATAAATGAGTCACTGACACCTTTCCATCTGACACAAAAAACTTGTTCAGCTCTTTCCCTGTATATAGTAAGATACTCTACAGTCACTTTCAGTTTCTGAATTGAAATCCCTTCATTACATGTGCTATCAGGCATCCCTCTTCTCGTTCTATTACATGCACAATAAAACCAAGACATACAAGTATCAGCTGAATTATTTGTTCCTGTGTCTGGCTTGTCTCATTAGAATTAATATACTACACATGCTTTGTGTTAAATACTAGCTTCATATTTTAAGACAGCAAAGTCATAACTTACACACAATTTATGGCATTTTATCTTCAAACTTCAGCAGGTATTACATATCGTGTTTTCAGTACTGGTCAATGACTAGCTGTGTGACCTTGGGTGAGTGACAGCTTGTTTGCTGGATAACCTTCAAAAAGTAAATTAACTGCTGAGTGTCCTTGTTTCTCTTATCTCTGAAATCAGCATAAGACAAATACATTTCTGCTTTGAGATCGAAAGTCTTTTAGTAGCTCCTCCTGTGCCTTGGTGAATTCAGTGTAAACCAGGTGTACTACTGCTTACCCAGCATACATTGTGAGCTAGACTTGATTTCTGTGAAGTACTTTGACAGCTTTGGAAGTAAACTGCTATTACTACGGAATGTGATCAGGTGTATCAGGCAATGTACATGCTGCATTTAGAACCTAAGTTACCCTTACCTTAATGGCTAGATCACAATGTTCACTGGCGGTAGTCAGTTGTTCAATATGTCTATCCACTTCTGCTACCGATAAACTGCAGCTGCTTTTCTTCCTCCCGCAGACAACATTTTCCAGACCTGTCAGCACTCTTTGCAGTTCTGAATTCAAGTCACTACAGTTATCTAAAAGAAAGCAAAAAAACCCCAAAACAAATATTGCAACAATTATTGACTCAGTGAAAAAAAAAACTCTAAGCCAGGACGTGCCTGCTGCAGAACAGCTAGGACTGATACTGTTCAAGGAATGTCCTTGCAATCTGCCACTTTTTCCTCACTAACTGATAGGCTTAAACGCTGTAACCACATCAACTGAAATCATGAGTTACCTCCCATCTGACAAATAACACTCCCCCTACTTACCTGAAGTGTTCATTCTTTCTTCAAAAACCTCTCTTTTCTGAAGGACAACATTTTAAGACACCACATGCTCACATACTATGCCATTTCTTTTTTGTTATTCTTTTTGCCATTCAGGGCCTATTATCCTGATTTTATTACCCTCAAAGGTTTTTCTCTGTAAACTCAACATTTTTTCTGCCTGGTACATTCATTGACATTATGACTTGACATTTTTTCAGAGGAATTTTTGTGGTTGTACTTAGGCACTGCCTAATTTAAAAAAACCCTGGTGTTTGTAGAAATGATCCCTAACAACTGTCTCAGAGCTTATGTTTCATTCTTACAGCTTTTTCTTCTTCAAATGCAACTGCAGAATATTCAGGGATCATAACAGCACACCTTGTTCTTTGCTATGTTCCATACTACAACCATATTAGCAGCATATACAACGTTATTTTAATTATAAAATGGTGCAGAGAATCACTTCCTTTTCTGTCTTTAGGCAAAGCTCTTCCAGTGCCTTGGGCAGTGCCACAGGATCCTCCATTTCTGTGAAAATAAGTGGGTCTCAGTACCTTGCTAGCTCACTTCATAAATTATTTTCCTTTTTCTTGGGCTCACATCTGGCAACAGACAGTGGCAGTTCCTACTGCCGTGCTTTCTCTCAGATGTGCTAGTTAGTATTTCTGGCTTACTAGTTAAAAAGTTCACAATAACTACCAACTGTACAGGACACAAGTGGTGCACTATGAGACAGCAGTGCACCAGCAGTTCCTATATCTTACTGAAAACAGTGGCAAGCATTCTTGCTGGAGGGTGTTTTTCTATACTACTGCTGCAGGTGTTCCACCATGGTCAGAATTCCCTAGTAGCCCCATAGCTGTGGTTCTTATAGGGGACTAAAGTAGTGTGGCATTGAACTGTGTCTGAAATTTAACAGACGTGAGACACCAGGTTATTGTAGACTGCCTTGAAATCTCTGTGTGCAAGGCAAGATTGAAACTGGTTAGATGAAGGGATGAGATGATCAGAAAGTAAAAAACAGTAAACTTGTTACCACAAATCTAACTCCGCAGCCTAATGCGCATAAACATGAACCTATTGCTGACCCAAAAGAAGAGTTTAGAATGATGTCACAGTATTGTATGAAAAATGTGAAGGGGCAACATATACAGAACTTTACTCTTGAAGTCATATTCACTAGTTCCTGACTAGCAGCCACCCATCTGTTGTAGTAATAGCAAAAATCCCTTTATAACACTCACTTATGAGCAGCATATACCATGCAGGATTACTTGTACATTGTAAAACCTCTGTTTTGTTTGCTTGAATTTATTTGTTTCCATAACAGCTTCTATAACAGACATTTTGCCCTTTAAAGAACATTCACAAGACCTTGTACACTGAGTTTTTTTCCTACAATAACATTTTTCCCAGAAAATAAGGGTTTACAACAATACATTTCTCACAGAAAACCAGTACAACCCAATCAGAAGCTCTGCAAGACATACTGGAGAGCATTCATAGTTTTAGCTCTTGGTGGTTTATTGCCTGTAGCAATAGAGCAGCATATCCATATGCATTAGTGTATCATGACTTTTTGTTTTTAGTAACTTACTGATGCTCATTCCATTAGGGCAGTAAGCAAGGTCATGCACATGGTTATTAGATAATGATTTTTTTATCCTTACATACTTAAATCTAGATGGATAAATATATATATATTTTTTTGTGTATACATACATGTGTATGTACACACATACACATATATATACACACAAAAGGATTTATTTTCACAGGAGTATGAAAACAAAGCCCAAAAAGGACAGAGTTGATGCATAGAAGGAAAACACGGAAAAAATGCAAGAATCCCCAGGGTTAACATTCTTATTTTGTCCATTGCTGTATTTCATTTTATTGCCATGTTTCCCACTGTTCGCAGAAACTTAAATGGATAACTTGCTGTTAATGTACACAAACCCTGCTTCAGCTCCACCCCATGAAGAACAAAATCAAAGCCCTAACCCCAAAACAAACGCTGAAAAGTAAATTAACTTGAATTTTTTTGTCAAAAGAAAGGAAAAAAAAAAGGAAATAAAATTAAAGGAAAAGAAAGTCCTCATATTAGAATCTGCTCAAGTAGGAAATTAATAATAGGTACTAACTTCTGAGAGTAAAAATTTTCATTTTTTAAGAATATGAAAATTTCTACCAAAATAACTTAATTCTATGCAGTATTTTGTTAATTATACTTTGAATTTTGTATGTCAGACACTTCGTGATTACATTATTATTAATATTGTTCTATCAATGTTTCTAGAAATTAAAGACATTGAAACACAAATGTGCCACAGCAGGTCTTGCATTTATGAACAAATACAGCTCCAGAGCTGGTGCATTCATTTCAGTTTAAGAAATCATACAGAAAACCTCTTTGATATGGTTGCTTACAATATCAACATGTTTTCTACATTATTAAACTCCACTTGCGGGCAATGAATACTATGCCTGAAAGTCAGCCTACTCGCAGGTCCATTCCTCTAAAAGATACTCTACTGGAGAAAACAGCAAAAAGTTCTCAAAAAAGTAGTGCACTGCTCCAAACAAGTGGAAACTGTTTTAATACAGTTTCTTCTGTATACAAGTAAATATTGCATGTTGCATTATAACCATCAAAGCCTCACGTAGAGTTAATAGCTTAATATTTAAGTATCACAAGTTCTGCAACATTTCAATGATTTCCTAAAACACTGCTTGCGTACTGTATCACCCACAGAAGCTCCCATGCACCCAGCTAGTTTACCTAGGGAATGAAGACCAACTATTTGGTTTTGAATATAACTGAAGAGAAATAGTATTCTGAAGAGAATCCTGGAAATCAGTCATAGTGAGGATTACACCAGACTTCTGCTAGTCTACAGCTATGGTACTCAGCAATTGTGCCCAAACACATTATCATACTGAAGGCTTACTATCTCCTCATGCTTATACTGCAACCTTCATGGAGTAATTATTCCATACTTGGAGGTTCTTCAAATTATCAGTAAATGTGCTTGTGTGACAAAATGGATGAAATTCTGAAGGAAAGATGTCTGTCCTCTTAGTTCTTAACAAGAAAAAAATTAGTTACAGACTGTTTGGAGATGGTCCCTCCTTGCACTATATTTGAACAGCTTGGGTCAGATTTATACTTGTCTAAATCCATTTCAGTAAGCTATCCCTAGTCCATACTTTAAAAAGGCTCTCCACTTTCAAAAAGTGCAGACATCCTTTGTAATTAGGCTGTAAAAGACCTGGACAGACAGTTCCCTTCCCCATGCTTTTCCCCACAACTTTTACTCTGTCTGCAATTCTTTTCTAGAGTTAGACTACTTTACAAGCACATGTAAGGTATGTGAATAGCTTTTTTCTCCCTCTTCTTTCCCAGAAGTCATGAGCTCTCCTGAACAATCATTCCATTTTAGACTCCATAGCTATTCCACATCAAGGCACAGCGGTTATGTCACACATAATTTCATAGTCGTGGAGAAGTTCAGCATTTGTTGTGATTAACACAGCCTAGATTCATTTATTTCCTCACCAAATGTTTAGATTTGCATTTCAAAGGTTATGATGCCTTTCTGCTGTGAGAAGGCATCATGTGTATTAAGAAGCATAACTCACCCACATCTGCAGTGACCATGGTGGACTGATTCTCTGGTACCGAGACAGAATTCTGGTCCATGCTGCGTGAGTCTTCGTTAACCTCATGCTGGCTTTGGCTGAGCTCTGACCGCAGCTCTGAATACTCATCTTCCTCCCTGGGAGAGAGAACAAAGCCAGAATTAAAATCCTCTGAGGAAATTTGTATCTCCGTGACACTTATTTCAGATCTGTAAGCTGAGCCACAGGATACAATCCACACAAGTATAAGTGTTTTGTCCAGCCAGTAGAGAAGGGTTTATACCCTTCAAAGCAACAGTGCTATGCCCACAACACCCACTTGCAGCAGCCAGTGCCTGGTTTCCACTTTTTTATTCCCAAATTCATTATCACTCCAGACCACTGTACAAGGAAACAATGGCTGGAATTGAGTGCAAGCAAGGATGCGTGCAAGAAGGACACACACTGCTCTGCAATAACTCCCCAACTGACAATTCTTAATCAGCACAGGTGGCTTTTGATCCCAAAGTGGATTAGGAATAACCAATTTTGGTCTCTTTCTCAGTTCGAGGATGCCATCGGCTTGTGTACAAAGCAAGTGTGCACATGCACGTACCTGCATATGTGTATCAAAATGCTCTTGGGGACAGGTAGGTTTTTCATTTTCTCTTCTCCAAAGAAAGAGAACAGATAGTGACTATAGCACTGAACTGCTGGAGTTAGTGGAAAATAAAACGCCTCAATTACTTAGGTTTTAACTTATTTGTCAAGCTGGTTCTACTAAAATAATTGAGGACACAGAATACTTTAGCTAAAGCTAATGAGCTTAAAAAATTAGGGCTTTTCCCTCCTGTCTCCACATGAAGAGTTCAAAGCACTGGGAAAGAAGATAAGTAAATGAATAACAGCTTTGCCTGAGAACATTTGTAAACATTTTTTCTTTTGATCCACTTGCTGATTTGACTCAGAATTTTTTTTTTACTTCCATAGTGACTGTTTTGACATTAAAGTATGTGTTTAAACATGAGAAAAACACCAGCTTACCCAGGTGCAGAGCCCCTCTGATAAGTAAGCAAACAGCCATCATTTTGCTACAGACTAAATCAAATGCAGAGATTAATTTTGCTGCAGATTCAGCAGAAAAGTATGAGAATGGAACTGTCTGGATTTGGAAACAATAAGAAATAGCAAAGAGCTATCTGGGGATCTGCATCTGGGAAGGGCACCTGTAATGTTATGTCTGCTGTGTGTATGCCACACGGTGATGAGTATTTCTTGCAGAAATATTGCAGTATTTAGACTGGAGGTGTGTCTGGATTTGCCAGGCAAAATAGCAGAGAAGATGGTCCATACATACAGGGAACAATGACAGAAGTAAAATCTGCTCTCAAAGTAGCAGAGGTAACAATTTATGAACCAGGCCAACTCAAAAAAGGAATTTTAGCTTGCTTGCCAAGTAGGGTTTCCCCAAGGTACTGAGATGTAATTTCTGCAGGAACTGTTATGCTCTTCTACCCCTTATATGTGCTTCAGTGCAAAGGAAGTCTGACTTTATCAGAAGCACTTAGTTGCCTATTATTAAACAAAAATGCAGGTCAGCTGGTTAAAATTGAGATTTAGATCAAAGAAAGCTCTTTAAGGTACCATGCAATACATGTTTAAGAAAGTGTGAGAACTAAATCATGAATAGCAGGAATTAAAACAGTGTAACGAAGACATAAGTGTGAGTTAATGTTCCATGAACTCATTTATTATTAGCCACAGCACAAGCCAGTAGTAATTAGCTTTAGACAAAAACAATTACGAAGCACTCAAACAGTTGCATTTTTTTGATCTGAAGGGTAATGAATTTTTTCATTTACAAAACAATCAGTCCTACATTTTTAAAACCTGAATTACCTCTACAAAAGGACAAGAGGCTATATTGATCATAAAACAATGTCACACACAATAATAATATCTCACCACTCTTCTTTGGCTCTTGTTGCACAGATTTTTTGTTTAAAATCCAACACAGCTTCATCTAGCTAGCACTAGTACTGTTTTTTCGGTTTAAGCACCCTCAGCATCTCAGGGCAGTTGAAAAGTATGTCACACAGCAGGACTCACACCCTTCCGATGGCTCAAGCGAGCAGTCAGTTTCTGAATGAACTAATATTTCTAAGACCTGACCAGAAAGATCAAAAATCTATTTCTGGTCAAGTGACAGCAAGGTCAATTGGTCTTTCCACCACCAGTCTCACAGGGGGCAGACTGAGGGCTAAAAACACAAGGGGGAATTCGAGGGGAGCAATGCACCACAAATATAAATTCTGCTTTTAAAACTGAAGTTGGCAGAAGATACTGTTTGAGACTCCCCTTTCCCCAGAACAGGAGAAGAGTCCCCCAGTGGCATTAGAAATGCAAGGCGCTCAACAGCTGATGATGACTAGCCATTAAAGGTGGGGGCATTACAACTTCTTTGTTGCTGCCATCATCTAGGACCTGGCTGGAGAAAGCAGGTATTTGTTCTCCTATGGGCTCTGATGGTTCCCAGCTGCTGGAATGTCATGGTGAGTTGGAAGCCATTAAGATCAGACCAAGTGGTTCTAAACACCGAGAGGCCTGGGATCAATGTTGGAGCAAAAAAGTGTTTTTTACAGGTACATCTGCACTTATTGCTTTCCTCATGTTCAGGTGCAACCAAGGATCGCAACTGCTGCACAGACACTGAGAAAAACTTGATCAAATAGTGAACAAAACAGCACACTTTCAGCATCCTTTCATACCACTGATGAGTTCTGCCAGGACGCTGGCAAGGTGCACATTCTCTTCACAGCTGCAAACAGCTCATAGTTTCACATTTTAGGTGCCAGCAGTTCTTCAACAATCATTTTACTTGAACAAGTATTTTCAAAGCATTCTAAGTCCCTCAGATAGAAAATACTACAGGTGTATGTGCACTGCAAGCCCGAGATTGACTGCTCCCTGTGTATAAACACTTGAGGTCCCTCTGAACTAGTTCACTTGTGAACAAATAGCGACACACTTGAGACAACACGGGAATTAATCACTGAAGGCAGGTGGGGCTGCACATTGTATGCTGAAGCCAACACTATCACACCCACACTGCCATTTAAATTGAACCCAAGTAGCTTCCACCTAGCACATATTTAGAAGCTAGAATCAGACATCTAGATCATTGTGTAAATATGACTATAAGCGCCATGTGTTATTTTTTTGTGATGCTGTAGTCTATTCACTCTCCTTCTTCCTCATTAACTCCAACACAACCTACTTTCTGAATATATTTCAGATTAAAAGCTGTAAGTCTGAACAAATGGTTTTACAGAAATGGGTTACAAGCTTCTTGACAAGTGTTTCAAATAATCCTTAGCAGGCACCAATATTCAATGGAGTGTACTTCTGTTTGTTAAAGTTGCTTATTTGCACAGATGTACACAAACCGCCAGCAGTTTAGAAATAAAAGCAATTTGATTTTTCCTTTTGCTGAACCTCAGTTTGACATCTAAGAAAGACTGTCAGTCATAGGCTGAAGTTGCTTCTGCACAACCAAGTTACAGATGATTTTGCCAGCCAAAGACACGATTAAGAAAAAAAAAAAAGAGTTGAGTTTGAATGAATCTAAGGCAGTACTAAAAACATCTGAAGTCAGAAACATTCACCTTTAACTTAGACATAATTCCCTTTTAGTATACTACTGTGTAATTTGGAAATCCCTTCTGTGCTTCGGAGTTATCAGGTGTATCCTTTATGTCCAAGTATTTATAATATGACTCTCGAATTGGGAAGATCCATATGATTGGCTTTGCTGTCTTCTAAGTTGTACACACTTGGAGAGAAAATGGGAGTAGGCATACACCTTGTCAAAGGACAGAGTCCTTTGCAATGCAAAAAATTTGTCTTCTGCAAATTGAAACAGCAGAAGTAGGGGTAACACTGCCACCAGCATCCATTCAACACACTAACAGGAACCCCAAGCTAGCACCACTCAGTGAAAGCTGTTCAATTTAAAAGAAGCTGACAAAATGTGCTCTGCACAATCATCATAGGCTCTTCTGCCCAACAGTCTTGCAGAGTTTGACAAAAGCATGTGACTTGAGTTTTACAATGAACTTAAGTAAAATAATAGCCACCTCCTCTCACTCTCTCCCTAATAATGTAGACAAGAACAGTGAGACACTGTCACACAACTATAATTTTCCAAGAAAAAACAGAGCCATGGTTTATGTCTCCAGACTGCTCAAATAAAAAAAAGCATCCTCATCCTAGTGGATCACTTCTTCAGTGTCTTTTTGCTCCCAAATTGCTACCTTCTTGCGCTGATAGTGGATAAGTTCTGCACTGACACACATAAAGAACTAGGCAAGCAAGAGGCTTGTCAACTTGCACAGTATGAGTATAGGCAACTCTCTTTTTAGCCTTAATATCAAATCAGTTACAGCTGTATTTCAGGTTTTTTTTGGTGAGGTTGGGCTTCCAAACCAGCTGGGCTGTCCAGAGCAGCAGCAGGGAGATGAGACAATTGCAGATGAATGTTGGCTTGCTCCCACAACCATGGTGACCTCATTTTTCTTAGGGAATGCTGGAAGAACGTAGTGTAAGAGCAGCAGCTAACTTCATGGGGCCACACACATGGAACTTGTTGTACCCAAGAAAGGGCTAGCAAACCTAGAACAATCCTGGAAACTTCTAAAAATACTCCTGTAAAATTACTGTTACTAAGATCAGCATATCAGATACACCTGGGAAGAGGCACAGGCATTGATATGTGACTTAAGCTCTCTTCTAGAGCTGGCATTACTAAACCACATGAGCAAAAGCCATTACACTTCAAGCTGTGTAAAACCCCTGATATTGCAAGGGGAAAAAAAAAACCCAAAACCAAACCCCAAAAACAAAGAGAGAAAAATTCTCGGAATGGAGAATATTAACTAGCTTATACAGCCTGCCAACACTCCTCAAACTGTCGCAATACCTTATTCAGATTTAAACACTCTTTCTGCTTAATTTCTGCCCTACTTTCTGAGGGTACTACTCACACTCAAACAAAGAGCTACAAATTTAAAGATAATACAGCTTAAGACAGATAGTCAAATACCATCCATGAAACTCTGGTTTCTTCTAGTTGTTTCCAGAACATTTTTGGGTTTTGGAAGGAACCATGAAGAATGTCATAAAGCAGCAGTACATCAAGCTACATGTTCGTTTATTTTTACAGCCTAAAAACAATACATGAAAATACTGAACAATCTCTGTGTCAGCACTGGGGAAACATTTATCTGTTGTGCAATTAATGTGAACTCAAGAAAACTGTTTCCAGAAAGACAGCCTAAATTTTGTGATAGCACAAGTAAAGCCTCCACTCAGTACTACTTGCAGGTATCCAAGAGTCAAATCAAAACTAAAATCCCTCCTGATCTAGAGAAAATTATAAATGCTGAGGCCGTAGCAGGGCCATGCTCCCAGAACCCTTCCTCTCAGGACTTTTGTTCCAGCTCCCCGGCTCACAGTCCCCATAGCGAAGGGTGGAGTGCTGTGAGTCACACCTGTCCCAGCAAGGACAGCAATTACACCACCCTCGCTCTGTGAGATGGAGCAGCTTCTCAAGAGTGACGCAAGTAGATCCCAGAGCAGATTTACAGAAAGTTACAGCAGGAAGTAGCAGTTTTCGTTCTTTCAGTTGTCTTTACAAACCCTACAGAATCCTTCCAATTCTACCTCTGCTTGCCATTTTTAGGAGGAATATTACTCCTCTGTTCTCCAGACACCAAATCATTGGCTTGCCAAAGAAAACAATCTATTCCAATCATTAAAGGAAATAAAAAATCCACTAACTTAATAAACATTTTTGTTCTTCCTAATAAAAGCAGAACAAATAAAAACAAGAGGAGGCATCCTAGCTGTCTGAGCAAAATGAGCTCTCATACAATAAGACCAAACAGGTGGGGTACGACAGTGGTGTGGCACCTGTTGCAGCACTATTATTCTGATGCCTTCAAAAGCCTACACACCCCGAAGGGGCATCAAAACTGCACTTTTCATGAGAAGCAGCATGCACTTCCCATCAAGCTCAGTTCTTATGCCTCACTTTCCTGTGCATGCCACAGCTGACTTGTTTATGGACGTGGTTAAACATTCACAGTATCCACCCGATTCCAGTATTTTGTAATTGAACACCACTTGACATTTAGCTTGCCACAAGGACTCCAAACAATTTTTATGTATTCTATGTAATATTTTTCTTAAATGTCTTGGAGTTCTTCTGCCATTCAAGAAAAAAATATCAATGCAGCTCTCATGCTTCTCAGATTTTGCTTTTCAACCCGTCTTTTCAATTGGTAGAACTTTACCAGAGAGGAGGGAAGGATGGGCAGCCAGTATCATGCTGAAAAGAAAGGTGACTTGAAACAAGACAAATGGGAATTTCGTCTGCAGAGGTGTCAAGCATGAATGAACAAGGGAGTCACAGGGGTTTCTTCAGAGAAGTACTACCAGTTTAGAAAATAATTACCTGAAAAAAATCTCACCATGATCGTCGCTAGTTATGACCATCTCAGAGTTGGCAGTATTTAGCTTCTTAAATAATATTACCATAATGCGATTCTAACAATGGTTTTGTAGTGGTATAAATGCGTGAAGATACCTTCTCTTACTTATGGTACACAAAACTTTTTCTTTGTGCATATAAATATTTTTGTGAAAGGTTAACTGAGTTGTTGTAACAACATTGCCTTGTGCTAGCAGAAATGTTTACAAGGAAGAACAAATGAAGCAGTTATCAAAAAACTTGCAGCTAATAGGCAAGGAAAACTGAAAATTTGCTACATGGGTAGAGCACCATGTCAATATTACCTACGGAAGTGTCAAATCTAATTTCATGGTCTCTAGAAAATCCATATATTCTAGTAGTTCAGTTGCATCCTCACAAGTTAAAATTTAAGAAGCTCCTTCCTCGTTCTAGCACAATTTTCTCTAGGTTGAGAATAATGGATAAACACAAGTGAGGAAAAATAAGTGTTTTCCTGTAGTCAAATGTAAAGTTTATTTTAACACAGTAACAAGTAATGACCTCGTGTAATACCCCAAGCGTTGCTGCTCCAAGGACAGGCAACAATGTGATTCGCACCATTGTGTTTTGTGACAAACACCAGTGCGAGTAGATGCAAAACGTACTGAAACCCATTTGAGCCATATTTCTCACCCCAAGTGATTTGGCTTAGGTGATCTATAGGATGCCACAAAATAAAGGTAAAAGCAGACGCGCAGTCTGGGTGGTTACATCTTCCTTTATCCACCACTATCACTTATCTGGTACCCTGGCATGTACGTTACGCTAAAGGAATATTTAGATGGCACAGTGCAGTCCTTTGCAGTGTTCATTAGGCTTTGCAAAGTGTGATTTTGCCAGAGAGAATGTAGCACTTCTGAGCCTCGGGATGATACTCTGTCGAACACATACCTTAATTATGGGCAGCTACTCAGTACCAGTCATAACAAGCCTAACTACCTTAAAGTCGTCATCAAATTTATTTAGAGTATAATTCACACTATATTTTGTACAATTCTTGCATTGGCCCAGAATTTCCAGAAAGTTGGTGTACCTTATTGTTGTTCCCTGTAGTCGATCAATTTTCTTATTTAATTCAGCAATGATACTGTGCAACTCTGTGATTCGTTCCTCATAGCGCAGTGTTGTTCGCTCCTGCACGTCTTCATGCTCTCTCATTAGGTGGGATTGTTCACACTAAAGCAGAGAAGCAAGAAACAGAAAGGGTCTTATGAATAACTTCATAGAGATCAGATACAAGGCAAAAGTGCACACCATTAATGGTTTTCTTACTCATCAAACCAACACTGCCTTAGCAAGAGAAAAGGACAGATGCAAAATATTGACAGGAACACAAAGGTATGTAATTACAAGACTTTAAGAACTGAAAGATTATGCAGTGTACTTTTATTATGTTTTTTTTCTAAAGGGCAGAAGTTGCCCTTCCTGCTTGAACAAAAAATGCATTTGCAACTCAAAATAGCTATAAATATCTCATCTTTGAATCCCTGAGATTCATGATGCATCATGAATCTTCAATGACCTTCCCAATGTGGTCTGAATTAGAACAAGTCCTAAGGCAGAAACAACATTGTTATAAAGAAAAGTAACCATACTTTGAGGTGATGACTTATTCTCTCGTATGAGTATTTTTCATTAGCCTTTAAAGATAACATAGCATATTTGTTATTATTCTAATCCTCTACAATAAAATGCTTATTGTTGGAACAATTAAAAGGCTAAGTGGCTACTTGTTTGTTATACGTATCACAAAATCCTCCTTTTTCTTTCCAACAGAATTTTAAATCCAGCCTCTCTGGCTTACTCTTCACACCAGCAAACACTCTACTTCAATTACAGCAAACAAATACAATCTACTGCAATTACAATCCAACAGTGTATGCTGACTGAAGTTATCCTTGGTAGTGGCTGGAAAGAGCAAGACTTCTAACTTTTTGCTTCTGACCCCGTGCAGGAAACAGTCAAGCCTCCTTGCAACCACAGAATGGTATGTACTATGCTATCAATAAAAGAAAATTCACAAGCCAACTGACAGTATAAAAACCATTCTCATTAATTGAAGACCTGCAATGTAAGATCCTAGCAGCATTTCTAAGGGCTACAATTTATAGCAATGTATGAGGTCCTCCAAAATTGCTGCATTAAAAATTATTTTTTTGAATCACATAAACACTCTATACAGAGGTAACTCCTTCAACCCTTTCTATCATAAATACGAAGATTATACCCAAACTAGCAGGTATGCCAGAATTTTCATAGTTTGCCTCATGCTTTTTGGCCACTCACATTCACAGCTTGAGAACATTGTCTGCATAAAAGGCTGCTTTAAAACTAAAATTTACATTGTGCTTCAATAAGATTTTTCTTCTAAATTTTAAATAAAATTCATTTCAATATTTTTAAGTTCCAGGAATATGCACGCTGAAAGGTAGCCCAGACGTTAGAGTACCCTTCCACAGACTACAAGAAAAGAGTTTCTTACTCCAGCTGGAGTCAAAAGCACTTTCACCTACACTAAGACAAAGAGACCATATCTTCACACTGAAGAGGAGAGCAAAGGGTCACATTTTAGAAGACTGATAATGTTTCCCTGGCTTTTAAGACTTTGTGTTTGCAACTGACACAGTTACACATGTATATTATAATGACTGTATTGTAGGATCATTCCACAATTTATTTCTCACTTTTCCATATCTTAAAATTGTATCCAGCTGAAGAACTACCACAGCTCTTAAAGTGCAGAAATAACACAGAGAAAATGTTTAAGAAAATCTTTAGAACAGATTTAAGTGGAATAAAGTGTTGCTTATTCTGCCTTTCTAAACCTAAATTTCCTCTGACACACACTGATACCCACAAACGCTGCCTAAGCATTATCCAGATCAATCAATTATGTACAGTTTTTTTCCTTTTAAACCAAAAGGATGTTTCAGATGGAGTGTGTAATAATTATTTTCAGACAATAAATAAAAACTCTATCACAACAATTTTTGTCTTTCTAAGCTGTGCACTGAAAAGCAGAATTTGTTTATCTTGACTGAAGATATATGGACTCTTGCTAATGGACCTCAGCCACATTACCGGACTTGCTTTCTGTTTTCTCCAGCCATTTCTCAGTCACCATTTTTCAGGATAACCATAATTTACTGACAGACATACTTTGTGAACAACCAGCAGTCTAGTAATGTAAGACAACAGCTTCACATTTGATTTTTTAAAAGGGCTCTTGGATTATCTTGGGCAAAAGTAACTGGAAAAGGCAGAAAGGAAGCCTCTGGGAAAGACAGGACATGATGCTAAGAAGGACTGCTGTGCCTTGAAGGTAAGTACAGAGTTACGCCTCGTTAAGTTTTGGTCAGCCATGACAAGTCTCAACTAAAAAAGGCAAAAGCATCCAAACAATGGAAACATAGTTCAGTAAGAATCCCAAAATGCAGCAATGGAAAATTCTTCTTGTTATACAGGATTGCTCCTTATTATGGAACATTCATCCCAAAGCTTAAAAGGGAAAAGAAGCAAATGCATGTTTTGGTACCCATTGCTAAAGTGTTTTTTTTTCCTCGGATACTGAACCTGCTTATCATCCTTTTTAGTTTCTGTGTCCTTTGAGCCTCAGAACTATGATCTGCCACCTGTTCCTTTTTCTTTCCAAGGTGTACACATTCAGCTCTTGCAATTTATTTGCACGTCAGTCACACAATCTTTTTAAGATAAATATCTCACACCCTTTTCCTCATCCCTTTTCCAGCCTCATTTAAGTTCTGATCAAAACCATTACGAGCTCTAATTCTCTGAGAAAGCAGACACAGGGATAAGCCACTGAGAGGCTGCAAAAGATGAGCAATTGTTGAGGTCAGGAGAGAAGTTTCCAGCAGAGTTCTCAGTGTAAGTGACCCTTGGCTGGTTTTTGGTACAGACTAAAAAGGTTGTTCCAATTACAGTATAAATTAACAATGCCTGGAAACACCTTTGTCTGACTTCTTGATGCTGGGAAACAACCACAAGAGCAAGAAGAGTATGAGGGAGAATGATGATAAAGAAAATATTTTAACACAAGGATATTGCCACAACACATGATTCTAGTGCCTATTAATGTACACAAATTCCTAGCGCAAGAAACACTACCAGTGCAAACCTTTGTTAAATTTGCAGTGTTCAGCCACAGGACAAAAAAAGAACCACCCTTAGCAGTGCTCACCCTGGCTAAGAGAGCCCCCAGTGCCTCAGGCCCTGCAGAGACAAACACTGGCTATGGCATTGTTCACCAAGAATACAAATCACCACCTGAAAGAGCCACAATGATAAACCTGTCTAACAGGCTCACAGGAGCTAAAAATCTCTCAACTAATACAGTATTTTAATTTGAGTGGCAGATTTTAAAGTGGCAATCCATTAATCTAATTTTAAGTATAAACACAAGTCCATCGTGCCAAATCCTCAATCATGAAAACATGCATGGTTAGAGTTAATTGTTTGGTGATATATCCTGTGTATACTTAATGTGGAAAAAGAACACAAGTACAAGGACTAATCCATGTGAGATAAGGACATCACAAAACAGAACGAGTAATTTCAACATTCATTTGAACACCACGCATTTCTATTTCAAGTTACTTCATTAAATGAGAAACTGAAGCCTTCCTGTGAAGTTCACATGTTCTTATATGCCTACAGAGTGTTGGTTTTATTCTTATACTGAAATTTTGCTGTCCCTCCCTATATTCTGAGTAACTGAGAGGATGGTAAAGAATTATTACTGCAGTAATGGGACTAACTGCTGTGTGATACAGGATCGAGGATGATGCAGCACAGTCTTTCTTACCCCGTGCCTAGAGCTATTATAAAATTCCAAAATTCAAAGACTAAGCACAAAGAATGAGAGAACAGGTGTACCTTGTGAAAGGAGATGAAATGATAAGAAAGATGTGATAAGTGAACTGTCTATTCTTGTTGTATTTGCTGAAACGTTGTGTGTTATTAAATCCCATGTTCTATCATAAAACTGCAGAATGCAATGTCACAGGATGCCAAGAATGTAGATGGATTAGAAAGATTAGATAAATCCATGGAGGATAGGACCATAGAGGACTATTAAGTGTGATGCAGCCTCCTGCTCACAGATATTGGCAGAAAGGTGGGGGAGTATGAAGGAGGACAACTCTCTATATGCTCTCCCTTCAGACATCCACCGTTTATCATTATTATCAAAGCCAGGGTATCGTGCCAGACAGAGCTAGTATAAAGCACTACTTTTCTTCTCATAACCACAGAAAGAGTTTTGGAAGAAAACATTAGTTGTGGTTGACCAGTACTTTACAGCAAATTTCATTCAAGAGATCATTCTGTTGCCAAATCATACACCGATACAAACATAGGGAGACAAGGAGATCTGCTGTCTTTCTGAAATAATAGAAGGGTGTAGACAAACAGTATAGCAGGTCTCCACAGACTGCAGTTTTGGAAATCATCATGATACAACAACCAGTAATCGTCCTTTTACAAAATTTGAAGCGCAGGCTATTCAACTATCTTTCTTCACCATTTGTCATCTGTTACCGGAATTGTGGTTCCCCAAATCACCTTTGCTCTGCAAATCACTAATCATTTCTTCCAAACTGTCTCACATGCCTCATGAAATGATGGGAAAGGTATTACCAAAAATGTGTTTTAAGAGCTAATTGTTCCAGTGAGCATTTACGACGCCAGTTGAAATGAAACATGTGCTGCTTTTGTAAGTATAGTCCAGAGGCAGAATAGAGATTTAATACTGACCCACTAGCATCTGAATATGGTTATGCAGAACCTCAAACACCTCTTATTTAATTCATGTGTTCTGAACTTCTGATTTGCATTAGTGAGGAAGAAATGCATTAGACAGAGGCTGTAGAGGAAGAAATGATACGATATGATACACGATACAAATTTGGATGAATCTCTGTGGAGTGGGAAGAAAAGTTCAAAAAATTATGTTAAGTGGAGCATCTACTTGGAAGTGATGCAGTTAGAAAAAGAACAAAAGGTGGTTTCACTAGAGTCTGTCTCAGTACTTAAACATCGCCAACACATTGAATATATGACCTGTGCTTGTTTAATGGCTTATTCCTTTAAGAAAGAGGGTATTTTATTTAATGCACATCCCCAAAAATTTCTATCCACTTGAGGGCTTTTTTAAAAAAAAACTGAAAAGAGCTAAAGCATTAAAACTTTATAGAAATTGTTCATTAAAAAGTATTTTTTTATCTGAAATCTAGCTATCATGCTAGCTTTCAGATATTCTGATTTTGTGTTATTCACAGTTCAGGTAGCAGTTGTCACTACGCCTGTGTTCACAAGCACACAGTCCGAGATCTTGTAAAAACCCTCAGCTTTATAAATCAAGCACTACATAAACATGGTAACTGGTAACCCATCAAAGAAAACACCAAACAAGCTCATGCTAACAGAGCATGTGTTAATTAAGGATCAGTCCTTAATCCCAGTCACCATCAGCGGGGATTCATTACTGTATGGGAGCACCTACAAGGTACTCTTCATTGGCTGGGAGGCGATATATGTGTTTTTAAACAAAGATTTGGAAATAAAACACTAACAAAAACTTGTGGTTAGCACAAGACCCCGCAGAGCTATAAATAACAATGAAGTCAGTGTATTCATGCAGAATGATGTGGATCATTTGGATACAGTGGATCCATTCAACTGTTCAATGATTGTCAAATGCAGCCTCATATCAAACCGTATGTCAGAAAGAGGACTCTATCTCAGAGTGCACTAGAGGTTAGAAAAGGCTCTCAGGATTATAGCTGATAAACAGTGTTAACTCCTAGCTCACATATTGAAGGGAATAAAAACATGAAAGTGATTTTTATTTCTGGATGTTGCATTGATAGTCTGCAATAAGAGTATCACTTACAAGCCCCAAAACCTTAAAGGTAGCTGAAAAAAATATCAGGGAATGTGGACAAGGGCCAAAATATGGTTGGAGGACTGAAGCAAGAGCCTTAATACCTAGACTGCTTAAATATTTCTACATTTGGCTTGAGTTCAAGTAACACACATATACAAGCCCCTACCAAAATGCCCTGAATACTGAAGACTCTAAATACACAAAATCACAGAATGGCTGAGTTTCACAGGGACCTCTGGAGGTCATTCATCAAACCCCTTACCCAAATCAGGGAGGGTCACCTAGAGTACGTTGCCCAAGACCAGGTCCAAGTGGCTTGAGCACTCACAAGATTGGAGATTCCACAACCACTCTGGGAAACAAAAAAGATGCTATACTTAACCAGACAAAATGCTTTGACTGTCATGGTTTAGCCTCAACAACTCAGCACCACACAGCTGCTCACTCACTCCCCCACCACAGTGGGATGGGGGAGAGAATCAGAAGAGCAAAAGCAAGAAAACTCAAGGGTTGAGATAAGAACAGTTTAATAATTAAAATAAAATAGTAATAACAACAATCACATAATGAAAAGGAAAATAACCCCGGGGCAGGGAGAGGGACAACACCAAAAAAAAAAACCCCAAAAGTGCTGCAACTGCTCACCAC
This sequence comes from Morus bassanus, assembly GCA_031468815.1. NCBI lineage: Eukaryota > Metazoa > Chordata > Aves > Suliformes > Sulidae > Morus > Morus bassanus. The sequence goes on along the minus strand of CM062600.1, from coordinate 24,191,720 downwards.
CCGCCGACCAACACCGCCAGTCCCTGAGCCGTGATCACTGCTTCCCCCGGCCAACTCCTCCCAGTTAATACACTGGGCATGATGCCATATGGTATGGCATATCCCTTTGGCCAGTTTGGGTCAGCTGTCTTGGCTGTGCCCCCTCCCCTCCCGGCTTCTTGTACACCTGGCAGAGCATGGGAGGCTGGAAAAGTCCTTGTCTGGTGGTGTAAGCACTACCTAGCAACAACTAAAACATCAGTGTGTTACCAACATTATTCTCATACTAAGTCCAAAACACAGCACTATACCAGCTACAGTGAAGAAAATTAACTCTATCCCAGCCCAAACCATGACAGTAAGTATAAATGAGTATATATTTTGAATTGGTTTTGAAATGTAAAGTACTTATAAAAGGTACTTGCCAGAATGACAGTATCTGAAAACAAAGGTTGAGAACAATAGTTCAGTTTTCCCTGTTTGCATTTGCCTCTCTACATGTAACTTGATCTGAAAAGATTATTTTTTTGAGATCTGTAAAGCATTAGAGTTCAGACCTTATCCTTATTTAATCCCTTGGCTTTCTACTGACTGTGTTTTCCACAACAGATACATATAAACTGGCTTACTAGAAGCTAGGCTGAGATGACAAATAATTTCTCATATACCACCAAAGCACTGCCAATTGGCAATAGCTTTTGATCAGCACTAATTTGTGCTGTGTTTGAATCTGACCCAGGAGTGGAAGGCTCTGCCATCAGTTACCTAATCCACTGAGAGTATGCTGAAATTTTTATATTCTAAAATATTTCAAAGCAATCACTGTTTGTATTGGCTTCAAAATAAAACTAATCTAATTCTTTCTTGGTATTTTTTAGAAGAATGTCATCAGCACATAAAACTTAAAACCCATGGCAACTATGTTTCTTGCAGTCATAAAATTCTTTTCACTTGTGACATTTTTCAGATATTTTATCCTCTCCCCACATACCATATTCCTCTCTGAAGAATAAGGACAACACAAAACCAAGGACCATCTTCAGAATCTTCAACTATTGCTCACCTGTGCTTTTGCCAATTTCTTTTCCAACAGGTCACGCTCCCTTTCTGTTTGTTGAAGACGTTTATTAAGCTCCACTATGTCTCCCTTTAATGAAGCCAGGGCTGCTAAATGAAGCTAGAAGACAAAAGGAAAGAAACAAATTAACCAATTCACAAGCCATGTAGCAGTAGCATTTGAAAGAAGATAACAGTATTACATAGCAGCTACAATATCTGTGGATTTCTGCAGAGGTTAATAGGAACTTCAGTGTAACAAAAGTCTAAAAGAAATCCACATGCTACTAAATACTTTTTACATGTGATTCTCCTCTCTAGACAGCACACACATTCCTTCATCAGAAAACACAATATAAGGATAAATAAAATGAAGTATAATTCAGCTGGAAATGTGTAGATTAGTTCACATTAAACGTTAGTTTAATAGGAATTACCTTGAGTCTTGTGTTATAAAACCTTACATTAGATGTTGACTTAGAATTGTATTATAAAAGAAGGTGTGTCATGTTTTGATGCCTTCAGACATATAGAGGTTATTAGTTTGGTGAAGGGAATAATTCCATGCATAGGATTTGGTTTTATTTTGCAACTAAAGCTTACTCCACTTTGAGCTCCGTAGTTGTTGTTCTCTTCTGCCTCACGTCAGTGAGTTTCAATGATTCTAATCTACTGAAGCCACACATGAAGAACCTGAACTGTTTTTCTTTCTGCAGTAGATCCTTTCGATGAAAGACATGTTCTAACTTTAACTGACAGCATGTGGAAATATATGGCAGACTAGGGTAACTAACACCATCTAAATTACATTAGCTACGTAACTTAGAAATCAAGAACAATTCTTAAAAGAATCCTATACTTATAACTTATTCACACTCTCTTCCTGTCCTTAAATATCCTATTCATCATCACACCAAAGGCATCAGCAAGAATTCAACACTCAGTATTGACAACTACAACCAAAAAGTCCAGGAGGAAAACTAGCCACTAATACTGAAGTCTTTCTTTGTAGTAGTAAAGAAACAACACAAATTATACTGGGTGAGAAAAAAAAAAGTGACCTCTCACACTGGACCAAGTAACACAGCAAACACTGCTCTGCTGCCACAATTCAGACTGAAACACAAACCCTGTTTCTAGTTCTCCAGCCAGTTTCAGTCCTTCACTGTGTGTGACATCTTATTGGGAGGGTCACTTTTAAGTTATTTTTCTTGTTCTATTTCCAGTCAATCTGCTAATGAGTCCTATTTTGATATCAGTTTTACCTTTACAATACTGGAAGCCAGCAAAACTATAGATGTTTTCACACACTGACATATGAAAGTAGCTGTATGACAGCAGAGAGACCAGATCATTTGGCAACAGCTCTTTCACATACAGTATTCCCATTGCTGTAGAAAAGGCCACCTCTGGCTTCAAAACAGAAAACATAATTTTATAAAGATTTTTAGATGTGAATTCTGCAGTTTTAAGTGTTGTGTAACTAGTTATGGTAGAAGCTCTGGACATCCTCATTTGTGAGTTCAGTCAAAAGCATTTTTATTATGTCCACTACTAAAACGTTTTACACACATGCAGTTATTCACTTCAGTACTAATATACACGTACACAATTTTATGTTGCAGTAGGTTTAAGATTCTCGAGGCAGTCTCGTTTTTTAGGTTAGAAAACAGTAATTCAGACCTGCTACAGGGATATGCTACATAGCTTCTTTCAAATATGTACACTGAAATCTCTTAATAAACCTGGAAACACCCTGAATATCTTTAAGTATTCTTGGCCTTCAGAAGGCCTTCCTTCCTACCACAGGAAACCATGCACTGGTTTTACAGTCTGGAGAAACAAGAATCTGCCTAATTGTACCAATCTGTTCATAATTGACTTCCAATTTTCAGGAAAGCTGGTGAATTTATAAGCCACTGTTTCACCTTATTCCCTTAACAAAGGGTAAGTGTTACAATGAAGCTCACCAGTTTGTTCATCTGATCTTGCATCCTTCACCACAGCTTTCAAATAATACATGAAAAAATAGCTACAATTCTCTAAATTGAATAAAACAATGCTACATAGTCAAGTAAGTAGCATTCCCTTTTGTACACTACAATTAAATGATCACCAGCTGTGGTTTTAATTAAATACCAGACCAATAATGTCCACACACATGGTGCTGTAATATAAAAGGACACCGTTAATCTAAAAATCTCAACGAAAAACAACTTGTTCTCTGAACAGTGGTACTAATGAGGTGGACTTCCTATGGATTTGTCTTTGTCCTCTTCCCACAATTCAGTCAGCTCAGCTCTCCACATCCCCTAGCACACCCCAAACTAGGTAAGAAACAGCATGAATTGTGTCTAGTGTTATATCAATGCTGCTGCCTGGCCTGGCAGCTCCTGCCAAACAAGGGTATCCAATACGTGAGTTACACCAGCCTCCCCGTTCAATATAGGGTCTCTCTTCTCCAAGTAACCTAAGGATTTCTTTACTAATTACAAGGAAAGTTTGCTGCACCTTTTACCATCCAAAATTATCCTTTCCTTTCATAAATTGGACCAGTCCAGTTTCCAAGTACTAATAAAACAATAAAAAAAGAAAGTTACTGAAAGGGCAGACTAGATGATGGGAAGTTATAACACACAGAGGAGGGCTGCTTGGGATACTCTTTGGTTTCATGCATGTACCCAGTGCATACAGCAGTAAGTCACAGGCAAGTGGTGCCTCCAGCTACTACTGCAATACATAGTAAGGTTAAGGCAGTTAGTGTAGCTGTGTATTCTTGGCAGAGCCAAGCTCTCCTCCCCAATTCCTTAAAAAAGGTGTTACAAAGTATTGCTGCATCTTCTCTTAAGGTGTGAGCGTTCCCACAGACCATGCTTCCAAGTGTGTTTGTATAGCACACAGCAGGGTGGGAACTAGAACACGGATCTTTGGATGTTGCTGTAACACTGTTGTGGTTTAGCCCCAGTCAGCAACTAAGCACCACCCAGCCGCTCGCTCACTCCCCTCACCCTTGTGGGATGGGGGAGAGAATCGGAAGGGCCAAAGTAAGAAAACTCGTGGGTTGAGATAAGAACAGTTTAATAATTAGAATAAAACAGCAATAATACTAATATAATGAAAAGGAAAATAATGAGCGAGAGAGAGAGATGAAACACTGGAAGAAGAGGGGAAAAAACAAAACAAAACAAAACAAAAAAAACAAAACAAAACTAAACAACAAGTGCTGCAACCACTCACCACCCGCCGACCGACGCTGCCGGTCCCCGAGCCGCGATCGCTGCCTCCCCCGGCCAATTCCCCCCAGTTAATATACTGGGCATGACGTCACATGATATGGAATACCCTTTGGCCAATTCGGATCAGCTCTCCTGGTTGTATCCCCTCCCCTCCCGGCTTCTTGTGCACCTGGCAGAGCATGGGAAGCTGGAAAGTCCTTGACTAGTGTAAACACTACCCAGCAACAACTAAAACACCAGGGTGTTATCAACATTATTTACATACCAAGTCTAAAACACAGCACTATGCTAGCTACAGTGAAGAAAATCAACTATCCCAGCTAAAACCATGACAAACACAAACAAGGAAAACATCTGAGCAAAGAGCTAGAGTCAACAAAAAAGTCGTTCTGGGAAAAAAAAGTTCACACTTAGAATTCAAATTTAATAATCCAAACTATTAAAGTTGGGGAGAGTCCATCTAAAAATCTCAACCGGAAGGCAGTAGGTCAGTCACAACTCTAACTCTGCAACACTGAATCACTATGGGATATTACAACTGAGAGAAGAATGGGGGTAGCCATATGGCATACTGCTTTTTTTCTCCCCTCAGCAAACAGTGATAGATAAGTCAGAGCTACTATCACTAACATTAATAACAGACATTATAGTTCAAGGTGGGCTGCCTCTGAATGACACAAGATTATGAAACAGATCAGAAACTCAGTAGTTTGTAAAAATTAACACAGACACCACAGATTGGTTTGTACAACACATTGGTCTGAACCTTTAAGCAACAGCTCCCACAGAAAACTACTTCATACAGAGAGAACAGTTCATTGACAAAGCCTGTATTGTTCATAAGTGTATACTGATCCAATATTCATCCAATATAGCTAGTATTGAATTCCACCAGGAAAAAACCCACTATGTGCTGCTGATGCTCCCAAACTGTCCAACAGGACAGGCAAGGTCAACACATGCGAGAGCAATGATTGAAAAGGGATCAGACAAGCCAACCAACTTGCTTCTCTGTCATCATCCAAGGAAATAAGAATTCTTTCAGAAAAGAAATTAGATACATAGTATTAATAAAAAAAACCTCTCTTAACTTAGAAGCCCAGATAGGAGCCCTGGTGATGCAGAATGCAGAGAAGGCAGAGTTACTGAATGCCTTCTTTGCTTCAGTCTTCACTGCTAAGGCTGGCCCTCAGGCATCCCAGCCCCCAAAGGAGACAGAAAAAATCTGGAGAAAGGAGGACTTCCCCTTGGTTGAGGAGGATTGGGTTACAGATCACCTAGGCAAACTGGATCCTCACAAATCCATGGGCCCCAACGGGATGCACCCATGAGTGTTGAGGGAGCTGGCGGATGCTGTCGCTAAGCCACTCCCCATCATCTTTGAAAGGTCATGGAGGACAGGAGAGGTGCCCAAGGACTGGAGGGTAGCCAGTGTCACTCCAGTCTTCAAAAAGGGTAAGAAGGAGGACCCAGGAAACCATAGGCCAGTCAGCCTCGCCTCCATCCCTGAAAAGGTGATGGAACAGTTCAGTCTGGAGGTCATCTCCAGGCATGTAGAGGAAAAGAAGGTTATCAGAAGTAGTCAGCATGGATTCACCAAGGGGAGATCATGCTTGACCAACCTGATAGCCTTCTGTGATGGTGTGACTGGCTGGGTTGATGAAGGGAGACCAGTGGATGTTGTTTATCTTGACTTCAGCAAGGCGTTTGACACTGTCTCCCGTAACATCCTCATGGACAAGCTTAGAAGCGTGGGTTAGATGAGTGGACAGTGAGGTGGATTGAGAACTGGCTGAACAACAGAGCCCAGAGAGTCATAATCAATGGGGCAGAGTCTGGTTGGAGGCCCGTAACTAGCAGTGTTCCCCAGGGGTCTGTGCTAGGTCCAGTCCTGTACAATATATTCATCAGTGACCTGGACAAAGGGACGGAGTGTAACCTCAGCAAGTTCGCTGATGATACCAAGCTGGGAGGAGTGGCTGATACACCAGAAGGCTGTGCTGCCATTCAACGAGACCTGGACAGGCTGGAGAGCTGAGCCAAGGGGAACCTCACGAAATTCAACAACAGCAAGTGTAAATAAGGTCCTGCACCCGGGGAGGAACAACCCCATGCACCAGTACAGATTGGGGGTTGGCCTGCTGGAAAGCAGCTCTGCTGAGAAGGACCTGGGAGTACCAGTGGGCAACAGGTTCATCATGAGCCAGCAATGTGCTCTTGTGGCCAAGAAGGCGAAGTGTCCTGGGGTGCATAAAAAGGAGCGTGGCCAGCAGGTCAAGGGAGGTTATCCTTCCCCTCTACTTCGCCCTAGTGAGACCACATTTGGAGTACCGTGTCCAGTTCTGGGCCCCCCAGTTCAAGAAGGACAGGGAACTGCTTGAGCAAGTACAGCAGAGAGCCACAAAGATGATCAGGGGACGGGAGCATCTCTCTTATGAGGAAAGGCTGAGAGACCTGGGTTTGTTCACCCTGGAGAAGAGAAGACTGAGGGGGGATCTTATCAATGCTTATAAATAACCCAAAAGGTAGGTGTCACAAGGAGGGGGCCGGACTCTTTGCAGTGGTGCCCAACGAGAGGACAAGGGGCAATGGGCACAAGTTGGAACACAGGAAGTTCCACCTGAATATGAGGAAAAAGTTCTTTACTGTGAGGGTGACAGAGCAGTGGAACAGGCTGCCCAGAAAGGTTGTGGAGTCTCCTTCTCTGGATATAATCAAAACCGACCTGGATGCGGTCCTGTGCTCCCTGCTCTAGGTGTAACTGCTCAAGCAGGGGGATTAGACAAGACGATCTCCAGGGGTCCCTTCCAACCTCTACCATTCTGTGATTCTGTGATTTCTGTGATGAAATTTTCTGCAAGGACAACAGCAGGTTGTTTGCTGAAACATATATATACACCACATTTTATGCCCAACACTATCCTGCCAGGTTTTTATGTGTTAAATACATAACAACAGTTATTATTTATTATTATATATTATTATTAATGAAAAATAACAAACTGTGCACAACATGCTATCTTTAAAATGCAAACCACTGTACAGTAACCTCCTGACCTCACTTCTAGACTCCTTGATGACTGCAGTGTCTTCCCCACTATACCTGCTTCTACAAACATCTCATACAATACTGTAGACATGATTTAATGATGTATATATTTGCACAGTGCTTTGAACACTGCTTTTGGTGCTGGGCTTTGTGAAATATACTATGCAGGTACAATTAAAACCAGTTTTTGCTGGCACTCATGTTTCTCAAGAATTTTGTGGGGAAAAGAATACAAAAGCAGATGGGATGTTAAGATGAACCAAATGCCAAGGAAGCAGGGGACTACTGACATGTCTGTAGTACATATTGCTGGAAGTGTTCTGAGGCCTTAAACAAAACAAGAGAGAGATGCAAAGAGTAATGAAGAAGGGCATTGAAAAAATGATGGGTTAAGGTTAAAGCACTGCAAAGCGGTACAATTATTTTTATACTCAGCATTTTTCCCTGCCATTGTGAACTGTGATCCTCATCACTAAGTTCGATCCACATTTTTCTTTCCCTCAGCCTGGAACCAGAGAAATTAAACCATATTGCTAAAACCAGTTGTACTCACTGCATGTGTTTGCTATTTTCAACAGAGAAATCACAAGAAGGTCCTAAGCACATCCTTCTCTGTGAAATTAAAATACTAATCTTATCTTTTTCCTCTTGTTTCCTGCCTTCTTTGGCTACAGTACTGCTGCACATCAGCTTGGGAATAGATGTTCAGAAATGCAACTTCTAACATAACAAGAGAGCCATAAAAGCATCAAGATCATGGTAAGGAGATATGAACCCATATACCAATACAAAGCAGCCAAACACCAAAAGACCAATTTATTTGTTCTATGTGTTCTTTGTGTGTCCCCTGTGACTGACCAATAAACTCCTGCCATGGAAGAAGGCTCAGGGGATAGGAGCCAGGGCAATGTGCCCACGAAGCTCAGGGAATAATGCAGGCTGGGACTGATCACAGCTGTTGCAAAGAAGCTGACTTGATCTCAACACCAAGGGGACCCGAGGGTGGTCTCTGTTTTACATGAACAGCTATCAACAGTTGAATGAATCAACTGGTGGTGTAAAGGTTTCTCCCTGAGCTCATTAAAAGAGTGTGAATCTTTTATTTTTGGGGAACCAGGGAGACCAGGGAAAGGTCTCCCTGAGTAAGCCAGGCCAACAAAGGGGAGGTATATATGTGGCTCAGTACAATACAGCGTTTAAAAACCAGAAAACTAGCAAAAGAATTTCAAAGAAAGCAATGGGCTTGAGCTGACTTCAACCAATGGATGCCCTCCTAGCAAGACTAGGGACACCCAGCATTGTGACAGGGAGTGTATTATAGAGACCAGTAATGAGACTCACATTGGGGTCATGATTGAACTGTGGATTGCAATTGCTATATTCTGCTACATGTTACTTATATTTGTATTGTGTTTTCAGTACATTTTGTATCACTCCGCTAAATCAGAAAGCCCGTGTAACATCAACTATCTTCAAATAAGTAAATCTGATGTTAAACATGACACCCTCCACACATGGAATATCTAAAAGAACCTGGTCGGAGAGTATCGGGCTCTGACATCCTCTCCTCTCTTTTGTTTCCCATTTGCATTTTGCAAGATTTAGTGCAAATAGCCCACAACATGGACGTCTTCTGTGTACTGCTATTACTTACTTTAATGACAGGAGTATACACAAAAAAACATGATCAAATAGTCAGAACACTGCCTCATCTCTGAAAACCTCCCCAGATTTTTTGTTATCAAATAGCACTGAACACTACACTGGATTTGAAAACCCAAGCTGCTTTGTAAGATGAGAAATAGGAGGTGTCAAGGATAGCATGGAAAATACAGTCAGAATCCCAGCTAAAACTGCAGAAAGGATAAAACAACTACAAACACCTATACATTGTATTTTCTGACACCCTTCTTCTTCAAGGGAAAGAGGGAAATATGACTAAAACCTACAATTGCTGACAAGGAAATAAAAAGGTTGGTAATATAAGTTCATAATGAAGAACACATTTTAATACACAGAACACTAAAACCTTGCCGGGGTTTTGACTTCAGGAATCTTAGGGCTGTGCTGTGCATTGCTAACTTTCATTAATGGCAGCAAAGAACAATATCAGGGTTAGCCTAGGAAAAGCTTAGACAAGGCTGAGGTGAATGAGAAACTGTCATGCTAACACACGACACATATACTTGAGACATGTAATAAAGGTACAAGAGGGAAAACTTACACCGAACAAAAAATAAGAAAAAAGTTACAGCACAGATTCACACAACCAGGAAACATCTTAAAAAAAAAAATTCAAAACAAAGGAAAATCTAGGCAAGGCTTAAAAACTTTTTAAGGTAGAAGTTAAAGATACAAAACTTGTGTTAGAGACATTTGCTGTACATAAAAACTCAACGGTATTGTCTAGTTTACATTTTATCAGGAGCACAGATCAGCACTACTTGCAAATAATACACTTACTTAAAGTGATCGTTACCTAAATGTGTAGCTACTTTCAACCATTTTTCTTCTCAGTCCTACCCAATTTTCATGCCACGTTTTCCTGGCCATGCTCCATGACAGGTGCATTTTTACGGTCCAAGTGATGAAATAAATGTAATCAAAGTCCATTTCTGTGAATGTACTGACAAGATGGAGTGGAAAAACTTAAAAGAACAACCATCTCCCAGAAGCTGTGACAGGACAGCTTGATATTCCCTAGACAATTTCAGTTGTACGATTTCTAGAGCATAGCCCTGAAATACCACAGTCAACAGCCCTTTATGTAATTACCTAAAGTAAAGACAAAATTACCAAAAAAGCGGTACCACTGAATTGTTGGATGTGCCTATAAATATGCCCTGAACTATACATTTGAAAATACTGTTATCTGCTAATAAAAAGCCTACAAATTTTTAGAGTGACATACAAAATGGACATTTTGTGACTATGCTGCTGAAGCAATGATTGTCATATTAGACATTAGACAGTTATTTCATATGCTTGTGCAATACTAAACAAACAATGTGCCAACAAAAGCCAGGATGGAGCCATCCAAATTCTAGAAAAACAAAGCTCAAGACGTACTTTGTTTTAATTTGAAAAATCTGCAGATGTGTTCAATCTGTTTACATTATTTATAAACAATTTTAACTGAGACTTTTTTTTTAACTGGAAATTAACATTTGTTAATTTCTGAATTCTGAGTATTCTGACTTCTGAATATTTCAAACCATTTCTTAAAACAAACAAACAAACAACTCCCACCTTAATCACAGTAAAAGTGTTTGATAAAAAAAAATACACTACAGGATTGTTCAAAAATGTCACGGAACAGGTAATCTAATGCTATTCCTGAGAGAAGGATCAGTTTTAGAATATATTTTTTATCTTAAAAAAAAAAAAAAAAAGGATGTAATAATGGAAAAGTTCTTCCTTTGGAAAATTAATCCAACAATTCACACTTGATGAATTGAGCATGGTGCTAGTTTCTACTTCTGAGTGTGCCTAAGTGCTAGACTAATGGCTCTACCTCTATTACAACAGATGTTTGCACCTTCATGGAAAAGAAAATTTTAGGTGACATGAGAAGTAACACCTAAAAATGAGACCTAAAAGTAACCAAAAGAGACAAACACCTGAATCTGGAGATTACACAAAAAACCCACACCTTCCAAAGTTTACTCTTTTCGGATTCTTAAGAACCTTACCTATCCCATTGCAGAGCAGCCCACGTGTCCACACCGACAGCCCCTTACCTGGCTTTTGCACCATGTTGCTTTGCTTTTGCTCTCCAAAGGAGGAACCTGTTGCCACCTCCACTCCCACTGAAGGAGTAAAGTAACAGTAATGCAGAGGATGGAAATGGGTTGGTGGGGAGACCACGCTTAAGACAAAATACTGTCTTTATTTCAACTCAGTCTCAACACATTGTCTGCAACCACAACACTTCTTTAAACAAAAATAAAAAATTGATATTAATACACCATTTTGAGCTAGGGAGGGCTTGATATGTCCATACTAAGCAGGGTTTGATCCCACTTCAGTGAACTTATTTAGCATTACTACCCTCCTTAGAATTACTCCCAATATAATTTAAGTAAGGCACATTTATCACTGAATTGATGGAAAGAGGAAACACACCTGATTTTTTCTATCTCCCCTTCTGCACAACACAGCTGGGGAAAATGAACTAAGAAGGGAGAAAAACAGTGACGTTCAGTGCAGGTCCTTATCTCTTGTTTCCTTTTCCAGTTCGTGAGGACCACCGCTAAGGTGACAGGCATACCATTCTCCCCTCAGGAAAGGAAGGAGTAGAAAACTAATCCTAATAATTCACCTCACTCAATTCTCTGCATTTAGCATTAAGGTGACCTACATTCTAGAGCTGGATACAACAACATCACAGACAGGGTGTAACCTCATCCACATTGACTTGTTTTCCAACAGCCTCACCATTTTTTGTATCACCTTAACTTGCTTCTTCAACTTCAGTCTCTTCTGAGAACAACCCACATCTTTCCAGAGATCGTCATTCAAAAGCCACTCAAAAATTAGATTACTTATTATGCTAATTTAATAATAATTTAAAAAAGCATCCCATGGTTCTTGCATTCTTTTCAAAACTTCTTGACCAGAAAATTATTTCTGATTTCCAAAGGTAAGACTGTGGACTAACCACAAAGCTGTACTTACAGTGATACAAGGATCTTTGTTGCCAGCATGACCCACATGATCTGCTGTCACCATAAATTTAGAGAAACAAAATTTGTATTGCCAAGTCAAATCAGTGATCCGCCACATCCAGCACCCTGTTTTAGTCATAAGCCAAAATCTGATGCTTCAGCAAGAGAAAAAAAAAAAAAAGAAAAAAAACCCACAAAACCCATCAGCTAAACACCCTAGAATGTACTTGTCCAATTGTCTGAAATTCATAGAAAGAAAACATCTTCCCAGTTTTTCTTAGTTGGCTCATGCCCTGAAGTGCTTTATTAGAATGTCCATTATGTAGCTTCCAAAACTACAGCTCTAAAACAATTTTTAAAAGCAGCTAAACAAGCTTAGAGCCGCCAGTTGTAGCAGCAAAATTCCCTGGATGAGCATGTGCTTGCTTAACAATATACATTCAATTCAGGTTTTAATTATTTCATTGTTCCAAGGTTAGCTGCATCTCTGAGACCTTCATATTCCCCTCCCTGCTTCTTTAACCTCAGACCAACAGCCATCCCTTCTTCATAGGGCTTCTGGTGGCCACTCCTCCCAGAACCCCCTGCACCTGTAACTGCACCCACCAGTTACACATTCTCCTGGGTGAGTGAAGGACAAGCAGAGTTGAGGTTTCCGGTGACATCCTGACTTACAAGGCATTACTGGTTTTTAAAATGTTTTTAGAAAGACAACAAACTATAAACAACACTCAGGTTGTATATGATTTACCAAGTACCAACCACCTTTACGCTCCTGGCTGTAAATCTCAGACTTGTCCGTGCTACATTCCCATAACAGTGTCTCACTATTGCAGGTCAATTCCTAGCACAAGCAATGGTCCTGTAGGTCAGAATTGCTGTTTTAGGCAGATCTCCGTTCTTTTGCCCGGCAATCTTAACCATCCAACCAGTTCAAAACTGGATGCGCAATTTCCCCAAGGGGAATTAACTTCTTCAAACTTAATATAGATCTCTAGGCAGGAAAGTCACCTACACTACTATAACTTCAGTTCCTGCAGAAAGCTTCCACAATTTCCCTCTAGCTATACGCCATAAACCTTTGTAAAAGTTATCTTTGAGTATTTCACTCATAAGCAACATCCAGTGCATTTTGGCACTTCCAGACTTCTCAAGTCCTGCATCTTTCATTGCCTCCTCTTTCTTATTATCTGGTCAAGACACCATGGAAAAGCTGACTGATTTTACTGAATGCTTTGCGAACAGTTGGCAAACTGTGGAGACTTTGCATTGCTTCCTGTTGAGTTTTCCAACTGCGCTAGATGTTATTACTGAAACTATAACTTTAATAAATTGGATAGAAAACAATCACTGTTGCAAAATACAGCCCTGAGAAGGCTCCGGGATGAATCAGCTTTAAAAATTAGTACATTACAAAGAAAAGGTTCAAAAAGAGTGTTACTATAACATTGTTAGAGGAGTTTGTTTGCAACTTGCAAACAAACAAACAGAAAAAGCTAAAAAAGCATCTGCTTAGTTGAGTTTTAGTACATCAGTAACTAGTATTTTTTTTTATATTTAGATAAACAACAAATCTCAATTCTTGATAAAGCATGTTAAATAAAGAAAAATCTCAAGCACAATTCCTACATTCTATCCTAAAAAACTCTTTTCCTTCTAAAAACAGTCCATAGGTCCATCCAAATATGTTCTTGCTCCTCTGATAGAACTAATTTTAAATAAATCTCTCATTGAAGAATTCCGCTTAAAACCTCTTCTTCTTGCAGGAAAAACATGAAAAAAAAATTTGCATTAGTGAAAACCACTAGTTTTTTTTTCTGTGAGACCAAAGCAGTGAGTCAGAGGACTGAGAAACTGAAAATGCCTTCCACCACCTTGTTGCCCCCCAATTGATACCAGTTATTTCCATGTTCACATCTGGTGCTAACCATCAGAAAACCTTATGCAAGTTTTCTGCATGATGCCTCAACTTCCTTCCTGATGTCAACTACCTTTAGAAGGAAGCAGACAGCACAGAGATTCACCATTCGTGAAGCAGACTTTTTGAAACAAATTCAATTGCATTAATGTATTTTTCTTTTCGAGTCACTATATGGCTTATGTTTTAAGCAATGGAACCTCCAGTGCACAAACAGCGGAAAAGGTCAAAATAAACATTGATAAATGTTTATTATCAATTGCACTAGTACAGACAAGTTTGCACAGCTGGCACACTTCAATCTGTTTACTGAATAGGAATTTATGTAGATTTTTTTTTAGTATTTCAGTAACGACTGGATATATTATTCCATTCAGGAGAAATACTTTCTTTTGCTGTGCACTGGACTAATAATCCAACACAGTTTTTTCTGTAGTGTGGGGCATAGCATTTTGTTCAAGTGGCTTCATGCTTTTTCAGCCATTTATTTAGCAGGCTTCTCCAAATATAAAAGCAAGTAGCTGTAAAATTTGCAGAGAATCAACTGTCTGTAACATGACAAACCCATATGAGAACATTTGAGTCAACTGGTGATAGCAATTTGTAAAAATAGCACCAAAAGTAATTCAAAGGTACAAGTAGCCAGTAATTACAAATCTGAAGCTAAACAAAGTGTCACTCACAAATGTAACGGTTAGAATTTCAGCCCAGTTCACAATTCTGTCTGCACAACCCATGGGTGGGAAAAGGTGTCTGGTAAATCCTAGTATAAGATTAAATCTGTTTCTCATAACCTCTCCTCCCACAATGAGCTCATTTTTGTTCTTTTGTGTCATAAGTTCAGATGCAGAGACTTGACAGATGAGCGTTAGTTCTTCTTCAGGCGAGGATGCCTCTATTTTCTTTTCCAACTGACATAAAAAAAAAAATCCCTTGCTCGTCAGGAAAAAACGCATAAGAATTTCCTAAATATCAAAAACTTCTGCAAACAGAAAAACCATTTTCTAACCAGACTACTGTGTATTTTGGTTAAGACGACTCATTTTATATGTCCTTTTCCTTGCAATAATAGTTAAGATTTAAATGTTTTAATGTGTTTACTAGACAATTAATCTTCACTGGTATATACGCACACTCAAATTTCAGTTAGAGTTGATGAAATCACAGGTACTTATAGTTAGCAAAATTGAAAGCTTCAGTCAAACAAAAATTAAAAATAGTAATTGCTCTAACATTTTGAGACTAATTTACGTAGTATTTCTACCATTACGTGACTGCCTCTACCAAGACCAAGGCAGGTTCACTCCTTATCTTGGACTCTGAATGTTAAATTCAACCCTGTATTTCACCCATGCAATCCTATTAAATAAACAGGAGTCGCATAGATATTTATGAGTCCAGAGCACAGTTCCATGGAAAGTACACATCCCATAAGATTGTCATTCTCTCCTTAAGTGTAATTTTCTTTGCTTTAAATCATCAAATAATAACATGAAAAACATTACTAATTCTCTAAGGAAGTCAGGACAGCACAGGAAGTTACTTCTAAAGCATTTAATATAATACATTTTTTATGTTTATATCATGCAAATGCACGCCCAGATATGCACATACATAAAAGAAAATCAGGGGTCATGACAAGACAAAATTTATAATTTAAAGGCATTGTACGTGTCACACATCCCACTTAACACTTCAAAATGTCTGCATCCTTCTTATGACCATTTTCACTAACATACACAAAAAAAGACTCGCTGTGAACATGGCTTATAAAGAGCTTTCAAGCAGTAACTGGCACAGCTATAAATCTATATAAGGTTCAGGAAATAAATCTTGTGCTCCCTGCTGCCCATATAGGAACATTAATCTTAAGAGGAACACAATACAGTACCTCCTTATCTGTTTAAAGTAGGGCAAATATTTTACTCATGTTAATTGTCCTGACAGAAAAGCATCAACACTGCATTAGTCCATTTAACACATGGCTTATTTTTCACCCCTGCACGCTACATAGGCCCAAATGCTTGCTGATACCAAAACTGAAGCTATTCTGTGTTAATTCCTTATAGAGCATGTTCCCCACTCACATAGCATTCTCATTTGTATCTTTATATAGCATGTGGCATATTACTCACATAATTTGGTAGAATGAAAGTGAAAATTACTTTTTTCATGTTCCATGGCTTCACCATTTGTGTAACATGATACTTCACAATTCAGGTGAAGAGTTACATTGCTGCTTTATTTTATTTTTAATTTACATTCTCAACAGTAGTTTCTGTGGGCTCTAAAATCTTGACGTATTAAAAAGTATTAACTTTAACATTATTTTAGTAATGAAACAAAACCCACTCCAATCTAACTGAAGAAACACCAGTGAAAAAAAATAGGATCGTATTTTTCCCATCTTAAAGGAAATTTGCTGGTTCAAAGAGCATACTTAAGAAGTGCAGTATCAGGCCAGACCACAGGCTGACAGTCCAGCATCCTGCCTCCGAGTGTGGTGAATCAGAGAAGTTGAAGAAAAAGCATAAGAACTGGGTACACATTTGTAATGCTTCCCTGGTATTGCTTTGCATGTTCTGCACCTCAAGGATAACTTTTGTCCCTTTTGATCTTCTTCATATCACTCATGAATTTATAATGCTCTCTCAAACATATACCCCTTTTTCTCCTTTATCATCTGAGGCTGACATGCCCTAATCTATTTAGCAGAAGGTGCTCTTTCACTTTTGATCCTCCCTTTTGCCCTCCTTCGGAGCACTCTGGTTTTATAGTTCTGGTGCTCGACACATTACAGCCCTGTGGGACAGTGCTTGGCCGCACAGCTGACAAGGCTAACCATTTTTTGCAGTCAGCAACTTAAATCTATACATACATTACATCACTGGCCTCTGGTATATTAAAATTTAGGTCAATCTAGCTTGTATATAAGCAATCCTTGTGTTCTCAAGTGTATCTCTGGGGTATATTCCACGGTTCTTTGTGCTGAGAAGTTCGAAGTTGGTTTCCCCCCTCCTCAGATAATTGTATCAATTGCAGGAAAAAATGTTTGTCTTTAGGAGAAAGCATTGGGAAAGGCATTAGCAGTTTCCTCACTATGAAGTGGGTAGGTTCCAGCTTAAGCTATAGCATTTCTGGGGCTTTAACGAGTACCCTCAGCCACAGAGCCAAGCATCAGTTCAAAACGCAGACACAAGCATCCTCTGAAAGGTTTCGCGTATGAATACTGGTAACAACTACTGGTATGTAAGCAGGAACACAAGACATGTCTACACACATAACAGGTGTAGAAAGAAAAAGAGCCAGCTTTCAGATGACAACATTATGGTATGTACCAGAGATCACAATTACCCGAATTATTCATATCCTACAGAGCTATAGACAACTTTACTCTTGTGTTGCTGACATCCATAAACCAAAATCCTATTTTCATTCGTATTTTGACAAATGCCATCAGAAGTATGCAGTTCTAGTGAATCACTGCCAGATATACCCAGAATCCATCCTGAGCAACCTTCCCCCACTTTCTAACAGAGCCAGCTAGCTCTGCTAAGCATGCTATTAACGCAGCTGTGCTGCTTTAATATCCAAGCCACACCTACACTATACCATGTTGACTTAATTGTAAGCCTTGACTTTCATACAGAGAGGACAAGGGCATGCAGGTGGCTGCATCCCCTCCTCCAGTCTGTGATTCCAGCCTGAGCTCTCCCTTCCCTCCCTCCTGCCTGTTACGATTTCTCCTCTCTCAGGGATCCAGGCCCAGCATACTTTTCTATGTCCTTTATTTTCTGGATTGTTTATTATCTTCCCTACGTACCACTCTTCTCCTGTTCCCTCTCTTCACCAAAGCTGCCAGGCTCACCACAGCATCGCCCTGTGCAGCCTAGAGCCTGCACTACAGCAGCTGTTTCCAATCAGCCCTGTGGTCCCTCTGAGGATGGAATTAGCCCCTCATTAACCCTCTCCCCCCTGCTGTTATGCACCGATGCAGCTATTTACCTAATTGCAGGGAGCAATTAATATTGTCTCTGTTTGCAGGCACCATTTTTGCCTATTTCAGCTGCAATGCTGAGTATGCAGCAGAAGCAGCACTCTCAGCTGCCACAGATATCTAAGCCCTGGAGAGCATAAAATCTCAAAGCCTCTTTCTAGAAACTGAAGTCAATAAACAGATATTTTAAAAAATACTTTGTGACAAGGATCAGATTTATAATAGCAAGGGCCAAGTTTAAAATGTGTTATTGCTGGGAAAGAGCAGCAGCATTAAAAAGTAACCTGTCATATCTTTTTTTTTTTTTTTTTTAACCTGCTCAAAACTGTGGAACACTTCATGATTTAATTTAGCTGTAAATGCACCTATCTGCTAAATCACATGCCAGAATATTTTGGAATATATATTGAAAAACAAACTTTTAAAACTCTGCTGAGATAAATCAGCTTTTTTAAAAAGGTGCTAGTTGCCAAAAACTACCATTAATTAAGCTGTCATTAATTCTTCACAAGGATATTCTTATTCTACAATAAGAAGGTACTCGTTCCTCCTCCTCCCAACCCCACCCCCCATGTTTCTCAGTCCATTTTCAAGTAACATAAAAGCATTTTTTCCTGTTTGAAGAACCTACACAAGAAGGTACTGCTGGCTACCTTTCATACACAGCTACATCTCAGGCATCTCCTCCAATCCTCGGAAACTGAATTTGTCATTAGATGGAACCACACTGAATTTTGCACAAAACTATTGTTAAAAAATATCCAAGCTTGAAACAAGTTGCACAGCTCTCACTGAAGTACAAGCAGCAAAGCTAGAAGTGGCTACCCAGGTAGAAGCAGCAACAATTCAGGGCCTGCAAACCCAACCCTGATCCGCCAGATGCACGCATCCCTCCTCCCACTCTCCCTGCACTCCTGGGAACAATCACAGGATAGCATTCTGTGCTTGGTACAAAGCTAACCATCCTAGCAACAGACTTTCACCATCACTATTTCTTCTACTCTTCCTCTAATCCCACCAGAGGCCCTACTTTTTCCACGTTGGAGGAAATCTCACTGCAGAACCTGGGACTCATGGAGCAAACTCTTGGCATCACACAACCAATTCTGAAACATATACTTAACTGCTTACTCAATTTCCCTAAGTGAACCTAAGACTACATTTGGGACTCTTTCTTCTAGCCATGAAGATGTTGAAATTTCTGAGGGGATTAAGACTGGGGAATAAACTAAAAGCAAGCTAACAGTTTCCTTCTGAAGGAAGAATCCTTACCTTGTGACATCAACTTAATGCTTCAGATGCAGTTCAATTTCAGTCACTGAGCATATCCCAAAGCACTCTGCAAAGCACTCTTGCAGTCTCCACAACTGGAAGGGTAAAAGAGCTACAGACGCCACTGTGAATTTGCTCTTACTTGAGCCACACAATGGCATACCTTCCTGCCAACTTAGCTGCTCTAACATCACTGTAAGGCAATCTAATCAGCAGGAATCCAAATGTCCACTATAACAAAGAGAAAAAAATAAAACTGGATTTGACCCAGAAAAAGGGCAAAAGTAAGTAATTTTCTTGTCTTGTTCTAAGGTTTCACAACCAGCCAGTGTATCTGAAAGTCTGTGCCACTCTAAATAAAAATCTACTGATATACACTACATGTGGCTAGAGTAAAAAGGTGTCAACCTCTGTTAGGACACTTTGAAAGAGGTATTTCTAAGGCCTGGATAGAGACAGAAAGTTTATAAAAAACATATTCCACCAAACTTCCATAGTGGAGATAAAACAAGCCTCAGTCCTACTGTCCCCTTCCCACTTAAAAGAAATTTTAAGTACAGTGTGGTTTAGCTGTCAAGGATATGTAAATTTTAGTGCAATTTTTCATGTTCCTAACATACCACATATCTACATCCAGTCAAATTTAAGTGCAGGTATTTCTTGAAGGAAGGGAGGTTGAGGAACAGGAAGGGAAGAAATGTTTTCTCAGATTGTGTCCACCAACTACATGAGATTGTCAAATTTATCTTCTCAAATAACTCCAGTAGAGTATTTCTGTAAATGTAATTTGTAGTTCTCTTTAATCCTGTTACTGAGATTTCCCATTTGTCCAGTCTCAACAGCAGAGAACCAAAGAAATTTAAATCTGCTTCTCTGAGCTTTGATCACGCACAGTTCATACACACTCAAAACCTCCACTGAAGCTCCATTTATATATGTATTACGGCACTGAAACAGTCCCCTCTGCACCAGCAGAACATTACACAGTCTTCTCAAGATGCTGTGGGTCGAAACTGGATCAGTGTTAACCTGGTTAAAACTTTTTGCTGAGGTCAGTTCCACTGTGGGGCAAAAGCATGAGATTCAAGCATAAGCCTACAAGAGTGCAACATGTGGGATACTACAGGAGCCCTTATTCCCCAATCTTTCCTCTTTTTCCCCATTTGGATAAGAATAAATGCCAGTTTGGGCTGCTGTTAGAAAATAAAGCAGGAATGCTTATGTATTGTGACTAGCAGAGCTTTTTCTGAGTCACAGTGGTCCACACTCTCCAGTAGAGACAGAAGGTTCGTAACACCTATTTTATGGCCCTCCTTGCAGGTAGAAGCAGCTGGCTGTTTAATTCAGTGCTGCCCATTGGCCATACTCTGGAATTGTCAATTCTGTGTTCTCTTCATATGAGGATGCAGCAACAGCAGGTCATAGCTTCCTTATCAGGCTGTGTACAAGCACCTAGGGAGACATTCAGTTGTAGAGCTTACATACGCTTCCCCTTTAGTCACCCCGCTTTTTCCCAAAGGTTGTGATGGCAGACTGTGTGGATGTGGTCTGTAAATGGAGCTGTGAATTAGACCACCCTGCTCTGAATTAATATACTTGAGTTTCCTGAGATTTAAGTTAGCTGCTTTTCTTGAGTAAGGACATTAAGGGCTTTTCTTTTCTAATTAATAGCAAATGTTGCATTACATTACAAAATCACAAAATAAGACAGAGATCTGGAAAAGAATTCAAGGACAGTATAAACCAGATGGCTCTAGGCAAGAACATTACATTTAAACATAAACATCTTTCTGCACAACTCATGCACATTTTTGAAGTGTTACCGACTTAACAGTTCCAGCATTACCCCGTATCCCAGAACTATATACTGCAGGAGATACAAATGCAGCACAATCAGCCAAGGGAAAATTACGTTTTGTTTTACAACCTCAGCTATGTGACTATCAATGGACAGATTTGAACTGCCAACAAAAATTATGGAAACTGTGAGAATCAATCACTCCGTCTGCTCAACCCACTCCTCAGCCACAGGCAAAATGTAAGCAGATGGGAATGACCCAGCCCTCTGAAATCCCAGCAGGCCTTACACATCGTAGCTTAATTTCTATCCAAGCTGATTTTGGGTTCCTAATCCTTACAGATGGGATGGAGCTGCTTCTCCCACAAGTCTGAATCATCCACTTTGAAACTATTACACCCTCCTCCTCCATGCTCCCCACAGACCATGGGAAGACTGGAGACCCTTCCATGCTCAGTGTAACAGAATTAAAATTTTAAAAAATTATTACATGGGCAAAGATTTAAGAAAAAGTCCTCAATTGCCCTTCACTTAAGTCTCTCAGCTAGGTAAAACCAAAATAGCATTGTGGCATTTAACTGATGCAGTTTACATGTCACACTAAAAAAACTCCAACAACAAACCAAACACCACCCCATCTCCCCAAATTAACAACAACAAAAAAAAACCCAGATAATTTCATATTCTTGGAGTCCAAGTCATTTAGTCTGACCTTCCAAATAACACTGACAATAGTATTACATCCAGAAACTCATCTATCACATTTAAAGATGGAGTTGGGGGGCTCATTACAGTCAACTCTTCTGAATTAAAGCCTGGAAACACCACATGCTACTGGTTAAGGATCCTTGGGATTTCCTAGGCTGAGTCAGAAAGTAAAATTAATAATGCTTAAAAATCTTTGGGTGAGAAGTACCATATAAACACTTTACAGAAGTGGGTAATGATACTTCTCTCCATAGACAAGAATAAATGAGATTGCTTTTCTTTTGCAAACATCAGACAGGGAATGGCAGACCTGGAACTGGAAGCCAGGTGTTTCATTTCCCAGACCAGTGCTCTAACCATTCAACCATCTTGGCCCCCAAAGAATTTTATGAATATATTTTGGCAGGCACAACATAGTGTTAACACTACTTACTATCCTATTCTACTGTGCATGAATTATACACTACAGTATTGATATAAAAATGGTTAGCTCTTAGAAACTAATAAAACTGTAAAGCTGACATTTTTTAAATGAAAAGTGAGGTGACATTGCCAGGTTTTTGGTGACAAATAATGGATTTTTTAGATTAGGACAATGGGAATTAGCAAGCTTGTTTTGAAATAGTAATTGAGAAGAGACATTTCATTCACATAAAACCACAAATGCACCAGTGATTTTATTTGTCTGAAGCAAAAACACGGAGGGAATGAAAGAAACGTTTTTATTGTTGTACTACAATGAATATGAAAATGTGTTTTTTTCCACTGCAGACATTAAAATTTGGTAACACTTTTTTTTGAAATTGTGTAGTAGATATTAAAGTCAAGATATTTCAGTCTGTCTTTGCAGAACAGCGAAACAAAAAAAGCCTATGCAGCCCCCCTGTACCAGAAACAAACAAAAAAGACTTAATAGATCATCATCCTATACCTTAAAATATTTTAATGCAGCAACTATAATGCAGAGGAGAAAGTAAACTAAAAAGGAGCAAAGATATGCACAAGTTACACTGAGCACTAGTGTCCAGAACAGAGTAAGGGCATTAGTGGCCAGAACAGAGTAGGGGCTGTACATTATTTATAGTTAAGAAAGCAGGACCTCAGATGGGAATTGAAATAATAGATACAGCTTATGTTAGTTCCAACTTGTTCACATTTCATGGAAGCCCTGTGGTCATTTCGGAACGCCTCGTTTTCTGTTATAAATTAATCATAGTAATGTACTCTGTTGTCATACATCATGGAAATACAAGACCAGCTGACAAGAGTTCCTGCCCTCATTTCAAAAGATGATCAAATTAGTCCTTTACAAAGCTCTTATCAGTAGATAAAAATACATCTGTCAGTGTACATAACAGGTATGTTTGGAAGTGCAACTTGGATTTTAAAAGACCTATGAAACTAGAGCTAATCCAATGTACTAACTGTTATTTAAACAGAGAAGCAAACCCTGAGACATGAACAGTCTAGAAGATCAGCAGTGGTATAAGGCTGATGAATGGTACAGAATTGTAGAACCAGTTGGATGGTAAGTCTCTAGCCAATCTCCTGCTCACAGCAGATTCAAGGTTGCTCAGGACTTTTTGTACAGTTGGGTCTTGAAAACCTCCATAGATGGAAACTGCACAGCCTCTCTGAGTAACGAGCTCCCTTGCTTGACTGTCCTCACTGGGAAATTTTTTCCCATATATTCAGTTTTTTTCCCATATATTCAGTTAACTCTCATTTCAATTTATGCATATTGTCTATGCACCCTCCCACTGTGCACCTCAGCAAAAGCGTGACTCCCTCTCCATGATAACCACCCTGCAGGCACAGGGGGCATCTGTTACCTCAACCTGAAGCCATCCTTTCTTCAGACTGAACAAGCTCAGATCCCTCAGCTTCTCCTGCCACAGCAAGTGCTCCAGCCCCTGATCATCTTGGCAGCCCTCCACTGGACTCACTCATCTTCTGGTACTGGCAGGCCCCAAACTGGATGCATAGCCATAATGGGCACAGAAAATAATGGATCTCGAGTACAAGGCACAATGGATTTAAAAACACAATGGCTTTTACTTGTTAGCTAAACAGCTTCACCAGTAATGCCGAGCTGCAAAGAGGTAAAAAAAAAAAATTGGAAGTAATAATGAAAAAGTCTTCCCAAGCACCCTTACAGAAATGCAGTAAGGCTACATACAGCAAGTAGTGGCTTCACTTCCATTCTGCCACCACTACTTTATTAAAAAACAAAAAATAAAACAACCCAGTCAAACACCCAAACAAAAAAGTCCTAGATGTTGCAACCACAGAATACGTTCAATTGAAGTAGAAACTTCAAGTGTCTCAAGAACACATCATTTCAAATTTAGTTAACTTATACTTGGACATAAGCAATGCCACAATACAGCAAGGTACTAAGCTGTGCAGAGGTATTAACTGGCGAGTCCAGTCTTATCTAATTTCTTCAATACCTATAAAAGGGAACTAAAAATGAACTAATGACATCTGCAAATAAGACTGAACAGGGTGGTGCTGGAAACATCAGTGAAGATTGAGAAACAATATAAAAGACCTACAAAGATGGTTTGGAAATTAAAGTGAATTTGGAGGAAGGCCAGATAATATAAGATGAGGGGATATTACACTAAGAATGAGTTAACATTTAGGAGAGTCCTGAAAGAGGCACAGAGGGAAAGTGAAGCAGCAGGAGAAAGAACTGTGTCTTTATGGAAGGGGTTTTGTTAGGGATTCAAGAAGATGTCAGCTCTTGTCTGTGCAGCTAAGGTAAGAAGCCATCTGGAATAATCCATTCAGTCCTGAGAAACTGAATACCACACAGAGACTGAGGTACTGAGGGAAATTTAGGAAAAAAAACAATGAGAAGCATAAAGCCACTGACCTGATTGCTTTGTGTGTCCATCTCCCTGCTCTCAACTGCCATCTTCGTCACAACAGATTTGTACATATGTGAGGCCCATGAAGCATAATCTGGGTAAATGGCAAGGAGCATGAGCAGCTAATTCCAGGATATGGACCCAATGAGGAAATGCGTTTTGGCACACAAGAATTTAGATACAGAAGAATAAGAAAGGGATGTATATAATGATTTTTTTCTGACTATATGATTTCGTTCAACTCAAACAATCCCCCAAGAGGCATTCTTGAGTTTCCATTTTCTAAAACATGCTGAAGAGTTGGAAAAAGTTCTAAAATACTACTGCACAGTAGTAGTAGACAAAGATATACACAAGGTACACTGAGCACTGGTGTTAGGAACAGAATAGAGAGAAATTCCTCACTAAGTGCACAAGCTGAGCAAATAATCTCTGAGGCCTTTGCCACAGCTAGTGTTCCATGACACCTTTAAAAACTGTCCTTGCATTTAGTCCTCTTAATCTCTTGTCTTTAGAACATAAAAGTATATGTGAAAACAAAAAAAGGAAAAAAAGGAAAAAAAAAACCAAACGGAAGTACAGAATTATTCTTTCCCTAAAAGTCTTAAAAAATATGGCTTACATTGAGAACAAAGAAAACTTACCAGCACAACTAGATTTATACCAACAGATCTTTATTACTGTATTACTATCTCTGGTGCATAAGCTAATAGCTTCTCTTAAAATATACCTCTGGTAAGAATAAAAGAATTGTGCCTGAATGCTTTAGAAGAGTCACACTTGTCATAAATGAGCAACACTGTGGGAAAGCATGTAAATCCATTAACTGGATAGCCTAGTATTGTTTTGACTGGCATTCTTCTAATCTTGCTTTAGGTTGGCGTTATTTCTGGCTCGCTGCAGAAGACACCCTCAGAATGCATGCCCTTCTGATTCTCTCCCCCATCCCGCTGCAGGGCAGTGAGCGAGTGACCGGCCGGGGGCTTGGCTGCAGGAGGGGGTCAACCCACCACAGTGCTCTACAGCACTGAGTGACCCAGCATGTTCCCAGGTGAGAGAATCCGTATCACTTACAGCACCTTGATCCTCCCCCTTCTCCCAAATACACTCCGAAGACTAATTTCATTTCAGTACATGATTACAACAATGACGACAAAGAGGGCAAATGACTAAGTAGAAGCAGGAACTAACTAAGTCTAGCGATATTTTTTTTTAAATCTACCTACATTTAAGAACTGAAAAGACATGTTAATCTAGCCTGTTGAAATGAACTTTCCAAAACCTTAGTGAGATGTTAGATAACTCACTGAAACACAGAAAAAAGATGCTGTGCCAGAGGAGGACACTTCAACAATCACCTAAAAATAGCTTTCAAAAAATGAGAGAGATCATTTCCAAATGAGTGATTCTGACTTTCCTGCTTTCATGCTGGCTGTAATCCAACTCAGCAAGAATGAGGTTTGCCTCTGCAGGTCTGACTAATACACAACTAATTTCAAAGAGAAGCAACTTGGAAAATCATCATATACCAATCTGTTCCTTATTCTATAATGGCCAGAACACAAAGTGACTTAAGGGTATAGCACATAGGAGTCACATGTACTGTAGCTTTTCAGAAATCGTCTGAAATGAGTTTTACCACATCCAAAAGGTTCCTTCTTTTGGAGTGAAAACTGACAATAGGCCATGGCCATAAAACTTCTTCCATATGCTTTACAGTTAAACCTCTGGGTTTTTATGGAAAGTCTAACAGAAGAAAAATGAGGATAAGAATGATAGCAAAAGTTAACTGTCAAATCATAGATGAAGCCAAGCAAATGCTGCTTAGGAAGCAAGACCAGGAGATTCTATGACCACGAGCCTTGGTTCTTAGTCAAGAGCATGGAACTAGCCTACAACAGTGAAACAAGTCCCAGAGTAACGATCAAGGGGACAAATGCTGTCTCCATTGTCAGAGAATGGCATCTCTTTCTCCTTCTGAAAGGCTTCTCCAGAACACCACAAGAATCTCTCATCTGAGTTACTTCAAGGAAGCACCTATTTTCTCAGTCCTCATGACCATCCCTCATGAGTCATTAGGAAACTCAGTGGGTCACAGCTTAAGCTGAGTTCCTTGTTATCACTGTCTCTTCAGTGTGTACCTGTACCTTCACATAATCCCACAGATCTATGCTGCTACTTGCTACCTGCATTGTGTTTGGAGTCAGTCACATACCGTACTGCCTACTTGTGCCTTCTGTCCACACCACTAATATGGAATGTATCAATGACCTCTCTGCCTGATCTCCACCTCCCTTGGAGTGGGAAAGCTAGCACCACCTTTTTGGCAACACTCATCAGCAAGACAGAAGGGCTAACTCTGCTTGCTTCACAGTGAGATTCTTCCTGAAGCTTGTAATTTCTTTCTCTCCAGTGCCTTTCTCTATCGTTAAAGACCTGCTTTGTGCTTTGGGCATCTCAACTGTTCCCATAATTCCCCAGAATACCGAAAATGTCATGGAGAAATGCTGTTTTCTTCACATCCTAGCCTGTACCACCTCTCAAAACATCTCTGTTGTGTCTGTGGTGAATTTTTTGACCCTGTCTTCACAGGTGTTTTATTCAGGTATTTATAGAGTTCCATGGGGAAAGGCTCACTTTGGCCTGCTTTTTGAATTACTGAAGCCATCCCCTAGAGCAGAAAAAAAAGCTGTCAGGTAAGCAGGACTGTGACAGTTTTCCCCAAATTTAAATCTGAAAATTAACAGTGTAAAAATAAATACTACGTACCCAAATTCTGAAAAGCAGAATGGCAACCCTAGTGAGAAATGAGCAAGTCTGCTACCGGGCTGTGTTCTCTCACTCTCGGCTTCTAGACAGGTACATGCTTATGCCTCCCAGAGCATCCTGTCCATAGGGAGGTGAAATTTATCCCCTCTCTGAGTGACAGACTGTGTGAACAATTGGGTTGGGAGTGTTAACAAAAGACAGTCAGGGACAGCATGTGAGCAAGCAAGAGTGTCAAGGCATGCACGCCTGCCTCTCCAGGCACGGACAAGTGTCCCAGTGACACTGGGACGTGTAAAGCATGTGATGAGTTCAAACAAGGAAGAGGAAGAATGCACAAGAGGAAGGCCTGTGGACATGGCTGAACATTTAGACCACACATACTAGCTCTCATTGTTCTCTTTGCTATAGTGTTACACAATGACAAAGGGATAGGAAGGGAGGTCTCTAATAGCAACAATAACGTGTATATTTTGGCTGAAAATAGAAGATTTACCACACTGGATCAGAAAAGCAACTTATTTGAGGTGTTGCCTTTAGTATTGATTAAAATCCTGCATTTCAGAGGAAACAGGGACAATAAAATTTACGTAGATAATGAAATACTCCGCATGGAGGATTAAAATTATTCCTTATTCTCAACTGTGTTTGGGCTGAGGTAATCTGTACCATGTCATCTTCTAATATTGACCAGGATTAGACGATGGACTGGTAAAAATCAAAACACCTGAGTCCTGTCCATGCAACAGCTGCCCTTATGATAGCAATGCAGGAATTGAATAATGCATTTGAATTTCTGTTGTTGCTGGCACAAGGTGGAGAACTGACTTAATAAAAGAGTGGTAAATGGTGAATGTGACTTCTCTAAGTCCAGAGCAGCAAAGGGCACTGTATCCGTCATACCTCCCATTCTTACTCAGAGTTTGGGAAGACCTTTCTTTAACAGGAGGGAAAGGAACATAGCAAGAAGACAGGTGGTGGCTTCTTCTCTAGGTGTGAAGTTTTGGTGTACGCTGATTCATACAGGATGGATACAATGCTAATGTAAACTAGCCCAAGCACATCCAAAAGGAAGTGGAAAAAAGAAAACAAAAAAGTCAGACACTTTGGAAGGCCTGCACCAACAAAACAGTAAGTTAGGCATAACACAAAGCAAGAATTGTTTGCAATGTTACTTAGATGATGCCAAAGAAACCTACAGCAAAAGGGAAGGCTGCTGTACATCTTTCTCATACAGTAACTGTGAAAAAGCCTTCAAACTTAAGAAGCAGGCTGGGAAAAAAAAAATTAAAGCATAGATATCTTTGGAAAAGAAAAGATTCTTTGGATTTCCCAAGAGCATGTTTTGGAACACAGCTCCCTCCCAACTTCCTCAACAACAGGAAAGTAGTTAAGCCACAGGGAAATAAATGGAGAAGAGGATCCTGTACTATAAATCCTTTCTGCCTTGTCTCAGCCTCCCAAAGCAAGTAACAACTGTTTAACAAAGCAGAGGTAGTGTTTGCAGCATTCTTCAGAAGTACTGGCCAACTCAAAGTGAAAACTGAGGTTTAGAAGCAATCCTGGATGTAGGACAGGCACGTTCATTACTCCTAACACACTGACGGAAAGAAAGAGTGAAATGGACTGCCCTTTTCTACCGTCTTTATTGCAGACTTGGTGGCAATAACTTTTCCTGTTTGAGCAAATCACGTACAATTCCTCCCCTTCCTATGCCTGTTCCAACTCTCATGAGCTCTGTGGCTGTCACAGCAGCACTGAATTTGAGAGGGTTCCAGGAGTCTTTACCATTGCCCTTCACGCCCTTTCGCATAAAATGGAAATAAAGCAAATGCACTGCAGGCTGCCGGGTCTTATCATGCGCAAGAGCTGACTGGTGAGGTTTGCTTTGTTTTCTAGCAAAAGAATCTAATGTATGCAAGATGTGGAAGCAGGTTAAGGCTGTAACAATAGCTGTTATACAACAATTGAGATTAAAGGGGAAATGCTTAGTGAAAAAAAAATTATTCATTTTTTATCAAAAAACTTTATTACCATTATCTGTTGCAACAGACCATTTTGCGCAGGCCCTGCCACACACAGAAAACACCTATGTAGTCTGGTCCAAAAGAGCTTACGCTCTAGATAAGAATGCACAGAAATTAAGTTTCCCTCAAATACAGTATATTCAGATGTGTGGTCTAAATATTTAATACTTAATTACAATAATGATTATCTCCTACTCTTTTTTTGTCTCTAGCTTTTCTGTACTGCCAGGTAGGTACACATCAAAACAGCATTTTACAACCAACCTGTATCTGGCATTAGAATAAATGTACTGATGTGAATTAAAAGGACTGATAACTGAAAACAGGCCTATTCTTGCAGGTGATCTCTGCCATGTTTCCAGTTTGCAATGCAAGTATAATACTGATCAAATATAATAGCATAAATTCTTTATATTCAGGTAAAATTTGGTAAAAAGCCATTTTAAAACATTGTCAACACCATATTCACTGCAATCAATACTTTAACACAAGTACAGGCAGAATTTGCCAAATAATTACTCTTAAAAAAAAGACATTTTTTCTTAAGGAGTTCAAGATGCTATACTTATTTCCACTACACAACCATTGCAAAAATCTTCTGAACGTTTTATGTAAAATAAGCTTGTTAATTGTTTCTCTTGTATTAGTTGTGGGGATGGAGGTGATTAAAAGCTACAAAGAAGCTTTCAGAGCAAAAGAAAGAAAAGATTCGCTATGACATGAGGTTTTGTTTGGGTTATTTTTTAAGAGTACAAAGTCTCCTTGTAACTCTCTAGATCCTTCACTGATTTAACACTTCCTAGTAAGTCAAAATTCGTTCTTATTTTTAAAGTTTCAACGATCAGCTCAGTCTTTAATTCATCTCACCTGTATGTCCAATATGTGATCTCCTTCCATTCTTTCGCTGGAGCTCCCATTCCCTATATCTCACATGTCTGAAATCTTTATCTCCAGGCCGCTCACTTGGCCCAGCAGCACCAGTACTTCCTCCCCCATGTAGCCTATGTTCACCTCCGAAGTACAGGCTAGCAATCTCACCGCACAACTGAGAGAGTTTATAAGACTGCTCCTAGTCCTTCCTGAGAGACTCAGTGAGCTAATTACTCACTCCCATGTTCATATAAACATAAAGGTATTTACAGTGCAGAAGAAAAGCAGGATCATGATTGAGGTTGCTGCTCCTCTCGGTGAAGATCACGCAGAGGTTAAACAAGCAGCATGGGAACATTTGTTATCGAAAGCCGAATACTCTTTCGTTAAAACTTAGATTTTAAAAAGTTATGTTTTGTTCACAGAGGCTGGCACCTGTCTGCGGTCCCCCTAGGTATTTGTCCCGTTACAAAGCAGGGGAAAAAAGCTTTAGTTGCCTAAAATGGAAAGCGGCGGGTGGGGGTGGGGGTGTAAAACCGGCACTCGGTCACCACCCCTCTGCTCTCTTGCTGCCTTACCTGGGTCTCTCATCCTCAGCACCGCCGCGAATGCCCATGGCCCGCGTCGGGGCTGTCCCAGCAGCGACTCCGCGCAGGGACGGCGGCTGCCGGCCCGCCGCAGCCCCCGCGATCCCCTCCGCCGGCTTCGCCCTCGCTGCCCGCCCTGCCCCGCCTCGCCCTGCCCCCTGCCACCGCCCCCTGCCGCCGCCGCCCCCTGCCGCCGCCGCCCCCGGCCCCGCCGCCCCCCAGCCCCGCCGCCCCCTGCCGCCCCCGCCCCCGGCCCCACCGCCCCCGGCCCCGCCGCCCCCGGCCTGGCCCCGCTCCCCGCGGCCGCAAAGGGGAGCGGCGGGTCGGCAACGGTGCACCACCTCGCCGTGATGTGGCTGCGGCGCAACCCTGGAGCCAAATAAAGTTGTGGGAGCAAGACCGGGGAGCACAGCCCGGTGCAAATAAAGATGCCTTGGTATTCTGCCCTCGCCGCTACAGGGCTGCAGCGGGGCACGGCGACTGCACCATCCTGCTTTTAGAAGAGAAATAAATCCATGAACTCACCTAGAACACACAGTTTTGTTTTGTTTTGTTTTGTTTTTCTTACCCCGAGTTGTATTTCTGGCTGCGGGTTTTCTACTGTCCCCTTCATGCACGAAGAGAAGGTGCATGGCTTAAACCCCGGGGAGACAGGCAGCCCTGCCCGCCCCACCAGCCCTGCCTGCGCTGCAGGCTTCCTCCCGCCTCAAATCCTCTCCAGACAAAACCCGATGCACAGCCAGGAGTTATTTCAGCAACTGTGTGCTTCCTCTGGAAAGCCTTTCTTGTTCATGAGCGTGTGCACGTATATGTACACATACTCGGGAAGAGGAAGGGGCGAAAGCTAAACGCCCTGGAAGAGAGGAGTGGCCAGTCCAGCAACTAGTCCTTCAAGTACACCCTGAGTAAGTGCCGTGCTCCCCAAACAGCAGTAAAGCTGCCTTCTTCAAACAGGAGGAAAACCTCCTCCCACTCTACCCCCTCCTTCTTCATCTACAAACCTCAGGGTATCCTGCATCCCCTGTAGGGACCAGCATGAATACCCATCAACACATCTCCTGCCAAATACCTTCAAGCACGTAAGTCCGATACCGGGAGAGGCACTTAGCATAATTCTGCATTTTTGGCCATTCTTTTCCCTCAGTACCTTCGGCACAGCCCTCCCTATTCTGCAAATCCTTACTTCTGCTTCATTTGTAATTTGTACAGAATGTCACAAAATGCAGCAGAATACTGACTATTTGTGAGAATTTCTGTTTTCCTGTTTCTTTACGAAAGTTCCTTATCCACATGAACAGGAAACCTTGTGGTAATCAGCCTCCTCCCTTTTGTTAAAAACACTGATGCTGACTGCCTGGGAAGCAAAAACAAATCCATCCTGAGTTCAAAGGCATTTCTGCATTCCAGTTGTTTCTCTGACAATGCCATGTTACAGAGCAGCCAATCTTTTTTCCCATACCAAAGCAGCAAACTGCACTTTAAAAAAAACCCCACATACACAATAAACAAAGCTTCTTTATCTGCTGCTGAAGAACAATGCCCTTACCTTAATAAACTGCTTACTTGTCCCATTAGCAGTGAACAGAGCATCTTATGTCTAACAAACTCTGCAATTTTTTAATCAGTGTAGCTTAATGAAGCATTAGCTCCTTTCACATGCTCAGTCTCTGCAGCATAGGAAATATCTCAGCTTCAGCCTTCTCTCTGAGTCAATCCCCCTGTTCTCATTCGGTATATAATGAACATGTGACAGCAGGACTTCTCCATCGAGACTCATCTTATATCAATAAGAGCTTTCAGGATTACCCAAACCACAGATTACTTTACGTCTCAGTGGTACTTTGCAGACCTTATCTGGAGGCTGGAGGGCGTTCCCTCTGCGTATCACATTTCCAGATTGGCAAAAGATTTATTTTCAGGTGCTTGCACTTGTAGCAAATTTCCAAGTAACAAACCTACAGTAATAAACATGCATATGCACCAACAGAGGACAAAATGCTCTACAGTTCAACATAAGGTTAGAAGTCACAGGTTAGAAACAGAGGAGAAAGAGAAACTATTATTTTCATCTAAAGACATGCATATTCATCTGTTTTTGCAGTGCTAAATATCACTTTGACAGAACAGTACTACATTATTTAATAAGGCAAATTAAAACACGCTATTTTATCCATTCAAGGGACATCCAGAAGGTACTATATGAAGTGTAAAAGTACACAGGAAGATACTCTCCTTTTCTGACAAGTATTTCTTAAACCTGAATCCATAGTTGTCATCATCATTAATGAAAAAACAAGAAACCATGAAAACATGACATACATGAGATATATGTGGATCCTAAAGCACAGCAGAAGACCAATAAAATTAACCCATATCATTGTCAATACTCAGCTTACAAATGTCACCACGCTAAAATCCATTCCAAATAAAGTTCTGGGATGCAGATCCTAACAACACAGCCAACTTCAGTATGTCGCAATGTAGACCGTCATGTTACTATCCACATACGATGCTTTGTATTTGAAAAGGCATATGTTATTTATCACTGCTGCTTGCAAGCCTTTGTCGAGAAAGGCAACTAAATACTGGTCAGACTAATATTTTTGTCTCTTTCCCTATGGTTTAGTACAACAACATTACAAAGTGCTTTCTTATGGAAGGAAGCCACTCTAAAAGAGTCAATAATTTGCAAGAGAATGCCCATCACCTGCACAAATCAACACAAAAAAAATCTGTATTAATTGGCACTATGTGGCTGGATGATAAATTTCATCACAAGTTTGGTTTGCATATGCATGAAAAATTTCAGTTTTGAGCTGTTTTACTGAAAACTGAATTCCCTAAATACACACACTTGCACATATGTAGTTAAACACTGGAATACATGAATATTTTTGTATAGATACCTGTTCCTGTTATAAGCAGTAATTTGGAAATTTGATTGAATACCGCAAAGAAAATTAAATCTTGTTAATTACTTCAAGATTAGCAACATATTTAAACAAAAGTGAATTATTTCACAATACATCCATAAATAATGGCAGTTAGCTGCCTTGAGTGATGTGGAGCTTCCTTGGACAGACCGTTTTTGGAGCTCCTAACCTCACCTAATAGGTGAATGGCACTGGTAGTCATTCTAGGTTTATCAAGCCAAGTCATTCTCTCTGTATACATTCTACAACAGTCCTGCCTTGCTAGCTTTTACCATTACACGATTTAAAAAAAAAAAAAAGAATGTTATCCACATAGTCCTGTTGTTCTACTATGCCAGCATTAGGTACACAGGTATCTCCAGTCCATTCTTCATAATTTCTCTATAATTGCTCTGTTCCAAAGCTGTTTGAGACTCTGCCCCTGCCCCAAGTGCCATACCACCGTTGAGCTGTGCATTTCTGATGCATGCCAAGTTGTGCTTCCAATTCCCTTCCTCCTAACTGATACCAGCATGCCTCTGTCACCCTGAGGAGCTGCCCTAGGTTCATCATCAAACTGCGATATTTTAAAAGGTGGTTTAGATGATGTGCAACTTTTCAGGATTTATTTGCTTCAGACGCTTGTGTGCTCAAAAGTTTCATTCCAGTTTTTTCTTCCCCTTTTGTGCTATAAATAAACAAACCAACTGAAATCGGCTGCATAAAGTTGCTTAAACTGCATCCCAGTAACTAAAGTGAAAAACTATCTCTGATATCCTAATTTAAACGAATCCTCAAAAACACAAGGTTCTGACCAGCATGTTGACATCATGAAAGCACTTTAATAGAACTGTTTTGAAAGAATCAGACCAGAGGGAGGTGCTGGACAATGGTTTATACCACCAGGAACAACCAATTCTCATACTATCATGAGGAACTTTTGAAGGAAAATGGTAAACACCTCAAATTTGTAGTACAATGAAATGGCCAAAGCCAATGAGCACACAAGCGTGTGGGTTATGGCAGACCAGCCTCTGAAGCACTCACAGTTGGAAAATATTTGACATGAGACACAGACAGGCATCCTGCCAACCAGTAATGATAACCCTAAAAGCTGTAAGTAGCTATAACCGCCTCCCCACTTACCCAAAATATATATGTTTACAGCTAACAAATAAGTAAAATAGGAATACCAGAGTAATCCTTGGGCACCTTGCAGAAACAGTAAGCTCAAAAATAGCCTCTGTAGCAAATCTTTTTTACTTTCAGCCTTTAAACCTTCCTCCTGTTCTTCTAATGGCAAATTGGATTTTAAAAAGATTTTTTTAATCGTTACTTTTTAAATCTGTATTTTTGTTTCAGAGAAACTAAATCAATATCCAGCCAAACCACACCAAATATCCAGCCAAACCATATAAACAAAACCAGCAAGGGGTGTCAGAGAAAAATACAATAAAAGCAACAGCTCTACACACAAATTTCCTTTGGATAGGTTGCAATATATTCCTCAGACAATAATCAGAAAGATGTGCTGTTGTACCAAAAGCCTGTGTTATGCCCAGTGCTCCTGAATTACATTAGAAGAGTTAGCAGCTTCATCTGACCTATTTATGTTCCCTCTTTTAATGGGCATAGCTGATTCCAGAGAAAAGCTATGCAGACCATCTGTCAGAAAGACATTTAAAAAATGTTTGGAACATAACAAAGATAACAGTGAGTGCAGTATTTATTCATTTTTCCATTAAAAATGAGCCTTCTCAGTAATTTTTAATGAGCTTTGTTGAGTAAAATTTATATACCATCTCAAATGCAGTATTTGTTTGACTGAGGAAAACACTCAACAGACTCATCATCCTATCCCAAACCCTGCTAATTAATATGGCATGACAATCACTCTACCCATAGCAACTCTACCATTTGAATTACTCCAAATAAAACTAAGTATTCCAACAGAGGGATAAATTGGGGCAGGGCAGTAAGTGCATAGAGTGGTGCTGAGTGAAACCTTATTAAAATGGGAGCAGTGCTCTGACATGCATCCCAGTCTTGTCCTTCTTTGAAAATCATGTCTTCCCTTCTTCAAAAAGCGATGTGTCTGGCAAAACAATTATTTCCGGGAAGCAGTGAACTCAAGGAGAGGAGAGCTTTATATCTCACAATCACGGCAGACAGCACTGCAGTAACGTTAACCAGTTCAATATGACCAACAGATTTCAATCTGCAGAACTAAAAATTAACTCATATTTATGTAAGGTAAAAAAAAAATCAACGTTTTCAACAATTAGTTTCTTCTTTTGTGTTTTTATATATGTCCATTTTTGTAACAGCTTTCTTCTATTTCATGCATACAAACTCTGTCTGAAAACCTAGCCTTTCATCTCAGTAATTCTCATGCAAACAGGGTTAAACTTTTGCTACTCAGACCTTCAGATTTGGTCTAAAATTGCAAGCACAGGTAAATTCATGCCTGTAACCAGAACTTGTAAAAATAAAGGGAGAGATGAAGATTTACCAGTAGTATAGGGCTGCTTACACATATCTGGACTGCAAAAAGGCATATTTTCAAGAATACCAAATACCTCTGATTGAACAAATCTTTTGACCAATCCTGACCTGTACTCTGAAATCCCAATGATGGAAACAGACTAAATGTTCATTTGAAGACAGCCAATATCATACAAAAGGCTTTCAAGCAAGAGCATTTTACTGCAAGCTGACCCATCTTCTTTGTCCTTAATTCTGCATTAAGAACACAATAGCATATAATAGTAAGATATTATATTTATAAAATACATAATATGTAATAATAACATACACAATACATAATAACAACATAATTCTGCATAACACACAATTCTGCATTATGTTTTTGTTATTCCTGTTTCTAAACCTGAGTGAATTGCTGCCTCAGTTTAAAACAGGCTCTACCAATTTAGCTTGTTAGTCAAGAATACCTGAGTTCCTAATTCAAAATTCCAGAATTTTCAATTCCCCTCTCTCCCCCTGAATTAACTCCACATCAAGCAAGTATATAATTTTTAAAGTTCCATTTTGCTTACCACATTGACCTATGGGAAAGCTCTTCATGCCCTGGAAAACAGACAGCTCTATTACAGTGCGAGCCACATATGCATGCAAGCCTATTTGGGTGTGTCGGTGATAAACAAGTATGGACAGTGATCGCATGGAACAACTGGTTGCATTACAGTCACAGAATTTCAAACCAGAAGAAACAGTGATGATCTAATCTGACCTCCTGCATAACACAGGCTGCATAACCCCACCTAGCAATTACCTGCCTCTGTGACAAATTTGATATGATAACTCACCAACACTGGTTTTGCCAGATCCATTTTGAAACATTCACCTACAATGCTAATTTGAAGCATGCTGCATCAGGCAGATTCTGCACCTCCCAAAAACACTTCCCAGAAGATGGAGGGATGTCCTCTTCTGGATCCAGAGATTATTGCCCCACGTTACCACCCCACGGTTGTGCTGACAGAGCAGTCCCTCGCTAACTTGCACAAAGCAGCCGAATTAGCTCACCCTCCAGCAGAGCAATCGTCCGTCTAGTGCCTCATGGAGCGCACGCACTGGATGCAACACCCAGGCGTTAGCACCAACAGTTGCAACTGTCAAGCCAGCAGCTCTCCAAGACAGCAGATAAAGCCAAATGCACTGTTTTAGCCCAAGGACTTGCACCCCGCCTTAGGATGGACACCTGGGGATGACCCAAGGCAGTTCTCTCGCATGACTTCAGAGGGCTTCCACAAGCCTTGTGACAACAAGGTATCCCACAGTTATAACACCTAAACGAAAAAACCCGAGCAAAACATTTATTCAACTTCTAATTGTTTTTGGCATTGTCAAATAAATTATTCAGTTATACTAGCAGACACCTACCCTTTCAATACAAACATTTCAGTAAGATTTACATTGCAGGTATGTTTTGTAAGTACAAAGATAATTTTGTGTCACAGAGACAAAACCAATTAGATTGAAAAGATAAAATAATTTCAGGTTTTCATATTCTTCATTAAATTAGGTTTTGTACATACCTAATCTCTTATATGATTATTTCAATGAATTTGTTTGACAGCCTGAGCCCTTATACAGAGAGAAATATATTTAAAATTAGTTTTAAACTCCTGCTTTCTTTAGAACATAGGATTTTCCAATGAATTAATTTAACTTATATTTTACAAATCTAGAAGATTTTAACTGCTTTCTTTTTTAAAAAAAAAAAATTTAATATATTCCTTATACCCATGGGCATTCAAATACTGAGAAAACTCTCCCAGAAAAACATTTGCCTTCTGACTGCAACCTACACGTGTTCTCTGCTCAGGATTCACTCTTTCAATACTTATCATGAGTCAAAACAAAGGAAGATAACCGAAGTGGTCTACCTCAGAAATCTATCTTCAAGTTAACTATCTCTCCCGCTCTTTCAAGTGCAGTAATAATCAGCAGATCAAGCATTAGACAGAAAGCTTTTGCATACTGTACCTATCTTCATAGTCATTTCACATGATAAAAACTGTTTGGAAGAGCTGCAGCACTACAAATTGCTTGGAATGTGGAGGCAAAACAGCTGAAGCGCGATTAGGGTTAGAAAACCCACAGTGGGTAACTGCACCTTTCCACTCTGTGCACCTTCTCCTGCCTCCTCAGGTAGCACCATCTTAACTGTACTGTTAAAGACAAGGGTTTTTTTCTGATTGTTTTTTTTCTGTTGCTATATGAACTAATAAGTTAGCTACTATATTCAATTCTGCTTCATTTATCACTAACAAAACCACCAGTCAAGTTCTAAAAGCAGAAATATTCCTGCAAGACATGGAACAAAACCACCATCTGCCTTTTACATTCCAGGTTTTCCTTTTGAGCTACACATATGGTTTAGATGTTTAATACTGATACAAAAGCACAAATATAAAATCCTTAACAAAATACCAGGGCTCTTTTATTTTACTGATGTGTAGGTACGTTTTTTGGCAGCTTCCAACCTGACACCCATCATACTGAGGGACACAGTATTTCAGGTCTCTCTATTCTGGAGACACTGTCTAATCCCTGTTCAACATCAGAGTCAGTCCACCATAACTTTTTGGAGAATATTTTCAGCATTTTTCAGAGACATGGTCAACTAATAATTGTATAATAATCACAAGTGTATAAACTAAAGACAACTGCTGTGTTTGTTCTTTTCCAAATATGGTAATCTTTTAGGGTAAACACTGTCAGCATAAAACATTTTATGCAGGAATAGTGTTTTCATACTTTTAATTTTTATATAAAAATACAGAGACAGAGAGCTCAAGACCATATAATCCTTATGCAAATAAAGATGTGGTTTTATGGGCCAACAGGCAATATGGCTTGAGGAAGAAGTTTCCAGCAGAATGCTCTGATACAGGTCACTGATTGAGTTGTAAAAAGTTATCCAAGTATTCTTCCAGCTTCTCTTTTTTTTAATCCTATTAAGTTGTACTGACTCCATACTTCCATGATATCACACTGTTTTCCACATTTCAGATGGGGAAATAGTTTTAAGTGGATGCATGCTTGAAAAAGCAAGGTTCTGTGGATATCAGTATCATCCTCTTAACAACAAAAAGATGTGGTTTGGTGTTCAGAAAACTTGGCATATAACAACTCTCACATTGAAGTTTTTATTTATCACTGGATAAACCAGGTAAAGTGGATTATAGCAGATGATTGCAGGGGTTTAGCTCAGCTGTTGTGAAAACAACCTTGTCTCCTCTCCATTAGAAATTTATAATGAAATACAAAAACATTTATTGTTGTAACAAAAACTGCAGCTGTATCCTTTCCTTACTGTGAAAGGAGGGCAGGAGGCACAGCCAATGGCTCTGACTCACACTGCCAGGAAGAGTTAGACAGTGCAGCTCAAGCAGTTCTTCCCCTTAGTCGACCTCTCCGATTACTGCCAGAATACATACCTCTTCCTGAGCCATTGCAGCTCACGGCCATCACCACCAAGTATGAATCATCCCTGGCTTCTGGCTGCATCACTGTGTAACAATGCAAACGATGTGGCTGAGAAGCCCAATTGATGTCCAGCTGAGACAGACCTCTTGCAGACAACAGCAGCCTCAGAAAGGCGGTAACAGCAGCTGGACAATGTCAGGCATAAAAACTCACTCTGCCTGACAGCATGACTGAGAGCTCAATATAACCTCTTTTAAAAATGCTTTTGACTTTCCCCGAAGAGGTTGACATACTCTACATGCAAATATGTATCCACTCTATGCATATATATCAAGAGCAGATCACATGGTCTACTCAGGTGTGAGATAATAAAATAGTGATTAAGTAAATCTTACACTTTCATTTTTCACTATCAGATGTGATTCCTACAATCCTTATTTACTACAGTTACTGAGAAGTGTGATTGCAGTAGCTTCTGTACATTTTTCAGATCAGTTATACTCCTGTTGTATAAGCATCACAGAGGTAATGGATTTTAGTCTAAATTTAAGCCTAAATCAAAGCCATTAATTTGTCACCCAAAACTATTATTGCAAAAATATTTTCCCATTACAAATAGCCCCATTTTAGAGTCAATTTATCACTGTTGTCACAAAGTTATTCCCTTTTACACTGTTGCATGCCTACAATTACTGTTAAAGAGAGATCTCTCCACCAATTCTCCTCTTACGTTTTATCAAAACTTTTCCCAGAATTATTTCAGTACTT
Source organism: Morus bassanus (assembly GCA_031468815.1). NCBI lineage: Eukaryota > Metazoa > Chordata > Aves > Suliformes > Sulidae > Morus > Morus bassanus. Next base: position 24,151,276 of record CM062600.1, on the reverse strand, counting down.
CCATCCATGCAAAACAGATTTGTCCGCACATGCACTAAACTTAACACTTGGACACGCCCTGGCTCCTGAACACATTTCCACCATTCAGCAGTCATATTAACCTTACTTCAGAATATTTTAATAAACAAATATTTACAGAATAATATCCCTCTCCTATTGCTATCCTTCATCTTAAAAACCTTACATCTTGAGTGGAAAGTAAATGATTTTTCTAAAGCTCTTTGATGAAATTAACCCCTATTGCTACTTTTCTTTCATTGCTAGGCAGTTCTCGTTTACAACATTCCCAGCAGTGTCTGGTAAAACCTTTACTAATGGTAAAAGCAACTCCTTGGATTAATATGCATCCAAGGTAATATTTCATCAAAACATTAGCCCTTTAAAAAAAAAAAAATCACAGAATGACTGAATGGTTGAGGATGGAAGGGACCCCCGGAGGTCATCTGGTCCAACTAGCAGCTCAAGCAGGGTCACCTGGACTTGGTTGCCCAGGACTGTGTCCAGACGGATTTTGAATATATACAAGGATGTAGACTCCACAACCTCTCTGGACAACCTGTGCCAGTGCTCGGTCCTTCTATGCTGGGTTGACCCTGGCTAGACACCAGGTGCCCACCAAAGCCACTCTGTCACTTGCCTCCTCAGCTGGACAGGGGGAGAAAAAATAGAACAAAAAGCTTGTGGGTCAAGATAAGGACAGAGGGAGATCACTCACCAATTACCATCATGGGCAAAAAAGACTCAACTTGGGGAAATTAATTTATTGACAATCAAGTGTCAGAGTAGAATAATGAGAAATAAAAACAAATCTAAAACCCACGTTATTCTCACTTCCCAGGCTCAGCTTCACTCCTGGCTTCTTTACCTCCTTCCTCTGCCCAGCAGTGCAGGGGGGACAGGGAATGGGGGTTGCAGTCAGTTCATTACGTGTTGTCCCTGCTGCTCCTTCCTCTTCATGCTCTTCCCCTGGTCCAGCATGGGGTCCCCACCATCGGAGACAGTCCTTTATGAACTTCTCCAACATGGTCCTTCCCATGTGCTGCAGTTCTTCACAAACTGCTCCAGCCCGAGTCCTTTCTATGGGGTGCGGTCCTATACGCTGTATTGGGTTTGCCTGGCAAGGTTTTGGTATTGGGGGGGATACAGGGGTGGCTGCTGTGAGAAGCTTCCCCTGCGTCTCACAGAGCCAATGCCAGCCGGCTCCAAGATGGACCCGCCGCTGGTGAAGGCTGAGCCCATCAGCAATGGTGGTAGCGCCTCTGGGATAACATATTTAAGAAGGGGGAAAAAAACCTGTGCAACAGCAATTGCAGCCGGAAGAGTCGAGTGAGAATTTGTGAGAGGAACAACTCTGCAGACGCCAAGGCCAGTGAAGAAGGAGGGGGAGGAGGTGCTCCAGGCGCCGGAGCAGAGATTCCCCTGCAGCCCGTGGTGAAGACCATGGTGAGGCAGGCTGTCCCCCTGCAGCCCATGGAGGTTAGCGGTGGAGCAGATATCCACCCGCAGCCCGTGGAGGGCCCCACGCTGGAGCAGGGGGATGTGCCCAAGGGAGGCTGTGACCCCGTGGGAAGCCCACGCTGGAGCAGGCTCCTGGCAGGAGCTGTGGCCCCATGGAGAGAGGAGCCCACGCTGGAGCAGGTTTGCTGGCAGGACTTGTGACCCCATGGGGGACCCACACTGGAGCAGTCTGCTCCTGAAGGACTGCACCCTGTGGAAGGGACCCACGCTGGAGCAGTTTGTGAAGAACTGCAGCCCATGGGAAGGACCCACATTGGAGAAGTTCATGGAGGACTGTCTGCCGTGGGAGGGACCCCACGCTGGAGCAGGGGAAGAGTGTGAGGAGTCCTGCCCTGAGGAGGAAGGGGCAGCAGAGGCAACCTGTGATGAACTGACTGCAACCCCCATTCCCCGTCCCCCTGCATTGCTGGCCAGGGACGAGGTAGAGAAAATTAGGAGTGAAGCTGGGCCTGGGAAGAAGGGAGGGGTGGGGGGAAGGTGTTTTAAGATTTAGTTTTTATTTTCTCATTATCCTACTCTGATTTGATTTGTAACAAATTAAACTAATTTTCCCAAGTCAAGTCTGTTTTGCTAGTGGCAGTAATTGGTGAGTGATCTCTCCGTGCCCTTACCTCGACCCACGAGCCTTTCATTCTGTTTCCTCTCCCCTGCCCAGCTGAGGAGGGGAGTGATAGAGTGGCTTTGGTGGGCACCTGGTTTCCAGCCAGGGTCAACCTGCCATACACGGAAACCCAGTACACACCATCACAGTGAGAAAGTGTTTCCTGGTGTTCAGGAGGAACCTCCTGTGTTTCAGTGTATGCCAAAGCTCTTAGGAAGAATGCTGAGGTGATGCAGTATGATCTCCAGTGAACTACAGCCATGCAACATTGCAAAGCTGTATCTGAGTAATATCATAGCTTACCAAAAATCAAGGAATTAACATTAAAAACTCAAACGTTAATAACTAGTTCTGGCTAGGGGCTTTTGGCCATCACCATCTGTTACAGCAGATGTGGCAAATATTTTTTCACCATTTTTAATCTTTATAGTTAAAAACAATGCTCTTCTTGTTCTGTTTTAATGGAAGTGAGACTGAAGCACTTGCAAATCCAATCCATAACCCCTTTTTATGCCTCTATCTGTAGAGTCAGAACATAGACATGCTCTATTCCCCAAGAAAGTGGAACAAAACACGTTTCATTAAACAAGAAAATATCTATAGAGTTGTTGTGGTTTAACCCTGGTAGGCACCTAAGCACCACAGAGGCACTCACTCATGGGACAGGGTAAGAAAAAAGGAAGAGTAAAAGCAAGAAAACTTGTGGGTCAAGACAAAAATTGTTTAATAAGTGAAGAAGTGGAAGAAGAGAGAAAGAAAACAAAACTAAACAAGTGATGCAAAGGCATTTGTTCACCACCTCCCATGGGTAGACCGATGCCCAGCCAGTTCCCAAGCAAAAGACAGCTAACTCCCTTCAAATCCCCTTCTCCTCCTTATAATTGCTGAGCATGACGTTATATGGCATGGACTATCTCTTCGGTTAGTTTGGGTCACCTGCTTTGTTGTGTCCCCTCCCAACCTCTTGCGCACCCCCCCAATCTATTCACTGGGGGTGGGCAGAGTCAAAAACAGAAAAACCCTTGACCCTGTGCAAGCACTGTTCTGCAACAGCTAAAACATTACTGTGGTATCTGCACTGTTTTGGTTAAAAGTCTAAAACGCAGCACGATACGAGCTGCTATGAAGAAAATTAACTCCATCCCAGCCAGGCCCAGTACAAGAATGAAAAATTATGTGGACAAATTTCATGCTATGACAAAAAAAAAAAATACCTGTAACTGTAAAATAAAATAAGGAGTAAATGTTAAGAAAATCTATTTTTAAAATGTTTCTGGGGAAAGGACTGAACAAACACAAAAACTAATGTACTAATCTGAGGGGGAGGCATTTAAATGATATCTAACTCAGGTATTCAAAGACATGAGTGAGCTAAAAATAAAACAAAGATGTATGGCAAGGACAATCCAAGGCTGCAACAAGAAAAGTAGTTAGACTATAAAAGAACTGACTGTTAAGGAAATCCTGACTGTTAAGGGAAAGAAAATTAAGGAGTTGCCTCATAATATAAAAATAAATTTGGGACACTGGAAATGATCAGATACCAGGTACAGTCCAAACAAAACAGTACCTCCACACAACGTGCCACCAGGCTTTGGGACTACTGCCCTGAAATGTTGTTGATATTTTCGGTTTACATGGATTCAAAGAACTAACATTTCCATTAATGCAAGAAAAATCCTTCAAAAACCGTTAGGCAGAATGGCCTGCCCCCAAAACAGCTTTAGCTCAGAGTCCCCTGCTGAACATGGTTGGAGGGGCACAGCAGTACCTCACTGTCTTACTTTTGAACAAGTATTATTCTCAACCACTATCTGAAACTGGACCATGGGGTAGCTGGACTTCTGGTCTGATGTCATACAGGCTTAGCTCTTACATATGGCTTAAGAAATTATCTTCTAATTTATCAATTCAAATTTGACAACGCCCAAAGGCTTGTCTTCCTTATTAAAGATTTTCCATTTGGTCCCACCCCAACAAGTTTGTTTCCAGACCCTCACAGTGTGTGCAGCCAACTGATTCAGCCCAAATAGGATGCTGTGCCTTGCAGGCAGAAGCCTCCAGAGGCAGAGCAGCCACTAGTGAAACAGAAACTCCCCTCTCAGGACAGGAAAGCACCAGCCCTGCTCCTGCTTTCTGCCCAGAGTCTTCCACCTCCTCACCCATGCTAAACCATTTGGCTTGTACGCCAGCTTGTTTGGCTGCTGCCTGAGTGGCCAAGAACAATTTCTTTTACCTCACTTCCCCTCAAATTCAGTGCTGCTTGTTTTCACTAACATCAACAAACTCCAAGAGGGATACTGGCTGAGAAGGAAAAGAATCTGGAAGAGCACAAAGAGTAAGAGGAAAAGGAGAGGAAAACAGATGGAGAGAAGTTCTTTAGGAAACCAAAGGCAGCCTGTTACCTCATAACCTGAGGACTGGAAGCGCAAGTCCAACACAGTACAGCAGAAGAAGCAGGTGATGAGACCAGAGATCAGTCAGCAAGGAGAGCACTTTAAGCACACACACTGAGGTTTTGCCAAGGTATCTTTGCATTTAGGTAGCTAAACAGCACATAAATTTAGTAGTAAACACTAAGGGAATGGGAAAAAAGTAACTTTAAAATGAGGATTTTCCTTTCGAAGAATGCAACACAGAGCCATTAACAGAGATGGCAAAACACGGAGGACAAGATTAGGATTTCTGAGGAGTTTAAAATCCTTGAAGCTGGGATCACATCATCATACAGATTTCATACATCAAATCAGCCAAGAATGCAGCGTGTGAAGGAAGAAAGGACAGCCTGGTTTTAAACAACCTGCATTTGAGAGAGTGCAGAAAATATTGTGGGAGCAGAGAGGAGAGATGAGCAGCAAGGGTATTTCAATCCAGCTGCGGTCTTAACTACCACTTCGGTGGTAGTGTCAGATGAAACGACGCAGTGAACATTACAGGAGAAGGAGGGTTGTGCTTACAGAAGGAAAATGTTCACTGGTATGATAAGAATGGTGCTGTTTCTTTCCACTGCCAAAGAAACCAGGGCTGCAAGGGAGAATCTAATCTAAAGAGGTAAAGGAAAAATTCTGCACAGGGCTTTCTCCAGAGCAGCTCAGCAGCACAAACACTGGTATGGCGACTAGTGAGTAAGAGTGGAATACCCTTCACTCCCAGTTAATGAACCTGGCCCCCACAACTACTACTGCTGCCACTATGAGAAACAATTTGGTTCTTCTCCGTTTATATCATGCCCAGATAAGATTAGTATTGTTAGAAGTACTCCTGGAAGAAAGGATTGCAGCTGAAATATGAGACTTGATTAGCACAGTCACATAAGCTATGTAACAGCACTGTGAATCTGTACGGTTTACACCCCAGTCAAAATTCAGCCCAAAGTGGGTTAACTGAAAGGTAAATCTCTACTTATAAACATACAAGACCTAGGCAAGTTATATCTATCCAAAAAATAAAAAAGTCAAATTTTCTTCCTGTGTGTAGCAGTGCATCAGCAGAAGTTTAAACATCACATGAACAGCGTCTTTAAAAGAATTTCCACTCTGTGATAGCAGCAATGATCGACTAACACTAAACAATGGAACTCGAGAAGAGAAGCAGAAGGATCCTCTAATCAATGGCTAGCAGCATGAGACATCAGAAGTGTGAATATCTTTGTTTCCATTTATCTACTTTCCTGTTTCTCTCTGCACAGACAATGTCTCAAAATGACCCAAAGAAGACAATATGCTACCGACTTTTATTCAGAAACATTCAAAATATGGGGAAGGATTGGACCAGACATGCTCGCAGAACCCTCTGTTGGCAATGAAGGTTTTCAAGCAGAAACAGAATTAAGTCTGTTTCAAAAGAAGGAAATACTTGCCCATAATGACAGTCTGTAAAGCTCAAGGAAAAAACAAAGCCAGCACAGAGATTTTTGCTGATGGTCTCATGTGATAACTCAGGATCACAGACATAATTTTTCATGAGCCTTAAGATAACTAACAATTCAAAAGCATTTTGTGTATGAAATAATATCACCTGTTGTCACCCTACACTGAGAGGACAGACAGGTTCCTTTAAGAATCCTTGGCAGAATGATGATGGCACAGAATTTTAACAGAATATTATGATTAGTATAGCACAGAATTTGTGATTAGAATGGCACAGGATTTCTACAAGCAGAATCAGTATAGTACAATCTATAAGTAGCGTAATACAGAACTTACAATACAACTTCACTTATAATTTCTATTCACCTGGACCCTCTACAGAACAGGTCAGAATTTAATGCATGGTTTGCTCTATCAGTACAACAATCATAATCTAGTCTCAAAAATCACATAAAAGCATACAAGTCACTCACTTGGTCCATGGAGGAAGCAGATGACAGCGGAGGCGTCCCTGGCCACCGGAGGGTCCTGGGTCTCACTGCACAACAGCAGCTCCGGTCCAAGTTCCCCACTTAGGACTTGTAACTGCTTGACTTTATAGGCAGTGCTCTGGGTGCTGTGACGCTTCTCTGTTCCGCAACGGGGCTATCAACCAGCAGGTTGGCCGGGTGCCTGGGACCCTCAAGGCCAGCAGGAAGGGAGCAATCAGCCTGGCGCCCAGGAACCTTGAGGCCAGTAGGGAGGGGAAGAAGAAATCTGTTTGATTTGTCTACTTGGTGCACAGGACCTTCAGGGCCTGATAATGAGGGAAAGGGAGCAAACACGTAACCCCCTTGGTCGCAGAGGACGGCTGCTTGCCTTACAAAATGGCATTAGTTATGCTAACCACATTACCAGAGGGTTGGGAGCAGGGGTACCAGTCACACCTGAGCACTGAGATATCAGCAGACAAATGATGATACATTTCAGCACATACCTGAATAGAATTCAAGTGTAACCAAGCTTCATGATCTTTTCCTTACCGAAGCCAAATGAATCACTTTGAAGTTTCCCAGAGAATTCAGGAGCATGGTACTCCCTGTGAATATTTAAACACAGGGCAATATCCATTACTCTTGCCAGAGCAGAGAACAATCCTGATTCCCACAAAGCCATGATGAAACTATACACTGCCAAGGCACTGGATGTGCACCCATGCCCAACACAGACTCTCTGGACATGCCCAGAAAATTGAACAAAGGTCAGGGGACGGTCTCAGTGCATATACCTAGATTTCCTAACCACCGCCCATCATCAGAAATTGGACTGGCACAAGAACAATTCACACAGCCTGCTTCTAGCTACTGTTCTTCCTAGGGGCATTTAAATATGAGATGGGAGTAAAGCAGGATGAACTGTTCTGCTGGAGGACACAATAGTCCCCAGGAGCCTAGAATACCAACATCTCACCAACAGTGAGACGTACAGTTGTTCAGTGATTGGGATGTCTGCATTTCAGTTACCCAAATTGAAAGGGTCATTCACATACAGATCACAAAACGTAATAAGCAATACAAAAACAATTTTCAGTATCAATAAATAAAACACTAAATGATAAAATTTCTACCCATATTCCATCACTGAAACATTTTGTGCAAATCGCAGCTATGTGAATTAGGCTAAATTTAGGAGACGGGGTTTCTGTTGGTTTTTTTTTTTTTTTTAAATTGCTATTATTATTACTAAGGTCACTTTCAGTGACTGAAGCTATGTACACTACCATATGCATGTACAAAACAACTACATGAAAAGGTACAAATCAGTGAATGTGCAATCTTTGTGGAATCTACGCATGTATTTGCATTTTGCAAATACCAGTGAAATCATCTGAAGAAAAAACATCACAAGAAGGTATAAAAAGAATAGCAGAAGGATTCTTTTGAATACTGAATTATCCTCAATCATTGGATCAGGTATGTTTAAAACCTTTCAAACTTGTAGCAAGCCCTTCTTCAAACTGGCTCACCCTAGCCTTACACATTAGCAATTCCAAATAACGTCCATTTTGAATACAAAATACCTAACCTTTCCAAAAACAAGTTAGCATGCAAATCACTCATAAACAGAATTATGCAACACAGTATTACTTCTTAACTTTGTTCAGGTACTTTCAAAGTTTAAAGTGTCAGGAGTAGAAGGACATTATGCAAGTGGAAGTACAGAAGACAAACTGTCACTGGATTTTCACAGTAAACATTTTGAAAGAAATAAGACCTTTCCTAGTAGCTAGTATTAACCATCAGAGTTCTGCTTAAATGTTGCTTGGGGTTTTTTGTTCACAAAACCATCTTGTTGTTCCAGCTGCCAATCTCCATTTAAAATAAAACTATGAAAACAGGAGGACTTTGTGCCACATTTTAAAATTACTTAATTTTTCATCTGAGAGCATCTATTCCTCTTTGCAGTTTAAGGAGTAGGTCTGTTTGTTAAATTGGAAGAGTTCATACAGCAATATCTAAAGCAGGTATTTCTTCAGCTTTCAGGGTTTTAACATGAGCGAGTAAGCATGCATGCACACACACACACATACAACAGGTAACACACAATCATACATAGCCAGCAATTCTTGTATTACAGAAGGATCAAGAGCCCAAAATATTTCAGTAAACCAAGGCAACACTCCTGAATTATTAAACTTCAACCTCAATATTAGCTGTACCCACAATTAATTACTGCTTTTGATCAACTCTCACTACCATTTCTTTATGCAAAGGTTTTCTACATGAGCATGGAACCAAAGAAAGAGTAAAAGTAGAAAACTAAGCTATAAACACAACAGTTGCAGTGTCATCACACTCCACAGATAAGTAGCTCTGCAACTGTGCATATATTTCAAGGGTATCGTGAGATAAGTGTTCTGTTTGACGTAGTCTTCAATTTTAAGACCAAATGTTCAGTCAAAATAGTCTTTTAAGATAAAAAATGTTCCAGCTGAAAATGGAGATTGTGGGTACTAATGATGTCACAACAAAAAGTCTAAGGTCAATCAAAAGAGATTTACTGGCCCTGGGAAGAATGCTAAAAAATTCAGGAGCACAAGCAAGTGCTTGCCTTGATCCTCCCAGTAACAGGGACAGAGTTTGGAAGAAACAGGTGAACCCAAGATACAAATACCTGCCTCCAGAACTAGTGCCTCCGCCAAAACTTCAGGCTTTTAAACCATGGAAGAGTCTTCAAGACACAAGGTGTGCTGGGGTCGGATAGGATCCACCTGTCCAGATGGGGAAAACGTGTCTTTGGACATAAGCTGGCGGGACTGATTGCCGAAGGTAAACCAAGGATTGGCATGGCATTGCCTGAGGGTGGTGATGCTAGCAGTGATACTGATAAAGATTAACTTAGCTCACTTCACCCTAACAATAGTATGGCATATATCTCTGTCTCAGAACAAAAGTCCCAAAGTGAATGATAGTCTGCTCTGTTAACGGCCTGTGAAAGACTCTTTAGTGTTGCCAAATTTAGCTGAAACAAGGGGAAAGGTAATTCTAGCAGGGGGAGATCTCCACCACCAACTCAAAGACCACACCCTCAAGAAACCAGCTGACCCAAAAGGATAAGGAAGTGAATGTCTCAAAAATCATAGTGAGCATGTGTAGTTATTTACATGGCAAGCGAAGAATTTTAACCAATCATTTAACAGAATAATTATGAATATATATTAGATGATCAATATATTGTGTATAAATAACTGTTAGTTTCTACCAACACTGTGCTGGTTTGTACCTTGCACCTGTGTCTGCGCATTTATGTAAAGCCTTGTCCATAAGGACAAGGGCTACTGATCCAGAAATTTTACCTAATTGCCTGTAGAATAACTCATCAGTGCTAACAGCCTGTCTGGGCAATTGGTAACAGACACCCACTACAATATCTCCTTTGTTTTCCATCACCCTAATCCTCACCCAGAGGCTCTCAACACATCACAGGTAACTGTAAGGTCTGTACAATCAAACCTCTCCCATACAGATAGTACGACACCTCCACACTGCCTGCCCTGCCTATCTCTCCTGAACAGCCTGTAGCCCTCCATCCCAGCACTCCAACTGTGGGACTCATTCCACCAAGTCTCACTACTACCAATAATATCATAGTTCTGGGAACTAACCAACATTTCCACTTTACCCTGTTTGTTTCTCATACTGCATGCGTTGCTGTACAAGCATTTCAGACATGCTCCTGAGCCCTCCATGCTCCCAGTGTAAATGTTGCTGCTGTTGTCCCAGAAACTTGGGTCTGTTACCCGGTGTGCGTTGGTTTTGAGGGCTTAGGAGTCCGTGAGTGTCGGTCAGTTTTTAAGAACCACCTTTTAGAAGCACTAGCACAGAAGGCAATTCCACTGTGTCTTAAGTCTAGCAAGCGGGGCAGAATATCAGCTTGGCTGAACAGGGAACTCCTTGTGGAGCTCAAGAGGAAAAGGAAGTTGTATCATCTCTGGAAGCAAGGTCAGGCTTTGCAGGAAGATTACAGAGCTGTGGTTATATATACAGGGAAAAGACAGAAAAGACCAAAGCTCAATTAGAGTTGAGACTGGCCAGTGTCGGGTCAGACAACAGGAAAGGCTTTTTTAAGTAAGTTAAAGCAAGAGGAGGTCTAAAGAAAACGTCAGACCGATAGTTGTTGAAGATGGTCACTTGACCAATAGCGATGAAGAAAAAGTGGAGATATTCATAACGCTTTTTTTGCCTCAGTCTTTAGTAATACAGATACCTTGGGCTACCCAGTCCTCTGAGTTGGAGGACCATGAGTGTAGGTAAAGTGACTTTCCATTTGTGGACACCAAAATTTTAAGGGGACAGCTGTATCAGTCCCTAAGCCCATGGGGCCTGGTGGGGTTCATCCCAGAGTACAGACAGAGCTAGCATATGTTATAGCAAGACCTTTCTTGATCATCTACCAAAGGTGTTGGAAGTCTGGGGAGGTCCCTGCTGACTGGAAGCTCATCACTGTTATCCCAATTTATAAGACAGGCATGATGGAAGATCCAGGAAACTACTGACCAGTTAGTCTAACCTCAGTTCCTGGAAAAATTATGGAGAAGATCATACTGGGTACTACTGAAAGGCATTTTAAGAATAATACAATCATCAGGCACAGTCAACATGGCTTCACAAAGGGGAAGTCCTGTTTGACTAATTTGATATCTTTCTACGATAAGGTCACCTGCCCAGTGGATGAAGGGAAGGCGGTGGATGTAGTTTTTCTGGGTTTTAGTAAGGCTTTGGATACTGTCCCTCACAACATCCTTCTGGACAAGTTTTCCAACTGTGAGATGAGCAGGTTCATGGAGCACTGGGTGAAGAACAGGGCAGGGCTCAAAGGGTTGTACTGAATGGGGCTATATCTGGCTGGTGATCAGTCACCAGCGGTGTTCCTCAGGGCTCAATCCTAGGGCCAGTTCCGTTCAATATATTTATCAATGATCTGGATGCAGGAGTTGAATGCACCATTAGCAAGTTTGCTGATAACACCAAACTGGGAGGTGCTGTTGACCCTCCTGAGGGACAGGAGGGCTTGCAGTAGGATCTAGAAAGATTGAAGCATTGGGCAATGATTAATGGGATGAAATTTAACCAGTTGAAATGCCAGATTCTGCACACGGGATGGACTAATGCCAGGCACAAGTACAAGTTGGGAGAGGAGTGGCTGGAGAGCCACCCTGCAGAAAGGGATCTGGGGGTGCTGGCTGGCAGCAGGCTCAAACCGCATCCTGGGGAGCATCAAACACAGCCGCAGCCAGCCAGTCAAAAGAGGTGGTTATCCCGCTGTATTCAGCATTGGTGTGGCCTCACCTTGAGCGTTGTGTGCAGCTCTGGGCCTCACAGTTTAAGAAGAATGTGAAAGCCCTTGAATGCATCCAGAGGAGGGCAACAAAGCTGGTGGAAGGGTTGGAAGGCATGTCCTGTAAGGAGCGGCTGAGGACACAGGGTTTGTGTAGTTTGGAGAAAGGAGGCTGAGGGGCAACCTCATTGCTCTCAACAGCTTCCCGAGGAGGGGAAGTGGAGCGGGAGGTGCTGATCTGTTCTCCCTGGGATCCATTGTGAGGACACCTGGGAATGGCTCAAAGTTGCATCAGGGAAGGTTTAGACTGGACATGAGGAAACACTTCTTCACCAAGAGGGTGGTCAGACACTAGAACAGGCTTCCTAGAGAGATGGTTGATGCCCCAAGCCTGTCAGTGTTGAAGAGGCATTTGGTCAATGCCCTTAATAACATGCTTTACCTTCTGGTCAGCCCTGAAGTGGTCAGGCAGTTGGACTAGATGATCATTGAAGGTCTCTTCCAACAGAACTATTCTATTCTAAGATGCCAACAGTATTATTGTTTTAGTAGAATCCAAAGGCTGCTATACCTCTATGACACTGAGGAGCCCTGTTTGCATTTGTGTACATACTTAATAATATGTTACACACATCAGGTCATAGTAAGTTTTTTTCTGTTAGTGTTTAATAGGTGCAGTGCTCTATGTATGCAATTAGCCCATTTCTAAAATAAGCACATATCTACCTTTCTTTTCTTGGGGAAACTTTTCCTAGACTTCGAACAGCAAAAGCATTTCATGCTATACTGAGATATGGCAAAGGGATGCTAGTTCCTGTTTTCCATCCTTCAGCTGACATGTCTTTATCTCTCTGCTGTTCTACACCCTCTGGATTTAATCTGTTACAAAAAGGATCATGACACACTAGTGCCAGTTGGTACTCCATTGCACCTTAGCCTTCATTGGTTCTGTAGCACAGCAGCTGACAGTTTCAGTAGTACTTAGTCTACACTAGGTAATAAACTAAAGTAATGCCTAAATTATAATTCTAACAGAATGGGAGATTCAGGAAAAGCCCTGCTATCTTAGGGAATTTGATCTTACACTCAACCTCTACCCATAAAATGTAACTTCAAGATGTTATTCCTGCAAAGGAGAATTAACACTCAGAAACCAGTATGGTGAGCTCCAACATGACATCAGCTTTGAAAATCTTCTTTCCTCTACGTTGCAAATTTAAAAAGTAGTAACTGGTCTTCAGCTGTTACTATCACAGTGAGAACTGCAAAATGTGATGGGAATGTAACTGATGCAGAGGAAAGTCTGGAGACTGACAAGTTCAAGTTTTGAGAGATGTGAGCAACTGATCTCTGACAGGAAGTAGCTTAGGTGCTAGTGATAGTCCTGATTTGTAGAGTGTGAATCATTAACTCCTGCACTGCTTATTTGATTGAGGGATGATCAGCAGCCTTCCTGGCATACTGCAAATGGCAATTGATCAGGGCAGCAGAAAGCAAGCAGCATCAGATACCAACTTGCATTTTTATTCTCTGTTTGAAAGGGGAAGGAATCCATTCCTCTTTTTGCAACACAGCATGACATTATTTTAAGTTTCACTGAGATGGAGAGGGCATGACGGGATCCAGGGGAGGCCACACACTCATACTGCTTGATATATTTCTCTTTTCATAGATGTTTATTTTAGAAAGACTATTCTGAGGGTCTTATTTAGAAGTGTACTTGTACTTTATTCTCTCCTTGTGATACTGATTAGCAATATTGTTCTAGTGAGTGTACTCAAGATCATGCGCTCAAGAGTACAGCCTACATAGCTTGCTTCAGTTCCAGTCTGCAGAATCCTACTCAATTTTCAATAATTTGTGAATCAATCTTCTCACAAGAGCCAAAAAGGGAAAAAACCAATGGTAACAGAAACAAGATGTATAAGAACTACAGAAATATTAAGTTACAACAGAGGGATTCTCAGGAAAACATAAAACCTGTTTTTAATCCAAAGGCATATTTTTCCTTCATAAACCATGCTTGGAGACGGTTGATGTTTGTTTTATTATGCTTTATACTTTAGCCACTATTTTTATAGGTAAATAGACTTCAGTTCACAAAAAATTAGTCTAGCCAGCAGCCTCCTAAAATCCTCAATCCAGAAAAGGCATCAGCCTAGCAACTGCTAGCACTCGCAAAGGTCAGGGCAGCCAGTCATCTCTTCCTTCCTGGGAGACAATGGCTTGGCTGGGTCTTCTTCCAATGGAAGATTTTAAGTATTCAACCTGGCTGTGCTCTGAGAGTCTGTGGGGAACTGACATTTAAGCAGGTTGACTTTTTCCAGTTGCCTATGCCATTTGTGTGCAACGGCTCAAACATACAGAACTAAATGCCACAGGGTTCCAGTATATCTCTACCTCATGAGAGAAGAAATCTGGCTTTGCACCAGTAGCTAAGAGTAAATAAACAGATTAAGAGCAACAAGGAGTTACAAAATCAAAAGGGTTATCATCTACTCTGTGTAAATTTGTATCAGATGCATCTACATGATGTATTCAGGATATGGAAGTGTCTATCAGTATAGTATTTGCTCTTTTAAAATTCAATTATGAATTAACTTCATTCTAACTTAATTCTAAATTAACTATTTTAACTTCTAACCCAACTTTGAAGAGAACTTTTCTATCCATATATGAGCAGGTTCCTGAAATCTCTTTATTTTTGAGGGAAAAAGGAGTGAAGGGAAAATCACTGGATTTACCTCAAACAAAATACTGCCCTCTAAAGCAATACACTAAGATTTTCCTCTTTTTTATTTTTTTCTTAAGGTAATACTGATTGAAACGAATATGTTTTGTACATCCAGAAGAGAAAAACAGCAAAACATGACTTCTTCTCACACAAAGCATCAGAGAACACCACCACACACTTACCCCCTGTATATTTCCAGTGGGTGCTAAAGGGAATGGTTTGGAGAGTGAGTGGGTGAATCGGTCTATACTTTTTCACCAAGCAATTCCACCCATTATGGAGGGTTTCTGTTATACAGCAGGTGCAGAGAGAAGCAACAGTTCTGCATAGACTAAATTCACTTGATTGTGACAACGCTGTGGCACTGCTGTTGAAGATGAGATTTTCATTATCTTAGAAACACAGAAGATATCCTGGATTGCTATAGTGTCTTCCATCAGTGTCTTCCAGGACATGCTAATATTTGCTTATAAGTATTACCATGATTTGAAATTATAAATAATTGTATAAATTTAAATAAATAAATTTATGAATAATATAAAACCTGGCTTATAAATAAGGCCAAAGGCCGTATTTTCTGTAAGAACCAAAAAACTGTCTGACCTGTGCATTTTAATGCTCAAACTATGTGGCACAATCAAGACAAGCACTATCTTTCTAATCATAAGAGATGAAAAGTCTTCATGCCTCCCTGTTCTAGACCAAGATTTCTAAATGTTTTTGTGTAAGCACTACAGAATTCAATTAATCCACTAAAATCTTCTCTTAAAATTCCACATTCAACCACATTGCAAGCTGAATCTAGTCACAATTCCTTAACTACTGGCAAGTGAGAAATGAGAGCTTCGTTTACAGGATATGACCTTTTACCTGTTACATTCCTTCTGTGCAGCCAAGTCCGTTACGAAACATCATTTAGCCACTTTTGCTACTTCCTTGTTAGTCTGATTTCAAGAAGGAAATCCTGCTCAAATTCAGGCAAATTTTCTTGACAGCTGTGAAACTTTAAATAGAGTAGCACAGCCTATCCTTGCCAACTTGTCAGTAACTCTGAAAGAAATGGCTTGAGAGGTTGTGATTTGGAAGTGGTGTTTAATCAGCAATCAGGAAGGTTTTAGTATATGTTCTGTTCTAAATTTGCTTTGAGATTATTTAACCCGGTCAGCGTATCTTAAAGTGTCCAAGCTACATCTGGCTATACTACATGTCAACTCTATTTGCACTAACATCCCTTCTCTTCTATGAGACTCATTAATTGGCACTATGTTTTGCAAAGCCTGTTCAAATCTGAAATTTAAAGAGGTGAACTCTTAGTTAACTTTAAGTGGCTTAATAAGCTGTAGTTGTCTTGATACTTTATTTTCACTGGTAGCACCAGGAACCATATGTAATTTTCAGCATCTTTCATTCTTCAGAAAACAGAAAAAACACTTCCCCCTCTTCTGCCCCATAAATCACACAGAAAAAGCTTATGATGCCTTATAAAACTGACAAAATTTAAAAAGGCATCCAGGCATGAAAAGCCATAGCCAAGCTTTGGCATTCTGCCATATTCTCCTTCACATCAACAAATACTGTATCCAGTTCTTCAGTTAGTCTTGCAAACTCCAGGTGACTGCTGTACTTTCAAAATCAGCCCCTAATATGATCTAAAGTTAACATGGTTGGAACTGCAATAGTGATAAAGCATCCAATCACCCAATTTCAAATGACACTCAGGTAGACTTTCTTTTCAGTGAGGTTCGACTTGAGTAGTTTTCCTGTAATTTAAAAAACAGGGACTTTAACTGGATTTTAATTGGATGATGTATCCAACCACTGCCATCAGTTGACTTTTTAAATTGGGTTGCTCCCTATATGTTCATGAATACTTCTGTGATCTACTCAAAAAACCAGAAAATAAAAAGTCTCAGAAAAGCTGGCATTATTTACTTATTGGGGCAAAATCTTTACCAAATCTTACCTGAAATGATACTTAAATTCAGTTGACCAAACCCAGTTTATTCTGCAAAAGGTATTTCACATAGTGCTTTTTGAAAATAATTTCCAGACACTGCATCTTCTAATCAAAGGTAAAAATAGTATCTGGAAAATAGGTACCCTACCAGGAACAATCTAGAGTGGTCACCAAAGACCAAGAAAGTTATGAGAGCAATTCTAGTAAAAGCAGTTTTCTGTTACCCTGGAAATTCCCCAAACCAGAAGATTCCCTTCCCATTTGAATAAAACATTCTTTATTATTTATTAACAATAGCCAAGTACACAACTTAACACTGGGACATTAACTTGCTCATTTCTACAGTCATATTTCTATTAGTGGGCAAACTAAAATAAGAGGTCAGGAAGACATTTTAAAGCTAATTAGGCAAGGCAGCATGCCGTAACAACCAAGTAATGCTACAGTAAGATGTCAAAATGAGAACTAAAAATGAAATCAAAAGTTTTACTGAAACTTAATCAGTAAAGAAAAAGATTTGTTACAGGAGGTCACAAAGAAAATCTTACAACACATCTCTGCACCTTACACAAAACTGATCCCTACATGCACCGCTAACTCCTTCCCTGCACAAGAGAATTCAGGTCCTGTGAATTTCACAGAAGGTATCACAAAAAGGGACAAATATGACATGGAGAAATTACAGAAGGAATATAGACCATATGAGAGAAGGAAAGAGGTTTTATGCAAAAAGATCCATATAATCAAAGATTTTAAAAAACCTTCCAAAAGAAATAACAGTAACAACAAAAGCCTCCTAACCACTTTTCCCTTTTTTAAATATGTATCAGTAACTTGGGTACAACTCAGGCACTCACTGAGGACAATTACTAACTTTGATCTTCCCAGCACTCTTTATTTTTCAGAATTACTTTAAACTATACTTGAACCATACTTTAAATACTTCACCCATAACAAGGTTTTGATTTACTTCTAAGTATGCCTTTGTTTCTTGCAAATCTTTATAAACACCCAGGCTACATGCATAGAAGAAAGCTTCCTAAATGCTTCTTTTTTTTTTTTTTTAAATCTTAGGTTCCCATTGGCACAAATGTTTCCTCTTTAGAAGAAACAGACTCCAGACAAGTGTCCTGAAAATGCACTTCACAGTACTTTGTAACTAAGCCATGTATTTCTAACAGTATAGTTTATTATTTAGTACCAACATGGGACATTTCTCTGGAGGCCTTACATAGTCCATGAAAGATTTTTTCATTCTTTCTACTTTTCTCAGTTTCTAATTATATTTTGTGGCTTCCTATTTCAGACAGGGAAAGCAGACATTAAATAAAGCTTTGATGACACGTACACAGATAAATACATACTACACTGGGAGTTAAAAAACAGGCTTATCTTCCAGCCCATTCCATTAAGAATAATGTAGGAACCTGCACTAAATGTTTCCTACATAGCAATATACTTTACATATATGAATTGATGGTTGAAAATAAAACCAGTAACTGACAGAAGCCAACAGCAAAGTGTGTTCAGTGATAACACAGAAGCTATGTGACAGTGAATAAGTATCTATGTACCTCATTATAACCAACGTGTTTTCTCTTAATAGAGGAAACAGAGTAAATTCACTTCCCTCCAATTTACCATTCACAGCTGCTTGGTGCACTGTAGTTCTGTGCCTGAAAATGGCTATATTTTAATGGAGAAGGTATCGTACAAAGATTATGGTATCTTTTGTTCCTTCTTTGATTAAGCTTTGGCTATCATAGTTAGTAATTTCTATCAGCCTGCATTTCAATGGTACACTTGAGGGCAGGGTGGCCATTGAGAGGGACATAAACAGGCTGGAGGAGTGGGCCAACAGCAATGTCATTAAATTCAACAAGGATAAATGCAATGTCTGGCAGACGAGATGCACTACACTCTGCAATGCAGCATGCTGGGAACTGACTGACTGGGCAACAGCTCTGCTGAAAAGGGGCTGGAGATCCTGGTGGAGAGCCACCTAAACAGAAGCCATCAGTGCACAATGGCAGCAATGAAGACTAACAGCATCCTGGATTGAACCAGCATGAATGCAGACAGGAGATTCAGCTAGGTGGTGAATACTCCCATTTATTTATTCTGCACTCTCTAGACCACACCTGGAAATGTGTGCTTGGTTTTGGGCCTCACAGTACATGAAAAACATTAATGAAGTTGAACAAGTCTAGCCAAGGGCCAACAAGATGGTCAGGGGGCTGAAGCACTTGAGGAGACACAGTGAGAACTCGGCTTATTCAGACTGGACATGATGCAGCTTTGGAGAACTTCATAGCAGCCTGACAGTACATATGAAGAGATTATCAAGAAGATATAGTCATGCTCTCTACTGAGGTGCATGGCAGGAGGACAAGAGAGAATGGAAATTAGTTGAAATAGAGGAGTTTCCAGCTGGATGTATGGAACAACCTTTTACCTGTGAGGACAACCAAGCAGCAGAAGGGGTTACCCACAGATGCTGTTAGAGGAAATCTCCTTAGATGTTCTTGGACCTAACTGAATAAAGCCTTGAGCCACCTGGTCTAAATTCAGTGTTGACTCTGCTGTGAACAAGAAGTTGGTTTAGAGATATCCTGAGCTCCCTCCCAGTCTGAATAATTCTGATACAGCACTTCTGCTCCATGAAACAGAACCTGGCAGAATTTAGTCAGAGACAAGCCAGCAGCTATCACAGGCTCAGTATTAAAACATCATTAAAAATTAGCCTGTACCTATAACCACTCACCTCTTCATTTTTTGAGCAAGTACTCAAAACCCCGAGTGGCACAGAAGAGGTGAAATGGACAGCTATTTACTTCGTCTTCTGTCTTGTTTGGAAGTATGGGATAAGCAGACGCCACTTGAGCCTTACATCAGGCTGGATTCATGACTGCATCTGAGCCCTCATGGAAACTACAGTTGAGAACACAGCAGTCCCAAATCTGAATGTGGCCTGAACACCAGGCCAGGAATCCAATATTCCCAGTTATCTGTAGTCCAGCTCCCATACAGAGGCACTGTTGAATCCTTGGTCTGGTTATTTGCTACAACTGTATGGATCAAAACAGACAGTTACACAGGTCTCAGGGAAACCATGTCAATTAAGTCCCCAGAAGCTCCCTTTGTGTGCAGATCTGACCCACTATCAGTGGTGGCCAATGCTCCATCCTCACCTAATTCTGGACAAGCATTTGCCACTTACTCTGCAGCTGTTCAACAGAAACATTATCTCCTGCAAAATACGAAGTATTTTATCATTATGAACAGCTGAACTAAATATGAGAAACACTTTTAAGTAGTTGTATTTGCATAAATAGATTTTATTAAACATCATCCAGCATTTATGGATTGCCAGGGTAAGCTTTATTTACTGCTCCCACTGTGCACTACTTGTAAAACAAAAGTTATTTTTGGTAAGATTTTTTTTATCTTACAGAAAGGGCCAGCTTCTGCTTAAGAAAGCCAGAACAAAAGGAACATAAACTGATTTTAAGGTCCATATATATATATGTCTGTATTAGAGTTATTTTACTCAAGACTGTGATCTGAAAATAGGAGATCAGAGGCTGAATAAAATGATCTAGATTCATATTTGTCACTGAGACAAGTTAAAAAATATAATATGCATACAAACACAGCCACATACAAGCAGTATGTAATTTGAGGAAACTGTTTCTCTCACTGACCTCTCCTTTCTCATGAAGTATATCGATTTAGGAAAGCTAAAGAAAAGATGTAGATACAAGCAGAAAAAAGAAGTGGCATGGGCCACATGTGTCCTAGGGGGGTACAGAAAAACTTGAAAAATTCTTAGCCCATGAAATGGAATGGAAATCTTCTTGCAGTTACTCTGCATCCTGTATCTCAATTACACCCTTCAGCAACAGCAGCAAAATATCAAAGGAACTAGGAAAATAAAAGTTTCTTTCAGTATTTCCTGTTCTTCCTGTCAAATATCATCAGCACTAAACTACTTCTGGCTAGATTAATATCAGAAGTCAAGAAATAAAAATTGTGCTCAAATCATTGCATGGGATCATCGTGAGTCAAGGCAACATATGTGTGTGCACACCCTGAGCAGTGAGATAAAAACCAGGATTTTGCATTTTAACAATGATACAAAAGTAAGCAGAAATATAATAACTTATGTTTCCTTAAACAATGGTAGTTTGCCCACAGGTAGTAGTAGCTGTTTATGTTCCTTTAGTCCAGAAAGCTTTCCTCACAATGACAATTTCTTAAGCTTCAGTGTTTGGATTCTCTACCAGTTGTGTTGCTGGGGACTTTTTTGTTTTGTTTTGGTCTGTTGGGTTTTTTTTTTTTTTTCAAGCAGTAGTAAGCACAAGAAAGATTACAATTAAACTCTGCTTTTGCGTACCTGTTGATAATTTTCAGTAATGATAATGAAAGGTCCAACTTCCTATAACAGGTCAGAACTTGGACCTCAGAGCAAAAGTAAATAAATATGCTTAACTTTTGAAACATGGAATTAGCATCTATGACAATAAACAAGCAAATCTATGACATGCACAAATGCTCGTCACATTATGACTAAATCTACTTTTAGGCATGTTGAATGCTCAGAACTGAACATTCCCCTCCTCTCCAACACAACATGTTTTGCAATACCATGCAAAGTATTTGAATGCTAAAATGGGGAAGCTAACTGTAATGATCTTGCTTAATTCAAGATGTCCTAAGACAATTTTCGCCTTCAAACAATGTAAACATGTTAAAAATGGTTTTCAGCCACTGGCCTCAACAAAATAATGAAGAAAAGGTAGTTTGATTCACACAGTTAATGCATCAGTTATCAGCCATTGAACAGATAGTTCTACCCTTTAAACAAGCAACTCTTCAAACTAGCACTAACCAGTAATGAGTTTCAAAAATTAAAGGGTTTGCACTTGCACATAATTGGAAGATTATATAACTGCTGATGAAAGCACAACCTAGCAGCCAACCCTGCTCCTCTAATCTTCAGTCTGAAAGTCCCACATGGCTCAGAATGGGATTACAGGGTATAACTGGTGTGGTGAGATGGGAAGATTCCCAAATGCTATGTTTTCAATGAGAACTGCCTGCTTAGGTAATTCCCCCACAAACATTTTTGGCACCTTTTCTCTTATGTTTGCACTGGTGGCTACCCAAGGACATTTCTTGAAAGGACCAGGAATATTCAAGGACTCTTTGCAGCCTTAGGTTGGAAACCTTCACCAATGGGTCAGAAGACAAGAAGCTGAGAAAGTAGTAACAAGCCAAGTGCTGACACGCAGCACACAAATCTGTGTGCTGACACAGATTTTATTTCACCATTTTTAAAAAAGAAAAAAAACCCCACCAACCAAACCCCTTGGCTCTTCTAACCAAGTTAACACATAGACTTCACCCTCATATAGCTTTCTGTCCTCTCTCCTTTTAACCTGCCAACAGCATAGGGGGGTAAATGCTGCCACCTTAAAATGATCATAGATAAAACTTTATACCAATTGCTCTCTAGGATAAAACAGTCACTAGAATTTATTTAAAGAAAAAAAAAAGGAAACTCAAATACACAGAATATATAGGCCTATATCCTGGAACAACTTTCCCACTGTGAAATTGCACTGGACGTAATTCAAGAGTTGTAAGTTCTCTTTGTAAGAAAGACTTCTGGTCTAACGCCTTCTCTTATCTTCTTACAGCATGCCTGCAAGACTATTAAAGACTTCTCCAACAGCATCCAGATGTAAAGATGTACACTGCCACACACAGATAGAGAAAAAAAGAGCACTTGTCTTGTGGAAGAGAACCCTTACAAAGAGTTGAAAGAAGTTGACTTCTACTTTCCTCCCTTCACTGGGAGGAGAAGAGGCTATTTTGCTCATTTTCCTATGAGTGAGGGTCTTGTCCCAATTCATTAATGACGTGCTAGTTAATATGAACCAACATGCAGATGAAGAAAAATATGACCACAACCTTTAACAAACAGTGGGAAATCTCACTGAAATGCAAGAAAATAATTAGGGTTTTGAGAGACAAAGGTTACTCCACTGAATAGTACTTGGGTTAACATTAATTTTTTATTCCGAGGTGTTACTAAGTACATTAACCTACCTAAGCAACCATGTAATTTAACCATATTAAGGGTGGAAAGAAGAAAAGAAAGACATGAGCAAAACCAGTTTAAAGACTGGGAATGAATGATTGTCCTGGAGGAACTACTTGGCAGCTGAATTTTCAAGTTATTAACTTGAAAATTTGGCTAGTGCACTCACATTAGCATCACTGTTGCAATTAAAAAAAGAAAAATCACAACTCTCTTATGCACATGAACATACACAAATGCAGAAAGAGACTTAAAAAAAATAGGTAGATGTAAGAATGTTGGAGTAAAACAAAGAATACTTAGACAAAGTTTAAAAAAAGTGGTTCCTGACAACAAAATTCATAAGAGTTGTATAATCACCTCCTGAGGGAAATGGTAAAGACTCCGTGACTTGGGAAGTGTACAGCTAGAGTGCATAACAAAATATACATTAGGAAGCACACTTAAAGTGGCAGAGATATGGAATAGGCGATTTTATGAATCTGTAACATGTAGTTTTCCAGCTGACATAATTACCAAGGTCATCAAGAAACCACAAAAAAAAATTATCTGCATCTTCTAAACAAAAGCAAAAATACCAGCTATACCAGATTACAAAGAAGAACACTTAAATTGGCTTAACCTAGCCACATGACCAAAATACCCAAAGGAATACAGAAAAATATATTAAGACATAACTCCTGCTGCATTTAATGTCTTCTCTTTTTCCATTTTTTTCCTAGTTCTACATCATCAGCAAGAATTAGCTTAGCTTAGCAGCAGACTTTTTAGCTTCCTGGGAGTGGGTTTGATCTATCCGCTCAAGCTGGACTTGATCTGCAGAGCTTTCCACATGGATATTTTTCATTTCAGCTAAATGTTAATAGGATTGTATGTAACATCTAACATTAATACAAATAAGTATTATACATCTTGTAATAAAGGTGATACAGTTCACAATACTGCCCTTAGATCTGCTTTTGCACTACTATCGTACATATGAACTCTTCTGCAAAAGAAGCCCTCTAGGCCAAGCAAAAGATCTATAATGTAGGAAGGAAACAGCAATATAGTATTAACAAGCAGGACAAACAGTGACAGAAGCACATTATTAACCTACTCAAGGCTTGTCTAGCCAGGAAAGCTATACAGGATGAGGGAAATATTTAAAACACCATAGTTACTTAGTATAACTTACTGTGTATTTGGTCATATTTTGTATTCAGCCAAAAAGTTGGGGTTGTTTTTCTTTTTTTGGCTCAGTTCAAATTGCTCCAAAGCAGTACACCTCAAACCAGAAAAGGGCATGTTTTTACTCAGAGGAGAGTCTCACTCAGGGAATTTTACCAGTATAATTACAGCTGTTTAAATACAGCAGTGCACTGGCTAACAGCACAACTGCAAAACAGCCCTGTGTGGACAAGCCCTTACTGTTTTCTCACATATAAGATGGGAATAACGCTACTTCCTTTCATCACAAGGGTGTTAATTAATTACAGCACTCTAGATAATAGAACATGAATTTTTTTTCACACAAACATTAAATCTCACCAACTTTTTTTTCAGATCAGACTGTTTTCTTAAGCTTTTTTCCAAAAATTACTGGCTTTAGCAGCCCCACATTATGACAGCTCTCCCTTTAGCTAGGGCAATGTGTCTTGCATGGAAATATTGTTGTTGTTCACCTAAGTCATCTGGAAGGATCATTTAAAAAGGGACTTGGCACTAACCAGAACTGAAATTGCTGCTGCTGCCACTGGAACATTCCCAACCTCAGACGTCCCAGGCACGCTGAAGCCAGGCTGGCACACAACAGGTAACCAGTAACTAGCTAATGTGCCGCACACACAGGAGACTATGGAAAAACAAAACTGCTGTGTTTATTCTTTAAATGAGCAGACCATTGTCAGCAAAGCTCTGAGGTCAAACTGCTTAACATGGACTTAAAAAAAACACAGTTAAAGGGTTCTGCAACGCCAAGCTGTATTACTTTACCTCTTTGATCGTCGTCTGAAACATGATATAGAGAGAAGCTACAGAAATTGTTGAAACTGCCAAAGAAATCCAAACACTTGGTTACACCTACCACTAGCCTTTCTGGAAGAAGAGAAAAAGCTGGACCACCTCAGATGCAAAATGGTATCATCCTGAACCATCTAATGGCTCAAAAGTTAAAATATTCTTCATGTGGATGAACGAGAAAACAGATTTGGGAGGACTGAGGAATGCCTGAAAGAATACAGAAGACCATTATAAACACATCTCCTGGAAAGTGTTGGGATAGGCTGCTTTTTGAAGAAATAAAAAAAGAAAAGGAAGGAAGCTGACTTGATTTACTGGTTTTTTTTTTGTGACTTTATTAGGCACATTCATTAAAAGTGTATTTAGCTATCTAACTTTAGGTATTTTAGGCCACCAAATTAGCACCCTGGATATTTATACACTATTAGCTATAAATTGCTACATGGAGAAAAGCAGAGCACATACTCACCAATACCTTTCCTGTTTGGCTATATATGGAGGCTAATATTGGACTGTATTGGTACCTTTCTTAAATGTCACAAAGAAATGACACTTTTTTGAACTGAAAAGATACAGGTGAAGAAAGCTCACTTGAAACAGGATTACAGTCTTACACAGGTTTAGAGACACAATATTGGAATCTGCTTCCAGAAATACAAATTGGATTTTTCCAAGGAGTCTTTTTCAGTCTATTTCAGAGTACAAACTGATTTCCCTGGGATTTAGGTATTTAGTTTACACATATTCTTTCCAAAAACTCAGCTGTAAAGGAATACCACACTTATTTCAAATTAAAAGAGGGACTACCACAGCATCCAAAGATTCCTACCTGGAAGGCCCCTGCTATTAATTCTCAGCATATGAAGCACAGTTTACAGATGAGGTATGGGTACCTCCAAGGGATGCACAATTAATTTCATGGCCTAAATACCTGAAAGTCATAGTAGCAAACCAGCTCCCTGATGTGACGTTTGGGAGTTCTTTAGCAGGAGTTTTTATAACTGAAATCCACATGCCTAGGGTAGCAGAACTACACATCATAAGTAAGAAAACCTGACACACATTATACCTCTTGTCCAAGACGAAGTACTAGAGGATGATGTACAGGAATAGTCAATGCAACTATATAGTCTGTAGATAAGGTACTACAGTTTTGTCAGTGTCATGGTTTTAGCTGGGATAGTTGATTTTCTTCACTGTAGCTAGCATAGTGCTGTGTTTTAGACTTGGTATGTAAATAATGTTGATAACACCCTGGTGTTTTTGTTGTTGCTGGGTAGTGTTTACACTAGTCAAGGACTTTCCAGCTTCCCATGCTCTGCCAGGTGCACAAGAAGCCGGGAGGGGAGGGGATACAACCAGGAGAGCTGATTCGAATTGGCCAGAGGGTATTCCATATCATGGGACATCATGCCCAGTATATTAACTGGGGGAAATTGGCCGGGGGTGCAGCGATCGCGGCTCGGGGACCGGCAGCGTCGGTCGGCGGGTGGTGAGCGGTTGCAGCACTTGTTGTTCAGTTTTGGTTTTGGTTTTTTTCTCTCCCTCTCCTTCTAGTGTTTCATCTCTCTCTCGCTCATTATTTTCCTTTTCATTATATTAGTATTATTGCTGTTTTATTTTAATTATTAAACTGTTCTTGTCTCAACCCACGAGTTTTCTTACTTTGGCCCTTCCGATTCTCTCCCCCATCCCACAAGGGTGGGGGAGTGAGCAAGCGGCTGTGTGGTGCTTAGTTGCTGACCGGGGCTAAACCACAACAGTCAGCATAGGTCCTCATGTGAGCACACTTCTAATAGGAATGCCTCTTCCGCATTTTTGCTACACTTTTATTCTGTAAACATGAAGTATATTCTCATTTACAGTTGTGTTGGACTCCCATTTATGAACCAAATGGATTCAACTCTAAGAGGATAGAAAGATATTTATTTGTCTCTCCTGCTCTTCTGCTGCTCAGATAGCTGAAGACTCAGGCACATTATTAACAATTAAGCCCATACAGACCATGACAGTGTATTCATGTATACTGTAGTCTCACTTTTTTCCCCTCCTCCCTTCAACTGCAAATTCATTTTCCTTGAAAGTGCTATACTTCTTACTGCTGCTCTGGATGCACTGCAAATCACAGTCACAGGTAACACACAAGTAACCTTGTTACCTGCAAGTACAGGTTAGTATCACATTGGTCTGTTTTGCTAGGCTTTGGTTGAAGGTCAGACATAGTTGGCTGCATGAATGGTAGCATGAATTGGAAGACAAAGTACTTGAAAAGGTCATCTCTACAAACTGTACACAACCTTGAACTAGATGTGAGATATAAAGGATGAAATTTCCCTTCACCTGTCCTGTACTTCCTTTTCCCCCCTTGTTTTTGATTAAACCATATCTGATGCCTGCTTGCCTAAGCAACAGATTAAAAAAAAAAGTGACAGAAATCCATGAGCTTTCTAGTAAGTTTCATGTGACCACAGATGGGAGTTCATGGTGTTTTCTCCTATATCTACTTTGCATATTCAGTGGCATTTTACTATCAGGAAAAATACAAATAACAACAAGTAAAAAAAAAAACAGAGAATGCCCTGCACTTAAATGGAAGTAGTATTCATTCTACACTAGTGCTTTTAGCCTGTGTTCCTCCCTTAAATTTTAAAATTAAGTTTGGGTGTTGTTTGTTTTTTTGTTTTTTTTTTAAAAAAATCACATTTGGATGCTTGCACTTAAACATAAACATAAAAGGTAAGTATCTTTGGAAAAATACCAACTATAAAAAACAGTGTCCATGAAAAAAGAGGGAATTCAGAAGCAGAAGGTAAGTAATTTGACTAAAACTATTTACAGAATCAATGGCAATGCTGTGGTGAGAACTAGGCAGTGGCTTGTCAGTGGCAGCAGTGTTTAACTTCAGAGAGCAAAAATTAGACAAGTAGGAACAATTTCATAATTGACATGTTATAGCTCAGTTTCACAATTTGCAAAACACGTAATTCCTCAGGGTTTATCTGAGAATGAAATATATATTCATAGTTGTAAAAATAGATTTTATGATGCATAAAATATAGAATATTATTTTTACTTAGATAAGTTAGTTCCATTCTAAGTCTAAACAAGTCATTTTAGTGATATAGATGTGCAGATTTAACTCCCTCCCAAACCAGAAAAATATTCCTAATATTTGTTTTAAAGTTAAAATGCCAAATGGATAAATGAGTTGACAGTATTATTTTTATCATTATCCTGTTGCACTTTTGGTTTCCTTATTATGTTATGAACTCCTTAAGACAGGAAAATTAAGACGCAGTCCCTATGTACAATGCATTGTACAATCCCAGAGCTTAGTATCAACTCAGGGCAGCAACTGCTGAAGTGTACAGTTTTTTAGTGATCTTTTTACTGGAGTTTGTACTTCAGGAAACAGGACAGCTGGAAATTGGTATTAAGAATAAACAATGACATGAACATACGAGTTTCCATAATAAATGGAAATGCTGAAAAGTTAATTTAAGGAAGAAATGACCCAGAGAAGTCCCCAAAACTAGGTGACCTGAGGACTTTTTTATTGGACAGGATACTCAAAGTGTACAAGGAGCATAGTATTAAACTCCTGTGAGTATATTTCCAATATGACTGGAAACCTTCAGAAATCTCACAATCTTCACTATGAGTTTGTGGCAAAACACATAAGTGAAAGTCCCCGCAAATATTTTTTTTTCCAAATACATTTTTTTTTTTTTTTTGCAAAAGAGCAAGCTACAGAATAATGTTAGAGCAGGCTGACTGTTACTCAGAAGGCACTCTCAAAGTAATGTGTCAATGGAATGCGCTACTCAACCCTTCTGCTATCTTCAGAAAGTGAAAATATTAACATTACTCTGAAAAGAATTAAGTTATTCATGCCATTAACTTCTAAGCCTCAAGAATGTGCTGGGGACAGGGATTAGTTTAGCGCAATAAGCACCCCGCTTCTGATTGGCTGATGTTATAACCACATCAGAGTAGTCTGAAATAAGTCCATTGGACTCTAGAACTTATTTTCAGAAATGCAGCATACTTGCAAAGGGAACGTCTGGACTGTAAAAAGTAAGTAAATAAAAGCTACAGACTTAACTTCTTCTATTGGAATAGAATGCAAATAACTGAAGCCATTGCTGTGTTTTAAAAAAAAAAAAGCAAAAAAACCCCAAACAACAAAAAACAAAAAACCAACAACATAATTTATTAAATGTTCATACAATAGTTATGCTACGTCGGTAACAGCTTACTTAAAGCAGATGGTTTTATATGTTTTAGAAATGGTTTCTCTACAATAATTTCGCAAGCTCTATTATCTATATTTTATTTAATAATATGAGCTAGATAATGCATTTCTTTTTTGTTCATTTAAATAGATCTGAGACATTTCTGGTGGCAAAGGTAAAATGGCACAAGATCCTTAAGTTAACACACAGGCAAAAAATCCACCTGGTTGAGACTCTCCAGAGATGAGTTTGAGGAATTACACCTGGAACAGAGCTTGCTTGCATCAAACTACTAAGTACACTTGAAATCATGGCACTTCGTATCAACACTTAACTCTGCAGAGAAAGAGCTGAAGAAGGTTTTACTCTCCAGGGTAAGTCTACAAACCCCATGACTCAGGTACTACCTGGTCTGATGTGCAGTCTCATTCACAGAGTCTTTCTGCCTGGTATTGCACAGGGATCCTGATGGTGTAAGGGGTGTGGTACGAAGGGTGTCATGAAGTAGTAAAAGCACTGGGAATATTTTACTGCTCTTTCTTCTGCTACTAACAGAGGTTGGCTGGAAAAATAACAATTCAAGTGAACAAGAAAAGTTTCTATTCCAATTTGTGGAAACTGCATGCCAGGTGATATGAGACGAATTCAAAAACAAAAAGCTATGTGCAAAAAGTAGCCAATAGATTGTGGATGCTACACTTTAAGGCAAAACCAGACTTTTGCTTGCCAAGCTGTCACAGCAGCCATGTGGTACCTATCCTATCAATTCATACTTTCTCTAACAGCTTCTATTTTAAGCACACTCTGTTTGTGTTTGTAAGGCATTTTGCATAACACTCCCTAAGGTGTCTACTTCATTCTTCCTTTAAAGAAAGTTTTCTGTCCTCATATTAAGGTGCTGGCCACGCTAATATGTACAAAAAGAGGAGTAAAAAGCACCTAGGCCTTTGCTACTTTAGCAGTCTGTTTGTAATCAGTCTTCTCCAACTTATTATTGAGCTTCTTTCACATACTTGTCTAGGTGTGGAGAGGTACTGCAAACATAAAACTTCAAAGAGCAAAAGAGATCTGCATTTGGCACAGACTAAGCTTTCACAGAATATCCAATCTCCATGAAAATATTTCCAGACAATCTGGCACAATTTACATGGACGAGAAAAAGAAGAAAAAAAAAAAGAAAAAAAAAAATAGAGTGATTTTGTTGCAGAAACTATTTGATACTGCTTTGAGGGGGTTCTTCCTGTGGTATCAATGTATTTTTCTGCACTGTCAAGTGAAGCATCCTTAAAGCATAACTTTGCACTCCTCATTCAGGTAGAGGAAATAAATGGGAATTCCACAACAGGTCTATACTTTGGGAGTTTTGAGAGCACACCTACCTTAGCCAACAGCAAAAAGAAAGCATGTTTCTAGCTGACAAAAAGGTTAATGTAGTTGCAGGTAAATTGGCAAGAAGACAGAGAATAATTATGCTGGATACATTGTATGAGTGACACATCCCTTCTGAAAGTCAGCAAATTCACTGACATAGACAAGACTCAAGAAAAGGATGCATGCCTATCAGGATTAAGCATTTCACAACAAGTAACAGCTAGAAAACTTTACCTGAGAGCACTTCACTCATGTCAATAACCACAGTATTCCTGCAAGTCATGCTTAAACAGAGCACGCAGCCCCTCAGTATGGCATTTGCACAGTTCTGAGGAACACAACCAAAGAGAGGCGTTAGTGGTGAACTGGGTTTCACAGCACTCAGACAAGATGTCATGGAAGCCATTTACAAAGCTACCACTCTCCAGCTGTCCCTTCTGCCACAGGTTGTCATTCTTAGAGCAGAATCAGCAGAAGACACTGCCAGAACCTCAGTGACTTCCATACAAACTACAGTGTCTTACATGATCTCATGTTTATCTGTGCTCAAACCCCATGGATAGGTTTTACACTGAAGTGGTATTAGCACATACTCATTTCAGTACAGTAGACAGGAGATGGTGAATTGACCAAAACATCAAGTTTTTGCTAAACATTTAACTTCAGCAAATGCTGGCAATTCTTGGCACAATACCACGTCCTTGAAGTCTCAGGTTAGTCTATTAGTGAAATAAATAGGATGCATAAATATGACCATTTCACTTCATGTTTATCTATTACAACCTTAAATGCATTAAAGTAAATTTACAACATTTTGTCTTACCAAGAAGTCAAAAACTCAGAGAACAGAACATTTTACTAGTACGTGTCATAAAGGTCTGTGGAACACCTTGCGGAGCCTCGAAGCAACATGTAAACTGTGATCAACACAGAGAAATAGATGGTGTGATTCCTCTGAAATCAGAGAAAGGGTTCAGTTGCCATATCTGTCAGACTAAATGACCATCATACCACTGACTGCTGGAAAATAATTGTTAAAACAGCTGATCAAATAGGTACTTAGAAGAGGAAAGAAATGGACACCTCTCAAGACCCAAGTTCATAGCAAGCAATACCAAGACAATATACTGTTACTAGAAATATTGCAAGATCCAATCATCAATACAACAATGAAACAATACAAGAAAGTACTGTTTAATGTCTTACCTGAAAGTAATTACAAATATACTTACAGAAACCCATATAAATATTCAAAATGTATTTCTTGAAAAAAATCCAAAGATTGTTTCTGGGATTTTTTTAAAAGATACATTTAAAGTGTTTTCAGGTATTGAGTAACATACCAGATATATTTCTAAAGATTACTTTTGTTCAATGAATTTGTCATGGCATCAGTATCAGCTGCTGTAGTGATATTCAGAAAATGCTACTGAAAGCTTGTTCCACCCTGCAGGGAAAGTTTACTCCCAATTTCAATGCAGTCAGTGGCAGGATACCGCTGGTTAAAACAAAGAACACAAGAGTCATCCTCTGACCTCAGGCAGCCACTAACTTACAATGTCAATGGTCACACTTTTCAAATGCAAAAGAGCATTGTGCAGCGAGGCAAGAGCTCACAGCAGCTGAGCTGTGTCTGCAGAACACAGCTAGGACTTGGAGGACATCAATGGGAACAACCGGTGAGTCTATACATTCATGCATCCATGGCATCTACAGCCAACAGGCACTATAGGAAAACAATGAGTTGAACACAGATGTTAGAGGATGCATACTGTTCTGGAAGGAGGGAAAGAAAGCAAAGGAGAGCAGAAGTATGGGTTGTAAACTATCTGCCAGGCTATAAGAAGGGAGAGCATGGATGAAATAGAACCTGAGGATCATTTCAGAAAGAACAAGAGTCTAACATTCAGTTGGGAGTTTATGATAGACCAGCCAGGCTGCATTTAAGCAAGAACAGAAATCATTATATTATCTATGGAACATCACGGGAAACTAACTTCTTAGGCATCAGTGGCAGAACAAGCATTCCTAGCGGTGGTGAGCCTAAGCACTTCTGGATGTTGTACCTGGATTTCTTCACTGGTCACTAAAGGGAGGGCAATACTTCTAAAGAAGGGGAATTTAAAATAAAAGAAGCTGGGCTTTACACTGAGCAGAGTTAAAGCAGAGGCATCTGTTGGAACAGCAGCCTCCAAGAGAGGTGGTGCAGACAGCTGGTGAATGGCAGCCTCTTAGATGGCTGCAGCAAGATGTGCAGGAGCTTGTCCATCAGCTCCTTAACATAATACATTTCAAACTGCAGTTTCAGCTAACAAGTGAATGTAGTATGCTACAACAAAAGAATCAATCATCTGAATGCTGAGAAGGTTCAGAAATTCCTTGTTATAAATAATAATAATAATAATGAGGGCACAACACCAGATCTATTAAGATTAGTTATTACTTGGGGAAAACAGTTAACTTAATGTATTTTACATTTTGCATATTTTATAAAGCTTATTATACATTAATCAATTTTCTTATTGTCTGCTGGAAAGAAAAACACCTTGGAAAAAGCAAAAAGCAGATTGGCCATGGAATCACAATGCTGGCAAGGGAATTGGCATAGTCTCTGAGACTCTTCTCAACTAAAAAAATAAAATAAGGAGTATGTTTCAGGTTGACAGCATCCCTTTAAATTAAGCGTTTATTACTGCACTTAGTCAAAGCACACAAGACAAAGCTCCAGCAATGAAAAGTTTACTTTGAATATATACCATAAACCCAAATTCCCTAGATGATTAGTTGCATTGCATAATTGTGGCTCTTAAAAGATCAAAAGGTCAATAAGACCAAAAAGACATAGTTTGTGCAAATTATGATTCCTTATGACTTGCACAGACCTCCAACCCCTGAAAGCCATGCTGATTATACCAGGATACTTTTTATGAAATGAGCCTGACATTCTTGTTTTATTTCATCCACAGTTTTCATCTCCATCAAGACCAATCACTGTCTGTTAAAGAATAATTTATTCTTGTGTCAAGCCCTTTTGTTATTCTTTAGATGATGAGTCATCAAGGGAGAATTGCTCTCTTAAATCTTTGCTTTATCAAGATAGTTAACTTGCTGTAGTCATGAAAGCATGATGTAATCATGAAGCACAGATAAAACCTGGACAAGATTCAATGCAAAATAAATTCTTAATTGATTTGAGATTAAACAGGCATTAATATAACAAACCTTTCAAGAGAACCAAGTGCCAAGGAGAGATGTTAGATCGTGTGCCCTAGAGTTAAAGACTCTCATCCTAAGAACCTCAGCCAAAGCTAGAGAAGTACACTATTATCAAACAATATAATTTAAATCAGGGAGAGACATGGAGACACTGAGTTTATGAAAGAGCTAATTCTTTAAAAAGAAAATCTAAAATCTGCTAAAATCTACTCAGAGAGTGAAAAGTCTCCTGTACCACCACCCACTTTAAAGACATGCCACATAAATGGATGCATTAATATGAGTACATTTACCTCCCACATCCTTTATTGTTAGCTATGTATCAGAGCAGAGATAAGGATTTGGTCTAATTATAGCCATCTCTCTTGCTTCCTTGATAGCTATGCCCTGCTCAGAAGATGCCAGACAGAACATTACTTTGGAACACTGGGCAGTCTGGATTTTCAATAACAGCCAAGTCTGCTCCATGATTCATAGCAGATAAGGTTTTCAAAATACCAGAGCCCTTCAGACAGCTGCCCAAGTAATTGCTTTTAGATTATTACTACTACCACAGTGAAACAGCATATTCATTTAATAGGTCAAATGATCAGTCTTCAAAAAGGACCAAAAACTAATCAGGATGAGAACTGGTAGAAAGCAAAGAGGATCCTTTTTTTAAAAATTAACCCTACCTACTTTCATGGTGGCTGTAAGACTTCAGACATGCCTGTCAGACATGTTCTCTTAGTGCGCTCGATCTAACAAAGACCAGTATTTTGATATAAAGAAACAGACCTTGAGATCATCAGGTTTTAAATTATACATATAATTCCAGTAATCCTTTGGGGAAACAACATCCTTTGCTCTGGAACACTGCCAGAGAAAGCAGGGCTCAAAGGAATAGGAAAACATGAAGAAAAACATGGGAAAAAACATTTAATATCTCATTGTTAACAAAGGAAAACATATCAGTACAACAGCAACAGGAAAAGTGCATGGCATTCCTCAAAAAATTTGGATTTCTCATAGATTCAAAACTGGAGGCAGGGGGAAAGCGGGGGGAGAAATGTCTTAGAGAGGCTGATGAAACCCTAAAATAAAATATTCCATGAGCCAAAAAAGATAGCACAGCAGTCCATTAGACTACAACAAGATGAGGACAAAACTATAATATTACTGACCAACAGTTTATGAGAAACAAATGGCCAGACTCTGGAGGTTCAAATCAATTGTGCAAAGAAGCAAAAAATGAAATCCAGATACTTACAGAGCAGAATGTGTCAGCCTCATTTCGCAAAACATGATTCTGCAAATAATTTAGCTTAAAAAAAAATTTTAAAAAAATATCCAAACAATGACTGGTTCTTTCCGTCAGCAAATACTTTTCCTACAGAGGACCCTCTTCTGACTTAAATAAAAACCAGCCGTCTTTTTTCCAATACAAGTGATGTTTTAAAGGGGTAAGTAACATGTTACACAGTATTCTGTGTTTCCAAAACACTGTACAAACACTAATGCTCAGAACAACCCTGTGAAGGTAGATTAATAGACACAAATAAGAGTAATTTCTTTTCTGATTAAATTAAGCACAGGGGATCACCAAGTTTCCCCTTGCCCTGGGACAAATACACTACGTGTGTTTACTGCTCTTCCTTTTAAAACAATTAGCCATTTGGAATCTCTGCTGTCTCTAATGGCTTTCTGCTCCACCTCGACTGGAATTCATGCCAAGAATCTTACACATTAAAAAAGGTCCAAATAATCCTGCTGTAATTCTTAAAAGCTATATGCCACAAACAACAGTTGACTGGATTGCAGCTTTAGAAGGCTCAAGGATATTAAATTCCCATGTGTTTTTGCTCATGTCCTGCAGCCACCCCAGCATAAAGCTCTGTAATAGATCATATACATTGTCATTTGGGACCCAAAAGGAAAACACTTTATTTCTTACTTGTGTTCAGCTTCAGTATACTAATTTGCCTTTTCCTAAAGGGATTTAAAATATTTTTTTTTCACTGTGTATGGAATCTACCCTTCACCAATTGGTTCACAAGCTTGAATGAAGTGGAAAATAGGACCACTTTTAATTTCATTTTTTTCCAAATTACAAACAACATCTCTTTTCTGGAGCAGGTAAAAAAACTCTGTATGATGTTTCCCAACACTTGTAAATACTTTCCAACAGAAACACATGACACTAGGCCAGTTGTCATTCAGACAGAGAACACTTGGAAATGTTGTACTAAAATCTGCATTGAGCTTTTTCCTTTTTTAGGAACTAATTTCATACTGGTAACTTCAATTTTCATATGAAAACTCATTAAGAACATGTGTAGGCCTACCTCACTAAACATCGACTATTTGCAAGATTAATTATATCCTCAAATGTTAGTTTGTTTTAATGTTTTACTGTGATAACATGAGTCCCAATATGTAAAAAAAAATTACAGTCCTTTATTATTACTTCTCTTTCAAGCTTGCCTTCTGCCTCCAGCTCTATCCCCCAGTATTCTGTGAAAAAATAGCAAAAATTTTTCAGATTATCTGTAGGAAGAGCTCCTTCTACTCTGATTTTCATCTCCTTCCAGACTTTGCCCTTACAGCAGCACAACACTGGAAGCAGAGTACTGAGCTCAAGCATCTTTATGACCCTTCCTATCTCTGTACTTTATAGATGTCTGAAAACTACTGCTTAGACTGTGGTACCACAATTATTCAAACCGTATCTCAACTCCACCAGACCCCTAATAGAACAAATTCCATCTGGATTGCGCAAGGTCATATGTCTGTATTTCCAATGAATAATCCAGCGGGAATGATAACAGCATTTATACCAGCTTGTACCTTTATACTGACTATTGGACCACAGACAACAGATAATCAGGCATACAAGTAAGGTAGTTGAGGCATTACCTGATCTGGTATGAAGCATGCTGGTAAAAACATGAACATGTCAAAATATTTTTAACAACTCCAAACAGCAAGTACAATTTTTTCCTTCTGTTTCCTCCCTCTCCCTCTCCCTTTCTCTCCCCTCTAAACTCTACAGCGCTCCTGAAGTTAAATTTACTATGTTGCTGAACTGCAGTCTACGACTCAACAGAATGTGCACTGCGATACTAAAATTCAGCCATTGCCTGTTAGGGTTCCTAATTGCAATGACAGTTTTTTAAGTGCATGGTATTTATCAGCAAACCGGAAGACATTGTAAGCCCTATTGTTCTGATGGCTCTGATAGCTTACTTTATAGGTTATAGTGGTATGACAGAGAGCTTAAAAAATGCTAGTATTGGCACTGCCTTGCTTGGTTAAAACCCCCCAGATTTAAGAGTAAAGTTCTTATATAAAAGAATAACCTCCTTTTCAAACGTAGCAACATGAATCCAGGAAAAGCTTAATAATTCAAATGAAAGTGAGACATAAAGGAGGAAAGATAAAATTGTTCCAAGGAAAAATGATTGCAAATCCTCATCTAGTCAACTAACATAAAATCATGTGATCTTTATTAGTCTACTACTAAGACAATCAGCATTTTTTGCCAGCAACTACTGATCAAGCAACAACATCAATTAATTACTTTTATCATGTCACCCACTCTTAGATAGAAGTATTCTATCTACTAAAACCAAACAGAACCCTCTCAGCAGTACTATAGAAACTGCAGCTGTCAGATGCTTCAGGACTGCATTTTGTTTTTTTTTAAAAGCACTTTCACAAAAACAGTGTCACCAAAAAAGTGAACAAAAATAAGGGTATTATTTTTATATTTGCCAAATTATAAATGGATATGTTTCAATTAAAATGGGAACATATTGCCAGGCTTGCAAAAAATATTTCCTGGAACATGACCTAACAAAGAACTGTACTCTCTGTCCTTTGTATTATCTTTTTACTTCAGTGTTCATTTTATTTCAGCCCAATGAGAAGCAATGTTTCTGTGTGGCTTATAAAAAATTTCATTAAATGGGAAAGATTTTTATTTATATTGACAAATTACATTATTATATTGCAATGACTTCATAATCAATGTACTTGGCACATAACCATAAATTGTGCACCACTTATTAGATTTGCTAATTAGGAGGTTGCAAGGTCTTTATCTTTCTGCATATAAAATTTTATGCATGAAATGTAGCAGCACTGAAAGCAAAACACTTGGGTTAGTACCACTAATGAGGGTAGCAATGCCAAAATATCAATGACTTCACTCTGCTCACAAAGGTCTCAGTTTATCTAGATCAATTGTTTTTCATAATTTTATATTAAAATGCCACAGAGAAGTTAGTAGACCACTGGGCTGAACAGAACTTTGAAGTTAAATTTCAGAGCCATTTATTCTCTTATAAGGAAACAGAATAGTTGGTCGAATAACATAAAAACATTCAGTTATGTTTTCTTCTCTGCTTAAAATATTTTGTTTTCCCTTTTAAGCTACCATAAGACTCTGGCTGTAGGCAAGGAGAAGAAACAGTAGTGACACTGGGGCTAAGGAACTACTAGACATATGACATTTGTAAATTACTATTTGTAAATTACTATTACTAGCTCGGAATGACCAGAACTAACTACGTTCAGACAGCTCGCAAATGTTACAGCAGGAAAAAGTTATTGAAGAGGAGGATATTTCAGGAGATTGCAGGAGGGCTCACCAGGAAAAAGTAAAGGTATCTTTATATGATCTACTATCACTTACGTTCAGCAGAGTAGCAATCCAACATAAAATCTAAAGAAACAGCTATTCGCAAAATCTGACACTCTGGAATTTCAGCAAAACAACCTGGCCAGCAGCGCTTGTGAGTTCTGCAGGAAATCCACTCCTCAAAATGTCAAAATCTGCCAACGAAGCTTGACTTTTCACAGCATTCCGCAGCAAAAAAGCAAGTCCTAAGGCAAAACACTTAACCATAATTTCTCCAGAAATCTTACTTTTATTGATAGGATTTTAAGTACTGTGTTATCCTCAGGAACTCTAAATCTATGCATACACAACCAGGAGTGGTTTCGAGTCAAAGCACAGCACTGCATTATGGCTGGACCAACACCACCTGGGATCACCCTGCCCATGTCTGTGCTAGCCTTAGCACTATTGTTCATTGCATTTACTTATTACACTGGTTTAATTGTGACTATTCATTTGCTACAACATCACGCTAATTAATCATGGGGCAGAAACATGCCAACAGAATCATCCCCTTTCTCCAAGCAGTTGCAGCCTCATACAGTCAACCCTGAAAGAGGTAGGATTCCTTCTTCCTTTACTGAAGATGATCAGTGGGAGCTCCAGAGGACCTTGCACAATCTTGGTGCATAACATAAATAAAAAGACAGAGACAGAGAAGAGGGAGATAGGCACATGTAAAAACCAAAAGGATCAGGGGCAGCAACAATAAATTCGAAACTGCAAGAAGGCTGAAAGAAAGTGTTGTAGAAGTCGCTTTCTAGCTCAAACGGAATCCAATACATAGCATTAGTAGCAAGGCTTGCTAAAGCCTTAGGCCACAAGCTGTGAACTTTCAGCTAGAAAGGCTGACCATATACTGAACTCTCACTTTGCTACATGAAGGAAGGCCCTGAAATGGATGTAAACTAGACAGATAAGGTAGCCACAACCATCAGCAGAAGCTGCATCCATTAAGATAAGAAAAGGAATGTCCTGCCTGGAGACAGAGAAAGGATACAATAAGGAACAGGAAGACCCCAGACCCAAATATTGCTGTTGGCCAGAACCATCGTGGGAGGGGACAGGAACTTAGATTGTGAGAGTATAATTGCCCAGGGATTTCTTTGTTTGGGGTCCCTCTCTGGAGGCACCCAGCTCAAGCTGTTCTTCACCGCTGTACCATTCAATAAATTTGTCTGGCGTACGTCGTATTGGAGGCTCTGTTTTGGGGAAACCTAGGGTTGAGCCTGAGGTGAAAGAAAGCACCCGAGAGTGAGTGTGTATGAGCAAGGAGTCAAAAAGGGGCACCCATTGGCTCAATGGAGCTGCCTTTGCAAAGGGACTCAGGTCCTCACAGTGACGGTCTGGGGTGGTGCATGTGCGACTCCCAGCATGGTGTGTGAAGGCTCGGGCTGCAGCTTCTCCTTTAACAAAAGGGGCTACTGAAAGCTGAGAACGGACATGGCATTTAGTAAAGCTCTAAGAAAGACAGAAGAGAATGAGCTGTGGGCACAGAAAACTGAGAAGCAGAAAAGCCTACCCAGAGGCAAACTATAAAATCCAATAAACACCTGCTGATTGAGCCTCCAGGTTGTAAATACTACTGTAAGGTAGGAGGAAAAGGACTGCCAACAGTTTTGCTAACAATTCATCTTTAAATACATAAATAGCAGACACCATGGTCTAAAAATTTTATGTGTCATGGTCACCTTATTTTTAATCTATTCTCTCAAAATTACTAAATCAAAACATCTCTTCAAGCAATGCCACCAAATCTGCTTAAAAGCTGCAACACTGTCATTCTTAAAAATTAAAACTGTCCCAAGCCAGCCAGACATTAAAATCCTCTAAAAACCTTTTCTATAAAATGTTTTTTTAAGTGTAATTTCATAACCGTGCCCCAATAAGACACATTGCTCTCTGCAAGACCAAGCCAGGCAACTGGAACTGAGTTATCAGTTTGACTAACAAAGTTTCTGACAAAGCATGTAACATAATGTAAATAACAAACTGAAATGTAAGTTCTCACATGCTACAGTGACAGAATTGCATCAATAATGGTGTACAGCTTATTTCAGCTCCTACAAATGAAATGCACTAAAAAGTACAAAGCACCACTGTTGTTGCAATGGTACTGTATATTTCTGGCACTTCAAATTTAACACAAAGCTTACTCAATCAGTTGTTCTATTCATCTTTCCTCTATAAAAGACAGGGTATCACTCTTTGGCTTAAATAATACCCACAAATCTTGGCAACTTGGTCCTTTAGCCATTCCAGGATAAGTCAGAGAGATAATTTAGAGTTACCAACTGTTCACAATTCCCATTCGGCCAAATAAAAAGTGCAGCTTTATACATAGCCGAGTTGATGGAAAAAAATAATCTGGAAAATAAAACTATAACTGGACTGTGAATTACTTTATTGACTCCAAAAGACCACACAGACTCATCATTTTAATTACTCATCAGTAACCCAATGGCAAACCTGGTTTTGATCTTATATTTTCAGTTGTAAAAGAATGGAAGAGGAAATCCACAGGTGGTAAAAAACAGCTAAGAAAAACCTTTTCAAAAATAGTTCTAGAATTCCTGAGTGTCCTCTTACATCTTTTTCTACATTTCTTATAAGTAGGGAATATTTTCTTTTATTTTTTAATTTAAATATTTTACATTATCATAACTTCCCATATACACAGCATGTTTTACCATAGATATTGTGTTGTTATGCAGCAACTTAATATTGCTCATTTGTGCATTTGCAGTTTTTTTCACACTAAAAGCCATTAATCTCTGGTGATGACACATGAAAAAGAAAAAGACCACATGAATATAAAAGCACAGATGGAGTTTAAACAGTCAAGAGGTAGGGGGAAAAAAAACTCTACTGTTAGATTTATAAAATGAATACCAACTCTGTTGTCAGCATCTGAAACCCCTTTTAAGTCATGAATCAGCAATAATGGCAAATATTCACAAATGAGAAGCAAGTTTAACTTATGATAAGTTTGAGAGTCATTTGCTCTAGCTACCTTCCCACGTCTTGCCCTCCGCAATGGATGCTAACTCTTGTTCTATGCTTTTCCCACAGTGCGGAGTACCTCCGTCCTGATTGTACCAAGCACCAAACTGAGTGTTCACATAGCCATGACAGAACAGTGGTGTTAACAGTCAGTCCCTTCCATGGGAAAGGAGAAAGGGATTACTAATTTTTAACTTTGCTTTAATCCATCAGGAGCTGTGCTTATAAACTGTGAATTAACCTGAGTATGTATGGATTGTGAGCACTGTAGAATTTCCTGCTTCTCAGAAATGGTACCCTACTAGTTGCTGACAGTAACACACAGATGTGCCAGATAGGTCTGTCATCTCAAGAGAACTTGGTATGATGCAGTACTAAAAAACCAGGACACCTATACCCACATCAGGAATTATTCAGATTCTTCTTAGACTGAATTTACTATGGATATGTCTTTGAAATGGAAGTTTAATTTCAAAGCTGATTTAGGTGAACAAACTGAGCTGGATTGTGGATTAACAGCAAACTCATTATCAATAGAAACATTACTGCATTTCAAACACAAAATCTAAATTTAAACTTTCTTACTGTGACTTCTGTAGTACTGCTTTTTCAGATCCTTATGAAGGCAGCAGTACATGTGATAGAACATACATAATGTCAACATCTGGTAAGAACTAAATCTGCAAAATTCTTCCTTTGTTCTCTTGGAAGGAAAACGTACATGAAAAGCCACTATAACTTACTCTAAAAATTAGCAGCAAGGGCACAAGGAGGAGTAGTGGGAAGGTTTTGCTCTTTTCTTTAAGTAGTATAGGTCATCCTTTGTAGTAGTTTGCTGTTTATTTTTTGTTATTTTTTTAAAGCAGAACCATGCAAAATCTACCAGACCCTGATCATACCATTCTGCAGAATGAGAGGAAGCATTTAAAAAACCTGACAATTTCTGATGTATATTTCTTGTAAGGAATTAAACGTGGTAGGATACTACTCTCTCTTCCAACTCCAAGACAGAGAAGTTTCTGACAGAATTAACTTACTAGATGTTCTTTTAAGTCAGTATTTTGTTTATTCACAGAAAGTTCCCTAGTGCTTTTTTTAATTTTTTTTTTTTCCTTTTTGGGTCCAATATATACTATGCTCCTATCATCTTCAGAGGCACAGTAGTTCATGCACTTACAGAAATATTATTTGATCACTCTGATGACCACAAGATGGTGGAGTTCAGGATCCTGAGAGGAGAGAGGAGGGCAAAAATCAAGATCACAACCCTAGACTTCAGGAGAGCATACTTTGCCTTCCTCAAACATCTCCTTGGAAAAGTCCCATGGGATAAGGCTCTGGAGGGAGAGAGGCCCAAGAAAGCTGGTTAATATTCAAGGATCACCTCCTCCAAACTCAAGAGAAGTCCATCCCAGTAAGTAGGAATTCTGGCAAAAATGCCAGGATGCCTGCATGGATGAACAAGGTGCTCCTGGCAAAACTCAAACACAAAAAGGAAGCATGTGGAAGGTGGAAGCGGGGGCAGGTGACCTGGGAGAAATATACAGATATCGTCCAAGCATGTAGGGATGACATTAAGAAAGCCAAAGCCCAAATGCAATTGAATCTGGCCTGGGATGTCAAAGACAACAAGAAGGGTCCCCGTAAGTAGAAAGGTGAACAAAAGGAAGGCTAGGGAAAACGTGTGCCCACTGTTGAATGAGGCAGGGGACCTGGTAACACAGGATGTGGAAAAGGCTGAGGTACTGAACGCCTTCTTCACCTCAGTTTTTACTAGCAAAACCAGCCTTCAGGAATCCTAGGCCCCAGAGACCAGGGGGAAAGGTTAG
Organism: Morus bassanus; assembly: GCA_031468815.1. NCBI lineage: Eukaryota > Metazoa > Chordata > Aves > Suliformes > Sulidae > Morus > Morus bassanus. The sequence goes on along the minus strand of CM062600.1, from coordinate 24,108,359 downwards.
AGCAAGGAAGACATACCCTTGATGGAAGAGGATGACGTCAGGGAAGACTTCAGCAAATTGGCCCTGATGGGATGTACTCAAAAGTGCTGAGGAAGTTAGATGTCATTGTGAGGCCACTCTTGATAATCTTTGATCAATCATGGTGACTGGGAGAAGTGTCCAAAGACTGAAGGAAATCAAATGTCACTCCTATCTTCAAGAATAGGAAGAAGAAGCACCCAGGGAACTACCGGCTGGTCAGCCTCACCTCAATCCCTGGGAAGGTGATGGAGCAGCTAATCCTCAAAATAATTTTCAGGCACATTAAGAACAAGAAAATCATCAGGATTTGTCAGCATGGCTTTGCCAAGAGTAAGTTATGCTTGACCAACATGGTCAAGCTTCTACAATGGCATGGTAGATGAGAGGACAGCAATGGATATTGTGTACTTGGATTTCAGGAATGCCTTTGACAGCGTCTCTTATGAGATCTGCCTAGAGAAGCTGTTGATGTGTGGGCTGGATGAGCAAACAGTGAGGTGGACTGAAAGTCAGCTGAATGATCAGGCCCAGAGCATGGGTATCAGCAGAACAAAGTCTGGTTGGAGAACAGTAACTAGCAGTCACCCCAGGGGTAATTACTGGGCCCAATACTGTTTCATATCTTCATGAATGATCTGGATGATGGGGCAGAGTGCTCTCTCAGCAAGTTTACTTATGACACCAATCTGAGTGGAGGGGCCGATACACCAGAGGGTCCTGGTGCCGTTCAGAGGGACCTGGACAGGCTGGAGAAATGGGTCAACAGGCACCTCATGCAGTTCAGCAAGGGGAAGTGCAAAGTCCAGCAGCTGGGGAGGAAAAACCCCAGGTGCCAGTAGATGCTGGGTGCTGCCCAGCTGGAAAGCAGCTTGGCAGAAAAGGCCCTGGGGGTCCTGGTAGACACCAAGTTGAATGTGAAGCAGCAATGTGTCCTTGACCCAAAGAAGATGAATGGTATTCTGGGTGGCTTTAGACAAAGTATGGCCAGGAGGTTGAGAGACGTGATGCTTCTGCTCTACTCAGCACTAGTGAGGCCACACCTGTTATGCTGGATCCAGTTCTGGGCTCCCCAGTACAAGAGAGACATGGGCATACTGGAGAGAGTCCCACAAAGGGATGGTGAAGGGCCTGGAGCATCTCTTATGTGAGGAAAGGCTGAGAGAGCTGGGACTGTTCAGCTTAGAGAAGAGAAGGCTCAGGGCGATCTCATCAATGTATATAAATAACTGAAGGGAGGGTGCAAAGAGGACAGAGCCAGGCTCTTTCCAGCAGTGCCCGGTGACAGGACCAGAGGCAACGGGCACAGACTGAAACACAGGAGGTTCCCTCTGAACATCAGGAAACACTTTCTCACTGTGAGGGCGACCGAGCACTGGCGCAGGCTGCCCAGGGAGGCAGAGGAGTCTCCCTCCTATGAGATACTCAAAAGCCCTCTGTATGTGGTCCTGGGCAGCCAGCTCTAGGTGGCCCTGCTGGAGCAGGGGGTTGGACCAGGTGACCTCCAGAGGTCCCTTCCAACCTCCACCACTCTGATTCTGTAACAGAAACTGAAATCTCACTACTAAAGGATATTATCATGTAACATTATGAATGAGATATGACACTTACCTATACCTCATTGGCATCAATTATTAGGTTTAAAACTTTAAATAAGACACAAAAAGTTATTCAATATAACACACAACACAGAAATATAGGAAGTCAAAGAAATTCTCACAGGAAAGGAGAAAACCTACTTTAATGAAAAGCAATTAGCATATTTATTTCCATTGCAGAAGGTGTAGGTATTGAAATTCAACTGCATGGAGTTTCACAAAGAAAGATAATTATGGGTGTTCACAGGTATTCAGCCCTGCAGGATGTGAGACAGAATTTGTACGTTTTAAAAAGCATAGAAAAAAGAGTTCTGTGTTTTGCAAAGATTTCTCACAGAGGAACTAAATTAATACAGATCTCCATGTCATTGTGGCTAGACTGTTATGAATCAATACATTTTTCTACTTTGAACCACAGGGAAGATATCCATCAGCGGAGGAGGAGAAATAAAGAGATTCTATCCATTCTTAAAACCAGCATCTCAGAAGACAGAAGAAAAGCATCATAGGCAATATTGTAACAATTTTTTTCCTTTACATATAGCAGTCACCTCAATATTGCTATAATACTGGTATCATTCACAGCAGTTAACTGACACATCACGCTACAGGCAGAGATAAATTTTCCCTCAAAGATTTAGTTTATTTACTGAATTAATTGAAAGAAACTGCATGCTTATTTAGCATGGGCCAGACCTTCCACCAGGTTAGTTATACCTGGCAGAACATTGACTTCTGGTATACCAAGCATCATGAGAGAATAATTTGTTCTTAGAGGAATCAGATTACCATATATAAAGAGAAAGAACCAGCTGATGAACAGATAGACCACCATGAGTTTAAATAAAAAGAACCAAATACACCTACAAATCAGTTTAAATAAGAACCACCTAAGTCAGTAAATCAGACACCGGCAGCATCAATAACTTGCAAAAGTTATGCTGTACTATGCTATGCAAGCAAAAGAGAAATAGATGAAGGGGCAAAAAAATTAACTTATCTCATGCATATTTAGCAACCACAAAGGACAGTCCTCAGCACACCATTCTTAAATGGGTACCTGGTCTTTTCTGCAGATTACTATAACTACTTTGATTTTCTGTATGTGGCTGCAAAATCTATCTCAAATACACTAGCCTGGGCAGTCCAAGAAAGGATGATATAGCTGACGTGCCACTTGAAGAACTGTAGTATCAACCCCAACTACAGTTAACAGCAAGCTAGATTCTACTACTTAATACCTGGCAACAGTTTAAGAGTAAGCAACCTGTCTAATTTAGATAGGATGCAAAGTGCAAAAGATTATCAAACTAGATGCATTTAGCCCTCTGAAGGATAACTCTTAATAGCAAATGAGAACAGCCTGGGGCAGGGTTATCTCAGCCTCTTGTAGAGGAAGGTCATAGAACATAACAGCTTTGCAAAGGGTAGACTTAGCAAGAGAGGCATCTGTGCTGGTTTGTGGGAACACCAGCTTCATCCAAACCTCTGTAAACATGGTTCAGAAGGGCACTGAGTCATCAATGAAATAATTTTGGACACATAACACAGTAATGATCTTATATTTCTCTGTCATCACAACCCTGTATCATAGTTCTGTGTTGACAATTTTAATTCTGTCACTGCAACTAAATAATTTAGTCTTTTGGAAATGTTTTAAAAAGTTGCTCTGGCAGATCAGAAGCCAGAGGCGCTGTTATGATTCTAGCAAACATTGAAATATCCTCACATTTTAAAATGTATAAATGGCCTATTTTTAAAACAGTATCACATTTCAGTTATCAGCAGATGGCCATTTTCCATAAGCCTGATGCAAATTTCTACTTTGTGATGTATTACATTCTAGTGATATCCTGGTAATCTGCAATAAAGTCCAGCAACCACCTGCTTAAGCATTTCCAAAATTCTACAAAGGTTAGTCATGGTAATTTACAAAATTTAGCATGCAATCAATAATACTACAAACAACCCGTTTTGAAAAAAGAAGCATTATCGTGATTCAAAACTCAACAGCTGAAACTTAGAAGTGCTGGATTTACAATGTTAATATAAACATAATTCAAAGCCTTTGCACTAATATATTAAAATGGATACTACAACTGCAATGTTTTTCCTCTTCACAGATGGGAAGCTTGCATATATTTCATATACCCACGTATAGTCAGATCTAGTCTCTCCTTTCTGGGCTTCTTTTCCATTATCCTCTATCCCCAACTCTTTGTTCTGTGGCCCACAGCCAGGTCTCACCCATACCCTTCTCAGCCGCCCTCTCTCCCAAACTCACAGGTCGCCATTCTCATCTCCCAGCACAGACACCTTGTTACACACCCCGCTTTCTGCCCAGGGAATACTCCCAGTGACTTCTGCTACCTTGTCCTTCTATGCCACCTCCTCGCTTCAAGTCCTGGTTTCTCCTTCCAGCCTACCTTCCAGCCTCCTTTGTAACTGCCAGCCAGAGTCTACTGCCCCTTGTGCCTTCTCCTGATTTCCAAGTCCAGCTCTTGTCCTTTACAACCTTTAATCAGAACGCATGATCTTCAGAAACTGACAAGGCTGGACTGGACGGGTAGGAGTGGGAATTGTCTGGATACAGAAAAGCGCAGGCATCTTCACACCTTGTCACAGTGACTCTAGCCTAACCCAAAAACCCAGGGAAACAACTGTCAAAGACTTCCACTAATCTCTATGATAAAGCACACTTAGTGAAGCTTTAGCTGCAGTGATATAGACAAATCTTATACTGAGCACTTGCAAACATTTTTGCCTCCTTCCCTGAACACTTTCACAAGATGAGTTAAAACAAAATTGTATAAATGCTAATACTCTGGCAAATTCCATGTTCTATTGGAAACCTGTGTGGCAGCAGAAAGAATCACCCTATGTTCCTGTATTTTTAACATGAGGAAGCTTTGTCTGTTTCACTAGCTTCATTTGTGGAACCAAACGTAACATTTTGTCTGACAATTTTCCTAAGAAATCCAGCTTATAAAAGACTGCAATTTCAATGGTCAAAGCCTTGCAAAGCTAGAATGCAACAGGAGTTACATTAGGAAGCAACCTTAATAGACGTCAGTATCAGTTCCACCTAAAAACATTAACTCTGTCCTACATTACAATAAATATTTTTACAAAGCTTTATTATAAAGGTAAATTTTTGACCAAAATTTTGGAATTTCCTTAGTGATTATAGATATTTAACACACAAAGACAAACCTAGTATTTTAACAGGGGTGAGTGATCTGTTTCCACCTTATTTTGTTCAATGGTCTATACTTTAATGACAAAAATTGTGTTTATTATTACGGTAGCAGCCATTAATATTTAACTGTCATTTACAACTCATTTTCATTTAGCTGAAAATAGTGGAACAACACAAGCACAAACAAGAAGTGATACACTCAAAGTAAAAAGTTCTTAAGATATTAAGTAATGCCAGTAATTCTTCAGTCATCGCACACTGATCACATTTTTATCTGCATTTAGAAATATTTAACTTCAAAACAGAGACATCTGGATATTGCAGAAAGAAACATCTGAACAAAGTTAAGTCATGTTTAAAAATAAACACAAATCTAAACACCACAAGCATTTCTACTTCAATTTCAGGTTCATCTCCTAAAGCTAAATATTTACATACATATTGTTTTAAAATATTTTGTATAATAAAGGCTTGCACTGATGTGCATATCAAGACAGCAGTTCAACAGTATGGAGCAGCACTCCAAACAGAATTTCAGACCACGAAATTGAGAAGTGGACTGTGGATGACTTAATGCCACTGTGGAAACTGTTACCTGTTACCATGATTGCTTCTAGCTCACATAACATACCTGTAATGCCAGATTCTGAATTCTACCACAACTCCTTCTGACATCTGACATTTCAGTATAAAGATCTTGGGATCTTTAAGTGACTCTATTATTAATTTTGCACATTCAAATAAAGACCAGCAGCCCCACCACAGCTTCACCATATTAACAATAAGAAACCATCCTTAGTTTACGGATTTTACAGTCAAAGCAGGCAAGACAAAGAAAAGATATGCACAGAGAAGCAGGGGGATTTACTCAGAGTCAACACAAGGAGACACAGCCCAAGTCCCAAACAGCTCTGATGCCATCTCTATTCTACCACCAAGGCCCCTCTTCAACCAAGATGCTGGTTTAATATCTCACCTGGAAAAAAAAGATGTCGTGACAAATAACAATACTGAAAAACTGAAGGCAAATAAAATCAGTTTGTTTGTTTGTTTTTTTCTCTAGGACTTTAGATACCAACTACATGCTTTCAGAAGCTTTCACTTGCAAAAAAAGACAATACTCCCTAGTCAACTTTATGATCTAGGACAAAAATTTATACATAGGTGGGGTATATCTAAGCATACTAAAAGAATACTGCTTTCTGCATTTCTTTAAATTTGGCAGGACTGAAAACATTTCTGTCAATTAATATTTTCATTTCAATGACAAATTTTCATGTATGATTACAACAACAAAGTTGGAATATGTAAGCCAATTTCCAGAGTCTTAATGAATATTTCTATTCATTAGAGATGGTAAAAATCTAAACCTTCAGATCATATAAATCATTCAAGTAGAAGGTCATTTATATGGCAAATCCTGACATGGGACTGACTAATGCAGACTGCCACCAGTGTCAAAACACTCTCTTTGCCAGCACCAGATCCACGCACCAAACCTCCGTCCTTCCATCATAGAGAACCTTTGAATTCAGAGATCATCCCATTTCCCTTGAGAGTATATAAGTTGGTGTATTATTACTACATGTAACAGAAGAGCTCAAATAGGCTTTTCCATGTTATTTGGGAACCAGAAATTCCCAGCAGAAGTAAAACCCGCAACTAGAAATGCTATACAATGTGATAAAGACAATAAAACATGAACACGAGGAAAAAAACAGAAGCAACAAGAATACATTTCCTTTTCAATCATATATCAAACTACTCAGAGCTCCAGAACAAAAATACCTCATTACACCGCATCATAGCTGTCTAATCCCATCACAAAGCCTCTCTCTGTGTCCCCTCTTCACACATACGTACAGCATAGATGCTTCTGCCTTTGCAAACATTAACTCTGCCATATATAGATTCTTCTTTCAGAAGCTTTTGTTTGTGTGTTCATTTACAGACTACAAATCCATAGACTGCAGAGGACCACACAAAAATACCTTCTGAAAGGACAGTCTTGCAATTGTTCCTACACAGAACCATGTCCTGGTATGTCCAAGCCTGATCAAGGACAAAAATACATTTTTCTTTTCCAACACAAGCTGGAAAGAGTGGGGAGGGAAAGGATGATGGTCTTTACCTCCAAAAATCTCCCAGGAATGAACTCTGGCTTTTTTCTCTAAGAATAAAACCATGAAGTCTTTAAAAGAATTTCGAGGATCCGATACATTGTTAATGTTACTTTCACCGCATACATTTGTCCTAACTGATTTTTCAGCCCATAAGGCATTTTTCAAGCATGATTTTTTAGGAGCAAGGAACATCAAAATATCAGGCAGATAAGTTACATAATCTTTGTCTTTTTTTTTTTTTTCATTAGGAGGCTGCAGAAGAGCATTATCTGTGCTGACAGTGTCTGGGCATTTTGACTAATCTTTTTATACTGCTTCAATTTAATAACATCCAAGCCTGGAACACACTCTGTGCCCGATAAGCAGCTCATACAAATCCAGAAAAAAAAAATTTCTTTGAAGTCACTATGTTTTTTACAGTGGAAATACCATGCATCAGTCACACTGTAAATTACATACGTTGATCAAGCCCCAGCCCCCTCAGCTCGACTATGGATTCATGTTCTAACTCATGTTCCTAAAATCAGCAGTACAGCTTACTGATAACATACCAGCAAACCCCTCTATTAAAAAACTGTAGATGTCAAAATGTCCAGAAAAGCTGACCTTCCCCTTTCAAATGATGCTTTCACCTATATAATTTAACATAAGATTTCAAAATAAGCTATAAAAACAAATTAGATTTTTCAAAGAGATAAATAATCTCTAGTAGAACTATGAAATAGAGCAGAAGTGTATCCAGTCTAAAAGTTGCATTCAGACTTGATGGTCGCTATCCAGGAGCACGTCCATTAAAGTTTCCCATTGAAATCTTTTCTTTAAATTAGGATAGATACATCGGTGTAACTGAGACACACAGTAACTCCTTAAATTCTGTAATTATATTTCACCTATACTGTCTCAACACACCCCAAGACAACGGTATGGGAAAATGTCAGGTTTGTAAGGTTGACTAGTACTTCACAAATCCCATTTGAACCAGGAAAGAGGAGAGTTCACCCAAAGAAGATTTGCAAACTCTACTTCAGCAACTCTGAAGCAATAAAGCTGAGGACACTCTTGTAAGGCTACAGGTGTTATTGCTACCACCAGATGAAAGTTTTATGCAGATCTCCACTAGAATCCATTTAAGAAAGTTTCTCTTTAAGATACTTTGATCTAGGCATACTGGGTTGCTGTGCTCACTTTTCTAAGACTTTAGCTGTTCACAAACACTGTTCACCTTTTTGGTTTGTCTACTATTACCAAAGAAATCAGTTATGCAACTTTTCAAAGTTAAAATAATTTAAAAATATGCCATGTTTAGTATTTGATAACCACATTCCACTCTGTTCTATTGAAAGGCTGCAACATTTTACAGAATTAACAATAAGGATTTATTACACTTCCCAAAACATCTTCTGACCAGGGAAAACACATACCTTCTCTGATGGCAAGACACAGTACACTCTTCTACATTACAAGCTGCATACACCATTGACACTGACGGCCAAGGCCATATCCAGTAGCAAAGATGGAATTGCAGTAGGAAATGGTGTTCACCTGCTCATGAGAAGTACTGGAAGTATACTGGCATGTTTGTTGCATGGCCAGAGACCATTCAGGAAGCAGATGCAATATTAGGGTGACATTTAGTCGCTGTCTTATAGTGAGAAGACATTTAATCCTAGCCTTGACTGCATACAAAACCTGTTCCCCATTCCATCAGTGCTATTTCCTCACATGTACGTACAGCGTGAGCACAAGCTGATGCTTGTTCTAAAAGAACAGAAACACACATGGGAAAATACCTCAGGGTGGGGATTGCCACTGTTGAACTTTTCCCTTGCCAGTGAGGCTTGGCCCAATATTCTGCTCTTCTGCTGGTTACCCATCTCTCCCCACAACTCCCCTCAGACTTACTCACTGGCCTCATGTACACAACTTCAAGCCATGCAACCCTTTTTCTTTCTGTAATTCTTCTTCTACACAATTTTGTCCTCAAAGTGTAATTTCTAAGTTTAGCAGCAGTGGAACACAAATCTTAAAAGAAAGTGCAATATTGTCCTACCATAAAATTATTTTAAAAGTCACAGTTTAAGCCTTTCAGACTTGGCTCTCTCTTTACTTCTTCAGATCTGGTATTACATATAAGATTTTGGCAAAACCCTTCTTATGAACTCACTATTCTGCTTCCTACACAAATACAAACTTTGAATCCTATCTTCCCTTCCCCTCCCCAAAATGTTAAATAGCCCATTGTTAAAAGAAACAAACAAACAAGTTACTCATTTTTCAAGACAAATAGCCCATCTGTTTATTTCAGTCAAAGTAAAGGCCTAAAGAACACATAGCTATATCTAATGCTGCAAGCCACAACATTCACATCATAAACACTTGACTTCCAAGCACAAAGAAGCAGAAGGTGTAAAGTATGCACTTAAAGCAGCATGGTATCTTCTAATTTTGCTGTGCAGAAAAGAATATATCCTTTTTAGAAGTTATACACCACCAACTTACACAGCAAATGTTAAAAGAATACAATAAACAATCACATTATACAAATCATCTGCATCTAAAGTGCTGAATGTATTGCAATACTGTAATACCAGCCCTTATCCCACAACAAAATCTCTTAGGCATAGTCGTAGCATCAGCAAATTCAAAGCTCACTTTAATGAAAATTATATCTGAGAACATAATTTGGCTCTTAATCCAAGGATATAATTTAGCCCTTAAGTATACAACTGAGAAAAATATCATTAAGCTCAGTACTTATATTTCCTTCATGTTCCTACACTACTAATTTCAGCTGTCCCAGAATTAGGCATGGGCATAACTGCTGACCACATTTAGCCCAAAAGGTGTACTAGGTCAGAAGACGGATATCCCTACCTCAGCGCACCACCTCAACAGTAGATGGTCAGAGGAGCATATAAGAACAAAGCTAGTATGTAGTGATACCTCCCCAGAATGCTGGGGCTTAAAGCCATTCGAGGCTCAGGGATCTGCCGAGTCAAAGGTGGTGCTTTCTGAGTTTGGAAGAAGAAGAAAAAAACACAGATTAGACAATCCAGCTCCTTCTAGGTGAATACCTCTTTCTGCAGAAATACTGAATTAATACATACAAAGCATATAAATTCTGACAAAAGGTTTCCTTTTTAATTATGTAAAAACAGTCTGTAATTGCAGTTTCTCTGCACCAAATTGTTTACCTGTATATGTTTTCAGTAACGTTCACGATGTTGGCTTTAAAAATATGCCTTGTGTTTACATTAAAGGCTTACAGTATTGTATGACTAAAAAATTGAAGGGATCCAAAGAGCACTTACCTAATTTGGGTGTCATGTATTGCACACAAATCACATCCTTCCTTGATCAAGACTTAAAAAGCAAACTCTGCAAATTATGTTAAGCCATAATATTGACAGGTGAAGGCCCATTTCGTAATAGAAAAACTGAGCTTGGTTGGACACTGTTACTTATTTACAAAGGTATCAAAGGCTGTTGTACATTCTCATGGAGTACAGCAACAGTCATCTGCAAATTCTAGATTTTTTTAGATTTGCCTCTCATAATGTATCATATACTAAAAAAACGCCCACCTAACCTAACAGCACCACCAAGCCAACCTTGCTGTGTAAGAACAATGATTCTTCTACCTCTCTAAGCAGTTACAACACACTGAATCTACCATGCAAAGAGCACATTGGCTAATCTTTCTCTCTTTGCACAGAAGAAAAAGAAGGTTGAAGGGAGAGAAAAGCAGAAGTGGGGTGCCACGTACTGATACATGTATCAATAAACAACAGCTTGAACTCTGGAGCTAGGGAACCACAGAGCATGGGTTTTGTAAAAGTCTGACTGCCAACAGAAATCAGATTTTTTTTTCCTCTTTCTGCATGACCTTTGGATGGGGGCAAGGGGAGTAAATAAAGACTATCAAGATCTCCGTTTACCTGGACAAGAGTTTAGGAATAGCAAACATCAACCACACACAAGTTTCCGCTATCACACTGTATCTTGAAAAAAAGATATGACTTAATTTTTGTTCATTTTCCAAAGAGGAATGTAAATCTCACATAGAAAGTTTCAATACAAATGGAATGAGTTGCAATAATTTCATTTTCTATTTTGTCTAATGCATCCATTCAAGAATGCATTTACTCTATCTTCAGGGCTTTGTAGTTTTCCTGTTTATTTTAATAACAGTAGTTTCATGCCTAGAGCTCCATGTATTGAGATAAAGAGATCAACGCACCTACACCAAAACCCACTGTGCATCATGTGAATCATCGTCTTTCATGGTCTGTTATCATATTTGCCATTCAGATATATACACTGGTAGCAGCCCATTGTTATGTGAAAATTTGAGCTGACTGTAGAGGTAGAGCTGCAGGTGAAAACACACTAAGACAGCAGTCATTTAATCAAATTCCTATTGTAGCTGGTTCCAAATTTTTCTGTTGTTTAAATGAACACAATGCTACTGTCTCACATTGATCAAAAATAAACATGGCATACAGAAGATACAGACAGAAAGGAAGGAAAAGGGGGAGATCATGATGAAGAGGTGAGAAACACAGATGTATAAACCATATGTACAGCCTTTAACCAAGGCTTTCTATCTTCAGTTACAGCAAGCAAAAGAGTATCATTCACCAATAGGAAAAGGCCTAATATGAGCACACAAATTACAGGGAGTTTGTTGAGTAATTAAAGGTTAGAGGTGAGCAACTAAACGCATCTCAGAGTACTTACTCATCTTCTTCCCTATGGGAGGTGGAATATGATGCTCCTGTAAGGCCTCCATGTTTCATTCAAAACACACTGTTTTATCCAAGACCAATGCTGAAGCTGACCCAGACCTTTCAGTGACACAGGCTAAAGCATGCTCAATACAACTGTAGTGAGAAGACTCCTACCAAAAGTAATCCGGGCTTTTATGCTGAGTTTAAGAATTCCATTTATGCTGCGTGGCCAATACCCAATTTCTAAGCAATCATTTGAAAAAGACACACAGAGTTAATGAAATTGAACTCTTTTTTACTTAAAGGAGGAACACATATGAAGTTTCTCTCACAAGAACTGCCCGGTCACAGACCTACTGTTCCTCTTGCATGGCAGGGTATGCACTTGCTTAGGTCTCATACATTTACTCTGCTTCTCCCTACATCCCCCTCACTAGCCTACTGATTTATTTTCCATTCTATACCTCAGTGTCTCCTTTCTCTGTACAATTAACTCCAGAAATTGTTAACTCTCATTCTGCCAAGCACATCCAATCTAGCATTCCTAAAAACACAAGCATATTAAGTAAACAAAGGATATGTTACAGTAAAAGGTGTATTAAAGAAATGGGCAAAAGGGAAAGAGAAGCACTTCAGTTAAACTGGGACAATACAGACTGCAGATTCAATTTTCTACAAAATTACCTTAATCAAATGCTTGGGATTTCATAGCATAACTAAATTAGCAGTTCTCAGTAGAGCCCATAAGGATGACATATCTAAGACATTTCAGTAACTGCCAAAATATGCCACTTCTAAAATACTTATTAAGCATTTGCGTAACATCTGATATGGCTTTAATTTCAAATTTATTAAAAACACACACACAATCATGTTATACAAAAGCCAGACATAGCCACAACTATAAGAAATAACAGATTACTATGTTTTCCAATGGAAAAGCAGAAAGTTTCCCATGGCTTGTTTTCTTTTAGGCGAGGAAGGAAAGTAACCAAATTCATTTAACCTAAAGAAACCACATCACCTTGGCTAAATACAACCAAACACAACTTCTGCCAATGTTGTTGTCTTACCAATAAATATTTGTCATCTTCCACTTGCCCCACTTCCCTCCTAAATTAGTTACTGTCTGCTTAATCTCATCTGAGATCTCCATATTTCACCTACTGCAAAGATGAATGTTGGGTATAAACACAGCTCTTGGGAGGCAAGGGAATCTCTGCTGCAGGATAACAGGAAAAATGTCTCTACATAGTTACAATTGTTTGCTTTTCACCACTTATTCAGAGTAAAGCAGCAAAAAAGTTCACGTCATTTCCTGACTGGCACAGCAAGTTACAGCAAGATACACATTCTATTAATTTTTAATTGCATTGCTTGCAGACTGAAAGCCCAAAAGGGGAGAGTTTCTTTTTAAAGCATAAAGAAGGGCATTAAAACTGCTTACCTCACTCAGCTCTGCAGGGGAGTCATTTCCATATTTCATAGCAACTCCAGAATTCATGATTAGACTTCTCAGGGCTTGACAATTTCTGCAGATCTTAATGCTTCAAAGCTTTGTTCAACTGATTCAATACTTTCTTCTCCAGAATTTTTCCGTCTTACACATTTCGCTCTAGACAGCCATTTTTACTCCACATTGATAGTTTAAATTAATGCTGCAAGATCTTCTAAAAGAGCCAAACTGGTTTTGACTTCACAGACAGTCCATTGCTGCGAGAGACTTGTTAATACTGTTTAGTGCTCAGAGCATGCAGGGAAGGAACTGCTTGCCAGGATCCCAGGGCTGTCTTAGTCCATCTGCAAGTCGTGCTTCATCTCTACTGTCTCTTTTATGCTGCTCTTTTCCACAACTCTGTTTAAGAGCATCTCCCAATGCCACTTAATGTACTCAGAAAAATTTGGTGAGCTTCATGCAAATTCACAGAGAAATTAAAACGGGAGTGCTGCTACAGTCTTCAGTGTTTGGGGAGGGAGAAGGGAAAAGAGAAGAAAGCTCCCCTTCCCGAGACAAACCAATGCTGCACTTCACGCTGAAGTTTCCCCTGCCAGTGAGCCTGGAGTTTAAGTGGTTTATGATCAAACACAGCTGTCTTGCTGCTGGCTAAAGGGTGCATGGAAGGGGCGGTACTAAAAGGAGAGTGCAAGTGGGAGGGAGAGCGCTACAGAGAGTTCATTTTGGAATTACAGGCATCTTTCCAGCTTTCTGCATACTAATTAATATACACAAAACTATAAAGCTAAGTAACAGGAAATGCCACCTGGATAACAATAAATGGGATTCCTATTTCCCTGTTCTCATGTGCAATTAAGTAAGGGAAGTTGGGGGGCTTTAGGGGGTGGGGTTGTAATGATTTCAAAAGGTCACAGTAAGCCCAAAAGCACCATTAGAAAGCTGCAGATTTTATGTAACACCCTGACATTTTACAAAGACTTCGGGGAGATGCTGCTGGAATAAGAGAAAGAAGCATTTGCTTTCAGCATTCAACTAATAATCTAGAAAAATCCTTAACAAGCTGGATTCATGGACGTGCTGCACCCATTGCAAGAACCAACAACTTCCTTTCCCCTTCTCTCCATCCCCTAAAATACAGTGACAGCCCCACACACTTCGTGATGCTGGATTATGATGTACTTTTGGAGTTAGAAGTAGGAAATACCATATTCTGCAGCTGAAATTTACCTGATCATCTTAATATAATGTATTATTAAAGTGTCAAATGAGTTCAGAAAAAAAAACCCCATGAGAAACAGGAACGAATGCCATACAAGCTCTGGCACAATTCTTGCACCCTGGCAAAAACATTTACGTAGGAAACAATGGTCTCCAAAAGCAACATTTTGAAAATCATCTTGCGATAATTTTTTTCTCCTCTGCTAATCACAGATTAATATCAATATGCAGTATAGGGATAACTCATCCAAACAACAATATAGCAAGTGCATTCAGAACAAGAACCAAGATAAATATATACTCGTAGTCCGTATTTTTGGATTTCCCTTCCTCTTCTCATGCCCACCTTGCATAGCCTCCATTCTTCATTATTGTCCTTCTTGAGAGAATCCTCCCTGCCTCACCTTTACGTTCAGTTCTGTCCCTACATTTAGTGCTTCTCTGTATATTCCTCCCTACTCATCTGCTTTGTTCCCGACACAGATTTACATTTATCGCCCCTGAAACACCGGCAACGGGCTGCACTGCTCTCTGCTGGCAGATCGCTGCTGTCTCAGCCACAGCACACAGCACCAAGCCCCACTGGGCAAACTCTGCATTTTCCCCCTCCAGTGAGCAGGAAGCCAGGAAGATGCAGAGTCCTCCAGACTACAGTATGGAACAGTATATACACAGCAGTTTCGTGCACTGATTTCCTGTGCATTAAAATGTGATTAACAGTGTTTTAAACCCAGGAACAAAGGTACTGTACAATGACGTACCTCATTGCTCATACACAAGAAAAAAACAACTTCAGCTCAAAAATTCCTGCCACTGACAGTACCTTTCCAAGTTATGCCTCCACAAATGGGAAGGTGACAACGTTTTTGTATTTTGCATCACTACTGCTATCAAATTTTATATTCCCTTTTATAATCTGCTTAAAATCCGCCCTGATCTGATCTTTGTCCAATTCCGTCACAGGTATCACCGGTTCACCAGCACAGGGATGAGTCTCAGAATTACTTAAGAATAAAGTTCTAAGGTTTTCATTTTCTAAAGGAAAGGCCATATTAATTATGGCTTCAGTGTACTCATTTCCCATACTATATCCCTATATTGCCAAATACTTCCCAACTGACTATAAACAGGCATTCAGAAATTAGAAGTTTTGATTTGCTTTCCTCACTCACCATTGTTGTCCATTCCTGGCAGTCTAGCCATCAGACAGACCAGAGCACAGGGCACTACAGATGCATCCCAAGCATAAAGGTGCAGGACACTTGAGGATCTGAACTAGATCCACTCCATACTGTACGCATATGCTGCACAGGATTTTCTTCTGCCTCTTTCCTACTCCATACAGTAACGTGATGGAAAGAGACAGAGATACCGACTGAAAAACAACAGCAAAATTCACAGTTTCAGATGTGTACGAGAACATGGGAGATACATGCAGATACTTTCAGAACAAAGTTTATTTAAAATTTAAAAATTAATTGTAAGTCACGTGAAAATTAACGAAACAGTTAAACCAAACTCTAATGAAAAATTATTTTACTTTAACCCCAGCTGACTCCCACTGCAATCTCTGCATGCTTGCACTGAGTGGTACGGGATTACACATTTCTCATTTGGAAAGTATCAACTGTTACTTTTAACTAACCCATAAGTACTGGCACTGCTTTTTTCAATGTCCTTATAAACTTTGCAGGCATTTCTTTATTGTAGAGGGCTAGCTAAGACTAAACATACTCATTCTTCTGAAACAGTTACTATTAGATCACATTTTTTAAATACTCAGTAGCATCAAGAACATATTCTGAATACCTAAGATGTAGAACTTGTTCCTCTGTGAAATGTCATATTATCTAGCATTCTTCTGAGTCCATTTACTAACTGAATGAAACGATTACAACACGAAATTAAATTCCCAGATAGACCTGACCAATTGCCTCCACACAGTTTCACTATTTTCAAATACAGGTAAGTGATCTAATACAGTAGCAGGGTACCAAGAACTTTGTTGAAGCCGAATTTTCCCATTGGCTTGTCCCAAAGGCAGGCTTCAAAGAAAACAAAGGAAAATCTCAAGTATGCCAATTTTGCATTGCCAGGAAAAGAACAGAACACCCTGTGATCCAGCAAGAGAGAGGTGCCTGTTGGACTCCATCCCTCTCTGTTCCTGTTTGGTGTTTCATTCTCTCTCTCCCTGACTCAGTTCCTCACCTAGGATAGTGATGCTCCCTTGCCCTCAACCTTGCGCCTGTCTTTTTTCTTAGCCTCGACAGTCAGGGAGGGGGTCAGGATGCGAATGGGAAGAGGAAAGTACAGATGTATGTTTCTTAGACCAAGAGGACATGGTCTCAGTGGATGCTTCAGCGTGTACTATGATACAAACAAGAAGGGGGAAACGAGAAGCTGGACGAACCTGACTTGTCACTGAGGCTTTCAGAAACAACATCCAGCAAACGCATTCTGTCAAGACAGGGACACTGGCCTGAGCTTCCACTCAATCTCAGTGCATTCTGACCAATTACTGCTTTCTGTACCTCTAAAGCACTCATGACACATACTGCTTGTAGATAAGTGCATTTGCACTGACAGATTCTTCCAAAGATAATTTCAGAATCATCCAGTAACAACCATTAGTGTGGCCAGTTTGCCGATTGTTGATCTAATAATCCTATGGCCACTCTGTTCCATTTGTTTACTCTTACTAACCATTGACATGTATCTAAGATTCACTGAGGAGTCTACCTTTTGACTGTATCTGAATAATCATTTAATAAGATTAGATCTATCAGCTGGTGTAAAAGGATTCTTTTGAGATAAGATACAACTCTCTTGCCCTTCTTATCTTTACTTTTGAAACTACCACAGAATGTGGAAAAAATTAGCACTGCAGTTATTTTACAAGGCTTCTCCCTCATAATATGACTAGGTAATTACAATACTCTATTTCTTAACAGATATTGAAGCAGGTGTGACAATTGCCACACATGAATGTTCCTTCCTTCTAGCTGTTCACAGCTAGACAGTGAAAACTACAGCATAAAAACAATTATCTATTAAATATGTATATACCACATATTCTTCAGCATAGTGTGCATCACTTTCTGTGAAGCAGTTTCACTCTGCCTACAACATGCACAATTAGCTGATCACAATTTGAGGGTGTATGAAATAAGGCCTTCTTGGTTGGTTCTGTTTAATTAGCTCTGTAATTGGAATGCAACTAATTGAAGTCCACTGAGCACTTAGTTCCTGTTTGTTTGTTTCATTAACATCTCTACAGTCAGAGCAGCACCCTGCACAATCCCCACACAAATAAATTACACCTTCAAATATTGCAAATCCACTACACACAATTTAATAAGTACAACATGGTTTCATTCTCACTCTGGCACAGGTGTCGTGCCAAAGTCTCAATTTCCATGGACAAAATAGTAGCACTCAGAAGGTTAGCACAAAGGCTAAACTTGGAAGTGGAAATTCAATACAGTAGTTGGATAATGTTTCCAGAAAATTCTCTATTCAATAGCACTAATGCACTGTGGTTTAAAAGGGAGAGGCTGAAAGGGATGGTAGGTTCTTCTTGATGCAAACCGTTCTCATTAATTCTAGTGAAGGTTATGCACCTAGGTTGAGAGAAAAAAATCCAACTCATTTGAAACAATTGCAACTAACCTTATACTGAAAAATGAAGCACTCTCGCTAAAGAAAACACAAACAAACTTCTCTTCATTCCTTCAATCACACCATCTCGATTAGTCTGAAATAGATAACATGTCTAGAATAATGTAATTTCCAAATAGCACTTCAATCAGCTACTCTCACCTGTTCACCCTTCCTCAAATACTTAATCCACTTAAAAAGTTATGTCCTTGACCTGACCAGTCTCCTTGGGGGTTCACATTTGATCCTTTTCTATTCTCCAGTATTTCACGCCATGAAGCTACTCACCAACCTGTCAAACAGCCACTCTCATTTTATGTAATTTCATCCAAAGCCATCACATTCACTTTGATTCCCTCTGACCCCAATCAGGTCAGGACAGGAAAAGCACCAGGGAGTCAATGTGTGCCTGTTATTCATGTTAAAGACTTGCCTGTGGGAAAACAGGGAGAGACAGTAGCAATTTCTATGCTCCTTTCATGTTGCAGCCACCTAATCATCATCACTCCTCATTTGGTCCTTGCTTAAAAACACAAACAGACCATTCTATAAACCACAATTCATGCCATCATACTTCTGCTTAGCTTCCCTTCATTGTCCCTCATTCCCTCAGTTCAGTCATGCATTCCTCTAGCTAAATTCACTCATTTCACTTCCAGGCCCTACAATCCTGGTAGCCATTCTGATTTAACTTTTCTAGATACAGCCTGTGGTTTTGCATACTTATTGCACTAAAAATATGACCACTCTTAGTAAAATGCCTCTGGATTAATCCTTTTATATATCTACTCTTATACTTTATCAGAACTTGTATTCCCTCACATTTCTCAGTTGTGAACTGAATCTCTTTAAAAAAATCTCACTTCCGTAAGGAAGATTTGCCAGGGATCCCCTGCTAAGTCTCTCCTATTTTTCCCAATCCCTGATAGTGAGACTTCCTCATTTACATTCTCTCCTTACTCCTCAGTTCTCTTGGTTTTGTATCTTGTCCTTCATACAGTCTCGTTTCTAGTTCCAGTCCCCACTCCACAGTCATGATCTTGTCTCTGCAAACATTCAGCAACCCAATTCATCAGCTGCCCACTTCTCTAACTCCTGAACTCTTCCAAGACATCTATGTGTGGTCAGTCTACAAGTATTTTCCCTAATTATAAGATTTCTCTCCACTCTGACTTCCATTACCACTGGCATATTGAACACATAACTCCCTGGCCTGGATCAGCGACCATGTAAGTGCCCACCGTGATGCAAAGAAGCCAGGGGGCATCCTGGCCTCTGGTTTACGTCAGAGCTGTACTTGGACGCTTCACCCCCCACCTAGCCAAGCATCTCATTTCACCAGCTGTGTTAAGATCTCTTCTGAATGTTTAACACATGAACTGATGGATACTTTCTGACTACATGTATATATATACACACACACATATATATATACACACATACATATTTGAGTATACATAGTGTGCGTTTGTATATATACTATACATACTTAAACAAGTATACATATATATACACCTATATACATGTGTGTACACACACTTATCTATATAAAAGTATATATATATGTATGTATATATAAGTACTTGAAAGTTTGGATTCACTTAAATGTTCCATTTGAAACTTTTTCAATCAGATGAATTCTGGCAAATGCAAGGCAAGTGTCTGACAGATCCCTGCTTGAAGCTCTACAAGACTTTTGGCTGACAGGAGCATTTAAATAACAAGAACATCAATTTCACTGAGCACTTATGGGGTTTGGGGAGCTTTCATTTTGGCAGAAATTATAACAAAAATTACTTCAACAATTATGTGAGCTGAAATGATATATATAAAACCTCTGGTGAATCAAACCCCCTAGCTTTCTGCCAGATCTATTTCACTATCAACAAATTTAAGCTTATTGTAATTGCATTCCTACAGCCCTCATCTGAAGTTTATTTTACTTGCTATCTTCCTTGGATGCATAATTTAGTGGCTGCTCATGAAGATCAGCAAGTTAGTCTACATATCACTTCTCAACTCCCTAACTATTTACTATTCAGTAAACATGAGTATTTATTTTTCTAAAGGTATGTGGTTTGGTTTTTTTTTCTCTCCCTGGATAGTGACACATAAAATCCAGGCTCTCTATCCTAACCCCCCTGTCTGGTCTATAAAATTCAGTGTTTTACCCTTCTAACTGCTTTGCCATGTATCTTTTAAATCTCTTCAGTGACTTTTTTCCTATACATCTTCCTACACTTAAGTTTCTCATCACAGTCTTCAAGACTGCCTTACCTCTGTCCCACTCATTTCTGCTTCAGCCTTCATATCTGTCAGCTTCATTTCACATTGGGAGGGCCAGCAAACAACTCTGCTTCAGCATTTATGATATCTCTGACTTACACTTACTTCACGTTCATGAAAATTATTATAAAGCTAAAATCTTTACTTTCAGGCTTCATTTGGATAGTCCCTTACTTCATTAAGTTTAGAAACGACTTGCTAGAAATCTCCAGTGTTTACTCTCAGATAAGGGTCTATCAACCAACTAAACCAAAGCAAATAAAAAAACCCATCTCTAAAAAAAGAAAAAAGTCTTGTTTGTCTTCACAATTTAGAATCCTGGCACAAGACATTTCATCATTCTGAACACCTGGCACCCCTGTAGGTACTACAGAAACAAAGACTTTTCCCTTCTTTTCTATAATGCATACCAGACAGTCAATATTCATGTAAAAATTAGATTCAGCCAATAATATGCACTTATAATCTCTTTAAAAATTCATAGGGTAGAAAGATTCAATATCTTTTTCTCCAGTCACTTCCCTAAAATTATAGTTTCAAGTAGGTAAAGTAATGCAAAACTCAGTGTAGGAAATTAGAGATGGCTATTTAGCTTAAAGGCACAAACCTCACTTGGGTACATCAGTGGGGTTCTTATTTCATTATGAACTCTTCACAGAACCAGGCACTGCCCTTCCTGAAACTCAGAGTTTACTCTGATTGCTTCCTACCATGAGGAAAAGTAGAGTTTACCAATAAACTGAAATGTAGCTATTATCATAATCTGCCCCCCAGCTGAGAAGTGATCATGTGGTTTTCTATCAAATGAAGCAATCATGCTGAAACAGTTCTTCACAAAAAGTAAAAACAGTAAGTCCAAGACAGCGCCTGCACAGAAGTACTCACCACCCATTTTCTCTGCACTGGCACCAAAATAGTTCCCCAAAACAGCTCTGCTGACAATCATATATTCACTTCAAAAAAAACCCAGAACATAAAGAGAAGCAGGGAGTTTGAACAGTGGCAGCATCCTGCACTGCCTCAGGTCAATGTCCCAGTGCTGATAGTGACAGAGAAACAATTCCAGGGAGCAGGAACACCTTGATGAATTTAACCATGGCACTGACAGGCTTCTATGGAAACCCTGCCCTGCCTTGTCTTGCTTGGTTGGCAGAATAATGGTTGATTATTCCATTATAACTGAACTAGCACTGAACTGCAAAAGCACTTACAGTCCATTTTCAACTGTGCACTACAGTTAAGATTTTCATTTTATTATCAGAATTCCTATATATCATGTAACAAACACATAAGGGTTTAGTATGTGTGTAGAAGGGGAGGGGGAATAAGTCTTCTCATCTTTTTAATAAATGAGGATTCACAGAAGCTCAGCATTGCCAACTGCAACTATGTCAGGTCAACAGTTCACACTCAGAGAACAGACAGAAAAGCTGGTAAGACAGAAGACCCTGTGACAAGAGCTACATGGTAATCCTTCTGGCACACCAGAATCCAGGAGGTTAGTGTTGCTTCAACAGTCTAATCCTGCACCTCGGGCTCAGTTTACTACTGCCAAGCGAGGCAATAATATTAATACTATATTCTGTATAGCTGTGTGCAATGGTGCTGGTCCAATGTACCAGGTGAATTGCTCTTCATTTCAGACAACTGGAAAAAAAAAAGGTTTGGAAAAGTAAAAAGATCTGAACACCTGCATTGGAGCCAGAGCTCCCTTAACAGCAGCAAACAAAATAGGGTGCATAAAGACAGTTTATAAGCAATGAGGTGGGGAAAGATACAAAGTCCTTGCAACTAAGTTAAATTCGAAGTTTTGAAACTTCGTCCATAGACCTTCAAAGCATGTACTTCCAATTGTTAAGACCCTTTTCTATAGCAACTGATTGCCACATGCGAGTTCCCATCATCCAATTACAACTGCAGAGCTGGGTCAAAACCCATCATTCTGTGCACTTTACCTTCGTTATATGTTTGTAAGAGATATTGTTCAACTGTCACATAAAAGATCCAATTAAAAGCCTCAGTCAAAAGGATCTATTAAAAGGCTGCCTGAACAAATGTGTCCTGTGCTGACACACATCACGTTGTGCTGTGATAGTCTGCAGATGGAAATAGTAACAGAATTAAAAAAAAAAAAAACACCAAACAGAAAACGAACCTCAGCATATATGCTACTGAAGGGAATTTTCAAGAAAGTTTATAATTTGCCTTTTGCTCACCTCTATGTCTGTTACGATCCAATAAGTTCAAAAGACAGAAAAACCACATTTCATATAAAATAGATGAGTCCTGGCAGACCTAATCTATAATGCCCATTTTAACTCATAAAAGAAAAATGAATAACTGAGCACTGTTAGAGGGCTATGGAAGCCAGGACTGTATAAACACAATGCATAATCCTACTACACCTGATGCCTGCTTCAGACAAACAAACTCCATTACAATGCCGGCTTGAAAACAAGGACAAAGAGCAAACAGCTTCCCACATTCCTAAACATAAAAAATGACTGTCAGACAAAACTGCCTTTGTGCCTACTTTCTGACAAGCCAAGCCTCCTGAATCGATATTCCAATAATCAGTTCTTGCTTTAATGGAATCCTCAGATTCTATTTTTAGCCTGGCAGAATGGAAACGATGCCTAGTTTGGAAGTGAAGGCACTAAAACAAGGTTATCTTGGGTGCAAATCTTTTATAAAGAGTAAGGTCTACTGTCCATACCACTGGAATCTTCTTCAACTTCAGGCCTTTCTAACTACTGGGGTTCCACCTGAAGGAATCATCAGGCTACATTTTTACAGTAATAGCTTTTACTGGCATGAAAAAGAATTTGGAATACAAGTTGCATGTAGGACATGGAAAACAAATGGCTGCAAGGGGAAGGAGAGGAAGAGACCCAGCCCTGCAGTTCACTTTAACAGTATGCACCGGTTCCAACAAAATAACTTGGGAAAAATCAATATGTGCACGAGTAACCAAATTCTGATATAACCCTCGAAGTGGCTATAGCATTGAATAAATTCCTTGAAAAACACAGACGCTAAGTGCTTCTTATCCACACTAGCCTCATGCAGAGGGACTAGAAAGGCATTACTCTCTCCTATCCAAAAAGATGTGCCTTGAGAGCATGGGATACCTGATGCTTTGGGGCTAAATTTCCCTGTCTATAAAGGAAAGGGTGGTGAAGCTGAAGGAGCAGAGCTTCCCAAACCAAGGAACAAACAAGCTTAATTTAAAAACAAACAAAATTTGGAGAGAGCAGGGAGAAGAAAAAGAGGTAGACTTTGCCAGAAAAGGACATACCAGTATTACTGAGTATAAACCATAAAAACTTTAGAAATTAAATGAGACATTTTACAGTAGGTTCTCATAAACAGGGACACCAAACAAAAGTAGCCTACAAACTAACCATGGAATTACCTTTCACAGCACAGTTCTGTCTTCAGACTTGCTTGATACTTTCCCTCAAAAGATCATTTCCCAAAAGAAATACCTGTGTTTCCCAAAAGAAATACCTGTGTGATTTCAATAAAACTCACATTTAATCTACAGTTGATGGCTATAAATTAAACAATAGAGAAAATGGTTCATATTTAGGTTAGCTGCAAAAGTATACCTAGACTGCCACAAATCTCTGTGAAGCCCTTTTTTCCCCATCCCATACAGAAGTATTTTTGCTTTCTTTGGCAACCAGACAATCTTTCCTGTTTTTAAGGGGTCAATTTTAAAATCTACA
This sequence comes from Morus bassanus, assembly GCA_031468815.1. Classification (NCBI taxonomy): domain Eukaryota; kingdom Metazoa; phylum Chordata; class Aves; order Suliformes; family Sulidae; genus Morus; species Morus bassanus. The sequence continues at coordinate 24,084,343 of CM062600.1, read as the reverse complement.
TTTACTAGTGTAGTTAAAATGAGACAAAGATGTACCTTAAAAAAATTAGAGTACACATACAAGATTTACAGCTTTTTGGGAGGGTGAGTGGTATGGGGCTTTTAAGCAGCATAATTCTTACTCTCTAAGCACGCTAACATTATAGTGACTTGTGCCAAATAAAAACTTATATACATAAAATGGACAAGAATACATCTGTTATCAGTGGATAATCTGACTTTATCAGTCTTTGTAAGGAAAGACTATTGGTTACATAGGCATATCCCCTGCTAGTCACACAGCAAAGGACACTAGAAATATCAGCTGGCTGTCTTACAGCCAAACTGGGAGGTAAGGTATGAAGTAAGAGAATAACTGATGCATTGTCAAAAGGTCTGAAGTGCCAGAGAAAGGGCCAGACAAAGAGATTAAATTCAGCATTTTGATTTTCATCACAGAATGCCATATGTGGATATACGTCCAATACCAAGCATCCCTATAATATACTCTTGCTAAAGTACTAAGTACATTTTATAACATTAAGGCATTGCAAGAAATCATTATATGCTCAATGACATGACAGCAGGACAGAATTTGCATGTGGATCACTTAATTTACATTTACATGCATCTCAGAGCACACAAATGGTTATTGTGACCAAGGATGAAACAGCCCATTAATGCTGTTTTCAGCAGTTATCCAGAACCAGCTGCACTACCCTCTGACATAAATGTGAACACAAAGATAACATTAAGTGTGCTCTTTTATGCCCAAAAGTTATTCTTACAAATAGGCCACAGCAAGTTAGGTTTGCCTGATTATGGAGCAGATCATCTAGGTGGGAAAGGAAAAGCCACCTGTCCCTGAAAAATGTAACAGTGTCTTTTGGAATATTATCACTCAGTATAAACTATGTCAACTAAAAAAATAGCTTTCTCAAAACAATGGTTCTGCCTGTCATAACTTGCAGTTCAATGCTCTTGAGGAGGAAAAATTAGCAATGCAAACATTCACTGAGTCTGACTAATGAAGAAGTATTGCAGTAAGAATATCTGTTTTCAGAGAACATGACATTTCCTAAGACAAAGACATTAAGTTCTCATCTGCTAGTGAACATGCTGAGAAACTAATGCTAATACAACTACTTATTGCTTTGCTATGAATATTTCTAGTATGCCTTCATAGTTTATAAACTTTTGGGTTGTGTACCCAACAGAGATGATACCTGCATTTGGCACAGAGAGTCCACAGTCAGAACTAAATTTGGTTTAGTCACCTTAATTCTGCTGTACAGAAAGCATACCCTGTCACACAGATGCATGATAAAAACAGTCCATTTCCAAGCTCAACAAAGTCTATGCTACCTCCAAATGAGGTACACACAAATGTAAATCAGACAGGAATAGCTGAGGAAGAGCATATACCAGAGTAGTTACAAGAAGATGCATTAAATATCTTGTTGCATTGACTTTCTGTTTTGTTCTTGATGGAGACATTCCAAAACGAACTCCCCTTAAGATGAGAAGTAAGTGCAGATTTGTCAGGTGGAGCAATCTGCCCCAACACCCTCCTACCTAGAAACATTCATCTTGCGTTGACAGCCCTGCACAAGATAAAGCAGGAGAATGCCTGCTTAGTTGTTGGCCAGAACAATGAGATGCTGCAGGAAGCGATGCTGGTGACTCTCTAAATATGCCCTTCTCTCTGATTTAGAAAGAACAACCACATCTGTTGCACATGCATGGCTGCTGTGAGGAGGAAATAGCAATAGCTTTTAAAAGCAAGTGGACATGAAGAAATCCTACCACACTCTATTCTCAAAAATATAGCTGTACTCTTCCCCTCTGCAAGTCAACCACACCCTCATCAAATCTTTCTAAATGTTTTCAACCAAAAGAGCTCTGGCAAGGAAGGTGCAGTCAAAGAGCTTCCAATAGAGGTGGAGTGTCTTTGGAAGGAAAAATCAGAGATTACAGGATCCTGGATCACACCAGTCCAGGGACTGAATAGTTAACACCCCCCCCCATATATCAACATACCTGGGGTCACAGTTTGAAAATATAAGATCTTTGTGCAGAGACTTTTTCAGCAAACCAGAATTATTTACAGCTAAAAGAACAGAGGTATGAGATCATGGCAAATAAAACAATCTCAATTGCTTTTACTTATGTAAATGTAGCTACTTGTGACAACAAATACATTCATCTTAAAACAACACTGAATTAACACAACAGAAACTAACAGTTAGCACACATACGTGTATTAGCATTTATATGCACACATTCTACTAAGAGAAAAAATCAAGTTCATCCAGTTTATTTTAATCATTTTCAAGGAGAATATGAAAAGGGAATTAAACATATCTAAATCTTATTGCTTCAGCTTATTAAACTTCACTGGAATTCATCATATTGAGATGCTGCCCCGTGCGATGTTTTCAGAGAACAGCAATACTCCAGCTCCTACAACAGAGTGCTATCCCTCCTGATAGCACTGCAGGGAACACTCAAGATCACACGGCCACCTGGGAAGTGAACAGATGTGACGCCACACGAATCAGCTATTTCACTACAGTTATATGACTATCCACATTAGTGATCCTTGTCCAACTTTGAAGATTCAAGTACAAATAAAAAACAACTCCCAAACACACACATGCCCAAAGAAATTCTTCAAAATGCTTGAATTCTTTTCTATCCATGAAGAATAGTTGAATTATTTACATCCCAATGCAATACAAACCAAGCTCATAAATGATTACATTTGGAACACATACAAGAGTTCCCATTAGAGATATCTGCTATAGTATTTAACCTACTGGCATGAACCGGTACATCATCAGTAAGTGGTGACAGGTCACGGTAAGTTTAATATGTTAGTCATAAATATTGGTACCAAGGTGAAGAGCTATAAAAAGAAATATGTTCTTAATATTTAGGTGTAAAAAATGTTAATCTGAAAAATGATGAAAGAGTTACACACCCTAGAAAGACTACAGAATAAATTATTCAGGTAGAACAAAAGCTGAATCTGAATATCTGTTAATAAATCAAAACATAGCAAAATGGCATGAAATAAGCAGATAAAAACATATGCAATGAGTATGAACGGTTAAATTTCAAACCACACTTTTAAAAAAATTGCATCGCTTCTGTGAAGGAATAAGAGTAATGCTTCAGAGCAGGTATTATGTTTTTATAAAGCTCTCTAGAGCTGTACATTCACAGGACTTCAAAAATGCATTTAAAAAATTCACTTTATAAAAACTAAGCAAAGTGATAGTGGGCTGGTGTTCATTTAGCTTTTGCAAATGGAAAACTTAAATGTTAAGGGCAGCGTGGAGATCCTCTGTATTGACTGAGGAGTATAATCTATGCTGTAGAAGTACATAATCACCACAGGAATGTTTTTAGCCTGCCTGCACAGTTTAAAATCAGAAAAAGGCTGTCAGAAAGAAAAACAGGAAATTAAGTAACAAGAATTGACACTCCAATAGGGTAAAGCACTTCAAGGTGCTGAGAGAAAAACAATTACATGACTTCTAACCAGAAAGCACCTAACAGATTTATGTTGACCCACAAAATAGTTACTGTTAGACCTCTGAGTCTAAAGTCTAAACATCTACAAAGAAATGTAAAAAACCTTGCTTTCAAGAATGTGTCCATAAGGCCTGTGTAGATGCATTTGGGAGAAGTTGCCAGCAACTGCCTAGCTGGGAGCAGGATGACACAGAAAGGCTCTGCTCTGCTTTTTCCTAAGCGTTCTGAAGAAGACTAACCTCTCTGGTTAACTTTAGGAGCATTTAGAGTTCCAGAGAGAAATGTCCACACAGAGACTTTTTAAATTTTTGCCCTTCTATTACAGGGCTTTACAAAAAGAAACACAATCAACTCCTGAAAGGAAGAAATGCAGTTATTAATCCTCCATCAGTTTTTTTGAAGTAATCCTGGTTACAGTACAAAGGAGTCTGCTCAGCTCCTTCCGTACAACTAAAAAGTTCCCTGGATTCAACCCATAGAAATGTGAAAGCTGAGATCTGTCATTTCTGCGAATGAATGCAAGGGACCAGCTTGGCTTGTCATTGTGACAAATGCAGTTAGGTAAAACAACCTGAGAAAGAGACGGAGAAGGAAGTACCCATATCCAGTTGGTACTTGGAAGTACCCATATATAATCACAGCTCTAAGAAGGCTATGTTTGTCTCTTTAAAGAGTCTAAATCTAGACTGCCGTAAGCATGCCCCTCACTATTAAAAACTGTGTAAAGGGAATAAATGTAAACAGTGAAAACCAAAGTAAACCATTCTCTCCATTTTCTCCCACTCCTTTCTCTCTCCATTTTAATAAAGCCAAAGCAAAAATTTGCATATGACCCATGACACCAATGCTCAGCAGGAGTCAAATGGAGATGTTATTGTATTCATCTACATACAAATGAGAGACTGCTGATTCTACTATGATTTGAAAGAACATAGAATATTTAAAAGCAGAAGTACAACAGATGCTTGTTAAAACAAAGATCAAGCATCTTTCATGACAGTAAACATAGAAAGAATTTAGAGATGGGAATAAAAAGAAAGCCATAATACCTGGGCACCTTTCTTTCTTTTAAGCCTTCAGCACTCTTACTTTTAACATTACTACATGTCACAGCAATGCAGTAGCCTTCACACCGTGCATTCTTGAAAAACATTGCATACCTGTGTCTTCATATTTGCAAATGTACAACAGGTTACCAAAGCCCATCATTTCTCAACCATCATCAGCTAGGAGCATAGTCAGATGACATATTAGTACATACACACCTTGAAACCTGAATGAACTCTAGATCCAAAAAGGACACAGCAACTCACAGTTCCTAATCCAGAAACAAAAGTATGCAAGCCACTCGTTTTGCACAGCTATATTGGTCTTAAGCAGCTCTACTTCAACTTCTGTAAGAGTGCATTCTACATCCTTTAAAATAATCAAATGTGAAACAGCCCATGTCTTTCCAAAATGGTAATTTTTAAGCAAGTCTATCAAGGCTATGGAACACGTATAACTGATATGTGGATCCATTAGCAGCAGTCAGATCAATTACAGCAGACCAACTTAAATATTATCTGAAACATTTATTTCAAGATTTTGTCTTTTGCAGATTTCCCCGTTCATTTAGTTAGCCTCAGCTTTTACTTATTTTCTTACAATTTACAACTATTTAAACTTTGACATACGATATCACATTTAAGAAAAACAATGGAAAATAGTTCTTACCTGTAGAAATAAAAAAGCACAGTGCTAGCATGCCAAGGGTTTAAAACAATTATCAAACAATTTAGCGTGCAGTAATGAAATAACATGGGAAGAATTTTTCTGCACAACACTTCTGAACAATCTGACACCACAGTTAAAAAAATTAATTGGTAGAAAGTTTTCAGAGACAACTCTTCTTCAGTTAAATTGTATAAACTAAGAACTTCAGTTTGGCTCCTCACAGACTCCTACCCTTTTTGATGAGACTAAGTTATACAAGCTTTGGAAATACTACCAGCTACCTACCAGCTCCTAAAATCACAATTTTTTTCTGGTAAATGAAAGGCAACAGCAGCGTGGCATTGTTTCAATGAAGGCTCAAAGGCTTTGAGGCTGCAACTAATATGCTGCTTTGGAAACAAAAACAGAAAAAATTTCTACAAAACTTAAACGCAGAGGCAAAATGCACTTACAGTGTTGGCAAGTTCAAAGTAGCTTCCTCCAGCAGAGTTGCTAAAATTTGAGGCCTGAGCTAGAAGTCTTTGCAGAGCAGCCTGTTGAGTCACATTGCTTCCACCATACTCCAACACCTTTTGTAGTGTGAAATGACTCTGGAGGTCTGGACTCTGAAGGTCTCTTGCTCCTGAATCATACTCCCAGCTTTCTCTGGCTCCTGATAAGGCACCTAAAATGCAGAAATGGAAAAACATTCTAGTATGGACTGTGTATAAAGAACACATAGAATCACAGAATCATAGAACATCTCAAGTTGGAAGGGACCCATAAGGATCATCGAGTCCAACTCCCTGCTCCAACACAGGACTGCCTGAAACTAAACCCTATGACTAAAAGCATCATCCAGATGCTCCTTGAACTCTGGCAGGCTTGGTGCTGTGACCGCTTCCCTGCGGAGCCTGTTCTGGTGACTGGCTACCCTCTCAGTGAAGAACCTTTTCCTCACGTCCAGTCTGAACTTCCCCTGACGCAGCTTCATTCCACTTCCTTGTGTCCTGTCGCTGGTCACCAGAGAGAGCAGATCAGCACCTCCCCAGCCGCTGCCCCCCTTGAGGAAGCTGTAGACTGTGATGAGGGCACCCCTCAGCCTTCTCGTCTCCAAGCTGAACAAACCAAGTGACCTCAGCCACTCCTCCTACGTCTTGCCCTTGAGGCCTTTCACCATATTGGTCTCTCTCCTTTGGACACACTCTGCGAGTTTGATGTCCTTCTTATATTGAGGTGCCCAAAACTGCACACGGTACTCAAGGTGAAGCTGCACCAGTGCAGTGCAGAGTGGGACAGTCACCTCCCTTGACTGGCTGGCTATGCTGTGCTTGATGCACCCTAGGACATGGTTGGCCCTTTTGGCTGCCAGGGCACACTGTTGACTCATGAATAAACCTGTTTGTCCTTCCAGAAAGTAAAAAAGCAAACAGCTCCACCAGCATTACCCCCATCTTGCACATGCTGACAATGCCAGAAAAAAAAATATTTTCAAAGCACAGATCATTTACTGAATTACAAGATCCAGAAGGAAAAATAAAAGCACTTGCATACATTATTTAGTATAGAGTAAAACCAGTGTAATTTACAACAGGTAAGGACCACTGAATGAGTGTCAGTTACTATGTCAGACTGAAAAGCAGTACTGGTCAAAGAAGAAAGGAGGAAAACCATAATTCACCTCTTTTTGTTTACAGAATACCAACACAATAAGTGAATCTTTTACCTGTATAGTTCATCACTTTTTATGTTAGCACTGCCTTTCTTATTATCTCAGGATTGCTTGATTCAGTTCAAGTTTCAGAGACACATCAGTCACAAGGTATTTCATTACAAATCACTGCCAGAGTATGCTCATGTAGCTAGTGACAAACAATGAATGCTTCAGAGAAAATTTCTGTATCATGAAGCTGTAAGGTTGCTGTTTCACCGTGTACCGTCCTTCCAGTTCCCTACAGCCAGAGACGGCCTTAAACCCTAAAACAAATTTAACCAAATTTTCTTATTTTATCAGTAATTATTTCATCCCTGGGTCCTTCTGCTTCCCATACAACTGTCCTACTCCTTTTAAAATCTTGTTATGTTCTAGGCTCAACAATTTCCTATGGCAAAACATTCCACAATAGTCAACAGATTATTTAATAACCCTGGGCAGCACTATAAAATTTCATCTGTAGTATAATGAAGGTGAAAATCAATTAAGTGATTTGGCCAAGCACATATTCTAAGTTAGTAGAAAAGTCAGAACAGAATCCAGAGCTGCAGACTAGAGCAAAACTCTAAATCCACCATGCAATCATCAAACCGTAAGTAATTGTCTGTAATGCCATCCTATTATTTTGAAAGCTTTTCCCTTTCATGAGCTAGTTGTCTTTCTTAAATATTCATTAGCATTCTAAGTGAGCGTTTACTAATCAGTGGTTATTACTTATTCATTATGATGCCAGGGAGAAACAATAAACTATATAATGAACTATTAGGAGAATGCCTCCCCCTTGCCAAGAAAGTTGAATCTTCAAAAGTGCAAATAGAAAACCTGCCAGAAAGGAAGCAAGACAGCAACCAATCTGTAGCTTTAGGTCAACACCCTAACACCATGTAAAGCAGTTATGCATGACAAACCCACTTAGGAAACCCAGAGGTGGTTTCCATGCCTTACTGTACTGAGAATATGCTAGTCTTTAAACATGTAATTAAAAAATAACACAAAACAAAAAAGAATTACATTTTATACTAATATAATTACCATGATTTATTACCACAGGTACAGGTAACAATTAAAGATTAATTCAATTACTTTTACACCACGAGCATGCAGCACCATACTTAATCTAGCTACATGCTGCAAGCTCTCCAACAGAGCTGAACTCAAGACACTGCTAACCAGCAGTATTTTGCATTGGGTGTAGCGTACCATGACTAGTGACTACACACAATGTTAGGTACCTCTGCCCTCTTGTGGCAACAGTACACCTTACAGCAAAAAAATCAGCAGCTCGCAGAGCTGAAGCAGCAGAGATGCCTCAGGAGCCCACGGGGGACAGGGGATCAGTTCTGCCATCTCCCAGGCTTGACAAGAACACGGGAAACAACTTCATCTGCACAAGCATAGCCACAGAATTAAGACAGCTGGTTATATCATACAGATACTCCTGTTTTTACAGAGCTAAATATGGCACATATTTCAACAGAGTATGTGCACTAAATTTCTGTTAGGCAAACAGCATTGTTCTGCAAAAGAGCTTTCCAATTCATTCAATTAACAACAGTAGCTTTGTTGAAGGCCCAAATGGCCTTCATAGATTGCACCATCTGCTATCAGATTGGAAGAACTTACAACACTCAGCTGGCCTGTCAGTCACAGATGGATCAGGCACTCCAGGAAAGATTGTTTTTTTATGACTGTGTTGTGACTGTGCTTTTAACCCAAGTTTTCTTAAAAGTTCAACTCTGTACTCCTAATTTAAAACATACATACTAAAAATGCAAGGAGAGATGACTATTACAAAGGAAGGCATTTCCAGTGTTTTATTCTGGGCTTAACCCTAATCTCTAAATTTGCCCACTATTTTCCCCACGGATTGCAAAACTCTGGCTGTTAAGATGCTGTCCTCCTGGGTCACGCACCTTTCAAGTCTCAGCTCTGCAAGCAAACTCTGGAGTTGTAAAACTGAGAGTTCAGTTGCAACTGAAAATTCATGAGGAATTAACATACAACTCTTCCTCTTACAGTAGTAATCAGAAAGAAAGGATCATTAGGTATGATGGCACACCAAAAGCTGATAGCTGACCTGATAACAAGGAAACTACAGTTCTTAAATCTGTGTTTAAGAATTGGTCTTTACAGAACTACCCACATCCCATAGTAGTTTTCCCTGTTGCTCTACACTTACAATCACACAGAACATGAAATTTACGTATTAAATGAAAAAAATTATTATTATGAAAATTCCCAGGAAATAAGCATGCTGGAAAATTTATATTATTACAACTACTAAGCAGAAAAAGAAAAAAAAATTAGTTGCACAATATTTGTATCAGCCAAGTAATATAAGAGCATATAATTGTTTTCAAATTATCTAAGTAACATTTCAATTCCAGAGTAAGACAGTTAAATCAATCCTTTTTGGACTGAATGGATACATCAGACTTGTCTAGAAGTGCCATAGAAAAGCTTCTGATTCTACATAAACTTTCTTGTGTAGAATCTTCTACGCAAGTATTCTTCTAATTGCCTTCCTAGTACCACTAGCACTTGCCTGTCTTGACCCGTAATTAATTCTGGGTGAAATCCATGTTATAGCCAACATTCAGTACCTAACAGGAACTTTTCGTTTCTAGCCTTTTGTAGAGTAGATGAGTAGAGCACCTGAATATATGTGGAACCATTAGCGGCATTCAGGTCAGTAACAGCAGGGCAACATAAATATTGTCTGAAACATTTATTTCAAGATTTTGTCTTTTGCAGGTTTTCCTGTTCATTTAGTTAGCCCCAGCTTTTACTTATTTCCTTACAATTTACAGTTATTTAAACTTTGAGATGTGATATCACATTTAAGAAAAACAAAGGACAGTTTAGTTTGATGACACATACACATAAAAGATTCCATAGTCATGGATAAAATTTCAGTTGGTGAATTGTACCAAAGATGTTTAAAGTAACTTTAATCAATTCCCTTAACAAATATCACTATGATAGGATACCTTGCCCATCTGCATTGAGACTTCTTGCTATCTTCCTTTACCACCCACAAAGCTCTCAGTAACAGCGTAGAGATCTCTTTTCTGGTACTGGTGTCATCCCATCATGCTGATCTGAAAGAAAATGGCATTTCATCTTCTCTACTAACTTCTCTGCCTAGAAGCTTTGTACTCTGCAACAGAGAAGGACGTACAAGTCTACCCATTTGGCCAGGCTCTTTGGTTTGGTAAAGGTTAACTTTACCAGGTGATGCTGACAGACCAAGCATTATGTGATTTCATCTTTGCTCAGAGAGTAGGAAAGATAATCCACCAAGATAGTAGGGCACTGAAGATGTATTAGTTGCTGAAAGGATCTGGGATATCAGAAAAAGTGAGACACTGTAAGATTAGCCCTGCATTAACTTCTCAAATGAGTTTGGCTTATGAACAGCAAACATGAAGACAGCTGACAATGTAAGACGCTATGAGCACAACCTGCCTCTAGGTCAAATCGCTACACCTCACTTAATGAGGAGGGTCTTAACAGCAGAGATCCAAAGTCTGATCACTGTTTTTCATGAGGTATGAGTGACATTTAGTTACTTAAACTTATTTGAGGAACTTTGATATTTAACACAGCATATAACTTATATGTGCACTGGGCACAGCTCGCAGCTTCTGGGAGAAATTTCATTCTAGAATATGATGATTTTAATGCTGAGAGGGATGATTTTACTACTAAGAGTTAAGTCCTCTCAGTTCAATGTTAGCCTCTGGCCTCAAAACCTATTTAAATCAGCCATCATTTTGTAATCAGAAGTTGCATAATTATTTTAAAACATTTTCTTCGTGCTTTACTATAGGTATACAACAATTCCTGGAGACAGAGTCCATCTGATTCTACCATTTCATTTCACACACTGGATCCCCTCAATAGGCATAAACAGGTTATAGATTTAGGCAATCAGTGTCTCTGCCGTTTTTTTAAGGTGAGACAGACAGTTCCACTCTTTTCCGCTTCCATTTTGTTCAATATTCAAAATTCAGATTCTGACTGACCAAAGACAGAATCCTTCTGTATTCCAAAAGCATTATCTTACCAGAAGAATGGATATTTTTCAGCATTTTTTTTTTTGCTAATCTTTCATTCAACAGTTAAAATGTGAAAACCTATCAAAAGTAGTGGGAATTTTGAGCACCCATTCTATTAGTCAGTGAAGGCAACAGGGAGATTTATGAAAAGCACTGGTCATTTCTAAGCTTCCTTCTGACTTCAGTAATAATGATTTTGGTAGTGAGAGCACCACTGAATGAAGGAAAAAAATGTACAAAATTAACAAAGAATGGTCATTTTGCACTTAGTAGTAAGCTGAATAAGGTGTCAAGGAGTAGGCCTAGCTATAAAAAATGGGGGGTAGGGCAGGAAACTAAGAGGAATGGAGAGTAAGTCCTTGGACATTCAGACATTAAACTCCCCTAAGCTAATGCAAAAATTACAGGGGCCAAATGCACTTTAAAGAAAATTTAGAAGTTGAAGAGAACTTCGATTGCTCAAGCAACATATGAATTACAGAAAATCAAAACAACTGAAAAGAAGCTATGCTCCAAACAGGGATTAACTTTATACTAAGCCAACCTGACTAGAGAATTGAAAATTATAAAGGCATATTTGGAGCTTATTGGAACTATTTCCATTGTTTTCTACATAACATCATGTGTCTCTGTAACACCAACGTTCTCCATAAAACATTAGAAAACAAGTGTTTTCTCTCACATCCTGCTGTCTGTGCTGTTTTTCTTGGAAGAGTTATAGGAAACTAATGAGGTGGTGGGGATGGCTTTTTTGTTCACAAAAACCTTCTGGTAGAACTGTTTATGTCTGGAATGAAACCTACTTATAACCAAAAGATAACCACAAAAGGCTCTACGCAAATCAGTGAACCACACCCATACAGGAATCAAAGGCGAAAGGCTCCAGCTTCACTGTCCATGGTTACCACCTGGCACATGTCCAAAGTCTGTCAGCTAGAGCAACTCTTTCCTATTTAACAGTGAACACACTTTAAAATCTATTTAGTATTTTGCATCAGATGACAAAACAATGTGAATGATAGCAAGGCAACAGAGTGATGGTAATGACTGATCCTCGCATCCACAGGTGGGTGAGAATGTTTATTCAAAAACACAAAAAGCTGCCTGCTAACATTCATTACAACTTCTAGGAGATTTCAGAATAAAACAGCTTTTCCTTTTTTGGAAAAAAAAGTCTGCAGAGGCATAATTTTTAAATGCATTCTCAACTCAGTGTTCAGTCCTAGAGAAAGTTCTCAGAACTTTTTGCAGCTCTTCTCCAGTGACCTAGAAGGAAATAATTTTCTATGGAAGAAGCAGCTATGGGAAATAAGGAATATCTATGACAAGGGTCTGTGGGATGGATCACTGTCTAGGTCTTGTTCCTCCCACCATACCCTTATCCGGTTTGATGAACACTGCACAGATGATACTATACTAGGCTACGTTATTTCAGTCCTTTTCTCCTTAGAATTGGAAGTGAGGATAACAAGCTCTAAGAGAAGGAAGCCACAGCTATACCTCACCCTGACTAACTAAGGCAACTTACTCCATGGGAGACCTGTTTCATGAAATCAGATCTAAGAGGAAAATTTAATCAAATCAACAATTTTTGCTGTAAAAAAGAAAAGCTTTGGACTTCTCAGAAAAATGCATCTGACACCCTTGATAATTTTTGTTTAGATTTAGTGTTTTCTAAACCCCTCAAGGAACAAAAAGCTCCAGAACACTCTCCTATTAAGCCAAGACAAGCAAGTATACTTTGAAAGAGTATGAGCAGCATTTTACACGCCTTTAGTAGTACTAGGAACATACAATAGAATGCACATGCCCAACAGCATTACAGAGATCACAAAAACACTCTTCAGTATGAAACAAATGACCTAGTAAGAGCATAATATTTTTGGCATGAAAATATGACAAAGAACAAATGGAAAGAGAAGTCAAGATTTCACTGAAAGAGTAAAATTACTTACCTTTGAAAACACATAAAACTAATACTCAAAATAGATACAAATTCTCTTACAAGAGAATATCATAACATAATGTAACTCAGTAAAATAAATCTTCTCCAGTTATGTTTCTCAATGCTCACTGAAGGCTTACATACAGTTTTAGGCACATATTGTAAATGTAGTATGTACATCAAGAGCTGTCAGCTCACGCTTCGTCTCTCCTGTGTCCCTTAACTACAGTTATAACATTTTCACTTTCAACTGGTATGTTTCTTCAAATCATCACAAAACCTCAATTGTATTTCAGGTTCACTGAAGTGTCCTCAATGTTGGTACATTCAGAATTCAGGAATTCTGGAATTTTGTGCTTCCAGACTCATTATAGGGTATAACTATAAAGTAAATCTGGGAAATAATTAAATGCATCTTTAAAGAACTTCAAACAGTTTAACCAGCACTCTCACTTATTAAGTAACGCTAGCATCTCTTTAGGCTTTTGGGTTTTGATTTGTTTACAATCCATGACATAATTTTCTAAGCAGATTTTTACCAAGTATAAAAAGTACCTAAAATCTTAAGAAAGAAATAAACTGAATGCCCACATGAAAATGAGGACAGATAAAAGAATGAGCTTCCCAAGAACAAAACCATAAAGTAGACAATCAAAGTTTCTATCAGGTAACTCATTCCTTACAAAGTCTTGAGAAAGTAAAACATTTAGTGATACATCTAGTGGAAGAAAAAGTTTATCTCATTACAATTTCCCAGCCATGTAACACAGCTTTGTGGATGAAGAAGCTGGGCTTGTCAAACCCAAGGCATTCATGTTAACAAATATTTGTGGAATTTCAGTCAAATGACCTTCTTCAAATTAATTTCAATTACTGTAGAAATGCGTATCCATAAACTATTGTGGTTTCAGTACTTGCTAGCAGATTGGCATTGGCCATATAGGAAATGATGAAACAGAAAACAAAAAAAGCACAGTATCCGTGACACCTTGATACACACCTGTCCTTGAATCTGAAATTATTTAAGATTATTGTTGAGACTTGACAACCATTTCCTCTATTCAGACAGAAGAAATAGATGATGGGAATGACCTATCAACAGTCTAGAAACCCAGGTCTCCCAGAATCCAGGTGTTGTTTAATAATCAAACTAAACTTCGACAGAACACTGATGGCTAACAACTGCATTGTACTCAAGAACTCAATCTAATACTTCATTTGAAGTATTTTGTAAGGGAGACAATAATCCTTTTTTTCCTGGAAATTAATAATCTCTAGTAAAAAATAGTGTATATAGTAATAGGAAAAAGGGTACATAAAACCTGAAATCATACAGAGGCTAGATGAAGTTCCAACACACCTTCCAAGTACAGTATTTGTAAGGTGTGCACTGTACTTTTGAAAAAAGTTATTATGTCTCACATGGCAATTTTCTCTATATGTGAACAACCAGCTTCTCCCTGGATTATCTTCCACTCAAGACAATTCATGTGTACCAAAGCAAGTGAACAAAACATCCTGAGTTTGTTGTCTGTCATTGTCATTTTGTTGCTTGCTGTTTTATGAACTATGTTAGATCTACACTAGTGATATTAGAAGTGGGCGGGGTGAAGAGCACATCACCATATAAATCAGGAGAGGATCAGCAGAAATGCGCTGAGACGCAACCCTTGTTTTACAGAGGCTAGAGAGTGAGAGGTACCACAGTGCTCATCCCCAAGCCAAATGAAACACAGCCTCTATGAAAATCCCAGCTGCACCCTTTTGGGATAACAAGCTTATCAGAGTTTGTGTAGAAAGCATAAACTGGGACAAAATTGATGAAGTGATCCTGTAATCCAGTTCCAGACTCCAAACAGCAAGCCACAGCTCCATGTCTTGCCACTGGAGTTGACCAAGAAGCATGGACAGCAATGGCTACGCAGAAACAAGCCAGAGCTGTGGTGCTCTGGAGAGTTGTGTGGTGCTTAGATGGCCAAGGACGAGGTTCAAGCTCTAGCTACATGCTTGTGTCTGGGCCAACCATTCCATTGACTCTTGGTAGCAGCAGCTACCAAGAATGGCAGCTTCCTGGGTTTCCCCCATAGGCATGTTCTGCTCACTGGTCTGTCTGTCTTCTACAGAATCATAGAATGGTAGGGGTTGGAAGGGATCTCTGGAGTGCAACCCCCCCCTGCTTGAGCAGGTACACCTAGAGCAGGAGGCACAGGACTATCCCCTTCCCTCCGATTTTTTAAGCTATTTGGTAATTTCAAAGACATCTGATAGTGGTGTCCAAGTCTCAAATTTACTAAGTTCCTCTAGGTTCTATGGAAGGCACAGAGATGACAGACTCTGTTAGTGCTCCTGCTGAGAAAAATCATGCAATAGGATGCAAAGCTCAACCTTGATTAGACATACTAGAGGGAAAAAAAAAACAACAAACCAACAAAAAAAACACACACACACACACAGAAGGAGGAGGACAGGAAATTGAAGCAAGGCAAAATGAGATTGTTCCTCACACAACAAAAGGGTAACCTGTGTTATTCCTGGCTGCAGGACATGGTGAATGCTAAAGATCACCAGGGGTTCAAAGATTCAGTTCTGTAAAACAGTATTACAGAGGGAGGGAGGCAATGCATGTGTGAACAAGTGCAACTACCTCTAGTTCAAAGTCCCTGAACTGAAATTTAATACGGAAGCATCTTTACATGCTCACCCAATCCCTCTTATCTTCTCTAACCATTTGCTTTTCACCACTCTAAGAGACAGGATACTGTTTCAGAATAACCTCTGGTCTAATGCAGATTAGCTGGTCTCACATTTTACAGATATTCAAACCATAAGAAAGCTTCAACCAAGTTTGTTGTCCTATCAGACACCAGAGAACCCATTCTGCAGGGATGATTTCCACCCTTTGTAGATTCACTGGTATTTAACTTATACTACACGTCGCAGTTTTAATAAGATTAGTCAGCTGTGAATTACAAATCCCTTGGAAATCCAGGTTCGTTTGTTCTGCTGCTCATAGAATTTAGCACTCTAAGTTTCTAAAAATAAATAAATTTTAAAATTTACTTATGTTCTGCTGCTTTGCACAAAGATACCAGTATCAAAAAATATTTAAAAGTAATAAACTGAACCACTTACAGTTAACATAAGTTCGTATGTAGTTAAATTTGGCCTAGCAGATATCCACAGCTTTTCCAGTCAAACAAAACTAAGGTGAAACTTCGCTCATAAATCTCAAGAAAATCTGCAGCACACCTCTGAGTCCATATGAGCTCTGCAGTTTTTAATTAAATAGAGCATAAATAAATGTAATCACTGCATCAGTTTCTTGAAAGAAATTTATTTGCAGTAAGATCAAACATGGAATTTATGCAAAGCAAAAGTAATGATTTTTCAGCCCCAGCTGTTTGCCTCTCATGTTTACCCATAAGCTTAATTTGAGGCTGAATTTCTACCACTCCTCTTGATTAATTCTCATGCCTGACCCACAATGTAAATAAGTTATCATATCAAATTTTCAAGAGACTTATTTTCAGTAAAGAGAACAGCAGTTGGCTAGGAATTAATTACTAACTCTAACCTACAGCCAAAGATTGCTTATGGACTCTGGCATTCATAACTATTTACTTAGAATATGAAATCAGATCAGTAAGTACATGCAGCTTTCAGTGGGACCATTCACCTGTCTAAAGAAAGAATTTACTAATAAACAGTACCATTTCTTGTTCATCCTCAAAAACAATCAGTACTAGAAACAGACTATTCTTTACCATGGGAAAAAATGGCAATTTGCTAATTACCTGTAAAGAGCTAGACAAATCTATACACATATAATATAAATAATTTTGACTCTAGCTTTTACATAATATATAAAAAACTATATAACACTGAAAAACCTGACAGAAACCACCACTATTGAGGCAACTTCCTGCCATAAATCATTAGAGGTGTAGTTCTGCTGAATTATAGGCTCTCATTCACCAAGCAATCCACTTCCATCACTCACTAGATGATTCACACAGATTTATTGCACCCATCATGGCTTTCAGTCTCCATAACTGGAAACAGGACCCAGAGATCTGATCAGTAACTGACATTCTTCCTGTATTTCCTCCTGAGATGGCATATTAAAGAGTCAGGTAGCATAAGGTCATTGCAAGAGTCCAGCAACACTTTGAAAAGTTATTTTATTCATTTTTATTAGATTTTTAAACAACATCAGAAGAAAATTAACAGAGTTCACATTCCATTTCACTTATAGAAAAATTACTGGTTATTACTTGCAAATTATTGTTAAAGCTCCTATTGACATTAATATGGTAGAGTAAGAACTACAATACATTATAATAGCCTTGAGTTGCGGGTATCCGTGCAGCAAAAAGCATCATTCTAAAAACTTGAAAAATGTCCTTTTTCATGCATTTGAATAAAAGATTAAACTTTTAAATCTATACACTTATTTGATTTTCAAGACAGTAGATATAGATGCAGGTTTGGCTTGCTGAGCACATATGTGACTGGGTATTAATAAACTTGAGTCCTGCACCTTGACTAAAAAGAGTCAACCAGTTTCCTTACTTCTGCATCCCACCTGGAAACACAGGAGTAGAAACATTTTTTTGGGCAAAGTTGTGCAAAATTATTAGCATAACTTTATCAGTGATAAAAATTAATGGGTGAGATGAGGTTCAGTAGTCATTTAGATGTAATTATTTCTTAGAACCTTTTTTGCCAGCTATTTTCTTTATAATGAAATGCAAAAATTATAGGTAGCAAAGATAATCTTTTATTTATTTAGATATATACATATGTTTTTGCAGTCTTTTTTATGAAATTGCGAACAGCTACAAGAAAAGCCTGCACAATATAGTGTCTGACTGACAATCTCTGCACAATTACATACAAACTTGCAATGTAAAAACATCCATGACAGAGGCTGGATTCCTTTGCTTCAGACCATCAGGACCCCTGCTACTCAGTGGTGGTCAAATGAATTTTGAAATTTTCTAATTTATGCACCCCACATGGACACATCATAACAGCTTTCAAGGATTATCAGCAGCTGACACATTATATAGAAATTAGTCTTGAAAAAAGCCCTGTAAACTATCTTTAAAACAATGTTTATTAAAAACAGTGTTCCTCGTCTGAAAAAAAGAGATACACAAAAAAAAGAACATCCACCAAGTTTATATGTTTGATTTCACACATGATGATGTCTTTTGTCTTAAACAATGTTTAGAAAGCAACAGCAAACAGTCAATATAACATAATTGTCTCTTTGATCACTAACGAGTACATACGTGAGCCCTCAAAGACATGAAAGGCATGGAAGCATATGCAGATCATAATTCAAGCTTGACTGCAAGTATAATTCCTCAGCTTTCATTAAGTTCATACTTTGTGCAGTGTTTATATAGCAGAAATACATTACAGTGGTGTTTCCTTGCTTTTTTAAAAAAAGATCTGTAGAACATCTTGAACAGGGCTGCCAAAACGGTTTTCTTTTACAAGCAAATAAAAAACAGTTGCATTTGAAACGCTCATTATTATTACTTCCTCCATTCTGTTTTTTGTTTACAGGGGGGGAGCATCTCCATATGTTCTCTAATTATTAAAAAGTCTTACAGAATCTGCAAGAGTCAAGGCAGGACAAGAACAAAACCCATGAATTCCCTATAGGTTTAAAAACACAGTACAGTAAAATAGTCAGGCTTCATCAGCGCAGACCAAAATATACCAAGGCAGGAAATGGCAAGGTCTTCTGGACTTAACTTTTGAAAAAAAAAAATTACAAAAAGAAAAATGAATTCACTTGCCAACTTCAAAAATGCATTAAATTACTCCTGCACAACTTACAGAAATTGTAAAATGGGAAAAAAGAGTAGGGATTGAAGTGTACACATTAACAAATTTGAATGTTTCTCTACGACTATTTATTGGCAGCAATTAATAAGACTTCTTTGTGGGATAAATTTTGAAACTGTAATGCAGACCTTTCTCTGGAAAAGCTTAGGACCTACTTACCTCTTACCCTTGATTATTACAAACCATAATTATTAGGCTGTTTTTTCTAAGACAGAAGATTTTAAAACCCAACCTGCCAGAAGCCTGGTCTGCAAACAAAGAAACTTTGTATAGCAGTCTGAGGGCAGAAAAAGTTTTGTTTTGCAGGAAAATAGAACAGTGGCAGCATTGAAAAAACAGCGAAGAGAAGCAGAAGATAATTATATGAGCTAGGGAGCACACACCATTCTTAATCTAATAAAAAAAAAAGACATTAGACACATTCTTAATTTTGAAGTGTCATCTGATAGAGCTCCTGGAAGAGATTAATGGGCTGAAAATGCAATTGAACCTAAGGATTGTGAAGATTCAATACAGACAGTGATGGAGAAATGGACATAGAAACTACAGAGTTAATCCTCTTGCAATCTGAGAATATATATGGAAGAAGGATAAACAGAGGAAATTTTAACAACAACAAAATACATCTACGACAAAATACGACTATGAAGACAGTAAAAGAGATGAGATGAAGAAAAAATGAGCTATGAAACAGATTTGCTATGTTGAGAAGCCAAAAAGAAAAGCCAATGAGCATGAGATGGTGGGATGGTGAGGGAGAAGTACAGTCAACCTAAAAAGCAGGATGATATAGAATTCACCAAGGATACAAAGCAAACAAGGAAAATTTGGACGCCTGAGATGACCAGCCAAAAACATGTGCAGAGTTACTAGAAGACGGAACAACATGCTAAACCCACCCCCCCAAAAAAAAAACCCAAACCAAACAAAAAAACCCCAAACACCAAAACAAACCCAAAACGAACAGATGCCCAGTTTTACATTCTAGGAGACTGACTACTGAAAAAATAAAGACAGGTGTGACTGACCAGTAAACCCCTACCACGGAAGAAGGCTCAGAGGAGATTGGACAGGGGGATGTGCCCATGAAGCTCAGGGAATAATGCAGGGTTTTACTGAACACACCTGTTGCAAAGAAGCTGACTTGATCCAACACCAAGGGGACCCAAGGGTGGTCTCTGCTTTAGATAAACAGCTATCAGCAGCTGAATGAATCAACTGGTGGTGTGTTTCTCCCTGAGGTAATTAAAAGAGTGGGAACGTCTCCGTGAGTTAGCCAGGTCAACATGGGGGAGGGGTATAAGTGGGTCAGCCCAACATAATGACTATAAAAATGTAAACAACTAATGGAAGATTTTAAAAGAAAGCAATGGGCTTGAGCTGGCTTTAACCCACATATGTCTTCCCAGCAAGACTGAGGATGCCCAGTGTCATGATGGCGAGCATATTAGAGAGCCCAGTAACAGGAATCACATTGCTATTGTGATTGAACCGTGTATTGCAACGGCTATATTCTGCTACGTGTAACTTATATTTGTATTATGTTTTCAGTATATTTTATATCACTCTGCTAAATCAGAAATCCCATGTAACTTCAACTATCTTCAAATAAGTCAATCTGATGTTAAACATAACGTCCTCCATATGTGGAATATCTAAAAGAATCTGGTCAGCGAGAACTGGACTCTTGACAACAGGTCAGTTACATGAGGAGCCAGAACACAGATAAGCAAACTCTCCAGGAAGATGCATGAAGTATACCTGACTGTAAAAAATATTCCTAATTTAAAGTAGGACACAAGAAAAGAACAACTAATGGAGGATTGCTCATTAAAGAAGTTTTTTCAAAGAATCTAGGCTCATGTAGTCTAAGCAAGAGGTTGAGGTGACACAGCTCTAACTAAATACAATCAAGAGTCTGATAGCCTTCTTCTGAAGCATGGATGTAGTTCTAGATCATGGGCCAGCCGTCATGTTTAGCTAGTATGCAGCTGCTGAAGGGAGCTAGAACACTGACAACATCCCCAGTTTTTTCCATAGTACCTTGCATTTTGGGATTTTTTTGACCACAGAAGCTGTGTCCTCTGGTCTCTTGCATTTGTTACACGGTGAAAGGAAGCATGTTGTAGCTGTTAACACTTCTTCTCTAATGCAGATTGACCACAGTGCTATCAAGGACTGGACTCAACAACACAGACAATCCCTTCTACATCCCATGTTCCCAAAGTTGGAATGGCAAGGATTTTTTTCTTTTTTCTTTTTTTTTTTTTTTTTTTGTTCCTGGCAGAGGGAGGGCAAAAGGAAAGAACTTTTGTATTCTCTAAATCACAAGGCACCACCAGCACTCAGATCCCCAGCTAAGTAAAACAATTTTTAAAGCATCCAAGAAACATCCCCATTCCTACAGCATATGGCATCTGAATGACAAAAGACTAAAATTATTTCTGTCCTCATTTTTAATATTTCTACCTACCTACCTGTCTGGGCCTTACAGACAACATAGAGTTCACTGGATCTTCAGTTACCAGCTGTGCTCCGCAGTGCTTGTCCTTTCAAGAAAGATGGTTGTCTTAAGCAACTAAGGTTTTTATAAGAGGATATTCTGCACACATTCTCGTCTATATACCGATGACCTGACTGCATCAGTTACAACAGCACTCTAATATATAATGAAATTATGCCACAGCATATTCACAAAGCCCTTTAGGAGAAATCCTGATGCCAGTAAAATTGGTAACAAAACCCCCGGAGTTTATCTGTTTTTAAATTACACCAAAACGACATTTAAAAGGCATACCTACCTAAACTGTTATTGCTGCTAGTTGGCCAGGAAGCTATCCTATCCCTTAACTTTTTCTTTTTACAAGAGTCATCCGATATCACAGAAAGCTCCACTTCCTCCTTCCTGATTTCTCGTACCAGTTCCATGCGGCACTGACTAAAATCCTGGAAGGAAATTTTTCCATTTTCATCTGCTCCCAGCTGGTGCATGATCTCCGCGACAGACTCCTCCATATTCAGCTGGCGGCACACCATCAGCAAGTCATTCCTAAGGATATTTTTAGAGGGAAAAAGGGGGCAGGGGAGGGATGAAGGTGGAAGAAAGATTGGAGAATTGGGAACGGAGAAGAAAAAAAACAACAATTTAGTTTAGAAGAAAAGGAATACTAACTCTGTCTAATCTGGAAATGCATTAATGCACAGACATTTAAAACCAATAAGCCAACTATTGTTTTTGTCAATCCAACAAAGGAACTGTGAGGTTGGCAAGAAATTACAACACAGAAAGACTATGGAAAAGAAGGGAACATTTTTCTTTAAGTGTTAACTTCTATTTTCATGCTATTATTAATACTTCTACTAGCAAAGATGGACATAAGGGAGAACTGAATCCTGCTGTTGATCTTCACAGTATCTTCTGAAAAAGTGACATAATAAAATTTTAAATAATTATCTTCTGACTAGATCAATGGCTACTTAGATTTCCATTTTATTCAGGACAGGCCGAAGAAATTTCTTTTGCCACTAAACAGCAGCAAGCTAAAGAGGAAAAACATACGGTGGACAAACAAAACAGCAGAAAAGAGAAATACTATTTCTATTAACTGCCTGCAAGCCTGTCTCCAAACATTCTGATTACAAAACCCTCTTAAGAAGCTTGTTTGGTCCAATTATTTAATGAAACTTGCAAAAGGGGAGGAGGGCAGTACTACGAAAAATACTCTAGCACTGACTCCAAGTGGCCAAAAGACAGCTGCAACCAAATCAACATAGAAGATACTTACAGCATATGATACATTTACAAATTTGTACAATGTGGTTTTAGGAGAGATGCATGTAAACATACTCCAGGCAAAAAATTCAACAATATTAAGACCAATGCCTTTTTCTATTTTGTGTGAAGACAAGAACCTCAAGAACACACCTTAGGCTTAATTTGGGGTATACCACTAGTCGCAGGAGAAAATATTCTGAGGGGTTTCCTCCCCACCACTTTTTTTTTTTCTTTTTTAAAAACTGAGGTAAGTTTAAGTATTTTGAAAGAATTCTCAACAGTAGCAGTGGTTTAAAAAAAACATTATTAATCAGAAGTTGACAACTAAGTAAAAAAAGGTGAATAACTGTCAACAAGTCTATTCAGGGAAAGAAGGCATTGGACGTGAACTGGATATGAATGTAAGTGGCCTATTAGACAAACACCTGATATTCTCCAACAGAGGTGGATGTGCAGCTCAGTGACATTCCTCAGTCATCTGCTGCATCAGAGACGAAATCAACCTGTCAGAAAACGGAGGGGGTTTTTGAAGATATTGTCATACTGCCCTTTTTCAAAATGTAAATGACTAAAAAACCCACTGCTGTTCTTAAGCAAACACAACTCTGCAACTGTAAACCCAGACCAAATAATCTGCCTGAGCATACAGAGAAAGCACCTCAGCTCCTTTCCAGACACTCACAGTTTTCATAAACAGCAGGAGACGAAGTTGATAGACTCAGGCCTGCCTCATTCTGCTCCTACTCAGAGAGACTCAGCCACCAAAAAAGGAAGAGTCGAAAGACCCTCCTTCATCCATTTTTCTTCCTGTTCCTCTCCCACCTAGCCCTATCTCACTTTAGAGAGGAAGAGTCATGGGGAGAGAGAAGGAAACAAAATCTTGAAACAACTTCTCCAGCAACTGAAGGAAGGCAGATACATATTTGTCAGATGACAACTGATCACATTCTAAATAAAATGTGGGTAACCCAGTTCAGTCAGATCTGAAGCAACAGCTGCTC
Organism: Morus bassanus; assembly: GCA_031468815.1. Lineage (NCBI taxonomy): Eukaryota > Metazoa > Chordata > Aves > Suliformes > Sulidae > Morus > Morus bassanus. Next base: position 24,060,772 of record CM062600.1, on the reverse strand, counting down.
TACACTATCAAAAGCTTCTTGGTGCTCCATTCTCTCTGATTTCAAAAGTTAAAAAACTACCAGTACTTCACCACTCTCACATTTCACTTATCTTTCCTGCCATCCTTTTTTAAAAATACTTTTTGAGTTGGATTGCATAATACTACTACACTGATTCATACCACGAATCATATGAATATGTCGCGGCTTCTTCTAAATGTTGCTTATTTTTATGTTGTACAAAACCTTTCTGTAGGAGGAAGGTAAAGGAAATGTATAATAATATTAGTACTATGTGAATTTTTAGGATATTTAGTAATATTATTATTTCATTACTAATATCTAAACATCATTCAGAAAGTTTCCATGAAAACATGATACACTGAAATACCCAAAGTTCTTGCATGAACAATTTCACTAAAGTAATTTAATATCACAATGAAGCTTCATCTGTTCTACAAAAAAAAGCCATACATTGGGTGGAGCTTTGTAAGTCTGTTCCATGCAGGAATTCGAGAGCTGCCGCAACAGACTTCTTGGCAGAGTTGTTTACAGTAAAACTGGAGTGTAATAATAATAATTACATTATGACCATGTATTTTGGCAAAAATTAACTAAAGTAAAATCTCCACTTATGACAAGAAATAGCTACATTGTAAGAGAATTAAATTGCATTACATAGGCCAAATGTAAGTGATTGACACTTGTAGTTAAAATTTTATTCAGAGTTTTGCTCTTAGCTTTGAATCTGGTCAATGAACAAATAAATAATCTTAGCATAGCTCAGTTTCCCAATTTTAAAAATTAAGACAATACAAACCTATCTGACAAGGGTGTTGCAAAGAAACATAAGGATGACAAAGGATTCAAATTTTCACAAGGGGAATGATACAATTAAGCTATGTCTATGTTAACAATTTAACGCAGAGCTAGCCTGAATTCAGATGCCAAATCTAAATTAACTTTGACAGCAGTAGTGATGTGGTAAGACTGACAGCAACTGCTTCAGGCACCGCTTCAGCTACAGCAACAAATCTATGAACAGCTATTTACAAAGGAACTATTGTGCACTTAATGCTATGTGTTCTCTTGTAACAGATCAGATATAGCACTGCAGACTGAGGGGCTCCCCAGAGGAGCGCTAATTTTGAAATAAGCATCAGGAGACGCAGTGTAGAGTGACTCTGCCAGGGGCTTCCAGGACAAAGGTCTGCTGCCCTGGCCTCAGAAGAGCTGTTTTCCCACACTGGGGTGGGAAGAGGCGGTGGCACTGGCAGCATGCCTTACACAGGCCTGTCTGTGACAACTCCATCTCAATACAGCCCATAAAGGACACCTCCAAATCCATACCTGGTTCAGACAGCCAAAAGGTGCTAAGCTTTCTCTCCTGTTATGCAAATACAAACTGAGTATCATTTGTAGCACCTACAGCATGAGGACACTGCCTAAAGCAGCCTACAGAGGTGCGAGAAAAAATGTAATGAATTCCAAGGAAAGATGTAATGAATTACAAAACCCGATACATTGGAGACTCCTTGAGTAACTGAGGACTACAAGCTCTACTGAAAATAGATTTTATTTACTTGGAGTGCATCATGCAATCTGAAATTACAAGGTTTTTCCTAATCTCCATCTACAAACATTATCAAAAGGATTTTTAAGTAAAAGAAGAACATTTTCATTTTAAATTCTACAAACATTCCTATGTAGATCTGCAGGAGTTTCTCCATGTAAATATCTACATGTTGAGAAGCACAGCTGATCGGAACTTCTAGTCACTTTAAAAGAAAATTGTCTTAAAAGCATTCTGAGATGTAATAAAAATAAAATCCTTGGGAACATAAAATTCTACAACCAGTGATTATGACACCAGAGGGTTCTACTGCACGTATCGCCCTACCACGTAATACAAAACCAAAAAATCCTCTTTTTTAATGAAAACAACTTTATTTATAAAATAATCCAGCCACCTATTTTGATTCAACTTTTAAAATCAAGATGACTATAAAAGTCTCTCCTAAGACACCAGTTCAATACAGACAAAAGCTTATCTTTGACAGAGAGATGTACATAATTCCAGTATATCTGCTCTTAAACCTAAATGTTCTCTATTCTGTGGAAGTTAACTGACATTTTTCAACTAACTAACTACTACAAAATTTGGATTCATTTTTATGGTGACAGACACACAGGAGACAGTTAGGAAAAGGAAGTCTCTATGTCAGAGAACCCACTCAACCCATCTAAACATATTTCAAATGAATTCTCACCTGTATTCAAAGGTAGGAATTTTTCAGAGTGCAAAGGGTTGGGCATTTAAAGCTACTCAGATGCTAACATGTAACATATGAACACCTGCCACCCTGTTACAGAACTGTTTTATTAAACACTGCCTTATGACAAATCAGTCTTCCTCACCTTAAGCTGATGAGCCCTGGAGGAAAAACAAACAAACAAACAAACAAACAAACAAACAAACAAACAAACAAACAAACAAACAAACAAACAAACAAACAAACAAACAAACAAACCAACCAACCAACCAACCAACCAACCAACCAACCAACCAACTAGAAGACACAGAATGGACAGAGTTTTCAAAAAACCACAGTATTAGAGTAGATAAGAGTTACAGGACTAGCTATGTTTACGAATATAGTAATTCGTAATATTTTAAAATATTTAGAATGGTTTTAGTCTTGCTAAGGCTTAATTTCTCTTTTTGTGCCCCATTTTCTCTTCAGTAACTGTCCTGGGTTTTGTCCAAGGTATACAACTGGAAATCAGAATATAGACAGTCAGCTTCATTACTTCAGCTGTGGTTAAAGTTTAGCTCTTCAGAAACAAAGAAACCAAAATATAGACCACAACAAAATCGAAACTGTAATAGTTCACATAAAAAATAAACCAACCTGGACTTTTCATAGTCTCACTTTCTATTAATAGTCTCAATAAACAATATCCCAAACATGTAAAAAACTCCCCATAAAAATAAATATTAACTGATATCAGTGCAAGAACACAGGCCCTAAACCATTTTTCATTCCACAAATCAGAAAGATATTTGGATTCAGCAAGCTTGTTACATGATATTAAAACCTTTCTCTAAAATACATAATCTTGAATATTTTTGAATTGAGGAGAAAAAATATTTTGCTTAAATAGAATCTTTTAATTTAACCTTGAATTAATTTCACTTTCATTGGAAAAACATACCAAAAAAAAAGTACCATGTAACACGGTTTAAGGACATGTTAGTGGTCAGGTCAATGATACCTAAATTTTGAAAATAGACAGAAAGAAAGCTAAGGAAGATGTAAAGCTGAATTCCTGCTGCCACAAGAAACTGTTCTTTTAACAGGAAAATACTAGGTTATTCTGTCACAATCTGTTCTAATTATTTAGCCATCCACCCACCACACCAATCCTTCAAGAACTGTTACACATTCCGTCTCCTTAATTCCTACTAACACAGTTCAAAAACACTGGATTTCTCTAATAATTAAAAAAATGAGCCTAACTTATAACTTGATATGAATTTGAAACATTTAGATTTTCTCCCCCAAGAGAAATTAAACACAAAAATAGTGTCATACATACCGCATGCTACCATAATACTGGGCAGTTAAACATATAAATCAAGCATACATGTGCATACTCTAAAAATTACAACAAAGTGTTTGGCGGGGTTGCCATTTTTTTTTTGGGGGGGGGAAGTTTGGTTGGTTGATTGGTTTGAGTTTTTTTATAAGTGGAAGATCAAACTTAAAATGAGTGAAACTTCTGTTAGACACTAAAACAGGATCAGTAACATAGGCTTCTTCTTTCCTAGAACAGCCATACTCCCTGCTGTACTCACTTTTACCTTGGTCAGATTATTGCTTTGGTAACAAAGGAACAGAGGAACTACCTCTGTAAGCATACAAGCACCCTGCACAATACCTGCAAGGGGTTGGCTCTGAGACTGAACATAAACAGCAGAGTAATTTTCCTATTCTGCTCTCATCTTATGTTCTACCAAATTTATAAAGGAAGCCTGGTAAGGATGGTTCTACAGCCACTATATAACATCAAGCGCAACTATATATTTACTTAAAACCATTTAAATATTCAGCTACTAAAAAGGTATGGTCATTTTGCTGGGAAACATTTAATCTTTGCTTGTGCAACTTGCAGTCTAGGTGCACAAACACCTTTGAAGAAGAAAAGTCAAAATTAAAGATGCACCCAAGTTCCCTAGAGGCAAGTAGAGTAAATAAACAAACTACGTAAGAAAACCTGTTCCATGTAGTTGTGTTGTGAGTCACTTCTAGACCAATACTGTAGGTAACCAGTGATCTATTCGAAATATTAATTTAAGAAGGACTAACCTGGAAATGGCTGTTTAATGGAGCACTCCGTAGCATCCCCACGAAATGAAGCAGTAAGAAGTTGCCGATATAAAATATATACTGGAATCACTGGAGTTAGACCACTTTTATCCTTAGTAAGAGCATGTTTAATTTAGTTGCCTGGTGTAGCCACCAATCTCCAGAGCACCCACTGCCGGATACTTACCCAACTGGTGTGCTTCTGGGGCTCACGCAGTGCCCCATCTGCTCTGACCCTCACAGCAAGTCAAGCCCATGACTGCTTAAATCATGGAATTACACCAGTCCCCTCGCTTTGACTTTTCTATGAGCAACCGCAGGCAAACAATCCTGGCAATGATCTCAGAATTGTTTTTTTGCTTCAAGCAACTCACATTGGCTACTCATACTAAAAGAGTACCTTCCTAAAACACATGATTTTGCTTTCTTATTAAGAAGCTGTAGGCCTTTGCAAAAGAGAATTAGGGAAATCTGGTCTGAATGAAGGCTGCCATGTCACAGAAAATGCTAACAGAAGTGTCTCCCTCCAGCTGAGCATTCTCCAGACTTGTATGTCTGGGCTTCAACTACGTGGCGTCTGCACGTTTCAGCTGGTGTCACTGCCTTCATGAAGCTTGAAGACAAGCAAGACCAAGACTTCCACATACCTTAAGCACATTCTCCCCCAGGAATTTCACCATGTGGAATTTGATCTAGCAAAGGCAACACCTGTCTAAATTCATAAGACATGTGCTGCATGCAGAATTCTAAAGCTGCTCTTAGTTGAGACAGTGCATTAAAATGGGATGAAACCAAAACAAAAACATACTTTTTGCCTCTATTTCTTCACCAGTCTTTGATTTAGACCTAAGTCAAATAAAATCCTCCACGAAGTACCTCACTTCTTTCTGCCAACCAAAGATTTCCTGCAAATCACCAATCTTCTCTGTCCTGCCAATCAACTTCCCCCTAGATGAGAAGTAGCTTTCTACTCTGAAATTCTATCTTTCTAGTCCTCTTTCCTGCCCATCGTTCTGGCTTCCCAAAGCAGTCTGTCTCCAGCTTCCTTTGCTCTGTTTTCTACTTCTCCATACAAACAAGCAAGAATCTGGGATACAGTAGGTCAGCTTGCTTCTGTCAAAAGCAATGATCCCACTCTCCCACCTGTCTCGCCACATTTTCCTCCACTAGGGCTGTCTCAGCAGGCCGTTAAGCCAGCACAAATCTGATCATAATAAAGGGAGTAGTTTTTGTTTACTTAGCTCTGCACACCAGTTCACTACAGAGGAAGATAAGCCAGCACTAGGCCAATAACAGCACCATTCCCTTCAGAAGCAAACTAGCCTCCCGTTTACCTGTATTGTTAGACAGCCTGCTCATTTGCTTCACTTTCCACAACTCAGTGTCCTACCAGGACAGGTAATCACATCTTCACCTTCGTGACACAGGACCTATGGCAACACTCGTATGTGGAGACCTTCAACTGACAGAGCAATTCCATCACATTGACCAATACTCAAACTTCACATGAATTCATCCATCAACAAATGTTTTTAAAAAAGTTGTCCTCCAGTTCACTTGTTTTACTGGATGTCAGTGAAAAAACTTCAGACAAAAGCTCACCATCTCATTCTTACAACTTAAAGTTAGTACAAATGTACAGCTGATAAAACTATAGCATCACACAAAAACTACACAGGCCAACGCTTCATGTAAAGTTTTGGGAGGAAAGTTGAGAAAACAGCCAGCAGCAAATGCAAACCAAAATACAGGTAGGTTTCCACTGAGCTCAGCCTTCAGTCAGAATATCCGGAAGCCTCACAGAGTGACACCTTTTGCTCAGAGTAGAGGATAACCTCTATCAGAATTTTAGATGGGGAAAGAAATGGCTAGATAACATGCCCTAAGCCTCACATGAAGCAGGTTGTACAAAATGCTCATTTCTCAATCTGTACTAACAGAAGTAACTCACTATGATTCCAAAGCCATCTGATATACCCAGAACGCATAAACAACAGAGAATGTATATTACAGAAGCCCCATGTATTACCCTATGATCTTTGGCAAACAAAGCATCTCAAGGCAAGCACCCAAATCTAGGGATCATTTTTGAAGGTTATCAGACTAGAAGACTATGTCCACTGCTCCATCTGTAAAACATGATGAAAACAATGTCCTCAACCACATGTGGTGCTGGAGGGAGAATTTCTGTAGTTTTGCATTCTACCTAAGGCCTGATAGATATCTTGACTTTACAAAAGACAAAAACAGTTCAGGAAAGTTTGCTAGCAGATGCAGCAGTCTGGTAGACTAGGAAGGGAGACAATCACCCACATTAGTTCTTACTTAGCATGCTTTTCTGAAGAACTAATTTCCAGAACTAGCAATGGCCACAAGAAAGAAATTTCTGTTCCTCTAATCAATTTACACTCAGAAACATGGGATTTCATTACCTTTACGTCCTGGTTTCAGCTGGGATACAGTTAATTTTCTTTCTAGTAGCTGTTATCCTCTGTTTTGGATTATATTGCTAACACACTGATGTTTTAGTTGTTGCTAAGTAGTGCTTACACTAGTCAAGGACTTTTCAGGTTCCCATGCTCTGCCAGGTGCACAAGAAGCCAGGAGGGGACACAGCTGGGGCAGCTGACCTCAACTGACCAAAGGAATATTCCATGCCATATGACATCATGTTCAGTACATAAAGCTGGGGGAAGAAGAAGGAGGGGGGGGATGTTCGGAGTGATGGCGTTTGACTTCCCAAGTAACTGTTACACGTGATGGAGCCCTGCTTTCCTGGAGATGGCTGAACACCTGCCTGCCGATGCGGAGAAGTGAATTAATTCCTCGTTTTGCTTTGTTTGTGTGTGCAGCTTTTGCTTTACCTATTAAACTGTCTTTATCTCAACCCACGAGTTCTCTCACTTTCACTCTTTTGATTCTTTCCCCCATCCCACCGTGGGGGAGTGAGCGAGCGGCTGGGGGTGGCTTAGTTGCTGGCTGGGGCTAAACCATGAAATTTATCACAATCTCAACAGTTAACCAGTTTCCACAGACTGTTTCACATACAAATACTTTAATAGTTAGTTTTTGATTGTCCAATTCCCTCAATTATTACAAATTTTGATGGTTTAACAATACAGAAGCTATCACTATCTCAGGTGCAGATCATCCTGACAGACTCATTCAGCATTTCCATGTTACCTTTAAAAGGAAGAGGTAAAGCAAGACTGAAATTACAGCTTCTGAGGTAACAATGAGGACAACTTTGGACACCCCGAAGAAAGGGCAAAGAATTAAGAACTACAAACTCATTGCAACAATGCATCTGCCTGGCAGCTGCTGTTAGTGAAGGCAGCCCTCAGTTCTAATCTCGGTTTAATAAAGTGCATTCATTCTCATCACTACTATTCATACATAGGAAGACTAATAAATTGATGTGTAAACAATTAATTTCTTACATGTGTATTTGGAACAGTCAATACATTGTCTAACAAAATGAATTTTGTTTCAATAATATTCTTTTTGATTTTACTCTCTAGTACTAGAGTCTACGTCATCTACACTTAAAAACCACTTTTAAAATTAATGTAAAAGATATGCAGTAACTCCCATATTGTTAATTTTTTATGTAAATTCCATTTCCTTTTTACTGTCCCAATACTCCCTTCTTTTCTGTGTATCAAATATATTGTCAGCACAGGGCAAAAGTTGTAAAGGAGATATTTGCAACTAAGCTGATGTTTTTGGCAAGTCATGAATAATATGAGGAAGGATGGGGTGCAGAATAGGCACATTAGCTGGACACACTTGTTAAAATGCTGAGCAGCAATACTGTTGATATGAGATTTGAGGCTCCAGCTTTAACATCTCATTGTGATCAGGAAAGGAATTCACACAGATGTTTTTTCATGCTACATGAAAACTTGGGAAGACATAAAAGCATTTGTTGACATTTGCTAGATACAGGATATTTTTTTTTCTATTTTTCCCCCAAAATATGAAGGAATGAAAGCAAAATGTAAACATAAAGTTGAAAGTAAAGGGGGAGGGTTGCAGGGGGGAAGGTCACTAAAACAGACCACAGCCCCTCCCACAAGGAGGTATTTATTCCACAACCACTGGGTTCTGCCTATTTGTCCATATGGCGCTATATGGGGTCTTGCACATTTGCTTGATTATTCTACAAGCACAAGAGACAAATTGCAAAACTCAGCAAATAACCTCTAAAACAGTGGAAGACAGGCAATAAAGTTCTAGCAGTGAAGAAAACACATCTGACTCAAAAAAAACCACAAGAAAAGATGGCCATGTTCAGAGGGAGAAATTAGCCTGTATACAGAAGGAGAGAGAACAGAGGAACATAGCACTGACTACATCGTGCCAGCATTTTTGAAGTACAGAAATCATTAACCTCTATACTAGGACCACAATATTTCTCTAAACTGTTCTAAAGAAAAATTACTCCTTCATTCTCAAACATGATCTATTCTCCCAGCATGGCATAGTGAAAAGAACCAGGGTACACAGCTGCTCTTATGGGATCAAGGGAAAATAAGAGTCAGAGAAGCTTCAGGAGTAGAAAAAGGAGACATAATAGCATGGAGGAAAGGAAGCTGGTAGGAGTCTGTTCTAGGAAACTGAATGAAAAGGTAAAGGAAAGGGAAGGAGATTTCAGTTGTGTTTTAAATCTAAAGAGGAGTAGTGCAGAACTCGGTCCTCAAAATTGTATAGGTCAACTGACCAAGCCTTATGTTGTTAAAATGTCACCCCACGGAAACACAGTACATAATGAGACCATGGAAAGGACCTCAAAGGAAAATTATCCAACACTGTACCCAATGACAGGAAAAAACTGTACCTGTGTCATCACTGATGGATGGGTGTCTAAGCTGTTTTTAAGGCTGCTACAGCCTCCATTGGTGAACTGACCTAGTACTTCACTGTTCTCTCCTGCGAGAATCCTAATTTAAAACTTCCCAGCTGCAATTCAGAACATTACTTCAGAAAGGAAGTTAACAGCATGTTTTCTGCAATCACAGTGGATAAGAAAAATAGTCACTACATATTTAAAACCCATCATCAGATGTCCCACCTTCCTTTGAGTAAAGAACTCCAATTTCTCCATCTCTGATCATCTTCAGTGAGCTGCTCATCTCTCTCCAACTGGTCCATCAACCTCATGAATAACAGCATGCAAAACTAGACACCAGCTTAAAGAATACACTGAAAAGAGTAGAAAAATTGAAAGCGGAAGTCCTGTCTTACAATAGCATAATACTGTTAATTCAAGTTTAACTTCAGACCTACTATAAATCTCAGAGGATTTTCTTCAATCGCACATCCTGTATTTTACTACCAAATGTGCTATCATGTACTTATCCCTCCTTTATCTCACTTGATTTTTTTCAAGCCATATCTTCAATTCATCAACACCAATTTTGACTCCAGTCTTATCCCCCAGCATGTCTCCAATCTTCCTTAGCTTGATGTCATCTCAAATTTAAGAAAGATTACTCACTATCATGTCACCCAGATGATTAATCCTTAATAGTACTGATCTGGCCCAGGCCATCCTTCCAATTTCAATTTGATACAGTCTTTTATTTGTAAAACAAACTATTGGTATCTAATGATTCCTAAGTATAGCTTGAAAAAAACCCCAAACCAAAGTCTCTCCCTTACTGTTTCTCTGGCTTGCCTACGACCGTCATAAAACAACATCAAAAGCCTTAATAAAGACAAGACAGAAGGCATCTATTGTTTCCCTTCCACCACTAACTGCTCTTACTAGACTTGAGAAAGACCAAATGGGTTTGACACAACTTTTTCTTAACAAACCCATATTCAGCCAGTTATAGGCTGTCCGCAGGCTCATCCCCATCTCACCACAATTTTAAAGAAAAGAAGCATATTTAATCTTTCCGTATTTTCTGTTACTTTTATCTTTTGGAAGATCTCGGGAAGAAAACCTGCAAAATAGTTCTGACGGTGTCTTTAAGAACCTTATCAAGATTTTCAAGCACAACTAATTGAAACAAATCCACTCTTTCTTCCTGTGTCCTTCCAAGGTACTTGCTACCAGTCCTATTTTTGCAGGAGCCATCTCACTATAGTTGATATTTTCAGTGTCAGAAACAAAAAAAGAGAAAGCACCTCATACTTCTCAGCATTAGCCATCAAAGGCTCACTGGCTCCCTCTCTTGGGTGCCCTTTCCCTGGTTTTCCCATTACAGTTTCCATACCTCGGGAGATAAGTGTTTTCTTACACTTGAAAGTCCTTGCTAGTTTCTTTTTCTGCCTTGCATGTTCCAACGCTTATTTTGTTAGTTCACATTTAATGGTCAAGCTGACCCAGTTCCATTATGCTGAGCAGCAGCAGGAAAAACATAGGGTTAACAGTCAACCAGTCCCAAAACCCTGTATGCTTTATTCATAATTCGACCAGCTAAGCTTTTACTTCACAGCTCTGTCGTGGCTTGGCTACCTCTCAGAGGACTACTCCAGGCACACAGCCTACATCACCACTCCTTCTCTGGGAAAGCAGGGGGAAGGTTCCTTCCACAGTCAATACCTCCTACCACGGTGCGTGTGTCTCCCCGCTGTTTCATACTAGGTACCCACAAGACTGCCAGTCTGTCGCAGGAACTTCCAGAATGGAAATGTGTGTTTTATAGACAGCACAATAAATGCACATTCTACTCATTAGAAATAACTTAAATGGTGTACTCTGAACATATATGTCAAACTGTTAACACAAACTGCATCTCATGACCTGCGAGAACAGTGTGTCCATTTTTGGCTAAGGCTGTCATCTCCGGAGACAGAACTGTTGCAGGCAAACAAAGGTCCGTTTATCAACAGAGGAGCAGAGCTTGTCAATAGAACCTCTGCCATTCTATGCTCTCCTTTGTGCTGCTTACTAGTTTCAAACTTTGCTAAAACACAGTATCAATTCAACCTACAGACTCTACCACATGGTGGGAACTACCAGGAGCACAGTTTTCCTTAAGAGGTAGTCTGGTCTTTGTTACCTAACTTACCCTTAAAAAATTACATAAGGGATTTCATTGAATAACCTCTAATAGTATATAAATACTGTTTTGTGCTATTAAATGTAAGAAAGTACTGCTGCAGAAAAACTCTCAGAAGAAAGGAGACATTAAATGAGCTCATTACAATTAATCATTACAGCTCATTATAGCTATGTTAATTAACATACAAGGTCACGCATGCGAACAGTTGCTATGCTAGGATGAATTCCACATATGTACTATTTATTTTAAAAGATGCCTGTGAACATTCACAGTAAAAATAAGGTGGACTTGAAAAGCCACATATCAACAGCATAACTATTTTTCTCCAGATGACATTTGAAGCATGGCCATTTGAAGCCTGCGGACAACACACAATTAGGCACAACACTAGTCTTGTTAATCTCTTTCATTTACCAGCTGAGATACCAACAGTCTAACTAAAACCTCTGCTGTAGTTTTATACCTCTATGGTCATGAATTAACTTTTAGAGATGTTTCTTAGTTCAGAGCATTTGGAGTGAACCATGTTTAAAAATCAAGCAGACATAACCAGAGGGATCTCAACTAAACCCCAAGCTCGAGTTTCTTACCCCCATCTTGTGCCAACGCTGAAAGTCACACAGTCATATAATGAGCCAGAACCATGAACTGACCGTGCTGGAGAGAAGTATTTCTTGCTGAGCTAGTTTTCAGCCAGGGCAGTTCTTTGACTGAACAAATTCTAGTGCAGACAGAACGAAACTTCAGAACTGCACACAGTGGAACAACTCATTCAGCAGCGTAGGCTCACTTAAAAAACCCGTGAAACCTCCACTTACTTTTCCCAGTTCATTTTATATGGAGTGCAGGCACATAGCTTAGGGCTGTATATTTGCAAGAAAGGCCAGGTGCCCAAGCACCTTGTGAGGCTCCTTGCTCCCCATCAAAACATGCATGACCTGTTGCTTGAATCAATTTCAGACACTAACTACCCTACTCCAGCAACCTATGACAAAATATTTTTTTTAAATTGTTTTAGAATCCATCCACAATGGCCAGCAAAATACTTGCACGTGGCATCCTCAAACTGGACAAATGATGGGAGACAAAGAAATACAAGGAGTTAACCACCCTCTGGCAGAACTCTTCTTTTATCCAAGTGCCTCCCAAACCAGTCAACCCACCCATTAATCTCTAACTATAGGTTTTAGCAAATTAATTCTGAAAACATCTAGGAAGTTTCTCCTTGGAAACATGAGCAAATCAACAGTGGTTAAGGAGAATGCTAGCTGTCTTGTCTGCCAAAAGGAGAAGAAGATGCAATCACACACGAATGAGACAAATTCAAGTATTTACTGTAGTCACAGTCATACTGCCAGAACAGCCACCACTGCTTTCTATGTTATAAACCTGGGGCTATGGTTTGCTAGAAAGGCCAGGTACCAAAGCATCTTGTGAGGTCCCCTGCTCCCCATCACCCTTGAGAGGAGAGTAATAGGATATACTAGTGAAGTTATAATCTTTCAGAATTGCCACCAAGGAACCCAAGAAAACACAAGGCAAAAAATCCCATTTAACAACTACTTTTTTTTTCCCCTCCAGGGCCACAAAAGGGAAATTACTGACTTTAAAGAGAGGTTCAATTCTCTTACAGCAATAATCCCAATAACATGGTATTAGCAACAACCTCATTAAAAATTAATAAAAATCAATAAAAATTAATAAAGGTAAGAAACAACTTCAGCACTTACAAGTTAACTGGATGGTAACTTTCAAAGGGATCAAAAAGTCTGACAACTGTATTCTCAAGTGACTCACTGTTTGCTCAGTTTTATCATGCTACAATCTACCTGGACATCAAGCTCCCAAGAAAGAGAATACAATAACACCGTGTAACAGCAAGCCTGAGATATATACGTAAGTCACTTTTCCCAGATTACTAATGCCAATGAGGAAACAAAAATGCAATAACCTGTATAAAACACACCAACTAACTTCACTAATTTTAAAACATTAATAGCTCCAGCTAAAATGTTGTATTATACCCTTTCATGTGTCTGATGTCTACATAAGAACTGGACAGCTAACTAGTTAAAAAATAGGAAGGGTTCAGAAAATTCAAGTTTGAATATATTCCTCTGACTGTGTATTAGTTGTTACAAACACAGACTTTGAAATACATAAGCCTTTAATGAATGTTGATTCTTGGTATGTTTTATAGACACAATATTTAACAAAGGGATACTTTTTTCTTCATCCTAAACTAAGCATGCAGGGTATCTCTCTGGCTTTTCATCTGTATCCCTCCATCTGTCTTCCCCCATAACTTATTCCTTTTTTGGTTACAATGCTCTGAGAGGACCTGTGGAGGACAAAGTTAGACTAAAACCCCACAAAATTCTATACAACTGTGGAACCATTGACTGACTGAGGCAAGTCGCAAGAGAAACAGAGAAAACAGACTACAATCATGTAAAAAACAGCACAGTGTTTCCACTCACCATCTTATTTGGCATACAGTAAGTATTGTGCTGTGTCCATATAAAAGAACTCCTTCAATTACATGGATCACGGACCCTGTGACAGCTTCTTAATGGAGATGGATGAAAAATAAAATTAAGTCTAGAAACAGAACTTGGGAGCTGAAACTGTTTTCAAGACACACTCAAAAACTAGTGTAAGGACAAAGTCAGTTTTACCAAGGTTCAGGCATATATTTTTTTTTCTGGATTTCCTGAAACTGAGTTACATGAAGCTTTCAGGTAGTTGAAAAAAACCACAGAGGAAACAGTCCAGAAATCAAGTGAGAATAAAATCTTGTACCAGGGTCTAGCAACTTTTCCAACTCCATGGTAAGAACAGGCCAGCAAATACAAAGAGCCAGGCTGAATACAAGGACTAAGCAAAGCCTTGTCCCCATCTTGGTGACATTTTGCAGACTGCTTCTAAATGATGTTCCCTTGTTAGACAGCTGGACTGTAGCCAGACTTAGGACTGCACAGTACTGGGAACAAACTGCTTTTGAAATTTGAAACTCCAGTATCTGCAAAACTAGCAGAATAATATTACTCCTCTCACAAGTGTTCAAAGGCGGTTTTTTATTTCCACCTGTTCTGTTACAGAGTTGATCTTTTTTAATCTCTTGTTTGTAGGATATATGGCTTTATCATTCCCTAGTCTGCTGATTGAACACTCACAGCAGGTTCTACTTACACATTTTGCTCCTAACACTGCCTCCAACCAGCACAGAATAGACTGCAGGGACTAGAAAGCATCTCTACATGCAGAATACTAACTCATGCCCAAATGAAGTTTACAGAGATCCTGACTGAACGTATTTGCATGGGCTTATAATCGATCATCTTATGGGTAAAACCCATGTTTCACCACCATGGGGCTGCAGAAGTGCATGTACAGTATGTAAAACTTTATGCTCTCAACAGCAAAAGAGGCTGATAAAATCTGAAACCTGCCTGTGTACGTTTGTACATTTACAGAGTTTAGTATAATTTTAGAGGTAATTACCAAGTTAAAACAGTTTCCAGGTGGTTACTAGCCTATGTATGCATGAACCAAATGACAGAAAAGCTCCCTGTTCAGATCTTTTTGCGAAGTCTATATATTGAGCTTATTTCAGAAAAGGCATCATTTTAACATTACACTCTAAGTCCACATTATTACACCCATACAAGTGACTCTGCTCACCTTTCCCCCAGTTGTCTTGAGGCTATCTATGAAAGGAAAACAATTTAATCACAGCAGAGCATAACCAGAAGTTAAAGAAAGAAAATACAGTGACAGGAAAGAGCCTGCTCATGTTTTTTTCCTATACGTTTTCTTGTGGCTACCACTGTCAAAACTGCTTTGGTAAGTATAGCCTTTGCGAAAAAAGTCCTTTTCCTCTTGTCAACAGAGTTGTTTGCTCTCTGCTTGACAACTCCCACCAACACTGGGAAATTATTAATTGCTAAACACAGAAATACACAGCAGAAAGGAGGAGTCTGAGAACCTCATGACCATGGAGTAGGTACATTATTTACATGATTGAAGACCTTGGCATATTACAGTCAGCTCCCTCAGGAACAATGAATGTTTCACATCAACATTAACACAGCGAGCCTCTGCACACTAAAGAGTAGCAGAAGAGGGAGGCTAGCAACCATAGAAGGCCAAACCTCTGCCTTCTTTAATTCTAGCAAAAGTGTAACAGTTACCCTATTGATGAATTTGGAACTCGGTATCTAACCATTTAGTTGTCACTAAATACCTATGTTAACTACTACCCACTTGTTTCATTTACTTCTTTTATTTACAGGGCCTTTCAGAAGTTCATCACGATTTACCCCACACCAGTAGCTTCTTTGTGGTTCCCCCCCCCCCCCCCAACAATGTACAGTGCAGTTCTGAGCTCATCATTTACTCATCTTCTATGACATTCAGATCACTACCTCCAATTTATGTATGAATTTTAAAACATATGATGCTTGGACAAGACCTCTGACAATGCTTTGTATGAACCTGTTTTGTGGTTTCATATGGAGATATAGCCTACAGTATACTGTATCTCCTTTGAACAGTTGCAAGGAGAAAAGTCAGGCTGCAGTCTCAGGGAACACCCATATCCACTCCAAACACTTCGCAATAATTACCTATTTTTAAAGGGGAAAGCAGAAAAATGAATTGCAAAAAATTGTTTTGGGGAAAAAGTAACTTTAATACTACTTTTTAAACACAAAAATCATGGACATTTTTGTCATTTCATAGTTCTGTTTCATATACGTTTTCTCCTGAAGACCCATCGAGTCAAATTCAACAGGACAAATTATGTGCTGTTATACTAGAATCAATTAAAAGTCTGGCCCACTCAACAGGACAAATTATGTGCTGTTATACTAGAATCAATTAAAAGTCTGGCCCACATTCAGGCAATAAAGAGTAAAATCTCAGGTTTTACACAAGGACCATATGTTTTAAATAATTAAAAATTTAAATAATTATTTTTATTCCAAAATTCTTCAGTTTTAAGGCCACTCTCTACCCATCTATTGAAGAAGATTCTAAAGCAGTCAGTTTGGGCACTTATATTTCTCAGCAGTACTTGTTTTACTTACAGAAAATTGCAAGGGAAGAAAAAAAAAATTAATAAAACCAAGTATCCTGTAAATGGATCTAGTTCAACCAAGTTAATAAATGAATTTACATGAACACTAGTTTGCAACCTGGATTACAGCAATAAATACTTTCACAGTTTCTTCCATGGCTACAAAAGCCCAGTTTATTTAATTATACACCAAAAATTGTAACTGGATGTCAGCCTGAATTACTAACCTGCTATGACATAGCGTATGTAGTTTGAGTCTTATATATCACAAATAACAACAGCACAACAGCCAAGGCAGTAATTTGGCTGGTCACAGACAACCCACGATGATTTTGTTCCTTTCATTTAATCGGTCCTTTTGTGCTTTAACAGGTACCTCCTTAAATGTTAAGCACAGAAGTTCAAGCACATTAGCAAAAGCAACCAACTTAAAAAAAAAAAGTTTAATGGTAATGGCTGTGGTGGAAAGTAACAGAGAGCACAGAAGCATAAATCTCTTCCCTTAAAAACACAATGAATAGATACATACTTTGTCTTCTTGAAAAGACTTTTTTTCTTTTCTAATAGCCTGTGGCTACTAGATGCAGAAACACTGAGGGGGGTGCCAAAATATACTCAGCAAGAAAGCTGGGAACGCCCTACCGCTGCAGCCCATTAAAAAGGGAAGTATCAGCTTGCCCTTGCAAAGGTTTTGAGTTCCCAAAGCTACATACCACTAAAACCACTCAACAGATCAAATCCGAGAAGTTCCTTTTAACTGCTTCTGTGAAGGGCTAGCGAAGGAGGCAGTCTTTCAACATGTGCTTTTAAAAGGCTGTATAAGCTCAATACAGAATCTGTAGGTTTACGGGGTTTTAAACATCTTACTCTACTTTTCTACTTTTACAGAGATTTTCTGTAAGACATTGACCCCAGTGTAAAAAAATTTGTGTAGACAGAAGAAAGTATTTTCAAAGTCTACAAACAGAACTTCATTCCATTATTGTTAATATGATGAAAATTCTCCCTCTGAATTAAACACTAGCTTTACCTTTCTACTTCATAACCCTAGAAATTACTTATCCATGCTTAAAAGTTAAAATCAGAAAACTAGTATGTTTGTAACTTAATAATGAAAATTTTTTTTCACCCATTATCTCCATAGCTCATAGCTTCATTTTTTAAGCAAAAGTATTTCCTGTAGATTCAAAGTCACCTTATTTAGACCATGCAGTGGTACAATAGAATAATCCGGAAACCCGTTTAGTGACTTCTGCAGTAAAGATGAAATTGTCATGAGCTAAATGGAACTCCAGTACAATCCATATATAAAAAACTACAAGGCAATTAAGTTTCTAAAGAAGACATTAATCTAGCCTGCCACCTGTAAAAACCCAGCATGCTCTCACTTTCCTCCCTGGTACCAACCAAGGCCACATATGCTGACCTTAAAAAAAAAAGGGGGGGCGGGGAAGGCAGCAGGTGTCCTCCCCTGTGTACCAACCCTCTGAAGCTGAATATATTTTTAACTGTAACATCAGATTTTGAAGCTTTTCAAAGCACACAGAACAAAAAGCAAAAGAAATGAATGCAATAGTGTTTTTTCAGTTAACAGCTTTTGTTAATAACCACACAATCCAGTTACAGCTGTAAAAACAAAGTTCTGCTGTAAACAGTGTTTAAGGCTGCCTTTTGCTCCCAGTAAGGCTGATCCAGCTGATCTCAAGCATTCAGAATCCAGCTTTAATCATGGAATGCTTTGCAGTTGGGTTTTTTTTTTTGTTTTTTTTGTTTTTGTTTTTTTTTTGTAAAGTTACCTTTCATTGTTGAAGTATCAGAGGAATACCAAGCACTTGCAAGATGTTAAAGTAATTAAGTAACTAATATTAATCCCAAAAGAAGCAAAAGCCATTTCAGTACAACCAAGAAGTTAAAACTCCTGTGTTTTCCTAGTACTTTTGTCTAGCTAGATGTTGCAAGATTTCAATACGCACACGTCAAATGCAATGCTCAGAGACACAAGCTTAGCATTTCATATGCCATCGTTCAGCTTCTTCTGGGTTATAACCACCAACAGTACACACCAAATTAAGTTTTATCATTTTGATACCATCTTAACTATTTAGAGCCTGAAAATTAATCAGTATCGCAGGTGAGAGCCTGAAAATTAATCAGTTTCTCGGGACATGCTCCTCCTCTCCATCTGTGCCTTTACTTCCCTGCTATTATTTGAAGATGTTTACACTTTGATGCACAACAAAGCATTTCCACAGCTGAGACACCATGTTACTTCATTAGGAATGCAAATAGCTCTTTTCCCTATGCAACATGGACTAAATAAACATGCACACAAAATGCCTGCCTTTGCTGTAAGAATAAAGTTCATCTCTCCCATAACAGCTCTGGAGTTGGAAAGAAAGAAATCTTATAAACAAACTGCTGCATGTGTTATGCAAACAAATGACTGACCAAGCTTCAGCCCTGCAAGCAGAAGAGAAGGGATACTCGTTTTGAAAGATATGACAACTTACACTGCATAACAGCTGCAAAACTGCAAATTTCAACCCCGTTGCATTGAAAATAAGTAAGTTCTGAAAAAGAAGCTTAAACTAGTGAAAGTATAGATCAGTCCTAGTCCACAAGGAAGCAGAAGATTTTACAGTGCTGGCTTCTCTGTTTTCAGCTCTTTACACAGATGTCCAGGCATTGATTGCAACATTTAACCTGCTATAAAAGGTGCAGTAATGTGCAGAAGTCAGCCTACCATCTCCACTGGGACTACAGGGAAGGCAACAAAGAAATTGCCGCCCTCAAAGATGAGCAAAGGCAAATCCAAGGAAGCAGGGCAAGAGGGAATAGGAAAACCAAGCAAATGGCCTGTATGAAAAAAGTAAAAGCAGAAGCAAGACTGGCAAATTTAAGTTTAGTATAAAAGCAAATGTAACTCTTTCGTCTTTAATTTATTACATTTAAAAAATGCAATTAGCTAAACACTAAGACTGTAAACAACAACACAATCCCAGTTGCTATACTTACAACAGGGACGCCGTGTGTCCATGAATCAGAAAGAGCCATCTGTAAAACCATGGTGGTGCATACTACAAATATATACAAAAACCACTGGGCAAGTCTGCTCCTGCATAAGCCATTGCCATAATATAGATCATGAGGAAAATTGAGACACTACAAAAAGCAAAGAACACATTCCGTTTACAAGACTGATTACCCAGGCAAGCTAATGAAGTCAAGAAAAGTAAAAGACTCTCTCTCATATAAAAGATCATTTGTTAAATATTCATTCACTACTTTCTCACAAATATGGAAACTTAAGGGAAGACAGTAATTTATTACAATATGTTCTTTGATCAAGACCATACCAGTTCTGCCTTGAAGGCACAACTCCCTTCTGGAGCAAGGTATTAGCAACCTTCAACAATGGACCCACCATCTCCTGAGGACATCCAAGCACTATCCTCTGGGCTTTATTTCCACTTCCTGCTGAAATCCAATGTCCCTCCTCAGACATGCCCTGGAGTTTTCAAAGCTTTCAACGGTGTAGTTCAAGCAACATTGAGAAATACCCATTTTGAAATACAGAGGATACAAATTTGCAACAAAACTTAGGCAATGTAGCAAAGTCAATCAGAAACGAGTGGCTTGAGTCATGGTAGCATCTCTCAACTGCCCATATGAAGCACTAAAACATTAACATTCCCTCAGTAAGGTCTTTAAATTATAAATATACAGAAGTCTTGAGTTTACATTGCAGAAAAGCATCACAGTAGAGATCAGCGAGTGTGCTCTGAGGAGGGAGCACACGCTTTAAGTGAGCATCCTGAGTTTTCAGACATCAGAATAATTTCCACGAAGGCAGTAAACAAATGGAAAGAGAATCGATCTTAACACACTGGTTGAAAAGCACGTCTTTTCAAAGTTTACATTTCAGAACCACAACTGTCAAAATAATCATTAGACTGGGGAAAAAAAAGAGTGTTCGGGGAGCTGTTTAGATAAGAAATATCATGACCCTTAAACTTTATTTTTAAAGTAACTGCCAGCTGCTACAGATTTTCAACAACTTTCTGGCTCCAACGAGATGACAGTGGGAATTGAAGTTTACTCAGCCTTTTTTGCAGGGTCATATTCTTAGGTTTCAGGTTAGATAACAGACTTAGAGATTCCCTCACTCTACCT
Organism: Morus bassanus; assembly: GCA_031468815.1. NCBI lineage: Eukaryota > Metazoa > Chordata > Aves > Suliformes > Sulidae > Morus > Morus bassanus. The sequence goes on along the minus strand of CM062600.1, from coordinate 24,040,154 downwards.
CAGCTCTCCAGAGGCGTTTACTAACTGCAACTAGCACAGGTTTCATTTTGAAAATGCAAGTTCCCACCATCTCCGGCAAATCTCCACTCTAGAAGTTCAGTATTTGTTAAATTACAGTGTGAGAGCAGAGGACTAGCCTCAGAAATATCCTTCCAGCAAAACCCGGTCCTGACCACAACACACCGCCAGTACTTCCAGATAGATGAACATTTCATTATGGCCCCCTCAAAACCTACTAGCCTGGGTCACAGTCCCAAAACTAAGTGGGGACCAGCAGAGGAATTTAAAGGGGATTGTATAACAAGGATATTGATTAAAAAAATACTAAAAAATAAAATCAGAAGATCTGGGAGATCAGTACCTGTTTTCTCTTAGACTACCTGTGACCAGCTTTGTTTACTTGCAGAAATCACCTGCCTAGTGCACCAGGCGATAAACCCACCCAGGTGAGAAGGCGTGCCCTTCCAGACCTGGGGGAAGCGGAGGTCCCGCTGGCGGCATTTGTCTGCCCTCCCCTCCCCTCAAGGCTCCCCGTGCGGAGGCACCGACAAGCCCGGCTCTCAAGGCCCGGCTCCGGGAGCCGACGGACGTAAGGACGGACGGACGGACGGCCGTCCATGGGGCGCGAGAGGGCGGGCGGGCGTGCGGGCTCGCTGCCGGCCGCTGCGCTCGCTGAGGGGCCGGCCGTGCCGTGCCGTGCCGTGCCGAGCCGAGCCGCGCCGTGCCGCGCCGAGCCGCCGGGGGCGGTGGGCAAGGCAAAGGGTCCGCCCCCAGGGCGGCCGCCCCACCGGCGGCGCGGAGGGTCCGGGCTGGCGGCGGCGGCGGGGGCTGCGCTCCGCAAACTACTCAAACTCGCCCAGAAGTTGAGACGGCGCCTCGGGGTCGGCCGGGGAGCGGGGCGGGGGGGGGGAGGAGGGGACGGCTTCGTACCGGCGGCGCAAAGAACCTCCTCCCGCTGTCGCTACCTGCTGATGAAGCCATCCCCATCGCCGTCGCAGGTCTGGAAGAGGCGCCTCATCCTCTCCTCCTCGCCCGTGCTGGAGGTATCGCTGCTGCTACTGCCGGCGCTGCTCACCTCCGCTACGGCGGCTGCCGCCATCATGCGCCCAGCTCCGGAGAAGGAGGAGGAGGAGGAGGAGGAAGGGGAGGCGAGGCTGCCTCGGGCGCCCGGGATTCCCAGTCCCGCCGCGCCCGCAAAGTGCAAGCGGCAGCACAATGCCGGGGCGGGGGCGGGGGGGGGGTCCTGCATCCACCTTCCGCCGCGGCCGGGGGCGGCCGGGGGCCGGAGCGGCCGGGCCGGGCGCGCCGCGGCCCCGCCTCCCGCCTCCCGCCGCGGCCGGGACCCGCCGGCAGGCGCAGTGCCGCCGCTGGGCGCCCGGGCGGCGGCCGCCCGCCGCCCTCTGCGCGCGCCGCCGCCCTGCCGCCGCCCCGGGCCGGGTACCGCCGGCCCCCCCCCGCGCCGGGGGCGGGTGGCCGGGGCGAAGCAGGGCCAGCCGCCCCCCCGGTGGTGGCTAGGCGCCCCGGCGGGGCGCGGCGCGGCGCCCGCAGCCCCCGCTCGCTCTGGTGGTCGGGGGCCCTTGTTCCCCTCTCGCTGGGCAGGGCCCGCTCGCTCCGTGCGAGCGCTGCGGCCTTGCTTGACTTCGGCTGGCCTGCGGAAGCCGAGCCTCGCCAAACCGCAGCGAACGCCGGCGTTTTCAGTAGCCCGGCGTTGGTGCTTCGGGCTGTTCGATGGGGTGTCGAACAGGTGGCAGCGTTCTGGGGGGCAGAGCACCAGCCCCTGTTGACGCATCGGGTTCCTTTCCACTGATCAAATTTTGTCTGAAAAGTACGTAATTTGTTTTTCTGCCCCAACAATTCATCATCAGATAGTGATCTGAACTGATTCGTGGCTTATACCTCTCCCTGTCTTTCTGTCTCCTTTGCATTTAGAGAACAGCGATTTTCTTCACGGTCTTCATGTTGCCAGATGAAAAAAATATTTTCATCTCAGGTGTATAGGATAGCTTCTTCATTTCCTTTAGTATCCTTGGCACCCTTTTCAACACCTAATTAAGTTTTAATCAGTCCTCTTTTTCTTACATGTGTGAAAAGAACGGATACACCACCAGCACCAATGGCAATCTTTTATCCTTACTGGAAATATGTATTTTGAAACACCCTAGAACAGTACTTGCCTGCTTCACAGCAACACTACATTTCTTACTCCATCATCCTATGATTAATTAGGTCAGCTAAGTTTTTTCCTAACATATTTCTGTATGTGGAAAAAAACATTTTGTTATTAAGGACATGCATTTCTCTCATACTATCAGATATTGTCCTTCTCCTATTACTTCAGTCTTTGAAGATATCCAGTTCTTCCCACATAACAACGTGATCTTCCTTTTTGTTGAAACAGCTCATGAATATGTAGTATGTGGAAAAAACCATTTTGTTATTAAGGACATGCATTTCTCTCATACTATCAGATATTGTCCTTCTCCTATTACTTCAGTCTTTGAAGATATCCAGTTCTTCCCACATAACAACGTGATCTTCCTTTTTGTTGAAACAGCTCATGAATATGTAAAGTCAGCAAAGTTATCGCACTTCTCTTGTTGCACAATCCCTTTCAAGTATAATAACTGATGGCAATAGTTCTGTTAATATTTATTGTACCTCGATTAAGAAAGTCATTACAAAGCAAAGAGTCTCTGTGGTGTTTTATGAACTAAAACTACTTGCAAGTGCAAGCATGCGTGCACTCGCTCTCATATTCTCTCAGCCTCCACAGTTTTCCAAATTAGGTTGCTCACACTGGTTCTTGCTGGATGACCAGAGCCCTGGAGTGTGAAGCCAACACACTTCTATACTCTTTCAAGACAATGAAAGCAGAGAATATTGCAAGTATCCTTCTCCCAGATGGTAGTGTATAATCATTGAAGATTTACATTATGTTCCATCTTTTGACCTACAATGGTCTCAGTCTTAGCACGTGCATTTTCCCAGTCCTATGTAGGATGTTGCTGATGCGTGAGACCATTTGTTTACCACAGCTGTTTGTTTTACATTGAGGATTGGATGAGCTGGGCAGTCACAGGACCATTTTCTTCAGCCAGATCCCACAGACTAGCTGTTCAACACCACAAACCAGAATCCTTGCACACGTTCTGCAAATATAACATCTTATTATTAAAAATTAAAATTCTTAGCCATACAGAGTCCTAAAACAGCATTTCCTGACAGAGCCACCAATAGCAATGTAGCAAGATCAGATCCAAAACACAGCAATAAGAATCTCCAGGAGTGACCTCCCTCCATCCTGATGCTATCTGCTAAGCCTTGCAGTTAGCCCATTCTCACCTTTTCTGTTTTTTAAACTAATCCCCCACACCTTCTCTACTCTAGCTAAATTTCCTAGTTGGCACTTTATCTCTTGTTCTCATCGCATGCTTCCTGAAGTAGCTTTCCTTGCAGATCAGGAATTCATCCATTCCTTACATTCTCTCTGCGGCTTGCTAATGACCTTTCTGAGTTGTTTATTTATACATTGAGTTTTTCCTGCTAGCTTTTCCCCTTCTGGGGGATCAGTTGCAGTTAATTTTTGCATCTTCAAGGTAAGTCCCAAGAAAACCTAGTGCACTAGTTTCTGACTTCTCTTAATAAAACATCACTTGCACCAGTTCTTCCTAGCTGATAGGAATGGCTGATATCCTAGCTGTGGTATGGCATGCAAGAGAGTAAAACCAGCTGAGCTTGCTGGCTTGTATCATGATCCACATCTAACTTCTTAAAAGATGTATCACATCGGTTGAGAAGCAGCACTCTAAGCTGCAGTTCCCCACATCCTGGTACCTGGTGCAATGAATTATGTGGCAGTTCACTCCTGCAGCCAAAAATGTGAGTCTCAGGTGGCAAAAAACATGTTTAAAGCAGAGAACATGCTGTGCAGTAGAAGGTACCATCCTTCCTGAAGTGCATTCTCACTGTCCCTGGTGGGAAGAGTGCGTGGTGTCCAGAAAGTTATGAAGAAAGAACAAGGAAGGAGGGCAAGGAGTGAGACCTCTATACTGCTGCCTATACCCTCTCAGAAAATAGGCTTAATACTTCTCAAAAAAAGAGTTTGTAGGTTTTATTTTTGAAACTGGGAATCTTAGCTGGTTTTTGTTTATCTTTTCATCTAAGTTAAATGAATCCATAATTTTTCAATATTAGATTATTCTCTACGATCAACTTTCCATAATGCCCTGATTTCCAAATGCAAATATAAAAATATCCCAGGCAGCCATTGCAAAAATTAATAACAATGCTGTAGCAGTACTAGCAGCATTCATCCTCCGATATTTATGTACACAAAATCTGAGATGTCTGAAAGATAAGCATGAGACACCTGATTTCCTGAGGTGCTGGACTCCTTCTAAGACTTCCCACCAAATCAACAGGAGTTTTAAGTTCGTGTGATCTCTGAAAGTCAAGGCTGTCTCAAGGTAGGTGTTGAACAATAGAAAAATAAAACCATTGTACACCTCTCAATATTTAACTACAGATGGTTTGGAGGAGAAAAAGTGACACTGTGTAGAAAGCTGCCAAATGACCAAAATCAACTGACTGAAAAAGAGAAAAATTTCCTGCTACATAGCTTTCAGCCATAGCACTATAAGATTAACCTCCTTCACAACCAACAAACAAAACAACCAGTAGCTTAAGATTTCAAGCAGTAAGTTTTAATTTAGTAATATTCCTTTAAGCGAAGTAGCCAGGGTGTGCAACGCATAACTTTCTCAGCATCAGGAGTCCAATTCCCCAGAATACCACCCCTTCCCGTTTCCTAAGTACTGTATCCAGCCCTTTTCCAGTTGTGCCAGACACACCTTTTAGAGTTCCCTGTTTCTCCATTAAGTTCTCGTGTAACAAGCATTGCCCTGTAAACTGGCTGGCACACTGTCACCAGACACTAAGGGGACAGACGGGTTCTTTTAGGGATCACTGGCAGGATGATGATGGCACTAAATCGTAGTTACAATTAAAGCTTTATATTCTTAACAGGATATTATGGTTAGTATAGCGCAGAATTTATTATTAGAATGGCACGAGATTTCTACAAGCAGAATCGATATAGTACACCTATAAGTAGCGTAATACAGAGTTTATAATACAACTTCACTTATAATTTCTCATCACCTAGATCCTAACTTATGACTTTTAATCACCTGGACCCTCTGTAGATCGGGTCAGATCTTAATGCATGGTTTGCTCTATCAGTACAACAATCATAATCTAGTCTCAAAAAGCACATAAAAGCATACAAGTCACTCACCTGGTCCATGGAGGAAGCAGATGACAGCAGAGGCGTCCCTGGCCACCGGAGGGCCCTGGGTCTCACTGTACAACAGCAGCTCCGGTCCAGGTTCCCCACTTAGGACTTGTAACTGCTTGACTTTATAGGCAGTGCTCTGGGTGCTGTGACACTTCTCTGTTCCGCGACGGGGCTATCAACCAGCAGGTTGGCCGGGTGCCTGGGACCCTCAAGGCCAGCAGGAAGGGAGCAATCAGCCTGGCGCCCAGGAACCTTGAGGCCAGTAGGGAGGGGAAGAAGAAATCTGTTCGATTTGTCTGCTTGGTGCACAGGACCTTCAGGGCCTGATAATGAGGGAAAGGGAGCAAACACGTAACCCCCTTGGTCGCAGAGGACGGCTGCTTGCCTTACAAAATGGCGTTAGTTATGCTAACCACATTACCAGAGGGTTGGGAGCAGGGGTACCAGTCACACACCCCTATAAAGATGGTACATCTGACAGGCTATTTAGATCATTTAAGCCAATTTGCTACCCAATTTTTAGCTGTACTTGGTAGTTAGGCCCCAGACTACACTTCAGTGATGGGACAGCAATGTTCTGCCCTTGCCTCAGCCCATAAATAGAAATGGGGCAAGAGAAACAAGTAGCTTCATCATTCCCATTTATTTTTTATACATGCCAGCATCTCAGGCCACATTTATAAACAACGCACATTTTAAGAGTTACCAATTACCTAGTTATTCAGACAAGGATAGAGTGATGACAGAAAAATGACAATATAGCAGGAACAGCTGGGAGGTAGTGCCAAGTCTGGCAGACTGGAGCCTGATCTCTGAAAATCCCCAAAATTCCTGAATTCTTTGCTTTTGATGCACCGTCACTTCTGCCAAATGAAGAAAAGACTTTGTATTCCAAGAGAGCAGTAAATGTCAGGCATTAGGAACACATTGCAAATATTACAGAAAACAGTTTGGTTTTAAAGCAATTAATAAAGTGCAACCATTTAATGTCCCAAGCTTTTTTTTTTTTTTTAAGAAATGAGAATGCACTGCCATCAATCGTGATAGATAAGCATGATTTGAAAACTGCTGGGCTGGCTGATATGTCAAGCTGTTTTTCCCAGACTTGATCCTTAATGCCTTCGGAGCCCAACATATCTTCGCACGCCAGCTGAGATCGAGCTGGGACTGCTATGGAGAGTGGCTTACCCTGTCAGGGCGCCGGGGCATGGCTGCTCCCTGGGTGCTGGGGAGCCGGGGGTCGTGGGGGCTGCCCAGGGAGGTGCGGCAGGGCCTGCCAGCCAGGGGCCGTCCCCCTGCCCCTGCCAGGGAGCAGGGCATGGGGGCAGCCCCGGGCACCGGGTACCTCCCTGGGGACACCCGTGGCCAGGCTCAGCCACCAGGCACTTTCATATCATATGCACGTGTACCACAATGATGGCATGTGGATAATATGCCCACATCTATACACCTTAGCTAAATCTGTGCACAGCCTATGTAATCTGTGCCCAACCTATATAATAGCTAGGTAAATATTATTTCCTATGTAAACATTTTTTTAATTAGGGAAGTGAAATTAGTACAAATACTTTATTTTCTATCATGTAACGTACAAAATGCATACTTCTGATATTACTGTAACATAGATCAGGGGGTTAGCTATTTAAACTGCTGCAACTGCTTAGGTATTCAGACTGAAGGTTTTGACATATGCAAGGATTGAAAGCAATGCCTGGTGGTATCAAAGGAGAGATTATCCTTTATTTCAGTAGGCTTCAGATAAAGACCATCTTTGTGTATTGGTCTTCACCATAACAAAATTTAAAGTAACAGATGTATAATGTGAGTTTAAATAAATATTATTTAAAACATCTTCATAAACAGCAAAGTGCACTTGATACCAACAGAGCCATGGTTTACGTAGGAAATTACTAGTTAAATAAGTTAAATACTCATCAAAATCATGATGTCTGGAGTCACTGTGTTATCCTTTTCACATTACTTCGTTTAGATCCACCTCACATGACAAACCTAGGATTTCAAGTTCCAGCTACAAATATAAGTCTTGTGCAGCCTTTACTTTGGAGTTCTTACCATGCAGAGCTGGTTGAAAATTCTTAAAACAGTATTTTCAAAAGAAAATAACTTTTTTGGTGAGACAATTTTTTGTGATTTTTTTCTCCTGCTCCAAAATGTGATATGCAAAACTGAGATATTTTATCTAAGACTGAAAATAGTTTCATTTATATGGTACATTAATGTCATTTTTTGAGAAGCCTCCTATTCGTTCTTCACCTTTATAATACTCAACCACCTTAAAAAACTGTTCTCTTTCAAAGAGTGTACTTTTGCTTGATGATAATGAATATAACTGAGAACAGGTTTGCCTCTTTTTCCAAAAATGTCCTAAACCACTCTCCTACTCAATACAATTTGCTAGTTCTGGTGCTTGCATATGGAACCACAATCTGGATCTGCATACATGACAAAATGTTTATTTCCTGCATGTCTTTTATGTACATGATATATTGATATGATATTGAATATTTCCACTGTTTTTTATTAGTTTATTCTTTGAATCTATATCTCTGTTAACAAAATCCTACTTCGATTGAAAAAAAATGGGGACACTTGTAAGGATAAATGGCCTTTTTGTAGACTGTGATTATGAGGTAACCTTGATAACTTCTTACTTCTGCAGACTACTGATGGCTGTAATAGTTAAACATGTTCTGTGCTCCAGATAATTTCTGACACACAGGTATAATTTTGGTCAAAATATTATACTGGTTACACAGTGTTCTATCAGGAAATGACAATTCAGTGTAAATAAATCTCTCTAGGGAACATACCAGTTCCACTGAATTCCAATTTCAGCAGAGACACAAGCACATGAACAACAGGTATGAAATCCTTCTGCCTTCAGTCTACTCCTCAACCTGGTCAGACATGGGATCCCTGCAGTTTTCATGCTGCCTTTATGGTATGTTCCAGACATCATACAATCTGTTAGTGCAGGACCATTCCCTCTCCCTTTTGCCCTCTGTCATTTGCTCACCCTGGAGACTACAGCTTCTCATTTTAGGAGGGAGGAGTAGTGGACACAATTGCAGAAATAACTGGGGCATATTTGACCCTGTTGGGAACCATGCCCTTCCCAGCCCTCATTCTGGGTATATTGCTGAACTCTCTGGATGCCTTGGGCTCCACAGGAGGTTGCTATTTTCCCCTGAAGGTTCAACAGCCCAAGCTCTGGACTGCTCAAAGTGGGGACCTGAGAGAGGTAATTCTACAATGACAGAACGAATTAGAGAACTGTGTAACCTTCAATGTCAGTATTTATGGAGTTTCCAAGTTCCACAGGATATTAAAGGAGAAAATTACAATGAACAAAAAGATACTGATGTACACTATTGCTCATCTTTTGCTGCTGCCACAGTAGATTTCTGCCTTAAATTATTGAGCATGCAGGATTTGTGCAGAATTGAAAATGATTTTGGGTTACAGGTGCTATGAGGTGTTCAAAGTAAAGTAAAAATCCCCAATAAAGTCAGTGGGGTGTCTATACAGACAATACATACGTTGAATCAGCTACAGTGAAACAGATTATGCCATAACTAAGCCTCATGTAGCTAACATCCTTTACATATATGAAAGCTAAATCCTAAATATAGAAGAGGCAATTGTACTGTGTAACAGTTAGACATACTTAAAAGGGTGATCATATTCAACAATGTGTCACGGTTTTAGCTGGGATAGTTAATTTTCTTCACTGTAGCTAGTATAGTGCTGTGTTTTAGACTTGGTATGCAAATAATGTTGATAACACCCTGGTGTTTTAGTTGTTGCTGGGTAGTGCTTACACTAGTCAAGGACTTTTCCAGCTTCCCATGCTCTGCCAGGTGCACAAGAAGCCGGGAGGGGAGGGGATGCAACCAGGAGAGCTGATTTGAATTGGCCAAAGGGTATTCCATATCATGTGACGTCATGCCCAGTATATTAACTGGGGGGACTTGGCCGGGGGAGGCAGCGATCGCGGCTCGGGGACCGGCAGCGTCGGTTGGCGGGTGGTGAGCGGTTGCAGCACTTCTTGTTTAGTTTTGTTTTTTCCCTCTTCTTCCAAGGTTTCATCTCTCTCTCGCTAATTATTTTCCTTTTCATTATATTATTGCTATTATTATTGCTGTTTTATTTTAATTATTAAACTGTTCTTATCTCAACCCACGAGTTTTCTTACTTTGGCCCTTCCGATTCTCTCCCTCATCCCACGGGGGTGGGGGGAGTGAGCGAGAGGCTGTGTGGTGCTTAGTTGCTGACTGGGGTTAAACCACAACACAATGGAAAATACATAAAAAGGAAATAATACAAAAATGGACTAATGAAGCACAAAATAAGCAAAGAAAACTCATTAAGATCCAACCAAAAATGTATACCCATTATTAGATTTCATCTTCTGAAGTCTGTTTGACAAATATTATTTTATCATAGAAGATGGAGAATTGTGGTAGACGATGCAGTTGTATAACTCTTTTCCTAACCAACAAAAAATATATAACAAACAAAACCTAAGCATTTTCCCCTCTCCAAAATAGGGTAGAGGATATAATTTTCTTCAGAAATTGGAACAGGAGGCAGTGATAAAAAGTTCAGTGTATTCACTGAAGAGAAAAGCCTGTGGCAGACTCATAGAGGTAATTTATAGTTCAGAGTCATTTGGTCAGAATTTTTAAAACAAATTACATAACCAGTATGCCTTTTCTTTGTTTTTTATTATATGTAGAGAAACTTTTTTACATATCTTTCTTGGGAGTTCGTTTTTTACCACACATACCTTCAAAATGTACAAATCTGACTGAAGGAAACTGAATGTTAGCTCTGGAAATGGAAGCTGTCACTATAGCTCCGAATCTTCTCCTGGCCTCAACTGGCTCAAGCACAGCACGATGCTAGTGCAACTCCAGTGCTTTCTATGATGAGATTAATACCTTTGTGTTGTACTTCCAGTATGGTGTAGATGTACCAGCTGAGGTTGATGTGAACTGCTCTCAGCAGTTCTCTCCACTGAACAGAAAAGTGTGACTTTACCTTCTAGATTCATATTGTAGTTTTGAATGTTTTATTCAGAGAGAAAAAAAAAATAAACTCCTGTCTTGGAACCTAAATGAAATCAAACCTAAGTGAGCCAAATGATTTGGAAATAAGAGGTGAGCTGGGAGTGTGTAAGGATGGTTCCTTGAATTCTTGTGGTTCCCGGGTCTTGGCTCAGAACAGTGTGGTTTGTGCATGCAGATACAGCTTCCGTACCTTTAGACTCAAATCTAAGTAGCCATGGCAGTATTTTTCTAGGGCAAAGGCTGCAGACTTAAACTACAGCTTGGCACTTCCTTCTTTACCTTATGGTCAACAAACTTGGATGTTACCAGATGTCATTGCCCTGCCTCTGAGGCCTCCTACCACCCTTGTCCTGAAACCCTTCATGAGGACAGGTTTTGGCAGTGAATGAGACCAGAGAAAAAAAATAGCATAACTTGTAAAAGAGTGGCAATGAATAAAAGAATTGGCTCCCTGAATCCCTAACAGAGGTGTGTGGTCAGCTGCATTTTCTAGAGTTAGTAAGATACAAACTTTGATTAAAATTTATCCTGGACTTGATTCACTTTTTAAGTCTTTCCATTACATAATAAGGACTGCGAGCTCATGCTGCAGCCTTTCTATTCAGTTGAATAGGAGCAGGATTTCCATCTTCCACTCTGCTGCCTCTTTCCATTAAACTTTGAGGAATTTGGCATCTGAGACTTTTACCCCCTCCTTCATTTTTGGTTTTAACTGTTCAAAAGGTTCAAACATTATTCAAGGAAGGACTGAAAGCAGATGGATAGAAGCACGCATGTATTTATATACATGCACATTGATACACCATTGATTAAACTGATCAATAGACTTTTTCCCTTATATCTTAAAAATAAATAAAAACTAAAGTGAATAAGGGCAGTAGAAGAGACAGATGAACAAGAAATTTTGTGTCAGTGCATGATGTAAGAGGTAACATAAATGGGAAGGAGGCAATCATCCACAGAGAGCCCACATCAGCTGCAAAATTTCTGGGGAACTATCAGTGTATACAGTTGTGTGCAGTAAAGCAATAGATGCCCATTTTCAGCACAGGTAATTTATTAAACAAATATCTCCCATTGTAATTCCACATTAGCCATACTTCCCCAAATATGGAATCATTAATAACCCTAACAGCCACTACATATCTGTTTACAAATTTATTATGATGCCTAAAATAAAAACACATTAGTGTCTTTTTTGTAATCAAGGAGCTGAAAAAAATATAAATTTGTGCTCTTCCACTAACCTGATCTTGCAGAATATTAGCTCATCAGTGATTCTTGCATCATATTTCAAGAGATAGTAAGTCTTTCAACACTAAAATCTTAAAAAAGAAATCACAAAAAGACTAACTATTTTGCAGTCATATCTGACACAATACACTTACACAGTTAGTACATAATGGATAATTTTCTTTCATAAACTTACTTTACAGTTCTTTTTCTCTCAGGAGTGGCATCTTTTGTGGAATTTTATAGTGTTCACGAGAGAGAAAATGTTCTGCAAAGTAAAAAGAAGCCAGCAAAAACTCCTACACAATAAAAGTGCCTCTGAGGAGGGTAAATAAGAATGCATGATTGTATTTGAACATGCAGATGTATTTTAGCATAAAACCCTGCTGCCTCTTAATGCTTCTCATAAAAAATATATGGGCATTTTGGCATATGGTGATAGAAGAAAATAATTCTTACTCCAGGAGTTATTTGTTTTGTGTAAGCCTTAGCCAGAAGGTATTTCTGAGGCCAAACATGAAAAAGGATTTTAAAGTCTTAAAAGTTGTTAATGCTATCAAGAAAACCTACAGCTAGTAATTTTTATTAACAGAAAATGTATAAAGAATATATATAAACCACCATGTCTAAGAACTTGGATAGAAACACTTACAAAAAATGTTTTGTACGTACGTTTTTCAGAATGATCTGTTGTATGTTCCTGTTGTACTTCTACATCTAATACGGACCTGGGCTGGAGCTAGAATGCTAGACTGGGTGAAGATCTGGCTGAATGCAGAAGAGCACTTCCTTTACTCATAGACACGCATCTGTCTGTGAAGGTCTTTTCTCAAAAGCCTGAGAGAAGACATAACCAGAAGCTGCAGCTGTGTTACACCACCATGAGGCATGCCCTATGCCACGCTAGTCTGGGCACATTTGGATCTCATGCTCCAGAGAGTATGTCGCTGTTGCTGTTCCTCCTTCCCAGGGCTGTCGCCTGCACACAGGCCAGCTGGAGCTGGAGGGCAACCTCAAAGGCGGTCCAGAGTCACCCTTAGTGTTTCTGGAAGTCAGTTCACCGAAACAGGAGACCAGTTTGCACAGCTGCACCAAGACATGTGCTTAAGGCACAATTCTGTCTTCACTCTTTTTTTGGTATGGTCAGTGCAGATTGCAATCAACTAGTTAGCAGGGCACGGCCCTCGTTGCAGCATGCAGTAGATGGGTTACAACTCCTTACCAAGAAAATCTTCCTCCTGCTTTACCATAGCATGGAACTACTCTGTGTTCAATAGGTTTTGTTACCTAAATGCTGGCTCCTCTAATTTGTATCAGCAGTTTGGGAAGAATGATTTATTGGCTGTTTGAGGGGTTTTTTAGGTATGTATTTACAGTGAAAATCTATAGCAAGCAGATAGTTTAAATCACGGTCAGTGTGCCAGCACTCCACTTACCTTTACGTGTTAAATTCAAACACTATTAGTTTACCAAGTGAGGCTTCTGTTTATTTCACTAATATTTTATGAGTTCCTGTCTTACACTAGAGGTTAATGCGTCTCCAGGAGTTTAACGCTACCAACAGAGTTACATTAGCTGTGAATTCAGGCTGCGGCTTAGTTTTCCAGCAGGAGTATATAAAAATGATTCTTTCTCCATGTGTATCCTCGCTGTGTGCTTTGAGTCATGTGTTTTTATTTGAGCAGCTAACTTCCCTGTTTTTTCACACTTAATAGCATTGGAGAGTCAACACAGCAACAAAAGAAGTGAGTTATGTATTAAGAAATTTGTTATGCAGGATGCATTCAGGCTTCATTGTGTTCTTAACTGTATAGATGAGACCTAACGTAACAGCTAGTTATTATCTCTGTGAGCTGCTGTATACGCAAGATTGCAAACCGAGATCAGAATAGAGCCTGAGGAATCATTTTGCAGAATTACATGCTTTTTTTTGTAGGAGGCAAGATGATGCTGTTAAGACACAGGAACTGGTAACAGATCTGGGTTCATAATTAAGGATTTCTGATGTGACTCAAATGATTTATGATCTCTCATTTATTACTGTTAATTCTAAGGAAGATAAGAGGAATCCTTACGTTGTTAAGCTAAAGAGTTTAATTTTTCATAATAAATAAATATGTTGGGCTCTAACATGACAGTACTGAATGTCACAGTACACAGGAAACATCATTAAAGTACTTTGGTTGAAGATGTATAAGAAGGTACCTGGATTAAAAAAAATGACTAAATTTTAAAAGCAACCTTACAACAGAGCAAACCTTCAGCTCCAGTGCCACTTCTTAGTGCAGAATTATGCTGAAGTGGGCCTTGTACACAGCTTTGGGAGAGCTGTCTTAAGAGAGATTTTTCAGGAAGCTACATCAGTCAGTCAGTGTTTATTTGCTATTTATTTCATTCTCCACTTAAGTTGACACCTGAGGAATAGTTTGCTCTTCTTCAAAGTATTCTTGTGACTGAATGATGTTTCCAAAGTAGCAACCTTCAATAGTTAATCCTGTGTCACATCCAAGAGGTGGGTTTTTTTTTTTTCATATCGTCAGCATGGAGTGAAAGGACAGCAGGAAAAGACAATCATTTTGGCCAAAGGGTTATTTACTGACCGAAAGAATACTCAAGACAGCAACAAATCCTCCATAACGCTAAATGGCTAAGCAACTTCCCCTTGGCGTGCCATCTTGAAAAATTACTTGCATTTTACAAAATCGAGGGCAAGTAATACTTTACAGTGAAGAGGGTGAGGACTGTGATGATCCTTCTCACCTGCATTTAATATAATTCAATTAAATGACATAATTTATGACCAGACAGATGTCAGCACTTCTTTTTTAGTCACTACCAGTTGTGTACTGTTTCAGTGATATACTTTAACGGCCTAACGAAAAAAAAAAAAAAACCACAACCCGATTTCCTTCCGTTTATAATACAATTTTGCATTTAGCTGACATTAGTTTCGGGCACGCACCACCCCACGGTGAACCGTACTTAAGGCGGGAGCAGAGAGCACTTTCGCCACCTCTCCCCGCTGAGGAAGGCATGGTTCTCCCCTCAGCTTTCGCGGTCACCCGGGTAACAGCGCTGACCCTGCGGGCAGCGCGCGCCGCCTGCCGCCCGCTTGCTCGTGCCGACTGCCCCGAAGCCCCCGCCCTCCGCTGCAGCGCCGCCCCCGCCCCCGCCGAGGGGAGGTGGGTGCCGGCCCTGGGCCCGGCCCCCGCCCCGCGCACGCCCTCACGGCGCCGCGCCGCCGCCTCCCGCTCCTCCTCGGCAGGCCGTGCCCTACGCGCCGCGGCTGCCGGCCCCCGCCGCCCCCGCCTCGCCGACCCCTCACCGGGGCACCCCCCCCGCCCCCCCGCCGGCCGCCACCCCGCGCCCCGCAGCCATGTCGCGGCCCAGCAGCGTCTCCCCGCGGCAGCCCGGCGGGGGCTCGGCGGGCGCGGGTAGCCCCGCCGCGGCCTCCTCCTGCGCCGACCCCGCGGCGGGCCGCGGCCGAGGCAAGGGGCTGAAGGATATCCGCGTCGACGAGGAGGTGGAGATCGCGGTGAACCTCGCCCTGGAGCGGTTCCGGTACGGAGAGGAGAAAGGTGCGTAGCGGCGGCGGTGGCGGCGAGCAGCCGGCCTGGGCCCGCCCGCCCGGCGAGGCGAGGCGAGGCCCGCAGGGGCTGGCGGACATCTCGGCGCGGAGGCTCTTCGCCGGTAGAAGGCTCTCCTCAGCTGCCTTCCGCCCGGCTAAGATGGCTGGCGTGTGAAGCCTGCGTGGCTCACAGGTGCGGGCGTGCGGCGCTGCCGTTAGTCCGCGGTTCCCGGGGCAACCTGCTGGGGCTGCGGGTTGAAAAGCGCGTAACGTCGAGATAGTAAGTCAAGAACACTGCCTGTTGTGTTGTTATGTTTGCTTTTTTAATTATCTTTCTAGAAATGGAATTCCCTTCTTCTTTCACTAGTACTGAAAGAGCGTTTGTTCACCGGCTCTGTCAGTCTCTTGGACTGATATCTAAAAGTAAAGGGTAAGTGGCAGTCTGATTTTTATTTCTTAATTTCTTTTTTTGGTGCAAATATATGGAATTTCATGACTACCATTAAAATGATCTGTGGTTCCAGCATATCTTGGGCTGTTGCAGGGAACAGTACTAGAGAAAAGACTTTAAAAAGTAAGATAAAAATAAGTATCTTTGTCTCTGCTTTATGTCTACTTAAAAGAACTTGTGATGGGCTTAGTTTGAGATAGCTTGCCCTTATACTGGTTTGCTGATTTCATGGGTCCGTAAAAAAGACTTCTCACCAAAACCTGTTCTGAAAATCATGCACTGTTGTGTGCCTGATTTTGCATAGAATCTCATACATTGACAGATAAAATGTAGCCTAGAGTAGCGTGTCCAAAAGAGTGCTTCTGTTGAGAAGTGAAGGAGAAGAGGGTTCATATGTAGGCACGATGATGTTTCTTTCTCTCACTCTGCTCTGATCTCTTGAAGAGAAAACCCATGTTCGTTTACTTGATGAGCTTGCATGAAAGCTGAGAATCTAGTTCCCTTGGAAGTTTGGGTGGCAAAGCAACAGGAAAGGGAAAGTTACAGGAAAAACCCAGATAGATGGAGTGTGATGTATAACTTGTGTGTGTGTAGGCTCTTGTAATACCATAGCAGTGTTTGCTGTTCCTCCTTTTTGGTGATACTTTATGATTCTTGCAAAAGTAGTGTAAAATGCTAGTTCTCTGATCTGTACTTAATTAGGGAGTGCAATTCAGCACTGATTGTATTGAACATGTAGCTTAGTTACAGAAGACCTTATTCAAGCACAGTGCTGTTCAAGTGAAGTTATGCTTCCAGCGCAGTTCCAGTCTTGGGAGTGGTATAGCTGATTTTTGCCACAGATGCCGAGACAATAAATTTGGCTGAACTTGCCTATCTTTGTATCATATTTTGGGAATGTGGAGTGTTAGAAAGCCTTGTCAGATGTGCATAAATGGTTGGCAGGAACATGCTTGAGTTGTACGGTGCCTGTGCTTAACAGTAACTGGTAAACCCTGCTTGAATCCTTGTTGATTCATTGTAGAGCTCTGTAAGCATCTCTGAGTGGCTCCCTCTAATCTACCAAGAATCCACAGAATCTGCTAGGATTCTGTGGTGGTTTCGGTGGTTATTTCCTTGAATCATAGAACATCTCAAATTGGAAGGGTCTCAAATCCATAAGGATCATCGAGTCCAACTCCCTGCTCCAACACAGGACTGCCTGAAACTAAACCCTATGACTAACAGCATCATCCAGATGCTCCTTGAACTCTGGCACGCTTGGTGCTGTGACCACTTTCCTGCGGAGCCTGTTCTGGTGACTGGCTACCCTCTCAGTGAAGAACCTTTTCCTCACGTCCAGTCTGAACTTCCCCTGACGCAGCTTCATTCCACTTCCTTGTGTCCTGTCGCTGGTCACCAGAGAGAGCAGATCAGCACCTCCCCAGCCGCTGCCCCCCTTGAGGAAGCTGTAGACTGTGATGAGGGCACCCCTCAGCCTTCTCGTCTCCAAGCTGAACAAACCAAGTGACCTCAGCCACTCCTCCTAAGTCTTGCCCTTGAGGCCTTTCACCATCTTGGTTGCTCCTCTGGACACACTCTGCGAGTTTGATGTCCTTCTTACATTGAGGTGCCCAAAACTGCACACAGTACTTAAGTGGGGCCACAGCAGTGCAGTGTAGAGTGGGACAATCACCCCCTGTTTTTGTTCTGTGGTTTGTTGGTTTGTTGTTTTTTTTTTTTTCAAATGTGGAGTGTTCATGGTGACATGCAACTTGAAGGACAGTTGAACTGAAATTTAAACAGCTGAGAAAAAGCGAATATTCACCTGGGAAGACATAAACTCTATTATTTTTTTTTTTACTCTAATGATGCATTGCATATTTAAGAAACATACATTTTGTTTCAAAAATAAATTCATTAAAAAAAAAGTCCTAATCACGTTTACTCTCCCCAGATTTCCTCAGTATTTATGGTTGCAATAACTTCTGAAATTATCAGTCTTTAAAAGCTTGGTCATGATTGGCTTTCATCATTGAATTTCTAGGTAGAGTATAATTTTAATGTTAATAAGACACCAGTATTTTGGCTACTGCGGAGCAGTGCTCGCACAGCATCAGGGCTGTCTCTCCAGCTCCCCTCCATCCTCCCAATTAGGAGAAGCGTTGCCAGCAGGTCGAGGGAGGTGATCCTTCCCCTTTTCTCAGCACTGGCAAGGCTACACCTGGAGTGCTGGGTGGGTCTGGTGCTGGGATCAGAAGTAGGAGAGAGACATGGACATTCTGGAGAGCATTCAGTGAAAAGCCAACAAGATGATGAAGTAACTGGAGCATCTGTCCTATGAGGAAAGGCTGAGAGAGCTGGGACTGTTCAGCCTGAGAGAAGGCTCAGGAGGATTTCATCGATGTAGATAAATACCTGCAGGGAGGATGCAAAGAGGATGGAGCTGGGCCCTTTTCAGTGGTGCCCAGTGACAGGACCAGAGGCAACGGGTACAGACTGTGACCAAGCACTGGCACAGGTTGCTCAGAGAGGTTGTGGAGTCTCTCTCCTTGGAGATACTCAAAAGCTGTCTGGACATGGTCCTAGGCAACTGGCTTTACATGACCTTGTTTCAGCAGAGGGTTTGGACCAGAAGACCTCCAGAGATCCCTTCCAGTCTCAATGGTTCTGTGATTCTGTGGTTCTAAGTTGCTTAGGTACAAACTACTGAAGACTGGGAGCATAGTCATAGGAAGCATTGCAGTTTGTTTTTCCAGTTCTGCCAACGTTTCACTGGCCATGCATATTCAAGTACTGTTCCAGCTTCAGTATTTTTGCTCTTCTGAAATGTTATCTTGCATTGACCAGGTGCTGAACACAAGCCAACAACTTGGAAAGCAGCCATAATGTGGTGGCTTGACTTTGGCTGACTGCCAGGTGCCCAGCCAGCTTGATCTGTCACTCCCCTTCCTCAACAGGATGTGGGGAGAAAATCGCATGGGGTCTCTCCCACAGGCTGAATTTCCTTCAGGATAAACCTGCTCCACTGACATCTCTTCTGTGGGCTTGAGGGGAATCTCTCCTTTAGCACCTGGAGCACCTCTTCCCACTCCTTCTTCCCTGACCTTAGTGTCTGCAGGGCTGCTTCTCCCACATTTTTCTTACTCCTTTCTCTCGCAGCTGCTGTGCAGCATTATTTCCCTTTCTTAAATATGGTATTGCAGAGTCACCACCATCATGGCTGAGGGGCTGAGCTGCGCCCTGTGGCAGGTCTGTTGGAGCTGGCACTTGAATTAGTCTAGAAATCAGTTTTGTCTAGTACATCTCAGTGTTGAATGATAGGGTGATTGGTGGAGCTGGCTGTCGTTTGGGAAGCAAATGGAGTGATAGACCTTTAACAGAAAGGTAGCAGAACAGTGTCACATTATGGAGGCCTAATTGTAAGGTTGTGCTCGGCATAGTCATCCAAAGTCTGCAGTGTCAGTGCTGCCCTACCTCATGTGAATAGAGGGTGGTTTTGATGTTGTGGATGCTTCTGTTATTTTGGTGTGCGCTATGCTATGTAGGACATTATTTGGAAGTTTCTAGTTACGACATAATATTTGAAAATAATCTGACAGCCATCATGAAAGAATTATCGTAAAAGATCATTATGTAGAGGTAAATAGGTTACTTATTCCTAAAATACGTGGTTTTTTTCCTCCCAGAAAAGGAGCAAATCGATACCTGACTGTAAGGAAGAAGGATGGATCAGAACTAACACATGCAGTAATGACTTGTTGCTTGGCTCCCAGTACAAAACATGCTGTTCTGAGTTTAATTCAGAGATTTCCTGTCACCAGTAAAGAACGAACAGAACTTCTGCCAAAGACGGAGCGAGGAAATGCGTGTGCTGTTGAATCTGGTATGTTCAGTGTGTCTTCTGATAGGGACTTGTGAATCAACACTGCTTAAAAAAAAAACCCAACCCACAAACTAACCACAAAACAAAAATCTTTCCGTTCTGTCTACTCTTCTGTCCCAACTGACACCCAAACCCATTAATTTTCTCGACTTTTAATTGTTAATATAGGGTCTTTTAAAACTGCTGTCATGAGGGAACTTAGGCAGTCATGTCACCCATGTTCCAGTGTCTGCCTTGTGCCAAGTTACTTTTGAATCTTTGAGCCACTTGCAGCCAAATTTATTGAAGCACATTTCTGAAATATGAGTTCCTACAAGTTCCATGAGGTGAGGTTGGAGAAGTGTTGCCGTGACTGCCATATAAGAACACCCTTATGAGAAAATAAGACTGGCTGTTCTGCTTATAGAAATTCATGTTCTTGATAAAATAAGAAGTTTACTTTTTGTTTCATCATCTTCTAAAATAGATTTGGTTCCGAAGAGACTACTGTCTAGACTTCTTGATTTCTAGAATACGAAGGAGTTCACTGGAAGACAAACTTCTGATATATTGCGGGTTTTTTTAAACAATGCTTTTAACAAGATTATTGCTTTAACAGGAGTATGAGTTATGTTGTGTTTCTGTGTGGAAAGCTGGGTGTAGTGCACAGAAAACACTTGTACTGATATGCTTTGTTTCATTGGATTTATGATGGTTCATGCTTTAAGTGCTTCCTTTGCTAGTTTTCTTTTTCAGTTGTTTCAGCTGTTTAACAGGATTGTTTAATGAACAGAGGGAAACTATAAGAAAAGTACTGAAAAGCAATTCCGTAGGAGCGTAAGGCATAAACTAATGAATGGTGTAAAATTTATCTTTCCTTACTTCTCCAGAATGGTTTTTGGCACTTTTAATCTGTTACCCTGTGTCTTGGGAAGATAGTCCTTGTAATTTAATACATTAATCTGTTAATCACAGTAAATATGTATCTGAATTTACAGCAAGCTTTCAGTTCTTCTGGAAAATAATTATTGAGGAATTATAGAATAGCATTTACAATACTGAATTTGAAGTAGTCGGTTCTGAAGACGCACAGGTTCTTTGGCTACTTATGCATTGCTTTCTAATACATCACACTACTACATGATTCCAGGGGTCTAGGTACAGCATGGTTCAATTTCTATGGTTTAAGACAAAGCTTGTGGATACAGCATTAGGTTATGTAAGACTGACTGACAGGAGGTCGTAAAAAGACCAGGGAGGATGTGTAAGAAGGCATGTGAGTCACAGTAAACTTAACTTTCTCTCAGAAGACATGCTTGCCAGTTTGGAATAACTTAAAGGTTTAACTATACAGTGAATACTTCTAGGCAAACTGTGGAGGTGTGGATGTGTGAACATGATACGAAGGCCAAGAAAATATGCCAGGCTGCTTTTCTCAGGTTTAGTTTTAGTTTTGATTCCTCTTTTTGCTCTTCATGACCTTTTTTGACTTTGAACAATGCACTGGGATAGTCTGTTTTTGCTCAAGATCTTTGAATAATATTTATTTCAAGCACTGTAACCGGATGCATTACTGTGAATATGGCTTTTAAATGTGTGATGGGTTTGTCACTTTATCTGTAGGGATGCATAGAAAGTCAGGAATGTTCATTTTTATGTACATAAAGAAGTGACCTTCTTTTGTACCTAAGTAAATTGTTAACTCCTCTTCACAGAAAACAGAGATGTGAACAAGACAAGCGGGCGACTTAACAACGGCATCCCCCAGGTTCCAGTAAAAAGAGGGGATTCAGAGTTTGATTCCTTCAGGCAATCACTACCAGTTTTTGAAAAACAGGAGGAAATTGTCAAAATAATAAAGGACAATAAAGTTGTTTTGATTGTAGGAGAGACTGGATCAGGAAAAACTACTCAAGTATGTTTCTTTAATGAAATAAAAAAGATAACAGTATTTATACAAAACTAATGCCAATTTTTTATTATTTATGTAATAAGAGATTCTTTATGTTAGTTTTAAGGCTTTTGTTTTCCTATGTAGTCAAAAGTCTTGTGTTCTAATTTACTTTCTTGCTTTTGAATTACTAAGCCAGCGGATACTCACTAAAAGCATAAATGGCTCTGCACAATTTTCTGATAGATCCTAGTTTTTTGTTAAATTAATGTAAAATGTTGAAGAAAAAGTAGCTATGAGTTTGCATAGCCCTTTTCCTTCTAAAGCTAATTCTGTTCTTAGTATCTAGAGTAGAATATTATTGTGTTAAAATGAATGATTACCCACAGGTAATCTTTAATAGATTTCTCTGAAGCAGGATAGAGAAGCTTCAACTTTTTTTTTTTTTTGAAACAGATTAAACTTAAAACCGGAAATTTATTTTTGCAGTCTTTCTGCCCCTTCAAGTATGTTTGCAATGATAATGCTATTGTGAATCCATTTGCAACCTGTATAATATTGAGACGCAGTTAAATTATTTCACCATGGTAAAAAAGCTATGCCTTTAACAAACTAAAAAGTAAATTTAAACCACTTCTTTACAGATCCCTCAGTTCCTTCTTGACGACTGTTACAAAAATGGAACTCCCTGTCGTATATTTTGCACTCAGCCAAGACGTTTGGCAGCTGTTGCTGTGGCTGAAAGAGTGGCAGCAGAAAGAAGAGAAAAGATTGGGCAGACAGTTGGTTATCAGATCCGATTAGAAAGCAGGTACTAACGATCTTTCCTGAAGTCAATTGATATTGTGTGGGTATCTTAGTCTTATGTACATTTAAAGTACAGTATATTTGGGATACAGTCTAGTAAAAGCACAGTGTGTAAAGTATAGGTAGGATATGTTATTTCGGGTAATGGAATATTTAAGAGTGAAAAGGACAGTTTTCCTCCTGTATTTTGCAGTTTCATGTAATAAGCTGTCTTATAAGGGAATTGCAGGTGCTTTCTCTTGATTTCTTGCTGGGTGTGTCTGTGTAATTCCTTGTCTTATTTTCAGATCAGGTCTGCACTTTCCTCTCTTTTTTTCTCTCTACTTTTAACATGTATAGATCCAAAAGTTCCGCAAGGAAGACCAGCGTGCTGTAACAAATGCTCTATAGCGAGAGTTGATAGGGGACATAAAAGGCAAAAAAAGCAAAATTTGAAAGTGAGTGATGAAGTTGAGCATTATTTACCAATCTAGTTTGGGTTAAGTTTACTCTGTTTCAGCTTTTATATTTAAAGCATGAAGTAATACAAAACTATAGATTTCTAGGTCCCCTGAGGAATTTGTTTCTAAAGCAGAGCAGAAATGGATGGAAGTCTGAAGACTGTGTGGTTTCTAGATTCTTTGAACTGTATGGATAGTGGGATTTCCAGGAATGGGCAGCAGTTGGGGTATGAGTGAGAAGAAGATGGCAAAAGATATAGCTGATTATGTTGCTTATATGGATGAAGATATCACATAGCTAATGAAAATGAATGCACTTGAACGACAAAGCCAAGATAAAGAAGAAATTGAATATGTGTACAAAAGCTCACAAGGGCATTAAGGAATTAAAAGAACTAGTAAAGATGAATTGCAAATAAGGTAATGATTAATATGTGGAAGTATAATGCTGGCTGAAGAAGAACAAAGTGTAGATCAGACCAAAATGGAAGAATTCCTGGAAGAAGTGCGGAAAATCCTGCTTAAGAAGAATCAATAGATCCACTCGAGAAAGAGCAAAAGGGAGAGATGGCAGTATTTCCAACTCTGAGCAAAAAGGATGTGGAGTGGAGATGTTTACATTAAGAGAGGAGTCTAATTTTTTAAGTTTTATTAACTATTAGAGAGCAATGATGATTTCTAGAAGGCTTCTGACAAAGAGAGGAGAGTAGAGATGGGAAAAGTAAGCATTTCCACTTGGACATGTTCCTTGAATTTAATATGTAGGAGGATTTTTGAAAGGAGGGATGAATTCCAAATTTGGAAGGAAATATGCATATGATAACTAAGGAGCTCATGTCTTCCAGAAAAGAACTGTAGAGTACGATACAAAGGAACTCTTCAGTACTTAGGGTGGCAGTGCTGGAGAAAGTAGTGGCAATCGCTGTTTTTACTTGCACAGCTAACTTTGCCACAGGTACTAGAATAGTAACTTTTAAAAAGATTTTTAAAATCTTGACAAGAAAAATTAAAGCATTTGAAAAAGATCAGCTGATTTCTTTGTGATTCAGTCAAGTATAGTGTATTGGGTTTGCCTGGCAAGGTTTTGGTATTGGGGGGGATACAGGGGTGGCTGCTGTGAGAAGCTTCCCCTGCGTCTCACAGAGCCAATGCCAGCCGGCTCCAAGATGGACCCGCCGCTGGTGAAGGCTGAGCCCATCAGCAATGGTGGTAGCGCCTCTGGGATAACATATTTAAGAAGGGGGAAAAAAACCTGTGCAACAGCAATTGCAGCCGGAAGAGTCGAGTGAGAATTTGTGAGAGGAACAACTCTGCAGACGCCAAGGCCAGTGAAGAAGGAGGGGGAGGAGGTGCTCCAGGCGCCGGAGCAGAGATTCCCCTGCAGCCCGTGGTGAAGACCATGGTGAGGCAGGCTGTCCCCCTGCAGCCCATGGAGGTTAGCGGTGGAGCAGATATCCACCCGCAGCCCGTGGAGGGCCCCACGCTGGAGCAGGGGGATGTGCCCAAGGGAGGCTGTGACCCCGTGGGAAGCCCACGCTGGAGCAGGCTCCTGGCAGGAGCTGTGGCCCCATGGAGAGAGGAGCCCACGCTGGAGCAGGTTTGCTGGCAGGACTTGTGACCCCATGGGGGACCCACACTGGAGCAGTCTGCTCCTGAAGGACTGCACCCTGTGGAAGGGACCCACGCTGGAGCAGTTTGTGAAGAACTGCAGCCCATGGGAAGGACCCACATTGGAGAAGTTCATGGAGGACTGTCTGCCGTGGGAGGGACCCCACGCTGGAGCAGGGGAAGAGTGTGAGGAGTCCTGCCCTGAGGAGGAAGGGGCAGCAGAGGCAACCTGTGATGAACTGACTGCAACCCCCATTCCCCGTCCCCCTGCATTGCTGGCCAGGGACGAGGTAGAGAAAATTAGGAGTGAAGCTGGGCCTGGGAAGAAGGGAGGGGTGGGGGGAAGGTGTTTTAAGATTTAGTTTTTATTTTCTCATTATCCTACTCTGATTTGATTTGTAACAAATTAAACTAATTTCCCCAAGTCAAGTCTGTTTTGCTAGTGGCAGTAATTGGTGAGTGATCTCTCTGTGCCCTTACCTCGACCCACGAGCCTTTCATTCTGTTTCCTCTCCCCTGCCCAGCTGAGGAGGGGAGTGATAGAGTGGCTTTGGTGGGCACCTGGTTTCCAGCCAGGGTCAACCCACCACATGTAGGCAAATACAAAGACTATATTGAAGTATATGCTGAAGAATTGGAACCTGTTTTTCCAGAGCAGTCCACACTGAATATTCCAGTAAAATAAACAACATGGAGACGTTCTCAAGTTTCTGTTTCACTTGCTTATTTATTTGTATAAATTTGAATCTCACTCTGTGAGGTTCAATCTATAGAAATAAGCTATAATTATATGGATAAATATAGATCTATATAATCCATAGAGTATATATATAATAAATACAGATGAATAATAAAAAGTCTGAAGTTTTGGAGCATAAGCAGTAAGATTCCTTAGGAACTCTCTGGGAATAGGCTTAATTTAAAAACAAATAGTATGCATAAAGTCTTTGGTGAGAAAACTAGAACCTAATTCCACTTCTGGTGAGCAGCTGTTCAATCCTTTAATTTTCAGTAAGTAGTGGAAAGCTAGCAGCATTTAAATGGTGCAAAAAACTGAAGTCTCTTATTGAACTGTTCAATAGGGTTTCTCCTAAGACACTGTTAACATTTTGCACTAATGGCATACTCCTTCGGACGCTAATGGCAGGAGACAGCACTCTATCAACTGTGACACATGTTATTGTGGTAAGAATCCTGTTGTATTTCATGTGAGGTGGAGCAGTATATATTACTTGTTAACTGGAAGATGAGATCCTAGTTTTCTTTATTAATTTGCTGAGCATTTAAGGTGTTTTTGTTTGGTTAGAATCTGAATTAACGTTAAAGACTTACTGAGTCTTTATTGTGACATGTACGTTTTTGGTTGTGTTTTGGTTTTGTTTTGTTTTTTGGAGTATCTTATTTTAGGTTCATGCCAATAATTAATTTTGGAATCATGATGCTGTTTTGGAGGGCAGAGCGCTAAATTTTTCCAAACTTCCTCTGTCAGAAAGCAGAAAAGCCTTAGGGAAGCTTATGTAGATACAGTTCAGTGCGAGTGTGTCAGAATTTATTGTATTGTGTACTTGTTTTAGCGATACCAGGTTTGCAGTCCATTTGCTTGCCCATATGTTTTCAAGATAATGAGTAGTCTAATTTTCAGGAAAGTATTTAAATGTGTTTGTTTATGATTATGTGAATATTCCTATTGTGGAGTTTGATAAATCAGTGGAACCAGAATGTTTACCGCAAGATTAAGTTCTCCACTGCTGAAGACAGAAAAATTCATAATTTTAGCTGCCTGCCTGTTTATCAAAATGCAAAGAAGTGTGAGAATGACTTACACATTCTTGACTTCAGCCTAAAAATGTTGAATTTGGGTCCTTTCTTCATAAGTTCATAGTATAAAATAAAACAGAAACATACACCAACAAAGTTGATTAATCAGTCACGTCCCTTAATTGATGATAAGCTTTGTGCATGACTTGATGGATCTAAGCAATCTAACTTTTTTCTGATTATGTGTTGTCATACATTTCTTTACATTTTCATCAACTGTGAAGTGAGCATTTATTAAAATAAGATTTGTAGGATTTGCAGTTTGTGTCATTATCCTGAAAATAAGATTCTAATACAAGAATTAGAAAAGTTTCAGAAGTTCACTTTAACCTCAGAAGTGAACGTATATGTGGCTTGTGCATTACCAGTGCAGTCTGCTCTCTTTATAAAACTTTTTGAAATATTTTTTGACTTTTGGATAGCTTTTAAAAAAATCCTTACTTAAACTAGACTTACACATTTTAATGCATCTGTAATGTACCAGCAAACTACATATTTTACTTTTTAAAAAAGTTCGTATTTGTGAAAAGTTATAATCTTGGATCTGTGACATTTATCTGTTGGTTTGTGTTTTTTTCTTTTTTTTCTTTTGTTATAGGATGAAGTACATGAGAGGGATAGGTTCAGTGACTTCTTGTTAATAAAACTGAGAGATGTGTTACAAAAAGAGACAAATTTAAAACTGATTATTTCTAGTGCTGCTCTAGATGCAAATCTCTTTATTAGGTATTTTGGAAGTTGCCCAGTAATACACAGTAAGTATTTATGTAAACTCTCAATATATACCTGCCCTAGGACTTAATAAGACCTTATCAAACTGTAGCAAGCCATTTTGAGTAAGGGAACATGATAAATACACTGAGAGTTACAGCAGTGCTTGTTCTTTGTTCATTTTTTCTTGTTTCTTAACTATTTGCACCTAATTCAGTGAAGTGTTTTTATCATAGGGAGTTCTGTAACTGCAGGGATGTCCTTGCCCCAACCACATTCAATTCAAGAAGCAGGAAAAGGTTCTTAAAGTGCTGATCTCCATGGTGATATAGACCCTAGGATCTACAAGAGTGTAACACATATTAATTCATTCCAGTAGATTCTAGTTCTTCAGGCCTCAGAGTTTGCTACTGGTTACGTAATAAAACACAGATAACTGCACCCGGTCACTTCAGAAATACAGTCCTAGGCAAATTGGGTTTTCATGTTTTAATGATGTTTTTCTTTAGAATAAAGAAAATTTTCAGCTGTTAATCTAGGTAAACATTGAGAAGACATGGCAGTTTATGTTAATTTATGTTCAGACTCAATAACCTGCAGTTAGCTTATGTTCAAATGCAAAGAAAAGTTATCATTATTGCTGTTTTAATTTCATTCGATTGATCTTTAGCAGAGATAAAACAACGATGTGTGGGAGAAGATGCTTACCCCCCCCGCCCCGCTCTTTGCCCTCCTGGCTTGCAAGTTTTCTGCATGGTTGACCTCTGGCACCTTGCAGTCCTCTTCCTTTTTCAACAATATGTCAAAGTATATTGTGTTTTGAAAAGAAGCATTTAAGAGATTTAAAAGAAAGCATTTCTTTTAAAACAGTCAAGTAGACTGTCTGCATGTCAGCCTTTTTTTAAGAAGCGTGACAGTCCCTGGACATGGGTAGGATTGCATTCTTTAGAATCTTCTCTACAAATCATAGGTTTATTTTAGTGAATGTTCCTGAAAAAGAAACTATTTTTATATAGAGATAGAAGTGTTTATTTCTAGTTCCCAGTTCTGAATTTCTTCCTAGTAAAATAAGGCTTGCAAATTGTTGGAGGAAGGAATCTGGAAACTATATACTATTTCAGTGTTTTACGAATATTTTTTTTTTGAGAGGGGAAATCTCAGTTAATTGTTGTGTGGCTTTCCAGTTTACTCTTCTTGTAGCTTCCTGTTCATTTAGATCAATATGTTTATTCAGGAAATTCTGCTGACAGTCTCTTTCTCCATTTTACCTCTGGTTATACTGATATCACATACTAGTATTCACAGGCTAATCACAATTGAAAAGACACTCCTTCTTCCATTTTTGAGAATTTAAGAATTAAAAGAGGGTTTAGATAGTTTTTCTGTTAATGCCATGAAAAAGAATTGATCCTCCTTCAACAATATAGCTGACAAAATCCTGACTATAGAAACCAACATTTTGTAGTTGTGGGTTCCTGTAGTACACAGAGTTTATGGAAGACTTGCTCTGTGACAGCTTCTAAAAGTATGTGAATTGTAGCTTATTTTTTCTGAAGAAGAGAAAAGTCCTAGGTGAATTAACTCAGCTATGGCAAATGTCTGCTAAGGGACCAGAAATTAAAAACTAGACCTTTTAATTCTTCTTGTGAAAAAGAATCCTTTAATGTCCGTAAATAAGGTCTAGAAAACAGTGATACTGAAAAATCAATCAGGGTCAATTATTAAGAGATAAAGACCATTGGAATGTCTTATTTATCAGGAAGTATTCAGTAAAGAAAGCTAAATTTGGCTGAAGTGATTGAGGAAATTGAGAGAAGTCCATCTCCTCATGTACTTCTTAAAAAATGTAGTTTAATACAAAGGTGGTAATCTGTTTGTGGGATCTTGCACTAAAGCTGTATTAGTTGCTGTAATATTTTGTAATCCAGGTGGCAGTCTTACACAAGGAATTCTTTTTTGTAACCCTAAACAAAATGGCTATTTTCTTTTTCTTATTTTGATGAAATCAAAATTAATAACTGCCGATCTTATGAGCATCTCTTGCAGTAACACTTAATAGAATTGAAGAGGATAATGAGAAACAATGTACCCAGCTGGCATTTTCCTTTTGAAATGTTTTGTTTTGTGGCCCAGAAATCTTAAGAAAATAAACTCCAGTGAAGATACTCTTACAAGACATTTCAAGGAGAGTAATAATTCCTTAAACCAGGCCCAAATAATGTTTAATTCACTTTTTCTGTCTACAAAAATGCTTTTTTTAAAATTAAGATTATAACTGAAGCTAGGGAATACCTAATATTTTATGAATTATTTATACTTTCAGTACAAGGAAGACCTTTTGAAGTTAAAGAGATGTTTTTGGAGGACATTTTACGAAGCACTGGGTATACAAACAAAGAGATGGTAAAGTACAAAAAGGAGAAGCAGCGAGGTTGGTGGACTTCTTAATTGTTAGGGTTGGCAATGAGTCTCATTGGTTGAACAGCTTAATAGGATGATTCTCTGTTAAAATTCCGAAGCCAGAATATTGAGACATGAGTAGATGACAGCAAGTATCTTTAAGGTCTCAGTGTTTACATTATTGAAGTAGATTATGTAACTTTAAAAAAAATATTTTCACTTTCTTGCAATGGTTGCATTCTTTTTGCTTTCAGTTGACAAATGTTATATTTTTACTTATTATGGAGTCGAATTGCATATAACTGGGGGCTTTGCCCACATGAAAACTGTAGAAGCAGAAGATACTATGTGCTGACTTTTGTATGCAAATTAAAGTGCAGCCTTTAAAGAGGGCAGGATTTTGTATACCTTGCACAGAAGTGGTTTCTATTAGTAACATTCACCGCATTCTTCAGACATGGATGTATTTAATATATATATATATCCCAGAAGCATTGACACACTTGAACTTAATATAATTGTTTTTCAATTGATTAATGAGGTATATTATTTGAGAATTCTTCCTGACAACTGAAAATAATCATCCTAGTCTGTATTTAAAAAAAAAAAAGGGGGGGGGGGGGGGCAAAACCCAAAGCTATAGCATACAGTCCTAACTGTATGTTTATCATGGTGCTCAGCTCTGATCACTGTGTATAGAAAAGTTCAGTTAAGGCACTGGAGTCTCCTACTGTTTCTTCTACCTGTACACAAAAATAAGTTGTTACGTGCAGGAGCTATATCACTTCTCTTCGGTATTTCACTTCTGGAGAAATATCTGCACTGAGAATTGTGTAGAAAATATTTACTTAGGAACCTCATTTGAATGCAGTAACTTGGAATACTGGAGACTTAGGGGGTTAAGCACCCAAATGCTGGTTTTTTACCTTGTTCTTATAGCAGATGTTTGCAATGGTGCACTTTGGGTGCCCTTAATCATGGAATTTATACTGGAGTGGTAATAGTGTTCTAGACTAAATAAAAGAGATTGAATAGGTGAAACTTTGTGACTTTATAACTTTTTTGTAACTGAAAACAATGGATAATTAAGATGAATGTAAAACTTTTGTTGGAAATACTTTATGCATTCTAGAAGAAAAACAGCAAAACACTCTTACTGAGTGGTGTTCTGCTCGAGAAAATAATAGCAAACTGGAATCTCAGAGGCAAAGACCTGTCCCAAGTGCAACTGAAGAGTATAATCTGTTTGATGGTGGTGGTGACATGGTATTTAATCAACTGGTAAGGTTTTCCTTTTGTTGGAAGAGATGTTTAAATCTGTGTTATATTATTCCACCCCTTTAAAAACTGTTTTCTAAAGATATTACTCCTGTAGAGTTTCTAGAAGGATACTAACCTATTTTAAAACATGATTTTTTATTAGCATGAACTCCTCTAGTTAAAGCGTGCTTTTCAGTTACTATGGTTATACATAACTTTTGTTTAGATCAAGTGGCTAGACTGTCATTGTTTAAAGTACTTGCATATGATACAATAAATGCTTTAACTGATCTCTGAATGCTGCATTTCTGGTTGTTATTTGGAATACTATCTGTTCAAATTCTTTGAGTCTAATATGTGAGAATAAAGACAACTCTTTGAAGTGATTGATCTTCCAATACCGTTTTTTCTCTTCAGACTGAAAAAGATGCAAATAGCCTTGAACCGTGGCTAATAAAAGAAATGGATTCTTGTCTTTCTGACATCTGGTTGCATAAAGATATTGATTCCTTTGCTCAGGTGTTCCATCTAATTTTAACTGAAAATGTCAGTGGTAAGTTTCTCATCTTATTACATATGAAAAAACAAGCAGAAAATGACTTGAATTTCTGTGGCTACTTTATTTCCAGTTTCAGATGTTGTTACCTTTGAATTGTGATGTCTATTGAAAAAATGAATAGGCTTAGCAGAATTAATAACTTTTGTGGTGATTTGTGGTTGTAGTTGTTATAACATCTATCAATACTTAACACTATTTTAGAAACACATTTTTAAATTCACATGAACTTACTGTTGGGATGTAGTGAGAAAACAAATTCTCTTTGGGCTGGGTGTTGAAAGTCATATTCGTACTACATTTAGATGAAAACATTCAACAACATTTGTATCGGTTTTGCTGATTTGTTTTTGTACTTCTCAGTTGATTATAGGCACAGTGAAACCAGTGCGACTGCACTAATGATTGCTTCAGGCAGAGGCTTTCTGAGTCAAGTAGAACAACTGATCAGTATGGGAGCAAGTATCCACTGCAAATCTTCCAATGGCTGGTAAAAACAAACAGATAAACTGAAAGATAGATTTATTTGTCAATATACAAATGAGAGAAATTTCTGTACAATCTAAACTAATTTGCTAACTTCTCATGCTACTGTAAGCACTAATAGGTTTTGACAGTCTAAACAATTTCTAACTTCTGTTTATCTCATTGTTTTCTGTAAACTGTAAATTGAATTTTTAATTAAACAGTCTTGAATATAGGATATACACTCTTGGTTTCCATAAGTCTGATTTAACACACTGGTTAGAAGAAAAATTAGAATCTTTCTTATTGGTTTGATTGAATTAGACCCAAAATGTTTGGTGATTCTTATTTTAAGAGAGTAACCTATATAGGATTTAAAAATAGTGTATGCTGCAAAGATCTTTACTGTGTTGTATCTGTAAATATGTTGTATCATGTAAAAATAATTGTGAATCTGTAAACATTCAGATTTTTGTGGCCATGAATTGTCTTCATATAAACAGGGAATTATAGTAAATAATTGTGATATGGAAATATAAGAATTAGGATTCCAGGGGTCTGATATTTGGTACTACCACTTGAAGAACTTGAGAAGGAATGCAATTTGAAAGGAAGACAGAGTGAACTGCATTGTGAGGAGGGCAACTTCCGTAAGACATCAAAACCAATGTTTTCACACATTTTGGTGAAAAACATCTGGGGTGTGACTTCTCAGGGTGATGTAAAGGAGCTAGTAAAGGGTACTGCAAAAAGGCATGGTTTATCTCTGCACATTAGTGTGTGGTTTTTGAAGGAATGGCACATTCTTCCTCCTCATTTTCTTCTTCATCTTTGCATGTACTTCTGTGTAAAACTGGGATTTTTTTCTTGGTAAAGAATTGCAGTTGTCTAAAAATCATACAGCTATTACACCTGTTTATGCACTTTAAAATGGGAAGTTGCAGATCTAACAATAACAGCACTAATTAAACAGTAATGCAGAAATTGACAGTAGAGTGTGGTGTCAGTTGTCTCCTCATGTAACGTGTTATTTGTATGTACCTTTTGAAGTGAGAAACTAATAAAGATTTTATGCAACTCTTTCAGGACAGCTTTGGATTGGGCTAAGCGCTTTGGACAGACAGAGGTAGTTGACCTGTTGGAGTCCTACAGGTAAGCTGTAACTACTTTGCAGAAACAGTTGTATAACATATGAAGGGAAACTTATGTTTTGTATTCTTTTAATCAGAACAGGTTTTGGCCTTTTATGCTTTAAAATCTTGCCTAAATAGCAAGATTTATTTGAGAATAGGAATATTTCAAAAATATAGTTATTTTAAAAAAAGTTTGTTTGTATTCAGTATCATAGCGATTATGTTTGCACAAGTCCTAGGATAAATACGGTTCTAGTGGTGTAGGACTTCTTTTATATTATTAGCACTTATCTTGATAGGGACATTCCTATCATGATTATATATCTAGGCAGGATGTGATTATAGTAACTTAAATAAGCAGAGGAGGTGCCGATTCTATACCATGTACCGTTTTCATTTCAGATGCTTACTTTGAAAACAATTCCATTGTGTATTTTTATCTGTATGTTGTTGATACATGATAGACATATTAAAGAAACTTTATAGGAATAACAGGTACACTAGGCCATTCAAGAATTATTTTTTGATTAACTTAGAGTTACCATAGTTTAGCTGAAGTTTTATAGAGGCTTAGTATAATATTTCTTAGTGTAGTTTCTGTTAATGTGGTAGCTGCTTAACCGTTATGGTAGGGAAATTTTTGGAAAATACATTTCTTCTATCTCTTAAAGGAAAAATATTTAAACAAATGATGTCTTTATACTTTGAGTTCTGTCACATTTACTTATGGTTGCGTTTCAATGAATTATAATGAAGTTAACACTAAAAATTGAAGTTGCATGCTTTGCTGGGTTAACGCTTAAGTCAGTGAAGAGTAATAGTATTATGGAGATGCTGTTCTACTCACTTTAAAATTAAAATTCGAGATAAGTGGTCTTGTTGGTCTTGATCTAAATTTGAAATGATGGCTGAATGCAAACCTGAAGCAAACAACCTTGACTCTGGCCTGTGCATTTGTATATTTTAGTGCTTCAGTGGAATTTGGAAATCTAGATGAAAGTTCCCTGGTCCAAACAAGTGGTAGTGACCTTAGTGCAGAGGACAGAGAACTGTTGAAAGCTTATCATCACAGTTTTGATGATGAAAAAGTGGATCTGGACCTGATCATGCACTTACTTTATAACATCTGTCATAGTTGTGATGCTGGTAGGTATATACACACACTCCCAATAAATTGTTGTGGATTCAGCTTTGGATGAATTATGCTCTTTTTTCAGTAATACCAAACACGTAAAACCTTCCGAGTGCTAGTGTACGCAGGACTGCCATATACGTGAAGTGAATTTTCTGTTTAACTCTGCAAGCCAACTTCTTTTTTAGGAGCGATTTTAATATTTCTTCCTGGATACGATGAGATAGTTAGCCTGAGGGACTGTATTCTTTTTGATGACAAGAGATTTGCTGATAATGCTCACAGGTAAAACCTCCAGTTTCTGTGGTTGTTTTGAGGTTTTTATTGTTTCTTTTGAAGATCTTTAAAACGTCCTCTTTGTCTTGCATTAGATACCAAGTTTTCATGCTTCATTCAAATATGCAGACTTTGGATCAGAAGAAGGTGCTTAAAAGTCCACCCTCAGGCGTCCGCAAAATAGCAAGTATCAGAGGACTTTGTCAGATATTATATTGATCTGTTTTGTCTTTTTGCTTTTACAGTTACTATAATATTTTGTTGTTTGTTTGTTTTTTTTTTTTAATTGCAGATTCTTTCTACTAATATTGCAGAAACCAGCATAACAGTCAATGATGTGGTATTTGTTATTGACTCAGGCAAGATGAAAGAGGTATGGCTGCCTTAAACTTTCTTTGGGAAGTAAACTTCCTAGTGTTATTTTAAAATACATAACATAAATTTTGGAGAACTTTTTTATTATAGTAGGCTGAGAGCTAGTGCATGTCAAGCAACAAAACTCACTGGGAAGTTTTGACATCCGTTTGTTCTATGACAAATACTGTAAATAGCTAGCTGTTTAAAAACCCTGTAAAAGCTATTGCAGGTTGATATATTGATATATCTATATATTTATTTTTAATTTAGTATTTCTGTTCGATTTTTAAAACAAGTCCATCAGTTTAGACTGCCATCTTCCTGAGACTTAGAGAACACTGGGAGTTTCCTTTGTCCTACTATCATATCTAGCCCAAGTCTAATCCATTAAGTTTATAAGCATTGTTTTTGATGTGTTGAATGCCCATTCCCTAAATACTTGCACAAGAAAAGTGAGATAACATAATAAGGCAGTTTAAGACTTAGTATATGACTTAGAAAATAAAATTGGATTTCCTAGGAGATAACCACACTACATTTCTGAAGTTCTCATGGTAATAAAATTTTTTGTAATTTTGCATCACATGCAGGAAAATAAGAAAGTAATTTCCAAGTAAGACAAAGAGGAAAACTTTATTCAACATAATAACGTATTTTTGCTGGGTTGGTGATACCACAAAGCACAATCCATGTTTTTTATTGACTTAGAATTACCTATTGACTAGAAAACTTTAATTTAGAAAACCGTGTAGCACAAAGATACTGCAAAGGAGGTAGCATAAATTCACTTGAAACTAAGTACTTTAGAACATATCTTTGTGTTAGAAGCTGATGGTGCTTATTCTTTTTTTTTTTTTCAGAAAACTTCTGTTGATGATCTAAGTCATTAGTTACTTTTATTTCATGTACCCTATTCAATCTTGTTTTTATGTTCCTTGCTTTGCTTTTATAGAAGTCTTTTGATGCACTGAGTTGTGTTACAATGCTAAAAATGGTGTGGATTTCAAAAGCCAGTGCTATCCAGAGAAAAGGCAGGTAATAAATGTTTCATACTGAATTTTATTTTGCAGATATCCGCCATCCTGTATGTTAAGGATAAAGTACACAACGTAATAGCAGCCACGCTGGGTAATGTTATTAGCTTAGTCCAGTATCCTGTTGGACAATGGCCGGTGCTAATTCTCTGCAGAAGAGTAAGGGTCAGCATGTATTTCCTTGGAGTCATTTCCCAAGATGTAGGAAAGTGACAGGAATTTCCCAAAGCTTACGTTAGGTCCACATTTTTTTCCCCACCATGAACGTGTTCTCTTTCCTCTTTCTCCCATGTAGCACCAGCAGCCACAGTGTCCAACAAGGTGTTTCCCAAATTAGCTGTGGGCAAAGGGCTGCTTATTGCTAGTTTTTAATTGATGCCCTTTCATCCTTATATTAGAAGAGACATTGAGCAGTGATTCCTTATTTACCTTCTTCAAACTGTTCATGGCTTAACAGGCCTTTATCATATTCTTCCCAGCACTGAGTGAGGGCTAAGAGGATATGTGGCAAGAGATGCCTATGTTTGGTGATATGATACTGGTATTAACCTGCAGGAATTTGAGCGTGAATGTGAGCATTTGCTATCTCTGTCCCCTCACTCACAAGTTGTTTGGTCTTCATTCTACCTTTTACTCCCAGAGTAACTTCCATCTGTTTGGGGGATGTGGAGAGGAAGAAATGAATTTTACGACTTACAGTCCTTACAGCAAAGGACAGTTGAGATTTGGATTGATCTTAGGTTAGCAAAAAATCCACATCACTTTATTTTTAGATAGCCTTATTTTTGTTTCTCTAGATTTTCAGTGTTGGGGTGAAATTATTATAATTTCCACACTATCAGAAATAATTCATGTACTCAAACTCTCGCCTCATGTGTGGGACTTACACTTAACAACAAAATTATCTTTTTCTTAAACCTGCTTCTACATTTCCATTCTAAGTTTGTGTGTGTGTGTGTGTTAGTTTTTTGTTTGGTTGTTTGGTTTTGTTTTTTTCCTTTTTAAAGAAATTCTAATTTTCAACAACTTCCCATATTTTATTTTCAAGGGCTGGGCGCTGTCGGCCTGGAGTCTGTTTTCGTCTCTTCAGCAGGCTCCGATTTCAGAACATGTTGGAATTTCAGACTCCAGAACTTCTAAGAATGCCACTTCAGGTGCATGTTCAGTTAGAAATTATAACTTTTGAAATATGTATTATCAACAAACCATACTATGAACTCCAAAAAAGTGGTTGGCTCCCCACCCCTCACCCCCAATTCTTAACAATCTTTTTTTTTTTTTGCTTTTTAACTTGCAGGAGCTTTGTTTGCACACAAAACTTCTGGCTCCAATTAATTGTCCAATTGTTGACTTTCTTACAAAAGCTCCTGATCCTCCACCAGCTTTAATTGTGAGAAATGCTGTGCAAATGCTTAAGGTCAGCAAAGCAATAGATTTAGATGGAAATTTTATTTGATTCTATATTTGTGGTGTGGCAACATATCTTACTGAGTTTTGTTTGTACTGAGGCTGTTGTTCAGTTACTCAAGGATGCTTTGAGTTTTTGTGTGTGGTCTATTTTCATTTTGTGTGTGTGTATGTATTTTTCCTTGTTAAGGGAAGAGAGTGCTTAAAAATCTTGTCTGAAACTGTTAAGAGTTTGACTTGCTTTCTTAGCATTTGGGAACAAGTCTAGTTAATGTCCAATATTCACATCCTTTCTGCTTTTATTGTAAATTAATTTTGTCCACTTTCCTCCTCCTCACCCCCCCCCCCCTTTTTTTTTTTTTTTTTAAACAGACAATAGATGCCATGGACCCTTGGGAAGATCTCACTGAACTTGGTTATCATCTCACTGAATTACCAGTAGAGCCACACCTTGGTAAAATGGTGGTGTATGCTGTTGTTCTGAAGTGCCTGGATCCTATTCTTACTATTGCTTGCAGTCTTGCATATCGAGACCCTTTTGTCCTACCTACACTGGCCTCTCAAAAGCGTGCAGCCATGCTGTGTAGAAAACGTTTTACTGCAGGAACATTTAGTGACCATATGGCGCTTCTCAGGGCTTTCCAGGTACTATTTCATCTTCAGAAAGAGTACAATCACAGTAGATCACATATCAAAGTAAATGATGTACCAGTCAAGTTGGATGTAGAATGATAGACTATGATTAAGTCCTTGGAGAAGAAACTTAATTTTTGCCTAGTGGCTTTCCTGTATATTGGACTTGTAAATTTGTGAGGGTTGTCAGATTTTTTTTTATATTTTCAAATATGGTTAAATTCTGAATGTTCCAACAAGGTGCCACTTTATCCTGCTACACTGAAAACTTAAAATGATCTTAACTTAATGATCTTTATAATAACTTAATAGAGTGATCTTATAATAACTTAACGTAACGATCATTATGTTAATTTAGGGAATGGGTAAAGAGAATCTAGGACTTAACCAGTCCTTCTTTCTTTCAGAATGATTTTTGCCTTCATTTTATTGACATAAATGTCATTTTTTTAAAGTACATTTTTTAAATTTTAGCTAATCAAATTAATAGGCAAATGCAGAAAAATATTCTTTACAGGCATGGCAGAAGGCACGCAGTGATGGCTGGGAGAGAGCCTTCTGTGAAAAGAACTTCCTGTCTCAAGCCACGATGGAAATCATTGTTGGAATGAGAACACAGTTGCTTGGCCAGCTTAGAGCCTCAGGTAAATAGCTTGGAAAAAATTTTAACATAGTTTTGGAGTCAAGTGTATACCTAGTACAAGTTTATACACATTGTAACAAGAATAGTGTCCCCTGTTGTCCTTTTCCTTCCTTAATTTGAAACAGACCAGTACACATTCATGCTGGGCGTAGTGCAGATGGTAGGGTGAGGAAGTGTGGCTGGGAGACAGCTGGTCTTAACTGAAAGCGCCCTGATTATTCTACATACCGCTGGCTTTCAGTGTGAGATATGTTTCCTTGGATTTTTACGTTCGAATAAATTATTTCCATAGGAAATGTCTTTGTGTTGTAGAGAGTAATTCTGTTCTATGTTAGTATAAAACCCCTTATCAGGAAGGATTTCAGTATAATGATTGCTTCTTGGTGCTGTTAAGGTTGGCAGTGGTGAAAAATGCAACAAATTTGTAGTTTATTTCACTTTTTTTTTCAAATTCCTTTTGAGAAGCAAAAAAGTAGGTCTTAAATGCAAGCAAATGTAACACATTTTTGTCTTCTTCCTTCAGGTTTTGTTAGAGCCAGAGGAGGAGCCGATATTAGAGATGTTAATACTAACTCTGAAAACTGGGCTGTAGTTAAAGCTGCCTTAGTGGCTGGGATGTATCCCAATCTAGTGCATGTAGACAGAGAAAACCTGGTTTTGACTGGACCAAAGGAGAAGAAAGTGCGATTTCATCCTACCTCTGTTCTTAGTCAACCTGAGTATAAAAAGGTAAAATCACTTTGAATTTATAGCTCACAAAAAAGAGCACTATACTCTATCAAATGCTTTAGAAATGTCTCTTCATAGTTGTCAGTACTTCAAAAGCAGCATGTGCATTAAACACTACATTTTTAGAAAATATTTTTCCTGGCAGTTGATAAAATAAAGAATTGGAGTTGGTTTATTTTTCCAATATTATTTCATCAAAACTTATTTCATTTAGTCCTCCTTCTGGATGGAATGAGATAAAATGGTAAAAAACCCTGTAGTTGTGAAACTGTTTTAAAGACATAACAATCCCTGCTCATAATAGCAGGAAGAAGGTCTGCTCTGAAGCTGATTTTTTTTTTTTTTTTTTTAGATCCTTTTTTTAAAGCAAAAGATTTTGTTTCAAGGTAGTAGGGTAATTTGTGAGTCTGATTGAATTCTCTCTTGCTATTTTATTTTGTGTGTAAGTTTATGTTTATGTATTTATTTCTACATACATAAAATAAGAAATATGTTAAAATTTGTTGTAATTACAAATAGAGGGTGAAATAACCTAGTCTTATTTGCTCTTGCACAGATTCCCCCAGCAAATGGGCAAGCTGCAGCCATTCAGGCACTCCCTACAGACTGGCTTATATATGATGAAATGATGAGAGCTCACAGGATAGCAAATATTAGATGCTGTTCTGTTGTAACACCTGTCACTGTGTCACTCTTCTGTGGACCAGCTAGATTGCCAAGTAATGCTTTGCAGGAACCTTCATCCTTTCGAGGTATAGTGGGGTTTGGATTTGGAATGTTTCCATTGGTGTATACTAGTATGAGATATGGAAGGCTTATTTTTCAAGAATATTTAATGCATATATTGGCTACTTGTCGTGGTTTAGCCCCAGCCAGCAACTAAGCACCACCCAGCCACTCGCTCGCTCCCCCCGCCCCAGTGGGATGGGGGAGAGAATCGGAAGGGCCAAAGTAAGAAAACTCGTGGGTTGAGGTAAGAACAGTTTAATAATTAAAATAAAACAGTAATAGTAATAATAATAATCATAACAATAATAATGAAAAGGAAAATAACGAGAGAGAGAGAAGATAGAGAGGCGAAACCTTGGGAGTGGGGGAAAAAACCAAGCAACAGGTGAAGCAGCCACTCGCCACCCCCTGACCGACACTTCCAGTCCCTGAGCCGCGATCACTGCTTCCCCTGGCCAACTCCCCCCAGTTAGTTTACTGGGCATGACGTCCTGTGATATGGCATATCCCTTTGGCCAGTTTGGATCAGCTGTCTTGGCTGTGCCCCCTCCCCTCCTGGCTTCTTGTGTGTTTGGCAGAGCATGGGAGGCTGGAAAAGTCCTTGACTAGTGTAAGCACTGCCTAGCAACAACTAAAACATCAGTGTGTTATCAACATTATTCTCATACTAAGTCCAAAACGCAGCACTATACCAGCTACAGTGAAGAAAATGAACTCTATCCCACCTAAAACCATGACACTACTTCTTAAAACAACAGAGTTATAGTTCCTTTAGCTGTTCAAGAATAATTTATAAGTTCTGTAATAAATATCTGTTTTGTGAATCCTTATTGATGCATGTCCATAAATTACACTTATACAGTTCCAAAGTTTCAGAAATTACAGTATAGTTTGTAATGAAATAAAAAAAGACAATACTAATGCTGAAAAGTGTAGTATGTATGTTTTTTTCTTCAGACTAGTTTATCTGATACTTTGAACCAGATTATTCAAACTGAATAATTTAGAAACTATCAATATGGCAAATACTCACATTGCTTCCAGCTGGAACATGCATTTTAAAGATTATTTTCTACTGATGATTTTTAATGACAATTAGCTATACTCTTAACTAGAAGTAATAGGGAATGTATAGAAATTTCCTTTCTTTTAATTTAAATGGAGTGCTGTTACCCTTAAAATAGTGTTTATATTGATGGCATTTAAAAAAAAAAATCAGAATCCTACTTAATAGCCAAATGTATATATAATTTATTTTTTCTTAATGGGTCTTTAAATCTACTGTTTTACTAGGAAACAAAGCCTAGAGCAATGTGTGGTTTTGCAAACAGCTTCAGGCAAAAGTTTGATAATGGCTTGTTGATATTGACGAAGGTACCGGAGTGAGGCAGATCACATCAGTACAGGTGCTTGCAGAGCAGGGCCCTCAGCAGGTCTGGATACTTGAGTTTTGCTAACTGAAGCAAAGAATTCTCACTGAGCTGCATTTGCTGAAAATAAAAGTGGTTTTACAAATGTTTACATTTTAAAATAAAATTTAGAAGGAAAATTAGTTTATTTCTGGTAATACAGCAGTATTCAGTTTCTTGTATGTAAGTGGAAATAATATAGAAATGTTAATACACCTTTTATATTTAATTCAGGGGATGGGGTATCTAATGATAACAGTGATAGTGAGATGGAGGACAAAACAACTGCTAATTTGGCACTACTGAAGCTAGATGAATGGCTCCATCTCAAACTGGACCCTGAAGTAAGTAATGTATCACTTCAATGCTTGTTTCTTGTAGAAGGATATTTATGTCCTATCTTCCTAAAAAGATTTCTGAAACATTTGGGTAACCAAGAATTTTCTGTAAGAATGGCTGTCATGGTCCATTTGGGTCTCTCAAATTTACAGGATGATATACTCTGTGATTTAACCTTTATTTCATGAGCTTATTAAGAAATACAACAAACAAACAGAGGCTCAATCCCTTTTGCCCAGACTAGTCTATCACGTAAATTCACTTATTCACCATTCAAGTTGTAAAGTTTCATAACTTGTAACCCGTTAACTCTCAATTCGTGCACCTATGAGCAAAAAGAAAAAAAGAATTAGTTACCTAGCCAATGGTGAGAGTGCTCATCCTTCTTCCTCTGTCATGGTGCGGGTGTCCCCTGTATCACACCAGGAAGCAGGAAAGCCTCAGCAGTCCAGCTGCTGTTGGATCCTCTTCAGAAGCTTTTTGGGTAAGCTGATGTTTTATACCCTCGAGGAAAAACGTAAGGTACCCTTACCTGTCCCATCTAATTTTTCTTAGTCTTTAACAGAGTTGAAATCCGTTACAGGCTGCTGGTTTGCTGTTGCAACTCAGACAGAAGTGGCATAACTTGTTTCTGCGTCGTATGCGAGCTCCTTCTAAACCATGGTCTCAAGTTGATGAAACAATTGTAAGAGCAGTTACAGGTATTCTAACTAGTGAAGAACAGGCTGCAGGTTTGCAGCAGCCTACAGGAATTGGTCAGAGACCAAGACCTATGACTTCTGAAGAACTTCCTATAGCATCTACATGGAGGTCAACCAACAGTAGAAAAAGCTCAGCAGAAACTGAATTCTCTGATGACTCCTCTAATGCTGAGAAGTAAGCTTTTGAGATCTTCTAGAGACTGTAGGTTGTAATTTATTTAGCTATAAAAGCATCACTTGAATTTCTGCTAGTAATAAAAAGGGAGAAGCAATAGAAATACAGTTGAAAGCATTGATAACTGTCCTGTGTTGCATTGTAGTTGTGATTTCATTGAGAAGTATTTCGTATGTCTGCCTGCTGTTTGAGAGAGCAGTCAGGAATATTGTCCGTGAACTGTGATCTCTGGGAATTAGCAGAAGAGCATTCCTAGCATTCAAAAACAATGCATGATCAGTACTTTTTTAGTTAGTGTTTAATATGTTTTGGAATTATTGTAATATATATGGTCATGCAGTATGCTGACATGGAGATATAAATTGTTCTGTGACTGCTTATGAAAACCCTGGTATGTCTTGTGTCTACCTTTACTTTTTAGAGTTTTGATGAAATCTACACGTCCCGCATTTCAACAGCCAAAGAAATACAAAGAAAAAAATGTTTTGCACTCCAAACGAACTTCAGATGACAGGTCAGATCAATCATCAGGGAAGTCTACAGACAGCAGTAGCTATCCTAGCCCCTGTGCTAGTCCTTCTCCGGTATCTGGAAAGGTAGAGTTCTTGTAAACAAACTACCCCACTCTTCAAAATTAATAGAATTTTAGAAATAAATTTGCTGATACCTTACAGCAACTATCAGGTATTATACTGATAAATTAAGAACCTAACTTAGATTTTCATTTTTAACAGCTGCATAATACTTACTCCTTTCTGGAACTTAAAATCTAGATTAAATATCCCTGTTACACTGATTTAAAACAGTAAAAATATTTTTCTTTGCAGACTGCTGAGGTAGAGCTATCCACAGTAGAAAAAATTGTGGTCTATTTTTTTGTTTTTGTTTTTTTTTTATACTTGATATGATAGCCAGTGAAGGTGTTTTTTTTTTTTAATAAATTAGTATGCACTAGTACATGCACTTCTGAATTCTTTGGATTCTGCCTGTTTCTGTAATAGCATACATGGATACTGATTCTCTTTAAGTTTTGTGTTAACTGCCTTATTATGACTGCTTGCTTTTTTAATGATGGTTATTTTAACAAAGCACACATTTTTAATGAGGTTACTGGCATAATTCTCTCTATGTACTTGAATAGTAAACTGCAGTAATATTAAACAGATCACTGAGAGGAAAACCCATTGTTCCTCTAGGCACAACTTATTGGAGGATTTAATAAATCCTCTTAAGTCTTTCATTTTTAAATTCAGCTGATGTAAGAGGGGGAAAACTTATGTTTCCTGAAGGTGGAAATGTGAGTAGTGTGCTTCAGGCTACAGTCCAGAATGATTAATTTTGTGTCATCTGAAGGTGGGTCAGACTTCAAAGAACTGTAATTAATCATTTGACTGTTTAGGCCTGTTCTGGTTTACTTGTTTGCTGCCTCTAATGAATGAATTATTATTTTGGAAAGTGCTTAAAAAACATAAAATAGATGTGAAATACATTTCAAAACCAATTCAGACAGTTCCAGCTGATAGATTATGTGTTTCTTGTAGATTCTGGGGGAGGAGGGCAGGAGCACAGTCAAGGGATTTCTGTCTTTATATGTGTAAAACTTCAGAATGAAAGCCTGGTTTGTTTTATTGTAGCTTAATTTAATTTAATTTTTCCAGGGTTCCAAATCTCCTTCACCAAGACCAAATATGCCAGTTCGGTATATTATAATGAAAAGTAGCAACTTGCAAAACATTGATATTTCTCAACAGAAGGGTATATGGTCTACTACGCCAAGTAATGAACGAAAACTAAATAGAGCCTTTTGGGAGAGCAGCATGGTTTACTTAATATTTTCTGTTCAAGGGTCTGGACACTTTCAGGTGAGTCTTTAGTTAATAGTAAATATTAGCTTTGGTTGATGGTTTAGGAGAGCGCAGCAAATAACTAAGTGTAGTATGGAGGTTTTTGCTTATGACTTCTGTCCTTCTAATAAGTAGAGCAGCAATGAAATGTATCTGGTTGCTGAGGAGAGAGTACTTCATTCTTCTCTTAAATATGCCCTTTTGCCTAACTCGGTTTGTCACTCAAAGGCTAAGACTGAATTGCCTCCAAACATCTTGAGTCAAAATAATGTTTATATCCTACAT
Source organism: Morus bassanus (assembly GCA_031468815.1). NCBI lineage: Eukaryota > Metazoa > Chordata > Aves > Suliformes > Sulidae > Morus > Morus bassanus. The sequence goes on along the minus strand of CM062600.1, from coordinate 23,995,887 downwards.
TAATCGTTTAAAATAACAACAAAACAGAAAACCCAAATAAATCCAAATAAAGCAGGGGATTGCTACTCTTTTCTCCGCATGCCAAAATAAATATTGTAAGTGTTTAATTAAGCAGTTATAATCCAATCACAACTTTCTAAAGCCAGGTAACTCATAGATATCTTTATTACAAATTTTAATGAGATCTGTTTTGCCTGAACTGTAATTTCTAAAAGTTAGGAAGCTGGAAAGTCATGGCCATGATTCTTCCAGAGCTGTGTCTTGACTTCAGGTTTAGCAAAGTATTTGTCAAGAATTTGGTGACAAATTTGTAGCTAATTTGAAGTTAAAGACTTGACCTGGTAGTGCAAAGGTGCAGGTTAGGTGTGTTGTAGAGAGGGCTAAGCTCAGTTGTTCCAGGTAAAGAAAGTTGAACTTCCCTCTTTATATATAAACTATTCATAAAAGTCAGATAAAAATCTTATGAACTAGCCCAAGCACAGCTGTCTTGGCAATACCACTGAAGGATTAAGGTGAGATATACATATGATGATTTGGCAAATGCAGATGTAATATTGGAAAGTAATTTTCAGTGTGCCAGTTGATACTGAAAATGGTCTGTTATATTGTTGGTCTTGGTCAAGGAAGCTGGGAGGGAAGACATGCTGAAGTCAGAAGTGTAGATGGTTGATGTTGCCTTGCCCTTCCAGTTTTGACAATGCACTGGATACTCATGGGGATATGAGATTAACATTCCTATTAATATTCTCTTGTACCAAGTGTCTCTTTACTTTCCACCTTTATTTTTCCCCTCTTCCTTTTATTAATTTCCATTTAAGTCTGGCTTGAGCTATCTAGGACTGCATGTCTTAAAACAGCAGTGCATGCTGGTAAGTTGTGTACTTGGACGCCTAAATCATAACTGGCATAAATTTGCCTGAATAGTTGATAAGTTGGGTGTGTGGTGGTTTGGTTTGTGGGTTTTTTTGTTTGTTTTTGGTTGGTTTGGTTTTGTTTGATTTGGTGTGTGGGCAAGTAGGGGGTATCCTTAAATAAGTTAGAAGCAATCTTTGATTTGGGGTTTCTTTCATTTTCTTTCTGAGTACTTGTCTTGTTGGAATTTCTTCCTGGTTGTTGAAGAAGATAATAAAAGCAACTTTGACTTCTTTCTTTGAAGAACAGCTACACTCTCTTAATTCTATGTGAAAGTTTGCTAACATAGAGGGAATATGGGAAGGAAGAAATGGATTTCTGTGAAAAATATCTACAACTGACAAGGAATAGCTAATGGGCTATTATGTAGTAGAACATTCATCTTGATTCCTTATGCTTCAAATGTTTTTACAGCTACCGTTTCAACCTCTGATACAAAGCTTAAAAAGACTTTTAATGGTAATTGTGAGAGATTAATTGAGAGATGTTCTCTGTGGTCAAACTCTCAGAAGGCATATTTGAAGTGGAAAAACAAGTGATACATCTTTTAACTTTCTAGATGTAAACATTTTAAAAGATCCGGCTTCATGGGGGAGAGTGTATGAATCATTTTGAAACTAATTTGAAAGTTTCATATGAGGTCCAGTCATTTATTTAATTCCAGTGTCAGCAGATACGCCCTAATTATGTCTTTCCTTTCATATTTCAATATTTGCTCCAGGGTTTTGGTAGAATGGCTTCAGAGATAGGGTGTGAGAAAAGTCAAGACTGGGGATCTCCTAGTTTTGGAGGTGTATTTAAGGTGGAGTGGATCCGAAAAGACAGCATTCCTTTTCAGTTTGCACACCATTTGCTCAACCCTTGGAACGACAATAAGAAAGTACAAATAAGCAGAGATGGCCAGGTAATGTTGTTGTCTTCTAAAATCTTCTTTACTTGGTAGAACTGTGCATTGTTATTAGCTTGGATGCTTCCAAAAAGAAAAGCTGTTTGGAATGCGTAATTTTGGTTCTGGAGATTTGTTCCCTGCTTGGTTCAGATTTTTCTCCTGAGATAGTCTGTCACACCCAAATAGCTGTTCATGGTTATAGCTTTGAGTTTCCTGTAAAGACTGAAGAGAATCTTGAGATTTGAGGTAAAATGAAGCTTAGGACAGTTCTTCAATCTGTTAAAGCTAAATGCAGCTACAAAAAGCTGGAAGAGAATTGGCACAAGAATTCTCTGTGGCAGTTTCTGTATTCTCTCCAGTCCCCTCCCAAAATATCTTCTTGATACAAGACTCCAGAGCTAAACTTTTTGTATCATCTTCTCACTACTTCCCCAAAGCCTCTCCAGTTGTAAGAATGAGGAAGAAAACGTAGCACATGATGGAGTTAACAGTGCTTCTGTTTTAAGTGGTTCTAAAGACCTAAAGAATCATAATGATCTTAAAAACAACTGGTTTATATTAATGTCTGTGATTCCACCAAGAGCCACTGTATTACCTGTGACCTGCCCTTCCACATCCCCCATGACACTTGATGGAATTAAACTTAAAAGATGTGGAGATAAAGATCTTTAGTTAATAAGTGACCTGTGGAAGGTACAAATTACATGGTGCATGTGTTCTTGTATGTGGTGGTGGTGTGTTCACTCAGAATTCTTCTCTTAAGAACTGACGTCTTACTGTGACTGAAGAAAGCCCCAAACAACCTGTAGGCCAGGGTTGCTTATGAAAGTTTTTATCTCTTCTTGAGCCCTAGTAAAAAACCCTTCCTGTGTGAGGAGTTCTAATGTATGTCTCAATAGCAAAAGGAATGAGCTCTTTCAGAAGGACTGAAAGCAATCACAAGTAGCTTAATCTAACAATTTTGTTATAAATAGTTTCTATATGTCCAATAGTAGCAGCACAAATAACTTCTCTAATTTCCTTCTCATTTCTAGGAGCTGGAACCACAAGTTGGAGAGCAGTTGCTACAGCTTTGGGACCGTATTCCTTTGGCAGGAAAAAACTCAACTGATTGAGCATGCCAAGTAATGTGATAGAGGTAGTTATTTCATGCATTATTTGCTGGTTTTATGACAGAGGAAAAGCTATCTATAAACAATGTATCATTACAGTACTGTCTTTTCTTTGTAGTTTGTGGAAGAACAGGTACACTTAGTACTAAATATTCTCTTCCTTTTGACTTTTTTTTTTTTAGCTGTGGTTGTTGAAACATCAGCTAAGAACCACTAAAAACTGCAGCGTGCCTACAATATAAAGATGAGGAAGGAGGCAGTGCAACAACCTCCTGAAGTTGGTAGTCTTGCTGTGCAGCTAGTAGTGGAAAAATAAGAGGGAATTATGTTGGTTTCATTATTTCTTTGTCTTAACAAATGTCATAACATTATTCACCAGCCTGTTTTTGACTGAATTATTTTTCTACACTAATGTGCAGCTGATGTTTAAAAACATGGTTAAGTTCAAAACTAAGTTTGAAACAATGGACGATGTATAAGTTGTTCGTGGGTTTAAAATAGCACAGCAGACAGTTTAAATATACAGTTTACATTTAAAGCTTTTTCAACACAGTAAAATATATGAGTGAAACCAGTGTAATATTAATTAATCAATCCTGCAGTTTGTGTAAAATAAATAAATTGAGACTAGATGTCTCCAAATATATTGGAAGGTTCCATAAGTATTTGTTGAACTTCTGTATGCATGGTGTAAGAGAGGAGGATATATTCATACAAACAACTGGGCAGCTGGAGAATGTAAAACTTTAATTTAAATACATAAGTGAAAGGAGTATGAGACCTTTGAGAGTGGATTGGTCCAGAGGTGTTTCCAGTTTCAGTTATTTTTCACCTTTAAAAGGTACTCACATTTTGGCAAGCTGAAAGAGTCTTTCAGAGACCTGCTGCCAAATGGTACTCTGATACTTCACTAACTTGGGCATTATTAGAAGATTTTTATTTCCTTCAAAAAAAAAAAGTTACTAGTATAACTTTCTTCATCTTTCACTGTATTCTTCTTACTTTCTTTCTATATCTCTTTCAGTTTCTTTCTCCTTCTATACTACTGTTTTGTTTTATTGAGCTTCTCCTTAGTCATACTATAAGGCTGGTATAAATTCAGTCTGCTTGCTGTCAGCACTACATTTGTGGTCATTCTTAGATTGAAATGAGAGTTTTTCTGCTTGTGAGCCTGTACTTAGGTTTTTCATACCTGCTAAGATTATTCGCACAGTTCAGAGTATGCTTTGTATTCATTCTTGCATTCTGTGTAGTGACTTCCATACATAAACAGTCGGTTTTGCCTTTGCAAGACTAACTGGGTCCTTGTAAGGCTAATATTGCCTAATATGGTATTTCTGGAGACAGTGCATACAACGGAGCTGTGAGGCTGGTATTGATTTATATGATACTTCCAGGCCAGTGCCCACAAAGGCATGTAGGGTGGTATTGCCTTATACAGGATTCCCAGGCCCCATGGACACCAAGGACAGAGCTGGCACAAAGGGGAGCAGAGGTGGGGTGTGATGTTTGGTTAACAAGCCCAAATAGTGTCTCTGCTGCTCCATGATAAAAACGACAGTCCAGCCAAAGAATTAGCATTCCCCAGGGTTGTTGGCAGGTCTGGGTCACTTGTCCGGAGAAGAGGTCGTGCCCTGCTGCCTGCCTGACAACCACGGTCATGTAAGTCTTTACATGCCCCCATGTTAGGTCTAGCCCAGTCTTGGTGAATTACTTAACTTGCTGTTGTTATGACCCAGGTAATTGTACTACTGATCTGTATTTTTTCATGTACTCTTATTTAGAGATAAACAGTTTATCCCTGAAGCTGTTGGTTTGGTGTCTTGTTACCATATCCTGAACTTATAACTTGTCAGGGCTGCCTTAAGCCCTTACACTCTTGTGTTAGAAGTGGGATATGGTACACTGCATCATGACCAGCCCTGACCCTGTAGTGGATGCCTTAGCTGATTATTTTGGAACCTTGCCCTGTGTGCAGACATCAGATTCTCCTTTGTTTGGAGAAAGTCAGAAAGACAGAAACACAAAGGGAGAGTTACCCTGCTCATATCTCTTAGCTCATTGCCTTAGAGATAGAGTAGCATTTGAAAGCAAGCCAAGCCCAAGCTGACTACCTATGAAAAGAACTGGCCCACACCCAGCAGGATGCTGCAGCTGCAATAGAGGAGGAGGCTCTAGCCCCTGCCTGTGCTAAAAGCTATCAGGCTAATATGGAGAAACTAGAGCAGTGCATGGTCCCCCATGTAGCAGGATCTGTCTGGGAAAAACTTGACCGTCCTCTGGAAGCTGTGGAAAATGTAGTATCTTTATGTAGAGACCCAAAAGACAGGGATGATACTTGATCTGATTCAGATTCAGACAATGCTGTGTGAAATTCCTCCATTCCTGAAGATTTAGTAATCTGACCAGTTCTTAGAAGAGACTATGATGCTACTGGAGATATGACAGGTGCCTCTACATGCTCTTTCATGAGCACAGACCTAGCCAAACTAAGCGGGTGCTATCACAAATCTGTTACTGTGGATTATTTAACCTGGCTTGCAAATATGTTATGTGATGGGGGGGATACCACCTGACTTACAGACTGAAAAGCCTGGAGACTCATGTCTGGGTCTGGGATCCAGCCGCAGCTTCCAGCAGGAAGTGCAGGCACTGTCTTCTGGGCAGCACTAGCATATATTCAGAGAAGTACCCCAAGATGACTGATGATTGGCCCTGGCTATTCCCTGGAATAGCATCGATCTGGAATTGAGCATCACTAGGCTGGTTATCAGTCATGCTTTAGAAGTAGCCCCTGTGGCAGAGGAAGACCCATGTGGACATCGTCCCATGTAGCCCACTGTTGCCCACTAATGAAAAAGAGTCCTGGCCCACTTAGAGCCCATTAAAAGTCAATAGACACTGGCCTTACAGGCACAGCACCCAGCCCCGCATGGGCCCAGCTCCTACAAAAGGTAGTTTCTGTTGTGCCCATTCATACCTTGTGTTCAGATAGTTAAAAATGCCCCTAAGCGTGTGTAAAGAGGGGGAGTGCGCAGGAGCTAGTTATGTATTGAAATGCTTTTAAATACACTTGAAACTGCTTTCCTCTTCTCATTTGTCAGTGTTTTCATGGCGATCAGACTTCATACAGTTGGTTTCATTTGAGCAGATATTTTAGCAAGTATTCTAAAACAAGGTTCACATGATTTTACTTGTTTCACATGTCTTTGTTTTAATGATTTTAATGCTGACAAAACTAAGATAAATCCATGCTGATGGTGTGGACAGTTAATGTGATCTTTTTGGTTCTAATAAGCTGAAAATTCGTTCAGTTGTACTCTGTCTTCCTTTCCTGTTTGTGTTTTCTGTTTTCTCTCCTTTTCCCCTCAAGTTGCACATAACTTCATGGATAACTTCATGCATTCAGGATTGCTGTTAACATCTTAACTCAGGAAAGACCGTATCAGAGATGAGTAGTGTCTAGAGAACAGACCAAGGGGACTTTTTTTGAAGGTACTGAAGGATCAAAAGTTCATCTGTAAGGAGATAATGACAGTGGTTTTTAAACTATGATGATGATTTTAAAAAAAAAAAAGCATCTTACCTCTGATCTCTCTAATTGTACGCTCAGTGCCACAGTGTGTCAGTGCTACCTAGTGAATTCTGAGGCCACCTTTACATGACAGAGTGAACCAGTAGTTGCTGCTGGTCGTCCTTGGGACTTCTGTCATTCAGCAACAATAACAGATGGTCTGTAAAACTGAAGGTAAATGCTTTTTCCATAAACAGCAATACTGCAACTTGTCTATGCCACGGTCTGCAAGGAGCGTCATATAGTATATTTTATATCTATAGTAGATTTAACTGTTTTCATAATTGAACTAAATTACTAGAAGAGGTTATTTTGAATGAAAGAACACTGAACAACACGATGCATAGGAATCTTGTTTTGCTGTGCAAAGTAATTTTGAGAAATACATTATTTGTAAATAAAAATACATGTTCTGTCATCCCTTTTTCAATGTGCTGTCATTCCCTTTTCAGTCTGAAATGAACAACTGTTTCTTGGTAATAGCACAGTAATACACATTTCTGAATTGCAGCTTTCAATAAATCAGCATAAATTATTTTTGAGTGAGTCTGGCTGAATAGTCTACAATAAAATATTCCACTCTTGAAACTCAGAGGAAAGTGACCTTGTTTTCCTCATGTAACCTTTTATTTTCTGCATTGTCATCCATACAAATTTTTCTAGGTTTCATCCAGTGAAAATTATGGTGTCTTTATGGCCAGACATTACTTCAGTTAAATCCACGCAAAATGTCTGTATGCTTATTTCACTGTGCAGCAATGATTTTTCTGATGGCTCTTTCCTATTGAGAATAGTTGAATAGCAGAATCCTCTGCTCTGGTTTCATGTTATGTCTGTAAAACGACCACTTTGAACGTTTTGGAAAAGCGCTCTTTGGAGCCATCAAAGCACTTTTCAGTTTCCTGACCCTGTGTACTGACATTCTTTGTTTTCACTCTGCTCTTTGCATCACCCTGGTCTCCAAAGAGAGAGTTATCTTGGTAGCCATGTGTGTGATGATACCAGCAGTATCATCAGTGTGTGGAAGAACTCCAGCGCTGTGGCTCTGTGGGTGTCTCTCAGAATCCTGGTAATCTGCCTGATAATGACTGAATGTGATTATACCTGAAGTGAAAAATAAAGCATCATGAAGGGTAAGGAGGTGAATCTATCTGAAAAATACCACGGCAGCAACAACACGAGATTCACAGAATCCTTGTTTCTATGATGACACGTGGGACAAATGGCCCGTCACCATCTTCTGTGCAACAGTAAAAATCCCAGCTTGGAGGTTGTCAACCTAAAGTTGATTTACTCTGCTTTAGAGTAAAAAGTTCTTGCAAACTAGACAGTTGTCCATAAACACTGGAGTGAGGAGGAAGAAAACAAATAGTGTTATGGATGACATCTGCAGGTTTGCAAAGTCTGTTCATACATGACCAAAGTTTATCTGAGCAGTGCTGATCCAGGACAACTCCAGTCATGTTCCTCAAGACTGTAGATAGGAGCTTTGCCAGTGGCTCATGTGCGAAAGTGCTGAGGTGTGTGGCCTCCTCAGGGTCATATTTCTGCAAATAAGGTAAAGGTGGCAAGCTGTTTTGCTACAGATGGATCTTTAGTTCCTAGAGAAAGGAACTAAAATAAGTTTGTTAAATATTTTATAGCGTAGAATTTCTTATTTGTTGCAACTATTTCTTTCAATATTTGCTTTTCTGTATTTTTTTTTGCTACTATTGAACTGGTATAATGTCTCCTCCATCATCACAACATCTACAAAGACATTTCCTCCAGTGCCTGTGGGTTAAATTTCTACTATGGAATTTTCTGCAGCTTCCATTTAAATGCCTGATACTGGCTGTTGTCAAAATGAAATCATAGCTCACACCTGGCAGGCCAATTTCTCTGGGTTGTGGTTGGATCAGTTCGTAGTTACCCCTAGGTGCTTTGTCTTTAAAGTGAATTAGAGTGGTTTCTGCAGGTACTCAATTTTTTTCTTTTTTTTTTCTTTTCTTTTTTTTCTCATATGGAGCTGAAGTTGATTGTTCCAGAGCAGCCACTTTCTAGATGTATTCAGTTACTGCTTTTACTATCTGAATAATATTAGCAGTTTGTCTCCTGTTGCTCTACATCTTTCTACTCGCACTTAGCTGCACCGTTTCCTTCCCTGAGGATTATGCTATGTTGCTTTCAGCCATCATTGCTGCTATATTGCTGCTATCTTTGTTGCATCTTCTAATAGGTATCACAGTGCAGAAAGTAGGTAATGCTGCTCTGGATTAAAAGCTGTTATGATTCTTTTGGCAGCTGGTGAAAGGGTGTCACTAAAAAAGTATAGGTCAGTTTAAAGACAAAGCAGACTGAGGGAATACCTTGCATCATGTTAAGAGACCAAAAAGTTAAGGGTCCTGAAAATATTAAAAAGCATGACACATAATTGAATCAGGCAGTTCAGAAAAGAATTTTATATTTATTCATGTCAAGCCCAGAAGGAGTTTTAAAGTTAATTCCATACAGTGTGGGTGTGAAATTATTTTTTGCCTTGTGTTGTATAATGCACAGCTCTGAGATTCACAGCCTGATCTTGTAACTTTGTCTATGTGAGTGTGTATATTGCATTGTTGATGTATGAGCAAAGGTAGTAGCCTGAGGCTCTTAAATAATGTACCACTTCGTTCTCTCTATAGGGACTATCTGGTGAAGCCTAGTAGCAATCAAATAAGATTAAGGAACAAGATACAATTGTTAAAATTGCTCCTATATGAGGATGTTCTGGATGCTGGCAGAAACTCAGAGTGAAATTCTGTGGCACATGTAAAATAGATTTAATATCTTCTGCTCTTGTAAAACATGTTAATAATCTTTTTAAAAGCAAGCTGTGCAGAAAAGTGTACCGACTCTCTGTGGGCTGACAAGCTTGCTGTGACTTTTAGCTTATAGTGTGTCCTGTCAAAATAAGAGCACAAACTTTCCTTTTTTTTATTGTTTTCATGGCTCTGTTCAGATTAAGGAACTCTTTTTGTAGTCTTGCTTTTTGTATTACTTTAAGTGCAGTTAGTAATGAAGAAATCTGTCTTGCAACTCGGCAAGGGTAGCATTTCAGTGGCTGCTGCTTTCAGCAGCTTAGCTACTGCTAAGTTTTAATATGCCCTAAAACCATATTAAATGAGGTGTCATCGCTCTAAGGGAATTACTGTGCTCTATCCACAACTTCTTATGTGAAAAAGGGATATGCCCTTTTATTCTAGGGCAGGCCTAGGGACTTGATAAGAAGTACCAATCTAGAATGGAGAGAAAAGAGGGGCCACAGGACACCTTACAAACAGGCTTTGAAGCTTCCAAGAGACTCATGAACTCGTGCACTAGCTTATTTTCCTGGTTACCTACATTGTTTGAATTGAACTGATTAAAGTAATGTGTATATGGCATAGATTTCATGTGTGAATTTCTCTGGGTCTTCTGTCCTCAGAGGCACTGTGCAAATATGTTACAAAGGACTGTGTCCCAGCTTGGACATCAGAGGACTGCAGTAGCCAAATTTATATTGCTCTTCAGTCTGATGTTGAGGTATAGCTTAGCTACTTTGTTCTGCTTTCATTCCTCTTTAGAGCATTGAAGCTGGATGAGGTCAGAAAGTAATTAAAAATGGTGCCATGGTATATTTACCCAAGGGAGGTACACAGAGTCTGCTATTTTGTTTCCAGTACTCAAGTTCAAGAACTGCAGAAATGTGCTTTTGTCAGAATTGCAACTTAGTGGAAATGTACCAGTTTTCATTTAAAAGTCAGGACAATTTTGACTGAAGTCAAGAGATCACAGGCACCCTGTTTTAACACTGCTAGGAAAAGAAATATTGCTGGAAATGGAACCAAGGAAGCCTTTAACTTCACAGACACAGAATCAGTAAGTGGTGGAGCTCATATGTACTGAGGTTTGTTTTAATTGATGGTGCTCCACTCAGTAATGAACCAAACCAAGAAGAGATGCTGTCAGGTTTTGGTAAATGTGTACATGAGTTATAGGAAGTATTTGTGGGCTGAAAGGTCACACCTGTCTGCGTAAAGTATGGAAGGGTAAATAAAGTAGCTCTGTTATACTTGTATGAACATCAATACTACATGTTTTTTAGGTGAGAAGTTTCTTGAACTCTGAATGTGCCAAAGCTGTTGAATTGTTTGTGATATCCGTGGTGAGACACCAGATAAGTAGGGGTGATATGGAAGAAGCATTCACCTCGAAGGAGTATAAATACTAGTGTCATGAAAAATAAGGCTCTGAAGATCCTTCAGAGTGAAGCTAGGTGGTGCAGTTGGCTAGCATATGAGGTCTTGTCTGCTGGGGACTGTTTTACAACAAAACCTAGATTTATTAGCAGGTGCAAATGAAATGCCCTCTCCCTAGGAAAAGCAGTGAGTTATGGTAAGGAATTTGTGTAGTAGCCTGTTATACACAGATATCATTTATCATTCCCTTAGTCTATGGACCACCCCTGTAGAATGTCTGTAAAATATCCACAAATGTCCACAGAATGTCCACTGAGTTCATTTAGTCCATGACTTTGGGCTCCATCTATTATAACAGTCTTTTAGGGGAGGAGAGATGATGTGTATGTGGTGTTGGATTGTTGCATGCTGAAGTCAGTCCTTGTTCCATCACTGCTGCACTTTGATTGGTTTAATCAAAGTTCATTCTCCATTAATTTGGAAGATTCCTACTGTGATATCATTGATATGGCTTATAGCAACCACAGAAAAGATGACATACAATATTATATAGCAGTTAACATCATACCATTCAGTTCATTGGCTATTTTCACCCAAAATCAAATCCCCTTGACGCACACATCAAACTCCTCCATCCTCCTGCATTACCCACCAAGTGCATCCAGGTCCTCGAGCAAAAGCAATCCCACGAATGGGTTTGCCTTTGCCCAAGACAGGAATAACCCAGACTGTTTACCCCAGCATATTTTTTACATGCACTACAGGGACTTTATCCCCTTCCACAGTACGTAAGAGTTCTGACTGGGCAGGGCCAGCTCGATTGGCAGATCCCCTAGTGTTGACTAACCAGGTGGCTTTTGCTAAATGTGTATCCCAGTTTTTGAATGTCCCACCCCCCATTGCTCTCAGTGTAGTCTTTAACAGTCCATTGTATCGTTCAATTTTCCCAGAGGCTGGTGCATGACAGGGGATGTGATACACCCACTCAATGCCGTGCTCTTTGGCCCAGGTGTCTATGAGGTTATTTCGGAAATGAGTCCCGTTGTCTGACTCAATTCTTTCTGGGGTGCCATGTCGCCTTAAGACTTGTTTTTCAAAGCCCAGGATAGTGTTCCGGGTGGTGGCATGGGGCACGGGATATGTTTCCAGCCATCCGGTGGTTGCTTCCACCATTGTAAGCACATGGCGTTTGCCTTGGCGGGTTTGTGGCAGTGTGATATAATCAATCTGCCAGGCCTCCCCATATTTATACTTCAGCCATCGTCCTCCATACCACAGAGGTTTTATCCGCTTGGCTTGCTTGATTGCAGCGCATGTTTCACACTCATGGATGACCTGTGCAATAGTGTCCATGGTCAAGTCCACCCCTCGGTCGCGAGCCCTTCTGTATGTTGCAGCTCTTCCTTGATGGCCTGAGGTGTCATGGGCCCACCAAGCTATAAATAGTTCACCTTTATGCTGCCAGTCTAGATCTACTTGAGCCACTTCAATCTTAGCAGCCTGATCCACCTGTTGGTTGTTCTGATGTTCTTCAGTGGCCCGACTCTTGGGAACATGAGCATCCACATGACGTACCTTCACAACCAGGTTCTCCACCCGGGCAGCAATATCTTGCCACAATGCAGCAGCCCAGATGGGTTTGCCTCTGCGCTGCCAGTTGTTCTGCTTCCATTGCTGTAACCACCCCCACAGGGCATTTGTCACCATCCATGAGTCAGTATAGAGATAGAGCACTGGCCATTTTTCTCGTTCAGCTGCAGTGCCTCTTGTGGGGGTCTGAGTGGCCACAGCGCCTGTTGCTGGGGTTGGAGTAGCCTCAGTGCCTGTTGCTTTCTTTTTCTTTGTCTTCTTAGATCCAGAGGCCTTCTCTTCCCCTTGTGGGTACTGAATACTGTTGAACAGGGCTCGGTAGGCATGGGCCAGGCCCCAGCATGTTGCAGTGATTTGTGTCTCTCTGGAGTTGCCAAGGTGACAACAGACTTTCTCCAAATACTCTACTAGTTTTTCAGGATTCTGCACTTGTTCAGGGGTGAAGTCCCAAAACACTGGAGGTGCCCACCATCCTAGGTATTCGTCCATACTATCCCACATACCGTCCCACTCATGACTGTCAAGCCTTGGGGCAGAGCTCTGGATGATACTCTTAAATTTCTTACTAACCTTAGAAAAACTGAAACAATATGCCCAAGCAATACCAATAGAAGTATCTTAACAACCCAAGGATGTTCAAGATGCTCAAAAGTTGTTGTAATGGAGGAGGAGATACTATAGACGAAGGTAACTACGGTGCCATTCTGTATTTCTTCCATAAAAAACCTCTCAGATGAGGAGGTATAACTGCTAATTGTCTCCATGAGGTGGTACCCAAGGTACAGTAAGGGCTTCAACACAAAACCCAAATACCAGATGAAGCTCAAGGCCAGTGTTTTAGTAACAAATCTCCTAGGCAAAACATCACTAATCACTGCAGAGCACAGCAAACTGCAAAACCCAACACCAATCTCTAATATGTACAGCAAAAACGAGCATGGTGCAGATCGGATAAACTAATATTGAGAACAGAGTCGATGCTGTGACCAGCAACTGTTATTATCTCAAACCCTTTGTGCCCCACGTTGGGCACCAAAAAGGACTGTTGTGGTTTAGCCCCAGTCAGCAACTAAGCACCACACAGCCATTCGCTCACTCCCCCCACGCCAGTGGGAAGGGGGAGAATCGGAAGAGCAAAAGCAAGAAAACTTGTGGGTTGAGATAAGAACAGTTTAATAATTAAAATAAAATAGTGATAGTAATAATGGTAATAATAACAATAATGATTATGATAATAATAACAATAATAATATAATGAAAAGGAACATAACAAGAGAGAGAAATGAAACCCAGGGAAAAAAATAAACAAGCGATGCAACCGCTCACCACCCGCCAACTGACACTGCCAGTCCCTGAGCCGCGATCGCTGCCCCCCCCGGCCAATTCCCCCCAGTTAATATACTGGGCATGACGTCACATGATATGGAATACCCTTTGGCCAATTCAGATCAGCTGTCTTGGCTGTGCCCCCTCCCCTCCTGGCTTCTTGTGCACCTGGCAGAGCATGGGAAGCTAAAAGGTCCTTGACTAGTGTAAGCACTACTTAGCAACAACTAAAACATTAGTGTGTTATAAACATTATTCTCATACTAAATCCAAAACACAGCACTGTACCAGCTACAGTTAAGAAAATGAACTCTATCCCAGCCAAAATCATGCCAATCTGACATACTCATCCATGCATTTTCACTTCTCTAAAGAGGAGGAGGATGACATGTGGTGCTAGGCTGCAGGCAGATAAAAGAAATATCTTAAAATTTCTTTTTAAGCCCCCCCCCCCCCCCTTTTTTTTTTCCTCCTCTGGAAAGCGGACAGTATGAGACCAGGGCAATAAGGATATGTTATTAAAGGCTTTAAATAATACTTTTATTGTGTAAACATTACTTCTGTGGAACACTACTTACCTGCAAGAAATAATGGACGTGAGCATGTTTTTTTTAAGTAAAAAGGTCAGCTCAGGACAGGGTTCAGGATCCAGCTCCCAGCCCTTGTGTGGCTTTCTCCATAACCTTGTATAACTTGCTAACATGTTTAACTTATAAGTTACCAGCCTCTTAGTGAAGCATTTATCTGCATTGCTTGTCAGGAGCTTTCTAGAGAATGCTTGTGAAGTGCCTCTTACTGAAATACTGTGTATAAAAATGGTTTAAAGTTTGTTTATTAGCTCTTGGTCCCTCAGCACGTGGAGAATGCGACTCCTCGCCCAGCTGAAGTGCGGACATCAGTAGGCTTCTCTGTAACACTCTGAGCTCTGCTCCTTGCTATTTCAGTTGTCCTAGATTGCTAGCAACAGAATTTTTCTAGAGCAATTTTGTTTTACTCAGCTTGAGCTGTAAACTTAAGAGCCATCTGTTTCAGGAGCCAGCAATTCCAAACTGTCAGAAGTCAGGCAAGTGGGGCAGAAGGCTGGCTGGGCTCAGCAGGGATCTTTTTCTAGAACTTAGGTGGAAAAGGAAAGTGCATGAATGTTGGAAGGAAGGCCAGGCAACATGGGAGGACTACAGAGATGCTGTTTACCACTGTAGGGAGAAAATTCATGCAGCCAAAGCTTGATTAGAGTTCAAGCTGGCCAGCACTGTGAAGGGCAACAAAAAGGGCATTTTAAAATACGTTAACAGCAAAAGGAGGATCAGAGATAACATTGGTCCATTGTTTGACAAGGTCGGTCACCACACAAATACAGACATAGACAAAGCAGAGACATTTAATTTCTTCTCCACCTCTGTCTTTAACACCGATGGTGGGCCCTGGGACCCCCAGAGTCCTGGGTTGGAAGACCGCAGCTGGAGGAATGATAAACTCTCAGCCAACCCTGAACTTGTCTGGGACTTGCTGCTTCAGCTGGATGTGCATAAATCTATGGGGCCTGATGGGATTCATCCCAGGGTTCTGAAAAACTGGCCGATGCTATAGTGGGACCTCTCTACATTATTTTTCAACAGTCTTGGGAGTCTGGAGAGAGGTCCTAGTTGACTGGAAGCTCGCAAATTTTGTCCCAATTTTCGAGAAGGGTAAGAAGGAAGACCGTGGTAATTACAGGCCTGTCAATTTCACTGCAATGCCTGTTAAAATTATGGATATGTTTATTCTGGGAGATACTGAAAAACACTTGAGAGACGATGAGGCATTGGTCATAGCCAGCACAGGTTCATGAGCAGAAAGTCCTGCTTAACCAACTTAATTTCCTTTGATGACAGGGTCACCCATCCAGTTGACCAAGGGAGGCCAGTAGGTGTGGGGTTTTTTATTTTAGCAAAGCTTTTGATACTGTCTTTTACGGTATCCTTCTGGACAAAATGTCCAACACACAGCTAGACAAGTCCATTACACAGTGGGTGAGCAATTGGCTGATGACTCGGGCTCAAAGTGTTACAGTAAATCGGGTGATATCAGGCTGGTGGTCAGTCATTAGTGGGGTTCCACAGGGCTCAATTTTAGGGCCAGTGCTCTTTAATGTTCATATAAATGATTTGGATGCAGAAATTGAATGTACATTAAGTAAGTTTGCCAACTATACAAAACTAGGAGGACCTGTGGTCTCCCTTGAGGGTAGAGAAACCTTACAGAGAGATCTGGGTAGATGTCATGGTTTAACCCCAGTCGGCAACTAAGTACCACACAGCCTCTTGTTCCCCCTCCCCACCAGTGGGATGGGGTACAGAATCAGAAAAAAAAGTAAAACCTGTGGGTTAAGATAAAGAGAGTTTAATAGGACAGCAAAGGAAGAGAAAATAACAACAATAATAACAAAAATAATGATAAAAGAATATACAAAACAAGTTATGCATAATACAATTGCTCACCACCCACTAACTTATGCCCAGCCTGTCCCTGAGCAGGTTGCTGCCCCCCCTGCCATCTCCCCCTAGTTTATGTACTGAGCATGATGTCATATGATATGGAATATCCCTTTGGCCAGTTGGGGTCAGCTCTCCTGGTTGTATCCCCTCCCCTCCCAGCTTCTTGTGCACCCATCAGAGCATGGGAAGCTGGAAAAGTCCTTGACTAGTGTAAGCACTGCTCAGCAACAACTAAAACATCAGTGTGTTATCAACATTATTCTCATACTAAGTCCAAAACACAGCACTATACCAGCTACTAGGAACAAAATTAACTCTATCCCAGCCAAAACCAGGACAGTAGACTAGAAAGCTGGGCAATCACCAACCGTATGAAGTTTAACAAGAACTAGTGCTGGATTCTTCACCTGGGATGGGATAATCCTGGTTATATGTACACACTGGGGGACGAGAAGCTGGAGAGCAGCCCCAAGGAAAGAGATCTGGGGGTTTGGGTTGAAGCAGGTTGAATATGAGTCAACACTGTGCCCTGGCAGCCAAAAGGGCCAACCGTGTCCTGGGGTGCATCAAGCACAGCATAGCCAGCCAGTCAAGGGAGGTGACTGTCCCACTCTGCACTGCTGTGGCCCCACTTGAGTACTGTGTGCAGTTTTGGGCACCTCAATATAAGAAGGACATCAGACTTGCAGAGTGTGTCCAGAGGAGCGACCAAGATGGTGAAAGGCCTCAGGGCAAGACTTAGGAGGAGCAGCTGAGGTCACTTGGTTTGTTCAGCTTGGAGAAGAGAAGGCTGAGGAGTGCCCTCATCACAGTCTACAGCTTCCTCAAGGGGAGCAGCGGCTGGGGAGGTGCTGATCTGCTCTCTCTGGTGACCAGCGACAGGACACGAGGAAATGGAATGAAGCTGCTTCCACCTTGTCAGGTGAAGTTCAGACTGGACACGAGGTAAAGGTTCTGACTGGGTCTCTGACTGGGTGGCCAGTCACCGGAACAGGCTCCGCAGGAAAGTGGTCACAGCACCAAGCGTGCCAGAGTTCAAGGAGCATCTGGATGATGCTTTTAATCATAGGATTTAGTTTTAGGCAGTCCTGTGTTGGAGCAGGGAGTTGGACTTGATGATCCTTATGGGTCCCTTCCAACTTGAGATGTTCTATGATTCTATGATTTTTCTCTCTTCTCTTTTTTGTGTTACTTCTGTAAAGAGTTAGTAATTAGATTTTCAAGAAGAGGTAAGATCAGTCCTGTGTGCATCGGAAAGATATCTGCATTTCTGCTCTCAATGACTGCTGTGAACACACAGAAGAGAGACAAGAAATTCAGTAGTCTTGTACTTGCTTGAGACTTTGCAACAGTATGCTCTGGTACTACTTGCAGTAATGTTAAAACAAGAACAACAAAATAAGTAAAGTGCTCAACTCCAAAGGCTCTGGACCAATGTCACTGCATGTTTCTTTTTGGGCCTTAACTCTGGCACAGCATCATTAGAAAGTTAGGTTAGACCTAAAACAGGCTACTGCAGGACCTGGTGCAGGCACTATAAGGCTACCAGGTATATGAATGTCTCACTGGATCAGAAAGATGGAGAGGAAAAAGTTATCTAAAAATTTGAAAGAAAAGGAAGCTTTAAGCATTAAAGAAAAAAAAAAAAAGGAAAAAAGTTTTAAAAAAAATTTATACATGTTTTAATCTTGAATCTAGAACTGAATACTCATTTGCACCAAGTAGTTTAAAGTACATCCTTGCCTCCTATTTATTTTCCTTGGGATAGACTTATTACTACTTTAGCACTCAATTTATATGAAAATGGTGAAGATAGCCTACAAGAACCCTGTACTTGGACAACAATCAAATTCTTAGCCTGTTACTACTTCTCTCTGCCAGTCAAGATTCAATCCTTTCAGAAACAGTCCTTCCTAAAAAGAAAGTCGTGCCTTGCAGGTTCTGCTAGAATCCACTGTCTGGTTCCAGACAGCTGGAAAGTCAAAGGCAGTTCTTCTCTGCACTGTAACCGTTCTCTCTCAAAATCAGCCATAGGAAAGCTGGTGCTCTCTGTGGGAATATCTTCTGTCAGTTTTATTTAACAGAGGGGTTTATGTGAGTTAGTTGTTAGTTGTTGAGAATGCTGGAAGTAAAAAACGGGGAACATCTAAAACAAATGAGACATGAACAAAAGAGCCCCAGATCAAGAAGAGAAAAGGAACGCATTTACTTAGTAGAAAACTCCAACACAGCAGAAAAAAAGTTTTCATTGGATGCGTACAAAATACCCGTAGGAAAAATAAAACCAAATTAGGTATCTGAACTGCTATTCTGCCCCCTGATTTTGCAGTAAGCACTAGTATATAAATTTATTTATTAGTTTTTAACATAAGTGAGAGTGCAAAAGAGACTTTATGATTTATTTATTTAAAAAAATAGACAGGAAATAAACTGAACCCATTTTTTGACACTTCCTATATGAAATATTTCTGAACTTTGTGCACTAATGAAGATACATGGGTTCTCTGCTGCCATGGTCTTGCCAGGACTGCACATAACCTCTTCATTATTTGACTCACACTTCAGCGATGTTTAATGTGAGCCATAGAGGACACCTGTGCATTTCATGGAATTATTGGAAGTTTTGTTTTCCAGCTGTAGAATGTTCCCATGAATTGTGAAAGCTCAGAAAGGTTCAGCCTTTCTCTGTTGCCAGACTTCGGGTGTGGATGTGTTCACAAAATAGACAGTTTCTAGTATTCAAGTCTTTCTCTGCAGGTGAAGAAAACAGCTACTACACAATGAAGGGAAATGACAACTGAACATCTCATGGGTCCCTTTCTGATACCCTTCCAGCAGGAGAACTTGGTTCACCAGTGTTAGTTACTGTTGGCATGGGTTTGTGCATGAGCTCCCTGACTTTCATGAGTCCCTCCTTAAAGCCTTCAGGTTTCTTTGCTAAACTTTGAGTAACTGGAAGCATTACCAGTTTTGCTGTTGAAACAATTGGAAGGCATAGGAGCAAAACCCTAATTGTTCCCTGAGCAGGGCTCAGACATGCACAAATTACTGTGTTTTAGCTCTTCTGTAGATGCAGTCATGTGCTCTTGCCTATTAGCAGATAGGATGCAGCTAGTCTCTGAATCTCCTGGTACTTGGTGTCAGGTAAGTGTGTACACATGCGCTGTTACTGTGGACTTGCAGGCACATGGCAACTACCATGTATGTCTGCATCCTATGATGACCAAAACCACTATTTACAAAAATAGATTGAAGAACTGTTTTTGGTTTGGTTTTGTTTGGTTTTTTTTTTGAGGTGGGTGGGGTTGAACAGCGTTAGTATGTCAGCAGACCTGTGTGTTCATCTTACAGTTTAGAATGAAACTATAAATCTAGTTTCATTGTAAAAGTCGAAGTGTAAAATTTTATGGCGGACAAAACCCCAAAAATGTGCTTTCTGATAGTAACAGCAGTACAGGTTGATGTGGTTTCTTTTGCATGGACATAGTCCCCATGAATTTGCCTTTGATTCCCCATTTAACTTTTAAAATTCTGATAAATATCTGGAGGGTCAGAAAAAGTTTCCTTGAAATACAGAAATGCAAGGAAGCTGATCACTAGTAAAAAAAAATCACTGAAATGACCTTGTTGACTTAGTAACACTTGAATCTTTCCTAACGTTCTTTGTGAACTCATGTTTTAATTTTTACCATATGTCTGCTTATGGCAATCATTGAAAGATTCTTTTCAACAGGAACTGGACTTGATCCCTGTGGGTCCCTTCCAACTCAGGACATTCTATGATTCCATGATTCTCTGACCTCCATTGAGGACTCCTGATTTGCCCACTTCCCCAGCTGCTTCTGAACACTCATAAGCCTTGACCTTCCTGACTCTTTTTGCAACTTCACCGGAAATGCAATCACTTTTGGCTTTTGATGAATATTCAGAATGACACCATCTGTCACCCTGTCATCTCTGAGGGCAGAAGCAGTTTGACTCTCCAAAGATTTCCTCTTCTGTTTTTTTAAAGGAAAGTTGAATAATGATCCCTACCCTCAGGGAAAACCACGAAGTGGCATCTGCAGAACAGTAATTAAGAAAAACCATGCTAGGTATTGGGATGGAGGGGAGGCACTGAAGATGTTTCTGACTGGCATTTCAGAGGCCTTCTCATTCCCTGAATTGGATGGGAGAGAAACAGGAGCTCATTATATGGGGAATGTTTTTTGACATTTATTCTGAAAAAGGCTTTGCTGTTGCTATCATTTGTGCTAATATGTGATTTGTCTCCATCACCTCTTTATCCTGGGTAACTTCTGATTTTATCTGGATCTGACTGCAGGAATGTGGGGAGGAGGATCTTCCCCCTCAAGTGGGGACTGAGGGTGGTAACTTTGTTCCCTATGATTTTGCTGAAATGCATCAGCTCAAATATTGAAATTGAAGGAATTGTTATCCTTCTTACAAACATGCTCTTTATACACTGTAAGCCAGGAGACTGAGCTTATGTTGGACATGTATTTTGGTCGTGAAAAATTAAGGTGCTAGTCATGTTCCTTCTGACTGCAACCCTTTCCCTCAATAAGATCAAAGTGGTTGCTCCTTTTCATTAATATGGCATTTGGAGGAAGCCTGCCTACAAAGACCCCTATGCCCTAAGAAACGAATTTCCTGCTTTGTAAGTGTAGGAGGTGGAATGTGCCTTTTTCTTCCTAGATCTGAAACTGGCTGATGTATTGAAGGGAGAGAGAAAATTTGTACTAAGTTTCCAGCCTCTGAGTGTTCCCATTGCACAATGTACTCTGTTCCTGGCATAAACTGCGGATTTTGTGGACTGGTGTCTTTCTCTGCCCTCCAGCCTTTTTTTTTTTTTTTTTTTTTTTTTGTCTTTGTGCTGTCAGAGTGGAAGCTGTATGAAGCATTGTGTAATGAAACAATAGATAAACACTTTTGTATTGATCTGGCCTGAAATGGCTCTGCAGCAAATTGTTCTGCAGTATCCTGAAGCATTGTCTTAGTGGTCTGTGGGGCTACTAGGATGTACCTATTTACTGTTTAAGGGAACCATAAAAGTTTGGGTTTGGTTTGCATTTACTAATTGAGAGAAGGTGCTGAGTAGCAGAGATAGAACAAAATAGTATCTTTGAATTTGGAGGCACCACCAGAAGGCTCCCTATCACCTACACTTGCTTTAAGGTCAGCTAAGCTCCAACTCCATGCTGGATAGGTGGGGAGTTTTATAGTGCTTTCTGCTTTGCCGTATACATTAAAACAGATGTCTCTGTCTTTCCTTTACTTACGCATAGTCTGTGAATCCTGCTGCATGCTTCTTTCATACTCTGCAGGTGAATTCTGTTTGGCTGGATTGCAAGTAATTAGTACCAAATAGAGGCAGGGGTGAATCTGACTGATGCACTGCTACTGAAGGTGCCAAAATCAGAGGAAAAAATCAGCTGCCTAACCTGGCTCCTTTGGTGGTGATCCTAGACCTAATTGAAGTGTAATGTGGGAAGAAGTCTATTGCATCAGGAAAAACAAATAAAACTTCCTAGAGAAGTGTGGTGAAAGCTTAGAGAATATCTGGTTGAAGTTCCTCAGGCTTGTGCCAGGGGAAGGAAAGGGTGCATGTGCCAAGATACAATTGGGGAGTGATGTCTAGAAGTTAGTCTGAACAACTACATCCTGGTTGTTCCTTGCCAGGATTATTTTGTCTTTTCCACATATTTTATTTGAATGTTTGGTTATAAATCTTGTGCATTGTTTTTTCTGTTGGCAGAAGTGATTTTTTCTCATTGCCAGAAGCTTCTAGCTTCTCTTTTGTTTGTTCTGCCTGTGACAGGTATTGTGTGCTCTTACCACAATCCAAAGACTTCAAAAGATGATTAAATAATATCTGATTGTGCATATCTTGAGCAAGGTGAGTAGGCAGAATTTTTAAGGCTAGTGAAAAAATTGTTGAGGGAGGTAAAGGAGAGTAAGTTGTGCATTACTGCCTCTCCCTGACTCTCTTCCTTTCTCTGGATTTCAGCTGAGGCTCAAATACCTTCTGATTCTTCACAGGGCTGTTTTCTCTCTACTGTTTCCTGTGGGAGACTGCCAGTTTATTCTGCTTAAGGTGTTCCCAGACTTTGCGCAAACTTTAAAGACAGAAACAGCCATTTAATTGTGTAGTTTGACCTCCTGTACAACATAGACCATTAAATCTGACCTAGTACAGATGTGCATAAACCTACCTTGTACCGAAGGCTTATCGTGCTGTTAGAGATAGTAGTCGTGCTTCCTCCAGACTCCAGTAATAAGCTCTTTTCCATAAGGACTGTGGTTTGGAAGTTGGAGTCAATTTTCACATTTTTTTAGTTCCAGGAGAAAGATGACACAAGAAAAGCCCCTTCCCTCCCCACCCCTTCAACCTGTGGTATGCAGCGGGCAGCACCATGCACCATGGGAGGCAGGTCTGCATTCCTGTGGGTGCAGTAATGGCTCAGGCAGCTCTGAACCAGGCTTGCAGGGGCAAAAGGGGACCTGGTTGCTACAGGGTATTTCTCATGGCAGACAATCAATTCCTTGCTTCTGTCACTTCACTATCCTCCTGATTTATGGTTTACAAATATCTAAGGACACTCCTAAAGGGGCTGCTGCTGAACTTCCTAACTATGTAATACCTATATAGGATACTATTGTATCCTAACTATGAAACTACTGTATCATTATTAAGAAGAAAATAGCTACATTTATTTTAACGGTTCATTTTAACTATAGGTAAGCAAAATGCTAATGTCTAGGAGTAAACTCAGTAGTTTTGGGGCAAGAAGAAGTACGGCAAAGTCGGTTTGTATTTAGCCAGCAGAAGATTTGGGTCAGAAATTTTTGAAAACTAAAGCTTTATTCTTTTAGTTGAAAATGGTGCTGTATTTGGAAGTGGATCCCAGAGAACAATCAAGAAAGTTAAGGAGACCCTAGAGAAATCATTGTATTTTGGGTTGATTCTAAATGAAACTTTTCTTCTTCCTTTCTCTTTCCCTACCAAATATGACTTGTTTAATCCAATCTAGTTTCTAGTTTCCCATATGTTTCCCAAAGTTTCCTGTTCTCACGCTTCAAGTTTATCTGCCAGCATCCAACACCCAATATGCCCAGGTTAGATCACAATTTTAAGTCTTTATAGGTATAATGTAATAGTGATCATTTTATAATTCACATTGGCCATAGACATTGGACTAGAATTAATTTTGTACTATGAAAGTGATGTGAAGCCACAGTAGAGCTGTAATGGGCTATTGTAAAGAAGTGTAATAGTGAATGTTGCTGATGGTATTGTGGTCAGGAAGCCAAAAAGGCCTGTCTTCATCTCGGATTAATTTGTTGTATATTCTTCTATTCTGGAAACACCTGAACTGAAAGTGATAACTTATAAACCTAGCCTGTGTAACTGTGCTCTGCTCTTAATTAGTATGCTTTCTATTTAATCTGCTATAGCTATCTTGCTCTTCTAACCTACTGCAGCCTGTTTTTCTTTAAATCACAAAATTCTAGCAGTACGTGTATATTAAAATACAATGCCTAGCACAAAGAGCTGTGACAGTTATCAATGTTTTGGCCCGCAGTGTGATCTAGTAGTAATACTTGTGTCTGGAGCTTGAGTCGCTTGCAACTAGAGTTCTGCTTGCATATGCCATGACATACAGTAAGAACTTGGTAAATAGTCTGGAAAACAACCAGGAATAGAATATGCTTTAAATTAGAAGCATTTCTGTTTTCATGTGTGTCCAGGACAGGTTGATACTGTCTTCCTCAAGGGCTGCTTTAAGAACACTAGGATGGGGACCTGCCTCCTGAAGAAATTCCTGGCCATTTGGCACTGCATGGAAACTTTCTAAACTTCAAAGGCTGATGTCTTGTGCTTCTGTCCAGAAGCAGGATTTGTCCCCCTCTTTTTTGGGTGCACATTCACTCCAAAGTGTGTAGTTGGTTGTGTTTGTTTTTAAAGTTTGGTTATGGTTATTTTGCTCTTGGGCTCTGCTACCATTTGTAAAGAGGAAGAATGAATGTTACCAGGGTCCCTGGAGTTACTAACCTTGACATCAGTCTGCTAGTCTATAATCAAATGAAATAGACTTGGGGACTTTGTGCTTCCTGTCCTCTGGATTCCCAGATGTTAATACATGTGCAGGATGGCATGACCTCTAGCAATGTAATGAGGTTTGTGATACATTCAGAGATCAAGGATACTGATAAAAGGGAGGTTTAATAGCTGATTTCTTTTTAATGCACAAAATATCCAGATATATGCCACACCAGGCACAAAATACTGTATGTTTCAAGACAACATGTTATTGGGTTTTGAAACATTTGGACTGATTGAGTAATGCTTTTTCAGTGGGCAGTATGGGCTGGAGAAAGGCAGTAGCCAGCCTTAGTTGGGGAGAGGAGCAATATTTGAATTTGCTACAGTGGCCCTGTTTGGAAGACGGGTAAGCAAAAGTTTTATATCAACTTCTGTAACATGAACCAGTTTCTAAAAATAACAGATAACTTAGGAAGTTTTGATTATTTTTTTTTTTTTTTAAAATAGGAAAAAATTCCCTCTTACTGCCTAGTTCAGCCTTAAATAATTTCCTGTGGAGCTTAGAAGAGTAACAGTATCTGCTTTGGAGGTGTGAGAAGTAGTTACATTTCTTTTGCACAAGAGAAACTGTAAAAATTATGAAGGTAAACAAAAATAATAAACATTGGAATTTAATTTCAAATTAATAAGGTTGGTGAATAGGATTTTTTCTGGAAAAGGCAGTTCAGATTACTTTTAGATTCATTTATGACCATTAACTCCAGAAGTCTGAATTTAAAGCTAATGCTCAGGGGTGGGGAAGCCTAAAGGAATAATTCACTGTACTAAATGAATTAGAACGTCACTGGGCAATTTAGTTTTAGTGAATAATGTGAATTTTGCTTAACCATTGAAAAATACAGTAACATCACAGGATAGGACCGTGACACCGTGTCTTAGTGTTAAAATAAAACTACTCTGTAGCCTGTTGCTGGACCACCTCTTTGCAATTTCCAACTACTGCTTTTTGGGGAAAATAATTTTTAGCAGGAGTGTATTTATTTGTAGGCTTAGAACCAAGTGCTAATCAATAGCTTCAAGAATATTTTTGATGAACCCTACCAATGATACATGCTAAGTTGTCTTATCTACTTTCTTTAAAAAATACAGCATGAGATGTGCACATTTTACTTTTGTTGAGTGTAGCTAATATTGCTTGCCAGCGACCTAATTGTTATTAGTGATGCCTCTCAAATATACAAAATTGAGTTACTGGTCTGAGTCAAATCCACAGTGAAAAGATTGTGCTCTGGCAAACAATAAGAAAAAAGAGATTTGTTTGAATGAATCTCATCTTTAAGAAGTTAAGAAAGATAAGCATAAAGCTGGGTATCGTAACTTAGATTTGACCCTGTTTTAACTCACACCTATAGCAAAGCAAGTGTTGGTTCAATGGGCCTGTGCTCAGGTTTTTGCATGCAATTTTCTTCATAGAGCATCCAGATGGCACCTTTGTTTCTTACCATGCTTTGTTTCTTGTTAACTTCTGCTGCCATTATTGTAATTCCTCCTGAAAGGATTCCCCCCTGGCAGCTGTGGGAAAAATAATTCACGGAGCTTCGGAACAGGGCCAGGAATTGAACTTTATTGGCAGGAAAGGCACAAATATGATCCTTTCAATGTACTTCTAAGCAATGAAAGAACTGGGGAGAAAATGCTTTAGCAAGCATTTTAAGAGGCAACGGACTTTACCAATATGCTGGAGTGAACTTCCCTAAAAGAGCCCTTGTTGCCAAGGTCATTATTCCCAGGTTAAACTAACTGCAATGCAATTTAATGATCTGGCTACTCCCTTACTTTAGGCAAACACTTGTGAGGCTGCTCAGGGTTAGTTATAGCTGTGTTCAGTGTCTGATCAAGCTGAAAACTCCAGGTATGTCCACTTCGGAGAAATTATTTTGGGCACAACATCATTTAACATGCTTTTAAATGTGTGTTATCTTCTGCTTATGTTCAGCACAAGCTTATAATGACATTTAATTTTGCAGGTGTATGTACACATCTTCAGATATCTGGTTTGTTTCTTTTTTTTTGTAGTATTTGGGAAAGGTAAAGTACTTACTGAGTTAGTCTTTATTTTTTATTTCTGTCTTGTAAAATTACTCTGCAAGTGAATGGAGTATAACTGGAGTGGTGGTATGGTCTTGCAGAAAGAAACACTTTAATAATGATTGCAATGACATGTGATTTATCTGGGAGAACCATACCTACAAATGAGATCTCTATCTCGATTCTCAGACATCTCAGAGCCAAAAAAAATCTGAAAGAGAAAATATCCTTTGGACTATATGCATTGGTGGTAAATATGGGTTTGAGTTCCACAGTGCATAGAGCCTAGTTCTAAAAGATGACATGGACATCAAGACACAGTATCTCCAGTGAATAGGTCTCACTGCTGGGAAGGTTTTCCTGACATTGTCTGAATTTCCTCCTTCTTAATATTTTACATTTTAATTTAATTCTAATTATATCTGATATTGCTGAGCTAAACTGATCTGAGATAGTGTGAGCTAAAAGCCTAGCTTTTCTTATCTAAGGTGATAAATATTGTTAGTTAATTGTTACTCATTTAATCAACCTGTAAAAATCTTCTTGCATTTCATTAGAATGTCTTTTTTCATCTTGCTTAGGAAATTTTTCCAATGTAAATAATAAAAATAATTGTTCGTACTCTCATTTTCTTTTTTTTTCCTATCAGCGTTCTCTTTTCAAGGTCTGCTAACCTGGTTTCTGGAAGCTGCCATAAGCACTCACGGTCACTAGGTGGTGATATTCCGTCAAGAAAAGCTTAAAATGTGGGCAGTACAGATTCCTGAATGAAGGACGAAAAAGACAATAGAACATAGAGATTAGTATTCCTTAATAATTGTAGCTTTTTCTTTACATTGTCATAAGAAACTGCAAGTTTGGAAAAAACCTCTTGCTGGTCGGTTTAATTCAATCTGATGAGCAATTTGTTACAGACCTTAATTTAACTGGGGGTGAGGAGAGAGTGTATGTGAATAATTACATCTTCCATCATCGGGCAGTTAACACTATTGCTGTGAAGACCTTGGGAAGGTTGGTGACATCTGATATTGCATTTTCAAAGCTAGTGTTTAAATATATGCTTGGAGCCAGTTTAGAGAAGGGAGTAAAGATAGTGCTGAGCTTGACATATGGTTATGCTAAGTTTCTGTTTTGATAACTGTATTTGCTCTGTCTTATGCTTCCCTGATCTAGAAGGAGGCACTAAAGTGTTCTTAAAAACCAGGATGATCTTCTCCCTTAAATAACAGGATAGTTGTTTGTATCACAGGGAATAGTGTGCAGGGGACTTGGACTTTCAGAAGAACCATCTCCTCAAAATGCTTATTAAGCTTAATTTTCAAACAGTTGTTAAAACCCCTTAAATTTTATCACAGTTACTGCATTTCCAGTTGTCTCCCAAAATTTTGATCAGATGGGTAGAATTTGCATTTCCAAAGTGTAACACAACTCTTGGTCTTTGCCAATGTATTAAAAGCTGAAAAGACACACTCAATTCTTTCTTCTCTGGCAGTTGCTGTTTGCATCTTATTTTATGAAACTTGCAAAAGAATGCAGAGCACCTGTGTGCTAAAATAAGTGAATTGAGTCCTATCTGCCCTTTGACAAGTGCATCTCTGTAGCCTGCTTCTCCTTTTCCAGCAAATACATTTTTCCTTAGACTGGTTATGATTCCTACAGCTGCAAAGTTATTTGTCTTTGTAATCCCCTTAATACAGATTAAGAGAGAGCAGAAAAACACTGACAGCAATGAAATAATATGAGAAGCTTCTGGATAGTCATCCTTGATCTTGTGGGTTATTGGAAATTTTAATCTACGACTACCAGATTTTGGACTTGTCTAAAAGTTCCTACATGTCTTTTGGGAATTATGCACATGCCAAATGGTACGACCAAAATTTTCCTCCCAGAACCTGTTCCTGAGATTGCACTCCAACATTAATTTCTAGGGTCTCATTAAATAAAAATAAAAAATAACACTCTTCCCTCACCTCTGCCCCTAAAAAATGCTTCCTAAGAAAACATTGTTAAGGGCAGTGAACAACAAATGCTTAAGGACTTATACAGAAATATGGCTACCCACCAGCCTTATGAACAATAGAGTAAGTTTTTGAAATGCAGACAATATTGAAAGGCATTAGGACAGGTTGGTGTAAAGAGCTTTTTCAAGTATAGTGATGTCTCTGAGGGTTGTGAGGTAAAAAATAAAACAATCAGCATTTTTTTACCAGCAGAGCAAATACCTAGTGCAAATGCAACTCATTTTGACAAACAAGTCAATATAGGTTATTTCATTTGTGGCAGTAGTAATAAGCTGTGTCAGCACAAGCAGTCTTGCTGTGTAAGCTGTATCTGTCCTGTGAGGGTTCGTTAACCTTCTCTGCTGTAGGCCAGGCCTTTTAGAGGAGCTTCTTGCTTACTTACTGGCAGCAGTCAAGAAATTAAGAGAGATGTTGCTGACTTTAAATTTTCCTCTGATGAACTTTTAAATTCTACATTTGTCCCTTTTAGATGTCATGGCTACTCCAGCATCACCATGTCAGCATCACTGTGGGTACTGATGATGCCCCCTGATATGGAGGTGGCTTCTAGGTAGAAATCAAACCACATCATGTTAGTTTGCTTTTTCACACCAGCAAATGTGCACCCTGTGCAGCTTTGCAGCTTTTACTGCCCCAGCCAAAAGTTTTCATCTCTTGCTTATGCCATATCAAATCAGGCTGCAAAGGGAAGATTTTTCTGGAGTGGAAAATACAAAGATGCTATTACTGACCATATCTGGAAGATAAGAGGGCTGTAAGAGAGGCAAAATATCCCATCACTATAATACTGAAATCTTAAGAAACTGCTGGACAACTGGCAGGACACTATGCAATCTGACTATGGCACTCCTATAAAGATGCCTGTGTTTATTACACTTCTAATTTCCTGCTTTCATTTTACAGCCAAGCACAGAGTTGTATCAAACAGGAGAGTTGGAAGCTTGTCTCACAGCTTACCTGGGTTTATCACAACGAGTGGATGAGGCCCTAGCACTGCTGGCAAGAGGAGTGTTTAGCAGGATTCTGTGGCTATCCAGCTCATTTTTTATTTAACTAGAAATCATATTTACTAAGAAAGGGAAATGGCACTTTCTAGCACATTCCTCTTGCAAGTGAACATTTTCATCCATAGGCAGATGGCATTAAGTCCTTTTGGAAACTTTAATAACCTTTGAAATGTCCTCATTCATAAGGAAAATCTGTTACATTTTCTGAAAAAAATAGGCTTTCAGCTGTGCTTTCTGTATTAAAAAGTAGGCTTTGGTTGAGATAACATAATTCATGTTTATATGTGAAAATTGTGCTGCCTCTGTAAGTGAATTCTGTAATAACTTTTTAGTTTTACAGCTTTTTAATGCTTCTACTTAGTAACCCTGCAGATTCCACAACTGAAATGAATGCAAATCAGTTGTAATTATGATAATATTTTAGGTTAATTTTGTTTAGCCTCGATAGAAAGCTTATTTTTAATGTATTTAATTATGTCACACTTTTTCCTTTATTGTGAAGCATTAAGAAAAAAACCATGATTTAAGCTTTGAGGCTCCTGCTCATACCCTCAGTAAAGCAGCTCTGCTTCTCTTGTATCCTAGCAGGATAGGTCTCAATAATACTGATATTGCTTGGGTTTTATTGCAAAGTAATAAAATGCTGAAGCCTGCTAACTGTGTTGGTGATGTATTCAGAACGACATCAGAGCCCTCAAAATTTAACTGATCCTATTTTAGAGGGAAAGGAGATTTGGTCATTCAGTTAACTTCAGAATTGGAAATGGCCATTAACAACACTCTAATGCCAGGGTTGTGCATGAGTAACTGGTTTTGGTTTGATCTCTTCAGGCTATACTGGGCAAAACTGCTGCTGAAAAATCAGTCATAAAGCTCTTTTTCTGCTGCTGCTGGAACAATGGGATTATCATAACAGTTATTTTATTTACTTTTTCTAATCTGGAATTTTTTCATTCATAAAACCCCCTGGAGATGTCTGTGCAGCTAAGCTGTTTTGGTGGTACTGGTCCCAGCGATGCTGTCACAGGAGCCTGTGGCTGCGGGGTGGTCCCAGGATGCCTCGTTGCAGGAGGCAGACCTGTGCCTACAGCACAGCTCACTGCCTACAGCAGGATGGCGAAAGCAGCAGCAAGTCCTTCAACTTGGTAAAAATCACAAATACAGTGGGAAGGTAGACTAGGCTCTTTCCTTGCTGGGAAAAGAAACCTTGTACTACGCCTTACAGCTGCCGGATTTCACATTTGAGGAGGGCACTCTCTTTGGGTCTGGGATGGAAACACCCATTCATTTCATGCCATTTTGTGTAACTGCTGTCAGGTGTCCTTTGATACTGGCCAGCTTTGAACTGGTGATACAAAGGTAAAGGGTTCTGGACATCAAAAACTGTCTGTTTCTGTGCCTTTGAGCCACCTGCTCCTTCCTCAAACTTCTTAATCATCTCTTATGTTTCACACATCTAATCAAGGTAATTAATAGAGGGCTTTCAAGGACTATGGGCATCTGTATATACAGAAAAACTATTTGAAGAAGATTTAAAATTACTCAGCTGTAAGGAGATAATATTTTGTAAGTTTTTTTTTAAATAAGCTAATAAAACATTTTACAAGGGGAGAGCAATATTGGCAAGATCACGGGCAGCATCTCAATATCTTTTCCCTCACTTTCTTGAGGAAAAAGACTTCTAGTTTTGATTTCCTCAGCTGTGAGTCTTATTCAGCCTAAGTTCTGTATTACCCAGCAGCCAGTAGATAACAATGAAGGTAGATGATGGGGAAAGGCTTTAATCCAGGACAGTTACGGCCTGTCTGCATGGTGACAGGTATTGTGGAGAAAAATGTAAATAAAACCGGAGCAAAGACTTCCAAAATCTCTTCATACTATAGAATAAGTTTTGTTGGAGGTCTGGAATGGAGAGAAGCACTAGCATATTTTGTGTGTGTTATTATAAAATTGAAAAATGACTATGTTGTGCTGCCCTCCATAGCCATGTAATGTGAGGGAGTCCTGTAGGGCTTTTGCATCCTGACAGTGGCAGGGCATTGATGCTGTTGAGGATTCTTTCTGCACTGAAGTACTGCTGTGAAGACGATGTTTTGCAATTAGAAGTGGTGCCTGTGATATTAAAGTGATTTAACTCATACCAACTGTACATGTCCTCTTCTCCATTAGCGCATTACCTTCCTGAGGAGCTAGCTGGCCAGCCTGTCGCAGACTAAGCAATAGTGAAGCCGTTCGTGCAGGATGCTCTCCCGTCCAGAGGCACCGCTCTGCAATAAAAACTGATCAGGGTCTGGATTTGTTAATGGTCTTGCAGAGTGAATTAAATGTTCCAGAATAAATTTTATGAAATGGTAATGCTGGGTAATATTCCCCCTGCTCTTGTAGATGGGTCCTAACAGATTCTGTCTTCTGCTTCAATTTATTTGCAAAATATTCATTATCTGTGTATGTTCTGATGTTTACTTGTAGGCAACAAAAATAAACAATTGGACTAAATTGCATCATATTTTTTGGTATGGGTACCAAATGAAATCAATCTTCTTTTGTATTTTTAATAACTGATACTGGATTTTACTTTTGGAGTCTCAGAAGCTCTCTCTCACTGAATTGTTGTAAGTTATCACCAGTGCATGTTCTGCTTTACTTGCTGTTTATCAGTTATTGCCATTACCAAAGCTGGGTCACGTTTCCTTTCTGTCCAGTGTTTTAACCTTGTGACTTAATTGTAAAATTTGGAATCAAGCTGCAGTAAAAATATGGAAGTGTAATTGAACGTGTCTGGGCGGTGCTTGTCTGTTTAGTATTCAAAGTATGGAGCCACCTTTTGACCTTTTCATTTTATTGGCATCAATTTTTCCCCTTACCTCCTTGCTAATTATTAGTGATCTGCAGGTTCCCGACCGTGTGTTTCCCTGTAACTCCAATCTAATGCACATTAGGGATGAATCCAGAAAGCAGTGTGCCCATGACGGCAGGCTGCAGTGGTTTTGCTGTATGAAATGACAATAAAGCAAAAACAAGGATTTGTTTCCTTCTGCCTGTATGTGCTGAGGTGCAGGGTGGTTTTTCATCATAGCCTCAAGGGAACATAAAGGGAGAAAAAGACAGCATGGTTTTCATTCTCTTAGCAGCTGAGGAACTGGAGTTGCTAATGCAGCAGGATGGGAGGTGAAAGATGGCTCCTGAAATATGCTCATGATTTCTTGGTGACTGCACGGAGATTACATTGCTGGCTCATCCCCTTTTCCCACCTCAGCAGGACTGACCCAAATGGCAGTTTTTCATGTAGATGAATAGACAGAAAAGGGCAGGGAAAGGGAACTGAGCTGGAGAGGAAAATGAGTGGGAGATGTAGCTGCTTGTCACAGTTTTAGCTGGGAGAGTTGATTTTCTTCACTGTAGCTAGTATAGTGCTGTGTTTTAGACTTGGTATGCAAATAATGTTGATAACACCCTGGTGTTTTACACTAGTCAAGGACTTTCTAGCTTCCCATGCTCTGCCAGGTGCACGAGAAGCTGGGAGGGGAGGGGATACAACCAGGAGAGCTGATTCGAATTGGCCAAAGGGTATTCCATATCATGTGACGTCATGCCCAGTATATTAACTGGGGGGACTTGGCCGGGGGAGGCAGCAATCGCGGCTCGGGGACCGGCAGCGTCGGTCGGCGGGTGGTGAGCGGTTGCAGCACTTGTTGTTTAGTTTTTTGTTTTTTTTTCTTTTTTTCCTCTTCTTCCAAGGTTTCATCTGTCTCTCGCTCATTATTTTCCTTTTCATTATATTAGTATTATTGCTGTTTTATTTTAATTATTAAACTGTTCTTATCTCAGCCCACGAGTTTTCTTACTTTGGCCCTTCCGATTCTCTCCCCCATCCCACAAGGGTGGGGGAGTGAGCGAGCGGCTGTGTGGTGCTTAGTTGCTGACCGGGGCTAAACCACAACAGTCCTTTTTGGCGCCCAACGTGGGGCACAAAGGGTTTGAGGTAATAACAGTTGCTGGTCACAGCATTGATTCATCTGTTCTTGATATTAGTTAGTCAGACCTACACCATGCTGGTTTTGAAGTACATGTTAAAGATTGGTGTTGGGTTTTGTAGTTTGCTGTGCTCTGCAGTGGTTAGAGATGTTTTGCCTAGGAGATTTGTTATTAAAACACTGGCCTTGGGTTTTATCGGTTACTTGGGTCTTGCATGGAAGCCGTTACTGTACTTTGGGTACCACCTCATGGAGACAATTAGCAATTATACCTCCTCTTCTGAGAGGTTCTTTGTGGAGGAAATACAGAATGGCACCTTAGCTACCATCTTCTGTAATGTCTCTTCCTTCATTACAACAACTTTTCAGTATCTTGAACATCCTTGGGTAGTTAAGATACATCTGTTGATATTCCTATGGCAGATTGTTTCGGTTTTGTCTAAGGTTAATAAGCAATTCAAGAATATCATCCAGAGATCTGCCCCAAGGCTCGATAATTATGGGTGGCAGGGTATGTGGGATAGTATGGGCAAATGCCTGAGACGATGGGCACCTCCAGTGTTTTGGGACTTCACCCCTGAACAAGTGCAGAATCCTGAAAAATTAGTAGACTATTTGGAGGAAGTATGTTGTCACCCTAGCAATTCCAGAGAGATACAAATCACTGCAATGTGTTGGGGCCTGGCCCATGCCTACCGAGCCCTATTCAACAGTATTCAGTACCCCCAAGGGAAAACGACAGGCCCTGCGGCTACTCCAAGCCCCTCAAACTGTGGCCCCTCAAACCCCCACAACAGGCGCTGCAGCAGCTCCAAGCCCAGCGACAAGCACTGTGGCCCCTCAAACCCCCACAACAGGCCCTGCGGCTACTCCAAGCCTGACGACAGGCACTGTGGCCCCTCAACCCCCCACAACAGGCCCTGCGGCTGCTCCAAGCCCGACGACAGGCACTGTGACCACTCAAACACCCATGACAGACACGGAAGCTGAATCAGAGAATCAACCCGTGCCAGTATCAGTTGCCCCTATACAAAAGAAGAAATCTTTGAAGAGAAAGTCAACTCGTTTAGAAAAGGATGATGGAGAAGTAGTGCCGTTACTAAGAGAGGAGAAGGAAGAGGAAGAACTCGTACAAGAGACGGAAACTACCCGATCCCTATCCTTAAGTGAGCTGCGAGATATATGAAAAGATTTCGGCCATCATGTAGGTGAGCATGTTGTCACCTGGCTGCTCCGATGCTGGGATAACGGGGCCAGTAGCCTGGAATTAGAGGGTAAGGAAGCCAAACAACTGGGATCCCTTTCTAGGGACGGGGGCATTGACAAGGCAATTGGAAAATGGACACAACGCCTCAGCCTCTGGAGGCGACTCCTGTCTGCTGTGAAAGAAAGGTATCCCTTCAAGGAAGATGTTATATATTGCCCTGGAAAATGGACGACCATGGAGAAAGGTATCCAGTACCTGAGAGAATTAGCTGTGCTTGAGGTGATTTATGGTGACCTGGGTAGTGAACAGTCATCCAAAGATCCAGATGAAGCCCAGTGCACACGACCCATGTGGCGGAAGTTTGTACGGAGCGCACCATCGTCCCATGTAAACTCCCTGGCAGTAATGTCCTGGAAAGATGAAGAGGCACCAACGGTAGAGGATGTGATTGATAAACTCTGGGATTATGAAGCACATGTCTCTTCCTCCGTCGTCTCAGCTGTGGAGAAACTGTCCCGGAAGGTTCAGCAACTCAAAGAAGATATGTCCTACTCCCTACCTGTACGGACCAGTATCTCGGCCATTAGGAGTAAGCGTCCTTCTGCTCAAGAGAGAGGATACACACCACGGGGCACCCTATGGTTTTACCTGTGTGACCATGGAGAGGACATGAGGAAGTGGGATGGAAAACCTACATTGACCCTAGAGGCATGGGTACGTGAGTTGCAAGGAAAAACAGTCACTCAAGGGGGGACCTCCAGGAGAGTTGCTGCTCCAGTTTCCAGTAGGCAGTTCCCCAGACAGAGGAGTAGAAGCGCTGATTCTATCTGTGATCTTAATAGAGAGACTTCTGATTCCCGTTCACAAGATCTGGAGTGAGAAACCCGCAATTGGAATTAGAGGGGCCCTGCCTCCAGCCAGGTGGAGGAAAGGGACAACCGAGTTTACTGGACTGTGTGGATCCGATGGCCTGGCACATCTGACCCACAGGAGTATAAGGCTGTAGTGGACACCGGTGCACAGTGCACCCTAATGCCATCAAACTATGTAGGGGCAGAACCCATTTGTATTGCTGGAGTGACAGGGGGATCCCAAGAGCTAACTGTATTGGAGGCTGAAGTGAGCCTAACTGGGAATGAGTGGCAAAAGCACCCCATTGTGACTGGCCCAGAGGCTCCGTGCATCCTTGGCATAGACTACCTCAGGAGAGGGTATTTCAAGGACCCAAAAGGGTACGGGTGGGCTTTTGGTATAGCTGCCTTGGAGACGGAGGAAATTAAACAGCTGTCTACTTTGCCCGGTCTTTCGAAGGACCCTTCTGTTGTGGGGTTGCTGAAGGTCAAAGAACAACAGGTGCCAATTGCCACCACAACAGTGCACCGGCGGCAATACCGCACCAACCGAGACTCCCTGATTCCCATCCATGAGCTCATTCGGTGACTGGAGAGCCAAGGAGTGATCAGTAAGACCCGTTCACCCTTTAACAGTCCCATATGGCCAGTGCAGAAGTCTAATGGAGAGTGGAGACTAACAGTAGACTATCGTGGCCTGAATGAAGTCACTCCGCCACTGAGTGCTGCTGTGCCGGACATGCTAGAACTTCAATACGAACTGGAGTCAAAGGCAGCCAAGTGGTATGCCACAACTGATATCGCTAATGCATTCTTCTCAATCCCTTTGGCAGCAGAGTGCAGGCCAGAGTTTGCTTTCACTTGGAGGGGTGTCCAGTACACCTGGAATCGACTGCCCCAGGGGTGGAAACACAGCCCTACCATTTGCCATGGACTGATCCATACTGCACTGGAACAGGGTGGAGCTCCGGAACACCTTCAGTACATTGATGACATCATCGTGTGGGGCAACACAGCAGAAGGTGTTTTTGAGAAAGGGAAGAAAATAGTCCAAATCCTTCTGAAGGCTGGTTTTGCCATAAAACAAAGTAAAGTGAAGGGACCTGCACAGGAGATTCAGTTTTTGGGAATAAAATGGCAAGATGGACGTCGGCAGATCCCAATGGATGTGATCAACAAAATAGCAGCCATGTCTCCACCAACTAGCAAAAAGGAAACACAAGCTTTTTTAGGTGTTGTGGGTTTTTGGAGAATGCATATTCCAAATTACAGTCTGATTGTAAGCCCTCTCTATCAAGTGACCCGGAAGAAGAATGATTTCAAATGGGGCCCTGAGCAACAACAGGCCTTTGAACAGATAAAGCAGGAGATAGTTCATGCAGTAGCCCTTGGGCCAGTCCGGGCAGGACAAGACGTAAAAAACGTGCTCTACACTGTAGCCGGGGAGAATGGCCCTACATGGAGCCTCTGGCAGAAAGCACCAGGGGAGACCCCAGGTCAGCCCCTAGGGTTTTGGAGTCGGGGATACAGAGGGTCCGAAGCACGCTACACTCCATCTGAAAAAGAGATATTGGCAGAATATGAAGGGGTTCGAGCTGCTTCAGAAGTGATTGGTACTGAAGCACAGCTCCTCCTGGCACCTCGACTGCCGGTGCTGGGCTGGATGTTCAAAGGGAGGGTCCCCTCTACACATCATGCAACTGATGCTACATGGAGTAAGTGGGTCGCACTGATCACCCAACGGGCTCGAATAGGAAACCCCAGTCGCCCAGGAATCTTGGAAGTGATCATGGACTGGCCAGAAGGCAAAGATTTTGGAATATCACCAGAGGAGGAGGTGACACGTGCTGAAGAGGCCCCACTGTATAATAAACTGCCAGAAAAAGAGAAGCAATATGCCCTGTTCACTGATGCGTCTTGTCATCTGGTGGGAAAGCATCGGAGATGGAAGGCTGCTGTATGGAGTCCTATACGGCAAGTCACAGAAACTGCTGAAGGAGAAGGTGAATCGAGTCAGTTTGCGTAAGTAAAGGCCATCCAGCTGGCTTTAGACATTGCTGAACGAGAAAAATGGCCAGTGCTCTATCTCTATACTGACTCATGGATGGTGGCAAATGCCCTGTGGGGGTGGTTACCGCAATGGAAGCAGAACAACTGGCAGCGCAGAGGCAAACCCATCTGGGCTGCTGCATTGTGGCAAGATATTGCTGCCCGGGTGGAGAACCTGGTTGTGAAGGTACGTCATGTGGATGCTCATGTCCCCAAGAGTCGGGCCACTGAAGAACATCAGAACAACCAACAGGTGGATCAGGCTGCTAAGATTGAAGTGGCTCAAGTAGATCTAGACTGGCAGCATAAAGGTGAACTATTTATAGCTCGGTGGGCCCATGACACCTCAGGCCATCAAGGAAGAGCTGCAACATACAGAAGGGCTCGCGACCGAGGGGTGGACTTGACCATGGACACTATTGCACAGGTCATCCATGAATGTGAAACATGCGCTGCAATCAAGCAAGCCAAGCGGGTAAAGCCTCTGTGGTATGGAGGACGATGGCTGAAGTATAAATATGGGGAGGCCTGGCAGATTGATTATATCACACTGCCACAAACCCGCCAAGGCAAACGCCATGTGCTTACAATGGTGGAAGCAACCACCGGATGGCTGGAAACATATCCCGTGCCCCATGCCACTGCCTGGAACACTATCCTGGGCTTTGAAAAACAAGTCTTATGGCGACATGGCACCCCAGAAAGAATTGAGTCAGACAACGGGACTCATTTCCGAAATAACCTCATAGACACCTGGGCCAAAGAGCACGGCATTGAGTGGGTGTATCACATCCCCTGTCATGCACCAGCCTCTGGGAAAATTGAACAATACAATGGACTGTTAAAGACTACACTGAGAGCAATGGGGGGTGGGACATTCAAAAACTGGGATACACATTTAGCAAAAGCCACCTGGCTAGTCAACACTAGGGGATCTGCCAATCGAGCTGGCCCTGCCCAGTCAGAACTCTTACGTACTGTGGAAGGGGATAAAGTCCCTGTAGTGCATGTAAAAAATATGCTGGGGTAAACAGTCTGGGTTATTCCTGTCTTGGGCAAAGGCAAACCCATTCGTGGGATTGCTTTTGCTCGAGGACCTGGATGCACTTGGTGGGTAATGCGGGAGGATGGAGGAGTTTGATGTGTGCGTCAAGGGGATTTGATTTTGGGTGAAAATAGCCAATGAACTGAACGGTATGCTGTTAATTGCTATATGATATTGTATGTCATCACTCCTATGGTTGCTATATGCCATATCAATGGTATCATAGTAAGAATTTCCAAAATTAATGAAGAATGAACTTTGTTTGAACCAAGCAACGTGTAGCGGTGGTGGAACAAAGACTGGCTTCAGCATGCAACAATCCAACACCACACAGACCATCTCGCTGGCCGTGAAAGACTGTTACGATAGATGGAGCCCAAAGTCATGGACTAAATGAACTCAATGGACATGTGTGGACTCTCTACAGACATTCTACAGGGGTGGTCCATAGACTATGGGAATGATAAATGATATCTGCTAATAATGTCATCAAAGGATGGGGAGGCGGGTGGTGGTTATTGAGGTCATATTGGATAGTATGAGACCTGAGCATGACGTAAATGGTATGGAATAAGGGGTGGATACTGTCATGGTTTTAGCTGGGATAGTTGATTTTCTTCACTGTAGCTAGCATAGTGCTGTGTTTTAGACTTGGTATGTAAATAATGTTGATAACACCCTGGTGTTTTTGTTGTTGCTGGGTAGTGTTTACACTAGTCAAGGACTTTCCAGCTTCCCATGCTCTGCCAGGTGCACAAGAAGCCGGGAGGGGAGGGGATACAACCAGGAGAGCTGATTCGAATTGGCCAAAGGGTATTCCATATCATGTGACGTCATGCCCAGTATATTAACTGGGGGGACTTGGCCGGGGGAGGCAGCGATCGCGGCTCGGGGACCGGCAGCGTCGGTCGGCGGGTGGTGAGCGGTTGCGGCACTTGTTGTTTAGGTTTGGTTTTTTGTCTTTTTTTTTTTTTCCCCCTTCTTCCAAGGTTTCATCTGTCTCTCGCTCATTATTTTCCTTTTCATTATATTAGTATTATTGCTGTTTTATTTTAATTGTTAAACTGTTCTTATCTCAATCCACGAGTTTTCTTACTTTGGCCCTTCCGATTCTCTCCCCCATCCCACAAGGGTGGGGGAGTGAGCGAGCGGCTGTGTGGTGCTTAGTTGCTGACCAGGGCTAAACCACAACAATGCTGCAGGAATTCACCAAAGACTTTTTATTGCAAGTTGTTTGGCAGTGAGAAGGGAAAACTTATGGCTGGTGGTGTTCTCGCTACCTGAAAAGACTTTGGGTTTAGTAATTGGAGGCTTTTAATTTGTTTTCTCAATGAAGGTAGGCACCTCTGTGACATGTAAATACTTTCCCAAAACATAAGCTTTCAGCTCCACTGGGGCTTCCAGCCCCCCATGATAACACCAGGCAAAGCTGGCAGTCAAGAGCACAGCCCCAGCATCTTCCTGTGCCCCTCGTCTTGGAGAATTTAGAAACAAAGGAACTGGCATGGGCAGAAGAGACTGGCGGTAGGTCAGCATTGCTTTCCCTGATGCCTGGCTCTTTGATGCAGTTTCCAATTCAAGTGATTATTTATATATGAAGCTGCAGTGTGATTGGCATTTCTTGTTGTGAAACCTCCGGAGGTGGAAGTATCACTAAATGCGAGTGGCACAACTGAATTATAAAAGAAGCCAGAAATATTTCACAGGGGTGCCAGGAAACTTTTTTTTTAATATAAGATGCATTTTCTGTAGGAGACTGAATATACTTTTTTTAGTATTTAGGATAATAAATTCCTTTCATGCTTAAATGCACTGCTTTACAGCCAGCATTTGCACACAGATAGCTCAAAAATTATTCTTAGGAATCAAAATAATCATATAGCATTCATATATGCAGTGAATGAACTTCTTGTTGGGGTGATGCCCTCTGCCTCCCCAGCTTCTTTCATTCTGCAACAGATGAGGATGTTCAAGGTTTTATAGTGCAGCGAACAGTGTCACTGAGAAACAGACAATTGGTAAGATGTTGCCTGGGAAACCCTGTGCCCATAGATTTTCATTTTGCTGCATTATGCACTAGTAGAAGCAATTATTTACAACTAAAAGAAATTCCTCCTGTGGAATCAGTGAAGTGATGGGGAAATTACATTATATTCTCCAGAGAATCTAATCCTAGTTTCTCATTTGATTTTTGACCACCTCTAACAGCAGGAGGGTGGTGGAGTGGTGGTGGGGTTTTTGGGAAAATACTTGTGGCAATAGAAATTCTGCTTGAGAAAGCAATATGGAAATATGCTGGTGACTGCTTTAAATGCGGCTCACGTCTGACATACTCTGCCTGCCAGTGGAAAAACCCCACCAGCTCTCGAGAGAGCCCTGCTCTGATCAGTCTAAGTAGATTATTCCTTCAGCTTTAATAATTCAAACTCCCTGTCTGCCTTACAGGGAGTTTTCCTCTCGCTTGGAAGATACATGATGCTGACTGGGGAGATCCCCAATCTGCTGCTCATATTTTTAATGATAGGTTTGTTCTTGACACTAACTTCTCAAGGAAAAAAAAAAAACGTATTTTTATCCTTTTTAACAAGAAAATCCACACGGGATCTAAAAGATTTATGTGGACTTCCACTCTCCAGTTACTTGGGATTTTTCTCCCAAGTAAGACAGAAAATTTAGGTTTGACTATTTAACTTGTGCTAACAGTAAGAGATTAATCAAAATCACGATTAGCCTGTTTCATCTGACTTGATACCCTGAGCTTCCTTACACCCATTGTGTGCCCAAAGTATTTTCTTGATATAAGATTTGATGCCAGAGTATTTAAAAATAAATAAATTAAAACCCACCCTTATGTTCTGCATATCCTCTGTGTAATTTGCTGAGTTTTGTGAGTGTGTGTCTGTGTCGTGGTTGTGGGAATATTTTGCTGAGTTTCATGCTGCAGGGTTTCAGCTCCTACAACCCAAGCGTGAATGGTGAAACTCCAGCAAGCCCTGCAGTCTATCAGTAGCCTCCATCCTTCTTGTGGCAGGATGGGACTCCCCAGTGGGTACCTGATCTGAAACAGCCTGTCTGAGATGGGGAAGGTCAGTCAACATGTCCATGAGAAGGGAGCATTAGTCATGGCCACAGCATCCTTCCTCCTGGATGAGAATTAAGTCTGTGACACAAATAGGATCAAAGTAGGAAAAAAGGTGGTGGTAGTGGTGGAGAAGCCCTCCATTCAGTCTAACTGATTTTGGTAAGTCAGTGCTCTGCTGGGATGGCCATAGGGGGAAGAAGGTTTCGCAGGGCTTGGGCATGGTTTTGGTGTGCTGCCTCCTGTTGCTGTCCTTGCACACTTTGTGGGGGCTGTTGCCACCTGGCCACAGGAGGGCTGTGTGTGTGTGCACGGGGGCTGAATCCATACACAGCCCTGGTGCATTAACAGGGGGGCTTGAATGTGTGGAGCAGGAGGGAACAGTGCACTCTGTGCTAAATACCCCGATTTGCTTTGCCCCCCTTGCTCATCGAGCAGCAGCAGAGCAGCCCAGCCTGCAAAGCAGGCTTGGGCGGTGGGGCAGGGAAATGGAGGAAGCTGATGTTTGAGCAGCAGCTTATTTCTGCAAGTTCCCACACTTGTACGCTCTGCACTGCAACTGCAATGCTCTTTCTTGCCAGTCGGGGCTGTGATACAGCATCCTCCTGACTGCACACCCTTGAAAATTTTCCATCTGAGGTGAGGACAGCAGTCAAGTGAATTCAGAGCAATGAATTGCTTTTCTTAGTTGCTTTTCATCTACACAACAGGAGTGGTACTCAGACCTCCAGGTGACCATGGGCAAATGTGGTGGCTGAAAGGTGCTGCAACACAGGATAACAGGGGGGCTACTCCAGAAATGAGGACAGCTATCTTTGTCCATTTTGCAGAGACAACCTACTGACGGGGTCAAACAGTACACCAGTAAGTGCAGTAAGTCAAAAGGAGAATGGGGAGTGTTTCTTTCTCCTCCACTTCTCTTTTTCTATAAAACCTAATTTCTGCCCCTGAGACTCTACTTGTGCTCAAGCATTCTCTTTCCTTGCTGTCCAAGGGCGATAAGGACCAAACCTCAGATTTTCTCCTATAAAAGTTACTTTTATACCAGATGAGTGGTAAAAGCAAGACATTTATGTTTTAAAAAGCTAATAGCACAGAGTGTAAATACTTAGAGCTAACTGTCAGATTCATTTCTGTTGCTATGCACAAATTTAGATTCAAGGTTATGCAGCCCCAAATGCTTCACTGAAAGAAGTGATACTTCAAGTTGTTTAAAGTCCTTGTTTGCACACAGGTATTTTAATTTATTCAATTTTTTACATGCATTTTCTGCAATAAATATATATTTTGCTTCTTCTTGGCAATGATGTAATACAAAGTTTTGGTTTCCCTATAAATATATTACATATTCTGGTGGAATGGCAAATTGCTAGCAACATTGCTTCAGCAGAGATATTCATTTAGTAAGACAGATTTATTGGAGAACTATTGAGTTAGTTCATGTAATATATACCCTGTACCTTGATATTGCCTTTTGCCCTCTCAGCTTTACAAATATTAAGCAGATTATCTTGACCATGCAGTGAGCTGTGCCTGCAATTTCCTCTTTCATGGAGAGGTTAAATAAAACACAACAGAACAGTTGTGCTGACTGTGGCCGTAGAGCAAATTTGTGACTGGACAAGGAAGAAATCTTTTCATTCCCATGCCTGTACTCTAGCCCAGTGATGATACTTTCTTGTTAAGTGTCATACCTGTCATTTTCTATGCTGTTTTTCATTACAAAGACAGAAGCTGTAGGATACTTTCTAATAAGGAGCCCCTCCTAATTATCCTCTGCCAAGGGTATTTATGGGTTTAGCCTGAATCCAGCTCTTCTAGTCTCTATGATAGACTAAAAATGTGAATTATAATAATTCAAAACCTCTTACATGATCATTTCACCTCTGCCTGTGATGCTGTTGTCCCCAGCCAGCCATTACAATTGGTGATCTCAATGCAGAGGCAAGTTCAACTGTTTGGTGCCATACACCATAAAAGGTCACCCTTAAAATCTGTTCCATGTCTTAGGCAACAGCACGTGAGGAACTGGGGAGAAGAAGGGCACAGCAGCCCCTCACAACAGCAAAATTCCCTTTTCCTGTGTAGGAGGAAGAGTCAAACCTTTCTGTCATGGAGCAGAAATGGCCATGTGCCTTGGGGTGC
Source organism: Morus bassanus (assembly GCA_031468815.1). Taxonomy (NCBI): domain Eukaryota; kingdom Metazoa; phylum Chordata; class Aves; order Suliformes; family Sulidae; genus Morus; species Morus bassanus. Next base: position 23,952,298 of record CM062600.1, on the reverse strand, counting down.
TTGCAGCCAGTGCTCTGGGGGTACAAAAGCTGCCTTTTCTGCTTATCTTGGGAACTTTGCCTTTCCCATCCTGTCTTTCCTGTCTGCATCTTGTAAACTTGCGCTGGTGCTGGCTTCCTTAAATTTTGCTGTTATGCTAGCTTGACCTTCACAATTCTTAAACCCAGCAACAACAGATGTATGCCTACTGCTGCTCCAATTGCTTTTTTTGAGCAGTTCTTCCTTCTGTTCGCTTTTCATCCCAGCATTCACTTGCACTTTGTGTTTTCAGGATCCTAACTACAGGGGTGGGGCTGCTCTGTATGACTCTAGAGGACACTTTGGTTAGTGGAATAAAAATAGTTATATCTTCTTTTCAGTATTCTCTATGTGATGTATAGGGAATACTGTGTAAATCTTGAGGTGATGTTATCCAAGCCAATGAGATCTTAAGGGCAACCTCTAGTAATACATCACAGCACATAATGAATTTGTCTTTGCACTGTGGTTATGAATTCTAATGGCAAACTGAGTCAAAACCCCCAGCAACAACATTATGTATTACAAAGAAAAGGGTTACAGATGAAACTTAGATTTTACTAAAGAATTAGGCTTGACTCTGAATTTTAAATTCCTGTACTTCAGTTTTATTCTTTTTCATTTAAAAAAAAATTTAAAAAAATGTATCTGTGAGCTATAGTCACCTCTGGAGTCAGCATTGATACAACAGCATACAGCTGAAAGTGTGAAATCAACGTGAAAGCTGAAGCACTGTTTTCTTAAACTACTTTTGGAACTGGCAAAAAATGGAACTTTCTCAAAGCTGTTAGAACTCCTCAAAGTTGTTGAAAACCCCGTAATCTTCAGAAAGGAACTGTGCCTGGCACATAGTGTAGCCAACAGAGATGCTGCTCATTTTCTGTGGATTAGAAAAAAATGCTTTTTAACATGTATTTTAAATTTGTAGTAAGTTTCTTTTCAAGCTACACACTAAATACACCTATATAAATACAGATGCAAAATACACGTATATATATGTATATATACACATATATAAGTTTTCAAATCACAGTTCCAGCTGAGTATATTACTGTCTAGTATATTACTAGTTGAAAGATAATTAGATTATTGCAATCTGTTTATTTGAACTTTGGGATTTTCAGCTTTCTCTTACTAAACTGAGTCTGTTTAGGTTTTATTTAGTACTCTTGTGGTCTTATTCCTCAAGAACAGAATGCCACCTTCACTTTCATGTCTCTTATCAGAAGAGGGTGACAATACACTGCTATGGGTAAAAAATGTTTGCCAAGCACCCAAATAGTAAAGAAAAGTAGGAAACTTTAAAATATTGAGCTTTAAAAGACACACAAAAGATAATAGGAGACAAGAGATATGGGGACACAACAAATAGTCAGGATAAAAGCATAAGGGAAGTTATTTCTTCAGTGCTCAGTAGTTTTTCTTCAGTGTAAAGGAGCTGAACCACTGCCACTGTTCCTGAGATAGATAGTGTCTTAGACACTTCAGCAGGTCATGCTATTCTACTCTACACTGACAGTCTGTATTGGCTCTTTAACCCTAAGTTTTCCAGTGCCAGTATAAACATACCTTGAGCTGGGCCATTGTAGAGTAACTTGGAGATAGTTTTGTGCATCCGAAATGGACATGAGGGCCTTGGCTGCTACTGCTGAAGCTAGACCAGAAATTCAAGTGATGTTTTCAGCAGCTCCAAAAATACTTGTTGCAATACCAGGCATCTAGCCCCACCTGAAAAGCAGTTTTATCTAGTAATCCTTTCTGCCTGCAAACTGCCTGCAAATGTATTTTGTGCTAAGATTTGGGGCTTGTAGACTGATGGAAATATTATAAATCTAATAAAAACAGATGGCAAACATTTGTACAAGTTGACTACTGCCATATTCTACCTCTTATGTTCTCCACCTCTACCCTCTTATTTTGTCTCCCCTCCATCTCTCCAAAACACAGTTCAACACCAGTGAAAATGGGCAAACAGCGGTCCAAAGTCTAATGGAGGTGTCTTTCTCTTAGCACAGGTCCCATATCCTGGGCAACCTCCCACCCTGAGCAGCTGGTGTCAGAGCTTCCTCAAGGTGCAACTTGCCAAAGGCTGGTCCTGCCAGTGCATCTCCCTTACATCTCTGCTTTTGCATGCCTCTACTGTAGGTATTCCCATCAGGGTTTTCACACAGCTGCTAGAAGACCGCTGTTCTTCTTCAGTCCAGTTTTTCCCTGTTGAGATTAGTTTTCCATTAGTTTCCACCTGTTTGCCCGACTCCCATCTTTACCTCTTTATGCTTTTCATGTTCTTGCAGTCCTCTCTTTCATCCACAGACCTCAATGGTGGGACCTGGGATTCATCCCTTCTCCAAGGAAGCTAAGTGAATTTTCTCACTAGAGGGCTATTGCGCCTAAGACCCTTAAATGACAAGCTAGCCTGCAGCAATAGAGCTTGTGAAAGCCAGGAGATTAATGATCCAGCAGCCTTTACCGTCAGCTGTGAAGCCAGTCAAGCCTCAGTACTCTTTAGCTACTCTCTATTTTTAAAAGAATTATACCAGTGTGCTAGCCCTGCTACAGCTAAGATGGTGAATTGCTGTTTAAAAGGTCAACTACTCTAAGATCTTGAAAATCCACAGGGTAATTCAGATTTTCTCAAAATTTGCTGTTTCTCTGGGGACACAGTGTAAGGCAATTATTGAGATTTTGGCATTCTGAAGCTTGCAGCCTGCCCAGAACATGGTCTCTGCAACCCCACCAGCTCCTCTTGCTTTGTGTGCACATTGGAGCCTAAAACTGCTGTTTGGCTTCTCCTCAAGTGCATCTGAGTTACTGGAGGTTTACCTAGTGTCTGGTGTCCTTTGGCAGAAGCAGCACAGTGTTAAAGGTAATTAAGGATGAAATCTGTAACACCATATCAGGATGAGAAAAACAGTGGACTGGGAGACAAGAATGGATGTGTGCAGCAAAATTAAGTCAACATAAGGGTTTGTTGGCAGCATCTTGCTTCAGACCTGAACATCTCTAGGCAACTTAGTGTAATCGCAAAATCTCAGCTGCATGTGTGCTTTGTGAATTTAAACCTTAAATTGACAACTTTCTGTTAACATGTATAGTGAACTGCCCCAACTAAGACCAATGCTTCTGGGTTGAAAGCAATACTCCAACGCACTCTACAAACCATGGGCTCACCCTGATTACACGGAAGAAGGAAATGGGCAGTGTCAGAAATGCCACACATGAATGGTGCAGATATTTGTTGTGGCCTGTGCCTTTTTTATTGCATGATAGAAACATCTCAGAAGCAGTAGCCCGTTATTACTCAGTGTTTTGTGACTCAGCAAAGAAAGAAATCACTCCAAGCATGGCTATCTACAGCTTTTCCAACCAGTTCCACAGTACTTTCCATTCCTGCTCCTAGGAATTTTTCTTTTAATGTGACAAATGAGTGAAAGGCAGGAAGTGTGGCTGGTTGAAATTCTGTTTCATGTATTTCTCTTGTGTAAGTAGGCCAACTGACACAATTATTTCTTTCATCAGTTGAGGAATCTCCTGTCCCACAATAGTGACAAATAAAAGGAAAACATCTTCTCTCGATTGGTCTCTTTCTCATAAGGGTAGACAAAAGAAATAACATTTGTTTTAATGCATTCCTTTATGTAAGCAGGGACTTCAAGGAGTCTGCATGCGTTACTGATATAAAAATCAGATAATAGTATTAACCAGATACATCTCACCTTGCAACTGATGCAACATCATACTAAAGTTGGGAGAGGACTGTAAAATAGTAAATATTTGCCCCAAATGCGAAGCACCAGTCAGTCTGGTTATCACAGTTCTTTCTCTCCTGATCATGATCATAAATTTTTTTTTCTCTTTCTCCTCATGTGAACTGCAATAGTAGCAAAAACAAAGGGACAGCTAAATCCTAGAAGGAAAGCCACTGGTTCCTGTCATCCAGAGGAAGATACAACATGAGTGATAATGTTCTTGTGCCGATGGAGGCAACGCGAACTCATTTGCAATTAAGAACAGAAACACGGATGAGAGGTGGTGCATCCCCTGTGTTGTCTGAACAGCTTGCTGCAAGACAAATTGTACAAAAACAACTGACCATGTGAAGGGAAAATAATCTGGGGCTTGGGGACAGCTGTTACTGTCAGTTTAGCCAGTAATACATGTCTTGGCTTATTAGCTTTACTTACAGTTAAAAAAGGAAAAGAGGCTTTCCTGGAGCTCTGCACAAACAAGAGAGGTGCCCTCTGGAACCTCAACCAAGTTATGGAATTGATACAAAAAAATACAACTTCTTTTTCTGTCCTTTCGAGCAGTTCTGTACTTCAGGGTTTGAGTTATGTTAATGTTTGGGTAATGGTTAGCTTTCATATGCTGAACAAGAATAGCAACAGGAGGAGAAAGAATAAAATGAACAGGAGGAGGAAAAGAAGAAAGAGGAAAAAGATGATAAGGAAGAAGAGGGGAAAAGGAGGACCAGGAGGAGGAACAAGAGGAACAGGAGGAGGAAGACTGGAAGAAGGAACAGGAAGAGGAAGAGGAGCTGGAGAAAGAAAGAGGAAGAGGAGAATGATCAGGGTGAAGTGAAAGAGAAGCAGGAGGAGGAGGAAGGGAAGAAGAAAAGGAAAAGAAGGAACAGAAGGAACAGGAGGAGAAGGAGGAAAAGGAGGAGGAATAGGAGGAAGTGGGGAATAAGAGGAACAGGGGGATGTGGAAGAAGAGGAGGAGGAACAGAAGGAATAAGTAAAGAAGGAGGAGGAGGAACAGGAGACACCAAAAAACAAGAAGATTAGGAGAAGGAAAAGAAGGAACAAGAGAAGAAGAAAGAGGAGGAACAAAAAGAGGAGGAGTGGAATGAGGAAGAAGAACAGGAGAAGAAGAGCAGGAGGAGGTAGCAGAGGATGAAAAGAAGGGACAGGAGGAAGAGGTGGCAGAACAGAAGGAACAGGAAGAACAGAAAGAACAAGAGAAGAAACAAGGAGGAGCAATAGGAAGGACAGGAAGAGGAGGAATAGGAGGACCAGGAATATAAGGAGGAGAAGGAACAGAAGGAGGAGGAACAAAAGGATGAGAAGGAAGAGCAGAATGAGGAAGAGGAGAAGGAACAGGAGAAAGAGGAAGAAAAGGAGAGGTGGAACAGTAGTAACAGAAGGATCAAGAAAAGAATGAGGAACAGAAGGAGAAAAAGGAAGGACAGGCAGGAGGAGGGGAATGAAAGGAAAGAACAGGAGGAGGAGGATAAACAAGAGAAAGAGAAGAAGGAGAAGGAAAAGAAGGAAAAGTAAGAGGAGGAGAAAGGTGAGGAAGAGGACAAAAATAACATGAGGAAGAGAAACCTAAGGAACAGCAGGAGGAGTACAAGAAGGAGGAAGAGAAAGACTAGGAACAGGACTAACAGGAAGAATAGGAGGAACAGGAGGAGGAGAAATAACAACAGGAACAGAAGGAACAGGAGGAACAACAGGAGGAGAAGGAGGAGGAACAGAAGGAACATAAAAAGGAAAAGAGGAAATGGAGGAGAAAGAGGAGGAGAAACAGATTGGACAGGAAGAATGAAGAAAATGAAGGAAGAATAGGAGAAGGAGGAACAGAAGAAACAGGAGAAACAGCAGAAGGCAGAACAGGAGGAACAGGAAGAGGAGGTAGAGGAACAACACAAGGAACATGAGGAACAAAGGAATAGGTTAAGGGGGAAATGAACAGAAGAAACAGGAGAAGGAATAGAAAGAGGAACAGGGGAAAAAAGGAAAAGCAGGACCAGAGGAGGATGTTCCTCTTTTTCTTCATTTCCCCTGTTCCACCTCAGCTTCCTTCTCTTGTTTCTCCTGTTCTTCCTCCTCCCTATCCTATTCCTCCATTGCTTGTGTTCCTCTGCCTCCTCTTCCTGTTCCTCCTGTTCCTGCTTCTGCGGTTTCTCTAGTTCCTTCTGTTTCTCCTTCTCCTTTTCCTCCTTTGTTTCCTTTGTTATTCCTGTTCTGCCTCTTCATCCTCATCCTTTTCTTCCTCCTTTTCCTTCTTATGTTCCTTTTTCCCCCTCATCCTTCTCCTCCTCCTGTTCCTCTTGGTATTCCTGTAACTCTGCCTCCTACTCTGTCTCTTCCTTCTTCTACTGCTGCTGCTGTTCCTCAGGTTCTTTTTCTTCCTGTTCCTCCTCTTCTTCCTCCTTCTTCTCCTGTTCCTCAGCCTCCCTCTCCTTTTCTGTCTGTTCCTTTTTCACCTGTTCGTGTTCGTCTTGTTCCTGCTCCTCTCCTTGTTGTTCCTTTTTTCTCCTGTTACTGTTTCTAATTTTTCTTTCTCAGGTTATGTCCTCCTCCTCCTCCTGTTCCTCCATTTCCCCTTCTGTTTCTCCTCCTCTTCTACTTCGACGTCCTCCTTTCTCTGTTTTTTCCTCTGTCTCCTCTTCCTCCACCTCTTCTTCCTCCTGTCTTTCCTCATGTTCCTTCTTTTCCTCATTTTAGTCCTTGTTCTCTTCCTCCTTTTCCTCCCTTTCATCGATCTCCTTCTCTTTCTCCTCCTCCTCATGTTATTCTTCTTTCCTTCCCTTTTTCCTCCTGCCCCTCATTCTTATCTTGTTCCTGTACCTGTTCAACCTCTTCCTCCTCCTGTTCTTCCTTCTCCTTCTTCTCCTCATCTTCCTCCTCCTTCCTTCTCTTCCTCTTCTTTTATTTTTTTACTCTTCCTCTTCTTCCTGCACCTCTTCCTCTTCTTCTTGCTCCTCCTGTTCCTGACTTTCCACCTGTTCTGCCTCCTCCTGCTGCTTCTTCTCCCTTTCCCCCTTCTCCTCTTCCTCCCCTCCTCCTGTTCCTCCTGTTCCTTCTCTTTCTCCTGTCCATCCTCTTACTGTTATTCCTTCTCCTGTTCCTCTTCTGTTTCTTCCTTCCCTCCTCCTATTTATCCTTCTACTCCTTTTTACCTCCTCTCCTTCTTTATCTGTTCTGGTTGCTCTTCCTGTTCATCCTCTTTCTCCTCCTCCTCCTTATTCCTTTTCTCCCATTTCTGCTCCTCCTGTTTTTCCACTTCCTTGTCTTCCTCCTCTTCCTCCTTTTCCTCATCTTGCTGTTACTTCTGCTCTTTTAATTCCATTCTCCTCCTTTTCCTCCTGGCCCACCTCCCCTTCCTTGTCCTCCTGCTTATTTCCTCCACCTCTCCCTTCTCTTTCTCCTTTTTATTCCTCCACTCCTTTTCCACTTCCTCCTTCTGCTCCTCCTGTTCTTCCTCCTACTTCTCCTCATCCTGTCCCTGTTACTCCTGTTTACCTCTTCCTCCAGTGCATCCTACACTTCTTCCTCCATTATGCTCCTGTTTCTCATCCTGCTTCTCCTTTTTCTCCTCTTACTCTTTCTTCTACTCTATTTCCTTTTCCAGCCTTTCCTCCTTCTGTTTTTCATACTGTTCCTCTTCCTCCTCCTCTTCTACCTCCTCTCTTTGCTTTTGCTCCTGCTTTTTCTCTTTCTCCTCCTGTTCCTCCCCTTCTTCCTTCTGTTTTTAATCCACTGTGCTGGTTTTGGCTGGGGTAGAGTTAATTTTCTTCATCATATGTAGGATGGGGCTATGTTTTGGATTTGTGCTGAAAACAGTGTGGATAATACAAAGATGTTTTAGTTACTGCTGAGCAGTGCTTACACAGAGTCGAGGCCTTTTCTGCTTCTCACCCCACCCCACCAGTGAGTGGACTGGGGGTGCACAAGGGGTTGGGAGGGGACACAGCTGGGACAGCTGATCCCATCTGACCAAAGGGATATTCCATACCATATGGTGTCATGCGCCGCATATAAAGCTGGGGAAACAAGAAGGAAGGGGAGGATGTTTGGAGTGATGGCGCTTGTCTTCCCAAGTAACCGTTATGCTTTCCTGGAGATGGCTGAGCACCTGCCTGCCGATGGGAAGTAGTGAATGAATTCCTTGTTTTGCTTTGCTTGTGTATGCGGGATTTGTGTTGCCTATTAAACAGGTTTGTTTCAAGCCACAAGTTCTTTCACTTTTACTCTTCTGATTCTCTCCCTCATCCCACTGCGAGGGAGTGAGTGAGTGGCTGTGTGGTGCATAGTTGCTGACTAGGGTTAAACCACGACATCCAGCTACTCCTATTTCTCCTCTTTCTCTTCCTTTTGCTCTTAATCCACTTACTCCTATTTCTCCTCATCCTGTTTTTCTTCCTCCCTCACCTTCTCCTCCTGTTCCTTTCCCTCCTCTTTTTCTTCCTCTTCCTTTTTCCCTTTCTCTACTTCCCCCTGTTTTTCTTCTGCTCCTTTCCCCCTAAATTATCCTCCATCATCTTGCTCTCCTCTTGACCATCTTCCTCTTCTTTCTAGTCTCCTCCTCTTCCATGTTCTCCTCCTTTGGCTGTCCCTCCTCCCAGGGTTTGTCCACTAGGAGGCAAGTACACAGTAACTGTTTGGATAAAAGTGATCTGAGACAAGCTGCAAGCCCCAGGAGCATAATCCTGAGTGCTTGAATGAGAGCTAATATTGTTAAGCTGTTTCATGCCCATGCTCTGAGGTCTGGCAGACAAGCCTGTAGCCATGACTGGCCAGCTGATAGGTCCTCGAGCAGGGGGAATGTTTTTGGGCTTTTTGGTGAAAGATACAGGCAATATTGATGTTGAACAATTGTTGAACAATATTCAATTGTTGAACAATATTTACACTCTATTTGATTGGTTTAGTGTGAAAACAACAGCTAGTATTTTTTAACCCACAAAGACATCCTTGTGAGGCTAAAAGGACCAGTGATTTTGAATTGCCAATTGTGAGAGTGAATTAATTTCCAGCTGTAGGATCTTTAAAGCATCTATAGTGGCACTGGGGGGTAACTTAAAGTATAGTGAAAATGTTAACAACGGCGTGTTCTAATTCAGCAACACCCAAGTTTGGAAATGGTGCCTATACAGACTTAGAATGTTTAATTGTCTTGTCACTAAGAGTCAAGTCACTAACTTGCCCTGTTACTCCTTCTATTTACCTCTTCCTCCAGTGCATCCTACACTTTTTCCTCCATTATATTCCTGTTTCTCATCCTGCTCCTCCTCTTCCTTTTAATCTTTCTTCTGCTCTGTTTCTTTTTCCTTCTCATTCTCCAGCTCTTTCTCTTCTTTTTTTTTTTTTTTTTTACTGTTCACCTACTCCTTTTCTTGGTCTGCTCTCTCCTGTTCTTCTTCTTCTTTCTACTGTTCCTCCTCTTTCTCTTTCTCCTCTTCCTTATTCTCTTCCTCCTCCTTTTCTTCCTCCACCTCCTCCTCCTTTTTAGTTCCTTTTCCTTCTGTTCCTTCTCCTCCTCTTCCTGTACCTTCTCCTCCTACTCCTCCTGTTCCTCTTCCCCCTCCCTGTCCTGTTTCTCCTCATCCTGTTCCTCCTCATCTTCCTTCTATTGTTGCTTTACCTGTCTTCTTCCTCTTCACCGCTGTTCCTTCCCTCTCTTCCTTCTGTTCTTAATCCACCTCCTCCTATTTCTCTTCCAACTCTTGTTCCTCCTCCTCCTCCTCTTTTTCCTCCTTTTCATTTTTCTCCTTCTCTACTTCCTTCTGTCTTTATTTCTCCTCTTCCTTTCCCCCCAAAATTATCCTCTATCTCCTTCCTCTGCTTTTATTCATCTTCTTCCTTTTCTTGTCCTCCTCTTCTGCTTTCACATTCTCGTCCTTTTGCTCATCCTCCTCCTATTACTCCTCCTGTTCCTCTTTTTATGCTTCCTCCTCCTTGTCCTATTTATCCTACTTCTTCTTCCTGTTTCTCCTGCTTTTCCTGTTTCTGTTCATGTTCCTCTTTCTGTTCCTCCTCCTGCTGTTCCTTCTTTCCTGTTTTATTGTAGTCCTCCTACTGGTCTTCCCCATCCTCCTCATCCTCTTTCTCTTTCTCCTCCTTCACCTCCTTCTTTTCCTCCTTTTGTTGTGTTCTTCCTCCTCCATATTTTCTTCCTCCTGTCCTAATATCATTCCTCCTCCTCCTGTTCCTGTGTGTGTCCAACCTCGTCCTCATCCTCCTTTTCCTCCTCCTCCTCCTGTTCATCCTGTTACTCCTTTCTCCTGCTGTTACTACTTCACCTGTTCCTCCTGTTCTTCCTCCTTTCTCTATTTTCCCTCTTTCTCCCTCTCCTACTGTTCCCACTTCTACTGTTCACCCTGTTTCCTTCTCTTTCTGCAGCTCCTTCTTTTCCTCCTCCTCTTTTCTTGCTGTTCCTCTTCCTTCCTGTGTGGTTTTCTTGCCTCCTAGTATGTTAGGCAGAGGAGTCCCATGTCCTTTTAGGTCCAGTGTTGTAACTTCTGAGAGGTTTGTCCGCTGGGAGGAAAGTACGCAGTTCCTGTTTGGATAAAAGCAATGCACACCATGGTTTGAGACAAGCTACAAACCCTAAAAGCACAAGAGCTAGAATGAGAGCTAATATCATTAAACTATGTGCATGCCTGTGGTGTGAGGTCTGGCAGCCAAGCCTATTGCCATGACTGGCCAGCTGACCTCTGGTGAAAGGTATGGACATATTTTTGAACGATATTTACATTGTATTTGATTGGTTTAAATTTACTAGCATAAAAACAACAGTTAGTATTTTTAAAAGCATCTATAGTAGCATTTTTCCTGAGATATAACACACAGACACACATGTACCCCTCCCCACGCCTCAAGGTAAATGAACAAAATTTTTTGGGGCACATTATTTTATTCAACTTGCATCAGATATCCATTATGAAAGGAGTTGTGTACATGTGTATTGGGTCTAGCTGGGGTGGAGCTGAATTCACCACTGTGGTCCATATAGAGCTGTGCTCTGTGTTTGTAGCTAGAACGGTGTTGATAACACAGCTCATCTTTCTGTTTTTCCTCCTCCTCTTCCTGTGCTTCATTATCTTCTCCTTCTCCTCCTGTTCCTCCTCCTCCTCTTGTTCCACCTTTTCCTCCTCCTTCTTTTCCTCCTGTTCTTCTCCATCTTGTTCTTTCCCCTGTTCCTTCTTTTCCTCCTATTCCACCAGTTCCTTTTTCTAATGTTTTTCCTCCACCCCCTGTTCCTCTGCCTCCTGTTCCTCCTCTTCCTTGTCTGCCTTCTCCTCATTCCTCTGTTGATCTCCTTTATTCTCCTTTTTCCTCTTCTCCGGCTTCTCATATTCTCCCTCTTCGTCTTTTTCCTCCTATTCCTGTTTTTTCTTTCTCCATTCTGTTCCCCCAAACAATCCCCCATCTCCTCATTTTTCTCTTGTTTATCTTCCTCTTTCTTGTCCTCCTCCTCCTATTTCACATTCTTCTCCTTTTCTCCTCATCCTCTTGTCCCTCCTCCTATTTGTCATTTTCTGCTTCCTCCTCCTTCCACAAGTTCCTCCTCCTCCTGTTTGTCCTCCTTTTTTTACCCTTGTTCCTCCTGCTTCTCCTGTTTCTGTTCCTTGTCTTCCTGTTGCCTCTCTTCCCCCAGTTCTCCTTGCTCTTTTGTCTTCCTCCTCCTCCTTTTCCTTCTATTCCTCCTTATCCTTTTGCTGCTCCTCCCCCACCTGTTCCTCATCCTTCTCCTCCTCCTTTTCCTTTGCTTCCTGTTCCTTCTGTTCCTCTTACTGTTCCTCTGTTTCCTTGTGGCTCCTCCTAGCCCTGAGTGGTACTTTTTGTTAGTTATACTTGGGAGGATGACCTCTCTGCTGAGCTGTTAGCTGCTCTGGTTGCCTGCAGTCTTTCTGTTTCCTGGTCAAATAAAAAACAGGCCAGCCTTCTACCACTAACATGACACTATCTCTGCTTAGTGCATAAACGTAATGGACTGGAAACTACTTAAATTTGCAATTATGTCTTAGCCAAATGCTCCTCATTTCCCTGTGGCTGTTGCCTGCTACTCTTTGTGCAACTGCTGCTTTGTAAGCGCTAACGTCCTGCAGCTCAGAGGGAAAGGGTGTGCATGTCTTGAGAAAGAGCATTGTATTTTGCTGGCTTTAAATACAACTGACAGGCTGATGCACATTAGTCCTATTAACATAATTAGAATTATGAACTGCCACTTTTGATGCATGCATCCTTAATCAAATTCTTCCCTTGCTCATTTCTTCTCCTGTCTGTGTGCACATGTCTTTAGAGATTGCTGAGTCCCTTGCCACTGCTTTTCAATCTATGCAGTCTGTCTGTAGGCACTTGTTCTTCAAAACCTCTAATACTAACATTAAAGAAGTGCTAACTAATAAACAGGCATGTGTAGTTGAAAAAGAATTCCTCTCTTTTGAGTACTCACACTCATCAATGCATTCTTCTATGGAAAATACTTAAAAGTTTTTCTACAAGGCAATTAAATTCATCATCATTGTAATGTTGTCAAGTAAAGTAAAACTTTTATCCAGAGAACTTGCCTCCTCTAACTTCTATGTCACTCTTCTATAGCATCTTCCATTCAAAAATCTCAGAGAAGTTTACAGATAGCAATAATTTCCCAATACTGCTGAAGGATGAAAAAGGTTGAGCCTTACACTACAGGTGATGAATGTAAGGTGCAAGAGAAATAATTTGCCAGCTATTTACCAACAAACAGCCATTATATGGCAGGACTTAGTATGTACACAGGAAGGGCAAGAACCTTCTACTGTCCTCTATCCACCTGAATGTCCAGGGCCAACATTCTGTATCTGCACAATCAGTTTGACAATACAGGAAAAAAATTAAAGCCCCTGGCTGTGCTGTGTATTTTTCAGATTCTGCAGGATAAAGAAGTTTCCAAGATGTATCATAGCTTAGAGTTGTGAAACTTATAGCGCTTCTAAGCTTTAAATAAAGTACAGGGCTGGACTCTACAGCAGAAGAAAGGCTTAGGTGTGGAAGGATATTAGCAATGCATATTGTTTAAATGAAATTATTTGGCTACTGCCGGGCAGCAGCATAAAGAATCCTCCTGGTCAACTTCTTTATGGACAGGTTGAGAAGGCATGAAAGTAAATGATGAAAGTTTGGGAAAGGGCCTTGCAAAATAATCTGTAATGAATCATCCACTGAACTATGTTAAAGCCACCTGTGATTAATTTCAGAGTCAGCTTTGACTGCTGTAGCTTGCTCTTTGTTATTAAAAAAATGTTTCTCGTGTACTCCCCCAAATAACTGCAATAAGTGTTTGCAGTTTTGGATGTGTCATTTTATCCCTGTTGTGAAATCTAACAACCAGAGACATCTTTGCAGACACTGGAGAAAAGGGGAGAGCCAAGTTCCCACTGGACTGAGCAGAAGCTTGAGAAAACTAAGGTTCAGCTTTCTCTCTGGCTGCTCGCTGGTAGCCAGAACTGTAGCAAGGAAGAAACCCCATGTCCCCTTCTACTTTGTGCTGATGTGTGCTGGTCACTAGCGTGAACAGGCTGATTACTCAGCCCTATTGCCTTGCAACCAGATTTTGTCCAAAATTGTCCACAATTTTGTCCAAAATGTCCACTTTTGACTGCCACAGTGTTCTCTGGCCCAACAAGGTCACTGAAGTGTGAAAACCACCACTTTTGTGGAAGATTGATCAGAAGTCAGGGATGGCTGAACTGCTGGAGACAGAGATAGTGGTCATCAGGAGTGCGAGCTATTGGCTCCTGACCCACCTGAAATTTTTTGTGTAGTCTTTCTTCTCTTAGGTCTCTTGCCTTGTTTTGCATGGTTAAAACCCTAGTTGCTTTACACAGTGACTACCATTTTAATTTTAAGTTATAGCCAGGTTAAAAGCTCTTCTTCAAGTCTTATACAGATTGAAACATTTCCATAAAGTCTCACTGAGAAGGTTTTAAAATTTACTAAACTTCAGAACTGAATGTGAACCTCAACAGTAGCTTCTGACAGAAAGATGTGAATGATAAATATCTAATCTGTTTTGAGTTGATGTGAGATCCTCTGAGAAATCATGGCACTGAATGGGAACACTTTAAAACTTGTTTACTCTTATGCTTGTTTACCTTCATCCTTGTAGGGGTGGAAATAATTTCAGTGATTCACCAGGGGATTTCTCTTCAAAATCAATCAAAGACGGAAATATTTGCCAGAGATCGGAGTGAATTCTGCTCTGATGATAAAGTTGTACAGAACTGAAAAATATTAAACAAATAGATGATACCTCTTGCACTGTGAACTTATTTGCAAGTAGATATGGAATTAAAATGTCCTGAAGATGTGAATTTAGGAGGGGAAAAGAAAGTTACATTTAAGTTTAAGTTTAACTTTATATTGAGGCTTTGTTGTAAGGTTAACAAATCCATTTTAAATTTTCTTGGGAAAAAAGGAGGCTTCCTCCACCACCAGTAGCAAGGGTAAAAAGGAAACCTATACTGTGTAAATATGGTGAAACATAGAACAAAGCTATACTATAAGAAGTATATTATCCTCTTTTTAATTTTCAAAATTTGCTAAAGTACTTTTACTGCACTTTAGGATGTGAAACTTTTGGTGACATAAACCAGTCAGATCCAGGAATCCTTAATGGATGCTTCCAGATAATGGGAAGTTTTTATAGGTGTCAGTCACAGGTGAATGTTGAGGCCCATTATCCTGAATATTCTTATTCTAAAGAGCTTTTAGCAATGGGAACAAGATTGAAATTACAGGATACTTCTGGCCTGTTTGTGTAGTAACTGTATGGGTTGGATTTCTGTATTCATGTGGGAAATCTTTGAGCTCAGTGTCCCAGAGGTCTGCGCTTCCTCTTGTCAGGATAAGGACTTTTTAAACCCATAGAATAAGTGGTATAAAAGCTGTATCAGAATAAGCATGAGATTCCTGCATGCCTCAGAAATGGTGATGTTCAACAAGTAACTCCCAAACTACAGTTAATATATTACTGATAGTTTATCATAGGAATAAGAAAAAAGAGAAGACAGAGAGATGTCCAATCTTTTCTAGATGCCATATATATTCTAAATATTTAATGTGGTAACTGCTTTCTTGGAATGTATTATTTCTTTCATCTAATGGAAATCACCTGGTGCAGCTGACTTTCCAATTTTTTTGCTATATACTATTATTGACATTCCTTATAAATCCTTAGAAACTAAAATATTAGTCTGATGAAAAAACAGACTAATGAATGCAAGTATTTTGTCCAGTTTCCAGGGAGTCTTGCTCTCCCTGATCAGTACCAATGTTATTAGGCTTTCAAACCTGAAAAGGTTTTTGTTTTAGGTAACCTCACAAAATATAAAGATTAAAAACTTATAACAGCATTTGCTATAGTCCTCTAGTAGTCTTTGTTTTCTGAGATTATAAAGGCAGTCAGGTAGGTTTTACATATTGAAATACGCAATGTAAGAATAGGCCCAGCTGTGAGAATTTGTAGTTTTACTGATATGAATGATTTTGTTCTTGCAGCTTGTGGAAAGACTGGGATGGGTTGGTGAAATGTGCTAACCATCAGCCAGCTGATGGAGTTCAGGCTGTGCAGGGACCGCTCAAAGGGCACAGATTTAGCTCACCTACAACTTCAGTAACCAAGGTGATTTTTTTTCAGTGGTAATATAATCTTCATTTAAGCAACATTTTTATTTCTTTTAATTTCTTTTAAGTCTTGGAAGTTATAGATATTCTTTTTTTTTTTTCACCTTTTCTAATTTCAGTGTAGATGGCATGCCCTTGTAATGTCTTCAACCCCACAACACTAAACTGATTTTATTTTTCTGATGTTTTTCAGTGCTCTGATTGTCTATGATTCCCTTCTTCCTACAGTTTGTCCAAGATGCCAGGAAAGAATTTTAAAGAAGTTAGTAAAAGTTGGTTTGAGAAACAATAGGTATGCCCATACTTTGTTAATATTATTGTTGTCATATTGTTCTTGGCATTGCAGAGATACATGGCAAATGTATAATGAATGACCAATCCCCATGCCCTTTTCTACACACACACACACATATATATATGTGGTTTTTTTAACTTTCTCCCCCCCCCCCCCCCCCCTTTTTTCTCTTTTTAAAGAAAGAAGAATTTATTCTGACTTAGCCTACTGTACAGACTGGGATTATAAAAGCCTATTGCTTTAATTCAAGTCAATCAGAAAATGTCTGTTGAATTAAGTGGAACTGGGACCAGGCTCTAATAGAATTTTCTGCAGAGGTGCAAAGAGCACAGTCCAGACAGCGGCCAAAGGAGCTCATTGTTATAAGAAGTGCTGCTAGAATAGAAACAGATACAAGTCCTTAATGATTATGCAACAAATACACACCCCAAATTGCTGCTGACCTTTGCTGGTGGCAATGAGGTGTCTGCAATACATTGTGCTGAAGAGAGCAATGCATCAACCAGGTTAGGAAAATGGGTATGATCTCATCAGCTACTAGACTGCTACAAGCCTTTCCCCTATGTTTTTTTCTCGAATGTGTGAGATTGTAAGAAATAGTAGTGAGCTACAATGTATGCTTCTTTTTTTTGCTGCTTGAAAGATAGGCCATCTGAGAAACAGTGGCATAGCTGACCTAACCCAATTTGGACTACCAGAACAGAGCTTGCTGGTGCTTTTTGCAACATGATGATAACTATGCATAAATAGGACTGTGTTTCCATTTGGGAATAAAGTTGGTGTGCTGGGCAAAAGAATAAGAGAATAATAATAGTACAAATGACAATAATGTAGAATCTCATGAAATAAAGCCTGGCACACAATTTCCTCTGAAGACAGGCTTTTTCTCCTCTAGCTTACCATAACTCCTTTGAATACAAACTGCATGACTTGATCACTTTCTCTTTTACAATACAACTGATGGAGCTGTGAATAGCATTTGTAATCTTTATAAGAATGCAAATATAGTAGCATGTTTTTGCCAAAAATGATCCAGTAGTAAATTTTATTAGAGTACATATTGAATCATAGTTTGTTTCCACATGACAAAATAGATTGCAGAAGAGCATGCTCAGAGAGAGAGAGAGTGCTTCTGAGGTGCTGTTTCATGACTGTTGTGTTACCAAATCAATTTTTTAAAGAATTGTAGAATATCCTGAGTTGGAAGGGACCCACAAGGATCATCGAGTCCAATTCCTGAATCCACACAGGGCAACCTGGAAGTTAAACCATATATCAAAGAGCGTTGTCCAACTGCTTCTTAAACACCTACAGACTTGGGGCCATAACCATTTCCAGTGCTTGACCACCCTCTCAGTGAAGAATATTTTCCTAATATCCAGTCTGAACTTCCCCTGATGCAGCCTTAAGCCATTCCCTTACATCCTATCACTGGACACCAGAGAGAAGAAATCAGCATCTCCCTCTCTGCTTCCATTCATGACAAAGATGTAGATAGCAATGAGGTCACCCGTCAGTCTACTCTTGTCTAAGCTGAACAAACCTAGCATTCTCAGCTGCTCCTCATAAGTCATGCCCTCTAGTCCTTTCGCCATCTGCATTGCCCTCCTTTGGACACATTCTAATACTTTTATATCCTTCTTATGTTGGGGAGCCCAAAACTGCACACAGTACTCAAGGTGAGGCTGGACCAGCGCTGAGTATATTGGGACAATAATTTCTTTTGACCGGTTAGCTATATTAATGCATCTCAGGATGTGGTTGGCTCTTCTGGCTGCCAGGGCACATTATTGACTCACATTGAGATAACCATCAACCAAAACCTCTACATCCCTTTCTTCAGGACTGCACTCCAGCCTCTTGTCCCCAGGTCTATACATACATTCAGGACCACATCAACCCAGGTGCAGAATCCAGCATTTGTTCTTGCTAAAACGAATATGGGTGGCAATTGCCCAGCACTCTAATCTACCAAAATCTCTCTCTGTAAGGCCTCTCTACCCTCGAGGGAATCAACTGCTGCTCCTAACTTAGTATTGCCAGCAAACCTAGTTAGCGTACACTCAACTCCTGTGTCCAGGTAATTAATAAAAACATAGAAGCCATACATTGAGCCCTGGGGAACACCACTAGTGACTGGCCACCAGCCAGAGGTTACCCCATTTATTACAACACTTTGAGCTGAACCCTTCAGCCAATTGTTCACCCATCATATTGTATATGTGTCCGGCTGTATGCTGAACAATTTGTCCAGAAGGATACTGTGATAGACAGTATCAAAAGCTTTGCTAAAATCTAAAAAAGCTACATCCACTGCCTTCCCTTTGTCCACTAGGCAGTAACTTTGTCGTCAAAGGATATTGAGTAAGGCATGACTTTCCCTTCATGAACCCATGTTGGCTTTGACTGATGACTGCGTTGTCTTTCAAGTGTTTTTCAATAACTCCCAGATAATCTTCTCCATAATATTACTAGGCACCAAAGTGAGACTGACTCCAGCTGAGCTTTGGCCATAAGAATTTTCTCTCTGTAATGGCAAACAGCACTTCTGTAGTTCTTCTGTGTAGCCTGACCTTGCTTCCAAAGCTCATACACTTTCTTTTTCCCTCTAAGTTCCATAGGAATTCCTGGTCCAGAGAAAATAGCCATATGGACCATGTGATCTGTTTCTTTTAACTGCTATTCAAAGTTCAGTGTTTTCTTGGAAAGTGCACTTTTATTCTGATAACATAATTTCTAGACTTGTCAAAGGCTGGGAATTTGCTTGAGGTTGTCTAAGCCACAGGTATGGAATATTTTGGGTCTAGTAGCCTAGTACGGCATAAATTTCTCTAGTACTGGTCACCATTTTATGCCATGCAAGGAACCCTTATGGCCGCATAATGTGAACATTTCCAGCTGAAAGTAAGGCTGTAATCAAATCCACTTAGCATCATTATTCCTTCCCCTTTTTACCTCTTTCCTAATTCAGCTTAAATCCAGTTACTTCTTCTTGCTTTCATAAGAGTTTTAAATGTAAGAATAATTACTGTGATATTATTGTCCTATCTGAGGTTGTATTTAATTAATGATTGTTTATAAGCAAAGGATCAGATGACTATATAAGAGGAAAATTGGGAGAAAATCTCAAAGTCAGTCTCCATAAACTGCAAACATGTCACTGTATGTTTGGTAGCAGAGCGTGTATGGTCAGTGATTGGCAGGTATACTCTGCTAGATTCATCTAGTTGTTTAACTGTGTTCCAAACAGAAACAAGAAGACAAGAAGGAAAGTATTTTTTTTTTTCCAGGACATGAAATCAACACATCAGAACTGCTGTTTTGGAAATTTGAAAAGATAATGACATATAGAATTTAAACAAAAAACCTTACTTGCATTGCTGTGTTTCAATGGCCCTTTAAATAAAAAAGATATCTAACTTTTCACCAGTCTCTTATACGTAGGTTATTGACTTTTGAGAGCAGAAATTAATTTTTCTTTTTATAGGAGAATGAAGACTTCAATTCTGTATTAAATTATCACCACAGAATTTAAGTCTAACTCTGCGAAAATTGTTTGTGCTCTAGTATATAGGCCTAGGTCAGAATCCTTGATGGTATAATAGTATTTATTCTTCGTCATTTTAAAAGCTGTGAAGCCACATAAGAATTCAAAAGCTCTACTAAATTAACAAAATGGAAGACTGACAAACGTTGCAACTCTAGCAAAGTAAAAATACCTCATTAAAAATCTTTGTTGCTTCATCCAGCTTGGTATGCTTTTTAAAAATAGGTTAATGAGATCTTTCTTCAAATGTCTGTCTGTGCCTGGGGAGAAGTGTGTCAAATTAGTTCATTTGGTAAAATTTGTGTAATTGAAAATGTTGATAAAAGGCGATAGCATTTTCTGCAGACTATTTGAAATTTAAGTGTGTTTTTATGTTTGAAAGGTGTGAAAACACTTCAGATTGTCTTTCCTGACACAGAAGATGCCTCTCTAAAATATGCTTTTGATGTAAAACCATCTCTGTCTAGCATGAACACACTTCCATTGCTAAAGGAAACTAACAGTATCAAAACAGCCAAGAGTCGTACAAAGACGATGAAGACTGGGCAGGTTCATCAGTAAAGACAGAGATACAGAATAAATGCTAGTGTCCTGGTAGAAATATTCAGGCCAGGTCTGCCAACCTGACAGCTGGATACCTTAGCACAACTGGCCTGGAGACCCTATTTCTCACCTATCAGAGAACTGGGTTCCCATTTCATATGACTGAGAAATAACACAAGGCAGGAATAGTTCATATTTACATATATTTACAAAGTGGTGAACTCTGCAGCTGGCATCCAGTTCCAGAAATTTGGTTTGCTAATCAGGAAATCCAGCAGGAGTTGAGGGAGGAATAGTTGTTTCCCTTTCAGCATGCCGTCAAATCCCTAATTGTCCTTCTACTGTTGCCTCAGGTGAGCTCAGCTGTGCTGATAAGTGATAAGATTAGTGAACATAGCTGCTGTGGATCAAACTAACAGTTTCCCTAGTCTTGTCTCCCCAGAAACATAAAAGTTTCCTTGAGTACAGAAATCAGAGAATAGCAAAATAATTGCCCAGGACTGTGTCTAGACATTTTGTTAATATCTCCAAGGATGGAGACTCCATGACCTCTCTGGGCAATCTGTGCCAGTGCTCAGTCACCCTCACAGTGAAAAAGTGTTTCCTGATGTTCGGAGGGAACCTCTTGTGTTTCAGTCTGTGACCGTTACCTCTGGTCCTGGCACTGGGCACCGCTGGAAAGAGCCTGGCTCCACCATCTTTGCACCCTCCCTTCAGGTATTTATATACACTGATGAGATCGCCCTGAGCCTTCTCTTCTCCAAGCTGAACAGTCCCAGCTCTCTCAGCCTTTCCTCCTAGGAGAGATGCTCCAGTCACTTCATCATCTGGGTGGTCCTTCGTGGGACTCCCTCCAGTATCTCTTTGGTACTGGGGAGCACAGCACTGGACACAGTACTCCAGGTATGGCCTCACCAGTGCTGAGTAGAGGAGAGGGATCACCTCCCTCGACCTGCTGGCAACACTTTGTCTAATGCAGCCCAGAATACCATTGGCCTTCTTTGGGTCAAGGACATGTTGCTGGTTCATGTTCAACTTGGTGTCCACCAGGACCCCCAGGGCCTTTGCTGCCAAGCTGATTTCCAGCTGGGTGGTCCCCAGCATGTACTGGTGCCTGGGATTGTTCCTCCCCAGGTGCTGGACTTTGCACTTCTCCTTGCTGAACTTCATGAGGTGCCTGTTGACCCATTTCTCCAGCCTGTCCAGGTCCCTCTGGATGGCAGAATGACCTTCTGGTGTATCAGAACCTCCTCCCACTTTGGTGTCATAAGCAAACATGCCAAGGGTACACCCTGCCCCGTCATCCAGATCATTAATGAAGATGTTAAATAGGACTGGACCTAGTATTAACCCCTGGGTTACACCCTTAGTTACTGCCCTCCAACTAGACTTCGTTCCACTGATAACCACTCTCTGGGTCTGGCTGTTCAGCCAGTTTTCAATCCTCCTCACTGCCTGCTCATTCAGCCCATACTTTATCAGCTTCACTGCGAGGACTTATGGGAGATGCTGTTGAAAGCATTCCTGAGTCCAGGTAGACAATATTCTCTGCTCTCTCCCCACCTACGAAGCCAGTCATTTCATCATAGAAGTTTCTTAAGTTGGTCAAGCATGACTTCCCCTTGGTGAATCCATGCTGACTATGCCTGATGATCTTTTTGTCCTTCATGCCCCCGGAAGGAGTTTCCAGGATTAACTTCTCCAACACCTTCCCAGGGTTTATACATGCAAAGTGAAGCAATGACCCATTCATCAAACCCTGTTCTAGCACTGTGTCCCTGCCTGCCACAAGCACTTACTCTGCTATGTTTAAGAAGTTCTTCCTTCCTTCCTTCCTTCCTTCCTTCCTTCCTTCCTTCCTTCCTTCCTTCCTTCCTTCCTTCCTTCCTTCCTTCCTTCCTCCCTTCCTGGAAGAGCCTGGGGGACTGGACGAACTTAACCAACACTCAATGTCTCTGGAGCAAGGGGTGATATAAGATAGGGATGAAACATGCCTAGTCTGAACTCTGTTCTTCCATACCTGTTCAAAACTGAATTGTGATTTTGAGCTAGGTGATGAATAGCATGATGAAATAGAAGCCCTCACAAAGCATAACCTATGCTTTCCAGAAAATGTTTGAAGGGGATAACATCAGGACTATGCTGGGAGAGGGCCGCTCGCAGTCTCTATACCTTGTACTAATCATGCTGTAACAAGCACTGTTTACCTTGTGCTATATCCATATTTGTAATTAAGGTATGAAATGCTGTATAATAATTCATTTATTTCTTCTATTCATATCACCTCTGTGGTCCTGAAAAAATACTGGCTTGCATCATTGTAGGTTGCAGAGCCTGGCCTGTTTAAAAACAGCAAGGCCAAAGCCGGGACACCTGCTCTTGTCAAGAGAAGACAGTCAAGGCATCAGTCCAAAGTCTTTGCCAGTTGTGAAGTCAACTGTACTGCTCTTCCCGTTGCCGCAGCAGTCATAAGAAGCAGCTTTCCTTTCTTATGCAAAGTTGTTATTATGCTGGTAGTAATTTCCCCTCTTGTTTCTTTGTCTGACTGTTATTTTCAGCAAAGCAAGTTCTCCCTGTTATTTTCAGACAATTATTGCTAAACTCTTGTTAATTACAACATGCAATAGCATCTCCTCACTTAGTAACATTATTTTCTGTATCACATGTTGGCTGAATGTAGAGTGCAGCTTGGGATCTGCACTATGATTGATTAACCTGTGTTGCAACTGAGACAGAGATAGTATCCTAGCTCTTCAAAATAACACTGCTCAAGTGTCAAGAAATAATAGGGACTATAAAGCTGTGTTGCTGAAATAGAGTCCCTGGTGTGTTGCCTGCTTCTTATCTTTTGCAAGGAACATCACAAAAACCTTCCAGATTTTCTGTTTATCTGTACAGTGATTAAATTTTAATAATAAATAAATAAGTAAAATGTGTTCAGCACTGAAAAATTTTCCTTTAATTCAGCCCATAATTTGTAAAGTGTATGAAAAATTGTGTGATTGTCAGTATTAGTAATATTTGAGTAAGACAAATTATATCTAATTACTCATCTGTCCTATATTCTCTACTTTTCTCAAAAGCCCAAAGGTTACAGATTTCTTTACACTTCTTCTTTACAGGAATAATAGTGGTGTTTTGTAAGCTGCTTTGGGACACTATTAATAATGCTTTTATCTCTGCACACAGCAGACCTATAGAAAAAATGTGTTAAAGATTAGAATGTTACGTGGTGTGGATCTGAAGCCTGACTTATGCAGATAAATGATCGAGCATAAGAATACATATTGCCTTCATTTCTACAGATGGCAGAACACAGATTTATAACTGAAATATCTGTATAATTTTAGCTTTAAATGCCTCTTTTTGAAGCTATTTTTTTGAAGATTTTTCCATTAAGATTTGGTAGAATTCCAGTAGCTATTGTACAGGAGTTCTGCTCTGCTTGTTGTTTGATTTAAACACATGAGCATATTGACAAGAATGGATTGCTTCCCAAAAATTAACTGCTTACCTCACTCAGACTTTGCGTTGTATTTCATAAAGCCTAATTTTTCATAGCTTATTCTGGGATTTCCCAGCCCATTCTCTATGTAGGTGACCAGAGGGGCCTTGACAGGTTTGAGGAGTGGGCCCATGTGAACCTCATGAAGTTCAAAAAGGCCAAGTGCAAGGTCCTGCAGCTGGGTTGGAACAACACCCAGGATCAATACAGACTGGGGGATGAAGGGATTGACAGCAGCCCTGTGGAGAAGTACTTGGGGATCCTGGTGGATTGAAACTGGACATGAGCTGGCAATGTGTGCTTGCAGCCCAGAAAGCCGAACATATCCTGGGCTGCATCAAAAGAAGCATGGCCAGCAGGTTGATTCTGCCCCTCTACTCCGCTCTGGTGAGACCCCACCTGGAGTGCTGCATCCAGCTCTGGAGTCCTCAGCACAAGAAAGGCATCAACCTGTTGGAGCAGGTCCAGTGTAGGGCCACAAAAATGGTCAGAGGGATGAAACCCCTTTCCTATGATGAAAGCCTGAGAGAGTTGGGGGTGTTCAGCCTGGAGAAGAAAAGACTCCAGGGAGACCTTATTGCAGCCTTTCAATACTTGCAGAGGGCTTATAAGAAAGATGGAGAGAGACATTTTACCAGGGCCTGTAGTGACAAGGCAAGTACAACGGTTTTAAATTGAAAGAGGGTAGGTTTAGATTGGACGTAAGGAAGAAATCTTTTACAATGAGGGTGGTGAGGCACTGGAACAGGTTGCCCAGAGAAGCTGTGCATGTCCCATCCCTCGAGCGTTCAATGTTAGGTTGGACAGGGCTTTTGAGCAACCTGATCTAGTGAAAGATGTCCCTGCCCATGGTAGGGGCATTAGACTAGGTCATCTTTAAAGCTCCTTGCCAACCCAAACCATTCTGTTATTTGATGATTCTATATTTAATACATAGGCCATTTAGGAGTGGGGTGAGGGATAAGAAGAACAGAACGTAAGGTGAGCCTGTCTGTAAAACATCAGACTACTGGCACACAGAGCATTCTTCATCTCTGTTACTAACTTGTCTGTAACTGAAAACGTGTTGCCTCCCAGTGTAAATGTAGGGTAATGCCATGCAGGCTAATGGTGTTACTCTGCATTTACACCACAGCACAGTGAGCAGGATTCAACTCCATGTACTTAATCATCCCAATAATAATGGTTTATATTATAAATTCTATCACAGTTTGCACAGAGACAGATGGTCAACGATGGATGCCTTTGGATATTAGATGAGGAATGGATATTTATCATACGAAAATCTGGACATCTTTATATTAAATAGATGGCAGTAAAGCATTGCACAGTTTATAATCCTAATTAAATTATTGTATTTTTAGTATGGAAACCTTGAAAACTACAAGCCTTGGTGATCTATGATGAACGATGCAATCATTTTTGTACTGTAGAGTTAATGTCTTTTCTTGCTGTGCAGTGCTCATTCTAGGAAGGTCCACCACAGACAGTCTAAGATTCTACTTCCTTTCCTTTCTAGTATAGAAATACAATGCCAATAAGACAGTTTTGCCAAGTACTTTAACCTTTTTCTTGTAAGTAATACAGTAACAGTATTTATTGTGCATGATTGTGGGTGAAGATTTTCCTATCTTTCAGGTGGAAAAAAAAAAGTTTTCCAGATAAGGAATATTTATGAAGTGTCAAGTTTTCTCAAATATTTGACCCTGTCTGTCTACCAGGGAATAAATTTTGCACTTGAAAATCAGCAAAGGCAATGAGCAGTTTTTGTTACTTGAGACCACCTGTCAGACTGAAAGAAAGACTTAAGTCACCTATATAGGATACAGAGATGAACAAAATTTCTGATGGGTATCCACCCACTACTGGAAAGGCCCAAGCGTATTACTGCATCTTCCTGTGATACGAAAGCTCCCCAGGCATCTGCTACTCTGTGATGCGCTTTTTGCCAGCACATCTGCCTGAGCAAGTTGGTGCATATCTCCAACATAAGCCCTACAGAAGTCTAGGTACAGGATAGGGAAGTCCTTAGAGTTTTCTGAGCCTTACTATCTTGTTGTCCTGCTTAGAATATGACTCACACACACAGACAGTGCTGAATTCACAGTGGCCATACCTGCTTTCATTAAAAAATGCACAAGTCAAAAGCACTCCACTGCAGAGAAAAGATAAAAGGTGTTTTAAAGGTACAACTTCATTGACTTCAGGACCAGGAGGAAAATGTACAGAAACTGGAAACTAGGTCAGAGGAGTAAGTGTGAGGAGGGAAATACAGCATAAGCTTAAGAAGACATAAAATACAAAACAACCACAAAACTACCAGGGTACCATGGAGTAATTTTATTAGTGTATTAGCAGTAAACAGAAGAACAAGGGAAGAGTTGGTTGACTGCCAAAAAGAGAAGAAAAATTATTGGCACATGAATTTGAGAAGGCCAAAGTTAGTATCTTTTGATAGTGGCCTTCACCAAAGACATCAACCATAATCAGAAAGCTAGCATAATCTTCAAGGGGTAACATCTCAGTGTGTAACAGGGAAAGAATGGATAACTGCCTAGGTAAGTAAGGTGTTCTCAGATCAGCTTGATATGAAACTACAGAGTTTTGTCATCCTTGAATAAGTGCCTACAGCAGTCTCAGAGTAAGCAGCAATTATCTTTGAGGACCAGCGAAGGTTTAGTGAGGCAATGGGAGAATGAACAAGAACAAATATATTATCTATCTTTGAAAATGAAAATAAGGGAAGAACTGAAAACCAACTGCCATTATCTTCAGTTCCCAGGGAAAAAGTCTGTAGAAAATGACCAAAGAAAATATTTGAATCTGGAAGAAACCAAGGAAAACAGTCAACATGAGTTTGCTAAGAATAAATGCAAAGGGCTTTTTAGTAGGGGAAAAGAAGTAGGTGTCATATTTGTAACAATATAGTGGTATTTTGGTACTGTCATGTGATACCCTTACAAAGTAAGTAGGTGTAGTCCAGATCAAGCTTTTTAATCTCTATGCTGCTGTGTTTGCAAAGCTAACCTTCGACTGTTATTGTAGTATTCACTGTCAAAGTGGAGAGAGATCAAGTGCAGAGATACGGTGCAGGGACTCAACTTTGAGTCCGGCACTATTCAATATCTTCAGGGAACTGGTGGGCTAAAACATAAAAGCTGTACTTGAACTCCTGCCAGTGCCGTATCCTTCTACAACAGCAGCCACTGAGCAGATGCCCAGGAAAAATAGTGACAGGGCAAATATTATTTGTACTTTTCCCAGGTACTCTCCCAAGCTTCACAGCTTTTTTATCTGAGAGGAACTTCCTGAATCTGATGTGGTTTGTCTATCTAGAAGCCTTTAAAGGATCTCTTTATAAAGTGCTTGCTCACTCTTCCATTGAACCCCAATACATGTTTTGCATCATAGCATATGTTAGTAAGGACTTCCAGAGTGCTACTACCTCTAGCAGCAAGAGTGACCTCTTTTTATTTGTTTTGAATCCTGTTCCTCCTAGCTTCACTTGATGGTCTTATATTCTGCACAGAAAGGATAGTAAATAGGTGCTTTTAAGAAGGCAGTTACATAGTTTTGATCATCCTTATTTAGAAGCAGATGGAGTTGAAATAAACATTAAGCTTCTACTGAAGCCACATTTAATTACATAGCCCTAAGATGTGGGAGTAAAGGCATTCTACATAATGTTTTCCTTGCAGCAGGCCAAGCTACTCCATGGATTGTCTCCTGTGATTATGCGAGCATGCATCCACCCCTTTCTAAGAGGGAATTGTTACAAGGCTTAAGACTATGCACTGTACTGCAGTCATGTTAATAATAGATAAGTTATGCTAACTTGTGCATCAGCTTGTGGATTCCTGACAGGGCAACCACCCTGAGGGAAAAAAAAGGTCATTATGTGATCATTGTTCACATGTTCAGTGCCTTTGAGCACAAATGACATTAAAGCAAAGACGATGCTTAACTTCCCCATGAAAAAGATTCTAGACAGCCAGGGAAATACCTTTCAGGGTTCTATCAGGTTCATTGCCTGACTTGTTTTAATTTCCTGGAAAGTGGTAGATAAGTGTGCTATTTATTTTCAGCAATGAGAAGCTTTAATTATCAGTAAGCTAGAAGTGTACATCTTCAAGAAAAGCAAATTGGGTAAAGCAGCCTGAGAAAGACAACCATGTATAAAAGCAGTAAACTAAATTTAAATACAATTTAATAAAATAACAAACAATTGTACAGACTGACCTGTGACAATGAAAATCCATGTTTGGTTTTTTAGTTTTCTTTTTTTTTTTAGGAATCACAGAATGGTAGGGGTTGGAAGGGACCTCTGGAGATCATCTTGTCCAAGACCTCTGCTTGAGTAGGCACGCCTAGAGCAGGGAGCACAGGACTGTATCCAGGTGAGTTTTGAATATTTCCAGAGAAGGAAACTCCACAACCTCTCTAGACACCCTGTACCACTGCTCTGCCACCCTCACAGTAAAGAAGTCTTTTCTCATGTTCAAGTGGAAATTCCTGTGTTCCAACTTGTGCCCATTGCCCCTTGTCCTGTTGTTGGGCACCACTGAAGAGAGTCTGGCCCCATCCTCTTGACACCCACACTTTAGGTACTTATAAGCATTGATAAGATCCCCCCTCAGTCTTCTCCAGGGTGAACAAACCCAGGTCTCTCAGCCTTTCCTCATAAGGGAGATGTTCCACTTCCCTGATCATCTTTGTGGCCCTCCACTGGACTTGCTCAAGCAGTTCCCTGTCCTTCTTGAACAGGGGAGCCCAGAACTGGACACAGTACTCCAAATGTGGTCTCACTAGGGTGGAGTAGAGGGGGAAGATAACCTCCCTCGACCTGCTAGCCACACCCTTTTTTATGCACCCCAGAATGCCATTGGCCTTCTTGGCCACAAGGGCACATTGCTGGCTCATGATGAACCTGTTGCCCACTGGTACTCCCAGGTCCTTCTCAGCAGAGCCACTTTCCAGCAGGCCAACCCCCAACCTGTACTAGTGCATGGGGGTTGTTCCTCCCCAGGTGCAGGACCTTACTTACACTTGCTGTTGTTGAATTTCATGAGGTTTCCCTTGGCCCAGCCCGTCCAGGTCTCCCTGGATGGCAGCACAGCCTTCGGGCATATCAGCCACTCCTCCCAGCTTGGTATCATCAGCAAACTTGCTGAGGGTACACTCTATCCCTTCTTCCAGGTCATTGATGAATATATTGTACAGGACTGGACCCAGCACAGACCCCTGGGGAACACTGCTAGTTACAGGCCTCCAACCAGACTCTGCCCTGTTGATCATGACCCTCTGAGCTCTGCCATTAAGCCAGTTCTCAATCCACCGCACTGTCAACTCATCTAATCCACACACTTCCTTAGCTTGTCCATGAGGATGTTATGGGAGACAGTGTCAAACGCCTTGCTGAAGTCAAGATAAACAACATCCACTGGTCTCCCTTCATCGACCCAGCCAGTCACACCATCAGAGAAGTCTATCAGGTTGGTCAAGCATGATCTCCCCTTGGTGAATCCATGTTGACTACTTTTGATAAGCTTCTTTTTCTTTAAATGTAATTTAAATATTTACATAAGATATTTACTGAAATTCTCATGGCTACTGACACTATCAGTGCACTACCTTGACCGTCAGTAACTTAGATATTTCTGGGGACTAAAAAACCCAAAAGAATCATCCATGCAAGACTTATGAATCCTAGGAGATATGAAGCCTTCAATAACATCTTTTCCTGTAGGTTTCTTAATACAAGAGACACATAATTCTACAATTTGAACTCTTAAAGAGTTCAGAAGGACTGACTGTTGCCCATTGCAAGCAGCTTTTGGTAAACACTGTGCAGTGCTGAGAATTATTTTTTTCTCTACCAATTTAATGTTAGAGCATATTTGAAGTGGGAAACCATATAGACTTCTGACTCCGCAAGTTCAGCTGTCTGACTCCTGGGAATCCAAATGACTTGTACAGCAGTGTGGACTGTGTTTGGAACTTTGATTGTATCAAGCCTGAATTTTATTTACTCAGAGACAGCCTGGGCATGTTAAGTGAGATCCTGTCTTGGTGTGTATCAGTAAAACCAACAGAACTATAAAAGGATTATTCTGGTTCTGGTTACTGTTATTTTTGTACTGGACTGGTGTTACTTCATCAGTATGTCAGTCCCCATCATGTTGTTGTAGACAGGAAAATCGTTTGATCAGCAGCAGGAGCTCCCATGGTGCTGAAGAGATGCTCTCAAGTAGATGAAGAGCTGCAGCTGGGGAACTTGCCCAATAAACAGTCAGGGCTTATGCCTGTGTCTTCCTGTTTGGCAGGTCAACATGGCAGGAGCCATTTAAGATGACATAATGTTACAGTATAATAAAATAAGCCCCAAAGTTAAACAAGAAGTTAACTTATTATTTAAGTTAAGTTAAAGATAAGCCCCTTCTGCATCTCATATTTCTTCCTGGAACTACAACAAGTTGAGGAAATTCTTTTGTGTTTGATGTCTACCTGTTCTACAGTCTTTTCAGAGCCCCGTCAGCATCAGTTTAAAGTTAAGCAGTAACTGCTCTGCTGCCCTACATTTCCCCTGATGGCCACTTTAATGATGATTTCACTATAGGGAGCTTGTCAAATACAATATATGCTGTCTCATTGTATTACATTTATCTTGACAGTGGCTAGGGTAACAATCTCTTCTAATTGCTCCTTTGCAATTCTCATTATATTATCTCATAAATGGTTATGTGAACAATTATCTGTGATTTTCTTAATACAATTTGAGGGACATTGGTAATGAAGAACATCACCTGCTTGGAGAAAGAAAGGAGGTCACTAAACACATCTTCATATATCCTGGAATGGCTAATTTTGCAAAACCATCCACATACTGGGAAATTTTTCACCGGGTGTCCCTACAGATTGATCTATATTACCAGGTCACCATAATCCCTTAACAGGTTTATAACCTGCCTGGCTCTTAGTGATGCAGATGGAATCAAGCTATACTTAATATGACTCTTTAGCATTATCACATTATCATATGTGCAACATTATCACACCATTTATTATTGTCTCTAGAAGAGAGATCAAAGTAAGTAAGCTCAATTTCAGCTTTAACTTTGTACTGGTTTTTGACACCAGATTTTCTAACTGATTAAAATCAAATGACTGAATTTAACCCTATTGTGAAGTTGTTGCAATCTTAGTTGGACACCTTAGCATGAACTATAGGAGAGGACAGGTCCATAGTCCTTCACTTACAGTTGATCCTGCAGGTCCTCAATATTTAGGGAATGAAGATGAAACTATCTCAGAATAATGTTAGGTCTTTAAAAAATTATTTGAGACAGCATATTCAGGGCTTTCTACATAATCATGACATAAACTCTGCATGTGTATTGCAGTTTGCTTTAGCAGTTAAGAGTTTAGTTTATATCCTTATTGATGAAGAAAGACTTCCATGCCTATGCAGAATTTAGTTACACCGAGAGGGATGCCATGATCTGTATGGGATGTTTCAACTGAAGATTGGGAAAAGAGACCACACTGAGGAAACTCTCCCATGCATTAACCTCTAACCAGTATTATAACTGATTAGAGCTAAATTTCTTTTCTGAATCAAGAGCTAATCCCTCAATTAGTCTCCATGCTGTCTTTCCTGACTGGAAATTATGTGTGAAATCCTCCTTCCTGATCTTCTAACAGAAATTTGTTAGAAGCAATAAAGGCAGTTAGACATCAGGCAAGGCAGTGTTTGTAGGGCAAGAGGTGGTAGCTCTTAGACCAAGTAATGTAGCTAGAAAAAAAAGATAATCTTTTAGGCACACAGGCCCTAGAAACACATGCATACCGAAATAATAGATACAGAATATATACATACACACATACATACGTACATACACAAAAAAACCATACAGAAATAGCTATCTGCCAAGCTAGCTATAGGTTCAGAACATGCCTTGAGGCTAGTTTATATTAAAAAAAATAGAAAGTTTGGAGGGAAAGATGTCTTGTAGAAATGATGTATGGTAGAGTTTAGCGTAGGGACAACCAAGCAGATTATTTAGCTCCTAGGTCACAGAGATAAATTAATAACTGTTGCTTCTTGGACACTAAGTAGTTAACCATATGTGGCGTCTGAGGAAGATTACGATGACCCATAAAACCAATTCTGAATCTGTGATTTTTAGTGTATGGTCAGTGTCGTGGTTTAGCCCCAGCCATCAACTAAGCACCACCCAGCCGGTCACTCACTCCCCCCACCCCAGTGGGATGGAGGGGAATTGGAAGAGCAAAAGCAAGAAAATTCATGGGTTGAGATAAGAACAGTTTAATAATTAAAATAAAATAGTAATAGTAGTAATGGTAATGATAGCAATAATGATTATGATAATAATAATAATAATCATAATGATAATGTAATAATAAAAATAAAATAATGAAAGAGAGAAATGAAACCCAGGGAAAAGAGGGAAAAGGAAAAAAAATCACAAGTGCTGCAACCACTCATTACCCACTGACCGACACTGCCAGTCCCCGAGCCACGATTGCTGCTTCCCACAGCCAACTCCCCCCAGTTAGTATACTGGGCATGATTCACATGATATGGAATATCTCTTTGGCCAGTTTGGATCAGCTGTCTTGGCTGTGCCCCCTCCCCTCCTGGCTTCTTGTTCACCTGGCAGAGCATGGGAAGCTGGAAAAGTCCTTGACTAGTGTAAGCACTAGCTAGCAACAACTAAAAACATCAGTGTATTACCCACATTATTCTCATACTAAGTCCAGAACAAAGCACTATACCAGCTACAGTGAAGAAAATCAACTCTATCCCAGCTGAAACCAGGACAGTCAGTTTGCTAATTTTAGACATAGAAACAGAATAATTTCAGTTGGAATGGACCTACAATGATCATCTAGTCCAACTGCCTGACCACTTCAGGGCTGTTCAAAAGCTAAAGCATGCTATTAAGGGCATTGTCCAAATGCTTCTTAAACACTGACAGGCTTGGGGCAATGACCACTTCTCTAGGAAACCTGTTCCAGTGTTTGACCACCCTCTCAGTAAAGAAATGTGTCCTTATGTCAAGTCTGAACCTCCCTGATGCAGCTTTGAACCCTTGCCACATGCTCTGTCACTGGATACCAAGGAGACAAGATCAGCACCTCCATCTCCACTTCCCTCCTCAGGAAGCTGTCAAGAGCAATAAGGTCACCCCTCTGGACACATTCAAGCACCTTAATATCCTTCTTAAACTGTGGGGCCCAGAACTGCACACAATGCTAAAGGTGAGGCCGCACCAATGCTGAATACAGCAGGATAATCACTTCTTTTGACCGGCTGCTTATACTGTGTTTGATGCTCCCCAGGATGCCCTCTTGGCTGCCAGGGCACACTGCTGTCAACCCCAGATCCCTTTCTGCAAGATTGCTCTCCAGCCACTCCTCTCCCAATTTATACTTGTGCCTGGCATTACTCAATCCTAGGTGCAGAACCCAGCATTTGTTCTTGTTAAATTTCATGCCATTGATGATTGCCCAGTGCCCCAATCTATCTAGACCCCTCCTCAAGGCCTCTTGTCCCATGAGAGAGTCAACAGCACCTCCCAGTTTGGTGTTGTCAGCAATGGTGCATTTGACTCCTGCATCCAGATCATTGACAAATATATTGAACAGAACTAGACCTAGAATTGAGCTGAGGAACACCACTGGTGATTTGTCGCCAGCCACATGTAGCCCCATTCACTACAACCTGTTGAGCCCTGCTGTTCAGCCAGTTCTTCACCCAGTGTATTGTGTACCTGCTCATCTCACAGTTGGACAACTTGTCCAGAAGGATGTTGTGAGGGACAGTATCAAAAGCCATACTAAAATCTAGAAAAACTTCATCCACCACCTTCCTTTCATCCACTAAGTGGATGAAGGTTCCCAGACCTGTCTTTTGAGGATGTTTGTAAGTGTGGACTAAGACAACACACTGCATCCCCATTGGTCACTGCTTATGTCTATCCTTTTTAGTCTGTATGAATTATTTTTAGGGTTTATTTTCTGCTCAGCTTCACCCACCTTGTTTCTGCCAGGGTGCAGTGAGGGCCAACTGCTCCATAAGGGAAGGTGAACTGGGAGCTGAGCAAGGTGACAAGGCAGACGGGAGCAGGAACCTCACTGAAAAGGAGGTGGGATGAGGAGCAGCAAGTCCAGGTCAGGATCAGTGCCAGGGCAGTGATCAGAGTCAGACACTGCCCAGTGTACATTATATTCTAGATGTGAACTCATGGATTTTGATGTTTCTGTTTCAGATAGGCATCTACTGCTGCTGAGTGGATGCACTGGCAAACTTTGATACATCGCTTGTTCTTGGTCTTTGTTGCTTTTAGTGTCTACGGATAAAGGCTATCACTACCATTATGGGAACCTTTGACAAACCATGGTGCAGACTCTTAAATGAGTGGAATCAGTAGGAACTTTCTGAGGACAAGTGGTGTTTTGAGAGATAATACTGTTTCAAACAGTGTTTCATGTCAGACCTTGACTGGGTATTAGTTAACCAAGAAATCTCAACAGCTTAAACCACTCACTCTCACCTATCAGAAAGACTGTCACACATGAGGTGTTTCTGATAAGTCTTGGGATAAACTTAGCTTCAGGGAGTTGCTGTTTCTGTTGGGGTTTCTCTTCTCAGCTTTCTCATTCAAGGCAAGCAGCATTGCCTCTCAGCACTGTCTACCTTTCTTTGGCCAAAGAGCAGTGGACATGCCCATCACACAGGGTTGTGCGCCATCCTATGGCATAGGAGAAGCTTGCTTAGTAGAAGCAATGTTTCCCTGTTCACAAGCTACACAGTCTGAACAGTCTCTGGAAGCGAGGGGCAACTCCATGCTCACCTCATGACAATGTTTTCCCTCTAAACCTGGAGGATAAAACAAACTAAAATTAATTTCTTACTCTATGGGCCTTCTGCTTGCTTGTAAGGAAAAGCCCAATTAAAAATGCTTCAGTAATCACGCAGAGGATTCCATTTTATGGATGGCTAAACTGGAAAATAAAAAGTCATTACCTGTGAAATATACAAATTAAATTCTTCATGGCAGGATCAAAAGTATTTTTTTTAAGTAATGTTTAAAAAACATTATAGTTTCAAAGTGCAGTTTCAAAGATGTTGTTCTTTTGATAATTTCAAAATATAACTTTCAGTGGTACTAGCATGTTCTGAAGGTTATTGTGCATTTTTCAAGTTCAACAGCTAATGGACCTGTGTGTGGAGCATGTAGTTTGCAACAAAACACATGAAGATTTTACCTGTTGCAGAAGAAGCACAGAAAGATGAATCTTGGATCAGGCAGCTCTGGAGATCAGAGCTTCTGAAATACTAGGTTTAAAAAGTAGACCTGTCCAGTGTTTGAAAGGATGGTCTTGCTCTGCCTTGAAAAGTGTATGTAAATCTGGCACTTTTGGTCAAAAAGTTACTTTCCTGAAGTTATTCAATAATTTTTTTTTTATTTTAGAAACTTTTTTTTGTTGTTGCTACTATATTCTTGTTAGCAATGGAAATACAGAGAGAGCTGAGTGTCATATTTCTTCTCATGTATCATTAATAGAATTACCAACAGAGTTTCAGTCAATGGCAGCTCTGCAAATCATTTCTGTAAAGGGAAGAAAAAAGGGTGCTTTCAAGGGTGTCACAATTACACTGGAAAACGTATTTGCAGAGCTCTGAGAGTACAAATTATCCTGAAAAACATCTTTATTACAAGACAAGAATGGGCCTGCATTTACTCTCAGCATCTAGATTGGCGTGATACACGAGGGCAATTGAAAATATGGGTTCATTTGAAAACCAAACAGGACTGAAAAAGATACTGTTGGGCAAAAGTAGTTATGGTACCACTATATTGTTTTTACTGTCATTTACAGAGTGACATTACTTTACTAACACTTTGGAATATTTATTTCACTATTTCACTTGGAATATAAATTTCACTATCATTAATAATAATAGTCACAGTAATCACCATCATCATCGTCATCATCATCATCATTCCTTTCCCCTTGTCCTCTCTTCCTTTATTCCTTGTAACACAGTGTGATTTTTTTCATGTTTACTCATTGCTAAAACATTTTGTAAGGTGGTAAGGAATGGCATTTGGCAACTGCCAAAATTTCTCCAAGCGTGGAGTGAATAGCAGTAAATCTTGCAGCCATTCAATGGCACTGGATGGATACAGGATCTTGGCTAATGCAGCTCTCACTATGTACAGAGCTGTTTATCAAAACTCTCTGCCATCAATAAAAAATATAATAATAACGTACAAGGCCAAGTGTTGAGGTCTAATTGGAGGAGCAGTTGTTTTTACTGTACTAGAAATTGCTTCCCTTTCCCTTGTCTGCCTCCACACACAAAGAGCATTTAATCACCCCTCTTACTGTGGGGATGGTTCTGGTTTTGATTTCTTCTGTTGACCATTAATTTTTTAATACAGTGTCAAAGTGGCCATAGCAACCTGGACCATGAACTGCCATGGCCTGGCAAAGGGCACTCAGTTCTGCTATCTGAGCTTTTAGGAGACTCCTGAGCCTGAACCTGTGGACCAGAAAGACCCAGGTCACCCCTCTGTTAACCCCAGTTACATGTTCTCCCTAGCCAGGGAAGCTTGTGCTGTACCTCATATTTCTCTTTTGGCCATCACTTGTAAGAAGATGCCATTGTGAGATGGACAAACCTCTTTACCTATAAGTATAGCAGGTACAGGACATCAGGTTTGGCAGCTCTTGGAACACATGCACTGATGGCACTATGTTGAGTGATACACGTGCAAATGTGAAGTAAATCAGTACCAGTTGATGCCACAGCAGACCATGGTTCAGGCAAGTTTCTAGAGACTACAGGACTGCTGTAGCCATAGTTCTTTATCTGAAAACCAACTTCACATGAGAATTATTTGTTTTTATATCTCCTGAGACAGAATTTGAATTTGTAGCTGTTGACAGAAGAGTTTGTCTTGCAGTGGAGTATCCAGACCAAATTTGTTCTAATTTGTAACTAATGTATTTTTTACCTCTTAAGTAGAATTGAAAAAACAAAATTGAAATTATGACCACTCTGAACCAGTTGAGAAACTCAAAGAGTTTCTTTCTTTTTTAATTGAGTGATGTTTAATTCCAATTGCATTTTTTGTAGACTGAAAAGAATTAATAAACTCTGTGGGTACAAGTGACACAAAATGTCTTTGACATGATGTTGGAATGTTGCTTAAGAAAAGGTTATTTTGGCCCAGTGCAATTCATAATATGCTGTTTCTCTGCCTAAGATGAACGGGATATTTTCTCCATGGGCTGGGGTGAAAGAGTACGGCAAGTGAGCATGTGTTGTATGCTATTCAAGGATCAGCTTATTGTTGTGCTCAAGAGTAACATATACCAGGTGCTTATCATATTCATTAACAACTAATACTAAAGCTTCATGGCAAGAAAAGGTCTGTATGACTAAAAGGCTGACCCACACACTGAAGCAGATTTAAATATTTTTCTCTTAGTTTTAGCTATCATTGTTGCATACCTTAAATTACAAAAGCAAAAATCAAGACAGACTGAGACTGCACACTGGATGAAAAGTATCTTTAATATGAAATTTCAATTTCTGAGACAGAAATTAAATAGAACACAATTAATACTACTTTTGCTAGTTTCATCTGACCTGAGACACAGAAATTATTACACAAAGCCCCTGATTTAGTTAAAAGGAAATAAAAGGTTTTGTTTTCTTACAAAAATGAAAGCAGATCTTTCTAAAAAGGCTATCTTGTTTATTTTGTGTATCTTTAAAACAGCCAGGCAGAGCACAGTAATGAAGGATCCAAAATATCTGCTAATGAAGGCCCAACAAACCACTTTTTATACTGCATTTTATCAGTTTTATCTGCACATTTTCCTGTCACTTCTTAACCTTGTACATTATTATCTGCTTCTTATTGACTACTCAAATTATTTATGTCAAATATGTAGCCTTTGTTATTATCCTGTTTTTGTTATGATTTATATAGTTGCACATCAGCAGGACCTGTCCTATCTAAGAATAATGCCTTTAAAAAGATTTAAACTTCCATGTCTAAATACTTGCTTAGTTTTGAAGAACTGATGCAGTAGAGGCAAAAAATGTCATTCGCAAAACTTCTTGTTACAATTTCTTTCCTGATAATAGTGGTTGTATGTGTGCCCCAACATCTGTGGACAACTCTATCATATTTGATAGGCTCTTGCTTTACTCATGTGCAGAAAGTGACTCTGGTCTACTGTGTATAAGGCAATGACAGCACTTCCCAGGGAGTTTTTCTTTCAGATTAGTCTCTCTGTCCTGTGCAATAACACAGGTTGGTCTGGAATGATATCTAAGATTAAAGGTTGTATTTTTTTTAAAGCTTAAATCTCACCTGTGAGTTTAAGATTGAAGGTGACTGTGTTCTAACATTGAATAAAATCTTTGATTCTAATGTTTCTCTGTTGAGTGCTGAGTTTGCTATTCATGGTCTGGCTGTAATTAGATATGACACTAAAATATTATATTGTTCTAGCAGTTTTGGTAACAGGCCTGCCACAAGTGTGTATTTCATAGGAATAACAAGATATTTAAAATGATGACATTTGTAATAATGATTTGTATTACTAAAACAAGGTGGGGGGTGTGCACTTTCTGTTCAAAAATGTCATTATGTAATCCTGTTTTTAAAAGAACAGTCCTAACACAGACAGCATTATATTAGTAGATATGTATGTTATACTAAGGTTCCAAAGGACTTAGTGGGCTAAAAGAAGGGCTCTGGAATAATTTAGATAATTATGTTTGAAATTTGTATTCCTCCAAACCAAGTTCCACTGAGGTCCAGCCCAACTTGCCACACTCTAGTATGCCACACCCCAAGAGTTTTGGGCATTTCATGGAAACAGGTATTTCAAATCTTTTTTTTTACGATGATATTGATAGTGATACACTTTTTATACAACTCTAATTAATAATATCCTATTATTTTAGAGTGTTTGTTGTTGTAGGTTTAGTAAACCCTAATAACTAAAACAGTTGCCCAGGAAAGAGATGGGTTCTAAGCTATTTTGAGTCAAAGATGATTAAATTAACAGTTACTGTTTTCCAGTGCAATAGAGTAGGCTTACTGGAGGGTTATCCCTCTACTCCTTTGCCTCTCTCCTCCTAGCTGAAACCAGGCATAGGAGCAAGATGGACACTGGAGTCTAGGGGCTAAGATGTGTACCCCAAAAGAGAAAATCCTGATTTTCAGTGCTCCAGGAATTTATTTATGGTTCACGTTAATACATATTTAATATAATATGTATTACTGGTGTGGGCCGTAGAGTTGAGATCAAGCCCTTTCTTGACATCTTTCTTAGCTCTTGTGCTTCTTGCTGGTTAACTGAAATATCTGTAATACCAAGTTACCACACAGAGACTGGTACTGAATGTTATTGACTTACAAAAGATGGCCCATTGACCTGTTTTTGGTGTTTGTTTTGAGAAATTTTTCATTCAGTTTCACAGCTGCTAATAGATTTATTTTTAGTTTGTGGATTTGGCATTTTTTACAAGATGGCATATGTTTTAGAAATAGCTCCTTACTGCTTCCAAGATCACTCTCTGCAGTACTCTAATAGATATCCAGAGCTCCTTGAAGTATCACAGATATTTTTGGCTATGATGAAACTCAAGTTGTAGGGTGAAAGATGTGAAATTAATTAGCAGTTAAAAAACCCTAAAATTGGATTGTTACTCACTGTAAGTGTTCCAATGGGAAATATAAAAAATATTTCTAATGAGGATTGCTGTATGCTCCTACAGCAACCTTAAAACCATATTACATTTCCATTTAAGAATGAGGGCTTAACACCCTGAAATTCTAGAACATATTTCCTGTTTGATGCAAAATGCACATTGCAGTGATCTACAGGAGCAAACCTGGAAATGTTAAAATGTGTCAGATATCTCATGGATTATTTGAAATAGCAGAATCCAAGTGTCCTTCATTATCCGGTATCAATGTGATTTTTCTTAGCCTAGTACTTGCTCCCAGCAAATTATCCTCCTGACTCTAGGCTTATATTAAGGTCCCTCTCTTGGATTCTGTCATATCCTATCCTTGCTCTGAGTACCCTGATTTAAGAATTTACTCCCACCCCAGCAGTTAGGAGAGGTCAATCTGCTTTTCACTACACCCAGTGTATAGCAAAGCAAAAAAAGAAGTTTTATCCTCTCTTTCCCATCAGCAGGCGATGTCTAGCCACTTCCTGGGAAGTAGGGCCTTAGTACGCATACTTCAGAAGAAAAACATATAAATATACATATAAATAACATATACCCCAGTCACCCCACCCTTTTTCTCCGCTTTTATTGCTAAGCATGACACCATAGGGTACGGAATATCCCTTTGGTCAGTTTAGGTCAGTTGTCCTGGCTGTGTCTCCTCCCAACCTCTTGCCCACTCCCAGCCTACTGGCCTTTGGGGTGTGTGGGGATGTTGGAGAGACAGCCCTGATGCTGTGCCAGAGATGCTCAGCAGTAGCCCAAACACTGGAGTGGTATCAACACCATTACAGCTACAAATACAAAGCACAGCTCTAGATGAGCCGCCCTGTGGAAAGTTAATGCCACCCCAGCCATACCCAATACAGGGGAGAAGGTTTAATACACAATTAAAATGCAGTCTAGGAATGAACAGTTAGAATGATTTCTGCTTTTCTTAGGAAAGGTATGAAGGGGGAGCCTTGTGGTTAAAAGAAAAGCCAGTCTACTGATTTTTGTACCAATTTCATCTTCTTTTGCATATTCCATATAATTTTAATTTCACATTATGCAATTTGCACTGCATATAATGCTGCCAGGTAAAGACTAGTTGAAAATATATTGTAGCCACAGGTATTTTGAGCTATTCTAAAATAATGGAAATCTTTCCTTCCCTTCATAAAAACATTTCATTTTTTTCTCTGCAATCTGTAAATGGTATACAATCTACTGATGACAGTGCTTCCTCATCTTCTTCCTTTTAAGACATCTCATCACTTGTATTTGCGTTGATAGAAATTGTTTTGCTGCATATCATGGGTCTTACCTTCATGAGTGAGTGAAAAAAGACATACCTGAGAGGGAGCATGAAAACCCTGAATTTCATCTTTTGTTTGATGTGCTGGCAAGGTACATCTATATGTCTCTCAAATCTCCCAGTTCACTTAGGACTTTCAGCTTTATCTGACTGTCATACAAACACAAGGACTTTATTTCTTTCAGAGCTTATAGTCTTGGTTATAGCCTCTTGAGATAGCTGCTAACTCCCCTGGCTCAGTTACTACCTGCAGGGAGGGAACTGTCCAAAATTATCATTGTACCCTTGGGTCCTTTTGCAGTTAAAAGGAGCACAACCATCTTGGTCTTCATGGAAAAAAAAATCTCTAACTTGTGAGGGAATCTCATGGGGTTTACTTTTATGGGCATTTTTGCAGTTGTTACACAGCTCGTGATGGATGGATTTTGCAGAGTCCATTGAAAGCTGGGCAACAGTCCCTGGAATTTTTCTAACATTCAGAGTTGGAAGCTATTGCTGGTACCACAAGGACTGCTAAAAGCTAATACCAGCAATACATCCAGCTCCTATGCAGAGCAATAAGCCTGGCCTTTGACAGTGAAGGAGACCACTCAACAGAATGAAAGGCATCATGGCTTAACCAGGAGGTAGCAACAGGCTATTCACAGATCGTTCATGGGCTGTCCTGTGTTGGACATATCAAGGGCTCTTAAGGTAAACACTTCAAATGTAGGTGTGTAGCCAGATGCACAGGTTTGGGGTAGAATCCTTATGTTGCATCCTGCTTACTTTTGAAAAATCTGGTTGCAGTTTTAATCTTTCTCACTTTATGTGCCTTGGGGCTCAACTAATACTCACAGCAGAGCTATCACCATTGTGTCAACTGTACCTGATTGTCAGGCAGTACGAATGGCATATCTGAAAGATATGCTTCTCATTCTGAATACGATCTAAGTCATAATTACAGTGTTTTATAAAAATCCTCCCATGCTGACTAAAATACTCAAATATCCCTCTCATGACAAGCACCTCCTGCTATTTTCCAAAACTCTCTGAGTCATGTTAATTATACACAGACCTTTGAACAAGCTGTTGACATTTGGTTCTGTAGTGTTGTGGCTTAGCCCCAGTCAGCAATAAGCGCCACAGAGCCGCTTGCTCACTCCCCCCACCCCAGTGGGATAGTGGAGAGAATCGGAAAAGCAAAAGCGAGAAAACTCGTGGGTTGAGATAAGAACAGTTTAATAATTAAAATGAAATAGTAATAGTAATAATGGTAATAATGGTAATGATAATAATAATAATAATAATAATAATAATGATAATAATAGAATAAAAAGGAAAATAATGAGAGAGAGAAATGAAATCTGGGGAAAGAGGGAAAAAAAACCCACAGTGCTGCAACCGCTCACCACCTGCCGACTGACACTGCCAGTCCCTGAGCTGCAATTGCTGCTTCCCACAGCCAACTCCTCCCAGTCAATATACTGGGCATGACGTCACATGATATGGAATATCGCTTTGGCCAGTTTGGATCAGCTGTCTTGGCTGTGCCCCCTCCCCTCCTGGCTTCTTGTTCACCTGGCAGAGCATGGGAGGCTGGAAAAGTCCTTGACTGGTGTAAGCACTACTTAGCAACAACTAAAACATCAGTGTGTTATCAACATTATTCTCATACTAAGTCCAAAACACAGCACTATACCAGCCACTAGAAAGAAAATTAACTCTATCCCAGATAAAACCATGACATGTAGTAACTTAACAGGGGAGGGATTTGCCTTTCATAGTATGATTTCCACTTGCTTCTATTCATAAGAACATGGGCAAAATCAAGATCAAATTCTACAGTAAGTTCAAGGGGTTTCTAGGAAAATTACCAAAATAAGCATGAGCTCTCCTAACATCCCCCACCTTTACTTTGTTTGCTTGCAGAGGATTGCGCTTTTCCTATTAACGATCAACAAAGGCCCAATCTCTCCTTCTTCAAGTCCTTGAACACCGCTCATTTATAAATGAAATACTGAGACTTCCCCACATGTAAGTCTTAAAAATGCGAGTCTCTAAAGCCTAAGAGGATTTGACTTTCTATTTCTACTGGTCAAGTAGATACATATGCACACACACACATTCTTTCTCTCTGACTAGATATATATTCTACAGAAAAGACAAATATTAGGGCCAGGCCTTTTTTTCAGTGCTTTACCTCTCAACTCTAAGGCCTCTCTAGAGGGCTGAAGGGTAAATGGAAGTCAAAACTGAACAAAATGTTCCACCTGAAGGATAAGCTTAATGGAAAAGGTAAATTTTTACAGATGAAATGTGAGATGTTAAGCATTACTACCTGTGTAGACTTTTTCTTACTGATGGGTAATATATTAGCAAAAAATGCATAGACCTGAAAAATACTTTTTGGTGGTTTTGGCTGGGATAGAGTTAATTTTCTTCACTGTAGCTGGTATGGGGCTGTGTTTTGGATTTGTGCTGAAAACAGTGTTGATAATACAGGGATGTTTTATTTATTGCTGAGCAGTGCTTACACAGAGTCAAGGCCTTTTCTGCTTCTCACCCCACCCCACCAGTGAGTGGACTGGAGGTGCACAAGGGGTTGGGAGGTGTCACAGCCAGGGCAGCTCACCCCAACTGACCAAAGGAATATTCCATACTGTATGAGCATGCTCAGTAATATAAAGCTGGGGAAAGAAGAAGGACAGGGAGGACATTTGGAGTGATGACATTTGTGTTCCCAAGTAGCTGTTACGTGTGATGGAGCCCTGCTTTCCTGGAGATGGCTGAGCACCTGCCTGCTGATAGGAAGCAGTGAATGAATTCCTTGTTTTGCTTTGCTTTCATGAGTGGCTTTTGCTTTACCTATTAAACTGTCTTTATCTCAATCCATGAGTTTTCTCACTTTTACCCTTCCAGTGCTCTCTCTCATCCCACTGCGGGGGAAGTGAG
Source organism: Morus bassanus (assembly GCA_031468815.1). Classification (NCBI taxonomy): domain Eukaryota; kingdom Metazoa; phylum Chordata; class Aves; order Suliformes; family Sulidae; genus Morus; species Morus bassanus. The sequence goes on along the minus strand of CM062600.1, from coordinate 23,908,965 downwards.
TGAGTGGCTGTATGGTGCTCTGTTGCTGTCTGGGTTTAAACCATGACATACTTTTTGTATGCTTATTACAGAAATAAGCAAAAATGGATCGCAGCATGAGGCTGAAACTTTTATTAAGGGAGAACTTTTTATAAAAACACAGAAGCATGAAATATTAATTGAGATAAACAAGGCCTGAATTTAGTCATAGAATTTATCAATTTTTCTCTAATAATGGAAAACATAAGACATAAACCATGTGCCTATGAAAGCACAAGGCCATATTTCACTTTGTTCATCTCCAAGAAGAATAGACTCTGTTTTGATCTAAGGAAACAAGAAATCCAATCCATCGCAATCAAATTTGATATGCTGGCTATGGCGTACTCAAAGGCAAGTAATACATGGATATTGGATCTTAAGAAGGGCATACTTTGAAGGAATACAAAATAAGATGAAGAAAAAAGAAACCTGGATTGGAATTGATTGTTCAGAAAATCTCTTTACTCATCTAAGTCTTAACTTGTAACCAGAATGGATGGCCACAGCCATTTGTAGCTCCTTAAGTTAAGGAACCTCAACACTGGCATAAAATAAATCTATGGAGTAATGAAAATGACCTCCAGTACTTGGATAGAGTCCCTTTAAAAGTTGTGGTACCCCTATTTTTTTACTTATTCTTTGTACTCTCATGCTTTAGATTATCCTTAGAAAGTGTCCTGTTTCTTCTTAATACTTGGAAAATGGGAGGTTACTGGCTAAGTAGAAGAATATGTCAGATATATAGAATCATAGAATCATAGAACGGTTAGGGTTGGAAGGCTTCATTAAAGGTCATCTAGTCCAAACCCCCTGCAGTGAGCAGGGACATCCCCAACTAGATCAGGTTGCTCAGAGGCCCGTCCAACCTGACCTTGAATGTGTCCAGGGATGGGACATCTACAGTGCCTCTGGGCAACCTGGGCCAGTGTTTCACCACCCTCATCATAAAAAAATTCTTCCTTATATCCAGTCTAAATCTACCCTTCTTTAGTTTAAAACCATTACCCCTTGTCCTGTCACAACAGGCCCTACTAAAAAGTCTGTCCTCATCTTTCTTATAAGCCCCCTACAAGTATTGAAAGGCTGCAATAAGGTCTCCTTGGTGCCTTCTCTTCTCCAGGCTGAACAACCCCAACTCTCTCAGCCTGTCCTCGTAGGAGAGGTGGTCCAGCCCTTGGATCATTTTTGTAGCCCTCCTCTGGACCTGCTCCAACAAGTCCATGTCCTTCCTGTGCTGAGGGCTCCAGAGCTAGATGCAGGTACTACAGGTGGGGTCTTACCAGAGAGGAGTAGATGGGCAGAATCACCTCCCCTTGACCTGCTGGCCTTGCTTCTTTTGCTGCAGCCCAGGATATGTTTGGCTTTGTGAGCTGCAAGTGCACATTGTTGGCTCATGTCCAATTTTAAACCACCAGGATCCCCAAGTCCTCCGCAGCGCTGCTCTCAATCCCTTCATCCCCCAGTCTGTAGTGATACTTGGGGTTGCCCCGACCCAGGTGCAGGACTTTGCACTTGGCCTTGTTGAACATTATGAGGTTCTCATGGTCCCACTTCTTGAGCTTGTCCAGGTCCCTCTCAATGGCATCCCATCCCTCAGGCATGTCAATCACACCACTCAGCTTGGTGTCATCTGCAAACTTGCTGAGGGCAGACTTGATCCCATTGTCTATGTCATTGATGAAGATACGTCTGCTTACAGTTCCTCTGTAAAAGGGAATCCCTTCTGATCATCTCATGCCACCTCAGACAACTAGATTGCTCTCTTCTATACCCCATGTTTTGGCCTCTGATAAGAAATTTTTTAGATAGAACAGCTAGTCCATGTACACTGCTAAATTAATATTAATTTAGCAGCAGCTAGACGTCTTCAGTTTTGCTTGGAGTATACGGTTTTCTTTAAAGTTAAGTCGGTAACTTTATATCCGTTTTGTAAAAATTTATTATATCTGTGTGTCTTCTAGTTAACCAGTAACCTGCTTTTTTCTCTCAATAACCTGATATTTAAGCTTAAGAAAATTATTTTCTTTTTGCAATTTTTCCTACTTACTCTGTGACAATTATTTGCAAAATAAGGAATGACTCTGTGTGTGTCATTGGAATGCTTCTGCACTTGTTCAATTCTACTTGTTCTGCTACTCTCCTTGTGAACAATTTGGTCTCTTTTTCACACACAGAGAATCTAATAGAGGCTCTTGTGAGTAGATGCCTAGAGCTCAGTTCTCCAGTCCTTTAATCTTGGAATTCAATGAGGTCAGTGGAGATATTTGTGATTTATACAGTCATAACTGAGAAGAAAAGCAAATCTTGAACTCTGCAATGGTGTCACCTCTGACATTGTTTGAGGGAAGTGGTGACTATGTACTGAAATTCAAATCTGGCAAAATGAAACCTACCTAAAAGTAGTGCCCTATTGGAGCTTTTACCTGTTTTTTCTAAGTAGGCTTATTCTGATTTAAATGGAAAGAAATATGTACTCTAGGGGCAGACTTTTTAAAAATTCTGGTGCTTAAAAATATAGACAGATACTTAGCAGGTCTTTGAAAACTACTTTGGAGTCTCTGTTCCACTAAAATAAAGAAAACTGGTATACAGCTTTGGGTTTTTTTTGAACTCTTACCTGGGAGCTTTCTTCATCTTTAAGAACCTCAGCACTTCTGAAATGGTGCATTACAATAGCTCTGCAACACAGTGTTCTAACGTCATAGGATGAAATACATTATTACAATTTCAGATTTCATGCTCTGGGAAAGAGACTTGAGAATTCTTGTGTTTTAGGTATTCTTATATCTGGACAAGACTGTTTTTCTGGAAGGTTAGGAGTATACTTTTGGTAAGTTTAGCAACCATCTCTAGTTCCTGACTGTCCAGTGTCAAAGGGATGAATGATTAGTTTTATATGAGATGAAAGATGACATCTTATGTGATTTTTTAGGGTAAGCATTGTTAGTGAGCTTATGGTAGGAACATGGAAAGACTGTATTGGAAGTTGACTGCAATACTCAATTTTAAAAGAATCCAGCAATCACAAGAAACCCTTCTCTTTATCATGTTAGACCTTTGGTGCAGGGACAGTAATTTTCCATTGTCTTCGCATGCTATATCTTATGCACTATTTTATGCAGTGGTATAGGAAAAATAATTTGCAATAATAGCATGTAAAAGGCTGTGTTTGCCAGCCTTCCTTCTTTGTATTTGGACTAGAAAAGCTGTAATATCCACACTGGCTGGAGTGTGTACCTTTGACTTATGGAGGTAGAGAGATTTTTCTGCAAAACTGCTATAAATATGTTTTAAAAAGACTGATAAGCAAATAATCTAAATACTGCATTATATTTTTTTGGAATGTAGCAAGGTCAAAACATCACATGAATCTAATTTTAAAATTATAATTCTTTCTTACTTCAATTTATGAATATGCATTTCACTACTGACATTTTCTTAATGTAATTTCAAGCTTTGCTACTACTATACTGAATTTCAGACAGTAACAGGGTAAAAGTTGTCAATGCAAAAATTTCAGAAAGATAATTTGGTCACATTACAAACTTTCTATGAAACAGAGAAGCCTCTCCTTCAGTGTCAAATGTGTTGTGACTTACATGAGTGCAAATGGAATGCAAAGATGACTAAAATACTGCTATTGGAGAACTTTGTATTGGCTTGGCAGTGTGGTAAATCACTTGCAAGGTACCAGGTGTCAGGAATCAGTATCAGGGCTGATGCTCCTGGCAGGTTCACTTTCTGAACACAGATGTCACTACAAGGGTCTTTTCCTTGCAACAGCATAATGACTCTTCGTAGCTCTACTAATAGTGTTATGCTAAGATGTATTTTATATCCTAACCAAATAAAGAAGAAAAATAAGATTGACTCAGAGAGAGAGAGAGAGAGAGGGAGAAACTTCTTTAAGATTCAAAGAAGGTTTTAAGCTCTTGTTTCACATCGACCTAGTGAAGTCTGAATAAGACCAATGCAAATTAAGCACTGCATCTACAGGTCCAGAGCAACCCTGGTGTAACTTAGTGATGCCTCTAAATTCATATGAGAAATGCAGAAGGGCCTTTTAGGCTTATGGACATGTTCCTCAAAACAAAATTCTTTGTCTCTGCAGGGACTATATCCTGGAGAAATCTGGAGAAAAGCTCCAAGGGAGAAGAGGTCACAGCTGTCTGACTGTGAACGTGAGCACTGTCACTTCCCAAAGCAAGTGCAGAATAAATGCATTGGAAGAAATATTCTCTGAGAAAGCCGTAGCCTGCCAGCTTAAGTCTGTCAGTATGTGACAGCAGCAGAGGTGAGGGGAGATATTGTTGCTGTGGTGAAGGACAGGAAGAAAAGCAATTTATGACATGTGAAGAATAGTGAAAATGAAAGCAACAGACAGAGTGTAATAGAGATCAGCAAATACTGTGAGCTGAAGAGAAGGTGGACTGCAAAATAACCAAAGCCTGACTGACCTGGACAGCTTGTATGCTTTTTGGCAGCTTTGCTTCTTTGTTCTTTCCAGGAGCTCAATTTCTTTTTTTTATTGTTGGTGGGTTTTTTATTTGTCTTTTGTTGTTGTTGTTGTTGTTGTTGTTGTTGTTGTTTTTGTTTTTGTTTATATTTTCTAACCTATCTCCTCTGTAGCTGTACTTTCCAGATCTGCTTACACCCAGTCCTGGACACTAAAATGCATGCTGTCTTCAACATATTCAGACCAGGGATGAAGTCCTCCTCTAGATGGGTATCTATCATATTTATGCTGGAGGTATCTCCACTAGCTGGGCCTTTAGTGGTGCAAAAGGTCTGCTAATGTCTGCCAGGAAGCTTCCTTTTGAGGGACATATTTATATTATAGTGTTATCCTTAGAGTGTTGAGGGAACAAATGTATTCACAATTTAAGCATTCAGTCTCCAAAGCTATGCAGTGGCTGTAGTCATCTGTCTTGCATTACAAAGATTGATAGCAAACCTGTGGACAGCACTGGGAAGAGGGGAAGGGCCCTGAGCTTTAGTGAGTGCACCCTGGGGTGAGCATCACGAGTCCTCCCTCAGAACACAACTGAGCAAACACAGCTGGTTCCAGTCCAGGTCTTGACTTGCTGTAGCATCAGTTAGTTCCTGCAGAAAAGGAGAAGTATGGCAGTCACATAAATACAAACTGGCTTAAATTTAAGTCTTAAAACCTCTCTCCCACCTCTTGCTTCTTCCCAGGTCCTGTGACGACTTTTCCTGAATTTTCTATGCCTTGCTTCCACATAGGGGATGTCCCAGCCAAAGGCAGCTGCAGCTGAGGGAGGTGAAAGATCCCACCAACAGCCCAGTGTTCAACCCTGGGGGGATACTCCCCCGCCCAGTGATTAAAACCCTCAGTCCTTATTCCCTTTCACATATGCCACAAGTCACATCTTTATATTCTCATCAAAGTATGCTCTGCCTGTCACTGATTATTTTGCCTGTTAATCCCCCTAGCTTTTTTAGCCTCTTCCAGACCTTCATTATTTCTGCATCCATTCACACACACAAAGGTTAGGGACAGTTGTGGCAGTTCACTTCAGATGGCTGTGCAGAAAGGCTTTCTAGAAAGAGGGATGAGTGAATAAATAAAATTCTTCCATTCCTTACTATTGTGTCATCATGGTGATAGTATATTTTCTGGATGTATGGAAATATCAAAAGGTTAGAAAAACTCCCGTCAAGTGTGGGAATGCTTGTTCTGTCTTGGATCATTCCAACTTTTCCCTTCAACTGCTTTTCGTGTTCCTTTATTGAGAAATCCTCATTTAGTGTAATTTAATGTTATTGCTACTTTTTCTCCTGTCTCCCCAGCTGCCCTGTCTTTGGGCAAATACCCAGATTTCTTACTTACGCAAAAAATCTACTATTCCCTGAGGTAATCTTGAAAAGGGCTCAGGTTTAAAGTAAATAAAGGCTTTAAAAGTAAAGGAGGCCTTCAAGATCATGTTATATTTTTAAACATATTTTCTATCAGTTTGGTCTGAGAAATGAGATGTGGCTCTTAGAAGGTGCCAGTAGTGATTTCCAGTCTACAGCCTAAAACTCAAATAACTAACTCCTTCAAAACATGGAAGATGGTACAAATCTTTGCAAACTTCATTCCACAATGAAGTTATTTTGAAAGAAAACGATGCATAGCTAAACCTCACTTGTGAAACATTCATAGCTGGATTTAAGGTAACTGCCTGCCAGCACATCAAAATTTTGACTTGTACCATTTCTTTCCATTAATAGACCTTCAAGATGAAAATATATACAACACATGAGTTTCAGCTTAGTGCACAGTTGTATTTGACAGAATCTTTTCAAACTTCATATCTTCTACCTGTGGAAGCAAACCCCATACACTGATTGTGTGAGTTTAATTTGAAAACCAATTACTTCTAAAATTGGTTTTGCTGCTGCCCTTTACCTTGGCTTGTTCTAGAGGTTTGCTTTACTTTTACTTATATTTGAAATAGAAAGGTAGAGCATATGCTGGGCACTCATTTCACAATCAAGTTTGTTTCTCTCTGTATGTTCTTGTACACTTTTACTACTCTCTGATTCATCTGGATCAGAAAGTGCAAATTATTTTATGCAAAAAAAAGTCTCTTTTGAAATATCCTCTGTTGAGAAATTTTCCCCAAAATCCAAAAGATGTTTCTGAAAGAACCCATCTAAATAGCAGGCAGATTTTCCCTCTTTTCCCAGTCCTGTGAAAATCTATCTTGTAGCTTTACTCTGGAGCTGAAGAGGCAGGCACCATAGCTTTTGGACAGCCAGTCAAGCCAGGTTTTCCTGGCTGTTCATGTAGGTAAGGATCTGAGGCTCCAAGATCTGAATCCCTGCCACTGTTTGGCTGCTGGTATTCCTGCTGGGAGATGACAGCTGTGAGAGCTATGGGATTCCAGGTGCTCTGCTGCAGAGCTGAAATTCTGGGCCTGAAATTGTTTATGCTGGATGCTGGGCATCTGAGTCAGGGAAAGCCGGCATGCCACCTTGAAGACCCAGACGCAGTTTCTGAGGAAACTCGCATGACAATTTATCAGAGCAGCAGCAGGGTCAAGGTGTTCCTGAAATGAGATAGCTTCCTATTTCAGCATTTCCTCAGCAATTTTTATGTAAAATTCTGAGTTTGTGGAAATGTTGAAAATCCCCTCTTGCCTGGAACTTCAGGGTTTTTTTGAAAGATGTATTCTGCATCTACAGTTAAGTATGCTCCCAAATGCTCCTATCTCTTCACAATCCTGAACTGACAGAGCTGAAAACGAAATTAAGCAGAATATCAGCTGCTGTGTCTTGCATACAATATTGCAAAATGAGATATGCCTTTTTTACCATACCGTCACCTTGTTCACTCATCTTCAGTTTGTGATACATTCCAGATCCTTTCCCTGATTTTGCATGTATATGCATATGATTGTTCCTCCTTACATGTACCACTTTCCACTTTACCATGCACTTTAATCTGACTGATTTAAAGTAATTTCTCCAATTTATCAAAGTCATTTTGAATCCTACTCCTTTTCTGTAGTCTTCATAAGCCCTCAAGCTTTGAGTTGTCCACAGATTTGTCCATAGAATGCTTCCTGCTCTATACGACTGATGGCAGTATAGAGTAATTGCATGCAGGACAGGTGGTATAGAGTAATTGCACGCAGGACAGCTTTTTGCAGGGCCACATTCCATATGTCCTCCCTATTTGACAGTCAATTACTCTGACTTCACTTTTCACTTCTGATCACCCTTTTCAGTAAGTTTATCTTGACCACATTTATTTTCTCATCAATTTGGTTCTGAGAATACCATGTAAGTCTATGTTCAAGTCTACCTAAAGTTAAGGAATGTCACGTCTAGCTGTACCTGCCAAGGCAAACAATGATGGAGGGTAAGTTGGTTTGACACAGTTTTGAATAAAGTAAGTCTTGAATACTGTTCTGCAGTATTCTTCCTTAAGGAGTATCAAGTCCCATTGTATTTGCTCAGTGCTGACAGCCTGCAGGAAGGAAGGGCATGCCTGAGCAGGCAGGAGGTCCTGGCTGCATGGCCTGGATAGTGCAGGCTGCGTGTGTTCTTGAGGTGGCACTCCCAAAACTGCAGTCTGCAGCACCAACTTTGAATATGCCCTTAGCAGACTGATTAAATCAAGGCTTTTCAACCCCTTTCAGGTTACAGTCAAGCACTCAAGAGGTGTGCTGGCTCATGCATAATGAATTTAAGTCCTGTAACATGAGGTTTGCTTTTCCCAGAATAGCCAATCTTTTGGAAGTAGGACCACTGTACTTACAATTTACTTGTAAGCCCTCTTCTTTAAATCTTTTCAGCCATTTAGTAATGTTAATTGCTTTGACCTGGATTCTGAAATAAAATAATTACACTTTTAAAAAAATTTGTGTTTTATTTTATATATCAGAAAACTTTTTCTAACTGCTCATTAACATTTAAAATGTAAAGACTTTTGCTATTAGGGGAAAAAAGTACCTTTTAGGGACCTCTGTTGTGGTATTTTCCTTGATTCAATTACAGCAGATGTGGCTCCCATTCATTAGGGGAAAAAAGCACCTTTTAGAGACCTCTGTTGTGGTATTTTTCTTGATTCAATTACAGCAGATGTGGCTCCCATTTATATGTGACAACTGTTCTTAATCAGAATTGTCAACAACGGGAAGCACTGTGTTAGATATCATAAAATGAAAAGTAGTAACATGATATGTTAGTGACTTTCAAAATATTGTTGCTCCCTGAAATAAACTAGCTAACATTTACATTTATATTATTTAATAATATTTATTCTTTTATAAAATTATATGTAAAGTTGAGAATCAATGTTCTCTTTGAGGAAGTAGTGCTAAGTGCCTTAAAGCTGCCTTAGTAGGCTGTAACTTTTATGTGTTCATTTACATACTAGAAGGAACAAGATGAATGTGGGATGCCTTGGGTCCCTATGAGGTAAAAGGAGTGAGTTGCATGGCTAAGAATATGATATAGAAAACCCTATAACCTCTGAGAAGAATCCTTCATTTTGTGTCCTACTTACAGAAGACCTGAAAAAGATCCCTTCCTTCTCTGCTGAAATTGTCTGCATAGCTGCAGGCCATTTTCAGCTCTCTTTCCAGTCCTTTCTCAACTGTGGCAGCACAATTCATTACATATTTTGATCTTGTCTTCCTTATGTATTCAAATCTCTAATTGCCCTTTTTTTGGACTCATCTGGCCTCTTCTTGGTTGAACCACACTGTTTTTGAAGTATTGTGTCCCCATTGAACACGCAACTGGACACTAAGCAGAACAGAAGAAGGATCATGCACCCTACTGACAACAACTGTGTTGATATGACCCAGTGTGACTTTGTGACTTTTCTGTCAGGCTTCTGCTAGTGGTAAACAGTGCAACTCATGGCCATGTTTGCTCCAGCTGAGTGCTGTTCTTGTTTTGCACACTCAGATGCTATGGAAAGCGTCTGTATAACAGGCTTGACAAATATTTCTGGAAGCCCTAGAGCATCAGGTAGCTTCTTGTGCTGATCCAACATTCAGCAATTTTAACTAAAAAAAAAAACAAGCATCTAATATGAAAGCAAGGATTCACACCCTGAAAAAATGCCACTGGATATTTCAAATGCTTATTAGAAAAAGTGGGAATAAAAATAAAGGAAAATTATTAGATCCATTTTGATTTCCACATATGAAATAGATTGTGTCTAGAAGTGAAAGGAGTTCTCAATTGTTTCAGTTGTTTCAATTGCGAAAAGGTAGGCTATGTCATGCAGTCATTGATTTTGAATTCCATTCAGGTGTTGGCAGACAGAAAACACTGCCCTCCATCCATAGGTCTGCAGCTGCAGACTGAGTATTTGTGCCAATTTTCCACTGTAAATTGTGAGTAGACATGTTTGAGACTAGATGAATCCTCAAGCTCCGTGGTTTTTAAAATTTGGTCTCAATATAGAAATGAAAAAGTTTCTTTTCCCCACCACGTCTACCAAAGAACTGACCAGGTGGATACTTAGATGGCACTGTGCCGAGTAATGAAGCGATGCAAGGCTGAGCCAATGTCGCTCCAGTAAATGTAACCTAGAGTCCCCAGTGTTCTGAATGGCCCCATGCTCTAGAGCAGTACATGTATTTATAGACAGAACCTTGAAAGAACATATCTCCTAATGTTGCCCCCAAAAACTTAGGAAGTATAATTTGAACAAATTCCTAAGACTTTTTAAAAATGTAAAGGAAATCACAGGGAGGTCCTCATGAGTATAGTGGAAATTGACCTCCCTCCTCTGTTTATTTATTTTAAATTATCCTATATAGTTGCATAGTTCAAGGGTTATATGGTAAAAACATTTAGTTCCAAAGGGAAGCAGAGTGCACATACTTCAGGAGCACGTAGCTGCTATTGAAGAGTCCTCTGGTTCCCTGGTAGAGTTTTGTTCAATTCTTTAAGATTTTCCTAGAATGAGATAAAACATACTATGGCAGCAGGCCATTGCATTTTTGTAATTTGGGGATCTTTCTGTCTATTTTGCAGGAAGTATCAATCTTTACATGTGAAAAGAGTGAAAAAAAGGATAAGGAAAAGGCTGAGGTACTTAATGCCTTCTTTGCCTGTCTTTAATAGTCAGACCAGTTATCCCCAGGGTATTCAGCCCCCTGAGCTGGAAGGCAGGGATGGAGAGCAGAATAGCCCCTCCCATAATCCAGGAGGAAGCAGTTTACAACCTGCTGAGCCACCTGGACTCTCACAAGTCTATGGGGCCAGAATGGATCCACCTGAGAATACTGAGGGAGCTAGTGGAGGAGCTCACCAAGGCACTCTCCATCATTTATCAGCAGTCCTGGTTAACAGGGGAGGTCCCAGATGACTGGAGGCTTGCCAATGTGACGCCCATCTACAAGAAAGTCTGGAAGGAGGATCCGGGGAACTATAGGCCAGTCAGCCTGACCTCGGTATCGGGGAAGATTATGGAGCAGTTCTTCTGAAGTGTGCCCACCAGGCATGTGCAGGACAAGCAGGGGATCAGGCCCAGACAGCATGGGTTCATGAAAGGCAGGTCCTGCCTGACCAACCTGATCTCCTTCTATGACCAGGTGACCTGCCTGGTGCATGAGGGAAAGGCTGCGGATGTTGTCTGCCTGGATTTCAGTAAAGCTTTTGACACAGTCTCCTACAGTATTTTCCTAGAGGAGCTGGCAGCTCATGGGTTAGAGGGGTGTACTCTTTACTGGGTAAAAAACTGGCTGGATGGCTAAGCCCAGAGAGTTGTGGTGAACGGAGCTAAATCCAGTTGACACCGGTCACGAGCGGTGTTCCACAGGGCTCAGTTTCGGAGCCACTCTTGTTTAAAAGCTTTATCAATTATCCGGATGAGGGAATTGAGGCCACCCTCAGTAAGTTTGCAGATGACACCAAATTGTGTGGGAGTGTCAATCTGCTCGAAGGTAGGAAGTGACTGCAGAGAGATCTGCAGAGTGCTGACAGAGATGTCGGATGTTCTTTCCAAGTCATTCTCCATCATCTTTGAAAGGTCATGAAGGACAGGAGAGGTACCCGAGGACTGGAGGGTAGCCAGTGTCACTCCAGTCTTCAAAAAGGGTAAGAAGGAGGACCCAGGAAACTATAGGCCAGTCAGCCTCACCTCCATCCCCAGAAAGGTGGTGGAGCAGTTCATCCTGGAGGTCATCTCCAGGCATGTAGAGGAAAAGAAGGTTATCAGAAGTAGTCAACATGGATTCACCAAGGGGAGATCATGCTTGACCAACCTGATAGACTTCTCTGATGGTGTGACTGGCTGGGTCGATGAAGGGAGACCAGTGGATGTTGTTTATCTTGACTTCAGCAAGGCGTTTGACACTGTCTCCCATAACATCCTCATGGACAAGCTAAGGAAGTGTGTGGGTTAGATGAGTTGACAGTGCGGTGGATTGAGAACTGGCTTAATGGCAGAGCTCAGAGGGTCATGATCAACAGGGCAGAGTATGGTTGGAGGCCTGTAACTAGCAGTGTTCCCCAGGGGTCTGTGCTGGGTCCAGTCCTGTACAATATATTCATCAATGACCTGGAAGAAGGGATAGAGTGTACCCTCAGCAAGTTTGCTGATGATACCAAGCTGGGAGGAGTGGCTGATATGCCCGAAGGCTGTGCTGCCATCCAGGGAGACCTGGACAGGCTGGGCCAAGGGAAACCTCATGAAATTCAACAACAGCAAGTGTAAGTAAGGTCCTGCACCTGGGGAGGAACAACCCCCATGCACTAGTACAGGTTGGGGGTTGGCCTGCTGGAAAGTGGCTCTGCTGAGAAGGACCTGGGAGTACCAGTGGGCAACAGGTTCATCATGAGCCAGCAATGTGCCCTTGTGGCCAAGAAGGCCAATGGCATTCTGGGGTGCATAAAAAAGGGTGTGGCTAGCAGGTCGAGGGAGGTTATCTTCCCCCTCTACTCCACCCTAGTGAGACCACATCTGGAGTACTGTGTCCAGTTCTGGGCTCCCCTGTTCAAGAAGGACAGGGAACTGCTTGAGCAAGTCCAGTGGAGGGCCACAAAGATGATCAGGGAAGTGGAACATCTCCCTTATGAGGAAAGGCTGAGAGACCTGGGTTTGTTCACCCTGGAGAAGACTGAGGGGGGATCTTATCAATGCTTATAAGTACCTAAAGTGTGGGTGTCAAGAGGATGGGGCCAGACTCTCTTCAGTGGTGCCCAACAACAGGACAAGGGGCAATGGGCACAAGTTGGAACACAGGAATTTCCACTTGAACATGAGAAAAGACTTCTTTACTGTGAGGGTGGCAGAGCAGTGGTACAGGGTGTCTAGAGAGGTTGTGGAGTTTCCTTCTCTGGAAATATTCAAAACTCACCTGGATGCAGTCCTGTGCTCCCTGCTCTAGGCGTGCCTACTCAAGCAGAGGTCTTGGACAAGATGATCTCCAGAGGTCCCTTCCAACCCCTACCATTCTGTGATTCTCTGATCTGGACAGGCTGGATCAATGGGTCAAGGCCAACTGTATGAGGTTTAACAAGGCCAAGCACCAGGACCTGCACTTGGGTCACAACAACCGCATGCAACTCTACAGGTATGGGGAAGAGTGGCTGGAAAGCTGCCCAGCAGAAAAGGACCTGTGGGTGATGGTTGACAGCTGGCTGAACATGAGCCAGCAGTGTGCCCAGGTGGCCAAGAAGGCCAACAGCATCCTGGCTTGTATCAACAATAGTGTGGCCAGCAGGCATAGGGAAGGGATTGTCCCCCCGTACTCAGCACTGGTGAGGCAGCACCTCGAATGCTGCGTTCAGTTTTGGGCCCCTCACTACGAGAAGGACATTGAGGTGCTGGAGCATGTCCAGAGAAGGACAACGATGGTGGTGAAGGGTCTGGAGCACAAGTCTTATGAGGAGCAGCTGAGAGAGCTGGGGTTGTTTAGTCTGGAGAAGAGGAGGCTGAAGGGAGACGGTATCGCTCTCTACAACTACCTGAAAGGAGGTTGTAGTGAGGTGGGTGTTGGTCTCTTCTCCCAAGTAACTAGCGATAGGACAAGAGGGAATGGCCTCAAGTTGCATCAGGGGAGGTTTAGATTGGATATTAGGAAAAATTTCTTTACTGAAAGAGTGGTCAGGCATTGGAATGGGCTGTCCAGAGAGGTGTTAGAGTCACCATCCCTGGAAGTGTTCAGAAAACGTGTAGAGGTGGCACTCTGGGGCATGGTTTAGGAGGCATGGTGGAGTTGGTTGATGGTTGGCCTTGATGATCTTAGAGGTCTTTTCCAACCTTAATAATTCGATGATTGTATGAAAAGAAGATCCCTACCTTTTATTTTTTAGTGAACTGCTCTCCAGTTCACTAGTTCTGATCGTTGATAAGGGAAACCTCTTGCAGCAAGTTCCCATACACCTAAGCCTGTGCAGACTCCAAACTGCTCAGCCAGCATGCCGAGGCATCTGAAACCTATAGAGTGTTGAGCCTGAAGAAATATGTCCTGTATCTCAAGCAGGGCTCCTGAGTTGGGCTCATTGCTGTACCCACTGTAGCTGTGTAGCTTTTGCATAGTTTGGGCAGAATAGCTTGAAGTGGGGGTGTGGAAGTGTTGAGTTTCACAGAATATTACATATAAATATACTCTCAGTGGATCCAATCTGGACAGAAAAAACCCCTTCTCATTAGCTCTGGTTTGCTTATGACTGAATAACAGTTGCTGTTCTATTTTGTGTCACACACCCAGCTGAATGCAAAATCAGTGTGTTGCTATAGATATGAATATGAAGGCCTAAGACTCAACATATCCATATGTGATGGTTACTTGCAATATTTCAATTAAAAATATGCAGGGAAAACAAAAATCTTCTGCTTCACAATACTTGTGCATGACAGATGGAGAAGGCAGTCTTGCTTCAGAGGGAGAGAACTATCAAAACTACAAACATAGCCATTGACCAATGTGGCTTGAGCAATCATCAGCTCGAAGCACTGGGCTCCGAAAATAGTCACAGCACATATGGCTTATGTGTGTGCTAAGAGCATTACAGAGTACATCCCAACAGCTGCCAATGAGGCTCCAGAGAAGGGGCTCTTCCAGCTCCTTTGTGGCTGGGAAAGCTCAAGGAGTGCTAGTCACTGCCAACACACGTGTGGCTGCTGTTCTCCCTCGTACCTTTGCCCAGCCATCTGCCGAGAGCAGGGTGTGTCCTTTTGACACTGGGCCCTCTCCTGCCGTATTGTAGCTGCCCACCATAAAGATGTCCCCCTGACAGCTCAACCACATTGGCAGCCATGGGAACCCACCCAGGAGAGCCTTGCTGGCCCTGGGCTTTTTTTCTTTACCCACCCTGTTGTCTAAAGTAGATAGGACAGTGAAAGTCTGCAGCTGTACTAGGGTGGCATGACACGCCTACTGGGCACAGTCCTGTGTTGTTACTCAACCTGTATGGGTTAATTGCAGTACTTTGTTCACACCAGCAAATTTTCCTTGCCCTGAGAGCTTTGCAGGTTGCAAATTTCTTCTGTTAGGATCCTTTTCCCTTGGTTTTGTGTAAAATGGTGTGCAAAATGATGATGCCATAGGCAATTTCTGAACTTCTGAAATTCTTTGAAATTGTCTCTCAGGGGGGGATGTCTGTGTGGCATTTAATTGCCCTACCAGGATTCATAGATGCACAAGTCCTGATGGGAAGATGGCCAGGTTAGGTGTACTTTCTCTATTTACCTTTAACACTCCATGCCCCCGCATTACTTTTTCATATTGCTTGCAGAAAACCTGGATGTACCCTGATTACAGGGCAGGAATTCCTTTGTGGAAACTTCTGGTAGCACAGTTAATTTACAAGTGCTTTGCTGGTGACAGAACCCTGGTATGAAAATTTTGTCTTATAATTGCTCCTTGGTCATATGTCAAATATACTGAGTGATGTATTGTTTATCCCAAACAAAAGAAAAAAAGAAAAAATGCTGCAGTGCTATGAACTGCTTTTACTTCGTTTCAAAGGCAGACTGTTCTTACAGTTTCAAATTTCACTGTGTTTGTGACTTTTGTCACAACATATGTTTATGGCTGTTGGTTTTCAAAGACTGTATAGAATGTAAGATTTGATTTGAAGATATGGTGTTTAAATCATACCATGGTTTAACCCCCGCTGGCGACTAAGCACCACTCAGCCGCTCGCTTATTCCCCCCAGGTGGGATGGGCGATCGAATTGGAAGAGTAAAATTGAGAAATCTCATGGGTTGCGATAAAGACAGTTTAATAGGTAAAGCAAAAGCCACTCATGAAAGCAAAGCAAAACAAGGAATTCATTCACTGCTTCCTATCAGCAGGCAGGTGTTCAGCCATCTCCAGGAAAGCAGGGCTCCATCACATGTAACGGTTACTTGGGAACACAAATGTCATCACTCTGAATGCCCCTCCTGTCCCTATTCTTTCCCGACGCTTATATACTGAGCATGACATCATATGGTATGGAATATCCCTTTGGCCAGTTGGGGTGAGCTGTCCTGGCTGTGACACCTCCCAACCCCTTGTGCACCTCCAGTCCACTCACTGGTGGGGTGGGGTGAGAAGCAGAAAAGGCCTTGACTCTGTGTAAGCACTGCTCAGCAGTAACTAAAACATCTTTGTATTATCAACACTGTTTTCAGCACAGATCCAAAACATAGCCCCATACCAGCTACTGTGAAGAAAGTTAACTCTGTCCGAGCCAAAACCAGCATAGTGAACTAATGGAAAATATGAATGCATTAACAAGTTTTTGTCTGATATGCCAAGTGTATTGAACCTAGACCTAACAGGAAGTCTAATGCTGGCTTTTGGTACATCACTTATTCTGACCTCTGTCTATTTTCTCTTCCTTTAAATTAGAATAATAATATGGAGCTGCTGTAAGGATGAGTTAGTTGCATATTAACAGGGTAACGGTAACATGTAAACACTTTCCTCGAAACTGAAACGAACAGTGAGGATTCAGTATTTCATTCGTCTGTGATCTACTCCAAGTCAGGCTGAGTGGCTGTGGTTGGAACATGCACCTTCTCCATACTCTGTTCCAGCCAGCAGCTGGCCAGCTGGCATTTGATCAACAGATAATGTGGCATTTTTAAACTTGCTGTATTCAGGAAATGTCCTTACATCCTCCTGCTCCCCCACATCCCTGTACCTGGGTGCTTTCAGTTTCTGTAATGACACTCACTTTCTCCCTTTTCTTCAAAGTGAAGGTTGTTTATCTAGTAATGTTCTGTTTATACACATTTGTTTTGATTTGAAAAATGTACTTTCAAGTTACAATCCCACAAAGCAATTTGAATTATCTGTGTAAGACTCTGAGCATTGACCTTTCTAAGAGCTAAATGTCCTTTTTTTTCATGCATTTGCTTTGTATTCTGTCATGAACTAGCTATATCTCAGGTCTCCAAGGGCAAAAAGAATATTTCTTCCAGCACACAGGGCCCCGGCTTCTTAATAAACATTTCACAAGACTATCTTTCCCCAAAAAGAGTGATCCCACATGAAAAAAAATATAAATGAGTTTGTTAAAATCTGGTGGTAAAATATGAATATCCGTAGATGGTTTAGTCACAGATTTGTTTTTTGTTATAGCCATTACTGAAAGGTGCTGCTGTTGATTGTGGTGTTTTGTACGCTCTAACATATCTTGACCTTTCTGAAAAGGACTCCACCTAATTCAGTGTTTTTGAGTTTTGAGAGCAGTTGAGAAAACTCTGTGCTATTGACTGATGAATTTGAAAGGTGACATCAGTCAGGTCCTCTAGAAACATCTGCTTTGCCCACATGAGGAAGGGACTGTAAAGATTTCTTGGATAAGGCATTCTAATTTCTGCCTCATAGATTTGTTGTTTTTATTTCTCTTAGTTCCGATTCATTCTTTATCAATGCAATGAAAAGCTGAATTTTCAACTTAGTGGCTTTCTCCTTTTGATAGCATTTTTTGTTTTAACTTGGTTATTTACTGCTAATTGGCAGTGATAATTCTCAGTGACATATTGACCTTTTTCATGGTAGATCCAGCACAACAGAAGGAGTCCCAGATAGGTAGCTTTCCTCTATGCCTTTTTATACTGAAAGTGGCCTTATGGCTGCAGAGCACATGGTCTGGAAGAAGCTGGTGGATGGTTAAAGCCAGCTGCAGTGAATGGAAAGTGGGAAACTCAGGTCAGAAAAAATCCGCAGTGTGAGAGCAGTAGTGGATGGGGGAGTGCCTTTTTTTGTTCCTCAGGACTGTGAGATTGTTACGTGAATGAAACGTCACAATCCCTGCTCATCACACTCATTCATGCATATTGCAACCTGATGGGAGGGCATTGTTGTAACACAGCTTCTAGAAAACTACCTGAAAGTTTATAGACATGTTAGAATAAAAGAAAGTGGCAGTTTGCACTTCCCTCAGTGAAAATTTCAGGGGCTGTGTGAGTCTAGGAGAGGATATACTGGGAGGGCTCCCTTGGCAAAGACATTCATGTTGTCGGTGCTGCGAGTTGTAATTGGAGACGCTGCAGCTGTGATGGCTGCCATCTTGATTAATACACTGGGGAGTGAACCAGAAAATATTCAGAACTAAAATGAGCTGCTCTTGCTTGAGTAAACATCATTTTGACAGGGCTGTAACAGATTCCTGTTCTCTGAGCTGCAGGCAAGGAAAGGATCTGTGAAACATATTCACCTGGGTTATAAACATCCTCTGCTCAAGGAAAACCCAACCCTAGCATCCTCAGCCTATCTCCATCTGAATCCTGACCAAACCGACATTCATACATTGGACTGATGATTCTTGGAGGACATCAGGAACAGCAGGTACAGATTCAATGAGGCAGGTGGGCTCTTGTGCACTACCACTGGCTTTCCACTGTGTAACAGATTCTCTTTCCTAGCTCAAGAGGAATTTGTTAACTTTCCCTGTATTCCTTCCCATAGGAAGCCTGAAGGCTGTGCTCTGAACTCTGGAAATTCAAAAGAGCTTGGTTTCCCCAGACTCTCACTGTAGTCAACGGGGGTGGGGCAGGGGCTCACCCTAGGAATCAGTTTAGAGTGTTGCAGGAATCTGTTTCACATTGAATTTCCTGAAGATCAGCTTTTTCAAACTGTTCCTTATGAGGAGAAAGATTAAGGATATTCATCTTTCCTTTCTAGTCTAGAATGACAGTGAGTTTACTCTGTATTTAAGAACGTTTCCATATTTGCAAATGTCTAGAAATTGCATTTGGATCGAAACTTTCACAGAAGTTGACTTAAGAGTTCAAAAAGAAACCAAGATCTGGATTAGCTTGAAGTTTAGGGATGCATGAGGAATTTTTCAGGCCCGATGCTTCATTCATGATTATAATTGTTTTGGAACTTCACTTAAGATAAAGAATGAAGGATGTGTTTAACTAAAAAATATTTCTGTCAACGGAGTTTAAAAGCAAGCATAGATTGCAGATTCATTGGAGAATCCACTTGGAAGAAAGCCAAGAAGCAGCTATGTGTTTTATTTTAAAACCTTACATCTACTTGTTTTTTAGATAATAAACTTCTTCCCAAAAAGAGAATGACAACAGCATGTTAAGTCAGCACCAGAGGGCCTGCATTTCTTTCTGTGGTGTGACAGAATAAGAGACTGATGAAGAAGGAGGAAGAACTGAGTAAAGTATAAGTAAGTGATTGTAGGAGACAGAACTTGTTCCCTAGTTTGTCTTGTCAAGCTTTTATAGCCATGGCCCCATGTGTAAAATGTTTTGGAATATTTACTTTTAAACGGTTTACAATCTGAATTCATAATATATATGTCATGAGGTTGGGTTTAACTCTTACCCTAAAAAGCTCTCAGAAAACTGGGGCCTATGTATAATAGAAGACAACCTAAATGAAATGAATTAATTATTTATACAAAATTTATTACTGTGAGAATAATGTAATATGTACTAAAAGCTGTTGTCATGAAACACTCATGGTATCTGCAAGATTGGTGATCTCAGGATGACAGAGAGCAATTTTTAACAGGTCAGAAGAGGACAAAAGAAGTCTGGAAATTTTAACTTCTGGAAGTTGGAAGGTAAATTTATGAATAAGATGTTTTAATGCATATGGAGTTGTGCTTCTGATAAAAAGTAAAATCTGTACAACATTCTGTCCTCTGTTCCACATGAAATGGTTATGGAGGTATAATGTGGACTTATTGTAACCATAATAATAAAATACAGGTTTTAGGAAGTTTGAAATTTGGATGCAATCCTATCCAAATATCACCATACAGACCCATTTCTGGTAATTGGGAAACTCAGATCCAAAACTCTCCACCATAACGAAAAAACCTATGTACAGATCATTTCCATACAGAGAGAGAAGCTTAGATTTCTCTAAAGGAAGTTTTCAGAGGCCAGAATTCAGCTATGAGTAGAATAGCTCCTTAACAATTAGGAAATTCCAGCTGGTGTCAGCTGTAAAAATTTCCTCTCCTTCAGGACTGAAACTCCTTTCAGACTAAATTTCTTATAACTCGAGGGCTTCACATGTATAAAAATTCCTGGATTTATATATATTTAACTTCTGCTTTCACATACAGTAAAGTACAACAGCAAGAGTTTGAATCCTTGATTTGGGGGTAAATTTATGTCAGAAGAATGACATTGTATATATATTTTCATCAAAAGCAAGAACAGACATTAATTTGTCTAGTCTTGGAAGCACGAAATGTTCTTCAAGGTTAATTGTTTAGCCTATTAAAACTAACTTGCTTTCTGGTTTATAAAGCAGCAATCCATTAATGTGCTAAACATTCTCACATAGTCTGCTGTAAAAATATCTACTGAGAAGAAAAAAACCAACGGTATGATATATGAAGGTCACCTGAACCATTTTTTTCCTACTTTGTCTTCTAGTTTGGTTTTTATATGTGAACATAAGGCCTTATGTCTGTTTTTTCACACTTTTATTATATTTTCTTTTATATTTCCTTTGATTTTATTTTGGAAGTGAAGAGAAAGCTACTAAATTTGGATATTGTACAGAACCGTCTTTAGCTACGGTCAAGGTAGGCAGTTGCCTATGGCTGTAGATTGCCTGGACGAGGCATGGTCCTGATGTCTGCTTGATCTGAGCTGGAGGAGAAGAGAAAGAGCTGTACTGCCGTAACAGTTGATGTCTGCTGCCAGTTTTCTATTCTGGATGTCAAGGAATATGTGGGTGAACACCTACATGATCCAAGACACCACAACTCTTCTTTCTGTCCCGTTGCTGGCAGCGGAAGCTGCTAGCATTTCATTCAGTGCCAGTTCCCAGGCTTGGTCTCTTCTTTTCTGTTCATGGTGGGAGGACCCCAACTCTGGCACAAACTCTCTGCATCTGCAGTGATGGTCCATCAGGGGATGCAGGGATTGGGTAGCGTTTGTCCAGGGAATGAGAATGTAGTTGATGTGGGAAGATGGAGCTTTTGAAGAAAGGCTGCAGAAGTGCTGAGTAGGTCCTTTTTCCTTATGCCTTTGCTTATGCTTTCTCTCCCCTGGAATATTGTTAGGTCCAGCTCTGCTGGTCCAAGAGTAAAAGCAGTATCAGGCTTAAGCTTACCATAACATCACAGAGACCCAAGACATCGAGAGGAAAGGCGATTACATTAGTCTTCATAAAAATATTTGTCTGAAAAAATTGACTTGAATTGTTGGAAGACGACTCTTAAGTTCACCACCTTTGCTTTTTCATTTAATCACTGAGAAAGCTTGCAGTCATGGGATTTGATTCTTTGTATAACACCATGAACAGCATTTAATATAAATTGACGTTGCTTACATTTCTCAAGTAGAAAAGATGGTCTTTTACAATTCCTCTTAAAACAAGTACATGATTCTTTAGACCTTCTACATTTGAAAGGTAAGACAGTAACTCCTTCCCTTTTCTTTTTACTTTAACTACAGTGTTTCAGAAGATAGAAATAATCACTGCATATTTTGAATCTTTATTTCAAGCTATGTCAGTCTGCAGGCTGTTTGCTGGGTTTTAATATTTGAGTTTATATTTAGATTTTTAAAATTACTTAATTTTATTTGTTGTATTTAAACTTTTATTGTTGTAGTATTTGAATTGAATAGCGCTTATGTATCACCAGAGTCACCTAAGAACAACAAATTACTCCATACACTTCTATTTGTAAGATATAGGAAGAATGACAGTCATGTTTGATGTCAACATGGGTGACATCTCAAATAGCAGAAACTTCTTCAGAGTTCCTAAAAATGAGAGGGTTGCTTTATTTTCTTAAAACTATTCCAGCCAAATTCCAGGTCAGATATAGGTCATTGATAGATGGAGATGGTAAAATTACAAAAGTCTTTTTTCTTCTTTTTCAAATGAGGCAACCAAAGTCAGAAGATATTTCCAATTTGTATTTGGAATGAAAGAAGTGGCTGTTTCCTTCCTAGCTGGTGATCTTGAATAAAATGGAACTTTTACTATCTGTAATGAAGGAAAGATAAGAAGATGCGTCTGCTAAAGATCGACGTTTTAAATCACAGGATTAATTTAGGGTGGAAGAGATCTTCGAATGTTATGCAGCCCAGTCTCCTTCTTAAAGTGTGACTCATCTCAAAGTTGGATCAGGTTGCTCAGGGTCTGGGTCAGTAGAGATTTGGAAATCTCCAAGGCTATGATGACAGGTTTTTTCAGCCTTGCTGAGAAAGGCTTGACAAGTCTCAAGACTGGAAATTGAGTTAGGAATCAGGTTCAACCTTCAGATAAGATGTAGTGAGGAAAGAGGCAGCTGAAAGAGTGTGTGAAGGGCTCATTGCAGCTTGAAGACTTCTTAATCAGAGATGCTCTTAATCAGCCTCTTTAATCAGAGATGCTCTGATTTGTGCATATGGGGCTGAGAAGGAAAGTAGCAGATTGAAGAATGTGTTGATCCATGCTGGTTTTTATATCTCATACTCTTAAATCCATTAATTCCATAGTTGTTCCCTGACTTAGAAGATTGTGAAGAGAGCAGGACTGCATCCGTTGCTTCTGATGCTGACAGCTTTTTATTGGGTTTATAATCTTATGTTTCAGGATATTATGTGGGAGTCCTTTTTAATTTCTCCATGCACAACTAGTAAAACAGGGTGTAGTAAAGGTGGTACAAATCGGAAAGCAAACCATCTCTTGGAGGCTAGACACAATGCGAAGAGAATTAATGTTCTGCAGTCCTGAGGGAAACGCTCTTTTAGAGAGGCTGGAGTGATGTATCTTTCTACCAAGTCACCAAATGGAGTGATAGAAAGATTTGGTTGGAAGAGACATATCTTACAATTATGAGGGCAGAGAGGCAGGGGTGAGTGGAAAAGGCCTCCCTTTGCATAATTTGTGTGGGGAATGGGTATGACAGAGTGTGCCCTTTTCGGTAATGTACTTCTCTAGGGCATGGTGCCATGAATGCTGTGACCAGGACCACATGTCCCTGGACCAGCCCTCAGGCAGAGCTGTGTCTACAAGGCACAATTCAGTCTAATCTGTGTTGAAACCCTATTTTTGCTGGCAAGATTATTTTACGGAATTTCTTCTTCTCTTCCTTCTAGCTGTAAGGCAAACCTCTGCTGGTCCCAGACCTCACTTAAGTGTGGGGCTGTGACTGGCAGGAAAAGTTTGCTCTGAATTTATTCAGGATGGCAGGATGTGAAAGCACTGAAAAGTAAGTTATATGTAAACAGAAGGTCATTTACACCTGTTCTGTATGTGAAGATGCTTGTATGTTTTTTTTCTCACATTTGTTTTAGAGCGCTGTCTTCCTTAGAGTATGTTATTGAATCCCTCAGAGGGCTTCCTGGAGACAGAAGTTACAATTACTATTTAGAGACTGGGAAAATAATTTGCTCAAAATAAGTCCTCATCTGGAATTTATTGTATTACATTTTGTTATCTTATATTTTAAGGCCTCAGGAACCTTTGATCAACTCACATTTTTACAAGATGTTTGTTAATACCTCGGTATCTCTGAATCTCAAATGGGCTTAGTTAGGGACCTTTTGTCTTTGAAATGTGCACTACAGAATGTTTGTTTGTCACATATTAGCCAATGCAATGAACTGTGATACATCTTTATGTAATGACAAAACTTATTTTTTCTTTTTCTTTTTTTTTTTTTTTTGACAGAGAGTAAATGTTCCCCACAACAGCAGGACCACTGATAGAGGGAAACACTGTTCTTTAGACTGTCCAGATTTGAACTCTTCTGTGAGGTTACTTACCTTTAGTTCTGATTTTAAGGCCAGATGAACTTAGACTTTTGTGTAACAATTTTAAAGCACCTGTTACCTATCCAAAGAAAAAGAAGTTTCTGTGTCAGCTACCTCTGTTTCACCAACAGGTTTGGTGCAGAACTGAGGTAGAGTGGTTCAGTCTTGCACAGTTTTCTGTAATTGTCATGCTCAATCAAAGCAAACAACACAGGTGTAATTATATGATAGAATGCAGGGTGTTATCAGTATTCAGTACAAAGTAAGGTCAAAGGGCCCAGAGAATAACGTGTTGACAGCAAATGAAATTTACTTTTTATCTTTCCTAATCTGTACCATAGTGTTGGCATTTGGCCCCATCTTTCCTCAAGGTGAGAGCAACCTGCATTTGTTAGATTCATTGCAACCAAAAATGTGAACTGGAAAGGCGTTGTAGGATCTGACATGAATGTTGGGTATGCTAAACATGAACTTAGATGAAATAGTCTAACTTTTTATCAAAAATGTTAATTCTCATATGTGAACCTTGAGGAGTGTGTTGGCATCTACTGTACATGAAATGAATCTCATTGAGAAGCACGATCCCACTGATTAGACTGCCATGGTCTAATTAGTTGTTTCTTGCCTGTTGGTTCAAAATTTTTGTTTCTCACTGCACCAAAAGAGAATTTTTACTGTTGCAGTCAGGTGCTCAAAACTGATCTGGATCAAGGTTGCCTTTACACATTTTGTCCCTTCTTCATTTTTCCCATGGTCTTGTGTTGCGGGGGAGTATCTAACTATAGGCCAACTTCCTGTCCTGTTTTCCTTTCTTTCCTCAGCCCTTCTCAGGGCTTCTCACCTTCCTCAGGTGAATAGGATGGATAGTGCATGCTTAATGAATAGCTATTCAGTATTTTTCTCCCCCCCCCCCCCCCCCCCCCCCCGGGTGTATGCTTTAGTTAATTATTGAATAATATTCAAATGTTGGTTTGAAGACAGGTGATGCACATCTTTATGGTACTTGAGTGCATCGTAAGCATCAGTAAATCTTTTCAAAATTCCTGAAAGTTGAGGGGATATTATCATCCTCATTTTATAAAACTGAGGCACAGAGGTAGTTAAGAGTTGGTGGTCTTCAGTAACTGAGATACCCAATATGTTTTCTAGAGTACTTAGCATTATGTAGCACTTACTGTATATAAACTGCAATTAAATATGCCTTCATCTGCAGACTGGAGTATTTGGTTCTTCTTTAGATCAAACCTCAAAGAAAGAGACCTCTAGAAAATTCAAAGTTTACAAGAAGTGATCAACTAGACAATAAATGGCTTGTGTACTTGCAGCTACTCTGTAGAAACTCCATGACAGAGCAGGGAGAAATTTTCTGATCTTCTAATTGTCCAATCTTCTAATTGTCTAACCTTCTAATCATCTAACCTTTTAATCTTGTAATTTTCTAATTAGAATCTCATTTGGTAATTTTAAATCTAATTTTTAAGGGCACTGTACAGTTGTTTTTGTGTTTCTCTTCCTGAGATGATCTGTGTTATTCACAGAATTATAGAAAAATTTAGGTAGGAGGAGACCTCTGGAAATCATGTAGCCCAACCTTCTGCTCAGAGACAGGTCAACATCAAACTTAGTCCAGGTTACGTGGAGCATTGTTCAGTTCAGTCTGGAAAATCTCCAGGGATGAAGACCCCAGAATATGTCTGGACCACCTGCTCCAGTGCCTAACTACTGTCACAGAGAAGAATTTTTCCTTATTTCCATCTGCAATATGCTTTATTGCAACTTGTGGCAATTGCCTGGTTTTGTTTTAGTGTCACCCTCTGAGAAGAGTCTGGTTCTCTTTCCCTGTCACCCCAGTGTAGGTAGTAGCAGAGACCAGTTAGATTCTCTTTTAGCTTTCTCTCTTCCAGGCTACAGAAACCCAGTTTTTTCAGCCTCTCCTCATGCATGATGTTATCCAACTCCTGACTTACAGTAGTGACCTTCTGCTGGACTCTCAGGCTTTTTGCTCTCTGTCTTGCACTGAGAGCCCCTTAACTGGGCACAGAATTCCAGATCTGGCCTCCTGAGTGCCACAGAGAAAGGAGCAACCTCTTTGCTGGCTACACTCTTGTTAATGCAGTGCTGTATGCAGTGGACCTTCACTCCTGCAAGGGCATGCTGCTGATGCATGTTTAAGTGCTTGTTTGTCAGAACCCCCAAGGTTTTTCTCTGCAAAGCTTCTTCCCAGCTGTGTTCAGCCTGTAGTGAAGGCTGAAACATGCAGCTCTTCCATCCCAGGTGAAGGGCTTTGTATTTATCCTTGTTGAAAGTTGCGGGATTCCTGCCAGCTCATTTCTCCAACCTGCTGAAGTGTCCCTTAATGGCAACCCTGCCGTGCAACTTATTAACCATGGTGTCCGATGTGGAGTCATCCAGACACTTAGGGTTCACTCCCATCCATTGCCCAGGTCACTAATAAAGACGTTAAGTGGAATTGATCCTAGTATTAATTCCTGAGAAACACTTCTTGTAGCTGTTGGACTTACGTTAAAGTAACTCTGAATTAGATTAACTGGTAAAGAGGTAGGCTTTGAATCCTTCCCCACTGTCCTTTGGCCCCAGCATCCAGCCAGTCTTTTACTTAGTTCGGTTACAATCCACCCATTCACATTATCTCTTAAGGAATGATGGGATACCGTGTGAAAAACCTCAGGATACCATTTTTATCCACTGTTCTCCCTTTGTCAACAGAGCAGGTCTTCTCATCACAAAAGGTAGTCAGGATGGTCAAGCATGATTTGCTCTTGGTAAATATAGGCTGGCTATTCCCTGTCACTTTTTTGCCTTTCATCTACCTGGAAATGGCTTCATAATCCTACCAGGGAATTATAGAATCACAGAATGGTAGGGGTTTAAAGAGACCTCTGGAGATCATCTTGTCCAACCCCCCCCAGGGTGCACAGGATTGCATCCAGGTGGGTTTTGAATGTTTCCAGGGAAGGAGACTCCACAACCTCTCTAGACACCCTGTACCACTGCTCTGCCACCCTCACAGTAAAGAAGTCTTT
The DNA here is from genome assembly GCA_031468815.1 of Morus bassanus. Lineage (NCBI taxonomy): Eukaryota > Metazoa > Chordata > Aves > Suliformes > Sulidae > Morus > Morus bassanus. The sequence goes on along the minus strand of CM062600.1, from coordinate 23,882,249 downwards.
TCTCATGTTCAAGTGGAAATTCCTGTGTTCCAACTTGTGCCCATTGCCCCTTGTCCTGTTGTTGGGCACCACTGAAGAGAGTCTGGCCCCATCCTCTTGACACCCACACTTTAGGTACTTATAAGCATTGATAAGATCCCCCCTCAGTCTTCTCCAGGGTGAACAAACCCAGGTCTCTCAGCCTTTCCTCATAAGGGAGATGTTCCACTTCCCTGATCATCTTTGTGGCCCTCCACTGGACTTGCTCAAGCAGTTCCCTGTCCTTCTTGAACAGGGGAGCCCAGAACTGGACACAGTACTCCAGATGTGGTCTCACTAGGGTGGAGTAGAGGGGGAAGATAACCTCCCTCGACCTGCTAGCCACACCCTTTTTTATGCACCCCAGAATGCCATTGGCCTTCTTGGCCACAAGGGCACATTGCTGGCTCATGATGAACCTGTTGCCCACTGGTACTCCCAGGTCCTTCTCAGCAGAGCCACTTTCCAGCAGGCCAACCCCCAACCTGTACTAGTGCATGGGGGTTGTTCCTCCCCAGGTGCAGGACCTTACTTACACTTGCTGTTGTTGAATTTCATGAGGTTTCCCTTGGCCCAGCTCTCCAGCCTGTCCGGGTCTCCCTGGATGGCAGCACAGCCTTCGGGCATATCAGCCACTCCTCCCAGCTTGGTATCATCAGCGAACTTGCTGAGGGCACACTGTGCAAGGAGGTAATGCTTCCTGTTCTTCTGTGGGACTGACTTTAGGTTGACTGACCAGTAGCCCCCTGATCTCTCTTCTTCCTTTTTTCTGAAAATAGGTGGAATATTTGCCTTATTCCAGTCACTGATAACCTCTCACAACTGCTGTCACCTTTCAGGGATGATAGAGTGGCCTTGTAGGGACATCTGTGAGCTCTCGTCTCTCACACCTTGCTGTGCAATTTCCAGTAAGGGAGAAAATGCATTATAGGCAGGAATCTCTTTATAGGATGACACTGGTTCTTTCACACAAATACTGAACCAGGGACAAATTTAGTGCAAAAGTAAAATATAGTCATGCAACTATTGTATGGTCTCTTTCCAATTTGTCAGAGTATTTGGAGGAGAAAAGGGTTGTGACAACCCAGATAAAGTGAAAATACACATTATATAACACTTCTGTAAATGAAGCTGTAAGAGCATACGTAGTATGTTTGTAAGTTTAGAAAACTTGTAAACTGTAGCCTGGAGACAGCAGGGACAGCTTTGAAGAGCAGAAGGCAAACTGGAGGGATCTGAGAACTATGTGCTCTACATATATCCCTGATGCTGACAGTGTTACACAGACTGGTCTGTGGGCACAAGGCAGGGTTACCTGTATGCATCAATGAGTTATTGAATAATTGATAGTTGTCTGCTTGATAAAGCACCTGTGCCAAGTGAACCAGAAAACTCCACTGTATGATTTTTGGTAGCTTGTGTGGAATTATACCAGAAAGTCTAAAGCACTACCTATGAAGAGCTGGATATCTCTGACTTACCATCTAAAAAATCTTTCTTAAAGCTAAGCACTCTGACAACCTAGCACCAGTGAGTAATGTACTCTGCACTCTTTACCAGGACTGTGAATGCACACACGATTAGGCTGTTCCAGGTTTAAAAGGCAGTGAATGTGTGATGTTGTTCTTAAAATGGAAGTTTGTTCTATCTTAAAAGTGTCAAACTTACCCCTGGATATATGGAGGCTAAATGTATCTTTTTTTTTTTTTTCCAAATGTTTGTTTTCAAAATGCACAGCTTGCTCACTCCCTAATCTTTCAAATCGACAGTATGCTCCTTTGCATAGAGCTCCAACAGCTCAGTGTGCTCCAGATCTATGCTTTGAACATCTCCCCTCTACCACTATGTTCTTAGCACAAGCTGGCTGTATAATCAGTCTGATTGAATTTCAGAACTGTGGCAAACCTTCTGAATTCTTCTCTGCTATGTGGATTTCTTCCCATTTTATTTTGAGATTCTCTAAGATTTATCAAAGCGTCATTTCTGAAGCTGCTATTGCCTCATTGGAGCATAGTGCAGACAAAGTAGTAGAATCCCAAAGAATGATGAGAGAAGCAAAAAGATAGTGAGTGCCATTCAGATTTGGCTCCAGTTTTAAATATCCAGAATCAACAAGTGTCTTTATGAATAATACATGGCATTTATTTGGGCCATTACAGACGTCAATCCTCACAGGATTGTTAGGAGGATAGCCATAAAATAAGATCTCTGTTTTTATAGATGGAGACTCTTATAACATGTCCATGTAGGATGAAAGGCAGAGCTGCCCTGACCACACTTGTGGAATCAGAAATAGACCAGTCATGTTAGCCTAAAGCTGTGTCCAAGTTAATAAACCCTAAATCACAGCCAAGCAAATTTACATGGGTGCAGCACCATGCTTTCATAGCTGCTCTGACCCAAAAAGCTGATACATATGCCTACTGCAGTACCAGCTCAGGTCAGGCAAGCTTGGGAATCATGAGTTTCAGGCAAGCTTTGGAATCATCAGTTCTCCCAGTGTGAGGCAGTGAGAGGTGATCAGGCTGACCACCAAGTTTCCAAACCCTGGACTTTGGATTCTGACCCAGACCAAACTGCCCTCTTGAGGACAGACATGTTCGTTGCAACAACTCAAAGTTTTGAAAGCTTTTTATTTTACGCTGTCCACATTTTGAAAAGAAAAATATTTTTTCTTGCTGCTATTTTCTTAATCCTTTGTAAACTGAACATTTAACCAGCCATCAGGTCTAATCCTGTCTTTCGTACACTGCTTGTGTAACAGAGCTGCATGCAGTCTACAATCTTGTACGAGAGGATGAGAGCTATTCCCATGAGGAAGGGTAGGCGGATGGATTCCTGAACCCATACGTTGAGTCTTGCAGACTTCAGGCAGCAGAGGTCAATGTGCATACGGGCTTGCCTGGGTTTTCTCATGCATGAAATCTTTGTCTCTTCCTTTATTGTTTTTAATGCTGTGCTTTTCCTTACTGAAGGCTTAGCTTTGTTCATAAACACTAGGCGATCCATTGTCGTTTGGGTGAAGTAAAGGTTGATTTCTCACTACATCTTAGAACTTGGGCTCAGCTATCAGTGTATTTTTAATTTTTTTTTTTAACTGTGAAAGTGTTACTTCTATAATCAAACTTCTAAAAGAGGAGATTTCCAAAGCAATTGAAAAGCAGGTAGGTGCCTAGCCAGGTGAAAGTGTGCTCCTTTTTAGAGTCCATCTTTGACAATTTACCACTTCTCTTTTCCTCTATTTCTTCAGCTGGAAACTAATAAATCAGGTCTAAGAGTCTGACTTTTGTTAGTCAGAACTAAAGCAAATACTGAAGCAAGAATGAAACTGTTGACCTTGAGTTGAAAAAATACGGCACAAGTATATTTTTTTATTATATTGTGATTGGCTCTAATCTCATCTAATGTAAATAGGGAATAGCTCCAGTGATTTAGAAGCATTAACGTGTTTAAAAGTTGTCAGAGATGAGGATCAGACTCTGTGCCTGTAGGATCTTTTTCCTATATGGAGGGCTTGTTGCATTTGAGTTAATGTATTTGAAATTTTGAAAAGTTTTGTGAATGTCACTTGACTACACCACCATAATGTGGGTGATGGGCCCACATGATGGGCCTCTCTTTTGTAGGATGTGTTTCTGCACACAATAAAACTCACTCCTTACTACTGTGATTTGGTAATTTGTGCTTCTCCCTGCGTACACCAGTGCCTGGGACAAGGATCCAGGGCATTGGAGAACTGCCTCAGCATTTATCTGTTTAGAAATTCCTCACATTCTGTGGCAAATAGAATCATAGAATCATTAAGGTTGGAAAAGACCTCTAAGATCATCAAGGCCAACCATCAACCCAACACCATCATGACTCCTAAACCATGTCCCAAACTGCCATGTCTACATGTTTTTTGAACACCTGGAGGGATGGTGACTCTAACACCTCTCTGGACAGCCCATTCCAATGCCTGACCACTCTTTCAGTAAAGAAATTTTTCCTAATATCCAATTTAAACCTCCCCTGATGCAACTTGAGGCCATTTCCTCTCGTCCTATCACTAGTGACTTGGGAGAAGAGACCAACACCCACCTCACTACAACCTCCTTTCAGGTAGTTGTAGAGAGTGATACCGTCTCCCTTCAGCCTCCTCTTCTCCAGACTAAACAACCCCAGCTCTCTCAGCCGCTTCTCATAAGACTTGTGCTCCAGACCCTTCACCACCATCGTTGCCCTTCTCTGGACATGCTCCAGCACCTCAATGTCCTTCTCGTACTGAGGGGCCCAAAACTGAACGCAGCATTCGAGGTGCTGCCTCACCAGTGCTGAGTACGGGGGGACAATCCCTTCCCTATGCCTGCTGGCCACACTATTGTTGATACAAGCCAGGATGCTGTTGGCCTTCTTGGCCACCTGGGCACACTGCTGGCTCATGTTCAGCCAGCTGTCAACCATCACCCACAGGTCCTTTTCTGCTGGGCAGCTTTCCAGCCACTCTTCCCCATGCCTGTAGCGTTGCATGCGGTTGTCGTGACCCAAGTGCAGGTCCTGGTGCTTGGCCTTGTTAAACCTCATACAGTTGGCCTTGACCCATTAATCCAGCCTGTTCAAATGCGTACTTCTATCTTATTAACTATTTACTCTTATATTATTCAATTATTTGGGCTAATAATCCTTTTAGTGTGTAAATTTTAAATATTAAATATTATGTCATAGCTGTTACTTCGGCAATGTAGAAATGTGTACAGTTGTGTTTTGTTTTCCACCTGTGTTGCTGAGTTGTATATTCCTTTCTCCATGAGACACAGAACCTACCAGAGGTTCTGGACGTGGTTGTGGCTAATAAGAGGCTTTTTTTTGTTTCAGGTATGAAGAGTACACTGAATACTAACATGCCATGAAGTCCTTGTACTGCAACAACTGTCCTCACAAGACTCCAGCTGAAGTTAAAGCAATTTTGAATGCCAGTGGTGGGTTTAAGGGCTGTTATTTATTCATTCTCTGACTTGTTTGAAGTCAAGAACTTTAAGTATTTGTCTTGATTTTGAGATTTACATTGTGTTGCAGATGAACTGATAGGTGCAAAGTGTAGCTTATTCAACAGCGTGGCATTTAAAGCTGTTGCACTTTAGATTGTAACTTAATCTGTAATTAAACCAGCCTTATTTGTCAAACCAACTAGAATCATAATGCTGGCTCAGAATTTTTAGGGGTGTGTTGGTGGGAAGTTTTGACTCAGGTGTATAGTTGTGAAAGGGAAAAGCAGAAACTGAATGAAAAATTTAAGACAAGGCCCTGAGTAAAGAATTTATTTTTGTGTACTGAACAGCACGTAACAAAATTAAGAAGCTCGTACTAAAAGCTGTAACATGGAAGTGCTAAATGAAGAATGCACTGAGTGTTAAATTATATCACAGATAAAATGATTCATTTACTTTATAGGTACAATAATGGCAAGTCCTTTAATTTTTAAGGCCCAAGCTGGATTTCTTGGCAGAGTATTACTGGGAGGGAAAGCCTGAATGAGGTTGGAATACTTTTAACTACCAGCCTCAAAAGAAAACGTAAACTAAGGACACCTTATATATAGGTCTCTCAGCAGCTTTTCTTGATCCCAAAATCAAATAACAGCAAATGCTCAGGGCCTTATGTACAGCACAAAAGTGAGATGCCATTGTTGATGATGTAGCAAGGGGGACCTATCTGTTTTTTATTTACATAGCTGTCACTTGAAATGGCTTCTAATCATGGAGTAAAGTCCTCACTATCAGGTGAAGAAGAAAAGATGTCATAATATTCTTAGTTGAGATACGTTGAGCTTCTGTGACAGGTTTTAAGGTTATTTACACTGTAAATTCTTAATACGTGCCTTGCAAATGATGTATAAATTAGTTGTCCATCTTTTAAGAACTCTTAATTTATTTCATTTACAGTTATGTCAGTTGACAGCCTTTCCCCTTGTTGGGCTGATAGATTGTTAAATTCCCTTACATTGCAGATTTTGTAAGACTGGTTGTTAGGGAGCTGTTCTAGTGCAGCAATATAAGGCAACCATTTTCTCCCTCACCCTTCCCACAGTGTGCCTTGTGTAAGATCACCTCATAGGCAGGTAGAACCAGTCTGTTTAAAATCAGCTGTTTGGAGGATGCTCCTATGACACCAAAGCTGAAGAAGTGTCTGCATCTGATGCAACTGTCTTCCCACAGGGCTTTGTCAGCTAGAGCATGCACAGTGGGCTTTTCCTTGTGAACTTTTTTTAATCAATCCATGTTTGCCTCAAGGTGAAACCTGGCCAGCCAGGTCTGTGCCAACCACATGCTACAGGTCTCTCCACAGGGACTCTGTCTGCCGTACTTCCTTGGGCAGAGACATTACTCTGATTTCATTAGCTGTGTTGACCTTAGCAAGCAATAGGAATGAGTCAGTAGGTTGAAGCAGATGGTGCTGCAGACCTTATATCCACTCTGAATGTGATATGGGCATTTTACTTTGAACCAGATTTAGTCTCTTTCCCTTACCATCTCTCACCATTTCATGTATGGTTTGAGGTAGTCCAAATGAAACTTATCCCATATATTTTTAATTGATTGCCTGCTGTCCCCTTAAGTGGGTTGCTTTAAGGAATGCCACACTGTCCTGTCTCACACAGATGGTGCCATGCCATAGCCCTTGCTACCATTATCCATATAAAACCTTGCACGCAGAAGCAGGGACAGTAACATTTTCAGTGTACAGGTGCCTCCCTGTGTTGTGGGTTATGCCATGCCTGTGCTGTCGACACTGCAAAGGAGCCGTGTCCCATTTCACCATCTTTACTACATCGCAGCTGGAAGTGTCTGTGGCTGCCTGACTGTGAGAGGAAGACAGGCATAGCATTACAGATCAGATTCCCCAACTCCTCTGCCCTGGGAGTGCCTGCTGTTCTCTGTGCAACCTCTGTGAGGATGCAGATGAGCTTGCTTTTCCATCAGTACTGAAACAGCAAGGAGCAATGCCTTCAACATCTGCGTGCTCAGCCCTCTGCCAATGGCTTTTGTTCCTGAGTGACGCTTTTACAGGATGTCATCTGTCTCTTCATGGATGTGGTGGAAAGGCATGCTGATCATCTATGAACATGTCAAATGGGGTGGAGGAAAAATGGTTACCTGTGAATGCCATTTGCTAGTGTCGTAAGTGTAATGGAAGAGGGATGGATTCCCAGTTTTTCTCTGAGTCATCCTTCCCCTTTTCTCCACCAGCCACAGTTGTCTTTGTAGCTGGTGAGATTTCCCTTCTTCACCCATCACCTCCTTGTTCACTGTCCTGGTTTCAGCTGGGATAGAGCTAATTTTCTTCCTAGTAGCTGGTATAGTGCTGTGTTTTGGATTTAGTATGAGAATAATGTTGATAACACACTGATGGTTTAGTTGTTGCTAAGTAGTTCTTACACTATTCAAGGACTTTTCCAGCTTCTCATGCTCTGCCAGGTGCACAAGAAGCTGGGAGGGAGCATAGCTAGGACAGCTGACCCAAACTGGTCAAAGGGATATTCCATACCATATGACATCATTGTCAGCATATAAAGCTGGGGGAAGAAGAAGGAAAAGGGGGACCTTCGGAGTGATGGCATTTGTCTTTCCATGTAACCATTACGTGTGATGGAGCCCTGCTTTCCTGGAGCTGGCTGAACACCTACCTGCCCATGGGAGGTAGCAAATGAATTCCTTGTTTTGCTTTGCTTGCACATGCAGCTTTTGCTTAACCTATTAAACTGTCTTTACCTCAACCCATGAGTTTTCTCACTTTTATTCTTCTGATTCTCTCCCCTATCCTACCAGGAGGGAGTGAGCAAGTGGTTGTGTGGTACTTAGCTGCTGGCTAGGGTTAAAGCATGATATTCACCATAAGCTTTGTGCAGGCAAGGTTTTTTTGACGATGCCATCACAGGTCTTTTATGCCTTTGACATTTCCTGGTTGTTGGTGTGTTCCTGGTGTCTCCAGAGAAAATCTTGTAGGCCTATAATTGAGTGATTTCCTAGAGGAAATGCAGCATTCAGTGACTGGCACTGCTTAGGAGAAGGATGAAGCGCCGGAAACCTTCAAGTGCCTAACAAGGGATTGGAGCACATTTGGTGTGCACATCAAGTGGAAATTTTGGGTTTGCTTCCTCTGAGAGGAAAGTACTTTGTATGCACCGAGACTGCTTATGGTCTGGCCTGGCATTTGGAGACAGTGGGGGATTTGCTTTGAAACTGCACCCCTGCCCCAAGCCACAACACACGTGTAGATGAGCCGTAGTACTTCAAGCTCTGTGATGCTGGTCCAGAGGTTGGTACTGGGAGAGGCTGGCAGGGTGGTTTACCTGTCAAAGTCATGTTGTGAATGAGCTTCATCATGCTTTAACTGCTGTTAGGGAAATTAATTATCAATAGTTTAGAATCAGATTTAATTACGGGTTGGTCAAATAGCATTTCTTGTTCCTTGTTTGTGGTACAGCAAATTTTGCAATCTGCAGCATAAAACCCTAAGTGATTTTTCTTTCTGCACAGTGTAGCAGAATCATTAGGAAAGGAGCCAGCACTCTCTTTGGTGTTACTGAGAATTAAAAAATTAGGATAATTTTACAGAATTATATGGTCAAAGTTAAAACACTTTTGTTTTGAGACCCATAGAAAACAAAATAATATTTTTGCCATCATTGTGTCCTATAATACAGGCTAGCATTTTTCTTTTCAGCTTATGTGTTTTTAGGTTCCTGCTGACCCTATGGGTGTAGAAGTAAAGTGGCTAACTAAGTGTTTTGATGTGGGTCCAAAGATGAGTTTGCACTTCTCTTCAGTCTTGCACAAAAAGCTGCCTTCAGTTAACCCGACTGTAAATGGATATTGGGCTGCCCAGCCTGTTAACTACTGTTCTTCCTCCTGATCAAAGGAGCACTAAGGAATAGAGGACTAGGGGCTGATGAGCTGTATGTCGGTTGGATGTGCTGTTAAAAGTTAGAGTACGTGCTTTTTGTATGTCAAAAAATATGGTTTTAAGGTAATATTGAATTTTGTTTGTTATGCTCCGTGTGGAGAGATATGAGCAGGCATGTCTATAAAACCCTGTTGTTCAGGGCCTCTGAGATTCTATAAAACTTGACAAGGTAAAAAGTAGTGTAAATTTTATAGTATAGTAATAAACCTGTGTATAATTAACCAGAATCATATTGTCATGTGGTGAAACTAAGCATCTTTCTCCGCTGATTTCATCAGAGTTGATACAGGAACACATTAGAAATACAATTTTTTTTTTAGTATGGCTGTGGTCCCCAATTTGTGCCAACTCATGCACTTATTGCCCAGAAGACCCTCTGATACTACCTGTGATTACATGAAATTAAACACTATCACTGAGGTCAACAGGGAAAGCAACCTATGTTATTATTTGTTCAGTGCAGTTGGCTTTGGACCAGCTCAGTTAGCTCTAAGACAGTGTCTGAACAGCTAAAGTACCAGTAGATGGCACTCAAGAATATGCAACCTAGCACTTAGATTTTGTTGAACCCGTTGAACATGTTCATTGTGAAGAATTCCACCCGTGCAGCGCATTAGATAATGATAGCAATACTGATTCTGATAGTAGACAACATAAGTAAAGCCTACTATATGGAAAATATGTTGGACTAATTAACTCCCACTCTGTTATACAGAGAAATAATAAGTAAGAACACTGATTAAATTTTAACCAAGTATGATGTCCTGGGTAAAGGGGGAATTAGATGACCTCTTGAATCTCCTTCCATCCTTATTTTTGTAAGCCAATTGTTGTGAGAGATATGTATGATGTTGTAAGATTTTCTAGTACAAAGAGTTTATAGTTACCCAGTTTGGTATCAATATGGAGACAACTTCAGCTTGTAGCCAGCAAGGTGATGGAAAATGTCTTTTATTTCTGGTTAGACTTCATATACAAAGAAGAAAAGTATTACAAAAAACCATAATTTTGTGCACAGGGACACTGTAAGAATGGCATTAGACTGCAGTTTCCAAATTTATAAAGGTTTGTTGTAGAAAAGAGGGGAGTAATTTGTTCTCCATGACTGTGATGAGTTGGACAAAAACTATCAAGCCTAGAAGTTATGCCAAAAAAAAAAAAAATGTTAAAGTTAGCCATTAGGAAACACTTTCTGGCAGTGTGGATAATGGAACACTACAGAGATTGCTGTGGAAGCTGATATTACTATCATCATCAGGAGTCTTTTTAAGAACTGCTTGAAGAAGATTTCTCTGAAATGGGCACAGATAGCTGATCCTGCCTTGATGCATGGTGAGGAGGATACCCACAATGTCCTTTTCAGCCTTCATTTTCTCTGTGGTTCTACCACTGTGATTTTACTGTTGTGAGGAATAATGTGTGACAGTGTAATCTTGGGAAAGTCACTGGAACATCACAAGTCTGGGAGTATTTCCTGTCGCTCCAACAGAAGGGAACTGTATGCATCTTTCCCATTGTCTTTCAAGAAACTTTAATTGTAATTTTAAAATTTTAATGAATCTAAATGTAAGCCAACATATCAACTTTTTTCTGCTTGCATCTACTTATTATGTTTGGTGAGAAATATATTTTTTATTTGGATTTATAGATGTCTGCCTGCCTTAAGTATGCTTGGGTATACATTAATGTAGTAATCTGAGCATTTTCTTGTTTCTGTAAAACTAAGTTAACTGAAGAGTGATACACACATGCATGTTGGTGAATGTTCTGTTATTTTCAACAATATTACAAATTTGATTGAGTTTTCTTTAACTAGAAAACTGTTTGAGATAGGATGATTCTGTGAGAATGCTAAAGAGATGCCTGAGGTTGTAATGCAGTATTTTATGTCATGCTTTCTCTGCCCTTTAGTAGCTGAAGAATGATATGATCTCCAAATTAGTTTTAAAACTACTTAACTTACATTTTTGCAGATGTATATGAATGTTGTATCAGGTTTTGTGAGACTGTATGTTTGCAAAATCAGACACTAGCCAAAATGACTAGACTGATACTGGTAAGTGGACCTTTCAGCAAATTTCAGAATTTTGGAACATAAGTCTTTCACATAGGGTGGAATATTCATTTCCTTGATGAGGCCAGTGAGGTGTGCTCCAAATGAGGAGTTATAAACTGTAAATGCTGTAATGGATTTAGGAGGCCTAGACCTTAAGATGTCATTGGGATATGTTTGGGAGGGATGTTGACCTGTTTGACCATTGTATAAGTCATGTGCTACTTTGGTCTAATGCATCAAAGTAGTTCTGACTGCAATTCAGCAATAATGTGACGGTGAAATAGGGGTCAGTTTCTCTGTCTAGAAGATTTCACTTCCTCTAGAAAAATGCAAAGTCATCCTGTATACACACTTCTGTGTAAGAATTCTTCATCTCCATTTCAAACAAACTCTGCCTATCCAGTAATATACTGATTATGTTTGTCAGGATCACATTTACAAACAATTCTGCTCTGGGCAGAATGTGATCCTGACAAACAAATATTTTGGTATTGCCTTCCTCTGATCACAGATAGAAGGATGAGGTTTTGGGGAGTTCCTTGTGAAAGCACTGGCAGCAAATCACTGGGTTTGCTTAACTTAAGTGAATCAAGCCACTTTTGCTTTCATTCTATGATGTATGCAAAGCAGACATAACTGTCTTTTGATCAATACTTCTTGCTCTATGACCTGCATGGAACTTGTGCTGATCAGTCTTTGTGCTGCATTCAATTCACAACAGGGAAAAAAAGAAATATTGATTAAAGAAAAGATAATTAGTTCTAGTCTACACTGTTACAGAGGTCAAAGCAAAAGTGCTTAATTTAGGACTGAAGGATTTAGACTGTGTGGCACACTGTAGGAGAGTTCCAAGCACCAATCATTTATCTGGGGAAAACATCATAAATATTGTTAAAAATCTGTCAAGTGCCAAATTACAGTGACTGTATACATGTAAAATGCAGGCAAAAGCCACAAACTGGAAAGATTTAGATTTAGGGCTAGGTGACCTCTAGACATCCCTTCTCACTAACATTTCCATGTTTCCTTTGTACAGTGACTACTCACAATGAGCAGTTTTAAGAAAAGTTTAGGTGAGTGTTAGGAGAAAGACCGCTTAGAGTTTGAGCTGAAGCGAGGCTGCAAAGGGTCTGCCAAAGGAAAAACTGGGCTGCAAAAGTAGTTGTCCCCTGAGAACTTTTCTATCCTGGCCATTGCTGGAGATCTTGTGCCAAAGCTTAGCTCACATCTAGGGATAAAGGCAGGATTCACCGTAGGTCTAGGTTAGAGTTAGGAGAGAGAAAAAGCCTAGAGTTCCAGCTGTGGTCAGGCTCTGAAGGGTCTGCCAAAGGAAAAATTCTTAACTGCAAATGTATTCAAACCAACTGGGGCTAGTGAAGGAAATTGTCATTTCAGCTATCACATCTGATCTGTGCTGAAAAATATAGTGTATTGTTGTCATTATAAGAATACAACTTTTTGCAGATACATTTTTTGGCTGTGTTGGAAAAGCCACCAAGTGGTGGCACTGAGTAGGTTTTCTCTGTTGTGTTTTATTCCAGCACCTGCTTGTCTTTCTAGGAACTTTTGAAATTACAGCAGGATGCCAAGATTCTGATGGCTACCTGTAATAGACTTGGACCACAAATAAAGTTAACAACTAATTTTGTTTCAGCTGATGTCTTAAGCTTAGTGGGTAATAAATGCTGGGGTTTATGTGTTTCTTTCTCTTTTTTTTTTTCTGTTTTTGTTTAATTGCACTGCATTTTAGAACTTCTGTGATAATTTTAATACCTAGTATTGGACTTGCAACCATGCTAACTTAATGCATACTACCATTGTAGTCTGTTTACATTGTTTAAATTAAATAAGAGATACTCATTTCAGTTTTTCTTTTTCAACTAGTTCACTTGGTTGTTCAAAGTTAGGAAACTGAAGGAACAATGAGAACGCAAGGGCTCAGCTATCATCTGCAAAACTGCAGATTTCTACAGCACAGAAGTTTCCACCTGACCTACTTGTCTACTTGTCTAATTTGCCTTTATGTTCACTGGAGAGGAAAAAGTGTATTTCAAGGGCCTGACTCATCTAATGATAAGGCAAAGGTCTAACAAGGTGTGGAGAACCTGACCAGAAGACAATTGTACATCAAGTAGGTGGTGATCCACATAACATTTAACCTGAGTAGGTGCTGTGCTGCATGCAGAACCTGGCCTTCAGGGCTGTGTTGTGCTGCACAAATTCCTGGGCTTCACGATGAACTCAGCCAGCTCACTGAAACAGAGGAGACCGCAGAGAGAATCCCCACTGGGTACTGGCAATTACACCACCTGCCTGGCCTTGCTGTACCTAACAGTGCAGCAAGAAGTTCTCGTGCAAACGTCCTTCCTGCTTGAAAGTAGGAATGATGAAAAGAGTTGTTTCCTTGTAAGAAAATCCTATAATAGCTTGAATGACTATGACATGGTCAAATGGGGGGAATCTCTTTTATGGACGGGGTCTGCACAGCATGCTGTGTGTGGGTTGGAGATGCTGCACCACTCGGGGTTCTCTGCATCTAAAGGGAAGTAAGCTTATGTCATCCAGAGACCTGGACATGCTGGAGAAGTGGGCCTGTGGGAACCTCGTAAGGTTCAACAAGGCCAAGTGCAAGGTCCTGCACCTGGGTCGGGGCAACCCCCAGTATCAGTACAGGCTGGGGGACGAAGTGATTGAGAGCAGCCTTGCAGAGAAGGACTTGGGGGTACTGGTGGGCAAAAAGCTGGACATGAGCCAACAATGTGCGCTCACAGCCCAGAAGGCCAACCGTATCCTGGGCTGCAGCAAAAGAAGCAAGGCCAGCAGGTCGAGGGAGGTGATTCTGCCCATCTACTCCTCTCTGGTAAGACCCCACCTGTAGTACTGCGTCCAGCTCTGGAGCCCTCAACACAAGAAGGACATGGACTTGTTGGAGCAGGTCCAGAGGAGGGCTACAAAAATGATCCAAGGGCTGGACCACCTCTCCTACGAGGACAGGCTGAGAGAGTTGGGGTTGTTCAGCCTGGAGAAGAGAAGGCACCAGGGAGACCTTATTGCAGCCTTTCAATACTTGTAGGGGGCTTATAAGAAAGATGGGGACAGACTTTTTAGTACGGCCTGTTGTGACAGGACAAGGGGTAATGGTTTTAAGCTAAAGGAGGGTAGATTTAGACTGGATATAAGGAAGAAATTTTTTATAATGAGGGTGGTGAAACACTGGAACAGGTTACCCAGAGAGGTTGTGGACGCCCCATCCCTGGACACATTCAAGGTCAGGTTGGACGGGGCTCTGAGCAACCTGATCTAGTTGGGGATGTCCCTGCTCACTGCAACGGTGTTGGACTAGATGACCTCTAAAAGTCCCTTCCACCCCAAAGCATTCTATGATTCTATGATTCTATTATTATTATCTGCCCTATTTGGTCTTTATAGTGTTAGCTCTAATAAATGGCATTTTAAATGAAGCTTTACAGAGTCTGAGTGTCTTTTTTACTGGAATCATAATGCACCAGGACCTCCTGGTGCAAAACACAGGGGTAAGACACATCTTGTTCTGATAGCATCTAGTCATCTCCACTGCATTATGAAGAGGTTCCAGAACAATAGCTCAGAAGTATAAACCTGTGCCACAGGCCTCAGAAATTAGGCAGGGTTCCAACCCAGCAATTAGAAAGAGTCCAATCAATGTGTAGAGTTATTCAGTATTTAACTTACTGATTTAAAATTATATTTTGGTAAATTATCTTTTCTTTCATATACTTAGCACATCAAAAATTACATAATGAAACATCTGAAATGCTGGTTTATCTGTTCTTACTGAGTCCTAATTCTAAGCAAAATAGGGCTTGACAGAAGTGTGCAAGAAAATCTAGATAAGAAGAATTAAGAAAAATCTTGTGGTTTTTTGTTTCCAAAATAAAGTCATTACACTACATATAGGGAATTTGTGAGCAATGTTTCCCAGTGCAGATCAGATGTGCTAGCTAAAATGGCAGATTGCTTTACTCTTACCAAGTATTGGTGAATATGTAGTTAAGAATTGCCTATGCTTAGATCCCATTCTCCCAACTGCTAATTGCCTTTAATCATTGTATAAAGCACCCATAAAACACAGGTTGGAAAGGACTTCTTACAGGTCATCAATCCTACCCTCTACTCCAGACAGGACCATTGCCAGCACTACATAAAGTCATCTATGCCTTTGCCTTGCTGAGTCTTGCATTGCCTTGTGGTATTGAGCTGCCTCATAGCTATGTTTGTTCATTGCTATTGATGAATCAGTTATCTTTTATTTCTTTCAACTTGGAAATTGTATTATAGCAATGAGGGAAAAGAAGATGACAAAACCCCATGGGACTGGGTGGTAAAGTAGTGACAGTCAGTGGCTAATTTATACTGGTATTTCTGCAGTTGCTGCTCATAATGCATGTGCATGTGGGCAGATTGGGTAATATCTCGTTAGAGCGGAGGAAAGGATCAGGCTTTTACAGCAGACTGTACATATGTATAAATGTATGCACATACATTTATATGTACATATAAACACAGACTGATGTCATGCAGTTGTCAAAAGAAAAATGCTGATTCGGGTAGTATGAATAAAAGTGGTGTTTAAAAACTGAAGAAGAATTCTTGGGCTTGGTGTTTGTGAAGCCTCAGCTGACGTTGTGTGACTTTTTGGCACCACTCTTAAAAAGGATGTAAAGAGATCAGAGAATGCCCAGGAGAACAGTTAAGAACCAAGAATGTTAATTTTATGAAACGTGATGCAGGAGAAACAGTTTAACTAAGAGAAGAGAAAACTAAGAGGGAAGAGCAAAGGTTTCAATATACAGCAGGTTGCTACTAAAGATAACAGCAATCAACTACTCTGTGTATCAGTTAAGAGCTGGGCAGGAGGAAACTGATTGATTTGCTCTGATGGAGTTTAAGGTTGGATACCAGTTTTAGATGCAGTTACATTATGACATTATGGAATTATCATCTCAAGAGGCTTTTAAGAGCAGATTAACTAAAATCTACCTGCTTTATGAGATCATGCTTAAAATAAAGAGGTTGTTTCTTTGCAATCCAAGCCAGCTCAGTTTTCCATGATTTCTGTGAACCTGGAAGAAAGAATGGTTTGAATACCAAGCCAACACAGGAGCTATATGGGAGCTTCCTTTTCACAGGTTTTTAAGATTAGCGTGAGACTTGGCACATCAGCTGGGAGCACATTAGTTAATCTAATATGACTAAACAGAACATCATGGTCCTTTCAACTTATCATAGCACTCTGAGGCTGGAAAAGGTTCAGTGAGCTGTACTTGGCTAAATTTTCTGGCAAAATGCTTTTTTGTGAAAATTCCCCCTCTTAGTGCCAGCTCAGAACAGAATGAGCAGTACCAGCCTGGATTTGGGTGCCCTCCTCCCACAAGTTTTGCATAATTTAAGGATCCATCGTTTGGAGTAGCTCATCCGAACAGCTAGGTTACTTTTGTTTTAATGCACTCACGACAAATCTGAATACATTGTGCTGAAGAGGCATTTAATTCTTTTTTACATGCATAGACATGTAAAGACATTGGGTGATAAAGGTGCCTTGGTGTAGGGATCCTGACTATGAAACCAGGGGTTTCACGCAGAAACTTCATATTTCCTCACTGGCATAGCAGGAACTTAATACAGAAGCAAAGATTTACTTGTGCAGTGTTCATTGCTGTATTTGGAATTCTGACCATAGCAATTTAAAAATATATTAATTACATACAAAATTGTAGTTTTGTCTCTGCATGGGTGGTCAGTGTAAGAGATGTTACATTTGTTTACTTTCAGTTTTGCTTTTCCACTTTGCAGAATGAAAGGGTAGGAATGCCAAATAAACATGGTACTCATTAGATATTTACGTTCATAAATACTTCCTTGGGACTGTCTTTGGTGGCACCTTGCTAGGATACATTTGCTTTTTTTATTTTTTTTTAATTGTGCAGAGCAGACAGCTTCCACTTTGTTGTCATTGGTGTCAGCGTTCATGACAGAAGCATTCACGCTGTCGCTGTCAGAATGGCTATGCACTTTTTCTTTCTCTCTGCTTTGTCACAAGCAACTTCTCATTAAGCATATACTGTTTATTGGTATCGATGAATTTGGAAGACGGAGAATGCAGAAGGCGAACTTGACTTCTTAACAAATTGTCTGTCCTTGTTTACAGAGCAAACCTCAGGTTACTAATTCTCAGCAAAATGTATTACTGCTCTGGAAGACTAATATGTGGGAGCAAACAAAACAAATTTTGACTGCATTATTTGGTTTTTTGCCCCTTCCATCCTTGAGATATTTTCTCAAGCTGCTTTGCAAATACTAACAGAGCATGTAGAAGGAAGAAGAACTGGGCAGGTAAGTGTGCTGTTGGTTATACATTTATCAGTCATTTATGTATGCATGACTGGATATTTGCACTTACCATGTAAGTGGATGTCAGTTAGCCATGTGCAGTGGAGGGTCTGAGGGGTAATTGAAACTTTTGCGTAATCAATTTTTGTAAAAAATGATACAGGCTTTCCTAGCAGTGCTGGATTTGTGGAATGTCTCCAGAGCTTGGATAATCTCCAAATGGCCAATTAGGATTTTGATAATAAGGATTTGCTTATTAAAAGAAAACATGGACCAGGAAGTGGAGCTATTTAACACTATCAGGAAATTGTAAGTAAAATGTATTATCCACCAGAGAAGGAGAGCTCTTTGATTGAGGGTCAGCAATTATAAAACCTTTGGAATCAAAGTAATAATGATAATTGTATTCCTATTTTAAGTATCACGTATTATTCCCAGGGCTAAAGAAATGTTCGCTCGTGGGCAGCCAATTAGCCATAGTGCAGTTTTGGTACACTACAGCTTATGCCCTTACAAAACCAGCTCATTCCAGTTTGTCTTCTGAAGAGGTCTAAGAGGTTGATGTGATAATAGGCTGAAGCCATTCATAGAATATATAGTAGCCTATGAAAATGCAAATTTTTCTTCATCTCATTAGCTCCCATGTCATGATAATAAGGTCCTCTAATGTTTTTTTCAGTGTAAATGACTAAGAAATATCTCTTTTTCCTCATGGAGCATGGAGACGTGGTTGGCGTAGTTTTGCACATTGCAAATGCATACTCTTCCTCATTGCTTTTCTCCAGACGTAACAGCACAGTGTAGTAATTGGAATAGTAGAATGAATTGGAACACAATCTCATTTTTCTCAGTGCATTTTCTCAGTTTCTCTTCAAAATACTCATCCGACATACTACTTTTTAAAACCTCTGTTGATGTAAGTCCTTATTCCTGAATTGGTTATATTTCAGAAAAACTTCTGGCCATTTATTTATGAACAGGAAACTTGGTGGTTGCTAATGGCACAAAACTGTGGCTCAGGGACATGGGTCTGAGTCTTAGATATGCTGCAAACTTCTTTTTTGACCTAGCAAATGATTGTCCTCTGGTTTCTGCCAATTCTTGCAGAGGGTGAACTGCTGATTCCTGCATAACACCATGTGTACTAGGAGATGGGCCACAGGGAGGAGCAGGAAGGGAAGAAGAGCCTGTGTCCTGTTGTGCCTCAGATCACCATAGGCAAAATGGAGATAATACAATTGCTGTACTATATTCTTACTATATCCCATTTATAACTTGGAGCAATTACTTGGAGAAAAATAAAATCTCTGGCGCAGCAAATGTACTGTAGTATTTATTGTCTTGTGCTTGCTCTTCAATACCAGATTACAAAGCAGCAATACCACTCTGGTACTGGGCAGAACTCCTGAAGGGTACTGTGATGTGAACAGTAACAATCAGAGGGGAAGGAAGGAACTAACACACTGCAAACTTGGGGTAAAATGACAGGCTAAAATTTAAAAGAACTATACAAAATAGAAAAAGTCAAATTGTTTCTTTTTTTATACACAACAGTTTCTATAGTTTTCTATAGCTTTTTTATAGTTTCACCAATTAAATCCACGTGCAAGTGAAATCAAAGCACTACCTATTGGCAAATAGGAAATGAGAGCTGACACGACAGCTCTCTTGGGTTCCCCTGTTTTAATTTCCTCTGTACTTCATTGTGATCACTTATGAGCAAGTAGGACACTCATTTTGAAGTCCAGGGCAATAGTTAATTTTTGGGTAGTATGTCAGCAGCAAATGATTCCTATAAATAGTTGCTTATGATTCTCTTTGATTTAATAGAGATATTTTTTATTCAGGCTTTCTGCTTGACTCTAAAGCTGACAAACAATCGTTTGGCTGTCACAGTAATCTTTGCGCAAAGGTAATTTCGGTCTTGAAAGGAAATAGAACTGCCATAGTGTAGGTAGCAGAACTAGGTCACTATTTCTGAGAGGAATCACTGGAGCATATTATTTAATTTCTAGTCAAAGTCTTAGACTGCTGGGTTCTCCTATAATTTACCACTGAATGCTAGCAATATTCTGTGTCAGTGATAGAGGTTTCTAGCAAAGTTCAAAAAGAAAAGAATATGTTTCCCTTCTTCCTCCCAGTTGTCATCTGCAATGTAAGAGTGCACAAACAAAGCATTCTTATTTGTTGAGTTCATTCAAAGAGATGGATTTTTTTTTCCCGGTTAAGACATAAACCAGGAATCAACTGGGATTTTTTTCTGTTTCACAGTGAGAGACAGTGAGATAAGGGCAGGATCCTTTTGGGAAGAGACATGAAGTAGGAAGAGGTTCTGGATAGGGGTTGTGGGGAACATGGTGGGAGATGAAGGAGTAATGGGAGAAAGATTTGGGCAGTAGACAAGCCATGATGTAGTGTCTTGACAGTGAGATTTTGAAAAGATTAGAGTCTGGTAGCTAAATCTAGCTTGGGTCTTGTGGACAGATATCAGCTGATCATGCTGGTCTCTGTGCAGGATAGCTCCATAAACTCACTTGTGATTTACATTTTTTTTTGTGTGGAAAGGTCAGAATCTAGTAATCTCCGTTTCCTCCCTCAGGAAAGAGCACATACTGTGATATGAGAACATATGTGTGTTTAACCTTGTGGTTGGTGTTGAAAGTTGTCTGAGTGCTGTTAGCTTTACGCTGAACAGTCACCATTAATTAGGAGAGCTGTAGTCTTGAATGTAGCTAAGTTAGCTCTTGTTGGTGAAATATCTTTGGACTGAGAATTTAGTGCTGGAGCATTTCTTAGTGACTGGAGATGAAAAATGTTTCCAAGAAGCATTGGAATTTTGTAACTTGTACATTGCTTTTAAAATTTATCCAGTGAGATGTATGAAAACACCACATTGTTTTTAAAACTAACTGTGTTTTTATTTTTCTGTTATTTCTTCTTTGAACTTTTTCTTTGCAGTCAGAGGTACTGATGAGGAGAAGCCATGGTGCAGGGGAACTGTTCAGAAGAAGAGGAACAATGTCCTGTAGATTTCTTCAGTTACAGCTTTTACTGAAGACTGTCAGAGTCTATGCATTAAATTAAGATGATCACAGGAAGACTCCTTAAAGTGGCTTTAATCCTCCTGGGCTGTGCACTGTTTACCAGTAGATTTAGGGAGTTGTAATGAAGAATTTGGTAACTGCAGCAATGTTGCACTGGTCTAACACATTCTGAGTTGTGCTTGCTGACTGGAATTGCAGCCATCAGCAAGGTAGTTTTGACAAAGTGATTTTTTTTCATGTACCTTTACAGTCACTATTTGCTGCAACCATGAAACTAAGCTTCCAGTTGCTGAGGCAGCCCTCTGTGTCTCAGGCTATCTATTTCGTCATGCACAAAAGTAGTTAAATTCCATTCCTTTGTACTTCTCAGGCCGACAAAGATAGATGCAGATAACCTCATGAAAGTGACTTTCATTTTCTTTTGCTGGCTTGGGCTGAACATGATTCTCCCTTCAGGCCACAGCACTCCACTCAGAGAAATTGATTTCTGAACAGGTGTTAGCATATATATTTGAGGGTAACTGTTGGACAACTGTGCTATTTAAAGCAGAAAATTGAATAAAATAGATCCTTGTTATACTAAATAACTGGAAAATCTATCTGCCATTTGCAGAAAACTAGTAATGTGAGAATCATCATTCTTCAAAAGAGGGAATTTGAAGAACTTGTATTTGCTGTCATGGCAAAATTATTAACTGATAAAAATGGAATAAATGAAGGTTAAAGGTTTTTATTATATTTAACAGCAATGTCAATTCACTCTTTCCATTTCTCTGGGCAGGACTGAAACTGAACTCTCCTATGTCTTCCTGAATTTTAGACTTTAAACAGATACTATGCAGTGTTTTGCCGCAGTTAATATTCTGGTGACCACTACATGGTAGCTATTAAACTGGTCAACTGGTAAGTATTCATGGGAGATTGTTAGGCAGTTAAATGTTTTGAATACAGCTGCATTATTGTTCTGATAATCTAGCTGTTCGATCTTATACGTATACGAGCACACCTCTGATGTATGTTTATGGTTAGATATATATAAGTGAAGAGGGGTCAGTGAGATCTGGACAAGGGCAGCTTTATGCTTGGATGAACCCTGGCTGCCAGAGTATTCCTGAGGGGTCTGTAAGACTCATCCTGTTCATGCTGAGGAAAATGACCAGAGCCTTGAACCACATGAGTAGGGACCTTATTGTACCCAGAACAGCCTCTGACTCCGTCCTATGCCTGGCTAGTGCTCTTCTGCTGCATTGTCCTTGTGGTATGTGAATATTTCCCCTTTGTATTTGAGAAGCCAACTCAGGATCTGACACTTTTTGTGTGTGTGTGAGTTTCATTCCCTTCAAGCTCAAGTATCAATCATTGCAAGCCCTCTGTAGCTCTTTAAAGAAGTGTGGATACATTTTCTAGATACAAGAACTGTGTCCAAGCCAAACTGAACAAACAAAACTGAGAAAGTGATTGTAATGCAGCTCTGCTGATTTTGCACACAATGGTTCCTGACTAAGATATTTTTGACTCTGTCCACAGTGGCAGTCAGTTTGCCTTTACAAGTGTCTGGATAAGGCAAGCTGGCCAGTGTGGTGAACTCTGTTAGAGTGAAATTTTTGGTCCTCTGTAGCTATCTGGTTATCAGAGGAAACCAAAATGTGCAACTTGGCTATGTTCCCAGCTGCCTTAAATGATCTGACAGAGCTGTGACTGGGATGGTTTTTACTTTAATTCATGGCTAAAAAACTTGTACCTTATTTCTGTGTTGTGGGTGTTTATATCAAGGTGTCTTGGGTACATCTCAGGCATCTTAATGCATTGTCCATGGGGCTGGACATAGGGCTAATGTTCTTGAATCCTTTCCAATGAATTTCAGTCAGTTAGGAAATAACCATGAGTGCAGAGCTGTCTGCCTGACTACTTTTACAAGAGTAGGCTGCGATAAAGAGTTAGCTTCCTGGAAAATGATAAATGCAAAGACAGGCAAAATAGCTCTTTATCAGAAGAATGTACAAAGTCTACATGAGTTTTCTGTGACTTCATTGTTCGGCTGCTTGCTATGAATGTGTGAGATTATTTTTTGAAGCCAAGTCTTTAGGCATTTTGCAGGTGAATTTTGCTTCATATTGAGGAATTACATACAGAGCGATATAAAATTAACATGATGTTGATCTGTAATAAACAAACTGCATCTCAGGGTAGCACATGAGTGACTGGTCCTACTTGCTGTACATAATTATCAGTCACCACAAATATTCTTAAAGAAGTCATGTATGCTTAATGAGAACTGAGATATTGTTACTCTGTACATCTGTGTGACTTTGCAGAATCTGAATTATAGGTCATTCGTGAGGGAAGGAGAAACTGCTGGCAAAATATTTATTTTATATACATTTGTGGGCTTCTTTTTTTATGCAGCCTGTGTGTTTTCAGGGAATGCAGATGAAGCATGTTGCCATGATTACTGCAAACACCTTTGCTTCCCCATAACAGCAGAGGTCCTTCAGCCTCTCAACAAATCAAAAACCCTTTTCTAGACCTCTGTATTTTGAAGCTCCTTTCTTTTCTTTCTCTTCACTGTTCCATTTTCACTTCTTCCATACAAATCCCATTCATTTTATATAATGCTACACTTTCTTCCCTTTCTCCTTCTGTCCTGTTTCCCACTCAGATGGCTAAAATTCTTGAGTCAGTCTGAAAGAAAGGTGTCTGCAAACAGTAATGTTGGTCAGTGCCCCCTCTATGAGTCTCTACTATTGCTCCTTTGAACTATCATAGATCAATGAATATTAATTATACAAATGAGATTCCACAAGACTTCATCCACACTTTATGTAATAAAAAAATTGAGCTTAAATATTCTACCCGAACATGGGACAGAAGACAGAAAACCACCAATTCTAGTTCGAGGTCACTCTCTGCTTTTGATGACAGCAGAGTCACATAATCTTGCTCATAAATTTATCAAATGTGGTCCAAGGCTAAAGCTAGTTTGATTGTTGGATCCATTATGAGTGGAATTCTGGTCAAGATTGTTTCTACTTAGATGGCTAACTTGCATCCATTTCTCCTGAGTGAATATTACCCATAAACATTTTTTCACTTCCCTTGTTTTGACCTACATTAATATCTTAGAGTAAGAATTGTGGTCTCATTCAGCTTCCGTTTTGCTAGATTACCTGACCTAGCTCTGTTTCTTTCTTCAGGTGAGAGAGACTTTTTTGTTTCTCTGGTGGTCACAGAAGTTCTCTGTGTGTTCCAGTTAAAAGGATGTTTTCTGAAGTATGAGCAAGTTGGACCTTAGTGGTCTATCTTAGTGCAGTCTCACTATAGTTCTGTGCAGAAGTACTAATATTTCCTGGTTTATATATTGCCAGAAGGAAGTAAATTTTAATATATATGCATATAAATATTTATACTTCCCGGAGGAAATCATGAATGATGTGTCTTAGGATTGCATATATTTTTTCACTCCTGCATCATATTGTGCTTCATAACCATTTGGTGGTTATACAGCTCTTTCTTCTCTTTTTGCAGCTGCCCACTGATAAACCTACATCCTGTAACGGAAGTTTCTCTTCTGGATTTGCACAGTGGGAAAATAGCATCTGATGTTCCACTGTCAAGTGCTTTTGTATATTACAGTCTTCTTCTCTGTTGAAAATATTTTGTGACTTCAGCAAGTTTCATTAGTATGCTCTTGCTTTCTTTTATCCTTTTCTTTACACAGTTCTTATAAGTCACCTATCTCCTCACAACCTGATTTCTTTTGGACTAAAAAGGTTCTTTCACCACACCACACCGCAGTGTATTTTCTCCTTTGGTTAGTTCCTTACCTGTTCACAATTCTGTTGCTGATCATGCTTCTCCAGGTAAATAATTTGCTTTGAGGTACTTCAGAGGGGATTGTTTTATGAGATTCAGCTCTAGTTCAGGTCTAGTTAATTTTCTGTGTTTTATTTTCTTTATTTTTGGCATCATGTTTGCTGTCTCTAGACAAGCAATCTTACTGACAAATAAGGGAAAAATCTTTGTAATTTGATTTGCAGTTTGATGCAGGATGGGAATCAATTGGTTCCCCTTTTTTCCTTCATCACGTGAAACTTCTCCAGTTTTGCTTTTGCTTAACATGTGGTAACTCTCTGCACCTGAAAACTAGACCAAAATGTTTAGTTATCTTGAACTCCTCCATTTGCATTGTTGTTCCAATTTTTTTGTTCTTCCACTTATATCATGAAAGGATCTTTTATTTTTTGCTGGAGTTCATAGTCAGCCTGACTTCTCATAATGCTCTTTCTTCTAACCTTTAAGATGCATCTTTATGTATTCATTGGTCTCTTCTCCCCTAATTTGCAAACCCTCAAGTTTTTCTTTTTCTGGTTTAAAAAGAAAATGCTGCTAAGAGAAAGGTCTTGTCTGTACTTTGATGTATCTTAGATTTATTCCTAACTGACCAGAGACAAACCCGTGAAATAAACATGTGATTCCAAGTGCCGTCTTTGGTCTGTCTGTAAAAATGAATACATTTATGTATTGATGTAATAGTGAGAAATTAACAGTACAATTTGACATTTATGGAGTTTTGATTTGCTATTAGCATTTCCATTTGGCAATTACTACTCAGTATAGCAATTCATTGACGTTTAATGACTAAGAATTCTTTGCATTTATATGAATTAAAAATTCAATAATGTTCCTACATCTTATCAGCATGATGAATCCATCCTATTACTACCAGATTAATAATGCCCTGAGTCTCTTTCTACAATATGAAAATAAAATTGGTTAATTTTTTTATTAGGAGCCCATTCTTTACTGGTATGTCTTGAAGACCATAAAAAAAAATTCTTCTCCATTTTTGGTTTAGTAACTGTAGGAAAACAATCTTGAGAATTAGAGCATATATAGTGAGACATTAAAAAAAGTAGTTATATTATTTTCAGTTTATGAAAAATGGTTGCATAATCAAAAGCCATGATTTTTTTTGATCAAATTTCCTGAACATTAACACTGGACTACCGATAATGGCCTCTGATAAGTTCTGTAATTAGACAACTCAATTTATAATATTTATAAATGTGAGATATCCAGTTAAAAAGCTATTGCAATAAGATGATCAATAAGCACTAGTTAGCCTAGTTTATAATTAAGAATATTTTTAAAGATAGTAATTGATACCTTCTTTCCCCTTATTGATACCTTCTTTTCCGGGTCAATACAAGAAAGACAGTGATGGGATGGTAGAGAAAATTTGATTTTGAATGAACAAGAAGCTAAGCTTTGAAATGCTGAATCAAATGGGTGCGAGTTAGTTAAAGAAGGCAGCTGTAGTCAGGAAGAGCAATGTAGATTTATTGTATCTCCTAGAAATTAAATCCTGTAAATGAATAAAATTTTACTGTGTCCTGAAGTAATTCAGGTTTATGTTTGGTTAGTTTAATTTTGTACAGAATGATTTGACATATAATATATATGTGAAAAAATGTAGAGGTCCACTTCAGTATTACTTTGGGAGGATCACAAATTTCAGGGACAGACAGGACAGTTAGTGCAAGTAGCCTGAGATTTACAGCCCAAATCTGAAATGCAGGTCTTGATTACCAAATTGGTCCATTACGAAAGGAAAGCATCTCTGAAATTCAGGTGTGATGGAGGTCTGGGTTTTGATACTGGGGAAATTCAAGTTTGTGTCTAAGAAAACCAGATCAAAACAGTGTGGTGAGCATTCATGGAAAAGTGTGGTCAAGGAGGCTTTTAAAACTAATGTGAAGATGGCAGGTTCTTTGTGGCCCGTTCTTTGCTGAATCCATACCATATTAATCTATAATAATGGCCCAATTTAAATATGACAAGTAAGTACAAATGGAAATTAATGAGAAACAAATTTGGAACAGATGGGAGGAAACAGTTTTTCATGCAGAAAATGCTAAGCTTTTGTAATGACCGCAGTAATGAGGTTGTGCAATTTAAAGGAAAGAATAATGGACTGTGTTATGACTTCAATACAATAATAATCTGTAATGACATTGTATGGCCCTTCCTTAATATCTCAGGCCATGCTTTCTTTTAGGTTGCTGTCTTTGTGTCTCCCAAGATGTCTTTTACAGTGCTGTCCTTTATGATGGTGGAGGGCAGCAGACTGTTTGTTATTATAATGCTGCCAGAGATCTGACCTCCACTGCCAATGATTCTGCAATTCTGTTTCCTTTTCTGGGAGAAAAGGAAATGATGGGAAAGCTGCTAAAAGAACAGTTTCACTGTTGGCCCTAGGAGTCTAGAAATGTATGAGTTGCAGTAGAGATTTACTGACTGGGCCACAACACTTCACTGAGAGTGAAGTGTGATCCTGCTCAAGCAAGTTACAAGCTCTAGGTGGCTTTACCTTGAAACCATTGTGAGTATTGAATCATAGACAAAAATGCACAGAACTTTTACCATTACTGTGCCAATTCATTTTAAACACTGTATTGCACATTACATAGCAGGAGTTTTCTGAAATATCTTTAGCTTAACTGTTCGCAATTCAGATAGACTGTATGGAAATATAGACTCACAGGAGCTCATTATGGAGTCAGTTTCTTGTACATCCAAGCAAATTACAAAATCAGTTAGGAGCCAGAAGGGAATCTGCAACACTGTAGATAAAGCAAATGGTAACACTTATATATGGATTCTTTGCATTTCTAATTTGCTCTTTCCACTAACATGTAATATATAAATTGGTAAAGAAGCAAAATCAATCCTGATAAATAATGTAATTATACACATAAAGCGTTTATGATGAAAAAGAAACACAGCTACTATTTGCTAATTTCCATTTATGGAAAACTAATTTTCCACTATTATTTTAGAAAATACCACTATGATTTGACACAAAGCTGTTCCTGTAAACAAGACCCCATGCTTTACTGCACTTTTAAATCACTGTTGAAGCAATGAAATAGAGAAAGCAAGTGAAAAGACTTTTTTTGTCACTGAAATATACCCTCTAAGAAGGCAGTAAAGTTGAGAATTAGATGTTCTGATCAACAGCTGGGGACAGACAAAGAAACAGCTTGGCTTTTTTGTTCCTGGGAACATCCTGCTCATGAACTGGAATACAGCTGCTTGTCTGGACTCTGCATCACTAGTCACAGGTGAAAATGGCATAACATTGTTTCACTTAAGAACTGGAAAAAATTCAGTTTCTTGTGAATGTTTTCAATTCATTTCCTAAATGCTACCACTGCTGTGCAACCTTGCAACTGCATACAAACAAACATATAACTTTCGAATTTTTCAAGCTTTTAGGAGGATTATATTGCACTCCCATACCTATTTTTCAAATGCTTTGAGAATGTGATTTCTTAAGTATCTTTATGGTTATGAAATATACCCTCACTTGCTAGTCAGCAGCTTTCATAGGTACTTGGGTTAAAATGAAAAGTATTCTTCATGTTCTTCATATAAGATTAATCATAAAGCAGTTATCACGGGGGGCCGGGTATAGAAGACGTATTACCTGTTGAATTTAAGCCAGTTTTATTTATGAGAGTCCTGATGCTTATGAAGTATAGCGGGCTATCTCCTGCTTCAGCAACAGAGGCAATAGTGGTATATTGCTATGGAAACATAGAATCATAGAGTGTCCTGAGTTGGAAGGGACCCGCAAGGATCATTGAGTCCAACTCCTGTCCCTGCACAGGACAACCCCAAAATTCATACCATGTGTCTGAGGGTGTTGTCCAAATGCTTCTTCAATATTGTCAGGCTTGGCGCCATGGCTGCCTCCCTGGGGAGCCTGTTCCAGTGCTCCACCCTCCTCTGGGTGAAGAACCTTCTCCTAATATCCAACCTAAACCTCCCCTGGCACATCCCCCTGCCATTTCCTTGGGTCCTGTCATTGGTCACCAGAGAGAAGAGATCAGCACCTGTCCCTCCTCCTCCCCTTGTGAGGAAGCTGCAGACCCTGATAAGATCTCCCCTCAGTCTCCTCTTCTCCACGCTGAACAAACCAAGTGACTTTAGCTGTTCCTCACACAGTTTCCCCTTTAAACCCTTCACCAACTTCATGGCCCTCCTCTGGACACTCTCTAGTGGCTTTGTATTCTTAATGTACTGTGGTGCCCAAAACTGCACACAGCGCTCGAGGTGAGGCCACACCAGTGCAGAGCAGAGGGGGACACTCACCTCCCTTGACCGGCTGCAATGCAGTGCTTGGTGCACCCCAGGGCACGGTCAGCCCTCTTGGCTGCCAGGGCACACTGTTGGCTCATGTTCAACTTGCCGTCGACCAGAACCCCCAGGTCCCTCTCTGCAGAGCTGCTCTCCAGCCTCTCCTTCCCCAGTCTGTCTGTACATCCAGGGCTGCCGTGCCCCAGGTGCAAAATCTGGCACTTGTCATTGTTAAACTTCATATGCTTGGTGATTGCCCGGCTCTCTAATTTGTCCAGATCTCTCTGCAGGGCCTCTGTGCCCTTGAGTGTCATCAGCTCCTCCCAATTTTGTGTCATCAGCAAACTTAATTAGTAATCCTTCAAGTCCTGCATCCAAGTCATTTATGAAGATATTAAAGAGCACTGGCCCTGAAATGGATCCCTGCAGAACCCCGCTAGTGACTGGCTGCCAGCCTGACGTAACCCCATTTACTACAACCCTTTGAGCCCGACCCATCAGACAATTGCTCACCCATTGAATCACGTGTTAATCCAGCTGTATGCCGGACATTTTGTCCAGGAGGATACTGTGAGAGACAGTATCAAAAGCTTTACTGAAATCCAAAAAATTACATTGGCTGGCTTCCCTTGGTCAACTAGGTGGGTAGCCTTGTCACAGGAAGAAATTATGTTTGTTAGACAGGACTTTCCCCTTGTGAACCGCTGCTGTCTGAGACTAATGACTGCATTGTCTTTCAGGTGTTTTTCAATAACTCCCAGAATAATCTTCTCCATAATTTTGCCAGGCATAGAAGTGAGACTGACAGGCCTGTAGTTAACGGGGTCATCCTTTTTGCCCTTCCTGAAGACTGGGACAATATTTGCCAGCTTCCAGTCAACTGGGACCTCTCCAGATTCCCAGGAGCATTGAAAAATCATTGAGAGAGGTCTTACTATGACATCAGCCAGCTCTTTAAGTACACTTGGATGAATCCCATCCGGCCCCATTGACTTACAGGGATCCAGCTGGAGCAGCAAGTCCCGCACAAGTTCAGTGTTGATTGGGCGTTTATCGATCCCATAGTGATGGTTCTGTAGTCCAGGGCTCTGGGAGTCCCAGAGCCCATCATCCATGTTGAAGACTGAGGTGAAGAAAGCATTAAAAGTCTCTGCTTTGTGTATGTCCCTGTTTGTGAGGTGACTATGCTCATCAAGTAATGGGCCAATGTTTTTTCTGACCTGCCTTTTGCCATTAACATATTTAAAAAAGCCCTTTCTATTGTCCCTTGCAGTAGAGTTTCCTCTCTACAGTGGTGAACAACATCTCTGTAGTCCTCCCATGTCACCTGACCTGGCTTCCACTGGCCATATACTATCTTTTTTTGCCTTATTTCTGGAACAAATATACCACCTCCATTTGGTAAAGCAGTGTGCTGGCTTACTTTAAAGAATCTGTTTTGCCCAGTGCTTGCTGGATGGGACATGTGGTTTGGTAATGACTGATGTTGCAGAGCCCTGATTTTGGGGAAAATTTATGTAATGGTGGTTACAAAGCAACTACAGAAACCCTTGAGGTTTCAAAAAATCCTTGATTTCTTGGCTGCATCTCAGTTCATAGTATGATACTGAAGTTGCCTCGTATTTCTATCATTTTGGCAATACCGTTGTTTGTGTACCAGTGGTGATAATTTTGGGTACATAATCTGCCTTTGAGAATGCTGACCACAACTGACTCTGCTGTAGGTCAGGACAGGAGTAGGTGTCTTTGTGCTTGACCGATGTGGAGAAGATGTGGAGGACAGTGTGTTGTGATGGTTGTAATGATCTGAAGGTTTGCTTATGGTGGAGATCAAACAGGCAGCACAGAGACCTGTTCTGCCCAGCCTCCTACTCATATTCTTTTGAAGGCTCTGGGAGGTTTTTCCAGGAGGTAATGGGGTGGGTTTTTTTGTTGTAGTAATTTTATCTTATGGATGATATCTAGCTCTGTGAGGTTGTTTCATTTCACATAAACTGCTGATTGACTAGGTGCCACTTAAGATTATAATTTGAGTGGTAACAAGCTGGCTGAAGTACAGACCAGATAAGACAGAATTAAATTTGTTTACTTATAGGGTCCAATTGGAAGTAATGAACTAAATATCAGCTCCCTCATGACGTGGTTTTTTGTCCTTTTTAAGCCTGCTTCCCCTCAAAAGAAGGAATAGCTTTGTTCACCAAACTTAATCTGATGAGGAGAGCTTTGAGCAAGGAGGAAAGATCGGCTAAAAAGGCCTGTGTGTTAAAATAAATGTCAATAATGTGCACAAATACATAAGAAATAGGCAATATAAGGTGTTCCTAATAGTGTTTAGCTTTCTAGTGGCCTGAATGATGAAGCTTTGGAACATTTTGCAGCAGAACAATGTGATGTGTCTGTCCTTGGATTTCTTTAATAACAAGGGTGCACAGGCAGAAAGAAACTGGTAGCTGTCTTGCACTAGGAGGTGAGTGGGACATCCTGCTGGAGTTTCTTTTGCGTGGTTGATGCTGCCCCAGAGTGACTCAGGAAGAGCCTTGGTTGCTACAAAACAGTCAGTCTTCCTATTCCTGTGTGCAGTGAGTCACCTCAACTTTTAACAAATGCTTTCCTTCTGAGGTAGATTTTTGGTGGATACTATTTATAGAGTATTCAGATACAACATTAAATACAGATTCCAGGTGCAAAGTTCAGTTACTTTTTCCAACTTCCCACAAATTCTGAGCTGCTTAGCTCAGTATGTGATATATTGGAAAGAAAGTATTTATGGCAGTTATAAGAAGTGTGTGAAACAGGATTCTTTTCTTTACAGTGGTAGAAACACAGAGATATACAAATGTCTCTGGATGTATATAGGTACAAATTTTAATGTAGACAAAGAGTAAGGTGGCCCGTCATTCACAGAAAGTCAAGTATTTACTAACTGATTACCATGTTTAAGTAA
Organism: Morus bassanus; assembly: GCA_031468815.1. Taxonomy (NCBI): domain Eukaryota; kingdom Metazoa; phylum Chordata; class Aves; order Suliformes; family Sulidae; genus Morus; species Morus bassanus. Next base: position 23,850,733 of record CM062600.1, on the reverse strand, counting down.
ATTTACCATTTTAAAACTCAAAAACAGAGTTCTAAACAGACTGCTAAGTTTACCTATTAATAAAATCAAGGTAATTAAATGAAGTGGTAACATCCACCATAAAATTGGTAGTAATGAAACATTCTTTGTTTGCTGAAGCTCACTGTATGTGTGAAATTGTCTGCCAGTTTGAAATCAGGATTAATGATGTTCTGCATTGTCAAGCATTTCTGGATTATAAAGATAAATTGTTATAGATTGAGACCACACATTACAAAGAAAATAGTGGTTGTTTGCCATGTATACAAAAATGAGAATACATCTTCACTAAACAGTTTCTTCCCTGTAGAAATGTGAAAATTTACCAAAGCATGAAACATAATTAATCTTTGAATGCTTGATAAATCAAGGACAGATTTATGAACCATTTTGAATAGAAGTAAGAAAATGTTGGCTTCTAAAAATTGTTTCCATGAAGAGAGTTCCTGTTTTCATGCCACTTTTAATGGCATGCCAGTGTTTTTTTGTGAACTCTGAAAAACTAATTGCCCATTTTAGATCAATAGAATGACCTTGATTCCATAGTTTAATAAGAATCATTAAATGTGGATGTTGATACTTGGTTAGTACTGTCTCTGCATGTTAAAGTCAAATAATTAATTTAGAATTGTCTGGCTGCATAATTTTTCCTGTCGTAGGCTTGAGAATTCTGTTCTGAAAATGCTTATGTATGTAAATATAATTTAAGGTAGAGAAAAATATTTCCTTGTGAAAAAAATAATTGTACAAAGCTAAGTTTTATATAAATTATCTAGGAAAATATTTTTTTGTTACTTGGAATTTAGGGTATATTTAGCCTTTTAAGTGCTGGGTTAATAGTGTGCTTTTTCTAAGGAACCAAGAGAAAATCTAACTTTACTGTCTCACTTGCCAGTGATTTTACATTTAGTTTTAGCAGCAACAGAAATATGCTGCTACTAAATGCTTTTAAAAGTTCTACACTATGTGCCTGTATCACTGAAAGTTTTATTCTCTCTGTTTTGATTTATTGTTTTAGTGGAGTCTGTGAAGCTGTTGCTGTTGTAGTGTCTAGCTGGGTAACCTGCACGAAAAATCATGCAAATGCAGTAAGAAAGGCCTGCATTGGCTGCAGTTGTAGCTGATTCCTTGTCAGTAGAGCTGCTTTTCTAAAAAGTACAGTAAATGAACTGTATTTAAGCCCCCAGCTTTGCTGGATTCTTGTTGGTTCAAAAAGCCCCACCCAGCATTCAGAAGCCAAGCTCTGGATGAAGGAATTTTTACATGTAAATTGTGTTGCTCCTTTTCCTGACCGCCTGCTAGCATTGCTGAAAACATCATTCATTCCCACTGATTAGCAGGTGGCGTTGTCACATTTTATTTGAACATACCAGTTTTAAATTATGGGAACTTGGTGAATGAAAAGGTCTGTATTCATTGCCAGTATTTTCAGATGGAAAGGAAGATGCTGCTATGTGCGCTTCTGTTGAAGCTAACCATGTAACAACAAATTAAAGAAGGTTAATAGCAAATTGTTACAAAATTATGCAGTTTCAAAGATGCCGTGAACTATTCTGTCTGTGCATAATTTGTTATGATTTTCAGAAACTGGTGTCACATGAATCAATTTCCTTTACTGTATTTCCAATTTAATGCCAGTTTTGTTTCACTGTTGCTGCATGTGCAGTTGAAATGCACTGTGTGCATTTTCTTTGGAGTAAAGTTTTAAAACACATATTCATAGAACACTTTCTCATGAAGATATCTTTTCTTTTAATTTTTAAAGCTGATGAGGTCTATTTTCCATCTCACAGTGGGGCTCCTAAGATTTGAAGACTGGCCTAACTTGTAGGAGTAACCTGTGTTTTGCATCTTGCCCCTGCAGGAGGCTGGCACTTCAGCCCCATTTTCTCAGCCCAGGGCAGATGGGGAAGAGCAAGGAACAGCAGTAGTTGGTCAATTTGCAACCATGTTCCTGCTTTTCCTCTCTCTCCCTTCATGATGTACCTCAGGAGTATACAAAGTAAGTGAACTTACCCTCTGTGTGCCATTGCCAGGGCTGTCTGAGAAGTCCAAAAAAGAGAGACCAGCTGTTAAGGACAGCAGTTGTTTTATAGATTGCTGTTTAAGGTCGTGGCCAGCGAGCTTTTTCTTACAACCTGTCTAGCAATGGGACGGCAGCACAAGCTGTATGTGATGCTCCAGAAATTGTTTGGTGGTGCACAACAGTCTCTAAGGCTATCCGATTTAATGTAGATGAAGAAAAAATAATTTCCAAATCCTCTTAATCTCCTTTCAGTGGGGGCTGAACGTTTCTCTTGGCTTGCAGGACTCAGAAATATTTTCCCAAGAAAAGGTGTTAGGGAACTTTAGGGGCCTACTAGAAATAACATGGGCTTCTAGAACAGGTTTGTAGGCTACAGAATTATCCTGAAGCAGCTGAACATTTTGAATTTTATCCAGATAACTGCCTGAGATTCCTCTATAGTTACAAATGGACCAGGGTAATTTTTCATGCTTAGTGGAACATGCCACAAAGATGTAAAAATAAATGCAAAATATACAAGACCAGAAACAATATGAAGAATTCCAATGGAAGTTTCTTTTCTCTTTGAGAAAGTAATTGTCTAAGGGAAATATATGGTTTCTTCTGAGCAGGTATGTAACCAAAGATATTGGTGAGATATCTTTTATTTGGCTTTGGGCTTTTTTTTTTACTGAAAGGAAAAATGTGTATAAGACAATAGTAATGAGGAATATAAAGTTGTAGAATGTGCTGACTCTTCTGAATCTTATCCATGGCATGCTTGTCTGTGACCATGGGGGACTCAACTGAAAGACCCTAGCAGTCCCTGGTTCTGCTAGGGACTGAAACTGAAAGACGCTAGTTCTGTGCATATGCATGAGACAAATTTTATTTTTGCTAATAAAATACTCAGTTGGAACCTCCAGATAGGATTGTGGGTATCCAGGTTTTGGCACTGACGGAACAGAAAAAGGAACAGCTTTCCTTCCCTGCTTTTTGTTCATTCTATACATGAATCATGACGCCATCTACTGTGCGATTCAGTGGGATAAGTGCCAGTACAGGGGCAGATTTATCTTTGTCCCAGCAGTTTGTGAAAGGAGCCATTCCTTGGTCCTTTGGCTAACACAGATAAAATTGGAGTCAGCCATTTGGCATTCTGGTTTTGGCTGTGTTGCCTGCTGTCTGTACATTATTAAAAATTGCTTAGAGTAATTTTCCTGACCTGGTTTCTTCAGAACTAAAAAGGGGGAGATTGTCATTCTTATTGTTTAAAAGACTTGACCTTGATATGGAGAGAACTGGTTTTGGTTAACTGTACTAAATCCAATGGATTGGGAAAACAATGTTTTTACCATTTGGGAAATGCTGACGTTTCATCTCCCTTTCACATTGGAATGGAAAATCAGAGTATCAGAATGCTTCAGGGAATAAAAAAATGTTTTGAAGAAAGAATGTCTAAATGCATAATTCAGACTTTAGTTCAAACAAAATAGGTTATTTCAGAACAATATGTTTAGAAACAGTTGTTTGAAATGGGACATTTATAAAAAAATACCTTTTTGTTTTTGTTCTCTGGAGCTGGAAAGAAAAATCAGTAATTTTGTTGACATTGTCAACAAAAATACTGTTTTAGACAATGTCATTTTCTAGAGAGGAAAGTCTTGAAATGTTAAATTTCAATTAGATTTTAGCATTGAAAATTCTGGGTGGAGACTGCCATGTTGTACTGAACAGGTTTTTAACTGAGATACTGCCCTCCAGGGCCCTCATGGTGACACAGAGGAATAATAATCTGGCTTTAAATGGATGATGGAGAACTCTTGGGTGAAGGATAGCTCCTTCAGTAGAGTAACAACTTAAGGTTATGTGTTTCTCCAACCAGGATGATAGTCATGCAGTTATTCTTCATATGCTGCAGCAAGAGCAGCATTGAGTCAGTTATGGAAAGACTGTAAGATGAAAGTAAGAGTCTGTACCCAATGCATCACATGTAGATGCACCCAAGTTGACTCCAAACCACTTCTTCTGGAGCCTGAAGCAATTTAGGTGCTCTAAGACAATGCTTCATTTGAGGTGATTGATAAATTTATTGAGAAGTTATACCAGGCAGAGTGCAGCAGTAGCACATCTTTCCTACTTCCAGGACCTTGGCATTGTGCTGCCTTATGCTTCATCGGCATATAGACTTATACCTAATGCAAGTTGAACAAGAGCCAACAGTGTGCCTTGGCAGCCAAGAGGGCTGACCATGTCCTGGGGTGCATCAAGCACTGCATTGCAGCCGGTCAAGGGAGGTGAGTGTCCCCCTCTGCTCTGCACTGGTGCAGCCTCACCCCGAGTATTGTGTGCACTTTTGGGCACCACAGTACATTAAGAATACAAAGCCACTAGAGAGTGTCCAGAGGAGGGCCATGAAGTTGGTAAAGGATTTAGAGGGGAAACCGTACGAGGAGCAGCTAAAGTCACTTGGTTTGTTCAGCGTGGAGAAGAGGAGACTGAGGGGAGACCTCATCGGGGTCTGCAGCTTCCTCACAAGGGGAGGAGGAGGGACAGGTGCTGATCTCTTCTCTCTGGTGGCCAATGACAGGACCCAAGGGAATGGCAGGGGGATGTGCCAGGGGAGGTTTAGGTTGGATATTAGGAGAAGGTTCTTCACCCAGAGGAGGGTGGAGCACTGGAACAGGCTCCCCAGGGAGGCAGCCATGGCACCAAGCCTGACAATATTGAAGAAGCATTTGGACAACACCCTCAGACACATGGTATGAATTTTGGGGTTGTCCTGTGCAGGGACAGGAGTTGGACTCAATGATCCTTGCGGGTCCCTTCCAACTCAGGACATTCTGTGATTCTGATTCAAATATCTTTGCACAATGCTGCATTGCACAATGTAGACACATCCTTAGAAAGTAAACTGACAGGGTCATTTAGGGCTGCTTATTTAAATGAGGTGAGGTTTGTAATTCATTATATTTTTACATTCTTTTAAGGTCAATCCACTCTGAAATGACAAAAAAAAAGCTCTCATCATCTGAGTAGTTATCAAAAATAGTAGCTATGTTTTGAAATTTTTTTTAAGAGAAGAGTTGAGGAAAGTTGATAATGGATTGTGACTTTAGTCAGTGATTAGTTCGGTGGATATAGTCTAATTTCTATTTCTATGTTCTTGGGAGAGACAGAAAGAATTTCAGAATTAATCTTTGCATTAGAATGAGCAATAAGATGCTGTGCTGGTGTCTGAACAGGTTGTGCTTTCTCATCAGTGGAGAGGTGGCCAGTGTTGTGTGTGAAATTTTTGTGTGGTTCACCTCATCCTAAAGTGGACTCCCACATAAGCCAGGTGAGCCACACCCTAGGCTGCACTGGTGGGATTATCATCACCTCTCCCTTGACTGTACAGGGAAGGTAGACAACTCAGGTGTGGGCATGTACATGGTAAACACCTGAAATTAAGTGAGGGGAATTTCACTTGTATAGGGCTCCTCTTTTCCATTTCTCTTTTCTGTGTCCTCTATCATTTTCCATTCCCATTTCCTATGTATGTTTCCTCTTCATTTGATGTTTCTTTTTCTTTCTTGTGTGTTTTTTCTTTGGAAGTTCTTGAAGCTCTTTCTCTACTTTCTTTAGTCATCAGAAAATGCTTTACTTGTTACATACTGATGATGTTTTCATTGGTGTTTCTGAGCTAAATACCACTGTAATGAGGGAGAAATATTTGTGGCATCTGGCCAATGTCTTACTCCAGTACAGGCAACTAGTTTGTTCTTTTAAGATGCAGCATACCTTGCTGAGTGGGCAGACTAAATTCCTCAACAATCATATCCTGCCTCCTGTTAAAAAATTTAGTTCTAAGAAAGTAAGTATTTCCTTAACTGCAAGTGGATTTTATTCCTCTACAAGTCTGTAGAGCGAACTGTGGGTGGAGATTAAGTCCTTCCTCTAACATAATAGTAAACATAAAGATCCAACAGGGCATGCAAAGTTGGAGCATGGAGTGTTGATGTTAGTGCATTTTTGCTGGCCATGCCAAAACTTTCCTTCCACTGAGTCTTCATTTCCCTTGCCAGGTGTGAAAAGAAAGCTTCAGCTGGAAATCTGGTGTGCTTTTAGTCAGTCTTACAAACTCAGTACAGAGCCCGTGTCCTTCTACTAGCAATGGCAGTGCCATGTTCCTGGGCTGCAAGGCTCAAGAGCTGGGGTGTAGGTGCACCCCACTGGGACTGCTGTGACCTTCCAGGGCAGGGGGATGAGGACAGGAGATCATGTGAGGCTCAGGTCCAGGGAGGAGCAGAGGCACAAGCCTCCCTGATGTGATTCCCCTGGGGAAAGCTGGGAATGCCTTGTACCAAACACTTCCTCAGGGGATGCTCTGGTGTTAGTGAAGGTGTTGTTCATTGAACATCAATGGTGTGATCCACGTATGTTACGAGTGCTTTGGGGAGGTCTGTGGGGATCCCTGGAGTAGATGTACTTTGCAGCACACACTGTTAGTCACGGATGTGGCAAGAGTTGTCCATAGAAACTGCAATACCGTCAGTCCATGCCGTCTTCTCATCTCCCTGAGTCTTTCCAAGTGTGTGTGTGTGGGCTTCGCGTGGGAGAGATTTGCTATCTGTTTCTCTCTTAGGTTTATGAAAATCAATGCCTGCAGCAAGAAATGATATACCAGGGGGCTTGTTGTGACCTGACAGAGGAAAAGCTCTACAGTTCACAAAAGCAAGAGACTGAACAGTGCCATTGTTTGGTCTGTTGCTTGTGCCACCCCCAAACACCTGGTGTCTCCTCTGGCTGCCTTCCCAGCAGAGTCAGAGCACAGGGACACACACCTCCCCGCTTTGGAGCTCTGAACTATTCCGTCATTTCTGGAGGCTGGTGTCAAAAATCCACCTTTAGATTAATAAATCAGTAAGGAACACTGACTAGTGATCTGTTCTTAAACCTAAGTGTGTTGTGAAACCTAAGTCATTAAATGGGAAAGTATGTGAGGATGCAGCTGGGAATAACTCTTACACCCACAGGTGATTTCCAGAAGTTGCAAAGGTGATGAAGAATTTGCAGTTGTCCTGGTTTTGGCTGGGATAGAGCTAATTTTCTTCCTAGTAGCTGGTATGGGGCTATGATTTGGATTCGTGCTGAAAACAGTGTTGATAATACAGAGATGTTTTAGTTGTTGCTAAGTAGTGCTTACACTAGTCAAGGACTTTTTCAGCTTCCCATGCTCTGACGGGTGCACAAGAAGCTGGGAGGGGACACAGCTGGGACAGCTGACCCAAACTGACCAAAGGGATATTCCATACCATATGACATCATGCTCAGTATATAAAGCTGGCAGAAGAAGAAGGAAGCGGGGGATGTTCGGAGTGTTGATGCTTGTGTTCCCAAGTAACTGTTACACGTGATGGAACCCTGCTTTCCTGGAGATGGCTGAACACCTGCCTGCTGATGGGAGGTAGTGAATGAATTCCTTGTTTTGCTGTGCTTGCACACGCGGCTTTTGCTTAACCTATTAAACTGTCTTTATCTCAACCCAGGAGTTTTCTCACTTTTACTCTTCGGATTCTCTCCTCCATCCCACTAGAGGGAGTGAGCCAGCGGCTCTGCGGGGCTTGGATGCTGGCTGGGCTTAAACCATAACAGCAATTCAATTTTGTGTCATACATAACTTCCTTCTTTTGTCTATATACTAAAAATGTATACCCATGAATTTAACAATGAAGCTTGTATGTCAATGAAGCTATATGTCAAACTTTTTAGAAGAGTAACAAGACACTGAAAACATAACTGCTGTCAATAATGGGGAAAAAAAATTGCGGATAAAAAGCAGTCCCCAGAACATAACAAGGTTATGATCATACAGCACACTGTATTTCTGTAAGATAACAGTTGTCTGAAGTTAAGTTTTATCTCCTTCTTCTTCCTTCTCTCCCCCTACTGCTGGTTGTTTTGCTGAATCCAGACTTAAAATGTATTCTGTGTTGTGTTATTAAAAAGCTTTCATTTCAGTAGTCACTGTCATTTTAGTAAACACTTTCCATGGGAATGGACACTGTAGCAAAGAATTACTGATATATAGCCCACATTCAGCTACTCTGATACAGTTCTCAGCCATGTGTATTTTACTCTGTTTTGACCATGATGAAAATTTACCTGGGGAACACATGAGAGACTAAATGAAGCTGTAACATGGGTTAAATTCTTCAGTTTGCTGTTTGTGAGATGAAATAGAACAATGTGTTTTGTTATTGGGTATTCATATTTCCTTTAAAGAAAGGAAAAGAAAGAGAAGAGCCTATCCTGAGTAATGTGAAGGACTATTTTTAACTCATGCTGAGAAGTGGTATGGTTAAGATCACCAGTTTCTTTTGTCTTCCCCCGCCCAACAGCCAGGTATTTTTTGTATGACTAGTTTCTTCTTACAGGCATCTGACAGCCCAAAATGAAGCTGAAGCTTGTGTCTTTGAGAATCCTTCTCAGATATTATATCTCTGTACAATCCACCATACCTTCTAATAAGATAAGAAGGAGAATTATGAGATAGAATTAACTACCTCTGTTTACCTGTAGGGTTTTTCTGACAACTTTTCTGGCTATACAAATCATACTATTAGACTGAAGGAACCCCCCAAATAGACTGTGATGCAGAATCTAGCCCATGGGCTTTAGGACTTGCTGGGAGAAGCATGACCGTAAACTACTGCTTTTCTGTGGGGTGGGGAAGATCCACACCTTCTGGGTCCAGCAGCAAATCCAGCATCTCTTAAATAACACAGGGGAGACTGCACAAGTAAAAAATACCTCTCCATGTTTCTTCACATATCTTATGATGTTTGCTCCCCTATGTGGGTAGTCTCTAATCAGTAATGTAGGAAAATTTCATATGGAGAAGTTCAGACTTCACTAAGTGACCTCGCAGCCTCATTGGAAATGTACTGTTTGTTAATTACATGTGAAGACAATGTTGTTGGCTCCCAGCAGACTAAAGGAGACCTAAACTTGGTGATTTGTAGCCTCTTAAAATACATTTTTTTACCCTTTCCTTTCCTGAAAAATATTTTAGGGCTACTTTTTTTTTAAAAAACATACAGGACCATCTGCTCTTATGAGTTAGGCACAACATTGCAGTTTTTAGAAAGGAAAAGATGTAATTATCTAAAAAGTTATAATCACAGCAAGCAGCAGTAATGCTATACTGTTTTCTTTGAGCTTGTTTCATTAAACAAGGTTTGAAAGCAATGTTCTGTTCTTTGCAAAGGGATGGTTATGGAATATCCATTAATCAGAACTTTGCTGTATGTCATTATTAGGTTAATTTTGCTAGGTATTTAAGTGTTAATTCTCTCCCTCTATAGCAGTTTGGTAGTATTAAGAGGACACATACAAAAAATGTAAACTGCCCACAGTCAGCTTTGTGTTCATATAAAGGAAAATAAAGTGATTAACCATTCTAAGGCTTGTGAGGAGCACTAGAAATACAAAAATGCATAGCACAGACATTGGAAATATAAACGTCCTGTTGGCTGCGATGTGATTTGGACATGGATGTGCAACATTTCCATGGCAGCCAAGAGGTGCAGTTTAGAAATAATTTCATGATAGTTTAATGAGGATGTAGCCCACTTCCTTGACTCTCTAAACCATGTGCCAGAATCTCTAAGGACAGGGTGTGCACCAGATCTCATCCTGGGCTGCTAGTGCTATGCTCAGTATCCTTTGCTGGCTTGCTTCCTGCTGTGCCTGGGAGTGAGGATCCCACAGTATTCCCCATCACTGGTTACACACTGTGATACCAACACTGGAGTTACGCTGGAAGTGCTAAGCTGCTCATCAGTTGCTGCAGCTGCAAATCAAGACACTGAACAACCGGGCCATTTGGCCTTTTGGGCATAGCTAGTATGAAAAAGAATAGTTAAGATACAGAGAATAATCTGCTGAAAAGCTGTAATTTCTTGTAAGCCTTTTGTCCCTGAGAAAGCAAAGTAGGGAATATTGGAAAATCCCCAAAGCACCAATGGGAATACACAAAGTCTCCCAAGCAAAAGAATTTTAATGAGGCGTTGGTGATGTAATGTATAGGAGTAGAGCTAAACAGGGATTAATGATCATTGTGTACTTAAGATACATTTTAAAACTGATTTCCTGTACCTGCATATTGAAAACATTTTTCACCTTGCTTTTTCAAGGTAGAGAGGCCCATTTTGTGTACAAAATGGTGCTCTCAGTAAGATGTAAGTAATTATACCTAAAAGTGATGTTGGAAAGAATTTATTACTTTAAAAATGTTAGGAGACATTGTTATTAAGCCCTTGATTATATGGTTAAATACTGTTTTTCCACAGAATAACTGTTTGTTTCTGTGCAGAAGAAAGGCTGCTCTAGGGCTTAATTCGCATTCTTTTGCAAAAAAGGCTGTTGTCTGTCAAACTGCTGTCTCATTTATTGCACAACCTGGAAGACGTGTAGCAGACAAGGCAGGGAATAGCAGGAAGAGAGAGGATGATCTAGTAGTTATGACAGTTCAGTGTTCCCCTGGAGGGATCTATCTATGCTGCAGTGAAAATGGTTAACACTTGGCAAGATTTTAGGAAATCGAAGAAAGAGAAGTGCCAGAGAGCTTTACTAACCATTGCGTTAACAACCCCACCATTCGGGTTGTCAGAATTTTTCTGTTCCAGTTTTTCTGAACCATATGTTCCTCCACATAAATAGAGTAATGCTTCACTCTTTAGAAACCTTCTGCAATTTCTCCATGCTGCAAGTTAGATTTACTGGTAATTATGTAAATAAATAAGTAAATCAATTCTCCTGTACTTTTCATTTTGTTATCTGAACTATCTCAGACTCTTAAAGCCTTCAGGATCGGTCTGCAGAGTTAGAAAGGTTTCTTACACTTTTTTTAGGAACAGTAGTGTTACAAGAATGTCTTTTCTAATGATTTTGGGGTTTCCAAGGTCTCTTCTGTGGGAACCCACACATTTTAAAAATGATTTACTTTCCATAATACTGAGTGAATATTTGACCAAATTCTCAATTTTCTTGAAGTGTCATACTAGCTAGAATAAAATACTAAAGCAGTTATGTCAGAATAAAGAATAAGAATAGAGAGCACTGTGATTTTCATACTGTGGATCCGGGGAGGTGATAAGGGTTCCTGGGTGTTACCAAAATAGGATGAATGCCTCTTAGAGTTGACTTTCGGAGAATTTTTATAAGATGGTGAGAGAAAGCTGCTGGCATTGCAGTGACTTTACTTTTTTTGAAGGATCTCAGGCTAGGAGACTTGGAAGGGTTATGCCAGTACTCCTGTGTGAGGATATCTTTCCTGATCTTCTCTCCCTGATGTAATGTTCTCAAGGAAGAGAGGTTCTCTCCACAAGTATTTCTTGATGCTTCTTGAAGAAGCAAGGAGCAGCTGCTCTTCTGGAGCAACTCTTCTCCATGAAATTAAACCTTTTCCACTGTACAAAAAGGGAAGAACTACAAAACCACTGTGGAGTTTTTTAATGGTAGACTTATGTAGGCTCCTTTGTGTTGGCTCTTTATTTATCTTTTTATATTAGCAGCACTGATTTTCCATTTTGTCCCCTGCTATGTCTGTTAATCAAAGAAACGCTGCCCATCCTTCCTCATCTTGGCTTTGGCTGATTTTTTTTATGTAACAATTCCAGACCTCCATTGGTGTGTAATCACTCAGTGGCTATTGCAGATGGACTATAAGAGGTTTTGTTTATATATGAAGTAGTTTCCTTTCTGGGCATCCAGCTGTATAGAGTGTAGCAATATGACAGATAATCTTTACTTATATTTTAATTTGCAGGCTGCTTTGCTGCAAGCTGAGCTCCTCTAAATAATAGTCCTCCCACTACATGAATGTATGTGTTTTATTCAAATACAGATCTCTTAAAACATTGCTCTGTTTGTGCACTGACGATTGAATTCTCCCTGAGGGCAGGAGGCTTTCCAATCCAGTGCAGTTCTTCACAGGAACTAGGACATTCCTTCTTTTGCCAATGGATCACAAAGACATTGCCACTTCCCGGCATGAACTTTCCAGGTCTTTTTGGGTTTCTGGTCCATACTGGGAAGGGAAGAGTATCTGGTGGACCTAAGAGGATTCCCAGTCAACTTGAGGTAGTGAGCCTGGGCTGTGGGAGTTGCTTCTGCAGGGTATCCACACAATGTATAAATACCCTAGGCTTTCTGATGACAGCGTAAATTTAAAGTCTCTGGAGGAAGTGTCTGTCTTATCTAACAATTTTTAGATCTCTGGCTAAATTCAGAGAGGTTTACAAATGCCAAAAAAAAAAAAAAAAAAGTGATAAAAATGTTAAAAACAGAGGGATTGTTTATTGAGGAAAATAATCGTAAGGTGTAGGACGAACCAACTATAGATCGTCTTAGAGAATCAACATTCTGGGAAGTGAAATCCTCCGTAATGATACACTAGTTACTGAGAGCTTCAAAGCAGTAGTTTCCCAGAGGCTTGCTGTACTTCTAAAAATTACTTTGGGAAAGATTTAATGGCTTGTAAGAGGTTTGTGAAGAAAAACTGGAAGTATCTTTGAGACTTTCTGACTGCAGTAACTGGAAAAATTTTAGTCAAAGGAAAATAGTGGTAAAATAACTAAACACTTTTTGAAGTTAAGGTCAACAAGCATGTCAATCCCACTCAGGTCATCAAAAATAGAGTGCAGCAAATAAATAAGTAAAAATAATTTATGTTGTCACTTCCAATGGTATTATTTGTCAGTCAAGGTACTGAATCTAGTCAATGTTTTTGTGAGTAACTGATCCTAAATCTTTCCATGCAGAAGAGAGACCTTGTTATTTGCGAGAGCTGCATGGACAAAGTAGGGCTGATGTCACACTTATGAATTTCCTATTGTGCTATTTTTAATTCTGATTTACATGCCCTATGGCAGCTGGAATAGCTTGGAAACCAAGGGCTGGGGTGGGAAGTCATGGATGAGTGAGGGTTAGTGATGTGACTTCATGTTCCTCCACTCTAATGGTGGAAGTGTTACTCCAGCTATGTATCTGTGTGAAGTGGAATGAGATGCAGATGACTTGGGTGCTAACAGTTTTTCTTTCCCTATGTTGACTATAGAGGGGGCCAAGGGTAAATAGCTCAGCTGTGGATGTCTATTTTGTAGATACCTGACATTAGATGAAGTAGATCCATTGCATCCTAAAATCTGAGTGTGTTACATACATTTAATAATATGTGTACATATAAATGATACATGTATATTATATATATATCATTTAGTGTGTATATGTACTATATAGTTCTTATAGAGATATGAGTTGAGTAATTAGTAATGATTAATTATACATATGATATATATGTATGTTTATATGATGAGTAATTCCTATGCTATTAAAGACTGTGATTAAAATCTAGTATTGTAATTTTCAGCTGCAGCTGTCATGCCTTATGAGAAAGGCTATGTTTTCTGTGAATTACTTAAATGTTTATTTTGTCATTATACTTTTCCCTCTTCAGTGTCAAGATGGTTATAGATGCCAGTCTTATAGATATGTAACCTCTTGTTCTGTCTTCCCATTGACTCATAAACTTGCCTTTGAGATTGCCTTTTCCCCTGTGACATAGTACCACAGCAATTGCACCACTGTTTTGTAACTGAATCCTCATCTTTGTATGGAAAAGATTCTGCTAATAGGATGTTCTTTGTGAGCACCAGAGGACTTTGGATCAGTTTGTTGGCATACATTAGCCCAAATGTGATGATTGCCCATGATACAGAAGCTTTTTTATTGCTAGGGCTTTTAAGACAGGGTTGAGCATAGATTCCTGGAATGAAGAGTAATTTAAATTTGAGAATTTGTCTTAAAGTAGATCTGAAGTTGACTGGCTGAGTCAAATTTTGACTGTCTTTGTCCGAATATTTCCTTTTTTTTTTTTTCTTTTAATGCTTGCAGGACCATTATGTGTACCTTCCAGTATATAATAGGGTGCCATTAGCTCCTAAGTAAGCCTCTCTTTATTATTGGAATGTACTCAAATAGCATTTTATCAGAAGAGCATTCACAGGCAAGCTGTATTCTGAAATCTTTCCTTCCTTTATTTTCTCTTTCCCTTTGTTTTAGAATGCTGCTCTGCCACTGAGTTGCACCTGGCAGGTGTGGCTTTGTTATGGGTAGGACAGCTTTCTATATATTATTAGTATTATTTTTATAGCTCTTCACACACAAAATAACAACTTTGCAGGAAAAAAGGCTGGAAAGCAAAACCATTGGTCATTATCACCCAGGATATGTCAAACAAGTATTCTTTTGTATTGATTACATTTTCAGTTTTGTCTACCTGGACACAAAGTAAATTAATTCCACAGAAGAACTATTGATTTGACATACAGTTGGAAAGAACAGAAGTTAAAGCTGTTTTTTTTTAAAAGTTTTTGTTTGGCAGTGCTATGTAAGAAAGGCTAGCTTCCTGAAATGGGGAAATGTTTCTTCCTGGAAAATGGGTTTCTTTCACTACATTTAAACTACTGCGCTAATATGTTAGGGGATCAAAATTACAAATATCACTTGGGCACACTCAGTCAAACTCTGTAAGCTTAAGTTAAGGACCTGAGATACTGCTTTTGGATCTCAAAATATAGGGCTTGTTGAGAAACACATGCTGATGCTTTGTGCATTTTGTGAAGGGTGCTAAAGGAATAATGATAACATGCTGTAACAAGCCCAACACCAGCCTCCCAGTACTTCTGTTTCTGCAAGAGCTCTTTTTTTTCTCCAACTAAAGAACAGGTTTTTATTAGCTTGAGCCAACACCACCACAGAACACTTTCATAGCCTAGTGGTTTAGGGTTGGAAGGAGTAGGTCTGCATCTCTCTAGAAAGGGTGGTGATTTATCTAATACTTTTTTTTTGTACTGATCTCTCCATGTACAATGGTACATGTATCATAATCTTTTACACATACAAGAATAGTGTCTATCAATTGCACTAGAATCAATTACTTGCAAATTATGAAGTTTGTTTAATTAAGCTATTATAAAGCTTTTAATGCTAGTCATTTTCTAATTTGAACTTGCAGTTGTAAGCAAGTGATTTGAACAGCTATTAATAAATATTGTTGCACATGAGTATATAGAAACACAAAAAATAAAACAATTGGAAAATATTTTCCAAATATTAAAGTGTTTTGTTTTATAGAGAGTTGCAGAGAGTTTACTTGGCCAAACCTAGATTCCAAAAAAAAGTTCACTAAAAAAACCTGTGAGATTAAGAGTCTTTAATGCTTACTTGGGGGGAAAAAAACCCAAATCCAAGTTAACAATAAAACTGAATTCAGAAACTATGTTGAGCATAAAGAAATGGTCTTTCAAATATTATAGAGTTTTATTAATTTGTAAATACAAGGACACACCTTTGGTTTTCTGTAAACATATCTTCTTTTCCCCCTGAAAACTATTTCCAGGTGGCATTTGAGAATATGGAGCATTTATTTGATTTTTCTGGATATCCCTGATTGTGGGATATGTAGAATTTTTTGATCATGCCCCGTTGGGTGTATGTAGTTCCACCAACAATCCAGCATTACTTGAGAAAATGTTAGTAAATATTGATCTGACATGCATCAGTGTTTCTTTTACAGCTTTGTTATCCTCTAAAAAATTGAATTAAGATAGCAAATGTGAGAATTTCTTCATGGGCTGTGAGAACAGGGACTACATGTTCAGATGCGCCGTAGATAATCCTGTTTAAGAGAACTCTGTAGGTTTGTTCTTGCTTCCTTTCCTTATCGCTATCCTTTAGGGGACAATGTCCTCCAGCATGTTGCCAGGCAAAGATTTTAATTCAGAAATAGGACAGTCAGGGCCCAGAAAGTGAGAAAATGCTTGAACTGTGATGTATTTGTCAAAATATCTCATTATTTGCCTCCAGATGACTGAGGTGTGATACAACCTGGTACTGATTTCGCTCTGGTCTGGCTGACCTGTCTTCATACTCACGGAGATATTCTTAGCAGTCAACAAGCAGCACTGGTTATTTCTCAGGGAGCCTCTATTTTCTGGTATTTTAAGCAGCTGCAAGGTAGCTGTAGGCAGGACTAAATAACAGAAAGGCTTTTATTCTTCATACTTTAAGGAAAATTGTTTGGGTCCAATCATTAGCCAGAGTAAATAAGCAGAACTTCTTTGACTATGTCCAGAGGCACTAGCAGGGAAGATGTTGCTCAGGGAGCTACTGCTTCAACTAGGGCTTGTGCAGAGCAAGACAGCTATGTTGTTGCCTGGATCCTGTGTGTTCTTCAGAAGATGATGGTAGAAGTATTGATTTTGTATCACCTCTACTTTTCTAATCTGTATTTCTCACTGTATGTGTCTTGTCAGTCTTCTGTTCTCCTGGATCTTCTCTACCACTTGAAAATAGTTCCAGGCTTTAATGTACTCCAAAAGAAGTGTTGTTTTGCTGTGAGTCTTAAAATGATCTGTTCCTCTGTCTCTCCAGATGCTGAAGGACTGTTAACATGCTTCCCTTCTTTGACTGTTTTCTCTCTTAAACTCAATTAATGTTAAGAAACGTATCTTAAGGTACATATGTCCTGAGACACTGGTAAACATCAGTTCCAGCAGTACTACAAAGCTTGGAAGCTGAAGACACATGTGGTTCGAAGCCACCAGGTAGTGGCTTTGTTTGCATTGTGCCCCTTCTGTACTACAGATTCCTGCACTGGGGTAGAAAAATACTTATGAAATTTTCAGTATAGAATCATAGAATCATAGAATCATTTAGGTTGGAAAATACCTTTAAGGTCATCAAGTTCAACCATAGGCACACTCTGATTTCCCAAACTTAACCTCTCTAATACAAGTGGTGAAGGACTGTGCCAAAGAAGCTTTTTTCCAGGATGCAAAGACGGCCAATGCATTATATGGAAGTGATTTTCCAAGTGGTGCTTATAGTTGCCTCTTATTGGTATTATTTAAAAGGCCAGAGACATGAGATACTCTTAAATACAACATTATACTTTTCTCCAGCTCACAGAAACAAAATGAGATGCATTATCTGTGAAATTCTTTGAAAAATTATCCATTTGCAAACAAAATTAAAATGTAAACTGCCACATGAACTTATTAATGTGTAAAATTGCTTTGTACTAATTTCATCTGACACAGCTTTGGTTTGAGTGCTTTCTGAGCCTAGCAATTGGATTGTTTAAAATCTCTTAAGTAGAACTGTGCTGACGTTGAATTACTGATGGACTCAAACCAAACACAGTTTAAATTACCTTCTTTTAGTTCATATTCAAACTGCTTGGAAGTCTGCCAGAATTGTTAATCAGTTACTGTCCCAGTGAAGGAAAGCTGCGTTTAAGCTTTCCTAAGACTATCCAAACAGAGTCCTGGAGGACAGATGGTCCTCTGGTCAGTACAAGAGTAATTTCTCTGTTGCATTTGGATTCATAGTTGGACTCAAAATATTTTTGGTTCCCGAAATGTGCAATGATTACTAATTGAAGCACTTAGAAATGGGTGCCCCAGAGAATTCCTCTCTCTTGCTGGCCTCTCAAAAAGCTTTTGTACCTGCTGCTTTTTCTACCCATTGGTAATTTTTAAGCTTACTTTTTTTTTAAACAGTATTGTAGGACATCCTGCTTTCTTCTATTATGCCTTTAATGTTTGTCTCTTGCTTCCAAAAGATGGTAAGAGGAAGAAATTAAAGGTAGTATCTGGATATAGGGCTGCTGCTTTCTGAAAAGTAAACCTGGATGCCTGATAGCCAATAAAGAACCAGGGAGGCAAGGAAAGCTGTGAGTACTCAGTCAAAGAAAGAAATGAGACATGCCATTATTTATTCTACTTTTCTATGAAAATCAACAATAAGCAGGAATTATTAAAGGGTTTTGATCTGCTGACTCCAAATTCTTTTGAACCATACATTAGTATTTTGGCAAAACTTTTTCTTCTCTCTGCCTGGGTTAATGGAATTTTTAACTGTAGCTTTCTGATAGGACACTTGTACTGTACAAAATCAAACCCTACATTCTACCAATAATACCTAATATTTTCTTAAAATATGTAGTTTTCAATACTGCTTATGACAGTGGGCTCACTTCTAGGGATACTTTCCAGAAAATGAAATTCAGCTCTGTGCTGATCCCCAGCATGAGATCCAGGTGACACAAGTTTTTCCCAGCTGATTTCTTCCTCATCATTGCATATATAGTCATAAAGCTACTATACTTCAGTTCAGCATAGGCAGACAATGAATCAAGCCATTTCATACACTGATTTAAATTGAAGTATCTTTCAGTGAACTCTTCTGTACTTTTAAACCATTTTAATATTGGAATCAAATCTGCACACCTGTTTGCTTCAACTTAGCCAGGAAAAAAGGGGTTTTTTTTGCAATTGACTTCCCCACTCAATAAAGCATGAAGTGAATTGCATTTAGCAATTTGTGAGTTTCCCAGTCTTAACATGAAACTAATATTTATGGAGACTTTTGGACTCTTACCATTTCCAAATTTGCTTTATTGCCAAAGATAGATGGCTGTTTACTTCACACACCCTTAAATCTGACTCTGCTCACAGTAACGTAAGAGAGCTGAAAGAAGACCTGCTATGTACTTTTGGGCTTTTGTATAAAAGCGAAAGTTCTCTTGCTATACAGCTGTTTACACAACAATTTTATGATATGTGACTTGTCATCTCGATCTTCTTATGTCTAATGAACAAGGACACTTTTGGGACATACATTTTGCCAGAGTACCATTGGTCTGACATGTAGCCAGCATGCTGTTTCCTTGGTGCTCGGCAGTGCATGCCTCAATCAATGAAATGCTAACTGTGGAAACCAATGTGTGTTACCATTTTGGGGGTGGGGGGTGGGGGGAAGTTAGTTTCTCAGGTCACTTTCTGTTTGTGCTGTGCAACCCTAATCACCTTGTAAAGACAATTCTTTAATGATCGCTTCCAAAACGCCTGCATGTGCCAGCAGTGCAGACCACTGGTTTGTCTGAATGGCTTATAGCGGAAGGTCGCAAGTCATCTTTTTTTACACTGCTGTAAACTGAAGTACAAGTGGTGACCAATGCTTGCTTCACAAACCAGCTTAAAACCTATCCTTTGAAGGCTTATTCTTTTCATAATCTTGCAGAGCAAATAAGAATTTTCCTGAGTTGCAGTACCAACAAGATAATCAAGTTCCCAGGGCTGCTGATGAAGAAAGCCATCAGTGACAGGATCTGTATTTTTTTGGTTATGAAACAACTGGAACAAAAACCTCCAGTATGGTCTATCAATCATCTCTGATTATTTATAGTCTGCTTCTATTCATGTGTTTTTTAAACCTTACAAAACCAAATAAATAATTCTTCAGTTTTCATTAAGTTGTCATTTGTATGTTTGACTTCTTGCCACTGTTGAATATTAAGATACTAAAGAGTTTATTCCTTGTTTCCACAAGAAAAGGGCTGGAATCAGTGTACTGACATAATGACATTTTTACCTTAGGTATCTGACAGGAAAGGTGCTTATATGGATTAGAGCAAAGGCCCTGGAGGACTGAAATACCTTTCTGTTCCCATCTAACCAAAAAATTGCCACCTACAATTTGCTAACGCGGATGCCTTCAATTTACAAAGTTGGGATTGAACTTACAGAAAAACACTTAACGCAAGCAGCCACTGTCAATGTTACCATTAGAGAGGAAAACAGAAGGGTATTCACTGAATACTACACACAGTTTCTTTGCTGGGGGGTCTCATCCAGCAGTGATGAGACCAGTGTCTTTGTGTGCTTGTTTTTTCCTTCCAGATCTGTCCTAGGACAAGTTCATTTCCATTCAGGATTTAGAGTAACATCAAGGGTAGCCTGTCCCAGTTCCTAACATCTCCCATCCATGTCAGTCACAGAGGAGAGCATGCAGAGCTCTGCTGACTCAAGCAGATAAGGACTTCTGTGCTGTTGTGTTTATCTGCCTGCAGTTCAGTCTCTTAATTACCCAGTACGCTTGAAGGGTAGCATGAAGCTGAACTGATAGCTACAAAGCATTTGAGATTCTTGCCTGAAAAAAATCTATTTTTAATTAAATTGGAGCTGTCCTGAACACATGGGAATGCCAAATATATTCAAGTGTTTGGGACTTGCTAACGTGCCTGGCAGATGTTTGCCAGACTGCGATCCCCAGGCAAAATGGTGTTCCTGGAAAAGGAGGACTGGGCCAAAACCACTCCGGTGTCCTTAAGTACACAACACATTCATGGGATAATCTGATAGGATTGTGTGCTAGAGACTAGTGTATTGTTTGTGCAGTTTAATGATGCTTTCCAAGAGTAAATTTCCTCCAAGTTTAAGGTTTCATGTCTTACACTTTCCTCTGCATATAGTTTTCCAAATACCTCTCTCTGCAACACAGTTTTGTAAAGCCTAAAGGCTTTGCTGTGTGAAAGTGAAAAATGAGACTTCTCAAGATGTCTGTCAAGGCAAATGGTGGTGATCTCCAGGGGGTTTCTGCTGGCTTATTTCCAAGAACAGACTCAGTGAAAGTTGAGCAAAATAAACTGTTTCTGGTCCTGCATGTTTTCAGAGTCCATAGTTTGTGACTTTGGTGCCATTCATGTGCTCTGAGCAACAGATGTCGTTTTGGATCTGTCCTGTCTTAGCAGTCATGGGCATAATGAATTAAGATACGGATCTGAAATTAATGTACTATTTTTCTTCAGTTGGAACTGAAACTACATTGTAATTTTTGAAATGTCCTGAACTCCAAACAGTAGCAACATTTGTCCCCACTGAATCAGGCTTGGAACCAAAGCATATATGGTTTTCATATACAGTTGCTGTTCTCCTTCACTGACGTTTAAAATTTTCATCAGCAGGATATTTGTAAAAAGTGCCATTTTTATTTAACAACATTCCTCTTCTGACTGTCTCAGAAAAACAGGACTTTTTGGCTGTTTAGCAATAGTAAGACCTTTCTGTGTTGTTCTGCTTGGCACTGTTTGTCTATTCTGAGCTTTTGGTAGAATCTTGATGTTTTCAGGTAGTGAAGGCCATGATGGAGTGGTTTTAACGCTTAGTATTGCTCTCAACGCCTTTATGGGAATCTTTAGTGCAAGTATTTCTGTAATACTTCTGTAAGAACTTTCTGGAAAAAGTAAGTCTATGTTTCCTATGTCTGTAATGGTACCTGATACACTTCAGAGGAGGCAGCTAGATGTGCAGACTGACTTTTGATTTGCTTATATAAATGCAGAACCAAGCAGGTTGCGTCCATGTCTGTGCAAGAACTGTGGTTGAGAGTGGAGTGCTGGGGTTGAATCTGCTCTGGCTTTCAGAGCTCAGTGGAAATGATTTGGAAGTGTGATTTTGAATCAAGTTGACCTTTCTCCTCTTCCCCATTGCTTCTAGAGTTAGGCTTGAAGAAAAGTATCAAAATTCCTTGCATGTGGTGTTTGTTCAAAGCTTTCATATAAGGCAGTCCTCCATAGGCATTCTGCAAACTCGCACAGTTCATAGTATCAAACTTTTAATCTATTTCCATTAGAGAGTAAGAACTGAAAGAACCAACATAAGATCTGTGAGAACCATTTGAATTTCTGTGATATGTGTTTAATCTCTGAAAAAACTCTCACACTTAATCTTCTTTAAAGTTAGGTCATTGCTTTTGGGAGCTTTGAGTCATTTTTATTCCTTCTATGCTTTCCCTTATTTTGGATGATCTTTTGCTACAGTTAATTCCCTGCAAACCTGTAACAAAGAACTGCCTAAGAAGCAGCTATTCTCAATGATCTGTTTTTGTGGTCTTTGCTCTGGCTCATGAAGAAAATCAAGTAACTCTTGAAGGTCAAACAGAAGTTGAATGTTTGAGAATAAAATAGTTCTCTGGATCCATTGTAAAAGTCGGGATTAATTCCTGACTCCATTTAAGTCAGGAGAACTTCACTGTTGACCTAACATTGAATTTCTAACAAAGTTCCATGCAGCATACTGTGCAAAATATGAGGCTTGACTGTAGTGCTTTGGTCAAGACCTTTGCTCATTTTGCCATATCCATTGAGTTTCAAATGGCTGAAATACTTGGTTTTAATTTCATTCTGAGCAGATGAGCTATATTTCATTTATGTTGTGTCTCAAATGAGAAAATATTTTTTTCTAAAGCCTGTGTGAAGTGATTCCTATAAATCTCCACCTCAGGCAAAGTGCAAACATTAATTAATTGAAGACAGTGACATGATTAGAGATCCCTGCATAAGAAAGCACTAGATACAGTAATTGCAAATGCTGTTTATCGTTTGAAAACCACCAATATTTGTGATACTGCTGAATGGGTTGGTAAGGAATCAGGGACTCAATCCAAACAAGCCTCTCTTTATATGGAAAAGTTCAGACTGGAATTCTAGTTACAATCCGTATAATTAAAAACTGCCACAATGTTTTTGTTGTATAGCACTGAAATTTGAGCAGAAGTAGAGAGGAAATAAGCTTAAAGTTGAATGTACTTAGAGGTTGTCTGATTCCCCTAAGTCTCTTGATTTCAGTTTATTTGGTAGGTGCTTAGCTTAGTGTCAAAGAATAGCTGCAGAAATTATACCATCAAGAAAATATTACTTTAATTATTTTTTCTCCAGACAGGTTTGTGGTCACCAGACAATCTGCGAGCTTAATATACTTGTTTCTAAGTTTTTTGTCCTATACATAGGAGATTATTTAGGGTTTTTTTCCTTCCTCTACACAATGCAGATTGAAATAGCAAACTAAATTCATGAGTGCACAAGCCATAAAGCCTTACTTTATAAGGCTATTAGTGTTGCTCTATTATGTATAAATCAGGATGCATGTGTTTCTGTACCAAAGTTAATTTTCTTTGCACTCTTGCACCATCTCTTATTAAACTCTATGTCTGAAAACACTCTTTTGCTACAGTCCTGTTCTTTATGCTCTTTAAAATAAGGCTTCATTTGAAAAAGGTATTTTTAAAGGAATTTTTCATTGTGAGGACTTAAATTTTATTTACATCTGCTTTGAAGAGCTACAAAAAATGCCTTCAGTTCAATGTTAAGGTTACCTTAGGCTATACAAAGTTCACGTTGCAGCCCTTAAGAAAGTGAGAAAAGGAGTTACCACAGATCTCTACCTCTTTTCTTGGCACCCATATATTTTTGTTCTAACTCTGAAATTCATTTGCAGAGTTAGGTATATAATAAGCCCACATCTGCAGACTTTTACTGCTATCATTCTAATCTGGGACAATCAAAAATAAATATTATAAATAACAATTAATATTTCTGTAACATTTGAGACATGCATCTCATATTACTTTTGTTACCACCTGTCTCCAGAAATAACTACCCCATGTACCTTGTGATCCTCTTTGTGCTTGAGACTATTCATCACTTGTAGAAACATTCAACAATTTCTTTATTGTAAACTAATTTTCATAATTACACTGCTAAAAAGACAACTAATTGTCAGTTAATGACATGTTCTCAATTTATTTATGATCATCTGAACAACCCCAATTCACCTGATCTTTCTCAGGGGTCATATTTTCTAGATTTTTATACTACTTTCATTGTTTTCTGGAGTTTCCCTGTTAGTGCACAGTCTATGAAACGAGGCCTTACCAACACAGAGTGGAGCAAAAGAACTGCTTCATATGTCATGCAGATTTGACTCTGTTTATACCTCCAGAATGTTTTTTGACACATACTGAACTTTTGGGTTTTTTTCCTGCGGCGCTGAACCCGTGTTTCATGTTATTACATAGTCATTTATTTATGCCTACATTCAAAATTTTGCATTCATCCTTTTGTATGATCAGTGTTTATCAATCATCATTCATTCTACAGCATAAATGGTTGACACCATTGTATACTTCATATGAACTAATTTCTTCTTTCTAATTTTATGGTGTGAAAAGAGATTTCTTCTGGAAAAAAACCAATCTGTTCCTTTGGCTTTCTGTCTTGGTTCTATACATTAACATATTATAATTTAAATATTGTTAAAATGCAATCTTAGAAGAATTTAGGTGAGATGTCAGTTGTGTAGTCTGACCCTGTCTTCAGACGACAACAAACTTTAAAGCCATCTCAGCTTACACAAGGCCTGGCCTGGCTGAGTTTTGAAAATCTCCAAGAATAGACATGCCAGTACATCTCTGGGCAAACTCTTCCATTGCTTGACCATGACTTAAGTACTGTAGACAATATTTCAGGTTTGTATTTGTTGCCTCAAGCTGTGTTAATTAATTCATAAATATTTTTACAAAATAAGTGCTGTGCTTTCAGTTCCTAGCTGCTATTAGAGATATGGAATGCCTTCAGTCTGAACAGTTTCTCAAAATCCTAAGCTTCCAGAAAAATAGTGTTCAATTTCTTCTCTAATACTTAGTAGACAGATCGCCTCTGATCTCTCTTTTAGTACCTTCCTGTGGGTGAACAAGGAAGAAAACATTTAAATCAAGTAACAGTGCCGAAAGAATGCATCCAATTACTTTTTAAAATGGATCTATGAACCACAATATTTCCAATGGTGAAATTTAAAGGGTGGGAAAATGCAGACCCATTATCCACTGAAGACACTTGCTCATTTCCTCACACTATTACATGGAGCACTGTATGGCTGTAAATTCTCTTTATTCCTGAGTCAGCGCCGGCCTGATTGCTTTCACTAACCATGCATTACAATTATTTGTCTTCAAATGTGGAAATTGTTGGGTGAGGAAATAGGATATTTTATTTGAATTTTCACTCTTCATCTATCTTTTTGGTGATGCTCATCCCTTTCAGCATGGGAACATAGTGTTTCATCTTTCTTTCCATTTTGTCTGCCTGTGCTCCTTCTTACTCCTTCTTCTGAGTCCCTCTGACATGGCAGAGCAGCTTCCTTCTCTGATACCCCATGCTAGCAGTGTTCGCCTAGAAATTGAGAGCCCACCTTGAACCTTTCAGGCTCAGATTTCCACTCTCCCCTTCATTAGTCTATGTGTTACTAATAGCTAACAAAGCAAGCACCTTGGTCAGGAATGAGCATCTACAGCCTCAGCAGCTGTGGATCTGGTGCTGCTCACCTGGGGCTAAGGCTGACACTTCTGTGAATGGAGATACAAGCTCACAGCCTTGTCAGTGGGCTCCAGGTTATCCCCTTCAGGCTTTGTCTGAGTAGGACATCAGATAATCTGTCTATGGCAGAATGTTATGCACTGCAGGCAGAAGGAGACGCATACAATAAGCGCTATGGGTAACCTCTGAGTTTGTTTTCAAAGCTGACATAACACGACAATAATATCAGAAAATCTAAAGGCCCAGGGACATACTGGAAATATGTATCAGAGTAATGACATGATCTCCCAAGTCCTTTGCTGTCCATCTAATCATTGTACTGTTCTTCCTCCCATTTTCCAGCATGGCATGGTTGTTTGCTGAAGCCAAATACAAAATTCAACACGGAGAAGGATAACACTGGTGAACATGTGAGGGAATGTATTCTTACTGCTTGAACTCCTAGATAAAACCCATAAATTAGCATTTATGTCTTGGCTTTTTCCTTCAAATTCAGTTAGAACAAATGAAGTGCTTGGAATTGGAAGCTACTCTGCCATTTATTGGATGCTTATGGACATAAAAGCCTCAGTGTGTGAAAAATCATGAATTAATCATAACACAATGCTGGGAAGTGATGACATCGTGACCTACTGTTTTTGGTACTCTGTGTTGTTCATATTGTCAATATTTAGACGCATTTTGTAGTTCTGACACACCCAGCCTATCACTTGATCTACTTCTCTTCTGTGTTAACTATAATGATACGGTGTCAAATACGAAGGTTAAATTTTCCATTGAATACCAATAATTAAAACGAATAGTTAGATTTCAGTTTCCTGTAAAGAGTTCATTGAAGACACTGAGTTATATGGTAATGATTCTTCATATTAGACAATGGTACCACTTTGTGATTTCATTATTGTTCATTCCTTCAGATGTATCAGTTGTTTCACAACAGAAACAGAAAGCAGTAAGAAAAGAAAGAAGTAATGGTAACATATATAATTTTTAGATCTTATAAAATTCTTACAGTTTTTTTAATTTCTTATTTCTAAATACAATTTTTGGTTTCAGCTTTGGAGTTTGTTGTTGTTTTGTTTTTGGTAACAAGGGCTTGATTCTACCTTTTAATGTTTGTAGACAGTACCTCGCATTAAAAAAAAGAGATTGGATTTTGAGGAAGCAAATTCTGCTCCCAGTGTAACCAGTGGAAACACAGCTGAATTCTTGACCCAGTGGTCCAAATGCTTGACTGGGCTGAAATTGGAAAACAGGAATGCAGAGTGTAAATTGGGGCAGAATTATAATTCAATTAGCTCTGGTAACTCAGAGATGCAAGCATAGGCACATCATATTAAAGGGTCGATCTATGTTGCTTACAAATAGAAGAGATCGGGGCAGAAAGATAACTTTGAATATTGTCCCTAATAATTATAGCGAAAAAATTGGTCCATTTGTAAGTATTCCTTTCTTTTTTTCCCATAGATTACATAAGTAGAAAGGCAAATGGGAGGGCTGGGCAATTACTGTGTAATCTTCACTTCAACTATGCCAGCAAACTTGGTGCTAGTAGGCAAATGCCCTGGATGTTTATCAGCATGCAGTAAAAACCTACATGTTTTGCTGGCATGCAAATTAAAGCTTCTTTATTATTATTTTTCTTTTAAGTGGAAATCTTTCATGCTTCCAGGCATATGGATTTTCAACATGGGAAAATATCTTCCCTTGGTGTATCTTCCCTCAGTGATGCTCTGTGTATCAGCATGAAGGGCTGAATATGGCCCTTCTCTAAAAGGTGGAGGTGGTGTGGGCGTGAAAGATTTCCCTCTAGTGCTTCCTCTGGTGCCCCATGGCAAGATATTTTCAGCAGGGGAGCCCTGACTGCAAGTTGCATGGCTCCTCTGGGCTGTGCCTGCTGCCATGTGCCTTCCAGAGCCCGTGCTCCTACCCTGCAAATGCTGCTACTGTCTTCAGCGAGAGCAGGCTACAGGTGTAATGCCCACAACTGGAGAAAAGAGAGGATAATGTGTATCCTGAGAGATGTGAAGGGGAAATTCAAATTGTAACTGCTCAGCAGTGGTGATTTGTGACCAAGAAATGACCTGGTATGGAGGGCAAGAAGGCCCACCTGCAGAAGGGGTTAAGCTGGCATGAATCAGGGATGTCAGAGACAGAAGGACTCCCTGTAAGGCAGTGAAATTTCCTTTGGTGAAGAGATGAGAAACAGCCCCAGCGTTGTCTTGTAGTCATCCTATAATGGGAATGCTTAGGGGCCATATCTGGGCAGCAGAGCTGGGTTGGGGCATGGATCCAAGGCTGGGCTAAGGATCAGTCCTGGTGCAAGTGTATAAAGGAATTGGCTCGTGATGCATCTGTGCAGACTCCTTGTAGAACTGCTTATGCTGGTAGGACTCTGCCCAATCATTGTTCACTAATTATTGTTTTTCTATTTAAGCTCAGATATGTTTAATTCACCTCAAGGGGTACAATAAAAATTCCCCCAAAGATGTAAGACAATTTGTGGGGATCCTCTGCCCTTTAAAAGTATGATTTTGTGTTTTGTTTGCAACACACACAGGGGCAGTGGAGCCTCATGTCTGCTACCCCTCCAAGTGCTGTTGCCCAGCACTTTGTAGCATGCATCTTTCACTGTCCTCTTCTGTGATGCAGCATGCAGTGGACAGAAAGACCTGTGGAGGAGCAGAAGCAGCAAAGAGCAAACCAATTCCACAAGACCTGAGGCAAGTTGAAATCAGCTTTCCCTGGGGGAATTTTCCACAGACTGGTTGATAGTCTACTTGCATTCCCAGATCCCCCTTATTACAGGGACACTGCGGAGGTATTCCCCCCAGTCTTTCAACACCTGGCATTTGCCCTGCTGTGCTGGGTTTTGTGCACGTTGTTTATTGCAGCCGGAACTTGGTTGCTCTGAGGGAAGTCATCCTTGACCTCTAAGTGTCCATTTCAGACCCCTCTGTGTTGCTGGAGTAGTACCTGGACAGTGAAGAGAGATAGGTTACTTACTGTGGTAGCACACTGCCTCAGATTTACTGCAGCAGCATCAAATGAGCAGCTGCATCCTAGAATTAGGCTTGCCATGTGTAATACAAATGGATCTACATATCTTTTTCTGTATGGTGATGTTATGCCAGGTGATCATTTCATATCAAGTGAGTCACATTTTTAATTAATAAATTTAGTATCACATTCCTTAACTTGTGCTTGCAATATTTCAGTGGTAGTTTTTCTGCAAGGCTGTAATAGGTAGTGCTATTAAAAATCTGTATAAAAATCTTTCCAGAGAAGCAAGCTCATTTGCCTCCTTTGCATTTCTATTATGAAATTAATGAGGGCATTCTTTTAACTTAGAAAATGACAGTATGATAAGATTTCACTTGTGAAATAGAAAGGCAGATGGAATAATAGAGACAGCCTTGGTGCCATTCACAGAATTTATGAAAATGCTGTGTCCCCAGGAGGCTAGCTGAGCATAAAATGCTGAACAGCAAATGGTGAGTTCCCCACTGCAGCTGAAAGCAAATCTATAAATAGAACAGCAACGGAATAACCCTCCAGCTAGTGAACAAGAGAACAAGAAATTCCCTCCTTTGACTTGCTTTGCATACTAATTAGGAAAACAGGTGGGGGAAGGAAGAAAGAAACAAATAAAAATGGCTGTAGATAGCTCGTTTACCATATTACAGAGATGCCGTGTACTTGCTAGTTCATTTAGGTGCACTTTTCCCAGCACTGAACAACAGGAAAATAATAGAAACTATTTTTTAGAGGATGACTTTGTTGTGGAACTCTGTGACAAAGAGGTTGACTTGTGGCATCTTTCTTCCAAAGTATGCCTTTCATTGTGACTAATGCAAGCAGCCTGTGGGATGCATAAAGCAACAAAGGGTTTGTGAAAGAGGAATTTCATTTTAAAAGAGCATGTTTGGTCTTTTGCAGTGAAAGCAGATGCTTCCTGTCATTCTAGCATCAGAGGCTGTGAAGCACTCATTGTTCCTGCTGTCTGTGATATTGCAGCAATCCTTTGTCATCTTTCGTTCCTATTTCCTGCTAACAATTATTTACCCTGTTGTCAAAGTGAAAACCTTTTCATTTGGTATCTAGCATGAATGATATCACAGCTACCAATACTTGTAAAGGATTGACAACCAACAGATAGGAGCACACACAGTGTAGTTTATCATTTTGGTAGCTCAGTATAAGGAGGAGAATCAGCACTCAAAAAACAGATGTGCAATCTTCATTATGAAATGCACTTTTCCACACTTGTACATCTGTCTAGCTGTATGAGACTCTCCTTATGTTACATGTTAGATTGTGTTCTTATGTAAGCAGCAAAATTCAACTCTATCTAGAAGTCAGCAGAAGTCAGGCAATAGTGTGTGTGTATGTGTATGTGTGTGCAAAACAAAAGAGCATCTTCTGATCTGTACTCTTGAACATGTCCAGCATTACTCACAGTGTTCCATGATCAAACTCTTGCTTTTCAATTTTTACTGTTTATTCTTATTGTTTGGGTTTTTTGATACTGTGTTTCCTATTCTTATTGCTGTTCACGTGCTTAGCTCATCTGCCCTCTTATAAACCCTGGTAAATTAAACTAGGTTGACCAGCGTTCTTGATTTACAAACTGTGTACCCAAAATTTCATATAGCTTACAGCCTTAAAATGCTAACTAGGTACCTGTTAAAGCAAGGGACAATGACAATATCTACTCAAAAGTCCCACAGCTTCCTGTTGAGGGGATGTCAAGCAAGGCCCGTAGTTAGGTTTTGGGGTACCCTTACTGTGTCAATTAGCAGTTTCAGGAACTTAGATTGCTGCCAGCAGAGCCCTGTGCTCAGCAATGTGATATAACCCCAGCAATTTTATTAACTGTAGGTTTGTCACCACTAAGCTAGATGCAAAATTTGGAGAGGAAGAGCCTGTAATGGTTAGAGAGGGATGGACTATACCTCCTCATTGTAGCCAGAACAGCAGCATCTGGTCTGCAGTGGACTGTCATCCATGTCCACGTGGGACTTTGGGGCTCTGTCAGTGGATGCAGGTAGTCATGGGTGCACTGAGCAGCTCCACCTTAGCTGTCTCCTGATGGACAGTCTTCATTGTGTGGAGGGCATGTGGTTGTCTTTCCCATGCACTCATGCACCATACATTTCCCTAGCCCGACTTCACAGCATTTGTCATGATTTCTGCTGCAGTTGCAGTTCTGCACCACAGGTCAGAAATTGAGTTTATTCACAGCTATTCCTGATCTTGGGGAAATAATATGGTGATGATGAAACATGAAATGAAACAATTTGCATTTGAGAGAATGCAGTTTCCAATCTCTTATGCCTGTGAGAAGCTCTAATGTAATAAATATAAGTATTATTCTGCTTAATTTTATGCACCACTCTATTTTTATTGCAAAATAAGTAGTATGTTGCAAAATAACAAAATATGGGGACTAGTAAGAAAGCTAAAGGTTTGGAGATATATCCTGTATTTGCTACATACCTTGCTAACTCACACATTTGAAAAAGATGGTAGTATTCAGAAAGCAGAACTGAATTTTAATACTTCAGCAGTTACACATGGTAAACTCAAACTGACTCTCAGATGGTGAAGCACTCATATTTTTAAGGTAAGTTTCACATGTATGGGAAAAACAAATAGAAGAACAGGCTATTTCATGTGTCTTTAGCATGTGTACCTGTTAATGCAGATGAGCTAAAAGTCCTAAGAAATAAAGATCTCCTTTTTGCCTTACCAAAGGTTCTTGTACAACTTTGAACACAGTGAAAATTAATACAAGCAATAAGCAATTTTGCCACTTCAAAACAGGAACCTGCAGACATCTACCAGTTAGTCAGCAGCTGCAATGTTAAGAAGTGATCTTTGGGCATTTAGAGGCTGCATTATTTCCTTTGAGCTCCTGAAGCTGCAGCTCTGATTCTTATTGACAGCTGTGCTATCTTCTGAGCGAGCCTGTGCTTGCCAGCTACACATTGCTGTGCTCAGCAAGCAGAGAGATCGCTCCCCAGTGCAGCTCATCTTCTTGATATTTTCCCCCAGGTTTCAAATACAGTTCCAGAGTACACAATCAGCAGAACCTCTGGGCAAAATGTTTATTTGAAGTGGCTAGCTACACATGATCAAGGCACTCTTTGGTTATTGATCTTGACTGAATTTTTACATTATAAATTATTCAGTCATCAGAAAGAAATAGTATTGTAGTGACAGAGTGTCACAACAGAGGGTTTGCTACTGGGTTAATAAGTGAAAATGGTATTAAGTGTATTAACAAGGAAAAGATGCAGTAATTGGGTTTTCCTGGTATTTATGTACACCTATTTCAAAGGCTGTCTCAAAATCAAGACAGCATTAATCTGCAGAGCAGTGATGTTTCTGCTTTTCAGACACCTACTCCCATCATGGCACATGTGCATGCATAATTAAACATTCATACGAGTGTTTCTGTCCCCAAAATTGGGCATGGAAGCAGACAGTTGTAAAGTTTGCAAGTGGTCATGAACTTCCATTTCTTTCAGTTGCCCATACTGACAAATGTCTAAACCAGGGCATGGTTTATATCCATGTAATTTGCAGAGGTTTTTGAAAGAATTAAATGGTTTTGTCTCATCATCTATTTTGTTGTTAAATTATGGTTCACATTTCATTTTCAGATTGTCATATATTAAGCTGCAATCTGATTACTCTGAGCTCCTAATAAACAGGTATAGCTAGCACTCATAAAATCAAGATTTTTATTTGTAATTGAATTTTTTGTTTTATCAAATTAGTCATGGTATGTGGCATGAAAATAGAAGAAAAATTTCATTATTTTAGTATAGTGAGGAATTAATGATTTTTTACACTTTGCTCACTGAAGGTTAAGACAAGTATCAAAGATTAAGAACGTTCATATTTCACTATAAAAATTAATAGAGTTCCTTCATTAACAGAGAGAATAGCTAAGTCTATATAATGATAAGGATAGAGAGACAGTGTTGTAATTCATTACTATAATATACTATAAAATAATCCATTGGAAGAGCAAAACTATTTGTTGACTGGGAATTTCTCATTCAGACATGTATTGCAAGAATATATATTTTTGAATGAATATATGCAAAGCCCAGCTTAGTTTTATGTCAATTACAGTTTGTTATTTTTGTCCTTATGTCCTTTAACAATGAAACTTTTCACAAAGCCAGGTATATTCATAGCCACAGTTGTGTTCCTCCATTCTTTTCCTATACATACTAGTCTGTTACTTATCATTCATTGTATAAGTGTACCTAGTCTGTGTCAGAGCACAGTGTGAAGAGAGAATAAAAAGAAAGTGGGCATATAGACAACTTAAAAGGTAGAAATAAGAAGCTCAACTGGCTTTTTCTGTTCTTTTTTTTGATTTATTAGTTGACATTTATTTCACTTGTCTTCTACCTCTTTGCTGAGTACACAAGACTAATGTTAATTCTTGGGAAACGAAGAAAACATAACAATGGTTAATGTATTATGTGGGAAGGAAGACAGGCAATTTCTGCAAAAAATTTCCAGTGTGACTTAGGGATTTAAAACTCCAGAATGCTTTCTCTCTTCTTTAGTGCCCACATCAGCAGAATACTTCATCTGGGGGGGCAGATTTTGGAACCTTATAGGATTAGCATTAGAGATCTTTGGGTGGAGTTGCTAGATAACTGGAAATTAACATTTGTTTATGCTATAGTGAGTGAGGGAGAAGAAAAAAAGGTTTAAGATTACTCTTCAAGGTTATGTCCTGCTCTGTGTCAGCCACTGTGAGAACTGCTTATCCCATGCACAGTCCTCACTTATGCCCAGCAATATGGTCTGCTGCTCTTGCAGGTAGAAGAAGGGTGGTGCACCATCCTGTTGAGGGAGGGAGCTGGTATTTGGGGTGGTGCGGGAAGGAAGAGAGAAGATGCTGAGTTTTCATATTTGCTCATTAACTGTAGAAATGTTTAGTGACTTTGAACAAGAAAATAAGAGTTTAAACAAGTTCCTTCATTGCTTCCCCGACTGGCAACTCTGCAAAATGTTTTTGCTCTGTTACTCCCCTGTGCAATACTGGGGAAGCGATGAAGATGAGTGTCAGCTTTCTCTGGGGCAGAGCCCTGTGCTGGTTCCTTCGTTCTCCATTGGATAAAAGAGGTATGGGTGCCGGTGTTCATTTTTCCTAAAATACAAGGCCAAGATACAGAAGAGTGTACAATGTAGAATACAGTGTATATGAGAAATGCTGTGGTTATTTTCTGCAGAGGTACTACCACATAACAAGGCATTGTGCTGACAGCAGGCATACACCTCTTTCTGTAAAGGGACCTAGTATTGCTTGATTTATCATCTGGGTCCCATTCAGTTTTGAAGACAGCAGAAAGGACCTAGTCCTTCTCAGCTCTTCTGCTCAGAGACAGTAACAGAGGGAGTGCTAATGGAGATTTTAATTTAATCCAAACCATAGGAAGCAGTGTTTGGGAGCAGTGATCCCGGATTTTATTCCGAGTAATGATCCTAAAGCCAGAGCAGAACAGATGGTGGCTGTGAAGTCCTGCACAGTCAGAGTATAATTAACAACTTTGTTTAATTATTTTTTTCTGTATAGTCAATAGAGAGATATTGCATGTCTGTAGATAGGTAAAGTGTTTCTTCCATCCAGCAAAAGCCCATTTGTATCTAACTGAAAGCTACATATTCATGTAATAGGTCTGATTCTTAAGCTTTACCCTAGAGAACAGATTATTCAGAGGGATGAGGCAGTAAAAGACTTGCCAGGTCTGCTGTATAACCCTGGAGGACAGTTTCATCAGTGTTCTAATACTAAATGGGCTTAGCACTCACTGGAGAGTGGCTTCCGGTGTCCTATGAACCTCATTTGTTACTTCTATATCCCTCACAAGTATGATTGAGAAGAAAAGCTCCTATCTTTTCCCAACCCTCAGCAGTGATTGGTGTTTTCTGCTTCTTTTCCCAGGACAGACCGTGCAGAAAATGGAGAAAGTTTGAGATTTGGACAGTAGCAGTCTGACCATGTCAAATTTGATTTAATTAACTGCTGAATTAATGTGGTAGTTGGGAAATTCAGACATATTGATCCAATTCTGGATTCCTCACACATTTTCAGAGTGCATCGTTGAACCTGTCACAGATAAATAATCCTTTTTGTTTCTTCCCTTCCTTCCTCATATTGTTAATCCACAATACAGCTTCTTCACAAGTCTGTATTCCCTAAGATGAATTGTCAAGAGTTCATTTGAAAATATCAATGCTCCTAGAAGTCAGTACACCTGTATAAATATAAAATAAAGGCTAGGAAAAATATTAACAGACAAACATGATCCAAAGAAGGGACTTGTCAGATACTTTCAGTTCTGTCAGGTTAGTCTGAGATACTTAATATTACTACAATGACAAATTTCTTTTAAAACCTGATTTTCCTTGACTTGCATATGGCGAGGAAGAATTGAGTCATAGACTAGTAAAATGTTTGTTGTTGTTCAACCTCAATTGTATGAGGAAAATGGCCTTCCACTTCAGTATAAGAATTCAGTGGAATATTTGTAATAGATCTTAATAATGTCAAAGTGGCTATATTAGTCTTTGTGTAAAAGTAAGAATCATTACAAAAATCAGGCAAAAAACCCCCAAACAAAAAAGGTGTCTGAATTATGCACAGTATTACAGCTAGTGATGGGTGTTGTAAAGAACACCCCAACAATATATGATACACCGTTTGGTCTGCATTTATAGAGATACTGCTATGAATTGAGGAAAGGGCTTTGTATGAAACCTGTTTCTTACACTGATCATGTTAAAGGAATATCTTTAGGTTAATTCTGGACATCTCATTTAGGGAAAAATAGAGGAGCCTTTGAGCAGCATGTTCAGTATCTGCAAATACCCATCAGTCAACAACTGTTTCATTTACTGGATAAAGCACCTGTCAAATCTGAACAAGTAGCAAAAAGCAAAAAGCTTGGTGCTTATGGATATATGATATTTGTTCCAACTCTGTATAAATATATGTGAACTGGAAAATGGAAAATCTGAAATATAGTTTTTCCTTTTTCATTAAACTAACAGGATATGTTGTCTTCTGTGTGAGAAACTCAGTCTAGTTTCTCGATATTTGCACTGTTTCACAGAGTATGAATAACAAGCCATCTGGATATTGCTCCTAATATTGCTTTACTGATTATAAATCTGTAATCTAGCCATATTAAGGTGTTGATTTCCTGTATGTATATGGGGAAAATATTTTGCTGTGTAGGAGTCTGTGATGCTAAAATCACACTTCATGACTTTTCAAGGTGATGGATTTTTTGAGTAATAAATTTCATGAAATTTATTTGTTCTAAAATTTCAAGAAGTAGAAATGAGCTTGCAATCAATACCTAACTTCTGTAAGTAGGTGTGGTTGGGGGTGAGAGAGTGAGAAAATGCATTTCTATTTATACATTGTCTCTTATTAAAGGAAAGACATGGGAGCAGTTTCCTGTTCACCTGAAGGGAATAGAGAATATCCCTGTTTGGAGGTATTTTGTTTTAGGTTTGTTACACTGTGCCAAACATGCAGAGTGCAGGGAGGATCTTGATTATTGTTCTGAGCCTGCTATAGGTGATGCTGGAAACTTTACAAGATTTTCAGAGGTGGTGTTTTTCAGCAGGAGTGGTGCACACGTAACCTTTTCAGTGCCAAAAACAACGTGAACTGGCATTGGGAGCCCTGTCCCCAGAAGGAAGGGCTGTCTGAGAGCACTTGGAGAGCAGGAAGATCTTTCCCTGCTGCGCTGTCCGCTAACAGCCAGGGCTGCACAAAAAAGGCTTTCACAAGTTTCTCTCTTTCCCAGGGGAAGTGGCTGCATGCACCATCGCAAATGTGGGAAGCAGCCAGGTGGAGAGGGTAGTGATGCCTGTGTTTGCGGGAGGAATTACATCCTGAATGGCGCAGAAAGTAGAAATTTCCTCTTGATAAAAGCAAATCAGTGGGACCTCAGGAACTGATTTATTCCACACTTTGCTGGGTTGTAGTTTGTTATTCACACAGTAGTTAAATAATGATTTCTCCATCAATGAATCATTGGACTGATGTTAACAGCTCAAAGTAATCTACTTAGAAACGAGTTGTATATATGACCGGTAATGGGATGTTCCTCCAGTTCTTTACTCACTTCTGAGAAAACAATCTCTTTAAATAGCCTTTGTCATGCATCTGAAAACATCAAAGTGGAAATGAATTTGATGCTGAAGGCTTATGGCTTGACCTCTGTATTGTATTTTCTCTTCACTATGTTTGCCTGCCTCTTTGCTTTGAGGTGTATGTGCTGCTTTTTCTTTAGTAGTTTCTAGTGATGAAATATTAAGCAGATGAGGTGGGAACTGATGAAAACCATAAAAACCTCTCCCACTCAAGTTAGCAGAAAGACCTGATGTTGTGAAAGTACTTGAAAGCAGGCTTAGGCAACCACTGGGGGTGGGTGGGATAAGTGGATTTGTTGAGGACCTGTAGTGTTGTA
Organism: Morus bassanus; assembly: GCA_031468815.1. Lineage (NCBI taxonomy): Eukaryota > Metazoa > Chordata > Aves > Suliformes > Sulidae > Morus > Morus bassanus. The sequence continues at coordinate 23,814,147 of CM062600.1, read as the reverse complement.
GACCCCCTATAACTCTTCCTCACCATAGTCACACTGTGGTAAGGAGCTAATGTAACTGTGAAATGCAGAGTGGCTCCAGATCTCAGATGGGTGCTGATTACATACCCTGTATTTCTCTTCAAGAAACTGTGGTTGTGTATTTGGATCTGGACATAAAATTATAATTTTTAAGGATGTTACCTGTTAAGTCAACCGTAGGCTTGCTTGGCTTGGTAGTGACCCACTATAACCAGGCAGAAGGCAGATAAATGCCTTTGCTTGTAAGTCTGTGTGTGGTTTGAGGGCAGCTAGCAAAATGCCTGTTAGATGCTCTGCTCCGGCAGTCCAAGGTCGAAGCCAGGAAGAGTGGAGGTGTGAGCCATCTCAGGATGCATGCTTCTTGCTCCAGACTGCTCCTTTGTAGGCAAATGGGGTAAGTCTAGGGAGTTACCTTCCCCACTCCTCCTGCATCTTTAGGTGCATCCAGGATAGTAAACATTTGAGTGAAACTGGAATTTTGGTGGTTATTTTTGTAGTATGAGGCCTGGGAATAGTTCTGACAAATTTGAAAGACAAACCTTGATGACAGAATCCTCTGTGTTGAATAACAAGTATGGATTTGTGGTGGATAAATAATCCAAGTTTAACCTTTATTTTGAATTCCACTGTTTTTGTGGAAAAATAAATGAATAGGGGAGCTTCTTGCCCTGTCAGAATTACAAAGTGTCAGGTAACACTGACAGTTTAAACTTACAGTTCATCAGGCAGATGCATCACAAATTTGTATATGGTCTCTCAGAAGAATGCCAGCTCAGTTGGATATTTGCTGAAGATCTCAGGTATTTATAAAAAATATTTTTAAACTCTGCACTTCCTGATTAGCCTTGCACCAGCCAAACAAATAAACAAAAAACCCCATATGCAAAAAAATTTCCCTAACATTTAGAAATGAGAAATTATTTTGCTTCATTTTTTAGTCAATACAGAGGACAAGGAAAGCCCAATCATTATGGTGCCTATGAAGACTAATAGTTACATCCTTGTCATTCAGTCAGAGCTCAAATTGCCAGGGAAAGAATGACTTTTAAAAAGACTGTTAGCCCAAAATAGGAGAGTGTACTGATTCCTGATATATTTTGAAATCTCATTAAATCTCATTGAAAGCTCATTTTTTATTATAGTAAATGAGATTGAAGTTTCCCTTTGATAAATGAGCTCCTTCCATTTAGCAGAAACAGAAAGATTAATTTAACAGCAGAGGTAGCTTGGATTGTGTCCTGTTTCATTTTTAGCTTTTTATGTTGATCCAATATAATTAATCAAGCCATCTTATAACTTAGAGTCAGACCTATAGCAACTTGGGTTGCACAATGTTATCATTTCTTTCTCCTTTACCACCCATATCAATGAAGTTCTCTTCTTCAGTTAATGTAACAGTCACAAATGTAATATAGGCCATTAAATCATATACCAAATACAGTAAAGAAAGTAATGCCTCATTTATTTCTTTGTTATATGTTGAACTCTGCCATTTGCTGTGTATGAGGGGAGCCACCAATATGGCTTAACTGAGATCAGAGATGATCGTCTCCTAGCAGAAACTGTATTTTTGCACCCCATGTGAATAATCTTTTCCTGCTCCACAGGGAAGCCTGTAGTTAGCCCTTTGTTTGCTATGGGAGATGACTTCAAAAAGCATTGGAAAATAAGGTTAAGAACTTATGTTACACATGAACCCTCCTTTTATTTCCCTCATTAATTGCCAAAGTACTTGTCATCTTCAAAATGAAATTTAAGCATGGCTTAAATTCTGCTGAGCTTTGTATCCAATGTCTGTGAAGATACTTGAGGTTTCCCTGACTTCAGGCTGGATATTTGCAGCTCACTCCATCATTTTTTTCCTTGACCCTTTCTCAGAGAAACTGTGTGAAGTCTTTGGCTTTAACCCTCTTGGTTCCTGTGCTTCAGTGATGACTCCTGTCCAGATCTGCTACCTGTTTGGCTTTGCAAGTGTGAAGGCAGACGCAACCAAAGCCTGGTTTGTGGCAAAAATGTCAACACTTCAGTGCTTGTAGAAAAAATCAAAATGAATTGCAACTTGTGGATGAAACCAAAGAGATGTTATGAACTTCTGTGTTGGATTTGCCTGGCAAGGTTTTGGTAGCAGGGGGGACTACAGGGGTGGCTTCTGTGAGAGGCTGTGAGAAGCTCCCCCTGTGTCCGATAGAGCCAATGCCAGCTGCCTCTAAGACAGACCAACTGCTGGTGAAGGTTGAGCCCATCAGCAATGGTGGTAGCGCCTCTGGGATAACATATTTAAGAAGGGGGAAAAAACTCTGGGCAACAGCAATTGCAGCCGGAAGAGTCAAGTGAGAATTTGTGAGAGGAACAACTCTGCAGACGCCAAGGCCAGTGAAGAAGGAGGGGGAGGAGGTGCTCCAGGCGCCGGAGCAGAGATTCCCCTGCAGCCCGTGGTGAAGACCATGGTGAGGCAGGCTGTCCCCCTGCAGCCCATGGAGGTTAGCGGTGGAGCAGATATCCACCTGCAGCCTGTGAGGATCCCATGCCAGAGCAGGTGGATGCCCGACGGAGGCTGTGACCCCGTGGGAAGCCCACACTGGAGCAGGCTCCTGGCAGGAGCTGTGGCCCCATGGAGAGAGGAGGCCACGCTGGAGCAGGTTTGCTGGCAGGACTTGTGACCCCATTGGGGACCCACGCTGGAGCAGTCTGCTCCTGAAGGACTGCACCCTGTGGAAGGGACCCACGCTGGGGCAGTTTGTGAAGAACTGCAGCCCATGGGAAGGACCCACATTGGAGAAGTTCATGGAGGACTGTCTCCCGTGGGAGGGACCCCACGCTGGAGCAGGGGAAGAGTATGAGGAGTCCTGCCCCTGAGGAGGAAGGGGCAGCAGAGGCAACCTGTGATGAACTGACTGCAACCCCCATTCGCCGTCCCCCTGCATTGCTGGCCAGGGACGAGGTAGAGAAAATTAGGAGTGAAGCTGGGCCTGGGAAGAAGGGAGGGGTGGGGGGAAGTTGTTTTTAAGATTTGGTTTTATTCCTCATTATCCTACTCTGATCTGATTGGTAATAAATTAAACTAATTTCCCCCAGTTGCATCTGTTTGCCAGTGACAGTAATTGGTGAGTGATCTCTCTGTGCCCTTATCTCAACCCATGAGCCCTTCATTCTGTTTTCTCTCCCATGTCCAGCTGAGGAGGGTAGTGACAGAGTGGCTTTGGTGGGCACCTGGCCATAACTGGCATCCAACCCACTGCAACCTCTAAAAAACTGAAAATAAAGAAGCACGTCCCCTTAGTGAAACAGTAAAAATTTTAAACGCAATTCCTGAGGCCAGAATTACATAGGTTGATTAGTTTGCCAGCTGTATGTTGATGTATATACCAGATGCATGGAGATGTTATATATATAAAAAGCTATCATGCCTTCTACTGTATTTCTCATTTCTAATCTGGGTTTCTTGCATTCATTCCACTGTCAAAACCCTTTAAAGTTGTTGCTATTTTTGGCAAATATCAATCTGCCACAGAAGTTTTTCCTCTTTTCCCTTCTATCTCTTAAAGTAGATCTTCAAAATCACCTGGGATGGGTAGGAGGCAAGAAATGGTAAGAGTCATTAGATTTTCCAGCTCACTTTCTTTCACTAAAAAAGTATGAATTTAACTGCTATTTTCTGAAACTGTTAGCTAAAGTTAGTGTGAAATTTATCAATTATTCCAGCTGAACTGTCTTCCAAAAAGACATTTTAAAAATTTTAAATTTGATTTTTCTTTAAAAATATTCTTTGATTCTATTAGAGAAGCAAACCTAGAAACTATAATTAATTCGAAGAAAATATGTTGTTAAAAATAATTCTAACAATTTTTCTTCTTGAAATATATTAGAAGTTGAATTCTTTTAAAAATGTTGATGCCAAATTTGAACAGAAGAATAATTATTTATGCAGCATAGATCCTAGACCAGCATCACTTTTCTATACATCAAACTGAATTCTTAAAGGGATTTCATGTCACTAGTGACTTTTTTCAGGCCAGCTGCTGATGTAAAAAACCTAAAAAAATATTTGTCCTTAAGAATGATAAAAAAACTGCTTGTGGGCACTTTCTCAAGGACCAGAGCCTCAATCCAAAAAAAAAAAAAAGATTTAGTATTTTGACTTCCAGTTCCTAGTTAGGGTTCCAATTTCTTTATTTTTAATGAAGCTGGGCTTTAAGCCATGAGGGGATTTAGGACTCTTTCACAAAACCAGGGAGGAAGAGAAAGTGGTGCCAGCATCATTATTAGCTGGCAACTAGGACATTTGCCTGGGGGCTCGAAGTTTGAGGAATCTGGCTTTGAATAAAGCAGAGATGAGATTTGGTCTCAGATTTTCTGTAAGCTGGAGGCATGATCCATCCACTGGACTACAAGGATAACAATTGTTTCTTGTTTTTCTCTTCCCTTTAATTAATGATATCTAAATTCCCTCTAAATTTAGAATGAAGGAATTTACATTCAAAAATGTTAAATCAAGGTGGTTTTATATATTTTTTCCTTTTAATATCTATTCTAATTTATTCTCTGATTTTGACTTAAAGTCAAAACAGAATGTCCAAACCCTTTTCCTTCGGACAGAGGATAGACCCCAGGGGTGGTTTTGTGTGTTCTGAGAACACACTCTGTTTACAACAATTTTGTAAACAGATTTTGTATTTCCCTTTCTGATACTTATCATGTAGTGGAACTGGCACTGCAGGAACAACCCCCCCCATTGTGATTACTTCGTTATAAAAGATGGAGTTATGGCTGTGGAAATAAACCAGGGGCAGGCAAACGCCAGACTACAACATCCTAAAAAAATTGTCTTGCTAGGGGTCTTCCAGCAAGTAGCTTGTGGCTAGAGCTGAAGTCTGTTGAGGGTCTGTCCACTGCATTGGCTCATCATGATGCCTTTAGTGAATAAAGTAAGAAAAAAGAGTGGTGTCTTTGCAGTATTTCCCACTGTATCATAGAACAGTATCTTCTTATTGTTTCTTCCTTTCTTCTCTCCCATCTTCCTCATTCAAATCTCTTTGCTTGTGCATTTTTTTCATCTAGGATATTAGGAAATTTTATGTGACTCTGTTAAGTTTTTTATTAATAGCATATAACTCTTGACAGGTGAACCTGAGGCTGGCAGTAGCAGCAGTGGAACAGTGCTGTCCCTTAGAAGCATTATTCCTTGGTGTTGGGACAGATAATTTTACAGCCAATTCACAAAAGGCCTATGCCTATGGATTACAGAATTTGTGGAGCAAGCATGACCAGAAACATTAACAAAATCATATGTGAGGCAAAGAAAGTGTGATTTCGAGTGCCTTGCCACGGTAGAGAATATTGAAGTACATGGTCATGAAAGAAATTCTTTATATCACATTTTCAGCACTCTGATAACAATTTACTTCACTTTAATGAGAGAGATACTTTAAATGTAACAGCAGAGAAGGCATTTCAATAACAATCTGTTGCTGCTAGAATGTTTTATTCTAAAATTGATGTGATAATAGAGTAAAATTATTTTAACTTACTTTAGATTAAGAAAGAAAAGTATATGATTCTTTACTGGTTGTAATAATGATTGTCATAAATGGCCTTCTCTGTTATGCATGTGGATTGCTGGATTGTGTTGTTGCATGAAGGCTCTGAGGGCCTCTGTCACATTTAGTCATTCCTAAAACAAAGTGACTAAAGTGCTGTAAGAAACCCTAGATTAGGTTCACTAGACTGGGGTTCAGTGTTGCATTAAGGTTTCACCTGTCTGGCTGCTATGATGACAAAGATGATGCCTTCTCTAATACTTAGCTGGTAAAATAGGAAGAGACCTTACACTCACACAATATTCTCCTAGAGAAGCTGGCGGCTCATGGCTTAGACAGGTGTGCTCTTCACTGGGTAAAAAACTGGCTGGATGGCCGAGCCCAGAGAATTGTGGTGAATGGAGCTAAATCCATTTGTTGGCTGGTCACAAGCGGTGTTCCCCAGGGCTCAGTTTTGGGGCCAGTCTTCTTTAATATCTTTATAAGTGGTCTGGGTGAGGGGATTGAGGGCACCCTCAGTAAGTTTGCAGATGACACCAAACTGGGCAGGAGTGTTGATCTGCTCAAGGGTAGGAAGGCTCTGCAGAGGGATCTGGACAGGCTGGATCAATGGGCCGAGGCCAACTGTATGAGGTTTAACAAAGCCAGGTGCTGGGTCCCGCACTTGCGTCACAGCAACCCCATGCAAATGCTACAGGCTTGGGGAAGAGTGGCTGGAAAGCTGCCCAGCGGAAAAGGACCTGTGGGTGCTGGTTGACAGCTGGCTGAACACGAGCCAGCAGCGTGCCTAGGTAGCCAAGAAGGGCAACAACATCCTGGCTTGTATCAGCAATAGTGTGGCCAGCAGGAGCCGGGCAGGGATCGTCCCCCTGTACTCAGCACTGGTGAGGCAGCACCTCGAATGCTGCGTTCAGTTTTGGGCCCCTCAGTACGAGAAGGACATTGAGGTGCTGGAGCATGTCCAGAGAAGGGCAACGAAGGTGGTGAAGGGTCTGGAGCACAAGTCTTATGAGGAGCGGCTGAGGGAGCTGGGGTTGTTTAGTCTGGAGAAGAGGAGGCTGAAGGGAGACGTTATTGCTCTCTACAGCTACCTGAAAGGAGGTTGTAGTGAGGTGGGTGTTGGTCTCTTCTCCCAAGTCACTAGTGATAGGACGAGAGGAAATGGCCTCAAGTTGCATCAGGGGAGGTTTAAATTGGATATTAGGAAAAATTTCTTTACTGAAAGAGTAGTCAGGCATTGGAATGGGCTGCCCAGAGACGTGGTAGAGTCACCATCCCTGGAGGAGTTAAAAAAATGTGCAGATGTGACACTTTGGGACATGGTTTAGGAGTCATGATGGTGTTGGGTTGATGGTTGGCCTTGATGATCTTAGAGGTCTTCTCCAACCTTAATGACTCTATGATTCTATGTTTCTGGATCACATTACATAGTCCTGCCACAAATTTGCAAAGACTGATCTTAAAAGTAGTTAGGTTTTCTGCCCTGCTGCTCTGATGGGAAAAAATGGTGCAGAACCGTGCTCCTTCCCACATTCAGTTCTGGCAGCCCCATTGAGCTGAATTATCAAGTTGGTGGGCAGTGTGTTACCTTTGCTGATGTGTCTTAATTCCAAGAGCTTTACAACACAAAAGACATTGTACCTAACTTCAGTAGTGGTGCAGGTCAGCATTCCAACAATATGACTTATTATTTCTTCCCCATCAGACTATGGGGAAAAATTAAAATCTCCATGGTTTTGCAGTGTTGTTCCCTTAAAAAGGAAGTTTGATTTAATCCTGGGCAACTGGTGGTGGTCTTAAATTATGAAGCACTATGGTGAAAGACCTTATATATTTATATTATCTTTAGACAGCTGCAACAGCTCTTGATTTTTATGAAGACTTATCTTCCATATCATTTTGGTCATGGAAGTCATTTTGGAGGTCTCAGTTGCTGGAGGCCATTTTGAAATACTTGTCATGGGTCTGTCAAGTACAGAAATGCTGATTATCTCTTTTCTGATAATCTGATTCTCTAACTTGGTGTATGTAATTTTTGAGGAATGTCATATTAATTACTTCTGAAAAAAAGGCAACAAACATATAATCTCATTTTTTAAATCTAATTTTTGTCTCTGCAATGTCTTGTGGCAGCGAGTTCCAGACATGAATTATGTGTTGTAAACAAAACTACAGCTCCAGTTGTTCACCACGTTACAGTTTTGAGCTCATAACTCACATCTATTCATATTGTTGTACAGAAAGCAGGTCTTCTATAGCTGCCCATGGCAAAGAAAAATGAAAATAAGTGACTTATCTTTTTTTATTAAAATAATAATGCCACAGCATTTATATGACTTCATGCTTAAAGCCTTTTACAGACTTTAACCAATTATTCCTCATAACAGCACACTGTGATGTTTAGCCTACAATTAGGGGCTGTTTGAAAAACTGCTTGCTGTTCTCATTAATTTCCTCATGAAAGCGGAGCTATCAAGCATCAGCTCTGGGTTTGCTCATTTGCAGCAATACATTGCAGCATTCCCCTGGTCTCCAGTCCTCTGCTAGGACGCCTTCATGAATGTTGCTGCTGCCTGTATCCTGACCTAATAATTAGAATCACTATATCTTCCAGGTCACTTTGGAGAATAAGACATAAGTAAACAAATTAGTAAGTCACACTGTTACTTTGTGTTGTCCTTGTGTTCTCTAAGCTGGTTAAATTACTTATAAATCAGAACTGGGAAAGACATTTAGTCATATAAGCAGACTGGAAGCAAGCTTTTTACTGAACATGGAATTTCTGATCAGTTTGAACACCTACTTGATTTTTGAAATTATGATGATCAGAAAAAAACTTATAAAAGAGCTTTGCCTATGATCTTCTTTGAGATTGCCAAACATTTTGAAATCGTAAATGGTTTTTGATAACAAAAAGATCAGTGAGTAAGTGAATCTTCATTATACATATGAAAGACATTACTGTTTTGAACTGGGTAAACTGAGAGATGAAAATTAAATAGTCACATAACAAAATAGTGGTGAAAAGAATTTACAGCTTCCCAGTTCTGTGCTATTACCTTGCTCATATTTGACATTCTGCTCTTAAGCCTTCTTAACCTTCCTCTCATGTCAAATGCCAAGAGCAGCCATAACATGCTGTCCTTAGAATTATAAATATCCCAGCCTTGAACTGTGAACTTCTAGATAGCAATTCCAATTACTTTGGCTTCCGCATCATTTATTTCAGCTCACATCACTGTAGGTGAAATAGTCACCTGAAACTCACACATTACCCTTTTGGGATTCACTGCAGTATTCATTAGAATGTGAATAATACCATGGCTGAAATTAAGCCTGCAGTAAACAGTGTGAAATGTTTTTTACTCTCTTTTTTTTTTTTTTTTATATTAAGTGACATCTTTCAAAAAAGATGAAGCTTTCTGAAGTTACAAAGCATCATGTTTAATAGTGAGTCTGTTCTTGATTTGAAAGTTGCAGCATTGATACACCTTTACATTATCTAAAATAGGTATCAGCTCAAACTGTGCATAAGCCAGGAAACAGGTTTGGGTTAAATTCTACATGTGGAGGGTGCTTTGAGATTTATTACATGCAACAAGAATTTTTTCAGACCCAAAGGAATTTGAACCTTTATCACTCCAATGTAAAGACAGTTAGTTTTATTCAGTATTCAAAACTATTGTTACAACATACCACGAGCCACTGCTCTGTTACAGAGGTTGATGGAAAATATTGGAATTCCTTTAGGTAATATTAGCTTACAGTCACTTGCACTTTGTTCTGTTACAAAAAGCAGACCTGCAGACTGCTTCAAATAACTTATACTTACAAATACGACAGTCTCTGCTTTTAAATCTCTAAAGAGATTTGGTACTACAAGAACAGGAAGCATAATTATATAGAATACACAAAAGCTGTAGAAACTGTATTTTGAGCAACTAATCCTTTTTAGTTTACACATTTGCAGAGAACTTCATGAGAATGAGCATAGAGTAGCTGTTGTAGGAGGTTGGGCAGGGGATTTGGCAGTGTTTACAGAGTGTGGTCTGCCTTGGTCATCCTGAACAGCAATTGACACTAGTAATGCTTGATTCTCAGTTGTTCTCTGTGGCAAAGAGAAGTACTTTTCCTCTTATACTTGCTGTAAGTTATTCTGCCAGAATTTCTGCTGATCTTTTAGCCCTGTGCTATCTGGGATACAGCACAGCAAGTGCAAACCTAGTGTTTTGAAGTGTCAACAGAATTACTGACAATCCCCTATTCCCTTTTTGTATAATTGGAATATGTTTTGGAAAATAAGTAGACATCTCCAGTACTCTTTATGGAGCTGTAAGAAAACATGTGAGAAAGGGGCCAGTGTATAAAAGGGAGGTGCCTGATGGGTGATAGATTTGAAGAAAATAACGGTGCTTTAAATAAAGCAACAACCTGGGTAATTCCAGTTTTCTGCTTGGATGCAAAGAGCATTGTATCTTTGAATGAACGGTTGTCAGATAAAGCAAATGAAGGCATCAGTATGAGTGGTATCTTAGACCACAAGAACAGATTTTTTTAATTATCAGGGGTTGGTTACTACTATCCAACAGTAAAAGAAGCTCACCTCTAGACTTGAAGGGAACAAAATGGTAGACCGCTCATATGAGCAGAGGCATAAAGCGAAGTGCAAATTAAGTAGCTGGTATTCCTTAATTTCATTTGGCACTGCACAACATCAGTTTCTTTGACAGACTGTTGACCTCTGTACTGCACGCACAATGTGTCCTTCCTGGTATTGAAGTCAGAGAAGATGTCATTCAAATTGCTCCAGTGTCAATTGGCTACTTGAGCTGATTACACAAATATTCTCAAGGATTACATCAGAGATGGTGTGGCCATTAAAATCTACTGCAGTTTAACATTTATTCTTGACTTTGCTTTATAAACAGATAGTATAAACCAAAAGAACATCTGGCAGCAAAATAAAAGTTCATCACTTTAAGGTACACATTCCAGGAAAATTTTGCTATAGCAATTGCAAACCCCAACAATAAATTTCACAGGTGCACTGAGGTTCCGTATTTATGGACCTGGACTATTCTTTGGAATTGTATTTGACTTCCAGGCTTACATTCTAGAGGAAGAACTAGAAAGCAACAATGCTGGATCAGGTTCTTACTTTTTATTTATGACTGAGAAGCTTATATTAGTTTAGACTCCAGCCCAACTGCTGGCCTTTTATAAGGGCATGTGTGAATGAATGCTAGAGTAGAAAGCCATCTCTTAGTGCTGCAGGAGTAAGATATTGATAAGACCACTAAGGCATGATACAAACCATGATATGGAAGTATAAGCATTTTAATGCAGCTCTACCTGTTTTGTGATACTGCCTATTTTAATCCAGGGTCTTACCTGATTACCCTGGTTATGGAGGAAAGGTTGTAGTGTTGAGACAGATTTTCCTCTGAGGTTAAGAGGCTTAGCCTTGTGATCCCATGAGATGACAAACTGCATGATACAATAATGCGACCATAGCTGACGTTCAGTGTCTTGAAGATCCTTCATCAGCACCAAGCTAAAATAGCTGCCTTGCTGTGACTCTGGTGCACTGAAATGGAATGGATGTACGAAGATGAGCAGAAATAGAAAATGAGGGAACTTGAGATGTTTGCTCTTACTCATTTGCCTGGGATCAGCTTTCCATGCCTCTGTGCAGGTGGTTGTCTGTTGAGGGCCTCTGTTTTTAGAGCTTGGTATCCTCATACTACATCTGAGTTTTGTTTTCTTCAAGGTCTTTTTGTACATTTTTATTTTTTTTAATTTAACTGTTCTTTCAATGAATTTATAAAAATCTGTCACCAGCAGGACAGGGGAGATTGAATATGGACTGATTTTTTTTTTTCTAAATCATCTTAGAATAATATTGCATATTCTAAAAGCATTGGAAAATGCTAGGAACAAGCACAGAGAGTCTCATAATATGGTACAGAAAAACAAAATATAAAAGAAGTGTTTGGTAGTTACCTGAAGTATTAGGGAATCAGGGGACTGTGGGGGAATAGGAAAGGAATCACATTGCCATTTAATTCACATAACCATGTAGAGATTCAAGGTCACAGAGAGATTTTGTTAGAGATTATATATATTGTAGGACAGGAACAGACTCTTTGGTTAAACCATTAGGAAAATACAGTTGTTTCATTTCACTGTACCTTTTGCTTGGTTCTTTTTAGTTGAAAACTTTGTCAATAAGGACAATTTTTAAAGTACAGACGTGTATGAGATCTTATGAAGTCATGATCCAAGCAGGAGGGCCTTGGCTGTAGACAGGACCAGATGATATGCCCATGTCTTGGAGGGAGTGGGCAGACCTGAAATCACTGAAGACCTGAAATCATCTGTGGTTTGATACTTCAGAAACAAATCTGGAATTAGATTTCTAAATGAAAAACTGTGGAAGCCTAACTGAGCCGTGACCTGCAAATGTCTTGTGACATTTAAAAGAATATGCAGTGAGTTCTGGGAGTCGACACACTTAATTTTATCTGCTGACTGAGGGAAAATTATAAAAACATACAAAGAGTGCCAGGAGTTTAATTACAGAGGCCTGCCAGCTGCCTCTCTGCTTGAGATCAACACTTTCTGTTGCCTCTTCTGAATTTCTGTGTATTCTACTGCAGTAAAGCAGCTGTTGGGGCTGAAGATGTTTTGGCCCTGACAGATATATAAGGACTCCAGAGAAAGTAGAAAACTAAGTGTCATTTCACCAGCTGCCTGGGGCAGAAAAACAGTTTGTTCTTTTGCACTTGTGGCAGAATACAAAGAGTTGTCTGCTCAGCTCAGGATTTATACCAGCAAAGCAAAGAGGAAACTCTGATTCAGGTAACTCCAGTGGACCTGGGAAGAAGACTATTAAGTTATTCTGTATATTGTATGCAATAATGTAATCTTAAAAGACCCAGAAGAAATAAGGAGAACTAAATTCTACTCTTGAGTATATCTGTAATATTTGGGAAATCTGGAGCAGCATCATGGCTTTCATTGGAGCCACTGCTGGTACATGCCTAGTGTGAACTCAAGCAGCTGAGCTATATGAGCAAATTCTTGTTCTGCAGTCAGGAAACATGTGTATGATAATTCGTTTAACTTAGGAATCATTCCAAGAGATTTTTGAGGGCAATGTAAACCCTCACCCAAAATGGACATTATTGATTTACTTATCTCTTCACTGCCACAGAGTGGCAGCATGAACACATCTGTGTAGTGAAATAATTCCTGACAAGTGAAGCCCTGGAAAAATCGGATGGAAGTAGTAATCTATAATAGAATAAATAAATCCTTTCAGTTTCTATGTTCAGACTCTAAAAGAAATGAAGTCTACACATTAACAATGAAGGAGGGATTAGCTATTTTTTCCAAACAAAGAAAGGAAGCATTCAACAGTAAAGAAAAAATTACTCCTTAATTGTATAGCACAGACAAAGAGACAGTGGAAAATGAATGCTCTCAAGCTAATGCCTGGGTATTGCTGAAATGGGTAAGTTAGAAATGCCTCTACGCATATTGAAGAGAGCACCATGGCAGCAAAGGTGGGACATCTGGAAAGACAGCATAAGATCTTTTAATCAGTCAATTGATTCCGTTCAGTTCTTTAAAATAACACCCTTCTCCTATGCCTGCCTCTTCATCTCCTTCCAGAAAGAGTGATTTACATTTGTTACATTGATGTGTTTAGAAGAATTGATTTTGTGTCCGTTTTCTCTGAATGAGGAATGGTAAAATCTGTGTGGACTCTGTTTTTACACAGAGTCCCTCATGTCCTTCTGACATGGGCCACTTGCACAACACCAAAAGGCAAGGTTTAGGAAAGTTGCTACTGTCCCAGTCTGATTCAAGATGTGTGTAGGCTGAATCTGACCTCAACAGAATAAGCAGTATTGTATTATTTGCATTAAAGACCACTAAAAATCATAGAAAGTACATGTGCTTGGTTTTCCCCTTCATGGCCAAATTAAAACAGGGAACAATGTGGTGATTGTGGAGATGACTGTCTCATTATTAACTCAAAACTAGAAAAATAAATACGGATTGAAAAAAGTCAGTCAGGAATTACAGATAGGAGGGGTGGGGAAGGGCTTATTGAGCTGCCAAGGAAAAGCAGGGCAGGTTCCACATGCCCCAAATGGAAATATGACCCTAGGAACATGTGCTCTGGACCTTGTCCAGTGATGGCAGGAAATGCAGGGGAGTAGGTGGCATGGCCTACATTCACGGAACCCTTTGGGGACTGTTTCAGTGTGAGGATTAAGAATCAGTCCCATGCACTCTGGGAACTTCCTGAGAGCGTAGTCCTTCTGCCAATACCTTGAGTTGTACATAATGCATTTTCTCTGGGTATGTTGAAACACTTTTAGCTATCGTAGCACTGATACCTTCTGAAAGGGCACTGAAAACATGACACTCTGGAATTCAGTGATTTATTAGTTCTATAGCACTTGCTGAATTTATGATATTTCTTTTTCATGCTTTAATGGCTGACTTCTCAACAGCAGCCTGAACACCGCAGTCCTGCTGAGATCCATCTGGTTTCTGCATCTTTCTCACCAGTGCAGATATTGCATGGGGCAAATTCTGCTCATCCCTGTTTCTAAGCAGCCTTAACTAGTAATACACAGGACAGAATAGGAAGGATGTAGTTCACTTACCTCAGGTTCTAGTGGTGATATGGGTATATGTAAGGTAGAGTGCAACAGAACAGCTGTGAACAGTCCTACTTGTATGCTTCTTCTTTCCCTGCAAATAAATGCTAGATAGTTTGAAATATCTTACCTGCATTAACAGGGCATACAGTGAGGCAGGCATGTCAAGCTTTAATCAAATTATAAAAAAGTGGTATGCGATGTGAATGCGTGTGGGTAGCAGGAGACTGACTCAGCAGCCCAGATGATCTCTCCTAGAACTACACCTAAGTCAAACCTTTTAAAATGCTTAAATGTGAACATCAGAATGATGGTGTTCTGTAGTGGAACTAGGAACATGTGAATATCTGTACCAAAAAGCTGCTAGGTCATGTAAAATGATATAATGACCCTTTTCTGTATTACTTTAAAAACATGTCATTATATTCCCTATTGCATAACTCAGTAAAATCTCTGCAGATATTTCAGTTCATTTTCGGTGCTACATACTTTTAAATAGTTTTCTACAAATCACTTTTTCAACTCAAGTCTGTCACAGGAATTATGAATTAGCATTCTCATTTCCTATTTTATATGTATACATTAAGGATATTCCCGAGTAAGACAGTCATTTCTGTAACCTCAGTGGTTTACTGCATAATGAATATAATTAGAACTAATGTTTTCTGCTCTGCTCAGAACAATGTACCTACTTCCATACATAGATATCTAAATAATAAAGTGGTTATTTCCAAATTAAGTGATTCAGTCTGAATTGCAACTCAAGTTGAATACTTTAAAATAAATGGCTTAAGCCATTGAAGATGCTTTTTGGTGTCTGTTTAATATTCCTTCTATATGTCAACAAATATTGAGTTGCACTAATAGCAGCTGAATTTCTCACCACCTATCTCTGAGAAAGGTTTCACTGGAGCCTTCTTTGTTCTGGGCCTCCCTCCTGTGGTTCCCCATGCAGGGAGGAGACCCTGGCTGCCAAGAACTGGTCAGAGCCCTTCCACTGGCATGAGCAGGGAATCTGTTTCACCGGTTTTTGGAAGTTCTCATGAATGCAGTAATAGTAGGAGTTTGTTGTACAACCAGTTTCAGTTGTGCGGTACTGATGGTAACACTATGGCAGCTAAAACTGATGGTTTTTAACTAAATATTTATTCTTAAAACATTTTCTGTGTGAATGAGGAGATGATCTGCGGGATAGTGCAAGGAATAGAAAAGAATTTGTACTAGAGCTAGGTCAGTGTAACTCACTTATTAGTTGTTATACCATCCTGCAGAATACGGATGTTTGTTCTCAGAGCTGTTATGTAGCTGATGAGAGCTAGGAGAAGACCTGCTAACACTTAGGTCTCACAGCAGGCATTTACCGACTGGAATAGCTTTCTAACCAGATGAGTATTGCTACTAAAGTAGTCATGGTATCCTTGTGTTATCTGAAATAAATGTGCAAGACATCCTGAAATCGTCATGTCACTTTGAAAGTTAGACCAGAGAACATCTTCAAAAATGTATCTTCCAGCACCTAGTTTACAGATTCACAGCTGAATACAAGACCTTTTTTTTTTTTTAATTTGAGTGGAATAACTTCTTACGGGACAGGAATATAAGAGGATTTTTTTGTTTTTATTGCCATGTAGCACATCATACTATCCAATACAGCACTTCCCCCACTGCTTTTAAGACTGCTTAGATGGAAAGAGCTAATGCAGGATTCTGTCTGGCTTCAGTCTTGATCCTGAAAGGGTCAGGGGCTGAACATGCAGTTGAGAACATTCATTCTTTCACAGGCTGGAGCCCAGAAAACATTAGCAACAGTGAAGTTTTGCTAACTTATAATCAAAAGTGGCACATTTATTAATTTAGCTTGTTTTTCTTAGAGATAAAACCCATAATTCTTCAAGAGAGAACAATATTTTATTCAACATGTATGCCCAAACCTCGTATCAGACCTGTAAATAATATTGTCTTTCTCACAGAAAATTCGGAATGTCACAAAATGCATCCTATGAGAGTGCAGCAAGGTTAAACAGTAATACAGGCATGCACCAGTTGGATTTAATAATTTTTTTTCTTCTGAAGGCTTTAGCTTCCTCTGCCTCTCTGCCTCTCTCTTCCTTGGAGTCTCTGGCACTGTTACTTTCTTCATCTTACCTTGTTTTCTGGCAGTGTTTTAAGAGTAAATTATTTGCTCTGCAGTCTTTGGGCCTGATAGAAGGTTTTATGATGGAATATGTATTATAGAAGGTCAGACTAAATGATCAGGTTCTCTTCTTTGACCTCACTCTCCAAAATGCTGTGAAGGACAGCCAGATGCCATAAGCTAGATCCTTGGTCTGGCTCAAGTGGCAAATAGTTTGGAGTCTGGGTGGAAAGGTCAGGAAGGAGAGCTAGTGTTTATTCACTTCTAAGCTGGCTGTGTGGTCTACTATATAAATAAAACAGGTTAAAGACTGTGCTGGCCAAAGATTTCTGTCCCTTCACTCCACTGACCTCTTCATCTCATGCTGAGCTGGGTATTTTAACCAGCTGTGACAGCTTCACAGTTGTGGAGATTTCAGTCTCTGTTAGGTGAAGATCCCAGCTGCCACTTGACGGCAGCCACCTTTCCAGTACACAGAAAGCGGCTCTAGGGCCAGTATTTGAATCCTGTTTGAATTGGTAGATAATCTCTTCATTTTTTGAATGGTGAGACTCTCTGCTACAGAAGACTTGTAAGCTACATATTCAAAGTCCATAACAGAAAGGAATTAAAAAGGGATAATACAAATAGAAACATCGTATTCTGTTAAATCAATCTCTGGTGAATGAGACATTCCTAATTACATCTGACTAAGAATATGCTAGAATCAATTCCACCAGTTTGTCTGTCTCTAAAGATGTGCAATATTATTAGACTATTATTGTTAACACAATTCTGCAAGCAAATAAGGTATCAAAAAGCTATTCTCCACTGCTTTCATTTCTTTACTGTGCTTTGGCCACTTTCTCTTAACTTTTGCTGCTGCTGCTTTTTTTGTTTTAATTTTCTTATGTTCTCTATAATAAAGTGTTCCCAGATTTTTGGATGGAAAGTAATTTCTAGATCAAAAGTCTTTGCAATTTAACTCTGAGCAGGCTGATATCTGTGATCTCATACAGATGTTGTCATTGGCTTTGGCACAGTTTTTAATAATATTGTTTGGGGCTCTTTAAAGCAGCACACCTAAGCAGTATTGTTGTTATGTCCCTTAAGTTTAGTGGAGAATAAGTTAAGATATTTTATTTCATTTGTTTGAGTGATGTGGTTTCAGCTGTTACACAGTGGTTGAACCATCATGCCAGTTCCTGAGAAAGAGGAGATGAAGCAGTTATTTCCGTTGTTTAACCAGGAACCACATTTTATTAAGGTCACCTAAGTGGTTGGACCAATGACCACTGAACATTTTTACCAAAACCTGTTAATTTCTACAGAGATCTGTTGGAGCAGCCAAGATCAGCTGCTCAGGGGCTGAGAAGGGCAACTCTGTGCAGCGTCTGATCCTGAGAGACTAGGAGAATGATAACAACTGTGGGATGTCTTGTAAGGATGTGAGAGGTGTCACATTTGGTAATGTCTGTGCAAAGTCTAACCAAGGTCAGCATCTAGACCAGCCTCTGCTATTTAAGCAGCTCATATCTAGGCATTGCAAATATAAAGAGTAAAAGTCTGTTTTAACCTCCAGGTTCTACTAATAAAGCAGCACAACACATATTATCTATGAAAATACAATGAGCTGGGCCACACTTTCCTATGGTGGAGCCCATAGTATGATAAAAGAAATAGCAATGAACCCTTAAGTTTCCTGTATTTTGAAATGTCCCAGGAGGCAGTAGGCTTTATAGCTGTAAGGCACCTAAGTTAACTTGAGAGCTTGCAAGGAAGGGAAACTCAGCTCCACAGAGAGACAACTTGTCCTTCAGGGGACTGCTGCTTCTGCATTGTGTTGTGTCCCTTGCCCATATGTTTGAGGCACTCAGGTCTCAGTAGGAATCACTGTGTCTGTCCAAAGTCATCTACAGGTTTTTTGTCCACGTACCTATCAAAAATATAAGAGTTTTACTCCTGTGGCTTTTGTTATTCCTTACCATTATCTTTTCCCACAGTTAGCTGCTGTATTACAGTGTTTATTTTCCAGTGTAGTGATCAGCGGAGGGACTGCTGAATGGCAGCAGGATTATTTTTTTTCAGCCTGCTATCTGCTGGTTCAGACTATAACACTAGGCAGCTGGGAAACCCTTCATTTTCCCAGGAAGCTCCAGATTCCCTCTTCCAGTCTCTATCTGATAAATGCAAACTCAAAAGATCCATGATATTGCATCTCCTTCTTTCTCTAAGGAAATTTTTTCTGGTCTCCAGATAACTGTTACCTTACTTTCCCATCCCTCTCTATTTAAGTACAACCGTAAGCAGGAACTGTGCCAGCTGAAATTTATAGAAAGCTTCCAAGCCTCAGAGAATTGAAACTGGAGTTTCAAATGTTCACACATTACTCTTCACAACAAGTTATGTGATGAACATAGCCTCCATTCTTTGCTCACACATTATCATTGAATTACTTTGACTTTAGTAGGCTGCTCGATCCTTGAGATGTTAGAGTGAAACCAGCTCTTTGCTTATGAGCTGTGTTTGCTCTTTGCTATTTGAGACTTCCTCCTTTGCAAAGGGCCACAACAAAGTCCAAGTGACATTTAACTCTCTCTTATGATGGCAATAAAGTATTTATTTATTTATTTGTGTTGATAGTATCACCAAAGGCACCTATGTTGGATACTTTAGACCCACTGAAAACTCTTTCTCTGATGATGAAGGCCTGAAACAGATCAATGTAAAGAACTAGGTAGAATTTTTTACTTTTGGCATTAGGACAGGAATAGAAAGAAGGGAAGAAGAATTATAGAGGGAATGTCTTAAACAATCAGGTAACTAGCCCTTCCTGTAGTATTCTAAATTAAGGTGAATATTTGCCCTAAACTATTATTTTGAATTCATCTGATCAGGAAACAGGGCTCATTCATGTGAAATTTCAACAGGAATTTTAAAATCAGCTCTACTAGCTAGCTGCTGTTTTATATTCCAATAAGTTATCTAGGACATTTGTGGCTTATATTTAGAGGTATTTAGATGCCTGACACAAAACAGGTTTGGAGAAACTTCTGAGTTCAGCCCTTAGCAGAGGGAGCAGAGTACAACTGCTGAAGAGTGTTCAAGTAGAGTACAAAGATATTCCTGACACACACAGCCACATGATTGTCTTTTATGGCACTTTTGCTTCCTCCTGGCAAACTTACCTTTTACAAACATTTTTCAGAGCGTGGATTACAGAAATTGAGAAAGCTACCAATTTTCATTTTTGATACCAAAACAGTGCAAATACTTCGGCTAATACCGAGTTTCAAATGTTATGCCTTGTCCACTGTGCATTTATTTTAAGTGCTAAGGGGACCCCACTTTTGCATAAATACTCAGGTATTTGGAAAGCTTCATACTCCTCTCATTTATCCTATCCTTCTGTGGAAAGAGACTGGGATGTCTGTCAGTGTCTCTCTGCCATTGTGCTTTCTGACTCTATAGGTAATGTTAAAATTCTTTGGGGCATTAACTGAAAATCTTCTTCTTGTTTGTATTATTCAGTGATTTGATAAAGAGGAAAGTAAATGCTAAAGGACAATGTCAGATCTTTTCAACTGCTTGTACTTTTTACAAAGTTACTTGTAAAGTAATCTTCCTCTTAGAAACCTGAAAGCAAGTTATTTTCTGCTGATTTTGACAGTGGCCATTTGTCAGGCAGAGTTTATCCTCTTTAGAAAAGAGGTAAAAATAATGATTGATGAGTAATAAGATGACTATAATCAGCCAGTTATCTGATGTATACAGTATTTTATTATGTCAAAACCTTTGTATTTATGTGTTAGCGTAATGATGATGACAGCACAGCACTTGGAAAGTATAAATTGAAAGACAGAGATAACAAAGTATATTTATTAAGTCTTTCAGTCTATTAATACCAGATACAAACATTGCTATTTAGATCTCAGATCCGTTACCTGGACATTAAAATGAAACAAGCCCTGATACTGCAATAATATAAAATACAAACAAGATGTAGAAAAAACAATAGTCCCATTCAGTTTGTAAAATTACAATTCTGAAGGTCTGTTTTCAAAATCTTTGAAGATTGGCAGAAATTGTCATTTATAAATCATTTAAGTCTTCCTTGTTAATTCAATTTCTTCATAATACCCCATTTTCCCCATTTTCTCTTATTCAACCATCTTTCCATATAAAATTTTAATTCACGATTTTTTGAGGATGCTACCTAAGAGGCTACTAGATGCAACGGTCTTTCAAATTCTTCTTTTCAGAGGTGATCTGGTAGCTCACTGTTCTGTCAGATATCTGCATATTAAACCTACTTGACAAATTATTCCTGAGTTACTAGGATACAACATGTATGAACAGGTTTTGGGGCTCATTGACTCTTGCTATCTTCTAATGTTTTCTGTTCCTGTTGCCTTCCTGTATTCCTCCTTGCATTCCCAAAGAGTTGCTTGTTTTTTTTCCAAACTGACACAAGAAGGACAGTTATAGAATGTGCCAGATCAAAAACTGGAAAGGAAGAAAAAAAAAAGCTCTGAACTGTACAAAAGTATTGTGGTTTAACCCCAGTCAACAACTAAGCACAACGCAGCCGCTCGCTCACTGCCCCACCGGTGGGATGGGACAGAGAATCAGAAGAGTAAAACTCATGGGTTGAGATAAGAACAGTTTAATAATGAAAATAAAAAAATAATAACAACAACAATAAAATATAATGAAAAGGGAGAATAACGAGAGAGAGAGAGAAGGAGAGAGAGAGGGAGGAAGGGAGGGAGGGGGAGAGGGGGAGAGAGGCAAAAACCCAGGACGGGGTGGGTAAAAGACCAGACCAAACACCAAGTGCTGCCACTGCTCACCACCTGCGGACTGACGCCACCAATCCCCGAGCCGCGATCACCCCCCTCTTCCAGCCAACTCCCCTGGTTAATATATTGGGCATGACATCATATGATATGGACTAGCCCATTGGCCAGTTTGGGCCAGCTGACTTGGCTGTGACCCCTCCCCTCCCAGCTTCTTGTGCACGTGGCAGAGCAGGGGAAGCTGGAGAAGGCCCTAACCAGTGTAGGCACTGCTTAGCGGCACTTAGTCGCTACATAACAACAACTAAAACATCAGTGTGCCATCAACACAGAGCGAAGAAAATTAACTCTATCCCAGCCGAAACCAGCACAAAAAGTCAAGTGCAAAGCAAAGTAGATCATTGTGACACTGTAAAAGGAAATAGTCTCATGTATATTTTTTGGCTTATTGTTAAGGCGGCAGTAGTAACTGTTGTAGCTATTTAACATTCTACCCATTAACCTACCTAGGAGAATTTCTAAGGTAATATCTAGATAGATTTCTAAGATTTTCAAAAGACTGCACATGTAAAGGGTCCCTTAATTATAGTATAAAAAAATAAGTTAAAAGAAGACCACAGTCAAGGTTCTGAGTTACCTGAATAAGTCAACTTCTACAAAGTCATTCAAAAGTAAAGCCGATGCATTTCCAATTTGCGCATCCTTACTTTGGGTTTGAGAATTAATACAATTTTCTTTCTGCTGCCATGTTTCTCCAGTATCTTGGCAGTGTTTCCTGCCTAATCTAAAACTTCAAACCCAGAGATGTAGGGAAGAACAGCATGATATTGTTTCTGGCAGTAACGTCAGAGCAGGTGCACAGGCTTCTGAAAGGAAAAGCGTGCACTGCTGTGTAAGCAATATAGTCTACGTGACTTAGGCATTTGAATTTGTCTGGTACTGCATTGTGGAAAGCTGCTGTAATAGCTTCTGCTATGAAGACCCTGATTTCTGAAAAGGCTCTCTGGTTAAGAGAGAGTCACATACTGTCCTTTTTGCAAGGAGTATTAGTACTTCATTTGGCTCCAGTGTAAATCTTCTTCACCAAAGTTTTACTGCGTAAGATGGTCTGATTCCTGGTTTTTGCGTAAAATGAACACCAGGAAAAATTAACCTCCATTATAAACAGCTGTGTCAGATGAATAGAACATTTGATATACAACAAAGCATAACTATTTCAGGTAATAGAGCCCTATAAACAATCCTCTGCGGTAGAGACATCCTAAATAAATGAATTTATTTGGGTGACAAGGTTACATATTTAGTAGGCTTCTACTGTAGCTCAAATGTATATCTTCATATAATGAACAGGAGCCTGGACATTGTGAGGAGGAGGTAAATTGTCACAGCAATTCATCACAGGGTCTTTTTGATTAGGTTCCGAGAGGCTCAAGAATATTTGAATTTCTATAGAAACAAATTGACCTCTCCTAAACAGGTTTTTTTAAAGCACATATAGCTTAAATGGTGTAATGATTTTGCTATGCTCTATGTGAGTTCATTTTTCTTCAGCAAACATGGCCTAGGAAGATGCAAATAGATCAGAAATTGAAATTGGTTATCAGAATGCAAATTATTTCTGACACAGTCCATTTCTCCCTAGAATGTTATGCTATTTTCTGATTCACAGACAGACAGGATGCAACTGAGGAAAAATCAGCACATCAGCACTGTGAAAGGCCTCAACATGTTTGCAGCTTGCTGGATGATTTTCTCCTTGAGGATAGCATGTAGAAACAGCCCACTGCCTAAGTCTTTGGGTGCAGGTCCTGAGCATGCTCTGGTTCGAATACTGGGTCAGACTCCTCCCAACAGCTTTCTACCACAAAGGGGCAGCTCTGGGTAGTGTATGCTGAACATATACTTCAAAATGTGCAAAAGGCAAGGCCAACAATCTGCCAGTTCCACCAGCTTGTTATAGGTCAACTCTTAGACCCTTAAATGCTGGAAGTCATTACAGACATAAACTGCATTCAATTTTTAATGATAACTTATTTTCAGAGAGTACTGGGAATGATTCTGCCCTTCCTGGCAGGAATTTACTCATCTGATCCCAGGCTGGGTGCATGTCATCACTTGTTAGTTAGTGGCTGGTTGCTGGTTTGAGAGTGGCCCTGGTAGACTGCTGATAGAAAGGAGTTTTCTCAATCTTGTTGAATTTGGTGCAGCAGCAGTTTATTAGCATCTGTTATATGTTTATGTGAAAATTAATTTATTGGGTGATGTTTTTAATAGTAGAGAATAATGGTATTTGTACATACATATGAAGAGCTAAACTCATTTTAGCCTTTCTGCTGAGGTTAATAAAGGAGTTTATTAACAGCAGTCACCCTAAGCAAGTTCTTTAAGACCAGTCACTAGTATACTCTTAACAGTGCCATTATACTAGTATAACTTTGACAGTGTAACTACTAATGTAGACATTTTTATTTTGGAATGAGAGTGCACAAGATGCGTAGCTGTACTGGTATTCTTCTAGCAATATAATTTTCTATTAAAAATTTTCCAATACATATTCTTGTATAAATAACTTCTTGACATTTCTGGCATAATGAATAATGCCACCATACATGAGAAAATAGGAACTACACAGAGTCATAAATTTACTAGAGATTGCCTGAGATTATAATAGCAGAAGGTAAATCCATATTTATAAAGACAAATATATTCTTTTGATGGTAACACAATGGTCCTAGGAATGGAGACCATGAGATTTTGGAAGAAAGACTTTCACAAAATCCAAAAAAAGAGAGCATTTAGAGTAAGTAGTGGGCAGAAGGCCAAGAAGCTTAAATAGTGGAAATAAAAACTGACCACTCAAAAAAATATTTTAGATCATTTTATAATAATTTATCTTGGTAAACAAAGTCAACTGAATTACACTATCAAAATGAAAGAAATAGACGAGTGAGTATATCACAGAATATCAATTAGAATATCACAGAATCGGCAATATCTGTCTGCTGTTAGTGGAGAAAAGTCAGATCCTGAACCTTCGGCAACTAGATTTTGAAGAACCCTCTAGAGCAGACATTGTCCAATCCAACACCACATGTGTGATTAATCCTTCCAAGTCAAGGTGTTTATTGGTTCCTTGAGAAAACTCTTAATCATCATCCTGGAGAAAATGCCCAGAGTTGCAATAATTATCACTGTCTTTCATTTATTGATGCAAAAAAGTAAGACATTGGCTAGAAACCCAGCAGAATAATTGGAATCTTTTTTACCAAAAGCATAAAGTTATTCAAGAAACAAAATAGTGATTTTAAAAAATTTTGCATTTTCTCTTTTTGTAAGATGTGTAAACTGTGAATTATGAATTAATACAAATTAACTGATTTTTTCCATGCAAAAAGACCTCACTTGTACAACAAGCATTGCTTTAAAGGAGCGAAAAGCTTTTGATACAGGTAGGTGGAAATTTCTGCTCAAGAAATGTTAACAAGCAGAGAGAAATTTTGCCAGCAAATTATCTTAAACACAGCATGTTACTACTGATGTAGTAGAGTAAAATGTTTGCTTCATTGGTGTTCTCAGCAGGATTGGCTAGTATACACAAATGAAAACAAGTAGTTAGTTCTTTTAGTGTGAAGCTGAAAGTGAACAGCAACGTTTCCAGTTGCTAGCTGGCCTTTATGGCAATGGTGTAAAATTGGTTCCAAAATGTAGTATGGGAAATTTCCAGCTGAAAGACTTGCATGCCACTTTTGAAGCTGCAAGAAACATTTAAGTCTGTGAAGTTGAATTTTGTCATATGAGTTAGCATGATATTTGCAAAACTGCTTAGCTGAGTCAGCTTATCATTCTTTCCTTCCTCTGTCACTTCCCAAGAACAGAAAGACTTCAGTCTTTTAACTCAAAAGATTCGACTTCAGACTGTCCTTACCCACATCAGTTTAGAAGTCTTTTGTGTTCTCACTGTGTGACTCCTTTTACTCTTTGTGTCATAAAGAGTGGAAGACATTACACTCTTCCACAGGCCTGATTCCTCTGTTTCAGCAGCAGTAATATTCTTGAACTAGATGGAGCTGACGACTGACATAAAATGGGTGGATGTGAGAAGTTGATAGAGATAAAACTTTCCAAAGGATAAGTGTTGGGGTTGAGGTTTTGCTGCAGAGCAACCTGGTAAAACCCCTATGCTCTATCAGTTTCCTGACAGCTTTATTTGTCTGTCCTGCTGGCTTGTAGCATTAGTGTTTGAATACGTCCAGCTAGGTGAGCCATAGTTTTTACTTGGAAGGCTTGCCTTATCTGAATTCACATGGCTCTGGATACTTAATTTTACATGGAGAGGAACTAGAGATGATACTTAATAATGTTACTGCCTGTCTAACAAAAGATTTTCAAAACAGAATATTTCTTTATACTGAAATTATTCTATTAGATGGAATGTATAAAACTGTGTGACAGATATTGCTGGTTTCTCCCCTAAACATCTGAACACATTGAGTATCCATGTTTTCTCCAATTTTCTCCAATTTTCTCCAATTCTCCTGTTCTTAATTCTGTCTCTGTTAGTTCTTAGTAAGAGTCATCCACAAGTAGTAAGTCTGGGTTGCCCCAAAGCAAACAGATGGCTTTATATAGCAGAAGGTAAGCAGAAAGAAATGTTCAGTTCTGTGAATCAAAGTTGGAGGAGGCTATGAATCACGCTTCAAGTCATTAAAATAAAGAGTAAAAACTAGAAGCAGCATGTTTATATTCTGAGTAGGCATTAGGTATTTTGAGAATTCAGGCCATGGTATGAAAGCTTTGCAGAGCAATGCCATTATCCTTTTAAAACCATGAGAAAGAAAAATCAGTCACGACAGTTTTTCTTT
Source organism: Morus bassanus (assembly GCA_031468815.1). Classification (NCBI taxonomy): domain Eukaryota; kingdom Metazoa; phylum Chordata; class Aves; order Suliformes; family Sulidae; genus Morus; species Morus bassanus. Next base: position 23,788,140 of record CM062600.1, on the reverse strand, counting down.
TCTTTAGAATGGTTAGAAAAATATACAGCACCCACCAAAGAGGTGTCAGAACTTAACACCAAGCACAGTTGATAATCATAGCACTTCAAGACTATGCTTTTTTGAAGTCTTGCATAAAAACAAAGCTTCATTCCCTTGTGAACAGCTTGAAGTGATGGTTTGTGTTCCCTCCCTTTCCCCACCTCCCCATCCCCACAGAAAGCTCATTAGCAAAACCAAATGGCTGGTGGAAATCCCAATCTTGAATTCTTTTAAAGCTCTCAAATTCACAGGTTGAACTTCATGTCACTGGAGGTGGACAAAAGAACCAGGTGCATCATGCCATGCAGACAATAGAAATAAAAAGGAAACAAGTGGATGACAATTCACATGAAACATCTGTCTTCCTCCAGCAGAAGTGGGCAGCACAATTTTGTTTCCATATTTCACAAAAAGCAGGACTACACCAGCTCATTCATTTCAGTGACTTTTTTCTGCTCCTGCTAAAGAAAAGTATGCCAGACTGCAGACAGCAGGCCTTATAGTGCTACCTCCCTGAGAAGTCTTCCTTCCTTGACAGATGGAAAAACATGTCATAGTTCAAGAAGAAGTCAGGAGGTTGCTGCCTGCAGAAGAAGAGGGCTGCTGAAACCTGCAATGAGAGTGGAAGAAAGGAAACCTTAGGCAGGCTCACTAACAAAATCTGGGCTGTCATTGATCATGGACAAAGCAGGTACAATTTCTCTTTTTCAAGCTTTCACCACAACTAGAAACCTGAAAACTTGTCTGGTTAAATTTAGCTCCTGCATCACAGGGAAGGGCAGAGGCTTGCTGAAGCAAAATTTACTTACATCTTCCCCCTGACATTTGCCAGTCTGCTCTATCTTCTTCTGTCTTTGAATTTGCATTAATTTACATTTATGCTAACGATACTGTGAGAACCTCAGGTAGCTCATGAAAATATTTGAAGATCATTCTGAAAAATGTGCCTTGATTGTTCTGTATCTGTTGGGTACTCATAGGCAATAAATTCAGAAACTTTTCTTGTCCATAAGCAATTACAGTTAGTAGTGCCAAAATGTTCTGCATTATGGTGACACTGGCAGTATGTGGCACTTTGGACTTATGTTAATAAAAAAAGAAAACAGTCAACTTTATTTTTTTACTCAGTATCATTCCAAAACTTCTTTCCAATTTCTGACTTACGCTCTCTGGCCTCTGAGAGGATCATTTCTCATAGTATGTGTGTACAGCTTCTTATGGTTGTATTGGTCTCATAAACACACACATAGAAGGTATCCTCCAGTGAAAAAGTGCTGCCCTGAATAAATGCAGACTTAGTAAATCACTCACACTGCTGCTGGATCTGCTAGGACTAGGGAGACAGTGGAAATGCTTTTTGTGGGGAGCAGGGAGGCTGTACAAGGGCAGTTTGATAGCAGTGGGTATGAATGCTGGGAACCCAGCTTTACCTAGTTTCTGATGCCATTCAGAGCATGTCTCTGCTGGCAGGACAGCTGAGGTGAGCTCTGCTGCAGCGGTAACCGTGAGTGGGTTTGGGGGGGTAGCTTGGTGTGTGCACACAGGTTCTCTCCTTCAGTTATTCCACAATAAGCAGGGCTGATTCTAGATACAGGCAGAATAGGCAGCTGCCAAACTCAATAAACTGCTGGGGAGCGTGAGATATTAATGTCCCATAGCCTAGATCACCTGTGGAGGCGCTGGAAAACCTCAGCTTGAAGCTCCTGCAGGATTGCCTCTGGACATGTTTGACTGATGGTAACTGCCGGGGGGAGGAACCCTCCCGGAAGGCATCCTTGTTCTTCTGTCATTTGGCAAGGTTTGTTTTACAGCCCTTTTTGTTTCATGACCCCTTGGGTAGAAAAATTCACTTTTGTCTACACCACTGAGAAGAATGGAACTGGCTGTGAAAATAGCCTGAATTATGTAGCACACTTTAAGATTCAGTGCTCATTATATAAACTTAAATCAAATAATACTGTAGAGGGGATCTGATAATTATTACAGCCATTATAAATAGAATTGTATTTAATAGGAGGAAAAGATAACTTTGTAGTGTCCTAAATTTATATACAATATGTCTCCATATAAAGCATTCTAAATCGAATTAGGAAGATTAATTAAGTTTTCTCATTTAACTGCCCTAATAAATTTAATTATAGCATTAGAAAGAAAAGATTCTTCAGTCTTATCTACAATCTACAAACAATCAGAAAGGAAAAAAAAGGCCAGGTGGCTTTTTCCATATCCTGTGCATGCTGCATTTGTATTGCTCTGGTCATAAAGTTCTTTTTACTTACAACTGTTCCACCTTGTAAAAATTATTATATTGGCCACAAAATGCTAAGTTCCAGTCAAATCGTGCATGAGACAGTATATCAGAGGAAAATATACCTACCTCGTGGCTAGAAATCCAGGTATGTTAGTGTGATTTATTGTCAGGAAAAATATTTGGTAGCCAAAATTAGTGTGTCTTAATGCTCTTTTCTCAATCTTTTGTTCCATTCTTTCATACACATCGCTAATAAATCCCTTTAAAAGTGAATTTTCTTGCTTGGAGTTTTCTACGGATCAAAAGGAAACTTTGAAGCAGTGGTGCTTTGATGGAGTGGAATGTTTCCATGTCTCTCTTCTTTAGAGTAAGCAGCTTTATGAAGTTTATTTTCTTCTGGATAATACAGCAGGAACCAGGGATTTATCTTTCTAAGACTCTTGTTTCCTTAGATAAGCTTTAAGTGAGTGACAATATAAGGTATTTGTAATGCAAAATTGCTATAGTAGCAAATTCACTCAGTATTGGCCACTAAACACAGAAGTTCATAACACAGATTTTTTTCTAACTATAGTAGGACAAGGTGAACAGTAAATATATATTTAGATAGTTGTCATGTGATTCTTTGTTGATTTGACTAACGTATCAAAACATAACTTACCTCTCATTTGGCCATTATTTTCTCCACTGTATTTCCTATGTTGTTAATAAATTAATCTTCTTGGATGTCTTCTAAATTGTCAAAGTAATCGCCTGTCCCTGAACTACCTGCAAATCCTTTTTCATAAGTAGTGTTTGTGTTTTACTTGTCAGCAAAGTAACATCAAAAGTGTGTCAGGTGTTCCTGGAGATAATCTTATTAGATGTAAAATGTCCAACACTGTCACAAAAATAGTAGTAGTTCTAAAAGGAAGTTTAAAATTTCCTTTAGTATAATTTAGTTTAGTTGCTTTTCAAGGTGTGCTTATTTTCTCTCTTCTTACTTATTTTTCAAGTGATGCACAGATTTTAACCACAGAGATAAGGGCTACACCAGTCTTCACAAACACCAGCCTTCTGCTGCATTCCTCAAAAATGATCTGAGTGTTGAAAACACTGGTTTTGTTGATGAGAATTGAGAATCAGTCACGCCCTACCTCATATCCTCTTAAGCTTCTGGAGTTATGTTGGCATAATTTTCTGAATAGACTGAGGATTTGTACCACCAGCTACCACAGGCTTTGAAGAAAGGTGACAATAGACAATAGAAGAAACTTCAAGGTAACTGCAAAAAGATAACCAAGTAATAACCTAAAATAATGTTAAAGTACATGCTGATTCTTTAGTGCTTACATGAGTGAATAATTCCACTGGGACGGCATAAGATAAGACTTTGTATTTATATGATAAATGAATGTCATGGTTTTAGCTGGGATAGTTGATTTTCTTCACTGTAGCTTGTATAGTGCTGTGTTTTTAGACTTGGTCTGTAAATAATGTTGATAACACCCTGGTGGTTTAGTTGTTGCTGGGTAGTGTTTACACTAGTCAAGGACTTTCTAGCTTCCCATGCTCTGCCAGGTGCACAAGAAGCCGGGAGGGGAGGGGATACAACCAGGAGAGCTGATTCGAATTGGCCAAAGGGTATTCCATATCATGTGACGTCATGCCCAGTATATTAACTGGGGGGAATTGGCCGGGGGAGGCAGCGATCGCAGCTCGGGGACCGGCAGCGTCGGTTGGCGGGTGGTGAGCGGTTGCAGCACTTGTTGTTTAGGTTTTTTTCCCCCTCTTCTTCCAGTGTTTCATCTCTCTCTCGCTCATTATTTTCCTTTTCATTATATTAGTATTATTGCTGTTTTATTTTAATTATTAAACTGTTCTTATCTCAACCCACGAGTTTTCTTACTTTGGCCCTTCCAATTCTCTCCCCCATCCCACGAGGGTGGGGGAGTGAGCGAGCGGCTGTGTGGTGCTTAGTTGCTGACCGGGGCTAAACCACAACATGTAATAAGCAAAAAGATTCTTTTCTGTGCCAAAATCAGTGGGTTTTAATGCTGTAAGTTTTCTTGGGAAGTATGAGATGATACAGTTGACTGCCTTCAGGAAGAGGACCATATTTCTTGTACTAATTGAGACCATCAGGGATATAGAAGAAATAAATACTTTTGAATTCAGATCTTAGGAGGTGACTTAGAAATCAAGTAACTTTGAAATATTTTTTTTATATACTGCTTTGTCATATTTTACTTCAGTCTGTGTTTTCAGTCAGTGAGTCCCAGCTCCAGATTTGTACTCTGCAAATAGGCATGTGCATTGTCTGCTGTGAGTTTAATGAAACCACTCATAGTTGATAACTTTAACGTGTATGCAACTGTTTGCAATGTTTGCTTCTCCTTTTCATTTCTTTGTCAAAATTACTGTAGTTCAGATTTAACTAGAACTGGTTTTGTATACATATGATCACTCCTTGATTATAGCCCAAATCTTATTGTCACAGTTTTTAATGTACTTGGTTTTAAGCAAGAAAGCCTGTGGGAGAAAATCTGGGCTGTGCATGTGTTTGCAGTTAAACAAATTAGTTGCTTTGTGAAGCATCTAATCTCCTTATTTTACCATGAGTTTATCAGCAATGGAGAACAAAACAGTGTTTGCTGTAGGAAGACAGATAGATGTTCTTCTCCAAGGCCTATTCTGATTTAAATTTCACGAGACCTCTGAAGATACTCTTGCAGAGCAGTCCAGAATTTGAAAAGTGAGTATTATCCCTACAGTCCTTTAGCCAAGTTTGCATAAAGAATCAAAGATTAAAGGTAGATGGTATTTCAAAAAGCCTGTTCCTAGCAAAATTGTTTAGGGAAACAAGAAATACAAGGGAATGAAAATAACTCATATTTGGACTTGCAAACCTTTTATGGCCTTGGCCTTGTGGTTTATTTAATGGAAGAATATTAAATTTCTGCTAATGGTTGCTGCGGCATACAGGTATTTTGGATTTCTTGCCCTAGTGGGATGCATCTAGCTTCAAAAAGCACTGCTACTGGCTTTGAAAGCAGTGTTTTATTGCTAATGACTTATTAAATGTACCAGATACACACAAAGAGGGAATATTTAAAGGGTGGAGAATGTGTGACTACTGTGAACCTTTGAGGCTTTTAAGAAATAGAGGAGGTACAGGATTTGATGCATTAGCTCAGGAGAAAGTGAGCTCCTCTTTGGCATAGGAGAGAAACATAAGAATGTGCAGAATGAAGGTATTTTGGTGTTTTTCATTCTTGAAAGGTCTGAGAGTGTTTAATTTATGAAAGTAGTTGAGTCTGTTCTTAGTGTTGTGTCAGTATGTTTTTGTTTATATTTATTCACCTCTTGACAGGTGTTTCCTTCTTTGTGCTTCATGTATAGCAATTCCAGAATTTCTCTCTTACTGTCTCAGTGTAACGTTCAATGAATTTCTGTCAATGATGGGCTCCCTGGTCTGAAACCCATTGATTTTGTCAGTCATTAATTGTTTCCCATTAGATTTTTATTCAGTACCTTGCTAATCTTACTATTCTTTCTTGCTGCTTTTGGACATCATCTGGAAATACCCAAGCTTGTTGTCTCATGACATAATTTGTCCAGCTCTGCTGGGGATAAATCATATATCTGCAAATGCTAGTAAGAACGATTAAGACGAAGGAAGAACATCAGCAGAACCTTTCTTGCGATGACAGTCATTAGTAGCCAAGTAACATACTAATGCCTGATAATTTAGGCATTATTAGGGTTGGGAAGGGCACTTACATATACTTTAGAAGTAGGAGATTAAAAAAAAGTGTATCAGGAAACCATTTGTAACAACGATTCAGTTTGAGAGTGAAGTTCCTAACTTCAATCAGTCATTTTCCTCATTTTTTTTCCCCCTCACATTTCTCTTAAGCCAGATGGAGATCTATTACATCCACCTAGCTGTTTTACAGTGTTCTCTCTTCCTCTCCTCCTTCCTCTATAAGGCAGAAAACCTCATGTATCTAGGAGTCTTCAGGCAATAAATTCTACAGTTTTAACTAGCACATTAAAGGACAATCACATAAATAAGGCACTAAATCCATGCAGTAACTATGAAGAGAATATCATTGAATGTAACACAATTCAACACTGGCTGAGGTCTTCTTCAAGTGATACTCTTTCAACAGAGTCTTTCTTCTTTAAGATCATTAATTTGTTTCCCAAAGAGCCAACGATCTCATTGCTGGCATCAAATTGTGCTGACATTCCCTTTTGAGTCTTAATTCTGCATATTATGAAAACTTAATTAGATATCGACATTAATAGACTTGTGGGGATTATTTCTGCTACATTTAGTGAAGGGATTTTACATCTGTTTGGAGTCATTAATCTCTTTATTATTATTGTTGTTACTTGATTGTATATGTCTGTGAAGGCATGTTGTTCGTACAATCCCATTTGATTGACTGATCACGTTATGCAGTATGTAGAACTTCACAAGTCTGTGCTAAAGCACTAGGCAGTGTGATTAATTACTCTGCTCATTGATATGCTGAGGCCAGCTCCTGCTTGTGAGCTTTTTAGGAGCTTTGTGAAAAATCTATTGCAACTGCTGAGATTGGAAGGGAAGGTAGCATGTCTTTTTCTTTTCCATCTGTGCTTACATCTTGCTGTGACTTACAAATTTAACTGTTGCTGGATGTGTAACCACTGTTTCATGTTGATGATAATGCTTCTGGCTTGCTGCCCTAGCCTGGGATCTTATCCCAATTTTAGAGGCTTCTGGATGGTATTTGTGTATGGATTTTACAGTTTTGCCATTGCTTGAATATTTTAAGATGTTATTCTTCATGTACTTGCAAACTTAATTGAGGATTAGATTCAGCAAATGTCTGGATACTCAGGCCCAGATTCAGTGAAGTTAATTTAATATTCTGAATTACTTTGACTGAACTCTCAACAAAACCTGTATGTATGTGAATCTGTACAATGCTCAGGCATGGATTTATGAAGGGAGCAGAGCTAAGGGGCCTTTGGTGCCTTGAACTGGATTGTGCTTGCTAGGGAGCGAGGGGGCACATAGTGTGAGGTAACTGTACTACCTTGGAATAAGTAGTACTACTTTGGTTCTCAGTAGCTTAAGAACCAGCCCAGGTACTAGGGCAGGTTTAAACTGCACTGCTAGCCCTGGAGAAGATGTTGAGTATGGTTCTTCAGGTTAGCCAAAGCTGGAGCACGTTCAAACAAATCCTACTGTGTTGCTGCTGTCCTGCTTCTGTATTTGGCTGCGTGTCTTGGCAGCATACCCTCTGGTTCTCTGAAAAAAGGGGCCTGTATGCTCTTTCCCAGGCAATTGGTTGAACTTTCTCTGTCCCTTGCTTTGAACTATGGGAAATGTGTTGGAAGACTTATCAGCAGTGGAGTGGGCTTGCTAGTGTCCTTCTTGCAAAATGGTTGAATTTGTGGCTAAGCTAAAACACAGCTCTGTTGTTAACCCACAATTGCAGTCTACCGGCAAGTAAGTTGTTAGTGCACAGCAGAAGCTTCACTTCTTTTTTTTTTTTGAAATACATGTATCTAGTCTAGGGATACTGATTGTTGTCTTATTCTCTCATTCAGTTAAAAGATTTTATGATTTTCAGAAATGAATGAATAGCTTATGCACCTGTAATATGCAAATGGAAATGTTGAGTCTTACAGAAAATAAGTAAAGCTACATTTTATTTTACCTATAAAATATAAGAAATGATGCTGTGAATGAACTATACTTCTGTTTGTTCTCAAAGGCTTTGTTTTTATAATGCTGATTTATATTCTAGCTAGTGTATTGTGGGGCAGAAAACATAGGCACAAGCCTGCCCAATAACGTTCAGGGTGTAATGTAGTATGGTTGTTGAATTTAACCAGTGTAACAGCTGAGCCCACTGCAATGCCCTGGTGTTCACATTCTTACAGAAACTTGCTTTAATAATTCTAGGGATTAAATGACAAAGGATGTCAAGGAAATACTTCCATTTATTATCTGTCTGTCTATCTATCTCTCTATGTATCTATCTATCATCTATCTATGTTTCTGTCTGTCTATCTGTATATCTATTGAGTTAACTAGTTTTTTCTGATCTTAGCATTGTTGCCTTAGAAAATTCTTGACTTTTCTGTAAATATCAGAGGTAAGATTGATATAGCAGAAAGTGAGGCTCTTTCTTAAGTAGGGAACCACCCAGAAAAATGAGTGGACATTTTTTGTTTGATTTGATTCTTGACTCCATTCGTGTGGGGTTTTTTTCTTCTCCTATTATTATATGTATGTTATGTGTGAAGCTGGAATCTTCTTGTAAGACTAGGAGACAATTCTAGGACATAAGGTAGTGTTGCCCCAGATTTTACTTTTCTGTTTTTTAATCTTTTGACAGTACTTGATGAAGACCTGAATTTTCTTTCCATCGTCCTGCCTATACATTTTCATTAATGAAAGATACACCTTAACTCCTAAACAGAACATTGTGATAAGTACAGCTTATTACAGCTGATTATACTGTTTGCTGAGGCAAAACTTCTGGAAGTGTTCCCAGGAGGTATGTAAATGTATGTGCAATTACATGCCTAATTTTAATTCTGAAAGAACTTAATTGCATGACCAGTGCTTGTCCAAGACTATCTCATCACCCTTATGTTTTTCAAGTGAAGGTGATTCCAGACTTCTATCATAACACTCTCAGCTAGCCTCCTGCTGCTTTCCTAATACTTCTGCAATACTTCTGCCTAGTAATGACGGTGACAGAGCTTATAACAGAAAGATTATTATATTCCTGGAATTCACAAGGACTGTAATCTCTGCATGCAAGAGTTCAATTTTTTTGCTAATATCTTTGTTGCATCCTCCACTGTCTGACTATAATACCAATCAGATATCTTGTAAGAACTTAGATATATTTGAAAGCATTATGTTTGTAGGAAGCTTTAGCTACAGGAACTTAAATCATTTTTAGGGAGAATATGACCTTGCATTTTCTGAGCTATTCAAACAGGTAAGTACTTGTTATGAACTAATGTCTCCAGTGATTGTGGTCACAAGTGAGCAAGTTTTGTATCAATGTTGTCAGTCATCCTAAATTCTTAAATCATAGCTTTCTATAATGCTTTTTAAACTAACACATCTTTTCTCTCTTTTGTGGTTTCTTTAGCTTTAGTGGAGCTGGCCACTACAGTTACCATGCAGGTGAAATTCAGGAAAAGTGACATAAATGCAGAAATTTCTTCACTTTGTCTTCTAAGAGTGATTGCGATTTAGACTTTTCTAGATGTAGAGAGCTATTTTTCTGGCCTTGTGTATTAGAGCTGATTAGAAAATGTGCCAGGGATTTTTCTTTATGGTCAGAAACACACAAACTGAAAAGAGAGAAAATTTTACTTCAAAACTGTTTTGATTATAAATATTCCTCCAGGCCAGTTCCCTTCCTGTTTCCTTTGATTTTTTTTTTCATTATTCCATTTGCTCCTCATTCTGATCAGACTCCTGCGAGTATGTTCCAGTTAATTCTGAAGTATCTTTTCTTCCCACAGGTCTGTTCTCTTTCAGCATCTTGATTCTTTTCCTTATAGTCTTTTAAAGCTTTTACCTTCCTATCTGTGCAGCTTTCTCCAGTGCACACAAGAAAGTAAATATAGATGCCGCCTCTGCAGCATTCTTAAAATCCCCTGGAAAGATGGTGCCCATGGGCTGAGTCCCAAACAACCCAGAAGAAAGATAAGTTAGTCCTTTAAGACTAAGGCACTGAGAAAATATTTAGAAAACAACTCACCATTTTCTTTTCCCCCCCCTGACTTTCTGTCTTTTCCTGTATTTCCCAGGTAGGGGTCTGTCCTTGTTAAAAGACCAGTTGCACCTTTTCCCTTAGTTTTTCTTGGAGACATGCTTTTGAGTAAATTACTTACTGACTTTTGTTTCCTTTTGGGGTGAAATTCCAGAATGCTTGCACTTGCAGATCTGGCATCTTGGTTACAGCTGTTCACCAGTTGTGAAGTTTTGGGTCCACTATGATTTAAAATAGGTCAGAATTTCCTCTCTATGTGTCTAGACCTCAGAGTGGTTCTCCATGGCCAGGTACACATTGATATATCAGCCAGTCCTTGTACCTTGGTTTCCCAGAAAATTTATCTGTCTGCAGTGGAGGAAGGGGAACACTGTGATCACTGAGTCAATACAACAGTGCTGAAGAACTTCTTCAAAACACATTTATTTCTAGAACACATGCTTTTTTGGTCTCTGTTTCATCTTCTCAGAGGAAAAGTTTATTGCTTCTTTAGGAAGGCCCCATTTCGGGCTTTGTGGTCTGTTTCTGCTCTGCTATTGTTATCCCTTCAGGTTTTATATCTATTCTAGATTCAGGTTTAGGAAGTCGAGTAGCTTGGCAAAGAAAAGTCTTCAAATGTGTTGATGTGGTCATTGTCAGTTAAGTACTGGTGAGTGACACTTGCTGTCCTGGGAATGCTGGGGAGCCAGTGTCCATGGAAAAACAGCAGAATGAAAAGCATTACCACAATAATCATAGAAATAGTACAGGTGTATACATATATATAACCCATTCAAAAGGTAAGAAGTAAAGCAACAAATATTGTAGTTATGGAGATACAGATTCAATTTCTTAATTTATAAACCATTTAGAATATTAGAGGTTTCTTCTTGACTTTTAAAACTTTGTTAATGAAATTTCTTTCTCCTGTAAGCTTTAATTTAAGCCACTTACTTGCAGAAAGAACTTGAATAGGAAAACTTAAACTTTATTTATTACATTCTTTAAGTTTAACTTACATGTTTCTCAGTAAGAATTTACTTCTTAATGAATGAAACTCCCAAAGGTTTCAAGACAGATTAATTTAAGTTTTGATAGTACACTTCCTTTTCCCATAGTGATTAACAGAGTATATAGCCCCCATTTGCCCTTCTCTTGCCTCCTGCTGTCCTTCCTGATGTATAAGAAAGTGAAAATTCATCAACTTCAGGCTGGACCTAACATGGTAGTTGTGAAGAGTGCTGTATAAATAAGAGGTGGATGTCCTGGATTTGGAATGCAGAGATCAGATGCTATGGTGCAAAGAATACTTGTTAATGACTATGAAACTACTTCTAATCTGTGCAACTCTTTTAGTCTTTTGTTGCAAACATTGGCTCATCAGATATACTCTTCCATTTTCTATTTTCTTCTCTGTAAACCTGATGGAAAACAAGGGTGAAGGCATGGAGGTACCTTGGGATTTCATACTTTCATTGCATGGACCAAAGCCCTGGTCCATGAAATACTTGAGGCTCTACTTTAACTAGGCAAAAGGTGTGGATGACTTGCATGCTTGATTAAAAGACTAGATTAAACACATGCGTAGATTTGCACTTTGGATGATTAACTGATTAATTAACTGATTAGCTGTAATAACCTCCTCCCCTCCCCACCCTGTTTCTCTCCAGTCCTGTATTTGCATTTTTCAGGTTTTTTTTTGTTTTACACCTGGACTGAACACACTTTGAAGAAAAGTCTGTGTAAACACAGGACTAAAACCACAGAGGACTGTGGGGTTAACAAAGTGGGGTTAAGATGCCTCTAAGCACTGTAGTAATTTGTATAATGAAGGCTGAATTACTGCTGCATAAAGACGTCCTGGAGTAAGACTCTCAAGCTCTGTCTTTATTAGTATTGTCCTTTAGTTTTACTCTTTTCTTAATTTTCCATGCCTTCAATAGGTGAAGTTATAATCTCATCTCTATGTCAAAGGGAAGTACCTGTTCTTCTGTGTCAGTGGAGAGATGAATGTGTCTTCAAAAACAATGTGCATGATTTCTTTTTCTGGAATTGTTCCTGAGAGGTGTGCAAGAACAGAATTAATGCTCCTTGAAAATCATACTCATGCAGTTACACAGAAACCAGTACATTATCTCTCTCCCCTCATCCTTGGTCCCCTCACAGACAAGAGGAGTCTCCTGAGGCAAGTCAGCGAAGACTAACATTTATACCAGCAATTGTTTTGCAAGATTGTGTACATGATTAAATATAGCTGTAATTAAACAGATGAAACGTCCCTTTTTGCTAAGGACCATGCAAAACACAAAAAAAATTTAACAAATTCACTTAATATCTAAGTAATTTCTTTGATTTTGACCTAGACTGGATGATGGTTTATAGCACCAGTTGATTTCTCACTAAAGCTTCTGTTATTGAGGTCTCTATTTCCCATGCCACTTTCAACCTTAGGCTATAATTATTTGCTCTTCAAAAAGTTTCAGAAAATGATAATCCAGTCAGTTTCCAGAGTTAAGTTGGCAGAAAAATATTCTGTAGTGCCCATAACAACCTTTTGTGTTTCAGCTGCATTAGATTAAAATTTTCTTCTCAAGGTTTGACCAGACATTTCAAATGAGTGACTGAAGGAGTACCGTGTATCTAGTACTATGATGTTAAAGAGAGTGCATCCTGCCTTTTCCTATTAGTATCTTTTATGATGACATTGTCTATGAATTTGTCCAGTCCCTCTTTGAAGCTGCTGATATTGTCTGCCTCCACAACTTGCCAGGGCAGCATGCTTTGCGGAGAATTTTGTTTTGTTTTAACAACGTGCGAAGCAGTCTCTGTTCTCTGACAGCCTCCAGCCCTTCAGTGAGCTTCAGTCTTGACTGACCTAACCTCTGAGCTTTACCTTTATCCACTTTATGTGGCCTGCAGCCCCGATTTGGTTCTTATGCTCATCTATAAGGCTTCATTTCTGATCTATCGTGCAGAGTCCCACTTTGATCATAACTGATTCCCTCTCATCATTGTGAGTTGAGGTGTGTCCCCATGCCTGCCACTTGGTCTTTACATGACATCTAGACTTCTAGTTTTGATGCTTTCTTATGTCCTCTCAGCTCTCTACATGTTGTCTTTTGTTCCATGAATATTCCTGCAGATTCTCTCAATTTCTTGCTCATCTTTACCTTTTGGGGTCTCTGTCACCATCCCAAAAGTTTTGCTCTGCCTGCTTGCAACCTTGTCGTCTCTTGTGGGCTCTATTTCATCTCTGGGTGACTATACCTGTGCTCCTGCTCTGTTAGTCTTGCAGCATGGTTAGTGCTACATTAGGCATTTGTTCTGCCAACTCCTGTTCTTCTACCTTCCTTGATAACTAGCTGTACTTCTCCGGTGCTGCTTTGTCACTATTGACTCACTCCTCAAACTACCATTTCCTCCTGCACTTTTCACTCTGTATAGTGTGTCACTGAGATATCATACTGAAGAAGTGCAATAAAACTGCCCTCTTCCTAGCTCATCTTTCCTTTATCTTTTTACAGTTGTTTTTCTTTTACTCCTCTTGAGGTCCTAACACCCAAGGTTCATGTATTGAAGAATTTTTCTCCAGAATACATTTTCTTATGCAGCCACACAGCTGAAATCTTTATCTAGGCCATCATCTCCTTACCACTTACTTACAGCAATAAGCTTTTCTCTGGCCTTGAGAAATACTCTTTGTAGCAGTGCAGAATGCACAAAGATCAGTTTTGACCAGCTTTTCTCTCTTCATCTGTGTGAGGTGTTTCTCTATAATGTCAGTCATACATGCATTATCCTCACTTCCAAAGCATCTATGTTCCCTTGTTTATCTTGTTTATTACCTGGTATTGAGAAATCGAAGCCTGCTTCTGAACCGGCCTTCTTAGAAGTTCTATTAATTGATGAGATGAGATTAATGAGTGGTTCTGCTGTTGGTATGAAGTGTAGGTTGCTTCAGGATGGAGGAGCTGGCTGCTTCAAGCTATTTTCCTTTTATTTGGTATAATAGTAAGACATGGTCTCAAAATGGTACACAGTAAACAGCAGTTTGCCTACTGCTTAAAAACCAGAAGTAAGTGGGGAATCCAGACAAGCTAATTTTTAGAGTTCTTCAGAAAAATTGTTATAAAGTCAGAGAAGTACAGAGGCCTTGTAATTAATAGAAATTAACTTTTAACAAGATTATTCATCTAGAAGTAGTTCTAATGCTTTTCAGTCTGCAAAAACATGTGAGACTGGTACAGTGCTCCTGTTCTGCTTTGAGTGAAGAAGGGACAGGGGAGAAAAGAGACCAGTCTCTATTTTCAGAATAACCAGTCATCCAGGAAGAGCCAGACTGAACTCCCCTGCCTAAGAAACAGACATGCTTGTTGGAGACCCTGGAGGAGATACCTGGGAGCACCCAGGCTGTGGCAGCTCTGGGATTCACAGAATCATAGAATCATTTAGATTAGAAAAGACCTTTAAGGTCATCGAGTCCAACTGTAAACCTAACACTGCCAAGTCTACCACTAAACCATGTCCCTAAGTACCACTTCTACACATCTTTTAAATCCCTCCAAGGATGATGACTCAACCAATTCCCTGGGCAGCCTGTTCCAATGCTTGGCAACCCTTTTGGTGAAGAAGTTTTTCCTAATATCTAATCTAAACCTCCCACGGTGCAACTTGAGGCATTTTCCTCTTGTCCTATCACTTGTTACTTAGGGAAAAGAGACCGAACTCACCTCACTACAGAATCACAAAATCACAGAATAGTAGGGATTGGAAGGGACCTCTGGAGATCATCTTGTCCAACCCTCCTCATTGAGCAGGTACACCTCGAGCAGGGTGCACAGAACTGCATCCAAGTAGGTTTTGAATGTCTCCAGGGAAGGAGACTCCACAACCTCTCTGGGCAGCCTGTTCCACTGCTCTGTCACACTCACAGTAAAGAAGTCTTTTCTCATGTTCAGGTGGAACTTCCTGTGTTCCAACTTATGCCCATTGCCCCTTGTCCTTTTGCTGAGCACCACTGAAAATAGTCTGGCCCCATCCTCTTGACACCCACCCTTTAGGTTATTTATAAGTATTGATAAGATCTGCCCCTCAGTCTCCTCTTCTCCAGGGTGAACAAACCCAGGTCTCTCAGCCTTTCCTTGTAAGGGAGATGTTCCAGTCCCCTGATCATCTTTGTGGCCCTCCACTGGACTCTCTCCAGTAATTCCCTGTCCTTCTTGAACTGGGGAGCCCAGAACTGGACACAGTACTCTAAATGTGGCCTCACTAGGGTGGAGTAGAGGGGGAAGATAACCTCCCTCGACCTGTTAGCCCCTCCCTTTTTTATGCACCCCAGGATACCATTGGCCTTCTTGGCCACAAGGGCACATTGCTGGCTCATGATGAACCTGTTGCCCACCAGCACTCCCAGGTCCTTCTCAGCAGAGCCACTCCCAGCAGGCCAACCCCCAACCTGTACTAGTGCATGCAGTTGTTCCTGTGCAGATGCAGGATCTTACACTTGCTGTTGTTGAATTTCATGAGGTTTCCCTTGGCCCGGCTCTCCATCCTGTCCAGGACTCCCTGGATGGTAGCACAGCCTCCCGGCATATCAGCCACTCCTCCCAGCTTGGTATCATCAGCAAACTTGCTGAGGGTACACTCTGTCCCTTCATCCAGGTCATTGATGAATATATTGAACAGGACTGGACCCAGCACAGACCCCTGGGGAATACTGCTAGTTACGGGCCTCCAACCAGACTCTGACCCATTGATTACGACCCTCTGAGCTCTGCTGTTCAGCCAGTTCTCAATCCACCGCACTGTCAACTCATCTAACCCACATTTCCTTATCTTGTCCATGAGGATGTTATGGGAGACAGGATCGAACACCTTGCTGAAGTCAAGATAAACAACATCCACTGGTCTCCCTTCATCGACCCAGCCAGTCACACCATCACAGGAGGCTTATCAGGTTGGTCAAGCATGATGTCCCCTTGGTGAATCCATGTTGACTACTTCTGATAACCTTCTTTTCCTCTACATGCCTGGAGATGACCTCCAGGATGAACTGCTCCACCACCTTTCTGGGGATGGAGGTGAGGCTGACTGGCCTATAGTTTCCTGGGTCCTCCTTCTTGCCCTTTTTGAAGATTAGAGTGACATTTGCTTTCCTCCAGTCCTTAGGCACCCCCTTTCATGTAGCCATAGAGAGCAATAAGGTCTCCCTTCAGCCTCCTTTTCTCCAGGCTAAACAACCCTAGTTCCCTCAGCTGCTCCTCATAAGACTTGTCCAGACCCTTCACCACCTTTGTTGCCCTTCTCTGGACACGCTCCACCACCTCAATGTCTTTCTTGTACTGAAGGGCCCAAAACTGAACACAATATTCGAGGTGCGGCCTCAACAGTGCTGAGTACAGTGGGAGATTAAACTCATGCTCCACAGTTTTAATCAGAAATTGTCACACGGGTTTTACATATTCCTCGACAGAGAATTTAACAGATAGAAAATGTTCTTCTGAAAACCATTAGGTTTGACGAGAAATTCTTCCCTGATTCTTCATATAAAATTGATTGTTGGCATGTTTTCTAGTCAGTGTGCCAATTATTAGCACTCTCTTCTAAAATATAGCAAGTTGCTGGGCAGTCTGTGCCACAGTTTTTTTTTGCCTAATTTTATAAGCAATGTATTTTCCTATTTTACACTTGTTTTAGCATCTTCACATAATTTGTTTTGTCTTCAGAGTGATGGTAGAGACATTGGTTCAGTCTTCAGTTCTTTCAACTTAACATGTTTTCCTGTGTTGGATAGAGATTAATTGACTCAGCAATGCTTATATATGTATACATAAGTGTGTAAATATATTCATATTTTGTATAAAAGTGCAGGAAGCGATAGGCTGTTCATGAGAGAAAGATATTTTCAAAATCATTTGCATAATGTAATTATACATAATGCAAGACAAATTACCAATATAAAACATCAGAAGGTAGTGAGTGCAGCTTTTTAAAGACAGACTCTGTAAGGTGGGTGCTTTTAGAAAAGAAAGAATCTAATCTTGTTGTAATTATTGAGAATAATGACCTGTATTATATGAATGGCCTTTAACTTCTGACAGGGAGGAGTATTTTTCCTAACCAGATTAATAAATAGTTTTGAGATTTAGATTCTTATATTTTAAAGAGGTTCTAAATGATAACGAATATACTATTAGCTGAGAGAAGGTGTAAGGGTTAATGGTTAAGAAAAACATTAATATTAAATGTTATGCCTGATCTAATTACTCTTATTTTAACCATAACTTCTGAACAATGAAAAAAGGTTTTTCTAACTAGTAGTAATTTCTAGCAATAGTCCTAGTTACAACTTTCTCTTTCAGTAAAAAAGAAATTATAAATAAAAACAAACAATCCCAGACAAACTAAATTCACAGTCCAGTCTTGAGTTTAAATAAAAATTGAAATATTATGTTTCTTCCCGTTTCTTGCATAAACATCTCCATGTACAGTGTGTGAACTGCCATTACTGTGGAATACGAACATGCATACCCAATATACTTTTTGCCCTTTTGAAATAAATCAGCTTCAATTCTCAACACTTGACTAATCTTTTCTTCAGTCTTTTTCTTGGTCTTGAGGAACTGATAACCATAGATCTCCATAATGACTGTAAAATTTCAGAAGTAATGGCAGCAGCTATATTAAAATTGCTTGCATACTTTGTTATAATGCTACTATTTTCTCTCAAAGCTTTATTGTGTAATTTTCTATTATTCTTTAAAGTCCACTTTGATACAGCCTGGAGCAGGATTGTGACAGTCCATTTTTAAACACCAGCTGGCATAATATGTCATTCTGTTACTTCCCCTTGCACATAAGTGTTAAATAAGAACAGAAATATTACTTGTTTACTGAATATGTCTCTTCTCAAGCAGTCTTAGTCTTTCACTGAAAAGCAACTTCTATCCATGCCTGCTATCATAAAAGGAAAAAAAATTTCTATTAAAAGATGATTATTAGTCTAGTTGCATGGCTTAATTTAATGACTTCTCTATATGATCATGGTCTCTCTGTTTTGGGTTTTGGGGTTGGTTTGTTGTTTTTTTTATGCTGTCTTACATAAATGGGAATAATATCTTGAAAGATGTAATGTGTTTTTTATAAAGTTCACCTTGCGCATTTTAAGATTCCCATTTTCTGGCATGAAATAACAAACTAAATGCATTCAGACGGCCATGGGAAGACAGGTGAAAAGCCAAGAAGTTTAGATCAGTTATGACTAATGAGAAACTTAAAATGTAAACGACTTGAAGTACGACATACCTTCTGTTTCATTTTCATATCATGCCTAGCAGGATAGTCTCTCCAAAGAGAATTGTCAGTGGCTACTCCAGCTGAAATAACCTAATATTGTAAAAGTAGCCATATGCTCCAACACCTCCACATAGAGATTTGTAGTATCTTAATTGTGAATGTAAACTGCAGTCCACTTGGCACAAGTATAAGGGGTGTGGACAGTCAGGCCAGGCCTTTGCCAAGGATAGGGTGGGCTAGCCAGGAGCACTATGCTCTTTTGTGTAGTGGAGGAGGGAAGAATGGATTTGAAGCCAGTTGTGACAACCTATGGATTCTCTACTATGGTGGCTTTCTGTTCAGACAAGAAATATAGCAATAACTTGGGGGTGAAATTCAATGTCATTGTAAAATTGTTGCTTGTGATGACTCGGTTGTGTGAAAGGTTTTAAAGTTATTAAATACTTTTTGTGTGTTCACACAAGTAATGTGTATGGTAATTTGTTATGTAACACTGGCTGCTGCTGCAGCTACAACTAAAGGTTTTTCAAGCATACAGAACCATAATTATACTTGAATACCTTTAGAGAAATAAACCAGATACTTTTAGAAAGAAGCAGTCAGAGTGCATACTGTGAAGAGGGTTTCTTTTCATTTCTCTTGGGAGGCATTATGCATAGCAGTATGTTCTTACTACTGCTGATTTAGAATATCTCATCACTGCTTTACTGGTGGTTTTGTGATTCTCACAGCAGGTATCCAGTGCTACACAGGTCTAAACATTATGAATGGAAACCAGCTTGTACAGCAGGTGACACCAAATTTCTTTTTGAGTAGGGATATTAAGCATATTTTTTCTGAAAATCCTTTGGTCTGTTATTTGACTTTCACAAGGTTGTATCCCTCCTCAGCTTTTCCTTGATTTTGAAAGAGTAAATGTACTTCAAGTAGTTCCTTAGAAATAAGCTTACATTTTTTAAGAAAGCCACTGGTGTTGTTGTATGGCCTGCAGATTTATCTGAGACCATTTATCTGACCATATTCTTGAATTTTGGACAGCAAACATGATATGGACTCTGATTCTGTCTAGAAGCTCATCATATACAATAGAAAATGGGGCATAAGTTGAAACAAGTTGGGTTGAATCTGGATCCTAAGGTGCTTCAGATTAATATAACCCAAATTCTTATTGTATTACCAAGTTCCGCAGCAAGAGTTCTCCTACAAGTTAAAGCAAGAACTCAGAAGATTTAAGTTTAGATTTCCTCTCTATTCCCTACATAAAACTGCTCTTTCAAGGTTTGTTTTCATTTATTTGGGTTTTTAATGTGTGTTTTCTAGGTATTTGACTAGATAAGAATTCTGCGTTCATTAGTTTATTATGGTTTATGTATGCAAAGCGTTGACCAGTTACGTATGCTTTTGCGATTAGCACAACAGGTGTCTTGAACAGTGTGAATAACTGACATATTTTTGATATCCTGGAAGTTCCAAAAGCTTGGGAGAAGAAGGAGAAAAATATTTCTGGCTTTTGACATGTTGCATTTCAAAAGTAATATTGAAGTGCATTTCAGAAAGAGTTTTAATCAATTACTGCTTTGAATTTTTGTTTCCTCAAAGCTGACTGATCTGGTGCAATTGATATAAATGCACGAAGTATTTTATTGAACATGATTCTAATATTTTTACCACAGATGTTTGGCTGAAAACTCAGCCCTAATTTTGTCCTACCTGTACTGGTCATTACCTGCTGAAAATTAGTAGACCTTCTGGTGGAACAGCTGGATACCTTGCTCTGGGTCTGTTTAAAGAAGTTGATTAGGTTACCAGAAATTTCTAAGGTAGCAGGAACAGATACATAATTTGAGAGTTTATCATTACCAGTACTAAAAGCTACAGTTCTGTAAATTAGTTTTAAAGGGTATTGGAGGGATATGTGTACATAGACACATTACTGGAGGAGATTAAGGTGCTGGGAGGCTCAGGTATTATTCATGACCATATTCCAAGCATTGTCTATTGTTCAGTCATTGCTATTGCTAGTTACTGTGCTATAATGGAAAACTGCTGACATAAAAACTTATTCAAATAATTCCTTGCTGAGAACACCACTTTTTATGGGGTTTACCACATCACAATGTCTATGAGACAGAACAAATTTCCAGAAGGCAAACATCCAATTAAGAAAAACGTCTGCTCTCAGTAAGTGTTTCTATTTTCTCCTCTGAGAAAGCTGCAACATTTTCTGGACATGGCCTGTAAAGAAAATGTTTGGACACTTATGAGGCTTCTCTTTTTAATGATATTCTACACTGAAGGGATTTGTAGGCTGAAGAACATTCCAGTAGGAGGCTGTATTGGAGGTTATTAGGAATACAGCTGCACTCTGTTTGCATTTCCCCCTTTTAAGCCTTGCCTATTTACTTGTGGATCTATTCTAAGCTATGAAAAGCAACCTGCATAATACAAAGAGAAATCAAACTTTTCCTTCAGCCTGTAGGCATCTGTGAAATAATAAGTGGTTCAAAAACTGCTGGTCATAGGAGTAGAAGAGTGGGGATTACATATTTATGATAGAGGGTCCCAAGCAGACGCACTGGAAGCCAGGGGAGTGCATGATGACCACTTAGGACCTCCTGTGACCATCTCCTGAGGATGGATGTTGTGAGGGGTTTCCCAGTCCATCAAGGACTAATCAAAACAATACAGAGCTTGTAATGTTTTAGTTCCACATGAGGGGTAAACATTTGTCCCCAGTGTAACCCTCTCTTAATCGCAACGGTTTTTCAAGGTGTCTTCTCTTGAGGGAAAGGGTGGTATTCCTATTGTGGTGGGAACTGCTGCTTGAGCTCCTCATGTTCTACAAAATTGTCAATGACTTAATTAATCAGAGATTAGGTTTGTGGGACAAAAGTTGTCTTCTTGCTGCAAATATCTCACTGGCTATCTGGTCAATGATTAGGATTTCATTATCCTACTGCTAGTGTTTGGAGTAAAATTTGCAGAGACTTCTGAATTATGGTTGTTGGCTACATGCTAAAAAGCTGGGTGAGCTCACCAGTGGTTACTCTGATGGACAACTGCTTTGTTTAGATTTCTGTTTTTGTCGGTATGGTAAGTATCCTTGGCAGTTATCAAGTAGAATTTTGTAGTTTTGAAATATAGCAATGTTTTTCAAATAAATGATTTTATTGATGTAATTGTTCCCTGCCTGTGTAACATGTTTGCTTATAAATAATTTTTCCTGGAAGTATCAGTTATGTTAAGAGTTTACCATATACTTCTAGTTTTCTTTTATATGGGTGGTGACTAAGGTTGAAGAAATTTGCAAAGCATTAATTCTTTTTATTATTTTCTGTTTTATAACTATGGGAGTTCTTAAATTTATGTAAGGGATGCCCAAATTCTAGGTGAGAGCCTAACACTTTGTTGACATAAATGCATGCATGAATAAATATCCTACCTGGGGATCAGATCTTACTACTTCTAGACATGGTGAATAATATTTTACTTAGTAAAAGGGACACTCTATTCAGATAGCTTGTTGAGTAGGAGGTCATTTAGCTGAGAAAGGTTATGTGGGTTCATTTCATTAATCTGTGTGTTCATTATGAGTGTGTTTGTCTTGCTTCATGGTACATTTGGCTATGCATTAAACATAGGTTTGATGAATTGATAAGTTGTCCTTGTTTTGCTGCTCTTTAAAAATGTAGTTAGCTAATTGGAGCACTGAATAAATATTTATATTACTACTGTGACAGAGTTCAGGCTTCAGCCTGGTTTTCATTCGAGGTGCTAAGCAGATTACTACAGTCGTCTGTGTTATATCTTGTACTTATGACTAATGAAAAGGAGTTTGGTAGGGGAAAGATGACATGGCAATTGGCAGTAAAAATTGTACCCTAGTTCAGCTGTGAAGCTGAAGCTTGTTGAGGTGCATGGGGCCTTCCATGGCTGTTATCAGATCCAGAGTGTTAATACATATGTGCTAAGTAAATTTACCACAACCTGCCACTTAGTGGGTGCAAAATAGCAATTTTCTGTGTGTATTCTGGCCTGTGAGGGAAGCAGAAAAGGGATTGGTATAATAAGGTGGGGGCCTAGCAGTATATGTGCTCTCACTTATTAAGTTTGTTCACTGGGACAGTACAGAAGAAAATGTGAAGGTTCTTGCCTGCATTTCCCCAAAAATTACAAGTGTAGTGTAATATTATTGTGAGCCAGTATAGATTGTTCAGATGGGATTTCCTGTGGATGGATATAAATATCACTAATTCTGAACTGAAGCATTGATGTGCGATATTTTGAACAAAGATTGGGTCTGTTTTGTTATGAAGTAAAACTCTATTAACTGTGTTGTATACAGATTTTTTCTACTTTTGCTAATGTATCCACTCTTCTTTTGATTTCCTAGGGAAAACTGCTTTTCCAAGTGCTCCCTAGCCCCAGCTTTGTCCTAAAGTGGTGCTGCCCTTCAGATGTGCACCTCTCAGAGGTACAAGGCTCACTGACTGGGGTAGAGTGTGTCTTGTGATCTTCTGAACTCTGCTTTATTAGCCACCTGATACATCATTTCTCTGAAAAAATCCTCCCTCCTGCTTCTGGGAGAATACCTTGAGTTCCAGAGATCAATACAGAACAGGCCACAAATTGAGATAATTACGTATACAATGATACAACTTTTTGAATATGTGTTTCTAATGATTTAAGCTTTTGACATATTTTTGGTAAGTACTTCCGTAACTCTCTGAAGAAAAGTTCATTATTATAGTGGGTTTGATAGGAAACCCACAGGGAAATTGTGTTTTAGCCATTAAAAGAAGTGATACATCAGACCTAACCAGAATTAAAATGACCCCAATGTTGTTTATTGGAGTCTAGTTTCTTATTTATATCCACTCACTAAAGGAACACAAATGATTTGCAAGCTTTTCACTTCAGTGTAGCACTCCTTATAACAGCCACAGAATTGAAAACTTTGTGTCTTCTGCTTGCAAAGGTCTGGTATCTGCCCTGGGCCAGCTGATATACACTGTTAACACAGGTATGCATAGATATAAAGCAACTGATTACAAGAGCTACATCTATTGATGGAACAGAGTCTGCACTCCAATAGATTGACAATTGATTGGCAGATTATAAAACTGAAGGCTCTGAAAGAAATTCCCTGTCTTCTTTCCATGTCCATGTACTTCGACGTTAATAAGAATTTAATGCATCTTTGAATACTGCAGAATAAGAATCATGTTCATTTAGTTCTCCACAAATAAATTTGTATCAAGTCGAGCTATACTTTTGTGTCCTTCCAGCATTTGTGATGGTTCTCTGGTGATGAAGGTGCTATTTACAGCAAAATATAGGTTCTTGCTTTAATAAGATTTATTCTGTATTTCCATTTGTAATGAATGTCCTGACTACTGAAGCATTTTATGGAAGCTCACATATTTCATATAAGTAGCTGTATGCTGTAATAAAGAAATAACTTTTCATGCTTGTTGGATGTATAAAGATATGGAATAAATATCAGTCTACAAGAGCATAGTAAATACATGTTACTGAGTCAACGGCCTGCATTTGGAAGAGAATCCTTTTGTAAGGAAAAGACAATCCTCTCCTATTGTTCTGTGGTCTATAGGCTGCATGATGGCTTTGTGGAGTATTTTGAAATATGTAAAAAAACCTGTTTTCCAGTTTCACTGAGACATCAGTTCTCAATCATTGATTGAACTGTAAAATTGGTAAAGTTTAGGGATATTGAAAAATTTGCTTGGACTGATCAATTTCTTTCCCTACAAATGAAATACAGGTTTTCCCTGAGCTTAATTAACAACAGTTGCAGATGTAAGGTCGTGGTTTTACTCTGAAGTTTGATATTTCAAGAAAATAAGTGAAAGGACATCTTCTGCTGGTAATATACAATCAATACATCAGGCTGCAATAGCACCAACATTCTTATTTTGTTTTGAGATGAACTACTGTGGCTCTTGCCTAAAGTTGTTTCAGATTTGTATTGATTAAAATGATTTGGAGGAAGGTTATCAACTGCTGGCATAGTCCATGGTGCTTCCTTAAGTTTGGCAGTAGTATTGCAACAACAGTCCTTGCTGCCCCTTGCTGCACCTCTTGTAATGTGAATTTTGTTCTCGGAGATGCTGTTTTGCATGGCTGAAATTTTTAGGCTTAAACTGGAGAAGAATCAGGATCTAGCAAAATTCAGAAGGAGTTAGAGGAAGAACCAGAGGTGTCTGAACAAAGGAAAATCTTGAAGTATGACTTATTTGTAAGTGGGAAAAATGCTTTGTTACTGCTGTGGTGTAAAACTGAACATAAAATGACATGAAGGATGGGTGCATGGCCAGCAATCAAGTGTTCTTCATTCGGTGGCAGGGCAAGAGAGACCTTTTGCTTGTAGTTGTACATTTGCTTTGTTATTCACTGGTATTTATTTTTTGTATATTTCTACAAAAAGAACATTTTGTATGTTCTTTTCTGAACAGTTTTCTGAAAGTGAAGTTAATTAGAAATTTTGTTTCTCTTATCAAACTGGGCTTGTGTTCACCATGTGGGCAGTCAAGCAGAAGCATGGTCCGAAGAAATTTGTTTTGTTTGCTCCAGGCATATATGCCCAGAATTTGAATAGTTATTTTGTAAAGCATGTGTGCATTTCAAAAAAGAACCTATAGGTCTCTCACGGTCTAGAAGCAACTGTCAGAGTCATACCGCAGGGCAGAAACTGTAGCAAAAAGGTCAGTGATCACTGATGCTTCTTACGGGGCAACTAGAAGAGGATGAACACAAGAACACTCATTGAAATTGTACTGAGGTAAATGCATAGATTAGCTGTAACATAAAAGACAAAAGCACAGTTATCAAAATTTCAGACCTTTTCATGGCAGTGTCAACAAGAAACAGAACTGATCCAATGATAGACTGAAATTAAACTAATATAATTTGACGCAGTGCTGGTAAGTGATGCATTAGGAGAAAATGGCTTACTAAGCGCATTAAAAGCTAAGTGACAAAACCACCTTGTTATTCTTCTGCACATTTATAAAAACAGTGTAAATGAGTGATTTATAAATAATGCTCTATATTCTTGTCACATCATAAGATATCGCACAGCACACAAAAATCATGCTTAATTAAATTTTGAAAGTTAAAAGCTTGCTTCATTTTAGAGTATATTTTTAATGGCAAAAAAGTGTGAGGACAAAAATGTAAAAATACATCCATAATTGCCATAGCAGTGTGCTGAACAGAGCAGAGCTATTGCTGTAAATTAGACATATTTTACAAGTGGAGAAAATACTTTTTTAATTTCACAAAATATAGTGCAAACAGCAGTGGGTTCAGTTTCTTTTTTGCTCACCAAGACTTTCCACAGCTTTGATAACACAGTCGCTTGGACAGGAGGTAGAGGAGGAAGCAGACTTGCTAATTTGTTGATGTTTTCATTGCAATTAGTTAAATCTTCCAAGTTTGGTCCATTTGCTAACATTTTTTTTGCATCTGTGTGTACATCTCTAATATAGCAAACTTACATGTCAAAATTCCATTTAGCATAGACCAATTTTTCCCAAATGAACATAGCACTCGGAATGTGAACAGCTGAAGGCTGCACATGCAAACAGTTTTGTGCACAGTCTGACACTGTCTTGCGGTAAGTCTTGCAGTGGGTGACAGAATATAAACTCATGTTTTATTAATATATATACACATATATATATAAACTTATATATATGTATATACAAACTCCTGTTTATATTCTTGAATATAAACCTCATTTATATTCAAACTCTGTTATATTCAAGCCAACTCATGAGAAATATAATTTTAGATTTCTTTACAAATTCAAAACCAATGCCAGTTTTGCTACAGGTTTCCTGTAATTTAGAAACTCATAGAAATGTACCACAGTTCATTTTTTATTTATATCTGTGCTCTTATATCCAAAATCCAAGTAATTGATGATTCAAATTTTCTCATTTGAAGGAGAGATCTGAGTTTGATTAGCTTAACTTTTTTTTGAGGTATTTCAATATTAGCTAAAATTCATTGGAAAATGCAGCAGTCCAAACACTGGATGAAACACAGGAGAAACCTGTTGTTAGTATTACTAATAATTTGCGAGAAAGTATGTGCCCCAGTCCTACAAAATAACAGTACTGTCATGATCTTGTACCTTAAATCGCTTTCATTCCTCAGACAGAGATGGAGATCTAGTGAAGGGCAAGTTGAATCCTAAATCTGGTTAATTTTCCAGAAGCTTTCCAGAAATATTGAAATGCTAATCTCATAATTCTTAGTAATTTTTACAATTTTAACACATTGGAATAACGTGATAACAGAAATGAGTTACAGAAAAGGTAGACAACAATATGTATCCTGCTGCCTTTCATTGAAAATATGCAAGAGTCAAGGGAAGGATACATAGCACTGCTTGAGTTAACTTCACAGATGGCCTTGTACATGGAAGTTATGTGCAGTGGATAGGATAGGAAGTTATTTGTGATTTGGTTTTAAAAATGACCAGATTGCTTACTTTAGCAGGAACTCTTACTCTGCACTGAAGTGAAAATTCTTCAAAAAGCACCCCCAGGAGTTCATGCACAGAGATGTGTATACAAATGCCATCTACATAGTTCATGAGAGGCTACAAAATTTCCTTCCTTACACTTTCCAAAAATGGATGCTGTTTCAGCATCATTTTTGTGCTCCTACCCAGTCAAGACCAAATAGCAGCAGTGAATGAATGATTGCTTGAATTTACAGTCCTGAGACTGTAAATTCACAGTTTGGGACTCATAGGGGTGACAGGCATTAAAATGGAAATGATTACTTTTTATGACTAAGAATGTTTTGTTATAAAAATATAGTGTGGCAACTAACTTGCAGCTGTCCAGGTTCTCAGAGTGAACCTATCTGTCAGTAAGGTACTTAGAAACAATATCAGATGGTACATTAATTTACATCTTCATCCTTTGCTGTTTCTCTTTATAGGTTAAAATTTAAAAGACTTATAAGTGAAAAAAAGGGCAGGAAGAAGAGAGAGGTTTTTGATAGTCTGGAACAAGGCAAATGAAAACAGAAAGCATAAGCAACCTCTTTTAAAGGTTTGTTTGGTGTCTTACTAATTATGCCAGGATCTTCTGATCAGAGTTCTTAAATAGCCACTGAATTAATTATTATTTAAATTTCAGTAGCACAGGAGATGTATAGATGCTGTATCTTGTTTTCAGGGTGTTCAGGACCCTTTGTGCAGAGAAAATATTGATGTCAGGAATGTAGAATTTAGCCCATTGTTTTTACTGTGATTTCAATGTGCATTTTATTTTAGCAATGAAAGTAGTAAGCTCAAATGTTCAACTGTGCAGACTGTGCATACCGTGGTGAGCTACTGAGTTTTTTCTGTTCTATTTTTGTTCTAAGCAGATCAGTACATTCCTATTTATTTCTATTTTAGAAGTCACCTGTTAATTTGAATACCTTTTTTGGACAATGACCCATTTGGTTGGTTTGCTTGTGAAGCAGGAACAGAAAATTGCAATTACTTTTATCAGCCAATTCAGTTCTTCGTCCTTGATTTGCAGCAATAGGTGTGAATCAGTCATGCAGCATCTTCTGTAAGGTTATTGATATGCTGCAGCTGCAAAACTCCTTGAGGCAGATGTATGGAGATGGAGCTCAAAAGACCAAAGGATGAAATCATCATGAGAGAAGAGAGGTGGGAAATGAATGCTGGTCAGAGTGAAAACCTACATTAAGAGATAGTACTCCAACACCAGGGCAAAATAAATCTAAGATCCTGAATATTATTTGTGGATTAAATATTGGGAATAATACATTAGAAACATAAATGAGGCTTTGGATGGTTATTGGAACAGTTGTGTGCATATGTAATTCTGCATGCATTTAAGTGAATCTGCCCAGTGCAAAGTCTGGGATAGTCTGTCCCAGAGCTGTCTGAGAGAGGACAGTGCCTGCAAAAACCCATCTGCTGTGCAGTTCCTTTGTTGCATCCACTCTGTGCTCCAGGCACATGAGACATATCCTGACACCTCTTACAGGAGATTTGTCTGGACATTTCAGTTGTTCTCAGGGAGTTGTAGGAAGAGGAAATTACCTGTGTGTGTTTGGGGATTGTAGGTTGTGCTGCTGTCTGTGATGGTATGGCAGGTGCTTTGGACCCACCTATACCACTTGCCTGCATGCTGGGCAATGGGGCCAAGTAGGTGGAGGAGAGCTCTGCCTTTCCCTCCCAGTGAGGGACCATGGTATGGATGGTCCTGTTCAGACACAGACGAGCAGCAATGCCTAGCACCACTGTTCTGGTTTGTGGCCTAAGGCCCATTTACAACCTGCTCTTTCATTTCATACATATGAGATATTTTTTTAATATAATCCTATTAACATATTATGTAAAGGTAATGCATTGGTATGTATGTTTCAATATTGGATGCTTGGCTTGTAAACATGCTGGAAGGTGGAAGAACAAATATGATTCATTGTGCAGATAATACAGTTTAATGCAACTCTGGATGGAAAGACAAAGCCAAATGGCCTTCAGCCGTATTGATGGTACCAGAACTTCACTGCTATTCTGATTGCAACATGGTGTTGCTGCTCACTGAAGTTCTACTCTATTGGTCACGTTTTGCATCTTCTAAAAATAAGCAGCCCTCAAAATCAATTAGCAGAAGTAGAATCTTTTAAAATCATCTGAACAAGGAAAGTCAATGGCAGTAGAAAACACACACAAATTCTAATCTACAAAATGCTGTTATGTCAAATATCTGTCAGTTAGAATGAATATAGGGACTATATGCTTTGTTGAGACAAAACACAGACAAGGGTATAAGGTCTATTTCTTATTATAAAACTTCTTGAAGAGTGACAAGAAAATTGCTTAAAAAAGAATGGATGCTGGTCATTAATAGTCCATTTCATATAAACCTCAGTATCTTAAATAAGACATATGAGATATTTGATTAGTATAAATATATATTCTACAGGCTTCCTGAGTTATCATTATAACAATGATGTGATTCTTTATTAAATTTTGTAATGTGATTCAGCTTCTTCTACTCTCTATTCAATTGTATATATACAATACAATATTTCATGAAGGTTCTAGACAAGTTACTGAGAATTATTCTTTAGTTTATATTTATAGAATGCCCAAAGCTTGTAAGGCAGAACGTTTGAGCTTCTGCATTTCGAGTTTAGCCACTGCTCATCTTTCACCTTGCTAGGAAATGGGTAGTGGGACTAGCTCTGAGTCCCACCGGGAACCAGGGAACCTAAATATCACTGCTAATGTTGTATATTATTAGGATATCAAGCCAAAGTTACAAATGTCAAGAAAATATACCGAGAAGGAAAACTGGCTCTGTTATAAAATCAAACCGAGAAGTGATGTGTAAGTTATGCTTAGTTAAATCATCCAGGGACTTGTTAACACCAGGAAACTGACTAATACAGTATATCAGATGACAATGATATTCAGGGTAGTTCCAAACAAGGATATTAATTCCTGGCTATGCAGTTTTTCAGTTTTAGTAAGGGTCACATACAGATCCTGTGTCTGAATCATTGTCTCACTAGTTACCCTAGAATGGCTATGCCAATCATTTTTCCTGTGCTGACAAATTCGTTAGGGTTGGTGACTCTCACAGCTGCTTCTAGCTCATCAGAGTGCTAGTTCTACCAGTCTGCAAGTCTAAGGCATTACAGCAAAAGAATGTTTGTGTTTTAGTCCCCTTTTCTCATGATAGACCCTTTTTTGTCTCTTCAAGCACCTATTTTTTCATAAATCTTAACTCTTTGAGTCAGCTGTTGTCTTTTCCATATTTTTCCCCTCAAATACAGTACTGGTAACACAAAGACTGTCTAGAGGAGAAAAGCAGGTGAAGAGAAAGCATGTTCACTTGAGTGAATCTCAAGGACATTTCTTTTAAGAGTATTTAAGTTGTTGCAGATCAAACTTATCTAACACTTTCAATGTTTGGGGTTTTTTTGTGAATTCGAGAAACTTTAAAGAAGTCTATATGGGTATAACAAGGCTATTGAGAAGACCACAAGAAAGAGTAGAGCACTCAGTCCAAAACTCTCCTGGCACTAGTACTTATCAGTGTTCTTCAACTTACAGGTCACCAAAATCTTTTTGATGAAACTGCAAATTCTTCATATAGCAAACTCCAGTCTGTGAATAATCATCTTGATTCTCATGGCTTTCTTCTATACACCCTCCAAAAGTAGTCCTAGTGACTTTCCCTGACCGTAGTGTCAGAGCTGAACGTATCAGCAGCCTCTCCCCGCTACTGGAGGTTCATCTACCTGGGAAGGGAGCCAGTACCAACAAGGCAACTGTGCAGCTGTGAGAAGCCCTGGCCAGGGATCTCTCCTTCCCTTCTCTTGGGGTCTGCTTTTGAGCTGAGCTCTTGCCCTTGGTCTCTGCCTGAGCTACGTTACAGGGATGCTGTGTGTAATCCCATACTGCCTTGACTCTGACTTGCTGACTTGGCTCTGTGAATTGACCTTGGACCTGCTTCATTGCCAGGGCTAGTGTGGCAGACACAGGTCCCTTGGCCACCTGGCTCACTCTCCCAGCAGCACATTGCCCTCCTCATTCAGATGTGGTGGACCTGTGCCCTTGTCAGTGGGTCACTGTCTCTGCCATCCTTGTGATGCTCAGTCCTGGTTCACCTGCCCTTGCAGAGTAGCCTGCCCTTGCTGCTTCCTGACATGTGCGTAGAAATCTGCCAACAACAGCAAATTAGTCTAAAGCAGTGAACATCATCTAGGAGAAGTAGAAGTGCTTATTAATGCATTCTGCCCAAGGATGCAGTCAGGAAAACCAAAAGGGCAGAAGAATGAGATACATTTTATTATTTTTCTGACAGTTCTCTGTTAGCACCTGGCAAGTAAAGCATGTGTATATTGAAAGATTTTAATTTAATTTCCGATATTTTCTGTCATGTAGGGTTTTTTTGCCTCTGGAAAGATGATTTGGAGACCCAGCTATTATATAAAAAGATAAAGTGAAGTTCTTGTTTGGGCTTTTTCTTTAAATATTACATTTTTCCTCAGCTGAAGCTTCTAGAAGGTAGAGAAGAACCATTATATGTGGAATATGCAGACTGAAATGTCATTCTTCATTTGAATTCAATCTTCGACATTTCCCTTTGAAAGAGACTGTGCTTGGATATTAACACATGTTGGCAGAGGTCTGCAGTAATTAATATGTACAAGAGAAGTTGCTAACAAAACAAAAAAGGGAATAGCTTGCAAATATTAAGCTCAAAAGGGTCTTTGATGTAACCATTGATGACAACACCTGCTTACAGACAGGAAAAGTGCATAAACACCATTGAAGGAAAGAGTGGGACTAGATTTGTCTTAACTTCTTAATTAAAATGCTCTTAAAATGTAAGGAGACTTGAATTCTACCCATGCTAAATTTTGAGCTTAGTAATCAGAATTGATGCCTACAGATATTAAGCCTGAGGGCAAAGGAAATTTTTTTTTTTCCTAAGATTCTAGCAATTCCTTGTATTCCAGAGTTTCTTTTGGAGGTTTGTTGAAACAGCATACTACATGCCCAACGTGTGGATGTAGCATCAGGTTACCAGAAAGCTGAGAGGCCAGGAAGGGCAGTCTGACACCTCTGTTATAAAGCACTCCAGCATGGCACTTTGGTAGGGAAAATCTGTTGGAGGGGGAAGGAAGGGCTGCTTTTTCATACATATATGCATGATGGCTACACATACTAGAAATTCTCCTTTCTGAACAACAGTGAAATGGATGTCAGAGTGTTCTCCAGGTCATCTTTGCACAGATATCAAGGGTCTTAAATCCTTCCTAAAGTCTTTCCATGTTTACCTTTTTTTTTCCCCAACTTAAATTGTCTGCATGTACATGCCTATTCCTTTGTACATCTGACGGAAATAAGATATTTCTGCACCTGAGTTCATCAGCAGATTGCATGGATAAACTTTTACTTAACCACAATGCAATGTCATCTTCTGTGTATCCTTCTAAACTCCGGAATGTTAATGGAGGGGTAAGAATCACATGAGGAAAATAATGTATGCTGTATAGGCACAAAGTCCACTAAACTTGGATTCTTTCCTTGATTCTCAGTGGCTCTGGATTTTGATGACTAATTTTCATCTACTTTAGATCTAAGAAAGAAATTGAGAGACTGAGCAAAATATTGAGATGGGCACTGGCACTGTGTTGAAAAGAACCACGTGCAGCAGCTGAGGCTGCTATAGCCCGAGCAGTGAAATTATCTGCAGTCCACATGTGTCTTCAGCAGAGCAATAAGGAAGGATTAACACCTATAGAGCAACTGATCCTCCTTCCCCTTCCACAGAGTCTCCTTGAAGTTGGATCTGCTTTACTTAATTCTGTAGTCCCACCATAAGCCTCCCATCTGACTCTTATCTTCAGCAAAATTTGTGAGTGTTACCTAAGATGAGCTGAAATCTACCCTGTGGTTGTGATCCTCATGATACCTGTGGTGAGATGGCTGGGAAACAAATCTAGAAGGTTTTTTCTCATGCTTTTTGGATAAAAGTAGCTATGACGATAGCCACTAGAACTATCTGTGTGTAAAACTGATGTCAGTTTTGGATTGGGACTGTAATGATAGTTGTGACAATAATCGTTTGATTGTCTGAATATATCATTAATTTAGAGACAAAGTAATTTTTTAGCAGCTCCCAAATGATCTGAAAACAGATTGCTTTCTGACCTTCAAAAAATTATACGATACTAACAAAACTATTTATAATCTTTAATAAGTGTTCTTGTTATCAGAACTAATTTAAAATTCATTCCTAAGACATTTATCCATTTTGAAATTTGTAATTATTATGCATGCTTTAAGTTGATAAAGGGTCTATATTTCTCTGGTTTACGACTGTTTTGTACTTGGCAAATTCCTCTAATGTACACCTCCTTCCCCATGGGAATACAAATATAACTCACAAATTTATGTATGGGTTAAAGTTCTACTGATCGGTTTACCCAGTCCAATGAGAATAAAGTAAACAGCACATACAGGCTGAGTAATAAAACTCTTAGGTGCCCTGACCTGTTCTGAAATGATTGATGCTGTTGGTGAGACTATCAGAAATATTTAGAAGGTCTGCAATCTACGCTAGGTATGGTTGCAAGGAGGAAATATGAGTAGCAATGACCCCCTTAAAGAGAAGTCTGGATATTTATGCATTTAGAACTCCTCACAGCTCAACATGAAAAGTACACATTCAATCTTGAGCATTGAAGCACAGTTTCATTAACTTAGTTATGTCTGTAATCATTTGACTTACAGCTGAACTTTGTTAGCTAAACTGTATGTTCATATTGACCTGAAGGAAGGGAATTTTCAGATTACACTGATAATTTTATAGGATGATCTTGAGATATGGAAAGTGTGTTTATTATTGTTCTGTCTTCTGCTATTTCTCCTGAAATCACCTTCATATTAGGGACACAATTGCATTAAATAATTTAGACTCTCTCTGTGTCTTTACAAGCTCAGTAATAATAGTCTACAGTGCAGGAGTGTATGCATGGGGATATGTTCCTCAGTGTCCTTTCTCTAGGGAAATAACAGTTCAGCGCACAAGAATGGTATCTGCTGTAGAAAATAGAGCCAAATACATTTTGCATATTTTACTAATGGGCTGCAGTAGAATTACCTGCTATTTTTACAGTGGTCATTCCCTTTTGAAAAGCTCTTTCCTTTTCCTCTTTTTTTGAGTATGAACTTCACCTTTTACTTTGTTTTCTAGTTCTGACTCAGCTAATACAAGATTATGTGGAGTAAGTAAAACAATGAGAAATGCAGAATGGATCACTGCAGGATTAGTTTTATTTTTTAAATACAAAGCAATTTTAAAATTATTATTATTTGGGGGTCAGAGATACTTGGAAATACAAACAAGAACCTTAAGGGAAGAAACTGTAAAGGAGTCAGGACTGAGATGTTCCTGCTTAGTCTGAGCCTCCAACACGAACTATCACCCTCTAGCATGGGTTATAAGGAAGCATATTATTTTTCTGGCTGATATTTGGTGATCAAAAGGAGTATCTGGTAATCCCAAATTGATTACAGAGTCCTAATGGGAATGCTCTTAATTTTCTAAGTGGCACAGAAAAATTACTACTCAATCCATTGAAGTATGTAAGGAAGCAGGTTGGCTTAATGATTTAGACTGATGACATGCTTAGAACCTTTGCTGGACTGGCAGTAAAAGTCTTACTCAAAGCACACAAATTGCTATTACAAGGTGCTAATAATTCAGTGAAACCTATGTTATAACTCTGGGAGTCAGCAAAGGGGAGTTGGAAAGTGGTAGTGGAGGAAGTATGGCTGCTCCTTGGTGAAATGGCTGATGCAATCTAGATGTTTTTCTTGGTTGTTGTTGTTGCAGAGGTCAAGTACCTTTACTGATGATCATTTCCATGGCATATAACTACAGCCATATGGAAGTATTTCATCTACTGAAAAGGTGTATTAATGTAATGCCTTAGACCCTCATTGAAAATTCATTTGTGTTTACTGTTCTCCTATTGAGAAGCAAATAAAGAAGTGGTGTAGGTAAGAGGTATTTGTTTTCAGTTTCCTTTCTTGGCTTCAGGGTATGATGAAAGGTTTCTATCAGGTGATAAACATTGGCTGACATTCACAGAGGCTTTTCTTGCACTGTTGTCTATCTTGAATACAGTTATTGGCTCAAGAGCTGTGGGGAATTCAGTTTGATGTCACAGCATGTGCTGAGTACTTATTTTTTTCAGTAAAAGTTATCTATGACCTCCTAAATTCTTTTTTTCCTGAAAAATAATTTACCCATAATGCTGTTTCTCCACCAAAGCAACTCAGGATCTACGGTTCAGTTGCCAGAGGTTTTCTTTCGCTTTAGTTGTCAACCTTCAGCTGGGAAGAGAAAAGAAATAAGGACATGAGACCTGAAAAGATGCAGGTAGAAGGCAGACAGGGTAATGTGATGGGGCAATGCAGATAGCAAGGCCTGTCATTGCTGCCCCAGCTTTTTAATAGCCTTCTGGCCACTGTGATTTTGGTTTCATGCCCTTTTGCCACTGGACTTAGCCTTGCCTCCACATGACATCCTGGGAATTGTGTTCCCATCTGTCCAGGCTTCTTTTCTTGATTAACCTCCGGGCAGCAGACGGTGCAAGTGGCACAGAATGTGTTTGTTAAATGAATGCGAAAAAATCCTGCCAGGCTGATGGCTTTCTTGGCACAGTGCCTCATGGTAGCCGTACATCAGCAGGGAGGATGGCTGGGCTTTAAAATGGCAGAGTTTGCTGGTCTGCTCTCTCTACCACTGCTGGGCTGGGAGTCTGTGTAGGAGTTGGGAAGTTTCAGAGTCCTACTCTCTCCCATCTCTTGACACACTTTTATTGCAGCCTGTCAGTTGCTTTCAGAATAAGTTATCTGTCACTGCATCTTTCTTGTACTTTTTATTTCCTTCCAGTAAAATTCAGAGGTGAGGATCTGACTACAAATGTTCCCTCTTTGCTTTTGCCACCCTCTTAGCTGCAGTGCAAAGCAGTTATGTCTAGGGAAAGTCATTGGCGGGGCTCAGATCCTGTAGCACCCTCCTGCTCCATACGCCAGATGAGGTGATGGAGAAACTGCACTAAGAAGCACCTGGTACATTAATGCCCTGGCAAGGTTTCCCTGGCACTGCCCTGTCTAGTTTTAGGTAAGGTGCTTAAAGAAAGGCATTGATAGGTTGGGGAGGGTACAGAGAGAGGAGATCCAGGCCAGGAGAGCATTGGTGATGATCATCTCTCTGGCAAACATAAGCTCTGAAGAACAGTTAAATGAAGCGCAGGACTGGAGAGGACATGGTCTTTCCATACATACAGACAGCTGCAAAAACAATGATGCTTATCCATTCTCCCTGCTGGGACAAGATGTAATGGGATGAAATCTGTGGCAAGGACCATTCAGATTAGGTGGTAAGAAAAATTTTCTGGCGACAAAATGACAGAGTGCTAGATAGATTGGTGAGGTTGGGCAGAGTCTCTGTTTTTGGGAACCTATTGAGAACAGATGAACACGCACCTGTAAAGACAGACACAGTAACAATCTTGGAGCAGAGCAACGGAGGGGACCTGAGGAGGTCACCCTGTCCTGGCCCATGCTTTTCTGATAAAGCTCAGCAGAAAGTGGCATGACAGGAAGATTGGGACTATAGCTCTTTTTCACAAAGTACTGGCTACAAGCAGAGTGGACAAATGGTAGCCACATTTGGTATTAGTCATGGACTATGAAGGCACATACTCATGTTCTACATCTGCAGTTGTGCACATAGAAATACCTATTTTCCATGTATCTTTGGATTTGAAAGAGAGCATCTGAGACCAACTTTCTGTCTAACCCAGACTAGGGCACATGTTGGGGATGCTGAAGATTTCCCATCCTGGGCCACCTTGCAAATGGAGTACCTACTGACACAGAGGAACAGCTTTAGAAGGTAGTATCAAGAGTTACCTATCCCAGAACAAGTCTAGTGGTGAAAGTATTCCTCCTCCAGGCACTGGGTGGATGACAGAGCAGTCAGCTGAATGAATGTGAAGAAAAATTGTGCCTAAGTGTTGTAACTAACTAGCAATTACTTCTGATCTAATTTATTCTCTTTTGCTGTTGTTCTATGCATGTTTGTTTCCAATTTTCTTTTTTTCTCAGAAAAACACTGACATCTTGCTGATGCAGAATGGGAAATGTTTTAAGTTTTCTGGGATGAGGGAACAGCTTTCCTGTTCATCTGCTGCCACAATTTATAGGCTGCATATAGAGTATGTCTTCATTTGTGTCCATTCTTCCATGCAGACTTTTTTTCCTAGTTTTATTTTTTTAATTGCTAACTTTGGTACATTTCAACTTTGAAGACATGCAGTGGACAGAAATACTGCAACACCTTTGGCTTTGCTACATCACTAGGTGTTTGTGAGTACTGGTTCTAGAACAGCATTTATCAGCTGTTGTCTTTCTTTCAAAATACCTCAAGATACCAAATCCACTTAAAACCAAAAAGAAAACAACAGAGAAAACAGCTGGGGGTCATGAGTTCCAGAAAAATACCAGAGTAGCATGCAGCAAACAACAGGACATAAATAGGATTACATTTACAACAGAATAGGATTGCCATTCTGGATTAGATGAATAATTCATCCAATCTAGTATTGTTTTTGATAGCAGTTACCATCAGTGTTTCAGGGAAAATTGCCAGAAATTACTCAATAGATAGCTGCTGGAATAACCATTTGTCTTGAAAAATAGGGTTTCAAATCTGCTCCGTTTTCTTTGAAGATGAACCCTATGGATGTTCTCATTAGCTCCATTGTAAAGACTTCCTGAGTCTCACCAAGTGTTGGTTTTTGCTGTCTTGTGGCCTGTAGTCCTAAACGACAACTAAGTTGGAGGAAAAAGTTTATTTTTATCAGGTTTGTAATATACGTGACTTTGTCTTGCCCCAGTCATTCACTGCTGTTACACCCATTCTTGTTTCTTTCTTTAATTAAACTGTCCCAATTTATCCCAGTCTATTCTCACATGTCTTTGCCTCCGATTGGACGAAGACCAGTTGTGCCTCCTGTGATCTGTGGCTTAACTGTGCTTTCCTCTTTCTTTAAGTCTCCTTTTGGGAAAACTGTTGCTAGATTTGGACAGTCACAATAAATTGCTTTATATCAGACTTTATGGGGTAATATTTTCAGTATTTTAGCTTTCTTTGTTTATTTGAATATTTATTTGCTTGTTTTCATTTCTTTTCATCACTGAACAGATTTTTTCATTCATTTATCAATAAACCTTCACTGTTTTCCCTGACAGGTTAATTTAGAACACAGCAATATGTATAGAGCTTATTTTTTCATGTGTATTTTTGTCTGAAATATATTTCTTTCTGCATTGTGATATCTGCTTTCCTGGATTTATTACATTCATAAGTGTTTTCTCAAAATTGCCTCTAATCCTAAATAAGATTTTTAATGGACAATTTTATCCTGTCCCTGGCCATGCCCTACTGTTTCATTCTGACATTCCCGACAATTGTCCCACTAAGGCTAGCAGGGCTGGAGGACCATCCCTTGTCAAAAATCACGCTGCCACCTCCAGAACACCCCAGGTGCAATCTGGCCACTGCCAAGAGCATCCCCATTGTTCCTGCCACATGCCCTTCTGCTCCCCTGTGTTTTCCCTAGTACTGGGGCACATCTGCACCCTGTGGCCCCACATAATGGCTAGTACTTAGGACTGTCACTGCCAAACAGTGCCCACAGCAGATGTCTCACAGGAGCATTTTCTGATGAACTTTGAGATTAGCAAAGTTCAATAACATTGTGGGTGAAACAGTAGGGAATTCTCCAGTGCCAGAAATCCTGTGTGTTGCCTGGCCTCTGACATCTCACCCTTTTTTTGGAGCTAGCAAGGTGCTATTGCTCCCAGGTCTGTTGTAGCTACTGCTGCACCTTTCTCAAGAACTGATTGCTGCATGCTGTGAAGACAGTATACTCTCCACTGTTTGGGTTAACGCTGGAGGGACCATGGGAGTTGGTGAGGTTTTCTAGTAGAAAATCATCTGTCTCTTGCTCTTCACATGAGCTCTTTAATAATTTTCTAATCTTGCTAAATTCCAGCCTCTGGTGACTGAGAAATATTTGCCAACATGCTGTTTGCTGCTGAGGCAGTGCAGGCTTGACTCCTGCAACAGGAATGACTGTGGGGACAGGAAGAAATTGCAATCCAGGTCCCTCTCCTCTTCACAGGGATTGGCGGCTGGAGGCAGATGCTTATCAAAATATCCATTAATAAAATAACCTGGCTTTTAGTCTACATGTGTTTCTACCTAATGAGGAACTACGTGCTTGTATCTTTTCTCTTGGTAATGCATAGTTGATTTATTTTTCCCAATTAATGCACAGGTTTTGGATTAAAAGCAGGGTACTCTGTGCAATCCTCCTGTCAAGTACTTAAAATCCTAATTAGCGAGGCCTCTTAGGACTTGGTTCTTTTCTACTTGTGCTGCCATTATTCTGCTAAAATCTGTGGTGTGGTCAAGCATAGCGTGTGCTTTCTGCTCAGGACTTCCAAGAACATTTTGTTCATAAAGCAGGATATGTTTTACCACTTTCACTTTAGTAATTTATTCCTCTTTTTGGACTTCATGATAGCCTTTTGTCCTGGTTTCAGCTGGGATAGAGTTAATTTTCTTCCTAGTAGCTGGTATAGTGCTGTGTTTTGGATTTGGGATGAGGATAATGTTGATAACGCACTGATGTTTCAGTTGTTGCTAAGCAGTGCTTACACTAGTCAAGGACTTTTCCAGCTTCCCATGCTCTGCTGGGTGCACAAGAAGCTGGGAGGGGGCACAGCCAAGACAGCTGACCCCAACTGACCAAACGGATATGCCACACCATAGGACGTCATGCTCAGCGTATAAAGCTGGGGGAAGAAGAAGGAAGGGGGATGTTCGGAGTGATGGCATTTCTCTTCCCAAGTAACTGTTACACGTGATGGAGCCCTGTTTTCCTGGGGATGGCTGAATACCTGCCTGCTGATGCGGAGAAGTGAATGAATTCCTTGTTTTGCTTTGCTTGCACACACAGCTTTTGCTTTATCTATTAAAGACCATTAACCTATGTCATGGTTTTAGCTGGGATAGTTGATTTTCTTCACTGTAGCTAGCATAGTGCTGTGTTTTAGACTTGGTATGTAAATAATGTTGATAACACCCTGGTGGTTTAGTTGTTGCTGGGTAGTGTTTACACTAGTCAAGGACTTTCTAGCTTCCCATGCTCTGCCAGGTGCACAAGAAGCCGGGAGGGGAGGGGATACAACCAGGAGAGCTGATCCGAATTGGCCAAAGGGTATTCCATATCATGTGATGTCATGCCCAGTATATTAACTGGGGGAAACTGGCCGGGGGAGGCAGCGATTGCGGCTCGGGGACCGGCAGTGTCGGTCGGCGGGTGGTGAGTGGTTGCAGCACTTGTTGTTTAGTTTTGGGGTTTTTTGTTTTTCCCCCCCTCTTCTTCCAGTGTTTCATCTCTCTCTCGCTCATTATTTTCCTTTTCATTATATTAGTATTATTGCTGTTTTATTTTAATTATTAAACTGTTCTTATCTCAACCCACGAGTTTTCTTACTTTGGCCCTTCCGATTCTCTCCCCCACCCCACAAGGGTGGGGGAGTGAGCGAGCGGCTGTGTGGTGCTTAGTTGCTGACCGGGGCTAAACCACAACAACCTATTAAAGACCATTGTCTTTACCTCAACCCACGAGTGTTCTCACTTTTACTCTTCTGATTCTCTCCCCCATCCCACTGGAGGGGAGTGAACAAGCAGCAGTGTGGTGCTTAGTTGCTGTCTGAGGTTAAACCATGACAGTCTTTCAGCTTATCCAGTCTGATTCAACACTTGCCCCTGATCTACGTATTCCCTACCTGGTCTGCCCCAACACTGATCTTTGTCTAGATACATTTCAGGTGTTCTTGCCAAAACTGTACCTTTGTGTATGCTCTTACCCCATGCAGAGAAAAGCATGGAGATGCTTTTTGCACAGCTGTCACCAGTTACTTGGTGTAGTGCATTCTTTGTTAAGAAAGAGATGCTGATTTGGGCGTGGGGAGGAGAAAGCATTTTGAATGAGACCTCAAAGGAAATGAGTGCAATATAGCACGGTGATGATTTGGGCTATGCATTAGGAAGTTTTGGCATATTTTCAGGGGGCATCTTGGAATTCACATTATGCGGACTACTGGGAGACACTGTGCTGCTTCCTGGGTTTCATTCCTCAGGGGCTGCCACAGTTCACTGGAAGGCAATCCAGTGATTTGACAGTGTGGACAAATAGGGACTTTGGCAAGGAGCAGGACAAATTAGTTGTTTCTCAAAGCACTGGTGTGACAGGACCTTGAACCTATAGCCATAATCCAATCCCTACCATGGTATACCATGGGTAAATGAATAAATAAATCAGCACTCACAAGACAAATCCAAACCAATATTCTCCTTTTAGGCAGTAAATCAACTTCCATACCGGCTGTTGGCAATTCCTTACAGAGTACGAGAAGGGATACATTGTACCATAATTATTTTGTCAGTAAAGAAAACTTAACTATATTGATGTATGGGTTGAGAAGAACACTACTTTGATTTTCAACGCAGTCAATCATCTACTCCTATCATTAAGCTAATTTAATGTGTACTATTTATGCAACTTATTCAGCTTCTTTCCTTGGTAATGAATGAAGTGATGAATGTGAATGATGAAGTGATATCTTTGTACTGACAGTTCAGTAGAAACAGAAGGCATTTCTGCCAAGGTGATCTGTTTTTACTTATTTTTTTGGGAAAGAAAAAAGTTAACTTTTAAAGACATGGAAGTTTGTATTATAGCAATTTGGCAAGGCTTGAGATTACCATCTTTTAATTTCAACTTTATTCTATCAGAACACATTAGCTGCTGAACATTAAAAAGAAAGAACTGATCAGCATCATGGGTTCACTGAAAAGAATATTTTGCTACAGCACTACACCACGTCCAAAAGCGTCACCTCTGTAACAGGAAAAAAAAAAAAAAATTCTCATTTCAGTTTATTTAGCCAGTTAATGAAAATTTCTACTAACTCTTCTATTATAAAATGCAGTGCCTAAGAATAAATAGTTTAATTCTTTAACTATAGGTATCTTTTCCAGTGTTAATCAATGAGTCTCAAAACAGAACATATTTTGATAAGCTTTCTTTCTCCCTTACATATGTGGCACACTTTAGATGGCTTTGCTTAGCTAACATTTACTTAAAATACAGGTCTTTGCATTTTTAATTAACTTACAGTTTCTATCTACAGATAGTTTCATACAAACCACAAGTTAAACAGTTTCTTTGTACACTTTTATTAACACAAAGACATTCCTGAATTAAGCAAAGGAAAGAAAGCCATTTAATAAAAACAGGCTAACAACCAAAACGCAAGATATGAACTTATAATAAGGCAACTTATTTAAATGTAAAAAAAAAAAAAAAAATGCAAATAAGCCCAAAGCCAAATGCAAAGCAGCAAAGGTGAAAAGGAAACACTTAAAGAAAAATCAGTGCAATGGAGAAATATACCTCTCATGAAGACTAAGTGAGATTAAAAAAATACCACAATATGGTAACAGAGAATGACATAAAAACAGATTAGTTGGCCTAAAGGTAGGTTAACAGCCATTAATATTAGCAAAGCTTGAGACTCCAGCGATAGAAGAGAAAATACAGCCCTGTGCCAAATTCCCACAATCTGCTGATAAAATGTTTCACGAACACTACACTTCTAGAACACAAAAATATCAGCAAAGATTTGAGACAAAGAAGGAGAGTCAGGTTCTGAGCCACGCTGTTGCTAGCTGTTTCCTGTTTCCAAGAGTTCCTTCTGAAAACCCCTGGTATTTAGCACACTGACAGCTGTGGTATTCCCCTTGTCCTTGCCCAGCTGCTGCAGCTAGTGAAGCCAGAGGAAAGCAGATCAGCAGCCCCACGGGGCGCCAGGGGATGCAGGTGGTTTGCGGACCCACAGATGAGCCAGAGCAGGCTTGCAGCTGAGCAACATGGGATCAGGGGAGACAATCTTTCCCTGGCACTCACGAGGACGGTGTGGAGTTTGTCTGTTGAAACTTGCTGAGTAGAAAGTGGAAAACCATAGTTTATCAGCTTGCTATCTTCTGTTTAGCTGTCCTACATGTCTATTTATACATAGGTGATGATGAGCTTATTTCTTTTTTTCAGTATTTAGTATGCTCTTTAGTGTTTAATGGCTATAGTAACTCAAATTCTTAAGCAGTCTATTATTAAATCAGATATCTTTATTATCTATCAACAGTAAAATACCAACTGTCAATGAAAGCTGCAATCCTGCAGCATTTCTTTTTTCTGCTCATTAAAGGCAATGGAAGGTATACTCACTAACTGTGGAGGATATATTCTTTTCTTTCACTGGTTAGTAACTGATAATTAGTTACCTAATAAATTTCATGACAATGGTGACATAACATTTAGTCTTTTAAGGATGAGCAACTAGAAAAGTACTGGCTGGTCAACCTAACTCTGATTCTTAGAAAGATCCGATTAAAAAGTTAATTCAATTTTGTAAGAACCTGTGGTGTAAATCTTGTAATAAGTGAATTCAGTTAGCCAGCTTAAAAGTCAACAACCCAAAAAAAGCCAGCATGAATATTTTTAAGATGTTAGCCAGGTTAATATGGTTTTCTACTTTGTGAAAGCAGCTGGCTTACTGAGGAAGAAGGTAAAGCAAGATGTGACTTGTCCTGCCTTCATGCCAAGTCTGAGAGTACTCTGTGAGGCACTCTTTACAGTAACATAATGAGATTTTTTCTAAATATAATGGGTTAGAAATCAGTTATTCCCTGAGTGATTGTCATGGTTCAGTATCAAACTGAAAAGGCTTGAGGTGCTTTTGGTGATCTCTCCCAGGTCTTGTTTAATTGGATATTGCCATTAGTGATTTCAGTCACTGATCAGAGAATGCTTGTAAGACAGACAAACATGCAAGTCAATAATGTGATGCCAGTCTTAAAAGAGCAAATGCTCTCCTGTGGTACTTCACTGGGGGTTTTATAAGGAAGGATGAGAAATAACAGTGCTGCTTTGTTTGGGACTACCCAAGTTCAGCTATAGGATATGCTTCTTTTTGAAGTATCAAAAACATTATAGAAAGTCATGGGGAGAGCAGCAGGAAGAATACGTTTGAGCAATACTTCCTGAGGCACAAAAGGTGTCACGCAGGAAACAGCGACAGTTCCCTAAGTCCACTGTGGGAAAGGACAAAAAGAAACTAATGCAATCTGCAAGAAAGGACTTATATTTTATAACAGGAGCTGCTTTCTAATCATAGATGTTGACATAGATGGGCAGGTTAGACAAACTGCTCTGTGAAGCAGTCTGATTGTGTGGATTTTGCATAGAAAACCAGGTAGTTCTTCAAGCCGTTTCTTCCTTTCTCTGCCCATTTCTTTCACTCTCCTTAGCAAATACCCTTTAGTACAGTAGTTACTCCTGTGAGCCTACCACTTCAGTTTCAGTTCTTCTGCCTTGCAGGTGGTCCTGAAACGACCTGCCTCCCCTGGCAATCCATGGGGCTGCTAATCTGTGCATCACTCACCATATAAAATTAATAAGCAGAATCGTACTTAAAAATTATTTTGAAATTAAGCTGTTTTGCCTGGAAAGATTTGTGATGTCAAAAGCATTTACAAGAAATGCAATGCATTATTTGGCAATGTAATTTCAAGGGAGTTAATACACGTACTGCATTCTGTCTAAAATAAT
Organism: Morus bassanus; assembly: GCA_031468815.1. Lineage (NCBI taxonomy): Eukaryota > Metazoa > Chordata > Aves > Suliformes > Sulidae > Morus > Morus bassanus. The sequence continues at coordinate 23,743,464 of CM062600.1, read as the reverse complement.
TTGGGATTCTTCTTTAGGTATCTGGTCCACCAGATTGCCTATGTGGGGTATCCTCTGACTAATGTTTTATACCATATTCCCTTCAGTCCTGTCAGAACTAGAGGTTCTGGACTAAAATACCAAGCTGTTCCTTGTCAATATTTATACCTGGAGAATTACATATTCCTCATATCTACTCCTCAGTATATTTGCATAGTAACATATAACTCTTTAAGCTGCATCATAAGATATAAAACACATTATTAATTCCTTATTTGCACTTAGAGCTTCCATGCCCACCTGTGATGTCCATCTTCCCTCAAAGTTAGGTCAAGCTTTTAATTCTTTAACAGCAGCAGGCCATCATCCCACTTGATAATAAAGATGTGTGCTGAGATGTGAAACTGAGCATGTTCTGAATGTCCAGTACTCTTTCAAAGGACAGTAATTGGGTGCAATTAAGAAAAAAGCAAGGTTACATGAACATTTAGATGAGACTGATGACATCAGTGACTGATTCTTATACTGGAAAGACTGTACCTACAGAGATGACACAAAATCCATTGTTCTAAAAATATACAGAAAATTGACTGGAGTCAGGGAGAAATAATCTATGAATTACTGTGGGAAATAAAACCTATGATCATTAAAAGTAAAAAAACCCTATGTGACATATTGAAATACAGAGTCTTTAAGCAGTATTCTGTTAACAGTTGTTCCCAACAGGAAGTTGACTGTTGTCTTATCTAGAAAGTAATGGCAGTCCACCTTGCACAACACTGACAGGGTTTGACTTCATCCAAAGCACTTTAAATTGAATGGGGATATTACGAAGTCAGTGAAATCCAGAACAATCTTATTGTTTACTTGGTAAGGAAGTCAAGAACTAACTGATTTCTCCAAGAAAAGAAGGTAATTTATTTTCCTTGTCCATCCTGCCTACTTTTTAGCTATAGCTGATTCAGGGAAGATTGTGTTCCTGCTTGATTGGTTGAATTTGGGATAAATGGCAGACTGGTCTCTGGACCTCAAGCCAACATATTCCTTTAGCTTTAAATAACTCTTACAGCCAGACTCTGCATAACTCACACTATTTCCTCACTGAGGAATTCCACTGATTAATCATCCCCACTAAAATCAGTGAGGACACTTAACACAAGAAGGATGACAAAGAATGATAAAAACTGTCCCTTACTAAATAGTATTGATATTCAGGGTCACAATGCCTGTCTAGTTGACCTTTCTCCAATGAAACAGACTGAAATGCAGGATTACCAAAAAGCAAGTTAAAGTTATACCCAAAAGCAAGAGGAAAAGTTTTATAGTTAAATGTTCTCTTCTTTTGTAAAACCAAAATAATTTAAAAATCAGGATGCTTTTTGACATGTAAAATAAAAGACTAATTCTCAAATACAGAAGCAGGGAACATAGCAAAACTGTACCTAGAAATGCCTGTTTGTTGGAGATGGGTTAAAAGGCAAATAGACATCATCTCCTGAGGACATGAAGACAACTAGCTGTGCATTATTTTTGTATCCAGGTGTCCCTTGCACTGTGCAGAATAAAGAAAAGGGATCAAAAGGAAAATGGTACTCCATGCTGTCAGTCATGCAAATGTTTCTGTAGCCAATCCCCTTCTCTTCAATAAGCTGCTTTCTTGTCAGATGTCTCTCCTGTAAGCACAGAAGTTCCTCTCTGTTTTTTTTTCCCAATTACTCTCAGCAGCAGAAGTTGACTGACTCTGAAAGCAGTTGTTTTATGTCTCACAAGACTTTATTAGTATTTCTTTTTAAACTTTAAGCCTTGTGTACCAATGATAATTTTCTTCTTCACCTGCTGCTTTATCCACCTTAAGAGTGTGCAACTTAAAGTGACAGGATAATGCCTCAGCTGGAAATGGGGAGTGAGTGAAATAAACTTGTAGGTCTTGCCCCTCTCGCACTCCCTCCCACAAGGAACTCTTGCAGTGGCACAGGCAAACAAGAAGACCATGAGTGGTAGAGGAGGTCACAGCCTATGGTTTGTCACCACATCCTAGGAGCAAGAGCCCTTTGGGTACAGTCCCGCTGGTCCCAACAGCTGAAGGACAACGTGTCAGAACAGGACCTCTCTCAGCTGACAGAGAGACACAACAGGTAAGCTGAGAAATTATTTTGTGCTTAGGGAAACATAGTTTGCCAGTTAGGTGCTTTTAACAGGTGGAATATTTTTTGAGGCAAACACTTCAAACAAGGGAGAACCAAATTGTATAATTCTTACCATCTCTTTCTTTACCCTTTTTTAGTATTGAGCAATCCATTTTTCTTTAAGCTTCTCCAGCTCCTCAATTAGCTGATGTTTATTTAATTTGAGCATGCTTTAACTGAGAATGCATGTCTTTCCTTTTCCAAATCTGTGTTTCTGCTCCACGTTGAGGTGAGAAGGGCTACCTAGATTGTGAGGTGCTATTCAATACAAGTGAAACAGCTGGTTTGGAGCTTTATTGGATCAATAGCACCTCTCAAACCTTAGAAATGTATTGCTTAACTTTCAAATAATGAACAGAGTGCATTTATAGTATAGCTGTGCTTGGGGACAGTGTCACGTCTGAATTCACAGTATAATCTGATGAAATACAAGTGGCAGATAGCAAACGTCCCTTATTTTGTATTCCCCTATATGACTTATGTTTTAATGAAAAAAGCAAAGACAGGAACTTTGAAAGTTTATCCCTGCCCCCCCTCAATTCACTTGTGAACAGCAAGAATGAAGCAACACCTCTTAGGAACTGTTATGAATAAAATAGAAACAGCAACGTGTATTTTCTTGCTAGAGGTGTTTGGGCAATGAATAATGTTTGTTTTAAATTCAAAACTAGATGAGATTGTCATCACCATATTATTTACAGAGTTCAGTGCCTATGCCTTTCCTTCCTCTTTTACTCTAAAAACTTTATCACTATTGATCTTAGATCTCTTCCAGCTCACTAGCATGTCCTCCAACATTATTCTATTCTCTAACTCTTTGCTTTGCACTCTGTCTTGTAGATTCAGCACAAGCTTATCAAGACCAAAATTATTTTGATTCTGTTGCCACTTTTCTATGGCCTGTTCTGATTCATAGTTCTTACATATCAGTACAAAGTCAAAGACTTTCTATTGCCTGAGACTCAAACAATATCAAAGCTTTAAGACTGTGTTTGTAAGTGTGCTGAGAATGCATCTGAAAATATTTGATTTGCAAGAGTGATTACATGTCCTGCTTGCATGTCCCAGTATACATCCATGGAAATACATCAATGTCTTTTAGTTTTTGTTGGCATAGGACAGTGTACAAAGCACAGCATACTTCTATGATACTAACCTGATCAAGAATATTGTTGGTAATAACCTTGCATTGGAAGTGATTGTTATATATATACCTCTATAAAAAGTTAACAGGGCATTTTTATTTGGGTAAAGGAAAACTTGTGCAAAACTTCTATTCTCTTCCCAAGTGTTACTACCACTGTAACACATCTTATTATTTCTGTAAGCAGCCTTGAAAATGCTGAAATACAGCCAGAGGTGCATGAGGCAAAAGTACTGAAATAGCTGGTCACTTTGGCTTTGTCTCGTAAATGTACAACCTTAGTCCATGAATATGCATTTTACATTGCCATCTGCCGTGGGGTAAGTTACTACCTTGAAAAAATGTTCAAGCATTTGTACCCTAATAGTAGGGCACAACACACATGCTAAAACAACCAGATCCTGAAATTATGGGACATTCAGAATAAATGCCTGACAACTTGCTTAGCAGAATAACTGTCTTTGCCTCTGCTTGCAGGGAAATGTAAAAAATGATAAGACAATTGATGTGGTCATTGACCATTTGCAGCTATGTGCCACAGTAGATTCATGCTTGTTCTGTCCTACTGCGTAGCTCATACAGATCAAAAAGCCAAAAAAATTGCCTTTAGACCGGAACGCCTATCCATGCCAATGTGATTTTTACTAGTTCATTTTGAAGACCCATGTATATCCATATATACAGACAGTGATTGGGGTATACTGTGGGTTTTTTTGGCAGTGTATTGAATTGGAACAGAGTCAATTAGCATAGCACTAGAGAGGAGAGAAAAAAAAGTTGTTTTTTTCCAATATAAATGGGACATTTCCAATAAAAATTGGAATTTTTCCAAAATCCAGAATAAATACGAGCGTTTCTTGGACAAAAATACTTACTGTAGATATGTTAGTGAAATTCTATTATAGTTACTTTAAATATATTTTAAATATAGAAATACACTTTGATTGTGGTTTATTTTCTGCCTCTTCTGATCCAGTTAGAAACTGTTTTTCATCTATATGTCATAAAAGTTAAGAATTTTTGTGTCTTAAGTCAGAGATGATTACATGGCAGTGGTTTAGAAGGCATGTGAAAATTTTAGTAGAAAAAAATTTTTAAGGGTTTTTGCTTGTCCCCTACTCCCTTGTGTTAAGGTTTCCCTTCTACAACAGCTGGGCCTTTAGACTGAACTGTAGATGATAAATCCAAGTGTAAAAATAACGTAATGTTATTCTGAAATGACTGCTTGATACTCTGCAGATGCTATTTGCATGAAATGTTTCTGATATGGCTAGTGTGCCGAAAGCACTTACTGAAATTGACTGTAAGGCCTCTTAAGCCGCAGCCATACTGTGCCAATGCAATGCTTACTTTGAAGTTTTTCGGGCTGCCCAGGGTCAGGGATTAGTTACAGCCTCAGGGCTCTTGTTGGCTACTCTGTGTACCTTGTTGGTATTTCATGTGCAAGTCTATATGAATTGGGTCATCCTCCTGCAGCTATATCCAGGGGTAGAGGTTAGAGAGCTGGCTAACAATAACATACACTAGACTGGGAAGCCAGAGAGCTGGGTTTTGTTCTTGGCTTTACTACCATGAATTGCTACGTGACCTTCAGTAAGTCATTGTGGTGGCTTAGCCTTGGCATGCAGCCATGCTCCCACCCAATTGCTCTCACTACCCCACCACAGTGGGGCAGCCGGAGAAATTAGGTTGAGAAAGTTCATGAGTCAAGGTAAGGACTGGGAGATCACTTACCAATTACTGTCTCTGGCCAAACAGATTCAACTTGCAGAAACTTAATTTAGTTTATTGCCAATTAAAAGTAGAGTAGGATGGTGAGAAACCAAGACAAAAATTAAAGCAACATCTTCCCTCGACCCCTATGCTAGGCTCAGCTTCGCTCCTCTACCTTTTTTCCCTGCCAGCCAGTGCAGGGGGATGGGGAATGGGGGTTGTGGTCAGTCCACAACAGTCCTCTCTGATGCTCCTTCCTCCTCATGCCATTCCCCTGCTCCAGTGTGGGTCCTTTCCATGGGGTACAGTCCTTCATGAACTGCTAGCATGGACTTATCTTCATGGGCTGCAGTATGGACATCTCTCTGCCATGGCACACCTCCTCTCACCCCTCCTTCTCAGGCCTTGGTGTTCATACTGCTGTTTTACCCTTCTTCTCCCCTCCCCCCCCCCGCTTTGTGTTTTTGCCCTTTCTTAAATACCCCCACTGCGAACACCTGGACACCTGCACCTGATAAAGTCAGGTACCTGCTTTCGCTTTGCTTCATTCTTCTTCACCCATTCATGCTTCCATTTCTTTGTAAAATGTTTAGAAAGCAGTTTTATTCTATGACTGTTGTAAATGCAATTGAAAGGTATTATTTTATTTATTTTATTTTATTTTAGAGAGGCACAGGTACTTTCACCTCTCTAAAATGGAAATCTTCTAATTTTGGACAGAAGCTGTTGAAAGTTTTAAACTCTCCTTTAGTTAGAAATAATTCAGGTGTGATGATTTTTAAGAACTATGCTGAATGTGCTGTGCAATATAATTTGTCAGACAAGCAATTGCAGCTACAGCTTGCCTTCACCAGAGCAAATGCTAATGGCGGTTAGGTTCCTTTTTCCCCAGTTTTAATAACTAACTAAAATGCTACTCATTATAAAGTGACATCCAAGTGGGGTTCAGGTCCAGCACCCTGCTCTGCTGCACACTGCTGAGCAGCCTACAACAAACTGCTTGAGGTCATGGCAAATTCCTTCAGGCTTTGGCAGCGCAGAAGGATGTCCGCACATTGTCATAGCCCTGTTCACTCTCTTGTATCCCTGTGTTCTGGCTGGGAGCAGCGCTGGGCTCTGGGTGTCAGCTCATGTTACCACCAAAGGAGGGCATTGAACAGGGAGCAAACTGAAGCCTGAATGCCTCAAGCTGCAAAACTAGTTTAGTGTAGGAAATACTAACGCACGTAATATTATGGCCAAGTGTACAACACTGCTGGGTCATTCCTTAGACACACTAGATGTGTCTGCAGCTGGCCTATAGGTACCTAATGCAGGCATCCTGTATAGCAGACCTCTCATCAAAATGTAACTTGTCTTTAAATCTTGCAGCTTCCCGGAACTGTTAGGGACATTGAAATCATGGTGCTACTTGAATTTGAGTCAGTGATAGGATAGCTTTTTTTCTTGACAGAGATCCTCAAAACTAAAAAGACCTGAGACAATAGAAGGCTTTACCTACCATGAATTTACTCTGCACTGCTAAAATTTATCCAGAATTTTTAAACTAATATTTATTACACAACAACTTGGGTGCTTCCCCCAGTTGGGAGATAAAGATTTTTCCTAGTAGGGTAGAAGTGAGCTGGAAACTAATGGACTAGATGTAAATAACCATTAAGTGTTACAGCTGATGTAAATTAAAATTATGGTGGATTTTTTAAGAGTGAACACCTGCCACTTAAATGTACTTTCAACATTATTTTTTTTCTGGTACACTAATATAGTATATCACTTGCTCCAGAGACATTCTTGCTGCTGCTGGCTCAGACAAATGTAGTAGTCTGATCTTTGCTCTAACAAGGAAATTTCATTACTGTAAAAACAGGCACTCTTGAGAGGAATGCCAAGCCTTCTGGCATGAAACTTCAGATCCTTCTGATCTTAGTGACAAAACTTTCATTGACCTCAGGGAATCCCAGATGCCTTCTTGAAAGCTACTGACTTTATTACAAATCTCTTTTTGGAGGAATTATTCCCTGTGCTTCTTGTGCAGTGAGTGATCCTCATGGTCTCTTTATTTCTAGTTTCCTAGTTTTCACATTTGTCCACTGAATTTTCAATCCCTTTCCATGTACTTCTTTTTTCTGTCTCAGTTACTTGTTAATTTTCCAGCTCGCCTTCTGCCAAAACATTCTGCTTCCATTGTAAGCATGATATCCTCTGACTTTTTGTTATGCTCAGCAATGGCGTGGGTATGCCAAAAGCTTTCCCATAGGCTCTGGATGCTACTTTTTCTAGCACATTGTCTGAATGGAGTGTCAGACTTGGCAGAGAAGTTGAAAGATACCTATGATACTTAATGTTGAGGTGTAAGTGAGGTGCAGTTGGAAGGGAAACAATCTGGAGGAGTGCAAAAGACACTCAACGTAGGGGAAAGAGTAACAAACTTCACTGAGACAGTTGGCAGATCTTTTGACTTTAGGTCTTGACATGTAGGAGGCACCACTGTCACAGATAAAAAACTTCAGCTCTGATATAATATCTATATTATTTTATAATACCATCTTTGAAATAAACAAAAATATTTATTGTCACACTGATGGGCACTGCAGGAAACAATCATTATTGGGGCTGACAAGTGCTTTTCAGAAAGTGTTATCGCCACCAATTTTCTCAACAGTCTCTCTCTACGTATAGAGTATTTTCAATCTCAGTTTTCAGACATTCATCAGAGCACTAGGCTGTTGGTTTCAGTATGTCTTCTGCAGCAGCTTCCACAACTCCAGCGCTGTATGCCCAGTATCTCTCACAATACTTAAGCTTATTTCATAAAAATATTGGTTCCAGAAAAGGAAGAAGGACAACAGCTCTGCTTCTGTCCTTAAGCTTGCAAAGTTTTCTTTGAGGGAAAGCTATTGGAGACCCAGGTCTCTAAGAAGTAATTCTGAATGGTTAAGTGAAAGGTTAAGTCTGAAATTATTCTTGATAGTCTTCTTAATAATGAAAAATCTAAATATAACTGGGAAGATCTATCTACTCGCTAGAGCTATGTTCTTCAAACACCTGATGTCAAAAATGAAATGAAGTGATTATCTACACACTTTTTGTTAATGTAGGTATTTTTGTTAATGTAGATGGAGAAAGGCTTGCCTGTGGCAGCCCTAAAAATTTTGAGCATGGCATAGTAGAATCCGAGGCCATCCTTAAACCAAAATCACTTGATATTCTTCTGGACTTGTACTGACAGATAATAAGATAAAGTTTCCATTGAGTTTTGTTTTGCAGCTTATCTTTGTCTTTATTTCCAGTTGAAAATGATGAATATGGTGCCAGTGTGTAGGCCAGCTTCAGTTAAGTGAATGGTGCCATTAGCAGAAGCTAGTGTTGATTAGAACATCTCTTATTTGTTAAAGTCTGAAGACAGGTTTGTTTGTTTTTTTTTTTCCCCTTCTCATCCACTGCTCCTTTTCCTTCCTTTTGCAATGACCAAATAAGTTTGTCAGTAACAGATTCTCTGTCAAAGTGCCTGGAGTCTAAATATGAAGTCTGATAGGCATTTGTACAAATGAGTTGGCTTCTTGTCACATTCATGTAGTGTTAACATAAATTTTTTTTTTTTACTTTAACACTCTCCTTGAAAAAAGAGAGAGATGTGTCCTTGAGGCAATTAAAGTAAAAGAAACTGATACTTCAGGATGAACCCAAGTCACTTTCCTGTCTGGAGTTTGCAGAACAAAGATGACAGAATGGTACAAGATGATCTTAAATGTATTTTGTTCAGGAGCCTCTGTTCTGCTGTATCAAACCCTCTTTTCCCAGTGATCATAAGCCTGCAGCCTTTCATTCTTTGTTACACTTAGCGATGGTGCAGATGCACCACATGTCCTCCTTAACAGCACAGGGAACTATTTCCCATGGAGCACTGACTGAGCTGAACACCTGACATTGCTAAAGAAAAACCTGTGATAAAGACCTGGTGGCAAGTAATAAGAGATGTTCTAAAAAGGAACCAACTGCAGGGAAGCAAAAGGGTGTGTGGAAAGTTGTAATTCTTGAGGATGACAGTGAGGTTCTTAACTTCACCAGTTTGCTCTATGACTTTGGACAGGTCAGCGTTGGGCACCCCCGTACCCCACGGGAACTGTACTGCTATCTGCAGAGTAGGACACTACTAATTCTATAATAAGGGTGAAGGAGTATGCTCCTCTCATTTGTCTCTGCATTTAAAACATGGAAATAGTATAGGTTTTCCTTCTTGTGAAGCGTTTTTCAACTCTTTGAATAACATGGGAAATTGTGAATTACCAGCTTCGTCTAATCTTTGTAATCCTTTACCATTGCCGTGGTTTAGCCCCAGCTGGCAACTAAGCCCCACACAGCCACTTGCTCACTCCCCCCCCGTGGGATGGGGAGAGAATCAGAAGGGTAAAAGTGAGAAAACTCGTGGGTTGAGATAAAGACAGTGTAGTAGGTAAAGCAAAACACTAATAGTAATAATAATATAATAACAGCAATGATATAATGAAAAGGAAATTCAAAAGCTGCGTGCGCAAGCAAAACAAAACAAGGAATTCATTCACTGCTTCCCATTGGCAGGCAGGTGCTCAGCCATCTCCAGGAAAGCAGGGCTCCATCATGTGTAACAGTTACTTGGGAAGACAAATGCCATCACTCCGAATTTCCCCCCCCTTGGCTGTGCTCCACTACCCTCCTGGCTTCTTGTGCCCCTGGCAGAGCATAGGAAGCTGAAAAAGTCCTTGACTAGTATAGGCACTACTTAGGGACACTTAGCTGCTACTTAACAACAACTAAAACATCAATGTGCCACCAGCACTATTCTCATACCAAATCCAAAAGACAGCACTATACCAGCTACAGTGAAGAAAATCAACTCTATCCCAGCCAAAACCAGCACAACCATCAACAGATACACACATCTCTACCTGCATGGACAGCAGTATTGCTTTGTTTCTTGCCACACTCACAAGAAGTGTTTTTACCTAAAAGTTAGTATCTTATTATATTAGGATTGATAACCATGTAATCTTCTGTACATACATGCTGCTAAAATACCATGATTTTGGTTGCAAATCTGTAAAGATTACAGCTTTTAACATAAGCATCCACTATTTTGTTAGTAATTCTCAGAAAAGAGAGAGAGCTACATGAGAAACAGTGGTATCCTATCAGTTTATTTAGGCTGTCTTGTTCTTTTCTTCCAGGCTTCGAAGAAGTGTTTGACAAGAAGGAACAGTGCCGATCCTCACCTACTAAGGCAGCGGTAACACAGGATCTGGGTGGGAACAAGTCCTCATCCCTGCTGATATTCACGCTTACCCTTGCCCATAGTAAATCTCTATCCAGGGAGCTAAGGAGAAAGCAAAAGTGAAACAGATTTACTGGGCCACACAGTCTAATTTACTGTATTCACAGCCAGGTATTTCATATAATCCCTTTAAAAATATGATCAAGCTCCATCTTTGAACTACCTAGAAATAGTGATAACAGCAACCTCTGGGATGCTTTCAACTTCTGACCCCTTTATGGGTTACAAGTCTTTTTCTGATCTCCAGTCTAAATGTATTCATGACCAATTTATCCCACTCTTCCTCTCCCTTTGTGGTTTCAGCAAAACAGTGCTCTGAGTTGTTCTAGCAATAATGTTAATTTCCCGTGACCTTTCCATCCTTCACTGCTCTTGCTAACTGGGTAACTGCAAGGACTTTTCCTTCTGTATGAAAGCTCTTCTCATGGGTCAGTTTTATAATTTCTGAATACTTTCAAGAGGAACAGAAAATTGCTTAAGGTCAAGGAAAAGATTCTCACTGATGTAGTTACACCACCAGAGTTGCCACTGTCTCCTGTATTGTTAACCTTCAGTTGTGTCTCAGCTCATAAATAGTGTGACCTGGTAGGAGCTGACAAGGTTAGTGCTATGGTACTGATGTTGGCACTCTGATGTTTTTTGGAGGTGGTACGGGGTTGTTTCAAACAAGTGTTGGTCTGGTCCTCTGATCTGAATGCTCATTAGTGGTTGGAGTGTATTAGGCAAGTCACTGGAGAACATTTACCTCCTCAGCATCATCCAGAAGGAACAGAGCTTTTATGGTCTGAGCCTGCTCCATAGCACAAACCAACACATGTTGGTGATTGGGAAATTCTTTTCAAAAGCACACTCCCCATCTGGCCTACAATGCTAATGTGTCTGTGTCCTTGTTCCTTCTTACTGTGGGAGACTGACAGGGATGTTCCTAAGCCTGGCACTCCTCTGCTGCAGGCTTGAGGCGATGCCCCCAGGGTACTTGAGATAGACTGCTCATATTTCTGCGAGTGAAACCCCCAGGCGTATGAGGTTAATTGTAATCACTTTGGGGACGTGTTAGTATTTCTTTCAGCATATAATGAATCTGCGAAACTGCCTGCTGGTTGCCCCCTCAGTCCAGAGTTTGTACTTGGTATTCTTAATGGCACTATTGATAGGTTTGGTTCTCTGTGGGTTTTTCCTTTTTTTGTTTTGTTTTGGGTTTTTTTTTCTTTTTTTTTTCCTCAGGCTGTGCTGTGACCTACTGAGTTTATAATTGGAGCAACTGAAATAGCACCACTGGAGACTGCAGCAATGATCTCATTAAAAAGTCAACATTTGCTAATAGAGAAAAACTGATGTTGAAAATGCCTTTAGGTGGAAATTCCTAACAAACTGGCTTCTCTATAATGATCATTTACATACCTATTAAGGCTGCATTTCCTTTGGAGAATTCATCAGTTTATTGTAGAAATGCAGAATGAAGATGTCATTTCTTTTCTGACATGTCATTTAGAAGTGGACTAAGATGTCATTATTTGCCATGGAAACAGAAGTATGAAGGGCTTGTAAGTCCTGGACTTTTTTTTCATACTTCAATTAGTATTGCTGCAGTTTAACTGTCCAATATCTATGTTAAGTTGTTTATTGTGCAGCCTGTTTTGTATGAATGAAAAAAAAATCATTGAAAGCAGGGACAAATAATCACCTGGCAAGTAAGAAGGTTTAATGAAGACTTATTGTGTTTCAAGTACTTGCAAAAAAGGAGAAAAAAGTTCGTCTTGGCTTCATGTAGGACTGCAGATTTCAAGGTACCTGAAAGCCTTTAGGTGATGGTATTAGCTTTAATACCCAACCCCCTCAGGCAGTTGATTGAAAGGGTTGTTCTTAGCTGCTAGTCTGTAGTGCCCAAAATTGTTAATGAAATAACTTTGAAACCAACACAGAGTTTCTTATTAGGTTAATTAAAAGTGAAAAAACTCCTCTAAGCTGTTTGTGGTTTCCATGAAAGATGGACATATGTCTCTATGGGACAGACTGTGCTTGTCAAACCCAACAAGGCATTTCACTTTGAGCCTATAAGCAGTGTATATATTCATACAGACAAACTGCACTGGATTTCTCATGCCCCAAGCTGGACATGTGAGTTGAGAACTTTGTGGGACAGAGATTTAATGGAGTGGGGAGAAGTATTTCAAGGGGTCAAGGTTACCAGTGAAAAAAACAAAAAAAACAGTGAAATCAGGACTGGAATGAAAGACCAATAAAAGGATGGGGTTGCAGAGAAGAAATGACATTTGAGACAGCCTTAGAACAGAAGGTCTTTTGAGATAGCACAGAAGGAGTGGAAGTACCAGGGGAGAGGAGATACAGGGCTGAAAAATGAATGAATATGGAATGAGATGTACAAACCTGGCTTTTCCTCTTTGACTTCTTATGCAGAGTGGTCTCTGTAGGAAAACAATATCCTTTTGTATGAATTAAATCTATCAGTAATAAGTCATAGAATCAGAGAATCACAGAACAGTTCAGGTTGGAAGGGACATTTAAAGATCATCTAGTCCAACCCCCCTGCCATGGGCAGGGACATCTTTCACTAGACCAGGTTGCTCAACGCCCCATCCAACCTGGCCTTGAACACTTTCAAGGGTGGTACATCCACAGCTTCTCTGGGCAACCAGTTCCAGGGTCTCATCACCCTCATTGTAAAAAGTTTCTTCCTTACATCCAATCTAAACCTACCCTCTTTCAGTTTAAAAATTGTCGCCCCTTGCCCTGTCGCTACAGGCCTTGGTAAAAAGTCTCTCTCCACCTTTCCTTTAAGCCCTCTTTATATGTTGAAAGGCCACAATAAGGTCTCTCCAGAGCCTTCTCTTCTCCAGGCTGAACAACCCCAACTGTCTTAGCCTAGCAGAGGTGTTCCATCCCTCTGATCATTTTCATGGCCCTCCTCTGGACCTGCTCAAGCAGGTTCATGTCTTTCACCCCAGAGCTGGACGCAGCATTCCAGGTGGGGTCTCCCAAGAGCGGAGTAGAGGGGCAGAATCACCTCTTTCAACATGCTGGCCAGGCTTCTTTTGAGGCAGCCCAGGATATGGTTTGCTTTCTGGGCTGCAGGTGCACATTGCCGGCTCGTGTCCAATTTTTCATCTACCAGGATCCGCAAGTCCTTCTCTGCTCTCAATCCACCCATCACTCAGTCTGTATTGATACTGGAGATTGCGCGGACCCATGTGCAGGACCTTGCACTTGGCCTAATGAAAGTGCAATAAAGTAATAATGGAAGATTTTGTAGAGAATTAATCTTTCCCAGTTTTACTGTGTACTTTCTTGTAATTGGCTTCCTTATTAGAATATAAATAAATAGATTGCATAAGAGTTTAAGGGAGAGATGGACCATCCCTGGCAAAGAGAACCTGCTTAAGACAGGTAAAGTGTTTCTGTAGATATATAAATGATTCTCTGAAAATACTTTTTTGAAATAGATTAAAAGAAAAATACTGGCTGTGAGCAAAAAAAAGAAAAAGTAACAATGAAACAACATTTTAAAAGGGGGCAGTATTTAACATTGGGAATTATTTTGCAAATGTGGGTGTGGGATTTGATTTTGGTAAGAGCAAAGATGTTTCAGACCTTGGAGCAATAGTTTGGCTGAGTGTTCAGATATGAATTTCTAAATGATGGTGTATGAAATCCTTTCCACAATGTTGTACTTGCCAAAATCCTCACTTGTATCAGGAGGTCCAGGATTTTACTTGGTTTGTTTACTTCTGTGCTGGTTTCTAGGCATTCAGCTAGAAATAAGCAAGAGAATAACTTCAGATTTTTCTTTGGCTTTCCTCCTTCAGAATGGACTTCTATGTTTTGGGTGGCACCCATTGCAGTTTCACGGGAAGATGAAGTTACTGATCAATAGTCACTCTAAATCTAAACTGATGTCCTCTAGAGATCAAGGGGGAGGCAAGACTTTCCTTGTGGGAAAGAGATGACGAAAATCTTCAATTACTCTATCGTGGTGCCTGAGGAATGGAACAAAGCAAGGTGAACTTATAGAAAAACATATATAAAAACAAACAAAAACTTTCTGTAACAGAAATGCTGTGAAAGCATCTGTCATACTGCAGTAGAAGGAAGGAAGTAAAAAATTCAGGTAAAGCTGTTTGTTTATCCAAAATGGTTTCATTCATTGTATGTGTCAAAGAATAACCTCTATACTTCATTTAATAGGAATATTAGAAATTCTAGACTTTTATTTCTAATTAAGGAAACGTTCATGTTACAGTGCATAAATCACTCAAATATCATGGAAGAGAGTCTTAAGAATATGAAGGGAGAGGGTTAGATGGCTGAAAATGTGACATAGTGACATTCAAACATCTGGAGGCTCATTCAAAGCCTGCTGAAATGAATGTTACCTGTAGGTTTTTATATTTAGCCTTTCAGAGGGTGAAATGTTGTTAACCAAGGAAAAATAACTCTCTAGATTTTAGAGGCCAGCCTTATATTGTTGTAGATGGTCCTAGTTTCATAAAATGTAGGTAGTAGCTGCCTCTTGAAATCAGTTAAACGTCTTGTCATCACTATTCCTATTGGAGGGATTCTGTAGAGAATTATTGCTATGGTATTTAAGAAAACACCCCATTCCCTCCCTGCACCTATTTCCTAACTGTGAAAGCTATTTTTGTTAAACACAAAAGCAACCAACTTGTCTAGATATGAAGCAGCTTGAATCCTTCATTTCTATAATTAATCCAAACTGAAATCACCAGCTGAAACTTTCACAGACTCAGAAGTTCAATCTGGATGCAAGCCAATCATCACTCTGTTTTTCAAATATAGAACCGACATTTAGTCAAAATTTGGTTTAGAAAAACTAAATGTTTAAGCAGTTGTTGCACTTTGCGCAGACATATGACTTAATTGAAGTGTCAGGTATACATAATACATATTCAAAAAGTCTGGGTTTGGTGGGGGTTTGGTTCATAATCCCAAAGACAGAACTAACATGCGTGACTAAGCAATACATATAAATGCAATTCCAAACATATAAAATGTTCAATAAAGTAGAAACCTATATTGCCTTTTTGTTGCTAGGATTTCTTCTCTTGCTATCATTGGAAGACACTTTAATAACAAAACCAGATTACACTGGTAATGTTTTATACAAAAAAGGATAAGACTGCAAAGTCTGACAATGATCTGAAAAGAAAAAAATTTCTTAAAAGCCTTCTCCTCGTTCTTACCCCCACTGAATCCACTTTTCTGCAGTTTGTGATTATTTTGTAGGTATCTGAAAGCTTTAATTCCAAGCATAATCTGGAATTTCCAAAAATTTATAGATGCTTTAGAAAACTTGTTTTACTACTTAAAATTTTTACAAATTAAAGTCCAGGAACAATAGCAGTAGTTATTTACTGTTTACTGCAGAAGTCATGCCTGCTGCATCACCTACATGTTCTTTCAAAATAATTAATTTTTCATGGATATACCCAGTAAATTGCCAATTTTAGCATGTGTAGACATACTTGAAAAGTGCAGTAAGGGGCGACAAGTTTTTTTCAACATGCCATAGCAGTAAAATTCTGTTTCAGAGGCTCGTGAACATCAGTATGTCAAAAGCCATTTCCATAATGCATTATCACATTCTACAAATCATCTGTTATCACTGATAATCTTTTATTAGGCAATTTCCATTTCAAAGAGTTGGTGTTAATGTCTCAGCTTCCTCTTATCCCACCCTTATACCCTTCACAGAAAAAAGTTAAAGGACATTTATTTTGAAACAAAAGATAAAGTGACCCAGTGTTACTTTTAATAATGCAGTTTCATATACAAGAAGTCTGATGGACAAAAATTTATTCAGCATAATTCTTAAAAGTCATAGCTTCATCTCATTTAAAAATAACTTTATTTTTGTTACTGTTCAGGGTCCTGGAAGCGACGGAATATTTTGCTGCAATGTGTTACATAATACGTCAAAGAACATCCAGTCTTTACAGACATCTCTTGTTGTGAGGCAGATTTTGATCTCATTTAACGCTTTTTACACTAGTGCATTCTGCTTTTCTCTGTGGTGTTTTTTCTGGCTAAAATTTTGTACCACAGACCAGAAGCAAACCCTAAAACCTCCACAGAACCTTATGACATCTTTCAGTGATGCCTTTTTTCACAAGGAGGTCTATGTTTAAAAAAAGGATTTATGTTCTTAGCTTTCTTTAGAAGTGTCTAAGCCCAAAATTTGGATATTCAGAAGCTCTCTGCTCAGTTTCCTCTTAGCCTGCATGCACTGAGGCTTTTAGCATTCTTCAGCCACTGAACCTCTGTGCAGATAGCATTCAGCAGTGTGAGACCTTCCTTTGCTTAAGCCCCTTTGGGTACTTCTTGCATCAGTCTCTTCAAAAACAACCAGAAAAGAAGCTGGTGGCCTTCTCTCCTCTCATCAAGCAACTAGCGTGGATAGTCTTTCTTTTACCCATGGAACTGATTTCACCTCTCACCTCTGACCATGTTGCTTTACTTCCTATGTTACAATATATTCTGGTGGAGCAGTTGCTGTTCACTCCTACTGAAGCTGTTCCTTTCAATGCCCAGCTTGCAGCAGGAGCTCCGTTCACTCTAGGGTATCTCCAGAATAGTTGTTGTGCCAACAGTGCTGTGTATGCAAGCGCACAGACTCATTGGGCTCAGACAAGTCTCTGAGGTCCTTCTAAAGGGTTCAAATTTCATCTAATCATTGGTATAACTCCTTGTACTCTGGCTGATATTCCTTCTGTTTAGATTACTATCATTTCAGCCTCTCATGCTTGAAGTAACATTAGTGATTTGTTCTACATAATCTTCACTATCTTTCACCTAGCAGAGTTATTTAGCAATAAAGTTCTTTGTTACCCTTCTTGTTGCTGTTAGACATGTCTGTGAGCAACTGAGAGGGAGGCTTTGTTATGCTGGCTCTGAACAATAAGCAATTTAAATACTTGAATCCCCCAAAAAATGGGGAATGAGACAACTCGTAAGTGGCGTTTGTCTCTTGGCTGATGACAGCTCGGGTAGCTTTTGCAGTGGTTTCTCTTAGTTGGGTTGCCATCTGGCATCTCCATTTCACCTCCCCGGAGGCACTGTGGGTGCTTGTGCACTTGTGTCAGAAGGTACCATCTAATCTTGGCTCTGAGTGGGCAGGAGACCCATGTAAACTAGTGCTCTGGCTTACAGCAGTGACCCTTTTCTTTGTTCTTCCTGGGGCAGCTGCTGCTGCTTTAGCTGCTTCTGTCATTTGTCACCCACCATACTGTTGTGCTGCTGCTTCGCAACACGATGCACATTTCTCCTTGAACTTGTTCCTTGCTTCCTTGTAAATGGGCAGTGTAACAACATGCTGCCAGGTCAGATGTGTGGATGGGACAATCTCCAGGCTGCAGTACCAAAGAACTGAAGTGCTTCATAGTTCATTCATGGAGTAGTGATGCTACAGAAAGTACCTAGGCAGACAGAGGACAAGTCCACTTACATGTTCAGCTCATTTGATCTAGAAATTTACAAAGAGTTTACATTTTAAATAAGAACTCAGAAATGTTCCTTTTCTTTATTTAGAATGTATAAATGGAATGGAATCCCTGCAACAGTGATTCATCATGATGGTGTGATGTAGTTACATACACAGGCTGTACAGCAGAAAATGAGGACCTACAGATTGAGGTGTCCAGGGGGAGAATGTAATGCAAATGCTGATCAAAGTTGATGTGTTGGGGTTTTTTGTTTGTTTGCCTGTTTGTTTTTAAGTAAATGAGTTTCATTAAGGCTAATCAAAAGGAAGCAGCTGCTCTTTGTTTGTGTACCAATTCTTAAATGGTATTGAAAACTAACAGTAAAAGAGAGCTGAACAATAAAACAGGAATGTTTTAAAAAGTCATGGTTTGTTTTTTTCAGGAATAATTTGCTTAGGAAAAACTTTTTAAAACAGAAGAGATGTACCTGTTTCTACTGGTTGGAAACTGAACTCACCCCTTGCTTTCTGTGGGCCACTTCAAATCAAAATAGTGTCTGTAGTCAAAGGTTTGGGTTGCCTCCAGTTACGTAACTGGGATGAGTTTCTCTGTTCATTTGAGCCTACTTTCAGAGAAAGAATAACGTTTTTACTAGAACAAGAGAGATGAGGATTAGTGGACCTCTGTTATCTATTGACTTACAGCGAATCAAATACTGAAGAGCATGTATGTTGCTCCTCAGTATCATTTCTTACTGCTTGTAGCATTGACAGGACTGTCAACAGTTTTCCTTGCTTTGCCTATGTCCTTTCATATTTTTTCCCTGAGGAAGGCTGAGTGGACCATCCATCAAACTATTTCTGCTGCTTCTTAGACACCTTCTCTCTTCTGAAATCCACCAAGAGAAGTGCACTTTTCTGTCTACCAAGTCTCTTAATTGCACAAAAATTACAGTGATGAAAAACTTGAAGTTACACCTCAAGTGACCCAAGATAGCACATGGCACCAAAAGATTGTTTAGTGTCTAACTTTGGCCTCTGGAGACCTGCACTAGGGACAGAGCCATCCTGTGTTAGGCACTGTCCACACACAACACTGAAATTGCCCTTGCTCAGGAGAATTACTCAAGTATAATGTGAAGAAATGAGCAGATGCCACAAGCTGGAGAAAGAGTCTGAAGCAACAGTGGAATAGAATTGGCTGGTAAAATAAACAATGGTCAAAGCACACCATCTGCTTTCCTGCAGAGCCTACAAATCACTGAACAATGGCTGGAGTGAGTTTAAAAGCATTTGAGGAAAAATAATTACTGTTGCTGTGGTTTCTGAGCATTTGAGAAAGAAGAGATTCCAATTGTATCCACATCTTTTTCAATAACTCAGAGGGTATTGCAGTCCAAGCCTATTTTATTCAAAAGTGTTTATATTTTTGAACCAAATTTCTAATGGCCAAAGCAGCAGCTATGTTTACAATTCAGAGGCACAGCTCTGCTGTCAAAGCTCCAGGAAAAGCAGCTGTGTTGGAAAACTTTCTATGAGCCAATGGCAATTTATTTCTTTTCTGAAGAAGCATGACTCATAACTGCTGTGACATGTGATTTTGCTTTTCTTTCTCAAACCACATGGAAAAATTGCTACCTTCAAGCAGGTGGTCATATGTTAAATGGAAATAATGTTCACCGAGAGGCACATCATTGGAAATTTACCCGCATGAGAATAATGTCCCTTTGCTTCTTCTGGCAGCTTCTGTGGGACTGGGATTTGGATCAGACAAAGAATCAGTGCTGGCCTTCGTTAATGGAAAATGATTATTTTTTATAGCAAGAGGTATGATAATATGATAGGTACTATGAAGTTCTCCCTTCCCTCCCAAATGTGTTAATGGCCAAGAACCTGGATGCAAAATAACAGTCTCTAATTCCATGTCACATGCTTCAATGAAATTTTCACTGTGGTTATCGAGAACTGCCACAACATTATCAAGATGATGCCAAAATCTACTGCATATTGTATGTAGCTGAAATAATAATTTCTTTTTGAACTGTGAGCCTAGTGCAGATACAATTTCCCCTCCATCACCATTGGATTTTTATGCCATGAACATTAGAAAATTGCAGTGCTGCCAATTTGTTATTGTCACTAAGGACAGGGCACTTCTACCGGTCCTATATTCTTAAAATTGGATTGCTTCCGGTCACTAGCAAACTGCTTTTGTCATGTATGACTCTAAGTTACAAAGAGTAGAAATTAGAATTCAAAGTAAAAATATGATTTCCTGCTGTCTCCCTTCTGACACTCCATGTTCAGGCACTACGGGAATTAAGTGATTCTGTTCTTTATCTCCATCCCTCCCCTCGAGCCTTCTAGTAGATGCATTTCTTCAGTTATCTGGAAAAAAACTTCACTTGTTTGCTTTCTAGGATTTTTTAAATGAAATATTGTAATAATCAAAATACTTGAAAGCTACTATGTATCCCATGGACAGAATTGTAACAGAGGAAGCAGGAGTATGCAGAAATACTGAGGATTTAGGGCTCTCAGCCCTGGAAGCTCAGTTTTGTTCTCTAACCTCTGTCAAGCTGTATATCTTCAGGCCAAATTATACTACATGTTGCAGTTCATAATCATCAAGGGGCCAGTCTATATTCTACCCACCTGCTTTTGCAGTGAATCAGCAATTATTTGGGTATTTGGTAATATTTTGTGGGTTTTCTTGCCATTAGTTTGGTGGGTTTTACTGTTGAATTAGATCCCAAGAGATCATCTGCCTATCAGTTTCCCAGTAGCTAGCAGGTGTAGTCTGTGGATGATCTGCTGTTATGCCATTAGCTCTATAAGAACCTTGTATTTTGTCACTTCTGATGTAGCCTAATGAAACACAAGACTCTTATTTTTCTGTAACAAGAATTTATCACTCTTCAGAGAGTGTGCTGTTAAAACAAAGACGTTTTTCTTACACATGCATACTTCACAAGGGCCACATTCTCACTCTTTAATAGCATCTTTTATTGCGATATACCTCAGATGATGATTTGAGACTTGCAGGGGTAGTTAGAAAGGTAATTTATATGGAGGATGTTACAGGTATTATGTTTTATAACAATTTCAAAGCAATAAAAGGTGAATAAAATTTCCAGAGAGATTGTTTTCTTCTAGGATGCCTAAAATGTGTGACATATGTGAAGTATAAACATAGTAAGTGTTGTTCTTGGTTTTCATACAGGGACTCTGAAACACAGATTTTTATATATATGTTATATATATGTATGTAATATATATATTTATTTTTCTAATTGTTAGAGTGGGGAGAAAATTCTTGTGGAGGGGAAAAGGATGGTTTCTGCAAAAATATTGAACACTGGCAATCTCTTAGTGAGTTGGAAATATTTAAAAAATGCTGCCTGAGTCTAGGCTCATTTTTTGCCTTGGATCCACAAATATTTGTCATTGTTATAAAAGAAGAATAAAACAGTGTTCTAACTGAGCAATTTTTTGGTTCTCCAAATGTGTGTGACAATTTACTTTCTGAGCTCTTTGGAGAAAAAACTGATTTTGTACATAACAGTGCACTTGGGCTGGGGAGAAATTAAAACCTTTTCATCACACCCCCCTGCTTCTACCTGCTGTGTGACATAACTCAACAGGGTAGATAACATGAGAGGAGAACCTATGAGAGAAAGAGAAACTCATAGCACTTAAATTTAACCCTGGTTCAAGTGCAGTCTCTACCAACTACCATCGAGTCCTGGACCTTTGTGTCCCATGTTGCAGTCAAATGCCAGAACTTGTTCAGATGAATGTATATATGTTCTGACATAAAATTCATCCTGGACCTACAGGAATTGTCATTGTTGTTGTCTGATGTAATCGGTGATTTTAATTTATCTTACTATGGAAAGGAAATTGTGAGAGTTCTTCGTCAGTAAGAAGAGGAAGAACTCTGTCCTTTCTGTAGGAAGTAACAACCATTGGGAATTTTCCACACAGACAGACTAGTTAGGCACCAGTCTAAGCACTACAGTTTCTGCAATCTTGCAGTGGCTGTCACGATTTGGAAGTTTAATTGCTCTGCCACTCCTTAAGGCTGTTGGAATTACAAGTGCATTCAATTTTCATCAGAAAATACTGTAGCCTGGTTTAATTTAATGTGTTCCTATAGGAAAATAACATTTTACTGCTGTGGATTCATTTCTAGTAACCTGAACATTTCTTTCCATGCAAGTCAGGTAGCCCTGGAACAAAATCACCGAATAGTTTTCGTGTAAGTGCAGAATGAGATAAATATATTGAATGTGTGACTAACCAAGAAATCAGTTCCCATAGTAACACTGACAGTAACACTGCTTGACAATCCTTAAACTTAGGTTCCTATAGGATCTGTAAAGAATATCAGCATTATTATTATTATATTGTTGCTGCACTAAGCTATCCTAGCCCAAGATAGGAGCTCCACTGTGCTGATAATGTAGGAACATGTGAAAATATATGTAGTTCTTTGGGACATATATATGTTTTCTGAATTGAGGAAAAGATAAAATGAGTACAATGAGCAATATGAGGGCTTCATTGCTAGCAATATGCACAGCGTGATAAGCCTTTATCTCAACTCGCGTTTTTTCCCTCTCTGTCAAGTTGTAACACCCTGTGCTCTCTTAGCATTTCTTTCAGCTCCCACTGTGGTTGCAAGGGATTTACCTGTAAATTTTGACTCTGTCTTTTCCTCTCATCTGTTTTGCTACTTACGTTCGGTGGCTTTTAAAAGACAAACAAAAATCCAGTAACTTGTCTTGCAATTCTCTTAGAAAAAGTCTTCTTTCCACAGGGTGCCTTCAGGCACATTTGTGTTCATGGTAGCTGATGTGCTGGCTGACAGGCTGTGTCAGGCTTTGGCCTTCACCACATCTTTACCATCTTGGAAATAAAGCTCTAGTTAATGAAAACAAACTGTACAAAATGAACAAACAAACGAACAACCTACCAGGCCTTTTTGCATAGGCTAGACTTGTGTGTATTTGTTGTTAAAATTCACATATACATCTGCATATTATTATTCTGGCTGGAGATGTGCAGGTCTTTTTCAGACCCACCTCTTGCTCTTACTTGCAGACTGCTTCCCAACTCCACAAAAAAAGAAAAATTTGTAAACAAATCTAGAGCCAATTTTAAACAACCTAGGCCCAGTCTCTAATCAGATCAAGCAGATGTCAAATCAGCTTGGACTCCTTCCTGTTTACAGGGAAAAATCAAATGAAATTCAGCAGAATTTTGCTAGCTAGTGGATATACATATTAACATTATTTTTAGTTAACTAGTGATTACTAGAAGGATTTTTTTTAATCACTTAACTCTCACAGATAAGGAAGCCTGTGTTTTAGGACCCTCTTGGTATTAAAACCATAATGAAAAAATTAAAATGCCAAAAATAAAGCATGTTAACCTACTACATGAGAATAGATGTATGTTTAAAACTGCTCAAAAGCCATGCAGTTTCCCTCTAAGGTGTGGTAATTCTTCCTTATTTGGGGCTTTGAAAAGAAGCTCTAAGGTAGCATAACTTGGAGTTTTTGGCTTTGATTAGCTAGTTGATTTTGTTGCCAATATTGCTGCAATAACTTCATGCAAAAATATTTGAGATTTTTTATATGTATATTTACTTCTGTTTATCTAATTCTGATGGTTAATAAAACACAAACTTACTTTAAAGATTTCATTTCACTTTTTCATTTATGTGGCCAGTCCAGTTTTTTCCTCTAGATTTTCAAAATAATTTATTTCTCTTATCTTTAAGAATAACCTGTGTTTTTTCATACCCTTTCTGCAATGAAACACTGCCATATCTCCATTCCAACAGCACCATTGTTAAACAAACTCAGCATTCAGTGGCCACCACTTAAGTTTAATTTGCCCAGAATTTAGAGTTGTGATGTGACAATGTAACAGCAGTCACCTTCCTCCACTTCCAACCAGACATTTAGCTGTAAGACCTGCCCAAAAGTGTTTCAGCAGGTGGTCACAGCTTTAGAAGGGTATCAAGAAATATCTTATCTGCAGGGTCTGTGTACGGTTAGCTGCTCCACCACTGCAGTAGGTGTACCCAGTAATATCACTCCCTTTTTCCATTTTTTGTCATGTCCTGTTCAGATTTTTATTCATGACCAGTTGAATTATATCTGATACTCAGCAGTAAAAATAAATAAATAAATCTTAGCACTGGTGTCAAGTTTGGATTTGAGATTTGGTTTCCTTGTATACAATGTTTTCTCCATAAACCTGGGGTGTTCTCCATGCTGGTGCTCTGTAGGAACTTGTTGTTTTTACACTGTACTGCTGTATCACCTAAACATCATAAGTAAGAGGGATTAAATCTCCTTGTCCCCATTCTCTGCTACCCTTGGGGTGAGTAGGGGCCAGGAGGTGGGTTTGACTCCCTGATCCTCCCTTTTTGTAATGTTGGCTCGAGGCAGTAGCATGGAGCTACCAGTACTGCTTAATGTAAAGCAAAGTAATGGGATACAAGCTGTGCAGCTCAATGCCATGTATTCTTAGCAAACATCAAACATCCTCTTTCTCTTCAGAAGGGGGAGAGTAATAAGCACAGAAGGTGGTTGTACGGCTTATTAGCTTTAGGCTGGCAAGGATTGCTGTTACTTTTTCAATTAATTTTCAAGTCCAGACCTTTGGCTAGCTCAAATCCGGTGTTTCATGTTCACTAAAGAAAGGAGTCTGTGTGCTGGAAAGTTTGGTCCATTAAGTCACATTTGCTGTTAATGTAACTTCTTTCAGCATTCTTGTTAAGTTAAGCTTTGGATGGGTTACTAGAGACAAAAGGAACCCTCAACCTTGTAAGTATGTACATGGCTTCACAACAGTCTGTGGAAATCAGGAGACAGCTCATGAGAGAAAAAGGAAAAGAAAAAGGATTAGTCTGCAGCATGTTTCATTAACATGCTGCTAAAAGTTCCTCTAGATGGTTGTGTTTTCATGATTTAGATACTAGATGATTTAGATACTAGAATTAAAACAGTTAAAAATCTATCAAGCCTAACCTAGATGTTCACTTCAGATATGCAGAGGATTAAAAAGCTATTTTCCTAGGATTATTTGCTACTGTCTCTTTGCCAGAACTTAAAACAAATAGATGGAAAGGATCTTTCCAGTGTTCAACATTACCTTTAGGACAAAGAAAACTATATTAACCTGATCAGGTTGCTGACCTCACTCCGAGAAGAAGAAAGAGCATGATTCATCCCACTGGCTCTGGCTTAGGAATTGAACTCTTACTTTGGGCAGTAACATTTTAAACCATTGCAACAATTGCTTCAGTGAGCATCTGTCTCTGGTTCTCATCCTGTTTTCATGGAATTATATGAAGAAAGGCTGAAAGATGTTGGTTCCAGCCTGTTATTCTGATATTGATTTCGATAAATCGGTGAATGATTTTGAGATCTACAAGCTTAACTCTCTCTTTACATGCAACAAGAGTTTGTTTGCTCTGTTTACAAGCAAGTAAACAAAAAATTTCAATTTATTTGTCTTGGACTAGGAAGGTGTTAGCAGTCCTTAATAATTTGGATTTTTTGAGTATTTTCCCTCTGAAATTTTTGTGGGAACTTTCCCCTCTGTGGGAAACATCAACTTTTTGTTATCTGATTTGGGACAGAAAATAATTTGGAAATGTCAGTGAAATAGAGTGATTTCCTGCTAGCTCTGCTGAAAGTGTAGGTTGTATGAAATGCAACATGTATTAATTCATTTAAAACTAAAGTTTTGAACCTACATCCCAAAAAGCTGCGATATAAGATTTCCCACTTTTCTTAGTGGGAGTATGGCGAGGTTATTTTCACAAGTCTTGTTCTAATGAGATAGTAACATTTATCTCATGCTTTTAATGTAACTATAAATGTTAAAATTAAAAATTCCATTGCCGTGTTGGTAGAGAGAGGTATTTTGGGTTTGGTTTATTTGGTCGCACTATTATATTTCCCCTTATGTTTCTTTCTCTGTTTTTTAAAGTTGCTTGAATTAGATGCAGTTGTTTGTCAGGCCATATTTGGAACAAAAATGTGTATGATACATAAGTAGATCCTTGTTCATAAGATTCAGATATTGCTATTTATGTTTGATGCAATACGAGAACTTTCCTGTTTTAAAAACCATAAAAGGGAAAAACCTCAAATACAGAGTCCCTAAACAAATCCTTTTTCTATAGCCCCTAAAAATAAAGACCTGTCCCTTGACTTTATTCCTCCTCCAATTTATTTTTCTACATGTGTCATTTATTCATTGCTGTTACTGTCTTCATTTTGCAGCATGCACTGACCCTGTTTCAGGTACCCTCAATAGGCCATGCTTAGATCACCTGGCGACCATGACACTGTATGACATTCATGTTTTATATTAAATTGTAAAGTGATGGAGAAGTATTATCTGACTGTTTCCAACAATGAAGATATACTGCTTTATAGGCATTTGGATGGGAGGCTAACCTGGTCCAAACTCTGAGATGGATCTGCTCAGATCTTCTCCTCATATGAACTTCCAGTGGAAGACCAAAGAACTTTTAAAATCAGAAAATCCCATTTTTCATTGAAAAAGCTAGAAAAGTAACTCTTTTGAAATAAAGAAAACACAAAGCAACAAATTAGGTCAGAACAGAAGTAAAAGGGTCTGTATAAGACTCATTGTCCACTGCTCTCTTGCCAGCCAAATGCTGTTGCTGCTGGAACATCCCTCCCTGAGATGATGCTTTGGCTTGAGAAGGGTCAAGTAGGAGCGCAAAGCCCTCTTCTTTGCCCTCCCTCCAGGGACCTCCGCCTGCCTCAGTCTTCTTAAAAGAACATACAGATCCAAGGCAACAGCACAACAGATACCCTCTGTCATGGGCAAAATGACCACAATATTCTTGGGTGTTCATTCTAATTTTGGGGTGGAGAGGGCCTGTGGTGGAGGTGGTTTTTCCCCAACAGTAATAAAAGATCAAGCACTTAGCTCTCGTGCAGCAAAGCTGCAACTGCTGATTCCTTCTATATGGAATTCCTTTTATAAGATATGAAGATATATTGGCATTTTAATTTCTACTTTGGTTGTTGACTGATGCATGCAAATTATTAATTAAAATAATATTCTAAATACTATGTTTAATAAAAAATATTCTACTGACTGAAATGATAATTTGGTCAAAAAGAAAAAAGGAAGAAAGGCATCATAACCCAAAAGCAACAGTGTCTCCTGCTAATTACAAAGAGGAAGTATTTTCAAGGCAGCTAAAATGTCACTCAGGGGTGTCGAAAAAAAATGAAGAAAAGTTTTGGCAGAGAGATTTCAATTCTTGCTTTAAACTGCTCAAGTGAGATATCAGTGTACAGAACCCCAACTGTGAACCAAATTAATGCTTTGCAGCTATGCGAATTTTAGACATGCACAGAAGGAGAATAATATGATAACATAAAGTAGTTACCATTCATTGTAATATTGCCAGTGACTGTTGGATCAAAGACAATATAAAAATTTGATGATGCGTGTCACGTTTTGATAATGAATCTATTAATAAGCACACACTTTTGTGTACCAACAAGTTCATAGACTATGCAGCTTGCAGGTGAGTCACAAGAGGTCTGGAACACTCATGTATGTTTAGGATTTGATTTTGAATTACTGAATAAGCAGTTGCCCTGAGTCTTAACCTGCATTAGGAAATTTCTGAAACAACTGTCACCTAGGCAATACCCTAGCAAACTGGATTTGCTGGTCAAGAATGTCTGGTGGATTGCAAGGAGCTTTAGTCTTTTCTTCCATGCTTGTACAGAAGAATCTACCTGCGGGAGACTGCGTAGCGCATGTCTTTTTTTTTCCCCTTCCATAGTTATGGTCAGGAGAACTTCTACTGGGAAAATTCTGCAATGTGGCAAGGGTGAACTGATCTATTTCAGAAATTCAATCCATGAGGGCCTCTCTGCTTCTTGCTTGCTTCATCTGTGGGCTTTGTCTTGCTTCAGAAGAATGCAGTGGTCTTAGAGGACTCCTGGAGAGGGCTGTACCTCTGGAGTAACCACGTCTTTGAAAATCTGGAGTGAAAACAAACTAGAGCCTTGCATGGAAAAACTAAGACAGATTTTGGCATGTCACATGATAAACAAACTATTTCTACATTTTTATTCGTTCTTAGATGTGTATGCTTCTCACATATAAGGTTTACCACAGTCCTGGATGAAGAAGATATATAGCAAGAATGCTGCAACCAGGTTTTCCTCTTTGCGGAGTAGCAGTTTCTAGTGAGCTGGAGATATAAAGGGGCAGTTGTGCCATTAGTATCACCCCATCATTTTGATTTAGTGATCTGTTAAGTTTCACTCCTCTTTCATAAATTAAGATAATTTGGGATGCGCCTGCAAGATCATGTTCTAGTCAGTTTTTTGAGGTAATCTGTCCTCTGATATATATTACTTCAGATTTTCCTGGCATCTCCATGCTGAAGGCTGATTTCTGGTGTCTGAATTTAGTCTTCATTACTTCTTTAATGTTTTTCTAAAGAAGTGAAGTTGAGCATTCAGCAGTAAATGGAGAAATTTCTGTATCTAGTATTACTATGAAAATCAAAGAGGACGACAAGCCTGAGATTTGAGAGAAGTTTGCCAGTAGCAGACACTGTCATTCCCTCAGCCAAAGTATGGATCTTTCTTGTAAATTAGGACCAGAACTTGCTCTCAGCAATGTTATGCAATTACCTATGGGGAAAAAAAAAAATTTATTGGAGATAATTCTGTGCTGATTTAAAAGAGATAGCAGGAAGAGAGGAGAATTTAATTTTTTTTTTCTCATCAGGTAGATGAAATACACAATATTTAAAGTATTCGTATCTTAAAGCTGTTTTTCTGCAGCAATAACAGAAGAAAGGGTGAACACACAGCTTTGTTTTCTGTGGATATCAGTCCTATTCTATTACCAGAACTAATTATAGTTGAAATAAAGAAAAACTATTTGTTACTCTAAATAAGAAACAGCAAAAAAGGAAGGCAATTGTTGTTCTGATACATTGATGCATTTGGCTGAAGGGGTTATTGCCATCAGCAGACAAAAGCTGACACATGGCATTGTGCTGCACAGCATATTGTGCTCCAGTAGGCATGTGAACACAATGGTGCTCATGTTTGCATCATATGGCATTGGCGTAACACCAGAGATCCAAAACATTGAGTAAGGAGAACTATTTTTCTTTGTGTGCCAGCAGATGGAACTTTAAATTGTGTCACTGCCGCAGAGCTGATAAGAAAAGCCATGGCTGGAGAATTACTGGAAGTTTTTAAATAAATCCTAATGAAAAGCCAAACAGTTATGGGTTTGGAAGAGGAATCTGCCCTTCAGTAATGTGTCAGGGAGACAAACACAAGGTAGGTCAGAAAACATAAGCTTTCAATGATGGTGCTGGAGAGGTCAGTGAGAGGTAGCAGTACTGGCTGTGGTAAGAATGGCATACATTGTGTAGATGAGGTCCACAGCAGGAAATTAATGATCTGAGCTGGTGAGCCATTATACACATTGGGTCAAGAATATGTCATGAGCTTTTCTAAAACTAGCTGAGAGCAGGAGCTGGATGCTCAGCTCGTACAGATAGAACAGCAGAGAACACAGCTAGAAGGGAACTTTTAAGATTATCTAGTTCATTTCCAGCCTCAGGAACTCTGCCTGAAATTTTCCTAAAAAATTTTTTTCTAGTCTTTCCTAGATAATCCATTCTTGCTCTTAACCATCCATACAATCAAAAATATCCAATCTATATGCAGTTCAGGATTATTGCTTCTCCTCCTATGTCCAGGAGACACAAGGAAATATTTATTAATTTTTTCATTGCAGTGTAGTCCCTAAACTAAATAAATATCCCTCCCATCTCCAACACGCCCCCCCCACCCCCCCCCACCCCATGTGTCTCCTGCTGTTGTTAGTCTCCTCTAGAAGCTTCCCACTAAAACAAGTTTCTAACCTGTGATACCTAGAGCAGAGTATTCCTATTAGTAAGGTTTTACTCATGTGGGTTCCTTAGTGAGTCCTATTCATACCTGAGATCATGCCTTATTGCAAAGGTATGAGTTGGTAAAACTTCTTTGGTCTGTGAGTCATTCCATCCCCAGTTCCTTTCCTGCAAAGTTGCTGTGTAGATGTTCTTCAGGTTGAACTTCTGTAGTTTATTATTCCCACAGAAACATAATATTGTGCACAGGTTATTTCCTTGAGTTGTCAAGATAATTTTAAATGCTCTCTATCTGCCAGAGTGCAGTCTTTTCTACTTCATACACACAGAAACTTATTAAGTGCACTGTCTACTCAAGGATTCAGATTATTAATGTGAAAACCCGTTTGATATATTTTTCCAGTTTGATGGTGAACCACTAAGAACTACTCTGACTATGATTTTTCTAATCACTTCTATATTTGTTTCATGGTAGCTCCCACCTGGACTGTATTTCTGCAGTACACTTATAGAAAGGTCGTGAGACACAGTCAATACCCTCCCTAAAGTAAGAGATATTGCATCTAGTGTCTTTTGTCTATCTACACAGCTTGATAAGATTTTTTTTAGTTTTTGAGGAGATTCTCTTGGAAAGCGATGTATTTTCCCTTACTTGTGGCTTTTAGGTTAGGCAAACCGGTGTCAGGAATGCCAGAAGGCAATTGGTTAATGGAATTGAAGACATCTTGAGGTCTATTTCATCCCTGTTTTCTGTGATAAAAAGCCAGTGCTGGCTAGATTGCTCTTTGGCACTCTGCTAGCTTTATATAAGCCCGATGAATCCAGCCTACAGAGATTTATCACATAAAACTCAATTATATGTGCTCCAGGAAAGAGCTGGAACAAAGAAATATATTGCAATATTAGTGAAAAAAATCTTTTGGGAAATGGAGAGAGGTTGTTCAGGAATACATCTTATCTTTAAGTAAGGATTGATCCCATAGTAAAATCTTAGTAGAGTCTCTGTTTTCATATGTTCTTGGTAGTTGTATATTATATGTTCTGTCAATATAAATAACTTGTCAGTTTGCACTGGACTCCCTTAGTACCCTTCTGCTCTGCTGCCATTTTTCTAGTTGCAAATCCACCAACAAGTTTCAAGGGCTTTGACACCGATGTTTTGAAACCAATATAGCTTAAAGTGGCCTCCATGGAGTTACAGGAGTCACTTGCATGTCCTTGGTTCAGGCACAGGCTTGTGTCCTCCTCCCTCTTTGCAGAGCTGAGGTGTGATATAATTCCATGTGCCATTTCAGAATGAACAATGGGCTGAAAAGGAGAGCCGTGAGCCATGTTTTAAAAACAAGTGCTGTGAGATGCTTTGAAAACAGATGTAATAACGGTTTCTGTTCATGGCTGTCAGAGTAGAGAAATACTGGGAAAAGAGTATAGAGTGGATAAACAGCTTTTGTTTTCTGTTTCACCTGCATATGATAACTTTCTGTTGATATCAGAGTTGCCTCCAGCCTCAGCCATGGTTTGCACCCATCCAGCCCTACTATGATTACTATCCTGGCAGTAGAAGAGTTTAGTACTACTTAATATGTGCAGTTAAGAAGCTGGACTTTTGTCTCTACCAAAATTCAGTTTTTCATCAAGTAAGAGTTATATAACAACATATTTTTTTAATCTGGCCCTTCCTTAATAACATTTTTATAATTGGTACTTCAAACAATAGTACAGGTAGTGATGCCTAACACCTCATTTCTATGTTTCCCATTGCACAAACACATTAAACAAGTGCATATGAAAACTACATTACAGTTATTTTAGTATTTCCATGAGGCTTTGACAGCAAGACTGGACTGCACAGAAGGTGGGCAGAGGCAGAAACTGGTGTTCTGGGTATGCCATTTCTGAAGCCTGAGTATTCTTTTGGCCATGTACTTGTCAACCCTGGTTTCTTCTTCCAGTAGAAAGATAATTCGTATCTCTCTTTTAGGGGGAAAATGGCAATTCTTATGTTTCAATAAATATGGATTCAGAATTTGTTATGTTATTTCTTGTTGTACTCAACAAACAAAATAGTAAGCCACTTTGTTTTGACTTAGTGGATATTCTAGAATGATCTTAAGAATTTGGCTTTTTTGTCCTTTCCAGTGTTTCTTTGTTGCCCAAATGGTCTGTTAAGTTTGTCTAACTTCCTCAACAACTTAGGTCTTGTCAAGAGAAAGGCATTCTGGATTCTATATGGAATATTAAAAAAGGCTGAGAATTGATTTGTAAAACAATTTTTAAGCCTCATCCCTTATTCTGTAGATGCAAACACATGTACTGAAAACATTGGGGCTACAGATGTGAACATTCAAATACTTGTGATTAGCAACACAAGTACTGGCAAATAAGTAAACTAACTGTGGATAACCTTATACTGATTTTTGATAAAAAGCTGCATACTTCTGCCCTTTTGTCCTTTTTCTTCTTCTTTCACCCACCCTTCCCAAGTACAAAAATGTGTCAAATTCTTATCACACATAAATGAAAATGTTTATCATGTAAGGTATAGCATGATCTTTTTTTTTTTTTTCAATAAATATATTAGGGTTTTCACCACTCTTATGCAGACAGTCAGTTACCCTGGAGCTATGTAGTTGGCTTATTTGACTGCTGGGAAGACATCAGGGCAGTTCACTCCAAGGGTGGGTGATGCCTTTCTTGCTACTATTGCCAGGTCTGGACTGTTACGCTTCTAGTCCAATCTGTGGTCACAAGGACTGCAACTTGTGAGAACAGCATGAGATATTGTATGGATAAAAATATTTACGGTTACATCTTGGGCTGAATTTTTTTTGACCTATGGCCTTAGTGAAATCACAATATAATAAAAACTGCTTAAATCCGGGTGACTGAAACTCCTGCTCACTGAAATATTTCCACTGTGTTCTGTACTTGAGCTAGAGACACAGTCTGTTCTCCAGTCTTTTACTCAGTTTAATTATTACACTGCATCTCTTAGAAGGGTACTAGAGAATGCCATGCACCTTTTGTTCATTGAGTTACAGGAGTCCTAGGTAGCAGAAGCACTTATGTGAAGGCTAGATTCTCCTCTGAGTTATCAACTCTGGACTGATTGCATTACCTGCAAGAAACAACACCCTTAACAATGAACAGAACCTGTCCCAGGCTTTTACTTGGTTTCTAAAATATTTGGCAGCCACTGCAAAATTCTAAAAACTGAATAATCATCTTTAGGAATCTTGTGTGAAGTGAGAACCTTTTTCTGTTCTTCAACTTCTATTAAGTGATGTAATTTGATAGAAGATGCAGAAATGTTTGTGAGTAAAAGCATCATGGTAATGTCTTTAGCTAACAGTTTTGTGAATGCAAAAATGTTCAAGGAATATATCAGATCCACTGTAGAAAATAACACAAGTCTAACAGTGCCAGAGCACGCCTCAGGTGTCACATCCCTCTCAAGTCTACTGCCAACTGGGGTTATCTTCTTTAAAAGGAGTGGGGCAGAAAGGTGCAGAAAAGGCAGAAAGGGGTGTGTGTGGGTGTGGGTGTGTGTGGACATGAATATTCAGTCTGGCCCAATATTAAATGCAAACCCCTATCCACTTCTATAGTTATGTGGCAGGAGATGTGACTATCTCCCAGGACCTTACAGGGGCAAGTGTGTAGTGGGTTGTCCTGTCTGTATGAGGGCTTCCAACGTGATGAATTATGACAAGCTTGACTTTGATGTATAACAAGGGTGGGGGTTCTTTTTCAATTTTTTTTTTTTAAGACAAAGGATCAACCTTAGTACCTACATGTTGTATCAGACACTGGTTTAATGTTCATCTCCTTGAGAAATTCCTCAGAGTATCATTAAAGGGCAGTACATGTGTAATGATTTGAGCCTTCCTACTAGGATGGCTATCATGCTGTCACATAAGGCTGTCGATTATTTTAATATGTCCATTCTACGTTAATACTTATGTCACTTATTTATCAACAGATAATATGAAGAATTTCCTAGCTTCATGTGTGCCTGCATTAATGCTTTATATGGCTGAAAACAAGGTGACAGGGTGAATGATAGTAGCATAATAAATAATGGAAGTCTGGGACCCATATAGGAGCCACAGATGCCTTGAATGCCAAGAAAACAGAACACTGCCTCTTAAAAATGAAGTCTTTAATTGTAAAAAATGCACCAGGCAGCTTAGGGATGTTCTGGAAGCTTGGTATGATGTGACCAAGCTTGCAGAAGGGAGCTTGCTATGTGAAGAAGTTCTTACTTTTTGCTTCTGAAAAGGCACAGCCTGATTATGTTGAATGGCACAAGAATGACAGTTGTAGAGCTCTGTGTTTGTCTGTTTGGAAAGATTTATTCTTTTCACTATGTTATCAAATTTAATTCCAAAGCATTTGTTTCCTTTTCAGTTTAGAAGGATGCCAAGAATTAACTGTGTGGCAAAAGTGTTTCATTTTTATCACTTCAGAATGGTTTAGGAGAATGGTAGACCACAATTACAAATCACATCTTTAAATATTTATCTGTCTTGGGGACTACAGCTTGGATGATACTGAGCTTAATCTGTTTACAATTGATTTTATTTTGAGAGGCAAATATTTTAGGGTGAAATCCAGCCTTATTCATGAAAGGTACTGAACTCAATAGCTTAAATCAATGAGAACTACGAATACTTATTATATCAAGATGTAATGAATTATGCTTTCAAGTGTTTAGCCCTTCTCAAAGTTTAGCTCATAATGTGATTAATCACATAAGTATGACAGGCAGGATTTCAACCAGAACATTCTTGCTAATGTATCTAAGTATGTGCAAATAGTGATGAAAAAAGAAAGAGGATCTTTTCAGGCTGAAAAGTGGCTTTCTGACCTTCAGTAACTTTGTTACTCTAGTGAGTTTACTGTAGATGGAGAAGAGGGAGTGGACCACACACTGGTGTAGCCACGCTCTGCTTTCTGGTGTGCTAAGGCTGTATGTTGCACTAGGAACAAGTCATCCAAGTCCTGAGATGTGAGGAACGTAGCTGCACAGCTTTCGTGGCTTACAGACTTACCGTGTTACTGGAAGGCAGGATAGGAACTGGCCCACATACAGAAAGATGCCTAGCTATGCTGAGGTAGCTAAAGGGAAAATGGAAATTACAACACTCTTACAGCATGGTGTAAAAACACTTCAGTTTTCATGAACCGAGGGGGAACATGGCTGAGAAGAAAGGAGTATTTCTATGTGAATACCAGGTGAAGGTCTGTGGTGAAGGCACACACAGCACACGTCTGTTGTTCTGGCTGTGGGCTGGGGCCAGAGTTTCTCCAAGAGATTTGGCATGGACAGGAGCACTGAGAAATCACAGGATAAGGAAGCAGAGGAGAGCACAAGTGAAGAACAACACTTGTTGTTCTAAATAAATGTGATTCATCCCTTTGAGATTGTTGGGCATGCCAGAAAATGCAGAAGATATAAACAGAAAGTTAGGAAGCTTCCCTTGTTCAGTCAGACATACACAGAAGAGAAATTTCACCTCATCATCAGTGCCTGTTTTAATGTCTAGCAAAATTTCTTTTGCTGAAACTCTTCACTGACGTGCAAGTCTCTGCTGTAACAACTGCTACACTGACATCTTCCATGCAGTGTACATTCCTGCATTTCTAGCCTTTGTCACGCAGCTGTATTAAGCTGCATTGCTGTTTCTTGCGAAGAACCACTCAGATAAAATACCCAGCTGAACATACTTCTGTCTGTTCATAAAACTTTTTTAAGTAAACATTTTCTTTGGCTTCCATGTATTTATAGTTACACACATCTGCCTGTCACACAGCAGAAGTCATGAAAACTATACAGAAAAGGAATCAGGAAACACACTTTATCAGTTTGGCGATGACGATAAGGAATTCTTTTATCAACAGGAAAACTACAGCTGATAATATATGATATATGTGTAGTCAATTTCAGTAATTGCTAATACGTATATTCGAGCTGGTATTCTTCATTTACTGAACAATTTAAATGCATTTGCTGTAATTGCTTATAAAAGAAAAAAAACAGGAAATTTTAACTTATTCTGGTCCAGTGAATTTTGCTTTCTTTACAAATTGTGGCCTGGCTTCAGGAGGAAAGCATGAAGGCACCATCTGTCCCCAGGCCCAGCCTAGATCAGCATGAGCTGGGCTCCTCCAGAGAATTGCCTTCAGCAAAGGAGGCACTGAATCCAAGTCCTGAAAAAAAATGTTCTAAACTGTGTTTTATGTCTATTTTTGTCAGCTCTATTTTTTTTTTCAAAAGGAGAGAGGTTCCTACCTCAGAAAGGCAACTTCAGACCATGAATCACAAGTGACTGGAAGAGGATGCTTGATTAAGACAGAAGCTTTGGAGAGCAGTGAGACTTAGGGCATTCTTACACTAATGGGGTCAGACAGACCTGGGCTCGCTGCCTTCTACTGCTCACCTTGAATCCATAAGTGCAAGGAACAAGGCTGTGGGACATACCTGAGCTGGCTGGACAAGCAATTTGTGCTTACCAGCTCAAGGTAATGCGCTCTCAACAATTTTGCTTATTCAATTTGTATCTATTGCATTAACAGATCTACAGCTCTCATGGGGAAAAAAACAGCTGTTAGAACAATGAATAGAGCCAAATACAAATAATTACTTAAAATTCAACCCTGGGGATATTACACCAGCAGAGACAGAATCATTGTTGCTGTTAGCCATCTCGCTTGATTTCAATAAACATATTTTTACAAAACCCTAAAGCTTTTGCTGATGAATCACAAATAAGAGACCTCAAATGAACCATGGCTATTTTGTCTTTTCTTTCTTATTAGGGACCAGTCACATGAGAAATGTAGGAAGACTCTGATCATTGGAGCTATGTAGGCATGCCAAGAATGGCAACACATGGGAGTTCAAGAGTGTAGCTGTGCTTTGCTGCTGTGTTGATATAAAGATACACAAGAGAGGAGGGCTTTTCATACCTTTCTTCTCCTTGTCTACCTGAAAGCAACTAGCAAAATACGATAAGTATTCACAAAGACTAACTTTCATCTGGGAGCTCTTCAGGGGTCTGTTCAGAGCTAATTCACAGGACCTAATACACAATCACCTTAGCTTCTGCCTCTAAATGTTTCCTACACCAGGAAGCATTGTCTTATCTTTGCTGAACAGTTAACACATAATCTCACTGGGACACAGAAATCAGATGTTACTCTATCAGTCTCTTTGAGGTAGTGGTCTGGTAGACTTTTGTACAGTACACAGTGTACAAAATCTAGAGGACTGCACTTTTCATGAAATATAACAGCAGACATTGCTTTCTTCAAAACACAGACGGAAGAGGAGATGGAGGTGATGCTCTGGACTGGTATAGGACAAATATCAGAGCCTTGGACATCAGGAATCCCTATCTCATTGAATGCTGGAGCCTGTAGGCTGTACACTCATGCTCCTTTTCTCTTCTTTTCCTTCCTCAAAGATTTTTATTCAATGCTTTGGCATGGGAGAGATACAGACAGTAAAATATTAGACTGGGAGGTTTTCCAAAAGGTAGGAGATGAGTTTCTAATCCCAAGACGATGATGTAGGAGGGAAGATGCTGTTCCTGTTTCTGGCTTTCTTTTATACTGATGTGTCTTCAGGAGAGGTTTCAGGCTCTGAATTCAAAGTGGAGAGAGGTGCTCACCTCTGATGCTTACTAACCCGGAGAACAGGCCACAAATAAAGTAATTATTTACACTGTGTTTACCTATTAGCTAGCTCTTGTGAATCCTGTTTGGTAATACCTCTTTTTCCTGCACAGGGAGCCTAGGTGCTTAAGGCTGGGTTCCACTACCTGAAAGTTAGGTTTTTGCAATGCTCAGCACTGTGACACCAGAGTGGCTTCATGGCAAAATATGACAGAT
Organism: Morus bassanus; assembly: GCA_031468815.1. Classification (NCBI taxonomy): domain Eukaryota; kingdom Metazoa; phylum Chordata; class Aves; order Suliformes; family Sulidae; genus Morus; species Morus bassanus. The sequence goes on along the minus strand of CM062600.1, from coordinate 23,705,817 downwards.
ACAGAGAGGGTAGAGTAGCTGATATTACTGTACATAGAAGTTTGACCCAGCATCTACTGAAATTAATATCTTTTCACTCTCATAGGCATTTGATCCTACTGAATATTTGATTTTGAGGTGAGGAATTTGGCTTACATGCTCAGAAAAGAGAGGACTAAAAGGTAAGTTCAAACACAATTATGATAGGGATTTTATATAGGGATTGACATTTCTCCCTGCATCAGCTGCAGTTATATAAGACAGGTAGTAAGACCAAGATTTTCACAGTCCTGCAATGACTGCTTTCAGAGCTCAACCTTATGCATTTACAAGGCCTGATATTTGAGACTGGATTCTCAGGACCTTCTGAAGCTCAGGCCTTTTTAATATGTCAAGTATATCTATCAAAAAATAAGGCAGAAAAATTAAAAAGCCATTTCTGAAAAAAAAAAAAAAAAAGAAAAAAGGTTTAAAAGATACAAAAAGATTAGGTTCTTTAGAAAAGCACTTATTAGGAAGCAGACCAATGAATTAAGCAAATGAACATAAGGTATAGTTATACATATTATGCGATAAAAAACCATACTGTGTCATCCAGATCACAACTCAATTTATGAAGAAGAGATCTAGAAGGATTATCCAGTCCTCTGATGCCTCAGTAATTTTCAATTCCTCTCCCCCAAATTAAAATCAAAGCTTTTGTAACTCATCTGCAAAGTACACATATTATGGGAAGCAGTATTGAAGTAGAAAGCTGTCTTTTTCACAATGCTATGTGCTGCAAAAGCTGTAACTAAACATAAAAAAGATCCTTTTTTGTCTTTGGCTTAGTCATGTGAGGGAGTACAATAAAACAAAGGGAGTACAAAACAATGTCCTATATATTTATAGATTAGATATAAATAGTCCAGCTGCAAATGCTGAAGTTCAATTTCTTCATTTCTCCTTTATTTTTCTTACATTTACAAGGTTACAATATAAGCAGGATTATTTTTGTGTAGTTTGCTAATGCGACTCCTGTTAGATGAAAGAGATAATTCAAAGGAGAAATTAATATACAAAGTGGATTTGGTTTATCTTCCATTAACTGAATATCTCCACTACAGTGGTGCTTCTCTTTTGGCAAGATCAGCATTTTGCAACACTGTTCCCCTTTTCCTCTTTCAATAATCCTTCTATATCTTCCCTCTTTATATAATTGAAATCAATATTGTCAGCTAAAACTGCTTTCCAAATCCAGTTTACTGAAGGAGAAAAAGTGTAATGGAAAAGGAATAAAATCCGAAACTTCTTTTTTCTGCCCATGACAAACAAATGTTAGGCATAAGATTCCTTTTGGGAAGGTGAAGAAAAATGTTGCATGAAAAGTATTGACCAGCTGTCAGTCACAAAGTGATTCAAGATCCCTGTTCCCCCTCCCTTTTTTTTTTATTAAATCAGCCTGCAATGGCATATAGTCATGTATAAAACTCAAGCTGTTGCTACTATATGCACATAGGGTGAGAGGGGAAGGGAGAAAAAAATACAGTGTACAAAAACGGAGGAGAAACCTTTCTGTATATCATCCTTGATGAAATTATGACCTTCGATAAAATGCATTTATTGTTCACTTTAAAATCTAGTTGCTCTGATTATCCAGCTAACACAGTCATGTGAACAGTCTTCCTCTAAAATCAGAGCAAAAAAGATTTTTCAGGATTTATATCCCTGAATGGTTTGCTGGAGGAGTCTCTCTCTTTGTCCACTGACTAGTCACCTAGCCATCTTAGCAGGGGTAGTCCTGCCACATGACTCACACCCTCAAAAGAGACAAAATAATGGGATGCTGTATTTTAACACAAAATTTGTTCATATTCAGCTGTTATGCATCCTCTTAGTACTTACAAATACAATTTTAAAGTGTATATGCAGAGAGAAAGAAAAACAGTTAGAATTAATGAGTTTGAAATGTTCTGATGAAGTGACTTGCTATTCTGCCTCAGTAAACAAAATGATTTAGTAAATTTTACTTCTGTGGCCTTGCCACGTAACAGTCTAATGTAATGCTTAAGAAAAATTATGCAGTGGGGGAAAAAAAAAAGTAATGATTATTTACTGCGAAGGCAACTTGATTTCAGGGTCCCACTAAACTGCCTTTTGAAAATCCAAGTGTATTAAATGGTTCCCCCTTGTTAACACAATTGTGCTTATTTCTTCAAGGAAATCCACTGGATTTTTAGATAGGGCCCCTCCTGAAGGGGCAGAAAAAAAGCTGATTCTTTCCCCAAATCATATCAATCCATGTGTGTATTACTTCTATCTTTTATTATAGTTTTTACTGTTTTGCAGTCCCAACATCAGGTTTACTGGTCTATAGTGTCACTTATCTTCCCAGGAACGTTGGTGTCATATTGGCCATTTGCCAACTGTCTGGTGTTGATGCAGTCTTCAGCAAGAGGTTATATATTCTGCAGTTAGTAATGCAGCTATTTCATCTTGAATCACCAAATGCATAGGTAAATACTGGCTGATACTCCCTCTTTTATTCATTTTTCCCATATCATCTCTTACTGAGAAATCAGTATGGGATAGGTATTCAAATTATCTGTCTAGATCCCTTCTTTATGGGGGACCTGTTGAAAGATGTAAGTCAGGACTCAAGCCTTCAAGGCCTCCATCATATCTGTTACTTATTTGTACATATTATTCCCTTCTAATAGTTAAATTCTCAAGTCACTTTGTTCTGGGGATGCATAGGACTAAAACCTTACATGTAATGATCAGCTAAGCCCTCAGTTCCTGTTTACATCTGCCCAGAACAAACTGATCTTGAGTATTTCTTCCACCTCTCTCATCACCACGCCAACACCAGTAGCCATTTTTGCAACTCACTATATAGTTCCTCTCCTTCCCTCACTGCCCATCCCAAAACAGAGGTGCTGCCACCTGTTCCCACAAATTCACTTATGAAACAATCTTAGGGGCTAGGACCATCCCCTAGGACATGACAGATCATGCTGTAGGTGTCTCCTGTGTGATAAAATCTTAAATCCCTCTGAGCTGAACTCTCTAGTTGCCAGAATATAGGGTAGAGTTTTCTCAATTACTCTTACTGTTGAACAGAATAATTAAATAGCCATTGCAAAGCTCTACAGACTAATGGTTGAGGAAGTAATTTGAGACTTGGAAGCCTCGATTCCAGTGCCTGTACTAATAAGTGTTTAAAGTGTATTCTGTTAAAAGTCCAATTTCAGAAAGCCCTCTAGGTTAGTGGCTAAAGCATTGAGCTAAGAGATGTATATTAAAGCTCATCAGGCAGAGGAAGATATTGACCCTATTTGTTTTGCATCTTCAGCATGTGCTGAGCAGGTGAAACATGGCATGGGCACCACTGCATCCTCTTCCTCACTTTTCCACTACCCCTCTATTTTGCAGGGAGTGGAGATGAATACTGTGCACCGGGAAACAGTTTGGATCTGGGAGTGTATTTTGGGGTGCGTAAGAAGGAGCGTGGCCAGCAGGTCAAGGGAGGTTATCTTCCCCCTCTACTCCACCCTAGTGAGACCACATTTGGAGTACTGTGTCCAGTTCTGGGCCCCCCAGTTCAAGAAGGACAGGGAACTGCTTGAGCAAGTACAGCGGAGAGCTACAAAGATGGTCAGGGGACTGGAACATCTCCCTTATGAGGAAAGGCTGAGAGACCTGGGTTTGTTTAACCTGGAGAAGAGGAGACTGAGGGGCAGATCTTATCAATACTTATAAATAACCTAAAGGGTGGGTGTCAAGAGGATGGGGCCAGACTCTTTTCAGTGGTGCCCAACAACAGGGCAAGGGGCGATGGGCACAAGTTGGAACACAGGAAGTTCCACCTAAACATGAGAAAAGACTTCTTTACTGTGAGTGTGACAGAGCAGTGGAACAGGCTGCCCAGATTGGTTTTGTAGTCTCCTCCCCTGGAGACTTTCAAAACCTGCCTGGATGCGGTCCTGTGCTCCCTGCTGTAGGTGTACCTCCTCAAGCAGCGGGGTTGGACAAGAAGATGATCTCCAGAGATCCCTTCCAATCCCTACCATTCTGTGATTGATTCTGTGATTCTGTACTGTATGGTGGCATCTTATTTCATGCAGTGCCATCATCCCTCAGATGGCAGTTGTCTAGTGGCTAGATCAAGTTCATGTGTTGCTTCTCAATTTCACAGTTAAATGACTAATTCTTGCAGTGTATTGTGTAAATATTCTGGTTGTAATTAGTGGCTAGATACCCAAGAACTGTTATAGTGGTAAGGAATACAGCATTTATTTCTATTGCTGATGTGGTGCAGTTTTTGAACCTCTAGTTCTTGTCACAGAGGTTAAGTGATGCTCTGTGGAGCTGAGTGGGTATTCAGTAGTGAGGAGCTTCCCTGGTTAAATGCTTTAGAGTATGTATCGTTTATGTTCTAGTATAATAGACTTCATCATGTTACACAATTATTGTAAGATGTAGTCAGGTGAGAGATTATTAATGTAAAGCATGATTAAGAAATCCATCTACTAGGACGTATTCTGGAACCAGGAACTTAGAACATGCAAGCTACTGAGCAGCTATTCAAAACAGGCAAATCTTGAAATGAGAGAGGGTGTTCTAGGATACACAACATGTATGTGTCTAACACATTTTCAAATTAATTTCTAAAACTAAGTAAATACAGTTTCAAAGATAAGATTGTGAGATACTGTTGAGCTCCTAATCTGGATTCTCTTCTAAGAGTTTCTTCTTTTGCCAATCAAGAGAATCACAGAATCACAGAATGGTTTGGCTTGGAAGGGACCTTAAAGATCATCCCCTGCCATGGGCAGGGACATCTTTCACTAGACCAGGTTGCTCAAAGCAAAAGGATTTTATGCTGTAAAAATGCTGACATTCCCCTTGCCAAAGGAGAATAATTTTACTTAATTTATTGTAAAAAGTGGATGTTTACAGCCATGATGGACTGGAAATGGTATTGCAATAAATATTATTTCTATATGCAGGAGTTGTGGGGAAAAAAAGCTAGCAGTCAATTCATGATTATTTTCTCCTATTAACTATTTACTCAGAGTTTAATGCCTGTTGTTGTTAAACATCTTAAAATTAATCAGTAACCTTATTCTTTCATTTTCCTTCAGTTAGCCAAAATGAGAGGGATTATCTTTAGTAAAATACATGTAAAGGGATGACTGCTTAGTGTAGGAAATGTGTAGAATTACGCAAAATTTTTATCAGGTGATTTTAATTTTGGAGATTCCTATGAGGCTATATGGTGCCAGACAACTATGGTAAACCCAAATCAAGGATTTGCTTTCTGTAAGAATTAGATTCTGCTTTGAATCTCCTTGCCTGTTTCATTCATTCATATATAATCAAGAACATATACAACATGTTCATGCAGTAAACATTTATGCAATCTCTTGACACAGAAATGCAAAAGCGCTACAGCAGGTGGACAAACCAAATCATATTGTGCACAGTTATTCAAACTTTAGATACAAATTTCTCAGGCTTCTCCTTCAAAGTTCTTCTCACCTAGCATCTTATTTCTGTCCACTCTCATGTTACTGAGAAAGTACTTTCCAGTTTTCCAGTACATCTGATTTCAGTATTTATGACCTCTTTTCATATATTACCCTCCTCTCTGAACTAGCATAATTCCAGTAATCTATTTTTAATATTACATCTATATCTATTTCATACTCTTAATTTAATTCTACAAGAGAATGAATGCCACCACGAAAAATAGCTGTCCTAAATCAAAACTACTGATTACCCTAATACTTCCTTCTCAGATGGTTCACTAAGCGCATATTTGGTATCCGTTTTCTCTATAACCTTATGAAAGACACTGTTTTATTTATTTTTTTTTTAGAAAAAGTCTTTACATCCAAGGAAATCACCTGTGTTTGTTTGCACTGCCATTGTGCCACTATTTTCTTTAGGGCTGGAATACTTGCACCCTTCTTCTGCCTAGTAGCAAAACCCAAACATTTGTACCAGAATTAAGAAAGAGTACTAAATCTGTCAGTGTCATAGTCATTGGTTTAATTTTCAGCATTGCTCAGCTCCTGATCTAATTGTCAGTTTGGCAAAATACATCAGCTAAGAAGTTCCAAAAGATGTGGCACAGTGTCTCCAAAAGTTTGACATAACTTGCTGAATGCTTGAGCCATATTCTTCACAGGTATAGCAAAACTAGATCTGTCCCCTTGACTGCACTGCTCTGTTACACATACATTTAGAAAAATCCCAAATATTCGTAAGTCTCCTCAAAAGTCAGCTGGATTGATCTTTGCACATGCCTTCACAGGATAAATGATTTTGGGGTGGATTGGTCTTTACTAATTATGAGTTCTTTGCTTGGACAGTGTAGATAAACTTGGCTTCAACAAATAATATAACGTTGGGAACCTTAGGAAACTACTGCTTTAGTATAGCAATAAATGAACAATATTTAAACTTCTTTTACAAAGTCAGGAGTGAGGTAGGAATATTACCAGTCACTGCAGGTAGCTCAGTGAATAGCCTCAGTATGCAGTCACAGCCAAAGATGCATAAGTAATAGGACGAAGGATACAAGGAGAATAGCTTAATAACTTTGAAGGCAAGGCAGTAGTCTTCTTCTCTGAAGTGCTGCACTGAGCATTTCCTTTCAAGAAGGGCACTTCAGTGCTAAAGGAGGCTGAGAAAAGGATAATTTCCATTGGCAAGGCATACAAAACACTTGTGAAAAAAACATACTACATACCCTCCTCACTTAGCTTTTTGAGTTGTCTTCTAAATATCTGCACCCCACAATGTTATAAAAAAAGTGTTTTAAAATGTGTTTTAAATAAAAGGGTCTAAAAATAAAATGCACATTACAGAAAAACAGAACAGGACCTGCATCTTCTCTCTCTCTTACCGGAAAAGTTAGAGGCAAGTAAATGAAATTTTAGAAAAGGGAATATTTAAAATTTATAATGGGATTCTTTTTTCATAAAATGTGAACCTTTGCAAACTACTGTCTTGGTAAGTCTGAGCTTTTAGCTCAGAGAGATTAAAAGGCGGCTGGGGTATCAATTTAGATTTATATCTAGCATTGCAAATAAGAGACCTTGGAAGAGAGACCCAACCTATTATCTCATAGCCATCACTGCCAAAACTACTATGGGGCAGAGCTGAGATCAGACAGGCATGCCCGCCCTGACAGGGACATGCACTGGAAAGGGGCTCCTACCAGCAGCAGAGCAACAGTTGTCCCTCCCTCCACGTGGACCAATCTTTCCACACTGGTCACCATACTTCTGCCACCAATGTAATTGAAAGTCAGCCTGAACACATCACTGTTCTCCTGCCCTTGTCAGCCCTAGTGAGGGGACAGATTACCCCTGTTTCTACTGCCAAGTCCTTAGCACTTTCTGTCTACTGAATCTCTGATTAGCTCCCATCAGGGACAGGATACTCGTCTAAACTTGGAGCCTGGGCACTGCCTTCTCCCCACAGATTACAATGAGGGACTTATCCTCCCTTATGCTCGCCGACCTTATCCACTTTCTAAAGCTGAGCACAAGAGGAGGGATATGTGAGCCATCTTCTCCATCTGCTGAGGACACAGATCAAGTGTGTAAAGATTACAAGATTTCGCTGGTAGAACTATTCTAAAAAGAGCACATATCTTACCTCAGCAAGCCAACTTTTGTTGTTCAGGACTTAGGCCAAAATGATATTTGTATTCTACATAGAAAAAAATCTGTTCCCAGAATTTATCATTGGCATTTAATTACTGACATTTTTGCACTTTAAGAACTTCAGTGCTGGTGGCACATTGAATTTGGACAATTTCTTTTGTATTTACATTGTATTTCTGGCCAAAACATCACCTCTCATTCTTGTAATTACACTTTTCAATTCCCATGTCTCAGATTTTTTTTTCAACACCTGCTGTCACATCTATTCTGGAAATGAAGCTTTTTTTACCCCTCATTACCATTCTATCCACCTCACATAGTTCATCTCTATAGTTCCAGTATTTCTTCATAGTGACTGCTGTCTTATTTTCATTTCTAGCTCCACTGCCATGAGTTACTTTTATATTACAGATCAGAGACCAATAAGCAAGACTAATCCACTTGAATGGCTTTTAGCTGCTTACAAAGAAATTGTTTATGAGCATACTAGGGGGCATTTTCATGCAGGTTCATGCTTTCCCACATAACAGGCAGAATTGTCACTTTTCCCTCCAGTGTGGGAACTGTGCATCCACTTCCAGTGCTTTAGCACCTAACTTTCCAGTCTGCTTGCAGCCCTGAAGTTACAGGTGCCCATGTAGATGCAAATATATTGGCAGAGTTTGTGCCTCCATACAGCAGCCACCTTTCTACAAACATAAGTCATTACATTTCATTAGAAAATGACACCTATAATTGCACGGCTTTTTATTAATGCTTCCTGTATTTCACTTACTGTAGATTTATCATCCTGACCTAGATTCTGCAATCACATCTGCCACTGTCTTCTAGGACAGTTTTCAAAAGCAAACATGCAGACCATGTCTACAAAATATATGTTTACATCTGCAAAGACATACTTTTGTAGAAAGACATGAACAAACATTCTCTGGCACATGGATTTGGCCTCTGTAAATACCTGCCTGTAGAAATGGAAGTGTTACACTTGAAACAGAGTTGAACGAAGTTGGAAGGAGTTAAACTGTGAATAATTTATTTTTCAGCAGGAAAATTAGGAAGTTTAGGTTCACATCAAACCAGATTTAGGAGTTCTTTTTCATCCCTGATGAAACCAGAAACTCTCAAGATGTAATAACATGTAATTAAAAAAAAAAAAAAAAAGTGGTTTAGCTGTTGCAATAAAAGTAAAAGAGATGAACACATAATTTGATAGTAGGTGGCATTATTCTCTCCCCTTTTGAGTAGTCCTATTGTTAGACTAAGTCACCCAGGGCATTGCAAACTTTCAATCCCCTTCTGGCTTTGCCTGGGGGTTCCAGCCCCACAGGACAGCACAAGGTGTTCTGAGCAGAGACATTCTTGTGCCATCCTTTCGGTATTTTTCTGTATTGGATAGATAGCTATTCATTGGTGCAGGAGCAGAAATGACAGTGTTCACCTTCAAGTCTTAGCTGCCAGACCTCAAAGGCATGACCACCTTCTGTGACTTTTTTGTTTAACATTAACTGTAACAGCCTCAGGAGAAATACAAAAACTTTTGTTCTAATACCCTCATGCACCGAACGGGGCATGAAATGGGTGTGAACTGGGATCACTGAATAATAGCTGATTATTTGAGAAAGCAGAGCTGGGCTTTATTATTTTTACCAACACAATTTCAGATTATTTACTTCTGTCATATAACAGCTTGGGAACAGGCACCATTTTTTTGTGGAAAATGTTGTACCTGTCAGGGGCAAAAAAACCCAAATGATCATTCAGCTTTGGGGGAACTGCAGCTTCAATCAGATATGTGAAAAGGTGACAGTTCATTCTAACTTGCATTGCAAAGGTATTTAGCAGTATGTTATTTTTATTCCTCCTCATAACTACTTCTAGCCTTATGGAATTGCCACAGCACATAGCTCTGCAATCTTACCTACTTTTGTTGATATTGCTTTTTTTTTTTTTGCGTGGTAGCACTAACTAATCTAATAGGCAAATACAACCTGGAGCTTACTTTCTGCAAAGTCACACCATTTACTAGTAAATTAGATATTCTGTTGACATTCATGGCAGTCAAAAAAATTAAAACAAAGTAGAACCAAACTACTAACTTTTGTAAAACTGGTCACTAGGTCTAGAAGATAGGAAAATTTAAGAGGGACAATTGTAGTATTTCCTTCTAGCTACCGTTGAATACTAATTTGGTAAATTTTCTTCAGGAGTTTAAAGAGTAAATTTCTGATAGATCAGAGTAAAAATAGTCTAGGCAGTTTTTGTGAATAAACATGGCCAAACCTTTTATAATGTGTTTTTTTTATTTTTCTCATCAGTGCCACACTTCCCATGTTATAAATAAAATTATGGATACTTTACATCAAATAGAAAGTCTTTTTTTCCCTTTTTCTGTTATGCAAAACATGTTCATAAAGGATAAACCATAAAAAAAGATTGATGAAGTTGAAAAAGAAATTGCCAAAGCTGAAGTGGCTCTCTAGGGTTAGTAAAGAGCACATGCAGACACTTAAAATTGCTTTAAACTAGCAGTCACGTAGCAGCTTTACCTCTTGGAACGACAGTCCTGTCAGTTATGCAGCATGTGCACGGGAAGGGCAGCAGGGCAAAAACTTATCTAAACTGACAACTGAATGTTAACTGAATGACAAATGAATACGACAACATTAGCTTGCAGTGAATCTTCTTTTTCCTAGATACTTAACAGATGAAATGCTGAGTTTTCACACACAAGACTAACAGTGACAACTGTTTGGGGTATTGTAAAGTATAAGTGATTCTTGAAGGTCACAATAAACACTTAGAGATTATTAGAAATTTCTAGCAAATGCCATTAGAGCCTCAAGACCTCAGGCCAATTCTGAAAGTAGCCTTAAGATCTGGCGTTCAAAGCGCTGCCCAAGGACTCATGCTGTTATGATGTCTAAACAGCCATAGAAGCCTGAACGTGAGAAAGTCTTAGAGATGGACAGTTGGGTCCTGTGGCTCCTCCGAAAGGGACAGTGGTAGATGTTGAGGGGGTTCAGTGGCTATTTGCACCCTGTTCTTGGAGAGGGGTCTGCAAAAGGGTCGCTTTTCATTTCCTGGAGGGGGATTTCTGCTCCTACTCTGACAAGAGCAACTATCTTTTCACTAGATCCATGTGTCTTGTGTACTTTCATTCTGTCTGACCCAATGAATCATCTCACATTTCATGGCTAGACAACTGTAGGGGGAGGGATTCGTTGTCCCTTCCCCCAGCTATGACACAGCTTGATTTTTAGGACCTGGTTTCTGAGATGGAGTGTGCACATGAGCCCGTTCAGGCTAGCAGAAAGCAAAAATCACATTTCCTTCCCTACTGTGTTTATGTGGTGAAAAAATTAGCTTACATTTAAGAGGAGAACACAACAGCTGATGGTGTTTAAAAGAAAATGCTTAGGCTCCTACACCATCAGAAGAGAGTTCTCCTGAATAGGAAAGTCATCATTTAAGTGTTGGTCTTGAGGTCACGTTCCTATCCTCAGTTCACACTCCTGACTAGCTCAAGCTCTGCATACTGGGTTACTAACTCCTCTAATCCATGTCCTTGAGCTCTGCAGTAGGGGTCAGGCACATAGAGACAAGGTGCATGGAGGTGCAGGTGGATGTTGCATCTCCACCCTTCAGAGCTGAATACTTCAATTCTGTCCTTAAAAAGAAACTGCATTACTGAGTAGTATGTGACAATTTGATGACTTGTTGCTCTCAACACCGTCTGACATCTGCATTGCTGCGTCCTGAGGTGGTACAGGAAGATCTCTTACCTATGTGCCTTGTTCGTTGTGCAGTAATGATCACAAAGGGGAAAATGGATTTCTACCATACCTATGGGTGGCTTTCTTCTCCAGAGCATAGGCTTCTGTGAGACAGAAACACTAGTTTTATTTGGACCAGCTTGAACACTGATACATTTTTAATATGAGGAAAATTAGTCTGAGAAAGAACTTCTAGGACATACTTTATAACAGTTAAAGCAGAGATTTCATAATTAAAGCCAGAAGATCTTTTCCATTTCAAACTTGGTTTTGATCTTCCAAAAAGATTAAGAACCTAAAATGCTGGTCAGGAATGAAGAAACCAAACTGTTCATATATTTCCCGTTTCTGCATCAGACTACTCTAATAGGCATATATTTTGAATGTGTGAAGTTGTAGACAGAATGAAAAAAAAATTATAGTTTTTCCTTTGAAAAGTTGTCTAGTTATCCTAACTTTTTAAAGCAGTCTACAATGTTATATGTATTTTTAAATGTCACTTTGCTAATACAAGATCTACTAATCTGATATATTGGGTTGCAGAGATGGCTTTTACCCAGCTGGAAGGAAGGAAGTTAAATTCTATAGAAATGTTTTCTGAATGGGATAAGATTTTATGGGCTATGTGAAAAGTCTTAAGCCTTTTCTCCTTAAACTTAGTTTTTATAACGAAAACTGCCTAGTCCTTTCCTCAAAAATACAGTTAATTTTTGGTTGAGTAGTATGGAAATATAAGGGATAAAGGAGAAAAGTGAGAAGAATTATACTTCAGAAAATGAAAATTTCCTAAAAATTCCCAGCTCTTTCTGGAATATCACTTCAAATAGTTGCTCAGTCGCTGAGCTTATCAAGCCAGAGCCAGCCTGAAGCACAGATCACTTGAATAACTCCCTATTTTGACAAAAAAATGAGCTGCAGGACTCTTCCCTGTCTTCCACCACCTGACCCAGGGGTGCTGTCATACCATAACGATGTCATACCATTATGTCGTATCATCAGACTGAGCACCCGATCTCCTCTGCAGTAGGGAAGGGCGAGAAGGAGGGGTAATGTGAAGGGGATGGAAGGGGAGAAAAGAAGGTGCTGCAGACAAACCTAGCTAGGAAGAAAGGAGCGAGATGCTCTTCCCTCAGCAACTGCCCCATTCCTCTGTCCCAAACTTGTTCCTCAAGTCAGCCATCTCATAGATTAGGAAAACAATGGCACAAATACAATTAAGTGTATATCAAGTAGAAAGTAGGACTGCAGGTAACATAAGTTGGACATTGCCCTTCATCTTTTCCCTGCTTCCATTTGTACTGCAAGTGTATAAATTTTCCAAACTTGTTAGAGATATGATTTCTGGAAACAAGATCACAACATACATTGACATTCACATGTGTTATGAATGTTTCCAAAAGGCTTTTAGGTATGATGATGACAACGAGGAAATGGACTTTTGTGACATGGGATTTGAACATGCTGTGGAAGTTGTAGTCTGTTGGTGAATCAGGACTGCAGACACAAATAAAAAGCCCCCAGTAAACACAACCAAACAAACAACCTTACACTTTATACATGTTTTGAATGGGGAAGACTACTGACTGGGAGAAACTACAGTGTATTTAAGATTTGAAAGCAATCATACACACCACACATTTGTCACCTGATAAAAGCAAAGTCCATCTCTCACATTTTACAGCCTAATAAGAGGTCATGTTATTAAGTAACCTAGACTGAGTTTTCCAAACATAACAATGCCAGTGCCATTCCATAGTAACTACGTTCTGATGGTGAAACGGAAGCAGTGATGGTAAAGTACCAGTGGAAAAATATTTAGTTTTCAAATATGGGCAAATGAAATTTAATTATTTAGAATCAATTGCTACATGAGTCAGAAATGACGTGTTTTATGGAGAGGAAAAGTGCTGTTAACATCTTCAGTTTTTGCACTACCAACTTTGCAAGGGATGATCTTATATTTAGATGTAAACACTGTCTCATGGGACTCAATGGGTCAAAAGTCTTCAAATACTGGATTCTGCAAGGTTAAAAGTAAGCCTAAACACTTGATAAACCTCCACACACTCAAAGTCACTCTGTGCTTTGGCATAGGCTGAAACAGAAACGCTGCATGATGTTATCATTTCAGTAATTGAACTGAGTTAAAGTTCTGTGAGAATAATAAAAGGTAGTCAGATTAAACATAATTTAATAGTCACCTGCTGAGCACCCGTGATGGCTGTGCAAAATAGTATTAATGTTGATGCAATTAGCTAGCTAAGAAACTCCTTGTAGGTGGCAGTATCCCTTGATAATGAGAAAAAAGTAGGGGTAAGAAAAGAAGTCATTAGGTTTGTGTGATCTCCAAGTACTATAAAAAAAACAGAAAGGATGGAAAAGTGAATTAAGGGAAGAAATATTTTCCCAGCTGTTTTGTGGACCCCATTCAATATTTTCAAAATGTTCAATAGTAGTAAAAAAAATTTGTTAGCAAAAATATTGAAAAAACTCCATCCCCTGAGGGAGGCCCCTTGACGGGAGGAAAGGTGTGCAGCAATTCTATCTATTCCTTAAGTGGCACCCCCATGAATTAAGGCATCCCCACGTCTGAAAATTTTGGTTAGTGTTTTAGAGCTGTCAATCCAGTGTCCTTATTTTTTGTATCCTCTATGTCCCAGCTAATACATGAAGGTTTTGAATTAGAGTGAATCTGCATTTTCATTGGTGATATGCTGGAGAAGCAGAAGAAAATGTAGATTAGTGGAACAGTATAAAACTAAAAGTTGAAACAATAAAGCATGCCTCCTTCTAATATGTAGCTGTACTATCTGCATGTAGTCATTATTTGGTATTTCTTATCGTTCCCCATGACTGCGGAACATTATCAAAAGGCCTTTGAAATGAGCACAGGTCCAGCAGGGGTGGGATTCCAGTTAGGGCATATAACTACCTGACAACAGAAGTTGCTGGGGTGAATGCCAGAGACATCTGGTGAGTAAAAGCCCTGCCAGATGGTACGCAAAAGGTAATTTACACATGTGGCTCATATGGTTAGTTTCCATGCCACCGTCTTGGCAGCTGTACTGCAGTCATTTTGGTGTTGTCTCACAGAGCATTTTTACTGCTGCATGGATACCCCTGAATGATCTCATGACACCCTACTGCTGTTGGTGTTACCTCTGTTTTTATTAATGTGACTCTGCTTTCACTGAATGGCGTCCTTCTGTGTATACACTGAGCTGTGTATCCACTTGCTTTTTTTGAACTGGACAAGGCTGTTTCCTTTAGTGCTTTCTAGAAACTCCCAGGTCTTGTGCAGAATATGCTTTGAGTTCAAAATACTGTTACAGAATGGAATTTCCTAGGCTTTTTTTTTTTTTTTTCATTCCTTTTGTTTCCTTTTTGTTACTATCTTTCTATATTTTTTGACATTTTTATGAGTGCAGAATTCTCACTGAGTTTAGCAGGAGTCTGGCATGAGTAGGGGCAATAGGGTAACAGCCAAAATAGCTTTCTAATACCTTTTATTGCAGTCTGTAGGTGTTGCATCTCCATTGGATGTCGTTATGTGAGCTTTTCAAATGACTAGCCATTACCTCTCACTTCAAATATTTCATAAGGGTTTTTTCCTCTCAGAAATCTAATTTTTCCTGTGTCTGTTGAGCTTCCTGTCCTGCTATTGATACAGTTTTGCTCAACAGCATTTATCTTGTTCTTGCAATTAGTGGGTTTGGAAAAAAATTCTGTTTTCCAAAGATCTCCAATAATCATCATTATCAAATGAGGTCTGCAGTAATTGTCTCTCACTTTATACAGAAGAGCACACACACATGTGTGTACACATACACACACACATATGTGTGAAAAAACAGCCTCTTTGGCAAAGCAGCAGCAGGACCTATGATAATCAGTAAGAGCAGTTCCATACAGTACATAATGAAAAGGTAGGAAAAAACCAAAGCCCCCAACCTCTAACAGATAATGTTTGTTTCATCGGGGTTCACTGTTACTAGTTTAGTGTGACGTAGTGGTTCCAAGCTGCCCATGCTAATTTATTTGTGATACAAAAGAATATAACAATTCAATTCACGTGAAGAATGTATTTTATTTCTGAAAATAAATACACTAATTTTTAAAAGTAAACTTTAAAATTATTTTACAACAGAAGATGTTAGTTTTAATAGCATCTTTCTACTCCAGCTTATTAATCAGTGCCATAGATAGGAAGGTTTACCTCTTCAGCTATGAAAACGCAAACTCTCAACAATTCTTATTTTAGACTTTGAAACTGTGATGAGATATCCCAGATTGCACAATGGAACTGAAATAAAACCTCTAGTTGACTAGTTGTGTAAAATGCTGTGTGATTAGTATGACCTCTTGTGTTAAACACGGGAATATTCATTTGTTTATTCACAAAATGAAACAACCAAGCAAGTAGATGAAATATCCAAAAGCTAACAACGCTGTCCTTCCCATTTCTACAAATAAATAGGATAGCAGCAGTAGATGTAGTAAAATTGGGACTTGTAACTTTTACATATGAATTAGAAAAACAAATGCAATCATTTCCCCATATAGAACACAGCTATCATATATTTTAGTGTACCAAGATTCTAAAAAGACCGTTTCTTCACAATTCTAATAAAACCTTGCATGACCAGAGTAGATGAAATTACAGGACAGAACCTTGGTGACTTCTAAATAAAACATTAAGATTTACCAATTTCTTAAAAAGCCTTTCATGGTAAACTAGGTCCTGAGGACTTTATCTTCTGTTAAGAAGAACACTAAAAAGAAAGTATTTTTAAGCCAATATTAAGGACATGCATGGAAAAGGAAAGATTAAACCTAGGCCTATCTAAATCTTTAACTAGTTCACAAAATATATATTCTGACAGCACATTTGTGCAGGACTTTTATTTACAGCGTGATAAAAGCCCCGGTTCCCTAAGATTTTCATTGTTTAAGATCCACGTAATTCATGTCTGTGTTTGAGAACACAGGCAAAATAGGACCAGTGAGACGGAATTATAGCACCATGTTTTTTCAAACAAACAATGGAAGATCTGAAGCTGTGTTAGACAGACTGTTTGTTCTTAAAAATAAAAGCATCATTTTTTTTTTGGTCTTTGGTGCTCAGGAGAACTGAGTATAATGGAAAGCATCCAAATACACTTCAGCATAATTTAAAAACACAGAGTGATGTATTTGGAAAGTGCTTTATCATTCATGCAAGAATGTGTGTGTGTATTTTTATTCAAAAATTAGTTGTTAAACAAACTGTGAGTTATCACAAGGCATTAGGATGCTGTGTATCACACATACACCTATTTATGGGTGCTTCTTCCAAAATGACCTATGCTATGTAAACATACACAGAGATTTTTAATTTTTGGTCACTCCATGAGTAATCTACCTATATTGTTCAACCACGATATTTAAAACGTTACTGAGGGTTGTTTGATTGTGCGCGTGAAATACGTGCTTGCTTTAAAAGGTACACCTTGGCTAGGAATTAAGTCATTGAAATTTTATAGCAGAGCACATTTAAAAACGTTTTTATTGACAGTGCCTCACAAAGTTCTAAAATGCAAGCCATTCAAGGGTGGAGAGTTTCAAAGCAAACTAAATGTCGTGTGAGACACAGAAATCATATGGATGTAGGCTTTTAGTCTGTAAAGGCTTAGTGGGTTTTGTCTTTGACATTAGAGAGAAGTTAAAGATGTAAGGAAACCTTCCATGCTACTGAACTTTGCAGCTGGTTTTTCAAGCCGCAAAGACAGCGCTGCCTGATTGAAAAAAAAAAAAAAAAAAAAAAAAACCCAACCAAAAACCAAACCACCAAACCAAAACCCAAACCCTCTTACAATGTCAGCCAGGTGACAAGAATGGCACGGGTGTAACAAGGTAACTCCGTTTTCATGGTTCTTCCCTTAAAGAATCTTAAAACCCTTAAAAAAATGCAGAAAGGTGACTTTACCTGGCGCAGGCGTTTCTCTACCTAAGGGAGCGGCGGGGATGAATTATTCAGTGAGAGTTTGGGAGGGAAAGGAAGGGGAAGAGGCAAAATGGTAGCAGGCGCCCAACTTCAGGAAGGCACTGGCGCTGCACGCCAGGAAACCGGAGCCGGCGGGGAAGGCGGCTGCCCAGCGAGCCGACCCCGGCCCACGGCGGAGCTCCTGCCCACCCGCCGGGGCAGGTCTCCAGCCCCCGCCCGCCCGCCCGCCCCGCGCGGTGTCCCGGGCGGCGGCCTCACGCCCCGGCGGCCGCCTCCCCTCTCCTCTCCCCTCTCCAGCCGCGGGAAGGAGCGCCCGACGGAAACCCGCCCCCCCGCCGGTGACAGGCCCCCGGGTGCCGGGGAGGGCGCCCCGCAGCCCGGCCCCGCGGCGGCCGCGGCCTCTCCCCGCTGCCCGCGGCGGGCAGGGCCCCAGGCGGCGGCGGGAGGCGCGGGCCCGCCGGGGACCGGGCGCGACGCTGTGTTTTTGCAGGGCGGCGGCGGCGGCGGCGGCGGCGGCGGCGGGCGGGAGGCGCCGCTGGACAGCTCCGGAGCGCGGCGCGGCGCCCATGTTCCGGAGGCGGCGCAGATGTGAGCGGCGGGGGGGAGCCGGGGAACCCCGCCGCGGCGGGCCCTTCCTGGCGGGGGCGATCCCGGGAGCCAGTGCGCTCCCCGCCCACGGGAACCCCCGGGTTTCCGCGGCGGGGGGCTCCCCGCGGCGGGGGCGGGGCGGGGGGCGAGGGCAGCCCTTACCTGCGGGCGCGGGCGGGCGGGCGGGCGGGCGGCGGGATCCCCGCGCGGGGCGGGGCGGGGCGGGGCGGGGCGGGGCGGGGCGGCGGGGGGACCCTGCGCCGCCCCCGCCGCCTCACGCCGCGGCCGGTCCGTCCGTGTGTGTGTCCCGTCCCCCCCCCCCGCGTTTCCCCCCTCCCAGGTGACGTGATGCCCGTTGTTTTGGTCCGCCCGACCAATCGGACGCGGCGGCTGGATTCTACGGGAGCCGGGATGGGCCCTCGGTGGCGGCAGCAGGACTCTCCCCTGCCGACCATAACGCATTGCGCAGGGTGCACCACCGCCCGGTCCTCCTGCGGCTTTAACGGCCCCGGCATGGACGCGCCGCGCCAGTTCCCGCCGGGCTTCGGCCCCGAGCAGCAGCAGCAGCAGCAGCAGCAGCAGCAGCGCCCGCCGCCGCACTGTCAGCAGCAGCAGCAGCAGCAGCAGCACGGCCACGACAAGCAGAGCCTTCTCCAGCAGCAGCAGCAGCAGCAGCAGCAGCAGCAGCAGCAGCAGCAGAGCCCATGCCTCCAGTGCAACAACTGCGCCTACTACGGGGCTGCTGCGGCAGCCGCCGGGGATAACCTGCCCCTGCTGCTCCGCGCCTCCTCGCCCCTCTCGGGCGCCTTCCGGACTCACTCCTCGCCGCTCTCCTCCGCCGCCTCCTCCCGGCAGGGCAGCCAGCTGAACGTCAGCGAGCTCACCCCCTCCAGCCATGCCGGCGCGTCCAGGCAGCTTCACCAGTACCCCCAGTACCACCAGTGCCATAGCCTGCAGCAGCAGGCAGCCAGCCCCAGCAGCAGTGTCAGCAGCGGCAGCACCCACCACCACCACCACCACCACCACCACCACCACCATCACCAGCAGCAGCAGCAGCGCCGGGAGAGCAACCCCTTCACCGAAATAGCCATGAGCAGCTGCAGGTACAACGGCGGCGTCATGCGGCCGCTCAGCAACCTGAGCTCGTCCCGCAGGAACCTACACGAGCTGGACTCCGAGTCGCAGCCGCTCCAGCCGCCGCTCGCCAGCCCCGCCGCCGCCGCCGCCGCCGGCACCCCCGCCGCCCCGGAGATCGTGGTCTCCAAACCCGAGCACAACAACTCCAACAACCTGGCGCTCTACGGCCCCGCCGGCCCCGGCCCCGGCCCGGGCGGCGCCAACAACGGCGGGGGCAAGTCCAGCAAGAAGAAGAACCAGAACATCGGCTACAAGCTGGGGCACCGCCGGGCGCTCTTCGAGAAGCGCAAGCGCCTCAGCGACTACGCGCTCATCTTCGGCATGTTCGGCATCGTCGTCATGGTCATCGAGACCGAGCTCTCCTGGGGCGCCTACACCAAGGTACCGCCGCCTCACCTGGCCCGCCCGGCCCGGCCCGGCCCGGCCCGGCGGCCGCGGCCCCCCAGAGGGCCCGGGGCGGTGGGGCCGCTCGTCCCGCGGCGCCGGCCCCCGTCCCGGCCCCGTCCCGAGGCGTCTGCGGCGGGGTGCCGCTGGGCCGCGCCCCCCCGCCGGCGCCGTCAGGCCAGGCGGCCCGCCGCGGGGCTCGGGGGGTGGCGGTGGGGCGGCGGCGGCGGCCCCCGCGCCCGGCTCCCTGCGGGACGGCGCTGTCTTTCTCTTGCAGGAGTCGCTGTATTCCCTCGCTCTGAAATGCCTTATTAGCCTCTCCACGATTATCCTGCTCGGGCTCATCATCGTGTACCACGCAAGGGAAATCCAGGTAACGTTTCCTTCGGCGGGTCGGTGAGCGTTGCCGGCGCGGCGGGGGCGCGAGGCGCGTCGTCTCGAGGCGCAGGGGCGGTAAGTACGTGGCGCTCCCCGCCCGCTCGGAGGGCGGGAGGGGTCGCTGCGCGCCCGCCGGCGTTGGGCGAAGGGACCCCAGCCCCGGAGGGAGACCCGGCGGGCACAGGCACGCCGGGAGGCGCTGCCTGCTGGGCGCTGTTGCCTGCGGTTACGCCAAAGGCTCGCTTAGCCCCGACGTTAGCAGGCGCTTTCTCGGTGGCGGGCCTGCCGTCCGCTGTAGATGTACAGCAACAGTCTCTTATTTCCCAATGACTAAATGCCATGCTGTGCGTTGTCACTTCATGGCAAGGTTAATTATCTTCACTGTGCAAGGTATGTAATCTTCACTGCGTTGTCTTGTATATGAGTGTAGTCCAGGAGAATGTTTAAGAGGAGGGGGAAGACTTATGTTTGACTTGTTTTTTTTAATGCCGTACGGCCGCTAGGAATGTGACAGAAGAAAACTGTCGAGAAAGGCAGGGCTAAAGGTAGGGGGAACGTAATGATCGAAGCTGTAGGATAAGTCTCACAAATACTGTTACAGGTTCTGTCCGAGGGACTTAGTTCTAATTTCAGTTGTAAATTTTTTGACCAAGAAATTAAGATTTGGCATTTCAGCTCAACCGAAACATACAACAGATAGATTTCAAAGTTTTGCAGGGGAAAAATACCTTGCTCACAGACACATCGGTGCTTTTCCTTTTTCAGATTAGTTAGAGATACTTTGAGCTACAAGCTGAAATGACAGCTTTCAAGGGCAAAGATGACTTTTCCACTGGTACCAATCAGTTAAAAAAAAAAAAGTAAGAATTGCATAGTACCCTGTTTCTGTGCAAACAAATGCTGTAGTTTCAATGTGAAATGGCACCATAGTCTCCTGCTTAGGGTAATGTTAGAGAAGTATTATGTTACTGCAGACTCTTTGCCAAATTAGATCCTGTTGTGCAGTCCCTGCACATGTAAAACTTCTATTCCTGGCTCAGAACCCAGTTTCTCTGCATTAATATCAAAGATACTGAAAGCTGTTTAATGATTTTGTACTCAATAAACAAGTGTTCTGGTGAAAGAGAAGAAAAATCTCTGTAAACATTTGAATTACTCTACGCATTTTCCAGAAACTTTAAATGGAAAATTTTATGCAGGATAACCAAACAGTTGTAGGTCCCTGTGTGCATCAGCTTATACTAAGTACTTACTCCAAGATTCGGTTGGGGTTTTTTTTCAGGTAAATATTCATAAATTTTCACTCCCTTAGGAGCGTGTTACGGATCAGAAAAAACAATGTTAAAAAAAATAAAGGTGTCATTCCGGTTTTTTGTTATTTAAGTTATTAGTTTTAAAGAACTCATTCATGTATGCGGCTACATGGAAGGAGTTATGCAATCATGTGATTTAGTCAAGGTTAATGTACTTTTCAGTGCTGCCTGACAGTACAGAACACAAAGTGTACCTGCCTGTAAAACAGCAATGCCCTGTGTTTTTGTCTGAGAGACACCAAAAACTGCAGTGGTCAAGGCAGGGCCTGGAGTGAGCTGCAGCTTCGAGGGGCTCTGTCATTCATCTTGAAAATGGAAAGCAAGTTCTCTTTTTCAAGGAGCCCATTAGAAGGAAAGGACGTAGTACCACCTTTAGCTATTAGATATCTGATAGTTTTTTTAATTTAGGCACAGTCTGTTTTTGTGCACAGGCTTGACTTTTAAAAAATAAGGTGAAGAACATGCAGACCAGAATTTACACCTGTCTGCGGTCGTAAATTTATGTTGCACTTGACATCTGAAAACAAGAAGTACCTTTAAAATACTTGGCTTAGGAATGTGAGGAATATTCTCCAGGCAAAAGAAATTACTGCGTAACCCTGATAATGTAATGGTTTTTAAATAATCTCTGAAGCTGACTGTTTTTCTGAAGTCGCACTTGCCTTTAATTCAGGCAAATATCCTGTTCTGTGCAGTAGAATGAATTACATCTGTAGAATCATCCCCACAGATGGTTAGTTGTGTCCTGGAGGACTGTTTGCACCAGCTATTTGTCAATCCTGTTCAAGTTTGAACATTTCTTAGATGTACTTAGACTTTACCAATGCATATAGCATAAATAAGCAGGAATTCACTGAGAAAAGAAAAATTCTTCTATAGAACAGGAGAAGGTCAATGTATTCTGCTTGTGGTGTGGTAGGTTTCATACGCCGGTGGAAGCAAACCAACCTAAACGTAAGTAGATTTTTCTCCAAAGCACAAGAGAAAACATGTTGGGAAACAAAAAGATAACAGTTTAGTAATTATTACTGATTGAAGATCTAATATTTAGAAGCTCCTGGTGATCTAAAATGCCAGCAAATGGAAATTACCTTTTTCGTTCTTGTCAGTAGCCTGTGACCTTGATTTATTGGTAGGAAGTCCGAACAGCCATGCTGCAAGCAAGCCCATGGCTGTGTGTAGCAGCATAGTGGGTGACTTTAGTCTTTCCATTACAATGACCTTGCCCGTAAGTTTTGCTTCAAAAACATACAGCCAGCTGGTAGGTTAAACCAAACTCTAGAGCTTGCCTGTTCCCAGATCTGCTGAACGTTTTAAGGGAGTGGGAAGTGTGTAAAGACTTGCAGGGATTCTTCCCGGGAGCCATACACTCACGTGAGACGAATGAGTTTTCTTTTTCGCCTCTTCCGCCGGTTAGACCGCGGTTGGTGTGCGGCGGAGGAGCTGGAGCACCTTCAGTCTCTCCGGGGGCGGGGGGCTCTTTCCCGCCGCCTTTTCAGCACCGCAGACAGCTCCGCACGTTGCGCGCGGCCCGCGGCGGCGGGCACCGTCCCGGCGGGTCCCGTCCCGACCTGTCCCGACGGGTCCCGTCCCGTCCCGGCGGGTACCATCCCGGCGGGTCCCGTCCCGACCTGTCCCGGCGGGTCCCGTCCCGTCCCGTCCCGGCGGGTCCCGTCCCGGCGGGTCCCGTCCCGACCTGTCCCGACGGGTCCCGTCCCGTCCCGGCGCGTACCATCCCGGCGGGTCCCATCCCGGCGGGTCCCGTCCCGACCTGTCCCGACGGGTCCCGTCCCGTCCCGTCCCGGCGCGTCCCATCCCGGCGGGTCCCGTCCCGACCTGTCCCGACGGGTCCCGGCGCGTCCCGTCCCGGCGGGTCCCGTCCCGGCGGGTCCCGTCCCGACCTGTCCCGACGGGTCCCGTCCCGTCCCGGCGCGTACCATCCCGGCGGGTCCCATCCCGGCGGGTCCCGTCCCGACCTGTCCCGACGGGTCCCGTCCCGTCCCGTCCCGGCGCGTCCCATCCCGGCGGGTCCCGTCCCGACCTGTCCCGACGGGTCCCGGCGCGTCCCGTCCCGGCGGGTCCCATCCCGGCGGGTCCCGTCCCGGCGGGTCCCGTCCCAACCTGTCCCGACGGGTCCCGTCCCGTCCCGGCGCGTCCCATCCAGGCGGGTCCCATCCCGGCAGGTCCCGTCCCGACCTGTGCCGGCGGGTCCCGTCCCGTCCCGTCCCGTCCCGGCGCGTCCCATCCCGGCGGGTCCCGTCCCGACCTGTCCCGACGGGTCCCGTCCCGTCCCGGCGCGTCCCATCCCGGCGGGTCCCGTCCCGGCGGGTCCCGTCCCGACCTGTCCCGACGGGTCCCGTCCCGTCCTGTCCCAGCGGGTCCCATCCCGGCGGGTCCCGTCCGGTCCCGGCGGAGCCGCCCTCCCGCTGCCGCCCGCCGCCCGGCGGCCCGTGCACCCCCCTGAGCATGTTCGTGGCCCCGCGTTCAAAACCTCTTAGCAAAACGGCTTTCTTTTTTTAATATCCTGGAACTTGCCCTGAGCTCTGCATCTGACGGACCAAAGGCTCCGGAAGAGTGTAGCTGCAGTATTTAGACAAGAATAATGGTATGGATTCAGCGTAGTCTTGTGAAATATTGGAAATGTTAAATTATTTTTATCAAATAGGTTTTCAGTGATTGCACTGTATTATTTTCTTTAACTTTAAGGAGCTGTTATTAAATTTAATAAATGTGAGTTAGTGTTAAGAGTATAATAAAAGTCAAATGAAACCAGCTGTATTTAAATGACAAATTATAACTTACGTTATCATTTCCAGAAAAAAGGATAGAAATTTTAAGCAAGTTTCCTTCCTATCCCGCCCCCCCCAAAAAAAAAAAAAAAACCAAAAACAAAAAAAAAACCCCAAACAAACCCAAATGAACAATGGTAACGATGTTGGAGTTGAGGATAGTGACCACCCCAAATCTGTGTGTTCTCCTTTTGGTCCGTTGTTGTCATGCCTATAATGCTGTTAAAAACATCACACTTGGGAGATTATGAAATATGCATTGCTCTCTCTCCAAACTTGTGTGGTTGTTGATTCAGTTCTTCAGAGCAAGCACCCTGTGTTTGGAAGATCGTTGGGAAAAATGTAATTCATCATTATCCCAGCCTAGAAGAGATATCTCTCTATTACTCCACTTGAGAGTTTGAGGAGGTAGAGGAGGAAAGAGCTAAGAACATAGCACGATCCAGTTATCATAATAATTTTTGGTGTATTAATTATCCACTTTATGCATAAACTGTTTGTTACTTAATACTATTTTACATAATTAAAGCAGCAGCATGGAACATGGTTAAAATTGTAGTTCCTAGACAACTTATTGTTCCATTCTACATTTCTCTAGCAGAATTTGCTGTTAGATCAATAAAAAAAGTGGAATTTAAGAAAGTTTTGGGTGGCAGTTCACATGGTAAAGCTGCAGTTTTTCTACTTTTACTGAAAAATAGGCCCCTCTGTCTCTCTCTAGTACTGCTGGAGATAGAAATGCTTTTTAAGTATGCACTCCTGAAGTTGTACTGGCACTTCCTTTTATTATGCAGAGCAAATTATTAATATCAAAATTCTCAGAGGTTGCCAGTAACAGATCTTTAATGTCTTTTGTTGGGCATTCCACTATAGCCTGAGAGATGGTGGTCACTGGAGGAATATATCCATTGGAACACCTTTCCTTTGATGCTGGACTGCTTAGTGTACCCCTTCTGTAAATAAACATTGCCATTCTATTGCCTGTCCTGAATAATAGTAACCTAAGTAATGCTAACCTGTGCTCTCCTGGACAGAATCCGAACCTCTTTTCCATCTCCCTGATACAGATGCTCTCACTCATGCAGAAACATGAAAGTTGTTGGTATTTGGTAGAAGTGAATAGAAATCTTCATTTTTTTGTATGTCCATTGAGATTTCTAACCCCTTCTGAAATGTATTGCTAATTCATACTTAGGCAGAACACCTCTGGAAAGTCTTGCAAACTGCAATGTTAAGGTTAAGCCATTGCTCTCACGGCAGAGACTGCCAGGGCTCCAGGGAGAAAGCACCTTCAGTTCCGAGCTAGTTCTGAAGTGGTAGGAAAATAATGTGCTGCTGATGAATTTGGAGTGAAACACTTTCAGTCTTTGTTAACTTTATGGAAAGTTACCAGAACTGAGAGCCTAAATATTTTGGTGAAGAATCAAGAACCTTTGCTTCTTTTCCCTGTTTCTGAAAACTTGAAGAAACAGAACAGGCAGTATTAGGAATTAGCAAAGGATGGTAATAAATACATATCTTGACCTGTTTATTGTGCAAATAAATTCTATAATGCATGATAGTAATAAACACTGTTTGTGGGAGTTTCATTATCTTATTGGCATCAGTGGAAAGTTCTGCAGTAAAGATTTTGCACTCATGAACAAATACAAAGTTAAACTCCCATACAGTTTCCTGTCATAAGAAGTAATGGGTGTTCTGCAGGCCAGATTATTTATTTGTTTATATCTATATTATTGTTTTGCCTTCACTGGGGTGGTACATGTGCATCTCATTAGCTGTCTGTTGGCAATCTCTTGACTCTGTGCTGATTCTAACTTGCCTTTGCTTAGGTATATTGAAACATCAGGGACTGCACACGCAGACTGTAAAGCTTCTGCAGCAGAAACAAATGAGTTAGATTAATTGCACACAGAGCAATCTGTTGAATAACAGGAGAAAATCAAGAAATAAACTTTGAGTGGGGATTTTATTCTGATCTAAAGCTTGTTGAGAATTATTGATTTTTTTTCTGTTTATTTTAATAGGCCTTGGATCAGGCAACAACAAAACTCATTGTGTAGCAGTTTTGATCCAGGATACAGTAACTTCATGTGCAGACTTGAAAACTCCCTCCTACCAATCAAGTTCAGTACACATTCCATATATGGATTGAACGGAACATTCCATATGTGTATTAAATGCCAGAAAATCATGTAGGAATCCAAGGACACCACATATGTCAAATTAACACCATATCTGTCAAATTAACATTCAGAGTATTTTTGTGAAAATACTTAGTTTTAGTTCTGTTCAGTACTTTTTTGATAGATTATATCTGCAGAATATGATTAGCCAGGAGAAGTTACAGGTGCCCAATGTCTACAAAATGCAGCACTGTAATGCATATGACACGGAATACAGGCTAGAAAATCCTTTAACATTGGTCAGCATACAAAAGGATCTGAGGCCTTTCGCATTGATGTTACATGTAGAAGATGCCTCTGTTTCCAACAGGCTCCATTAGAATGTAGGAGGAGGTTGTGGCTGATGGTCAGGACATTGAACAATTGGCCTGGCCATACCTAGGATTATCTATTAATATGCACCGGTGTTCAATGCATTTTTTAATGAGGCTGTTAGAAGTTTATTAAGACACAGTAGTTCATAATGAAGTGTGAGAAGGTATGTTGTTGTCCTTGTTGGAGGAGAGCATCTGTAACCAGAGATTAGATTCTGGATTTGTATAAGTTGTGTAGCTTAGCTGAAATCAACAGAGATACTGTTGTCTACGATCTTAGAGGCATTCTGCATGCACAACTTAATCTGAAAGTACTGTACATGTCAGATCCTTTGACTGTGGGGACTTCAGATCAGAAAATTCTGTCAGGTACTTGACTGCAGCTCTGGTTTGCCTGAGTTTAAGTGAAAGCGTGCCAAGACTGACAAGGGTAGATTAACGGTCTTGTGATTCTGTTTCTGGTTTATGTGTGATCTACTAAATGTAGTATTCTGGGCTTTGAATTCGATTTGAGACAGGTTTGTGGTCCGTTTTGAGCAGAGATCAGAACAGGAATGTCTGCTGTGTAGGACTTGGGAGAATTAAAAAGCTGTGCAGAAGCTTCTATGCAACTTCAATCAGTTGTTTTCACCCTTGATTTTGATGATGAAAGTTGTTATCATACTCTCTTGCTAGAGGATGAATTACTGCCCTGAGCCTAGGAAGCTCCTTTTAAGATGTGAATTACTCCTAAGAGAAGAGGCTGTAATTGATCTTATAATTAGCTTTCAGGTAAGCTGGATATATTGGTCATTGTACAAAGTTTATTTTATTAACTGAAAATAAACCGTAAAGTACACAGAAAACCAAGTAATTTTGTGGGGTAGTTTCCCCATCTGTGTTCTGTAGAAAAGAGAAAAGTTACACATCATTGCAACACACAAAAAAATAAAACTTAATATCGCTTTTTTCATGCTTTTTTTTTTTTTGTTTAATAACATAAACTATATTACTTTGAAAAATATGAATGGAAAAACTTCCATTCAAAAATGTGATATGTGAAATACCTGTGTATCACAGTGTATTTTTAATGAAATTCTGTAAGTTGTCTTTGTCCTGTTATTTTAATGAAAGCTACGTTAAGTAATTTCTTCTTACGGCTGTTAGAAGATCAGAAGACATTGTCCTGAGAACAGGTTTTACAGCTTAGAAGGAATTCATGTGTAGAGAGAGTGGTAAAATGTGAACATTTTCTACTTCAAATTGGTGTTTCTGAGCCCAGGCCTTTGCAACTGAAAATGTTCAGTTAATATCATACATAAGTATTTTATATAATACTGTTTTCATGTAGTTGCTGGGGATCACACATTTGTAACTTAGAGATGCATTCAGCTTTTCTCTCTTCAACAGTCCCTGCAATTGTGCTCCTTCATCTGTGTGAAAACCACTGCTTCTGGTTTGGATGTGTCTAAGGGTAGGGACCTAGCTTGATACTGAGTCTGGGCATTCAGAAGAAGATATCTGAGGCAAAGGAAGAGTTTTTGCTTGTAAAAGAGCATACTGGAAATAAAAAATAATTGAGAAATAGATATATATGGGCTCATATCCATAAATTTTATTGTCACCTGTGGGTAAAGAGCTTCCTGAGCTTTCTTACCTGTAGTCTGCAATAAATATTGTTGCTTGTAGAATTTTAGAGTGTAGCTGTGTGTATTCTATAAACAGTTATACATCAGTTCTGTGATTTGATGGGTAGGTGTAAGTTAGACTGTAAAGAAGGAAACAGATGTGTAACAAGTACTTATACTGTAGTTTTCATTGTCAGAGGGAATTACTTGGATGCATCCTCACATTTTTTCCTGTCACTTAAATAATGTTTTTACAAAAGGGAAGGCTGAGACCAAGAGTTCAAGTGCTGTGGAAGTAATCTGGGGAAGGCTTCATAACTACATTTGAAGCTCAGGCTTGCCTATCCTGTAGTCTTATGCTCAGATCAGTCATTTGTCACGTAAATAAGACACTGTTGTTGCCATCCAGTTATGCCTATAATTTTAAAGAACAGCCTGCTTTAGCGGATGTCCCAAACACTGCCATGTAAAATGAATGCAGTGCTCCACAGTATGTCCTAATGAGATACTACTGGGAATCTTTATGAACCATTTTACTCCTATTAAAATTGTTTATTCCAGCTTTCATAGCACTGCAACTTCTGTAGCATTGCTGCAGGTGTATGCAGACATTCACACCTGCCCTACCCCTGACCTCTGACAGTAGTGTCTTTCACTAGAATAATGCGTTATGAAGCAATGCTTCATCTTCGGTCTCAACAAAAGGAAGATTCATCCCAGGTGGTGAATGGTATTTCTTGTTTTGTGACGGTTGTTACGCTTTCAAGAATAAGATCTGTTGCAGCCAGGGAATGAGGCATGTTTTTAACTAAAAATAAAAATTCCATAGTAGCTTTGATGCAGTCTATACCATTGCATCCATAAAATTTGCATGCATAGAACTCTGATTTCAGTCTGGGAAACTGGAGAAAGACTGAATGTTCAGGTGTGGCTAGACAGCACAAAAAAAATTGTTTCCTACCTGAAACAAATAATAAATACAACTAGCAATAATGATCACTCAGCATGCACTGATAGCACCCAGATTTAATGAAGTTTTCGTCAAAGGTATTCTTACTGCATTTCTGGTACAACATTAGTTACCGTTTTTACACCAGTCATGCACATTTGAGGTGTGTTTTGGCTTTCAGAGGAGAATCTGTATTTGTGAGTATCTAAATTAATGGGATCTTTAGAGCCTTTCAGGTTAGAGCATCCTCATTATATGGTAAGGACTTGATCCTTAACACCTTTGTCATTATTAAAATGTCTTTTCAAGAAGACTTGGAAACTCTTGAACAGACATTGATTTATGAGTAAGCTAAGGATGCTCTTCACCTGCTTTTTCTTTGCCCACGGAGCTGCTCTCTGCAATAGCTGTGAAATTCAGTTTTGGCCATGAAGCTACTACACCTGGATTGTAGTGGGTTCCTTTGGTTGTAGATTCCTTTGTAGGATAATGCCCAAGAGTTGTTCTTGGACACTGCTTAAGGAATGGGCTGATACAGGGGTAATTCTCGTCCACCCAAATTCCAATATAGCTGAAGAGGTACCCCATGACAGCTACTCCTGAACATGATCCTCATCTGAATGGTGTCATGGGTAAAGCGGCTTCACACTAAGCCCACCTCCTCCTTTTGTTCTCAATCAAGTTTCGGCTTCATGGTAAAAACCAATAACTTGCATTCTGTTGTGATTTCTGCAGTGTGGTAGTTCAGAAAAACTAAATCCGTATGCGGTACGATAGACCAGTGCTGGGCCTGATGTATTCCCAGTTCAGCTTCCATATAGTTTTAAGGTAGTTTAATGGCAAGTTGTGTAAAAAAACAATTGATAGAAGACTATCCATAGCCAGTCTGCTTTCCGGATTTGGTTGTCAGATAGGAAGATGTTTCGTTCTCTATCTTTATGTGCAGCCGTATATCAGTAGACATTTGTCTACCTCCCAGCAACAGCATTGGATGCAGCAGAGCCAGATGAGAAATTTAGCAGTGTGGCTGTATGCTGGCAGACCATTCTTTTCCCCTGCCATTTGGCACTTGGAAGGAAAATAAAAAAGATGAACAGTTTTTTTATATCCAGCCTGTGATCAGAGATGTCAGCTCATCCAAAATTAATAATTCTTGCGTTCTGTGACTTTTGTATCTATGTTGTGGCTGGTGTCATCCCGTTTTAACTGCTGGACTTTTTGGTGCCACAGACTGTCCTGTTGAGCATAATGGTTGTGAAAATAAAGCTCTCTAAAACATTTTGAATAGCAATTTTATGTTTAACCTGTGGAGATAACGGGGTTGGCAGCATTCAGTGCAAACTCATTTCATGTATTTGATTTGCAGACTTCTTAAAAAAAAACAGTAGCTTTGAGGACAGAGCATCTTTTTCCTGAGAGAGCTGCTGTAATCTAGACAGATTTGATGAAGCTGTAACATTCAAATAATTAATGGGGCAACAACAAGAACTGTGTATGCTAAAAGGTGTTTGACAGAATATGCTGGGATTTAGGTTTTTTAGGAGGTTTTTTTTTTGTTTTTTTCTGAGGAAGCAGCTGCAATCATAATTAGTGATGAAGTAAAACAGTATTTTACCTATAAAGAAATACAAATGTACAGAAATGTAAAGAAACTCATGTCTATGTTTAACCTCATGTTGAAAGTTGCCCTTCTTAAACATATTTTAACTTAATCTTTGAAGCAGTTTGAGACTGTATCTGCTATATGGTTTAGCCAGAAGCCCACTTTAGGCCTTCAGGAGTAACAGGTACTAAGTACGTAGCTGCTTTATTGCTGCTTTATTTACTTGCCAGGGTGAATTACAAAGGCAGTTCTTGCAGGAACGCCTCCATACACTTAGGATTAGTGTGTGACCACATTTATTAGGATTTTTTAAATACACAAGTACATCTAACTCCACTCTGCTTCTCCTGCTGCCCAGTTCTTCGTTTCCCATATTTAAGTGGTCATGCTTTAGGACAATGCTTAAATATTTAGATTTTGCATTCTGTATTTGGAGTTATTTTAAACATATCCTTAAATGAAGTTCCCAGTTTAACTGTGTTTCTGAGACAGTAAAAACACTGCAGGGACTTTATAATTCCTGTGGTGCTGATGTGTATTCATCCACTGTCAGTCAAATAAAAATTTACCCAGTTTAAACACAAACTTTCCTAAATACCTGAAGTATTTGTGTCATAAGTAAACACTAAAGGAGGAACTGTGAAGACAGATTCTTGTGTATATGATGGGTTGGTACCAGCCATTCCTTAAAAGCAAATTCCTAAGTTTAGAGTCACTGGTGTACTCCTTTGACAGAATGAATGAGTTAGCTCATTTTATATAGCTTCAGATTCGGTGTTTCTTTCTTAAACTTCTGTTTCCCCTATTCACTTGCAAAAATATTGCCAACTTCTTCAGAAAATACATACTTTTTTTAAATTGGTTCCAGTTTTCCTAGGAGTAATGAAGCTGATCATCCCTGAAGAGGGTGAGGCTTCTCTCGCATTGGGAACAGTGGCAGATGGCAGCTGTTTTGGGAGATGGCATTTCTTCATGCAGTGATCTGTAGAACAAATTATTTTTAGTACTGAATGAAGAAAAACAAATCCTAAATGAAGAATTGTAAAATAATAATTTAAAATTAACAACATAAAAATGTTGAAATGTAGATAGTTCTCGCCAGTAAGTTTTGCTTCTGCAAGAAGATTGTAACATCAGAGTTATTTTATTCCTGAGGTACTTGAGAAGAGGAAAAATATAACACAGACCACTAGGTTTCTTAAAAAATGCATTCTAAAAATGAGTTCTGTAAAATAGCACCGTTATTTTGTGGGAAGACGTGCTGTGTTCTTGATACATGAAGTTTTGGAACTGCTCTTTCAGTGCAAAACTAAATTAATCCCTGACTTAGAAATCAGTGTTTCCATCCCCATACTGCCAAGATCAGTGTAGTAGTTGTAGTAGGCCTAAAAGACCAGAAATTTTTAAGGGATTTTTGTTGTTGGTGGTTTTGGATTATTTTATTAGCATGGTAATTTGTTCCGTGTGGTCATTTGTTTATAATTGTGAACGTACAAAGGGAACCTAAGCAATTCATTCACTATTTCTTTGCAGCTTTCCTTTTTAGATGTAATAAAGCTGGCATAGCTCATGTCCTGCTGTACTCTCTTAGCAGGGAGAGTGAGCCAGAGCAGGCCAGCGAAAGCAGAGGGTTGTGCGGAGTGGTGGCTGATGGAAGCAGAGTTCTGAACAAGTTGTGGTTAGGCTAGGTTAGGCCAGGTTAGGTTAGGTTAGGCTAGGTTAGGTTAGGTTAGGTTAGGGTAGCTGGTGAAATGTTTTCTAAGGGCTGGCTACATCCCGATAATCTTGCTCAGTCCTTAGGTTCTTGGGGAAAAAAAGCTGTGGTTGAAAACTAAGTATCTTTTTCATTCCATCTCTGTCAATTGTATGAAGCTGCTATTCTGGATTGCTCTGGGTCACCCAGTGTGTTCTCTAGTAAATACATCTGTTATGTAATAGATTACATACTATTTTTATTTTCTTTGTTATTTCTTCCCTGCTTTTTAAATAACAGAATTATAAACAGTATAAAACAAGATTCATGCTGTTTTAGTGAACTGGTCCCATTTTCCCATTTTGCATGATTATGCAGGAGACCTATCTCAGCTGTTCCTTCTGTGTTATTCTTCTTGCGCTTAAATGATATTCAGAGCTTTATTAAGTCATGCTCCTTCTGTATCTGCTTGGAGAACAGTTTTGACTGTCAACCCCAGTCAAAAGAGCTTTTGGGAACTGCTGGTGCTGGATGGAAGCCTTCTACATGTGGTAACTTACAGAGTTTATTTGCATTGTGTTTTAAGCAGCTGGAGAGCGTGGGATCTGAAACTTTGGTCTAATGAAGTAGCTAGCTGTTAAATTAAGAATATTGTTAAAATGAAGAAATACCAGTTGTGGACATTGACTTTGTAGAAACTCCTGATTCAGTTTAATTCAGTCACTTACTGGTGGGTCTACTGAGTATCTGAAATGAATATGGTAACCCTGAGTGGTGGACTTTTATTTCTGGACCTCTGATTTGGTTCAAAGGTTCATAAAAATTCAAGTAACTAAATATTTCCCTGTTGATTACAGATCTGAGGAAGCTGAACTGTAGTTGTTCCAGCAAGTGTCCAAACTAAATTAAATTAGGAGATTGTCTTGTGAAATATTTTTTTAATAATGAAAGTGAAAAAATATTTTGTTTTGATAATAATCTTTTTTTTTTTAATAAATCAGCCCTTTCTATTAGTAAGAAGTTCATTATCTAATTCTTTTGATTTTGTTATATACTTATAAGTTTGTGATGATTTCTTAGTTTCATGCATAATTACACTTTTCTCAGGGGGTTCTTCTCCACAGCATTAGGAAAGAAATCTTAATATCTTGGAATGTCCATTTTTTTTTCTTCCTTTGTAGTCCTCGGACTTCAATTCTTAACACTATTACCTGCACAGAAAGTTACTGAGTAGAAAGAATGGCATTTTTAGGAGCATCTCACCTTCTTTGGGTCCCTGGAACACATACATATATATGGGAAGACCTATATGAAAAGGAATTACATAAGTCCCAGCAATTGCTGAGTGCTATTATGGTCTTTTGGTGTTGTAGGCTGTTGGGAGGTTAAGCTATTTCACAGTGGTTTGAGATGAACGATAGAGCTGAAAGTCTGGCCAGGACCATTTAAAAATATTGAGCAATGCCCTCTGAGTATCTTTGGAGAGAGAAAGCTAAAAAGAATACTGTCAGTATGTGATTTAAAACAGAAGGTAAATATGGGTAGGCAGAATTTAACTTTGTGTGCTTAGGCAGAATTTAACCCTGTATTAGTTTATGTGATCATAAATGTCCTTTCTTTTAAAAAAATCTCATAAAGTATTTGGGGTAGGTTTTTTATAATGATCTGAGGGACAGAGGTTAAAAAAAGACAGAGACAAGCCTGCTAAGAGCATTGTTTAACACATATCTGTTTTTTGAAATGGCTGTGGTTATGTGTGGCCTGTCAGAGTAACTAAGATTTATTATTCAGATATATTTTAATGTGAAGTTTTTGATGCTGCACTTCTGAAAGTATCGTTCACAAAGACTATAAATGGCGTGAGACTCTTCTACACATCCCTTCCTGAGATGGTAAGGTTTAAATGCAGTCTTTGAGAGACATATTTTGAGCATGCTTAGCCATCAGCAGGCATTAACATGAAGTTTTCTTTACACGCATTGATGTGCACAGTGTTTATAGCAAAATGTCAATAACTATGAAAAACTCATTTTACACAGAGATCTCAAATTTAAATAAATATACTATGCCAATAATAATTTTTGTGCTGAAGCTAAGTACCAGACTTCTACAATCCTCTGTTTAAAATAACTTTTTTATTACTGGGGGTGTGGGGGTGTATGCATGTATACTTGTATAAGTGATAGAGCAGTCCAGCTTCCACATTTGAATGAAATAAGCATGTTTCATTCAGTAGATAGCTATAGCCACAGGACCTTGTGGATCAATTTCTAATGACCTACTAGAAAGTCTGGTTTTAACTCTGGGTGTGGGAAACATTCTGAAAAACATAAGATAGTCAAGCTTTCATGTAATTTTGTAAAAAACATATACTTTGCCTTCTGTACTTTGCATGCAGAAGGTGTTTGATGCCTCATGACTTTATGTATGACTTGAACCCACTAACATCTCTGCTCTGTGGCATTGTATTTAGGATGAGGAGTACAGTAGCCCTCAGGAACTCCTGTAGGCTCCCTGAAGTCAAGGACAGGCCTTTAGATAGCTTCCAGACCACTTGATTATGTGTCTTCTGTTGATGGAGGAAGGTCTTTTTCACCCTCTAGTTGGGGAGAACTGTGTTAAAGGCTTGAGATGTCTATCTTCCACCACCATATGGTTTTAAGTCATTTGTATTTAATAGGGTGTGGTGGGGCAATAACTTGGCTGTTTGGAGTAGTGAGACATCTTGTGTATTCTTGTTCTCTGAGTACCATAATGGTCTTTTTGGTTGTATAAATGATATTTTGGAGACTACAAACTATAGAAAAATGTCTGGTCAGAAATTTTGGTAAATCAGCACCCCCAGAGGCTATATTTTGCTACTCTGGATCATAGTCCCATGAATTCTTTTATAAGGTTTAAGTCACTCCAGTATTTAACCATTTTAAATTTGGATTTTTAAATTAAACATTTGCAACAATATGTTTGTGAGTACAGTTTATTCCTCTTCTGCAGGGAATGCTTCCAGGACTACAGCTGATGCTACTTTATCACTGCTTGTTGCTTCCTTTTTACTCCTGTGTTAACGTATCCCCACAGTATTACAGCAGGGTAGCAATACAGTTTTCAGATTTGTTCTTTTACCTGGATGGTAAAGGCATTTCTAGAAAATGCCTAGTTTCCTTGTTCTTGTCATTCACCAGCATCCTCCAATTGCCTGCTATGAATCTTTTTTGATATAGTAATGATTTACAAAATTAACTTATCTCCTTTTGTTTTAAGTAGCGTCAGGGTCTCTGATCTAAGTTGTCATTGTGTGCAATCTGTCTACTTTGAATGTCTTTCTCTGTTAAATTCATGTAACACCAGATGAGAAAAAAAGTGTTACATAAATATACACATACTTATATAAACATCTATGATATATTTTAGGTTTTACTGTGTGGCATTACAAATATCAAGTTTATTTGAAGTTAAATATTGATTTATGTCTTACTTTTACATGCAACATGCTGGAAATACATGACAATTTCAGGTGAAAATAACTTTAAATTTTTTCTTATAGAGTGCGGATTTGGTAAAGGTACATGAGAGTTCTGTATTTGAAGAACCTTGCAGAACAGTGAGGAAGTACTTGCATGAGATTTCAATACTGAATAATTATAAGAAATTTGAAAGCTATGAACAAGCATAACATCTTTGACTTTGACTGGAGCTTGGCCTTCTCTGTGGAGTGCAGGACTCAATCTGTAGGAAAAGTTTGCTCACTCTTTTATTATGTTCTCTTTTTATTGCTAGCATCATTCTCCATTCAAATGGGGAGTAGTATCTTGAAATTAATGCACCGTTATTATGACAGGATTGACTGAAAGCAGCTGAGAGGGTACGTACAGACCCTTTAAATTGTGCTGTTCAGTTTTTCTTTCTCTTCTTCATTCATTTACCTTCCTTGCTTTCTGGATAGGAAATGTACCCAGCCAAGCATGCAGGCATGCACAAATACCTCTGTATCTTCCAAATTAAAAGTGAAACTTGCATTTAGTAGATTGCATAATCGCAAGTATATAAAATGTACGTGAAAACCTGTACTGATTTCCATGTCATTTTGGTATGTCCCAATTTAATTGTCATTCACAGCCTGTTTTAGAGGCTCGTATTTGTTCCAGAGTGTTTGATATCCATCACAGTTTGAATTTAGAGACAAAGAATTGTAAGGAAATTTTCCTCATAAATGTGATTTGAAATGTTAATATTTTTATGAAGTAGAAATGTTTGTACTGGATCTGTGGTCCTTTGTGGCTTCTGGTGTTTTCTACCGTCCATGTTTTTACCTTCTAAATCTCATTACATGACAGCTGAAGATACTATCACTTTAAAATGTTATTTTCCTTAGAAGAAATAGGCACAGCTGAGGTCAAGGGAAGTTGATAGGGATTTTCTGTGTCTGCAAATGTAACCCATTCCACTGAGCACTACTGAGAAACTTCTTTCTTTGTAGCATGTTAGGATTTCTTCTGCTGACAGGTGACTATGTTACCAGGTATGTATTCCATAATGACATCTTAAAGTTTTTAAAAAACTCAGTGACTAAATAACATTTTCTTCTACGAAAATTGTAAGATCAAATTTTAATGCCTGAGTTTAACTCAACATTCTTCTGTTATCATCTTTTAAATTGGATCAGTACATAAGGTATCATTTTTCTTGAACTTCCTTTCTGCATATAGAATTTTTTTTGAAATCTGTGAAGATGGTAGATAAAAAGGGAGGACAAAAGACCATTGCTTTTTTCAGCAGATTTTGTAACTTTGAAAGAAATTTAAAAACACTGCCATTTTGACATATATTTAATATGTATCTGAGCGTTGAAATATTTAACTCTGTCATTAATTTATTCTTTTATTTGGAAACCCACGCAGCATTTGAATGATTTTATATTATCTATCTCTTTTTCAGTCAAAGTGGTTACTATTCACATGTATTCTGGGTGTTCTAGATACCTGGACCTCTTCATAACTGATGTACCACTTCTGTGATCTGACTGATAGCACTTACAGGCTAATCACAAGAATTGAATGCACTTGAGCCTTACTGTACTTTGAAAGTTTGGCCCTTCATACCAAATACTACATTTGCTAAGTGCAAACCATCACTTTTTTGGTAATACCTGTATGCAT
Source organism: Morus bassanus (assembly GCA_031468815.1). NCBI lineage: Eukaryota > Metazoa > Chordata > Aves > Suliformes > Sulidae > Morus > Morus bassanus. The sequence goes on along the minus strand of CM062600.1, from coordinate 23,668,324 downwards.
ATATACATACATACATATATAAATTGGCCTTCCAGTATCAATTTGCATATCTAGTATGCGAAGTTTGCAGAATGACTACAGGTAAAAGAAAGTGTATGTGCTCATGACGCATACATTGAATTCACTGTGTGTCTTTAGCTTAATTCAACACTATTTGTGTTTCTTTGTCTTTAATAGTATTGCAGTGGAGGTAAGAACTATATGTAAGTGTGGTGGCTTGACCGTGGCCAGCTGCCAGCTGCCCACCCAGCTGCTCTCTCACTCTGCCTCCTCAACAGCACAAGGAGAGAAAATGAGATGAAGAAGTTCGTGAGTTCAGAGAAAGATGGGAAGATTTCTTACCAATTACTGGCACTGACAAAACAGGCTCAACTTGGGAGAAAATTAATTTAATTTATTGCCAAGTAAAAGTAGAGTAGGATGGTGAGAAACAAAGACAAACACTAAACCACCTTGCCCCGCATCCCTCTTCCCAAGCTCAACATCTCTCCTCCATTCCTAGCTCCTCTGTTTCTCCCCCATGAGTGGTGTAGGGTGTGTGGGGAATGGGAGTCTGTCCACGACAGTTAATCTCTGTTGATCCTTTCTCCTCATGCTTTTCCACTGCTCCAGTGTAGATCCTTTCCATGGTCTGCAGCCTTTCGGGCTAAACCTGCTCCAGTCATGGGTCATCTATGGGCATCAGTTATTGTAAAGAGAATCTGCTTCAGTGTGGGCTCTCTGCAGGTGGCAGTTCCTTCAGGAAATATCCACCTTGCTCTGGCACAGGGTCCTCCATGGGCTGCAGTGTAGGTATCTGCCCCAGCATGGTCCTCTCCATGGGCTTCAGGGAAATACCTCTTTCACCACGGTCCTCTCCATGGGCTGCAGGGAAATCTCTGTTCCATTCCCTGGAGCACCTCCTCCTGCTTCTTCTTCTCTGATCTTACCATTTCCAGGGTTGTTTCCCACACTTTTTTCCCTCACTCCTCACTGCCTGGGCAGCGTTTTGCCCTTTCTTAAATACGCTTTCACAGAAGCACCACCAGCTTCACTGATGAGCTCAGCTATGTCCTGCAGTGTGTCCATTGCAGAGCAGCCCCTGACCTCTTCTCACAGACACCACCACTGCAGCGCCCGCACCTGGTACCAAAACCTTTTCACTGACACCCAATACAGTAAGATGGAGGGAAAGAACATAAAGGGATGAAAAACAGGTCCAGAAATACAGAAATTTGTTTTGGTTTGTTTCTTATGATGGTTAACTTCTTTATTTCTTTTAGTATTAGTTCAACCATAATAAAGTTAATTTGTGGTTATCACTTTCCTAAACAAATGACTGGAGCAATTTGCTGAAAGATAAACTGAATGCATTGGGAGGAGGATGTAGAGTGTGTTTTCGATCTCTAAAAACATATACAGAGAGACTGTATTTCTAAACTCTTGAAAGATGGAAAGGGGCAAAGAGCAGGGCAGAAGAATAATTGTTTTTTTGGCTGCGCATATGGTCTGTAGCATGCTGAAAATACTCTTCTTACATTAAGGAGGGCATTCTTTGTATACTTTTCCTTCTCACCTATTGAATTACTTAGAAATTTTTGAATAATCTAATTTTAAAAATCCTGCAAAAGTATTTTTATTTCCTCTTTCCTCATTCCCTACTGAACAGCCTTGTTTAGATTCAGTCTGTAGTTGAAGTGATGAGAAGGTCTTCTCTTGTCACTGAGATTGTATCTTTGACATTATGGGTTATGGTCCTTTTTGAAAAGTTGCCTATTTGCAACTTCTTGCATACTGCTGCTCTCTACTAGTCACAAATGCTGTTTGATTAAGTGTTTATTTAGTAAATCATCAGGAACAACATTTACTAAACAGTGTGAAATGTTTCAGTACCTTTGTTCTTGGGTGGCAAACCGAAGGCCTTGATTGTGCAAGAACCAACATGTGTGTTTAATTTTCACCTACTAGCAGATATTACCTGGCTGCCTGGGCTGCACTGATACTTGCCAGCTTTTGCTTTTCAGTTTTTCACCATGAGATATCATTTTGAATCTTTGTGCAGTTTCTCATGTACTTTTGCATCCCGTGTTGATTTGTACTGGTGCCTGAAGCTTGAAGAAAGCTTAGATAGCTCTACAGAAGTTATAGTATCATCCTGTCTGAAGCATGGATATGCTGTAGGGTGGGCTTAACATTGCATCTTAGAAAGTATTTTCAATTTGTAATTTAGATATCCATTCTGAAAACAGTTTCTTAAATTTGTCTCTATTTTATGAACTTAGACTATGCAATTGATTTTGAAGGGACAAGGCTTAATTAGTCCAGAGTATTGTTTTACCAGAAATTACAATTAAAGAAAATATGAGGAATTCTTAGCAAATAATATAGGAAAATTCAGTTTCATGTAGTTTTAAAAATAGTGCATGACAAAATTCTTTTTATCTTAACCAGAGTTATGTTTCACTTCATAATGATGTAGTAATGTCATTTTCTGAAATGGCATATTTATTTTCTTTTTAGACGTCATTGGCAGCTCTGAAAACTATGGTATTTTAAGATGGAATTATAACAAGGTTTATTAATGATGTGCTAAAGTTAACCTTATATTTTATTATTTCAGTTATTCATGGTGGACAATGGAGCAGATGACTGGAGAATAGCCATGACTTATGAGCGTATTTTCTTTATCTGCTTGGAAATACTGGTGTGTGCTATACATCCCATACCCGGGAACTATACATTCACATGGACAGCCCGGCTCGCCTTTTCTTACGCTCCATCCACAACAACAGCTGATGTGGATATTATTTTATCTATACCAATGTTCTTAAGACTATATCTTATAGCCAGAGTTATGCTTTTGCATAGCAAACTTTTCACTGATGCCTCATCTAGAAGCATTGGAGCATTAAATAAGATAAACTTCAATACCCGTTTTGTTATGAAGACTCTAATGACAATATGTCCGGGAACTGTACTGTTGGTTTTTAGTATCTCGTTATGGATAATTGCTGCATGGACTGTCCGAGCTTGTGAAAGGTAAGGTTGCTCTGTTTGTTTAGTTCTTTCTGTCTGTCTTTCTATTTTTCTCTTGTTTTGCTTCTTCAGTTTTGGATTTAGGGGACCTAAATATTTAATGGAATAGAGCTTCAAGGTCCTTGATATTTTGAATGTTGGTTGGGTTGTATTCTGTGTCATAGATTGTCAGGAATGCTTTGCCTTTTAATCTGAAGGACTTCTGCACAGAGGTTTGTGCCATGCTGTTTACTGTACCATTGTGATATGATTTCAGTGTTTTGATATAAGGTACATTTGCTACAACACAGGGAACAGGTACCATAAAATGTCATTAAGAGTGGTTGTTGATATTCTGCATTGATATCAGCTTTCATTTATTTCGTTTGTAAGTTATATTTATTGAGGATAAGGTAGATAAAATGGCCATGTAAAATACCAGTGGAAAATATTTGGGGTTTTGTTAATTTGAGTTTTGTTCTCCTGTAAAAAAAAAAAAAAAAAAAAGGAAGTGCAAAATGGTGTTGGGGAGTTGGCAAGATAAAAAAAGTGGAACAGGCATAACAATTATAGTAATAACTCTTTTTTTCTTCCCCTAAAAATCAGAAAAACTGCATTTGAGAGGCAGACTTTCATTCATTTCAGCTGGTTTTCTAACCTCCCCCTCCCACAGACTTCACTGTTAGTGCAGAATAAATGGCTATCAGTGCTGACAGCTTGAAATTGAATTTCTCAAACATAGCTTTAACAAAAAAGAAATGAGCTTCTCATTGGTAGGATTGCTTAGGAATAAAAGATAGGTTAACTCTAAGGAGGCAATTAGGATGATTCTTTATGAAAGTTTTAATGCCTGGCATAGATCCTGGAATGAATTTATCCTTACTTAAGCAGGAAGATCTTCAACATACTTAAAGCATTTTCGCTGCTGGTTGTTGACCATTTTGTTTTTCCTTTTCCTTACCATGCCTGCCCATTTTAGAAGCAGTTTAGGGGAGTTATTTGTGACAACTAGCTGATCTAAATCAGCAGTTAAATTGCACATCAACTGTTACAGTTATGTTATTTTTGGAAGTTACTCCTTGCACTACTACTCAGTTTGTTACAAAGAAAAATAACTGATCTTGTAAATTGGGTGTAGAGATCATGTTGACATTGTAATTTTTATTGTTAAAATTGCCAGAATTGTGGAATGTAGTTTGTTACATTAGATGCTTTGTATCAATGTTGTTTCCTCATGTTATGGCAAGGCTAATCATTTAAGAACATTCTGAAAATGCCACGTTAACAGTGACATATTATAGTTTCAAAATATTCCCCATAGTGGGAGCAGATGGAGTACTCTAGAATCGACTGAATGTACCATAGTTGTGTTTTAGTAAGCATGTTCTTGTTTCAGATCTAGCTGACTTCTGCAAAGCCTCTCCTCTTTGTCTCACATTCTTCACCTCTGTTCCCAGCAGTTTTCTTTCAACAGAATTACTGCTTAGGAATTCCTGAGTGTCTACTCAGGCATTTCCCAAACTGTCACTTGTGAAGTGACTCTGAATAACTTCAGCAACCATTGCTGTCACTGTTTTACATGTCAGTGGTTAATAATCTTTTGTATTATTATCATTATTATCATTAAGCATTTAATGATCTCTTGTGTTATTAATTTTTAAATAGATGCACATTCAAAATAAGTGTATAAAACTTGTGCCTTTCACAGTGAAAATTACTGAAAAACAACTGAGGCACTTCTGCATCACTGTGATCCTGGGAAAATGCTTATTTGTTTGGTCAGGTACGCTGAACTCAGGGTTGCAAAAAAGGCTGAATTTTCTTCAACTCTCTGCTAAACTAGTAATGGATTTTCCACATTTTAATTTGCAGTTGCTGTCCTTGAAGTGACTGTAATGGTTTGGACAGTAAGCTGGATAGCCACTGACTCCTCTAAAACTGAAACAAAACACAACTAAAAGCAAGTTAAATATAGAAGTGAGTATTAGATAATATGTCTCTAGCATAATTACCTTCTGTCAGTGGTGTCCAGTCCAAGATTATGTTCCTTCACATTTAACCAAATCATTAATTTTATGTTTCAAAAACATTAAAAGGGTTATATTTTGGCTTTGGGAATTAGTTACTTTTGTCATTCATGCTAGTTGCACAGCCAGTTTTGTGTGTTTTGTGTCAGATTTTCTCTTGAGGGAATATGTAAGTATTTCACCAAATGAATGATACTGGTTCTGGATTCCAGTTACTAATTAGTCCACCAAAAACCTGTAGATTCGTAGTCCATAGAGAAGTACATTTTTAAACAAAGCTCACAGGAGAAAACCCCAAAACCCCACACAATGAAATGCTCTTAACACTGCCATCTGAAGCTAAACAACCCTTTTTGTATAGCTGGAGAGAGATATAATAGCCATTTGTCATGGGAAAGGACAAATATGGCCACTCAATCCATTTTGTAGTGTGTAGATGTTGCCGTTCTCAGAAGACATCTCACGAGATCTTAATAGCTTTGATGTGCTCAGGAGTTAAAAGTTTGGTTTACACAAATAAAATAAATTTCTTTCATCTGCTGTTAAGTTGGGTTTTTTTCCTCAGTTTTAACTAGAGGGAATCTTTATTTGTTGGAACTGACTATTTTGTGCACACAGAATGATCCTGAAAATGAATGTTTTCATTAGAAGGAGTATTTGCTATTCTGCTTGACACTATACATGACACCCTAATGAATTTTGATATATTTAGTAGGAATTAGGCAGCAGTCTGGTGGCTTTTTTTTATGAGGGAGGATTTACATGAATGAAATTTGATGGCATTAAGTGGAACTCAGCATTGCTCTAGCACCAAGCTCTTTAATTTATGGTATATAGTAGTTTTACATAAAGCTTTGCACTAGCGGTTTTAGTATTTCTTCAGTGTATTAAATCAGTTGGCTGGCCATTCAAATTGAACAAGATGATGGTGACAAATTTTAATATTTCAATCTATTAAATCTTTGGAATGGAGATGAAACATTCTCATGTTATTCAATGTCCTTGGTGAGGGGGGAAGTTGCAGTAGGCAGTGTCCTTACTGTGAAGTTGTGTGTGCTCAGCAAAACCTGTTGCTGCTGAATGACAGCCTGATTTTAAGACTGTTGTTCTATTAAGTCAGATTTTCCTTATTGCAGGCTGTCCTGGGAATAGGAACAGAGATTTGGAAGCACTGCATTTCATAGCGAGGAAGGTAACATGAAAGATCATCGTTATCCATCTCTCTAATGAAAACCTGTAGATATAGATTATGGGTTGAGGCAGGCAAGTTGACTGTCTGAATATAGACTTCACTGCTTTAATGGTCATCTAGCTGATCAATTGATATACACTGAACTAAGGCAGGACATGTGTCTTTCTCAGTGCCTTAATGGCTGTATTGTTAGCTCCCAGAATGCTAATTATAGCAAGTGACACTTAGGGTTGGTGAGCAAGGTATTTTCCAGGATTGCAGTTTAAGGTCATCCATGAGGGCAGAATGTAATACAGATAATGATGGTGGACAGCCAGCTGAGTATAAACGGGTTGCTAGGGCTGCAGGGTAATCTTGCTGAGGGAGTTTGGGAGGAAAAGGTAGGGAAAGCACGGAAGTGTTGCTGTATACACAATGTCAGGAACTCTTGCTCTTTTATTGCTTAGGTTTTTATATCTGTTTTGAGGGGAAGATTATATTACATAGGTTTTAATATCTGTCTTTTCATTGCCAACGTCAGTATATTGCTGTCTGTCATACATGGGCTTCATAATGAAAATCTAAATTTTTTATTAGGTCTAACTCAATAGATGTTTGTGTTTATAACATCTCTGAGAAACATGATCTAGAACACTTAGGAATATGTTACTTTCGTATATAAATTATGAGCCCTGTAAGCAGATTACTTTTTGCAGTCTCCCATACTGATCTTGTTACTGAAATAGCTCTCTGCATGGTCATCAGTTGTTTATAGCAGTTAAAACAGAAAGATTTGGTTTCTCAAAAAAAAAAAAAATTAATATGCACAGCATTATGTCATTGAAAAGTCTGACAAATTTGCTTTGCTTTTGTGGAGAAGACCTGTATCTGCTGCTGTGAGAAGTGTGCTGCTTTTCTAGGTTATGTGGAAGGTAGTTAGTTTGCTCTTGCTAATCTTGTTATATTTTCCGTGTAAAGGAAGAAAGAACCTTGCCTTCTGAATGCACATATAGTATAATGTGCCCGTGTATCAGGGCAACATGAGCCGCATGTGCCCACATTACACTGCTGTATGTCCAGAACAACTCATATCACATGCCTGGAGTTACTGTGGATTTACAGCAGCAGAACCGAGAACAGAAGTGGATTTTCTGCTTCCCCAGAGAGCACATTTTTGGCACCATTTTTGGTTCTGTTTGTACCTCTCTCTAACTTCTGGCAATGAAGTCAGTTCAGATTGAGCAGTTTGTTTAGACAGCATTTTTCCTCCCATCAGCTTCTGCTCTGTATTCATTCCTTCATTTAATAAAAAAGCAAACAAAACCCCAACCAACCAACCAAAAAAAAAAAACAACCAAAGAAATCCATCTGTGTGTGAAGATGAAATCCTTTTCTGCTCTCTGCTCATTGGTGTTTTCTACAAATAAATAAATATCTGTCTTAATTCTTGGAAATACGATGCCATCACAAAGCTTTCAGGAAGCAGCTCGCGCATGACAACTGCTAGGCAAATGTTAAGGATTCATTTGGTACAAGCAGGTGGATGGACTGAGACTTGCAGCTGTAATTCATGCAGGAAAAAATGTTTCTTAGCTATCTAATTTCCTCACAGTATGTGTTTGGCTTCTTTGGTTGGCTTGAGGACCTTATCTAAAGTTGTACACTGCACGTATAATCTGAAGGCCACACTCAACTGGAAATTGCATTTAGCAGTCTCTGCAGTGCCAGTGTGAAGATTATTGCTAGTAGTTTAAAAAACAAAACAAAACAAAACAAAAAACAAAAAACAAACAAAGAAACAAAACCCAAAAAAACCAAAAAAACAAACCCCAAGCTTGGCTATTTAGTTTTAAACCCATTTCTAGCCCCAAAAGCTCAGAAGCAATGATATATCATGTTTATTTTTTCTAGCTGATATGTCTAATTGCTGTCAACAGATCAAATAATGTTTGTGTCTTGACAGTGCTGGCTGTTTATCACAGTTATTTACCTTCTCTTGGCTCACTAAAAGTGAAATGTGCTACTTGCAGTCAGGTTTCTCCAGTGGTGGCAAAAGTTAACTGTTAAATATTCAACACAATGGTGATCAAAGATCACCCATCATCATCTTGACTTTAATCTGTGCTATGAATGAATGATTCTCTGCCTTCTAGTCTTAATTCCTGGTTTTGCAGACTGAGTGTAGATTAACTGTAAATGTTAGGTTACTCTTTTATGGTATTTACATCTCAAAGCAACTCATAACTAAAACCAGATGTAACTGCTTGCATTTTCGTTGCAAATGTTACCAATAGACATCAGACATATTGTTTTATCAAACAATGAAGGCAACAAGGGAGTCTATCACAGAAGTACGTCAGTGAATGTCTAATATATATAACCCAGATACAAAAAAGAACAATTGATCCAAATAAAAAATTGATTTGCTAGGTGTATCCAGAAAGATTAATAGCTAAATTATGTGTTTTTCAGCTGCTTGAAGACAAAACAGTTTGTGTAAATTTCATGGAGGGAGCAGAGGCACCTATTCTAATGCATGTAGAGTTTGAGTGTCATTCTTTTAATTCACATTTTCCTTCCCTTTGGAACAATGCTGTTTGTGTATTCTCAGCAAAAGTGTTTTGGAAATACAAGAACATATTCTTTGGTTTCTTTGGATTTATAGAATTAACCTTATAGCTATGGAAAGTAATAACTGGTGCAGTAACTCAGTGGATATAATCATCCCTTCAGAAAAATTTATCAAGCCAAGATAGATTGGTGTTTCTCCAGTCCAGAAATAGCAGACCCAACTTGGGGGAAGGGAGTGCGAAAGACAGAAAATTAAAAAACAAGCACAAAAAAGTCTCCTTGCTTACCTAAAAAGAAATCTTGTATCTGTTTTTCAGGGTCACCTAACTAGAGCAGGAACACTTTTTTAGGTTAAATTCCATTTTATTTACAAAGGATTTATACGTACGACAGTTGTATGAGAACAGAATGAAGTGGAAAAGCTCATGTATAGTTCCAAGGTCTCATAAGAACGGTGAGCAAAGTGAAAAGTATTTCTCTAAATGCAAAAGTCTGAAGAGAATGAGGATACCTATAAAGGAGAACTTACCTGCTTTCAAGGACAAAATGCCCTTTTTTTTTTTCATTAACCTTGAATCTCTAAAACATAATTCAGGGAACAATCTTCTGTTCAGCAAGAATGGTTGTACCCACTCCAGATTCTTTCAGATAAGCGAGCAATTTATGGACATTTTTTATCCTTGTTTTGTTACTGGATCCAAAGATACATCCTCTGGTCCTTGCATTTTTAAATGCAGTTCATTTTTTTCCTCACCATTTTAACCAACACCTCAAACTATTCATAATATTTTACTTCATAAGGAGTCAAAACTATTTTTCATAATACCTTAAAAGCAGTCCTTAGAAAATATGATCATGCTGAAGCAGAAATCAATTTCTCACTTCAAAATGTAATTCATTGCTCCAGTAGATTAATGTATTTGAAAAATGCACCCTGAAATGGGGATTTAGGCTTTACTACTGGTTTTCCTTCGCTTCTTAATTTGGATATCAGGCCACAGTGAGGAGTTTGTGTCATGGTTGTCACTTTAGTGCTAATGAATGGATGATATGCTGTCCAAACTCTGACCTTAGACATTAAAGAATTTCTTTTATTGGGAATTTACAATTCAGTCCTGAAGATGCAAGTCTATAGGGACAATTACAAGAGACAGTTAGTATGGGGGGAGTTGCACAGTTTAAAGAAATTAATGGTTGTATGGAGGGAAACAGAAGGTGCTTTTAAAATATTTTTATACGTTCTTTATTTTCCTTTTCTGTGCTACTCCCCCTTTTAATTTGCTGTATCAATACATTCAGATTTGTTTTGGTTGGGTAGTTTTTTGCATTGAAATATTAAAAATCAGCTGTAGTTTTTGCTACACCTGTTCTTGAGGTGGTAAGTGATTTGGAGCATATCGGTAGTAACTATTGCAGAGGCATCAAACTAGTGGCCAGCCTATGCTTACAACTTCTGCTTAGGGATATAGCTGTGCTATATCCCCATGTAGTTAACATGTATATGGGGAGTACAGCTTGCCAGACAAATCTTTACTACCGGTAAGTCCCATAGCTTTACATATTTACAGGTTACTTTAGTTTTTACCACATAATTTGGTGCTGTTTTATTTATGCAGAGCTGAAAGAGCCTTATATTAAAACTGCTTATTCAAAGGATCCACAAGAGTGTTTCCTTCAGTAGAGCTCAGTTATGTACACAAGCCCATAATCCCTATGGAAAAATTTGATATTTAAGCCTGCAACAAAGTTTAACAGCAATTACAGAGAGCCCTAATTTTGTGTCATGCTGCAGACCAGTGCCCTGTGAGTGGAAAGATCCCATCACTAGCCTTTATGGAATATTATTGAAATACTATATCAGTGTTGAGTTTAGAAATGGCAGCTTCCTTCTTTCAGTGGAAGTGGAAAAAGGCACAGCTCTGCCTGCATGACTTGATCTGTATTGCGGACTGTAAGAAATTAATGCTGCAGGAAATAGGCACTACCAAACTGTAGTGATGTGTACAGCAGGGATTAGGGAGACTTGCCTTGACACGACACCCCCTGGGTCAGTCTGTGAGATGGGCACACTTATCGCATGCAGCTCTCCCTGAAGAGTCAGACCAAGGCTTGCATCTGTTCACTTGCCTTCTGTTCTGAGGAGCTTACCCTTAGTATTTCTTTTTTAAATGCTTTTCTTTTTTTTAAAAAAAAAAAGATTGTTAGTCAAAGGAAAAGTGACAAAGTAGCAGAGGGAAGGACATTTTGCTTTCTATATTCATTGCAAGTGGCATGGTTCTTCCCCATTTTGGCCCAAAACACAGGAATTCTCATATACTGATACAAGTATTTCTGTAAAGCTTCAATGGTATTTCTGGGCTGAAATCCAGACACCTTTTTCTTTTTTATTTATACTGAATTATTTTAAATATTTTTCTAAAAATATCCTACATTCTAATATTTGTAGTATGCTTTAGACATTTGTCTTTGGGTAACTGAATCAGAAGGAATGCATTATGATTTGTTTTTTAAAAGAAGCTTGCTCTCTTTTTTGCTCCATCATTATCCGTGGGGTGTGTATGTGTTCCTGGGATCTCAGTGTTCTCAGATGCACGGTGCTCACTGACAATGAATTTGGAGTTAGGGCCATGATACATGACTTTCTTAATCTTTTAACTGTGCAAGTGTTGGTGTGTGTTGTCACCTACACTCATACTTCCAAAAACAGTGATGTTATACTAGTTCCAAGCTTGTAGGCTGATCAATCAAGAACACTCCTGAATTAGAAAATAGAACGTGAATCTACTTGCAGTTATTTTTCTCTAAAACAGAGTGATATCCTATATTTCTTTTTAAGCCTTGTTCTGTGTTAAACAAAATCCATTGGCAAAATTCCTATGGGTTTCCACAAGAGTGATTCACTGAATTGAAGTATGTTAATGGAAAACAGAAACTATCAGTGCAATGTGAATTGGATGAGTATCTCACATAATTTAAGTTGCAAGCCTCTGGGTCAGGGGCTGTCTTTTTCTGTGTTTGCACACTGCTTAGCATAGTGGTACCCGAGAATAACACTTACATATATAATATTGCAGGACTAATAAATATAATCATTTCTAGTGAGGAAAAAAGGGAGCGAAACACTTCTGCAAACTGGTGGTGTTCAGATGAAGATTAATGCCTTCATGTGTTCATATAGCAATTTAAGACGAACTGTTCAGTTTTGACTGATGCCAAGCATGCTGACAGCTCGCGCTGAGAACACTGCCCAGGCAGGAGTAAGGCCCTGCTAACTGGCTTGTTTTCCCCACAGAGACTTGCTACCCAAAATGGAGAGGGCTGAGGTGAGAGGGTCTGTACTCTTACTTGCAGAGGGAAAGCTATGTTCATGTCAGTCTGGCGGTGGGACCTTAAAATCCACTATCTAGTAGGGTCAGTCAACTGTTTTCCTATTAGGTGTGTGCAAGCACTGTGCACAGCACTATGCTGCAAACATACATCAAGTTGAGTTGGAATGGCCTGGCACTAAACTGGGGTCTCTGTACTATACTTTCATGTATGGTGTCTGTGATGCAGTGCTTCAGTGTATCTTCTGATGCCAAGCTTGACAGCAAAAGAGACCAGTCCCTAATCACTGGGGAGATGCAATGAAGGTAAAAAATATTCCAAATGTCCCAGAGTAGCAGCTACCTCAAAAGGATAAGAGCAGAAACAGTAATAGTGTCACTGCCATGGGGCTACAGCCTGTTTTGGAACTTGATGCAAAATCTGTGGAAGACAGTGGACTTGCATTGCCTTCAAGGACTTTGTTGATGAAGCTAAAATGACTGCATCCTGTGTAATGATTGCAGCTGTGTAATCATGCAAATCATGCCACGTTGTTGGGATGAGCCTTGGGAACAAACTTAAGTATCAGTTGTAAGGAATTGTGTACAGGTCTGAAAATAGGTTTTGCAATGCCAGGCAATAGGGATGCATGGCAGAAAAAAATCTGCAACCACTCGTACTGGCATCAGTGTGCATGAAAAGTGATGTTATCGTCACCTCAGAATACCTATCTCAGTGTGCATTTGTGTAAGACAGAACCAGAAAGGGAGAAAGATGTCTGGCAACAACTACGAATAAAACAGCTGGTTTGGGTTTTTTTGTTGTTCTTAAAAGATTTATTTATTCCATTAATTCACTAAATATTTACAAATAACTTTGACTTGCAAAAGACTACTTACAAGGTGAAAATAGTGAAAAACAGTGTATGCTGTCTTTGAAACAATAAAACATATTGTAATACATGACAAGAAATGACAGAATGATTAAAGATGGAACTGTAGGGCAGAAGATTTTTATTAATATTAATGTTAGTATAGTTTTCTGCAATAATCATGATCACCTAGAAGTGTAAACAAATGATTCACTTAATATAAACTGAATGGGATCATGTTGTGGGTGTGCCAGGACTGGAAGATTGTGTCCCAGTCTTATGAGTGCAATGATGTATTGTTCACCAGTGTTTATTTTGTTATGATGACATAATAAAGCAGACCATGATCCTGTTAAAGGGTATTCTTAATAACTGTAAACTTGAGTAGATACAAATGTAGTTACATAGCATTTCTTTTGTCTCATTGGACAGGCTGTGTTAAAAATACTTTGAGTTGTAGGCAACTTTGGAGTACAAAGCAGAAAGGTTTTAAAAACCTAGGAATTGAGAGTTGTGTGGGCTGAAAAAAATGAATTTATTCTTTTAAAGATCAGGATTTTGTATAGGAAGATTAGGATACTAAAAACTAGCTTATCCAGAGCCATCCCTGCAATCCAGGGTTTTCACTTACTACAGCTATGCTTTAATTTCCTTGTCTATAATGCTGTGACCCCTCTTTTGGGGTGGATTATTTGGGCATCTTCAGTAGGTGCAAAGAGACTCTGCGAGCAGGGTATGCACAGCTTGAAAGTGCAAAGCAATTATTATTTACTAATGCACCCAAAAGCTAGCTGGAATTTAGTGAACTACTAGACTAAATGTTAGGACACTCGCCACCCCAGTAAGACACTAAAAGAGCCTTTGCTGGCCGGGCAGGCGTGAGCTAGGCAGTGAAGGTCTGGCCTCCACAGCTCCCAGGGTCAGTCCACTGTGCTGCTGCATTGCCACCCCCTGCTGTGCTGCTGGCATTGATGGATGGATGATCCTCCCTGGCCCCAGCCACACCAGCCAGCCTGACTGGCCTTCTGTTTTTTTTCTTTAGGACTTTATACCTTTCCACGTTGGGGCTCTAACTCTTGAATCCTTGAGCTACTAACTGTCCCTCTGAGGCAGAGGAGGTGTGGTTCCTTCTAGTTAGAGTAAAATTCGATGGTTAAGACCCAAGGCACTGCTAGTTTATGCATAATCATTTTGGAACATGTTCTTTGTTTGTAGAAGATTAAACATTTGCATCTTGTTACTCGAGCAGAGTAGCTGAACTTCCATCTCATTTCATCCTTGTATCTTTGGTTGGGTGTTTCTTTTTTAGGATCAATAGCAGACCAATAAAGATAAAAAGGACACAGTTTCAAAGTAATATGTCTGGTCATTGTACAGTTGAGTAAACAGTTAGTTAGACATGTGACTAAAAATCTTTAAAAATTTGGGGCTCAGCTGTCAAAACCTATGAAGGTTCAAGCTGTGACCTGGTGACCTCATGCTCTTGTAAGATAAGTCGGCTTGAGCTGTGAAAATCTGTGTTCAGGAACGGGTACTTATTGAATAGCTGGTGCTAAACTATCTAGGAGTTCACAGTTCTGTGTTATGGAAGTGTCATTTTTATAAGACTTAAACCAATGCCTAATTATTATCTTTAAAGTCCATGATCTTCACGAACACAAGAGATAATAATATAAAAAAACTTAGCTGAAGTACCTTGTCTTAGTGTGCAAAAAGGACTATGAGCCAGTAATGCTTTTCTGCCCTTAGTTTGCTGCATATTACCTGTCTCGTGCTGTCTGGATGTTTTTGAAAGGAAACGAAACAACAAGGAGTCAAAAGGCATTGTTGGCCTAGCCGACTGTATAAGTGTTGAACAGAAGAATGTGATGTAAAAGGAAGAAAAAATATTTTAGTCCCATTGCAGCTTGATGCCGATTGAGGGAAGAGAAGGATTTTAGCTGAGGATGTTTTCCTTTTTTGGCTTGTTTTCTACTGCTGTGACCTCTCTCGTAGGTATAGGGTGGATATAGGACATGAGTTATAAAGGGAGAAGCTTCTTTCTCAGTCAGGCTCTGGAGAAGGGTATGGAAGAGCATGGAAGGTATTTTGGTTAATAATCAGTTGTGTCAGAAGGGTCAATGGCTTTGTTTTGAATTCAGTATTTGGCTATGGTACATCTGAGGGGGAAACTTAAACATGGGCTTATAAAACATTGTACACGAACTGCTGGGTTGGCAGTGGGGTGGTGGTAGAAGAATGTGGAGCTTGCTCTGGTGCAGGTGCTGTTTGGCAAGTGCACCATCAATTCATTGCTTCAGGCTTGCTTTTGGTAGTTACAGAGGGATGACGCTAGTCTTTGTCCCGTCTCCTTTGGCCACTGCATTATTTGTTGTAGCTGAATAACCTAAATTTATCAGTTGTGTGGACACGTAGTTTAATTGGCTTGACCTGAGAATCATCCAGAATGTTTTCCTTTGTGACCTTAGTTTTAGTCCAGGGGCTGGACTGCATATTTCTGGGCATGCAATAGCATGTGTGGGAAACGACCTTGCAAATGATTTACATTAAGTAATGGTCTTCTAAGAAAAATGATTTATCTCTTCACTGAGTTTCAGAAGAAGATACTTAATGTTCTAATTCCTTGAGTTAAGGGTGATCTCTTAGATATTTTATACTTTAAAGAATGCAGTAGATGTAACCTGCAAATCTTCCCACAATTTGAAATCATAGAGGTGCAACATTGCCTGAAATTGAACAGTGAGATTTCAGATGAAGTATTCATGCCCAAATGTCTTTTCCTTTTGACTTTGTTTTTAATCATTCATCTTTTCGGAAAATCATCATATACCTTCAGAATAATGAGCTTCTAAAATTGTAATCTCGACTGTTTAAACTTTGGTGTTAAATTGCAGTCTTTCAAGTAGATTCTTTCCAAGGCATTCAAAAGCAAATTATACATTACCGTTTAGTTAATTTAACACCAAAGACACTTGTCAGCTCTCAGTAATACTTGCAGCATTAATCTTCTTCCTTTTCCAAGCCTACCAGTGTATAACAAAAGTTGTGCATGATAATTCTCGATAATACTGCTTTTAGAGTGGTATTTGCTCAAACAGTTGAATCTCCTTGCAAGCAGATCACATCGGTTGCCTTTCTTGTTCTTTGTGTGCTGGAAGGCAAAAGACCTGCTGACGCAATCAGTGTACCTCAGCAGGACACTGGTGTCCTTCAGTGATTGTATTTCTGATGGCAAGGAGTAAGATTTCTCTTGTTTTTTGGAAAATGAGATCTAGCACAGTTAATCGGCCAAGAAGCAGATGCTGTGGCCTGATGTTCTAGTGTCTGCTGGAGACACAACATTCTGCACCAGGAACTACACATTCTATCAGTTCAATTTCAATTTCCTTCACAGGAAAATAAAAATTTAGACTAAAATTATGTTAGTATGGTTTTAATAGGATCAACCTTAACGCTTTGCTGTTATTCAGGTAAGCAGCAGTAGTGTTGGTAGTATCAAACATTGAAGTGAAGGTTTTAGTATACCAACAAAAGTATGCCAAATGCATACAAATAATTGATGCATTCACAAAAGTATTAAAAAGTGGGAAATTTTAATGGAAATGCCATTATTGAATGATACAGAAGATGCAATGTTTGTTAAAGCATGAAATAGAGAGTCTGTCCTACAGTTCTGTTTTGACCTTGAACAAAGTCACTTAGCTCTTCATGTCTATTCCGTGCAGAGAATTATATTTACTGTTACTTTTTGGTGTGGTGTCGTTCTACAGAATAAGAAAATGAATAAGCAAGAAGTCCTAGTAAAGTACGACTGCAGTGCCAGTGTTTTTATAGTGTTGAAAATTATTGTACAGGTAGAGATGCAATCTAGCTATACCCATTCTGAGCAGCAAGTGGAGGGCTGTGAAAATGCAGGAAATGCTGTTAATTCTGTATGCTTACATTTTGCATTCTCGTGCTTTGGGGAAAGATATTCATGAAACATAGGCCATCCCCTGCAGAAGGCTATACTGCAGCTCTGCACCTACTTCCCTTCAGTCACAACTCCTGAACCTGAAGGAGAAATTGACTGAAGCTGGGTGGCATGGAAAAGTAAGACTAGATATCATGTATTTTTCAGGTATTTTTAATCCATAGGGTTGGAAGTCTTTGTCCTCTTCCCCTTTGGGGGAATTAGGACTAAATTTCTTGAACTGAAAAGTGGCAATCTAGAGAAACACAAGATTTTTTTTCTTTTAAAGATGGAAGTTAATCTTACTTTTAGTCACATCTTTTCTTGAGTTCTATAAAAGGTAACACTCAAATTTAGTTGAATATTTTGTAGCTGCAGAAATACAGCTTAGGTATAAAGTGGTCCCAATTCTACTAGAATGAGACACACGTCTTAGTTCAGTGTCTACTCCTCTTCTTCCTCTCCCAAACCAAACATCTGCTGAGAATCTCTGACTTGTTTATTCTTTAACGTCATGGACTTTTGCTAATGGAATAAGGTGTCTTTGACCTGTAAGCTGGTGGTCATTACTCATTTAAAATGAGAGTCAAGAAACAAAAAAAATAATCTCTTTGTGATGCTTTCAAATTGTAATCTCAGATACTTTTTATGAAGCAGGACAGCTGAAACAGTTAAGATACCAGAAAAGTTGTAGCTCTGCAGTCCCATTTGGAGCTCTACAAATGCCTGTGATTTTTAAATTTCTTTCAGTTGGATTTGGTTTCTGTTGAATATGTAAAGTCTTGCAGAAGGCTAGTTCTGCCAAACAAGTGGAAGGAGGAGGATTAATAGCTCCCTAAGGGCAGCATTCTTCTCACTAGAACAAAACCTGCTCGTGCATATACACTTCCCCGTGTTTGCCCCATCAGTGAATTCATCTCGTTTCTAAGGCCAAGCAAGCGCTGTAAATTAGATTTCAAATTTGTTTAACATTTCATCTTCCTGCTCATACTCTTTGTTGGAATTTAACACTAATTATGTTGACAGCCTTTATGAACCATTCCAGAGTCTGAAAAAGGAATAATTAGTAGTAGCTGAAATTAAATCTAGTTTTCAGATCAAGCCAGTATAGTTACAGACAGCATGCCCAAATTCACATGTTCCCATCCTGTACATAGTTAAGCATGACCCCTGATGCTGTGCTTGCCTGCCTAAATCATGACCAAAGAGTTAAGTATGAAAGTCACACAGATACCTCACACATCTGCATAGAAATTACCAATAGAGCAACCAATAGGCATTAGCTGATTTCTGTTTTATTAAAAGATTTTTCCAACATGTTCAACATGTAGACTGCAAGACACGTGCTATAAGTGTAGATAGTGCAAAAAGTTCAGCTGCCACTCCATCCAGACTTCTCCCCTCCAGTACAACACAGAGTGACAACATGTAACTGCTCTTTCTTGCTGAAAACATCACCTGCTCGAGTTCCTTCAGAGCACAGAATTTCATTCCTCTCTTCAGTGTTTCACTGAAATCAGTAGAAGTGAAAAGTCAGAAAATCTTGAATGAAGGCCAAGATATCAGGCAACAAAATGGTCTTGGTAAAAAGAATTTGGTGGTAGAAAGATCTCTCTCATGTGCATGGTCTTTAGAGAAAATACTGCAAGATCTTTTTTTTTCTTTTTTCTTCTTTTCTGTTTTGGTAAATGTTTGTCATCAAAATGAGGATGATCCCTAAAGGGTAAGTGAACTTAAAAGTTATTCTGTCCTGAAAGCAAACAACAAATGAACTGGAAAATGGAAAGTGAGCAAAACCAGAAAGCCTGATTTTAATCTCCTTTTTAATGAGAAAGTAAGGAAGAAAGTAGAAGAATCAGACTTCATATAATCCCACACTCCCAGAATTACAGATTTGACTGCAAGATGCCAAGGCCTAAAACAGAGCAGAGAAAACTATAACTGCATCTGGCATTTTTAACATACTATAGTAAAGGTCTCTTAAGCGTTTTCTTTTTGGGGGCATTTAGCTGGGCAATACTTCTGTCTTCAAATCTGGCACTGCAGAGGTCTGTATAAGCAAATGAGGATGATGTTCCTTTGTTAATATCACCAGAGTTAAGCACCATGTACAGCTGTATTACACTTCTGATAGCCTGACTGAAACTATGGTATTCTCTCAACTTGCATTTGCCTTGAGAGACTTATGGCAGAAGTCTGTCCTGTAGTTGATCCATGTACACACTCATTCCACTGTAAGGCACCAGAGAGATACAAAAATGTGTCTTCTGTGTAGATAACATTTCTTGATCCCTGGTAAATGAAGGTCTCTAGATTAATCACAAAATTCACCTGAAGTATTTTCCTAGCCTTCTGATCAATTTGATGAAAAGAACAGAATTGAAAAAGGGAGAACACTTTTTTTTTAATATTGACAGCCTCATGCTGAAGTTTCATACGTAGAAATATAAGTGGAAAATATTTATGTTACAAGTGCTTTCCTTGTTTCATTTTCTCTATAGCAATATATAGTTATGTTTTTATACTTATGTTTCATAACATTAAATGTACTAACTGTCCCCAGTACATCAGTAATGAACTGTTAGTGAAATCTGGCACAAGTTTCAGATGACTCTCAAAAGTACACAGACTTTGGGTTTAGAATTGTCTTTATAAATATTCAGTAAAATCTGTCTAGTTTCAAGCAGTGTGACTTACAGAAGCTAAACTCAATACAGCCTTTCTTTTTCATAAGGGAAATTAAAATATATTCAAGGAATAAGTACACTTCAGCTTGATTTAAGTTAAGCATATGGCTCCAGCAGTGTCCATGATACAGGGTGTGAGCCTAGTCCCAAATCTGAGACAGTCAATGAAATTTTTTCCACTGACTGTTGTTACTGGTAAGGTGCTGTGCTATATAAGACACTTTTATTCTCCAGCTTATCCAGAACACATATTTGGATGAATCTGTAGTTTATTTGTTTTTTATTTCTAAGGAAAATGGAATTGGCTTCGGCTTTTTTTTTTTTTTTCCCTTTTTTTTGGTCATCCATTTCCAATTTTCATTTCATTAGAGAACATGTGTATGTTGGTAAAATTGTTGATATTGTTGTGAAGTTTGGACCAAAACAAAGCAGGCTTTATGGCTGTGACCTTGTACTTCATTCATTTTTATGGAGGGCAGTACATCAGCTTTTCCTGTAGAAAACCAGACACTAAAAAATAGTAACTTGCATGATAATGAGTGAAATTAGTTCTGAGAGAGAAAAATACCTTCAGAGTGCTCAGTTTGTCAGAAAGTCTTCTCTGAGAATTCAGCATCAACTTTGCTGTATAATTTCCCCTCCTCCTCTTTTCTCCCTCCTCTTCCCACATACAGGAGGAAAGAAAGGCTAACTTTTACCCTCCTCTTTTCTCCCTCCTTTTCCCACATACAGGAGGAAAGAAAGGCTAACTTTTACCTAGTTATGCCATTTTATGTCATAAAAAAAGGTGGGCTTAATTTTAAGTGCATAATGATTAATTCTATTTCTAATTTCTAAAACTTCTATTTCTGAAGCTTTTCTTCAGCAAATTACTTTGGATTCTTTAGACATCAATTGATTCTGATGATCTGAACTTAAAAAAAAAGAACAAAATACAAAACTTTCCTCCTTCTGAGGGTGGCTTGTGTGTATAAAATAGTAACAGGGTGTCTCCAGAGAAAATGCAAAATGCAAGATAGGGCAAAATTTTAGAAGGGAATTAGTTGCTAGTGAATATAATGAATGATTCACAGGAGAGCTCATTAAGAAACTCTTTGATTTTGAATGATTCATATTTCTGTTGTAACACAGCTTTAACCAATGCTGTTACAGACTTCAAAAAATTAAAGCAAACCTTAAAAATAAGATTCACTCTTACTGTATTGACAAATTTCAAAGATTATATTGCATAAAAAATATGGCTGCAAAAAGGAAATATACATGCATTTATATATCTTTTAAAATAAGATTGCAAAGTGCAGTGCTGAAAGTTTTCCCTCAAGATTGCTAATGTTACTTCAGTTTACTTCTTTTATATTCATGCATTATAATATTCTTTTAACTGTGCATTTATAGTAGCTTCTTTTACTGAACCTCATTTGAGAAAGATTATATACAGAACTACAGAAAGAGCAGCTCTTGGATAATATGGGTTTTATTTCTATTAGTCAATGTGTTTGCGGTCTCAGCGCTTTCTGGATTACTTGTTGAATTTTGCTTTGAAAGCAGAGCTATTGTTTACTCAAAAGAGGGATTTGTCAGGGATTGAAACAGACATTCCCTTCTCTGGCTCCTGCCCTAAACCTTTTAGGCAATATCTCTCTCTGCTAGATTAAAGAGTCACGCTCTCTCCATTTTGAATTCAATGTAAAGTTGAAATAGCTTCATAAAGATATTCTGAGATACTTTCACAATTGGTATCCTAACAGGTAGGGCAGTAAGATGTTGGTGATGTCAGTCAGCTTTGTGCTTGAGTGGAGTCTTAAAGCAAGTTTGCTCCCCATGGTGAATGCTCTCATCATTAAGCTGCTAAAGTAAAAAAAGGGTACCAACACCTCTTTTTCCTGTGCATTGTGGGAAGCCTGATCAATTACTTGTTCCCTAAGAATTTTGTCCTCCATGTTGCTTCACATATGGTTACTGAGGCATTTAAAGGGCTATTTTGCTGCTTCAGGTCATGCTGCTATTTTTGACAAAGTGAAGAATTTTGGTGTTATGCAACTTTTTGATGTCTAATTTAAGAGATGTATTTTTAAACATATGTGTTGTTATAGAGGACTTCGAGTTCATTGGGTTTTAGTTGGAGCTTTGAGCATCCAGGCTGATCAAACTGTGAAGTATGGAGCTGAAAGCTCAGAAAGTAAAGACCACCAAAATAATGGTAAGCTGTAATGAAGATGGTTAACTTCATGCAAGGAGTCTGTCAGAGAGCTATGAAAAATTAAAATGTGATTTTTCATTTCCAAAAAATGAGGCAGAAGGCTGTATGATAATAAAGTATTTTGTGCTACGGTTGTCCATCCCTGGAGCAGAGTTGTACTTTGTATTGAAAAAGGTACTAGCATATTTTTGTGAAGACTAAAAAGCAGCATATGATCATGGAATTATGGAGCACATTGTAATATGTGTGCCAAAATTCATGAATAAAGATTGTTTTAGGCCTTACTGTTTCAGAGCCGAGCCGATTGCTACTCTTGATCCAGCAGCTAACAACAACCATTAGAGCTTGAGTTTGCTTCTTAGCATTTGAGCAATACGAAGCATGCTTAGTTTTTGTGCATGGTCTGGACATGTATACAGGAGCTGGGAAAGGCTAGAGAGTTAAGTTTTTAAAATCCAAAGGCAACCCTGTGAAACATGAAAACTGTTTTTGTTGGAGACAGAGTAACATCAAATGTAAATAAATTTCGATAGAGCTGGGAAAAGCTGAATCCCTGAGCCTGCTCCATAGCGTGAGGAAGCTAGATCTGTCCAAAAGAAGATTGTCTGAATATAATTAAATGTATTAGTCCAAATACTTAACATTGGGCAAAATTTTGCACACAGGATAAATACTATAAGTTTTCTGAAATGGGAGGAATCAGTCATGTAACCTTCATGGCAGCTGCTACTGTTAGTCCCAGCTTTCATCTCTGAGAGGCAGAAAGGTATTCCTGCTGACCTTACTTTCTCTTCTATTTCTCTTGTGCATATTTTATTAAAATGAGGCATGTTTAGACACAGTGAACCTGACTGTTTTTTCAGAGCAGTCAAGATATATGTTTAAAAAACCGTGCTGCAGGCAGACCTCATTCAGGTCTCTAGGACTTAAGGGTTGCTTTAAGACTTTGGTTGCAGCTTTCCAAGATTTTTAGTGTTATTCATTATTCTACTGAGTCACAACAACCATGTTGGAAGTAAATATATGTTATAGCTAAGTTTAAATCCCCAAACAAGCATTTAATTTCATTGTTATGCTTCTAAATGTTGACGAGAAGAAGCATAAATTTTTACTTTTTTCTAGTTTAATTAGCTTAGCAATTTTACTAGGATGTTTCTTGGTATACATAATGATACTCATAACAGCAAAGCTTTATTTGTATCCAAAGTATCCAAAATGTGAGATGAAGACAAAAGCAAAGTAAGAATTCTGAAATGGATAAGCATGGAGACACTAAATGGAAACATTTTGAAGGATGATCAGTGGAAAAACTGGCAAAAAAAAAAAAAATAGAATAGAAATCCTGGTCTCACTGAAGTCAATGGGAACTTTGCTGCTGGCCTCAGTGGAGATAAGATTTTACTTCATTTATGCCGCTGAAGGAACAAAATAGCTTGAAGTTGCTGAAGAGAACACGGTGAGAGTAAGAATATGATTATATTGGTGGATAAGCCCCAAAGGTGAGGTTTGGGGTGTGTGTGTGTTTCTTAATCGAGGCAAGAAAAAATTCTCTTTGAGAAAAATCTCTAAAAACTTCCATAAGACACATTAGTGTTTTCATTAGTCTAAGACCTTCTGAAGCAGTAGTTATCACTTTATTCACAGCACTACTTCTTTGTACACTGATACTGATCACTCCTATCTTTGCTGCTGTTCCTTTTAGTGGATTGCTGTCTGTCACAAATTTAAAGGTTTCCCAGTTTAACAATACCTGTAGAATTGATTCAACAGATTCTCCTTAACAGTCTTACACATTTATTGAATGCAGGTTAAAAAAAAAAAACAAAACAAACCACCAGGTAATACTTTCAAGGAGCTTCAGCATCTTTGGTATCTTCAGATTATGCTTGTAGCTGAATGGCTTCTCTTGTAAAGATGGAAAAATCTTTCTGTCTACCATGGCTGCAGTCAGGTATACCGATTTAGCAGAACATCAGCTCTTTACAGCACCAGGAAAACAAAGCAAAACCTTTACCAGAGGAGGTCAAATAAAAGTTTAGTACCCTTTGAAAAAATGGCAATTTTACCTTATTTCTCTACTGACAGGTTAGCCATTGCCCAGGCATTGAGAGGGAGATATCTGACAGCAGCTAGGGGTTTAAATCATTTTATGTCTTCAAATTTATGCTTAAACTGCAATTTATATTCAAGAATAATAATAAAATTTCTTAAAATATACCATCTCACCATTCTATTTTTGTGTTGATTTCTCTCTCTGTCTTCTTGTTTTCTTTTAGACTATTTTTTTCATCCATCTTAGGTAACATAGTAACATATGCTACTTATGTAATGATATTTAACATTTCTCTGTTGGATTTATTAGTTTTCCATAAATAGTTCACAAATAGTAGAAAAATCATGAACATTTTGACCCCTGTAGAAGCAATCCAGACAGCTTACTCACACCCATTACTTCTGGTTGGGTTGAGAGCTGCGACTGACATGAGTCTGTCTGTATGAAATCCAGACATTTGCCATAGTGTTTTGCACTCTCATGAAGTGGTTTTTATGACAAGAACATTTTTGCTGCTGTTCATAAATATTTGGGGGATGTCAACAGACATTTTAGAAAGAAGACAAGGAGTGACATGCACTTTTCAAGCTGCCTTTCTGATCCTAAACCCTTCAAGGCAAGCAAAATTTCTTCCATTGACTTGCGTCAATGTTCCTTCCAAGTGCCATTGTAGTTTTCTTTTTTTTCTTCCTTTTAAACAGGAGGAAGTGAGAAGGAATAAAAAACCTGTCTATTATCATCACTGTATTAACAGATAAAAAGCTGCCAGTACCTACATATAACTAAGACTAAAAAGGCACTTAGTAACAGAATGCACTGATACTATGGGAGAGCTCTAATAGCTGGTTAGATCAATCAGTGTCTCAGAAGAGTCTTGACAAGTTTCTGATTTAATGGGCTGAGCCTGTTTCCAACTGTTATTAGTCTAAAAGTTTTTAAGGTTTGACAAGACTAAACTCAGCCTGGATTGTCATTGTAGTGCAGGTCAGGAATTTCTTCATGATTATGGTAAAAGCAGGCCATTTTCTTCCCTACAAAAAAGGGTCATCTTTTCAACCTTTTTTTTTTTAGTTCCTTCCTTGTCTTTCTCAAGAAAGCACAACCAAAGGTGGCAAAGTGATCAGAGGCTGTCCATGGAGGCAAGATAAAATGAAATGAAGCTGCTAAGTGTGAATTAATGTGCCAGTGGTCAAGCTTAATGTTATACTTGATTGTTCTTATTCATCGCTTTTTAAGACAAATATGTCTTAGATGTCAAGATGTCAATGTGTGATAACTGTGTGCAACTAAAAAGCAGATGTTTTACCGGTTCATTGAAACATTATCAAATACGAACATAGCTCTGAAGGAAAGCAGTATTGAAAATCACGATACCAATAGTGAAACCAGAAAAGAACTGCTGTTTGATAAAGAATCTGGAATGTTGCTTTGACAACCCAAGCCACTGCAGTATTGTCAGCTGAGGAATATATTTATGTCTTTCTGAGATGAATGGTAAAACTCCCACTCAGTTTGGCTTGGGAAGGAATGAAGCCATGCTATTTTTGCACAGATCTAATCATTCAGCTATTTTTGGTTTAAATTAAAGTAGTCTCAGGACTTATATATGCTGGTTGGTGAGAACTGGATAGTGGTGTTTCACAGGATGAGGATTGCCTGGTGAGTAGCATGTTCCAGCTGCAGCACCGCCTGCCTGCTAGCACATTCCTTATTACAGAAGGAGAGAAAAAGTGATAAATAATACTTATGCCTGTGTGACTTCAGCCAAGGATTTTCCTGCCTTGGGGGAATGCACAGCTTTTCTAAATGACCCTTTATTCTGCTGCCATGTGAGACTGGACGTGATCCAGAAAATCAGCCTGTTTATAACTGCAGTTTTAACACAGTTAAATACTAGCTCTTATCTTCAACTGGCTCACTGTGTTTCTAGAGCAAGTTTTTATTGGCTAAGACTAGTGGGCTTTAAATATTTAAATAAATATTTTTGTAGTGATTCAAACTTGAAAAATAAAAATATAAAAAATAAAAAACTTTATCAAATTAAAGATTAATGTCAAAAAGCTTATGATTTGGATTGTGGTTGATAATAGCTTGGTTTTGCTTTCTGTGGAACTTGTCACTGAAAGGAAGTCTTTGTTTCTTTTTCTTTACTTCCTGAGCTTTTGGGTTTCTGAGCTGTTCATGGTACAGTGTTTTCCTGTGAGATTTCAGACCTCTCAGATACAGAGTGAATGGATAGTTTAGGAAAACTGCAGTTGAATTCTGAAGTGTGTTACATCCAAGCTGTCTTTCACAGTCCATCTGGAATGAGGAGATGTTTGTAGTGGCTGATGATGACTGACAGTGAGTGAGACAGCTCTGCTCCAGCTGTTTGTGTGGATGGCTTTTCTCCTCACCATTGCAGTTGTCTCTGCTGGGGATAGCCCGAATACCAAAGTGAAAAATACAATGAATGGGAATGTCTTTTCTCAGGCCTTCTGGTGACTTAACACATTAGAGTTGTCTTGGTTAAACCCCAGCCGGCAACTAAGCCCCGCACAGCCACTCGCTCACTCCTCCCTGGTGGGATGGGGAGAGAATCAGAAGAGTAAAAGTGAGAAAACTCATGGGTTGAGACAAAGACAGTTTAATACGTAAAGCAAAAGTTGTGCATGGAAGCAGAGCAAAACAAGGAATTCATTCACTGCTTCCCATTGGCAGGCAGGTGCTCAGCCATCTCCAGGAAAACAGGGCTCCATCAAGCGTAACCGTTACTTGGGAAGACAAACGCCATCACTCCCAATGTCCCCCCCTTCCTCCTTCTTCCCCCAGCTTTATATGCTGAGCATGAAGTTATGTGGTATGGAATATCCCTTGGATCAGTTGGAGTCAGCTGTCCCAGCTGTGTCTCCTCCCAACCCCTTGTGCACCCCCAGCCACTCACTGGTGGGGTAGGGTGAGAAGCAGAAAAGGCCTTGACTCTGTGTAGGCACTGCTCAGCAATAACTAAAACATCTTTGTATTATCAACACTGTCTTCAGCACAAATCCAAAATATAGCCTCATACTAGCTAAACTGAAGAAAATTAACTCTATCCCAGCCAAAACCAGCACATTCTGCCCCCCTTCCCCAAGCAAAGGCAAACCCATGCATGGGATTGCTTTTCCCACCTGGGAGCACTTTGTGGGTGATGCAGAAGGATGGGGAATTCCAATGTGTACCTCAAGGGGATTTGATTTTGGGTGAGAATAGCCAATGATTTGAATTGGCTATGGTAACTGTGATTATGGATCATAGTCAGGATCATAAGGATGATCATAAGATCATAACTATGGAGTTAGCATATACTATGGGTATGTTATGATAACTAACTATGATGTTAACTGCTATATAATACTGTATGTCATCGCTACTATGGTTGCTATATGCCATATCAATGGTATTACAGTAAAAGTCACCCAGATTAATGAAGAATGAACTTTGATGGAACTGGACAAGCACAGTGGTGGTGGAACCAGAACTGGCTTCAGCATGCCACAATCTAACACCACAAACCATCTCTCCTTCCCTGAAGGACTGTTATGATAGATGGAGCCCAAAGTCATGGACTAAATGAACTCAAAGGACATTTTAGAAGAATGGCCCATATACTAAGGGAATGATATCTGTGTGTATATATCAAAAGACAGGAAAAGTGGCAGTGATTAATTGGAATGTTATTGGACAGTGTGGGACCTGGACATGACATAGATGGATACTATCCTGGTTTCAGCTGGGATAGAGTTAATTTTCTTTCTAGTAGCTGGTATAGTGCTGTGTTTTGGATTTAGGATGAGAATAATGTTGATAACACACTGATGTTTTAGTTGTTGCTGAACAGTCAAGGACTTTTCAGCTTCTCATACTGGCCTGCCAACGAGAAGGTTGGAGGTGCACAAGAAAGTGGGAGAGGGCACAGCCAGGACAGCTGACCCCATCTGACCAAAGAGATATTCCATACCATATGATGTCATGCTCAGTATATAAACTGCGGGGAGTTGGCTGTGGTGTGGCTGCTGCTTGGTGACAGGCTGGGCATTGGTTAGTTGGTGGTGAGCAAGTGTTTTTCATTTGCATCACTTGTCTTTCTTGGGTTTTATTTCTCTCTCTTTTTGTTTTTTCCCTTTTCATTACAATTTTTTGTCATTGTTGTTGTTATTATTATTATAATTATTATATTTTATTTCAGTTATTAAAACTCAACCCATGAGTGTTCTCACTTTTACCCTTCTGATTCTCTCCCCCATCCCACTGGGGATGGGCAAGCAAGGACTTCGTGGTGCTTAGTTGCCAGCTGGTGCTAAACCATGACAGAGGTGCACTGATGGAAAAACATGGGAAAGTTTAACTTCTGCTGTGTTCTTTTTACAGTTCCCTACATAAATGGAGAAGTTCTGTCTTTAGGTCTGTGATAACTTTGAAAGTAAGAATAAAGTGGATGAGTAGATTTCTTTCCCCCTCCCCAAAACAAAGCCATTTAAAAGCCTCAGATGCTCATTTTCAGCCATTCCCATGGCTGGACAAATAAGACGTTGCAATGCCTACTTTTTGAAGAAACTGCTTTCCCTGTTTTGATAAAGACGTAATAATTTGCTACCTGATGGTAGATGCAGGGTAGCCAAAGACTCCCCTGGCTTTGCTTGTTCACACTTGAATCCTAAGCAATGGTAGTGCCTAATGACATAGCAGAGCACTTGGAAGTGTATGCTGGCCCAGCTGTAATCTTATGAAAATCAGAAGGATGTAGACGTGTACCATAATTACTATACCACAGAGATTCAAAAATCATGAGTGAGGTTGCAAAAAAACAAGACAAAACCAATCCACCTTCCTATTATCTGGCATAGAAATCATGGGATTATCAGGACAGGGACCCCTCCTTTTAGATTGTGTCTATTTCACTTACAGATTTTTAGCTTGAGACGTCACTCCTTCAACTTTCCCTGTACAGTTGTGAGAGAAAAAGTTTTTTGGTTTTGTTAAAAGATGAAGTTAGCTTGTAATTTGCATGCTTTGCCATGCTTTAACAGTTAAGCCCATAGAGAGGGTACAAAGTATCCTTTGTTTCTTAGTCACAGTAAAGTCATAAGTATTGATGATGTTTTTTAAAATAAGTGTGCACCATTTGATTGCTGAACTATAACCTTAAAATCACAACCAGGTGAGTTATTCAGAGTAGGAAATCCAACAGCACTGAGCTAACAAGATAAAAACAGTTGAACAGGTCATTAAAGTGTGCTGCTAAATATGGATGCAAATGGTTTTAATGACTATTTCATCGAGGGAACCTTACTAGTTAAGACGCATGTCTCCAATGATACTGGAAAAACTACTGTTGTGCTTTTTAAAATTTAACCCTCTGTCAACTTTGTTAAATGATCCACATGTAAATTGGCTTCTGTGGTTTCTGGCATGGGTAGAGGAGAATAAATGGATAAAGACTCCATTGTCTTTTCCCTGTATTGTTCAAGGCTTAAGAGAGAGGTTTTGGCATGCTTTATGTGAATGTTCAGGAACTTACTGAGTTGATTTGAATGTTCTGGTTTCAGTCATATCAAGATTTCTGTAATTGTCACCAGGTAGGGCTGAAAATATGTAAGGATGTAACCATTTAGACAAAATGTAATAAAAATCAAAAACATTGCATTGCATTTTCTTCTTCACAGGAAAACTGTTTTCTATCTGAAGTATGGAAATGGCCAAGTTTAAAACCCAAAGAGGGGCATTAAAGAAAAGTATGATAAATATTTATGTAAGCATTTATTGGTATTTAACTGAGTTGCTAGCCTTAGAATATGTGTTGTGGCTTTAGCAGCCTTCTGTGAAGCTTATCCAAAGGTCATATGACTTACATGATACTCTGTAGGGACTTGCATGATACATAGGCTTTCTTCTTGCCTCCTGGATGGGATGAATAGGTCTCTCTCCCTGCATCCATTATTTCACAGCTGTGATTTGCTAAGTTTGTTAAGTGGAGACTAAAATCCGTAACTTTTAGTGCAGACTGGAAAAAAAACAATGTCTGATCTCTTTTTGTTGTGCAGAGCTTGGTGCTCATGAGTTAAATCAAGTTTGCTGTCATTTTTCTTAATGCTCTTGTTGCTGTTGTGGTTATCATTTGTGTCACTGTCATCCTTACGAGCTCCAGATGTGGACTGTTACTGCATTGTTCTAGGTGCAGAACAAAAAACTTTTGAAAGCTTGTGTAAAGGATGTGAGAAAGACAACACTGACACCAGGAGAGAGAAGAGTACAGGCAAAATGTGGAACAGACTTGTTTGGGGTGATTGCCCTACTCTCTGGCAGTCAAAGAGTTATTAGGTTGTTGTAACCATCAGGGCATAGGTGGGTCTTTGAAGAAGGCATTTTGCAGATATTTATAGTGAATATCTCACAAGGGAGAGAATAGGGAATTTCCTGAGAGTGTCTTTGTGCTCACTCTGCATTCCTGCTCCATCATGGAGGCTGTGGTCCAGAAAGGAAGAAAACTGAAGCAATTATTTCAGTTGTGGAAAGCAGGTTGCTTATGGATTTGTGAACTAATTCCCTAATGGTCTTCTGTGACCTGCTGTGAGACACAGATTTAAGAACTGGTTAAAATAATACCCTTGAGGACCCACAGCATAGATAGCTAACCTGAGGCTTCACAGCAGCTGCTGGGAATATTGCAACCTTGAGGCTGCAGTGGCTGCCATAGATAGTGTCTGTTGGAGAGCTACTCTGTCCAGGGAGCAAAATTCCACCTACATTAGGCTATTTTTCCCCCACAGAGGGAGGGGTGACAACAGGTTTTAGCCCTAAAACGTGTTCTCATGGTTTCCCAGTTGATTAGGTGTATATGCCATGTGAAGACTAGGTTATTCATCTGAACTTATTTTCTTTGAAAGGGAAAATTAACATAATCCATTAGCATATTAAAACTAAGACAACAAATGACACATCAGGAAATTACACTTAATAGCTGACTTAACACAAAAGGGAGGTTTTGCTATGTTTAAGGTAAAGATCTCCTGCCTAGTGGATGAAGGGAATGTTATCTATAGTTTTTCTGGATTTTAGTAAGGCTTTGCATACTGTCCCTCACAGCAACCTTCTGAACAAGTTGTCCGACTGGGAGATGAGCAGGTACACAATGCACTGGGTGAAGAACTGCCTGAAGGGCTGGGCTCAACAGGTTGCAGTGAATGGGGCTACATTTGGCTAGTGACCGGTCACCAGCGGTGTTCCTCAGGGCTCAATTCTGGGGCCAGTTCCATTCAATATATTTATCAATTATCTGGATGCAGATGTTGAATGCACCATCAGCAAGTTTGCTGATGACACCAAACTGGGAGGTGCTGTTGACTCTCTCATGGGACAAGAGGCCTTGCAGAGGGATCTAGAGAGATCGGAGCATTGGGCAATGAATAACGGGATGAAATTTAACCAGTCCAAATGCCAGATTCTGCACCTGGGAGGGAGGAACGCCGGGCACAAGTATAAATTGGGAGAGGAATGGCTGGAGAGCCGCCCTGCAGAAAGGGACCTGGGGGTGCTGGTTGGCACTAAGCTCAACATGAGTCAGCAGTGTGCCCTGGCAGCCAAGAGCGCAAACCGCATCCTGGGGAGCTTCAAACACAGCCACAGCCAGCCGGTCAAAAGAGATGGTTATCCTGCTGTATTCAGCATTGGTGCGGCCTCACCTTGAGCGTTGCGTCCGGTTCTGGGCCCCACAGTTTAAGAAGAATGTGCAGGCACCTGAGTGTGTCCAGAGGAGGGCAACAGCTGGTGGAAGGGCTGGAAGGCATCTCCTGTGAGGAGCGGCTGAGGACACAGGGCTTGTCTAGTTTAGGAGGCTGAGGGGCGACCTCATTGCTCTTGACAGCTTCCCGAGGAGGGAAAGTGGACAGGGAGGTGCTGGTCTCTTCTCCATGGGATCCAGTGACAGGATGCCTGGGCATGGCTCAAAGCTGCACCAGGGAAGGTTCAGATTGGACTTTAGGAAGCATTTCCTTACCAAGAGGGTGGTCAAACCCTGGAACAGGCTTCCTAGAGAGGTGGTTGATGCCCCAAGCCTGTCAGTGTTGAAGAGGCATTTGGACAATGCCCTTAATAACATGCTTTAACTTCTGGTCAGCCCTGAAGGGGACAGGCAGTTGCACGGACTATGTGATCGTTGTAGGTCCCTTCTAACTGAAATAGTCTATTCTATTCTATCTTTTTATGACGAGAAATACAATGGCATACTTTTCTATTTCTCTTGAACATGTTGAAGGAGAGGGAGGATCTTAGGTTGTCTAAGTCAGCATTTACAAGATAGTTCATGATGAGATTTCTCATCACAGACTTATATTTAGACCAAGGTGATGGAGATGTGTTCTGCTGTCTGCTTGCCCACACATCCTTTTCTGACTTTTATATTTGCCTCAGGGTGCAGCAACTATAGTAGACTGGTGTCTTATGTTGCTGCAGAGGATTAGCAGGACTTGCACCCCTGATGAAGAGATTCTATTAAAAAACAAGAGGTTTCTGCTATTTTAATAATAATTACAGAATACTGAATTATAAACCATCCTCAGTATTTCTACTACTGGTGCTATTGTTGTACTTTGTTTCTTTACTGCTGGTGCCTTTGTATTTGAGTTTTATTTAATTCCTTATAGCTGCTTTTGAAAAGAAAATAACTATAGAATACAAGAATGGTTATATGACCAGTTAACGAGATTTCTTTCTGACAACACAAAATTTTAACAAACATTTTCATGATAAAGAAATTGTTTTCTTTTTCTTTTCAGGTACCATGATCAACAGGATGTTACTAGCAACTTCCTTGGAGCAATGTGGTTGATTTCAATAACTTTTCTGTCCATTGGATATGGTGACATGGTACCTAATACATACTGTGGGAAAGGAGTCTGTTTACTCACTGGAATCATGGTGAGTGTTTCTGAATTTATTCATATGAGATCAATTCATTCAATATGACATTGTTTGCTGCAATTAATCCCAAAACTTGTGGTAGTCATAAAGAAATATTTATTTGCTGACTTGTAGAGTATATATACTTACTTACACCATTCCCATGGTCTTTCATTCCTGGTAATGTAATGGAGGGTTTTCTTCTTCTTCTTCAGGTAAAATTTAGCAGCTGTGTAATGAAATACAGAGAAACTAATTCCGCCCTGGTGTAACTCACAGCTTCAAAATCTCAATAAGGTCTTTCATTAAATGTTAAGGTATCATATAATCTCGATTATCTTTGGACGTTTAATTGGACCAGTACTAAAAATGAATCTACAGTTCTGACTTTTGCTTCTTAAAATTAGGTTACTCACAAACAAGGAATCGTGATGGTGGCTAATTTCCTAAAGCATTTTGCTTGAGCATAGTTTTCTACATTATTTCTCATAAGTCTAATAACATACTCTCCATAGCATTCATTGCTTTAAGTGGATTTATGTAGTGCAATTTGCACTGCAAGAGTTTTTGTTACCATTGGTACAATGTAGCAATTTCAAGTCTATGCATATTCAGTATATATTTATTTACTGTACTTAATGTCTGGTTTTAATTTTTTCTGTATTGAACTATTTCATCAAGGTTAGGCAGGGAGTAAGGCAATGTATTATAACGTCTGGGAAATTTACACATATCTACAGTAAATTAGAAGTAAAAAAGCTCTGGACTCTGCCGCTTTTATTTGTATCAACTCTTGTGTTAATGTGCCTGCGAATGAGAAGGGCAGAATGAGCATTATATATACTGTCTATAAGAGTAAGATACATACTTGTTTCTGAATTTTTGCCATTGATCATAAGTAATGTAGCTCCAATATCTACTTTCTGTTAAAACAGATATATTGGGATTATGGCTGAAAACAAATGGTATCAAATAGTTGCCCCTTTTGAACAAGTGTTTTGGTAAAATTTTCATTTATAAGAGTGTATTTTGTGTCCAAAGAGTAAGATACATCAATGGCTTTCGGTAATGTTTAAGAATTTTTCCCAAATGCCTTTTCTTTTTTTTAAACATCTGACAGGTTTCAGGTCATCGACCTTTATTGAGAAAGACTTCCAGCACATTTTGCCAGTGGTGGCAAATGCATATGTCCTTAAATGCAGAGTTTGCAATGTGGCTGGAAGGTACCGGCTGAAAGCAGAGGAATGACTCAGAGGAATGTCTCAGAAGGCTTTTTAAAACACTGTTGGCTAAGCTCAAATCTGCCATCTTCTGGGGTATTTGCCTTTGCTCCTCTTGCTGAGCTGGATTTTGATGCCAGAGAGAATAAAATGTGGTCCTAAGTTCATTAGCAAAAAAGGAGGACAAGCAGTATATATTGCCATGGGGATGTGCAGAATGGGATCAGAACCCTGTTACAAAGCTTTTCTTCTTCCCAGGCACTGTTTAGAAATAAGAAGCAAATACCTGAAGATGCCGGTGTCAGATCATTTTGTTCATTCAAATTGTTCAGCACTTTTTGCATTTCATTATGAAAACAACTTTCAGTAACAGAAATCTAGGACCCTCAAAGCCCTGCAGAAGTGCAGTGAGAATAGTAGTAGTGATACTAATCTTCTATGGGTTTCACACTGCTGTTGCGTTTATGCTAGTGCAAATGATAGCAGCATCTGGATGGTTATTTTGAATACGTGTGGGTAGGCTTATGATTTTATTATGATGAAAACAAGTTAAAAATAAAATCAGAAAAACAAACTCCCGATTATTGCAAATATTATTCTAATCACCTGTGAATGAACTACATGGAAGCTAAAATGATAAGAAATATTTGTCATTTTGCTTATGACAGCACCAGTTGGATTCAGATGTAAAATTATTTATGGCAGTTACTTCCATTGCTTTGGTGAAAAACTAAAGTACTGATTAATATGTACGATTTGCACACATGGCATTCCTTTTTCACAACTGAAACAAGATTCTGTTGAAAATTAGACTTGTAAAATGTATGGATGATACTCACCTTCATGTCTTTGATTGTTTTTTATGATTAAAAATTCTGCAGCTGCTTTGGAAGCAGGAAGGCTCCAATCAGAATCTCATGGCAATGAGTTTGGGATAAATACCTTCAGAGAAAGAAAGCATTCTTAACCAAAAAATGAGCCAGGTAGCTAGTGTGTGAATATAGATAAAACAATACTGAAAGCCTGACCCCTAATTACATTTTTAAGGACATCCACAATATGACTTTGGCAAATGTCATCTTTGAGAAAAAAATTGTGGAGCAATGGGAGAAAGTCAGATGTTAAAATTAGTCTTTTTTTTTTTTTTTTTTTTTTTTATAAAGGATCTGAAAGATATGAACTATGAAACAGTGAACATAATAATGAACCATCTTCCAGCCTAACCTGCAATACCAAAAAGCTTATAGGTTTTGAATATAGTTCTTTAAAACCAGCTACTCTTCTGAAACTTGTACAGTAACTAATTAATATTTGCTGTGGAAAAGATAAGATCCTAAAAGAACAGACTTACTGATTTTTATTTCAATAGGAGTGTTTGATGGTCTAATTCAAAGATACACCAGGATAATTGTTGAATGAATGTAACAAAATCAAACTGTGTATGTGATTTTAAGAGGGAAAATATAATTTCCTAGCATCTGAAGTAGTAAATATGTTGTTGGACTAGCGTGACCAATACCAAATACCACTGAGTTTTTGCTTTTGGATAAGGTCCCTGTTAAAAAGGGTGGAAGGGAGAATAAATAGAAATAACTTGTGAATACCAGAGTACACAGACCACTGAAGAGTTAATATTGGCTTTGCAAAACTGGTGGCCCATGGAGGGCTCCTTCAGTGTCTTGACCCCAGTGAAGGGAGAGCCCAGGTGCCCTGTCTGTCCTCCCACTTCTGCCTCAGGAATTTCTTTCTTTGCGATGGAAATTGGACTGCTCAGTCTGAACCCTGCATTGTGCTCCAGCCTGGGAAGTAGACTTTATGCAGTCTGCTGATGGCACCAAGTTGTGCTGGCTATTGAAACTGCAGCTACTGTTATTTTGAGGCACTGGTTCAACTGACATCTTTTAAATCCTGCACATGCACACTGCTGGAAAATAGGAAAATCTTTACACTTACTCAGATTATACCAAAAGGAAAAAAGCCTTGAGAATCATTAAGGGTAAGCCAGCAAAGAAGTCTGATTAATGTATTAGAAAAATTTCACAAAAAAAAAAAAACAAACAACAAACAGAAACCTGTGAACAAAGGCAAACACTGAAAAAATATATACTGTCATATTGAACTTTTTGATCTTGCAAAACACCTAAATATGTGAAACTTCAATGAAAATGCTGACACATCACAATACAGAGTTGGTGGCATGGGTTAATGCAGAGACATGTTACAGGCGGGCAAGTGAAACTGCACTGGGTACCTCAACTCAATTACCTATCAGTGTTTTTCCAAGGAGATTTGACTAGGCAGCAGTAGTAGACTATGGGCCAGGTGGACTACAAGTTGGATGGCAAATGCATCCTCTGCCCTCCGTATACATTAGGTAGATCTGCAAGAGTGTGATGGATGGATAGAAATATGAGTGCTGTCACTGTTATCAGGACAGGATATAGAGAAGATGGGGAGGCCTATGGCATCTTCACTGTGCCATGCAGCTCATCGGGAGTTTTGTCTGCCCACTGAAGATGCCATCATCCATGCTTGTCACTGCACACCCAGGCAGATCTCTCAGATTGCGGTCAGCAGGCTGAGCTCAGCTACAGGTGGAGCACTCTGTGCTGGTTCTACATGGAACTGTTTATATAGGCAGTACTTTCACCTCCTTAACGGCTTTTTTGAGTTAGGGCCTTAGAGTGGTTTGCCAAATATTCCTTGCTTTATGAGGAGTATAATGAAGTTACCAAAATTTAAAGAATGGAAGTAGGAATTGGTAGAAGTAAAAGGAGGGGGCAAGTGTGAGAAGATACGGGAAGATGTGTAATTATTGACTGTGAGATGGATAATTTTCACAGATCTTCATAAGCTTTTGCACCTACGCAAGATAAAATAATGGCAATCCATTCTTCTGACTCTAAACACAAGGATCTGTTGCAAGGCTTAAAGAGGACTCTTTTCCTTTTACATCCAGCATTATGTAGTAAGCTAGGGCATTTATTGTATGATGCAAATCTAAGGATGCAGAATCTTCCTGCAGAGCCAACCACCAACAGTTAGAAGCAGATATGCAGAACTAGTAGGTCAAACCTATGTTGCTACGATAAAAGGGATAAGTTGCAATTGTCCTGTCACAGGATGCACAAGGGTGGTTGGCTATAGCTTGGATGAAGACTGCTTTAAATGAAAAACTGTTATTTCGGAGTGTCTGGCTCTCTAATGCTGAAACTGCAGCTTAAATGCTTCTGTTACTAAAATGAACTCCAAAGAAATCATTAAGCCTGTGAAAGAACCAAATAAATTAGGAAAGATTTAAGAAATCTACATCATAGAGGTGGACAAGTTTAGATGTTTCTTTTGGAAAATTTTTAAGTAGCATCTTTTAACTACAGGATTTGAACACCATTCATGTGGATGAAGAACTCTTATTGTAGTCGCAATGTAGTCAATGTGTACAATCTGACCTTAGGGATACTAGTTTTCATTAGTTTTAAGTAGTGAATCAAAACTTAATCAGATCTGATTTTAAAGCTTCTCATGCTGGAGATTTTAATGTCCTTGTGGAAGTCTGCATTTAGTTCAGAAAATTCACAATTCCTTTCCTGCGTATCATGAAAAAAATGACGAGGATGAGGTGTTTCTGAGAATAGGGTACTCTTCATCTGAGGTTATATTGTGGTGTTTTTGCATACAGTTTTATTTCAGACTCAGCCGGGTCTTACCAACAAATACAGAGGACTATCTACAAGAGGAACATGGTACATAGAGTGTAATAGTTTTTAACCATATGATTTTTGTTGGTAGCAAAATCTGAACTGTAAGAAAAACAGAAGAAAAGTAGATTCTAACTGCATAGTTAACATTGGCTGGAGATCTTCTGGGATGATTCCTGAAAAAGAGAAAAATAAGTTAAACAACTAATTAAAAAGTTAGCTATTAAAAGTTGGGCTGCTCAGAAATTCTTCAGCTCCTCTACTATTGTTGTTCCAACACACCAGATTGCCAAAATGGAAACTTCTGTAAGGAACAAACATAGCTTTGGGATTATTATATGGCTATAGCGTGTTGGGATGAAATTTCTAACTGAAGAAAAATAAATGATCAAATTCTAGTTGAGAAGCTCCAGAGAGTGATCCTCAAAGCAGTGGTGGTTAGGCCAGTAATCTGAAATGCGAGAGCATGGCAGAGGCTCTATCTGCATTTGAGTAAATAAAATCTCCTGGAAGATTTAACCCTCTATTAGAATTAGAAAAATTAAGGAAAACACCTCCCTTGGAAGGTCTTCAGTTCATAGCAGCAGAGCAGGGAGATTTTTGAAGTGTTAGAGGACAGGGGAACTGTTCACACTTAGGTCTAGCTAGGAGTAACAGATGCATTTCAGTAAGTTCAAAGGCAGCCAGTTACTGGCTGGAATGAACAGCAATTCTTCCATGATATCTTTGTTTACAGAGATATGTCTGGAGCTGATGACTGTTACAGCAAAACTTCTGCTTTGTTTTGAAAAAATGGAATTTTTTTTTGTTTCATCAGCAATAACTTCAGATTTAATACAGCAATTTTAATATTTTTACAGGTATTCTCATGAAACTTTTGTATTTACAACACAGGTGTTGGACAAGAACATCATCAGTAGCTGTCATCCTGAATTATTAAACTAATGTTTCCCATCAGTGTTGCAGGCTGTTGAGCCTGCTCGTTTAGTGAAATCAGATTTCACCTCCTTGATCAGCAAAAAGGTTTTTTGTGCATCGGCAGAAACTGTCTTGATCTCCAGAGAGTTTTTAGCTGTTACAACGATTGAAGGTTTCCCAGGAGCCCAGCCAGCAGGGTGCATTCAGGTCTTGGGCTTCTCTGAGTTAACACTACTATCGTTTATAGAAGACACTAGAACACTATTATGTAGAACACAATAGAATACTACGATCCCCTGTAGAAGAGAGACTGT
The DNA here is from genome assembly GCA_031468815.1 of Morus bassanus. NCBI lineage: Eukaryota > Metazoa > Chordata > Aves > Suliformes > Sulidae > Morus > Morus bassanus. The sequence continues at coordinate 23,629,426 of CM062600.1, read as the reverse complement.
GTTCATTTTATAAATCATCATTTTTTGTGCTGTCTCAGAAGCCTTTTCCAGTACCCAGCTTGCACTACTCAAGAAAAGTTTACTTCACCCCCAATACCAGTACCCATTACTATGTCTGACAGTATTTAATCAATTTCATATTTGTATATGACATTTAATGTTCTTCATAATTTTTATTTTTGCAACACTGCTTAAAACCTAACAGACTAATTAAAAATAAAGGAATCTGCTCATCTGCTTTTGTATAGATTAGAAGTTTAAATATTGCAATAAAATTGTAGCTGTGCAGTGCAGTGCAGACAAACTCCACTGAAGAAAAATAGTAGCCAGGCAAATACTGAATATATGAAAGTATAAAAATGCAAAACTATTTTAGGTCGCCTTGGCTGAGATGGCATAGTTGTTGTCCTATTACTCATCTTATTTTGTTTCAGTGTTGCAAGGTTACACATTTGTCCCAGTAAACAATAACAAATGCAAAAACACATTTATACAACACCATTTCCTTAGCTTCTGTCTGTCTTGTGGATGGATTCTTCCCTCAACTTTTGCATTGCTTGTATTGGAGAGGGTTTTTTTACTTCAAGCAAGATTTCCCCCCCCACCCCCTTCCCTGGTCGTCCTGTAAGTCCAAATTCTAGAGAGCCAAATGAAGAGAGTACCTGTTTAAATTCTTACAGGATTTTCATTTTATGCAGAGCAGCAGGAGGAATGTTGTGCGTTTTCTGGTGCAGAGCTAAATTTCCCACCAGAACCATATGTCTGCAAAGCGGACCTTCTCTCTCCCTCAGTGGATCCCAAGGGAAATGAACAAGAAATGTGGCAACTGCCTTCTTTCAGCTACAGGCAAGTATAGCAGGACGTTTCTGTGACAACTACAGCAATAAAGATTGCACTTCACTTCCAGACCAGTAAATCAAAACTGCCAGGAGTCTTTCAGCTGAGACACTGATACACAGTGTTGCTTCCTTTCTCACCAATAGCACCCTCCAGGCATATACATGACCTCCAGGCAGTTGCAGAAATGGCTCAATTCATTGTTGTCTTGTAAAGGTATTTTGGAACCTTGCCAAAGAAAGAACCAAGTGGAAATGCCAGAGGCATTTACTTAGAGGAGCATTTGCTGTCCAAATGCTGTTTTCAGTGTGGCTTATCAGCCAGTGCTAACCATTCTTTGCCTTAAATAACCCTTTAGTTGAAGAGGTGCAAGCACCTCTCTTTGGTTATCACTAAAACTGGGCCCTTACCAGAATGTTAGATGTAAATGCTAGACTTCATTAAAGCCTGAACCCTGCAGTTTTGCAATCACTGTGTATTGCACCAGTGTGAACCCTCACTCTTAGCACTTGTGAGCGGTAGGAAAGGCATGGTCTTGATCCAAACTTCATAGCCTCACCCTCATCAAATACCTTAGGCAATGACAGCTTTTCCCTCTACCTGCCATGGCTATGTCTGTTATGGTTTACCATAATGTAAAATTCTCTGTGGTAACTTCAGGTTAGTCAGCTTTGGTCTGGTGGTTCTGATGATAACAGCAGAAAGCTCCGGGTGGGCTGCATCAGTGAAGAGGAGGACAGAGGACTGTGGTTAGACTGCTAAAGGCATCTCAGCTGGTATAGTATATAAGTAGTATATTGATACATAATCTTGGTAAACTGCTGCAAGATCTGAAGGAGAAAAAAGGCAAAGTCAGGTCTAGTATTATGCTGTGTACAGTATAATTGGTTAATAGTTAATACAGACCTACCATCTTTATTTATTGTTATTTATATTACTGTAGCACTTCAGGACTCTAACATGTGATCCTATTGATACCAATACTGTATACAAACAGTAGAAATATATGGTCCAAATTCCTGAACAGTTTACCATCCCCATGTAGCAAAGAGAATGGCGAACATGTAGGATCAAAACAAATTATCTTGGCACACCAGAATCTTAAGTACCTTCAGTGGTTTTGCTAGGCTTTGTAGTAAGTAATATCCTAAATGAGAAGTGGAGGAATTTGAAAGAAAACTATATATTAGATTTACATGTGTTTCCAGGAGGCTTTTCCTAAGTCAAGAGATGATGCAAAGGATTTTGTCTGAAAGGTCTTATTAGAGCTCAAATCTATTGCTTCGATACTGATGAGGTGGAAGAGTCTGGAGTCATAAAATATTGCAACTGAGGGCAAATGTTCTGTATGTGATGCCATAGAGAAGCCAATGGAGGGATACAAAGTACCATAGTAAAAATGACAGGCAAAGAAAATAACTATTGCAGCAGTCTCTGATATGGCTAAGAAAGAGATAATTTGCTTTGTTAAAGCAGATGAAAGAAAGCTTGCAATAAGTCAGAACTAAGTGCCTAGAGGAGACACTGTGTGGACAGATAGTAAAAGTTGCAGTTTATGATGCCTAAGGGTAAAGTGAAAGATAACACCTTTCTTTTCTTTCTGTTTCCAGATAGTGTGGGCTTGATGTCAAAAAGCCAATGCCTATTGACATTTTATTTTTTCCCTCAACTTAGTCCATTCTTCCATTTGTTTTTCTAAGGAACATCAGTCATCGTTTAGGCTTGTGTAACTGAGAAAATAGCCTACTAGTGTTTAACAAGCACCTAAGTATATACGTGAGTCAAATACCCACATACACTTATTTCTATCAGGGCAACTTACTTCGGATTCTAGGCATTAAAGAGGGTGTTGAAGGAGGGCTTTCATGGATTATTGCTTACCTGCATGAGCATTTGAACTTAAGGCATCATTCTTTGTCCTGAACAGGAGCAGCCCGTTTAGAATTAAAGAGATGAAGAATGTCCTAAAGTTGTTTGCAGATACATCAAAATGTTTTCATACAGGACAGCAGCTAAACAGATTGACAGTCAAAACGAGTTCTGTCCAGTGTAAATGGCTGTAAACCTTATGCTTCAAGATTGTACTGCTCACAAATGCAAGTTTTACATCACCATCAGAGATCTGATGCCACTGTGCAATCCAGTGTTTGTTGCTTTGCCCATCTGAAAGTCTGAGGATGTGTCATATGTTTTTCAGACTTCTTGCTTTCACTGAAGACGCATATGTACGCTTTCATATCAAGGAAGAAATATTGTGCATTCAGGATGAAGTTAATGTGCTTCATCTTCAGATCCTTGCAAATAGAAAATATGCATTGCTCAGCTCATCAGCAGAGTCATGGTCTTCTTGTTTCAGAGAAACCCATTTTTAAATATGTGATCTGTAAGGGCTTCTCCTGGTTTAGTGGATAAGTTTGTTCAGCCTGTACATGCTTTCTGGAAAACAGAAAAATTCAGGTAGATCAGCTTTTAAAACTGGTGGTTGCTAACAAACCCTTGATCATAGAATACTTGAAAAAAATCAAAATAATGGATGGTTAATTCTGTTATTACCAGTTTCCATTAAATGGGGTACATGAGCAATATTGTCAAACTTTAACTTTGGCTTGCCCAAGTTGATTGCACTGTATGTGTTGTAATAATTTGTGTCCAGGTTTTTTAACATCTGTGTTTAAATTGTCAACACAGCTTATAACTGTTTAATGCTTCATTTCATGTGAACACGTATAAAACTTTTCTGCACAGAAAAAGAATTCTGCAGCTTTGAGAAACTGTGAAAGCTGAATTGTCTGTTGTTCAAATTTTCCTGAAATCACTGAAAATCTGAATAATCAGCATGAATTAATTAAATTTTTTGGCCATTTTTTCCCTTTTTTGTGAAATAGTGTTGAGTCAGACCTTTTAGTTCTGATGTATATAGTTATGAATTTCTACTAGCTAGTAGAAACTGATGCTTTTTAGTTCTTTGAAATCCGACATTTGCTTTTTCATGTTTTACTTTAGCCACACCTTGAATGGACTGTTCAATGGGGTAAAAGTTGGTAGTTTTCAGATATATATATATCTCTAGCTAAAGCTGCAGTGGACTGATGTGGGAACGTTATGAATATTCATTCTTTCATTCTCTTTTTCCTCAAATTTTGACATACTGGAAGTCATAAGTGCCCTTAAAATCAGGCTGCTTACCAAGCCAAAATACACTACAATAACTCTGTAATGCAAGAGGCAGACAGGGGCGGACTGAGGAGTGCAAATTCCAAGTAGAATTTATTACTAACTTTATACTTGAAAATATATACATTCCTGCCTTTTTCATTTCCTTTGTATGATATATAATTCCCCTGAAAGTTAATCAGGAGCTTGAAGCAGTGATTTAGTTTATTGTTTACTTCAAAACAGCATAAAAAGAATGATGTTAGAAATTATAAAATGCAGTACTCAAATATAAGACTTTAGAATTTTATTCTCAAAAGAGCCCTTCTTCCAGTTGAAATAATTTTCATGGTGCTTTTACTTAGCCTAAGTAATTTTAATAAAAAAGTAGCTGCTGCATTATGTGGTATTGACACAAGAAAAAAACCTGAGCATATGAGTATGAATTAATTGAATTAATGTTTACCGATTTTCATGTGAATCAGGATATTCAAAAATATGGCAAGTATGATGCTTACAATGCTACCATTTTAAAGTAACTGTATTGTCTGTATTTCATTTCTGTAATTTGGAATAATTCTCACTTTATTAGTATTTTTAATGATGTTGAGATCTTTAGGGGAGCCATATAGTAGTGCAGAACTCTGTAGCATAAAACGTTAATTAGCATCATGTACTTTAAGTGGAATTTCAATCTTATTTCTGAAAGCTGTTAGTCATTTAAAGAATAAGCGTAACTTGTTTTCCTTCAAAGTACTGTAAAACATAAACATGCAGATAATACAATACTTCCTTCCTTTGCAGAAATGCTAAAGATCTCATTTTGATATCCTGATATCCCCCCATATCCCACAAAGCCAAGAGGGGTAACCTGAATCTAGAACACCTTGCCATTGCAGTAAGCTATTCTGGAGATAAGAAACACAGCGGTGCATATACACCACAGAGGTGGTTGTCATGGCTCACCAGTGATAATATTCTGCCGCTGCAGGCAGCGTCTTTCATGTGAGATATAAAGCTACTGTTTTCAACAGCGTATGGCCCTTATAGCTGCTGTGCCACTCTGAAAAAGCATGAGAGTTAATCACAAAGGCTGGAATAATTTCAACTCAGACCAAATTCCTTTTGTCTGTCACCATTCCTCTAGCCTTTTTTGAGGGGGCTGGGAATGGGGATCTAATATTTCTCTCCGCTGGTAACTTGGCATCAACCGCTGTTTTGTGCCACCTTGCTAGTGGTGTTAATAAACAATCTCATTCCGTTTTAACATTCTTGCTTTAAGCAGGCAGAAATCATGTCATTAAATCAACATCTGACCCCATTATCCTGACATACTGGGCCAAGAGATGTCTGCTTTTCTCTTCATGTTCTTGCTCTTCTATAGGGTTATTTATTTATTTATTTGCTCACAAAGAAGTCTTCTGCATATTAGCACTTCCCTCCTGCCCTCCTTCACAGGAAGGAGACCAAAGGAGAGCTGTCTATTTTCCGGGGAGGTAAGGCATATGATAGAGCATCTTCTGCCTAGTCCTCTTCTCAGGAGGCTCGGTGTATTTCTGATGTCCTCAGCCTTAAGCTGCACTGGCTGTCATCTTCCTTTTTAACTCCTAGTGGGATCTGGGGAAGCAAAGGAACTTATAGTCCCATTTTGACTCATTTCATGGAGAGAGCAAGACTTCAGGTAAATTTCCATTAAATTCTGTCGACACAGGCTTGGAGAGCAGAGGGAGAGGGAACAGCAAAACTAGAAATATTAGTATTGAGGACAGGAGAGAAGCAGGAAATGCAGCAAAATTACAAGGGAATCATTCACGGGAATGTTGAGAGCTGTTAGGGATAGAAGCTTTGATAGGTGAGAACTAATTGCAGAGACTTAGGTGTTTGTGAGGGAGGAGACGGATTTCTTGGAATAATCTACCAGGGAATGGAGAATTAATTAATTGGAGACTTTCACAAAATTCATTGGGTGCCTCGGTAAGTAAGTAGAGAGAACAGATTCATTTTTTTGAGGACAGTATGCAAATAAGGGTTACCAAGGAGTTAATTTATTTTGCGGTTTCTGTGTGTTTATTAATGGAATTTGTATTTTGGAAGCTAGGTTCAGAGATTTCTTCTGGATTTTCTGGAGAGAGTAAGGCAGTTATACAGGTGAGGAATGGAGAGTAAATTAATGGGAGAAATACAGAAAAAGTGGAAGAAAGCTCTGCGAATGAGAATGTGGTAAACTTCAATGTGCAACAAGAGATTGCTTTATATTGGAGAGTAACTGACACAGGTGAAATAACAACTAGGTTGGGGTGACCCTGCAAGTTAAACACAGCCTCGTATATTTAATGTGATTTTTTTACTTTTTTTAAAAGAACCTGTAAAGATTAAAAAAAAAAAAAAAAAGACTAAGGCAGCAGAATTTATTAGTGTAAAGTAAATGATACTTCTAGACGTTTCTTATAATCTGGCTCATTTTAGCCTTCTTTCCTTTCCTCCCCGCCAAAGAAAACATTTAAATTTGTGATGCTGGTAAAGGCACTGTTATTTCAAAGGGACAGGCACCTACTGGCTTTGGCCTGTTCTGAACACACATGTCTGTGTATATACATGCATACGCATACATATACACAGCACAAATTAGAAAACTGATATTTTCTCCATCCAAGTTTTGAATAAATGGTCTTGTGTATGTGTGCTGTTTTAAACAGTGATAAGATAAGCAGAAATACTATAGGAAAAGATTTTTGAAGGACTCAGAGAACAACAGGGAAGTATACTAAAGTGATTAAATACTAAATTTATGATTATTTTAGGCCCTACAGAAAATCCTAAGAAACTTTTTTTTTTTTGTATGCTAAATACTAATCTAATCTTATTTCTTCTTTAGCAATTGCTGTAACCTTGAGACAATTATTAAGAACAGGGTATTCTGCATTTATTTACTAATATTCTGGGTTTTAAAAGTTTTTTGCATCACCCCCTTTGTTTATGCACTACAAATGGGATGTGTTCAAATTTTCAACCCCTGCAGAAAAAAAAAGCAGAACTTTTAAATGATGCTGCTTACTAATTATTTTGATGCCTTGACAGTTTACCAGCCTGTAATTACTGACTTTTCCTATTACTCTGAGCTGAAATAGCTGTAGCGTGTTCACTATATTTACCAGGGATTAATCACCTGATGCCTGCCATACTTCTACAGCAAAAGAGAAACTTCCACTAAAACTCTGCAAAATGCAGTAGTAACATCTTGAGGGTTTGTTTTATTGTTTTCAGGGTGCTGGGTGCACTGCACTGGTGGTAGCTGTGGTGGCAAGGAAGTTAGAACTTACCAAAGCTGAAAAACATGTGCATAATTTCATGATGGACACCCAGCTAACTAAAAGAGTAAGTCACACTTTGTATTCACAGCTGAAAAGGAAATGTGTGTTAATTTATTTCTGCATTTGTTTTAAATAGTCTCCTGCTCCATTCTCTTACTGAACTCTTTCACGGGTGTGATTTTGCGAGGAGGAGGAATCAAATGCCTTGAGCCTTTCTCTGAATTGAGGGCAACTGTAAGTTCTGATCAGATTTTGAGGATTTGAGTATTCTTCTATAGAGGGTCCTTGCAGCTGGAAGATAACTGGTATAACCAAAGTTAAATGCTGTGAAACTAAAGACTATTATATTAAACTAAAAAACTTGCATGCAGCATTTGAGAAGAATATAAAAATTTTGTAGCTAAAGTAGGTGAAATGACTGATACATAGAAGAATTTCAAGCTATGAAGGACTTTCTCAAGAAAAAGTCATATTCACAGTTTATGAGTCAGACAGTCTTTCCAGTTGCTTTGTGTACTCAACACAGGGTTCACTTAGCAGCACACAGTACTAAAGTACCTTGAAAGATGTTTGTAGATAATAATATTTTTAGAAGCAGTTATTTAAAAGAACCCTCTAGAAATCATTAGAATTCATAAAAAACATTTTAAAATATTCCTTATGAAATATAATTTAAATTACAGTAACATCTTGGAAAATGAAAGAATGCAGTAAACAAGGCAATCGAAAACCTTTGTTGAAATAAAACAGGTCAGTGTTGAGGGAATAAGAAAATGAGTAAGAGCTACGCAGTCATCTCAACTTGTTTAATCTTCGTTATTGAGAAAAGCCAATACAGAGAGGAAGGTCCTTACACTCACAGCAGGGACTCAGCAGAGCTTGTGCTCACAGATGGGTGGAGAGGGATGTTGATGCCTGAGCTGGAAACCATGGCTCTGCTCCATGTGGGAAGGAGGTTGGCTGCCTCAGCACAGCTCTGTGCAGCAGTGCAGGGCTGCACTGCCACAGGTCATGTCTCTACACGCTGTTTCCAGGACATGTCAGCACACCGCTCTGGTTGTGCTGGCTCCCTTGTTTATATGCTGGTCACCACTAACAGCCTGTATCTTCCTTAAGCAGTCACTGTGGGGAAAGACTAAGGATGAGTGGGAAGGCAGTTCTTGTATAGGTATAAAGGGTGTCTGACTTGAGGTGTCTATCTGAACTTGTTCATTTACACTCCTGTTATAGTCAGTTAAGGTCTTGTTGATACTAGACCACAGACAAGAATTTATCCCTTCCTAACACAGGCACTTTTCTAGTGTCATCTGACAGCTGAGCTCAAAATATTCTTCAGGAGGGAAAAAGGTTTTGTAAAGATTAGCCAGATTTTGAGTCTGGTATTCATTTGTGCCTTTTAAAGTTTATTTTAGTCAGCTATCCTTCATATAAATCTAAATAACAGTCTCATACTACATCCAAGTGGTGCTTTGGTAGCTTCAAACCCATGAAACTCAAAGCACATGAAAAGCAAACCAGGAAAACAAATCTGAGATGCACATCAGGTCACAAATAGGTTACGCAGATACTAGAGAGGTTTCCTCACAGCCTGAAGATAGCTATACCTTGTAGAAATGCAAGGGCTAGGTAGAGATTGTGAGGAGGTCTCTAAAATGTGATTGTGCTTCCACTGAAGTCAGGACCAAGGTTCTCCAACACTCTACAGGTACCAGGTGGGGATCTCTTGCTTGGAAGAGCTACTGCATGGCATTCCTGCAATGTCTTTACTTAGACATTGATTTAGCTCTGATGCTGCAGTGACTGGCATGATATAAAGCTGGAGGGAGAGAAAATAAAGATGCATAGTAAGGACAGTTTTCCTTTGCAACTAACCTAGTCTTTCTGTCAGTAATCAACATTGCATTGAAATTCTTCGCCTGTTGTTTTCAAGCATTCTTGAAAATTTTGGAGGGCCTAAGAAGGAACTGTAGGTACTCTTACCTTTAACATTTTATGGAAAGCCTCATTTAAAAAAAATTCAAAGCACTTATGAAGTAGAACACTGGCCACATTAATTGACAAGATATTTTTTCATCTCCTCATAGGATGGTAAAAAAGAAACAAGAATAAAAATGTAAACAAAAAAAGAAAAAAAGTATGTTCAAACAGGTCTGGAAATTTAAAAGACTGTAAAATTGCTAGAGAATGAATCAGTACTAACGATAGAACAAGAAAGAGAGAAATTTTATGATCCTATTAAATCTATTTAGTTAATTACCCTACAGATAATGCATTAGTATTTCCTCACTGTAATTTATATTGCCATAAACACCAAACGGTGCTAGCTCTTTAAAGAGGGACAAATTATTCCCTGATGCAGAGAGAGCTGGTCCCAATATCATGTTTAAAAGTAACACAGGAATTGCTCAGCAGTCCCCTTGGTCCAGTTATTGCTTTCTGCCCTCATGGCTGCACCTTCTTGATGTACCCACTTCCCACAATTAGTTTTAAGTGTGTTAGAAGGAATTTATACCAGAAAAGAGAAAACATGATGCAATGCCACTTTTGTCAGCCTGGTGTTTTTCTTTTATTAAACAGGTGAAAAATGCAGCGGCCAATGTACTCAGGGAAACATGGTTAATTTATAAAAACACAAAGCTGGTTAAAAAAATAGACCATGCGAAAGTAAGGAAACATCAACGCAAATTCTTGCAAGCTATTCATCAGTAAGTACTATTTTGCTTTGGTTTTCCTCTCCAGGTGTTTTCTCTCTTGGTTTCCGTCTCCCTCATAGTCACTCTTAGTCCTCATGACCCGTCCTGCTTTGTCCCTTCTCTCCCCCCTCCCGCCCCCCCCTTCATAGAACGTTGCTTTTGAAGTTGTTTTTTCTCTAAGAGTAAGACAATGATAAGGTTTTACTGTATTACCTGTTTACAAAAAAATAAAAGTATGCTGGGTGTGTATGCCCAATATGGAGTAAATCAAACTTGCTTCTGTTTTTTTTAGAAGTTTCCTATGCTTCTTGAATTATCTAAGACTTATTTGTCTTTTGCCACTGAGACTATCTTTTGTTGTTACATATTTGCTTACAGGTAGTAAGATGCAAACTACAATAGACAGAAGAAAATTTAAAGAGTTTGTTTCTGGTAGATATTTTAATAATATAAAATCAGAATGATGTAAGAGAGCCTGTGAGTATGTACGTAGTGTTTAATGAAAAGAATATGCATCAAGCGTCACTGTACAGCCCAAGAGCAATTAGTTGCCTCTCTCAACCATTTATTCTCAGTGCATAAAATCAAATGTTGGTGTGTCAGCTATGACCCCGACATCTGTTCTAGAAAATGGGAGTATATGCCAACAGTCATTGTGTGACCTGTGAGCACCTCCAGCATGATTCAGATGAGTTCTTCTCCTCTACTGAAATCTTAAGAGGCTCAAAACAAGCCTGAGAACTGTAACCAGTAGTAGGTTTAAGCTAAATTATGGTATAGCCAGACTATATGTCTTTATCTAAAATTCATAATACATATTTGTCAAAAAGCACATCAAAACCAGCAAAATTGCACAATGATTCAGTTACTCTTCCTGGGACTACATGGGAAAAAAAAAAGAGACTTTTATCCCCAGGAACCATAGATTATTCTTGAGGAATGGTCAGGACCCATGCCAGTATTTGTCTGATCTATTCGATGTCCACATCCAGCATGAGGCAGCCATTTGTACAGCCTATGAAATTAGTTTCCATGACATACTGGGGAGATGTAGATAAATTAACTTTAATTTCAAACTGATGTTTTGATAACTTTTGAGTGTGGGTCTGTGCCTGAGCCAACCTGTGAGGAGATGTGAGGGAAGCATCCACCATGAAAAGAACACTTGTGTGTCATCTTGCAGGAAAGACAGGAAGGAAAGGCCAGGTTATCATATTTCCTATTAGTACATTTAGGCTAACGGTCATTGTTTCTCTGTTTCATAGCAATGTTTTAAAGCAATGGCTAGCTAAGCTTACAGTATGAAGTATTCTATAAACCTTGATTACTGTATTATATTTAGCAAACTTGCAGGATTAAATGTTACTGTGCTATTGCAGAAATACTTGAAGGAATAAAAAGATTACAAAAGTTGAGGCATTTTCATGTGGATATAAAAAGTATATTTTCCCAGTTTGGTTATCCTGCTTAGCTTAAAGGATTGGGAGGTGGAGAGGAGTGGCAGGAGTTTTGGGACAGAGGATGGCATGTCCTGTGCATCCTTTCCTGGACTTGAATCCTTGATTGCAAAGGTTGTTCCTTAACATTTTAACTTTTCTATTTATTCTTTGTGTGTGTGTGTGCGCACATGCGCGCACACACACACACACACGTGCTGAAAGGATCTAAAAAGCACAGCAGGCTGGATCTGCAGCTTTATATATCATTCAAGCCCAGAAGAGCTTCACAGGATGTAAAGTGTTGTTCTGCACCTGCCTTAAAAATTCATTAGTCAGGTGGGGTGAAGAAGGTGGCAGCAGTCATTTTTTCCTAGCTGTGCCAGCCAAACTTTGAACAGCTATATTAATAATGCATTTTCCTCTGTCCTTTAGTGCTTTGCATCCTATTCCCAAAACTTTTGTATTTAAGCAAACAAACAAACAAAAAAGATAATTTTCTCAATATGCTGAAGAATGTGCCATGGATGAAAACATTGCTCTAGCAGTTTGCTTTCTTCCAGCTGTAGCAGAGTAGATGGGTGCAAATTACTTTTTCTGCCTTTGCATCTTTGAACTTTTCTCAGGTGACTCATGGCAGTATATGGCTCTTTTCAGTTTTCTGGATTCTTAGGTTATTAATGGTCCTCCGCCGTCACCTTTCCAACCATTTCACTGGAGACAGAAATAAAAGGAGTGAAGTTTCAGGGCCAGTTTTACACAAGAAACCAGAGCAGATCATGATAACATGATAACTCATGGTCATAGCTCTAAAACTGCCTTCAGCTGGTCTGGGTCTTTTTTGCTTCTTATGCACAATAAATAAGATGAAGGTGAAGTCATCACTCTAAATGATACTATTAAAAGGCATTTTATGTATTGCATGAATAAGAAAATCTACAGATGATTGTTAATGGGAAGGTTTGAAGCTGTTGCAGGTTCCTTCATCATGAATGCAAGTGAGTTAGACTCCACCTCAGGCAGTTACTGATTGAAAGAAGTAGCAACTCCCTAGGACTTCCCACCTGCTGAATCGAGCCCACTGTGCTCATTTGGTTGTTTTAGTGTATTTTACAGTTTGTTTTCTTTTGTTTTGTCTTTTTATTTCAACAAAATGAAAATAGAGCTCGGAAGTAAGTTGTATAAGCTGTTCGTTTCTAAATTTGCAGAATTTACCACTGTCTGCATGCAAAAAACAGAGTCTTTATTTGTGAACCTCAGTGGTCTGATTGCTGCCATGGAAACGCGATCCAGAATCATGATCTTTTGCTGTGATAAGTGAAGTTCATAAAATCAAGATGTTTCATATTTTCTCTGAATGAATTTAGGAATGAAAGTCTGACAGTTTTCTTTAAATCCGGCTGCTGCAGCTAAAGACTTGCCATTACCTAGGGATACATTTTTACCATCTGTGATAGGTATTGGGTTGGTTACCATGAGGAATTATCATGTTGGTGTCAGCTGGTACTTGTATTGCTACAATAACAATGGATTTATTGGAATTTTAAAATTAAAATACTAACTGTCAAACAGATGAGTCAGTGAGTCTTAAGAAAAGCAGAAAACACATATTTTCCAAATTATTTGAGAGATGCTCACCAAAACACTAGGGTTATCATTCTCCAGTCAAATCATTACATGCTTGCCTTTGAATAATTATTCTGTTCTGAGACTGCAATGATATAACTCCATACCTTGGATACTCCTCTATATTTTTTGCTTTAGAATAGCTCCAGCTCATAGACTCTGAAAGCACCATTCCTGCATTTATGTTATGCTCTGAAGGAAGCCTCCAGGGGAAGAAGAGGGTATGACATTCCAGTAGCAAGCTGCTGGAATGTCAATTTTATGTGAACAATTGATTTCTACCTTAATAGAGTTATTTCCATGTGTTTTAAAAGATATTTCACTCTTCACTACTTATTTTCTCATGGCAGTTAGCCTAAATATGGAAGGAAATGCTTCATAACTAAAGATGTGAACAGAAACTTCCTGATTTTGGAATATCTCCAAGAAGGCTTTCTTTAAACTAGCTTTCTAAGTAACACCATCACTGAGAAATAGGCAGAGTATAGGCATAGGCATTAGCAACCCACCTGCCACAGAATGCTGCCAAACTTATTTTCATTTGACAGCTAAGCAAATGGTTAGCTTGGTTGGCCCTTGACATACTAGTAGACTGCATGGTATCTTATCACACATTGTTTATAAATTGATATGTTGTTTTTGAAAAATGCTATTTCCTGTTTAGAACAGCTACCAGAAAAGTCATTGAAAGTCCAAGTATTTCTCTGTTGGGAAATGTTGAACAAATGACTCGTACTTAAGGGCAAAATTGCTTATTTGTTGAAAATTACATCTACAAAACACTCCTCTAGTAGTTAATCTGAAAAACATGGACTTTGTTTTGGGGAATACATTAGAAAGGTCATGTATATATCTTTCAAAGAATGTGCATAACTAATAATAATCATAAATCATTAAGGTTGGAAAAGACCTCTAAAATCATCAAGGTCAACTGTCAACCCAACACCACCTTGCCTCCTAAACCATGTCTGAAGTGCCACGTCTACACATTGTTTGAACACCTCCAGGAATGGTGACTCCACCACCTCTCTGGGCAGCCTTTTCCAATGCCTGACCACCCTGAGTAAAGAAATTTTTCCTAACATCCACTCTAAACCTCCCCTGATGCAACTTGAGGCCATTTCCTCTTGTCCTATCACTAGTTACTTGGGAGAAGAGACCAATGCAGATAGGTAGGCATCAAAGAGAAAAATATACCCTTGCTGCAGTTTTTCAATGCAATCTAATATAAGTTTAAAATTTAATCATATTTAGATTCACAAATTATCTGAGAAAAATTTATTGGCAAGTACATTGGTTATTTAGCTGCTGGTCGGATGGAAGTTCTGTTTAAAGTAATGAGAAACTCACTTATCACTGTATTTCCATCAGGTTCAAACACCTGCTAACCCAATCCATTTCCGACAGAACAGGGCTAATACCTGTATCTAGTCATGTAGGCATGGGAAGATTCTTGATTGCTACAACATTAATGACAAAAAACAGTTGTTCTATGTTTCTTCCTATATCTACTTGTCACGATACTGAGGCTTTGAGGAATGTTTTGGCTTTCTTTCATATAGTCTGGATAAATTATCTCCCTTTTTGAATTCAACTTTGACCATGGCAAATGGTATTCTCAAGGACATCACATTTCCTTGCTCTTTCCTTCTTTGCGGTGTTGAAGAAGCATGCTTCTCATTGTAGCAGGCATATGACCAAGTCTGACTTTACACAAAGTACTCAAGGCATTGTCCATGCAGTTATTTGCTCTTGTAAGTTTTGTGCATGCTTTTTAGAAATCCTAATATGACCACATATGCAAAAAAAAATGACTTAAAATTCTGCTTTTTAGATTAAGAAGTGTAAAAATGGAACAAAGGAAACTGAATGATCAAGCCAACACTTTGGTGGACCTGGCAAAGGTTAGTAGGCAATTACTGTTAACACTCCTTTCAAAATGAAGGGTTTGTATGTGAAAAAGTTATGCATTATAAATGCAAATATTGTTAACAAGCTTGTTACTTTTAGAAAATGAAAATATGTGTGTGTTTTGTGGTAACATCTACTGAATGAAATACCTTGTTTATGGCTCTGACAAAGTTTGAATGCACCATTTTTTTTTTTTTTTTGACATTTGAAAAAGATTTCACAGTTGATAGGCTGGTCCTGAGAGCTCCTGAAGTGACTGCAGTGGTCATGGTAAATGCTGAACTGTGAGTGGGCCATAGTAGTGTAGTGCTGCATAGCGAAGAGATTTCCCATCCGGTGATAGTGACTGTGCTGTGAGGGACCACAGTACACAGGCTGTCACGCAGACTGGAATTAGAAGTTCTGTTTTTCTATTCCTGTTGTCTTATGCAGCAGTGACTTTGGACAAGTAAATTCAGGTCTGCATTTGTTTAAGTTTTATAATGAATAATAGCTGCCTACTTTGCTGATATATCATAAGGCTTTATTAATCTTTTTTAAGCCATTTGAGGTGAGGTAAAAGGCTATTCAGTTGCAAACTGCTTGTCTATTGTTGCTGGGATTTTTCATTAATATAATAACTAGAGAGTTGGAGGGCTGAGTTGATAGCATTCCAGGTTTCACATTAGACCTGAGTATTTAACAGTTACTTTGATCTTAATTTGAGTCTACATTAGAGGCGTTAATGGGCTTTTCCTAAGGGTTTCTTGTACACCTCTTCATGTACCTCAAAACCCTCCTCAATTTAAAGTGCGTCAAAGCAAAAATTAAACTCTTCAGTGTTCATTCCCCTTTTGCTTTAGAGAACCACCTGACAACTTCAGTTGCTGAAAATACATTTCAGTATAATGCTTCTGGCAACTGAAAAGGGCTTTTCAGATACTATTTAATGTAGACTATTTTGCTTTCAAGAGTTATGCTAGCACCTTGAAACAGGGGGCAGAGAAATAGGTTATCGACTCTCATCTGATACTGAAGTGCTTTACTTCAGGCAGTCAGTCGTTCAATTAATTTTCATTCCCTTTGGACAGTTGATAAACTTCAACCAGTTTGTCTGCTGAAGTACATCCAGTTCTGACTCTAGTTTAAGTCTAATCTGAGACGTTAGTCTATCAGAGGAAGAAATTCAGTCATTATTTTTAACCATTCCAAGTGTCTTTGAAATAACACATTTCAGATTACATTTTTACTGACCACTATGACATTTTAAAGTACACCCTATATACTTGCTGTAACCAAACACTGTGTTGTAGAGGGCAGATAGATTGGGGAACACAGAAGTAGAGAAGCATACAATTGAGTTTTTACTCCTTGTACTACATTTCAAAGACAATCCACCCAACTAGTCTTACTACAGCCAGTTCAAGAAAACCTGGTCCGTTTAAGGAGAAAGCAAATGAATAACATCTGTGTTCTGCTTAGAAGAATGACGGTGTTTAAAACCAGAGCAAATACAGAAAAGTCAAGGAAGGATTACGACTTCGGAGCCTTCAGTCTCCTGGTGGCATACAGAACAGACTGTTAACAAAGCGTTAGCATGGTGTATTTCTAAGCACCTGAACTTCCAAAGAAAGTCTGGTCTTTTGTGTAATTCATTTAGACCTTGACATCTAAAGTGCTGCTCAAAATATATTACATTTCCGCTCAACAAATTTAGTAGAAAGTTTATTCTGAATGTACAAGGAAAATTATTTCACAAGACTAGATATTGTTATAATATTCAAACCCTTTTTTTTTAATGAAGTGCAAAAGCTTTTACAAACTCTTGTAGAGTTGTGCTGCTTGTTACAATATTTGTAAGGTTTTCCTAAACCTTTGTTTACATCCTTCTACTTTCAGACTCAAAACATCATGTATGACATGATTTCTGACTTAAATGAAAGAAGCGAAGATTTTGAGAAGAGAATTGTTACTCTGGAAACTAAACTGGAAACTTTAATTGGTAGCATTCAAGCTCTCCCTGGACTGATTAGCCAGACAATCAGCCAGCAACAGAGGGATTTCCTCGAGGCTCAGATACAAAATTATGATAAGAATGTTGCCTACAGTGCTGAACGATCACGATCTTTGTCAAGAAGAAGGAGATCATCCTCCACAGCACCACCAACTTCATCAGAGAGTAGCTAGAAGAGAATAAGTTAACCACAAAATAAAGACTTTTTGCCATCATATGGTCAATATTTTAGCTTTTATTGTAAAGCCCTATGGTTCTAACCAGTGTTATCTGGGTTCTGATGTCAGAATCCTGGAAACCTGAACACGTTTTAGGCCAAAACGAGTGAAAACTCTTCTTTTTTCCCCCCTCCTCCTCTCAGATGCACAGTGAATGCACCTATTATTGCTATATTAGATTGTTCCTCCTGTAATTTCACTAACTTTTTATTCATTCACTTCAAACAAACTTTACTACTACAGTATATAATAAAATAAAAAGGTTAATTTCTGCACATAGTTGCTTGGTTACTTGGACTTAACAACTGAAAAAAAGCTTACAAACAAAAGGCCGAACTATAAACTTTTAAGAAACAAAATTGAATCTTAATAATTTTCTCTCAGTATGAAAACTTTGCTTGCAGTGGAGGGGGAAAAAAAAATCAATATTCATCTAACAGTGTGCTGTATATGTATAGTCATTTTAAAAGGTCACTGACAGCTTCGATTTCTGAAGTGATTAATTAAAAATAGTTTATCCTAGAAAATAAGTTATGAAGTACGCTATGGGTTTTTTAAATCTTAGGGATTTTGTTTAACATGCATTTGTACACACACACATAGATAATATATATACATATATACTTATGTATATAAAATTATTTATGCAATGCCCATGGCAAAGATCTTTTAAACTGACTATTCCTAAAGCTACTGGCATGCAAAAAGCACAGGTGAAGTCCTGTTCATTTATTCAGAGTCTCATAGTTATGCCAGGTAAGTATGTCCAGACAGAAGCATCACTTTCAAGCTGGAAGTCCCCCATTAATGCTATTTGGATTTTGAAAGTGTTAGGTTGCTATATTCACCACTCCCTTTTTTTGTGTTTAATGTTTCTGGAATGAATGACTGGCACACAGAGTTATAGTATACACAGTTGCATGATGGCAGCACAGCATTCTGTATACATTACGTTTGGGTAATCCCCATGGTTTCTGCTATGCAGTCAAGCTTAGCAAGACACTTTTAGCAATATTTCCAAAAACTGTTGTAAAAAACCTGCTGTAGACTGGAGTTATGGTAGTGGGGTATCGGTGGTACTTTACTTTCATGCACAGATAATAAGGTCTCCTGCTTTCTTTAAAAAAACCACAAAGCATAGTGCACACATTTATGAAATAGTTCTGGCTGACTTCTCTCCTGGTTTATATTCCAGAGTAGCTAAACCTGGTAAGCTTAAATGCTCAGCACATGCAACTTGCATTCACAATTCCTAATTATAAACAGGAAATTATTTAATTTTATGAACTATTTTATACTACTTGCCATTTATGAAATATACTAGTCCCATCCCTTTCCCAGTTTACAACAAGGGTGACACAATAGCTAAGTATAATGAGTAGGCATGGCTGACACTTTCCAAGGAATACTACGTCTGCCTAGAAGTAACTAACATGCACACTGAAGGAAATGCATACTGCTCTATGAGACATTGTGACTTCTGGTCAGTAGCACCAGGCAGGGAAGATAGGAATGTGGAAAGTCAGGGCAGAGCCATGCTGGACGAGACAGAAGAGCTGTTCTTCCCAGCACCCAGAATTCCCCAAACCAAGTACATAATCTGAAAAGCAGCAGGCACTTTAGGCCTATTTAAAATAAAGGGTCTGCCTTTTTGGGGAATACAAAATATCTAACTAATTAATATGTTACATCCAGACATTGCTTGTTTATGAAAAGATCAAGAGTTTCTCCAAACACTTTTTATGTCCTTGAGAAAGATGATGACTTTGCAGTATTTTTCCCCCTGGATGAGCAGGAATGTTGCATGCCTTTGGAGTGCTTTGTTTACAGGTTGTGGTGTTTTGTCTCTGCAGATAATAAGCAGTATGCACAGTATTTGCCGTTCTGCTTTTGTTTTTATGAAGTTCATTTCCAAAGGAAAAGATGGATATTATATAGTGCTGATACTGTGCTAGCCCAGTCCTAAACAAGATGAGATTCTGAGTGGTCATGAGGCCACCTGCTTTACGCTCTTGGCAGGATTAGAAGTAGTGATTAACAATATTGGAATCTATTAGTCAACTTTCAGAATTCCTTTTTTGAAGGTTTTCGTTTGTCCATTCTCCCATTTTTTTTTTGTGTTTAATTTAGAATATTTTTCCTGTCATTGAATGTGAAATAATACACTTGCTGTAGCCTGAATACATTCCTTTTGGACCTGTCAACTTGAACTAGCTCTTTCATTGTTTACAACAACTTTTTTATATTTGTAAGACCCAGTTTTTTTCTCCTCTGGATTGTACAGCTGGATTTTTAAAGAACTGTAGCTCCACATTGAAAATTCTTGCCAATCTGTCAGAGTTAAGTTTGAATTAAGATCTAGCTATAAGTATTGAGCTGGTTTATTCTGATACGAAAGAACAACTCTCATCTTTTGACCTCGCAATTTCTTTTAAACAGTTGGACTCAGGAGTCTGAACCTACTAAATTCTTGTAGCAGCTTTATGCAAGCAGGGCTGTGAGATGTACCAGGACTATTCTCATCAGTAGCGTTCTGCAACAACCTGCCAATTTTTTTTTAATTCCTTTCTTGATTTGTAAACCAAACAACAAATGATGACACCATGGAATACTCCAATTTCTTAATTTACTTTAAAGCTCACTATAAATATTTAATCTGCATTTTTGGTACTAATGATTCTTTTCTTCTAATACCTAGTTTTGAAAAGCACTTAGGCACTACATGTGAATCCAGTCCAAGAAAAGACAGATGTAAACTTATATTCAGGAGAGCACAAAGCGTCATGGGTTTGATTTTCTTACTCCTGATAAAAAAACTCCTTTTAATCTTTCCTTGTTTGAGTTTTGTAGTACCACAAATTCCATTATTGACTTTTTATTTCCAAAACTTAAGCTCCTTCACTGTGTTCAGTGTATGAGCTCACCAAAAGGAAAAAGTAGCATTATGACAGATCCCTGAAACTGCTTGTGTAGTTGAACGTAGATTTTTCTGTGAAAGATTGTTTACAAATGAGGACAATAGGAAAATTCAGCTTTCAGTTGCGACTTAATTGCTCCTTTTCACTGCATTCCAGACACTGATTCTATTTATCTGTTACTTTGGAGTCTTGTTGCTAATCCCTGCATTTTTAATGACACTTAGCAAAGGTATCTTGCCTGTAAGGACTGAAATGTAAGATCACAAATAGGCCTGTTCTCTGTGCTTAAAACTAAGTACATTGATTTAAATAGTATTTTTCAGTTACATTTAAGTTTCTGCAAGATCAGAATAATACATTCACGGATACTATACTTGCAGATACTCTGCAGTTCTTAATTATGCAAATCATTATGTATGGTAAGCCTGCAGATCTTCCCGGACAGACTTGTGCGACTCAGCCATTCTTTACCTCCTGCTGCTCTATAAGGATGGATCTGATATGGAAAGAGCGTCACTATCTAAAAGTTAAGCATCCAGCTTAGGAGCTCTGAACGCCTTCTGGAAGTCCATACCTTTCCTTGTGAGCTATTTAAAACCTGTGGCTCTCCAGACTGGGTCTGAATCACTGTCATCATTAGAGGTCAAAGATAGGTGCCAGGCATACTGTTTTACTGCCACGCAGTTTATAAGACTTTTTCCGTGTCAGATCATATGTGAACGTTCAAATTGATACACCCCACACTAAAAGCGTATCTGAGCATAAAAGAATAAATGGCTTAAATATGAGTGTCTAATACTGAGAATAAAACCTATTACTCATACCAGGAATACAAATGTAAATGGTCTGAAAGCTCTTTTCTGCTAACTAAAAGTTATTAAAAATTCCTAGTAAGTTTTATCTATGGAAGGAAGGTTTTTCTGATTAGTAAGTCTGTTCTCTCCATCTGACAAATTTTTTGTTGCTCATATTGTTTCTTTTGTTAAAGTCCTTAAAGTCCTTTTGCCTTTTTAGTCCACCCGTCTCACTTTCAGAAACCTACCCTTGCATCAGCGTATCTACATACATGCTCAGGTAGAAAACGGTCACAAATTTCCCCCACCAGCACTCCTGGCTACCTAGATATAAGCCAGCTGTAGCCCAGGAAGAGCGCTGCCATATCAGCACAGTCCTGAGTTGGAGCTTACACACTTTCAGAGCCAGCCATTTATGTATATGGAACTTTATGTATGCGTAATAAAATTAACCTGCATCTGTCAATCAGGGCTTATGAATCTGATCCTATAGCTGTTAGCACAAGTGAAGAGAAGACTGAGCTGTAAAGCCTGTTAGCCTTTTTTCTCCAAACCTTGTAAGGATTGTCTGTAAGGATCTTTGCCCTCTCCATGACTGAGACAATAAAGAAAAAGATACGCTTAGGAGACACTTTTCAGTCAGGTGTGCACAGGTATGGCTCTGACCTGCCCAAGTGCCTCAACATCTGCATATCAACTCTGGTCCAGAAACCACAGGTTTCACTCACTGTAGAGTGAGTTAGCACAGCGCTGAGCAAATAAGCCCCGTCTCTCAAGATGAGCCTGATGCGCAAGATGATCGCAATAAACAGGAGAGTTAATTTATGGAACTTTGCGCAAGACTTCTGGCTAAGCATAGCACCAAGCCTAATGCAGACACTTGACTCCCTGCCAAGAATTGCTTGCAGCTGGGCAGTATAGCACATGGATGGAGCAGGTGCAGCATAGTCTGGGCTAGGGTGTGTAGACATGATCTGAGAAAGCTAAAATAGAGCCAGTTGCCAGAATTAGCATGACCATACTTCTGTATATTAGACTTTATTACAGTGACACAGTTGAAGCTCCATTAGGCCAATAATTTTCAGGCTTTTATAGGAAGAAGATTCTCCTGCAGAGGAATGCAAAGCCTTTCTGCATAATAGATATGCAACACAGCTGTAGTGCAAGAAAAACCATAAGCCACAAACATGAACCTGTTGCAATCTAACATGGCAAGTAACCAAATCAGATGGAGAAGTGAAGCATAAAATGTTTTATGCTGACTTCCCTTGCATTCAGATTCACTTAAACCCGTTAGTATCTTCAAATATTTAGGAGAATCTAGACTGTTTTCAATTATACATGAGGCAAGTAACAAGCTTTTAGTTAGAGTAAAAGGTTCTACTTTAAACTGATGCCTGTTCTGACCTCTTGTTGCCTTCCAAACCTGCATTTCTAAATATCTTGAGTGTAAAGAGGAGCCACATGTTCTGCTATGTTGGTACAACAAAGCAGGTCTCTGAGTGGAAGAGCATCTCCAGTCCAGAAAGATGATCAAACATCATGTGGCACCAGGAGTAATAATGAAGTTAAAAGAAGCCATTCAAGTAGGTGAATTGACCAGCTACAGGCTTCAGAGCTTAAAAGAGGTTTAAATGAAGCCTCACTCCAGGTCTGAAAGTCATGGGTATCAATGAAAAGTAAGAGATTGTGCAATTATATTTCCTGACAATGAACAATAGGGACACACTGTGTTTAATACTATCCATCACCTTATATGGAGAAGTTGTCAAATTATTACAGAAGTATGAGGACTGCTCATCACACAGAAATAAATCAATATTTTTTTAACAAAGAACTCCAAACTCAGTAATAGGAATGAGGAGAAAACCTGAAAGAGCTTGTGCTAGATTATTGTCTCATAAGACAGGCACCTAGCCTACAGGAAAATTGCAGGAGATGAGGTTTCAAGTGGTCTCAAACAACAATCAAGCAAAAAAAAAAATGCCTTGGGACCAGTTTTGCACACTCAGAATTGCCCTTTAAAAAAAACAAAACAAACTATAAAATGTGCTGAGTAGCACAAATCTGTGCAAGATGAAGTGTGGCACTGCTCTGCTTCTCCAAAGTGACTGAGTCCAGATTCCTGCTGGAGAAGTTGAAAATGTCCAATGGTCAGCACATCAACCTGACATGCATGTAAGAGAACAAGAAATCTGTCTTAAGAATCACTCCTAAACATAACTTGCAGTTTCAAATGGTTTGACACACATGTGGTTGGGTATCATTTAGTAATGATCAGAGGTCCAAGATTTTATCTTTGCAAACATCACTTACCACTCACACGCGCGCGCTTTGGTTAAAAGGTCTGTCAGCAGTACGTGCCACCCACACTCCCTCTGTTGCTCCAGCCCACCCTCAACCCTTTGCTCTATGCATTTTCCTCCAGCAGCTGCTGCGCACTGGGAACTGTGGCTGCCTCTGTCAGCGTCCCTGGTACAGAGCCGCCAGTACTGATCTGAGAGGCGAGGTGGCCACCGGGTACTTGAGAGGCCACTGGCCAGTGCATGTAACTGGAGAGAGCAGATAGCAAGGCCCAATTTGAAGGTGGTCATGGCCCCCTTGGCAGGGCAGCAGCATGTAACCTGGGGGTTATGATGACTCCATCTGTTCTTCCTCCCACATCACTGTATCACTACATTCTTATATTTCTCAAATGGTCTTATGGACTGAAAAATGCTGCTTCTATCACGTCTCAAGCATGATAAGACCTCACTCATTTTGACAGGCTGTGCCACTGCTGTTAGGAAAGCACAAGGTCTGCTACTCCACTGCAAGCACAGAGCAATGCTGTGGCACTCAGCAGGACCCTTTCAGACAGGTGCCTGCTTTTGAGATCAAAACCAACAGCACTTCACCAGTGCCAGTTATCAAGATTTAAGGGGGATAAACCCTAGTAAGGTGTTCTGACTGGACAATAAGGTTTAGGAACTTAGCTTTTAAGTGGTTAAACATTAAAGTCTACTTCCAAAAAAATGAGAGAGGGGGAAAAAATGGGAAAAGGACAGACATCAATTAGCCCTTCTTGGTATCTCTGTTGGCTGGACTTCAGCATCTCACTTGTGCTGCATGACAGTGAGAAAAAAGACCTGCAGATTCACTCCTGAGCATGCGAGTTCAGAATACAGTCCCAAGGCTGATATGTGCTAGCAACCCTCCTGCTTCATTAACTTCCTTTGAAACAGAGCTTTCAGTCAGTTTGGCTAATAATGGTGAATCAAATGCATTGTATTATCTGTGGTTTCAACATGCCTTGAAAGCACATCCCACTGCTGGGCCCAGTACCCAGACTGTATCGACTTCAGGCAGCTCAGCTGGCACCACTGCCAGGCTGTTTCAACAGATATGCCAGAAAATGTCTATGCCCATTGAATTCACCTGGTTAGCAGGTGCTGTAACACCTTTTACTGGCTGCACAACTCATCATCTCCAGTCAGGTCTGGGGAGAAGGAGCTTCCCCATGATTTCCCAAGCTACTTTGGAAAGTAATGCAGGAATAGCTGGAAGGGTTTCTCTCCTTTCAGACTTTTTAGTGACAATCTACACACAGAGGCAGCTAATCAGGCAGTGATAGGAAATTAGGCCATACTTATTTCAGTTATCAAGTGCATAAAAAGAAACATAAAAATTGTACGTAAGAAATAGACTGCTTTTCCAGAACTCCCATATTCAGGGTTATATTTCAGGTTATATGCTATCCTATTTTCTCCAGCCTACAAAATGTATTTAGTGATTCAGCTCTATTTATTTTCAGCTTGGAGCAATTGGTGTAATACAGTAGCATGAAATATGTGCATTTCCAGAATTGCAGATACTCCTTTCAGCAGAAGAGAACAGAAGAGAAATGGGCAAGTAGCAGATAGGCTTTCCAAATAAGTTTTGCAACAAATTTCAGGGAGGTAGAAATAAGACAGAGAGGGTTTGATCCTCAGCTGGCACAGCCTGCAGCCTCTCTATTAGTGGTCAATGGATAGATCTGACTTGTCCCTTGGAGGCTGTGTCCACATCTGCCATGGAAGAGATCTGGACCATCTCTACAGACAATGTAGACATGGTCTGGTGTCTGGTGGCAGCACGAGGGCATCTGTCTGTAGCCCACGCTTTGACCGTGTGAACATCTACTTTGCCTGCCGGCTTTCTGCTCAGAGATCTCCAGCTGTAGGATGCAATATTTAAAGAGGGGACTAGACAAAAAAAAAAAAAATACAGACAGCTAGACTGCTACCAGAGAAAATATTTGCTCTTAACTGTTTAACATTTGCCTTCTTTTTCCTTTGCATTAAAAAGATTAAGAAAGAAGAAATATGATGAACAGTATCAGTTTTATTCAGTAGGAACAGCTTGTTTACATGACATTTATACATTAAGCTTTTTCTAAATGACAAGCAGACTAGCAAAGTCTCTCTCTTTTTTTTAAAGCTGTCTTCACCCTCCCCCCCTTTGATCTTTGCTTAGTGGATGTGAAAAAGACATTGTCAGATGCAGAGGCCTTTTGTAACCTTCTAAGTTGGTGGAGAAAATGCCTCTTATGTGTGTATGAAATGGCCAAATACTAGCTGGTGGCATTTGAATGCATGATTCAGGATATGAAGTTCCACCTGCCTTGACTCACACTATTTGCCCTACAAGGAGCTACAGAATAGCACACCTCATAGTGTTTCACAAGTTGTTTCACAGTTGTTTGAACAGTTCTGGCCCAGTTCAGCTGAGTACATGATTAATAGGCTAAACACCAAGGCTATGTACAAGGCAACTGCACAAAGGAGCCCAGCAAATCATGTAGTGATTTCGGTCTTGTGAAAGAAGAATCACTATCCCACTGCTCTGTTTAACTGACTTAAACAGAGCCAGAAGCTTCCCTGAAGTTGTATGTGTATTATTGCTCCAAGTAATTTGCAAGATGACTGTCAGAAAATCTTGACAGCAAATAAATTAATTTCTGTTGCAAGCCCTGGCATTTCTGCTAGATAATTCCCCCATAGAAGGGAAGTCACTGAGAAAAATAAAGTCATCTATCGAAAGTAATCCCTAGGAAATACCACTCTTTTCCCTGAGATGATTGTACATCGCACACACCTGTAAATATACTTGGAGTTCAGTGCCCCTGCCAAAAAAGATTATATTTTCTTTTCTTTTCTTTTCTTTTCTTTTCTTTTCTTTTCTTTTCTTTTCTTTTCTTTTCTTTTCTTTTCTTTTCTTTTCTTTTCTTTTCTTTTCTTTTCTTTTCTTTTTTTTTCTTTTCTTGGAAAAACATTTGAATTAACCAAAAAGCAGGGTAGCAATGACACTCATAGAAAAAAAGACTTTTCATTTCTACAAGGTGGTTTGGTTCAGCTGTCTAATTTTCTGTATGTGCTCAGATGACTCAAATATAAAGATACTTCTCAGAGCAAGAACTGGCATGCAGATTTCTTCTTCTACTCCTTTCCAGATACATGCTGTAACAACTACCCATCCATCAGCTTCATTCTCCCTGTGACAGGATGCTCTCCCCTAGAAAGCAGGAAGGCTGGCTCAGATCCCCATAAATATTACTAAGTATATATTTCCCTACAGCCTCTTTCTTGTTTTATTGTCTGGGAGGAAGCCCTGATGACTTCTTCCTCTTTGGAGTCAGAGACAGTCTGAACTTTTGCATCAGACAACGCCATGGAAATGTAATATTAAAAAAACATGAAGCTGTGTCTGGTGGGATTTGGAAGCAAACCAGACAGAGAGCAGCTCAATGAAGCAAGTGCCAGAAGCACTCTGAGAACTAATGCCATTGTTAAATGCCTCTTGTGAAGTTAGTCCTAGGCTTTTCTATCCCCACCCTGGTTTTGCAGGAAAGAAAGTTAAAAAAAAAAAAAAAAAAAGAAAAGGCCTATAACATTTTTAAAAGAGGAAGCAAAAAGATAATTCCTTTAAAATTTCATATACAACAGAAAGAATGAACAAATAATATTTTTTTTTTCCAGAAATAATGGAATGATTCTGTTCTTTGGAGACTAATCCCATGGGAGCCAGCAGTGAAGACGGGCAGTTTCACAGGCTGCCCTACCAAGTTCAGTGCTTTTGCTTTCTGGTAGCTGCATTTCCCTGTTAGCATTCAGAAACACTTACAGCGTCTCCAGCACAACTGGTTACCAATACATTTGGCTTTATGAGGATAAACACTGATCTGTGCCGACACACAGTTAGACTGCTGTTTACCTGTGCAAGCACTATATTTGAGCACAGTAATATCCCACAAATGAACAGTACCAAAATGTATCCCATCAGCCAGCAGATAACTGGAGCAGCAACTTCAGCCTGGCAGGTGTTTGTATGGTGCCTGGATACATGATGCTGCTCCTTGATTGTAGCTGGCAGTACCTGACCAGCCTGCTGGCCTGCCTGCCTGTGCTTATAGCATTGTTACAGCCCTGAGAGGCACCAGGCATGTCCCATCTTAGAATCAGGCCCATCAGATTATTTTGGCCACTTTCATTACAGTCTTAGATACTGAGTGAAGGTTATGAAGGTTATCAGCACACAAGCTGATGTCTAAACTCCAAATTTCAGTACTGTAATTAGAAACTTTTATATGAAACACTCCCACAGCAAAGAAATACTGGTATTTACATGAATCAGTAAAGAGAATATGCCATACTGTATATTTTGTTGCTTTAGGAAAACAGATTGGCTTAAAAGGTCACAGAATTGACTGCTTAAAATTTTACTAAGGAGTGCTGACTTTAATAATAAAGGATGCGTTTATATTTTTGTTGAACGTTATGTTCCATGCATTGCAATAAGCAAACAGGAAGACAATGTTAAGGTTATTTTTCACTATACTGTTGGTGCCACATGGCCTATCAAGACCTATCAAGCTGGTTAAAGTTAGACCGTATGCTTTTTGGGTCATGGTTACAGAAAAGCTTAGTCTGATCAAGGGAATTGTTTAGGCATGAAAATGTACAGAATAATTACAACAACTGAGTTGTTAAACTCAGAGATTAAGGTCATTAACTACTATTTTAGTGCTGATTTCTCATAGAAGGATTGGAGCACCTGTTGTCCTATTAGTGATGGACTAGGAGATAAGGAGTCTCCTCTTCAGCTGTAATTTAAGAGGCAGTGGAATGTAACAAGAAAAAGCTTAACTCCAAGAGGAGTGGAGAGATGCACCCAATTAGGGAGAAGTACTTCTTGTTAAATGCCTAAATCCTTTCCCCCAGACCGCAATTTACCTGCTCATCTTTGTGTATCTGGGCATTTTTCTTCTAACCATCCTTCCTTGTTGGCCCCCAAAACAAGCTGGCCCACTACATCATCTCTCTGTGATGAGTTAGTTCTCCCTGTTATTTTCCAAGATACTTTGGATGCCAAATCCAGGTCTAAGTATTCCACTAGGCAGCTTGACTATCTTGGGAGGAGATACACAAAATACAAGTTGAGTGACACCTTAACTCTTTTGAAGCCCTGGTTCTAAAATGTCATTAAAATTATTTTTTAAACCTCATTTCCCCTCAGTTAAATGGGGTCTCTCTAAACTCCCAGAGCATAACATAAGGGCATAATATAGGAATTTTTGTAGCAGACACACAAACAAAAATGCTAGAATACTTGGTTATACATTAAATGAAGGGAAAATCTAAAACAGCAGTGCTACTGCTGTTTACTTTTCACTTAAAACATTGCAAGAATTTAATGCTACGTAAAATGCTGTAAGTGATTTCTTTTAAAAGAGATTCAGCAATTTCAGAGGTAATTTCTAACACACAACCATTTGGGCATTAACCAGTCACTTAAAAACAATCACATGGGGATTTGCCGCTGAAATATTTATGCCACATCACTCTTTTCAACTATACTAAACTCTAAAAGAAGTACATGGGATAAGTTGACATGTTATGCTTCTCCCTTCTTTCAGATTTGCATTATTTCAATATTCCTTGAGTTACTGGCAAGAGATGAACACTGTGGTTTGAAGAAAAAAGTCCATGCAGTTTTAAGATTTATTTTAAAATATGGATGCTCATTTCAAACCTTACACAAAAAATGGCTCCTTCTTCACTGTTGATGACCTGCTTTCTTTCGGATTTCCGCACACTTGTCATTGGTATATTCTTGAAGTAGTGACAAACACAGAGAAGTCTAGCATGGGTACCAGTGGCACATAAACTGATCTGGAGTCATGTTTTTGTTACTCAATGCCTCACTCTTCCTCCCAGCCAAGAAAGTTCAAAATTCATTGGACTACAGAAAATTTACATTCATCTAACTTCAGCCAGTTCCTACCAGTTCTATAAGAAAGACACCCAGAGGAAAAATATCCACTATGCCAGTAACAGGGAGTAGATAGGGGATAGAATTACAGAAAGATTTAAAAGGTTATTAATTAAAACCAAACCCACAAAAAAACCCACAGAAGTATTTTGGAAACAAAGTCAGTCTAGATTAATGATGGCCTTTTAAACAGATTTCAAAAGGCTTTAGACAAAGCCCTTAGTGATTCAACCGGACCAGAAAGAGTAAATACATTTCACCTCTTAGTCAGATGCTGAGACCCAGTGCTGTTTTACCTGTAGCAGCTACAGCCTTTCAACTCGGAATATATTTACCAGTTTCTGTGAAATAGTCCATTCAGTTCTTAATGAACAACAGCATCAACTCTCAGCTCTGCTGGGAGTTTAGTTAACACAACTGCTGTCAGGGCTTTACAACTGAACAGCTCCTTCACTCCTCTCTCGAAGGGACTCTCTTGTTTCCACAAGTTGTAAAGAGTTAACTTTGGCAGCAGCTGCCCACTTGGTCATTAGAAATCCTCCTGGTGGATTTTCAACTGTTGTTACTAACCTCTGTGAAAGTCAGGTAATGCCAGGAGGTGAATACTAGAACATGAAATAGCTGATACCCTGTGGAAGTGTAGTTATTTGCGGGCCTTACTGTATTATAAGCAAAGAGAATGTGGCTGTTCCCTGACAGTAGTGGAGAGAAAATAAGTAAAAATTAATGGAGAATGGTGCACTCAAACTTCAATTTACATATATATATATATATACACACACACATATAAATCAGTCAAGAATCAATACTTAAAGGACTAAATAATTTTAATTTAAGATTTAACTTTCTAAAGTGCCTGTCATTGTTGTAAGATTAATACACCTCCCTTATTATATAAATTCATCTTCTCAGCTAGCATTAAGTTTCTTAAGCCCTGTAAAAATTTGACCTATTTACACACTAGATCTTCATGACCTGTTACATCTTCCAAAGGAACAAAGGTATTTTGCTGCATGTTTGCTCCCCAGGAGGACAGAAGGGAAGTCCACTACTACTGCAACTCTAACAAATAATGGTCATCAAGGAAGAGCAAATCAAAGCAGCAGCTGTTGTGTGGCTTCCCAGCACTGGGGGATGGCACAGGGGCCTTGCCAATTTGCTACTGTAGTCCCCAGGAGCTGCAAAGCCATCTAACTGCAGAGGTCTTGAGGACAGCGGAAAATAGTTCAGCACCACCTCATCTTTTAACATTTGAGTTTGTTCTGTATGGGAACAAATACAAAATAAAAAATAAATTAAGTCTTTCAAATGTATTCATGGCAAATAAAGTGGCTCTACAGTATGCTGGTAAGGGCACAGGACTGGGGTATTCTTGGAGATGCTGGCGCAATCCTTGCTTTGCAGCACACATAAGACTAGCATTTTCCTACAAATCAAATAATGGTAGTTTATACTTGCATTGGACACATTTCAGCTGCATACTCATTTGCAATTCAGTAGAAGTCTTCCCCACTTTTTCTGTCATGAAGAACAACACTTCTTCATTAAATAATCTGTCCTCAATGAAAAAAATAATTTCCCTGAAAACATATTTGGCCAACTTCCCCCTACAGAACATGTGCCCCTTCCCATGCCACAGTTTGGTCAACAGACCCAGTGTGGAGCAGTATTTACTTCTAGGTAGGCTAAGTTAGAAAGGCAGGGCACTATAGACTCCTAGCACCTGTAGATAAAGTCAGACCCATTTTACAAACCTGCAACTATAATTCATTTGCTCTTAGCTATAGATCAGTTGACTTCTTTTTTGAAAAGGGAAGCAAATGGCAGTACTAATCATACCAGAAGATTTTGTTAGTGAGGAGATGGGAACATAACTCACAGGGCGCAAAGATGCTCAGCATTATTTTCCTCATCCCCAAGAACAGTTACCGACTTACTCTGTCAGTTACATCTTTGTTTAAAAGTCCAGAGCCTTTCAATTTTGTAATACATATTTTTACAGTTAAGTACAGCTTAGAGCATTTTTTTCCCTTAAGGTACTATATTTTTTTTCACTTAATGGAGGTACTTATACATTATTCATTTGTTTTCCTTCAGTAACAGAAAAATACTTCCCTGGCTTTTATTTTATGTGCACAAAATCACATTTGTTTACACAAATCTGTTCATCTTTGCAGTTACCATATTCAGTCTGCTGCAAGCTATTGGACATCTACCAGAGCACTAGACAGAAAGCAGCACACCAAAGAAACAGGCTCCTGAAATTAGTAGGTGTGATCATCAGATACAACCCATCCTCACATCATTGAAAGTATGTGCCACCTTCTCTGTTTTATTTTCATTATTACTAGTATTTTAGATGATCTATATTGACAATAGGGCAAAATAACTTTACTCTGGTTAGCAAAGATTGAGGTTGTCTTGTGTTTTGGATGTCACTGCGTGCCATGAGACTATCCCTACCCTCTCCCAAAGGTATCTAAGTCTATACAAGTTTAAAAGCATGGGAGAAATTCATCCACTGAGTTCACCACATGAAAGTATGGCAGAATTTGAAGGTCTCAATGAAGACCGAACCCCTAAGCTCATATGCCACCTGCTGCTCTACCGGCATTTCTACAAGCAAGCTCTTGGCAGCTCTCTGCTAAGTACATAGAATTTGCATATCATATTTCAAAAAGACATAGCCTTTCAGATACATTGGCTGCAAATCCTTGACACCTAACTTTGGCAGTCAGGGTCACACAGGATAAACAAGGTAATGCACAACTCTCACATGATTGAAGCTTTCGTTATGCCAGATCCCGCCTTTCTTTTTTTTTTTTTTTTTTTTTTGCTTTTTTTTTTACCAAAGGGCTGATATGTCAGTGTACCAATTTTATCAGTACCATTTTTACCCTGTATAGAGATAACGCCTTTGGACTAAGATATCTTTTGTCCAAAGTAGCCTATGTGAACCTAGCAAGTGATAGTGCAAAAAATCTAAACGCTTTTACTAAGGCTTTGGATTTTTGTGCTGTTGTTTATGGAGTTTCCCATTCACTTTTCATTTTATGTTGGTTTTAGGGTTTGAGGTCTGCCTACAAATCTACTGCAACTTCCTTGGTCATGGTGACTAACTTGGAAGGGTACCAAATACCATAAACATCTGATATCTGCTGTCTATCTAAAATTAAGAAAGACAAATAAAAAGCTAAGATTGTAGACAACCCTTCTGCAAGAATTAAGATGGAAAAAATGTATTTCTAAAATTAATTTACCTGCATATTTAATCTTTGATATTTTCTTTCTGTTCCTTAATTCCTCTAAATTTGTGCAATTTCTCTCTTTGCTTTGAATCTCTTGTTGAAGAGCTTCAGTTTTTACTGTCTTGCACAGTTTCTTCCCCCTAACGGAAGGCAACCAGAGAGGTTGCCAAGTTAGACAAGAATAATATTGGGAAACCCTTTCATGATCTCTGGACTTTCCTTACAACTACTTGCAAGTTTTAATACAGAACTTCTGTTAGAGCAGAAAGAGGGTTCCTGACCATAGTTGAGTCTTTCAGTTGAACAGGCACAATCATATGACAGGAGACAGTGGACTGCTGAATGTCAACTTAATCAAACTGGAGCTGCTGTGGATACTTGTAAACCTCAGCAGCCTTTCTCCTCATGTCTAGCTGGATTTGCAGTTATTAACTTTGTTACCAAACTTCAGAGAGTTGGTTTAGCATGGCTGTCACAAATTGGTCTAGAAGAGATGAGTGAAATGTGTCTGCTGTTGCAAGAGAGAGTATTATTCCAGACCAGTCAGGTTCGTATCACCATTTGCTTTAAAAAAAAAAAAAAAAACAAAACCAACAACAAAAAACCCCCTCCACCTTTCTCTGAACACAGTGCTCAACAGCCTCTACGTGATTCACAAAGATTCACAGATAAGCAATTCCATGCAGGGAGGAATCACGAGGATCCAGCTTCTGCATGGGTGCTGCCATGCCACAGTCCTTCACCAGCAGTACAGTAATAGATCTTCTCTTCATCCAGCTGCTAAGGTCCTAGAAGTTTTGTAAAAATGTTTGGGTTTACTCTTCTATTCCACTGTTAAATTTTTCTGAAATCAGCCAACTCTTTCAAGAGGAAGGAAGAGATTGATGGATTGCATAATCCTGCATGCCTCGCTGCTGTAGGAAGTCAGGTCAAAGCACTTTATATATTCCCACAGAGGTACTAGTCTCTACCAAATCTAGCTAGCTAGCTAGCTATTGCACAGTTATTGGTAACACAGAACCAACTGGGAATCACTGCCTGAATCACAAAATCTGGTTCCCCTACAACTGCAGAGAATCCTAAAATGGATGTGTAGCTCAGACGTCTCCGCAAGGCTCCTTTCATACACAGGTATTTGTTAATTAAATCTGGTTGATCTGTGTGCCTTTCAGAGACAGCTAGGGGTGGAGGTGTAGAAGAAAAGAAGGAATTTTTGCCTGTAGACTCCTAACATACACTTCATGCATGAACTACAGGACTACTCAGAAAGCATTGGCAGTTCCTTGGAGTTTTCAATGTTTGTATATTCACTGTTATGGTAGGACACCTCAGCTCACCCACCCTAAAGATCTTAAGACGTGAAGGCTGAAGGCTAGGGAGTGAAAGGGAAATAAGCTGTGCAATTGTCTTTAGCCTGACAACAAAGCTGAAGATTTTCACTCCGTCCTCCTTCATCTCCACTCTACCAGATACCCCAAACTTGTGCTTTTGTGGGAGAAGAAAGCCCACCACCACAGTAGTGCCTTCCTAAACACTTACATCCAATAAGCATGTCTTTATCTTCAGGATGCATTTCACTGCATATGCAAAACTGGCAAAAATTTACAGGTATTCCTACTAATTCTCAGCCTTTTGTCCACATTTTGGTAGTCATGTCCAACACTGACTCCTCTGCAGTGTAAGTCTACAGTTCTGAAGACACTAATCGTGTTACTCCAGTGCACAGGATGTACATTGCATTCGTAGATGCAAGAACTAAAACAGACCAAAATTCTTATCCCAAAAACCAGTTAGCATTAACTCTTCACTGGGAATAAAAATCTTGCAAATATTACTTTGGCACATCAGTTATCAAGTTTCCTTTTTAGGACACTTTTTCCTCAAGAGTTTTTACTAGAGGGTCCAGCTCATTAAATCTGAACATCTGTTTAGCTTCTATTTGCCACATACGGAAAAAAAAATGAATTGACAGGATGATGCTTGCGAAAAATAATTGTAAAGAAAATACATGTCAATAAATAAAACAAATGTTTGGTGTAGTACAAGGTACATCTTGATTTTCCTAAACACAGTAAATAAACTTCAAAGTTTAAAGGCTGTTAGCAGGACTTAATATTAAGTTATATAACGGTTACGTGGTCACATATTTCTGGGTGAGCAAGTTTGTGGAGAAATATTGATTTCTTCATGTTGGCCTTAAAAGTGTCCACATATAGCTCCTAAATCCATATGCCAGTACATAAATAACCAGCTTAATTTTAGAGCTTGGATAATGCATTAGCTTCTATCAAATTTCCTGATGCTTCACATATTGTAATACATGGATAGTGGTTTGCATCCCTAAACAACAGCATACCCTCCTAAATTTTGAAAATCCTGTCTGTTTAAACTAGTTATTTTATGTGTTCTGTGAATAAGTGAAACTGCTGCCTGTAACATAAACAAAAACACATTGTCTAATTTGATCAGCCAACTACAACTTCTTTGGCTGCACCCTCCAAACAACTGAATTTGAACTGCATTTGAATCATCTGCTGCTGTCATTGCAGATACTAAGTCCCCGTTCTCCTAAATAGGTTGGACTTTACTTCAGACCCTGTATCCATCTCAAGGAGTTTTTCTGAATCGTTCAAATTTCAGTAGAGATTCAGTAAAGAAAACAGAAAAGGCTAGGGAGGATAGTGCATTATTTTCTTCTCCAAAGCAAATGCGGGACAACCAGTAATGCAAGAGGAAGGGTTGCTTAGCTCTAGAGCACATAAAGAAGACAGATGTCCTCCTGCACAATCTCTTGAAATGAAAGGTTTCTTTTGTCTTCTAATAAAATTAGTTTCAGAGAGAACGAAGATCAGTTGTCCTTCCAGTGACTTCAATGATTCCTGAAGATAAATGGCTGACAGAAGAGTAACAGAAAACAAAAAGAAAAAACAAGGCCTTAGCAATAAGGTGAAATTAGACATGAAAATAAATAATTCTGCCTTAATTACTGTAATCTCTGACAGAAAAATGGAGTCTCTCTCAAATGTGTTTGAAAGCCAAGATGGCGTAATTGAATCTACTTGAGTTGCTGCAGAGCTGTTTTTCTTGAAATAAGTTAACGTTAAAAAGAAAATATGAAGTTCATATTAAGTAAGAATGTTAAGTATCATATTGCAAAATAAATCTTAACTGCAGCCTCCCTTGTAGACAGCAGCCCTCTACCTTTTCTCATGTGAAGCATTGCCTTGGCAGCTGCAGAGCAAGATACAATGCCGACTACAACCAAGACTTAACGTGAAGATCCAGTAACGGCAAACACAACAGGGAACAACTGCACTTTTTTCTCTTGTGGCCCCTTGTCCACTAATACATTAGTGTCAAAGGCAGCCTCAGCCAGCATCACATATATCCAAAGACACTCAGCCTGTGCTCTTTAGGGTCTGACACCAATACAGGATATTGTAACCCAGCCAGGTTTCTTTCAAAATTTTATGAATTCAACCAAAACCTTCTATTACATTTAGGGAAATCCCATTTAGGATGAAAAGCAGTGTATTTTGAGTTTCTAAACTATCTGCTTCAGAAGAGACATGGATCAAAAGCTTTATGCAGGTCTTCCTTTCCCTTTGTGCTTCCTATATGAGTACGAGATGATGAAGGAAAATGTAACCGAGTGCTTTCAGGCATGTGACCTTTGTGAGGGGGGAGGAAGGAAAGTGGAAGAGGGCGAAACCAAAGCAGATTTATCTTAGCACTGCACTTCTGAAATTGCACCTCAAGAAACATAGGTCAGAGATACTACATTTCTTAAGAAGGTGTTAAAATTGCAGTTTTAAAAGATATAATTATTACTGAATGCTGTTCTATCCTCCTAAACAAGTAATTACCTACCTCTAAACTTGTCTAGGCAATGATATTTCTGGCCATGAATACGCTGGAATAATAATTCATTTCTGGCTACGCTAGCAGTTAAGTTCTTTTGTGGCCTGTCTTCTAGCATAAACTAGACTTTTTTTTCCCCAGAACCACTAAACAGTGGAGGGTCTCTGTGCAGAGGTAAGCCTTACATACCTTCAGAGCATGCAACTGGAGTAGGAAACATACACTGGGTCTGTCCATCCTTAGCACAAAGCAGTAATAAAGAAAGGAGGTCTCAGCCCTGTGCAATCTTACCTTGCTGCTTTACAGTCCTGCTCAGAGGCTGATGCAGCTAAAGGCTTTGGCTTACTTATTGCATTCGCAAAACAAGGTAAGGTTCAGGACTGTGCAGGAGTATTGTGTGTGCCACATACAGCTGTGTCTGCCCAACAACAACTGGAAGTGTGGTAAGGAAAAATGAAGTATATAACTGGATTTGATTAGTCTGGATGATAGCAATGTTTCTGGCCTGAACTGCGTCTTCACAGGAAGACATTGCAATTCTCCACAGATGCGGGACTTCAGTGGCTACCCCTGCCAAGTACCGCGGCTGCTGGTGCTGAAGTTACCTAATGAACACAGCTTCCACACGAGTAAGCTGCTTTGCACTGATGTAAGCTGTAGTCTTCTCATGAACACCAAGGCAAGCATCTAAACAGCAGAGCTCATGAGTGAGTAATATATCTTAATCTTTTACCTCTGGTCATAGTATAAATCCTAGCCAAAACCCAGAGGTTTTGTTTCGGCTACAGCACTCAGCATCATTTGTCTCAAAAGCCACAGAACTAGAATTAAGGACCACTTGCTGGATAGTTAGAGGAAAATTTCTAAAGAATATCAAGAGTTTGGTCACTATTATTAAACCATTGACAATGGCCATTTCACTCTCCTTAGTGAATGTGGGAGCACTCAAGAAAATGGAATAAAACAGCACGACTGCTGCTTTAGGACAGATAACACTGAAGAGTTGCAAAGATTTTTTTTTTTAAACTCTATATCTTCACAGCCAAAATACTGAAAAATCTGGAATTATTAATTTTCTGACCTGAAAGGTTCTTTTATAAGTTTATGAAGAGTCTGTGAAAATCTGTTTTATGATTGAGATCATCAAATGTCATCAGGACATTTTTCTGAAACTATGGTTGCAGCTGGAAGGTAACCAGTTGCTGAAAAGGCAAGGTATGACATAAAGAAAATGAAAAGACTCATTAACAAAATGCAGATGATTATACCACAACCAGCTTCTGAACTGTCTTCAATCTGTGACAGGGAATCCTGTTGACCAAATTTTAATTTAGCTTTTCTTTTAGCTACTGGCAAGTGCTAGGTACAATGAAAAACAGGAGAACACAAACTCAAATCTCAAATCAGCACCTGTATCAAAGAAGCTTAATTCATTTTTAAAGAGGTTTAGAGGGAGGGAGTTGGAGATGGGTAGCGAGGGGATGCTCATAATCATGAGGTGCAAAAACTTTCCCCACTACTCACAGCACACCCAAAAGAAACCTGTCATTTAAATATTATAGCACCTAAAAATTGTTTTTTAACTTCATAAATCCATAGCCCTATAGCACACATTCTTTTCTGCCAGTGGACTGAAACTCCAGAGGAGTTTAACATGAGCAAATTGATTAAGAAAGGAGAAAAGCGAACACTACTGCCAGTTCACCGACTAAACTGTTGAGAGCACAAGGCTGTCTTCCAGCAGCTGGCTAAATACCACCTACAATAGCCTCCTAGACCAGAAAACTGAACCTGCTGGGAGATCCAAGTACTTCTTTAAACTTAGTATTAACAGCATATCCATTTGGGGAATTGAAAACCTAAATTAGGTTGCTATAAATACCATCAATCCCAGTGTCATAAGAGGGAAGTTCAATTAGCTCAGACTGGTCCCAAAAATTATATTCTGAAAATGAGATAAGGATGAAACACCAGATGTTTTTTTTAAATTAGCCATTCTGTCAGGAGCTCAGAGGGGAAACTAGGCAGTGTCAGAAACCAGAAGTCTTTTCTGTTAAAACCCAGCAGCTGTTTGCAAGGGCTTGTTGAAATTACCATGAAACTTGAACTGTACTGGAGGGAAGACTGTGAAACAAAATAGCCTGTAAAGAGCAGCTGTGTCTGAGGAGTTCAGCTTCAGTGCTTTTAAACTGCGAGCTCCTTGCAGAGAGCTTTTTCCAGCCTCAGGAAAGAATTCCCTCAATACCAGGAGCAGAGGAATTTTTAAAACCTCCCTGGGTCATTTATCTGTTTTGATTTCTTATAAGACTAACCCACCAGACTGTCAAGAACTGATTGTGGTCCTCTCCCTGGTAAGTGACAGAAGCAGCCAACTCACTAACTACCAGGGAGACAACACCTGACCTTTTATATTTAAAAATAAAAAATAAAAAATCTAGGATTACTTACAGTGCAAGTTAAACCACCTTACATTCCACCTCCTCTGCTACAGTGGACAGAGCATAGGAGTCTCCTAGATGTTGCTTTTCCCTAATAAGGTGAAAAATAGACAGCTATAAGTATTGTAAAAGAATTGCCAAATTCTAAGCCATTTTTCTGGCTGTTGCCACTATATATTAATGCAGAATTGCAGCACATATTCGTTTACAGAAGTTTCCAGAAACGCAATTAATACAAATAGGAGGCTTTGTTATGCATAGACCATAATATTGGCTTTGTAGTACTGGCAAGCAATCCACTTCTACAAAAACTTGTGCAAAACCTAAACCAGGGGGAGTGATGAAAGGACATGAGAACTCCTTGATGAGACATCTGCAGAAACACAGCATATCCAGATCCTAGGAAGAGCCGCCTGAGAGCAGCAGTTGCATTCTGCATGGTATCTAGCTCATCTGCCACAGCTTCTCTTTTGTAACTGCTGGCACATATAGGGTAAGAGGAGATGCATACCCAGTTAAAAAAACATCCAAAGAGTATAAAGCCATTTAGAGTCCAAACAACAGTTCTTTGCACAGATATCAGAAATCACGTGAGCATACAAAGGCAGCACAAATTTTGCAATATTTGCAGTAAGTGAGGTTAGCTACGCATGGGTAGGGCAAACTGGCAGTCTGCGGCCTAACCCTGATTCGGGGTGTTCAAGGAGCATAGCACTTAAAGGGGATTTGAACAAACCTTAGCAGTTCTGCACAGTGACAGCCTCCAGGATTCTAGCATTAGTCCTCCCTCTACCCTTTTCCAGCTCTGAACTCAAACCAGCAGCTTGTGAATGGAGTAAGGGGGCAAAGACACAGGGTGAGGGTGCTTATCTCTCTTCTTGCATTAGTCCCAAGCTCCCTAGCACTCTCATCCCATCAGCCAGAAAAGGGGTGCTCAACTGGATCTGCAGCACTCCTCAGAGAAGAGGTTGGCTTGTTGTCTGCAGTCTGCTGTTTGCCATAAGATGAGACAGGACAAGGGCTGACTCACCAACATGAGGGCTGCATCTGCTCCTGGGTGTATTTATAGGAAGGTGGCATTTAGACAGGTCTGTCAGAACCCAGCCTTGGTTGTGACAGCACCCAAAGCTAAAAAAAAAAAAGAAAAATCAACATCAAATAATAATAGGTAGCACATTTACAAAGCAAAAGAAGAGAGATATTTTTTCCTGACCAATTCAAATCAAATCTGATTTCACCCTCACAAATACAGAGCTGTCAGTATAGTATGCTCCCAAAATCTGACCTTCTGACTTTCTTTGTCATTTTGGTACTACAACACATCAAAAGGGGAGAGGAGAAGAGAGGAAACTGAAAGATGGGAGTTCATTCTTGGGAACTGTCAAGGTCATTTGGGTATAAGCAATCCTTGCCCCATAACTTAAGCAATATTTTCCAAATTTATAACATGTTCCATCTGAAGACTTCACAGCATTTCAAACTCAGTTCTCACAACATTGCACATATCTGCCAATGTGGGCATCTCAAGCTCACATGGTAACAAACAGAGTTAACACGATAGCACAGCATTAGGGCTAAGGCTGAGTAAAGCCTTGCCTCCTTCACATGCCCGCAAAAAGCCTCCATCTCCATTACTGCAGCTGCTCTGTTGCATCCCTTTCTGCTACTTGGTTTGCTAGAAGAAGTAGTGCCAGAAGGACATTTGGAAGAGAAGGATTCAGAGGAGGACTGTGTGGCTGCCACTTTCATTTTTGGAACTGGAGAGCAGACTCAGCAGGAATGGGAGCAGGGAATCACAGATCTCTGTTGGCAAGTCAGCCAAGACAAGGCTAAGAGTTTACCATTTCTAATACTTTCTGCAGTTACAATGCCCTGTTGCGAGGAGCAAATCAGAAGAACATAACTTCACAATGCATGTTTATTCTGCTTACTGGCAACTGAGCATTTGAAGGAAATCAACTTTATTAGCATGCCTGATATGTTGCTATTTGCAGTATGTTTTCCAGGTCCATAATGTCTAGTGCAATGGGTTGAAAGATCAGTATAACAGAAAACCTATGAAATATCATATTACCATGAGGCTGGAGTTGTTCAAATTTAAAAATTAAGTGAGAAGAAGGTCTTAAAAATGCTGCAGGATGTCAGAGCCCTATGTGAAGAGGGGAGACTCTGCAATCTTTCCACCCTGCTCCTCATGGTTTAGCTGCCTGTG
Source organism: Morus bassanus (assembly GCA_031468815.1). Lineage (NCBI taxonomy): Eukaryota > Metazoa > Chordata > Aves > Suliformes > Sulidae > Morus > Morus bassanus. The sequence continues at coordinate 23,588,488 of CM062600.1, read as the reverse complement.
TTCAAGGTTGGCTCTGCCATGGTGCAGCCATGCAGCCTTGGATGAAACTCCTGTGAAAACAGCTATGTTGTGAGAAAGAGCTGTGAGAGCACCTCTTCTTCCTGGGCTCAGCAGTTGCATTTAAGCTCAGGCTCTTGCTCCTTGGTCCTTGCCTGAGCCATCTTGCAGATATGTGCTTACTAGGCTTGCACCTTGCTGGCCCTGGTCTGCTGACCTGGCTCCCTGGCTTGAGCTCCTACTAGCTTCATTGGTGGTGCTGATGCAGTGGCCATAGGTCCCCTGACTGTCCCTCCTCACTGTCCCAGCCCTGTGCAGCTCTCCTTGTTGGGGTGCTGTGGTCCGGTGTTGGTGAGGGCCTGGCTCTGCCTGCCCCTCTGTCTTCCTTGCTCCCAGCACTTGTGGAGCAGCTGGTCCCTGACAAAGGGTGTCTTAAAAACAAAACTTTTGAACCAGAGAGAGACATATCATGTATCAGCACCACAAACTTATCTGGAGGATGCACCAGGCTACCACTTCCACAGTTGCTTTTGCGATTTCTTTCAGGGATGCCCTCCCTGAAACGTTCTGAGCAGCTGCTATCCTGCCCTCCCCTGCCTACTTCCTTTCACAAGGCTAACAAGCAGCCAGCCTGCCAGGGGTGAAAAGCATGACAGCCTGGTAGATTCCTTCAGAATTTGTTCATGTTTAAGTGGTGGGTGGCAGGTGGGGAAATCCATGAAGAGCAGATCTTACCCTCCCCCTAAAACTGCATGCCAATCAGCCTGCACAGCCTGTGTGGGATCCCAGGAGTTCTGAAAAACAGAAATCAGGATGAATTCTAAAATTATATCTGCTTCAGGGAAGGGATTTTCCCTCTCACTTGTTTGTTCAGCTGTGCTGTACTGCAGCCCCTAGGTATCAAATCAACTAGTAATTTTGGTTCTGTTTTCAGAACGTGTCAGAAATCTCTGAAGACACTGAGAACCGGTTGCAATCACTCCAGTGAATTAAGTGCCCATTAGGGGACTTTCATTTCTTTAACTTGTGAGGATTGTCTATGCAGGAAAGTTAGTCTATCTGGAGCACTTTCAAAGTACTGTTGATTTTGATCAACTTCAGTAGATCAGGTAGTTGCTACTTTGCTATTCGCTTTTATATAGCACAACAGAAAAATCAAATGCTATCTGGGTCACCAAGTCTTTGCACTTTTTGTGATCCTAAGAAATAATTTTTTGCTGAACAAGAAGAATAGAAAACACTTTTGTTCCTCTTCTCTCACCCAACAGCTGTATTTAGATGCTGGAAATTATTTATTTAAACAATCTCCACAAAATCTTTACAAATAAGTAATGTCACATTGCCAAGGCATATGTGGGAGCTTCTTGAACAAGCTGCCATGTATCTTTTTGGCATGTGCAAAAAGGTTGCTATGGTAAGCATGCAGTTTTTTGCTTTTAAAAAATGCAGCACCATATTCCATAATTACACAAACTTCTGCAAGTTCCTGGCATATAAATGCTTCTACTCTGAGCTCTCTCGTTTTTTCAAATTAAACTTTTTTTTTTTTTTTTACTCTACTTTCCTTCAGGAACAGAAATTTTTACCATGCAACACTAAATTTTCAAACAATACAGCTGTTTATGTATAAGCATTGAGTTGCCCCCACACCACTCATGCTTGCTTTCCAAAGAAAACAGTTTAAGATATTTTAGCCATGCAATTGGTAGGATTATGCTAGTTTAATAGCACATACATTACAGTCCTGTTCTGTCATATATATCAAGTTTTTCACACATTTTGGGCAAGATTCTGTTTTCAACAACTGCTGTATATTGACAGGAGTCCCACTGGCAGAAGCACTGCACCCTAAGGCCTGTCACTACTGCCCCTTATCCAGATGTCACGCAGTGTTATTAAAAGGAGTTCTTAGTTTGATAGTCTCTCTATTCCCCCCCACCCTATTACATCCATTTTCATTTAACAAAATCATCTCATCTATTCTTGTACTCTACTCTGTCCCAGCTGACCTTCATTCTCAGCAAATTACTTTAGAAAGCACCCACCACACTGTGCAGAAAGCAGGGGAATATATTTCCAGAGCTTTTCAACATCTGCCAAATATTCTTTTCTATGTATGAGAACTGTTGTGTTTCCATAGAAGCCTCTGCCTTTTTGTCGTTACTCCACTGCATCTCTTGGCTTCCTTTGCTTAGTTACGGCATCAACCACACTGCAACGAAGCCATTGTTCTGCACTTATTAACATCGCCCTACACATACCAAATACTGTGTCCTAGAACCTGCAGAGGAATACTCTCTATGTTTGGAAAGGATCACAGTAAACCATGGAAGCACAGAAGCATGTCTTTTTTTTTTTTTTTTCCTGTTTTAAGCGTCACTTCCCACCTTTTCTTTCCAGTAGAACACAAGTTTTCTATTATCAGAACTTGTTTATGCTTATTTGGTGAAAGTCATTTGACACAGTACAATGCAAGCTGTAGACATTACTGTAAGGCATCAAGGACTTCAGAAGGTAATGCAATATTCATATGAAGTACACTGAAGTGGCTTGTGCTTCATATGTCTTGAAATACCCCACCAGACATTGCTCCACATACATTTGACTTGCTTCCTAGGTGTAAGACTAGTCCCTTGCTGCTTTTGGAAGAGCAGACAGCGGACAACCCCTCTCAAGTTCAGATATGTACTTTATATTTATTCCTTAGCTGGTTCTATTTTGTGTGATCTCTTTCACACCAAGAGAGTTTCTGATAATGTTTGCAGTTTGCTGATCTGGAGAGCTCAACTCTATCTTTCTCCTGGAACAGAGATGCAACTTATGAATACATATGAACAATTACAGCTTTAAGCATGCTTGAGATAAATTAATCCTGGAAAAGCTGAAAAAAATACCCAAAAGTGCCTTTCCTCATCACTGCAATCAACTCTTCCACATGCCTGTTCTGATCATAGACTGGATACTAGTTACAATTTTTCTTTGTCAGATCACCTAGCAGGATAAGCAAGAGATACTCTCCAGGTGTTTTGAGATCATCACAGTGATTATAGGGCAAGTGGGCTTTGGCATTGGTCCTGCCCTAAACCTCTGCAGATAAAAAAATTGTCTTCCTCAGTGAGTCTCCAAGTCATCATGAGGACTTTGTAAGACTGCACATTTCAGTCTTACACAAACTCAGAGAAAAGATCAGATCTACTGACCCCCCACCAAAAGTCCAAGACAGCAATGCCAGAAAATTCTTATGTTTGTTAATATTGCTGAGCACAGTTATTACATAGTCTTCTCAAACCCATTCTGAAAATTTTTGTTGCAATCTAAGGTCAACTGAGCGGCTGCAGAACTAAACCAAATATTATCCCTTAATTACATTGATGTGTTGCCTTTTCTCACTTTAATCACCCCAAAAACTTCCAAAGTAAGGCAAGATAAATAACATAAGTAGAAATAAAACTGCTGACAAAGTTTAATCAGCATGCAAATAAAGCAGAGTTTAATATAACATGAAAGATCTGAAGGAAGCAAGCATTTAAGAAAGGCTCTTCTCTCCCGTTGCTCACCCTATGCTTTAAAAAAAAAAAAGAGACAAACCAGAGCCAAGGATTTTTTTATTGCCGAAGTGCTGCATGCAGAATATGGTTGCAGAAAGCAAACTACTGTCTGGGGCAACAGTAGGGCATTTTTTCCAGAAGTTTCTCCAGTTTCCTTGGATTAGGCAGTGTCTCAGAACCACTGAGAGTCTGCTTTCCTGGTCAGGCTCTCTGTGGGATACATACCAAAAAAAGTCAGGCACCTGGAAACTTAGAGCTGGGAATGAATTTCTATCTGAAAATTAGAATGGCATGTATTCTTTAGCAAAACAGTTTCTTGAAGATACATCCTTTAACTTTGAGATCTGTTACCATTAAATTTCTTCCCCAGCAAAAAACCAAACAAAACAAAAAACTCAGAAGCACTTTTCTCCACAGCTATATAGTTTCTACCAGTTGTTTGAACTACCACTCTTCTCTGTAATCATACTGTACTACCAGAAATTTTCATCAGAAGCTACTATTGCCTTTTGAGAACAGAATTCCCAAGGAGACAGGGAATGAGAAAAGGGAAGAGCAGTTATCTGATACAGTGACAGAAGGCTGGTTTTATTTTTCAGGAAAAAAAAATACCTGCAACAGCGACTTACTCAGGCACTACTTCTCTCCCCTATCTCTCTAATTCTAACAGATATTAAATACATTTTTCCTGCCCTTAACATTTATTGTTGGAGAAGGGAACACCTGATTATAAAAGCTGTGGGTTGAAATGGATAAAGATAATGAAATTCTGAAGGTGCCAAAAGTCTGAGGTATATCAGTAGGACTCCACATTCATTTTCTGATTTGGTTATGCTACTAGGGTGTTTCATCTCCTTTCAGCATTACCAAAATGAAAAGAGAGACAGATCTAAGAATGAAGACTGGGAGAGGCTCAGCCAATACGGGAGGCAAAATAATGATAAGCTGATCATTTTCATCTGACATTTTTTGTGATGCATATGTCTGCAGTCCTCCACTAAAGTTACAAGCAAGGCACCCAGCAGAGTGGGAAGGTACAGGTAACTCCATTTATCACATTATACAAGGAAAGCATGCAATGTTTTGATATTGTTTGAGCAACTTCCTTACTTTAACTATGAGACATTTCAGCCAAGGTAATTTTCTTCAGAATTTTGATAGTAAGGACTTATTTACATTCTTCCTACTCACTAGCACAAAAGGCTGGTTTAATTTCTGTTTGTGTTACCTCCAATTACCTTGCTATGCAACAATAAATCTGCCCCTGTACTTCAACTCCTGGCACCAGTTAAAGGTAGAAGTAACACGTGTACACTGAATTTGATACAACAGCAAACCAGTGATGGAAAGCCAGCGCAGAAGCACAAAGACCTAAGTGTGTGCCTGCATGTGGAGTTCCTTTCAGTTTTCTGCTTTTTGCAGAAATGTGCAGGCTTATGCCCCAAGGAGGCAATTGTTCCTTAACACTTGGTAATAGCAACCCCCATGCTGAGTTTCATCAAATCAGCAGGAAACAACCACATGTCTTGGGTCCTTATCATACACCTCTATACAAACAGCTTCTTGGTATGCACTGTCTGGTACAGATTCACCCTTTACAGAGATTAGCACTGATCTTTTCCCACTTCAGTTTCTAGTCTGCATTGAAAAATTGTTTAGAATTGCTTATAGCCCTCCCAGATGTTAAAACTTGATCTTGAAACCTTTATCTTTTCCCATACTAGTCCGCATACCTCCAGAATTAAGGTTTGAAATATGAAAGAAATATAGAAGAACTCAGCATTTCAGGATATTTCCTGCTCCATGCCTTCAGAGACAGGAACTTGAACAGGTCTTTTCTGGGCCTGGGCTTCTGCTGTGCTTGAAGGCTACTTAATTTAAGAGCACAGCTTTCCATCCCACTCTGAATGGTGACTTTAGTACTGCATACTACATTGTTTGCAGCCTACATAAAATGTAAGAAGAGCTCAAATAGAAGGTATTTTTTTACTCTGGGATGCAGTCATCATTGTGGAGACCACATGTGATACGTTATGTTCATGGTTTCCAGCACGAAATAATCCTGCATCATCCTTTTAAATTAAGTTCACAAAAGGTTTGATATGTTACCCTTAATTCAGAAAAGATTTAATAAAAAAACCAAAAAAGGCATGATTGAAAGGAACGCATTCTTTAAAAAACAAATTCACACTAATGAACTAGGGGCAGTTCATTTTCTAACCCTGTGAAAGAACAAAATTCCACCTCTGTTCTAAACACATTTCACATTTGCATAGGAGTAACTACATTGTCTCTTTCAAGGCAGGGTAAAGTATGTGTGTAAACTTGGCTTGGCTGAGATCTAGACGTGATTCTAGGGGCATCAAATCCATGGTTAACCAAAGGGTTAATGCTGCACTGCTATGAACACTGTGCTTTTAGTTCTTGGACTCCCAGTGCTGGACCAGAAGATGCTGCAGCCATGTAGTGCACAGTCTTGCTGTGGTATAAACCAACTTGGGTAGATCACATTCTCACAGAAAGATCAATTTTGCATAAACAGGCTAATGAAAGAAAGGCAAGATTTTGTCTTACCTTTTTTCTTTGCCACATCCTTTGGCAAGTTCTACAGAAGTGTGATCACATATCGTGCCTGATTCAGGTCAGATTTTTATCACTGAGTGACTTGGTACTGTGCTGATTCAGTTTTATGATTGTGGAAGTAGCAGCCGGAAACAACAACGAGGTTTTATAAGACCACAAACCTTACACTTCTGAATAAATTCCATTCCGTGTGTAGCATATTAAAAGCTATTGGGACATAAACAATTCCATCATCTTGATTAAATATCTCTCTACAGGGTTTTGTTTTGTAACTGTACTAGTTCTTTTCTCTTGGGTCTTCTGCATTAACGTTAGTTAACACAAGACTGCATTATTTATACTTACACGACACTGACAACAGCTCCATGTCCTGACATTTTTAAAGTCAGTATCTGTCAGGCATTAAGCTCACCAACAAGCTCAGATGCCTTCCCCCTGTGCCACAAGTGTTTAGCTCTCTGCATTCAGGGTCAGCTCTGCCAAGGTGCAGCCTTGGACAAAACTGCTGGGAAAACGGCTGTGTTGGGAGAAAAAGCCATGAGATGACTCACTGAGTGCCTCTCCTTCCCCTGCTTGGGAGCTGCATATCAGCTCAGGCCCTTAACCTTTGCTGTCTCTGACCTGCTGACTTGGCTCCCTGGTTGACACTAGACCTGCCTCATCAGTGGGGCTGGTGCAGTGGCTGCAGATCCCTTGGCCATCCCTGGTCACTGTCCCAGCCCTGTGCCACTCTTCTTGTTGGGGTGCAGTGGCTCTGTACCCCGGCTGATCTGGGCACAGTCCTGCTGGCCTCCCTGCCACCCTCAGCTCTTGCTCCCAGCTCTTGCCAAGTGTTTGCTCCCTGACGATATCCTAGACTTGTCAATCTCCTCTCCTACTGCAGAGTTAACCAGTGCTTCTGGGTTTATTTCAGCTGTTTTCAGATTTTCAGCTTTTAGATTGTGTCCTTCGTTTGCCCTTTTTAATCTACATTCCAGGAATCTTAGGGGAGGTTGTCTTTTTTTATTAGAAGTTCTCAGTAAATTAGCATTTTGCACTACTTACAAAGGTAGTAGTAGACCTTGTCAAGTTAGTTTTTTCTAGTTAGGGACATAAAATAACAAAATATATTTGCATGAAAACTTTTATCTCTCTAATTGGACACTGACAGTCATCCAGAGACAAGAAAAACCACATGCTTCCCAGTTAATTTTGTTCATAGTGGACACTGGATTAATGGATTTCTCCTGCACCACACTGAACAATTTATGACAGTTTTCAACCTCACTGATGACAATTTGCCTTTGGATGTTATGACTCTTAGCATATCTTAAGTTCAGATATCATGAGGGCAAATATTAGTCTCAAGAATCTGAAATGTCTCTTTTTCCAATGCTGCAGCCTGGCAATAAGCACCATTCAAACCCCACAGCATATTTCACCTTGAGGTAGGTCTCTTCAGTTATAAGTGTTTATTTAGTGCTTCTAATAATTTTCTCACAATGATTAAATATTTTTTTTCATTGTTTTCTAATTATTTTAATCCACATGGGAGTTGAATTTCTTTTAAGCTCACCATACAGTGAGCTTAAAACAGTAGCATAACATAAACAGTAGCGCTGAAATTTAGGACCCAGCACTTAAGTGCTGTAATTGCATAGTTCATCCTCACTTATGGCTGAACAGTTGTACAGGGATTGTAGGAAAATCTAAGAAATGTCATCTTGACATTTGCCAGTAACAATAAAACAAATATATCAGAAATATGGGAGCACCCCAGATGAAAATATAATCCTTTTTCCATTTACATCTTCAAAGGTACAAGGAAAATACAAAAGGGGATAGCTGGTCCCATAGACCAGGTCACTTATGCAATAGGTATACTGGTGCCTTCTCAACACCTACTCTTGTAAGCTTCAGGGTCTTCAACTCTCATTCAGATCTTCCCTTGTGCAAGCTGGCTCTCCATCCATGAGTTAAGGTCTTGAAAAATGTTCTTATGTGTTCCTTCTGGACCTTGACCATACCTTTGCATTGGACACCTGCCTGATGGGACTCATATTGGCCATAAGCTGCAGCCAGCTGGAGATGACAGTTCCTCAAGCTGCAGCTGATTCCAAGTCACTTTCCTCTTTGCTGACTTCTCTTCTGCCCTGTACACCAACAAACTCCTAATCCCTGTGTCATGGTTTTAGCTGGGATAGTTGATTTTCTTCACTGTAGCTAGTATAGTGCTGTGTTTTAGACCTGGTATGTAAATAATGTTGATAACACCCTGGTGTTTTAGTTGTTGCTGGGTAGTGTTTACACTAGTCAAGGACTTTCTAGCTTCCCATGCTCTGCCAGGTGCACAAGAAGCCGGGAGGGGAGGGGATACAACCAGGAGAGCTGATCCGAATTGGCCAAAGGGTATTCCATATCGTGTGACGTCATGCCCAATATATTAACTGGGGGGAATTGGCCGGGGGAGGCAGCGATCGTGGCTCGGGGACCGGCAGCGTCGGTCGGCGGGTGGTGAGCGGTTGCAGCACTTGTTGTTTAGTTTTGGTTTTGTTTTTTTTTTTCCCTCTTCTTCCAGTGTTTCATCTCTCTCTCGCTCATTATTTTCCTTTTCATTATATTAGTATTATTGCTGGTTTATTCTAATTATTAAACTGTTCTTATCTCAACCCACGAGTTTTCTTACTTTGGCCCTTCCAATTCTCTCCCCCATCCCACAAGGGTGGGGGAGTGAGCGAGCGGCTGGGTGGTGCTTAGTTGCTGACCGGGGCTAAACCACAACAGTCCTTTTTGGCGCCCAACGTGGGGCACGAAGGGTTTGAGATAATAACGGTTGCTGGTCACAGCATTGATTCATCTGTTCTCGATATTAGTTAGTCAGACCTACACCATGCTGGTTTTGAAGTACATGTTAAAGATTGGCATTGGGTTTTGTAGTTTGCTGTGCTCTGCAGTGGTTAGAGATGTTTTGCCTAGGAGATTTGTTATTAAAACACTGGCCTTGGGTTTTATCGGTTACTTGGGTCTTGCATGGAAGCCGTTACTGTACTTTGGGTACCACCTCATGGAGACAATTAGCAATTATACCTCCTCTTCTGAAAGGTTCTTTATGGAGGAAATACAGAATGGCACCTTAGCTACTGTCTTCTGTAATGTCTCCTCCTTCATTACAACAACTTTTCAGTCTCTTGAACATCCTTGGGTAGTTAAGATACATCTGTTGATATTCCTATGGCAGATTGTTTTGGTTTTGTCTAAGGTTAATAAGCAATTCAAGAATATCATCCAGAGATCTGCCCCAAGGCTCGATAATTATGGGTGGCAGGGTATGTGGGATAGTTTGGGCAAGTGCCTGAGATGGTGGGCACCTCCAGTGTTTTGGGACTTCACCCCTGAACAAGTGCAGAATCCTGAAAAATTAGTAGACTATTTGGAGGAAGTATGTTGTCACCCTAGCAATTCCAGAGAGATACAAATCACTGCAATGTGTTGGGGCCTGGCCCATGCCTACCGAGCCCTGTTCAACAGTATTCAGTACCACCAAGGGAAAACGACAGGCCCTGCGGCTACTCCAAGCCCAACGACAGGCACTGTGGCCCCTCAAACCCCCACAACAGGCCCTGCGGCTGCTCCAAGCCCGACAACAGGCACTGTGACCGCTCAAACACCCATGACAGACACTGAAGCTGAATCAGAGAATCAACCCATGCCAGTATCAGTTGCCCCTATACAAAAGAAGAAATCTTGGAAGAGAAAGTCAACTCGTTTAGAAAAGGATGATGGAGAAGTAGTGCCGTTACTAAGAAAGGAGAATGAAGAGGAAGAACTCGTACAAGAGACGGAAACTACCCGATCCCTATCCTTAAGTGAGCTGCGAGATATACGAAAAGATTTCGGCCGTCATGTAGGTGAGCATGTTGTCACCTGGCTGCTCCGATGCTGGGATAACGGGGCCAGTAGCCTGGAATTAGAGGGTAAGGAAGGCAAACAACTGGGATCCCTTTCTAGGGACGGGGGTATTGACAAAGCAATTGGAAAAGGGACACAAGGCCTCAGCCTCTGGAGGCGACTCCTGTCTGCTGTGAAAGAAAGGTATCCCTTCAAGGAAGATGTTCTATATCGCCCTGGAAAATGGATGACCATGGAGAAAGGTATCCAGTACCTGAGAGAATTAGCTGTGCTTGAGGTGATTTATGGTGACCTGGATAGTGAACAGTCATCCAAAAATCCAGATGAAGCCCAGTGCACACGACCCATGTGGCGGAAGTTTGTACGGAGCGCACCATCGTCCCATGTAAACTCCCTGGCAGTAATGTCCTGGAAAGATGAAGAGGCACCAATGGTAGGGGATGTGATTGATAAACTCTGGGATTATGAAGCACATGTCTCTTCCTCCCTCGTCTCAGCTGTGGAAAAACTGTCCCGGGAGTTCCAGCAACTCAAAGAAGATATGTCCCACTCCCTACCTGTACGGACCAGTATCTCGGCCATTAGAAGTAAGCGTCCTTCTGCTCAAGAGAGAGGATACACACCACGGGGCACCCTATGGTTTTACCTGCGTGACCATGGAGAGGACATGAGGAAGTGGGATGGAAAACCTACCTTGACCCTAGAGGCATGGGTACGTGAGTTGCAAGGAAAAACAGTCACTCAAGGGGGGACCTCCAGGAGAGTTGCTGCTCCAGTTTCCAGTAGGCAGTTCCCCAGACAGAGGAGTAGAAGCGCTGATTCTATCTGTGATCTTAATAGAGAGACTTCTGATTCCCGTTCACAAGATCTGGAGTGAGAAACCCGCAATTGGAATTAGAGGGGCCCTGCCTCCAGCCAGGTGGAGGAAAGGGACAACCGGGTTTACTGGACTGTGTGGATCCGATGGCCTGGCACATCTGACCCACAGGAGTATAAGGCTGTAGTGGACACCGGTGCACAGTGCACCCTAATGCCATCAAACTATGTAGGGGCAGAACCCATTTGTATTGCTGGAGTGACAGGGAGATCCCAAGAGCTAACTGTATTGGAGGCTGAAGTGAGCCTAACTGGGAATGAGTGGCAAAAGCACCCTATTGTGACTGGCCCAGAGGCTCCGTGCCTCCTTGGCATAGACTACCTCAGGAGAGGGTATTTCAAGGACCCAAAAGGGTACAGGTGGGCTTTTGGTATAGCTGCCTTGGAGACGGAGGAAATTAAACAGCTGTCTACTTTGCCCGGTCTTTCGAAGGACCCTTCTGTTGTGGGGTTGCTGAAGGTCAAAGAACAACAGGTGCCAATTGCCACCACAACAGTGCACCGGCGGCAATACCGCACCAACCGAGACTCCCTGATTCCCATCCATGAGCTCATTCGGCGACTGGGGAGCCAAGGAGTGATCAGTGAGACCCGTTCACCCTTTAACAGTCCCATATGGCCAGTGCGGAAGTCTAACGGAGAGTGGAGACTATCGTGGCCTGAATGAAGTCACTCCGCCACTGAGTGCTGCTGTGCCGGACATGCTAGAACTTCAATACGAACTGGAGTCAAAGGCAGCCAAGTGGTATGCCACAACTGATATCGCTCAGGCATTCTTCTCAATCCCTTTGGCAGCAGAGTGCAGGCCACAGTTTGCTTTCACTTGGAGGGGTGTCCAGTACACCTGGAATCGACTGCCCCAGGGGTGGAAACACAGCCCTACCATTTGCCATGGACTGATCCATACTGCACTGGAACAGGGTGGAGCTCCGGAACACCTTCAGTACACTGATGACATCATCGTGTGGGGCAACACAGCAGAAGATGTTTTCGAGAAAGGGAAGAAAATAGTCCAAATCCTTCTGAAGGCTGGTTTTGCCATAAAACAAAGTAAAGTGAAGGGACCTGCACAGGAGATTCAGTTTTTGGGAATAAAATGGCAAGATGGACGTCGGCAGATCCCAATGGATGTGATCAACAAAATAACAGCCATGTCTCCACCAACTAGCAAAAAGGAAACACAAGCTTTTTTAGGTGTTGTGGGTTTTTGGAGAATGCATATTCCAAATTATAGTCTGATTGTAAGCCCTCTCTATCAAGTGACCCGGAAGAAGAATGATTTCAAATGGGGCCCTGAGCAACGACAGGCCTTTGAACAGATAAAGCAGGAGATAGTTCATGCAGTAGCCCTTGGGCCAGTCCGGGCAGGACAAGACGTACAAAACGTGCTCTACACTGCAGCCGGGGAGAATGGCCCTACCTGGAGCCTCTGGCAGAAAGCACCAGGGGAGACCCCAGGTCAGCCCCTAGGGTTTTGGAGTCGGGGATACAGAGGGTCCGAAGCACGCTACACTCCATCTGAAATAGAGATATTGGCAGCATATGAAGGGGTTCGAGCTGCTTCAGAAGTGATCGGTACTGAAGCACAGCTCCTCCCGGCACCTCGACTGCCGGTGCTGGGCTGGATGTTCAAAGGGAGGGTCCCCTCTACACATCACGCAACTGATGCTACATGGAGTAAGTGGGTCACACTGATCACCCAACGGGCTCGAATAGGAAACCCCAGTCGCCCAGGAATCTTGGAAGTAATCATGGACTGGCCAGAAGGCAAAGATTTTGGGATATCACCAGAGGAGGAGGTGACACGTGCTGAAGAGGCCCCACTGTATAATAAACTGCCAGAAAAAGAGAAGTAATATGCCCTGTTCACTGATGGGTCCTGTCGTCTGGTGGGAAAGCATCAGAGATGGAAGGCTGCTGTATGGAGTCCTATACGGCAAGTCGCAGAAACTGCTGAAGGAGAAGGTGAATCAAGTCAGTTTGCAGAAGTAAAGGCCATCCAGCTGGCTTTAGACATTGCTGAACGAGAAAAATGGCCAGTGCTCTATCTTTATACTGACTCGTGGATGGTGGCAAATGCCCTGTGGGGGTGGTTACAGCAATGGAAGCAGAACTGGCAGCGCAGAGGCAAACCCATCTGGGCTGCTGCATTGTGGCAAGATATTGCTGCCCGGGTGGAGAACCTGGTTGTGAAGGTACGTCTTGTGGATGCTCATGTTCCCAAGAGTCGGGCCACTGAAGAACATCAGAACAACCAACAGGTGGATCAGGCTGCTAAGATTGAAGTGGCTCAAGTAGATCTAGACTGGCAACATAAAGGTGAACTATTTATAGCTCGGTGGGCCCATGACACCTCAGGCCATCAAGGAAGAGATGCAACATACAGATGGGCTCGTGACTGAGGGGTGGACTTGACCATGGACACTATTGCACAGGTCATCCATGAATGTGAAACATGCGCTGCAATCAAGCAAGCCAAGCGGGTAAAGCCTCTGTGGTATGGAGGACGATGGCTGAAGTATAAATATGGGGAGGCCTGGCAGATTGATTATATCACACTGCCACAAACCCACCAAGGCAAACGCCATGTGCTTACAATGGTGGAAGCAACCAGCGGATGGCTGGAAACATATCCCGTGCCCCATGCCACCACCCGGAACACTATCCTGGGCCTTGAAAAACAAGTCTTAAGGCGACATGGCACCCCAGAAAGAATTGAGTCAGACAACGGGACTCATTTCCAAAATAACCTATAGACACCTGAGCCAAAGAGCACGGCACTGAGTGGGTGTATCACATCCCCTATCATGCACCAGCCTCTGGGAAAATTGAACGATACAATGGACTGTTAAAGACTACACTGAGAGCAATGGGGGGTGGGACATTCAAACACTGGGATACACATTTAGCAAAAGCCACCTGGCTAGTCAACACTAGGGGATCTGCCAATTGAGCTGGCCCTGCCCAGTCAGAACTCTTACGTACTGTGGAAGGGGATAAAGTCCCTGTAGTGCATGTAAAAAATATGCTGGGGAAAACCGTCTGGGTTATTCCTGTCTTGGGCAAAGGCAAACCCATTCATGGGATTGCTTTTGCTCGAGGACCTGGGTGCACTTGGTGGGTAATGCGGGAGGATGGAGGAGCTCGATGTGTGCCTCAAGGGGATTTGATTTTGGGTGAAAACTGCCAATGAACTGAACGGTATGCTGTTAATTGCTATATGATATTGTATGTCATCACTCCTATGGTTGCTATATGCCCTATCAATGGTATCATAGTAAGAATTTCCAAAATTAATGAAGAATGAACTTTGATTGAACCAAGCAACGTGTAGCAGTGGTGGAACAAAGACTGGCTTCAGCATGCAACAATCCAACACCACGCAGACCATCTCTCCAGCCTTGAAAGACTGTTACGATAGATGGAGCCCAAAGTTATGGACTGAATGAACTCAATGGACATGTGTGGACCCTCTACAGATGTTCTACAGGGATGGTCCATAGACTATGGGAATGATAAATGATATCTGCTAATAATGTCATCAAAGGATGGGGAGGCAGGTGGTGGTTATTGAGGTCATATTGGATAGTATGAGACCTGAGCATGACGTAAATGGTATGGAATAAGGGGTGGATACTGTCATGGTTTTAGCTGGGATAGTTGATTTTCTTCACTGTAGCTAGTATAGTGCTGTGTTTTAGACCTGGTATGTAAATAATGTTGATAACACCCTGGTGTTTTTGTTGTTGCTGGGTAGTGTTTACACTAGTCAAGGACTTTCTAGCTTCCCATGCTCTGCCAGGTGCACAAGAAGCCGAGAGGGGAGGGCATACAACCAGGAGAGCTGATTCGAATTGGCCAAAGGGTATTCCATATCGTGTGACGTCATGCCCAGTTTATTAACTGGGGGGAATTGGCCGGGGGAGGCAGCGATCGTGGCTCGGGGACCGGCAGCGTCGGTCGGCGGGTGGTGAGCGGTTGCAGCACTTGTTGTTTAGTTTTGGGGTTTTTTTTTCCCTCTTCTTCCAGTGTTTCATCTCTCTCTCGCTCATTATTTTCCTTTTCATTATATTAGTATTATTGCTGGTTTATTCTAATTATTAAACTGTTCTTATCTCAACCCACGAGTTTTCTTACTTTGGCCCTTCCAATTCTCTCCCCCATCCCACAAGGGTGGGGGAGTGAGCGAGCGGCTGGGTGGTGCTTAGTTGCTGAGCGGGGCTAAACCACAACACCCTGACATTGTCTAGTTGAAAAACAAACTAACTTAAATTTTACTTCACTTTAAGCTTGCTGTTTCAGAAGGGCATGAAAAATGTTTTTTCCCTGCCCTGCTATGTCATCTGGTTGAACTGATTACTTTAAGGCCATACTTCCTTATCTACACCTACTTTTATTCATACATGATTCTTCCCAGTCCATCAACGCCACTGCTCTGTGTCATGGATTTCACAAATCTCAGGGAAAAGTTGTCTTGCAATTCAAAGTACTCATGTAGATTCCAGCAGGACTGGGGGGCTATCGCAGCTCTTACAGTACTTTTCCTCAGGTGTAAAGATTTCAACCCTTTCTCAGTGAAATGATTCAAAATTTCACTTTGAGAGCTGTAGATATGCTGAACTGGTGACCTCAGTCATGGTGCATAGTTCTCCTAGCAAGCCTATATTTCCTTTGCTCATTCCTCTAGCTTTAAGCATGATCCCAGCCCCCAAAACCATCACAAGGTCCCATTGCAGAATTCTGTAAGACTTACCTTGTCCCTTAAGACATCAGCTCAAATCCTGATCTTACTCCTAATCATATCTCATAGTTTTGCTATAAAGAACTTGTGTTGTTTTTTTCCTACTTGGAATTCCAGAGCTGAATTCATAAAGACCCTGTGTCTTTTCTTAAGCGATATGTAGGACAACACTGTAGAGAAACAGATCACCAATGCAACAAAAAATTCAAACTGTTGATATTACTATATGAAGAGATTTATTTAAAGCTTTGCTTAAATCTGTAAGCAGTAGAAAATGCTCATGAATGTCCCTGAAGATCTGCAGGATACTCACCTTTGGTTACATAAAAAGAAGACAAAACTCTAAGAGCATAGAAGCATCTAAGAAAAGGGAAATGCACAAAAATTACTGAGGTAGAAGGTCTTTACCATATTGAAACCATGAGTACAAAGGAGGATGGGACATCACAAACCTTTTTTTTTTTTTTGAACACTAGTGTTCATCCTCACATAAAGACTACTGGAAGTTCTAGAGACAGGTAATCAATGAAGAAAATGTTTAGATACTTATCTGAACTTTTTAAAAATGTGTTAGTCAAATCATGTGCCTGTAGAAGCTGGCAAGGCAGAAAATTCTGACTTTCAAAATAGTAATGATACTTGGCTAGTTCTGGAAGAATTAATAAGCTGAAGCCAAAGCAAGAAGGGAAGAAGAAGAAATGCTGTTGTCCTGGTTTCAACTGGGATAGAGTAGAGTTAATTTTCTTCACTGTAACTGGTATAGCGCTGTGGTTTGGATTCACTATGAGAATAATATTGCTAACACACTGATGTTTTAGTTGTTGCTAAGTAGTGCTTACACTAGTCAAGGACCTTTTATCTTCCCATGCTCTGCCAGGTACGCAACAAGCTGCGAGGATACACAGCTGGGACAGCTGACCCAAACTGGCCAAAGGGATATTCCATACCATACAATGTCATGGGCATTATGTAAACTGGGGGGAGTTGGTCAAGGGGGCAGCAATTGCTGCTCGGGGTTGAGCCTGGCCTTGTTCAGTGGGTGGTGAGCAATTGCATTGTGCATCATTTGTTTGTATATGCTTTTATCATTACTATTATTATTAATAATAATAATAATTTCTCTTCCTTTGCTGTCCCATTAAACTGTCTTTATCTCAACCCATGGGGTTGGGGTTTTTTTTCCTGATTCTCTCCCCCATCCCACAGGGGCAGGGCGAGGGTAAGCAAGCGGCTGTATGGTACTTAGTTGCCGACTGGGGTTAAACCATGACAGCTACAAATCGAAAAAAGTACAGGCAAGAAATTGTTTTTCTTGCTACCCACAATAAGAACTCTTTTCTCAATAAGGTGCAAAGAAGAAGATTTTGAAAAAGTCAGGAGAACCTGGGCAGTAAAGGAGCTAAAATATTTATTGTGGCAGCAATGGTAAATGGAAAATGCATGCACATGCAAGGCTACAGGGTATTATAAAAGGAGTAGCACAGTTTAGGTTTTCATACAGAGGAAAGGAAGTCACAAATTCCGTCTAAGCAGCTTTACTGTGGTCATATGTGAAATAAAGCATTTATCTCTAGAATGTTCCCTTATAGGAAAATAGAGGCAAACTGGAACAATTAAGAAAGAAAACTGTACTGCCTACACACAAACAAAATCAGGAACCTAAAACCACAGGTTTAACAAGAACTTTAAGGAAAAGTTGATCTCACAGGAAAATAAAGAACTGCTAGTCCAGAAATATGTATGTCTGATATTGTAGATATAAAGGGGGATGGGGTGGGGAGTGGGAACTGGGATTGGTGGGGAAATCAGCCATGCTGCTAACAAAGCACATTCCTCTTTACTTCCTTTACTTCCAGTCTCCTCTAAGGAGTCCTATGGTAACAAAACTGAGAAGCATCCCAGGTTTCAGTGCTGCACTATCATTTCCATGGCAGCTGCTACGGTGAAGAGCGCAGGACTGGGCACTCAGACAGCGATGCAGAAAGAAGGAAACACACAAGCTTTGTCTCTGTTGTCCCACAGGTTAAGTCACTTGTCCAGGCCTGGGTCATCTCTTCCTCTGCTCCCTCATCCTCCATATTCTCTCTTATTTGTGCATACTGTTCCTTCTCTTAAATCTAACTTCTATCAGCATCTTCCTCAGCATTTTTATTTTCTTCCCACTTCTCACATTGCAGGTAGAGTCCTATGTATCAAACATCCATGCTTGGCTAACACCTTGCATCTCCTTCTCATGCTCCCCTTGTTTGCTAGAAATGCTCAAGCTCTCCACAGAATAGCTTGCTTCTCCCTGTCCCTTCATGCCAGTTGTGTGCAATGTGAGCACAGCTAATAGACTGGGCCCCTCCAGTGGCAGCAGCCACGCAGAGCTCAGGCCTGGGATGAACTGGATTGGAGCTGAGGAGCAAGATGAACATCCAACTACTTGGAGTAGGGAACCTGTGGAAATGCACATACAGATACCTCAGGGGAGGTCTGAGAGCTGCAGAGAGCCTCCAAGGTTCAGAATGGAGCAGGGTCCTGTGCTGCTCCAAGGCTCCAGCGTCCCTGAAATTATGGCCTGAGCCACAGCCCACATCACTCATTACTGTGGCTCTTCCTCAGGACATACCTTGGTACTCTTACTAATTTCAAGAAGTTGATGAGACTGTAGCTGACTTCTAACATAAGGTGTTATGTAAAAAGTAACATGCTTCTGGGTATCTCTGGGGGGGGAAAAGTTTCCCTTATTTATTATTATTCTTTGTACAATGAAACATTGCACCACAGGAGTGACGAGAGATGGAGTGCCTATCACAAGTCATACAGCAGTAAAACAGGAATGTGGGGTCCTGTGCTTGGGGATTTAAAATTAGGTTGTACAAAGCACTACTTATACACTATGAAAAAAACCTTCGTACTGCCAGGGTAATAAACTAAATGACCCTTAAAGTCTTTCTTCTGAGGTTGACGGGATCTTTTGATCTTTTTTCAAGGACCTATTGCTTGGTGTGCTCAACAGGCTATACAACAAGCTGGAAAAAAAATTGAATGGGCTTAGCAAACCTATTACTACATAACCAGTATCCTGTTGCTGTTTTGATGTGCTTCATGTCAGCAGGGTATTCAAAGAAATCCTTAATATAGGAGGAAGTCATTAGCGAAAAATCTGAAGGTCATTATCTTTTATGTTCTAAGTTTCATAACAAAATAGCCAGAGGACCAATAATTTTATTAAAAACTAACATCCTGAAGCAAATAAGTGAATGTGAAGCTTTAGCTTTTTATGATGGAAAGGGAATAAATAAATAAAACATTAAGCCCCAGTTAAAGCTGAGAGTCATACCCTCAACAGTTTTAAAGGAAAGACTGAGAGGGAGATTGTTATCCTAGGATTCAACAGGTAAGCTCACACCAGCCTCAGCAAGACCAAACTTTCACCCTCCTGGATAGCCAGCAAGACTTGCCTAGCAAGCCTGGCACTACAACAGATATTCTACATGCATTTTCCACAGCAGACTAGCTGCCATTAAGGACCTCTCAGCTTTATGTCTCTGAGGTATTTTCTACTGGGAAAATAACTATGCTACTTCCTTGCTGGAAACCTCTGTGCCAGTTAGGAGCATTTTAGCAATCTGCCATTAATGCTTATCTTAGTACTTGACAGAAATTCACAGCATAGTTTCTTTGTTTTCTCTTCCTTCAAGACTCTATCATATCTATAACTATTTTTGGAAAGAAAAAACCAAAATCTTGTATTTACTACATTTAAGAACAATTTCCAGTACACAGCCATAGTTACTGTTATATTACTTGTTACTTAAAGGAAAGCATGAACTCCACCACCCACCGGCCATGCTCTGCCTCCTGTGGTGAGCTTCATTATCTCAGCAGGCTGCAGGGCACAGGCTGGCGTGGAAACTCACTGCTGCACTGCACAGCAATACGTGGCACTTGCACCACAGGGTCCATGCCTGCAATCACAATGCCTCAAGATTTTCAGATGACTGTCTACTGAAGGACTGATCCAGTGTTCTCTGCATGTGAAAGAGAATCCCACAGACCTCCAACTCGTAAGTAGATTATACAAGGTAACTGTTGTAAAGAAGGAGTGATAGACTTCTAAATGCTAGAAAGAATATCACAAGCTTTCTGTAGTTAAAAGATAATAGTTTGACTTAATTCATTAGCATATCAAATGGACACCCACATAAGAAAGAAAGATTAAAATAAGTGCTGAACAGAGGAAGGAACAGAGAAGGGAAAACAGGATTTTGAATTTTTATTTAAAACACTGGGCAATCAAGCACTTCACTGAGTAGTTCTATTGCTCCTTTTATATCAAGTTCAACATTCTTGATACAAACACACTATATTTAAATTGACCATTTGGTTCATTTGTATTTTTAATTCTCCCTTAAAAATCCACTAAAATATAGCCAATGTGAATGGCTTTAAAAGGATGTCAACTGCCAGGATTTAGATCCTCTGAACAAGAATTCAAATGGGCGTTGACAAGCAAGACCTGACCACTTAGCAGAGCAAGTAAGATTTAAGAAAGACCTCGACAGGCTCTAGGAATGGGCTGACAGGAACATCATACAGTTCAACAAGAAGAAGTGCGAAGTCCTGTACCTGGGGAGGAAAAGCCCCAGGCATCAGTACAGGATGGGGGCTGCCCAGCTGGAAAGCAGACTGGCAGAAAAGGCCCTGGGGTTCCTGGTGGACACCAAGTTGAACATTAGCCAGTATTGTGTCCTTGCTGCAAAGAAGGTGAATGGTATCCTGGGCTGCACTAGAAGGAGGGTTGCAGCAGGTCAAGGGAGGTGATCCTTCCCCTCTACTCAACACTAGCGAGGCCACACCTGGAGTGCTGAGTCCAGTGCTGGGCTCCCCTGTATGACAAAAACATGGACACGTTGGAGAGAGTCCAATGAAGGGCAACCAAGATGATGAAGGGACTGGAGCATCTCTCCTAGGAGTAAAGACTGAGAGAGCTGGGACTGTTCAGCTTGGAGAAGAGAAGGCTCAGGGCGATCTCATCAATGTATATAAATACCTGAAGGGAGGATGCAAAAAGGATGGAGCCAGGTTCTTTCCAGTGGTGCCCAGTGCCAGGACAAGAGGCAATGGGCCCACACAGGAGGTTCCCTCTGAACATCAGGAAACACTTTCTCACTGTGAGGGCGACCGAGCACTGGCGCAGGCTGCCCAGGGAGGCAGAGGAGTCTCCCTCCTATGAGATACTCAAAAGCCCTCTGTATGTGGTCCTGGGCAGCCAGCTCTAGGTGGCCCTGCTGGAGCAGGGGGTTGGACCAGGTGACCTCCAGAGGTCCCTTCCAACCTCAGCCATTCTTTGATTCCTAACCAATTTGCATTTCTAGCCTCTTCACAGAATTAGGATCAAAATTAATCTTTTTTCTTTTTTTTTGTCCTGGGTTTTTTGCAAGAAGTCTAGATATCATTTAAAAATACTTAAAGATCTTATTACTCAAACAGCTATAATAAACTGGACAAACATTAAATAGATTAAACAGTTGAAGATGTCAAAACAGGCACAAGTTCAGAAAATTTTATCTTCAGAATGATCATTTTTGTTACCTGACTACTGAACAGCAGTGAAAATATAGTTTCATGTTTATAACATCTTGTGTTTACTAATTCTTACTTTTTATATCACAATTTGGAAGGGAGCAAGACCAGTAAACAGGCAATATAATAATAAGTTTTAGGAAGGTCTAGATTGAAATAAGAGAGGAAAAGGAAAATTTTTTTAAAAGAATTCTCACTGAAGAGAAACAAAGTCACCTTGAAACCAGAGTTTCTCTGCTTAAGAAGTGACGCAGACTTCTCATAGCAAAGTTTCAGGGAGGGATACGGGAATCTCAAGAAGCCTCAATTATCAAACATTCTCTTAATATATTTTTTCTGCAGGCAGACATTAAGCCTCTCCTGTCCTTACAACACGTAATACTTTGATTATCCTGTAAGTAATGGTTAGTAGCTAGGACAAAGCAAAAAGTCTTTTCTCTGTTCTCTATTGGGTCAGAAAAATGTTTTTCAAAAATCTTCACTTACACATATTTATAGAGTAAACCATAACCTCCTACTCAGGCAACAGATTAATAAATTAGGTATTTTCTATCTCCTAAATTCAAAGTAGCAGGAAAATAAAAGGCATCTGTTTATCTACTGCTTTGTTTTCAGGAATTATGACTGTAAATCAAGTTCCCATCTGTCAGAATTTTGCTGCTTAGGATACAAACAATAATTCAATATATTAAGAGAACAATATTATAAAGCTATTTTAGACTCAGAATAAATTTTTTTCACCTGACTGAGAAAAAGAACAAAATCTTCCTGAATGCTTCAGAAGTATCTGACTCAGACACTAACAACCTGAAAGCTGTGGAGATTAAACATGTTTAACCAGGTGGCTGTAGTATTGAGTAGTTCCATTAACCACAGCTGCTAGAAGTTAAGAATTATTTTAAATAGACATAACCCAGGTAAGCTTCTGGAGCTTGAATTTGCATCCTTTCAATGAGAAAGGAAATGTGTCTCCTTTCTTGCACAGCATCATGATAGGGACCCATGAGTAAAACAGCAGAAGTGTATGAGGTCAGTTCTTCATCCAGAAGACTTTACTGTGATACAGCTGTACTGAACAAGTTTATATCTCTAGCTGTAAAAATATGCTTTGCACTTTTAGTGGTAAAATAAAGGGCATTAATTATAATTTTTAGCCATTCACTTAAACAGAGGTATGTTTGTACTTTGATAGGATTCTAGATATTCATGCACTGCTGAAAATTGCTGTAACAGACTAATCCTTGCATTTTCCCCTGATTTTGCCTCATAGATGTGGGAAGGAGAATGGGATGAGGAGTAAAGCAAAGTCTAGTCTCTATGATTAATTAGAGCATCCTCAGCATTTTTTGCACTCATACACAGCTGTACCTCGGCCCTTTCAGCCTCTTCTGGTTGCAACAGATTACTAGAATACATAAGTGTTTGACTGTCATCCCTTTTACCAAGGGATACACTTGCCATTAAGACAACGTCTGTGAGAGGGATAAGATAAACTGGAAGAATTTCTTAGCACCTTATTCATCAGAGCAGTGTACAGCAGGTGATACATATATTTCTGGTGATAGGTATAAAAAGTGTAAAATTGTCCATGTAGAAGCTGATAAGAGCTTTATAACTGAATTAACTGAAAACCAATCACTGATCTGATACTGCAAGGAAATTTCAAGATTGTACTGTACATGCAGAAACTGAAATCAAACTTCAAATTTTGTACTCAGAATTAATTTCTAAAATAACTTTTAGAACACTTTTAACCAATAATTCGTTGTAACTAAAAAAAAGTCTTGAGATTAATCCTATTACTGCATGTTCAGCAAACTTAAAAAGCAATATTGCAGATGATAGTCATTAAGTTAAATTCAGTTTTAAAGAAAATGAATGATTGCCCAAAAGTGCTATCTTCACAATAAAAGCTTCTTTAAAAATCAGCTGAACATTAAAAAATGTTTAATGCAGAAAAAGCACTACCATCCTTCATTTATCATTGGGAGGGGAGAAGAAATAAAGGATGAGCCAGATATTCACAAAACTCTTCCTTTTCAAAGACTTTATTTTTATATTATTAAAAAAAATCACTTCACCTTAGCTATGCACTTGATGAGAGGAAGTGCTTTAATGCGTGCCTGTATCCTGCCAAGTCATAGGTGGTAGCAGAGAGGTATGGTGCTCTATTCTGCTGCTGCTTTGCCAGTGATACACTGCAGCATGAGCATGTAGCATTCTCCTTGTCTGAATGAGAAGTGAGAAAAAGGCTGCAGATTGTGCGATACTGTCCTTGATGATGTTACTGAATGGTTTCTATTAGACAGCCAGAGTCTGCAGGACATTTGCCCTGTTTTTGCTCTAATTGTTCCCAAAGGAGAGAGACTTCAAGGTATTTCATGAGTGAATCAGATTTGAAAGGTTATATTTCTGACATGGGGACATATCTCACTGTTCTTCATAGAACCACTGGTCATTTACTTTCAAAAACTGTCAGTTGAGGTAGGTTAAAAAGGCAGGGCTTTCAAATGTGGACAATTTCTTTGAAGGAGATAAGGTTCACAGTGTTTCACTTGTTCATTGATGTTTCACTTGGATTTTGGATACCATAACTCTCACATCACTATTTTTCACCTCAAGGACAGTGAATTATTCTACGTGTAGTAACTATAACACATGGGACTTTCAACTTTTTCTGTTTCTTCCTCTCTCTCTCTCTCAGCTCAGAGACTCTAGTAACTCCTTTCTGTTACAAATCAAGCCCACCTTCCTCTCCTCAGGCCCTTTAGGCATCATCCCAAAAACTAAGCCTTCCTTTGGAGGGCACTCTCAAAACCACTGCTGGCGTCAGTGGGATTCACAGACTGTTGATGGAGGCCGTGCTGCCAAGATGGGGCAGTAGGATTCAGAAAGTCAGACAGCAGCAGTAGCTGCAGCAAGCCAGGCCTGGGCTGAAAAGGAGATGTAACATCTGTGCTTTGCATTCTGCAGGTTACAAAAACCACACCTGCAATCCTCTTAAACCCAGTGCAAAACATGACAGAGATACATATCACTTGGCTTCTCTTAAAAGCAAGGGATTTCCTTTGCCTGTAACCACTACATTCATAGCAAATCATGTTATTTGTATATCTAAGAGGCTAGGTTGTCAGGTGGCAGGAGTGAACATTAGGGTCTTGTTATCTGTAGAGCAATGCTGGTCTGCATTGTTGAAGGATTTGACCTTTCTGCTTCTTTCAATGGTTAGCCTTTTTCTTGGGAGAGTATTGTGGAGGGGACTTCTGGTGCTTAACTCCTTTTGATCTGGATAGCTCTGGTGCATTTCCATTGCTGTTTTCTGAAACTGTACTTTTTTCTAAGTGCTCAGATATCACTTTTTGTAGTGACTGTATAAGCTCCTAAGAAGATACATAGAGGGATAAATTACCCATATGTTTTATCTTATAATTCATAGAATTATAGAATCACTTAGGTTGGAAAAGACCTTTAAGATCATCAAGTCCAACCGTAAACGTAACACTGCCAGTTCACCATTAAACCATTTCCCTAAGCACCACATCTACACGGCTTTTAAATACCTCCAGGGATGGTGATTCAACCACTTCCCTGGGCAGCCTGTTCCTATAAATGATAACCCTTTTAGTGAAATAATATTTCCTAATATCCAAACTAAACCTCCCCTGATGTAGCTTGAGGCCATTTCCTCTTGTCCTATTGCTTGTTACTTGGGAGAAGAGACTGACATCCACCTCACTGCAACCTCCTTTCAGGTAGTTTTAGGGAGTGATAAGGTCTCCCCTCAGCCTCCTCTTTTCCAGGCTAAACCCCAGCTCTCTCAGCCACTCTATATAGGACTTCTTCTCCAGATCCTTCACCACCTTTGTTGCCCTTCTCTGGACATGCTCCAGCACCTCAATGTCCTTCTCGTACTGAGGGGCCCAAAACTGAACACAGCATTCGAGGTGCCGCCTCACCAGTGCTGAGTACGGGGGGACGATCACTTCCCTACTCCTGCTGGCCACACTATTGCTGATACAAGCCAGGATGCTGTTGGCCTCCTTGGCCACCTGGGCACACTGCTGGCTCGTGTTCAGCTGGCTGTCAACCATCACCCACAGGTCCTTTTCTGCTGGGCAGCTTTCCAGCCACTCTTCCCCAAGCCTGTAGCGTTGCATGGGGTTGTTTTGACCCGAGTGCAGGACCCGGCACTTGGCCTTGTTGAACCTCATACAATTGGTCTTGGCCCATTGATCCAGCCTGTCCAGGTTGCTCTGAAGAGCCTTCCTACCCTCACGCAGATCAACACTCCTACCTAACTTAGTATCATCTGCAAACTTACTGAGGGTGCGCTCAATCCCCTCCCCCAGATCATTGATGAAGATGCTAAACAGAACTAGCCCCTTGTGACCAGCCGCCAACTGGATTTAACTCCATTCACCACCACTCTTCAGGCCTGGTCATCCGGCCAGTTTTTTACCCAGTGAAAAGTACGCCTGTCCAAGCCATGAGCAGCCAGTTTTTCCAGAAGAATGCTGTGCGAAATGGTGTCAAAGGCTTTACTAAAGTCTAATTCACTGTTTGATTCTGTCCAACCCTGGTTGCAGTGCAACCACTGTATAAATTTTGCAGTAAATCTAGCTTTGCAGTATGAATAGTTAGATGCTACCATAACTACATACTTTTCTGGATGTGAATATTGAAAAAAAATTAGAAAAAGATTAATGCTCTCTAATTTTCTCAAAGATCAAATAGGAATAATATTTCATCTTATCCAGAAATGGTAGAATGCAATACATTTATCCACAGGATCTAGTTATCTCTTTTTTAATATAAGTGTATAACAAAGAATAGCACATTAAATGTGCTTAATATGTGTGTTCATTACTACTTCAAAGGAATCATTCAGTTGAGTCACTGCTGAGTCAAATCATAACTATTAACTGTAACAATACAGAAGTATTCAAGCAGGTCATATCTAGGACAACCACTTATGGATTACACCCATTACAATTCTACAAAAGACAGAACACAAAAATAGTGAATTTATATTTATGAGTAAATTATAGGCATTACCAAAGAACTGGATAAGAGGTTTGGTTTAACATAAAATTCTCAAGGTTTTATAATTAAGAAGTTAGAACTTCAGTAGTTCTCCATGCCCCTTTTTTTGCTTCAGCAATCAAACATCACTGAGTAGGCTTTTGTGCACTGCAGCTGAACACTCAGGATAATAACATTAAGATATACAAAACCTCCGCTATAATCCTGCTGTGCATACTGTAGGTTGAGTACCACTCACTAACATCAAACTTCCTCAGAGAAATGTAAAAAACATTTTGGTGGAAAATTCCTACCTTATGAAACACACCTATCCACTTTGAAAGATGTTCTTACCCACTGCTACTTTTATTGAGTAATATTAGTTTGCACTGCAGCATTATATAGAAACTCAGCTGTGGACTAGACCCCACAGTGCTTGCCACTGTAAACCACAGATGCAAAAAGAATCTCTGCCCCAAAGAATTCAAAAGATAAGCTTTTTTTTTGCTATTCTGATGGGCAAAGTTGCAAGTTATTCCCTAGATATACTTGTATGAGAAGTGCTTAAACTATGAAAATGGACATGAAATTAGAACAGTATAAAGGAATGTAATTACAAGGTATTAGCTCAGCTAAAATGGGGAGAAGTGTGAGACATACAAGGGATAGCTCCTGACAATTCATTACCTTGAGTGTGGAGCGCATTCCCATGGAAAATGGTAGAACTTCAAAACTAAACAAAACATAATATTGGATAATGTACTGTGCAGACTCAGGTATAGCACAGGTTCAGAAGCAAAAAGGATATTCTAATATTGTAGGTCATTTCCATCTCTGGAGTCTCTAATTTTTTTTTATTGTAATACATTGTAATTCATCAGCAAAAATAGGCAGTGTATATTGGCCAGTAAATTCAAAGTCCTACTATTAGATGCAGACAGACTGTGAGGCTTCTGTGGACTCTTTCCAAAAGAAAGATATCAACATTGTAGTGAAATTATAAATGCTTAAATATGAATCACCCTACAACTAAGCGATGACATATGGAAGAAGAGGCTCTAAACTGTGTAGAGTGATGTCATACAACTAACATGTTGCTTAAAGAAAGCTAAGGATTTCAGAGGCGTAGCTTGAAACTCTGAAACTGTACTCAAACCTCAGGGCATGATCGTTTCTTGAGTCTGTCAGATAGCAGTTCTCAGGAAAGTAAGATGAAAGAGAACAAGGATTATCAGGTCAAAACTTTTCATCAGGTAATTCTGTTTAGTTATGAGCCTCAGATGATAAACCTCTTTAAAAGGTATTTAGAAATTACAGACTGTCCTTGTTTATTGCTGAAAAAATAGTAATATGACTATTAACTCATTAGTGTTATATATATTGATTTGTCATGACTCAAGATATTTCTATATGGGTTTCATACAACAGATACAAGTACCTTTTTAAACTCTTCTTTTTCTCCAACTGAAGGCATCCAAAAATTCAGCCAAAAGTAAGCAACTGCTTTTCCCAGACCTGTCTGTGAAAGGTTAGAACGTCTCTAAATTACAGATGGAGATATGGAAGCAAAGAATTGTTAAAAGCAGATGTTTAGACCCATAGGAACACCTACCTTGCACAGGTCACAGTTTCTGCCAGTCTGAGTGCAGTTCTCTGGTGACATCTACGGAGTTTATGTGCAAGATTTGGATGATAGAAGACCGGGAAATTTAAAAACATAAACCACACCACAATGATGTATAGGAAAATATTTTATTGCAAAGTCACTTAAATATAATTGTCTAAGAAATCTCATGCCTTAATGCCTATGTATATACTTATTATACATTATCTCTATATAGAAGACTATTTCGTGCATTACACAATTGCTAAAACTTGTCTTTAGCAACTAGAGGCATATTAATTTCATATCATTTATAATGCAAAAACATGATGAACAAAGAAAAACAGCAAAGGCGAGTTTTGTGTGATGACTGTGTAGCAAAGAAGCCAAAAGGCTCATAAAACTTTTTAATTTTGCAGATGCAATAATTAATTTAGTTAGCTCTTCAAGCTGCATTTTTAAATTTAACTACGTACACATATGATGAAGTGGTACACTACTACAGACTGTCATTTTTGCCAAGGCCTCCATTGACACTGGATGCCATCTAGCAATTTCATTAACATTAAGGAGAATCATCAATTTGGAAATACCCCAACAGAGAGCAAATTAGCCCACTAAGATACATTTATTGTCGTAATTGAATGCAATATTTATTAGTATTAGCAGATGTAATATTTGTTATACAAGAAATGGAACTACAGTGAGCATGAAGTCATTAGATTGCATTAAAAATAGAAATAAGCTTAAGCTGAAAAATCTGGCATTTAACAATACAAACATTAGTAATGTCTAGCTGCCAGACTTTGGTTTGGCTCTTTATAAGGGTTTTTTAGCAAGGCTTCATAATGTTTTTGATTCAAAGCATTGGCCAGATTTTACATCTTGAAGTTGATCTGAAAAACAGGTAGAAATAAGGTTAGCAATGTTTATGTCACAATTTTTAAGCTTTAGTCCAGGCTAGATCTGTTCTTATGGATGTCATGAGAAATAGGCTGTCTCATGTCCTACTAGAAAGGCTGTTCTGTGTAGTGAAACGCTTGCTGTTACCTTTCAGCCTCCACAAGATTTGCAGCTGTTTGCCTG
Source organism: Morus bassanus (assembly GCA_031468815.1). Lineage (NCBI taxonomy): Eukaryota > Metazoa > Chordata > Aves > Suliformes > Sulidae > Morus > Morus bassanus. Next base: position 23,559,573 of record CM062600.1, on the reverse strand, counting down.
AGGCTTCAACTGGTAAAATAACTTGGTAACAACTAAATTTGTACCCATAACTCTCAGTGAAACTTTTGTTTCAGGTCTCATATTTGTAAAGCACGGTGATACAAACATTGGTTTAAATTACTTCTATGTATTTTATTGGATTCTCAAGAAAATATCAAAGGGAGTATGATATACTAGATAATGTTCTATTTAACTAATAGCTGATTAAACAAACAGGGCTGCTTAGTAATGAGGGTGTTGTCTGGGATGCCAGCTTGGCATGGGGCCAGCTTCAGTGGCTTCTCTGGACACGATCAATTTGCCCCAGCTTGCTCATCTAGGACGGTGCTTTTGCAAAGTAATGGAATGACTATGTAAAAGAAAAAAATCATATCAATCTTCTAATATCTTTCTTACTTCTTTGAAAATTTTCTCTATTAGTGTTTATTCATAAGTAGTTTGGTACCCTTGTTAGTGTAGGGTCAATTAAAACAAGGCAGAGGACAGAACAAGGTTTCTCCCTAATTAAATATTTACTACTAACATCTGTCACTATGGCATAACTCCTGTTGTGTCTTTTTTAAAGTCTATTTCAGAAGTGGTATCTTAACCTTGGCTGCTTAAATTGGAGGCATTTTGTACTGTTATTGAAGTAGTTGTATAATCAAAAGCAAATGTCCATCAATTTCTTGCAAATGGCTCCTTTATATAGAGAGGATTTAGGTTCAGAGTCAGGCTGCTGAAGAATATGTATGTTCTCTGTCATGGAAACCAGATAATTGTTCTTTGCTGGCTTTCCTCAAATGTAAATAAAACCTGTTCATATATTAAAATAAAAAATACATGTCTTGTTTCCAAAGTATGCAGGAATGTTTATGATCAATATGAAATTAGTTATGAAATATGTGAAGGACATAATTTTTTGAGGGAGTTTGCAAGGAGAAAAGGATTTGACAATATGTATCATCTGTTCTACAAAAGACACATAAAATACCTTAGAATACTATTTGCTTTCTGTTTTAGATAAAAAAAGTGAGGTAAAATCTTGGTCTACTTTATGTTTTAAATTCTTATAGGTACTTTGAATATTTTTACCACTTTCTGCAATTTCTTTGTCTATTTCTTTGCCCTAGAAATCAGTCTTTATTTACCATTAATTTGGAATATAAACTAAAAATGAACATTTATAGGGTCCTTTCAAAGTAAAATACGTCTTCCTTATTCGTCATTCATGGTGATATTCCCATAAAAGATGGTGGCTAATGCTAAGATTTAAAAATGAAGGTTATTTGACTTATTATCCAACCCTGTAAAATAATGATAGTACAGGAAAAAACAGAAACCAAAACTCACATTGCATTATGGATTTAAGCACATTAACCACACACCTCTCAGCACATATTTCCATGAAGGATCTTTTCAGTCTTTCCTTCCTAATCCAGTTATGGGACAAAAATAAACTCTCTGAGACTTCTGAGATGAAATCCATACCCAGTGCATGGGGTTTTTTCCCCTGTCATTGGAAAAAGAACTTTATCAGAACAATTTTCACAAAGAATTCTTAATCTTCAGTGGTCACTGTTGCAAAATGCTTTGGATTTAAAAGCCTTGACATGAGACACATCCAGCACAACTGCTCTCGCTGCATTGTCTCAATAGGCCAGACATCTCACAAAGATTAGCAAGGGCAAAGGGACTATCGTTGCCAGAAGTCTGTGGCAGAAGGACTCAAAAGCAAAATGTTCTCTTTTGGTCACACTTTGACCAATGGAAATCTAAAGTAAAACAGAAGAAAGAGAAAGCACAACCATTTCACAGATGCTGCAGGTGCCAACATTAGGAAAAACAGGATCAAAATGTACTTTGTGCCTTTTTGGTTGTACCTTTCAACTGAAAATGGGCAGATCTCTCACTTAAGGATCAGAAGAAGATCTCCTGTTAATGCCACACTTGGATATTTACCAGGAGCTTTTCAAATCAGGTATGCTTGAGCAATGACACTTTCAGTTTTTCGTAAGGCTGGCTGCACTCATTTTGATAATGTTTCAGGCTTGTTTGTGCATCACTATTAACACCAAATCAGAACTGTAAGATAAACAACTTCCTCATGCCTGTGTCCTCACTTCTAATTGTGAAAGAAACTCCTGTTAACAACCCATCTCACATTCTGTGTAGGATGTTTCAAAGCTCAGGACCACACAGAGTGAAGTTTCTCACAAATTTTTTTCAGGAAAGCACAAAAGATAGAGGATTTTTATTTAGAAGAAATTAATATTGATCACCTAGCAAGGACTACAGTGTTCAGAATGTAAAAAATCAGTGATTAATTTGTGCATAGGCCCATATTTCATGGGCAATGAGGGCTCAGTATAAGAAGTAAACCTGCATCTTTCTTGAGAGTGCAGAATACTGAGTGTCCAGGGCAACCAATTTCTGTAAACAAAAATTTTATTTCATAGATGTTTTTGTAAAACCATTACCTGTTTTTTGTAAACAAGCTGTGAATTCAACAAGGGCTATTGGAAAAATGTTAATTTCTAACATTGTTTAATGTAACTGAAAACCATTTTGTCGGAAATAATGAGTAATGTGTTCAGAAATCTGTCTGTAGGATGTGTGCTGCTGTAAATAAAAAAAGTCAGACCTGTCCATAACCTGCCTGTACTGGTTGCACACAAAGGTTTGCTCCTAATGCTACCCCAAATTTTTATATGTTGCCCTTCTGCTGATGGTGGCTTCAAGCTATTACAAAACATTTAGAAAGTATGATTCACACATTCAGTGGGGTTATTACACTCAGTATGAATAGAAGCTTTGCAAGCAAGGAGAAAATAAAGAGGTGAGACTGGCAGAAATTATGATGCTTTCCTTGCTGTGAGTTTGTGGGAGGGGTTTTACGTTACACTAAAAAGCAACTGAATTTTAGAACACTTTTGTTGTTCAATTTTTTCCTTCCTTTTCAGACTCTGACTAATTTCCTCATGGAGCTGCTTTCTTAATTTCCAAAGTATGGTTTGTACTGCAATTTCATGATTAACTTCTGTTGGTTGGTGTTTTGTTTGTTTTTTTTTTTTACTATGTTAATCAACTCTACAGTGTGCAAATTACTTTAAAGTCATTATTTAATGCAAAATAAAATCATCCACTCTATACATGCTTCCCTCAGAAAATACACCCTAAGCCAAGGTGATGTGGGACAAAAGAGGAAAACATGTATCAGACACCCTTTGTGGAAAGGCAGCTTGCCAGCTAATTGATTCTTGTGGGTTTTCCTTTGTATGGCAACATACATCCCTTACTTCATTACTTTTAGACACACTATGTATAGCTTAGTTTTCATAATTGCACATAATTGTAATATTTTATGTTTTATTTGCACTAGAAAAAAATACAAATTTTCTTTCTTTCCCTTACTAGGTGATTTACCCTCTGATTCCCTTTTCGGTGAGGAAGGCTTAAGAAAAAAAGCTGGCAAAATTTCAGGTTAATATGGTAAAGGTACTTAAAACATTTATAAACCTGACACCAATAATCACATTCCATGATCAGGGCTGACACCTGATCTCGTTGGCTGCAATGTAGTCATCAAACTTCATCAGGGCACCCATCGGGCTTGTAACACTTCCAGCCTTTCGAGCAGAAGACAGCACACCACTGAGCAGAACACAGCACCCGGGAGCAAGATCTCAGCTTTGAATTGGGGTGGGGACAGACAAATAGGCCATTTCTTAGACTGACTCATGTGCATTGTGAAATGTCAGTCTGCGTCTCCACTTACACCCATTTCACACTGGTGTAATTCTGCAGAGGTCCCTAGTGAGCAGGGTTTTGTGACAAAACACCTCCAGGTGAGAGGAGACTAGACACTGACCCATTTTAAGTAAATGGAGACAGTAAAAAGAAACAGATGTTTCTGGAGCTCATCTCTACAATTTCCAGGCAGCCCCAACATACTCCGGAGGAAGCAAATAGCAGTAAATGCATTATGCAGGTAGCTGAGCAGGACAGCACATTTTTGTAACTAGACCTAGACTTTTGTGAGATTATTCTATGGTCACTGCATGCAAAATAAAAGAGTTGTAACAGGCAATGATCTGAAACTAAACAATTGTTCCCTTTGTTAATAAAAAATTAGTAAATATTCATAAGTAATGTTTTTACAATAGTTGCTGCCTGGTTGTTGCATGACTGTTGCATAACTATGTGGTTATAGACTGAATAACTTTTTAAATTAAAAAAATAAATGAAAGACTGAGAATTTTATTCAGCTCAAGAAGTGTGCATAACTATCACACACCTGGAATAAGCACATACATATTTAAAGTATTACAATCTTCTGTGAATCAATCACATGTCATAGTTCTTCCATCTTTTCCTTTTTAAATGTCACACAGTTAGGGATACCTTCAGACATCCTGGGATTTGAGGGGCGGATGGGACAGGGGAAGCTGACATTAAAGAAAGAAAACAAAGTACTCTGTGCCAAAAATTGCATTTCTGAGCAAAGGTAGCATATGGCATGCATGAATTATTCTGACTGAAGTCCCTGTGAAAGCTGCTGCTTTCTGCAGCTGTAGGTTGCCCTGCAACAACATGACACCTTGGAGAGTAAAGCCTAATTGATTACCTGGTTTTGGCAACAATGAGGAGACCTTTCTCAGTCTGGATTACAAGCACATTTAAATAAGCTAATTAAATTCCTTGGAGCTTTTTACAGAAAGACAAGTAGGCAGCACCTGAACTTTTTAAAGTCAGAAAGTAGACATAACAAAGCAAAAGCGCTATAAAAATGCCACGAGAAATCTGAGGAAGTCCTATGCTACTTGGAAGACTGAGTTTATTGCACTGAAGGAAAGACAACCAGAAACATAGTCTGGGCAATTAAGTAGCCTAGGCCATTATAGACTTAATTCTTTTGTTTCAGTAACTCTAGTTGTAAGGATCTCTATAGCTAGAGTTATATTGATGGTATTGGAGTCATATCAGTTTAAAACATGTGTTCTACCAGGAAAAGCAATTAAAAGGTGTTTAACTTCAAACACATAACACTTTCATTGTAGTCAGCGGAATTACTGAATGCTTATTGTCAAGCACATGTTCAAGTTCCATGTTGGGTCAGAGTTTTCTCATTGCTTTACAGTGGATGACACAGACCAGCCTTTTTAAAAAAACTTCAACAAAACCCAACTGCATGGTTAAGCTAACAAAAAATGAGGGTTTCAGATGCCAGTGACATGGCTTTTCTGTTTTAACAAACAGAATACCATGGGATTTTCAGTGCTTGCAATGAATCCCTTAGCAACTTAGTAAAATACAACTAGACTATAACAGTTCTTAACTTGACAGTTTACCCAGAAGACAGGAAACAAAGCTTTGTAATTGATTATAAGGAAAGGAGGACATATACATATTCAGTTTTTCAGATTAGCCTTAGTGATGTAGCCTGCTCAATTTACAAAGAAAATGGTGATAGACAAATAAAAGCATAGAATAATAGAATTATAGAATCATTTAGGTTGGAAAAGACCATTAAGAACATCAAGTCCAATCATAAACCTAACACTGCTAAACCATGTTCCTAAGCACCACAGCCCCAAGTCTTTTAAATACCTCGAGGGATGGTGACTCAACTACTTCCCTGGGCAGCCATGACTGTTTTAACCTGTTCAAAACATTAAATGGAAAGAAGACTTTCTAAACAGAGACCTCTAAAATTGAGGAAAGATCCTCAATTTTAAGTAAAAGTCAGGGGGTGGGGGCAATTTGTAGAGAAACACTGGAAAAACAGCTTTCTCTGCAACACCAGTCCTAAAGAGCTCTAATGAGCCCAGGAAGCTAAAGCAACGGTTCTGAATCACCATTACTTTGAATCTAACAACCTCAGCACAGTAAAGAAAAGTCTTCTCCAAAAGTAAAGCTATGAGTCTTCCATGGCAACACACTGTACAGCAAGAGTTCAGCATTCCCTTGGTCTACCTGTCACATGTTTAGCTTTGTGTGATGGCCAGCAGGTATCTGATAGCAATGATGATTATCAAGTCACAATTTTATTACGCGTAGCATCAGAATCTGAAATACTTATTGTAAAGGCTTTCTGTACAGACAACCTTAAGATAGAAATGGCACAGAAGCAGTATGAAAAACATTCCTTGTGAAACAAAAGAATAATATCCTTATCTACTGTTTCAGAAATCTTCCCTGATGTTTAATGTGCCTATCATATGAATGTCCATACAGTTATTTCCTGTTCCACAGTAGCTGATGAGTAGAGAAGCTACCTGACAGCAACAATTCCTCTCGGCAGGAGATAAAGGAAGGAGGAAAGATTTCAGAAAGGGCTTACACTGTCTATGCAGGGATTTCCTACCTGCTGGCAAGAAGCAAAACAGAGAGAACTAATAGATGGCACCAGAGGAGCAACAAGTGAGGATAAATCTACTGGTTTTGTGAGCGTATGGACTCTTTTGCCATTCCACTGGAAGCAGAAAATAGTATTTAACACAGGCTGCTACTGCTGCTTCATAAATCCAATTCACACAGTTAAAATATCTATTATGGTGTGTATGGTAGAAACATCAAACCACTTTGGAAGTGATCCACTTAGCTTTAAATAAGGTGGTCTATTCCAACAGTCTCTGAAGCTGAATAATTTTTAAGAATTTCTTTGAAGAGGGGGGCCTGATGACACAGGTGTAGGTCTGAGGATGGGAAGAATAAAGACTGTTATAAAGAAGCTAGGGAACCAAGAAAATGACTGCTGAAATCGCCAGATTCCTAAACTCCCAAATGAAAATGGGGGTTGCCATTAACAGCACAAGCTGAACTGTACCCAGAGGTGGATCTATGTCCAATATGTGAGTGGTAGCAAGTAATGAAACATCTTAACAGATAAATAACAATGAGTAATTGCTAGATTGTGCTGTGACATATAGAAATCAAGTTTAAGACTAAGAGGAGATGCAGTAAAACAGTACAGATCTGCTGACTGTATGTTAGCATATTCAGCTACAGAGGGGCAGTGGAAAGAAAGTGAATAATAAAAGAACTTTTACCAAATGATTGGTGATCAAGCCTGGCTGCTTTCCAACTGTTTTGTGATAGCACAAATTTAATTGTACTTCTTTTTAACAGTAGTACCATTTCTGAATCTGATAGTACTTTAAGTGGTGGGTTAGACCCTAATGACCACATGCATATCCAAGGCTCAAGAATCATTTCTCCCTCACTTTCTTCTTTCAGAAGGTGTAGGAATCATTATTTTCATATTGCCATTGCCAAATACTCTCCTGGGTTCTGAAGGGAAATACTTAATTTCTAAGAAAGAACATTTTCACCAAATAACTTCACAATGAACCAAGCTGTATTTCTCATGGAAGTCACCAGATAGGAGTAGGCCAGCCATTTAGAGTTTGTATGCAAATAATTTTAGAAAAATGTTAAAAGTAATCTCTAGCAAAAGACAAAGGAAACTAAAGAACTGGAGAGCTATGATTACTTCTCCTGTTTTACAAGCTATATTTGCTGTTATTTTCATTGCTTCTCTGCCTTCCTTTCAGACCCCTTTGTCTTCCACTTGTTATATTTAGCTGTTTAGGAATAGGTCTAGTAGCAGTCAAGAGCCAGCAGAGAAACTTCTATTCCACCTGCACTCAGGCTGGCCAAGTTGAAGCCAGCTCTTGTGCAGAAGCTGTGCAGCTACTTTAATGACTGAATCTGTGCTAACATACTGTGACCGTGACACACACCCTCTCAGCAAGCCAACTGAGCTACCCACCTTCCAAACCAGGCTGGGCATGCCCATCCAACACTGGGCTAGCAGCAGTTAAAATCTCCTCTCATACGTGGCCGTGGGCTGCTCCTCTACCTTTCTTCTTGGGCTGTGGGTTCAGGTCAGCCATTTCTCTGCCATGTGTGTGTGTCTAATCATGGGCAGCTCTCAGCTCCTCTCGTTACTTCCATGTCCAGACTGGCCAAACTTCCCTCATCAGCCCAAGTCTGTGTCTAAAAGTGAGTGGAGACCAGCTGTGGCTTGTCCTCACTGGTATACACTCTGATACTGAGAGGGCAAGGGTTGCTGTGCACCTCTAATACAGCTCACAAGGCCTCTCATGAGAGGGGTTTCAGTACCCAGAGCCAGACCTCCATACAGCTTGCCGGGACAGTTAATACTTCAGAAAGCATCCCACAGATAAGCAATGGAGCATGCTCGCCAGCTGATATTGGTCTGGCCTTCCATCACCCTCAGGAGCTTGGATGCTGCCATCCATTTCAGATCTGCTGTCTACACACTTCCCCAAAAGTCAGAGGCCTTTTAAAGCAATAAGCATATCACACCATTTTTTTCATTTCAAATGTAGCCAGAAGACACAGTGGTGTTCAGCTTTTAGATAGTAACTTTATTACCTACACCTCCTCGGCTTATAGTTCCCCTTTGAGTTCTGTAGTCCCTCCTTCCTAAGTTATCTGTCTGCTTAAAGAGCTTTGCTTTGGGTAGCCCTTTTGGTTTGGTGCTCCTGCTTTCTAATGAAAGCAATTAGTATGGTTTTAAGCCATAGACAGGCTTTCCGCTTTAACTTGATGCCTATATAAGGGGGACAACTCTGTATTTAGAAAGCCTATTGGATCTATATTATGTTATTTCATCCACAGACAAAATGTCTTAAAAAGAGAGAGAATAGGAGCAAAGTAAAAGGAAGAGTTTGCATAATACTTTTCATCTCCTTACCTGGTTTCAGTACTATTTCAGGATGAAATTAATTCAACATGTCCAGAGGAACATTTGATCACATGACCCCTATGGAAAAATTGCCTGACCTCATGCAAAGACCATTTATCTTCTAATCATCTGCCTCCTTGCCTCTAGCCCCTAGTATTTCAAAATTTCTCTTGTGCTCGGAAGGATGCCCACACCAATCAAGATGATTGGCCGCAGACCGTATTTCCTTGGGGAAGGAATTAGATCACACTCTCTTGCCATAGACATCCAGTTGCTACCTCTGCTGACCTCAGCTATTGTCATGATCTGTCTAATAATATCAAAGCAATTTTTATGTGAGAAATCTTTGCAGTTAGACAGAGATTAAACATACCCTTAGCAATGTCTCCAAATTAAATTTTCAGATCATAACTCTTTAGCTCTAGGCCATTCCTTAGTAAACATACAAGGCCAAATTAAATTTCTGAATGCACCGTTCACTTCAGTATCATAAATATTAATTCTTTTATTCCTAATGCCAATTCTAAAAAGCCACAGCTAAAAGTATGCTTCAGCACTATGCATCAGCATGCTACTTCATCAATTATCTATAACAGAAAACACTGTTTAAGCCATATCAGAATGGCTCCACAAGTTTAACAAGGGGAAAATGCAACAGAAATGGGTGCACTGAAGCACCGAGTAAATCATCAGTTGTACAAGAAGCCCCCTTTATAACACAAAAGAATGAGGTGCACATCAAGTAAATGTTTATTTCTGAAGTGAAACAATATTGAGAAACCATGTTTAGAGAGACCACACGGCAAACAACAAGCAGTTCTGTTATGAAAGCACATGCTCATAGTAGCCTGTAGTGATGATAAACTGATGACAAAAATCTAGCCAGAAAAAAACACTCTATAAGAAAAACAAACCATGATGTAAGGAAGATTGAAACAGGGAGCACAACACAGTAGAAATAGTTCAATGACAAAAAAAGACTGGGGGAAAGAACCGCAAATATCAAATGAAAACTGGATGTCACATCTGTGAAATTTTTATTCTCTTATGAAAGAAAAAAGGGAACTAAAATGAAACATATGATTTCCTGGCTTCAGTATAGGAGTGTAACAATGCATATGAGTCTTGGGAGAAGGAACACAAATTGCAGGGCAGAAAAACCTGGGCTAACACAAAAAGTTAATCCCTATGACTGGAATGAAAACCCCAGTTGCAGCAACTGTGTAACAATTTCTTCTAATACGGATTTGTATTGGTCTAAAAACGTGATTTCTTCTTGTCTCCTTTACCAAGCCGCCCCTCCTCCCTCTCCAGCCTCCCACCAAATAAACTTGAAACGAAAGGAAACACGGTAAAGGTAGAGAGAGTTAGAATGACTTAACTGTAATGTTTCCCAACAGACACCTGAATGGAACCTCCTGTCACCTTTCATTCATAGTGCGGGGGCATTGCTACTGAAATCAAAAGGACCAATGGATAATTTCCAGTATCTTCTTTTCCTACTCAAACAAAGCTTTTAATAAACATTAATAGTCATTTCAATTTGCCTACTTATGCAGCAAGAACTGTTAAATTTGTTTCTGAGGTGTCCCAGATGTCACACAAACTTCTGGGTTTCCCTTTTGGGTTACATTGGTATCACTATAATCTGGGAAAAGTAAGTCGATAGCTTGTAGCTGTACCATAGCCTGTGGTTTAGCCCTCATCTGCTATCCATAAACTGTCTTTCAAGGAAAAATAAAAAAAAAAAAGACAAAATAAAAGAGCAGCTTTTGGGCTGGTATTTCCCTTCTGTTTGGAATTTTAAGCAGGTTCCCTGCTCCACTGTAGAAAGTGACAGACTACCTGTGTGACAAGGTCAGAGGGGGACAGGCTTAGTCCCAGTGACAACACTGCTCTCCGTGAATGTGGTAGGCACAGTGTGCTTCTCACAAATTGAGAGCAGCTGTCAGATGACAAATCAGCCTGAGTTTGTTGTTCTGTCTCTACAGTCTTCCTCTACATGTAAGAGTTCCAGTTATACTAACATTTACTTCTAAAGATAGAAATATTGAGTTTACAACTTTTGAGAACTAGTGCTTCACTGGTGCCACTCAGGCAGCATTGACTGTGGACTAGAATATGCAGGTTGTTTTTGGCAGGTGTGTTAGACATGGTTTCCTACAAAACATACAATACTGGAGGTAATGAGAGTGCGCTTTTGTGAATTTCAATACACACTCCCCTGCAAAATGCTTACAGGCATGCCCACTAATTCATGATTACACTTCTCTATGCCAAGTACGCAAGGTCTAACAACATTAAATTCAATATGTAAAATTACAGAGAATTGAGCACAGTAACAAAAGACAAGTACAGAGATTTTTTTTTTCAGTTGGCACAAAAAAACCTATGCCTACTTTGCTCTAAGGAACCAATTTTTTCTTTAACATCAGCATGTGTTCTTCTACTTTATTTAGTTGTATTTTTGGCATATGTAATGAGCCTTAAGAGTTTTCTTGGTAGTGCTTTTGTCTGAGAGCTTATATATCTTTATTTCTTCACTTAGCCTTTTCGAACAGACCATTTAAAATATATTTTTTTCTGTAATATGTTCGTACTCTTAAACAAAATTTAGCATTCAGAGCTCCACATCAACAGATTATCATGTTTAGGATATGTTGACTCAGACCAGCAGGGCTAATTATCCTAATTTCTGCAAGATCTCACCTTCAGCTGTTGCTCTGCCAGTCTCATTCTAGATATTATCCAAAGCAAAACAGCTCCCCATCTGACTGATGTGTACAAAAACTGACTGCAGACAGAGGGAAAGTAGGGAAAACAGTCATAATAAATATATTTAGCACTATTCTAAGTTTCAGTAAAAGATTCTGTGACAAACTATTTGTATCTGTATATAACTGCTTCAATAATAAGACTTTCTTCCTTTTCCATTTTGCATCTTTCTCCAGACAATGTCAGAATTGCAAATTTGTAAAATACAAAGAGTTAAACTTTCTTAAACTTTCTTATTGTTTGCCATTTGGAATTCAATTCCAGTTCAATACATAGGATGGTACTGGCATGTCACGCTGCAGAGTCATTAATTGCATTTGCACTGTAGTATCTTGTAGTTGGGATGCTAGTCTCCTCACAGAATGGGCATGTGCAACTCCTGTTAATGTTAATGATGTTAATTTACACATAGGAAGTTCAGCCTCTCTAAGAAGAGAATATGCCACCCTTAGGTTTCCTTCTACTTTCCTCTGTCATCACAATTTCATATTAGGCACTTTCTAAATGCACAGTTACAAACCAATCCAAAAAGAACAACTTATTTTTCCTTCTTTGAACTACTGCAATTACAGGATGTTAAACAATAACACAAAGCAATTAGTTTTTTAGGAGGGGAAAAAGAAAGCATTTTCTGTCCAGCAGTACAGCACTCCACAGGACCCAATGTTATTTCCCACTGATCTCTCATTACTTGTGATTAGGGCCCTCACACTGAACAGCCCCAGCAAGCCAACCTTGCTTGTAATAATAGTAATTAATCAACATTTAGCGCTTATACAGCACTTCTCACCCATACATCTAAAATTGTTATAAAAAAGATGCAGGAGCAAGCTTGTACAGTGGGGCTAACATCAAGGTTAGGTGAAAATCAAGTTCACTGACTGCTTACCTTTGGGCAGCTGTATGTCTCTCATTATGTCTATACCACTAAATAAAAGAGGGACAAGCACTGATCAGTGGTACTAAAGCCAAGTGGCAAGTGGTGCTAAACCTAATGTGGATGCTGCTTTAGCGCTTGCCACCCCTCGAAGAGATTTATCTTTAAAGGATCCCATTTGAGAGGTTCAAAACAGAGCCAGGGATTGAACTAATAATGAAATTTTGTGGCTAATCACAGCAGCCAGTGCGGTAACACATCCCCTGGACCTCTTCATTAGCCATATTGATGTATACTTCTCTTCTGATATCTTTCACTTGATGTAGCTGTCCCTACTGATAATTTCTATCCTCCTAACAACATTAGGCTATCCATATTGTAATGATAAAAGAAAAGTTTTTCTCACTTCTTAAATTTCTTCTTAATCTCTGGGATTCCTTCATAATATTATTCCCTGGAGCCATGTCAGTCATTTTTGTCTGAAAAAAACTCATCTCTACTCCTAGGTGGAAGAAAGCAACCAAATCATGAAAAAGCCTGGTCAAAAATTTCCCAAGGAAAAAAAAATCAAAATAATCCAGACTGCTAAATAACATTCAGCATCTTAATGAAGTCTCATTCTGCACTGTAACAAAATGCAGAGAGTTCTGAGGTGCTCATACTAAATCGTGGGATAAGAAGTTATGGTAAATTTATTATGTCAATTTTTTAGAAAAAACATTGTTGAGTTTCAGGATCTCCTTCCAAATATTTCATGAGCAACATATGAGATACAATTAGATGAATATATTGCTCATTATGATTTGCTTGACTGTCTTAGTAAAGCAATTAACTCCATCTTTAAACTCAATAACAACAAAGAAATGATTTACTGACTTTGTTTTCTGTTATACCAGGTTATATACAATGTTTCTTTCTGCTTCCTAGAAAATGGTAACACTCCAGTTTTTTATATTAAACTTCTTTTTTCTTGCTGAGTTCACAGAAGAAAGGAAACTATCAATAATCATTTATTCTGTTCTGATAAATGTAAATGATATTCTGGTGCCTTTTAGCTTAGTTTTCATAGCAAGAAGTCTTTCTTAGTGAGACTTGTAAGTTTGGCGGATACATTCATGAAGCAAAACCAAAGGAAACTCCAAGAGACCATTATAATCATTGATTGTGGCCACTGTGAAACAGGTTAAATCTTCACACACAGCAACAAAAGTAGTGGTATCACAATTTGTCTTTGTAAACACTGCAGGACATTAGATTAAATCTACTGATAAAACACTTCAAAGGCATTTCAGAAGCCACAGCTGACAGTTCCCTTTCATAACAGGACAGATGCTGAAGCCTGGCTCAGCCAGTCTTTATTTGGGATATAAGATAGGGAAACATAAATCAAGCTATTTTCACCATTTTCCTGGAGCCAGATGGATACCACTTTTCCCTCTCGGTTACTCAGGGTGTGATCTAATGGGAGACCGGGCTGACAAGTAGTTGAATGTGTTCCAGAAATTTACCAAGCCTGATACTTCTACACTGCATAGTGTGGTGGCAAGAGGTCTTTAAAACTGATTTGAACTTACTCAGTACCTTTACCACCCCACCTTCCTTTCAATGGAGAGTAGTGTAGAGGTAATCAATAAGAAAAAAGAGGAAAAAATAATTAACACGTTGGCTTTATGCTAGTTTATGTCCAGAGAGTGGTGAAGACTTGCTTTCTTAGAACAACCTAGAAAATGCCAAGACACAAAAGTCAAAACGTTTCCCTGCTCTGCCACTGACTCCTCCGAAGAAGCACGGACACCAGCACTGCATGGTGGTTCCCTGCAGTGGCTGGAGTGCAATCATGGAAAAATGCAGCTCATGTACAAGGTAGGGTAACTCAGGGTTTGATTTCTGTGTTCGCCGTCTTGAGGTTTTGTAGAAGATTTTTTTGTTCTTTTCTTAAGAGAAAAATAAGTCACCATTTGTAACTGCAAGTCCATTTTGACACCTCTGCATATGCTTACAGTTTCAGATGTTGTGTATGGGAGATAGTCATTGACAGGTACAGTAGTGCCAGCTTTGTGGACTGAAGAAAGAGCTTCATAATCCACAAAGAGATACCACTATTTAATATTCTGCTCCAATGCTTAGACTGTTGTTAGCTACAGGGAGTCGCTATTAACCGTTTTCATACGTGGAAGAAAGTGCTTTAGATTACAAAGATTTTCAGCATTGCTACAGTTGGTACAAAATAATTGTAGAGTTTCTTTATTTCCCCATTTCTTTAATAGAAAGGAAAGAAAAAAGGATATTTACGAAAATGCATGATCCTGCTGAGCTGTTCCTGAGGGTAATGGGAGGAAGAGGGCAAAGTTTAGTGGTTATCGGCATGGGTTGCTGTTCCTAAGTAGATAAAGGAAAGAGAAAAGTTGTTCCACAATTTCCAAAATACTTTGCATAAAGATGAGTACTTCTTTAGTTACAGAAAATACGCAATATGTAAACTTTTGAAGATTTGTCCATTACTAAACCCGCTCAAATTTAAACTCCTTACTCCTAAGAATGAAATCTTTTCTGTAACTTTACATTCAGCTTTTTAATGCTTCACTGCATAGTCCAGTTAGTCTATTTGTTCTGTTGACACTCTGGCTATTAAACACAGCTTGCTTTTTTTTTTTTTTTTAATGCAGATGAGGGCCTTTAAAATGTATGTAAGTGCTCTGAGTTTGAAGGTGGTCTCAGACTGGAAAAGTTTTTTGTTGGTTTTGGGTTTGGTTTTTTTTGTATCCCTTCATTTTCTAGCATAGTAGCACTCATTTTGATTTTTCTGACTGATCCAATTGGCCTAGGCACACTTATCTGCTTTCTGTAGAATTATCTAGTGAAACAAACAGCTGCATTTTAGGGATCAATAAAACAGAAAACACAAAATTCAGGGCAGGCAAAATAATTAAATGTTCAGATTTCATGAGTCTGCAAAACAATGTGAGAAATGTTTTTTGAGGCCTTCGGGATTTCAATTATAATTAGATGGTTTGTGTTTCAGCTGAACCTTGAGAGCAAATTAAACTTTGTTCTTTTTTATTTTATACTAAATATTTCATATCTTGGTCAAAAAGTTCTTCTTGGCATTTGATAATTTGATAACACCTGCTTTGGTGGAACAGTGTCAATACACTTCTTGAAACTGTGCACACATTTGTAACAAAGAGTACAATTATTATGGATTTTTTAAATCAGGATGAAATAAAGATAAAAATCTTCTTTCAGTTGTCAGTCAAATACATATCAAGAAATAATTCATCCATGTGATAGAAACTGATATACCTCAAACTAAAGCAAAGGAGTTTATACCAGTTCAGGATTTAGGGTCCATGATATAAGAGTGTATTCTATCAAATATTTTCAAAACATGAGAAGAAATGTGCTCAAGCAACTGGCTCTTCAAATAATTCTTCAGGTTTATTTAAAACAAAAACTTCTTTAATTCTTACTTGTCTCTATTACCTATCAATATCTCTATTACCTATGTGAATCTGAGAAAGATCAACCTGTCAAACCATTACAGTATGTTAATTAAAGGGATGCCTTATTGAGCCATGGCCCTGGGCTTGTTTCACAAGCAAAAGCATATTCAAAACCTCTAACTAAAGACAAAATGTGATAGAACTGTCAGAGAGAGATGTGTCAACTCTTCTTTTATTTCAGTCTTTTACTGCATTTTTTAATTGATTTAGTCTTCAGGTCTAACCATCCTTTGTTACTTGCTTTTTCAGAGAGAAAGCTTTACAGGACACAGTGCATTTCTTTTTAATGCTGGTATTCCATTTCCACAACCCGAAGGTGGCATTCCCAAAATCCTCCAGTTCATTGGACATCAATTTTCTCATTGAAAACCCTGATCTGAAAGCTTGCTATAACACAAGCAAGACTTTAAATAATCCTAAAATATATCCCATGAAGATTCTTCTTAATAAATATAGCTGATGTGCATGACCACATCATGAGACGTAAAAGCAACGATTGTTATTTCTGTAAAGTATATTAGAGATGTGTATTAGAAAACAAATAGGGAAAACAATTGAGCAAGATTGCTACAAATAAATGTGGCATCTGGGATCTCTGCATTTAGAGTCAGGCTAGGTTTCCTACTTAACTGTGTCTGTGAGACCAGACACTCTGAAGGGAGTTGCCAACTTTGTGGATAAGAAGCATGAATAACCTGCCTCTGAGGACATCCAATTTGTGCCTTCTACACAGCTCATGTAGTCAAAGCAAATAGGTTCTAAATGAAGGTAAAAAAAGAATAAGAGGAAGTAGCAAGGGCAAATGCCTTGGAACTTTGCAAAACCAGTCAGAATTGTTCATTTTTTTGTATTGAGATGAAGTTCTGATTCTTCCAAAGGCAGCTTAGTCCTGACTACATCTATATGGCTCTAAAAGCTTTGCATAGAATCATAGAATCATAGCATGGTTTGGGTTGAAAGGGATCTTTAAAGGTCATCTAGTCCAACCCCCCTGCAGTGAGCAGGGACATCTTCAACTAGATCAGGTTGCTCAGAGCCCCATCCAACCTGACCTTGAATGTTTCCAGGGATAGGGTATCTACAGCCTCTCTGGACAACCCATTCCAGTGTTTCACCATCCTCATCATAAAAAATTTCTTCCTTATATCTAGTCTGAATCTACCCTCTTTCAGTTTAAAACCATTACCCCTTGTCCTGTCACAACAGGCCCTATTAAAAATTCTGTCCCCATCTTTTTTTATAAGCCCCCTTTAAGTATTGAAAGGCCACCATAAGGTCTCCCTGGAGCCTTCTCTCCTCCAGGCTAAACAACTCCAACTCTCTCAGCCTTTCCTCATAGGAGATGCGTTCCAGCCTTCTCATCATTTTTGTGGCCTCCTCTGGACATGCTTCAACAGGTCCATGTTTTTCTTTTACTGGGTACTCCAGAGCTGGATGCAGTACTCCAGGTGGGGACTCACCAGAGCAGGGCAGAGGGGCAGAATCACCTCCCTCAACCTGCTGGCCACCCTTCTTTTGATGCAACCCAGGATATGGTTGGCTTTGCGGGCTGCAGGTGTACATTGCTGGGTCATGTCCAGGCAATAGGACCATCCCTCACCAAACATGTTGTAAGCTGCTTGACTGCGAGCTCCAGAATTTGGACCAGACTGCTGTTAGAAGTGTTGACAACACGGTGATGCCACTGCTATTGCCATTGAACTGAGAGGTGACAATGGCTGCCCTTACCAGTTCCCATAGTGGAGAGGAGATCTTGCAATGTTGGGATCAGTTCCTGTTACTAGGACCAGGCAGTAGTGAATGATCAGCTAGGGATAGTGAACTTTATAAACTGGAGGGAAGTGTTAAGAACTCTTCCTAAAGAGCTGGCCTTTGACAATAAGGATCAGCATGCCAGTTTCCAGTACCCTTTACCAGAGGAGGAGGCATTGTTTGTGCTGCTCTGCAGTGGAGTTTTATCATCCCCAGATCTCACCAGGCAACCAGTATGAGCTAGGTAAGTCCAGAAAGAGCCTGACTGTAGTAGAGAACCCTTTGATCAACAATGTACAGCAGGACCTCCCCTACTGCATAGGGACAGTTGCTGGCATTCTCATCCCATGGTGTGTCTCCTATCTGCACACCAGTGGCAAATGCTACCATTCTGCAGGCCTGCAAGCCCTATGCGGCCACTGGGTAGGATTCATAGACATAATTATCAATGACACTAGCTGCACTGGGGTCTTCTTCAACTCCACTCTCTGCCATTAAAGTCATTCTGGGACCATTTTTCTGACTGTGGTCCTCAGCACAAGAGGGATCTGAATGGCACATACCCCTCACTACCTCCTGCCTTGAGTCACCTGCCCATAGGCTAAAACCACACTGCTGTTCATTGTTGTGGCCCCTAAGACTCATTCTGGCAGTGAGTTAGCCTCAATGCTGCCACCCCACACTATTTACTTCCTAGTCCAGGGTCCCCGAGCCAGCCTGCTGTACCTACAGCGAGCCTGTTCACCCATTAATTAGCAGAAATTAGGAAAAAGGACTAGTAGGAGGTTAGATATCATAAAGACCTGCAAACTGCCATTCAATCCCTATTACTTCAGCCCCCATTTTTATTATAGAAATGTATTTTTTAAGTAACAGCAACATATAGCCTGTGATGTCAATGCATCTCCATGAAAAAGCTTATCTTGTTTAGCTGCAATCCTAACTTTAGTGTAAGTGTCACAGGGTCAGGGAAGTTAGCTCTAGCCCAGCTACTTTGGGCCTTGGGTCAGTTTGTCAAGCACCCAAGGGGATGATTTGCTGGTGGGACTCTGACTACTAGGATCTGGGTGCAAGAGCACCAGAAATAGAATGGGGCTGAGAAACCCAATGTAGCTGCTGGTCCCCCTACTGGTCCTGGAACAGCGTTTTTGCCTGTCCCTGAAATCTGCAGCCTCTCTTCTTGCTAGCAGTTCAAGGCCTCCACAGATTCCATGTATATCCTGATGACCCGCAGTATTGTGTCCAACATCTTCTGTTTGTCTGGCCCTGAATAGTGTAAGAAGAAAAGAAAATGTGAAGCCATCACTAATCAGATGTTCCCTTGGCTTGTTCTTTTTCCCCTGACTGCTTACATCCAACTACTAGCTGGATGAGGCAAAAGTACCCAGACCAGAGCTGACTTTTAGGGAAAAGGTCAAATACAACATAATTCAATAAATGAACCAGATGATATGTAGTCATTAGGGACAAAAGCTTACACAAAAGATCACAGAACTACTCACTCCTACTTGAGGTATTCCATGGTAGCTTTTTAAATTGTGACAAATATGGAATAAGCCCACTGAGTCCTAGAGGGAACTGTAAATTGATGGGGAAGGAAAATCTGGAATATGTGTTGATATATAGGTCATCGTGCTTACTGGAGAATAGTAAGGAGAACAAAAAGGAGAAAAAATTCTGTAGATGGTTTTCTGGCAGTTTGGGAACCAACAAGGATGGATGTAAAGGAAAGAAAGTTCTTTGTCATGAGATGATGTAAATTTGAGACATTCCTAATAGAGATAAAAAATGACTGAGGTTTGAGCAGTTATTCATTCTTATGAGCTACTTAATCTCTTTTTTTAACATCCTTGTTTGTTTTATATCTTGTTGAAGTCTCATTTCCTCTTTTGTATGCAACAGTAGTCTACTGTATACAAATGAAACAGGAAATTACAAAAGGAGAATTAATATCCATACTCAGATTCTATTAGTTCTACTCCCACTGTTTCTGTAACATTAAGATTGGCAAAGAATTAGAGAGGATTAATGATTCTTGCAGCTGCATCCCATTCAGTAAGGAACTGCTAAATATGCAATACTGCAATATTACATTATTTCTTTCTTACAATACTCCTTTAATCTTTTCCATGTTTTCCTTCTTTCTTACCAATGGTGTTCAAATTAGATGTATGAATCAATTGGTGAGGCAAGTCAGTCTGGTAGCAGATATTGTTCTCCTCTCTACTGCAAATACTGTAAAACTGCTTGTGGGGTAAGACTTAGTTTCATATGACTGTCATTAGGTGGTGGGATAGTAATCTGTTGGATTTCAGACTGGGCAGGGTGGCTTTTTGGCTTTTTCAGTGGGAATCATTAAGCAAAATCCCTTAACAATTTCTATTTTCTGAGAAAGTTAAAAGCATGTTTCCATTTTAGGAAACTTCCAGCCTCACTTGTATATCTTGGGCTAAAAAGAAAATTACCTGAAGTTTGGAATTTGTCATGCTTAGTCCTTACAGTGGATCATAGCTAATATCCACAAATAAGCTTTGATTCTGAGTTGCTCAGTAGTTCAGTGCTGAGGAATTAAGCAGCTGCCTTAAAGAACCTGATTTGAAATCCCCACACGTCTTTGCTGAGCATATGAAGGACACTTAAATATGCTCAGCAATCACTGTAGGTTTTTTACAGACTAAAAGAAGCATGATGGGAGAATTTAAAATTTCAAAAAGTGGTATGGTGATTGAAAAATACGCTCAGAAATTATTTTCAATGTTTTATACAAACTTAATGGACGGTCTTCCTGCTCTTCCTTCTTAGATTAAGGACAGCATGCTCAGTAAATAATGTCAATCAAGAGGGAACATAGAATTCTAATAGGCATGTAAGATTTCTGATTATTTTGATATGATTTTAAAAGCTATATGTTTCTGGTGACCTTATACATAAGGAATCGAACTCCTCAGTGTTCTGCACCGGTGTAGGTAGGAAAGTATATACAGAGAATTTGAATTTTTCAACTGAAACACATTCAAGATAAACTGCATGGACAGTATATGTCTACAGGTCTTGCAATGTTGCCAGACATAAACTCAGACCCTTCGACATAAAATACCTGCACTGTACTAGAAGAATAATATTTAGTGATTACATCTCTATCTGTCTCATTCACAGTAATGTGAATCTGGAAATGACTACACTGTGCTAAATCAAAAAACTATGTAGCTGTGTCTCCTGTGTCCATCAGTGGCCATAGGCAATTGAAACAAATAGAAAAGACTGAAGTTTGATATTTTGTTACAAATTTTTGCATTTAAAATTCATTGCAGGCAAACACTTAGAGGTATAGTTTTGCAATATCGTTAATCTATTCCCATTGGAATGCTTGATTCAGAAAATAATATGTCAGACTGCCTTTTATGAGAAAGTAAGTCTTACCATTCTTACATCTGAGAGTCTAAGTTTTTAAAAGCATTGAAAACATTATCTGCCATTTTGTAAATTGTTTGCAGTATCCTAGTGTACACAACAGGTAGGGAATATAAAAAACTTTTATCAGTCAGATTTCTTGGAGCAACCTATGCTGAGCATCCAAAACCTCCAATATGCAAAATTTCCCTAATATTTTCACAAAACTTCATTCATGAAGATTTAGTTAAAACAGTGTTTCAAAAACAATTTTAAAGTTAATTCCCTTCAGCAGAGCTTAAAACAGCTTATTTCCAGTGTTGGGTGTTTTATAATATGTATTTAAAGAAGTATTGGAAATGTAAATTTTAAATTTGCTTTAGCTAAAATTACTTTTTAATATCTTAAAATATGTAGTAACTTAGAGTAAAAAATCTTATGATAACTCAAATGGAAAACGTTTCAGTTGCTGATAATTTGCGTTGAAGAAAATCTTTTCACAGGAATATTTATCCCTTCTCCTTGTTATTTCAAAAAATAAAACAAAGACTAAAAAAGTAAATTGTCAGTGATGCAATACTTTGATGCATAACACATGAAACTGAGACCTAGAAGCCATAAGAGTTAGAGCTCATCAAACTCTAGTGCTCATTTTTTTGCTGAAGTGATACTGGGACTTCACAAGTAAATGCTGAAGGAATAGGCTTCGGGCTTGGTTTGGAATTTCATTATGGTTAGGGTCAAAAATTGGAAGAGAAAATGAGTTGCGGATATCTAAAAATGTTAAAGAAATCATCTAGATGAAACCATGGATAGATGTCAGAATTTATGCCCTTCTCTCTTTTTTATATTTAGGGATTATTGAACTAGACCTCAGAGTAGAACTGATTTTAGGATCTTGAGGATGTAAGGAAACTACAAGTTACAGCAAAAGAAGTGTTCATAGGTACCTGGTGGGCTGCAGAGTTCATTTTAAGTTTAGGCTTAATCTATTATTTAGGAAACTGAGTTAGTTTAATGCAATAGTGCAAATGAGTCAGAAAGCAGTTCCACAGTAATGGGGTCCATTAGCACATTTCATCCCCAGCACAACTGTAATCTCATGAAAAACTTTGGCTGTAGCTCTGTACCTCTGACACCCTCCTTTACCATGGTCTAGCAATATCTCTCAGCACAAGATGAAACCAAACCTGCAAACCTAAGCTTCATTAAAACCCTGTTCTAGCTATTTCTCAAATAATGAGTGTGCAATCATGTGTAATAATTGTTAAAATAATAATTGTGTGTAATGTGGTGTTATGAGTGCCCATCAACTTAGCTCCCTCTAAGACTTTGTTTAAACTTAGGTCATTGCTGCAGTCAGTGACGAACCAGAATTCTTGTCTTGCCCAGAAATACCAAAAACTACAAAATACCAAAAAGTATGTTAAAATCCCATACTGGCTTTTTCATGTCACCTGATCTAATTGGTAACCTTATGCAAGGTTATAAATTTAACTAATGTAACTTCAGAAGGGCTATGGCAGCACGTACAAAGTGTCTTAGCAAACTACTACTTTTGGACAGAGTAAGAGTGTTTGGCACACTTCTCAACAGAAATAAGGACTGGCATCAGTGTTTGGTTTCTAGCAAATAAAGGTGAGGGGAAGGTGTAGTGCCTAGCTTCAGAGTGTGATGCCAAGCTAAGTTTTGGGGTTCATATAAACAAAGACCACATGTTTACATTTAAACTGGTGGGGGCTAGAGTATATGAGTAAGAGGTTTGGATTTGTGTAAAAGTGAGGTTGATGCTCAGGATACAAAAAAAAAAAAAAAATACGAAAGATACAAAAACACCTTAAATAAAGGATTAAATATGCAGCAAGACACAGGAGTGGGCAAAGACCAACTTGGTGCCTAAGCACCATCTTGCGTGAGGCCAAGAGGGATCACAATGTGGGCATCAGAGTACAGACACGGCTGCAGATACGCAGACAACACAGAGTAACTACACAGAGTAACAAGCAGTTCACTGAAGGGCTGTCAGGAAAACGTAATGGCTTGTGCCATAAAAAATTTCTGACATCAGATGGAAAAAGAGAGAAGCTTTTAAAATGCTAAAGTTGTATTATTTTTCCTTGGTTTACTATCACAAAATGATATTAAGGCCTTATTTCTCAAGCTGCTGAGAAGGTTTGCTTATAATAATAATGAATTCTGTTGCTATTAGAAGTTTAACTTCTCCTTTCCCACTCATAGTACCTAAATTGACCTTCACAAAAATACACCAACACTGCACCTTGATAGCAGTTTCCATCCTGTCAGAACCCGTCATGTTTCCTATACAGGTTGTGTTTCTTGTACTCTTCATTAATTAGTCTTAAAGGAAAATAGCATGGAACTGAACAAGAACTGGGCATTCCAAATGGGAAAAGTAGCCAAGTAATCAATTTAACAGTATAAAACTGCTTTTAAAAACAAAATATGAATGATTATACAGAAGACAAAACAGGCTGACAGATGCACAACACTAACCTAATATTTTTATTATTTGGCAGCTCTGTTGAGTTCATTAACAGGCATTTTAATTTTATGAATGCAACTGGTACCAGAGAGATGGGCCTGTGATGGA
Source organism: Morus bassanus (assembly GCA_031468815.1). NCBI lineage: Eukaryota > Metazoa > Chordata > Aves > Suliformes > Sulidae > Morus > Morus bassanus. The sequence goes on along the minus strand of CM062600.1, from coordinate 23,535,970 downwards.
AACAATGAGTAATTTTCTCACAGGAATCAGGAGATTATATAGAGTCCAATTTAGTCACTAAATTTCTGAAATCTAAGCAAAACTAGGCAAAAGCTTGGCTTTATTAAAAGAGGCAGAATACAAAATAAATAACATACAAGAAAATAAAACTTCTCAAATGCAGTACTAATACTGTACACTATAATGCTAAATTTCATATGTCTACTAATAATATTTATTTGCAACAGAGATAATGATAAATAAGAAGAGCTTTTAACATGTTACATGTTATTAAGAAGCCACAGTAAGATAGGAGCATCATTGCTTGTAGCACTGCCCAAACTACGAGAAACACTTCCAGTCTCATACAGTTTATATTTCATAGTGTATTATAAACAAAGTTAAAGTAATTTGGTTTTTAGACAGTTTGAGTTACTCTAAATATTTTAATGTAATCAATACTCTTGACAGGCCCCACTTCACACAACTAAAAGTCTTCCAATCTACAGGACAACTGAACTGTTTTTTCCCTTGGAATGGGATTCACTCAAACGCAACCACATTGAGCAGAGGACAAAATGTGTATATAGTCAGGTACTAGGAAAGACCTTTTAAACAAACCAAAGAAAAGTGACTTCCTCTCTGGGACAGGTAAGCTAGTAAGCAAATCTGATTATTCGATTAATTTACTGTAAATGTTTAGGTATTTTGCAACATCCTAGTTTTCAAGCTAACTGGTAAGCATAGAAACAACTCTGAAGCCTTGCCATACAGCATTCTAATTAATTAAAAACTGCATTCAATTCACAACCAGAAATAAAGAAGATTATGTCAATAATTCTGTCTTGCCTTCATTCTGAAATGTTTAGTTAAAATGATTTGAAGAAAAAGGCTTACTAAAAAGTCATTGTATAGTGCTTTCTTGAGTAATAGTTACATAGGAATAGACTTCCTTCCTTTTCAGCTCTGTAGAAAAGTAATCTTCTGTGAATTCATCTTTACAAACAAGTTGCAACTGTATTCAAGTAATCGTTCAGAGATGGAAGCCCCAATCCAAAGCATGAGAGCCAAAGCATGGGGACTATAAACCTAAGTCCTATGTCAGTCTGTGAGGAATCTCATCAAAACCAGACATCTACACAAGAGCTTGTCAGTGATTAAGCCATCTGGGTGCTTCAATTTTATTGATCGAATCTAAAGGGATCCCAACCTACAAAGTATGCTGAACATCTGCCTTCTGGACACAGATCCTTTTGAAATGTCTTAAACTGGGTCCTTCTGCAACAGTTTTAAAAAATCTTGATTATAAAAGGTTTCAGTTGTGCTAGACCTAGCTATAACACATATTTTAATATTCCATATAATCATTAGTAGGGCAAGAAGTGCTTCTTCCTCTGTTTGTTGCTTCTGGCTCTCTCTCTGATGTGTAGTCTCCCTCTGTAAGCAACCACACGTATCCTGTATTCCCCAGCTAAACTTCATTTTTAGGACCATGTTCAGTGAATGGTTTAGAGAGTGGCCCGAATCAAAGCGCTGTTAGAAGCATCTCTGGGCTGTGTCAGTCTCATGTTTGTCTCTCAGCACAAATGTGTTCTGAGTTTGCTGTTTCCTTTCAGTATATTTTGTAATACTCCCATTGACTGGAAATTTCCTGCATTTCTTTTTATGCTGTTGGCAATTTTGGTTTGTTTCTTGCTGCAGCTCAGTCAGAATTTTCCTAGCTTTAGCAGGCTTGTTAAAATAATCACATTATATATATGCTATCTGTCACTTCATTTAACATGAACATTACTTGATGTACATTCGGGATATATAATGAGCAAGGAAAGAGTCTGCAGTGCACAAAACAAAAGGAAACACAATCACATTCCTGAAGTAGTTAGCACCATTACTTGAGAGCTGAAAACCAGAACCCAAGAAGAGCAGACAAAATTCAAGCCTGAAAATTTTTCCAAGTTACAACAATCAGTCTGAATCTACAGCACCTTTGAGTCAATAACTTTATTCCACAGTCTATTTCCTGATACTATGTGGCAGTGATTCAAACCAGTCCAGTGGTCTGTTTTTTGGAAATTAAAACTACCATATTTCCACTACATTGCAGAATATATCATTTCTCAGTGCCATTAAATCCAGTTAGTTCTACACACCATAACATAGGAAGAAATGGAGCATAATACAGTATGCCCCACATCAAAAATTTTGTGCACTTTCTTAACAGAATAGCAATTGACAACTATAGATCTGAGGAGTCATAAGTCGGTCATTGTGCACTCTGTGTAAGTATCATTTTGTGTGGATGAAATTGTCTCTGTGAGCCAGCACATGGCCTTATTTAATATGCATAATAAGTTCTTACACAATACATACACTGGTGCTTCCTTTCTGCTCAGAGGTGAATTTCATTTGCATAACTCTCCTGGAATACAAAAGCTTACTTTCTTGAGCTCATGTCCTAGCCACACAAACAAAAAGCATTTCAAACCATATGCATGTAATATAGAAGTCATAAAACTGTATATTTGTATTTGCTCAGTGCTTTGTATTGAAGTGTCACTCAAGTAATTGCATAAGTAAGGTAATAATATTACTGAAGTAATTATAAAAGTAATGTATAACTGTAAGTATATAACAATAGTATGAGTATTGTTAAGTCCCTTAATCACTGATATTTAGAAAATCAACTAGAATTTACTGCAAGACTGTGTCAATCTAAATGAAAACAAAACTGTGAAAAGAGCAAACTGGAAAAACCACTCAACAACTCAATATAAGCACTTCTTAAAAAAACTTTTGGTAGACATCTTCTCCAAGGTACCTACCTCCAATGCATTGAACACCTCATTTCACCAACTAGGAACTGCAGAGGTCAAAAGGAAACTACTGCTTCTGAACCCAAAGGAGGGCTGGAACCTAGAAGCTTGGCTTTTTATAACTATAATGTTTGATCTAAAACAAGATATTACCTCTTCCTGCAAACCATGACCCACCAGGAGACAAAATATTTCTGAAGTCGGAGAGTTTCATATGTTAACAGCCAACAATGGACGAGTCAGCAGAGAACTTTTTCCGGGCAGCAACCTAGATGAATTATATTATGTCAGATTAGGAGAATGTTAAATTTCAGTGAAAACCTAGATACACTTATGGTTTGGTTTAAGTTATATTTTCTTCCAAAATGCTTTTGTTAGGAGACACGTGTTGTTCCAAAGAGATTACTAGTTGGTGATCAAGTGACTTTATTAGACTGAAGTTACCAGGAATGTTTTTTTGGACCAGCATATTCTGAGGTAAGACAGAAATGACTGACCGCCCTGTACTGAGGGCTGTTGTATGTTGTAGGTCTCAGCACCTTCCTTTTTCCTCTGAACAGATGCAGTTATATAAGAAGTGGAAAATTATACAGGGCTTTTAAAAAAATTTGCAGGCATTTTTCATAATAACATGTTGTTTAAATAAGACCTGTTGCTACACCCTAACTACCTTATTGTTTGATCAACCAGCTAGGAGTTGCAAGAGTACAGACTGCTTTTCACATCCCAGTGTTAGCAACTGGGAAGAGGGGCTGTGCACTGCTGTGCAGGTGTTACACGCTAAATTTAACAGAGGCTACAAATCAGCTGCCAAAGGAAAAAATGCCAGCTCTTGATGGTCAAATGTAGACCTCCAAATGAAAAGCCAGACTGTGGTTTGTTCTGGCTCCATGCACAAGAAGCTGGGCAGGGTCTCTGTCTCAATGGGGTCACTTTGTCAGGCTAGCTACCACCTTGGGACCCTCCATCACCCACTTCTGCAGCCAGGAACAAAAGGAAGTAATAAATGTCTTACGTGGTGGCAGGAGACAGCACTTGTAAAGGTAGTGTAACTCCATCTGCATCCCATATAAACCACTGCTGGTAGGAAAACAAAGATCACTCTCCCAGTTTGGCTATATACTATCTGAAAACCTCTCAAGATGAAGTGTGATGTATTATTGCAAAACAATACCATGTTATGCTGGATGCAGATAAAGATAGCATCACTTAGTAGAATCCAAGGATGATATTGTGATTTGAATAAATGTTTCAAAAACCCTATGTAATTTCCCTAAAAATCTGCCTAGATTTTGCAGCAGGGAGGGTTGGTCTCAGTTAGCATATCTTCACTACCAACTTTCCATTTATACTGTGATGTGGCTGTATTGAAAGAGTGCCAGTGCTTATCTACCCTTTTGTGAGCTGTTTTTCCAGTTGCTTAAACAATTTCTTAAAAATGACTGGCAAATACTGTTTTTTTCAGCAGCTAACTTACCCAGTAAAGTGTTTTAGCCTTCTTCTCCTCTAACTGCATGAATTTGTCTCAGAGCCTCCTTTTTCTGAGACTAATGTTAGCTCTTGCTCTCTAACTCTTGCTCTCTTTTTTAATAATTAATTTCATTTGATATTTCAATACATCTTTTTGTCACTATTAACATCCTTTAACTAAGACATGCTCAACCTTCTTCAAAATGAGAGGTGAGGTCCCCTGCTACAGAATGGTGTGCACCATCAGGTAAACTGAGTGCAAGCAACTAAAACCTGTTTTAATACTATTAAATGTAAAGGCATATACTTAATAATAAAGCAAATAAGGCATACAATATAAAGGAAGTCTACGTTGGGAAGAATTGACTTAAAATCACACAGGGATTATCCTAGTCTAACATCACATTTGAAAAGGGTAATATCAAACAAGAGTTGTACTGTTACATGACCAGGACTAAGTCCTTGAGAAGGGTCTGAAAAACAAATAATAATAATGAGATGACATTTCCCTGGAAGATTCCAGCGTAGGGGGGGAAAAGGGAATAGGCTATGATGTAAAGTTTGATGGAAAACCAAGAGGCACTGCCAAATCTGTGTTTAATTGGAATAGTATCTGTGGATCAAAGAAAGATTCAGGCACTGACAGTGTCCTCAAGCTTTGATCCAGCACTGTAATAAATACCCATCAAGATACCTGCACTCCTTGCCAAATGAGTGCCAAAGAAGGAAAGTGAAGATGGCAAGCAGACACTTCAGGATTTCACTAGCTATATATTAGCCAGGTATCATAGTTAGATGAGGAAAGGAGGAAAGGCTAAGAGGGAGAAAGTAAAAATGAGACTACATGAGCAGCAGAATAATCTTTTGCACTGTGGCATGTAGAAAGTAGTTATATGACTCCATATGCATCGTCTGTCAGTGACTTAACATTGCCTTCGTGCAGTTCACAATTAGTTAGTGTCTCTCCACCTGTCTTGTAAATTCAAGCTCAACTGTAAAGGTCAAGTTGGGCTTTTTCCCTCTTACACATCATGACTTGCAAGAAAGGGTTCAGATTACTACCACACCCACATGGGTACCCATCACCTTCAAGTTATGCTCACATGTCTTTGCTCATATGTTGCTGACTGATTTTGTAAAGGACCAGTTCAGTCCATGACTAATAGAAAGGAACAGATTCCAGCTCACTCTCCCTTGTGCTTGACCTTCAAGAGCAGCATAAGTAAAATGAGAAAAAAGAAGAATGATGCTAGGCAGGACTCTGGGGGCACACACACATGCACATGCACATGCAAGTGCACAGGTACATTGACGTGTATATCACAGCAATTCATTTAAGATGTATTCACATAAGCATTCCTTAGTCCATACTTGCACAGCAGTAATCAATGTATTTTCAGTAGCTTTTTGCTATGCAGCATCACAGTATTTGTTAAATATTGTTTCACCATTACGTAGAGAACTAGTGCAGCTTCTCTCCTTTCCGAAACTGCTCTTCAAGTGCCTTGAGAAACAGAATCTTTTTGTAGCCTCTGTGTGTGTTTGTGTGTGTGTTTCTGTTTTATTTCCAATATTATGATTACTTTTTGTCTGGATTGTTGAATATACCTTACATCACCAGTATACAAAAGAGAACAGAGTAATTTAAAGGTATTTATCTATCTACTATAAGGAAATAAACATGTTTTCTGAATGAAGAAACAGATGGAAAATTAACCAAAATTCTTGACTCTTTTACAAATTATCTTTCAAAAAGCTACAAATCTCAGTTTCCTTGTCTATAAACTGCAAGCAGTCATCTTATTTCATATTGGTGGCATAGACCTAAATGATTCCTGTTTAGAAAGTACTTTGAGAGATTTTGTGGGAAAGTCATTTATATGAACCCAGCTTATTGATATTGTTTAACAATTAATATGACTTTTGTTGGCTTTTTTTAAAATTTCTTGATTGGGGGATATTTGTTGTGTTTTGCCTGGTTTTTTACCTATGTGGCTTCAATGGGAGTTGCTTATGAAAGCATTGATTACATAATGGATAAGGAAGCCAGAATTAGCAGCAGTGTTGGAATACTGTCATAAGAACAATATAAGGATCATTTTAATTACAACAACAAATCAAGGGCAGATATTGATTCTGTCATGAAGGGCTAACAACATTTCTTTGGCTCTGCACAATCTTTGAATCAGAAATGGAAATTTGGCCTGTTCTTCTGGTACAGCTCTGTGTTGGCCAGAGCTTTATGACAGTCCTGCCCGCACCTTTTTCTTAAAACATGCTCAACATAAGATCTTCCAAATTCTCTTGCTTGTTTCATTAGAACAGGGGAACTTTAATTAGATGGAGTCCTGGATCTGCCCAGTGGAACAAATTAATAAGGTAACTAAAAAAATCTCTACCCTGCCCACTCTGTCCATTCAAGGCAGGTCATTTCTTTCACACTTGATCGCAGTCTAGCATTTTCCAGTGACTTCCTGAGCTGCTACAGGCTTTCTGTGTCTCTTTCTTTCCACCCTCTCTGACGTCTGCCTTCTTGCCTCCTCTCTGTTCCTCTCAGGGGGTCTGGACTGGCTCTTCACTTGCTTCCTGGCTGTACCTTTCTTCACCTGGCCTGACCCTGCACGCTATAAAGAAGCTCCCAGCTGAAAATATCCAATTACTTGCAAAGATTTTTCACATGGCCCAGCATGCAACAGCCAAGACAAGACTGTCCAGAAATACATTTCAACTGAAGCATAATGCACAGCATGCATATATGTTGGCAAAAAAGAGAATTGTGTTTTCTGTCACAATCTTTCCTGTATTTTGATGCTAGATATAAGGGTTCATGAAATCTAGGAGATACTCATTGCTGAGTTTGGAATCTATCAGGAGTCATTTAGGAAATGAGATTTCAGTTCTTTATCCATGTAACAAGATTTTCATTGTGAGGGAAGCAACTATTTCCTAAGGCTGAAGGCTTTGCTTCATTTGGTTTCACCAATCTACATTTGTCTTTAAGGCACCTTACAAACAAAAGTTTCTCTTCTCCAAATGCACCCACAGCTGGTAGACTTGCCATGTCCCAGAGCGTAGATGTATGCTCACTGGACTGTTCAGTAAACATGAACATTCAGAGCATAAATATACAGGAATGATAACAGCTCACTAACAAGTCATCATGTCTCTGATACTTTATCACAGCTAGACTTTCCACCCTTGTTATTGTAGTTCCAGCATAGGTACTCAAATAGATGAATTTTCAGAGAGCAGGAGGGGATACATAAGGCAATCAAAGGAGCAGCTAAAGCAATGGTAAGAAAAAATATATATTTTGCAACATCTGTCTGGCCATTCAGATTTAACATCTAAGCTTTTCTGAGCCCCAGGACCAACTTCCAGGGTTGGTCCAACTGCAGGAGCATAAGCTTTCAATTATTTCAAAATTATGTCTGACCCTTTGCTAAGTGCTGGGCAATCTGCATATTTGTGTATTGCAAACTTTAAATGACATAAATCAAAGCTGACAACCTAAAAACACTATCACTGAAGCAGTTAAAATCCATAATGCTCTCATTTTGATGCCTCAATAGACCATCTTTCCAGATTTGATGGAAAGACAGGTCTATAGCTGTATGACTCTAGTCTGAAAAGCCAATGTATTATGGTAGGACTGACAGGATATGATTAATGTTGTTAAAAGTGTATCAGCATGTATTAGGGCTAACTTTTTGTATTCATCCAGGCCAATCAAATTGTCCATTAACAAATGAGGTAAGAAAATAAATAAGAGGCTTTCATTGTCACATTCAGATTTTCCGATTATGCTTGCTGAACATGAGTCACATTGAGGAAAAAATACAGAACTTAGGCATAAAGTTGGATGTCAGAAAGAGCAGAACACTATCCTTTAACAAAAATGTTATTTGTTGAAATGTCTCTACTCTGTCTGCAAATGCACCAGATAGTTGAAATGCTGTCCTCTGGAAATGCTTCATTTCCCATCAGCTACCACTAGAAGGCCCATCAGCTACAACTGGACAAATTACTGGGGGTATTATTACTGTTAGAGGCATATCTTGTTTGATTTAGGCAGTCGGATTGTCCTTCTGTTGCGCACTCTGTCCTCTCATCCCATTCTGTAGGCAGAAGGACACAGAATGGCATAACCTGAAACATATTTGCCTTGATGGAAGAAAGACTGTCAAAGGTGTCGAGAGTTCAAAGACCCTGATGTAAGTTTGTGTGTTAACTGAATTTAACTGTAAAGGAAGACATTACGTCCTGAAGGTAAATGAAAATTACCTTGAAAAGGAGAGGTTTGCAGAAACCAGACAGTAAGCACTTAAGTAAGCTTGAAGACGAGTCAACTGTGATGATGTGTGTTGACTGAGAAACAATGAATTTACAAAGAAAGGGTGGATCACCATGAAATAAGAAATTACTGTCGGCATGAACTAAAAATGAACTGCAGATAAAGATGTGGACAGCTGACATTTTGCTAACACTTTTCATGTTAACACCATATAGTTCAGATCCCTCTAAACATCCTTGGGTATGAGCTATCCATTTCCAGGGGAGTATTCTCAATGTGTAAAGTTGAGTCTTTGAAGGATCATGGCCTTTGAGAATAACATATCTGGACACTAATGCTTTACTGAAATACAACAGATTTTAAATAACAAGTATCATAAAATTTGTGATGCATTAATATACCATTTTGAAACATTATCAGGAAACTTATTTAATAGCAATTACCACACTACATGGATTTTCCTTCCCGGACTCCTGGAAGAGTCCATAAGAAAGTTTATTTCAGGTCACAATTCCCATATGAAAATTGGACTAGAACTGAAGACTGCTGTGCTGGATTATTATATATCATTAGTAGATGACTGCAATTTGAGGATCAGCTTCTATTCCAGGCATGCTGAAGGCATGTCTGTAATCAAAATTCCTTTGAATATTTTTACTACATTTCCTTTTCCTGGGTCTGTTTTTCAGACCAATCCATCAGGTTTAGTCTAGATTTAGATTTCAATGTCCTTTTACTAGAATATGGGAATTTTGGTTTCAGCTTGCTTTGTCCTTCTTCCCAGACCAAATTAACAGTGTTTTTTATGTTCTTTGAGTTAGACACTTGGCTTTGCTGTCTGGGCAAATTTTGTTGTGAGGTGTCTGTGTTATGGAATCTGTGTGTGAAATTAATGGAATCTGTGTGTGAATGAATGTCCAAATGTTTCAAACCAGTTCCAGATGAGAACTCTAGCTATGATTCTCTCTGGGGACTGCTGAGAATTTTCCAGGTGAATTCTCTATTGTGCTACCACATAGTCAACTTTGCACAAAAATTTAATGTAGAAGCACTGAGCCTCAAACTTTTTTATTATGTAGAGCAAGTGGCAGTCAGATCTATATGTTGCTCTACTACACTGTTCCAGTAGAAGAGTGACTTTAGAAAATCTGATGAAGTTGGGAACATACTGCTTTGATGTGCTGTTCAGTGATGGGAGCTAATACACAATAACTCTATGTTGTTCCTAATGTTAAGGAAGACGATGGCAGAGTAAGAGAATGACTCCTTCCCCTTAGAATATTATTTTCTTTTCAGATCTTAGAGTGGGTGGATCTCTTCCACCATATCTTTAATAGCCACTAAACCAAGTTCTTATAATAATAAACGATGGAATCAGTTGGATACTAGCTGATACTACTGCAATCTGTAAAACTGCATTGAGATTGATATTGTGGTACAGAAGAATATATAAGAACATTGCACTTAGAAAGACATCCATATGTAACAGAACAAATTGGAATGAAAATTTACACAATTCCCAGTAATTCCATCAGATTAAACAGAGAAAGGATAAAGATGGAGGAATGCAGGACTGCAAAGCTTTCATCTCCCTTCTTTCAATCGATATGAGAGGAAGAATCTTTGCCCCTATGGACTAATCTCACCCAATTTACAATCCCATTTCAGAACCACTGTGGCATGACCTATACAGAAAGAATCATAGCCTCCTACTTTTATATATGAAGAATCTATTAATGAAATTCTACAAATACATCTTGCTTCTGCTGGAAAAAAGACTGTGTAATCACCATTCTGAACACCTCACTGCATCAAAGTTTCTCTATATCAAAGTCAAAAAAAAAGGCAAATTTTCAGCTTTTCTAGGAAAAAAAATAGCTCTGCTAAGTCCCTTCTGTTTCAAACCTCCTAGAAGTTTTGTTCAAAGGAGGTGGGTAGTTGCCTCAGGTGTTTTTCTAGGCATTGCAATAATTATTCCATGTTCACTCTGAGCAGTGAATTTGTTGCTATTTTAACTGTCTTTAATTGTCTTTGTTATTTAAAATAAGCATAAATTAGCAAGTAGGTGTATGTTCCATTGGCATCAGAAGGGCAGAGCAAGACTCTGTACCAAGCAAAGGCAGAACAGGACAGGACACAGTGGAACATCTTTGTGATTTATTAGTGCAGAACATACTTCATGGATAAAAGTACTGCAAGTTCTGAGCACTGCTGGCCAAGTTTCAAACTGCAAAGGCCAGCTTGAACAGCAGCTGAGGTTATTTTTGTGTGTGTTTATATGGTCTTAAAATTCAGACAATTTGGAGCTCTCCAGTTGTGCAATAGTTAAGCCGTGTAAGCGCATGGTTTCATTTTTCACTACCACCACATCTCTCCTTTTTGTTGGCAGACCTCAGATTTTCTTATTGCAGGTTCTTCTATCACCTCCTTAAACTACAGACAACTTTTTCCTATGACAGCACAAACAATATGGAACCCAACACAAGGAGACCTCCATATCTACCTGGGATCTAATGCCAGACAAACATTAAACCAGTTAATTAATAAAAACTGAGGGGAAAATTCGCAACAGATCCAACCAGGATACTAATAAAATTGGTCAAAGAGACTGAAACTGAAAGATAGAACAGTGAAAAATCTGATTATTTTAATGTGTTTATATCTAATTATATCACTAATATTATATCCAGAAGAGCTGGGACACTGCTGTATCTGACCTCGATAATCCACTTGCTAGAAGCCACTAGCCTCTGTCTCCAGCATCAGCATACGGCAGTCTGCAGCCCTGCCAACACTTCTCCTTTTTTGCAGAGTTTGCACGGGATGCCAGGTTTGAAAATTGCTTTTATAAGCCTGAATTCTGAAAGGGATTCTTGTCTATGTCTTCCTCTTTGCAAGTGTCATGCAAACATAATCTATAGTATTTTGAACTGAGACATTTTTGGCATTGATCTGAAACATTAGGGGAAAGGGTTACTCAGCTGCGTTGCTTAGAATGGTATATTAATATTGTTGAAGCACTTTCTTTCAATCTGCTTTGGTTTTCTGAGTTTTAATTTAAAACATTGTGCTTTAGAATGATAAGTTAGATATAAAGAAGGAAGAAGATAAATGTGATCAATGAAAATTTACACACTCTGTGCCTACCCCAAAAAATAGCAAAGAGATTTTTCAGTTCAATCACACTCTTACAAATCCAAAATATACATACAGTTCCATACCTAATCTACAAATACATTCGCCAATGCCATGTGCCTCAAATATATAATCATATTTAGAAGTCACTGCTTGATATTAGTGTATTTCTTTACCCTAGAGATAACTGACTTGTCAGTTACCATTTCCTCACTGCTTGAAAAGGTCCAAATATTTATACTTAAGGAGCTTGCTAACTTCCTTCATGAGTTTGTATGGCCCCGTTGCCCAAAATAGGAGGGTGAGCAGAGTCAGTAGTGCAGGAAATCTTTCCCATTTCAATGTCTTTAAGTGTTTAAGCTCTCTGGCCTTCATAAGACTTCGAGAAAAGCTTGAACACATATGCTGTTTGAGGCTTTGCTGTATAAGAGCTTTGAAGGTTGCATAATGGTTTGTTTGCCAAGTGGCATCACAGACCTATTATTTTAATAACAGGGAAAGTAATTCCCAAGACTGACAGATTTATCTGAAGAACATCTTAAGATAAGTAGGAAAATAAGGGTTATTTTCATTTTACTGACATTTATGGGGTACAACAGGGTGTAAGTAAAACGGGGAACATATTGCTTGGGTAGAGGAGTCAGCGCACTCATGGCTCCACTTCATTTTGTGGCTTGCAGCACGTACATGAGATTATCTTTCTCAGCACCCCTGATGAGGATTGAAATTGCACCATTACTTCACACTTGTTTTACACCTTCAGAATTTTTCTTAAGCAAGAAACATTTGAATTTTTTTTTTCCAAAAATCTGTTACTGAAAATGAAAAGAACCAGAAAAGCCCAAGAACACCCTAGCAAACAGTGCCGTATCACCCTCCTGCACTGGCCTGCCTCCTTACAGCCTAGGGGTCAGGGGTCCCATGGCATCCACTGCTGTCCTTCAGAGGAGAGGGTGCTACACAGTCTTCCCTTCTGTTAAAATGGGTGTTTTAACCTCTTGTCTTGCAAATTTTCAAGCACATGTGTCATGGTTAGCACACCAGGGCAGCTTTCAGGTGACTTAACAGTGGTTTTTTGTAGGAAACAGGCATGTAATTAATAACAGAAAACTGAAAAAATTTCATTCACAGTGTCCCGGCTGTCACTGCTCTGTCTCCCCAGAGGCCTGTTTCTGATGCCACGCTGTGGTGTATCACCCTGGCTACTTTGGTCATGACTGCTTTCCCTGGCATTTGTTTAAAGTAAGTCTGGTGGGTTCATAGGAGTTAGTAGTCATAGGACTAATCCCTAGCTACTGAGGGGCTAACAAGAGACTCTGTCTATAAACACGTTTTAACACGCATTGCCTTTTGAGTATAACCTATATGAAAATGTGTAGAGGTTCTCCCTTTCTATTTTCTTTATTAATGCTTAGTCAACTGCACAGATGAAAACAATTTGAAAAAAATACTCTCATCCTTCTAACGGAAAACAATGGAAAACTCAGTGACGATGCATCAAATAATACCAGATCTGCATAATTAATTGCTTAAATATTCACTCTTGCAAAAAACTTTGAATTATTAAGTACTTCACAGTAGGTATTCACATAACAAGAGCTGATAAAGGATAAGAATAATAAGAAAGGAGTGAATAAGGGCAGCCAGGAGGAGAGGCAGACATGAAGGGGTATTACTGGGATGGAGAGAAATAGGTGTGATAATGTGGAGTAACAGACATCATTGGTAAGAACTTATTCCAACAGGAAAACAATATGGGTTTTAGAGTTTGGAGTCAGACAGAAATGGACAGAAGTGATGGGCAGAGCAGCCAGAGAAGAGCAGCAAAGTTATTTAGCAAAGTTTTTGGGTTTAAGTGGAAAGAGACAATAGCAGTTCTCACTCTCCAAAATAAGCAAAGTATATACAAAAAAGTGCAATTTTTTGTATAATTTTGTGTGTAATTGTGTACATCTGTTCATGAAAATCAGATGTAGATGATACAGCTCTATATGACATATTTTTTTAAGAAGCAGGCTCTGGAAAGACTCAGATCATGAAGATCTACAAAATACTGTCTGATAGAAATCACTGTGACTCCAAATATTTGCTTTCATTAAACGCACAAAACAGAAGAGAAAATTTCATCCTTTTCTGATATCAAGCTAGATCAAGAACATCTCCAGGAGAATCCATGGAATTGCATTTATGCAGAACTGACAGTAGCATGTTCTGAATCTTTGGCTGTTACAATTATGAGGATCATTTCAGTTCAGTGTGAAATTGTTCAGTGATGATTTCAGAGCTGTACTCTGTAGAAGTCTACCAGGCTAAGTGCTATATACAGTCAGTATCCATTTCAGTGCAAGAGCAGAGGAACAACATGTCATTCCCAGGTCTAAAGTCAGAACTGCCCTTCCCACAGGATTAGGGAAAATCTACTTTCTCACATCCAAAAGTCTCAACTGCACATCAGATTCCAAATTTAAACATCTTCCAGTATACCAAAACTTCAGACTGTGAACTCAGAAGCAATAGGTTCTGTTTTCCTGTCAGGCAACTTCTCCAAAGCAATTAACTAATACAAAAAACCTGCTGCAAAATGAAAATGAAAGATTATGGATATTATAGATATGAATGTAAATAATGCCAGATATCTTGCTTTTCAAATCAACCTCTCATGTTTCCTATTCTGCCATGTCATTACACCAATAAGGCCTGACCACTAAGCTACAGGGACAGACTAATTTGAATGAGTTAACTTGAATGCAATGCATTCTCTGCTGTCTTTACATGTTCACTTTCTGCCAGTTGCATGCTGTCCTCTAGCTGTCCTCTAGATTTGTCCAGGTGAATATGTACAAATATCCTATCTGGCATAAAAAATTATGCAGATGTGTGAGTTTTGCAGTCATTTCTAGATGACAGTGCAGTGTCTGTAGTTGTTTTGAAAATATAGGTTGGTAATATTGACAGCTTTGGTTTTGTGTCAGTAAAGGCCAAACTGATTTCCATTGCCTGATACAATAGTCCTAAAGTTTCATTTCTAATTAGTAATGAAGTGTTATTGGGAAAAGAAATAGACTTATGATGCTTCCTTCTACTCTGATAACAATTACAAATGTGTTTTAAATTTTATAAAGAAAAACTGCTTTTATAGGCTGTGTCAGCAACATACGTATAAAGAGGTTGAGAAGTCAAGTGCTTTAGCTAAGTGTCCTCTCTATCTACTAGCTTCACCTGACCTTGCACAAAAAGATAAGGCTCCAAAAACAGGAGGACTTAGTTCTGATTCTGACTGCTTTGAGTCTGTAATGTCTGTGGGATGGTATGCTGCTGAAAAGCTGTGGAATTCCCTGTAAAAACAACCCATTACTCTTACCCTACCTCCACCGCATTTTCTTCTGTCCTCACAAACTGATTAAGCTGTTGATTACTGAATGTCCCTCTAGTTTTTGTCCTTTCCTATACCATTGCAGCTAAAAGTTAATATTGTATTAACTAAATAATGCACTAGAACTCTCAATTCACAATTTAAAATCTTCAGGATGAGATTAGTAATTTTTTAACAGGAAAATAATTGAAGTAAATTGCACACAAGAGATGCTTATACTGAAAAAACCCCAGAGCTAGAGGTCCATTTTAGAGTATTGTTGTGATCCTCAGGGGTCATTTTGAGAGTTTTCCACTGTCTTCATAATGTGAAATTTACACTAAACTATGCAAAAGGGGAGAAGATAGTAGAGATTCTGAAGATTGCTTTATCCTCTTGAATAAAAGCAATTTAAAAAAAATATTGCATTTGGGGTGAATATAACTCACCAGTCCATGCATATCATGTGTCCTTTGTTATATTTGGCTCATAAAGGTTACACCCACTATTTCTTTCAAGGGGCTACAGACACACTTTCAGTTCCCCAGGTCACTTTGTTCAGTCTGCAGTGTCCAGCAGGACAACAGCTTTTCCAGAAAGGCGGCTGATGACAACAGACAATGCAAGTCCAGGAATAAAAGCCTTGCAGGCTCAGAGTGAACTCCCACCTTCACACATTGGTAACTACTCATTACTGAGGAGTCTGCATTCCTCTTCATTCACAGGCCTCCCAGTTTGCTATAGACCCAAGGGCTATTTACCAGCAGCAAATCACTCTAATAACTCCGGATGGCTTTGGTTCAATCTTGGTGCCCATAAAGACAATATAACAGAGATACTAAAATGAACTAACATCCAGTTACTCAATGACACTCTTTTTTCAGCTTTTGGCAGTTAGAAAGAAGACTCCAAAGACTTATATTTGAAATACTAAGTCAGATTAGCATCTATTTAGATGCTCAAGTAGGTACAGAATAGTAGAAGATCTCAGGGATATCATGCCTCAATGCTTGAGCTCTAAATTGTTTTCTATGTTGGTATGACACAGTGGATAAGATCTCTTTACACGAATGGTTCATAGCAAGGGGATGAGGCATAGATGAAATACCGGTCGCTTGCTAAAACAGGCAGAGAGCCATGAAAGCAGGCAGGCACATATTTCTTATGCAGCACAAGACACAAAAACTAGCTGTAGGTTTACTGTAGCCCTACTCCAGTGCATATTCTTCCCCTTCCCAGTTACTCACCAACTGCCATACATGCCACACAGATGTATTTCTTGTGCCAATTTAAAGATTCATTTAAAGATAATACTGGCTGTAAGTGCTGCTCCACTTTCTTTACACTGTCTATATTAAATAATTCAAATTTCTGCTTTGCAAAAGAGCGATATAGTTAGTTGTTATTCAGGGGCAATAGAGTTAATTCTTCTCCCTACTACTCCGGTTTTATACCAGCATGGAAACAAACCAGTGGAAACTCCACAAGCATAAAACTAGTAGGAGGTAGTGGAAAGCTGAATCAAACCTACCAATTAGACCAGTTCAGCTTTATGGAAATGATAATGGTTGCTCTGGCATCACTCAGAGGAAAATGAGTTTGGGTTTCTTCTATTAAAGGTATAATTTCCACATGCAAATCTATTCCCTTTGAAGGTCATATAATAATATAACTACTAAAACTGTCTATCTTTATTTTACCTCAGCACTGACAAATAGACAAGTTGAATATTGTACATGCAAAAACGTCTGAATCCGTACCAAACACATGTTATTTACTTCACCTCTGGATCTGGATGCTCAGTTTTCAGGTTAGTTACCCAGCTAGAATGTGCCAAGCCTACAGCCAGGTGCAAAAATTTCCACTGAAGGACGTGAATACCCATTTAAACTTCTAAATGACCTTAGGAACCTGAGGAAGAAGCATATGTTTGAGTTTGTACATAATATATGAGCTGCATGTATTGAATTTCTATAGAACAAGCAACAGCTACTGTATACATTGCAAAAAAAGCTGAGACTACACTCTTGTCTACAGGTTCAAAAGCCTGGGACCATCACACCTGCCTTAGAAGATTCTAAGCTGCTCTTGGAAGGTCCTTTCCAGGGACAGATAATAGGACACAATATTGCCTCTGGGAACAGCCACTGAAAGGCACTGTTGCACTCATTAAATTCTTCTCTTCCACTCCACCCTCTTCTAATTCCCACCCTGATCTCAGCCGTATCTGAGAATCTTCCAAGAGCATTCTAAGCAATATGAATTACATCTGCCACGCATCGTTCATTATTTTATCCTCTCCCATCAGATATAAAAGATCTATAAGACTGTTAAAATAAAATGGGAAAAAAAGGCATTCTGGGGGTAATGTGTATAAACACTAAGTAATATCTTTTCCTCCTTTGAAGTTTAGAGGAAGAAAATGTGATTGTTTTCCCTTGGGCTTGTCAAAGACAGGCTAAGCACTGATGCAAATTAAGCTGCCATTCAAAGGAATAAATAAGTATACAACTACAACAAGTAACAATACTTACAGGATTTGTTATCTTTAAAATACTATTTACAAAAACCCTTGGAACATTAGGAATTAAAAAAAAAAAAAAAAGAAAGAAAAATCCCCCAAAAATTTACGCAGTAGTAACATACAGTAAATTGAAAACATTCACTATTGAGGACTAATCTATAAAGAGCTTTCAGACATGCCATGCACACTGACATGATTCCAGCTTGCTTCACTTGGCTGACATGATTTCCATGGAAAGGAGCCATAAAAGGACAAAGAACCGCACAGCTCTTCTGGGGAGGACAAACCCTTGTTCTTGGGATTTACAGCCACCAGCTTATTGGGGAGCAAAGCATGTATTTGTGGATGACAATCATAAGGGAGTAGTAATCGATAAGTATTTATTCATTAGTAATGAGATTTTTAAAAAGAGAGGTGAAAATGCATTTTGGAAAGTTCATTTGGAAAGACAAAGCAAAATCTGACTCTAGAAAGTATTTAATCAAAAAGCAAGGAGTGCATTTTGTAAACGTTGCTGCCATGGTCTGGTCTAGAAAAGGAATACTTTCACTAGAAAAAATGCCAAAATCTGACTTCAAAAGAAGTCTTGATCTAAATTTGAACTTTGGAAACATATTCTTCCCATTCATTGAAGCCAACTTTCAGGAAGAGATTGCATACCATTCTCACAGTGGATATCTTCCTAGCTAACTTTAGTGCTATCACCTGCAGTCTGAAGCAATTTAGATAAGCATGTGATGCTGATTCTTCCCAAATTTAGGACAGCACATCTGCAATTAAAATGAGTAGATTCCCCATTTCAGGAGAGTTTTCCAGGTAGGAGTGAAGAGTGACTATCCTTTTTTTCTCCCTAAGTCACAGCAGTAGCAGACTTCCCTTGGTTTCTATAAGGGCTGCCTCAGAAAAAATACACTTGTCTGGCCACGCACTTTTCAGATAAGATTCCTGACTTGAAGCCAAGGAAGATGTCGCTTTGTATAACCTGCAAAGACAACAGACAGTCTAACTTAGCAATGCAGCTCATTTGAAAAATCAGAGGTCTCTCTCTCTTAAAGTGGAAGATTCATTCGCTATGGCAATAGCAATTCAGAGCCACATGTTTTTCAGAATTTGCCAGAGAAAACAGAACAATAAACCATACAAGCATATGATATTATGTTACTTAAAGAGACACTAATCTTTTCTCTGACTAAGAATTCTCAAAAGTCCTCTGAAGCTAAATAGAATATTCCTATGGATTTTTGGATCATCTGAATAATTCTATTGGAAAAAATCATAATTGAAACTGCCACAGAAAGGATTAGTGGAGAGTAAAAAAATCTGTTACTGTAAAAATCCTCTTCAAAATTCTTTTCCCTTACAGGCTTCATGGATACCACTAATAAACGTATCTTAACATATGTTAGACAACATATTAAAATCCAATTGCAGAGAGCACTTATGTAATTTTGCCATGCAAATTATAGGAGCTAGGTCCTAGAACGTGTGGAGATTAATGTGGTTTATTTAAGATGTTGATGTATTTCTCTCCTTTATGTTTCCTAAAGATCTTTCTGAGGTTCTTCTCTCCTCTCTTAAATATGCTTAAAGTTTAATGAATTAGCCTTCTAGAAACTTTAGGGCCTTTGTTTTCCCTCACCACTCACTACACATATGCATGTTTCAAGTGATAAAATGAATTCAGATTTTCTCCTCCTTGATTCCACTGGATTTGTCAGAATTTTCAAAGAGGTGTCTTCGAGATCTGACTGGAGAGGGCATTGCTGAAATACTGCCAAAGCCATCTTTGCACCCAAGCGACAATTCAAGCTTTGGGAAAAACAGTTATTAACAAAAGAGAAAATAACAAAGCATTTAAATGTCTGATTAAAAAATCAGTCAGTTCTTGGCTGCCCATCTTTCAGTCATATCTTTTTTTTTTTTCAAAACCATTATTTCAGTTCTTCTGCCACCACCTATTCTTATGTTGCATAAATCATTAATGTACGAAGGAAAAGCAATCTTTTGAAAGAACACCTTCAAGCCTGCAGTCTGCATTATAAGGAAGCATTAACAGACATAAGCTTATTTTTCCTTTTTTTTCTAATATTTTCATGAAAGGAAAATATTACGAACTATTTACTGGCACATGAGGTAGTTGTCTGAGATAAAACTCCAGAAGAAAACTTATTTATAATAATACTAAGTATCTGCAAAGAAGATTGTTTTCACATAGGGTTTTCAGCAGTCTTCTTCCACTGGGCTGCAGCTAGATTTATAGTAACAATTGATAGCGTGCCAAAATCTTTGCAGGAGCCTTACTGATATCCTGAGGTAACCAAACACTGAGAAGACCACGCAGATTAACTTATTGCAGGAAATTCTATCAGCCTTGGCATGTGGACTAGGGCACACAAAAAGCTGGCTATACTTGAGATGTAAGAACTAGGGAGGAAGTAAAAGTGCAAAATGCCACTGCCAAAACTGTAACAGTTACAATTCCTTTGCCAATTGCCATCCCTCTATATGACTATAATAAACAAATGGAGGGTAGTGGTATCACTGACCTCAAACAAAGGACACTAGCTAGGAAGGACACCTGTGTCATTCTTGCAGATAAAGTTAAAAGCACAGGCTGACCAACTGGGCAAGAGGTGGTCTAACCCAGACGTATCATGTTTTAAATGACCAAGTTTAAAAAGAAGGGGTATGGAAGAAGACCAATAAGAACATCCAGAAATGTTTCACTAGAATGTCTTTACAACAGCTGTTGTAAAGTTTCACATATATCAAAGCATTTTAAGGCATGGTAATATTTTTAATCACAAAGTAAAGTTTAGAGGATGTAATACTACAGACATTGCATACTCCCAGCTGGCATTTGATTAGCTGCAACCATAGTCTTATCTCTATTAGCCAGCTAAGGTTTTCTGCTGGAGGACGGCTCCATATCCGTATGTGCCCCAGGAAATTTTGTGGCATCTGGGGAGAAACTCTGCTTTTCTTTGGAGCAGAGGGTAGAAAGCAATTCTCAAGAAAATATTAGCTCTGTTTTGGTTGGGCATTTTCTGGCAGTGCCTTGAAAGCAGGCACTTACCTTTCTCTGTGTCTGCTCTCTACACCACATGTGGGAATACGTCTCCCCTGTTTATTGCCCAATTCAGAGACTGGCACCATTTGCTTCACTTACACCAGTAAGTGGAATCCTCTGGAAGACATGACTGTATTGCTTGTGGTGGAATATACTTGTTAGTAAGAAGATTGTTGCTGTTACTGCAGCTTTAAGGAAGCATGAATATCTGATGATGAATGCAAACTCCTTTCACTTCAGAGTAAGGTAGAATGTAAAGTATGGAAACAGGTATTTAGTAGGACTGCCTGTGTATATTGGACAGCACTTCCTGCAGACAAAGACAAATACCACCTGCATGACTCAGTGAGGCTTATAGAACTACTGTAACTGGGATTAAACCAGCTATTCATTCCTGATAACTGCATAATTAACCGCAATGGCACAGTACTTGTATTTATTAGCACTTGGGGAGTACAGAATTCAAACCAGTTTACTTCCTTCCCTTCTGCTGGTCTTGTCATGTGCGGTTCTCTGTTGGGCTGCCGCCCAAGGAGTCTTTAGTTAATTGAATATAATTATTCTGCATCCTACTTTCAAATGCTAATGCAGTTTCATCTCTCCATGTAATACAATACAGATGAAAGCCCCAACTGTTGTCTGGTACATGTAATTCTTTCCTCCTCAGTACATTCTCCTTCATAATAATGCAACAGTTTACTGGGTG
The DNA here is from genome assembly GCA_031468815.1 of Morus bassanus. Classification (NCBI taxonomy): domain Eukaryota; kingdom Metazoa; phylum Chordata; class Aves; order Suliformes; family Sulidae; genus Morus; species Morus bassanus. The sequence continues at coordinate 23,514,627 of CM062600.1, read as the reverse complement.
TTGTTGATCTTTAAGTGTAATGTACAATGATGAATAAATTAGTAATGAAAGGTAGTTAAAGGTATTCTCTTAAAACAGGGATAGTTCTTCACTGAAAGACGAATTTTATATGCATTCAGCACTACTCTTTCTGTCATTACTCGTTAATAAATTAACAAGGCAGTCAATTAACATGTTCATCTTCACCTGAGATTGACAAGCTGTAGAAAGCAGGGAGGCAATGGGAAGATGCTTTTTCACTGAAAGAGAGTCCTTAAATATCTATAAATGTCTGTCAGGGCTGAGGGAGCTCTTAATCAGTTTAGAACATCTAGATGGCCAGTTAGTGTTGCATTGCCTCCGAAGCAGTCTTCTATGTCATTTTAAAAGAGGCAGGGTATGGGTTTGGGGTTTTGTTTTTTTTAGTTTTCTTTTTTTTAACCAGACTGGAAGACATGTTTCAACTTAAACACTTAAAATAATTAGTTAAGGTATTTTGCAAGATAATGCTACAAATACCCTACACATAAATCAAGAGGTTTGGTCAGAAACCTTCCTTTCTTTTTTTTTTTATCCTGGAGAAAAAAATTGCGGTTTCAGGAGATAAATTGTTCTGATTTGAGATAATCAGTCAAAATTTCACTTCTTTTTGTGAAGCAATTTTTCAGCAGTGGTTCTGGGGTTCCTGAAACTCTTCCTTTAAAGAACAGTCCTTTCAAAATACATTTGGAAATGGAAAAGTAATTTTTCAACACTGTTTACCTTGAAGATGTAATTCAGAATGTTTGAAACAAATTTTTGGTAAAACGTGATTTGGAAAAAAGTGTGATAGCATTTCAATACAAAAATAGTTTCAATTAAAACATTCTGATCAGTTTTGCAGATTAACCATAGACACCAGCAAGCATGTAAACTACTCTTTCAGATAGTCTGATGTGATGTATACTGGGGAAAATGTTTGCTTAAAAATGCCTGTGAAGGCAATTATTGACACTAATTGAAATTGAAAATTCATTGTCAAATGCACCAAGTTCAAGACTTTGGGGAATACCTGGGAAATGCTTCTGCCTACTTAAAAATGCCATAGTGTATTAAAGTAACTTTTTTCTCATTTTCAGTAGTTTCAAACATCCAGGCTCATTGTAGATGTTAATGTGAACATTACTAAAACATTTCAGTACTGGGTAGATACTCTCAGATAATCTGTTTAATTTCAAGCACACAAGCATTTTAAAGATAAGCATGTGTTTATGGGTTCTTCTGGATCAGGGTCTAAAAATAGCAAAGATTATACGAACAGTTTGCTCTGGCAAATCTAGCTGTGGTGCTTCAGCTCCAAAATCCAGCCACAAACCAACATATTAGCTTACACCTCTAACTAAAAAGCGATTTTGAATTAAGACACCAGAACATCAATGTGAGTGACTGTGCCATGGGCACGTCCCCTGGTCTGCCTGCTCTCCAAGGAGTCAACAGCCTCCCCGAAAAAGGCTGTAACGAACAGCCAGCAAAAGGGAAACCTCTTAGCTTGCTGCAGCTGTTTCCTCAGTTGTCACAGGGGAATTTAGGTGGGGTGCCCACAAGAACTGACCTATACCCTCATTGACTTATAATCTAAAATTTATTTACTCAGCAGGATGGGCATAGTGGGTGGATAGTGGTTTCTGCTCTAAGATTTCTCTCTTGCGACACACACATGCCGTGCCCCTCTGGGCCAGTTCAGACTAGGAGCAGGACACTCACTCCCACTGTTTGACTGGACGGGTCCTGGCTGGCCACCTAGCCCCTGTGTGAAGCACTTCAACCTCAGCCTTTGACATAGTCTTAGATGCCCATGGAGGTTTTCTCCCCAACCGTGGTCTACTGTCTTAGCTATTTCTTACTTGCATAACAGGTTGTTGGCATATGCTGCCAATGGCCTTGCTAATGATGTAGACACTGGCCAATCTGTTTGACCTCCTCCTGTCAGCTACGGTTTTTTCATTCTCTGATCTTCCACTCCAAATGCATTACATGAGTGAGAAGTTATCAGCAGTTACCTAACAAAGTTAATCTATTGCTTCCATTTTCTACCTTATATCAGATTATTTTAGTCCGGTAAAGGCGGGCAGAAGTAGTCAAGGCCTCACTCCTCTGAGCATGGCCTTGGCATAGGCTTCACCCTATGCCAGTTGGTTCAGTGGACATTTACCAGAAATCTGAGTAAGGACAAATGAAAGTGGTCTTACAGGATAATTCCAGATACAATGGATTAGTGAAATAACAGTGGCATTGCTGGAATAATATTCAGTTCTTTCACTTTCCACTCAAACAAAAAGAAGTACTGAGGCTCATTTTTGTTTTGATAATCTCCAGTTAAAGGTGTAAATTCCAATTCCACCACTAATTTTACCTTGTGTGTCTTTATACATCACTTTAATAGGAGATGAAAAATATACTCCTGACATATCTTTGTATAGTTTCTGTGACAAAATAGGACAGAAAACTGTGGTTTCTATATAAATGATCAACAGACATGCAATGCAAACAATTATAACTGCAGTGAGAGAAGAATAGTTTGCAACCTTCTGTCTTCTAGTTATTTTATTTGGCCAGTTTCCTTCCTGGGCATCACTGCAGGTCTGTGGTCTTACCAAGCTCTACCACTTTTATTACTCCATAGGCACGTAGCCTGCTTTCTAGCTTCACTTCTACAGAGCACATCAACCAAAATCATAATGCACTTAGAATAATTTATATCTTTTCCTGCCAACATAGCCAAAAATGTCTTTTCCTGTTTCACTTGGTCATTACTCATAAGTGCTAATTTCTTCTTACTTAGATTAAGGCAGTACTCAGTGTCTGTCCCCAAACTCCACAGTCTGATGAGAAGATATGCTGGATGGGCTCAAAGTCATACTGACTAGACAGAACTGTAGAATTCAGGAAACCCAAATCCCTTTGTCTGTATCTGAAAGACAGAAGTTTCCCCTGCATCTCACTTTGTCTTTGCAAAGCAGATACAGAAATGTGCAACGGCAGAAATTCAATCCACACCAAAATAAACACCATTTTACTTGATGAGTTTCTGCCTCATGAATGGGAAAAGGAGATATAGCTTAAACACTGTTGACTTACTTAGTCCTGTTTTTTCCTTTGCAGCTGCCTTTTGTAAATGGTTTACTGTCCAAGTAGGGGTTGCTTGAGACCATTTATCATGGGTTCCTTACGCCCTGGATGAGTTCTGTTTGCTAACACTTAGTTTAAAAACTTGCACCTATTTGTGTCTAAGTAATGCTCTCTCACTGAGATCTTGCATTTTGTAGTTCCTTTCCCAGTCTTATGAACATTTTTATGAACATTCCATTAATTATGACATGTTGCAAACTGGGGAAGGCAGACAAGAACGCTTACAGTTGCTTGTGTTTTCCTATGTCCCCTTTTTCTTTTGATGTGGATGTTCTTTTCACTTCTGTCCTTTTTTGCACCCTTAATCCAGTAAAAAAAGTCTCTGCACCTATAATTTCTTCTTACAGAGTCAAAATTACAGCAAAGATAGAAAAGAAAAAGTAGGGCTGTAATAACAATAACAGCTTATTACTGACTACCAGAAGCAGCTATTAAAAAAGGCTGCTGTTGCACTGCATGTATAGAAAGCAGAGCACCAAGAGATACTTGAAATACAAAAATACTCACTTGTTAACTAACATCAATAATTAAAATAATCAATCCCCCATGCTTGTGGGATACCAAGCATACACATTTGTTATTAACTTCAGTAAGCATATGAATGGTTTCCACAAGATGACTCTGTAAATTGAAAGCACAGACATGATACTGTAATTACTGACCATTTTCCTTGTGGAGATAGGTATTTTGCCACTAAGAACTTGCATTCTTTGCACTGTTGACACTCTGTCAGGTGATCCAAACTAGGTTTGTCATGTATAGATACAAATCAGTTTGGTGACAAAATATGAACTATTGCTTGAACTATGAGTTTACACTAAGAGTGAGCAAATCTTGATGCAGATGGTGAGGACATTATAGTCCCTATGCCTCCAGCATTCCTTTTACAAAGTTTACAACAGAGATTTAAGATAAGACACCAGCCTGTGAATTAAAGCTTCTTTACAACAGAAATTTAAGATAAGACACCAGCCTGTGAATTAAAGCTTCTGGCACCTTGACTCATGTTCCTTTCTGCCACATTAACATAGGTCTGGTAACTATTATCCAGACAACTATGCATGCAGATGTTAAGAGCAACTCCTTAATAGTGCCACAGTATGATTTGCACTGTTAAGTTGTCAAAGACCTTTGTTCAAACTATAATTCAGATTTTGTTCTGATCCATGTGTCTTTCTAGCCATAAGCATTTGCATCTTGACTTAAATGGTGCTTTAACATGGAGCTATATGGACATTTGGTGAAAGGGGCTTTAAACTAGAGTGTTGCTGACACATGAACTGGTAATGAAAAAGGGATAAAGTAGCTCAAGTTACAACATTGCAACACAAGAGGCATATCTGCAGCCTTTCAGCTGCTTATGCAATTACCCTGTTAAGAAACCACTGCTCTAATGTTGTTCTGCATCATGGCCACTGTCATTCTTCTCTCCCTGGGGAGAGGCTGCCTTGAAGAAATAATTCAGAGGGGTTAATTTATGCTCACTTTTGCAGTGAAGACAAGCCTCAGTTCATAAGCATTGTAGAGTTTGTCTGCTGTATTTTCCATCTTTGTCAGGTGCAGGCTGAAAAGGTGAAAGCTGCACATATCATATGTCTCGCTTTGAATGTTTATGATCGCATTTGTGTTTGTACAAATGCAGGCCTGGAAGGAACCTTCTAAATCCATCATCTGTTTCAAGACAGGAACAAGCAAGCCCGGTCCACTGAAGATAATGCTTTTCTTTGCAGTTCTGGAAAAACTTTCGATGATGGTGATTCTACAGCTTTCCTAAGTAGCATATTCCATTGCATTGCTATGCTGTTAGTAAGAACAATTTAATATCTAGCCTCAGTCTTCCTTCTTAATTTTAAAGCTATTTTGTTTTACCCTAACGTAATAGTATTCTCTATTCTAGCCTAGACAAGCTGTATTTTTTCAGCTTCCTGGTTTTCACTGTCCTCCTCCGGATGCAGGCTGATCCACTTGTTCTTGAAATGTGCATCGTACTCAGGATGCCACCTCACCAGCAAACAGCAGAACAGCTCGTACTTGCAATTGCAAAGTAAACTCTGTTCACTCCCCTGCTTGGAGCATGCTCAGTATGGAGGAAATCACCAGGATATTATCCACTAAAAATTGCCAAAACTCTCTACTGTGTTTCTGCTGCCAGTAATTTTTTCCCAAGGATCTAAAATCTAACAAAATTTAGGTGCAGCAAGAATATCTTTCTGACATGAAGAGCAAGTCCCTGCCAAACAGAAAGCTGCCGTGCCCAGCACACAGAAAAATCCAAGTACTAGGTCTTAACATTTCCCCCTTCCTCCCATATATGGACCTGCTTTGATTGTCATTCTCTCATGTCAAACTCCTCGAATAAGCAGAAGCAGAGAGCTGACCAGAAAGTATCAGTCCAAAATATTGAAATTTTATAGACTTGAAAGAACTCAAAAAGGCAGTGGGAAATTAGACAACTTGGCCATAGCCCATTCAAAATCAGGTTTGCTTACTTTTAAATAAACCTTCGAAAAAACTTTTATCCTGGTAGGTACACAGAAGAATAAAGGAAGCTGTCAAGCAAATCAAGAAGTAGACATAGAAAAAATGAACACAGAATATTATTTTACTTTAATTAAAGGGTTTCCTCTGAATTTCTGTATGGCAACAGAAGCCTGAGCCAGCAATTGAGTCTTGGTAATTAAATCTGTTTCCTTCCTTCACGTATTGTTATAGCAAAGAATATTTATGCCAATCTTTTTCAGAAAATGTAATGAATTTGGATATAGTTGGATAAATGTCTGTCAGTAACAGATCTAGAATTCCAAATCTGTGATCTGAAAATGTATTGAACGATGAAAAGCTTAGCAGAAAGGATAAAAAGATTATCATCATACTGGATTGCCAGTAACATTGGGCAACAAAAGTGAATAACCTAGTTGAGGTACTCAGTAATGCACTTAAAAAGACTGCACCTGGTCAAAATAATCAAGGAGCAGGTAATTTCAGTAGAACACCTGAGGCAAAATCAGATCCTGACTTCTAGGAATTGCTATTGAGATCTGTAGGGAATGACTTATGTGGGGTGAACATTACTATCTGTATTTTAAGATTTCAACTCTGAAGTAGTTACTTACTTTTACAACAAATAACATTTACATAGTAACAATAAAAAGCACTACTATCTTACCTACAGTATTTTTTCAGCACTTAAACAGTAAAATGTTTTCAATAAGTATTCTCATCTTCCTACAACTGCCACTCTTTTGTTTTTATAAAAAATGAACTCATATATTTTCTTCTTTAAAATATCTGCATTCCAAAATCAAAAAGTATTCAAAGCTGGTCTGGAATTTTGGAATTTCTTGAAGCTATATCTTAAACTAAACATATGGTTAGTTTGCAAGCTGGAGGAGGGGTGGGGGAAGGAATTGGGGAATGACTGTATATGAGGGTATTCATATCTCCTCTTGCAAAGGCAATTTGCAAGCAACCTCTTCCTCCAAAGTTCACTGTTTGTGAAATGGTGAAAAGATTCACCTGTCTTTACAGTTTCATAGGGAAGTTATTGCAGAAGAATGCTGGAGTTTTTACCCATATCAGATGGTTTATCTACTCTTCTTATGAGGACAGTTCCTTCAGTGCCTTGGAGTTTGCACAATAAGGCTGTTCTTTCAGTGGAGAAGTTGACTGAAGGAGCGTGCTACTGGAGCAAGGAAGGTATATGGGCTGAAAGAATAAGCAGCAAGGCTCCAGCTTCTCCAGAAGCAAAAAAAAAAAAAAAAATGCTGGCAGGTTCCCTCACAGGTTCCCTCACTTTAGGAAATAAGATAGTGCTCTTCCAAAGAAGAGAGAATTCAATGCTGGCACAGCAGATTCGACATTCTTTAGTAAAGGAGGGTAACAAAGGGCAGGAAAATTCTAGAGTCAGCTGGATGGGCCCCAACATATGTTCAATTTTTTTTTAATAATCTGATATGGCATTGCAGGGGAAGGATCCTCCCAAATCCCTCACACTATATGGAAGCTCTAAGACTGCTTACAAAAATATTAATCTTAAAGCTTAAGATGGTTAGGAGATTGCAATAAGGAAAGAGCTGTGGTGTTAGCTCCCAGCTGTGAGTCTGTCATGGGAAGCTCATGAAGAAACTCTAGTCACAACAACTGGTTGAGATCATCCTCCTGAGCCGGACCTCTGCAATAAAAGCATTCTTTGATGTTGCTGCAGCAGGTACTGTCTTTCTATACAGTAAATATAAAATATAAAATATAAAGTATAGATTCTATAGTCTTTGACTGACTATCATTCAATCACTCTTCCCAGACACTCAGTTTCAAAGTTTATTTTTAGAACTCTCTAGGGATGCCAAGAACTGCAGGATTCTCTCCTGTAGACCTGAAAACTGTGGTTCACTTGCCAGATTAGCAGGAAATATGATGTCAGTTTAAGAATGAGGTAGAAGTTCTAGGGGATCAGAAGGGAATGTGCACATGGATGATTCTGTAGCCATTTTTTTATTCCCACTATCTGTTGACTCTATGACTATTTTTTAAAATCATGAAAACATATGGACATTCTAGGTGTTCTTTACTGAGCTTTCTATTATGCTCTGTGGAAATGCAGACCTGAAGTTTTACTCAAAATACCAACCAGAACCTGTACTTTACCCTCAGTGACTGGGAAAGGCAGATGATTTTCCTAAGTTTCAGAGGAATTTAGGTCAGCAAGGTCAAGGAAACCATTTTGTTTTGGCTGTGATTTATTGGGAGCAGAAGGACTGGACATGAGGCCCATCTTTGTAGTTGTGGTCAGCTTTCTTTGACTTCATTCTGCAGGTAACAACTTTAGATGAAAAGGATTTTTTGGTCATAGTCTCAGAAACTGAGTGAAGAACTTAACAAGGAGCTATTGCTTTCCTAGCATGGGCTTTATAGCTACTATTTTCTGGACATCTTAAATATTTGGCTACAGTTTAGCCAAGGATATAAAAACAGCATAAAAAAATTAAAGGTTATAAAATGGTCCAAATAAAGGTGCTAAACATAACTCGTAGGAAGACACATTAAAAACAAATTCTTGTGCCTTCATTTAATAGGCTGTTCAAGCATTTTTTCAGATGTCAGTTAAGTGGTTGATTGGATGTGTAAAATACTATAAATGCGCTAACATTGTACAATGCAGCCTGTAGAATTCTCTGTTCATTATTTGGGTAAATTAAAATTGGGAAGATGCAACAACAACTTACAGCTGACGTTACAGGACATTAAATACTTGTACACTTGGGAATCCTGTTTGCAAATTGAAAAACTAAAGACATCCTAACTGACTAAAAAGCAACTCAGGAGTTTCATTCATTCTTTGTGGAAAAAAGCTTGTGATCCTCTCCCCCTTCTGACTTCAGGTTCTGTTTTTCTGAACACTTGTATACAGTCAATAAAATACCGTGTTTAGCAGGGCAGAGTCATTAAAGAGACCTTCCTGGAAAATTGCAAGCCAGGAAATATACATTATTTTTCTCCAGATTCTTGTTTACTGGCAGCATAAGACTGCAAGAATTCATGACAGTGAAAAATGTATGTACTGAAGTAGAAAAATATTAAGGATATGTCTCTTGACATTTCTTGGTGGTGCTGATTCTTTTATTTTTGTATAGATAGCATTGGCTGAGGTTAGAGAACAGTCACTCTTTGTACCAAAGCTGTCTGGGGGGAAATGGGGTAGCTTACTGCAAAGTGGTTGAAATCCCTAAAACCATGCAGTATCCCATCAGACAACTTGCTTTAAGACTTGACTAAGTCAAGGAACTATTTCAACACAGTAGCTTTGAGTTTGAGAAAGAACTAAAAAAATCTCTGAAGGTCAATTTTTTTCAGCATTTGACATCACTGAATTGTCTAGAAAATTGTCTTAATAGGGATATATTGAATCCATGACTAATGCTATGTTGGAATTGTCTGGAATGATACATTATTTTACCAACATCAGCCAGTGTGGAAAAGAATTACATTCAGCCTTTTGAGAAGTTTGTTATATTCTGGCCTTTCCTTTCATACATTAGCCCTTGCAATTTTGACAAGACCACAGGGGAAAGGATTTAGGCAATTTTATTTGTATATTCTTGTGTTGCTCCCTTTCTGGTCAGAATTCTGTTGTTGTTTTGAAGTTTTCTTAAACAGAAAGAAAAATTACAAATCCCTACAGAACAAAGAAAATCAAACTACCATGCACATTACTTCACCCAGATCCTAGCCTACAGATCTAGGCCTTTATGCCTGACATGTGTTTACCAAGGCAGCTCTTATTTTTAATTTCTTAATTTTTACAACATAGATGTCTCATAAATGCATAAACAGAGTTTCTGTATTTCTAGATTGCTTTATAGTTAAGATTTCCTTAGGGTGTTGGGCAAGTAGACTTTTTCTTACACTTAAATTGGTAGAGACATAAGACTAATACCTGCTTGCAAATATTAAAATGGGTGGGTCTTGGTAAATGTTTGTAACAGCAAAATAGGTTAAACTCCAGAAAAAACATTTTTTAGTTACTGAGTGGATAATGCTTAATTTAAATACAATGATTCTGGAAACTTTGTCTTTTAGAAAGCTCTTCAATCTGGACTGCATAGTTACATTAAACTATTCCAATGTATAATAAATATGCATGTATTAAGTCAGGAATGTGCCCATGTTAGGTCTCTCCCACCTATCTGTCTTACCTACACCATATATATTCTTTTGCCTCTTCTCATTCTTGTTCATTCATGAAGTCCTCTGAATTAACTGTTAATGCCAAAAGGTTTAATGAAAAACAAATGGATTCCAACACCTTCTACAAAAAACAGCCAACATTCTGCTTTTTTAAAACTAGTTTCAGTAACAAATGCAAAAAAGAATAAATCCTCAAAATTCACCATGATTTTTGCCTTATATACATTTGCACAGAAAGCCATTCCTGTGCAGCAGCATCTCAGAACAAACATAATTTTCAGAAGCCAGCAAACGTTTTTCAGAAGCTCTTGAATGACAGTCAAGCACCAGCTATTCATCCATGTGGAGACTACACAATTTGGTAGTCTCTATCACTTTCACTATCTTATGGATTAGTGAAATTCAAGAAAATTGGTGCTAAGAAATGAAAATGTCATCACAAACATGATTGGTCTGTTGCTTGTGAAGTGCCAACATTCCCAGCTTGATTTAAAAATAATATTTCCTTGATTTGAATGTTTCTGTCTTTAAATCTAAATTGGACGTTTTCCAGCATCATTATCTGAAAAACCCACTAATGCTGAGCTAGTTCATCAATATTTCAGCTAGACAGTCTCAAGCACTTGTAACACCTGACTGAAATGTGTTCCTAGGAACAACAGGACAGGACAGAACCTTCCTAAAAGTCATCAAGAACTATTTGCACCGTAATACCTTTTTCTAAATTGGAAGGTTTAAAGATCACCTTCAAGGTAGTCAGTCCTCTTTCCACTCCTTTTGGAAGGCCCGCTGCTCCAATCTTGTTTCTGTTTCATCTCTAGCATGACATACATACAGATAGCAATCAGACTTCCTCCCTGCCTTAATGTAAGAGAATGGAAAAGTCACACTTTCTGAGTTGCTCCCTAGATCATCTCTGTATATCTGATGCACTTACTCCAGTTGGAGCCCACTCTTCCAGAGCATCCCTGACCAGAACTGTCCCTGAGGTGCCCTATGAGATTTATCACCATGGCCTTGTGCAAGAACGTTAATGTGCCTCTTCCTATTGCAAATCACTTGCCTAACACTTCACACTTAGTTTTCTTATAGTCAAGTGAAATCGCAGTAATTCTCTGATGATAGAATTCACTGAGTTCAGCCACATTTTCTTTTGCTTTCAGTGAATAAAACGCCAGCTTATCAACTATACTCTTACTGTTAACTCCTGAGTACAGGCAATCTTGCATTCTGAATATTTGCATTTCATACCCACATTCTACCATTCCAGTTACCAAGCTGACCCAAGCTTACATATAAGAAATATTTTTCATCCTGAACCTTCAAAGGTTGCCAAGAGCTTTCTGTCGTGTTAAGTCCACTTCCACTGCAAATGGGAACTCCCCTGTGTTACAGACCCTGGGTCCACGTTCTCCTGCTCCAGACTCTCTGGAATAAGGGGATATTCCTGGAAAGACTAAATAGATCAATGCATAAGCCAATCGCCCTGGGTTAGTGGTCACACCTCATCTGGCACATCTAAGATCATACGTATAGCTGTAGTGATGAAATATGAATGCAATGAAATAAAATATTTAAACTCATCATGTGGTCCCCACTCCTCACTTTGAGGTGGCTTCACAATCAGACACTCTGAAGTCCAAGTGCTGAGGACCATGTCCACAGTACACGGAACGAACCACTCATAAACACATTGTAGAAATGTCCACTGAAAAAAAAATAATTTGGAGAAAAGGAATGTGATGTCAAGAATATCTAAAGCATAAGAGTGGAAACTAAATACTGCCACCTCATGACATGATGGGAGAACCATCAGGATGGGGGGCACAGAGAATTGTCCCCCAAAGGGCAGAGGGGATCCCTCCCCACCCTGCCCCTGGGGCGATCACCAGTCTCCAGCACCCAGGGCTTTCAACGTTCATAAGTCTACTTTCCCCATACATCACTGCCTGCTGCAAAGGCACTTCCAGGTCCACTCTCAGTTACAAGGTGCAGAATACATCCATTGTGCGTCCCAAGAAGTCTTACCAGTGGGTTTAGCAGGAAGGCATTTTCCTGAACAGCCATCGTAAGCTCAGACTGAAAGACGGTTTTGCCTTCTTTATGCCCCTGACTAGATGGAGGCAAAGTGCTGGTATACTTTTATGCACTTCTGTGGCAGCCTTATCCTCCCCATGAATGAGCAGCCAAGTTTCTTGCAGTAATAAGCACTCGCAGGCAGCCTGCAGGACACTGGCAGGGTTAGCACGCGGGCAGTTTTGTCTGGGTGTGGGTTTGTGCTCTGGGAGTTTTGGGAATAAGGATAGGAAGGTATAAACTGTGATGAAACCCAAGCTTCTGGTTTATACAGCATAGTTCTTAATTAAATCTAGTGATTTTGATATCTCCTACCTATAGGTGATATGGTAGGAAAAAGGATACTGTTTGCACCTGGAAAGCACATCACTGAACAAAATCTACAGCGTTGCTTTTGAATACAGCCATTATAGTGTGTGTCTCATGTATCTTTTCACATGTCAGATGAAATCCATTTGTAGCACAAATAGGTCCCTCTCAGAAGGTCAGTGGTAGGAGGGTCAAATCTGCAATCCAGCACACACCATTCTGTAAAGACTTTGGAGTTTATACTTGTTTAATGGCAAGTACTGGTGACATCTTAGGCACCGAAGCTGATCCTACTGGTTTCCTATAGACCAAAGCTATAATGGAATTGTCAGCTCACCTGCACTTTGTGTACACCCAAGTGCTTTAAGTTCACTATGATAAGGCAAATTCAACTAAATGGGCTTGTACATTGCCTTCCAAAACTTGCAGTCATTTCTTGCATCCAAGTGCAAGGTCCTGCACCTGGGTCCGGGCAACCCCCGATGTCAATACAGACTGGGGGATGAAGGGATTGAGAGCAGCCCTACGGAGAAGGACTTCGGGGTACTGGTGGACAAAAAGCTGTACGTGAGCCAACAATGTGCGCTCACAGCCCAGAAGGCCAACCGTATCCTGGGCTGTGTCACAAGAAGCTTGGCCAGCAGGTAGAGGGAGGTGATTCTGCCCCTCTACTCTGCTCTGGTGAGACCCCACCTGGAGTGCTGCGTCCAGCTCTGGAGTCCTCAGCACAGGAAGGACATGGAACTGTTGGAGCAGGTCCAGAGGAGGCCACAAAAATGATGAGAAGGCTGGAACGCATCTCCTATGAGGAAAGACTGAGAGAGTTAGGGTTGTTCAGCCTGGAGAAGAGAAGGCTGCCAGGGGACCTTATTGCTGCCTTTCAGTGCTCCAAGGGGGACTATAGGAAGGATGGGGGCAATCTCTTTAGCAAGGCCTGTTGTGACAGGACAAGGGGTAATGGTTTTAAATTAAAGGAGGGTAGATTTAGACTGGATATAAGGAAGAAATTTTTTACAATTAGGGTGATAAAGCACTGGAACAGGTTGCCCAGAGAGGTGGTAGATGCCCCATCCCTAGAAACATTCAAGGTCAGGTTGGACGGGGCTCTGAGCAACCTGATCTAGTTGGGGATGTCCCTGCTCGCTGCAGGGGGGTTGGACGAGATGACCTCTAAAGGTCCCTTTCAACCCAAACCATTCTATGATTCTATGATAATCACCAGGGAGATAAATAAAAAATACTACAAAATTATCTATCACTCCTATAATACAGAAGCAGTTAAGCATGGGCATCAAATCCACTGTATATATTTCTCTGCTAACCTGAAAATTAGGTAATCTGAGATTTCTAAATTGATATTTGCTGTCACAGTACCTCTACAAAATTAGATGTTTCATTCAGACACTCCATGTACTAGTTAGTCAAAAATATAATCAAACTACAAAAAGTGAAAATTATCTGAAATGATACAGAATTCCATAGGATGGTTTAAAAATAATTTTTTCCAGTTGCAGGATAATGGAGGTGAGGAAGAAGCAGGATAATGGAGGTGAGCAAGCAAGTGCCCAGTCAGTCACTTCCCATCTGCAAACATCTATATTTTAGGGTGCAAATCCTCCCTCCCAGAAACCAAAGGCTTTATTCCACCAAATATTTAAAAGAAGTCTGAGCTTCATTCAGAGACATTTACGTATATAATATCTACAAACATAATTCCTATGCTACAAATAAGGAAAACAATGTACTTCAGCATAAGCATTATATAAATTAGATTGTTATGCAGAAGTTGACCTTCTGTGGAAAACACTGTTTGACCTTTACTCTGTAACTCATATTAAATAATTTGAAAGTGAATCAGTCTTTGTCCATCTCAGAAGCACAGCACATAACTTCCCAACTGGTAGCTAAGCCAAAATTGGCAGTGGTATGAGAAAGTAATTTGAGAGATACAGTGCCCAAAAATGATGATGAAGGTTACTGGAAGCTCTGCACCTGTTGTGATCCCATGTGAAGCAGAAAACCTGGTTACGAAGAGATGCAGTATTCCAAGCTACCAGTTGATTTTCATGAAGAGTGTCCACATTTGAAGATCATTGTAATGACAGCACCAGATTCAACTATGAGCCCATAATAAGGGTTCTTGATAATTTTGAGATGTTTAATATTAAACTTCCAAAGTTTCCCCTTGATGTGACAGAGAAATTATAAACTAAAAATTCTCTCAACTTCTTAAAAGGCGCTATCTATTCTTTTAATTAATTCCCTTGATCCTTTTGAAATAATTTATGCCTTTTATTGCCCTATTTTTTGAATGCTCATCTGATTAATTTGAAAACCCTGGAGGACAGAATGTCAGCCATAGCCCTCCCAAAGATAATACAAAATAGTACATAGGTCATCAGAAATTGCTAGCCATCTATCTAAAACAATTCTTGAGAGAAGTGTTAATGGGTCCCAGGATGGAAGTTATTCAGATAGATACATTTCATGTCTTTGTACTTTGCTTGTATTAATTTTATAGCTCATTCCAATATCTCTTAAAGGAAATTCCCTTTTCTCATTAAGTCTGTATTTCACACAAATTAAACAGCGGTGAAGTAATTTGAAATGGGAGTTTTCTAAAAAAGATCTTTTCTATAAAAAAAAAAAAAACAGATTCTGATTCTAAGTACTTTAGCAGAACAAGTCCTTCTTCCAAGACCTATTCAGTCAAGCTTACTGTAAAACTGAATAGTATTTTAAATGGTGTATGCTGTCATTAGGGTTTTCGAACTCCTTCTTTCCACTATAATTACCAGAATTCGAAGGGTATTTAATGCACCAGGGTACCCTTTGGAACTGTTGTTTGTCCAAATCAGCACCAAGTAATGATAACAGCAACAAAATACAGGTGGTAAAATAATGTAATTAAAATTTCTCCTTGAAGAAGCCTATAAATGGCTGTTACTGTTTTTGCTCTATGATTTACACCCATATAAAACCATGAACTGATAGACCACTTAACAGCAGATGCCTCACCTATTCTTAAGTTAACTCTGAAACACATTAAATAGTGTGTGTGGACCAACAAAAGAATGACAGAATTAAAAAGGGCTTTGGCAAAACCTGTCTTTAAATCTTATTCCTGGTACAAACAGACCTCTTGGTGGATTGACTATGTCTTCTCTGAGGGGAGGGGGACCTTGATTCTTGACAGATTTTTAAATACTATGACAGCAAATAATTCTGCAGTACAATAGACATAACATTAGTCTCCTCTATCTATTCAGTGAAATGTAAGAAAACTTCATCACAAGAAAAAAAATTTTATTTCTATGGCACATAAATATTGTTTCAGTCATTTTCATTTTGCATTTTTAAAATGTAAGATTTCTGATTTCAGAAATGAATGAACCTGAAGGTTTAACTTCAAAGTTGGTTTAAAATTATCATCACTGAACACTTAATTTATGAAACAGTTTTACTTCTGTAATCTCTGGGAACAACTTCTTCCTATTTTTTCTTCCATGGCAGTTTACAGTCAGTTAAATTGGACTACTGACATGCAGCGACAAGTTGTGAGTTGTCTGGGGGATTTCCCATATCAGTAGCAACAAAGAGATCAGCACAAGGCAGGGAGCTTTTATCTAAACACCACTCTGGGGACTGGGACAATATCCCTCATGGACCTTCCAGGTGCAAGGTTTTCAGAGGATGGTCTTTTGTTCTGAATGTGCATTTTACCTGTAAGTGTGCAAAGCCCTTTTGTTCAGGGAAGGAATAAGTGTAAGACTTAAGAGTTTGATCCTAAAACCTCATCCTGGCTGTGCCATTAACTGTATAGAGTGCAGTACACAAGTAATTTCATCACTATTTCTCCAAATAGCCTCCTTTCCAAATAGCTTTACTGGTACCTTCCAGCTATGCCTTTGAAGAAATATTGTAATGTTACAGAGGCCTCAGTTGGCAGCTAATTATCCTCCACTGGCATTATAAAACTTATGTATGTACTTGCAGAATTAGAATGTATAGTCCTTGCTGCATTCTTACGTGGAAAGTTATAATGTAATTAGTTATTAGCATTCAAAGTATTAATATAATTATTATGTGTATTTTGATAATGCCTGAATACTCCAATCAGGGGTCAATGCCCACTGGTACTAGGCATTACACAGAAATTTTTAATACAGGACAGACTTTTCCCAGAGTTGCTGTATAGATTATTATTTTAGATAGGTAACACAGGAGCAGAATGATGATGATTTAGGTCACCTCCAGTACCTTCCTGCACTTTTCAACATTTGCCTCATTTTTATGTTGAACCTTACATTTAGACTTTCAGGTTTGCCATAGGTTAATCTGTCTTGTGCTTTCCATCAAATATAGAGCCCTTTTAATGCACTTCTGTTAATTTTAACCCTTTCCTTTTAACAGTTCTTGCTTCATGTAGATTTCTCTCTACCCCTCCTGCTTTTGATTAATTACTGTATAGGTCAGCCACATACCTTTTTTTCTTTTATTCCACCAAGACTCAGAGCATTTGCTTTCTGCTTTTTTCTTTCCTTGTCCCTTGATTCCTGTGCATGGGCCAGGCAGACTATATACAGACTTTTGAAGCTGTGAACAGACTTCCAGAGTCTCTGGTTTGGTGAAGTGAGGTGCTCACTGGACCTTTTAAACCAAACAGAGTTTAACTATTTCTCTAATATTGTGTTCTGTATTTTCTTTTTTTTCCTTTGCATACGCAAAGATTTTCTTATAGAGCATGGACATCCAAACTCTAATGGTGCATGCCCTTGTGATTTGGTGTTGCTATAGTTGGTCTTTGTTTACTGCTTAGCTCTTCAAGTAAGGTCATTAAAGAAGAATCCGAACTTCTGCTTTTTTGAACTCTTACAATTCATAAATCATAACAAAAAGAAAGAAAAAGAAGCTACAACCAGCATCTAGTGGAATATATATATTTTAAAATCTTGGGATGTTCTCCAGACTGATATAGGCCTTTCAATAGTTGGGTTAGTAATGCTGAAATCTGTGGAGTACATGATCCCTTCAGGATATTTACTGTCCACAGTTAACATTTAGAAGGAGAACATTTAGACAGAGACTAGAACAAAACATAGGAAATACCACAGTGGGAGCATTTCTGCCACGTACACCAAGAATGTGGGCAAATGTCTTTACTTCGTCCCAGGAGAAGGAAAGTCTGATTGCTTCAGGTGGAAATTCCTATTCCCTCATGAGACCAGTCTTTAATTTTGTGGCCAAGATATCTCATAAAGCCTTCCTCAGACAGTATCCATTCTTACCCATCTTCTCCTGAAAAGGGTGTCTTTGAATGAAAAGTTTATAAGCTACACTGCAGTTCTTTTATTTCACAGACACTTTCTAATTTTGCTGCTTCTTAACTGTTTTTTCAAGGACTGCATAAATGAACTTGCTTGTCTCACATGTTAGTTCTCCTTCCCCCATCTTTCTTTTAGTACCTGGGCCTTGAACTCACACCTTGTGTGGCAGTACATACAAAGGGCAGGCTGGGGTGCCTGCGGCAGCGGTACCACTAGCCATCCAGAAGCACCAATTGTGCAGCTAATCTCAGGCATATTGTGCTAATGATTGGCTTCATTATTTTTCTACCATGCATGAGTGGCAGTTTCTCAACAGATCTGATTGTGAATGAATGGGATGTTTGAGAACCAGCAGTGTCTAGGCTGGTAAACCCAGCATTCCCACTGACAGAAGCAGGGTGGTAAGGGCAGTTATCCTGCATACGTTCCTGCCACAAAGCCCACAGTTTGGTTTCCTGGTTTTATAAGGAGAGTTCAATTAAGTTGTTATCTACCTCCAGCCCAAACTGGATGGACATAAATGGATTTGCTTTGAGAGGCGTCATGAATTGGGGGCAGCACCAGTTACTGGTCACCCATCTCTGAGTTGCAAGATACATATTCAGGAGCAGTAGGAGACCTTCTCTACACCTAATCATTCTCAGTTCTGTCTTTATGTAAGTGTAGTAGGAGGTTATTTGTGCCTTGTTTACAGTAGAGTGAAAGGCTTTTGCAATCACAAGGCTGCTTGGTTATGTTTTTCCACCTGCTTGGAATAATGGCTCAAAAAGAAAGTCTGTTGGTTGTGCTACAGCAAACTGTGAGAACTTTTCAGTAATTACATGGCATTATTTAGTAACAGCAGAGCCATCAGTCAATCAGCTTGAACTGTACCTTGATTTTCAGCCATAAGTTGTTATAGCACAAAAATACAGAAGCTATGGGTGAGCATTGCTTCTTCAGTAATATCTTTCCTCTGAAGTATCTCACACAACATAGATCATGCTCTCCCTACTCACAGCTGGGAAGCAGTGGAGACAAGGCAGTTACATGGTGTAGGAAGAACACAGAGAAGACCTATCAGTCATGTACTTGAAATCTAGAGTAACTCACTGCTCTCTCAGTAAGAGTTGCATCCTAGTGAATGAGGTATGTGGTTTGATAAATCTGTGTTATTACAATCGTTTTTTCTAGCTCTGCTGATGTAGAACAGCTAGATTTATTAGCTCACATGTCACCCTGAGATGAGATACCAGGGGACTGACTCAACAGTATGAGCTAGTATGGCTGGCCCCACTGACATTTCTCCTTCCATACCTCTGATCTTTTCTGGTGCTGACAGATGGTGACTGACCAGGAAAATCAAAACAACAGTTTCTGTCAGTCCTGAATTAATGACTATTATTAAAGAAGCTGTGCCTGTAGTAACAGCTGCGAGAGACGAGCAGATTTGGTCTAACAGCTTCTCCCACAAGGATCTCAAGGCCTAGATGTCAACATTTGGTATCAGTTTCCAAGTAGATTAAAGAAAATGAGTCAGGCGGAAAAGGCTCAGGACCACATTGGCCTACAAAAGAAGATGATGCTCAGCATTTTACTGAAAGGAGGCTCAAACTATTCACAGCAGAATCATTCCAAGTTTTAGGCTGTGGGTAATAACAGAACATTTCTTTTAATCCAAAAGAAAGATGTATTGTTTCTGCTAGCTATACTGACAGGATGATCCCAGCGGATTTACCTATAAGACCATTGAGACAGTTCTGTGATGCCCAGTATAACCTTCAATAAAGCCTCTCTATTAAAGAATGAGATTTAAAAACAATCATTTATTGGACATGTTGCAAGAAAGTGTCTCATTTGTAAATGAATATAAGTATAACCACAACTAATGCAGAGACAGACAGTTTTGTGGAGGAACTGCTGCTGCCCCTCTCTATGGTGTGATCATCATTATACATAGTCATATAAACCCACCAGGTTTATCAGCAGATGAGCTCCTATTAATTTCCATGGTTCTTTCAAAGAATGAAGAGGGGTTCTCCCATTTCTCAGTCTAAATCAAACACATATTAATAAAAGTCACAGAAGTCCTAAAGTAGTAATGATTCTTTCCTTAGTTAGAAGAAGTGTTTATTCTCATGTTACTTAACAGATGTCTAAATTTCTGTGATTATGATGGTGAAATACATCAATCAAACTTTCTCTGTTCTTCACTGCAATTCTTCAGGAGTTCAGGAGTTATGACGTAAGAAATCCCAGAGGACAAAAATAGCCTTAAAATTAATGGGCATGTGCTTGAAGTTTTAGTAGATGTATGACTGTTGTGTTGGCAGATACTAAACTGAAATGCTTGAAAGTAAAAATGCTTTAAATTACACACAGAAGCAACATCACAGGAGATAGCATCAGCACAGCAATGACTCACACCATCAGCATGACAAAGAAAGAAGCTGAGGAAAATAAAAATGACCGGTAGTCACCAACACAGTGATACCTTAGCCACCCCAGCTACCCTTTTACTAAGAAATATCTCAGTTATCATATCACAATCTGAAATGTTAAGCATTGACTCATCATCAGTGACTGATGTAAGTCAAGGTAGCCTGGTAAATATACTTCATCTACCCAAGGAATTAAAAATACGCTTTCTAAAAAACACCCTAGCCGGGCAATTGCTAGAAAAGTACTTTTCTGTAATTTGCTCAAAATCTGTTTTGAAAGTTAAGATTCATTTTCTTGAAAGTTTTGAATGCTGACACTTTATTTAATGCAAGCAGTTACTGCATTATGCATAAGAAACCTGAGTACTGTGTTCTTTTAAATTCCACTGTGTTTTGGTGTCACTTCAATGTTTTTCAGAGAAAATATTTCATCAGAAAATGCAAGGTAGTCACTTATATGTGACAGTAAGATTGAAATCAAGAAGTGTGAAGCCCAGGACTACACTCACAACTTTTGTTCTGGTTTTATATAAATGTGAGCTTCTCCCAAGCATACTCAGTTGACCATTTCTTTTATTGCCTCCAAGGTTTCATCTTGATTTGGCAGCAAACAAATATCAAATATATATCATGTCAACTTCCATGAATAGCCTCTGAGTTCAGAGCAACTGAGCAGGGATTACAAATAAAAGCGAAATACAAATCCAATATTCATTATGGCTGTTTTTGTCTTACAGCCCAGCTTTCCTTGAAATTTTCATGCAAGTTCTTTCTTGCATGCTATTTTAGAATTAATATCTTCAGTTATTGTAGTTTGGAGGAATCAGAAGACTGATAGTCTAAGTAAATCACTGGAAGATTAACCAAGTTCATAAATAATTTCTTGCTTTTTTAAGACTTTCTCCAATGAGAATGACAGGGCAGAGTTTCAAAATTATGTATGTGCAACTACACAGTTGATTATTGATGTCAGTGGAGTTACTCTGGATATATACTGCTATAAATCAAAACCAAATGTGAACAACAATGTGAATCCACCAGGAAGACTCCTTTTTTGGCAGTGATGGCATAATCCAGAGGGACTCCATCATTGCAGCAGTAGGGGAAAGAGGATTAGGATTTGGGGACTGCTGGTCCTGAGCTTCCCCATTACTTCAGGGTGGTCAGTGCTTCTCCTCACCCTGGCAGCAGTTCCTGGTCCCTCACCTTCCGCAGTAGCAGCCAGATGTACCCACTCCATGTCAGCTGCAAGGACCTGAACTGTGAGGGAGAGGTGCTGGGCTGGCCACCATTGCTAAGCCTAATGGGATGGATGCTGCTCGGAGGAGATCACCAAACTCTTGGACTTGATGGCTCTTCTGACCTATCCCCTGGAAATATATACTTTTATGTCATTCATGGCATGTTGTTAATGACTGTCTAAACAGAAACAAACTAACTTTCATAAAATTAATTAAGACACTGTTTTTATCATTATCCTTTCATTATTTTGTCTGAGAAACCCTCTCGCCTATTTTAAGTTTAATGATATCTACTACACAAAGAAAGTTCTTTCAAGCTTAAAAAATATCAAAGAAAACTAAACCTGAGTAAAAGCAGAAGCAGCACGTCAGTATGAAGGGTTTACTCCTAAAGTTATAAGAAGCAAAGTGGACAGGATGCCAGATTAATGAGCTCTACTAGTGAAACCCACAGACATCTTCCTGTAAGCAAAATCCTTTTCCTTCTAAGATCTAGATCCCTACGGTGGATCTTTCTCAAATATTTCACTCTTGTTCTATGCATCCTTTCCCATTTGTGATGCTTACAACTTCGTCAGGTTAATATACACACTTCAGTCTCATCTCATGACCATTTCACAAAATAGATGTGCTTTCCTAGGGATGAAATTTCTGCAAGTGTTGGAGATAAAATGCTTATTGACTGTAGAAAAATGGAGAGAAAGCATTTACACCAAAACCAAACATTGTTAGTTAAAAAGTATTATACTTTGATTAACTGCACCTTGCAGAGTCATTTATATATGTACGAAGAGGTGTTAAACTTTGTTACCATGAGGTATAGAATTTCAAGTCCTGTTTGCACTTGTGCCATTGACCATGAAAAGCATTGAGATATGGAAAACCAGTGAAGAAGCACAACTCCTCTAATTTCACTTTCATCCTTTCTCCTAAGGCTCTGTGTTCTAAGCTGTCTAAGGCTTAGTCTGGACTAAGTCTGGACTGAGTCTTGTTTTATTTACTATCATCCTCAAAAAGAAAATGAAGTATGTCTACTCTCCTAACACAGGCTAGGTCCCTCCCTGGCATTGCTCTTGAGCCGTGTTGTATCAGGGCTTTTACTGGCATTTCAAAATAATAAGAAAAGATTGCAACTTTAACCAACTTGCCTATGCAAGTAAAATTTCTCTGTGGTGTAGGCTGATTATACATGAAGAAGAGAGCACTGCAAGAGTGTTAGTTCTCAAGACAGCAGAGGAAAAGTGAGCAGTCCCCCCACAACGGTGGGAGGGGGAAAGAAACTTGACAGTATTAGGACACCTGTCTAGTACTGCTGATCACTATGTTTCTTCCAAATATATTAGCCATTTTTATTATGGAATTTGTTCTTTTCTCTTCCAGTAATACATTGCACATCTTAGCCCCAGTAGCACAAAGGCAGGCATTCATTAATTGCACAGCCTGCATCACTGCTATTCTCAGATTAGCTGTCACCTCATTTTAGATGTAAGAATTAGATGAAAACATAAAGCCTTAAAATATACTAAAATGACAAATCTTGATCCCTACCAGTGCTGAAAACAGGAATGGAAAATCCTCATTGACTCAAAAGAAGCTCTTGGGCACTCTAGACTAGGCTGGTGGGTAACCAGTGTGCACAATTGTTATATGAGCAGAGAAAGAGGCAAAGGCTGGATAATTAAATACTTGCTTTGTCAGGGTTATCTGAAATTTCCATAACTTTTTACAACAGCATGCTCATGTATACTCCTTCTAGGTTAATTGACGTTTCAGGGCACACTGAACTTTAAATTGCCTTCAGAGAGTTTTAGGTCAGAACAGGTTGCCATCAGATGACGTGTGAGATTAGCTATATCAGAAGCAGAAATGACACTTATAATGACCTTCTCCTTTGAAAGGTTGTACGAGAGGTTGTCAATCACTGCACAATTCAAACATCGCCCAAGGACAACATATATTCCAAAGTCACCTGAAAAGTGCCAGCCTTCCTTCTGAACATTATTCCTGATCTATTAATAAAATAATGTATTTCAAGTAAGTGACACTTCACTGATTCCCCCACCCAATACCAAAGAAACATCTTAAAGGAGTTTTTATATTCATTCTTCAAAAGAAAAACACTCTCATGTAAAAAATTAAAAATTACTATTTCTCACTTTCTTTCATGTAGCTTCTTTTTAAGCCTATCCCCTTCTCCACAGTAGCTATGCCTTAGATTTCTTTGTAATTTATTAGTGGGAATATACATCTACATTTTAGATGTTTTCCTCCATTTCCCAGCCATTTTTCATTACAATCTCCTAAAAACCTACAGCTATTAGCCACCGATTACTGAAGCAACCACTACTGCTAGCTGTAGTTAGCAAGACCTGCCACAATCACAAAGATCATTTACTGATCCTGTATATTTTCTCATTTATTTTCTAAATCTTGGTGGCTTTTGTTTTCCCACAGCAAAAGTAAAGCTTTTATGGTGAGATTTGCCTACGATTTGCACATACCAGTGTTGTGACTTAAATGTAACTACAGACTACCTACTATTCATGTTGCTTTGAAAGACTATATCAACTGAAGAAAGTGAGAGAATTGTTGTTATAATATTGTGAATTACATTAATGAGATAGATAGAAATACTCTCTCTATAGCAGCATTTCCTTCATGTTTTTTATGCCTGTATCACAGAGATTCTAAACCTAAACCAGATTATAAACCTAAACTTTTGCACCAGAAGAACTTTCAGTTTACATTAACGTAGAAGGGTACAAGATGATAGTTAAAAAAGAGACTCCAAAACAAAGAATACAGCAAAAGCCTTTGTGGGAGAATGTGAAATTTAACACAAAATGGTAATCTCCCACAAGAAACAGATTTCAGTACAACAAACTACAGCAGATAAATGCACTGTAAAGCTTTCTGATACTGTGTCAGCCAGTCTCATGTGGCATACCAGAGCACAGACCTCTGACCAAGCAACAGAGACCAGACATATCATTAAAATGTCATTTTTTAATTTCTAGCAGAGAGGCAGTTAACTCTGTGGTTCTCAAAATAGCATGACTGGTTGACCTAAGGACACCATTTACGCAGGAAACTTAAATGAGTCTATCTTGCTCACTTTCAATCACTGTAGCCACAGTGACTTTTAAACCTCTCACACAGTGAAATCCAAAAGAAACTAATTTTTTTGAAAATAGTTTGAATAAAATTAAAAGTTTGTCTTCTATACCACTGTAGAGCAAGCAATTGAGTGTAGGCCATAATTGCCAGTGCTGAGTGCTTCTTAGTTTACACTAAGTTTCCTAAGGAAAAGCAGCCTTATCTGTAGGGGCACTGAATTCCTGAAGCTTCATTAGCATACATCTAGAAAGTACACACACAGTTTTATACCACAAATGGGAAACATGCAAACAATAATCAATCATCTTGGTCATAGCTTATATCCATAATTTGTTTTTCAGACTGAAAAATGTTTTGGCAGTTTTTGGCAAGGATATTTCAGTAGGAATAGAACACATATATTTAAAACTTAGAAATAAAAGGAGAAAAAATCTCATTAGTGTCCTCCCTCTTACTGACAAAATGGAAGAAAAAAGAGCTCTACAAATTTAAATGTGCTACAGAAAGGATAAGACTCACATCTGAGGTGTGATAATGTACTGAGCCCTGTTCAGTGTGTTCAGACAAAAACAGTATTTTCCAAATTATGAATTCAGAATTCCAGCTTAAGTATTCTTTTTTCTTCTAAATATCCATCAGAAAACCTCAAAAATCTAAGAGAAAGAGTCAGAGAAATGGGTAGGCAACATACAGTATAATGTACAATAACCCAGTTACCCCAGTTGTGACTGGTCAGTTTCTTGTTGAAATCATGGTACAAGCAGACTTGAGACTAAGAGTTCTTTGCTTTTCCACTACACGTTTCAGAGAAGAAGACGGATCACCTTAGAGCTTCTGTGAATGTATTCCAACAGAGACACTTTGGGGCACAATATACTTACTATTCTCAATCAGCAAACAGCAGAGCTGATTCACTAAATTCTTAGGCTATTTTCTTGAGGAGGCAGAACAGAAAGAAGTGAAGCTATGAATATCTGACTATCCCTCAGACTGCAAGCACTTGATGGCTAGGAGCTTTATCAGACAGGTGCCTTATGCGAACATGCCACAGATGTGGTTTCATCTTCATTATAGTTTAAACGAAATTCAACAGTTTGTTGTTGTTTTTGTGGTTTAGATATATATATATAATCATATGCATTTTTTTAAAAAGCCAGAAAAGATAAATATGTGAAATCAATAATGTATTATGAGATGTGCCTGCTACCTGAGTAATGACAGATTCTTCTGTATTGTTTTAAGAAGCACCTGTCTAATGGCAATACTCTTCTTCTGGCACCAGACTGGAGCCCTATCATACCTGCAGTGTGAATCTTTACTGAATATTCTGCCCCAGTTCTGCATGCAGATGTCTTATTAACATCAGTAAATTCTATGCACAGAGCTAGGACAGAATACACAATAGAAACCTACTTGCCCAGTGCAGAAAGGCTATGCAGTTTAACTGCATTAACAGTGACTTCCAACAAGCACCTCAGAAGTGCACCCCTGTTAGCAGTTGAATTCATCATATTTTAATGCTACTATGCGCCGTCATTCAAGACAGTCTGCATCACTTTGCCTGTTTGTTCAGACAACGTACTAAATGAGCCAGGAATTTTATCTTCCTTTGTGCTTTATACATTGTAGATGCAGGCATTTCAGCAATAATACAAATCAGTAATGGGAAGCTCACTCTCAGTCTGCAGTTTGTTTGTACCATTTCAAAAGAACCAGTGTCTACAATGTATAAAGCACAGATGGATGTAAAATTCTTTAGTCATGCAGTTGATAAAGATTGCTTTCAGTTTGTGGTAGACGTACTAACACAAAAATAGAATCTTCAATTAAACAAGACTCACTGCTATGTTATTTGATGCTACAGAAATTATGTTCTAAAATCATAGCCACATAAAACATACACTCCTTTAACCAGGAATTCAAATGATAAAGCAAAATACAGGCCCCTATGTCCAAAACAAACTCCTTTCTTAAGGTCTGAGTGAATCTGGAGCTTCAGAAAGGTACTGAGTAAAGTCTTGGTGACCAAAGTCAAGAAAGGAGATAGCAGTAGAGTAGCAGTAGAGGAGGTAGCAGTAAAGCAGTAAAGCAAAGATGGCCTGACTGCCCGGCCAGTGTGCCTAAAGAAATTACATTAGGTTTATTTTCCACAGACACTTAATCCTCGTACTGAATGCTAGAAAAGTTATCAAGGGTCCCAATGTGCCAGTAGTTTTCCTTGTGAAAAGAGTGCTAGCACAGCAGGCAGTGGTGATCTACTGGTGGTGCTGTGTAGACTTTCACAAATCAGAATGTGTGACAGGAAAACCTACTCAACATTAACAATAAACTTGTTGCAGCCATTTACTCCCTACACTGCCTTGAGGAGGAAACATGGTGGAAATGTATGCATAGGTTCAATCATCTGTCACTTCCTGGAGAGCTTCTAGTGGCCAGAAATTTTCTTATATAAAAGATGTGGCTCTTAGTATCAGTTATCAAATGGTGCTGCTGCTCAATCCTCAAACAGAGTATTAAGGGCAGTCTGGACAACTTCAACCAGAAATTCCTCTGAGTTTGGAAAGAATTTTAAATCAAGGGACATGCATACACAATAATCAGAACTATGTCCAGACCTCAAATCACAAAATTTTGACCTCCAGAATGAGATAAAACTAGACCTGAGCATACTTTAACAATGGGAACTGTTTAAAAAAAAAACACAACTAGATGTCAGATTAAGGCAGATTAATTCTGTTGAAGATTTTTCTTAGTTTCTAGCATGCCTCTATCGTCCGTCTTTTGCCTTCTTTAAAATATGTACTCCCAAATGTTGCTTCCAAATCTTTGCTGAATACAACCTCTTTTATTTCTAAAAATTGCTTATCGGAAATTATGCTCTTTATATGATATTTCTTAATAAAAGAACACCGGGTGGCACTTTGTTCTTTAAGAACTGTCCATACCACTTTTTAATCCTATATAGGATTTAGAAACACTTCTGCAGCTATTGCATCTATATATGAGGTATTTTCTGCTCTTTATCCGTGTTTTTATTACTAAAAACATTAGCTTTCTGTTAGCAACTTGCTACCTATCCCTCAGGTGAAAATCATCATAATGGCATCTCTGTGATGTTACAATCATTGCTGCAAACAATGATCCAGGCAATATAAAACAGAGTGCAAACAGAAGCAGATAATCCCTAAAGTCATAAAGACCTTTTCTTCCCAGTAATATTTTTAGACATAGCAAATCAAACAGATTTGTCCTATTGATGGTGTAAATAAGATCAAGGAACGAATAGTCTTCTAAATCAAATATTTAGTTTTCTGGAGCTGCCAGGTCTCTAGATAAGCTAAGTAAACGTCATAAAACAGTACCTTTCAGCTTCTGTAAGGTTAGGTTGTGAATTCTTTATATTTAGCACATTTGATTTGTATTTGATCGTGTTGCTTTCTTTCTCTTTTATACACATACATGTATATATACACACATACGTACACACACACATGTATGCAGCCATAAAACACATAGATGTATATACTCAGCCTTCTCTTAGTAAAAATAACTGTAAGAGTCATCTCTTTAATTCCATAAGACATTTTATGTCTTATGGAAGTAAGTCATCTTTACAGAGCCACTATTTGTCATGTGACAGCAATGATAGGACAACTGTTTCTTTTGCATCCACAGTCTGAAGGTGATAATGGCTTTTCAGACATCCACCAGTGCACATCAAACAGTCAAAAAGAGACATTCTTGCTGCTCAGATAATAGTGAAAACGTCAAAGGAAATTTTAAGTCTGGGTGGCATTACTTAAATTCACAGTATCATGTGAAAAACAGATTCGAAGTGTTGACATTTTTAACTTGCATTGCTGTTTAATTTCCAAAGCTGTTTACTGTCACTGTTGTAAGAGATGAGACCTATACAGCTAATTTTAGTTTTAAACATTCCAAAGGGAAATGTGCTTCAGCTCTCAATAGTGGTTTTGGCCACAAAATAGGTAATATTTGGACTTCGAATCCAGATCTTGGTTCAGTTTTCTTGTGTGCATATCCAGCTCTTTTCTGGGGCTTTGGTGTAGGGCCATTTCTGATACATCAAAATATAAACTTAGGAAAGTTTGAGTAAAGATGTTTGATTATTTAACAACTTGCAATAGAAACAAAATGAATCGTTGAAATATATTGGTATGTATGTGATATAACATGAAGTGTTACACCATCCCTCTTTTACTTACTAGCTTTCATTTGTCTCACCTCTTCCCTCTTGCCCTACTCTAAAAACAGAAACAGAGACAAAATTAAAGGTAAGAAGTTTGTGTAAAGCAAGTAGGACAAATACTGCTTAAGCACTATTATAAAATAAAATGTTTAAAAACCTTGAATTCTTAAAAATTCATATCAGAACACTGAGGAATACAGACCACAATGTACTGGTTGAATAAAACACTGAGAGACAGCTCAGACATTCTGAACTGACTTATTCTTAGGTCATAAAATCCACACAAGACTACTGAATGGGCAATCAAAATACATACACTCTTCATCCTGATATCAGTTATTCCAGTGTAGGTATACGTTTATGTAGTCAATAAGCTCAAATATGCCTATATCCACTAATGATGAATATGGCCCCAGTGCATGTTTATTTCCATACTCTGTTTCTAACAGCAATGATAAATGAAGCACATGGCATATCTAGAAGAGTAATGATCTGGTAACATTAATGGCCACCGCTTGTGACTCAAGCCACCTGCCACACCAACAGGTCATTCATCTCAGGCAAATATTTCTCACTTCAATTATTATTGCTCAGATAACTGTGCTGCGGATATAAAATTGATCTATACTCAACAGGGATGCCCTTATATTAGCCACATGGAGCAGTGCTGTCCATCAAGAAAGGTACTGCCCCTAGTCCATCAAAAAAAAAAAATTTTTGGACTCTAAAACTGCTTACAGAAACCAAAGAATTTTACCCATTCTCCTCAGGGTCTTGTGAGCCAATACCATTGCTGCCTGCCTCTTAAGCATCCAGTCCTCCTTCAACCTCATACTTTGCTCACTGTTTGTGGACAGGATCCCCACTGCTCCAGTGAGGCTTTGTGAGCAAGTGAAAATATTCTGAAATGGGTAAACATCTGTCACCACTGGAGGTAATATTTTATTTTATTTAGCTTTATCTCACTTTCTGATCCAGGACTCAAATATTATCTACTCATTCTATCTTTATGTCTTCTGCCCTCCCTAAAATACTTTCCTTTCCTGCTCTTTATTCCCACAGTGCTATGCTGAAATCTACTCTTCATTCTTGCTGTGACTGAGATCTTTCCCAAGATATCAAATGACAACTACTTTTTCTAGTTTTCACTTATCCTAACCCAAAGTAGATTTAAAGCACTGAGCAATTAGAATACTGATATTTTATACTAAGCTTACAAGGAAGTACAAATGTCTACAAAACAGGTATGGCAGTAAATATTCAGATGCTTGTAAGAAATAAGCAAAGATTGTAGGACTTGGTCCATAGTATCTTTTTCTGTGACATTACTGGGGCTGGGTAACATGAATGGATTTAGAAACCTTGCTCATTTTTGGGGGGTAAATAATTAGAGATATCACTTAAGAACACAGAGTGTTTAAGTGGTTAAATTATGAGAAACTCCCCCATCTTCTGGCAACCTACAACTTATTAACTTGCTGAGCCAGAGGTTGCATTTGGAACATCATTATTAGAAACCATGGGATGACATTGCTTGAAGCTGTTTCTTTAAATCTATTTTGCCATTATCCCTTTGGAGTTGTGACAGCTGCAAGATTCACCACCACAGCCTGTGGTGAATGAGTACTGTAAATAGCCATCTACACAGAGATTGGGATTTGTTTCATTCAACTTCATATTCTAAAATTGATGTATCTAGGCTAATTATCTAGGGTCTTTCTGTAGTTGCCAGGCAGAAACAAGTGCCTTCAGGTAGTAATTTACACCATATGTTTTCACTACCTTTCCTCAGATGGGAAAAATCATGCATTGGAAGCAGCTATTTTTCCTCCATTGATTTTGGGGATTTACTAAATAACACGACTCCCAACTTCAGACAAGTGAATAGGTGAAATGACTTCCATGTGAACAGTCTCCACAGATCACCTTATGCTGGCTGCTTTTACTGGCTGCCTTCCTCAGTTGTGCAGTACAGAGCACTCAAAAATGGGGAAGAATTTGGACCCATTTGTACAGGTAATTAATGCTTTACATGGCAGATTTTCTGGTATGCTATGCAATGGAACAGAACAGAACTATCAGAGAGAATCCATTCTCTTTGGATATACTCAGAGACACTGGGAGCAGCAGAATGGCAGTACATTATTGTACCAAATCCAGTATTATTAAAGAGTTTCATGGACCTAGGAAATCACTGACAGGAAAACTAACACATGCTCAGTGATTCCCACAAAGACTAATCCTAGATTTTTGCTCCTGGTGACATTACTGTAAGAGAACAACCCCCCTTGAAAAAAAGAGGTATTGTCAATGTTTAATTAGCGTGAATCTAGACTCCTTTCTTTTTGATCAAGCATTGTTGGAAGTTTTAATATTTAACCTAAGCTTAGGATATCTTGAGATATCTTGGCCATCAGTGTTATCCATTTAATCAAGGACAAACACTCCTTTTGGAAGAAAATAAAGGAGAGTTGGCAAGAGAAAATAGCCTTGAATTGTCCTTAGGTGACATGCAAAAACATATGGATAAAAAGAGTTCAGGCACTTCATCTGTAAAGACCACCACGGACCCCCAAAGAGAGGAAGACATGCACAGAAGGGCCTGAAGTGGAGCCAGGAGGAGTTACTTAATGCCACTATGCAACCTATGTAGATTAGAATGAATATGTATTAGATAGGCAGAATATGTATTAATTTAGTGTATAAATATAATGAAGTAGCTTGCTTCGGGGTGCTTGATTTGTGGAAAACCACCGAACACCTAGGTTTGTGCGACTCTGAAATAAATTAACAATGTCTCTCCTGAGTATGTGATTATTGACTCATTGCACACAGGGCAATGAATCCGCTTTTTGGACAACATTACTGTTATATTCTCCCAGTTTAGTTAAAAGACTACCAGAAGTGGCCACAATAAATCAAATTAATATCATGACACACCACCAACAAAATATGACAAGCAAATAAGATGTAAAATAGGTGCAAAACAATAAACTGTTACCAATGGCTGCATTCCACTCCTAGCAAAAGCTGCATATTGCTGGACTGCAGTATACAGACCTAGTCTTGAGCGTCTGGTACTCCTCCTTTTACCAGGATGGGAACAACTTCTGCTCCCCCATTCACCTTAACTTAACAGTTCTCAACTTAGGTGTCATGGTCCCAGCTGGGTTCATCACAATTCCAACTGAGTTCAGAGGTCCAGGCAGAAATCCAAACATTTACGATGATATTTGGGGCCACCAACCCAACTGGACGAGGGCAACAGCTTAGAAAAGTCTAGAAATGGCTACTGTTATGGCATCTGTAAAACAAATCCACAAAAGAAATAAACTGAGAACAGATAGAAAGTGACCACAAAGAAAGGTTTTGCGAGTTCGTCAATAGCAGAGGGATGCTTCAAGTAAATGAGAAGCAGATGTTTTATTTCAAGGACATATTTCAAGGCACAAAATACATACATACACATATGTGGGTGCCCAAATACAAAATACATTCTACAGAAAATGCTAGACTGATTTATATTCTATTTATGGCCTAATCCTAGAGTAACTGCAGTTGATAGAAAAACTAGTATTTACTCCCAGGTGCACAGGTCAGATTTGCAAAGCGTAACAGATGTTACTCTGGCATTACTACTCTCAATGTAGTGAAATAGTACACATACAGACCTGCCAAATCCTTTGCACCGTAGTGGCAGTCAGGCCTGTCTAACATATCTGTTGACTAGTGCCTACATCCAGTGCCCTCAACATGCTATGTGGTGTGATCTCTTGCTGTGGGAAGCACATACATTACTTCACTTCACCTAATCCTCCCAGTGCAGTCCAACACTTAGCAGGCAAGAAAGTTAGGAGTTTGACATATGAACTGAGAAACCCAGCAACAAAGACATCTAACTGTGCTGTGCACTATGTGACTGAAAGTACATAGGACTGAGATTTAGGTCAGCCTACACAGACTTGAAATTACCAGAAAACATCCTGGTGGACTTGCCATTGGTGATTCTAACTCAAGGCCATAACATAATTTGGAAATATTGGTATGACAGTGTATCACTTGCAGACCTAATAGAAAAAGCTCTGATTTAGGTGGATTGGAAATTCCACGTTTCTTCAAATACATATACATTTCAAGGCCTAAGCACAATTTTGTTCTAATTGCAAGTTAAAAAGAAAACATAAAGAGCCTTGGTTTGATATCTCTTAGCAATCACTGAATTGTACAGACTGGAAAACCATGGGCAATTGAAATATTTATTTCTGAAAAAACTATTAATATTTACAAAGGCTCTTCCTAGCACAGCCACAAAAATTAACCCAAGAATCCCGCAGCACTGAAACTCCAAACCATTAGAGCATGAGTCTATGGTGGACCATGGTAACATGCCTTATAACAAAAACAGAAATGTACAATGTAAAAAGTTCCTCATTTCCTCAAGTTTATTAGACTCTGAATTTTCATATGGTTTCAGCTCATTAGAAACATTTTCAGACATATTTATTATAGTACAAAGGCTTCTTTATCTGATTTACTGTTTTTATGAACCACTTGAATTATGGTGTGCCTGAAGCCTGGACAAAATGAAAGCATATTATGATAGGTGTATACATACACACAGTGGCTATCTTGGAAAGCCAAAGCCACTGCTTTTTAAAGCCTGACTTGATGAGACAGAGGTAGAATTTGTAGTCTCTTGCTCTTCAAGGCAAACCCTCTATATTTCTGATATGTCTTAAGCTTTCATGATGACATGAAACAAATTCATGATAATTACTTACCAATATGGTTTACATGTATCTTTAAAAAAAAAAAAACCAAAACAAAGTATGCCTGAATTGTTGATTTTTCCAGTCTTAACTGTACTACCTTTAGGGCCTGTACATTATGTCACAAAACTAACAGTCTTGTAACATGTAAAATGAACAGCAAATACTGCAAGACTATTTTAACAAACATGTGCAAAACAGAAAATTATTTACATGTGTTTGTACATCATTGATAGCAAATATATCACAAAAATCAGTGTCACACTAAAGACATTTTAGTACACACAAAGGATCTATCAGCACTAGATATAATTTGTCTGGTTATACTCCTCCTTTTGCAACTTGAGTAAAAAAGACTGGTTTTATCTGGAAGCAGCATGCAGTATGAAGGCATATTAAAAAGTAACTGGACACAGTTTTGCATTAGGCACTCAGCTGGCTTGGCAGAGATGCACTTCATCCAGAGCCACTTTGCAGTTCTGACTGTATCTTCTACTAGGTTAAACCTAAATCCCTTTGTAGATGCCAGCACAAGGAATTCTGTTTGAGAGCTCATGTGAACTTGATGTGGTATAGTCTTCTACAAAATAAATGCTATTTGATCTATTATTGATTATGGAGTGCCTAGAGACCCTTCCAAGAAGGAAATCCATTATAGTGCACTTGAATGCACTGGCATCAAATATAAACACTATTAACCCAAAAGGTATTCTGAGCTGACAATGTATTTCCTGAAGCAAAGTAAGCCAGAGGAAAAAAGTCTTCTGTAAAAATATACTTTAGTTCAAGATGAAACACTATGGAAGAAATAATGTAAGGGTTAACACCAGATTGCAGGAAGGCTGGTCTAAACATTTCCCTATCATTATCAGTATTGCAAAATTATCTACCATAACTGCTGTCTATGTAAACAGTAAGTTAAGTATTTCTCCTCCCTCCCCCAACACTGACTTCAGCAATTGTTCTGCAAATATTCCCAGTTTGTGTTCACAAACCTCAAAAGGGGGTTTCTGATATAAAGCAGTTTTCACAGCTCCATTTTTATGAGACACACAATTTATGGAGTAACTTGCATGCGATCTTATTCTTGACAGCCAAAAAGGTTTAAAGTGAGATTATGATGAGCACCTCCACAGCATGTCAATAGCAAGTAGGGTAGAAATACATATGTGACCAGTCCTCAAGTGTCAGCTCACAGATCTGAATCACTATTTTTATGTGGAGTCAGTATTACAATTAATGGAAGTTTATGGGGACAGTAACTGTAACAAATTGTAAGACAAATCTTTCTTTTTTCTTCTTATGCCTCCTTCTATTTTATTGTGTGTGAACCCGTTCAATATCCACCCACAGTCTTTTTCATGACATCTGTATAGCACCATGGAGATACGTGGATAGCTATTAGTCATGGCATAAGTTATACTGTCAGCATTGTAAATACCTGCAAATAATATCTTGTTTGAAAAATTATGCTTATATATGATGAAGCAAACATCAAGATACTCTTGTACACCACTTTTACAGTAACTTCATGGACTATAAGACTCATTTACATCAAAACCTTGCATATTAAAGGCTCAGCTTCTAATTACAGAAATGATCTGGTTTCATCA
Source organism: Morus bassanus (assembly GCA_031468815.1). Lineage (NCBI taxonomy): Eukaryota > Metazoa > Chordata > Aves > Suliformes > Sulidae > Morus > Morus bassanus. The sequence continues at coordinate 23,479,714 of CM062600.1, read as the reverse complement.
TTGCCACTAAGTTCTAGCACAATGTTCAGGCCAGTGCCTGGCCAAGGTTTTTACAATGCCAAAAATGTTATGTACCCAAAGCATTTTTAGAAAGATTCTTGTGGAGTAACTTGTAAAAACAAAAGAAATCCCAATGTTTAGCACTCTGAAGCAAGTAGTCTGGTTATTATATCCTTTCAGTGATATGACTCCACATACGTTTTCCCAGCTGTCAGTGTTGTCATCATAAAGCAACATAACATGTTTGATGATCTGGAAGTGATATTTTAAAAAACGAGACTGCTGCACCCTTGAAGCACAGCATTCCTTAAACACCTTCTGATTCAGGGCCTAACTTAGTCTTTTAGTAAAACTAGGTTACCTGTGGTAAAAAGTATTACCGGTGAATCAGGGCACTTCTGCCATACAATATCCATCAAGCTGTTTCATGAGGCATGTGGGATGCATCCTTAGAGAATGGTCTCAAGAAATGCTCCTATAATACACTCTCAGGAAGAATTTTCTTGTTTAGCTTCACCCTCAAAATTTTTACAAATCACTGTTTGGGTACTTGGACAGACAGTTCATATTGTGTGCTTCTGTGTACAGGAATTAAAAGATGGCAAGTAAATTCTCATATGATATTCTCTACCATTGAGGAATGCCCATACATAGAATAATTGCCTGTTTTTCTTGGAACTGAGTAGGTTTCACAGCACGTAAGATGGATAGAATCAGTAAAGAATCCAACCTCATTGTATGGCATTCTCCTAAAAGCTAATCTTAATTCTATTACTTTGGAAAGAAAGCTATGATATCATAGGGAAAATAAACTGAAAGTCATTGCAAAGTTGCAATCAGCTTAGAAGTTTCACAAATGCATATTGCTGATGATACCAAGCTGGGAAGAGTGGCTGATATGCCGGAAGGCTGTGCTGCCGTCCAACAAGACCTGGACAGGCTGGAGAGCCAGACTGAGGGGAACCTCCTGAAATTCAACAAGAGCAAGTGTAGGGTCCTGCACCTGGGGAGGAACAACCCCATGCACCAGTACAGGTTGGGGGCTGACCTGCTGGAAAACAGCTCTGCTGAGAAGGACCTGGGAGTGCTGGTGGACAGCAAGTTGACCATCAGCCAGCACTGTGCCCTTGTGGCCAAGGCAGCCAACAGTGTCCTGGGGTGCATAAAAAGAAGCGTGGCCAGCAGGTTGAGGGAGGTTATCCTCCCCTCTACTCCGCCCTAGTGAGACCACATTTGGAGTACTGTGTTCAGTTTTGGGCCCCACAGCTTAAGAAGGACAGGGAACTGCTTGAGCAAGTCCAGCGGAGAGCTACCCAGATGACAGGGGACTGGAACACCTCCCTTATGAGGAGAGGCTGAGACACCTGGGTTTGTTCACCCTGGAGAAGAGAAGACTGAGGGGGGAATCTCATCAGTACTTATAAATATCTGAAGGGTGGGTGTCAAGAGGATGGGGCCAGACTATTTTCAGTGGTGCCCACCAAGAGGACAAGGGGCAATGGGCACAAGTTGGAACATAGGAAGTTCCACTTGAACATGAGAAAAAACTTCTTTACTGTGAGGGTGACAGAGCAGTGGAACAGGCTGCCCAGATTGGTTTTGTAGTCTCCTTCCCTGGAGACTTTCAAAACCTGCCTGGACGTGGTCCTGTGCTCCCTGCTGTAGGTGTACCTGCTGAAGCAGGGGGGTTGGACGAGATGACCTCCAGAGGTCCCTTCCAACCCCCACCATTCTGTGATTCTGTGATGTTAATACAACCTACTTCTGGAAAGTACACTCAGCAGTCTGAGTACCAACTATGATGCTAAGAAGGTTGAAAAGTACAAAGCAGATGACAGCTTTTTGTTTACACAATTGCTAGTTCACAGGTAACCTGTTTCACTGGATTGCATTCAAGTAAATGGATAAGCATCACACATGGAGGTATATCAAAACAGCTACCTCCCTCAGTCTTCAGGAGAAGAGAAAAGGGTGAATTTAGAAGCGCACAACTGCAACAAAAAACAAGTTCTTCTGGAAGCTGCTTCAATTTAACTTATGAGAGACATGAACAATAACACAATAGAGTTTACATTTACATATTGTCCTTTTACAGTAAATCATGAAAAATTGATGGACTAGAACACTTCTTCAAACAAAATAGTCTGTTTTGCAGACCTTATTTTCAAACTGTTAGAAATATTATACAGTTCAACGATACACACAATATTGAAATTGAGAATTTAGCATCAGCAATCCAAATGGTTAATTATGTACAGAAATACATGCTTGGCAATTACAACCACAGTACCTACATTTTGGAGTATAGCTTGGACACTCAGTTCATTTAAACCATCATTGTCTCCCCCCCTCAACCTCACACATCAGAATTCATCTTTAAATCAGCCATGGTTTTGCTGTAATTCAAACAGAAACCAGAACACTTTGCAAACTTCGTTTCTACATTTCCATTTTCATGCTGTAGCTCTATTCCTATTGGCATGCCTTTCACACTTTATATCACAGGTAAAATAGAAAGATTCCTATGCCTGAGGAAACTTATTTACTAACAACATACAATATGCATGGTCTATCTATGTACACGCTGGTAGTATTCCCACTATTTTAGAAGCATTTAAAAAAAACACACAAGAGCTTACAGTTATTTTTAAAGAAAAAACACCAAATATTATGCTTTTCAGTAAGCTAAGCTAATTTTCTGCACCAGAAAGGGCAATAACACTCTCTCTTTTTTACTGGATTTCTCTTGGCTTCCAAATCCTGTTCTAACTTTTGCTTGTGGTTGTCAAGACAATATGAGCTTTGGTGTAGATGTTATTGTTTACTGACCGAACTTCACCAGTCTCTTCTTTCCCTTTTTCTCTGTCCTGCCAGGCTCTTGACTCTTTATCTTTGTTCCTGTTGATCTCTTGCACTTTCAGATACTTTGGGAATTAGACAGACAAAAAAATTTAAAAAAAAATCTTTTCACTTGTCAACAGAGCACAACTGACATAAGAATAAGTAGAAGGCAATAATACACAAGATCTTATGACAACAGCTTTTACAGCATTGTTTTTCATGAGTGAAATGTTCCTAACAGTGCAATTTGATAATTCTTAAACTAGTTATCATTGGGAGTTTCTGCCTCAGTTTGAACTACTGACTTGACTGTATAGCAAATATGCTAAGGTCAGAATAGTGTCACTGACTTGATAATTAATAAACCATTAATAATAAGAGCAAACATTTTTAGGCTATGAGAAACAGGGATCTGAGTTACCTGAATAATGACCTATGAAAGCAAATCTTTCTGTCATTGAAGCTGGAGGCAAACCAACTCCGGAGGCTAGCTAGACTGAGGTTGCAGATGAAATATTTTAAGTCTGTTGAAGAAAAAATGCTGAGGTACCAAGAGAGAGCCAAAAAGGATTTTTCAAAGGACCATATAAAATATCCAAAGAATGGTTTCACACTGGAATTAAACTAAAGCTTTGGGTCACAAATTAGATGTAGGAAAACTATGTCAGAAAAATAAAGCAGAAATGTAAATATATATATTCTGGTTATTTTAATTATTCTTTTTAACATCATGTTTTGGTTGTGCACAAATATTGTAGGAGTTTTTGGCTCTCTGAAAGTATTAGGCAGCATTTTTGCCCAGATATTTCACCAAGTTTTTAGTGTACAGTAATAATTCAATATTTTTAAAAAGACTTTAACAATACAGGCTGGTCATAGACTATGTAGCACTGTTTTTCACATGCTGAAGGGTGGCACACATAAGAATATGTCCCACAAAGCTTATGATTTCTAACATTTGCAACTATTCATTAGCATTGGTAACATCTGTTAGATATTTTAACTAAGTAGGTTTCTATTGATCTTGTTTCTAATCATGGATTTTTTACAAGCAAGCTGACTTAGATGACTGCATCAATAATTTGACCTCAAGAGGAAGTAATTTGGAAATTGCTTGGGACCTGTTGCATGAGTAGAATAAAAAAATGCTTTCAAGTAGCCTTTTGAAGTGCCTGGAGATATTGACTGCTGTCCAACTGTGCTTAAAACTGTCATGAATGTCTGTTAGTTGAAGAACACCCCATGTGGAAACTCCATGAAAGATAACTTGAGGTGCCCCATATATGTATCTGGTGAAATTAATTAGGACATATGTTCATGTAATTTCATACATTTTTGATAATGCCTATCTCTAGGGTAGTGTGAAGCCCAGATAAGATTTAGAAGACGAGATGTGATACTTGCAATGTATGGGGCAAGGGTTTTTTTTTAAGCACATAAAATTTTTATTTATTTAAACTAGGAGTTTCAGGTAGGCTGTAGAATTTGGGATTTTTCTGTTAGTTACAGCTGAATAGCAATCATTGCTACTGGTCTTGCCAGGGCTATCATTTCCAAAGTAAATCAATAATTGTGAGCAGAAGGACAGAAATTATGTAACAGAGGTAGACAGAGATTCTCAATTGCCATTAATGACCTCCTGCTGAAAAAAATGGACTGTGAAAAATCTGAGTATCTAATTCTTGATGTGAAACTGGGAATGACCAAACAACTGTGGATTAGCTTTCACATTTCAGATCTGGTATGATATGTGATTTAAACTAAAAGCTATAAATACTTTCAACTAATGTACACAGATATTCAGACTTTTAGCCATTTGAGCATAAGAAGGCCACAATGTACTTACTAAAGATATATTCAATAGAGTTCAGAGAAATCAGATTCTCCTGTTAAGAATTACATGCTTATATCACTTTCTCCCTCATGTTTTGTTTTAACTTGATATTTAATCATCAAATCTCTTAAAGGGGGGGTGGGGAAGAACTGGTACTGATAATTGTACACAAACAGAAAAGTAGAAGAATGATTAACAAGCTACAATCATTGCCTAGCTAACTTGCAAAGATTCCCTTGTTCATAAGTTTTTATCTTAAAACTTCTGAACATTTTTGAAATTTACCTTAAGTAATTATATTTTGAGAAGGCTGGTATGCAGGTCCAAGCCTAAATATTTGAAAAGCCAGGCCCTACTGCTATCTTTATTTGGGCATCAACAAACAGTCACACGAAATGACAAGTTGTTTTTGAAATTCTTGGCCAAATCTTCAAGTAGCATCAGTAATCAGGTAAGCTTCTTTGTGTCTGGACACCAAATGCTTATTAGCATGCAGATGCCTAAATCTTTCCTGAATACAAATGTGCAGAGACAAATAATTTTAGTGCATAAATTACTACTGTGTACATTATTTCCAGCTGTGATTCAAAATTAATTTGTAATTAAAAACAAAATGCAGAAGATATCTGTACCAATTAGTTATCCATACATTCTGTACTAATGAGTTATCCATACATCCAAAAGTTGTGGATGCCCCATTACTGGAAGTGTTCAAAGTCAGATTGGATGGGGCTTTAAGCAACCTGATCTAGTTAAAGATGTCCCTGCCCATGGCAGGGGGGTTGGACTAGATGATCTTTAAAGGTCCCTTCCAACCCAGACCATTCCATGATTCTGTGATCGTATGATGATTCATCTACTTTAGAGATAATGTGCATGTTACCAAAAGCTGTAGAATTGCAATATAATTTAGAATGGTATTTCACTAAAAAACAGTGATGAATGCAGTGGAATAATGCAAATAATACCACTATCTGGAACCTTTTTGACAGTTTTCTTCCCTCACTTACTGTGGATGCAGCTACAATTCAATAATCTATAAAAAGTATGTACTGTACTGCAACAGGCCAAATGCCATGATAGTGGCCACTAAAGGTTAGGAAAAAAAGCATAGGCACTGTCAATCACTCCATGAGATCTCTTGCAGTACACTCATGCAGTTTCTCACAGTCTTTACTTTTGGGACTCATCCAAGTCTATCATTTTTGAACTCATCTAGGATGTTAGCACCTCACTATCCCTCAAAAGTAAGTTCCATTGCTGAATAATTGTTTATGCAAAATGTAATTCTTTAGTTTGTTTAAACCAACTACCTCGTAGCTTTATCTGAGGACCCATAGTTCTCGCACTGGGAGGAACAGAAAATAATTTTTCCCTTTTAACCACTCCCATCCTTTTCATGATCTATCAAACTCTATCATACTCCCCTCACAACCATATTTTCCGGACTACATACTTAGTCCATGTAATCTCTCTTTGTTACAGAAGCCTGACCATCCTTCTCTATTGCTCTTCTTGTACCTTTTCAAATCCTAGTATATCCTTTAGGGGTAAGGAGAGGAGAGAGAGATCTGAATATAGTACTCTAAGATGCATCAGATACTCACATAGTAACATAGGTTTCTGGTTTGTTCTCTATTGCTTTTCTAATAGCTTTTACCATTTAATTTTGTTTTTGATCTCTGCTCAGCTGACTCTTGCATAGAACTTCCTGTGATAATGCCAAAATCTTTTTTTCCTGAGTGATAAAATCATACAGGTCAATATTAACTTGTTTCCCCACATCATTCACAAAACTTCACATAGGCTAAAAATGACCCTCCATAAATCGTAACCTTTAGTTAGAAAGCTGTTTACAAGAATCTTATCATAAACATTAGCAGGTTTTATTTTGCACACATGCCAGTTGTGAATTATACAACATATCAATGGCTTGCTTCAATTACAAGGCAATCTACACACTGTAGTTTGCAGGGCTGGAGATCTAGACAACAGACCAAGGATAAAGGCTCCAGTTCTTTTAACATGAGCAAGTTCAAAGAAATGCACCTGCTGTTTAAACATCCATGTTAATTCTTCTTCCCTACACATATATACAAACACATGTACTTACAAATTCCAGTAATATATGGCTGGAAGAACAAGAAAGCATAAATTAAAACATTTATTAATCATTTATATAAACTTTAAATATCTGAAAAACACTGTTTTGTTATGTTGATGGTAGTGGCATTGCATTTCATTGTTGTCCACAAGCAAGTAGTTTCATATACATTGAAAATAATAAATTTTCATTTTCTGTAGCATATGGCTCACAGAGGATCAGTTCAGGTGGCTAAGAACAACAGGTCTCAACTGAAACTCTTCATATTGTCAAAACTTTGATAAAACTTATTCCCACCTAGATTTCTTCAGTTGTACTCAGGTGCAGGCTCCAAAGTCCCCTTTTCTTTCCATTAAACTACCTGCAGGTCTTCTCCTCTACCCAGTTTTCATGGCACTTTTACAAAATTAATTTTTTAGACTTGTATGCCCCTGATGGATACAGTTGAAATTCACCACCAGTTTATAAAATAATTGACTTGCACACCGTGTCCCAAATAAGCTTATGTTTATGAAGTGTTTACAGTTTCCTCATGAGTGAGGTGTGTTAGAGCTTTGTTTATCTCCTGTATGCTGCAGTATTTGAACTGGGACACAAAAACATTTTTGTTACCACTAGGTCGCTGGCTAAGTGCTTACAAGAGCTGCAACAGAAATTATTTTCCCAGCCTAGCAGAAACAGAAGACATCAAACTTTTAAATGCATGACCCAAGAGGGCAATCCTCATCCCAACAAACCATATCATACATCTCCATGTAACTCGGGTAAAGATCTATTTTTTGACTGTGCACACTTTTACTAAGATTGAGTGCTTGAACAAGCCTGAAGCGCGTCACAGCTGAAGGCTGATGTGCGAAACAGCTATTGAGAGGAAAAATCCTGGATGAGTCTGGGAACTGAGCAGGTCGCCTTTGCTCTCTGTCAGAGAACTTAGAAGAATGGGCAGTTGTCACAATATAACAATGAAGGAGCCATAGCCTCCCTAAAGTGAGAGGAAAGTGCCCCCCAAGATGAGAAGAGGTAATAAACAGATGCTGTTTTCTCAGCAATGCTTTCTATCTCTATCTCCAGTATGTTTCCCTGGGAGTTAGGGGACAAACACCCCCAGTTATAGTACAGTTGCATATAGGGTGTGGAGACAGCTGTGAGTGGCACATATGGCCTCTGTCCTGTCAGAGCAGCCACCTATAGCAAAGCGAGCAGTAGACTACGTGCCACAGGCACATACAGGCACTCCTGCCATTAACACAAGTGAAACAACAGAACTATACAGCTTGCACTGTGCCTCTAAAGGGCTTTTAGAACAAGGTGAACACTAGGAGGGTAGATTTGGGGGCATTTTTTCTTTGTGCAACATTCTTTCTCACCAAATATTCCCCAAACTCTAATCAGGATCTCACATCCTCTATTATTATTACAACAGTGTAAAAATTTTGGGTCAGTACTATTTTGTGCTGAGAAATATATGTATATTGTTTTCAGACTGAAATGAAAACATGCTGAAATCAAAACATTTTGAATTTTAAAGCAATTGTTCATTTTGAATCTTTACTTCAGAAGAGAAATACCCACGGTCCTACAGTGGAATGAAACATTGAACAGAAAAAAACCCAATCTTTATCTTTTTCTTGTTTTTAAACAAAATCTGTCATTTGGGTCAATTCAATATATCTCAGTTGACTTTTCTGCTCCTCATAGATGACAAAAAAAAGGAGGTGGGAATAAATTTTACTTTGGTTCCATTCCTAAACTTTCCTTTTCCTATTTATAAAATGACTGCCACAATCTCTTGTCCTCTTCAATCTGCATTTACCTGTTTCTGAATACAGTGCCACAGCAACATTGCAGCTTTCTTTATGCATTCTAAAGCTGTATCTAAGCAGTATCAATACAGACATACCAAGGATAATCTTGAACTAGCAAGTTCAAGTGTTGCCAGTGATACTGAACTTAGTATGTGCTACTGGACTAACTGTCTGCATGAGAAACTAGGTAAGGAATTTGGTCTGTTTCAAGCTCTATGATCTCATATGCTGTGAGTAACCAAACTACCCAAAAACTGGCTGGGCTGTGGCCACCAGTCCACCTGTTTTGCTATGCTGTTGAATTCTGAAGATGGTTTTATTTTTGCCAGGTCTGACAGTAGTTTTCAGTGGCAGGCATTTGGAAAGGAATTTTGTTTAGTGACTCTCAGTAATAGCCTGAGGCTACAGAAATGCATATTTCTCTGTGTCTTAAAAGTCACTATCTTCTTTTCAGTTTGTTATCCTAGCTGTAAAAGCAATATTTTACATTCCTGTTTGGTTTAGTGATCTTTTCTTTCTTCCTTCCTTCCTTCCTTTTAAGCAATGGTTGTGCCATCACAGTTCAAATCAGCCTGTAGACTACCAGCATTGCATCTAGCAACAGACAGACAACTTGTACGATGTATTTCAGTTTTCACTTGTGTGTCTATTGTATCAGCCATTTGTCCTAGCTAAGTATCACCAACATCAAAAGTTTGCTTGTCGGGATTTTTTTTCTGAAAACAGGGGTTTCTGTTCACTTCAGGAGTGATGCTGCTTTATTTTGCACCAAGTACTCACCTTGGGCTTTGCCAACTGTTTTATGATGTTTGGCATAATGTTTGTGAAGCCTTTTGTGGCTGGTAAAGTCCTTATGCCTTCTGCACACATACTATACTTTTCCTGCTTTTCATTAGTTCTGCATATGTCTCACCATTTTTGGTAATGTTCAAATAGGCTTCAATATTCAAATTTTATCTTAATTTGTAAACTATGACAAGTTTGTTTAGATTTCTTTTTGTAAAGTGTAATAGCCTGCCATTTACAATTAAAGACCTAAAGAAACATGGCTTGTTTAACAGAAGATTACTTTTGAATAAGCTAGTTAGTGCTTTTGGACTGGAAGAAAAATTCTAGAATTTCAAAAGAAGAAGAAAAATTCTAGAATTCTAGCATCTTTAAGTCAGCTGCTACACATCCAGATTTTGGCAACATTTACCATTGGCTTTGATTATTTTGTTTTCCATTTTCATCCAGACTTATTATCATTTTGGAGTTTTTCTATTTTTTTATTGTGATCTGAAGTCAACGCAGTTGCTAACACGTCTCTCTTTATGTCAGTTGGCTTGGGTAGAGAGCTGGTATGGTGATAGTGTTACTGTTGTTCTCTCAGCTTTTGTTTGTTTTGTAATGTGTTTAGTTTCCAGTTTTACATACCTCAGATGGTAACTCACTTCTGACAACAATTCTGTATCTGTGCCTAAACAGATAGAGCCAAGACAGTGTAATATTTAGACCTACTGTTCTACACATACTGTTCTCTTCATCAAACACTTCTTGAAAGCAGTGTTTTCTAAGTCTGTACGCATAATCATAAAGTGGTGTCCTGTTGGGAAACTGCTTATCGTAGCAGCAGCAGCAGGCACGACACTACTGAACTGCATGTGATGGTAAAAAGCAACCGCATTGTGGGATACAGAAGATAAAAAAAAATGAGAAGGCAATTACTAGGGTGGGCATGGTCACAAGTTTGCAGAGGGTTTAGAATACCCATCTCTGACATTATTTATACAACTAAGCCATAACCAAAGAGTAAAAAATGTGACTTTATGGAAGAAAAAAAGAAACCAAAATGGTGACAATGAAGAAAATCTTCCTCGCTGGTTCTGTATCTCATCATTAAATCATAAGCCTATTTGACTAATGTTTAGAACAAGATGTGGAAACACAAGAGGAAAAGATATGAGAAATCTTCTTATTGTCAGTGTTACAATAGCTGACTTTAAACTCCTGAAAGTGCAGGAAACTTAATCTAATTAAGGTACAGTAGGTAATAGGCAGTAATGTGTCACTTCTCATGCAGTTCTTTTCTCTTTCCTCTAGTGCTAAGATATGTATTTGAATATTAGGTCAAAATACCCAAAGAATTATTTTTTATAATTACTTTTCAGCTTTGATAGTAATATTTCCTACTTTTTACAGGTCTCTTCTGCAAAAGCAATTTTTACCAATCATCATTAGTTTCTTTTCAAAACATTCATTCTTTCCTGTTTCCAAAATAATTACAATGTCCCACTCCAGTCCTTACTGGAACTGTTGAGCACATGTCCATTGATAAAATATATTCATCTGCTAATACTATGGTCAAGACATACCCTGGTAGTATGTAACATCTAGGCAGATTTCTGCTTTCCCTGTATACACTTCTGTGGCTTCTGATGAGCAGTATGGGCTGCACCTTCTGCTCAGGTGCTGCCCTGAGCTGCAGAAGGTGCTCGGCCTTCTCAGTCAGTTGGAATCTTTCTCACTTGTCCATGTTTTGGTCACAAAGGCTATGGCCCAAAAAGCAAGAAGGGGAAGAGACTGGCACAACAATGAGCTCAAAGTTTGAAATGTAATCAGCAGGCAAGTGGTGGGGAAATACAGTTACTCTCAGTTCACTGTTCCACCCAAACCACTCATTGCCTTATGATTTTCATAGCTCTGAAAGGGCAAGGGAAAAGGACAAAAGGAATCATGAAATGTCCTTTGAAAAAACCACAACCAAGGACATCAGATACCATCAGAAAGAGGATCAGTGTACCCCATGTAGGCATATGCATGTGACAGAGATTTATATATTTATCAGGAGTACCCAGAGATTCCAGGGGGCTGATGATCAGCTCTTACTTAGCAGCAGGGCTGAACAAACTGAAAAAGAAAATCACACCATTCCTAAACAAGCATGTCTACAAATAGACTGGGCATAAGACACCCTAGAAAAGCTGTTCCTTCTAAGTGAACAACCCCGTGAGAAGACGATTACTAGGAAATTACAAATTACTTTGCTATTTTAACCGCTACTTAAAACACCAGTGACAAGGTGTCATTTTAGACACCCATAATATTCAGCAGTTCTGCATATTGCACTGTCAGACACAAGATCTGAGACAAATTCTCTATCTCTTCCCCAGTTAGGAATCAAACTTCTGGGAAACCCATATGTTCTTCACTTAATTGAAATCAAGTCAAATTGAGGATATTCTTCCTCTTGCCGGGATCCAGTGATTTCTCAAATTCATAATCCCAAACTTTTTCCATTATCTCAATGAGTGAGTTGTATTCTTAGTTAGATTAATCATTCTGTCCCCGCCCCTCTTCAAGGACAGTGGCAAATGTGATTTCTCTTTAGTTGTGTTTTAAATTAGAAAACCTAAATGACTTCTACCTATGGCTGAATATAAAGTTAAATAGATGTCTCATGCTCTATTTCCTCAGGATGAGTCATCTAAATTGTTAAAACAGCAGAATGACATGCACAAGTAAGAATAATAATGTCCTTGTTGGTGATAATTCAATGAAACAAGCAGATTAGTCACTAGGGAATGTTGTATATTTCGTTTTTCTTAGGCATTTTTTATTTGATGGCTGTCTCCTCTTTCATTTCATTAACCTGGTTATAATAACAATCAAAACCAAAGGATATTTTAGATAACAAAGTAGAATTCTTTGAATCCAAAACTGCATACACCATCTTGGTATTTGCAGATTCATATGCCCACAGAAGTCTGTAATTTAACTTTATAGGACAGCCGTTTAGTCCCTCTCAGTGCTTGTATTGAACTATTCTTGTAGGATGGGTCTAGAGAATCTGAGTAAATAAGGCACCATTGCAAGCTGGAGAAACACATAGACTCGACGCAGGCCTTCCACTGCACTAATCCCACCTTCAACTAAAGACTTGGCTATATGTCTCCTACATCTAATGAGTAGTAGGGTTGAAAAGATTATCCTGATTTTGCCCTTCTTTGAAATGCTTTCTTTTTACTCATCTCCTCTGTGCATGTGTGCATGCATGCATGTCCCTGCTGACTTCTGAGTCAGGTGGCTGATTTCAATCCAGCCTGTCCAAATACGTTTGACAGACATTTCTTTTGGAGGCAATATCAGGCTGCACAACTCCCTTTCTTCTGTACCACCCCTTAAATGGACCAACAAAATCAACTGTGTTACTGTGCAGTATCCCACTTCCTAGGATAGTTTAAATGTGTACTGGTTACCTGAGCTTGTTACCGTCCCATGCTATGCTTGCTAATAGCTGAACCAGCACAACTAGATGTGAATGAGTAGTGGGAAACTGTATAAAAGAATGGATGGAAACTGCTCTAAATTTCTGCAGTGTTAATGAAAGCAGTCAGCTGGGTAGAAGACATGGACCCTATTCATACTCTGAATGAAGGAAATGATTCAGCATGTGATCACTTCCCACTGCACATGAGAAAATCCACTTTGTTTCTCAGCATAGGTATTTATAAGAATTTCTACCTATTCTGAGTTTCAGCACTCAAAGCGTTGTTAGCCTGTTATGAGGTTTGTTCAGGACCATTGCAACTAGAAAGCTGTCTGTACGGACTGGAGAACCTGAAAAAGCAGGGTACATGGGGTAGGAAGGAGGTTCTGGGTCTTCTGGAGGATTAAAAAAAAATATTTTTTTCTTTTATACTTGCTGAGATGTCCTGCTCAAGGTCTGTTTAAACACAGAATCCCCTGGAGAATCAGATCCAAGTAAGATCCTCTGTTGCCACCTAAGCCTGACAGACAAGAGGTAAATTCTGGGAACCAGAGCAGCCACCAGAAATCCCACTTCCTTAACACATTTCTTGCAAACACTGAGGATTTCCATGCATTGGACGCTTCCCTCCCCTGAACAAACAGATCTCATTCCTGGGGCTTGCAACCATTTTCAGTTATGTAGGCAGAAAGCTAGAAATAACCAACACTGGAGTTGAGTCCTGCATTATCTGACTCGCACTGGTAGGGATAGCCTTGCTTAATCTCCATGATGTTAGGGACACTTTTCTCAACAGCTGTTACCCATGCTTTAACACCTAAAACACAGAGTGCATGTGCCTGGCCAAAACACGGACACCCAAGTCTGACTGGAAATTTATATTTCATAGGCAAAATGGCTTTCCGGATTTCTTTTCCTTACAGATGTATATGAGAAAGGCTAAGAAAGAGAGTTTAGAAGCAAATGGGGAAAAGACACTCAAACGCAAGAGCACTAAGAACACTTCTGTTAGGCTTTCAGCTAGCAGAATTTTGGAGGGAGAGCTGGAGCTCTGGGAGCTTGATTCCGCCTATGTTCAAGCAGACAGGAGTGTGTGAATGCTTGTAAAGAGAAGAAATGTACAGACAGCTTAACCAAACTGCCAAATTTCCCTTCTATTAGGAGTAACCTGAAAGACTCTGGGTTTTGCACATTTGTTCCATCCAAAAGAAAGAGATTCCCAAAAGACAAGGTAACCCTAAGATCCCCAGGCCATGTTGTTTATGGGGAGCCATTGGGTAGCAAATGTCAGCAATCAATCTTGTTACAAAGAAACTGACAGGAGATTCCAACATTCCTACCAAAACTTAGGAAAGAAAAGCATGCGTGCTGATATGGCCAAAAAGGTCACACACAAAGAAATCTTTCTTCAAGGAGAGCTTTTGGGGGAAGAAAAACAAGGCAGTGAGGCTGTCATTGCCACTGTAATTATGCAGCAATCAGGTTTGAGAGAGAATATTCAGACATACAGAAATCGCACACACAGATGTTGGCTGAAATTTTCCAGTTCACCCGGAACTACATTTAAAGTTTTATTAATGGTAAGGAGTACATTTGCAAATCAACATTGAGCTGATTGATAATATCTGTTATACTCTATATTTGCACAATTACTGCATCTGAACTTTTTTTTTTTGTGTGTGTGCTGAAAGAATCTTACCAGGGTATGCAGCGTATTAAACGAGTTGTCAGACTGCAGTATATAAATCACTCCAGAGTGACAGAGGCTTGGCATGCACCCAAGCTGGAAATTCAGTGAATGGTGGGCTATATGTATGACCATTGCTGCTGCTGAATGTGGTACCTAAGGAAAAAAAATTGGCAACCCCTAGTTGACAGGACATAAGCTCACACTCTATTTATCCCACTATAATTTGTAATGCTGACAGTAAGTCTGGACATGGGAACAGGAGTTAAGGTTTTATTTCTCTCCTCTTAGTATGAGCCAGAAATATTTCCAGAGTCAAGAGAGATCTTGATTTCTGGTAAACTATTCAGCATGACTCTAATTGCATTCAGCTTTAGTATCAGCTCACAAAGGAACACAAAGGAACACTTTGATTTAGCAAAATGAATGCTGGTGGATGGCCAGAATTTGAATTTTGTAAAATATCATTAGTTATCTTCAGAAGTGCTGTCTCTGTGCTATTCTGAGGTCTGAATATTCAGATGAATTAGAAGGAGATCTCAATTTGCTAAAAGACTATGCAGCTGGAGAGTAAGACTTACTCATCATTGCCAAAAGACAGAGCAGAGCATGGCCCTTTATATAATAACATGAGATTTTAATGGGATCCAGAGTTTGGTGATAAAGTTTCCTAAAATGGATGCTATCAGCTCAGCTTGTGACAACAGAGCAACTGATGGCAACTTCCAGATACTACCCAGGCTGTCTTTAGTCCATTGTCATTAGACTTACTGACTCTAAGCATTTTGATTGGAAGCAGTGATGTGCACAAAATTGACTCACAATATACTGTGTATGTTAGGTTGGCATTATGGTTTCTGTCTGTGGCATCCAGTCAGGCTTTGACCTTGCTCAGGAGATGGACAATCGGAATTTTCCAGCACTTTCTGTGCACTAGCCCCGTATAAATGGAAAATTACTACTATAGCTGGGAGATGAGTCAGCCAGTCTTCATGACTCCCAAGTATTCCTGCAAGAGTAGACCCCAAAGCAGGTTGTAACAGGAGATGCAGATCATCAGACTTTCCCAGAAGACTGTGCATTTGTATCAGTGATACAACAGGACAGGGTTGCTGGTGCCTGTAGGGTCAGGAGACAGACAGTCAGTATAGAATATCCAGTACTTGCTATAGTTACTCACAGACACTGCAAAAAAATAGTTACTAAAGTGGGTAGCTGAAAAGTTATAGGCAGATGCATCATGTTCTGTTTGTGGAGTTTTTTTCTTCCCAGGGAAATAACAAGCCTAAGTGTGTGCCTAGTGTGGTACTAACACAGAGATCATGTCAGACCGAGGAGATCACCCAAGCCAATAACTGTTCTGGAGTCACAAATCTCTCAGAGATAATAAGCAAACTCCCCAACCCCGGAATCACGCAAATGTTCAGCCAACTTATAAGAAATGTCGAGGTCTCAGAGGTCTGAATTCACAGGCTGGGCTTCTCTTGAGTCTGCCAAAAGCACCTTCCCCACCACTCAGCACCTTTGGGAGCAACACAAGTGTCACTTATCTGTGTCAGGGTAATGGAGCTGCAATTTCATCCTCAAAGGGAAATTATAATGAAAAAGGTTTGTTAGAGCACACAGCTGTGCTGGCAGAATGTTACTTCAAATGCTATGCTTCGACTAGGAGTTATTGTTTCTGTTTTAAAATCTATGTGCCCTTACCTAGAGTGACGTGAGAACAACACTGGCCCTGATTTCACAAAGTTGTACGATAGGCAAGTTGCTTAAGTTAATGTTTGGACATCTGGTCAAAGGAATGTTTACTGGTATAATTCCTTTAATTAGGTGCTTTTTGTCTGCTGAACTATTTTGTTGTTAACGATGCTATACGTACTGAGCCTTTTTAAAGAAATAGTTTCTCTACAGGTAATATCCAAAAAAAACATGCTACCAGGGACTCGGGACAGACAGGATGGCCCCCTGGGCTTGGAGCCAAATCAAGGCTGAAAAGTGCCTCAGAATGCCACTACTGAATGAAAGATTAAGCAATTATTTACTGTTGTTAATAAGACTACAAATATATCCTCAATTCATATTCCAGGTCACCAAGCAGTGTTCAGAAAAAGGGTTGTAGGGCTTCTTGTTATTGTGCCCCTCTCACTATAGGATGGGCTGCTGAAATAGCCCTCACCATTGGCACTGAACAGCTCTTTGCAATCCCCATGGAAGTGACCCAGAACAACATGGACAGCCCTGGGAAAGTCAGTGACATACAGGAATCACAAAAAGTAACTGATAGTCTCTATAAACAAAAGTTCAAGGAGATTGAGAAAACAGCAAGGCCAGGAACCCCACAGTTGTAAGACCTGGAGTATTTATCTAGCTTACTTATGGAGGACATTCATCTGTGAAGAGAAGCACTGCTGTAACAATCATCCAAGACAATTTCTTGGGACCTAGCTAGTCCTAGAGGTTAATCACATCTAGAAAAATCCACAGTAGCCCTTCTGAGTAGAAATCTGCATGTACCACAGTCTATGGGTCCTGATACGGCAGTACAGCACCCTTCCACACCACACCTTACATTTTCCTCTGGGTAGTGTATTTGAAGCATATTTGCCACAGCTGAGCTATGCAGCAGGGCTTCTGCATGGAAGTGATGCTTGTATATCTGGTCAGTTCCCATTTCGGTTGTTGGCCGTCCAGGTTTTGCAAGCTGCATTGCCATACCTTCACTGTCCATGTGGTACAAGTTGAACAGGATACTGATTATTCAAATGAGAGTTTATTTTAATGCCCAAGTACTGCCATCCATATTGGTCAGTGGTACGTTGGTGAGAAATAGCCCTTTGGAACAAGACATCTACCAGCCAGTGGAATGCCTTTGGTTTACTCACAAATGCCCAGATATTATCCTGCCAAAAACCTGTACCAAAAACCTTCTAGCCCTGTCAATAAGCAGATAAATGTCAATAAGCATACTATTCAGAATCGGTTAGTACTTGATTAATGCAGAAGGTAATAGCAGTCCTGACAAAATTAAACACCCACTTAAGAATTTTAATTTTCAAAAGCTGTTCTCTTAAAAAAGTAGCCATTAGTGTAGCAATAAAATGCAGCAGTTCCCCACCCGCTACTCTGCTCAACGCTGATGAAGGCCCATCAAAACTCTCCAGGCTCCCAGCTGACCTGGTAGGACAGTATTGTTCAGGTAGCTATTGCAGCGGCCCACTGAAAGCAACAAGGAGTGCACGTAGAGTTAATAACCAGCAAAAGTTCCCAGCCCTTTCAGGAACCACTACCATGCCTCTTTTGTATTACACTCCTTCTCAGCAGTGCTTTGAAGAAATGATTACTTAAGTATTGTAAAATTCTCTTTTATATGCAACCTACCTACTGCCAGGGACACAGAAAAAAGGAGAAAGATCAGGGAGATTATGTGGGAGAAACTGCAAACAGAGAAGGAAAATATCTTATTATTCTGAATTTCTGAGCAACGCTGTGAAGAGTGATAGCAGCTTCTCCTACTTTGCTGGGAACCACAGGACATTATCATCAATATGCCTCTGGAAAGCTGATTCTCTCTGAAAACATGACACAATTTCATGTTTAGCATACGATTCTGATGACCTGACCATTCCAATGCCTGGTACTTGCAGCTTTCATAGCACGTCCTCAAGCGCCAACGTGACTGCAAGACAGTTGGCATGCTTCATTCTCCCTGCATGACTTCTCCTAAGCCTGCAGGACCTCCTTCACAGAGGCAGGTATTTGCTTCTTTGCTTTGTTTACCTTTTTTCTTTTTCTTTTTTTTTTTTTTTTTTTTTTTTTTTTTTTTTTTTGAGAGGAAAGTTCTGCATTTGAAAAATTTCGTTAATAATTCATTAACCAGCAAAATGACTCTCTCTGTTTTCAAGGCAGCTGACCCTGACTGTCCGGTGGCAGTGGCTGAAGTAGCTATCCCTCTCCACAGGGGAAGCACTGCCATTTTCTCCCCTTCCTCCCCTCCCAGAGGTCTGGGGAAGCGTGCTGTCCCAGCACACCCGTGCCCCTCAGTTTCCCCCATGCCAACAGCTTTCCCCCAGTGCACCCACCCAAACACAGCAAAGGCAGCCTGCAAGCTAAGACCATGAGTCCATTAAAAAACCTTTAAAACTTGGCATTAAACTTCCCCTAGCCCTGCTGGCCCTCTCTGCCCCAACACAGAGGGGAAGGCCAGGTCCAGGGGAGCTCTCCTCAGCCTGGGTGGCCAAGACACCCTGGACAGCTTTCCCAGGGTACAGAGAAAGACATCCATGAGTTTTTGATTCCTCCTTTTGATTTTTAAAAAAGTATAGCTCAAATGTGCTGGTACTTGAATTCATTCATATGGCCTCACTACCAAGAAATAATTTATGAGCACTTTGATTTTGTTAGCTGAACGCTAATGGCAGTGTCAGCTTATCTTTCCACCCAAATTCAATCTTCTAGGGAATCCTAAAGGAGGGTGCCAGGCTGCTAAGGGTATGGCTTTTCTCCAGAGGAAGCAAACCTCTCCTCGCTGCTGTGTCAGCACCAAACGGTGCACAGAAGGGGGAATGGCCGCAGGACCAGGTGGAGGCAAGTCCCCCGCTCCCTGGGTCTTGCAGGGAAACAACCCAGAAAAAGCAATGCCTGTCTTAATATTAATCTGTGCTCAGGGACACCCTGGTGAAAGTGCAATGTAGCAGCAAAACACCGTGCTACTGCAGCTTGTAGAGGTTCATATGTTAACTGGTAAGGCAAAGGAAGAAAATGTTCACAAAAGTCCTCAGCTTGTTACCTCCAGCAGTTCTGTCAAATCAGGTAACTCTCAGATGTGGTGTGACAAAAATGCTTGAATATCAGTACACATCAATGGATTTGCTTTTTAATCCTATTACTGTCTGGCAATTAGCCTGGCTGTAATTAAGCGCAGCACCCCTCACCCCTGCAAGCCCGCTGATCCATCTCCTTGCCAGTGAGGGAAGCAATCCACCTCAGGTCACCGCACCATGGGACCCCTCTGGCATAGGGCTGCACTGATGCAAGCTGCAATTAATCAACATGAGCCCTGCTCTGAGACCGTCATTTCCCACCCCCCAACTCCAGCAGTCGATGGGGGCGTCGGTGCTGCCCAAAGCGTTTGGCGATAACAATCACATTGCCTCTGCACAAGCGTGCACGCTATCACATCTCTTTGAGCCAGAGGTTCTGCAGTACTCTTCACTTTTTTTCTCAGAGGCTAAGTGATAAAAACTACCTCCTCAAGGTCACACAGATAGCTGGTGACAGAGTCAGAAAAATAAATTAGGTTTTCACAATTGCTGCCCAGATACCTGCTGGCCTTTTTGCTGCTCTCCAGCTTTCTCTCAAATTTCAATAAGTCTCCCCACAGTGAACCTGCAGGTTTGTGACTACTGGAAAGGGAAACCAAGAACAGGCCAGAGATATGCGCAAGGGAAAACAGAGAGGTAGCATGTCTCCTGCCCACCTATATAACTGTGTTAGCACAGTAATGCAAACAATATAAACTCCTCATGTTCTCCTGACCTGCAGAGTAGCTGTGAAAGTACTAGGGGCAGGACACGGCAAGGACAAGAGAGTGCAGCAGAGGCACAGCAAAGCACAAGTCAGCATGGACTGCAAAGTTAGGCATCAGCAAGCATTGCCCTGATCACCGGCAAATCCCTCATGATTCTGTTAGATCTTGAAGCATGAATGGGTTGAATGAATCGGAGCTCCATCTTGTTGTAAAGGACGGACAAAAGCAATCCCATCCACTTCTCAAAGGAATATGGAACGCAGGCATTACCTAAATACAAAAGTTTTACCAGTGATTTAAGTTACAGTTCTACTCATACTCTCTTCATATATACACTTTTATAATGAACCAAGATAATACTTTCTTCCCATTTAATCTTTTATACTTTATTTCGCAACATATATTAAGCAAATTGTAATAACTAATACATACCAGCCATTCTTACACCAGCATGAAAATATGAACACATTCAGGTATATGTCTGCTGTTAACACAATACTTGCATACAGCCTGCTATGCCACTATCTTCCTAGATTCACATGTTCTCTTATTCCCCTATAGCTGTGCAAAGACCGAGGAGATCTGTAAGCCAAATAAACGTGTTCCATTACAAAGGCTATTAACACCCAAAGGATCGCTTTCCAAAATGTTTTTGGTTTGGTTTTGTTTCTTTTTTTTTTTGTCTGACACCAAATAGCACAATGGCATTACAGTTAAAATATTATGTTATATATAGCACATACATGGATCACCATACTTTCTATCTGTAATATACATACAGTGTCTATTATATATAAAATAGCTCAACAGTATTTTTTGTATATTAGCTAGTTTTCATCCTAACTGAACACTAAGAAATGTGTCATAGTAACATACACCACCCTGCCTGTAATTTCAAAGCTAAGGGTCATGCCCCTGTCTCACTCTGGCCTTTGGCAATTCGGCTCCAATTAGCTTTCTAGCACTAATAAAAGATTCTCAGCCAAGTGCAGCATGCTTCAAAAAACACCCTATGTACCATGGGCACTCTAATCAATTTCAATAATACAGGTTTAAAAGTTATTCCCTTTTGGGTGTGAATTTATCATCTTAGTGGGGTTCCATTACAAACTTTGTCTTGGTCACTTCATAAACAATATAAATAAAACTAGACACAGGCTAAAAAGAATTTCTCAGGACAATATTGTGCCTAGGAAATGTAGCACTTATAATTTAGCATCTTCTCTACTGATGGTTATAATTATATATAGAGAGATAGTTTATTACATATAAGAGTTTAATATTCAAAAAACTATTAACAACTCATCTCTGAATTTTTCATCTGTAAGAAATATCTTCCTTGGTGCCTTGCATGTATGCCTTTATTTAGGTTTGCTGTGTGATGAGGAATAAATTAGGTCTTTTTACTTTGGTTTCTAGTTCCCTTTGACTTTATTATGCACTGCTTAATATTAAAGGGATTCTTCAATCATACACACTATGTGTCATACTGGTGCTGTGATATGTGATATATCTTCAAACTAGCTCACACACAGAATTGAACTGGCAACCTTTAATGTTCAAACAGTCCCTTCATAAGTCTCTAGAGCTTGAACTAAGGAAACAAGCTTGTCAATGGATAGACTCATACTCAAGATACATCATACACACTGTCCAATAAATTAAGGTAAGCGTATTTTTAGGGAATCTAAACTACTAAAAGCATGTGTTATATCACTTTCTCATTTGTTCACTCATTGCCATGCAACTACCAATACCAATGAGAACTGATGAGAGGCAGTCCACTGCAACCTATGCAGTTTAGCCTCCAGTTCCTTTGAGCTCCTGTCACATTGTCTTCCTTTCTGGTGCTCAAAAGAATCCTTTGGCAGTGTGGTAGGTCTTGAGGAGCAGCTAAAAAATGGTAAAATTATTCTACAAATTCTCAGTGTTTCCTCATCAATAAATCTAATCAAATTCAGAAACGTTAACACGTCTACAAAGAGTGAGTGCTACTATCTGGACAGAAATGCACCCAAATTGTGGGAAGCAGGAGCACAGGGATATTGGAGATAGATGACATAACCCTTCATTAGCATGGCCTTATAAGGCATACAACATATGTGGCAGGTAGCTAGACAACTAAATACCTAAGACAAGTCTGCCCAGCTACTTACTTGAAAAGCATGTTTTTCTATTGAGACAGGGAAGGAACAGGGCCTTGGGATTACTGTTATCAGCAAAATGTTCCTGGCAATATAGAAGCATAATGAAGGACAAGTGAACCTCAGGGAGCTGGAACATCCCCTTTTGCTCCAATATAATAAAGGCTGAAAATGGGGATGAGAAAGAGAAAAAATGAAAAGACGTGAAATCCACAGCATTGAAGAACAATTTATATCATAAAACTTCTGGAGGGTTAAAGGAATTTTCTGGTTGTGCAGTGCTGCTGACAGTATCTGATTACAGGCAGCAAAATGAATATCTTGGCGCTTGAGGCAATAGTTTACTGCCATTATCCTTGCACACTCTCCCTGGGCTTTTTTTTTCATCTTTACGCATCAACTGATGAATATAGCAGCTGTTCTGCAGCTGAATATAGCCACACCAGAATAACCCTATTTTCATAATTACTGTCCAACTCAGAAAGTAAGGAGAACTTCAACAGCAGAATGACTGCTACTGGACCTCCAGCTTCAACTTTGTGCCTAAGGAAAGGTTCATTAAAAAGGCTTGATTTTATACTTCATTTGCTTGCATTTCCAGAATTTTACTACTCCCTGCCTGATTTTGACCTAAAGGGAAGTAAGTCACCTAATCAGCAACATCATTTTCTAAAACCTTTTCTAAGGTGTTTTCTACATGTTGCCTATAGCTACCTGTGCTTCAGACCACAGCTCAACTAGGCATGATCACCAGTTGTTTAACAAGAGGCAACTTCCACCCCAAGGCACAACATGCATTTTCTTCTGGATTCTCTCCCTTGTCATTCCCTTGCCTAGTTCACCACCTCTGATGGTTTTACAAATGCTCTGTGGTTTTGTTCTCTTAGGCAAGAAAGAAAAGTGCTAACAATGCCTTTTCATTGGCTTAACTCTTTAAGGGATCAGAGTAGTGGAGAGGATCCTCCTTGAGAGTGGCTTAATAAATAAATGGACTAAAGTGCCCTCTTGTGTTTCTCTACCTAAAGCTAAGAGAGGCTTAGGGAAATATTCTTAAGAATATTCCTATATAGAATATTAATATCGAACACAGAATGTTAAAAAATATTCTTAAGAAATATTTAATAGCATACCAGCTGTTAAAATATGAAAGAGCACGGAGACATTCAGAAAATATTTTCAGGACCCAGGCTCCCATGCTGTCACTTTCACATTTCACAGTGCAAAAAATATGCGAAAATATTTCTAGGCTTTGTTGATCACTTGTCTGGTATTGTACTGCCTCAGCACTTCTATATTTATATCTAAGTTACAGCATAAATCAGGAAAGCATCAGCAGAACACGTACAAAAATAAATACTTATAAAAGAGTCCAAATTGTGACATCTTTGCTTTGGTCCATTTCCTGAAGTATTATCTTTGAAAATAGCAATAAATCAAGATTTTATGTCCAAAAAAACCCTTTAAGAAGTAGCAAATATTTACTATTAAACTGGCATTCTTTTTTGTCAGCTGAATGGGATAACTCGTGTGAGAAGGGATAGCCCCTGTTAATCAAGACAGAAGGGTCAGGCCCTGAAATGTTTCTGTGGTTGGCTATGTTTTCACAGTAGAATATTGTAGTATGTTATATGCTAATGTCAATGTTTAGATCCTGCTTTAGGATCCCTTCTTTGGGGGAAACAATGTGAATGGTAACAACAAATTTATTGTTTATTTATGAGGGAGGAAAATATTTAAAAAACAAATTTACTTTAGAAAAATCAGTCCTAGTTTGCATTTAACAGTTTGCAAAGTAAACACTCAAACCTTCATGCACCTTTCACTGGGGATATTCCTGACACATCCACCTTGTCAAGAAGATAAAAGTCAAAAGCTCCGTACAAGCCCCATGCAGTAAATTCAGATGGCTGCAACAGGAATGGGCCCTCTCACAGCACCCGCCAACTGTCCTTGGCTGGCAGAGACATCAGGCAGTGCTCATCACCTGGGCTGTTCCACTTGCAGCACAGCATCCCCGTTCAATTACTCCTGCTTTTCTCTGTCCCCACATTTTTGACAGGCAGCTCCCTGCAGATCTTTGTTTTAATATTTAACAGCTGAACTGGAGCAGTTGTTTGGGGAAAGAAATGGTGGTTTTAGCATCTGAGAAATTTTTGCCTGGAGACAAAAGAGACTTTCCCATTGAAGTGGTTGGCTTATAGTTGCGGAGATTTAAATGTTCATTTTTAGGTTGCAGTTCCGGTCTATTGAGATGGACGTAGCTCTTGACATTTTCACTACAATTGTTTCAGTTCTCTGGAGGGTCAGAAAGATTGTTCTCAGCTCATGGTTTTTCTTTAGACTTCTATTTTCTTCACAGCTATACAGGCTCACTCTTTGAAATGAAATATAGAATTCTGTTCCAAGGGACCTATGTGATGCCCATCAGATTATAAGTTAAATGGGCCTCTAAACATAAATATGAATCTTGTCTACCTACAGCAGGCAATGGGATGGGGTTGGCTGTTTTTGGATCTACCAAAATTCAGAGCTTGATATGTGTGCAGAACTGGGCTGTCTGTGGAGCGTTGCTGGTTTATTTCCTACAGTTCTGGTATCGTTTATCACAAATATGTTTTAGGCACAGCCTAAGGTAGAGTCCTGCTTAACTGAGCTGCTCCCTCCAGACACACACTGACTCGGGAGCTATTTGGCCTCTCCTGAAGTGGGGCAATTTGTTTGGCCTTCATATCTCCCAGAGGACTCTGAGCTCTCCAGCAATCTACATTCTCAAAATCCACAGTCCCATCCCCTCCCTCCCTCTGCTGCGATGGGATGTTTTTTGAAAGCTCAGATTTTCACAGCCTGTTCTTTTCTCTTTCCTCCTCTAATACCACATCTATAAGCCAAGTTCTGGCAAACTGATACATATTTCACAACCACCAGGTAGAAATTCAGGAACCCCAAGGCGGGGTTTATCAGTTATTGTCTTACTGGTTCCAGCCTACAATCTCATACAGGAGCCAACAGACACATCTGATCAAGCTGGCAAAACAGGAAAGACTCAAATGTGGATTGAGATAGCTCCCCAGACCAACTGCAGAGTTACAGCTGAAAACTGATTTTGTCTCTGATGACAGAAATCCCTTTCTAAAAGGTACAGTCTGAATTAACAGATGCAGCTATTTGTGTTTATTAATATTCAAAACTACTGCCATGATTAATAGCAAAGAATGGCTGCCTCTGCTATTATATTGTTATTCTATTAATTTTCAGATATTACTTTGTTATAGTCTTTTATATTTTGATGTCTTCTCTATTTTGTTTGTTAAATTTTGTCTTCATTTGTTTCAGCTGCTCATGAATTGTGCATGCACCTAGATAAAAAGCTATATGGAACTCCAGAAAGCATGAAAGAGCAATTCCCATCAGAGAGCTGACTGGCATGACCTAATAACCTGCTTTCTTCACTCAAAATTAGAACTGAGATGTCATTTATTTTTTCTTGCTATCCCCTCACTGAAGACTCGATCTAAAGCCTTCTGAGTTCAGCAGTGGCTTCTTTTCTTCTGGGCTGTCCATTGGGAACCTGACTGAGATACAGATGTAGATCTCTGACTATTGCGAGTTCTTCTAACAACTTTGGAGAAAGAAAACATGCCTCTGGACTAAGCATTGAACTGACTGGCCAAAAGACCAGAATGGCCAGCCGTGACAAATGGGCAAGTGTATTTGCAAGGGAAGAGAGCACAGGAGAAGTCATGCACAATCACTCTTTCAGGTGCAGAATGATAAATCTTTTATATCTCTGGTGTCCTTTTCTTTCTACCAACACAGCCACTGAAGTGAATAAGTAGAGATTATAACTATTCACTGAAAATGCTCAGATACAAAATATGGTTTGAGTTATAAAATTATCGTAATGAAGGTGGGCACTCTCCTGAGTACAGTGAATGCAGACACATCTTGTGAGATTCAATAGTAACAATACATATGATGATCTTAAAAGTATATAATTTTATCTTCTTTATAGTAAACTATTAGCAAATTTTATGATAGTGTAATTACGCAGAATTTTCTAAATCTGAGGTTTTATTTAAAGAATTTACTAGACGTCTTGCATATCTACTCAATATAGAAAAGAAAGTCAGACTATGATTTAGTAAACAGACTTTGCTGTGTTGTTTTGTTGCTGCAATATCAGATGACAGGAGGTAAAAATAAGTAAGGATTTGGAGATGCTGAACAGAGAGAAGGATAGTAGGTTTGGGTTTTTTTTCATAGAATACTTTTTGTTATGGATGCAATACCAGCAGAAGTCTTATAGGCCCCTGATTTTGTTGGCTATTTCTGTTCAGGTAAGTTTTCAAGTACATTTGCAGTCAGCAAAACTTGTTTGCGTGTGCTTAATTCTCACTGCCATAAAAACTGTAGTGAATCTTTATTTCAGCTCAATATCTCTGTGGGAATCTCACTGGAATACAGCATTTCTCATGCCCTAGACAGAAGTTGCAAGTTGCACTTCCAAAAAGATTATCCTTTCAACTGGTTGAATTTTGTGTATGTTTGTACTCCTCTGGCTGTACCAAATACTGGCCTTGTAGAGCTGACAGAATAGCTGACTGTGTTCATGTATCTTTGTTTTTATTCTCTACTAAAGCAGTAGCTATAGTCAAAATAGTGGTTAAAAATGGCCTTGGAGGTTTAGAGCATAAGAAAAGGTACATTATTTATTTCCCTTTTGTCATGTTTGGATTTGAACATTGAATTACTATGACAAATGAATCTAGTCAGCCATGTTATGAAACAGTGAGTGAAAAGTTTACTGAAGTCAGAGGGAAGTCAAGAATACTGTTTGTTCCCGAGAGATGACATGTCTGCTTTGATAAAAATTTTCCATTTGATGCTCAATATAGATGCCAGAGATAAGTGAATTTCAAGCACTTGCCTTTCTTTGATTGGCATTCTCATAAGCAACATTAAACTGCTGTTAATGACTGTAGCCCCAGATAAGCCGATGGTGCAAAATAAATCATTAACAGCTGAGGATCTAGCATAGTGTATATCTTAGTATGAGCTCAGGCATTTCAGTCAAGAATCAGACCTGAGAAGACAAGTACTTCTGTAATTAACGGTAGGTGCTCCGTGCTGCAGGTTTGCTTGGTTCATAAGCGTATCAAAGCTAGAACAGCAGAAGCTACAAAATGACACTAAGTACCTTCTGCCAGAAGGCCAAAAATTGGGGCCAATCTACATATATCCTGGAGGAAGACATCAATAACTGGCATAAGTCTCCCAAATTACTGACCATTTGTCTTAGCCCTTGATAGGATTTCTGAAGGCATGTATTTTCTCATTTTGACTTCCATGCTTTCTCATTATGATTTTGTTTAATAGATTATAAGAATACAAAGAGTTAGATACAATACCCCAGATAAGCTGTTTTGTACCGTAGAAGTAAGCTAGAGACCAAGCTGCTAAATATCCCTTTGTAGGGCCATTGATCAGACTTCAAAACATTCTTGTGGTGCTTTCCTAACCCCGCTTATTTTCACCATCCATTTCAGTGTGACAGCATCTAAACTCAGTTTACCCTAAGTCACCAGAACAACTATATGAGTAACTGCATCCACACCAGACGACAGAATAATGTGGCAATTTCATGAAGAATAGCTTCTAAGGAAAAAAACACATTTCTATGCTGCAGACATGGTGGGAATTGCTGTACCCCAAAAGGTCCCCCAGCTAGCTGGGGTTATCAGAAAAGGTATCTGTGACTTACAGGTAAGGCTGCCCGGTCAGCTGCATGCCAAGGGTCAGGCAGCTGGAACTAAAGGCCACCAAACTAGTTCCTAGTTTGGAACACCTGAAATTGCCTCAAAATCCTAAAGCAGACAATGGCCAAGGCTGTGGAAGCAATACAGTGGACTGACATATGTCCAAAAAAGTGAAGCCCAAGTAAACCATTATACTTTTATCAACCAAGCCTGTGATCCCAAGCAATTAAATTAAGTAAATTTGACAAGACCTATTTTCTTTTAAGCCCTATTGACTGACTTTAATTCTACTTCAGTCTTTTAACCATTCCATCTTTTGGCCACAAATCAATGCAAGATTGACCAAAAATTACTCCGGTCATTTCACTTACCTTTCTAAAAATATTGTCGTGACTTTCATACTGTCCCTGGTCTCTTGGAATGTAAGCAGTTATAAATCTACAAGGAATTGCAGACATGGCCCAGAGATGTCTGCTACAAACACAAGCATTTTTCAGTCATCTTGGTACCCTTGTTGAAGTCAAAAGGATGGAAGAGGCTGGAGGAACTTGGACATCCAATTGGTGCATTTCCTTATGTGTTTGTCTGCTCCAGCTCGAGGGCTAGAGATGGTATCCTATCAGTCCCTATTGCTCTCATACACCCCTCTCGGCCATTCTCTCCTCAAAATCTTAATACATATTAGGGGGCAGTTGAGCCTATGCTGAGAAATTTGCAATAGGCACTTCTGCAAAATTCCTCAGGCTTGTCACTTGTCCCTGTGAAGAAGGGCCTCGATGTTGGGAAAACAGCATGAGTCAATATACCCAGGGGATGGAAGAGGATTTGCACCTTAGGATATGCTGCAGATTAGAGGGAATGCAAACCATTGAGTAAAATAAGCAAGTCCCTCTCAAATATAATTTGTCCTGACTCTGGATTATATGCTGCTTACATCATATTTCTCTTCTGAACCAATACCTGAATCTTAACATTTTATAGCATTACCAGTCTTTTTGGTCTTGGATTTACCCCTCTCCATACATCTTCCTTCTGACTGAGGTAGTCCTAAGTTTCTGACTCCTTAGAAGTTAATTTTCCTTTCAAGACCTGGGTTTTGTCTCCTCTTCATTCCAAATACCATCTCATTGCTTTCAAAAGAGCCCTCTTCATTATGAATACCTCAACAACCACATCCATCAAAACCTTTCTTTCTCCTGAGTTGATGGTAATGATGATGATAATAATAATAAAATAATCTAGAGTATTAGGGAGGGGAGAATAGACTGGAATAAAATTTAGTCTCTATAAAATAATTAGTACTTATAACAAAATGCATGTCAGACTGGTAGACGGCTTGAAAATCCCAATCATTAAATGAAAGTGACTCAAAGTTGAGACATAGATATTCTCAGATAAGCACAGCTGGTATGTTTCCATGTGCAGTGATTCCTCATGTAACAGCCTTATCTCTAACTTTCAGGATGATCCAGCAAACTGAGCATGTTACTGACATCTTCAGAGGGAGTTTTCACAAGTCAGGCTCACTTTGTTATGTCACATGAAAGCAAAAATGCACAAAGTCATGTAGCATTTCCAATGAAGGTGTGCTGAGAAATAAATGAATCTCAGCACCAAGGTCACAAGGCCCCAGTGTACTATGGCCCAATTCCACCATGTAAGGCCAGAGGGAGAACAGTAAGGAGCATCTCAGCTACATTAAAGTCAGAGGTGAAGCTCTCTGCTGAGGCCTGTAAGGCCCAGATTTCATGGTTTTTTTGCCAGTATCTGGTAACTGCAAACAAAATGTATTTTTCATGGTAAATCACTGCTTGCTGCCTGCTCAGCACTTTCTCCTCCATGCTCCAGCATCTTAGTCAATGGCATCCATTGCAGAAAACAGCTGGTTTACTGGGTTTATTATTATTATTATTTAGTATTCAATCTCTACTTAAAGGCATGAACAGTATTGACTATTCAGCACTAAACATCTATTTAAATACCACAACACAGGCAGCCTTTTAAACTGGGGAGGTTCTCTCCTAAAGTGACCAGCACTGTGCCTTTTAACTTCTTTTTAGCTTGTCTGCTAGGCCACTATGTCTTTCATCAGGTTGGAGATTCAAAAGCAAAAGCAGTGGAAGACAGTGGCCAGGTGTGCAGCAGGGCTGGGTACTGGAAGGGCACAGATTTTTTTTCTGGCTTGAAAAAGATCTATTTTCACCTTCTATCCAGCTATACGAGTAACCTTAACAATTTAGGGAGAGCTGAAAGGTAAGACACTAGTGACTGGTTCTGTCTGCTTGTTTGATGGCTGTGATCCTGGCTGTGGGAGGCCTTCTCCTTCTTTTATTAATATTCATTCCTGTGTTTTCAGTCAGCAAGGGAATGTATGGACTGCCACGAGAATGAATTTCACATATCTAGGCTGTGCCAGGAAACGAGCTAAGGAGCAAAACTATTGAAGTTGATCAGGTTAGGTATTCAGACACACATCCTTGTCTTGGCCAGTTGAATTGTGGCAAGATTATTTGAGGGAAATGACATTTTCTGATAATGGATTGAGATAGTCCATGAATTAGACAATAGGAGACATCAGCATAGAATTTCATTTTAGGCAGAACCAGGAGAAAGAGCAGAACCTCATTTTTTTCTGTACGTAAAAAGTATTGCCAAATCTAGAGAGGACATCAGCATCCAGTCTGAAGATCTGTCACACCCAGGCTCACAGTAATTAACAAAATAGGGCCATGTTCACTGTTGATGTAAGCAGACGCAGCTCTTTGTATCTCAGGGAATTCTCATTCAATCATCAAAGTGTTCTTCCCAGCATCATGGAAAAATACTCAGCTCACAAAACCACCATTCCCTCCAGCACCTTTTGTGTGTGCATGTCAATTTTCAGAGAGTAATCAAAGTTAAGAAATCAGGTATCTTTCCTCCCAGGTGTCACAGCTCAGCGCACTGAAGGGCTTTCCTCTAATGGGAATGTTAACCATTCTTCGGTCAACCTCTTGGCTAACCCCCCCTGCTTAACAGGCCTAGAACTGGAGGAGGTAAGCCCTGAGCTTGCTGGGATTCATGGACTAGGTCAAGAGGAACTGAGTGCACTCCCACCCTCATCACCATACTCTCCACTTCTGTGTGAGGCTTTCCCTGATACTAGCAGTAAAAAAACGAGGTGAGCTTTGACTCCATCACCAGCTGAATTTGTGTTGGCCAATATGACTGCAGGTACTGAATTTTAGGCATATTTTGAACTTTGTAGAAAGCTTCTTGATCAGCCTTAAGTCTGAGGGAGTCCTCAGTGTAGCTGCACAAAGACCCAAGTATGCAATACATTATAGCATAAGACAGATATTAGCAACAAGGAAGGTATAGTTTACATCACCTTGCTGCCAGGGGAAACCTACCATGGAATGATATCACAGGACCCTCCAACATGGGGAAACTGAGGCACAAGCCTGAACGCAAAAGTACAACAAAATTTTCTGTCATTTCTCGTGCAGAAGGCATTAGTTAGGTCCAGGATGACCAACAGGAAAGCTTACACACTCATTATGCAAGCTGAACATATAGGATGATGAAGAACCACTTCATCCTCCAAAGCAGATTTTTACAAGAATGACAAATCATCACAGGACACTAAATACTTCAAAGACATCTCAGCAAAGCAAGTGTCACCATCCCATGCATCTTGCTCTATCCAAAAAATATTCACCTTGGTAAAAAGGCCCCAACAGATACCTTCCTGAGTTCATCAGCAAAGCACTAAGCGGCTGAGAAGCAGTGACTGAGAAGCACTGCAGCAACCCGTTTCTGAGCACAAGTAGACAGGTGCTTGGTACACACAGGTATTTGATCATGGGACTACAGTCAAGTATTTGTGTAGTAGTCTGAAACAGAGTCACTTGTATTTGAGCTGTGAATATACTCATTAAAAAACTGATTGGAAACAGTTGTGTACTTGTCCTTCAAAAAAGCAACGTCTTCATGAAATCTTCCTCTGTGGAAGCAGTATGACACTGACTGAGGTTGGGACACTTTACTGCAATTCAAAAAAAAGACCAAAGTGTCATGACACAAGAATTTAAAAAAAAAACCAACAAAAAACATTTTTATTCTTCTTACCAGCTACCTTCACAGAGCAGTAACTGTGATAACATCAAGTCCTGAAGCAGAGAAATAATGTAATGCTTATGAAGTCTCCTTTGCCTGTTGGCCTGGAATTAGAGAGAATTTTCCAATGTTGACTGAATGATAGCAAATAAATGCAGTTGTTAAAAGAAGCAATTTATAAACTAAGGACCATTATGAGGGTATCTTTATAGACATCCAGCAAGAAATAGATCTCACAGAACGCTTTTCTTAAGTGATACTCACTTGTTCTCACACAAAAGCATACACCACATTAAACATCTGCATTTACATGCAGTCTCTGAAATTGTGTAGTCAAAGCTGGAACCTGGCAAATATTTTGTTGTTTCCTGCTGTCATCTGCCTGTAAAGTCCCACTCATGAGCCATGCATGTGGGAGCTTGGCTCTCAGAACTGTCCTGAAAAGCAAACCCCACATTTCTATGCAAAGTTCCAGACTGAGATGTTACAGGTCAAGCTTACTGAAGTTCTGTGTTGTTTACCCCTCCATCACATACACATACACTAGATGAACCTTCCCCTCTATGGAAGGTGAAAAATCTCTGCTGTATGACATTGTAGCTGCCATGTTCCCCTGAGCCACTTCCCATGGCTGTCACTCCCTTGTGCCCCAGGCAGGGCTTCCAGACACGACGGCCTCCTGCAGCTGCCCTTGGTCAGCCAGCACCATGCAGCCACCCTGCTACTGCTTCTCCAGGGAGCCAGCTGCCTCAGCTGGCATGCATGGGCAGGCAGGACTCCTTGGGAAGGAGACTGCAGGGGGTTTTGTGCACTCTTGCCACACCCTTAGGATTATTTTAGTTATACTTCCCAACAAAAAATAACTACTCAGCCATCTGTGGAGGAAATCCTCTGTTGCACCCTGATTCAGAAGCAGACATAGACTGTTACAAAGCCCTCCACTATTCGAAGAGTTAGCATCAGCAGACCAAAAGAGTAAGCAGCACAGTGCTAAAAAATCACTGCCAGAAGAGACTTTTGAAACACCTATAGAAACTGCTTGGGAAATAAAATCAATTCCCATTCTATTACACAATATATAATACCTATTCTGAGTAACATGCTGAGCTTTCAGACTGCTAGAGGGGACTCCACTCTGGAGGTCAGTGCTAATCACTAGTGCTCAGGCTCCCAGTAGGCTGCTTAGTGTGGCTATCAGAAAATTGCTTATCTCCTTAAATTTCAGCATAATAATGGACAAAACCCCATAAACCTGGCAAGACTGCTTATAGTCAATGCCAACCAGAAGAGATCAGGATTGAAATAAATCATACAAGAAAAAGAAATGAGAAGGAAGAGATCACGGTAAGCCTCTAGCAGTAGTTGGTTATAGAGCGTCCAGCACATAATTGCATGTTATGTTTTCATACTGTGGTTTCATTGCCAAAGAGGTTACCCCTTTTCCATTGCATGTTTCTCATTCTTATCCATGCCATACCAGCCACCATCCCTTTAAAAACGATAGGCTGGGGGAGTGAGGAAGGGGCAACTCATGGCAATGTGGCCAGAAACATCTTAAACCACCTTTGCTGCTGAAAACTGTAATACAGAATTACATCATTATTCTTTACAGAAAATGTGACTTAGCAGTCTTGACCTGAAACAGATCCCTACTTCACTTAATCATGTCACAGTGCTGATGGCACAATCCTCAAATAAGACACAGATGCTTCAGAGGAACAAGCGTGCATGTGTCAGAGAGGAAGAGATGACTACAACAATTTCTGTGCTAATTGTAGGATAGACTCGTGATGCTGCTAAGCGGGGTTAAGGAAATAAGCCACCAAAAAAAGCACAAAGACAGGAAAAGCAGGTGAAACTCACGAGGAAATACAGAGTCAGCATACTGGATCCCATGGAAATGTGATCCAGGAAAGAGCTGGAGACATTGCAATAGCTGAACTTGTCAAAAAAAGTCCATTCTTCTCCTGCAGTCCTCTTCAAGCATGCAGCTTATAAAACCACGGGTATCAAGTCCTAGGTGTTGAGAGACGGGCTTGTTAATACCAGGTGAAATAAGTCTTCTGGTCAACGTCTTCAAAAACACTAGTTTCATAACTTCCATGTGTCTAACTAGAAGGTTTCTGGCCTGCCCCCAGAGAATTCATTTTCTTTCCAGTTTAAGAAAAAATACATATATCTACTGAAATTTACAGACAGGACATCATTAAGAGTATGGGAAAAGAGACATTGGTAATTCAGGCTCTATCCCACAGGCTTGCATGTATGAAAAGTGAAGCAGCTGTCTGCCCTCCTCAGCTCTGGATTCAGTTTTGGGGCTGTCTTTCCATAAAAATAGGAGCTGGTTAAGAAGGTCTAGAAATGGGGTGAGGGTGGGGGAAGCACTCAGCAAGCTAGAAAACATGACTTTTGGAGACAGATTAAAGAAGTTGGGGGGGGGGGGTGTACTGAAAAAGAAATTACAAAGGAGGAAGGGATGTGATAGAAGTCTTAAAAAACCCAGGAGACTTCTTCATAGAAAAAGGGGTGGTTTGTTCAAGTCCATCACACATAAAACTTAATCAGGCAAGCCATGCTGCTGCAGGAGAGGGAGACACTACCAGGACTGTCTAGGGAGCCTGTGGAAACTCCCATGCTGGGCAGGGTTAAGGACATGTTAGGTAACCCTTTGTCAGGACATAGTTATCAATGGTCCCACCTCACAGCGTGGCCGGGACCCTTCTGGGTCAATTATTTTGATATTTGACTATTACAAAGCAATCATTTACTGAGCTGATCATGGAAAA
Source organism: Morus bassanus (assembly GCA_031468815.1). NCBI lineage: Eukaryota > Metazoa > Chordata > Aves > Suliformes > Sulidae > Morus > Morus bassanus. The sequence continues at coordinate 23,444,883 of CM062600.1, read as the reverse complement.
TTTTTTATCTTCTATGTGTTGCAAAAATGAAAGTAAAAAATTCATAGATATTCTTGCTGGCATACTTGCTGGGCACCAGCACCCTGCAGGTCTCCTTTCCAAACCTGAAGAGTTGTATTGCTTAGTAGGAAATTCAAAGAGATTCAGATATCCAAGGAACTGCTTTAGATGGCTACAGGCCCATCTAGACAACAAATTGAGAAACTGTCCTCTCAACTGAGGAGCCTGCAGTGTAAATGGGTGTTGTGCCCCCTTTCCACCTGTTTCCATTAGTGGTTTAAGAAATGGTAGTGTAGTCTTCTCCAAGTCCTTTGGTTTTACAATTATTTATTGTCTTAGACACATAGTGACTGCAAATTGAGTGTTCAGTATTAGAACAAGCTGCATGTCCTTCTGGAAATGTAATCAACACATGCCAAGAACGGCCTCCAGCTGAGACAACCTGAGCACAGTCCCTGCCTGGTCAGCCAGAGGAAGGCTCTTCTTCATCTCACCTGGGGCAGCTGCTGCTCACAGACCATATTGTTCCCTCCGTGTTCGGCAAGCATGGGGCTGAGGAAGCAAAGGCAGTGTGTAGGCGTTGTGGGAACAGTTGGCACTGTGAACAGGACGCTGCCCCTGTACTATGAATGTGGCGGGAATGCAGATGGGAAGGAAGGTGGTATCTGTTCAACTTTTCTCTACACTTAAGTGAAAAAAAAAAAGGGGGGGATTTCAAAAGCATGCTCAGAACTATTTCAGCAAGTGACAAGGTGTGCACCCTTTTTGTTTGGCTTGTGTACTCACACAAGCAACCCCCAATCACCCACTGATCCAGCAGTCGAGAAACTGGACCTATAGCACAGTGCATCACCCCATTTTGCTTGCTCCTGCATATGGCGGCACAAAGCTGAGTGCTTTTGGCATTTCTAAAGAGACCTGAACTGTAGGCCTGAAGCGTGTTTGGTAGGTGCATTAGCCAAACTCAGGTAGAAATCTGCTTTGCTGTCAATAGGCCTGATCCTCAGCACTGGCAAGTGAACACGTTTTTCCTGCATTTTATCTGTATCCAATGCATCCATCTTATGTGTTTGCCTGCTGGGTAGCCTTTGAAATCTCTCTTAATTAAATGAACTAGGGTACAGGAGCATTTTTACCCCTGTAAAAATGTATACCTAATATGTATATCCTGCCTAATACCTAATGTACACCTAGTGTATACAACCTGCAATTTGTTCTTGCACTCCGAACAAGTTTTCTTAGTACCAGTGCAACAAAAGCAGACAGGGTGCAAGATTACAAATTCTGCATCTCCTATCACATCTAGATGGCCCACAGATGGCCACAGCAGTATGGTGCCCAGTTCTGCCAGTGATGCAATTCACAGATTCACCTGTTATCCTTCTGCATGGGAGACATGGGTAAGCAAATATTTGGCAGCTCTTCAGCAGTCCAGGAGCGACTTTGCTTTTGCTGTCTTCTGCTCTGGGTGGGAACCTGCCGGCAAAGCAATTTCTCTGCTACTTCTCAGCTCCTAGAGGGGCTGTAACACTCCCAGGTGCTTCCCCAGAGGCTGGGGACCTCCGCGAGGACCCGGCAAAGACAACGAGTGAGCGCACGAGGCAGACTTTGCAAACCACTGCCTCTGTTGCCTTTCATTAGCCCTGTAGCTGCTTTTTGGGCACAGCCCCTGGGGTGCCCTGGTTTTACTCGTGACAGATGGAGGCACCACCTATTTAAAACCTGACAAAAGAACTTGTCAGACCCGTCTGGGCTCCCGCAATGAGACACGCCGGGCTGTTCTAGAATCATAGAATGTCCTGAGCTGGAAGGGACCTGCAAGGATCATCGAGTCCAACTCCTGTCCCTGCACAGGACAACCCCAAATTCACACCATAAGTCTGAGGGCGTTGTCCTCAATATTCTTCAATATTGTCAGGCTTGGCGCCGTGGCTGCCTCCCTGGGGAGCCTGTTCCAGTGCTCCACCACCCTCTGGGTGAAGAACCTTCTCCTAATATCCAACCTGAACCTCCCCTGGCACATCTTCCTGCCATTCCCTTGGGTCCTGTCATTGGCCACCAGAGAGAAGAGATCAGCACCTGCCCCTCCTCCTCCCCTTGTGAGGAAGCTGCAGACCGCCATGAGGTCTGCCCTCAGACTCCTCTTCTCCAGGCTGAACAAACCAAGTGACTTCAGCCGCTCCTCGTATGGCTTCCCCCCTAAACCCTTCACCAACTTTGTGGCCCTCCTCTGGACACTCTCTAGTAGCTTTGTATCCTTGATGTCCTGCAGCACCCAAAACTGCACACAGCGCTCGAGGTGAGGCCGCACCAGCGCAGAGCAGAGCAGGACAATCCCCTCCCTTGACCGGCTGCAGTGCAGTGCTTGGTGCACCCCAGGACACGGTCGGCCCTCTTGGCTGCCAGGGCACACTGTTGGCTCATGTTCAACTTGCCGTCGACCAGAACCCCCAGGTCCCTCCCTGCAGAGCTGCTCTCCAGCCTCTCCTTCCCCAGTCTGTCTGTACATCCAGGGCTGCCGTGCCCCAGGTGCAAAATCCGGCACTTGTCATTGTTAAACTTCATATGGTTGGTATGAAGTTGGAATGAAGTTTATACAGCTATTTAGCAGCAGCCCAGTGCTGTCTCCATGCCTGCAACCCAGGAAGGTGGTCGTTGACACTCCCCCAGGCAGAGGCTGCGGCCGCCGGCCCCGTGTGAGCCGCCGCCACCAACCGCAGCACAGCCCCGCGCAGCGCACCTCGGCCCCGCGCAGCGCAGCTCGGCCCCGCGCAGCGCAGCTCGGCCCCGCGCAGCGCAGCACGGCCCCGCGCAGCGCAGCTCGGCTCCGCGCAGCGCAGCACGGCCCCGCGCAGCGCAGCTCGGCCCCGCGCAGCGCGGCAGGGCCCGCCGGCGGCGGCGGCGGCTCGGTGCAGGGGTGCCCTCTCCCGGCAGCGCCGCGGCGCAGCGCACCGGGAACCGGGCGGGGAGGCCGGCCTGGCTGGTGCTTTTGAGAAAGCCAGGCGGGAAAACGAGGCGAAGCGGTGTGGGATTTTTTTTTGTGTGTGTGGAGGGTTGTTTTTTGTTTTTTGTTTTTTTGTGTTAGACGGGGCTGCCTCCCCTTGCTGCTAGACAACAGCTCCTGCTACGCTTCCAAACCTGCCACTGGGCTTTGCTAGTCTTTGCTGGGTCCCTTGAATCACAGCTTTGGAAAAGATGGGTCTGGATATGGCAGGATTTCATTTCGGGTTATTCCTCAGCAAAAGCCATTTTGGGCCACTTTTATACATGCTGTGTTCACCTGACTCTTTCCAAGTCATTGGGAGGATCACATTCCTAAAAAAAAAACTACCTCAAATGGATGGCCACTGAAGTCGAGGTTAAGGCAAATACCTTATGCTTTGAAGAAAATGAGTTTTTAAATTACTGGCACTGTGGCTGTTTGAGACCAGATACCCTTTGGAACAGACTATTCAGATATTGCTAGCCTTCAATCTCCTAAGTATTTGTTCCTTTTTTTCCTCACTTACTTTTAGAGATGTTTTACCTTTGTAGTAGCTAATTTATATTTGCTTGCATTGAAATATACCCTAATGGAGAGCTTCCTCTATCCATGCATCACAAATTAATACACCTATGCCTCTACCACCTGCAGCAATTCAGTAACTGACTTTGAACAGTGCAGTGTATTGATTGGAGCTGCAGGTTTTAAATTTAAATTCACCCCAGGCATCTGCCTTGTAGACCCTCTAGGAGGGCACCCAGTATAATCCCCATTGTCCAGCATGTCTGGACAGCACTGCCTTCTAGTAACCTTCAGAGTGACAGTAAAAATGGTACTAAAAAACAAACCAGGCGAAGGGCTGCAAGTTTTGTGTGCAGCACACAATGAGCAAGAACACTGCCTGTGGCCCAGAAAATGGGCTCTGGTGCTGTAGTTTTATATGCTTCACAGTTTCAGTGGGTATCCTGTAGCAGATTTTGCTGCTTTCTTCTCTTAAAAATAGATAAATAGCAAGGCACTAACTTGCAGCTTCTACCTATTACTTTCCATTATTTAATGAAAATGCAAAGGCTTTAAAGAATAAAGGATTGAATGCTTTGCTTCACTAGAATTTCTGTTTAAGAAGGGTTCTGACTGCCCTGTACTGTACCCACAGCACTTCACAAGAGGTGTTGTGATTGTCAGCTGCATGGTTTAATGACAGCAACTTAATGGAACTAAGCTCATGACTTAATTATATCAATTGTCAGACCTGGAAGGCTGCAGGCTGCACAGTGCCACAAAAACCTGGCTTTTCAGCTGAAGAAATACCTATTATCAAACTGAATCTGAGTGTTTAAGTAGAAGCAGAGTTGATCATGCTAATTGCCCAAAGCCATTACCTCAGAGGTTAAATGTCCAGCCACCTGACGTCACTGTGGGTAAAAATGGTCATGCAATGAGAAGTAAAACATGCAGGTGAGGGAGGAGGGGAACAGCAGAGATTTTTGGAACACAAAGGAGTCTAAGACTATTTCTTTGCAAGATCATCATTCTGTGACATCCATGTGGGCAGACACTCGCATCCCTCCAGCAGAAAGCTAATTTGGAGTTGAAGGAAATGTGTTGTTCTTGGCTTTTTTCAGGGTCTGTTCTGGAATTTATGAAGTTATTGAAATGCTGCAAGGAGATCTTGAAGCTAATGCAAGCAAGATGGGTTTAAATTACCTTCTCAAAGCTGGGTTTGTTCCATTTGCTTGGCTTTGTCTTTGACAACCCTGTTGGGTGGAAGATGTTTTGCAAAAGCAAATCATCAGTCAATGTTTTGTCAGCAGAGTACACTTTCTTAAATATAGGAAAGCTGAGTTTTGCTGGTGGGATTACCTATGTTTCAAAATGAGAAAGATTACATGATATTTTCTGATTGAGGCTCAACACATTTTCTCTTTTTTTTTTTTTAATTCAGCGATAGGTTTTAATAATTAAATGTACAAAAATTAAAGAATCTGAAGCTTGTTAATGTTAACTCTGTCAAATGATGACTACCCAAGGATCAAATCAGAGCTTGTTAATGAAGGTGTAGAACAGGGTTTTCCTTCCTCTTCAACAAATAGTTTGTTAACTTGCAATATCACTTATCACATTGATGAGACAGAGAGCCCCAGCTGTTAAACAAAGCAACCTAACATTAATTATCTGTTAAATATTTCTGCCACTATTTATGTCAACATCTACAATATTTTGCAAGCATTTAGACTAAACCTGCTATAAGAAGGGGAAGGGCAGAGAGATACAGATGTTCTGGTCAGTAACTCAATTGTGGAAAAGTAAATATTGGCAGGCTCCTGTATGACAAGGTTACAGTTCCTACAGTTCCTACAGTTACACTTCCTAAGTTTTTCTGCAAAATTTATGATCACATCTTTTTTCTTTTCCAGTATTTTGACTTAAAGCTGCTTTCCTCTGATTTCTCATTTGCTTCTGCAAGCCTTGGAACAAAGCTCACTTCCTAACTTCAACCAGTTTGGGGTCAACACGTTTTGGCTTATTCACGTGATGCAAAGAGGTGTGAATGAAACCTAAGTATTCTTTGTAAAATGCATAAATCCATATCATAACAATAGCTATGTTGGATTAAAGAACATTGTTAAAATCCTGTCTGCACTGAAAAGGAGAAATAATTATGCCTGAATCAGACATCTTTCTTAGTGATGTCTCATTTCAGGAAGATGCAATCCATAGGATATTGTGGTCACTTCTTAGACTTTTGTCTTTTTTAAGTAAAATTTATCAATGTTTTGAAATTAGAAAAAGTTGCTTTTTTTTTTCTCAATAGAGCTTGCTTTTCCTTTTGGTACCATCAGCAAACGATGGAACCATAGGGGAAAAAAAAACCAACAAACTTTTGCATAATTTTAAAAAGAATTAACTAAGTGTAAGAAATTCATATTTTGCTAAATCCACAACAGGAACAAATGTTAACTGGTGAAAAAGAAATCTTTTTCATATCAATAAAGAACATTCTTCTTAAATCAGAGTTTACCCTCATGACAACTTAAGAACTTCCAGCAGATTTCTCATCAATCTGTGTAGAAGTTGGCAAAGCCAAACCTAAATTTCTCGTTACAAACACATTGCAAATATGAGCAATATTGATCTCAACAGTGAAACACAGTATAATCATCCACTGAGTTGCACTGGGGAGTTGCAAGCTTTTAACTTAATTTCTAACAAGTTGGTCTCTGCAGACCTACTTGTTGAACTGTATTTCAACAGGCTGAGTATTGCTTAGCATAAAAGCTGTGGAAAATAAGAATATGTTTTCTCTGGTCCTTTGCTTCTCAAAGCCTTTTGATTGTCACTCTCTAGCATTCATTTGCATTCTATGTGCCATATCAAAGGGAATGGCAGCCACTGGAGCAGTGGCTTCCATCAGGTTTGCATTTCAAAGGAGGGGAACCATTTCCTATACTTCAAAGCAGCCAGCCCTTGTGCTTTTGCATTTCTTATCTGTTCTGTGGCGGACAGCCCAATGCTACCAGAAGCACTGGAAAATACATTAAAGCCTGGGCTGGTCCCATGTCGAAGAGCACTTCACACGATCTTAAATCTTGCACCTCTCCCTTGACAAGTAAATGGGTATTTGTGAGACTGCAGATTGTATAAAGCAAGGCACACACTGACTATATATGAGCTGAACAAAGCAGGCTCAGCCTGTCTCCCAGGAAATACTGCCAATGGCTGCTGTGAAACCACATAGTCCATCACTACTATTTTAGTTTATATTTATCAGCCAATATGCTCTGATTATGCGCTCTTAAAAATATTTCATCATTTCTTCCTTGCTGCCCTGCTACATGTTGCAGTGTCACCAGCACATGCAACTGGCCTTATTGAGATGAACCTGGAGCTAGAGGTCCTGTTAGGGAAGATCTCAACAAAGGTGACCAGGGGGTGAGTCAAGGGGACGCACAATGCTGCAGCATGAGCTTCAGCTGAGAGTTGGTGCTAATGCTGGTTGTTGTTGCCCCCTCTTTGAAAAGAAAACAGGCATGGTTAATGGTTGGACCAGAACCACAAAATCACAATTAAGAAATCAGTATTTCTTAAACAACACAGACTACACTTTTAAAAATAGTAGTCATAGGTCTTCTTTAAAGTTAAAAAAAAATCAAGCTCATAAAGTAGGTTTAAGTCTTTTTTTTAAAATCATTATAAATAATAAAATACTAAAACAGGCAGTATGTCAATACTGTAAACAAGTGAATCTTATTATTTCCTCCTTACCATCTATAATAATTGTACATGTGATTATGTGGACTCCAAGAGCATATTCTTTGTACTGCTTCTCTAAATAAAACCTTTTGCTTGCATTAACACTAGAAATCCATCAACTAGCTCGATAGGAGAACCTGAGGAGAAGGAAAAACTAAATAAAGGGGGAGACGCTACAAAGTCAATGAAAGTGAAGCCTACCCACACACTTGGGTCTGCTCACACAGCTCCAAAACCAGCACCTGGACCCAACAAAAACAATGGCAGTGTCCTGAGGAAAGGACACCCCAATCCCGTGTGTCCTCTTATACTGGCTGCTCCCATGGCAAGTTAAAAAAGGGGTGCTGGAAGATAAACTCATGTTTAAATACTCTTGAATGCATTTACACTGCAAATCTACACGCTGTACGTTATCGCCCTTTGATTACAGCAGTAATGCACCAGGCTGGGCACTGTGACTGCCAGGTGCTGGCTGGTGCGTGGGTAACTGGATGGGGCTCAGAGTGATGCCAGCCCACCTCCCTGGAGCCTGAAAAAATACAAGCTGCATAAAGTTTAAAAAAAATTGTGATTTAGAAAGTGAATTAAGGTATCTAGAGAAGAAATAGGATTTCCAGAGAGAAATTTTACCAGCACATCCTTTCCTCACTAGTGTCTTGAAAACGCATTTTTCATATGTCTGGAAGAAATGAAGTGCTCTGAAATAAAATAGTACAAACCTGGTACTATATGTGATTTTTTTTTTTCTCATGACAAGTCCCAGTCTTATCCTTCTTCATCCTTGTTTTTCTGTCTCAATAGTTTTCTAAAATGGACTCTGTTGTCATTAAAAAAAATAGATCCATTAACATTTTGAGCTAGACTTACTTTGTGCAAGGGTTTGCTCGTTCCCCTCCGAGGCAGGAAAAGGTTTTAGTAAAACCAGCATGAATGAATTCACACCTGCATAAATACCCTGAAATATCACGGGGTGCCTGATACATAGCATCTTCTAAATAGGGAAAGTAGCGGCAAATCCAGCTGAAGCCCTGAGTGACTACGCAAAACCAGCTTCCTTTGCCAGTTAACTGCCGGGTGGTGAGTGGAGAAGGCTTCTTCTCCACAGGCAGATGCTAGGGGTCCAGATCCTGTATGGGGGTCCTGTGGATGTGGCCAAGGACTATTTCTGCCAGGGCAGAGATGCAGCAATCGGGCTCGAAAGTGTCCCCCCCCACCATCATTCCCAACTCCAGAGTCTTCTTGTAAGTCCCAAGAAACAGCAGGGATGGAGGTGACAAGTGTCTGTGGTGTCTCCAGGTTCAGTGAGGAAAAGCTGAGGGAAAAATCATCCCATCAGCTCTGCCAAGGTGCATGTCACATCTTCATGTCTTCTTCTGGCTTAGCATGCACATGTACAAAGAGGCACCACCAGCACCACCCCAGGTCCTTCTGCCTTACGGTAAACAGCCCCTTCACCCCGTATACCCCGGGGTGCATAGGAAAGGACCATGGTCTGTCACCTCGCATTGTCTGAATACCTGAATGCAGTGAGCATGCTTGACCCAGCAATATGTTAAATCCTGAAAAGATGGCCCTAAGAACAACGGTCGTCAGTATTACTGAATGAGTCTCAGTGTTTTCTGACCTTCCTAACAATTTCAAGAGTAGCCAAATAACTTTCCAGAAGAAAAAGACATGCACATATGCACAAACATGAATGCATATACCCACACTTCTATATATAGGTAGGTTCAGTGATGACTGAAGTGCTGCTTGTTTTCCATAGCCAAGTAGTTAGTTCAGATCCCTGCATTTCTCTTATGAAATGACTCCTCCAGTAATTCTTAAATTTTAATCTTCATTCATCATTTAACTTAGTTTTGAAGGAGTATTTCTCAGATTATTTCTTGAAGGAAATTTCTTCATTCCACTAGTTATGTTATGGTGGTTTTGTGGCATTCTACATAACTAATTATGACAACCCATTTAAACTGCATTAATATAAATTCTACACTTAAAAGTTATACCGCAATTCTCTTTTTAAGAAAGGATGGATATATATCTGTATAACAATTCAGACAACAGTCTTTTGTTGGAGACGGACATCTTTTAAATCAACTAACACAGACAAAGTATAATCCTTTTACTTAAGCTCAGGCAGAAAAACAAAGTAATTTGCACATTATGCCATATAGGAAGACACTGGGAGGAATGCACTGAACTTCCAGTTTTAGCCCACCAGGTCACAGTAGGTTACCAACCCCAGAAGCAGCCATTTCTGGATAACATGCCAACTTGCGCTGTGGGTTGTACATATTTAGCAGCACCAGTGGGAACCTCCTCTGCCTGCCCAGCTCCCTGCCCCGCTTCGACCACCCATGCAGAATGGTCACTCATGGACCCCGAGGAAGGAAATAGCCGTTCTTCTTCTCCTCTGAAACTATTTTTTCTTCTTTTTTTCAAGGTGAAAGTTTTCTATCTACCCAGGGTATCTTCTCTCTACCTCTTTCTGAAAGGTTTAAGGATAGGTCTGTATTTTTTTTCCCCTCCTTCCTACATCAGTTACATTGCACGGAGGAGCAGAGGATACTGCTGCTGTTGTTTCCAGGTTTGAGAAAAGAGCAGGAAATCCAATAACTGCACCAAAGCTGAGCTGATATGGGCATGATGGAGCAAATGAGAGGCAGAATTAAATAAACAGGCAGGCAAAATAAATTTTTTGAAACATTTTTTTGACAGTGTTTGAGCCTCCCATTTCTTCCTTACAAATGTCTTATGGGATATAGGAGGCAGGAGAAGTAAAAGGGTTAAGAACAAGGACTAAGCCTGTGAAACCGGGCAGGCTAGCTAAAACAAATGGATCCTTTCATGCTAAGTTGGATTTGCCCAGTGTAATGTTTATAGTTGGGCAATAAATACACAAAAAGCCTTATTATTTTGCCAAGGAGCTAGAAATATCCTTCAGGCCAAGTCAAAGCCGCTTCTTTCTAATTTGAGACTCCAGTGCAAACTTAAGTTCTCTCACACAGATGCATGGTTTGTTTTTCTGAACCTCAAAACAAGCTTTCAGAAAGTTGTTACTGAATAGGAGCTGAGCCAAGGACCATGGACCATCTCAGTCTTCCCCTGATGGCAAGCGTCTCAGGAAGTGCGAGTCAGCTCTGCATTCATTTGCTGATGTGGCACCAAGAATATTCTTCACCCTGAGCCCTTTTCAAGTGCCTTCTCAGCTACCCTTCTGTCTCTACAGTGTTGGTTTTACTCAACTTCAAGCAATAAACAGACCTGTCATTTATACCTTTGAACAACATACTTGAGGATGGCAGTCAAATCAGAAAGTTGAGAAAATTCAGCTGAATACTGCACTTGGTTTCAAAACTCCTGCTTTCCCAGGAGTATCAGCCCTTCTCTCTTAAAGTATAAACATACATATATTGCCTGTGTGGCTGCTTTAACCGCACTAGCACAGCTCATAGGACATTCACTGTGAATACAGCCTCAGCACTCGCTAGTGCACACACAGCGGGCCTGGAGGCAGCAACCACCAGAAGCTGGAACTTAAAACATCCTGAAAGCAGTGGTGTTGACAAATGTAAACACTGAATTTTCAAAGACATACAGATTTAAGCAGTGGCACCAATTTTCAGAATTGCAGAGCACGGTAGGTCCATCCAACCTAACTTAGGTCTCTTGAGTGTGCTGCTCAGGTTGGAGAGCGGAGCACCATCTGCTTCTCCGTTAAGTAGGTTCCCTTGAAAATGCCCAAGAGTCAAGTTCTTTCTAGATGCACATTTTCCTCCCCTGCCTGGAGAGGGAGCCTCAGGCAGCCAGATTCCTAACATCAGCATCTTAAGTAAAAGCCTGGTGTGGTAGTTAGTCCAAACTAGACTATTTAGTCCTCCTAAAATTAGAGGTACTGGTATATGGGCAGACTTGAGAACCAATTATTTTAAGAAATATTTCAACCAAGGTACTTCAGAGCTGAGATGTGATAATGTGCATGACCAAGCTACGGTATTTTCAGCTTTTATTAAAAAAAAAAAAAAAGACATCACATTTACATTTCAGAATATTTTTTAACAAGGCCTTTTTGTTAAAGCTTTAGATATCTAAAAAGTGTCTACATGATTCACACCTGCATGGAGCTTTGCAAATCACACAGTAGTCACCAAACAGCTATATTGCACAAAGATCCACACAATACCACACTGTTCTTAGCTTAGTCTACATTGTAAAGTGCTGTTTTGTAGGAAGAAACTTTTTCTGGAAAAATAAGTGTCAGGATAGGCAAGTACCGCTAAACTGTATTTCTGAAAGGTGACACTTCCATTGTAGTGGAAAAAATCTGACAATGTGTTGTCAGCGCCTCTGACAGTGTGGGTTTTTATTTAATAAGCTGGAGTAAGCACCATAGAGTACTGTAATGAATGCATCCTAAGTATTCAAGTAACACCAAAAGCTAAATCAATTTTTAAACTCAGAATGAGATAAATACAAACGGGCATATCAAAAGGTAGATAAATGTTTAAAGTAGCATCAGTCTCTGTCCAGTAGAATAAGTAATTGCATAGCAGAGCACATCTTAAATGAATGTAAGATAAAGCTATAGTAGGAAAAAAACCCTAAATTTTAATTACTTACTTCTATATTCTCAAACTAATAAAATTTAATTTTTTTTTTTTAATAACTGAGTCTGAGGGACTGTCTTTATATCTAAGACAGCATGTTCAGTTTATGAATATTTTCATAGAGTAACAAAAGGCCAAAGCCTGGTGATATTGGTCCAGATGCTTATAAAGAATCCAAATACGGAACTGTGGAGTGCTAATTGTGACACAAAACCTGTAATTTAGACCAGTTTCTGAAACAGAGGAATCAAATGTGATACATTTGTCTGTGGAAGGAGATTTGATCTGGGAACAACAAACCAGAAAGTTCAACCCTATAATCTATAGCTTTAAGCTGATGCTAGGTTTGGTAGATGAGCAAACAAATGGTGATGATACAATGGGAGAAGTCACAGCTACTGAAGAGAGAATCTTGTCCCCTGGGTCTGTTTGACTCACACATCCAAGAACATGAGTCGTCTACTCAACAGAATGTACCAACATGTAAAAGTTTTCAGTGCTTGACTAGCTAATCATGGTTCAATAAATGACTGAGGGTAAAAAAGAAGTGGAAGGAATAATAAATTTTAACAGCAGAAAGATTTGCTGCATCTTACTGCAAATGAAGTTGCTCCAAGATCTGGAAAAGGAAGGAAACAAAAAAATTATTACATTTGTGTTACCTATGAAGCTACTCAGGAACATTCAAGTCTAGAGGGCTGCAGGAGGCCCTCAGTACTAAGTGACTAGGTAAACAAGCAGACGAAACTCAACATTAACAAACGCAATGCACAGCTTGTTTACAACTAACCATCAGGATTGTGTGGAAAACACGGCAGAATAAACTTTGTAAACGTCAGCTTAGTATTCGGTATCGACCAAAAAGGCAAATATGGTTTTAGGACTATGGAAAGAAAGAAAACCCAGAATTTTGTCATCCTTCAGAGCAACAGAGTGTCTGTATGGAGGGCTCCTTCTGTCAGCCTCAGAAGCCGAGAGAAGAAAGACAGGCAGCAGGATGCTTACCAGTACAGAATGGCTTCCATCCAGTCAGAGGAAACGTGAAGGGTAGGGCATAATGGGAAAGAAAGGCTATGATAACCATCTATTGCAAAGAGAAATGACCTAAAGGATAACTAGCAAGGGACAATTTGCCATCTCCCCTGCAGGAGAAAGCTCTAGAAGATACCCACTGCTTCACACTTGCTGCCTGGGACATCAAAGTGTTTCTCACACAAGTACACAATGAAGCTGTGCAACAGACTTCCACACAACCTAACTAAGGCAGAAACATCTGTGGGTGAGACCCAGACAAGAGGTTGCCCTTGCTAGGCCTTTCTAGCCCTGAAAGGGCTGTCATGCTCACCTTGGTGCAGATGACATTTCTGCCAATTTCTTCTGACAGCGGCCACTGGACAGAGGCTTAGGAGAGAGGACACTGGGAGGGGTGGACTCCAGGTCAGATCAGTACAACAGTTCAGACAGCAAAGCACAAAGAAGTTTTGCATTATGACCTACATTCATTTAAGTGTATTGTGATTTTCAGGTCCCATTTCATAGCTCTACAGCTGTATACATGTACTCAGTAAGCATACTTCACACACATTCATCAAGATGCAACACTATCCCCAAATTAAAAAGTGTATCCCCAAATTAGAAAGCACCAAGTATGTATTAGAAACATCCTTCACTTTAGATCCTTATTTCCCCACAACACAAGTTAACAGTGCAAGTACTCAAATGTTTTTTCACGTACATTTCTACAAACAGATGTAGTTCACCTCCGTGCCCAGTAAGATCATATAACAGATCCTCCTGTAAGATATGTCGAAACATATGGAAGACAGGGAGGTGATTAGAGACAGGCAACATGGGTTCACCGAGGACAAATCATGCCTGACTCATCTAGTGGCCTTCTTTGATAGAGTGACTGCATCAGTGGTCAAGGGAAGAGCTAGGGATGTCATCTACCTGGACTTCTGTAAGGCCTTTGATTTGATCCCCCACAACATTCTTACCTCCAAATTGGAGAGATAAGGATTTGATGAACGGACTGTTCAATGTATAAGGATGTGGCTGGATGGCCACGTCCAAAGAGTTATAGTCAATGGCTCAATGTCCAAGTGGAAACCAGTAATGAGTGGTGTCCCTCAAGGGTCTGTACTGTCATCAGTATTATTTAATATCTTCATTAATGACATAGACAGTGGGATTGAGTGCTCCCTCAGCAAGTCTGCATATGACACCAAGCTGAGTGGTGCAGCTGAGATGCCTGAGGGACAGGATGCCATCCAGAGCAATCTGGACAAGCTCAAGAAGTGGGCCCGTGTGAACCTCATGAGGTTCATGAAGGCCAAGTGCAAGCTCCTGCACCTGGGTCTGGGCAATCCCCAGTATCGATACAGACTGGGAGATCGAGAGCAGCCCTGCAGAGATGGACTTGGGGGTCCTAGTGGACGAAAAATTGACAAGAACCAGCAATGTGAGCTTGCGACCCAGAAAGCCAATTGTATCCTGGGCTGCACAGAAGAAAGAAGAGTGGCCAGCAGGGCAAGGGAGGTGCTCTCCTGAGACCCCACCTGGAGTACTGCTTCCAGCTCTGGGGTGCCCAGCACAGAGCAAGTTCAGAGGAGGGCCACAAAAATGGTCAGAGGGCTGGAACACCTCTCCTGTGAAGAAAGGCTGAGAGAGTTGGCGTTGTTCAGCCTGGAGAAGAGAAGGCTCCAGGGAGACTTCACTGGGGCCTTTCAGTATAAAAAGAGAGCTTAAAAGAAAGATGGAGAGAGACTTTTTACCAAGGCCTGTAGTGACAGGACAAGAGGCAACAGTTTTAAACTGAAAGAGGGTAGATTTAGATTGGATACAAGCAAAAGAAATTTCTAACGATGAGGTGGTGAGACCCTTTAACAGGTTGCCCAGAGAAGCTGCAGATGCCCCATTATTGGATGTGTTCAAGGTCACATCGGACAGAGCTTTGAGCAACCTGATCTAGTGAAAGATGTTCCTGCCCACGGCAGGGGGGTTGGACTAGACGGATCTTTAAAGGTCCCTTCCAACCCAAACCGTTCTGTGATTCTTTGATTCTATGAAAACCTACCATCTGAAAAAGTTTTTAACATGAAAGGAACAGAAATTTGAGGGGAGACGTCCTTTAAGGCAGAAATTGGGTCTCAAAACTTAATCAGTGCATTTTTAACATTCTTACTAAAAAAAAACCAAGCTGCTACTAGATAAAAAAATTAACTTATAGACATAAGTATTAGAAGAAATACCTGATTTTTTTTAAGAATTCACGTATCATTACTAATGTCAATAACTCATTTGCTTTTGCCTAAATACCAGGTACTATTACTCACACATGCAAACACTTCTGATTTTGGATTCTAAAGTCTGATGTTTAAGGCCAAATTGCACTTCATATATTTTATATAGCCTATAGTAAAAGCCTGGAAGAGTAAAGAAACTTATCATTATGCCACCAACTATATGACACCAGGTGTCAGAATTGAGTTTTAGCTTACAGTCACATTAAAGGTATATGACATGCAATCAGATTCTAGTTTACCCTCCTCCTTCCCAATACAACCTAAACGTTCAGCTGCAGTTCTGATTTCTCCCTGCTTTATATTGTATTTTTGCAAATGTTATTTCATGCTGAAAGGCCCAATCCCTGGTGCTCAGGAGTTAATTGGAAAGCATTTGACTCCTCAGAGGCATTCAGGCAGATTTCTTAAAAGGAGAATGGCAATCATATGCTGTCAGCTTTGACTTTATGAAATGCAAAACTGACTATCTGAAGATTCAAGTCACATAAAACGCAGATTTCTACCCCTAAAGGTAATTTTGGTTGCTAATCAAACTTCTTCCCTGCTTCCCCCTGGGAAGAAAGTCTGTGGAGAACAGCATTGCACAGATCACGAGAAAGGCAGGAGAGTTCCTGGAAGAACATTTCCCACTGGTGTGGGAAGTGTCTGGACCATTTCTTTAAAAAACACCATGGCCCAGGGGCTTGTGAGCAACACGTAGGTAGAACGTAATTCATCAGATCTGCAAAATAAGGTAGAATTCTTCTGCTCTCATCTTCCATCTCAGAACAGCAACGGGAAGAGAGTACTGCACTAGATGTCACTTTGCTGTGATAGCTTCCTCAAGATGAACTGCTGCACCACCCATTAAGGCAAATGCTGGGTACATTATACCAGAGCAGTCCACCTCGCACTCATAAAGGCATTTCATACAGCCTGCATCATAAAACCCCACCTTGCCTTTGTCACAGTCAAGGCAGATGCCCAAGCTCGATGGCAGGGGAAGGATTCTGCTCTCTGGATCCTTGGGTGCAGCAGGTGTCGTGGGGATAAAGAACTTCTTCATGCCTAAAGTGACCAGTGTGCAAGGCTGTGATGAGTCAAAGAAGGCATCTTCACTCCCGCTGTCATGACCACTGTCTTGTTCATACCTAGAACAGAAAAACAACCATTTGCTTTTGTCAAATTCTGAAGTGGGATCAGTGATGTGAACCAGAGAAAACATTTTTGTAAGATATGTAACACCACATTATTACCCATAAAACCTTGTGGGGTAAAAATATACCTAAACCAGGAGGGAAGATGCATTTAGTAGGTGGAGAACACTCACTTGGGCCACTTTAAACAATTAATAACAGCTAAAAACTAGTGAGGATGAGATCACAGAAAGCTTTACTAAGGAGCGGATGTATCTAAATGTACTTGTGCTCGGCAATCATTAATGAACCTACAGGTACAGTAAATTAGCTCACTTGAGAAGTAATTTAGCAAGTATGACTAATCATTACAGACAAGATATGTTCACCAGAAAATACATTTAACATTACTGTTTTCCTATTAATTTCCCATGCTGCTGCTGTAATACATTGTCTTTAAAATTCACAACACGAAAAGTAGTGGTTTAAGTTTTTGTTTGTTTGTTTTTTAAAAGTGCTCTACCTGGAAGCTTCCCTGAACCCCTGTTTCCCAGCTGGTTACTGGGGAAAGTTAGTTTGTAGCCAGATTTGTTCAGTCTACATGCTTTCCCCCCTAGTTCTGTCCACAGATGAAGACAGACCAGACAAGCACACATTCTTCTGTGCAGACAATCCCTAGCTAGGATTTGTGGTTTTGGGGTGTTTGGGAGGAGGGTGGATGTGTGTCAGCTAAAGTTTTCCAGATATTTGTGTGGATAAGGAAAAAGAAAACAGGAAATCAGGATCTAATTTCTTGCTTTGTGAAAAGGCTTCATCTGACTTTAAGCAGCTCAAGACATTGGCTTTTTTACACTTTCACTATGTTGTACAGGAGGAAGTCAATACATTCGTAAGACTCCTGAAAAAGTTAAGAGTCCCCAGCAGATAGCCTCCCAGCCTGCAGTTCCTAGACACATCCAGGCTTACTACAACTGTAACTGAGAGCTGGAAATCTTTCTGCTGCTTTGTCTGCTGTACTTCGGGTTGCACTCAGTAGCACTCCAGTACCGTCTGCAAGCACATAGCCTGGGATAAGCCAGTGACTTGGAATCCACTGTGACACAAGCTGCAGCAAAGATACACAGAAATTCACAGTGAACACTGTACCTCTGAATGGCTGCCAAACCTAGTATGCTAATGGAATTAAGGCAGAGTCTTACTATTGACAATTAAGCATTGCTTCAATCTTGCAACTGATGCTTTTTTTTTTCACCTTCTTGCTGACATATCTTGACATATCTTCTGACTGACATATCTTGACATCTATAGGAACCTGATTTCTCTCCCAAAGAGAAAGAAAATAGGACTTTGGATAATTAGAACATATTTGTACTATAGGTAGGGGATGAATAGAACAACCTGCTTAAACCATATCCTTCAAGCAACGTTCCACTGGTTGGGTTCCACTGGTTAGGTTCACCTTCGCTAATTGAGACTAGACACAGTCTTAACTTATTTTTCAAAAAGCCATCTCCTTATAGAAAACATGTATTAAGCAAGAATCTGCAATTTACCTTGGGCTGGTCACATCATGGGTATTATGGAACAACTTCTGCATCTTGTTGCTAGAAACAACTCCCACTTTCACCACGTATGAATAGGCTTCCACACGAAGAGCCCAGAAGTGCTTCCCTTTGGCAATCCCAGTGTCACCAATGATGTAATCCAGGGTTGTGTAGCATCCAACCTGCATGCGCTCAGACCCCAGCAGGAGAGGATATCCAGCCCTACTTTCCACAGAGGTTCTTCTTGGGTTCAGCAGGAGATGTTCACTGTTGTATCCACATTTGTCATCAAAAAGAAAACTGAAAACTGAAAAACAGTATCCCAGAAAATTTCTTCTCAGTTAAGTATTCGGCCTTCTGTGCTTATAAATTACATTTTAAGTCACACTGGCCTTAGAATTTCTCACTTTTAAAGGCTACCAGGAATGTCATGCAAGCTAACACAGTCTTGGTATGCTACCTGGTAACAGTGCTTCTAAATGTTTATGCAGCTGGTGACAGTATAGTAGAAGACTAGGAGCTACTGGAAACCACCTACAGCTCTTAACACCAAGAAACACAGATTTAGCACTTTTTGGACATAAGAAAACCCAATACCTGGAGCTGGAGGTGTACACAAAATAACTTCTTGGCTCCATGGGCTACAGATGGACCCTTTATATCCTCGAACTCTAAAGGCATAGCTGCTGTCGTCATCAAGATCAGATATTACTTTGCTCTTGCTGCAAACTTCGATCTTCTGCCATGTCGCACTCTCCTCTTCTCTATTAAGTTTATGATACTCAAGAACATAGGTATCAGCTGAGTCTGTCTTCCCAGGGCATTCCCAACTGATTAGAGCTTTATTGTATATTCTGCTCTGCTCTTCATTGATTTCTGGTATTTCTAGACCTGGAATGCCAGAGATTCAGGAGAAAAAACCCTCAAAAGCAGATACATGTTGGTTTAGAAATAATCATACAAGCCCTTTGCTGAGCGGCTTGAGCACAGTGTCTGTGCGTACGTGGGAAATGTGACTCAGAGTGCAGATGAGGATGGTTCTGTTCATGCACCTAAATAAATCCCTTACTTTCTGTTTTTACTTTGAAAGCTGTATTATTTATTTTTGCTGGCAGCTAAAATACATATAAAAACCTACACTTTTCTTTCATGCAACAAAAAGCTTCTAGGACCTAGTATCACTTAACTACAGTATTTTGGAAGCCAATGTAAACTGGTACTGGCGCAGCATCTTCATCAGTTTAATTAATAGCTTCTTTATCAAAGCTGAAGCTAGCATTGATGCCAGGTAATGCCTCGTGGATCACGGAGACAGAAGGGACAATATAAGTCACAAGACTGAGTTCTGCAACTGCAGCCCTGCCTAAGTTTTGCCTCTTCCCAGAGAAGCCCTTAAAGCCGTAACTCAGGAAAGACCTGATGCTTTCGCAATTTACCATTGGAATGGAAGGACAAGCCACTAAGGATCTCTTCTTGCTTGGTTATGTCCACCACAAAGTCTTCAAAAGTAGTTTCAGCTGCTGGCCTGAAGCTCTTCAGAGACTCAGTAGCTTTTTGGATTCTGAAAGCACAGAAGCAGAGGGACGGCAGAAAAGAGTAGAGGGAATTCACATGAGTGCACTTGTTAAAGTAAAAATGCTAGGTTTTCCTTTAAAAAAAAATTCTGTTTTCATGTACTTACTGATGCCTTCCAGGAATTTCCATCTCTCTAGACAGAACTCAAACACAAAATTTAAAGGCCTTTTGTACATCAGTGGAAAGATAATTAACAGGCAGAACATTTTAACAATTTGGGGCATTATGTTCAAAGAACAAAACAGGTGTGAAGCACTAATGGAGAACAACTATTAAGATCAAAGAGTTTAAAGCCAAAAGAGACCTGTTAGATTAACTTGCAAATACCCGATACAATCTCTGAGCAAAGGAATACATCTGTGAGCTGAATGGGCTGCCCTTCCGCTGCAGTCCTACTGAACAAGGCTAGGCATTGCCGCAGGACAGAGCCCCTCCTGTGTGCTGTTTCTTAATGCACACTGTAATGTAGTAATTTCTACTGAATGGTACCAGGACCATCTCTGAGCCTCTGCAATACAAGGTAGTATGTTCTGTACTTTGCTAGCAGGTTTCAAAAGAATATGACTGACCAGGCATCCTGGAACAGTACTTGTACCTCAAAGAGAAGATAATTAAGATACCTGACATGAAGTTGTTTTGCTGTTTGAACAAAACAAGATGGATCAGTTTCTTTAAGCACTTCTTGAGCATATCCTACAAGGCCATTATTTTCCAGGAGCCCTTGATATTCTTCTGTTTGCATTTGCAATTTTTCCAGCCTTAAATTCTTAGAAGCTTCAATTGCCCTAAGAGCTTCAGACTTCTTCTCTTCCAGGACATGAGACAATTTCTCAAAACTCTGAGATGCTTCTTCTTTAGCTTTTTCACTGTTGCACTAGGAGGGAACAAAAGACATTTTAGACAGATTCCACAGCACTGTGGCTGTGTACAGAAACATACTTAAGGTTGTTGATGACATCAGAGCAATCTAGTCATCTGTTTTACAAGACTAATGAGCTTTGTTATGCTCTTCAGCACTGAAAATACAATCAACACTGCACCCAAGCTAGTAAGCATTTACTATTTTAACAGAGAGAATAAAGAGCAGGAAAGTATTTCTCTGATTATGCAGGGCATTTGTCCAAACAGCTCATGGAAAAGCACTACAAAAGCAGGTCAGTCTCTGAAGTCTTCATGCCCAAGCATTAGGTGCTCTTCCATCTCCCCCAAATACCCTGAACCCATCTTCCCCAATCACCATGAAACAGGGGTCCAGCCCAATTTCTCACATATGCTCTCAGAACCATAGTGCCACCTCTGACTACTGCCTTGGATAAAAGGAACTACAAAGCATGGAGACAGTCCCTATCAAGATACAGGCAGAGTCAGGAGCTCCTGCAATTTCTGTCATTGTGTTTTTCAGCTTGTATGTGAGCATGCCCCCAGCTCTGACATTTCTGCAGTGAGATTTTGCCCTTAATTCTGCAACATCCTTAAGGTAAACAGACAGTGTAAATTGTGCAGCACCATTAATACCCAAGAGCTGTAAGTCAAACCCACCTCTCTTTGGTTAAGGTATCAAATAAACTTTGTTTCAATTAAATTTAGAGCAGCACCCAAAAATTAACTTCCCTCTGTATGTTGCCTAAGTTTCCCACACTGTCAGGACTAGATCTTACTGTGTGTGATTCAGGACTAACACAAACTGTACAGAAACTGTTTTACTGGCTAACTGAAAAAAACAAAAGGATCTGAAACACTTCACTGAAAAGAGTTTGAGCCCCTGCTGTGCCCCTGCAGGGGCCATCCCCAGACAACCCACAAGCCACTCTTACCTCTGTTTCTTTCAGCAGCAGATCCAGCTGTGCGATGTAAACTTTCACCTGGTTCTCCTTACTGAGGAGGTACTCAATATCTTTTGAAAGCTTCTCCTGTTAAAATAAAACAGCAAGCTGGCAGAATAAGGGTACCCCACCCAAACCGACAACCAGGGCAGGCAGGTCACCCAGCTAGTGCTTGGTTTATCTAGCTACAAGGACAACAGCCTACCACCAGTTATGAACAGCAACCCCACGGAGAACTGCTTGGTGACCTGCAATGACTACACAGGGACATCAGGCCACTGCTGTGAGTAGGACTTGGGGGCACAGCCTCTAAGGACAAGAGGTAACAGCCTCAGCTGGCTCATTGCTCCCCAGCCGCAGGAGTCACCCTCTCTTAGGCTATGAACATGAGGCTTCAGGATGTTACTAAAACTTACAGAAAAGCTTTCTTAGTTATTAACTCATTTGTAGTAAAATTTGCTAGAAAAATGAGTGGTTCAAAGCACTAACTTATGAGTGTCTCTGCACTTCCTTAGTTGCAAGAGTTAAGAGCTTTACAGGAAAAGCCTTGCAAACAGGGGAGGAGGCCAAAGAGCACTAGGCGGGCTTGTCTGGTCTTTTTTTTTTTTTCTTTTTTTTTTTTTTACTGTGAGCGAGAGAGGAAGAAAAGGAAGAAGAGGAGGTAGCAGCAATCATTCTTTAATGACAAATCAAGGTTTGCAAGTCTTTCCTGTTGTACTGTGCTTAGGGAATTAACAGCTATGCTACTTCAGAAATATACAGGGTCCCAACAGATACAAATTTTTCAGGAGTGCTTCTAAGTATCAGTTAACCCAAGCCACAAGGACACTTATCTGAACACCCAGGGGTAAAAGCTAGATTGTAAAGTAATAACGGCTTACACCTTCTGCATTGGTTAGTACTGCTGTACAGTTGGGTAAAATAAGGTGCAAGCGCTTTTAAGCAATTGTGTTTCAAGCCTCATAGAAAATACAGTTTAGTTTCTCGGACATGAGCTACATCACATTAATATATACATTAACAGATGTTGCATAACAGCATGCCTTATGACTAGTTCAGTGTCCTCTACACACACATCCTGGCTTCCTGCCAGAGGGAGTTTGCCTTTACACCAGAAGCTCAGTACTCTTCCCCTTCTTAAGGCCAAGTCCAACAATATTTACTTTTACCTTAAGGGCTTTGTAGGCAGTGTTCATGGTTGTTACTCTATGGTTTGCATGACCTCCACCCAGTTTACAAAGATGACAAACAGGCCTTCTGCAGATTTCACAGTACATGTTTACCCTCTCCATTTCGTGTTCTGGACACATCAAAATCTGAAAAAAAGAGAGTAGAAAAAATGCAGGTGCACTTCCAAAAACTGAGGTGCTTAACAAACCATCAAAACACTCGATCATCCCAGAGCAGCGCCTGATTCCATCAGTGTATTTTTTTTATATTCAGGTTATCTTCCACCTTTGGTATTTGTCCATGCCAGTGAAAGCCAGTAGATGAACACACACAGTTTCATGAGGTTTTACAATGACTAAAACCTGTAACAATGTCTGTGTACACAACATGTAGCCTCCATACAGCAATCAACCATTTTTGCTAATCCCTGAAGTTGTTTGCATGCTGCAAGCTCCCTACACTCCTGTTCAGAGCTGTAAATGCAATAGGTAACACACCCACCCTGTTAAATTTAACCGTGTCCATGCCAGAATCTCAGCTCTCTCTTGAAATGGCTCTGAACTGTTTCTTAAAGCAAGAGTTGACATAATACTGTAATGATTTAAGTCTAAGCTAGACTTGGATCAGCCACATAGCCACTGCTCTTGGAACAACAAACAAAATGCAGCCGCCACCACCAGTCACAGTCAGTTTAAAGACAAAAGCCTCTAGTGTTTCAATTTTTCTGCCTGACTCCAATTACAAGTTGTTCATGCTGAGTGCTAATTCCAGTATCAGCTTAAACAGCACTGCGAAAAAGCTGGTGTTCACTAAAAATCATCTTTCAAAAACTGAACATGTTGAAATAATTGCTCGAAGAGGAAAAGAAAGTGCTGCTCAAGCTCAAGCAACAGACAAAACCATCTAAGGGGTGTGTGTGTGTGGGTGGGTGTTAAAAAGCAATAATCCTTTGCCTCATTGCATAACACCAAAAGGCAACATTTGGGTCCATCTACTCCACATTACCAAAGAAGAGCTCTTAAGAAAGCTTTTCAGTTTCATGTCAAGGAGAAGAACAAGACAGCAGTGCCAACAGTCAAGCTTTAAAAGTATGGTCTTTTAACACATACACAGAAAAAAAAGGACAGGAAAGGGCACAAAAATAGAAAACTATGAGTAAATAAGTGGTTAAATTTATGAGTGTAAATATGGACACACTAAGATAAAATTGCAGACCATCTCTGACACCAACTCTCAAGCCCCAAATGTTATCTTGGGCTATGGTGAAAAGGCCAAAGATACCAGTCTCACTAGCGCCTTGGTACATAAGACTGTCCTTAAGCAGAATATGCAATCAGTTATCCCGTTGTCATTGCGTGCTGGATTTAAAAAAAAAAAAAAAAAGAAAAGAAAAAGTAAAAAAAATAAACTTTCAGGAAAACCAGCTGTGCGGGCAGACATCTTCAAACACTGCAGTCATGCTGTAAGTCTGTGGAATTAATTTTTCCACAACAGTGCATTGTCACACCTAACATAAACCACATATTTTGATTTGTCTCCCCATATAAGCAAGAATTACAGCCTGCCAGCTAGAGACAGAAGAGGTCAGCAGATTACCTTGTCTAGTTCTCTCAAAATTCAAGAACAATCAGCCCAGTATGTGCTTCTCCCATCCCCACCACACACATTACAAAGTGCTCTCCAGTATGGCTGTAAATTAAAGTGATGACTGGGAACGCTGTTTAGGAGCCC
Source organism: Morus bassanus (assembly GCA_031468815.1). Lineage (NCBI taxonomy): Eukaryota > Metazoa > Chordata > Aves > Suliformes > Sulidae > Morus > Morus bassanus. The sequence goes on along the minus strand of CM062600.1, from coordinate 23,420,776 downwards.
AGCAAATACTCCATGCATTCAGTTCAGGTCTTAACAATGCAGTGCAATGAAAAATGCACTTTTCTTTCTTTATATTAAGCTCAAACACTCCTCAAAAAAGTCTCTGTAAGAGCAAGGTAAAGATCAGTTTACTGTTGTTGGGATCTTTTTCTACAAAGTAGTTGCATCTATAGTTGATTTAACTACATTATGTTGGGTTTTTTTTTTTAAACAGTACATCTGTCTTCACATATAATTTAAAAAAGCTAAAACCCACACATGTGCACACACTTCATACATCAAGGTCAGGATGATCTAAACCACTTCTCCCCCTTTTGCTCTGCTCCAACAGAATTCAACTACTGACATTTAAACCCAAATTAAATCTGCATGTAGTGTAACAACATACAGTACCTTTACGAGTATACACGGATCACAAGATGCCTTTGGTATTTTTAAGTAGCAACGTCGCAGCAGTGAGGGTTTAGATATCATAGAAGCAAAGTTTTTAAGGAGCTGTAGAGCATTTTAGATCAAGAGCTGGAAGACAGCATGCCAACTTTTACCTTACTCGTTTATTCAATAAAAGGGACATTTCACAAAGATAGCTGTGTGCTAGCGCATTTTAAAGCACATCAAGCACATGCTTATTCTTAACTGGAATGAATGTGTTAGACTCAAGAAAAATGGCACTAAGTGGACTTCTGGATGTTCACTATCTGCCAGCTTGCTAACTTTTGAGGGTCAAATTTTTCCAGCCTCAGAAAGAAGGTACACCACCAGTCAAGAGCTTCATATGCATTGCATGTTAATCAAATCTACTTAATTTAATCAAAATTAATCAGGACTCCTTGAACATAAGCCTTTCCGATATCTGTGGGACCTCCAGGTCATGGCCACAGGCACGAAGCAAGTGCTGGGACATTAAGACCTATTGTAGTCCTTTGTCAGAGAGATGGCAGCTGTGACAATTCTTCCCGTCATGTCACATAACTGAAATTCAGTAAGGCACTGCCATGTTCTGTACCATGCTTAGCAGGCAAAAGAAAGGTAACGGCACTTTGCAATCACTCCGTTTTTTCTGAATGCAGCAGCAGCAGTGGTGTGTAAAGTACAACACTTCCCATTGCATTTTTCTCTTCTGCTATAGCTAAAAAAACAACAGGGTGTAATAACAACGGACACCTGAACTCCACCTTTTGCTATTGCTAGATGCAAGGAAGGAGGAGAGAAAGAAGATACTTTGTGATGGATCAAGTTCAGGCAAAAAACATCCAAAGGGAGCCTGCCTTAAGTGGGTGGGGGGCAGATCAGTTGCGTCGGTTTTTTTAAGTTTACTGCACACAGGCATCCTCCTTGACCTGACTTCCAGAGAAAAGCACTGCCATTCTAGATGTTCAATCATTAAGTCTTACCAAAAAAGAAAAAAAGAACCAAATCGCAAATAACACAGTCATTCCCCAAAGTAAAAAAATCCTTATTTTTAGGGTCTCATTCAAATTTGTTCTCAGCGTCGTCTTCAGCAACCACCACTTCAGCATCAACAAGAACAAAGCCTAAGGTTCACTCAATAAATAACAGCAACAGTCAATAAAGCAACAATGGTCCTAAAATGCAACTACCATTGCACAGATGTCTGAAGCTATATGCAAATCCTGCAACCCAAATTCTGCAAGATATGGTACACTTACCTTGGGTCTGAAGTTGGTGGTTGGTCCTACATACTCATGCTGGGCTTTCACAGTTCCCCAGGGATGGTGTATTTTGAAACATTCATTGCAGTAGCTTGCACTGCAGTCCATGCAGCTCTTTGTAGACTCTTGAGGTGGAGGTTTGCAGAAATCACACATAATAGCAATGGCTGCCCTGGCTGCCTGTCTGTATCTTTCCACAATGGTTTCCAAAGTAACGTTGCGAAATAAGCCATTGATGCCACGTTCTCCGAGATCAATATCCCGCTTGCAACCCGGACAAGGAAATAGGCTTGATCTAGGAGTCAGCGAATTGCGTTTTCTGCCTGTGTAGACACCAAATCCTGATTCAGGAGGAGCATAAACGGAAGAGGTTTAAAGGGAGAAGCACAGGAATTTATGAAGCAATTCCTAACTATCGGAGCACATCGTCCAAACCAGTACAAAACCAATTCATATGCGGTCTGCCAAGCCAAAAAGAATACATTTGCCATGACAAGGTAGCATAATGTCTGAGTCCAGGGGACATTACAAACTACTACTCTAAAACTTAATTCAATATTAAGATTGATTTAGCTGTTCCAACCCCATCTTCTTCATCTAGTATGGGATGCACTCAAGCTGCAGCCTTTCGAAACACTAAACACAAAACCTTCCGGAAACCTGCTGGTTTTAGACTAACTGGCTGCCCATATAGAGAGCAACAGCTCTGTAACATAATCAAGTGCAAGATGCTTATTCCCAGAGTGAGGCTAGTTATTCCCAGAGTGAGACTAGTTATTCCCAGACAAATATAGCCAACTTAGAGCGCCTTGAAGTTTGCTTTGGCTGAGTCAAACTTAACTGGCTCATCTCAAGAGGCATCATAAAAAAATAGAGAGGAAAACAAGAGAACTAGATATTTCCAGTATGAAACCTCAGCCAAATCAGTCAAAATATGCAGAGGCTGACTTGGCCCTTGCTGAATGGCCTTCATAAAGGAGGGCTGCTAAGCCCCACGTGCCAAAGGGGATGCTGAGATGGTTATGTCTGAGAGATTCCTCTTCCCTGAACTGGGGAACGACAGATCTGCACAGTTACACAGGGTATGTCTCTCTCTTTTGATTTCAAAAGGGAACAGCAGAGAAGCCGCACTCCTACCAAACAGCTACACATAAACTTCCCCTCTTCTACAAAATAAAGTCATCAAAGGCTACGGTAAACCTGCAAGCCTAAGGAGCTTTTGGAGCCTGATTAAGGGGATGGCTCACACAGACCCAAAAGCTAGTAACAGGGTAACATTCCTGAGGCTATCAAACAGGGAGTGCATCCCCATGTCTCACTCATGAACCCACAGGGCACAAAAATCAAAAAGCAGTCCATTGTGTGTTTCTGAAGCAGGCTAAGCCAGTGTTTAGCCTTAACATGTATTCTCTCAGCTTCCCCTTACAAAGAAACAAAAAGCCATCCTCTGTAGCTGGAGTGTGGTTTTAAGATCCCTTTGAGAGGACTGCAGGTTGGTATAACTACCAAATTTGTAAATGGAGGTATGATTTAAAGCTGAATTCTTAGTGTTGAAATAGGTTCTTCTTCAGAAAGGGAAATCTGTCCTCATCTGTATTTAGTCAGTATCTTCCCATCAGAAATGTTGATGCTTCATTTCTTTTTGAAGTGTCCTTTGATGCTATCCAAAAGACACTCGCCTTGTGCCACTCTCCTGTGGCTGTTTCACCCAACAATCCAAAACCTCCCTTCCTATCATGCCCTTTCCAGTCTCTTAAAAAAAAAAAAAAAAAAAAAAAACAACCAAAAAAACAAGCCAACACTCCCATAAGGAACGAGCTCCTTTAAAAATCTTTGAAATGTGCCCCATGGTAGTTATGCATGACCATCAGTTAAGAAGCCACAACCAGAGCATTAGTAAGTGTGCACAGGCTGACAGTCTCAAACTCAGCTGGTCTTATGCCTTTGTGTAGGTTCTGAGCAGAACAACGGGTCTGCATTTACAGAGCAGTATGGGTGACACAAGGCACCGGTATACAACCCCGTGGCTAAGGGAAGCAGAGATTTTTTTTTCCTTATTTTTTTTTAGTACTTACTTGAAGTGTATTAATGACCCAAACTGCACATCCTGCAGTACCTGTAACTTGGCATACACAGCAACACACACGTGCAATGCACAGCAACAGCAGTGAAACACAAACTGTATTTCCAATGTATGCTCCAAGCTAGCACTGCACACAGGAACACAGAGAGATCTTCTACACAGACTTCTACAATGGCCTAAATAAAAAGATGCTTTCGCATGCAGTGCCATGCAGTCAACAGCTACAGAAAGGGATCTAGAGTACTTATATTTGCTAAAACTAAGAAAATAATGATACAGTGTTGTATGCACAGGGACTACCTACAAGCTGTATGCTATAGCAGAGAGCAAGCAATGACAAAGCAAGATAACAAGAAAAAAACCCATGGTGCAGTGGTCAAGTTTGAAAATACAATCTGAAATTCATATCCAGTAGCATGCTTTTGAAGTTTGGCCCAAGCGGCTCAAATGTGGAAGGGGTGTTTGTTTAACTCAAAGGTGAGTTCAGCTGCATACCAATGGAGGCCTTTCATTCTGCCCACAGTGGACTGAAACAAGACCATCATCACGAGCCATGCTCTGCGAAGACTGGTGACTCTCTGCTTATGGAAAGCAATCCAGTATCAAGGAAGTCCTGAGCACCTTCAGATGTCTCATCCCTTTTCACTGACAGCACTCTAAGAGCCTAGGGTTGGGTTTTTTCCCCTGTTTTAAGCCCTGGAAGCTTACTTGCTAAGCTTCTTGGCATGCTCTGCCACTTCAATACTTAAAGTACGGAAACATTCTCTTTTTGCCTAGTGACTGTTAACATGTTAACATGCAGTAAGAATTAGTCTACTTTCTGCCTATAGGATTTCTACACTCGTATTTTAAAATGAAAGCATTGATGAAGTGATAACTTACTCGGAGCACTATCTTTCCTACCTGCCTTGTGTTCAGTTTGCTAAAACTGAAATCTGCTTATACACCAAAAAAAAAAAACAAACCCAAAACAAAAAAACACACAAAATAAAAAAAGAGCAGCAAAAAACATGGATATTTTAATCATATTAGACGTGTGGCTCAGAGAAACTTAGGTTCTCCCCACATTCTCTTTTACACTTTGCCAGTGCGGTTTACAAGAAACAAGAATGTATTTTTTGGAGTATTAGGAATCATCACAAGAAATTTTCCACTGTGGTTTGTAAACAGACTGCTCCACTTGCAATGAATAAAAAAATAAACTAAAAAATTAGCACAACATATACTCATGATCAGACTCCAAATTCACAAATATTAGGACACATTGCAAAGACTCAAGTCACAGAGCAATCTTAAGTATGTCTTTTAAAGACAATGTTTAAATGTCCTCTTCCCAAGGAGAGGTACCAACACTTAAAATGTTGAAAAGCCCAACCTGCAGCTGTTGGTTTGCAAAGGGATAAGACATCTTAAAGATAAAATTGTGTTTTCCAAGTAAACAGTATCACCAGAATTCTATGGTTATGGAAGACATGGAAGTTAAATGTGTGAGAGTTTAAAAAAAAAAATAAAGATTTTAAAAGTCAACTGGATTCTCATAAAAGTTTTTTAAAAAATATAAATGTATATTGCCACACACACACACACACACACCCCCAACTCAGTTAATGCTTTTGGACAGATTTTTAAAAAGAAAGAAAATTAAAAATAGTGAGAGAAGTCAGTAGCTGCAAAATATTTCAGATACTTCAATCTTCCCCAAAGCAAGTCCGCTTTCTGCAAGAAGGGCAGATTAGGACAGCTTGCTTAGAACTCTGATGGTGTCCTACGGTATGTTTGTTTTATGACACTTTCAGTCTTCAACTGAGGCAATTTAAACTTCCTCTTCTGATTAGCTGCTTTGTCTTCCATTGAGCTTCAGGTTTGTGTTTAGCTCAATACATGTCTTTCTTGAAGGACACAATATTTCTGTGGATTGCTGCTGGAGCTTTGGGGGTTTTTCCCCATTTTTGACAGAGCATCACATCAAAAAAAGAAATACTTACGTTAATAAGCTTACACAGTGGCTGACATGCTCAGACTACCTCAGTTTTGGAAATCAGATGTACTTAAAGAGACATTGGCTATCTTTCAAGCTGACTGTCACTAGGCATGTCAAACATTGCAAGTGTATCAATTTAAAATATTTAGTTTTCCTCATATATTCATGTGCTGTGCTAAATTACCAGGACCAGAACTACCTACTCAGATTAACACAGTGTAAATTTCCATCTCCTTCTTTACCAAATTAAGGGGCCTCAAATACAATGAAGAACCGGTATTACCTTCCATTTAAAAGCGATGGCCAACCATGACCTCTAAATGTCACAAAGATCAATCTAATAATGATGCTTCACTACCAGTAAGACAGCAATTTTACTGAAACTTGAGCATGTAAACTCTTGAAAATTAAAAAGGGGGGGGGGGGGGGTGTGACTGTTGGGTTTTTGTTTTAAAGGGAAGAGAGAATGTGCATTTTTGTACCCATCGATGTATGTTTAGTCATGCATACACACAAGGAAAAAAATATAATCCAACCGTTAACGGAATTTCAGTCCAGTTGACCTTTAAGTCAGTGTTAAACAGAATGAAAAGCTTTCCTTATAGAAGTCCTTTGCTGTACCTTTGCTCACCGCAAAAGCCATTTTGTGCACTTGACCACTGACAAAAAGATATATGCTAACCAACAGTATTTAACTCGAGATCTAAATGCTAGACTATCTCTAGCCAATACAAGAAGTGAAGTGTTTCTACCTCTCCACCCAAAAGACCTCCTCTGTGAGGCTGCAAACAATGAACAGAAAGCTGTTTAGAAATCAAAAATTAGAGGTACCATTGGTTTACAATGGTTCAAATGAAAAGCATCAACTGTTTCCTCTCCTGTGGCTGTTGAACTATTGCAGGGCTGAAAGACAAGAATGTTTAATTTCCTAGCACATGAAACAACTGTAGTATTTAAGCAGAACAGGGAAAGGGAGAAAGAAGAGATTGGGAGGGGTGAGCACAGAGAGATATTTCAAACATTCCATTTCTGCATCATCCGTCAGTGCTGCACAAGTGTCAACATAACATTACATGCTTTAATTACACCAACATTGTAATTACACTAACTTTACAGAAAATGGATTAGCAGTAAGAAATATCCTTTATTTTCATTTTATATGCAACATAATTTTTTAATCAAAAATTATTTTAAATACAACATAAACAGTGAGGTTTTTTTAACCAACACATTAGATTTTTAAGAAGCACACACACTCGGTTTCAACTGAAAAATAGAGTTCTACCAGTTTTGGCCCTTTTACATGAAGAGAAATTGTACTTGTAAATGCTAGCTGTGTATGCACAACAAATACAAAACGTGGACCAGTTCCTTCTGGCATCTCAAGAATTTAAATGCCAAAATCATTTTAAATAGATGATACTCCTCATGGAGATAGCAGAGATTCCTTAAGTGAAAAAAAGAAAAAGAAAAAACCCACAGCGGGAGGATGGTGTCATATACATTTTCAAATACAACAATAATGTCTTGACAGTGACATGCCCTGCACAAGCCTACCAGAAATTCTAGTGATTTTTTGTTATACATGCAAGGCCCCGCTTTGGATGTTTTCTTGTACGTTTTGTCTCTTATGGAGCTGTTTTATTACAAATTCCCCTAAGGATCACAAAACGAATTAAGCAAGGCAATGCACAGCACGGGTACTTCAGATGCAAGACAAGAATTGTACAAATAAAAGTTGCAAGATGGTTGAACATTACTGGTACCAAACATCTGAGAGCAAATCTCACACCCCACATAGCAATGGAGCTATAACACCTGTAACATTAGAAGCAACGACAGTATAACCTGAATGTCCAAATGTATTCTTTAAAGCTCCCATTTCCATATGCTTTTCATTTTGCAAATCTGAACTGTCTGAGATTATAATTCTCCTGTGATGTGCATCTGCCCAACACTCTTTGGGGGGAAGGGGATAAAGCCCATTACGTCCAAGTCTCAACACTATCTTGCTACTCATCAAAGAGGTATGAAATCTTTAGGAAAGCATTCATCTCCCTCTACTAGCAGGTTAGATGAGGAAGTAACACACAAAACTTCCCATCAGTTTGCTGGGATGGTGGCAGACTACTGTGGATTTAAAGATTACACCCCCTGCAACACCTTGCGTGCATATATCTCAGAGGGGCAGGAGTACCAAGAACAGGTCTTTCTTGCTCTGTTGTTAAAGTCATAACGAAACAGTACTGCTAAACCTTGCGAGAAGGGCAACCAACAACTATGGCAGCGCTGTTAACTGAACTCTGCAGATCTAGCAGTAATTAAATGTCAGGTTCCCAAGGGAGCTCTGCCTCCTCCGCGCACAGGCCATGGCACCGCCTGTGGGACGCGTCATGCTAGGTCACTATTTCTACTGCCCAAGGGAGAGCAAGCTGGAGGGTGGGCAGTTTTTGATGGGAGATAAAGGATTACCTTCTGGTTTAGGCTGCTGAAGGCAGTGCGGGGGGCTGCTCCCCACGTGCAGCCGGTCCCATACTCCCACACTTTGCAAGCCACAGTTTTCACAGGGAGGTCAGGTCACCCACAGTCCATCCACCATCCCCCAGGCACCCAGCCTGGCACTCTAATGTCCATATTGTAAAAACAGAAAGTGGACAGCTGCAGCGGAAACCGGTGACTGCTTCAGTCCATGCATGCAATGCCATGCCAGAACATTATGCTTACTGAGGAAAAACGGGAATAGACTAGAGTTTGGGAGAAGGCAGTCACCAGTGGGCTCTGTTCATTCAAACTTCAGGTAACACTGCAGTTAGAGAGGGCTTAGAAAGCAGCTGAAGTATGTTTAGCTAAACAGTGACTGTGGGGCTGTGCATCTCCTATCGAGAAAACAGGACTGTAATGATGATAACTAGCCATTTAGTTTGGGGATTCCCTCAAATCATGTAAGCCTCAACCAGCCAAGCTACAGCAAACACAGCATTCGCTTATCAAACTGATTTGAAAGGGCACCAGTACTAACAACTCAGGAGCTGTTTAAAAGAAGCGGATGAAATAAAACATTTGAACTTTGAAAACTGGGAAGAGGAGGATGAACGTAGGTAGGATATAAAATTCAAGATAGGGCTTTAGGGTTTGTCTTGTGGGTGACTCTTCCAGAGCACTGAGGACTGTGGTTTTAAAGTGGGTAACTATGTCAGAAGGAAGACTAAAATCCAAGATGAGGTTTCTTCTAAGAAGTATAACATGCACAAAGTACTTTCAATGTATCTGCATAAAAGCAGATGAACTCATCTGTGGATTACTGAGATGGCTGCAAGAATCTTTCTAGTGTGATATTGCAAGGAGCATGAGGAGTCCTACAGCTAAATGCTCCTTAAAGCTTTGAGCAGACCACACTGAAAGAAACTGTCAGAGCAGCCTTCTTACAGTCTTCTTCCCTCCGATTCTGCAACCATGCAATGATCATCATCTATGGAAAATGATTTCTTGTAAGCATAATGAAAGGGTAGGACAAAACTATGATCTGCAAAGTCTGCAGAGGCTCAGAAGGAAGTTGGAACTACTGAATTTAGGCTGGCCGAAACCTGAGAGAATCTCCTCAACAGTACTACTGACAGGCAATAAAAATGCTAAAATCTGCATCTTGACGCTATTGAACGTGATGCTATTGCATGTCGATGTAACTGAAACACAGGAATAAACAAACACAATGGTTACACACACACAGACAAAGATTCACAGGATACCACAAAGACAAATCTATTATATATGAAATGAAGTGCATTGTCCTTAAAAATATTCCCTTTGTTCTTGCCACAGAACGAACAAGACTTGTACTATCCCTAAGTCATCTCTTTAACTGCATCAGGAGTACTGGGAAGACATTTTACCAATGCAGATACCATTCAGCTCAAGTCAGCTGAGTACATAAAATCAGGAAAACACACAAAAATTCTGGTACGTACCTGTTCTACTAATCCTGTCAATCCTGTCCATGCTAGAAGAAGAGATTTTAATTCGAGGGCTACTCTGATTAGAGGATTCAGAGCCTCCATCAGCAAGAGAGTCTTCAAAAGCAAGGAGTATTTCTTTCACACATTTGTGACAGATATTGTGCTGGCAAGGAAGGATCAGTGGGTGGGTAAATAATTCGTTGCATGCTGGGCAGATAAGCTCTCTTTCGATACCCTTAATGGTAACCTTCATGACAGAAAGAGGGAAAAACAAATGTCAAGCACACAAAACGTGAGCCAGCAAGACTCAGTGCACAGCTGTATGCCTCTATGTCACCAAACCCCAGCTCTGTGGAATAATCATTGCACACAGTTTCAGCTGGTTTGAGGCTCTCCTCTGGTTAACACTGCAACAAACCTCAGTTAACATTTATGAAAGCACTGGCAACATTCATTTCAACTGGAATGAACACTGCCACTAGGCAAACTCAGTTCATCTTTAGGTCATGTCTGCATTGCAGGGGAGGAAAGGAAAGGAGGGGAATAGTCTTAATTCCACTTGAGGACCTAGTGAAATGAAAGCAACCATACTTCTTAACAATAGGAATCCATAGGTTTAACTCAGTTTGCTCGTTCGCTTTTCAAGAAGGGGGTGAGAAAAAAAAAAAGGAAGAAATAAATCAAGTGTCGGACCGGTTAAACAACAGGCTTTCCTGCCGTGTAATTCACGTTTAAGGGCTGAAACTGCCCCGGCTATAACAGGCTAAGAGTTCGAGTCGGGGACGTTATTCGTATATCTCTGTACTGCACAAAGAGCAGCCCGCGGATCTGTGCAGCTCTTCGGTACCGTGACGGCCCCGCCGCCACCGGCGCCGCGCCCCCAGGCCGGGGTATCGGCCGGCAGAGCCAAGGCCGAGCGGGACCCCAGCGAAGGAGCATCAAGTGGCGAGCGCAGGCGGCGGCTGGCCGCTCCCCGCCGCCGTTCAGCCCGCCGCCCGCTCAGACCGACGGTGCTGATGTGCCTCCGGGAGCGCGTCCCCGGCGCGCACCGAGCGCCGCCGGAGCGCGCACCTCCGTGCGAGCACGGTGCCGCTCCCCGACGGGCAGGGACGCGGCTGCCGCCGGACACCGTGGGGGGGACACCGGGAGACACCCCACACCCCCCCCCCCCGCACCGCCTCCACCCCGCGGCACAAGGCGCAACAGCGGCAGGGACGGCAAACCCCCCCCCCCGGCGGCCGCGCCCCCCGCTCCCCCCGCGCTCACCGGGCTCTCCAGCCGATCGCCCTCCATCCCCGCGCCTCCTCCGCCCGCAGCGGCTGCCAGCGCGGCGGGGCGCCGGACGGACGGACGGACGGACGGACGGCGTGGGGGGTAGGGGGCGCAGCCGTCGAGCGGGCGGGCGGGGCCAGCGGCGGCGCCCGGCGCACAATGGCGAGCGGGCGGGCGGGCGGCCGCGGCAGCGGGCAGAGGGCACCGGCGGCGCTCGGCGGCGGCGGCCACGCCCGCGGCGGCGGCGGCGGGAGCGGCGGGGCGGGGCCGGCAGGGGCAGCGCGGTGCCGGGGCGGGGCGGGGCGGGGCGGGGCGGGGCGGGGCGGGGCGGGGCCGGCAGGGGCAGCGCGGGGCCGGGGCGGGGCGGGGCGGGGCGGGGCGGGGCCGGCAGGGGCAGCGCGGGGCCGGGGCGGGGCGGGGCGGGGCGGGGCGGGGCCGGCAGGGGCAGCGCGGGGGAGGGGAGGGGCGGGGCGGGGCCGGCAGGGGCAGCGCGGGGGAGGGGAGGGGCGGGGCGGGGCCGGCAGGGGCAGCGCGGGGCCGGGGCGGGGCCGCCCCCCCCCACCCCCCCGCCGGCTCCGGTCGCGGCGGGAAACGGGCTCTATTTCATTTGTTTTATTTTGCCTGTCGCCAGGCGGCACCGGGAGCGCCGCCCACCCCGGCGGCGGGGAGGGTTCAGTACTCTCCCGCTCAAAGCCTCGCCGTGAATAACCTCCCGTGCTAACAGAGGTGTCGCGCAGGTGCGTGTCTGTCCCTATCACGATACGCCGGTCATGGGAAAGCGAGCGGACCGGGGCATTTGGAGGGCGTGGCAGGCAGGCATCAGGCGGCTTTCGTGGCAGCTGGGATGAGAAAGAGGTGGGGAGGCGGTTAGGCTTGTCTGCGCCTCCTGCCCACCCCTTACAGCATGTTTCCATTGGAAAAGGTGCGGCAAATACCCTTTCTGCCACCAGCCAGAACAAACAAAAAATACTCTAAAATCTCCCTCTTCTTCAGGTTTTGGCAAGGGTGCAGATGCAGGCATTGCAGACACAATGCTGTCTGTAGTTAACGTAGCATTAGGCTAAGGGAGAAGAATCACTAGTTAGGGTACGCAGAGTGAAAGCATACAGTGTCCTTGCATTACACAACGGACGGAGGTTTAGTTAATTAAAACAGCTGAAGCCCGGACTATGTGAATGGTGAAATGCTGTCAGTTTGACAAATCTGAAATCTGACCTACTTGCCTTTTAAAAGACTAACATCAGGATAACAAGTTCCTTTTTCCCCTCAGAATTACCCTTCATATGAGTCAATAAAACAAACACGCTTGAAATGTCTTATTTGGGTTTTGGTCATTATTTACATCTGGGCTTCAGTGGCCTGGATGTGAAATTTGAATGGAAAATTATGCTCAGAAATCATGAAGACAGAGGTGATGCTTTTGCATGTCCAGTACTGCAAAGAAGAACTTTCTAGAGGACATATGTAAAGATATTATTTCACATTTACTTTAGAAACCACCCTTATAAAAATACACAGTACTGTGCTTGAAATGATGCCGATAATGCCAGTAATGCATAGGATGTATATTCAAACCAAAACACGTCACTTAACCAAGCAGGGGGGAAGAAGAGGTTGGTAAGGACTTGAATTGTCAGCCTTCCAACTATGTTTTGAGTAATGATTTGCAAGCACCTGAACAACTATGTTATCCCTTAACCACCTCTACTATCCCCTAATTTCCTGATGTAACAGGCAGGCTTTAAAGGATGTAGCCGTTAATCATAAGCCCTTGTCTACATTAGCACACTACCCATCGCTGACACAGGATGTGGTTGATTTGAGACCAAACAAACCACCAGCCGCAGACCAGAACAAAGCCCCTTTGGCTCTGCTGCTGCCTTTGAAACAGTATAAAGAAATTTTGCCTTTGGTGGCACAGCAAGGCAAACCATTCTGCACTTCATGCCAAAGGTGTAGGTGCCAGCGGAGGTGTGTGTTGCTAGCATGGACAAACCCGGAGCACGCATTTTCCTCCTGTGCCTTCAGGTGCACCACAGCGCCAACTACTGTTACAGGCAGGACTTGTGAGTGACTCTCTGTTCATTCCCTTAGTAGATCATAAGGTATTAGCTTGTGTGTGCCTGTTTGCTCTGGCTTCAGGTACTTTAGAGCAGGATTTTAATTACCACCTCCTCCACCACCACATTAAGATGTTACATGGATGAAAAGGCCCTTGATGGCCTTCAAAGGGTAAGACTCCCCCTTCTGCACTCACACCTTTTTACTAGCCTTTTGATCCATCCTCAGCTGAGGATGACTGCATTTGGAGTGCCAAAATCTGTATTAGCTTTAACGTACAGGGAGGAAAAAAAACCCAAGAGTTAGGAATCACTGGTACATTAAAAAGGTAAGAGCACAAACCACTGTCAGAAGAGACTTTTCTGGTTAGCCTCTGCAGAAGGGATCTCCAGGTAAGGCCAGCGTGGCCATACAAGTCTGACTAACCCTTCTGCTTTGTTTCCGGCCGCATGCATGCATAGATCGGACACACGTTCTGCTAATGAGGGACTCCTTTTACATCAAGTAATACCTCTAAAGTGTAAAGGTAGTTCAACATATCCTTCATCATTTGCTCCTGACCTCTCAGCATGTAGGGTCTGTTGGGGCATTGCTGGCATGGCTTGGATTCCCAAGACAGCAGCACAAGACAGAAACTGGAGCGGGGCAGGATGTCATCCTATTTTCCCTCCTACCTCAGGATAGATGTGCTTGTTAATTTAATCAGTAGTACACAGCAGTCTCCCAAGTGCTTACTTGCATTAACTATCAGTACAATTCAAAAAAGGATGTAGCACTGGTTTTCAATGAGCCATAAAAATCCTACACTTGTTATACAGTCCGATTGGAATCCTGCTGCATGAAGTAGGACACAGCATGCCCCAAAGCACTCAGGAGGTTCTGGCAACACCTCCTCTGCCTGCAGTAATCACGTCCTCAGACCAAAGCTTTCCAAGACATTTTTTTGCACTGCTTTTGCAACCATGGCTTGAGCCTGAGCCAGTTCCCTGCTGGTCTGCACTCCTCTGACTGAACTGCTGCTACCTGCCATGCCTAGGCTTGCATCAGAGCAGAGCCAAAGCGTCCATAGCAGAGACGTGCAGGATGAAGAGTGAGATTTGTTCCTGAGCTAACGTGAATGTCTTGGGGACCAAACTACCAGGGAGACACTTTTGTCCCTGTGCAATGGAAGTATTTTCTGCCAGGATGGATGCAGTGGGGTTTTAGCCTGCATCTCGTTCTCTGTAAATTGACAGTGATGTGATTTTCTTCTCTGCTTAGCCCTGAAAAGTTGAAACATGAAGATGATTTTCTCAGTCATGCAGGCTGAAAGATAGATCGTTCGCTCAGCAATAAGGCAGGAGTTTATGCTGCCTGAGAGAAATGTGCCTGATTTGGCTCCAGAATACAGGCTTATCTTTGTCTTCTTGACGGTTACCCTTCAATTGCGTCATCCTGAACAGCCAGCAAGGCCCTATAGACCTTGGGTGTTTCAAAACAAAAATAATGATGACTTGAGGATTTCTTGTCATAAAACAAAAATATCAAGCCCTTATCCTTGATTTTGGCTGTTTATCTGCTCTGCAGAGATGTGCTACAAGCCCATAACCCTCGCGGTCGAATGGGTTTCCTAACAGATCCCATAACCTCATCAGCTAGACCCAACAAGTTTGGAAAGACACACAAGCCACTGCTATGCATGCACAGAGCACCAAGCCAATAAAACTATGCTCATCAAACTGCCAAAATATTGGGATTTCAATCATCTTTGGGTAGAATTTGTAGTCAGCACATCTCAAAGTGTTTTAATTTGGCTTGGTATATCTTTACTTTTTCACTTACTGCCATGTGTATAGTACTCTGCTTCACACCCAGGACACCTGGAAAGCTGCAGCAGTTGCAGGGGATCCAAAGAGCAGCTACAGACAACAGTCCATACAGAGGACTGCTGGTTCCCCACACACGTTGCAATCACTTGCCAAGCAAATGAAAGAATTGTAATAAAAAAGCTTCCCAAAACCACATGACATTCAAACCAAAATACCCTCCAGTTCTGAACTAGGAGAGAATCATACCTGTAAACAAATTATTACTGTTTAGCAGAAATGAAATGTAATCATTATTTTTGAAAGGATTTGGAATAAAAAAGATTTACATTTAAAAAAATAAAATCAAATTTACAGGAAGCCTAGCCACTGACTCAGTTTCTGACACCATAAAGATATGGCACAAAAAATATGAACAATACACACGTAGTACATGGGGAATTGCTTTTCTGTCCCACAGCCTCCTCTCCTTCTCTTCTGATTGTAGCTACCCCAGTCACTGAGGGCAAGGCTGGGAGCTTGCCCTTGCCATGTCACAACCCATGCTCTTGCAGGCGCTTCAGAGAACCCACAGCTGGAATGATGAGGATATGTGTAAGATGTGGAAACACACCTTTGTCACACAGGCTGACTAATCCAGCTGAGGAACTCAGATTAAAAGCTGTGAAGACAGGCAATCTTAGCTGCTAGATTTCAAACTCAGACTCCTCTGCGGCGTCTAATTTAAGCTGTTACCTGAGATTGAACTCCAAGTTATCTTTAAATGCTCTTTTAACCAAAGTCACCTTTTTTGCACAAATACCCCTTGCAATATAGACATAATCTGGCACACTTCTGGATACTCTGTAAACAGAAGAAAATTGCTCTTAAAGGGCTATTCTCTGCATAGGGACCCAAACCCCAAACCAGCACTTTCCTATGCATAAGCAAGAAATATGTAAAGCTTTATCTTGTGAAAAATGAGCAGAAGTCCAGTTCAGCGGAGTTGGGCAGCCCAGAGCAACCTACCAGCCGCCACAGCTGCTAGTAAACTTTGCTGTGTTTCATTTCTCCAGTTCCTCATGCAGGTTTTGTACCCCTATGTAGTTCTATCCCTTACTCTCACCTGGAGAAAAGCTGAAATGCCACCATGAAAGAATTGCACATCAGTCACTATATGAAATCAGACAGAAGAGACAGAAATCAGTGTCACCTGCAGGGTCCAGGTAGAAAGCATGCAGAATTTGAAATGCTTTTAAAATTATTTTTATAAAATTCTCATGTTAACATCATATGGGTTTTAGGACATGTTTTTAGTAGTATCTATTTCTCTAAATGCTTTTTATGGAGAAATGTTTTTTAAAGCTGTTCCTTATGAATCACAAACTGTCAGTTTCTCCAAACCCTGCGGAGGGTAGGAATAGATGGTAAAGCAAAGCAAATGAGTTAGGAAAAAGAGAAGGTGAGGAGTTTGATTAAAAAATGGAGCATGCCAAGTTCCTTATTTGAACAAAATCAACAGCTAGTGCACAAGGACACAGTGTCAGTGTTGCTAGCCTCTCTCTGAAACTCACATTGGTTTATATTGGTTTATTGATTTTATTCTACTTACAGGAAAATGCCTGAAAATGGTTCTGCAAAATGGATAACAAGTATTGGTTTCAGTTACCCCACCAGACACAAAATTCTCTTTATAGAATTTTCTAAAAATTCCTTGAAGTTTATACAACAAGAAGAGCAGATGCGTTCCAATAAGGAAAACGTGTCTATGCAAGTAAAACAATTTTGAACGGAGTGAGGGTGAATAATTCTAGGGATATTCATGTGTTTGACTACTGCAAAAGGAAACTTACAATGAAGAAGAGAGAGGGTAAAAAGAAGCCTGAAACCATTTTTGGAATATTATGTCATTCTAAGACAGTTGAGTGTCCATCCTTGCTGTGATCTGAACTGGGATTTCAGAGTCCTGAAAGAAGGTCATACAATCTCCTTCTGTCTCAGTGCCTCTGCTACAAAATGCAGTTAATTGTTAATCTATCTCACAGGGTGTTTTGGAGTGCTCAGTTGCTACTGTCATGTTTGTGACAGGTACTTTGGAGGCCCAGAATATCTCACAGAGTATTGCATTGAGCCTAAACAGATGTTGTGGATACACGGATTACACAAGGACTGTCTTATTGGGGCTAAAAGTGTTACATGCATCTTTCTGTTCCAGGTACAATGTGCAAGTTGTGTGTGTGAAACAGAGTCACAGGGGAACGATTAGAACAAATCATTAAAAGAGATAACAGGTTTTTGAAGTGACATTCTCCCAGGTAAAAGCAATATATAATCATTTGCCCCGTTTGAGAAGCCTGACAGAGACTGGAAGCTGAGTGGAAAAACAGCATGAGTGCCGAAAGAGCTCACGTGCCCAGGGTCTACGAGCTGATGTATCATGCCTTTTGGGACCCTACACAGGGGAGAGGTGAGTGTGCCAGTGTAAAGTATTGTTATTACCTCCTGTTTCTCTAATAGGTCTTTGTTGAGTGAAAGGCAAATGCTTAGCAGTTAATTCAGAGCATGTTAATGCTCTCAGGCTTTGTTGCAAAAGCTTTATTGATCTGAGAGAAGGGGAAAGGGAAAACTGGAGTGCTGGGACCTCTAAGCAGTAATACCCTGACCCTAAGCAAATACAGTTTACCACACAGAAGAGTCCTTTTGCTGGCATGATTTATGTCACCTGAGAAAGAAGCTTAATTATCCCAGCAGAATACCTCCAAGCTCCTACTTAACATCAATTAATTACTAAGGGGCTGTAATCTAAAACCCTGGTCCGGAGGTAAAGAAATGCAAAAGAAAAACATGGAGAGCAAGAGGTCTCAGAGCTGGCCATTGGGAGAACCTCAAGCAGTGGTCGCCACTATGGAAAGTCTGTGAAGGTCACACAACCGCTACTGATCCTCTTTTCTCAAGGTACATCAAGCATCTCTGAGGGTAGGACTTGGCAATGTGATGCTCTATGTATAAAGAACAGCAGTGTTTGTAATAAACATACATATTTCACACTAATGTGCTAACTCAGCTGTCTACTGAACCATATGCTCTTGCAGAGGGCGTCTGATTCAAGCTACCAGCACAGGCTGTTTAACTGTGACAGACGGGCAGACGTATCACCCCCTTACAGGGAACTGGCAGACAAAAGGAGTTTCTTGCCTGAAACCCTTTATGATTTCGTGTATTGTGTAAAATGGACAGGAGCAAGACCTGGCCATCTGAATTTTCCTTTAGAGCCACAGGCATGGTTACTCCCGAGCAAGGAGGAGCGGAAAATCACGCAGGAAACTCCTCTATCCCCTGCTGTAATGGTTTCTGCACGACATTTAGAAGGGGGCAGGGGGAGGGAAGGGGGAGCACAAGAAATGGGGTGTGAAGGCAGCCTCTGGAGGTGAGCTGGAGGGTTTTCAGGATGTGTTTGGAACAAACAGTCTTTCCAATAACACCATTGTTTGCCACACTTATTTTTAAGTTTAAAAATACCATGACCATTTTTTCTAAACCCACCACATCGGAGTCTTTGGGAGGAGGCCAGAAGTACTCCCTGTTTTTTATATATATCAGCAGCTGACAAATACAAGAAGTTGGATTTGCCCCTCCTTTTGTCTAAGAAATGCACATGCTAGCGTCCCTCAAAATATTTGCAAACTCTGAACCATCTCCTGAGGGCAACACTTTTCACTCCAGCATTGCCCACAGCCAACCCAGCTATGGATAACAGAAAAAGCCCCCGATAACAGGCTGCCGCGGGTGCAGACCGCGTTACCGCACCACATCCACAGATTAGCAGAAGGACAAACCATCACACAGAGAGCAGAAGGCTAAAAAAAAAAAAAATAAAAAAAAAAATACAACCTAGATGGCTAGCTGTGCCGGGCTGAGTGACACTTTGGATTTTTTTTATAACTTTTTCATCTGAAAGCCTCGGAAGCGTGCGGCAAGTATTAGGCGAGACTCCAAAGCACATCAGCTCTAAAGAGGAGTCAAATTCCACCACCCAAAAAAAAAAAAAAAAAAAAATTCGTGAGGCAACCGGCTCTCCCCTCCAGGCGCATCCCCAGGGGCGCTGCTGCCTCCCGGACCCGCACGGGCGTCCTGGGGATGCCTCACCGCACCCCCGGGGTGCCGCACGCCGCCCCGGGGACCCCCGCCGCCCGTCCCGGCGTCCCCGCACGGGCGGGTCCGCGGCCGGGCCGCCCCTACCTGGTCCCACTTCAGCAGGTCCGAGATGTAGTCGAAGCGGCTGCCGTCCGCGGGCACCGCCATAGCCCCACGATCCGTGCTCCACCCACCCCCCGCTCCCCCCGCGCCGTGGGGGATGCTCACGGGGCCGCGGATGCCCGTGAAAACCTCTCACCCAGCAGCAGCGCATGTGGACTGTCAGGGCATGTCGAAGAAGTGCCCAGAGACAGCTGGCGAGGCTGTCCCTACTGGTGGTCTCACCAAATCTGAGTGTTAACTGTACAAATCACCCTCCCTCTTCGCTGAGCCCGTGGCATGGGGCTGATGCTGCAGCCAGGTCAGCCCAGGGCAGCATCCAAGGTGGGCATGCCTCTTTTCAAAGAGACTTGAAAGCACAGCTTGAAGTGGGATGCATGCCAAGGTACAGCACGATGCATTTGTCCCCAGGCTCCATCGGGTATTCTTAAATTCAAAGCTTTTGTCTAGATGAAAAACTGTGTCTAAACACATCTGCAGAGAAGAGCACCTGCTAATGCGATGCACGTAATTGCATGATTTGCCTCGTGTGTTTGCACTTGGCTGGTGGCATGTCTGTGGGGTAACTCGAACAGGAAGAAAATGTCTATCGTCTGTTTTTCTGCATCCCAGGCCTGATGCTGCCACTCAAGATGGATACAACATGCCTGCCTACAGCTGTGGCAGAAAAACTGGTCCCAGCAACTCAAGTACCCTACACTGCTTGAGGAAGGCAACCCTCAGGGCCTGCTGAAATGTTCGTATCAGGCAAGAGGGACAGCTACCAGGAGAGGCACTGCGAAACTCCACCCCGACATAGTGGGCAAGGGAGCCCCCGGGGACAGCCGGGGAGTAGTATTGAGGTGTTGCAGACACCACATTCCTGCCCCATGCCTGTCTCCGCTCCACGCTGCTGCAATGGACTGCTTCTGGTGGAGGCACCATAGGTCACTTCAGCCAGCAGCTGGCTTGATTCTTCCTCCTCCGGTCTCAAATTGCCCCAAACCCGAAAGTCCCAGCCGCCCCCGAGACCTGGGGGAGAGGGGCAGGTGAGTGGCCAGTCCACTGCTCTCTCACCAGCTCTCTCCCAAACGGAGAGGTGGAAGGGGACAAGCCACCCTTAGACTGTAGCTATCGGGTAGCCCACAGAGCACATCACCCATGTGTGGTGAAAACATACCAAAGGGTGTTTTGTAACAGTATAATGTATCCATTGGAGGCTGCATTTCCTAAGTGTGGTGATATGGTAAGTAATGTCATCCCAGATTCTCTCTATGGGTTACTCACTGAAACGATATACCCTTTCTTTCTCAGGAAATGGGACTCATGAATAGCTACCAGACTTTTCTGTTATTAGATACTGTACAATTATGTATATCAGATGACTCATTAATCAAATAGCTTGTTATTGGGATATAGACAGGCTTTCAGTGTTCCACGTATTGCTTTTGTGCAAACAGCCCAGGAATAAACAATGGGCAGCGGCACAGGGGACGGTCAGTTGTCGTCACCTATGCAGCTGAGAGGTCCTCAATACATAATTTAACTCAATGTGAGATGTTTTGCTTCTCTGATCTAATTCCAGCTCACGAAATGGCACCCACATGGGAAAATTTCACTCCTGTAATTTTTTGGGTCAGTGTTGAGCGCTGTCAGCAGGGCTAGCCAAGGCTGGGATGAGGGACAGCCTGAAGGAGTGCCTCGCTTCTCCCAAGCTGCTCAAGTCCAGTAGTCAACACTGCGCTGGTGGTGGCCTTGGCAACAGCGGCACTCCTGCGTCAAAGAAGGTTGTACCACAATATCAGTGTGAATCTCCAGATGATAACCAGCACCAAGCAGCAAACATACCTTTGACCTTACTGTTCAGTAACAACAGGCTGTGTGAAAAGCCAAGGAATTTACAACCCTTTCTTCTCCGCAGTGCAAGAAGACAACATGCAGCGCTTTACTCCACGGGAACACTTTGAGCTGGAGGCACGTCTGCACCTGAATCTCACTGCAGCTTTGTTATGTTCATGTTAAACAACCCCCAAGAACCATTCCCAAGGCCTGTGAGACAAGGATGCACGCACCGTGCACCTTCTCTGAAGCAGCACTTTTGTCTTGCCATGAATCACACTGGTACTTTGAACTATGTGCTCTGAATTCCTGGCAGCTGTCTCATGATTTTTTTGCTGCACCAGTGTGATTTTTTTTCTTTTTTTTTTTTTTTTCCCCCTTTCTGCTACACGCTTTAGGTTACGACCAGCCTAGAAATTCAGCCAGGGCTGAAATTCAAGGACTTGGGACAGAAAGGTCCCAAGGATGATTCCTGGTTCCCCTTCCTTGACCTCCTTCATGTCCTGCTTTCATAAATTAATCAACATTCCAGTCACAGCTGAGTTGTGCTGTCCTCCAGAGCAAGGGAGTGCTGTGGCTCTCATTAGAGTGCTCCATATATGTAAAGAGATGTAAATGCAGTTCAAGTCACGATGTCAGCCAGGGCAAGAAGGTTACAGGAGAAGACGGAAGAAGCTGATGGTTCTTTCATGCTCTTCTCTTGGAGCAGTTTTGTTTCAGTGTTAGCTCAGTTAGCACTCCAGGTTCAGATGGCTGCCACTGATAGGCAAGCGGAGAATGCCACAAACCACTTCTGTATTGATTTCACAGCTTCAGCAATGGCATCCTCCCAAGCAGCTCTTGCTGGGATGATCCTGGCCCCAGCGCTCCCTGCCATCAGCCCTGCAGGAGAGTGTATTTCTGCAGAGTCCTGTGAGGCTGGGCAGAGCCTTCTGGATAGTTCAGTGTCATTAACATGAGCTGTCTCCATGATCCAGACTAGCTAGGAATTTGGGACTATTCTCTGCAGCATATATCAATTCCTGTAGCCATTTTAAGGGATCCTGTTTACCTCCCCTCAGACGGAATAAAGTTTGTGCTAGCCTTTGTCTTAAGTGGCTGCAGGCTGACAGGGGAATGTGTGCTTGGAAGGCCAGAGACAGATGGCGAAGCTTTGCGTTGCAGCTGGTGGCCCAGGGACTTTCACCCCTCTTGGTAACCGCTCGCTGTGTTTTACACAACCTTTACTGAGGTAGGCTCTATGTCCAGAATTAGCCTCACCTGTTCCACATAAATCGCAGATATGAATTTGCTTTTCACGCTTTTCTTCCTTTTGTTTCTTCTCTCAGGTTGGTTCCTTTCTGTGGAACCAGGATGTCTGAAAATTAATTCAAACCTTCGGTTGTCATGAAATTATCAGTCTCAGAGCATGTCATATTATGTTAAAGTGAATCAGTACAAGGATTTAATTTGCTTTATATCACTTAAACTTCAAGTAGGTCTCCAAAAAAGCAAGGATCCCGGGCTAGATAATCCACTGGTATAAACTAATTTGTATAATTTTACACCAGTGAAAAATTTGGCCCTGTATTGCAATTCTGAAATCTCATGCAACACAGGGCTCTGTCTTGGCACATTGGTATAGAAATTAAAATGTAAAGGAGATTTGTGTTTCCTGACCTGTGAATTATGTTGATTCTCCTAGGACAGCAGTGACAGCTCTAGATTTTCTCGTTGATCTCCTTCTCCATTTTAGTTTCTACTTCTGAACTAAATCTGAGCCGTGGAGCTTGCTCAGATGCTCTTTTATTTCTGCTGTCCTAGGATGGTAAGGTGTTTTCCAGTTTCCATTATACAGGCAATCCACTCAGACATGCACCCTTGGCAGCCGTCTAGCATCTTGAGTGGGGTCGTTCCCCACTGTGCTCCTGTACACCGTGCTTGAAGCTGTTGGCCATCATTACCTGAGGAAATCTACTTAAAGAGTGTTTGAAGCCAGCTGCAGGTTGTGATGCAGGAAGGGCTAACACAAATAATTCAGTACAGAGGAGAGAAGGAGCACTTCCGTTTTGTGGCATGTATGGGGGAAAGGGACCTGTGTAGATGTACTTCTATCTCAGAGGACTCCGATGTCACTGACAATTGCAATGCCAGAGCAATGGAGATGCAAGAAAGATGACGTTAAAGGTGGTGGAAAACTGTGCTGGTATTCAGTATGAACTACTACAGTGTTAAATAGTACATTTGAACAAAAATTTGAAATAATGAAAAAAGCCACCAGTTAAACACGTATCGATGTGTGCATGCGTCTGGTAAGGATTGTGACCTGCTTTTAGTCTCTTAGCCGTGTCGAGAGGCCTGCATCCAACTTGAGCAATGCTAAAGAGAATTCATGTAAATAGTTTATGAATTTTATATGAATGGCTTCCTTCCACAGGGAGTGATGTAAATTGGAACTGTCACTAGCAGAAAAAAAATTTGCCATGAAATAGATGAGACGTTCTGATGCCTGGAAAGGTTTTACAAGCAGGACAAATTACACCACATTGTATTTCAAAGCTCACAGTACCTGCATGCAGACCTAAATCTCTCCCTGCAATGAAACCCATCCCCACTAGTTCTTTTAGGCACCACAGCAGGATGTTTTTTTAACGATTCCCACCTGTGCTGCTCTGGGGAAGAAAAAGGAGCAGAACTATCTGGAGTCTTTTGGTAAGCAGTCAGGGAACCATCTGCTTCTGTGTCTATTTCACATTCAGCTGAGGTCCCACCACGGCCACCTCAAGCAGACAAACTCCTGCACCTTCTCCCTGACACTCATGTTAACAAATCCCACTCAGGATTCAGATTTAGCCTGTGATTCCTGAGGATCCCCAGATGTCTCTCTGTGATGCAGCTGCCAATTCACATCCTCACTTTCTGTGGGAGAATTTGATTTTTCCCTCCACAATGTCTCTAACCTTCCTTAGTGATCAAATTTTTACTCCCTGTCACCACAGACTGAAGCAGGGTTTTATTTATTTTTATATACTTTGTTCTAATAGGTACTGGCAAAACCAAAAATGTCGCTAAACCCGTAACACTAAATATGGCAAACAAATGGCAACAATCAACACGAGATAGTGAAGCAGTTCTGCCACTGCTCTGTGGCTAAGTCAACATCATCCATTGCTAATGGCCCGAAGAGTCTCACCCCTAGCCTGTATCTCTCATTTCCCTTACTTCTGGCTGTAGGTCCTCTGGCAAAGGCAAATGTAGTAAAATTAAAAGGTGAATTTCAAATCCACAATATTTTGGAGCCAGACTTTTGTTCTAGTATGCCCAGATGTTTTTGACCCAGAGATATCTACCTCTAAGCTTTCTGTCTTGCTCCATTTGAAGACCTTCATCCAAAGACCGTAAACATATCCATTCAGTATTTGTGAGGCACAGACACACAAAGTACAGAGTGAAAACTGCATCTGTGCTGCGTGAAAAATTATCTTTATGTATGATTTCATCCTAGCCTGTCCCTAGTACAATATCACATGCCCCTGGGAACAAACTAATTTAAGAAATATGGGTTAAGTATGTAGACTACTATTAATATTTAATGTATTGAGTATGTTATTAGATATTTATAAGGAATCAGCTAAAGCACATAATGATGCATACCATGAATATATAATGTAATTACCATTTTTTGCTACAACTACAGTTAATCAAATTTGACATTTTAAAGAGAATTTTGGGTATCTAGAGTTTTAACAAATATTAATTGAGCAAAACACAGCAGGCTTGAGTCCATTAATTTACTGATTCTATTAATTTACTTAAAAGAATTTGTCTAATGAAGAAATCAGAGACATGCAAATCAGGGAGAGATTTGGGAAAGATGAGCGCTACTGAGTTCTGCGTGCAACTGTGGTGATGTATGTTTCAGTGATTTGGTGTGCTTTGGAGAAGATGTATGTCTGTAACAGCAAAGGCTCTGAAGAAGGCGGCATAGACTTGAAAGCTTTTCAGACTCAGCTGGTCTTCAGAGAGTACTATGCCTCTCTGCAAAGCTTGTCCAATTTATGCCTTCAGGGTTTAAATGCGTCAGCTAGCTCCTGCACTTCTCTGTCAGCTTAACTACACCAGGGTTAGGTTTGAGTTAACTTTCCTTTTTCAAAATGGCACACCCTGTGTTCCTGCAATGAAATTCTTCCCCTACATTTACCTGTGGGTTAATACAATCTTTAATCCCCACTGAAAGTCGATTAAGATCCCTGTGGACTGAATTTGCACAGGCAGAGGTCTGTGCAGACCCCACTGTGCTCTGCATGAGCCGGACAACTGCCGCCCCTCCCGGCCTTGCACCGCAGCAGAATGAGCCTGCTCCTTTCCCTGTGTTCCCTCCAGTTGTCCGAGGCTCTCCAGACCCTTAACACCAATAACCTGTTTTTAACACCAGTATCCAGCTGGGATCAGCACGTAGGCAGATGTCATGCTGCTGGAGTACCTGCCTGCAGTGCTACAGCGCAGTGGGAGCACTGTCACAGCTAGCCTGGGCGGGCAGCACCATGCCCACAATGGGGGTTCCTGCATCTCCATCCCCCTCTGAAGACTGACAGAGGTGCTGGTGACCCCTCACAGAGCCACTGGCTTAAACAAATTTGGCTTATGTGTATTAAGGGATGTGCAGTGCGGAGCAAAAGGCCAAAAATGTCACTTAGGGGAGTTTATCTGAAGTCACAACAAAGCAAATTGTTCCTTGTAGTGTTAAAAAGCTGAGGGTGAAGTACAGCAGCACTCCTGCTCTTGGTCCCATTGTGTGGAGCACAGAGAGGGCCTGGGACAGCAATTTGTCCTGGCTGGTTCCCTGTGTGTGTTGCAATGTGGGGCAAGCCAAGCACCACAAGGTGCAGAGGCAGCTGCAGGGTGCACTGTAAGAGAGGTGCAGCCCTGAGTGCTTGGCTGTTGCTCTGGAAGATGTTCCTGTCCCATACTTGCTGCAGTGCAGAGCTGGTACCAACCTTGCTGCATGAACTTGGTCACTTTTATCACATGGTTGATACGCAGCAGCATGGTCCCTGATGATGGCAGTCCGGGCCCTATCTCGGGCAGACAAGCACTTATGCACTATTCTGGAGTTTCTAGAAAAGGAAAACTCCCTGGTTATCCATGCAAGTTTCTTTTCATTCCTTTAACTTCTACGGGCCTCTTTGCAACTTCAGCAGTTCTCCTCAGCATACTTAAAATGGGCTCCCTGATGCAGCAGCCTGAGTGGAATGGATTTCCCTCTGATTAACACACCAACTTCACGGAGGCATGCTTGCTTCGCCCTGCTGTGAAGGAGAGGAAAGCCAAATGCATGTTGATGTGCCAATGGTGCCTCCTCCCGGAGTCCTCCCCAAATAACTTGCCAGCCAAGGACTTCAAACTGGTTAAAGACAAGGCAAACTCTCCTCCTATTAGCTAGGAATATTGTGTTATTTATTACCTATTTACTGTTTTCATGTAGAGCTGGGGTGGGTGAAATAAATGATGTTGGCAAAAGGACATTTCAGCCTGGTTTGATATTATTTATTTATTTATTTTTACCTTTAGTTTAACACAGTCAGGAATAATCTGTTCCTGACTGACACCAGTACATGAACAGAAGTGTGTAGGCTAGAGCTGTCTCAGCTCCCAAGGCAAAATACCTCTGAAGTGTCTGAATCTTCCTTTATCAGTGTTTGTAGTGTACAGACCTTCACCAGAGTGACTAACATTGGAGCATTTATTTTTGAAAGACAGAAGAAAACCCCAAAACCTTCCTTCAACATTTCTGTTTGCTCCAAATCTGGCTAGCATCAAAAAGCACCAGAAGGCTCAGCTTGTTCTGATGGCAGAAGTCATCCATGGGTAGCTGGAGTAGTCTGGGCAGCCAGCGAGGGGATGGGAAGGGTATCCAGTCCAGACTGGGTATCAGATCAACAGCTGCTGCAGACTTTAATTTCCTTTTATAGAAGGGAGATCGTGGGAACTGTTCCTTTTCATAGCCTGCAGAGTCTTTGGCTTAAAAAACTGCCCTCCCCAGGGACAAGACGCTATGTAACATCTCAAGTGCCCGTCTGCACGTTTGCTCAGGTTTCTGCTGCAGCCAAAAGCAGTGTGCTTGCCTTTGCTTCGTGCAGGGACCTGTGAAGCCTCCCTGTTCTGTGGCTCCTGGACCATGACTTGGAGTCACGGGAGGTGAGAAAGCTTACAACAGTCCAGAGAGGTTACGGGCATGTGGTAAGGGAGATGCAGTTAGGGCCACCCAGGAGCAGGAGAAATGTGCTAGGAGCCTACCTGCTGCTATGCATGGGGCCTCACAGCGCAGAGTGCAGGCTCTGGTGCGCGCCTGGATCCTGTGCTGAGGGCCCCTGAGCACAGGAGCATGCCGACAACCACTACAAGGCTTAGGAGCAGCTTTCCATCGATAGCTGCAGTTCCCAAAGCCAGGAATACCCCTCAGCGAGGAGGGGTGTGTGTCTCGGGCAGAGGAGGATTGCCTCCACTGTTCCCTCATATCTGCGTTTAATAAAAATGAGGATAAGCCTGGGGCAGCATACTGGAAGGGGACAGAACTAGGCATGTGGCCAGGGAAGCTCACCTCGCTAATGTGGCTTACACCTTTTCATTAGAAAGCCACCATTGCAGTCCTCGCCCTTACCAGCAGCTCCTCATTCTGCAGAAGGAAGTTGCTTGAGGCTGGAGTTCATTTACGCTGAAAACAAACGGGAAGACACGGAGCCATCAGAAAAGTTTGGTGGTAGTAGCAGTTTCCATGGTCTGTGTAGGAAGCTATCTATAGCAACTGGGAAGCCACAGAGGGCATGTGTTATCACTACTCAGCAGGACACTCTCTGTCTGGCCATATATGGGGAGTTATATATAGAGCCATACACAAATATACAGAAGAGCCCTGTGGCTGTGTTGGAAAGCCTCATCCAGACACATCTCTAGCAGAATTCTGTCCTTGGCCTCATAAGAGAGCTACGTATTTCAGAGGCTGTGTCAGAAGGGTGCTGGGCAGTGAGCACTGCCTAGGGACAGCTGATCTGTAAAGTATGAGTGTACAGACCATAGTGCAAATATGCCCAATCCTTCTAAGATTTCTGATTTCCTCTGAAGTATCTTTGTGCTATTTATAGAAACATCCCCCACCCCATTCCTGTCTATGTACCTTGCAGGTCAGCACTACATTAAACAGTCCTACCAGCAAAACTCTCCTTAATTTAAGAATTTACAGGTTGGAGAGGGAATTAAAAAAATTAGTGTTGAAGTAGTATTAAAGAACTGTGACATAGTCCAGGAGGGTCCTTAAGAGCCCACCAAACTGCCCAAAGGCAGGATCAGCTGTCCCTATGTCACTCCTGACAGTTGTTAGTCTAACCTGCTGTGAAAGAGGACCCCTGACAAAAGCTCCCTGGGCAGTAGCTTTATACAGATGCCTTTTGGCGTGATGCTCCTCCACAATGAGTCTGAAGTTAGAGGAGGCTTTAATGGTATAAGCAGTACAAAGGTTGGGTCCAAGATTAAAATGTAATTTTGTAAAATGAGCCCATTTTAGTAAGACATGGCCATAATTTAAAGAAGGTTGCTAAATGAAGACTCCTGGACAGCATAACAGGAAATATATATAGCTCTTGCTTAGGGAAACCTTTAAATTATCCAAAGGCAGCATGCAATTTCAACAGCAGTCCTGTGTATTTAGCTTTCTAGGCAGCATAAGCACCACTCCTTTCCCACAAACACTCAGGAAGGGTGACGAACAACAGAAAGCTGTGCCTTGACTTCTATTCTGGTATTTTCATGTTAGATTGTCCTTTTGCAGATTTCCTATAAAAGGATAAGGTGGGATCCTCTCTCCCAGTGTGAGGCAGAGCCTCTGTCCCATGTGCTATAGCAAAGCGGACATGGGAAGAGATCTGGATGGAAACCCAGGAATGGCTCTTGCAGAAATAGCTTCATGAAGGCCTCTATGCTTTCTCAGACTGCAAGCATGCAAGGTGGTTGCTTTAACCAGTGCACAGGGTAGCTCCTGGTCCTTGTACCACAGCCTGGTTATCATCACTGTTATGAATTAACATGGAAGCCGCCTTCATATGCATATGCAACTAAAACTGTCAAAACACAGGCTTCCATATGCGTATCACCCTCGTTTCATTTGAGTTGAACACAAACAACCTAATCTGGCAAATTGAAAGCTCGCTTTTCACCACAGGTATCTCCCCTCCCATGCATATTTTGAAATTCTCAAAGTGAGAGGTTGCAGATTGTTCTCACATAGATTTTCTCTTCCTTTATGACCTTCCCCTTTTTGTTGAGAGTTAGGACTGTTTCCTTCCTCGGGATCCTGCTCATTCTCCAGTGATAATGGCCACTTTTGTCCAGCCCCGCTCCCAAGTACAGAGCCTGTACCTACAGGTGGACATTTTAAAGGATGTTCTCACTCTGCAGTTACCAAACAAGGCGCTTCGCCAGTACCTCAAAAACAAAGCAGTAGTGGCGGGGTTTGCTCTCTTTTGGTGGGTTCAGCTTGAAAACCTTTGGAGGTTGTAATATTCTGTGCCCTGAGAAGATGCTGCGTGGGCAGTTCTTCACCCAGAACATCTGACTGGCTTGCAAAAAACCCCACCCCATGAGAGCTACAGCTCACAAGGAATAACACTTTTCCCTGCTTCCCAAAGCAACAGTTCATTGATTTTTATTAAATCTGGAAACTGATCAGGCAGATAGAGACCAGGAAGACAAAAGCTTTAAAATGGTGGGCTGAAAGTGTAAATCTGTGACATACTGCACCCACTCAGTGGAGGAATTTTATAATCATTTAGTATAAAGATGATGACTTTCTTCTCTTTCATCCCGTGCGTGTCTAAAGTGAGGAAAACTTGTTACATGGTCTCTACTTGGAATAGCAAAACAAAAGCTTTTCAGAACAACCACAGTATCTAACACCAACCTAAACAGACCAATATTCTCACTCAGCTCATCAGTTTCAGAGAGTTTTCACATTTCAATTGCAGCAATAGGATCTGCTTACCTGGGGTGTCTCTCCTTCTCATGTCCTGACAGCATGTCTTCTACCTCTGCAGAGGCACCAATAGCAGGGTTCTTCCAAAATGCAAGCAGACAGACTGTCCAGAAAGGCTCAAACTTTGGAAATTATTGTTCCTCCCGCTCTACACAAGGTAACCCCAAACTGAATGGGTGAGGACTCACTACAAAGGTGAAATGTGTTTTTCTGGAAACACTATTGTTTCTGAGGGACATTTCATTTTTGATACTGGCTTGCACAGAGAACAGCATATCTGATGTAGGTGAAGAAGCTTCTCTTAGGTTTTCTTTTACTTTGTTACAGGGCATTAGAGCATGGAGCAAGGCACACTTAATATGTGCTTCAACATACATATTTCACATATATCTCCAATGCCCAATTTACTTGTTAGTTTTTTTTCACAGCTGATGATTGTTCCACTTAGAACAAAATTTCTCAAGATGAAAAGTTCATAAATACAAACATACTCAGCAAGTCTTCCAAAATGCTGTTATTGTATCTGCCAGCAGCTATGTACAAACCAAGTTGCTGTGAAAGCCCTAATGACAGTGTTTAAAACCTCTGTCCTCAGATCCTATTGAAAGGATACATTTAACTTCCTTTGTTCAACAAGCCAGTTCAAAGCTGTTTTTCTGCAAGAGGAGGTAGAACCACAGACAATTTGTGAGCCTTTCAGGTAAGGCAGGGGCACCCAGCTGGCATATATTTGTCAGCCCAAACCATCAGCAAGCTTTGAGTGCTGTTGAGGATTACATAAGGCATTAATTTTATAAATACCGCCTTGATAAACAGGAATAATTAAGGAGTGGGTCTGTTGTATGACACAATTGCTGGAAGATCAAAAAGCTGTGGCAGTGTAGCTGTTCTGCCTAGTGCCAGTCCTGATAGCCAAAATGTTTTTTACATCCTCAAGCACATGGTAAAGCCATTTAATTTAATTCCTTATTTTAGTTCAGCTTCAGCAATCTAAAGCTGTGGTTAACACAAAATTATTACAGGTGGATAGTAATTGCATGGTTTGCTTTTTCTAGCTACATGTAAGCTGCACAGTTCACATTTATGTTTTAGCTGCATTTGGACGTCTCTTTTTTAAGAGATTTTAGATTATGGACTCCTCTCTTCTTACCTGTGAAATTGTTGTCCATCGATTTATCACTTAATATTTTTATATTCAGAAGACAGGATAACCACAACAATGGGAAAGACAATGCAATCTAGCATTAACTACATAGTCAAAATCAAAATGTCTGCTACACAGGAACATTCAGTGCTCACCATTTGTTTGCTTGACGTAAGTTGGGGCACTAAGAATGGTAAATCATGCATGCAGAGTTGGTTATTAGCACAGATTTTTCTCAATTTAAAAAAGATTTAAAGATTTAAAACCATTTAAAGTAATTAGATTCTCAGTGTGGGGTGAAGGCATACACATTTTGCTGGCTCCAGAACAAACTATGGGAGTTAATGGAAAACAAATATGCTTCCTGCAACCTTTAGAAAAGGATACCTCTGCTGTCAGCATTCAGCTTGAAAAGATGTTATTTGGCTGGGGTAAAAAAAACGCTGTAGAATAACTGAGGGCCAAGGAGATGTAAAGTGTAAAATCCATATAAACAACCCCAAGGTAGCTTACAGAAAACTAAGCAAGAAATATTTGCTGCTTTACAAAGCAGAACACTATTAAATTACTTGTAATGAGAAATTAACTAGTTATTCACAGAATATGATTTTTCACTGTTGTCCCCTTACTTCTGCTTCTCTACTGTGATGCCCCTCACAGATGAGAACCTGGTCAGATAGGGAAACTCAGGAGCCACAGTTTAGGATTTTGCAAGTACAGATTTGCCCCAAGATAATGAAATACACCATTCGTCATTAAGTCAAGTAAGAAAGTATCAGTATTTGGGCTGTTTCCCAGCAGAGACTTGGAGCACTTTATTAGAAATTCAAAGCTACTTCCTTAACAGGGGATGTACTAAATGCTAAAAAACTGGCAGACAGTTCTCCAGCAAGGCAGAGAGGCACGGGTAGGGATGGCTAGCTACAATTACATCTCATTTTTGTTTTAACTTATGTTCCAAAAAACCACCCCACTTTACCATGGGTCAACTTGTGGCCACCATCTGAGGTCAAGGACAAGCAAATACTGTGCTATTTTGAACGACTTTTACCCCAAGGGTTTTTTTGTTTGTTTTTCAATGGATTCTCAGTGACGTAGACCCCCATGACCTGCAAGTCTTCCCTTCAGGGAAGCTACCACAGCCTTTGCTGACCAACATCCCATTAAGCCCTGCCAGGAAAATGGGAGTCCCACAGGAACTGCTGTAGCGAGTGTGGCTCCAGCTGGGTAGACCCTCTCTTTTAGGGATTTGTACTATTTCTTTTTATTTGCAACTGAATTTCAGGTAATCTCAGGATGTGAGGAATAAAACCAATTCCGAAGATCTATCTTCCTCACTTTGCTCCCCCACGTTGCTTGCGTCAGTACCTCCCTCTTGCTCTTGCCCCCTAATCTATGCCCTTACCCTAGGCAGCTCAAATCCTCTCCATCATTTTGGTTCCACTCTTACTCCACATTCCCTTCCCTATTTTTCTCTTGCCTCCACCCTCCATATCTCCCAGTTTTAGTATTCTCTTACTCTGCACCAGTCCTACTTGCGCACCTCATTCCCCCTCCCCAATACTAGCCCTACAGTCCTCTTGCTTCCACCACTCCAGACTGATTACAGTTCTTCCAGCTATGTAGCCTCTCCTCCTACCAGAGAAGTGTCTACTGGGACATGCCTACATCACGTCTTACTTCCAAGCCCTGCCCCATGCTCCTTCACTGCTTTTCCAAACAGACCACCACCACTAGTGATGTTCCCAATGCTGCCATGGAAATTAATCCACTGACAGAAATAAAACCAATTTCTTTAAGTAGGAAGGCTGCTACAGGTTTGGACACTGGGATTGTTCTGGTAGCCCGAAGATGCCCATTGGATCTCTCTGACGTGTGTGATAGGGGTACAACTACTCTACCCTTTTCACTTGCACTGCGTTGCAAAATCAGAACCATGGTTATTCCTGAAGCTCTTTTCGCTGACTGAAAGGGTCTATATCCTGTCTCTTTGGGCTCAGTGGTGGCAATGGTGCACTTAATCTGGCTTGAGAGATATTCAGTTACCTATTCGGCCATCCTTTAGAAAAAATAATGCGCCTTAGTGACTGGCAAGTGGAAAGACATCCTGGTGGCTACTGTATGACTGAAAGGCACAAACTGACCTGCCGCAAACCCAACAGCTGCGAAGCTATTTGCTTTGATTCTGAAGACCATTTCAGGCATAGGAAGTAAGGTACTACTACTACATAAGCTGAGAATGTTCATCATCTCTCTAACAGTAAAACCATTGCCACTTATTTTAAAGCCTAATGTTTCATTCCTTATGCAGAATGGTTATGAAATTTGGAATTATTTCACACTAAAAGGGAAATATGTATAAAAAATAATCAGAGTGCAGTTGTACAGTTTTAATGTACTACAAAGGCTTGACTTTGGAAACAGGTTCTAATGCTACTCTTGCACATAGCTACTCTTCCAAAAGACTGTGTTGAATATCTCTTATTAACATGCATCAGTACACCACACCCTCATTGAACGTCACATGAAGAGAATATTTCAGATGAAAACTCATTGGCTAACGATCCACTGCATCTGTGTAAAAGCTACTCAGAAGAAATATGAAATCTTTAGAAGTCCGGTATATTGAATAAAATAATTTTATTTGTGTTTACTTGTGGTGGTTTTTTTTTTTTGTGTTTTTTTTTTTTTTTTTTTTTTGGTGTGTTTTTTTTTTTTTTTTTTTTTTTTTGTTTTGTTTTTTTTTTTTTTTTTAACAAAGTTTATGGAATCTGAAAGTAGACGATAGAAGGTAACTTATAACTGAGACTTAATATATGGGAGATTATCTACCCAAAAATATGTCTAACATTAAGATCAGGAAGAACTCCAAGGGTCTGTGCTATACTGTATGATATGTAAACAGATTTTGAAAATAATCCCCATTACATATTTTGACACAGTATGCACAAAGTTAAAAAAATAAAATAAAAATGAAGTTTAAATGCCTCAAGGGGTTTCTTAGAAGTAAAGCCATTTGAAGAGCCATTTACAGTCTGTGGTGACAAACTTCTATATAATCAAAATATTTTTTCACAATGCAGAATAACCTGCTGAAGGCAATTCCCTGTCGAAGTGATGCCAGCAACACAGATCTGATTGTATGACTCCAGCACTTAAAAGAGCACATTGGTTATACATGGCTTTTAACCTTGGGCTACAATTATGCTACCAGAACTAAATTCAAGTCTAAATCAGTCATGTAAAGAGTTTTGTGTCGTCTGAACACTGTTTAGAGTCCTTGTTTTCCAGATCTGATGAAGGTGGTGAAGGCGCTCTGTGGTTCTTGTGCTTACATTCAGGGCGGGATGAACTTTGCAAATACCAGATTCTCCAATTAATGATAAACCACAGATCCCAAAGTAGGCATGTAAAGCATCTGAAAAAAGGGCAGAAAAGGAAAAAATTATGTCAGGCTCTAACATCCAAGTGTTCCTGGATTCCAATACCCCTGAATAATTATAGCAAAGGAAAACAAACAGGTGCTACATTTTAAACCTCAGTTTTGACAGAAGAAATCACTTTCCGCCCAAAGCCGTCAGCATGAACTGATAGTTTGCAACCTCTAAAACTAGCCTAGTTCTGTTTTATAACGATTCTTGCCCACTACTTTATTTCTTCTGAGTGCTCAGGCCAAACAGCAAAAGAACTTGAGGAGCTGGAAATAATTTTTGTCGACAAAGCACATTTTTTTCCCCAAACATAAAAGAATTTTTTGGCTGATTACTTGATGAACAAGTGACTACTGAAACACCAAAATCAGTGCCAATAGCTGCCAAACAGCAAGATTTAGAAGTATGAAAGAAGTTATTACTTTACCTAGTTTCCCCCCTTCCTGAAAGAATACCCTGAGGATAGGAATTTGTGAGATGGCTTCATCAGCCGTGACAGATGACTGCCACCAAAAAGGGATACTCTTATACCCCTGTCCCATGCTGCTCCTGCTGCCTACCTTATACCAGCACTACAGCTTGCTGAACACCCTTCATGACCTAAAGCAATTGAAAAAATGTGGAAGGAAATTAACCCAAGCAGGAGAAAATGAACAGTTTTCTGACATTTTAGTGAATTAAAACTGGTTTGCAGAAGGCTTTGATATACACCAAAGCTAGCGCAAAAAGGAGAAAGGACGTGCAGCTGTACTTGGGGAAGCTGGGAAGAAAAGAAGTGAGCCTGCCTCCTCTGGCAGCAGCAAGCCATTAGATTGGATTATCTGCCCATGAAATCACAGGCTAAAGATGGAAAGAGGATGTGAACTTAATGTGCCCCTTGCAAATTCTCAACACTCAGCAATCTTTTTGAGGTGTTTGTAAATTTGTATCTGACTAAAGTGATATTACAAGAGGTATCTGGATAGAGAGACTCTGAAAGAAGGTTTCTGCTTAACAGCATTAACAAACATGCAGACAAAAGCATGCTCAACAGATACAGCCCCTACTGATGTTGCAGAAAGTATGTCAGGCAAGGAGACCTCAGCTTCAGGAAATACAGTATATTAACCCCTGTGGACAGCTGCACTGATATGCACTAAATACCATATACAAACCTAATTACCTGTATATGGCTATTTGGTGGGTTTAACCACAAAGTTCAGCAGTTGTACAAATCCATGCTAACTTAATACTCAAGTTAGTTCTAGCCAAAATGTATACATGCGGCCTGTGTTTCAAGCTATGAAATACACTGAGTTTTTCAAGGTCAAAAAACGTAGGTCCAAACATTTTGTTTCATAGGTAACTCACAAATACAGAACGCAGCATGCAACCTCACAACTGCTTGGCTGCTGCCTTAAAAAACATAACAAAGTGAGGTGCATTTATACTTCTACGAGAGCAAATCTCACTTTAGTGTTTTACATGTAGTAATTGTGACAGTCATTTTCATCCTCTCACTCTTTTATGATAAACCTTTTGATCTTTCTCTTGCATAACCTGTAATTCACATGTGCTTCCAATTCTTTTATACTGCATATCATTTAAAGATAAAAAGCAAGATGCATCAAGATTGTGTCACAAACTCCTGGGGCATGCACCAGTACAGCTAGTAATTTAAAAGAAAAGTTTATTTAGATCTAGTTGTGACTTATTCACAAATCTGAAAAAAAAAACAAATGGCTTCGGTATGTGTTCTAGCAAAATGTTGTAGATTAACTCTGGTAGGCAGCTAAGCACCGCACAGCTGCTCGCTCACTTCCCCCCTCCACCTCCAGTGGGAGAAGAGGAAAGGAAGAGTAAAAGCGAGAAAACTCGTAGGTTGAGATAATGACGGTTTATAGGGAAAGTGAAAGCCATGGGTGCAAACAAAGCAAAAGGAGGAATTCACTCACTACATCCCATTGGCAGGCAGGTGTTCAGCCACTTCCCAGACAGCAGGGCTTTATCACATGTAATGGTTAGTTGGGAAGACAAACATGTAACTCCAGATGTCCCCCCTTCCTCCTTCTTCCCCCAGCTTTTATTGCTGAGCACAATGCCATGTGTTATGGGGTACCCCTGTGGTCAGTTGGGGTCAGCTGTCCTGGCTGTGTCCCCTCCCAAATACTTGTGCACCCCCAGCCACTCGCTAGTGGAGTGGGGTGAGAAGCAGAAAAGGCCTTGACATTGTGTAAGCACTGCTCAGCAACAGCTAAAACATCAGCGTGTTACCAACACTGTTTTTGTCATGAATCCACAACACAGCACCATACAGGCTGCTAGAAAATTAACTCCATTAAACCACATTAATGTGGCTTAATGTTTCTAACAAGTAGTATTAACACAAGGTAGATCTAACTGCTTAACATAGAAGACTTGGAAAAAAAAATGCACCAGTCAATTGTAAACAAAGAACAGGACAAATACAGGTGTTCAGTTCTGTTTTGAAGTATCAATCTCCCTACTAAGCCAGTGTCCTTGCCTGCTTTATAAAACAGTAGTAGTACTATACTACTACAATGATATTCAGATTTTTCAGATAAAAGACTTCTCTACATTTCACAACCTGTAGATCACTATGAACAAAACAACAGTTATATCCTGATTCACTTCGTTATGCTCACGTTTTCAGAGGATTACTAGCATTTAAGAGTCTTTTGACTTTTCAGATTTATTTTCAAAGGCAAGAAAGTTTCCTAAGCTCACTGCTCAATAAGAACACTGGTCCAAACACTATTTTATATCAAGAAAAGCTGTTAAATAATGCTACTGGACTCCAGGACCAAAAATGTATTGATGTCTGTTAGCATGGGAACATCAGGACTACAAAATAATATTTCCCTCAGTCATCAGTTGTGAAAAGTTACTTGGAACTTTGGAAATCCATGTAGTATATAGATTACCACAAGCAGTTGACTGTTCTGAAATTTCTTCTAGTCTTCTTCCTAAAAACATTATTGCACAGCAAAGACAGTTTGACTATCCAAATTTAAACAGAACTATTATAAAGTTGAAGCTACAGAAGTTCAAACTCTGAATCTATCTTAGAAAGCACCTTTGAAAAATGGCATATTATTACTTTGCAAACTTTCCCTGGAATATTCTGTCACATCTGAGTTTTGCAACAAAACCAAATTGAGGCCACTTATCAGCTTTACAAATACTAAATGCTTCAAGGAGAATATATAATTTCTGTCCATATTCAGACCTCAACAGAACCATTAACTCATTTGTAAGATGACCCATACCACTCTCACTACCTTCACATTTTGCATTTACACTGAAGTCAAGAGGACTGTGTACATTTAACCAGCAGTAGGCTTTTGAGAACAAATCGCGCTGCACAAATGCGTCATGTTAGTAAAGTGTGAAATCTTTACTGTGGAGACAGACAATGCTCAAAAGACAGCTTGCCTTTCAGATAGTAGACTGAGCTTGTAGGAAGCTCAGCTGTGTACATACGACAATGAAATCACAGTTCCACAGAAACAATCTTTGCAATGCTGCATTTATAGTCATTCTGCACATTAGAACTGCATTAACTTTTTACTCTTTCCCTCAAAACATGAACACAGACTTATATCACCAGCTGCCTGAGGCAAGAATGCTGCAATAAGCCCACCTATCACAAGAAAACAAGAGAAACAGCAAAAGCTTGCTTTATAGGAAACAGCAGTGTTCAGGCTGGAACACCACACAAATCAAAGCAAAACAGCTTTATTATTACTCTTGCCTTTCTCAAATCTTACCTCAAACAATCACAACTATGCTAAAAGACAGGTTAAGGAACCTTGCACGACCGGGGTTTTAAACAGATTTTTTTAATTCCTAACTCATGAAGTAAATGGTTCATCAAGATAAACAGAAGTATTTCCTCCAAGTGATACTGACTGATCTATATAATGCAGAGTAAATACAGCTAAGTCCTCAAGAATCCTAAGCTGGTTTTTAGGGGAGTGGGGAGATCATATCTATCACAAGCACTGTGTTTTTAGTGTGGGTCCACCTTGAAAAATTCTCAACTGTTGTTCAAAATGAAATGATGGAAGGATGAAATATCAGGGCACAGAGTCTGAACAGACTCATCTTCTATGCTGACTAAATTTTTATCTTATTTGGTCAGTTTACAAACTGTTTATCTTTCCTGCCACTGGGCAACACTACTGGCACAAGGTTTGTTTTCACAAGTTTGCAAGCAATACCTTTGTTGAATTCTAGCATCTTTTGAAATTATTTCATATTAAAAGATTTTAGCATCTTTCCAAATTTTTTACTACTTCAAATTATTCATTTCCAAAAGGATACTAATTAACTTTCAGATATGCTACATATAATTGCTATGTGCAATGACAATCTATAAATCATATGCAACTATGTAAACTTTGACTGTTCTTAAATACATCAATGACTTCTGAATAAGCTTAAAGGATTCCTTTAAGGAAACAAATGTTCTGAAATGTTTTACTCAGGCCATTTACAAAGACACCCACTGCAAAATATTAATATTCCCTTTAACTACAACAGTTAAAGACGTAGGGAAAAGCTTGTCTAGCTCTAAGTAGACAGTGATACTCTTTCAGCGACAGTCTAAACAATGATAGCTCACTTACTCTGTGGCTGACCAAGGGAAAACTATACTGCCCATCTGTCCCTTTAAATCATGTAAATCTCATTTCAAGGGTTTTTTTCATTTTTTGAAGGAGACTGAGGAAAAAATGCTTCCTTTACACCTCTCAGATGTCTTGACTGCTGAAATGTATTTCTAGCTTAGAACACACTGACCATAATTTTGACAAGTAAATTTACCTGGATGGCTATCTGGCCACTTAGCAAATCCACCAACAAGGCGATCTTGAGTTGACAGGATGTAATTTCGGTTCTTCTCAAAATTTGTATATTGGAATATGTTCAAGAGCTGAAAAGAAATTAGACCATTACAGTAAAATACTAAACCTTAGTATATTTTTAATACTAAAATATAATGCCTGTTTATGAGATAAGCAGTGATAGCAGAGATAGCACTAATCTGGTAAACCTCCATATCCTGCATTTTTGCAAGATGAAAGAACTTCATCTGTGCATATTCATGCACTTGTGCCAAATACGTAACTCTTCCAAGCAAAGAAAAGATATGATGCTTAAAGAAATCAAAACAAGTCAATAACTATCCTGTAGCTGTTCTGTACACTACCTTCAATGTTGCTCCCACCCAAAAGGAATAGCAAGTGTCTACAGGTTTGTTGGGTCGTCCATGGTAGCCATTCTGTTGTCTCATTATACACCACCTTCCTATTCTGTTCAGTTCTTTTTCTGAAAAAACTTCCTCCAGTTTACCCATCAAACATAGCGATGCAATACCACAAAATGTAGAGCCACCTATGAAGAGAGAGTTGTTTTTGCAATGTGTTGATAACCCAGATTTTCACTGAAGCATGCATGAACTCAGTCAGAAGTTTAACAGGGTAGTAACAATTAAATAAATGGATTTTTAAAAGTATGAAAGTGTTAATTTTGAGTCTAAGACCCAAATAAATAAAAATACTTTAGTTCAGCAAGTATGTCAAAGGACAAACAAACCCCAACCCAACTCTTGCACACATAAACCTGCATTCGTTTTCTTGAAGTTGGATTGCCTCTCAATGCTGTGCAATTTACATTACACAGCAGTCCAGAAATAAGTAAATTGCAATGCAACAGAAAACATTTCTTCATATGTAACTTAAAAAAGAAAGCTATTGGGATGCCAGCAATCAGACTGAAGCACAGATGCCAAAGGCAGTCTCAGACACAATCCCCCAAAGGATATACACCGACAGAACTGCCTGCTGAACAGAAAGCCAAAAAAAAAAAAAAACAAAAAAAAACAACCCACCCTAAAAAAAAAACCCCAACCAAAAAAAAAACCACCCACACCAGGAAAAAAAAGGTATGGTTAATACTATGGAAAAACTGCTAGATTCTTATGGTTGTAATAAACACAAATTACACTCCTAAGGAATTTCTGTTGTCAAGGAAACTGCAAGTAAAACTTGGAAATAGAAGAGAAACTCATATTCTTTGTCTGTGTATCACGGCCATCACTTTTTAAAGCCCATCAAAACTCATTCTGAGTCTATTACTTGATAGGATAAAATTACAGCCTGGGAAAAACCATGAGCAAGCTGCTAATGCACCACTTGGGGCCCAAAGTTCCTTACACTCTCCTGGTGCTAGAAGACTCCAGGAACTCAAGGTTATTTTCATTCTGATGCTGAAATGCAGCAGAAGGATGCTGAAGTAATGCTATCTGTTATCACTGGCATTCTACAGTAACTTAGTTATCTAATTTTGTAAATATGTAAGGGTATTAATTTTTCAATTTTATCCCTCCTGCAGGAAGAAAACAGATGGAGTACTATCAAAGCTCAATTCTAAGGATAAAGCTAGCAAACATTTGATAAATTTAGTATC
The DNA here is from genome assembly GCA_031468815.1 of Morus bassanus. Lineage (NCBI taxonomy): Eukaryota > Metazoa > Chordata > Aves > Suliformes > Sulidae > Morus > Morus bassanus. Next base: position 23,379,847 of record CM062600.1, on the reverse strand, counting down.
AGTCACATAAAAGTAAACAGGTTCTCAGTCTCCCTGTCACCACTACTTCATGACATAGAAAAACATCTTGCTTAAAAGTATCAGTCCCTTGGGAATGCCTATCTTCACAGCTACCAACGGTTCAGAACAATTAACTGCTGCTTCAAGATTTGAGCCCCCAATGGTTGCTGTAATCTATCAAAAGAAAGGTTTCTAGGTTTTACTAATAGCTGCTGAAATTGGAAATTATCAGGTGCATTGCACAAAATCTCTTGCAGACAAATCCACAGAGTGGCAACGGTACATGTGGAAAAAGTTTGCTCTGTTAGCAAGAGACAAGAACTACCGCCAACACCTTTCAACAAAACATTCATAGGTAAGATTAATGGAGTTGATAAATTAAGAGCCCATCCAGTCTGATATTAAGATGGAACTAAGGGGAGAAGACAGATGATATTCTGAGGCATGTTTTGGACTTACTCCTCCTCATCCCACTTCCTTAAAATCAGAAGAGAATGAAAAGCATGACTTACCCTGCACCTCTTAACACCATTTTCAATCCCAGTCTTAATAATAGGCATAGAACATTTTAACATTCTTACCATGAGATTCCAGTCCAGCTCCCTGTGCCAGGCCGTTATCATAAGACTGAAGAAAAAAAACACCAGAAACCTGTTACTTTAGAACCACATCACTTTCACAGATATTGCAATTTCTTGGTTTACTAGCAAAATTATTATCAGACCATAACCACCAATTACTCTGATTAAATTCTGAACCTACACCTCAAAACGCTCATGGCACAAACCAGTTAACAAATCAGCCCTGTTTCAATGCAGGCAGCTTTCATGACTTTCATGGAGTTCAGTTTAGTTGTCACATACGTTAGAAGTCTGAAAATAGGTAAACAGGTCTTTACCAAAAAGGGAAACCATGTGATGCAGATAACCATTAAAGGAAAAAAAAAAAACACAACTTTTTTTTGTCTTTATAAAAAGAGAAAATGGGTATGTAATTCCAAAAAAAAATTAAATGCATAAATTAAATCTGACTCTAACCCAAAAGCTGGTTAACATACAAAAAGGCAAAATGCAAGGTACTACTGTCTGTACAACACTCAAGTACAAGAAATGCTTTAGTTAGGAGAAAGAACATCAGGCTTTAAAAAAATGAAGGGGTGGGGGGAGACAGACCAGAAGGGACAACATAGTAAAGCATACTATTGGACTAAACCTAACGACTCCCGTAGCCCTAACCAAAGAATGGCTATGGGAGCTAGCACTTCTTTACGAATAACCTAGGGGTAATTTTGTAGATCTGTTTTTAAAGCTGAAATTGAGTAGAAAAAGGGATATAAAAGCAGTCAGAGAAGCTACATTAAAAATATATTGCTCAGTTTTTGAGTTGTTGCTGCAAATTGAAGCAACTAAAAAGACTAACATCTGATACATACACTTCAAGCTGCTGCTTGACCTTCTGAAGTTTGAACCAGCCACTTTTAAGTAATCCCTACAAACATCTGAATGTTAAAACACACAGTATAAGCTCTTCCACTGCCTTTTTGAGAATGCAATGCAAATGTGCTACCACACTCCACAGACCCATTAATTGCTAAGCAAAGGCAAGCTAATTAGCAAAGCTATGCTGGCAAAGCTAATTAACTCTACAAACAGTAATTGTAAGGGGACTTGGTTTGCTTTATGTATGACAAAGTAATTAGCTCTGGAGAAAAGCTGTTAAGTGTGCATCCCAGACAGGGTACTATGTTGGGTTGTACAATTAGCCTGAAATTTTAATAGACAATAGTTGACCTTTGGCTGATTGGTGCCTATTTATTTACAGAAAGCAGCTGCTCTCTGGGGACTTGTGTGCATTAAAGAACTACAGAAATATTTTTGTTTCTTTGTCCTTTAGAAAGACCCAGGAAATTATATGCAAAAGAGGCTCTAGGTTACTGCAACATGAAAACTGCATAATTAAATACTATCCTTAGGAAATGTGTAAATCCAGTTGGGTACAATCTTCTCTTCACAGTCTAAAAGTTTCACAACCAGCTTCATTATAACAGATTCATATACCTGCATTTTAAGAGGACTCTATTGTACTAGAAGAAGCAGATGGTATACATAAAGCTTCTTGCAATATTGTAATCAAGGTGGTGGGGAATTAAACAGAATGGTAGAATGCTGTGTGTTGTGAAACTCGTGACTGTAGAAACCTCACCAGGTAGTTACTGTTTGTACTAAGAAACTTGCTATAGAAACCTGTTATGCACCAGTAATGCTGATCAAAGAAACCAATCAATGTAGAGGTTAAAGTTAATAGTGAACATTGTATGTTAATAGCAAGCATTGTATGTAATTTTATGTTAAACAGTTTATGTAACAGTGACTTGACAGAAAAAGTGTATAAAAACTGCCAAATTTTAATGCAAAGGGGAACACGCTTGAGGAGGAGATATCCCCCATGTTCCCGGCGCCGTGAGTAAAGAATGCCTGCCTTTTAACACTACATTAGTGTTACAAGGTTTATTCCCGATTTCGGTTACAATATCTCTACTTAAAAAACAAATTTGTGGTAAACCAAGCAATGTTGCAAAAAGCAGTATTTTGTAGTCTGTGGAAGTAATTCAAAATTTCAGCATCTTAGTGTCTGTTGTTTTTTGATTAGTGATATATCTGACTTTTGAATGTGAAAGCCAATAAATCAATCTATGCTGATAGAAACTGTGTGATTGAAACCTGACTATACTACTGACAATAAAACCGATCCAGAATTATTTTTGTGATCAGTACTGTATGAACACTTTTTAGTCAAGTGATAACAAGAGGGCTCTCTATTTTGTATGAAGATTCAGTTCTTTTTAACATTACTTTTCTGAATAAAGGAACACCATTGTTTCATGTTACAATCTTCTGCTGTTCTTAACATGCCTAACTACATAAACTCCCTCCCTCCTTCAGCTGTACTGAATTGTATGTGTCACAATTCTTATACTGCATCACTAAAGAGAATAAATTCCAAAGAATAAGCTAAAAACTCCAGAAGCTTATTAGAAAGATTACTGTGTTTAACCAGTCATGTTACTCTCCACCCAGATTAGTTGCACTTCACATGTATGCCAGTTTGAGTAACTGAAAAAGTTTGTGAACTATCACTTGCTTCATCTATGCGCAAATGATGACATAAGATAGTAAAACAAAACCACACCTTTCTGTCACAGCAGTAAGCAATGGAATCTCTTTTGTATTGTAATTAATGGAAGTACCAGAAAAAGGTAACGTTGTAGCAAAACAGGAATAAGCATCTGCAAGAAAGTCTATGGTAATATTCACTGTAGAGTTAGTTACACAAGGAATAACAAATTGTATTGTAATTACAATTGAATTGTAATATATATAGGTTATTTTTAGCACCATCTACAAAATCTTAACAGGAGAAATCAAGCTAACATTCTTGGATACCACATTTCACATTCATTGTATTTAAGAAATACACTTTAAGAAATACTTGGTTCATATCACAGGTAATTGAATTCAAATATATCCCAAGGAGGGCTGTGGAAAGAGATGAACGAGAAGACAGAACAACTACCACTGTGAAATGATTTTCGCAAAGGGCTACTCCCCGAGCGCTTGGGAGTTCTTCAGACACATCTTCAACTCTACGATGTGACCAAGCAGGATGCAAAGATTTTGTGCTAGACACTTTGCAGCCGAGTTAGTGCACTGAAATACTGGTCTGACTAAACACTGTGCACCTAGAAAACCCAGATAAAACTAGTGTACCTGTGCATACCAACTCTGCGCCGAATTAACAGTATATAATGCTTTTAGAAAAGAAGTCCTACTGAACACAGTGTAGAGTCAATCTACCAATTTACAGTAAACCTGGACAAAAATATAGCATCTCTTGCTCCATATTAGCACATGCTAAGACGACTGCTGCCTACAGAACACTGCTTACAGCATCTCTTTAAGTTACTCTCTGAGCTAGCCAGCAAGATACAGTCTTCATGATAAGCCAGTGTCCTCTGGACTTGAACCATACACAGACTCCAGTTCACTGGTCAACTGAAGTATTACTACGAGCCCTTCCAAGAGGTCTTGTTCTATTCAAGCTTCAATTTTTTTTTTTTTTTTTAGAGTGGTGTCGATTTTCCCAGTAGGAACATAACAATTGGAATTTGCAGGTACAAGGAATAATGCTAAGGCTCTAGAAGCAAACTATAAATTTGGTTCAAGATCACTGTAGACAGTAAATCTCCAATGCCATTTCAAAGCTCCAAACTTTCAAAAAATCTCCACTGGCCTGCTCTACCAATGGTCTTATATGACACCCTCCAGTTCTTCTCCTAGAAAGAAATAATTGCTTCCTGCTTGCTTCATCTTTTCAGTGCTGCTTATTACTTTACATACCTCTGTCACACTATATTTAATCATTTAAATTCCAGAATGAAGAATCTTAGTATATTAAATGCTCCTTTTACAAGCTGGTTCATACCTCTGACAATTCCACTCAACTTTCTTTGTACCCTTCCCTAGTTCCACCATATTGTTTGGGACCAAAACTGCACTCAGGTGCACAAAATGCTAACTAACAGTTGATGTGATATACAGAACAACACAATGAGGATTTTGGTTTTGGCTTTATTCTCTATTCTTTCTTAGTATTTGATTCTCCTGCTAAGTATCTCTGCTAAGCTATCTGACCAAAGGCTAATCTCAGTAAACACAAAGGTCCAGCAAGGATCAGAGGAGGAAGAACCCTCCTGACCCACTCAGTCAAAAGCGAGCACCCTGACTTGGCTGGTCCCTCAGACTGTGAAAGGAGAGTGGATAAATCACTGCCCCTGGCTGAAACCCACCGAGAGGATTCAGCAAGGATATTCTCACCCTGGAAATCCATGCTACCTAAAGTGGGCTACTAACTATAGGGGTACAGGGGCTCTTAGGGGATGCAGGGGGAGAAAGTTCTGGGATTGTATAGAACTAGTTATGGGGTGTTTTCTGGGGAATGCAGGGGTGTGCACAACTTATTGCTAGGGATTGCTAGGGCAAGGCCCGATGGTGAGAAACAGAAAGATCTAAGCAGACTAGGGACGAACAAGGAAAGGAAAACAGAGGGAAAAAGGGGATAAAAGGTGCTAGTAGAGCGTGAACAGACTGCTGGTCCGTATGCTTGTATGACTGACCCCTGCCCTTGATCACCTCGGTTGGGCCAAGACTTATGAAATCCTATTTTTAACTATCTTCTGTGGAAATGTGCTAGCTTTCTGAGCGTGTGCATATGTGAATGCTAGCAAACTTCAGGCCCAAATAGCTGGTGGGTAAGACAGGTGGTCTGAATACCAGCAACTGGAGTGGAACCACGAATCTCAGGGGCTCATAGGCTGTCCTGCCAGAAGTGGGGGAGACATGGGCTCTAGGGGTCAGCTGTTGGGTGGACTATCAGCACCAAACTTTCTTTTTCCACTTCACCACCTCTAAGAGAGTAAGCTGGGGAAGAGGTTGGGAGGTGGGACAGCCAGGACAGTTGAACCCAACTGGCCAAAGAGATACTCCATATGTTGTAACCTCATGCTCAGCAATAAAACTGGGGTAGGAGAAGAAGAAGGAGTGGAGAGGAGGGAGGTGTCTTCCAAGGTGGCTGATGCTTAGAGACTGGCTGGGCATCGGTCTGCTTGTTGGAGGTGGTGAGTGACCGATTGCCTTTGCATCACTTGTTTTTTAACTCTTTTCTTCACGTAGCTAACTGTCTTTACCTCAATCCATGAGTTTTCTTGCTTTTGCTCTTCCTATTCTCTCCCCTGTCCTGCTGAGGGGTGTTGGCAGGAGTAAGCAGAGTAGAAACATATTACAAGGCATTAAAAGCAATGTAGGTGTGAGAGTAGAAAGTTTTGCTCGTACACTCAATTCCCATATGCAGGCTAACGTCATGAATGCACAATGTATGAATTAGATTAACTTTAAATTTTTTGAAAAAGAACATATGGAGAAAATTATGTTCCTAACCAGTCTATGGCAGTGTGCCAGAAAGCTTCTTGTGATGTACGGTAAGAAATGCTTATGCATCTAACTACCTCAAAAAATAAACAAAAAATAATAGCTAATTTGGTCTGAAGCAGGAGATTAAATCTTTTGTTTTGACTTGTTTCTCACTTAGATTGTAAAATCTCACTGCTGGCAGCAACTACTAAAACATACTGCTTTACAACAGAAATTGTATGTCATCACAAATTTGGCTCTTTTTTGTGGACCGCCAGAGTTTACTATGTATGTTTACTCACATTCATGGAAGTTTTCAAGCTTGCTCAGTTTCTTTGAGAAACATTTATTTTAATCTTGAAAAATGAAACTCAATTAAACTAATGAAAACATAATGAAAAAAACCTGAAAACTCTCTTGCTCCAACTAAATATGAAGACAGCTTGCACAGACACAGAAAAAAAAGCACATATACTAGTATCCCAGTTTCAGCTGGGATAAAGTTAATTTTCCTCCTAGTAGCTGGTATAGTGCTGTGTTTTGGATTTAGGATGAGAATAATGTTGACACCACACCAATGTTCTACTTGTTGCTGAGCAGTGCTTACGCTAGTCAAGGACTTTTCAGCCTCCCATGCTCTGCGAGGTGCACAAGAAGCTGGGAGGGGACACATCCAGGACAGCTGACCCCAACTGGCCAAAGGGATATTCCATACCATATGACATCATGCTCAATATATTATCTGGGGGGAGTTGGCCGGGGAGATAGCAACCACTGCTCGGGGTTGGGCTGGGCATCGGTCAGCGGGTGGTGAGCAACTGCATTGTGCATCACCTGTTTTGTATATTCTTTTATTGTTAGAATAATATTGGTGCAGTGCTTTATTTATGCACTTTTGCTAAATTATAGGAACACCAGGCCCCAGTTTTCAAAACTTGCTTTCAATTTTAAATTGAGTTTTAAAGAAAAAACATCAGATTTAATTTGCGGTGAACAAATAAAATAAAATTATCCAAATAAAATTATCTTGCTAGTACACACATTACAGTGAAAATACAAAAACAAAAAAGTACTTTTTCATTTTTAACTCACTCAAGTTGGAAGAGAAAAAAAGAAATTACCATAGTATTTCAATTTGGATGCAAAGATTTTTAGTCATAAATAAAAAGCTAGTAAATTTAAAATGTAGTAAGAAATAACACTTTGTGAATACTCACCATACTTCTTCTAATGTAGTCTATCACTTTTTTCATATCCATGCCTGACCAGTTATCGAGCATGTAGCAGATGCAGGAAGCACAGTATACAAATCTCATATCATTCTCACTTCCTTCTGGCACTGCACAGAAACTGAAAGAAACATTTCTGTCATTATACACTGTGTAGCCTGTTTTACCAGAAAATATAAAAAGCAGTTCAAGGAATTGTGTAATATTTTCTTTAAAAATTAGTTACTTCTATTTACAGTATTCACATAAATATAAGCCAAAGCTATGCTAGATTTTCTTTTTAGAAGACGTCATTCTAACTAAGCCAAGCAAAATGAATAGAACTATTAACATTTAGGGGCCTGGGTGACTTTATTTCCAGCAATATAATGACACTGGTGACTTGTTATTTATTCAAAGACATTAATGCTTACAGTCTTTCAGCTATCACAGTATATACTGATGCATGAGTTACCATTTTAATATTTACTGTTTTGGGCAGAATTCTTTGCCTTCCTAGAAATCTTAACAGTTCACAAAGCTTTCTGTCCTGACTGCAACTTCAGGATCAGTTTCCCATGTATGTATAAATGTAATTGTTATTACTATAATTTCTAATACAAATGGTGAAAATTACCTTCAATCCAGTTTTCGATTTCTTATGGCTACAATCTTTCCAAACTCTGCGAATATTTTAAAGTTGTATCTGGGTTATCTAGTTACAATCCTGTGCTCTCTCAGAGACCCCTAAAGTGAAGATGGATGCTGTGATTTGCTGCCTGACAAGCCTCCATTTGTTTCAAAGAGCTAGTTAGTAGATTTTGATGACTTAATCATTTGCAGGAAGCCAGCACAACAGAATATCCTGACGAGTCCTCCTGACAAATCTCTTCTAAATAAAAAAGATAAAAAAGGTACCTCTGACTTTAAAGACAGTCTTTTAAGCATGACTATCACCACTACAATGCTCCCTCTTTGACCCTGCAGTTCAAGTGTGTACCCCATTGTCTTCTTGCATAGAAAGGCCTCCAACATTTACTGAGAGATACTTTAATCTCTCCTAACCCCAATGCTGCCAGGCCCTGCTCTCTGCAGCTCAGATAAGGATGAACCTACTGCTCTCTGGATATGGCACAGGACATTCTGGGAAACCAGAATACTTCTTAACATGTGCGAGTACTGCGGTTTACAATGTCGCCCCATCCTCAGGTGACAACTGCGCTGTATGTTACCCAGATGCTTCAAATCACATTCAGCTAAGGTAAGATAGAAATTCAAATACACACATTTATTCATAATGTAAGAAGAGACAATAAAATTTCAGGTTTTTTGGTTGGTTTTTTTTTTTTGTTTGTTTGTTTTTTGTTTTTTGTTTTTGCTTCTTTACACCTTTCATTAACTAAGACTAGCATACTTATACTAGGATAACATCAGAAAAATGTCTCTTTGCCTCACTGACCTCACTTGCTGTTTCCATCTGGAAAAGATGTTAGCTCAAGTTCTGGCTGTCACACATCCTCCCCCTTTGGGGCAGTAAAAGCCGTTTTCATAGGTATGAAAATGTCTGTCACACTAGAAATTGACTCTTGCCAAAGTAACAATTCTATACCGGTGCAAAGCACTCTCCTTTCCCTATAGGGGCCAGCTGGCACTCTTCAGCAGGGAATATAAAACCCAGGATCATGTGTAAGAGTTATCAGTCTGTACATTAAAACCACATATAACACAAACATCTAGAGGAGGTTAATCGCATGTAGCTTATTACTGTAATCAGGCAAGATGACAAGTAACCACTTCAGGATGAGCTGGGAGCAACTTCTGCCTTTCGGATATACTTTAAAACCAAAAACGGTCCGACATATAATAGGAATGCTTGGAGCAATGGAACAGGCACCTCCACGTGCTTGAAGAAACTGCAAACTATAGCAGATGAACAAATACATGTAGATATATCTGTATACATACATTAGGACTTGGCCCATTAAGGTTAGTCTGCTGTTAAAAATAACAGAAAACTGTACATCATATAGTTCACATTCACCACTTACATTCCGAACGTTCTGGAGTTTTGTTTGTTTTTTCTTTCTAAAAACACATGCGACACTGCCATTTTTATAGTTGTTACCAAAAAAAAAGTTTTAATTATAGAAGACGTCTAGGCAATACACAGCCATTTGACCAAAATAAAAGCTTTCTTCACTCATAAAGGGTGACACCAATTTCGTTGTGAAGTGAAAGATAATTCCTTCAGGAACAACATTTCTACAATTCTGCGCATCTTAAAGTACCCTTTCAAAAATGTCACTCAGTAAAATTTAAGAACATAGATCATGTGCACTAGCAGAAGTTTTCATTAGCTACCAGCTTCAGCCTGCATTAAAACAAACAAACAAACAAAACCACAAAAAACCCACCAACAGAAGCAGATCAACGGGTATATACCATGTATTAAAAAATGCATGCCAAAAGGACAGATCTCACAATGAAATTCAGTAATATTATCCTCCTATTACAAGGACTATATAAGCTAATTCATCCTGGTGAGATCTTGAATCTCTCAAAACTAAATAAAGCCCATCCTCCCACAAAGCAGAGTGAAGATCATCATAGCAGTGTTCCAGGGCCCTGCAAAAACCAGAGAATATAAACACAGAAAACCTCACTTATCTGAAGGACAGAGCAGAAGAACGAGTACCCTCAAGACATAAACCAATCCATTAACTGTCCAGTAATAAGTACCTACAGTTGTAATCAAATACTGTTATTCTCCAATGTGAAAGCAAATCTATTCAGGTAGTGCTGTTTGGTCTTGTACACTGGCATGTGTTCTATGACTGATACTGATTACCCATCAAAGTATTTTCTAATAGAAAGAAAAGAGTATATAGCTACTTTCATAAAAACCATGTTTCTTATGTTTCATTCCACATCTAGGTTTTCTATTAATCTTCCAGAGAGTTGTAGAATACAAAATATATTTTACCTTCCATCCTCCAGCTGGAGAGCTCTCAGTCCTGCCAGTATGGCATCTTTATTTACTCGACTTAAATCATCTCCAAGAATAACCAGACATGACAGACCTGTGTAAGTCATTGCTATGTGCCCACTATCATAGGGATGAGATGTACCTGGACCCTAGAAAAAAGGAGGAAAAAATAAAAATTTTGAAACATCATAAGACCTTGTATTACAGTTAACGCACTTTTTTAAAAAAGTTAAGAGGTAAACAAAGTTCTTTTCCCTTCACTCATTATGGTTAAATGGAAGGCATCCTACTCCGCTCTTCTAATCAAACTAAGCTACTCCACAGCTCTGATACCCTTATAAACAGTTGGTCAGTAGGAAGCTTTGGAAAAAAGCTTTGCCAAGAGTGATATTTATGCATTAAGCAAAAAGATGGGATGTGCTCAACTGTACCTAAGTTCATCCTGACACGCCGCTGGGCATTAGCTTCCTGGCAGCTGGGTAAGCACTGTTAAACAGCCAAACCACTGGAGGTCCCTTCAACAAAGATTTTACAATCTAATGATCTACAAGTGGAAAGCACAGTGAGGGATTATTAGTAATCTCTCTGTAAATTGAAGCAATACCAAATTAGCCTCTCATCTACTTTCATGTCTACTCTAAAACAATCATCAGAGCTTAAACAAAGTATTTACATAGCAAATAATGTCAACTGAGAAGCTAAAATGAGAGTTAAATGCTTACTAGTAACACAATACAAATCACAATAATGGGAAGGGGATTGATACAGCTGTGCTAAAATCATTATTTTTCCTGCTGATATTTTATAGGCATATCCTGGACTGTACCACTTCATGAAAACAGAAACCACATATAACACGATGACTTTGGATACCTGTGATGGTTCAATTTGGAGCAACCTGAAGACAAGTATTTTGAACAGGATAAAAGCTATTTCACTACTGAGTAGTAGAGACGAGCAAGTTTTTAAATCACATTTTACTAGCATTATTGGCTAGTCAGTTGCCATTTTTATTTTGCAATTAATCCTAAAAACACATGCAAAAAGCAGTGTAAAACCAAATTAAAGATTGTTATGTGTAATTGGTATTTTTTCAGGCAAGTCATGCTTATTTCCAAAGCCAAAAAGCTTTGCTTCTAATAAGAAACTGGGAGAAAAATACTTATTACCCACTAGATGGCAAAGGTCTGTTCTCACACTAGGGAATCAAACACAGTTGGGAAACAGAGGCAGAAAACAAGGTGAAAGTGGCAGTAGCAGCACTGACAAAGCTCTAGCTATGCAAAGGAGAAGGCGAACAAGGGAGTGAGCACTGAGAGCAGCACCTCCTCTCCCTCATTTCCAGCCTTGGATTCTCTGTTGAGAAGGGGGCACAAATAACAGCTCCCACTCTTACCCTTGAGCTGTCAGTGCTCCCATCGCTGTCTCCTGCCTTGCACATCCCCCAGTCACACACACACAATCACAGAGTGGTGGAGGTTGGAAGGGACCTCTGGAGGTCACCTGGTCCAACCCCCTGCTCCAGCAGGGCCACCTAGAGCTGGCTGCCCAGGACCACATACAGAGGGCTTTTGAGTATCTCATAGGAGGGAGACTCCTCTGCCGCCCTGGGCAGCCTGCGCCAGTGCTCGGTCGCCCTCACAGTGAGAAAGTGTTTCCTGATGTTCAGAGGGAACCTCTTGTGTTTCAGTCTGTGCCCGTTGCCTCTGGTCCTGGCACTGGGCACCACTGGAAAGAGCCTGGCTCTGTCCTCTTTGCACCCTCCCTTCAGTTATTTATATACATTGATGAGATCGCCCTGAGCCTTCTCTTCTCCAGGCTGAACAGTCCCAGCTCTCTCAGCCTTTCCCTGTAGGAGAGGTGCACCAGTACCAGACAGACTTCCCCATGGGGTACCCCACAAACAGAGGACAGCTGCACCCTCAAACAGCTTAGAAAAAGATACTGTAGACGTGAAACATGTTTTTCTAACTTCAGTGGATGACAGGCTCTAATCCCAGAAGGAACAACTTGGCCTATCATAGCAATTTTAGGCATTTTAACAGAACCAAAAGTCTTCTTTTCAGAATATGTCCCCGTTAAAAATTTTATTATAAGCAGCTTAACCCTTGTGATGCATCAACTTATTTCAAGTGTAAAATTCTGCTCCAAAAATCCAGACATATAGGGTGATAACAAATTTGCCCTGACAGAGAAGTAGTCAGTTTAATGTAATTTATTTCTAAGCAAAGCAAGTCTCTATTCTAAAAAGCCAAACCTGAACCCGTTATTGCCCTAAATGATTCTCAATGTCCCAGCTCTGTAGCTAAAGCTGCTCACATATTTTGTCCAACAAAATACAAGACACACACAAGTGAATGAAAAGTATCTGGAAAGGTTCTTTGATACTAGGACCAACTCCGTACAAAATGTCCCAGGAATTCCTGTCAGCAACTACGAAGAACACTAAGTTTCAAACTTCCATATAATTGAACTTAAACTGGAATGAGAGGAACACTTAATTTCTTCCTACTTGGAATAACCTAGAGCAGGGGAAGTGCAGAAGATGCCTCTGCTTATTTCACACAAATACATTCACAGAAAATGCCAGAGCCTGCTAATCAATGTTAGCTGTTCACCACTGCTGTTTACACACTTTCATAGGTAGTTCATCTCCAAATCAATACTGACATCAGGAATACCTGAACAGTAATAGATACAGTGAAAAAGTTTGACTTTACATTTAAAAATATTATTTCCAGAGGAAGACTATATTCACTAAGGAAGGAAGGTTCACTCTAGAGATATTCAGACTTGCTTTTTAAAATCGTATTTATGAAAACTCTACCCAAATGTTCTAACGAGTACAAATGTGCTTGGATATTCAGGAAATTTTCTAAGGCATCTACAGTTCTCAAACAATATTCTCCTTCAAGTGACAATTTTTCACAGAGTGTCTACATAAAGTAATTGAAAATTCCTGCTTCAGAAGATTTTTTTTTTTTAATTGTGCTTTTCTATACACATGCTATTTCCATATTGCCTGTAAAGCTTTGGTAGCCTACAAACATGTTTAAATAACTGGGCCTTTATTTTTCAGTGAATTCTGTATTTTATTGTTTCTGTTACACTATTACTCGCTGCAGCAAAAACAGGCTGCAGACAAAGTGCTGTAAGCACATACACTGTATGCTCATGAAACTAAGTAATACCATCGCCCCAAATAAATTGTATCAATCACTACAGTTCTGGACAATGTACAAATTCCACCTGTACTTCCTTTTCCATGCAAACATTTCAACATGTAGCGGTAGCACACTGCTTTTCCAAATACAGGGTTTCAGCAATACCAGATCTGTAGAAAATTTTGCAAGTCTGGTAGTTTTAATCAAGAGCACAAACTATGCTTGCATGATGCATATAAAGCAAACAATAGTGTCTGCTGCCTGTACATACAATCATGAACTTCACAGCTGAATTAGTACTGCCATCTGCTTCTGTCCTTGAACATCAAACAAATATTTATGTACAAGTAATGCAGAAAAGACTGTCAGAATACATGATTTTGAAACGTCATTATGTGGGGAATCAGGGACATGGTCTCAGCATTCAAGAACAGCTGCCCATAGGTCACAAAACTACCTTTACTACTAATAGTTTTCTCTTATCACAGGATTATCATGTGGCAAGTAACTAAATTCTTTATACAGTAAGTGGGTATACTGATAGATATTTTGATACATAATTACTAAAAAAGCTGGTAGAAGTGACAGAAGGTCCAACATACTGGTATGCAGCCGATGTCGAGAACATTTGGTTTAGGGCCAAAAATTCCAACAAATATGGCCAATATTTCAGTAAAATTAAATTAAACAGAGAAGTATCAGAATCAAATATGAGATCATGCAGGAATTACTATAAGGCATACTCACAGAGGCCAACATGTTTCATATGTGTAATTACTGTAGGATTTTAGAAGCTTTTGAGAGCCTAACATCTTTGTTCACCACAAGTGTTTTTTTTAAAAAAAAAAAAAAGACAAATACACTTACTCTCCAGAAGAATAATATATTCTGTATGCTAATTGTTCAAATTTTAAGTGTACTGGAATTCACTTTATCTTCTAGGTTCCATGTCATTATTTCAGGCTCATTGTGTAACTACTTAGCAAATCTTTTGTTATACCTACACACACTACTGTATACTTCACACACTAATGCAACAAAATACCTGAGCCCAAGGAACAGGATGTCTTTGATGGGAGAACAATCAGAATAATTGGATGTTTTAGAAAAAGAAAAAAAAAAAACCAAGAAAAAAAAAAAAACAGGAAAAAAAAAAAAAAACAAGAAAACAGTGCTCTTTTGCATAAAATAGAGAATTCATAAAATTTGTAGAAACTGGTCCTGTGACAATTTGATATTGCAAAGTAGACTGGAATGGCTTCTCCAAGTGCAAAAGGTTATAGCAAGACTCAAAAGTTTCATGAGGTAATTGCTAATATCTCTAAAATTTGCATGGCTTGGAGGAAATGTTGCTAGACTGCCTCTACTATGAAGGACAAAGTAAATTCAGACATCGTGTAGAAATTTGTCCCAAATTTATGAAAGACACCGTAGTCAGAGCACTTGATTTTTAATTGGCATATTCTGGCTCGGTAAAAAGAAGTTCCTTTTTAAGTTCTGTATTATGAACAAAGTCTACTTTTAGTGGAATATAACTATTTCTGCCTCATAGACACAGCAGACTAAAGCAACAGCAGCAACTAAGCAAACTATCGGCCTAAGCACAAAAAACCACTGCTGCCACCACCTCAAACTGTGAGCTTCATGGGCCAAGGACACAGAGATAAACAGATTAAAGTTATTGTAAGAATGGCAGAAGTTACATCTCAAAAACTAGCAACAAGAAAGCTGTTAAACTGTGGGTGGATCATTAAACACTTAGACTAAGCAACCAGAAGAAATACACTTAATCCAGTAAGGTTATGTGTACATGAAGGAGTAATGCAACAGGAGTGGGTCTGGAGGGCAGAACAGAAGGTGCTGTGGTGCCAGTGCCCACACCATATGCATTTCACTATTTGTGCCAGCTGTAGTCTGGGTCCATGGACTAATGGCCCACAAATGGAGAAGTTCATTCGGAGTGCATCTTCCAGTGCAGTTTCATTTAAAAGGAGCCCAGTTTTTGTATCTTGCTCTTTTGGAGCAAGCACATGAAACTGCTCTTGTAAAGTGCTCTCTACTGATCTGCACTAATACACTGCTGCAGACATACTCTGCGAAGTCAACAATGGGGATATGGCCAGGTCCTGTTCTCTCTCTACACTTTGCCTTTTGTGATAATTACAGTTTGTACGTCACACAGGAAGCAGATTAACTTGGATTTCAGCAATGGAGTAAACCAGTTCTGCTCTACGGGTGTTACCATCACGGTTTCCACAATCTAAGCCTTTCTTAAAAGAAATAACACTTAAAGATGCAAGGAGAGGGGAAGCTTTCAAACATTTAAATCTGGCTCAGTGATGTGATCATGTTCCCCACATAATCCAGAACAGTTATTTAAACTTAACTCATGGTCACCAACAATTCCTGTTGACCGCTGCAGAGAGGGCTAAGAAACTCTCTCTGCTGCAAAAGCAAGGGCAAGATCTCTCCAAACACTAATAACGAATGCTAATAAACACACACCTACACAGGCAGAGTCCCACTTTCAAAAAACTTTCTTCTCACACCTGGCATTAGTGTTACTAACATGGATTGTTTCAGTCTTGAGAAAATACAACGTTGTGTTGGGAATACAAAACAGATCTTTTTTCCTCAAGTGAAAGTGTATGTTATTTACCACAATCTTACATAAAAATTCCAGGTATTAGCTTTCAATCCAGCCTCTAAAACTGATTCGTAACACTTTAAAGAGATTGAAAAGACTTAGGTCTATCTGAAACTCTAAGGAAACTGTTCACCCCTAAATTAAAAAGCTAAATTAAACTCCAATAACACCAAATCAGAGAGACTACAAAACCTGAAGCCATTTCAGAAAATAACTTATCTAATTTTTAATGAAACATATTTAAATGCAGCGATAGAAGTGGCACTCTTAGCCTTCATTTACAGTTGTTGTGGTTTAGCCCCGGTCAGCAACTAAGCACCACACAGCCGCTCGCTCACTCCCCCCACCCTTGTGGGATGGGGGAGAGAATCGGAAGGGCCAAAGTAAGAAAAGTCGTGGGTTGAGATAAGAACAGTTTAATAAT
This sequence comes from Morus bassanus, assembly GCA_031468815.1. Classification (NCBI taxonomy): domain Eukaryota; kingdom Metazoa; phylum Chordata; class Aves; order Suliformes; family Sulidae; genus Morus; species Morus bassanus. Next base: position 23,363,452 of record CM062600.1, on the reverse strand, counting down.
TAGAATAAAACAGCAATAATACTAATATAATGAAAAGGAAAATAATGAGCGAGAGAGAGATGAAACACTGGAAGAAGAGGGAAAAAAAACCAAAAAAAACAACCCAAAACTAAACAACAAGTGCTGCAACCGCTCACCACCCGCCGACCGACGCTGCCGGTCCCCGAGCCGTGATCGCTGCCTCCTCTGGCCAACTCCCCCCAGTTAATATACTGGGCATGATGTCACATGATATGGAATACCCTTTGGCCAATTCGAATCAGCTCCCCCGGTTGCATCCCCTCCCCTCCCAGCTTCTTGTGCACCTGGCAGAGCATGGGAAGCTAGAAAGTCCTTGACTACTGTAAACACCACCCAGCAACAACTAAAACACCAGGGTGTTATCAACATTATTTACATACCAAGTCTAAAACACAGCACTATGCTAGCTACAGTGAAGAAAATCAACTATCCCAGCTAAAACCATGACAACAGTTCAGACTGTTAAGGCTTGTTAAGGCTGTGTGTGGTGAGTTGGTCAAGCAGGTATGGTTTTGCTTCAGTTTTGCTACAGTCCCAAAGAGCTGCATAGATGCTACCATCAAACACTGAAAGGGAAACAGCAAAAAAACCCAAACCCCAAACCAAAAACAAGTAAGCTATCCTGGAAACATTTAGTAAAGTTGGAAATTCTAACATATCCTTTGCTTTTTTCTATCATTTTGAAGCATCCCTAGGGACAGAAGAGATTTGGCTACCTCCAGTATGGCACTTTTCTCAGAGTTCAAGAATGAAATCACTGTAGTGGCATGTAATAAATAGTAACTGTCAATGCAATTCCAAAAAGGTTACAGGCTTTTTCAAAAATTATGTTTCAAGACACAGATTTAATAGAACATTTTTAAATGATGAATAAAGAAAAATGACAAGACCTTAAACATGATTCAAAGTCATCGCAGTGGATTTCCAAGTCTTTCTTTTTCTGAGTTACTTCAGAACATTTTAGGGCAACAGTGCTGGAAACACTTTAAACCTTTGTACGCCAACAAATCAAGCAGATCTGAATCCTCTAACGCAGATGCAATGAAAAAAGTATTGCAATGCCTGAATGAAAAGCACATCCATCTGCAATCAGTTTTCTAGAGATAATGACCTTGTAGCTAATTTCCACAGGTTACATGATTCCACCTCTTTGTCCCTTCTGCAGATTGGCTAACAGATTACAAGACACTGATGTGCTGCAACACATTTCCTGAAAAAAGAGTATTTAAGTATGAAGCATGTACTATTGGAAGTTGAGAGTTACATTAAAACAGCAGAAAGTGATGGGAAGGGATAAAGACACTTTGCCAATCTTACAGTCTTTTTGTCTTCAGGGGCCTTTACAAGATCCCAGAACTATATCCAGAACTCACTCTTGAGGCTTTATACACTGGGGAGGATTTGAAAAAGGTTCCCAAAAGCATGCACTGATTTAACATATCACACCACATGACACTGACCCAAACCTTTGAGGAAAAATGACTGATACATTTTTATTATTTCAGTTTGGTAAAATTGTGTCTTTATTCATTTTATAATGCTGTTACGCCACAGTAATAGCATGACAACCTCAACTTCTTTAGGTGACTGTTATCAAAGACAACCATCTTCCTTCTGAGTAAAACCAGTCTTTATAGGAAATGACGAAATTATATGAATTATATGAAATTATTGTCTACTATTTTGTCTTTAAACTTTATTTTTAACAAAGTGTCCCAGTAAGTCACCACTACAGATCCCAGACTGTTTTGGGTTTTAAGTAGAAGTTTTCCTTTTTTCCTTCAAGCTCAGCAGGTGGCTGGATTGCCACTGAGGTTAATTTCATTTAAAACAGATGATGAATTCATCTTGTTACTACAGTCCGAGCTCACTGCAGACACCATCTGTAGTGTAAAACAGGATAAATACCAAAGCAAAACAAGAGACAAATTACCTTGCCTGTCACATGCTGCTGTAGCACCCAGTGTAGAGATGTAAAAACCTCTCTTCACAATTATTTTACCCTTGTTAGAAAGCACAACCTCTGAGTATTACTGCTATGAGTACTTGGCTGACTTGCTATGCAATGAGGCATATGCAGTTATTACTCCATTCCCACAGGTTATTCAGAAGCATAAATTTGTGCTGTTAACGATAAATAAAAATAAGGCCAAAATAGGCTGCTGTGCTACCTTCATACTCAAGTTAGTTCAAGTATTTTTACACTCAGTTACAGTCATTAGTGTATCAGATGTGCATCCTTGCTTTCAATTTCAGATCCCAAGATTCATTCATTCATTTATATTTAAAATCTTGTTATCTGTCCAATACTTGGTGATAATTTAGTGCTCTTCCAGGTTTTTCATCCACTCTTTAATGAGATCTGACTCTTAACTCTCAAACACAGGATAGAACTCCTGTACCTCTTTCACAATCCTTCCTGCTACTGGCCTCTACTTCCCTCTTCCAACTGTATCAGACCTTCCGTACCATCTTTAGCAGCATCTGCTAACCTCCTTTCTCTCTTGTATTAAGGGCACCTTCTTCTCATATATAGATTTAACTTTCTTGAACCTCTCAGTTCTGTGGGCTTCAAAGCATCCTCTCTTACTGTCATGACAAACTGGGACGAGCAGAGCCGTGCCTATGTTTGAGTGGATACCAGGTGCAATCAAATACACATGTTTCATCACAGGAAGAGGAATACCAAAGACCAGCATGTGCTGCACTACTTAATATGGAGTTATTCTCTACCAGGTGGTAGTTCTCAAGTTAGAGAAGTTTCCCTACTTCAGTAACAGATCAGAGAAGGGGGCAAGTGCACTGAGGCAAGACAATCTGTATGTCAATTTCTTCATTGCTCTGCAAACTCAAGCAGTACCATTTTAGTATGTTTCTTACGCATGTTTCTTAAAAGCTCTGCAAACATTTCAGTGTATTAACAGTTCAAAAATCCCTGCCTTCCAGATATTCCACAATTATTCACTTCATATTATACAAAACAGACAAGATCATTTATTGCCTAATTGAAAATATTTCACACACAGACTTAACTGACCTTGGAGGGATTGAATGGCATCCCTAAATATGAAGAGCCTCTGAATCCACACCGATTCAAGTTCGAACCTGGAAAAGATAAAAAAATAAAGACTCAACTAACTTGCTTTGCTGAAACACTCGTTATAAACCATAATTCTCTAGTCAAGATCAAGACCCGTTAGTTCAACGCTCTTCACAGTATTACTAGAGTTTGCATGTGGCTTTCAGCCCGTTCCCAACCTCAGTCTGTTATCACTGATTAATTAAAAAAAACAAAACAAAACAAAACAAAGAAAACCACAAACAAACTCGATCCTGTCATAATGACAGATTTTTTTGATTTGGTGGAAATATAGTGTTCATATCAGCACAGAATTGTCTTCCAGGCTCACCAATTTAAAAAAAAAAAAAAGATTGCTCTCCTGGAAAAGTGCCCAGAGTTTACAAATTTTTTCCTCTCTGGATTCCTGCCTGGTAATACCGTCTGTTCCCAAGCGGAACTGTTTTAAGATACTTTGCAATGTGTACAAGGACAAACAAACTGTTTGCAGTTTTAAGCTAGCACTGATATAACTTAATACTGTCAGAGTAAAACAGTTAAAACAATGTGAAAGGCAAATTTTTAATTGGAGTGATTTTTCTCTCACCCAAAACACAGGTACGAGAACATTGTAACTATCAAACATTTCTGCTAGTGATTTGGTATAATTTGTTTTAAATGTGTCACAGTACCTGAGCATGCAGCATACAAAAGTGTGCACCACATGCTGCCTAGAGCTAAGCACAGGTTTGCAGGGCTCAAATCTGCTTCTGCATGGCAAAAACTCAATTACTTTACTCCTCAGTCTCCCAAAGTAAAAGCCTAATGAGTGCCATAGTTCAACAGCACTTGGGTGTTCTTAAATTCTCTCCCCTTCTCTTTATTTTTTCCAGCTCACCAGCCTTTAATCTAAAAATTCTCATGGAGATTAGGGAAAATTGCACCAGACTAACCAAAAAAGAATAGTTATAAACCTGAAAGTCCTAAAAAACATCACTATGCAATGCGGTCTACCAGTTATGGTGTCATTAGCTTCTAATTTCAAATACGTTCTGCATATATGTAACGTTTAAACTAGAAGCTTTTATCAGTCTAAGTACTTCAGCGTGGTTGAAGTATGCACGTTTCTCCACCAGGCAAGTCCTTGGATCTAATTTACGTGGAGTGAACTACTATTTAACAGAAAAAAAACCCAGCTGAAATTCTCCCCTTCCTCCACCTTTCAATCAAAAGTACTTTTTAATGATTCTACAGGTGTAATGAAGGTCACTTCAGCCTGCACTAAAAACTGGTATGCTATAGTCATGCCCACAAAGAGAAAACAGAAAGAGTATCTGTATTTGTAGACAAAAAAATGTGTAACATATTTTGTTATAATCTAAATCTTCTCAGCAGAGAACATTTGTTAGCTCCTGGAGTCAAAGACTTGCATTTCATGTTGCAAGAGGTTCTGGAAAGCACAGTTAATCTTAGTCTTAAGGATGCCCAAAAAGCATCACAATTTGAAAAATGACACAATGTGAATGATCAGTAAGAGGAGAACTAGAATTCCTACTTCTTAAATACCAGATTTCCTAGGTGACATTGTGGAAAAAACCCCACCTTTCACTTGCCCCATTTTTAGTAAAAATGAATCTGTGTCTTAAGTGCTTAAGTAAACTACAGAATTCACTTTGAAATGGCACTAATGTGGAAGCCCTTCATCCCTCAAACAGCTTCTAGCCTACTACCACACAGCTGTTCTGGCCTGTTACAAGTGAAAACGTGCTACAATTAGGACAGCTCTGAAGTCAAACAGAACTCAACTGCTAGTTGCTAGATGGAAGGATTCATCCCAGAAAGACTGATCCCCATCAGTGGCCTTTTAGACTGTAGTTTATAATTCATTATCAAGGTAGAAATGGCAGTATGAAACCCAAGTGCAGTGCGCTGTTAGTGAGTCACTTTGATTTGACTTCTGACTTCACAACTACTTTGGAAGAGAGAGATTAAAAATAAAGTACATTAATGACAATCAGGGTCTTTGGCTGTTCAATTTTCATGTAATAAACTTTTGTTGTACTACCAAACTGTTACCAACTAAAAACCAGCATTGGCAATTTTAAAATGCTGGATTTTTAACTGTATTGCTATAATTGATTTAAAATCTATTTTGAATGTGACTTCTGATCTCCCATCCTAGAGTTTACACACTGGCTCCTAGGAGAAACAGAAGAACAGCATGGCTCTTCAATACCCTTACTACTGCACCATCTTTAAAGGGAATTTTATCCCCTTCTCTGAACGAAAAAACTTTGTAACAGATGCTTCCTAGACCTTCAGCATTACAAGTGAATTGATAAATTTCTAGTTACAACTCTTGAATTAAAAAAATAGAATGCTGAGCTGACAAAGGAAGTGTTAAAACAGGAAGTGAAAACAGCTCACTTCTAACCAGATGACTCTGGCACACTGATGTCATGTCTCAAATTATTTTTTAGCTTCCTGTGAACATACAAGTTCGAAACCAAATGGGAACCAAAGGGGAATTACGGAAAACCCACTGTCTTTCAGTTTATGCATATCACCTTGCCTTCTGTGAAGTTGGTTTTACTATTTTATTGCAAAGTACTTGTACTTCCTATCTTTTGTAATAGTTTAGTAGTGCTAAACAAACTCTTGCCTACTTTCCTGAACCACAAACAGCCTATCAGAATCAGAAACAGAGTTAAAAATCAAACTTATCCCAGTTAAAAGGATAAGATCATAGTTTACGTCCCTTGTAAAAAATTGGGGGAGTGACCAGTTCAGCTCCAGCACAGTCCACTGAAGCATCAAGTATAACTGCAGTTATGAAATGGTACCACCTAGTGTTCACTTTCAGAGTTATGCATATTTAACCACTTTCTGAAAGAGCTTAAGACAGAGCAAAAAGTAATAAAAGTTTCGCTGTATGACTATTGCAAGCTTAATGAAACACACCTGGAAAAACTTTTCACATTTGACAACAGAACTGAAGAAAATTGACCCTATTCCCAAACCAAATGACTCCATGCCTAAATCAAGAGCTGAGACTTTCCCATGAAGAAAACCACCAAAAAGTCCTTAAAACATGTAACAGAGCTCCAAATGACAACCACAGACGGCTTAGTCTGGGAGCTCTTTTGTTACAGACAGGACATTTTTGTTATTTATCTTTTATGATTTGTCTTGCATGGGAAGATTGATAACTTTTACCACTACTTCTTCCCATTCAGGTTATATGTACATTTGTCTGTTCCAAGGCTTTTCTTTTTTTGCTAAGTATAGAAGCAAGCTCACATGCATCATTAAAATATTAATATAAAGAAAAAATCACAGCTTTAACATAGGCTGACACAGTGAGTACATCCAGATAAAAGTAAGCATAAGCAATTCTTACTGAACTAGGGCTAAAAAATAATTATTCTTATAAATCAAAGCACTAGAATATGTCATAAAATGCAAAGTTGCATTCTCTAAAATGGAAGTCCATTATACATCCAGATAAACACTTCAAATGTAACCATTAAAGAAGATTATGTTGAAGGAAAATTCATATTTCTGCTCAAGAAACCCATGATCAGAAAGCTGACACATAACAATGATCTGAAAATCAGTCAATGACATTTTATCCATTTTTTTCAGTACTGACACACAAGTGAATAAGAAAAAAGCATTATTACAAATCTAAAGATTTGTAACAGAAAGAAATAAAAGAAAGTTTTAGGTCCCTGATGTAATGTAATGACTTTCAGCCTGCTATGATTGGGTCCCAGGGGTTCAGACCCACATATGAAATATGTCTCACCTCTCCTTCTGGTGCTGTTTGTTAGTACAGCAAAGCCAGTGAAGCATCCAACTGGTCCAGAAGTACAATCTTCTTCCCTCTTCCTTACTGGACTGGCACTAGTACTCCCAGCCAAAACAGTCCGCCAATGCCAAAACAAAGCTAACATTGTTAGATAAAAAAATGCTCTTCTGCTGCTTCAACAAACTAAACCAGGTCTCAAGCAAGGTCAGACAAGCGCCAATGTTGCTGTGAGGGAGGATGCTGGATGAATATAGCCAAGGACTCTGCCCCCACTGTCTGTTTGTAGATTATTTGAGTACAGAGCTCTGGATTCACTCTCTTTCAAAAGTGCTGTTTCTCAATGTGACCTGCAAGAAACTGGGATACATCCTTCTCGCATCACTAAGAGTTGCGCTTTAAGATAGTTAAAATAAATTTGAAATTCTGTCTAGGAGCTGCTTTATGAGAGGAAAAACAGTAAAGCTCTGACATGACAAGAATCCTAAGAACAAGCAGCTGAAATGGTCTTTTGTCAAACCCCTTTTCCAATTTTGCTAACACTTTAAAAAGCATGTCTTAGTCTAAATACACATAACTTCTGATAAGGCTCATAAAAGAGCACCACCCTCCTCAAAAACGAAAAAAGAAAAAAGTTGGTTTTGTTTTTTTTTTTTTTAAAGATTTCAACTTCTTTCTACAGAAAACACAGTGAGGTCTTATTGCAGTGAACATACAAACAAAACAAAAACACGTATTAGCCATGCACCCAAGCAGAGCATTTACTAAAAGCAAAGGAAAAGTAACAGTGGCCAAAATCTATGGAATACAATACAGAAAATACTATTTTGCAAGAGTTATGGAAGACAGGGGCCCTTTAAATAGGCAGAGGTCAGCAATGAGACCAAGCATTCAGCTAAGGATGGTAAGCTTCTGCATGCGACATGCCATTCCCTCCTTAGCAGAACTGGTATTGAGTCAGTCTCTAAAACACTTGAACTGAAATTATGGTACCTAAAGGATGTTATTTGTCTGAATCACAGTTACAATAAACACACAGAAGAATACAGTCTATCCTGAAAGATCTTAATCTTTAGCTTCCTTTAGTGGATCTCAATTAGGTTACAGAATATATATTTGCTTTCTTACTCAGCGAGCTCAAGATCTCACCACTTCGCATTCATGAGCATAGTATCACCTTGTTGTGGTTTAGCCCCGGTCAGCAACTAAGCACCACACAGCTGCTCGCTCACTCCCCCCACCCTTGTGGGATGGGGGAGAGAACCGGAAGGGCCAAAGTAAGAAAACTCGTGGGTTGAGATAAGAACAGTTTAATAATTAGAATAAAACAGCAATAATACTAATATAATGAAAAGGAAAATAATGAGCGAGAGAGAGATGAAACACTGGAAGAAGAGGGGAAAAAAAACAAACCCAAAACTAAACAACAAGTGCTGCAACCGCTCACCACCCGCCGACCGACGCTGCCGGTCCCCGAGCCGCGATCGCTGCCTCCCCCGGCCAATTCCCCCCAGTTAATATACTGGGCATGACATCACATGATATGGAATACCCTTTGGCCAATTTGAATCAGCTCTCCTGGTTGTATCCCCTCCCCTCCCGGCTTCTTTTGCACCTGGCAGAGCATGGGAAGCTAGAAAGTCCTTGACTAGTGTAAACACTACCCAGCAACAACAAAAACACCAGGGTGTTATCAACATTATTTACATACCAAGTCTAAAACACAGCACTATGCTAGCTACAGTGAAGAAAATCAACTATCCCAGCTAAAACCATGACAGTATCCACCCCTTATTCCATACCATTTACGTCATGCTCAGGTCTCATACTATCCAATATGACCTCAATAACCACCACCCGCCTCCCCATCCTTTGATGACATTATTAGCAGATATCATTTATCATTCCCATAGTCTATGGACCATCCCTGTAGAACATCTGTAGAGGGTCCACACATGTCCATTGAGTTCATTCAGTCCATAACTTTGGGCTCCATCTATCATAACAGTCTTTCAAGGCTGGAGAGATGGTCTGCCTGGTGTTGGATTGTTGCATGCTGAAGCCAGTCTTTGTTCCACCACCGTTACATGTTGCTTGGTTCAAACAAAGTTCATTCTTCATTAATTTTGGAAATTCTTACTATGATACCATTGATACGGCATATAGCAACCATAGGAGTGATGACATACAATATCATATAGCAATTAACAGCATACCATTCAGTTCATTGGCTATTTTCACCCAAAATCAAATCCCCTTGAGGCACACATCGAACTCCTCCATCCTCCCGCATTACCCACCAAGTGCACCCAGGTCCTCGAGCAAAAGCAATCCCACGAATGGGTTTGCCTTTGCCTGAGACAGGAATAACCCAGATGGTTTTCCCCAGCATATTTTTTACATGCACTACAGGGACTTTATCCCCTTCCACAGTACGTAAGAGTTCTGACTGGGCAGGGCCAGCTCGATTGGCAGATCCCCTAGTGTTGACTAGCCAGGTGGCTTTTGCTAAATGTGTATCCCAGTGTTTGAATGTCCCACCCCCCATTGCTCTCAGTGTAGTCTATAACAGTCCATTGTATCGTTCAATTTTCCCAGAGGCTGGTGCATGACAGGGGATGTGATACACCCACTCAGTGCCGTGCTCTTTGGCCCAGGTGTCTATGAGGTTATTTTGGAAATGAGTCCCGTTGTCTGACTCAATTCTTTCTGGGGTGCCATGTCGCCATAAGACTTGTTTTTCAAGGCCCAGGATAGTGTTCCGGGTGGTGGCATGGGGCACGGGATATGTTTCCAGCCATCCGGTGGTTGCTTCCACCATTGTAAGCACATGGCGTTTGCCTTGGCAGGTTTGTGGCAGTGTGATATAATCAATCTGCCAGGCCTCCCCATATTTATACTTCAGCCATCGTCCTCCATACCACAGAGGTTTTATCCGCTTGGCTTGCTTGATTGCAGCGCATGTTTCACACTCATGGATGACCTGTGCAATAGTGTCCATGGTCAAGTCCACCCCTCGGTCACGAGCCCATCTGTATGTTGCATCTCTTCCTTGATGGCCTGAGGTGTCATGGGCCCACCGAGCTACAAATAGTTCACCTTTATGTTGCCAGTCTAGATCTACTTGAGCCACTTCAATCTTAGCAGCCTGATCCACCTGTTGGTTGTTCTGATGTTCTTCAGTGGCCCGACTCTTGGGAACATGAGCATCCACATGACGTACCTTCACAACCAGGTTCTCCACCCGGGCAGCAATATCTTGCCACAATGCAGCAGCCCAGATGGGTTTGCCTCTGCGCTGCCAGTTGTTCTGCTTCCACTGCTGTAACCACCCCCACAGGGCATTTGCCACCATCCACGAGTCAGTATAAAGATAGAGCACTGGCCATTTTTCTCGTTCAGCAATGTCTAAAGCCAGCTGGATGGCTTTTACTTCTGCAAACTGACTTGATTCACCTTCTCCTTCAGCAGTTTCTGCGACTTGCCGTATAGGACTCCATACAGCAGCCTTCCATCTCCGATGCTTTCCCACCAGACGACAAGACCCATCAGTGAACAGGGCATATTGCTTCTCTTTTTCTGGCAGTTTATTATACAGTGGGGCCTCTTCAGCACGTGTCACCTCCTCCTCTGGTGATATCCCAAAATCTTTGCCTTCTGGCCAGTCCATGATCACTTCAAAGATTCCTGGGCGACTGGGGTTTCCTACTTGAGCCCGTTGGGTGATCAGTGCGACCCACTTACTCCATGTAGCATCAGTTGCGTGATGTGTAGAGGGGACCCTCCCTTTGAACATCCAGCCCAGCACCGGCAGTCGAGGTGCCAGGAGGAGCTGTGCTTCAGTACCGATCACTTCTGAAGCAGCTTGAACCCCTTCATATGCTGCCAATATCTCTTTTTCAGTTGGAGTGTAGCGTGCTTCGGACCCTCTGTATCCCCAACTCCAAAACCCTAGGGGCCGACCTCGGGTCTCCCCTGGTGCTTTCTGCCAGAGGCTCCAGGTAGGGCCATTCTCCCCGGCTGCAGTGTAGAGCACGTTTTGTACGCCTTGCCCTGCCCGGACTGGCCCAAGGGCTACTGCATGAACTATCTCCTGCTTTATCTGTTCAAAGGCCTGTCGTTGCTCAGGGCCCCATTTGAAATCATTCTTCTTCCGGGTCACTTGATAGAGAGGGCTTACAATCAGACTGTAATTTGGAATATGCATTCTCCAAAAACCCACAACGCCTAGGAAAGCTTGTGTTTCCTTTTTGCTAGTTGGTGGAGACATGGCTGTTATTTTGTTGATCACATCCATTGGGATCTGCCGACGTCCGTCTTGCCATTTTATTCCCAAAAACTGAATCTCCTGTGCAGGTCCCTTCACTTTACTTTGTTTTATGGCAAAACCAGCCTTCAGAAGGATTTGGACTATTTTCTTCCCTTTCTCAAAAACATCTTCTGCTGTGTTGCCTCACACGATGATGTCATCAATGTACTGAAGGTGTTCCGGAGCTCCACCCTGTTCCAGTGCAGTATGGATCAGTCCATGGCAAATGGTAGGGCTGTGTTTCCACCCCTGGGGCAGTCGATTCCAGGTGTACTGGACACCCCTCCAAGTGAAAGCAAACTGTGGCCTGCACTCTGCTGCCAAAGGGATTGAGAAGAATGCCTGAGCGATATCAATTGTGGCATACCACTTGGCTGCCTTTGACTCCAGTTCGTATTGAAGTTCTAGCATGTCCGGCACAGCAGCACTCAGTGGCGGAGTGACTTCATTCAGGCCACGATAGTCTACTGTTAGTCTCCACTCTCCGTTAGACTTCCGCACTGGCCATATGGGACTGTTAAAGGGTGAACGGGTCTCACTGATCACTCCTTGGCTCCCCAGTCGCCGAATGAGCTCATGGATGGGAATCAGGGAGTCTCGGTTGGTGCGGTATTGCCGCCGGTGCACTGTTGTGGTGGCAATTGGCACCTGTTGTTCTTTGACCTTCAGCAACCCCACAACAGAAGGGTCCTTCGAAAGACCGGGCAAAGTAGACAGCTGTTTAATTTCCTCCGTCTCCAAGGCAGCTATACCAAAAGCCCACCTGTACCCTTTTGGGTCCTTGAAATACCCTCTCCTGAGGTAGTCTATGCCAAGGAGGCACGGAGCCTCTGGGCCAGTCACAATAGGGTGCTTTTGCCACTCATTCCCAGTTAGGCTCACTTCAGCCTCCAATACAGTTAGCTCTTGGGATCCCCCTGTCACTCCAGCAATACAAATGGGTTCTGCCCCTACATAGTTTGATGGCATTAGGGTGCACTGTGCACCGGTGTCCACTACAGCCTTATACTCCTGTGGGTCAGATGTGCCAGGCCATCGGATCCACACAGTCCAGTAAACCCGGTTGTCCCTTTCCTCCACCTGGCTGGAGGCAGGGCCCCTCTAATTCCAACTGCGGATTTCCCAACCCACTTCTTGTGAATGGGAATCAGAAGTCTCTCTATTAAGATCACAGATAGAATCAGCACTTCTACTCCTCTGTCTGGGGAACTGCCTACTGGAAACTGGAGCAGCAACTCTCCTGGAGGTCCCCCCTTGAGTGACTGTTTTTCCTTGCAACTCACGTACCCGTGCCTCTAGGGTCAAGGTAGGTTTTCCATCCCACTTCCTCATGTCCTCTCCATGGTCACACAGGTAAAACCATAGGGTGCCCCGTGGTGTGTATCCTCTCTCTTGAGCAGAAGAACGCTTACTCCTAATGGCCGAGATACTGGTCCGTACAGTAGGGAGTGGGACATATCTTCTTTGAGTTGCTGAACCTTCCGGGACAGTTTCTCCACAGCTGAGATGAGGGAGGAAGAGACATGTGCTTCATAATCCCGGAGTTTATCAATCACATCCTCTACCGTTGGTGCCTCTTCATCTTTCCAGGACATTACTGCCAGGGAGTTTACATGGGATGATGGTGCGCTCCGTACAAACTTCCGCCACATGCGTCGTGTGCACTGGGCTTCATCTGGATCTTTGGATGACTGTTCACTATCCAGGTCACCATAAATCACCTCAAGCACAGCTAATTCTCTCAGGTACTGGATACCTTTCTCCATGGTCGTCCATTTTCCAGGGCGATATAGAACATCTTCCTTGAAGGGATACCTTTCTTTCACAGCAGACAGGAGTCGCCTCCAGAGGCTGAGGCCTTGTGTCCCTTTTCCAATTGCTTTGTCAATGCCCCCGTCCCTAGAAAGGGATCCCAGTTGTTTGCCTTCCTTACCCTCTAATTCCAGGCTACTGGCCCCGTTATCCCAGCATCGGAGCAGCCAGGTGACAACATGCTCACCTACATGACGGCCAAATTCTTTTCGTATATCTCGCAGCTCACTTAAGGATAGGGATCGGGTAGTTTCCGTCTCTTGTACGAGTTCTTCCTCTTCCTTCTCCTCTCTTAGTAACGGCACTGCTTCTCCATCATCCTTTTCTAAACGAGTTGACTTTCTCTTCAAAGATTTCTTCTTTTGTATAGGGGCAACTGATACTGGCACAGGTTGATTCTCTGATTCAGCTTCCGTGTCCGTCATGGGTGTTTGAGTGGTCACAGTGCCTGTCGTCGGGCTTGGAGCAGCCGCAGGGCCTGTTGTGGGGGGTTGAGAGGCCACAGTGCCTGTCGTTGGGCTAGGAGCTGCTGCAGCGCCTGTTGTGGGGGGTTGAGGGGCCACAGTGCTTGTCGTTGGGCCTGGAGTAGCCGCAGGGCCTGTCGTTTTCCCTTGGTGGTACTGAATACTGTTGAATAGGGCTCGGTAGGCATGGGCCAGGCCCCAACACATTGCAGTGATTTGTATCTCTCTGGAATTGCTAGGGTGACAACATACTTCCTCCAAATAGTCTACTAATTTTTCAGGATTCTGCACTTGTTCAGGGGTGAAGTCCCAAAACACTGGAGGTGCCCACCCTCTCAGGCACTTGCCCATACTATCCCACATACCCTGCCACCCATAATTATCGAGCCTTGGGGCAGATCTCTGGATGATATTCTTGAATTGCTTATTAACCTTAGACAAAACCGAAACAATCTGCCATAGGAATATCAACAGATGTATCTTAACTACCCAAGGCCATTCAAGATACTGAAAAGTTGTTGTAATGAAGGAGGAGACATTACAGAAGATGGTAGCTAAGGTGCCATTCTGTATTTCCTCCACAAAGAACCTCTCAGAAGAGGAGGTATAATTGCTAATTGTCTCCATGAGGTGGTACCCGAAGTACAGTAACGGCTTCCATGCCAGACCCAAATAACCGATAAAACTCAAGGCCAGTGTTTTAATAACAAATCTCCTAGGCAAAACATCTCTAACCACTGCAGAGCACAGCAAACTACAAAACCCAATGCCAATCTTTAACATGTACTTCAAAACCAGCATGGTGTAGGTCTGACTAACTAATATCGAGAACAGATGAATCAATGCTGTGACCAGCAACCGTTATTATCTCAAACCCTTCGTGCCCCACATTGGGCGCCAAAAAGGACTGTTGTGGTTTAGCCCCAGTCAGCAACTAAGCACCACACAGCCGCTCGCTCACTCCCCCCACCCTTGTGGGGTGGGGGAGAGAACCGGAAGGGCCAAAGTAAGAAAACTCGTGGGTTGAGATAAGAACAGTTTAATAATTAGAATAAAACAGCAATAATACTAATATAATGAAAAGGAAAATAATGAGCGAGAGAGAGATGAAACACTGGAAGAAGAGGGGGAAAAAACAAAAAACCCCAAAACTAAACAACAAGTGCTGCAACCGCTCACCACCCGCCGACCGACGCTGCCGGTCCCCGAGCCGCGATCGCTGCCTCCCCCGGCCAATTCCCCCCAGTTAATATACTGGGCATGACGTCACATGATATGGAATACCCTTTGGCCAATTCGAATCAGCTCTCCTGGTTGTATCCCCTCCCCTCCCGGCTTCTTGTGCACCTGGCAGAGCATGGGAAGCTGGAAAGTCCTTGACTAGTGTAAACACTACCCAGCAACAACTAAAACACCAGGGTGTTATCAACATTATTTACATACCAAGTCTAAAACACAGCACTATACTAGCTACAGTGAAGAAAATCAACTATCCCAGCTAAAACCATGATACACCTAAAAAATTCAAAGGCTACAAACCTCTGAACTGAAGCTTTCATTAGCCACCAGACACATCACATACCAGTAAATACAAACATGCTACGTAAAACTATCAGAGTGTATTGTAAGACTCTATCTAGGAAGTATTCTAAAACACCAAATTCTGAGTTTTCTACCAGGTTTTGTAATGTCCTGCTATGGTGGCTTGACCCTGACCAGGAGCTAAAGCACCCACACAGCCACCCACTCACTTTCCCCACCTGTGAGAGGGTGAGAAAACAGAGAGAAGGGGAGAAGACTCACAGATTGAGACACAGAGAGTATGATAGGTGAAGCAAAAGCTGTGGGCACAAGCAAAGCAAAGGAGGAATTCACTCACGCTTCCCATCGGCCAGGCAGGCTTTTAGCCACTTCCCAGAAAGCAGGGCATAAGGGTTACTCAGGAAGACAAATGCCAGAACCATAAACATCACCCCCTTTCTCCTCCTTTCCCTGAGCTTTTACTGCTGAACATGGTATCAGATGGTATGGAGTATCCCTTGGATCAGTCAGGGCCAGCTGTCCTGGCTGTGTCCCCTGGATCTATCTGCTGGGGGAGAAGGGGTGCGGAGAGGGAAAAAGAAACAGCCTTGATGCTGCGCAGGCACTGCTCAGCAACAGCTAGAACACCAGCGTGTTACCAACACTGTTTCAGTCATAAACCCAAAACACAGCAGTGTACGGGCTACTACGGAAAAAGTGAATTCTATCACAGCCAGTACACCTACTCTAATAGTTATTGATAAAAATAAACAGATACTAAGTTTGCAGAGCATCAACTGTTCTGTCTCCCATCCATTGGGAAGATGACAGTAAGGTAGCAGTAGTTCTCAAAAGAATTTGAATTTGCCATCTTAAAAAAGTGTTTTAAATAAAAATCAACCGAAGTGCTATGGAACCTTTGGAAGGACAAACATGAACAGCGGAGAAATTTATTTCTCTGCTAAGAACTACAGTTCTCTTTTTGCTCATTTTAATTTAACCAGTCATTTAACCAGTGACATGATCAAAAACAAACCCCAAGATTCTGTAAAAATATATTCCAATTTGAAATGTAAGTTTTAAATAGGTTTTCAGTCCCAGAGCCAAAATTAATGAAGACTTATATCAAGTACAATATAGTTACTTAGGGCAAGATTATTGGAATTCATCATTCCAGAAACTACATCATAAAACAGTGTTATAATTTAAATGTTTAAAAAACAATTTTCCATGGAAAGAGAGATTTATCAGCACAAATGTAAAAAAAGCTGCAATAGAATGTTTCTTCAAAAGCAAAGTTTGGATTTTTTTTTTTTTTTTTTTTTAACCTGGAAGGATTCTGATGCATCAAGCTAGCAACCTCTCTCTTTAACTGGAGGTGCACAAGCATTTTGAAACCAAAAAGTTCACTGCTGCAGCCTACCAGTTTAGCTATTTCTTCAAACAGAGCAGAAGAGGGAGTCAGAGCTCTACTGCTGCGAGGCTGCCGATTAACAATCATTGCACACACCCGGGATTAAAAAGCACAAAGTCAATATATTTTATTGAAAATAGACATTACATTCCGTTCTGCATATTTAGTCATCCAATACCCAACTTGCTGCTGTTGGTATCATTTACATTTTGTATCCTCTATTGTCCATTATATGAAGCAAAACCAGAATAAAAATAATGCTGAAGTTTTAGGGGTCAAGTGACCTGATAAGAGTAGTGTTATTGCCAAAAGCATAAAAGCACAAGAAGAACAGAGTTTTTACAATGTGATCTGAAAATATGGGATTGGAAGGAAGTTTGTTCTTCTGCTGAAAAGGAGAGATTTATCACTTAAAAGCACAGAATGCACTTGCAAAAGTGCCCTCCCCAAAACTATTCTCCTGTAGTTTTATGATGGGATGATAACTAGAAAAAGAAGGAGCACATCTCAGCTGTGCCCTGGACTGTTAGCCTCCACATCCGCATGCTGAGATTTATACTGCCCTTCCCAGGAGGCTCTTGACAATGGGACTATTCCAAACATTGGCTACGTAGAACCGCCCTCCACCACCCCGAGAACTACTACATACTGTCAAAGAAAAAACAAACAAAAAATGCCTATTCTGTTCTGTCTTGGAAACTTCACTGTTCTTTCAGAATACACTCCTGTGTATCCCAGAAGACTGGGATGAAAGATCAGAAAGTGAGCAACTCCTAAAAACAAAGCATGTACACCCTGGAAAATTTTTTTAATGCTAAGGGACAGGAACGTTCTCATGATTAAAAATGCTGTGGGAGTAATTATGCAATCCAAACCTCTGATCTTCTATAATCAGTCCTGGAATACAACACAAGAAAAAAACAAATCTATTAGAACTAATGCCTGGGGTGGATCTGATGGTTTGTAAGTCTCCAGAATAAGAAAAAGGATCTTTTTATTACTGTAAAAATCGAGCATCAGCACTCTTGACTTCCATATGCTTACTTCATAGAAATGTTTTTATTTCATAGAACTGCTGTAGTATATAATCAGACCACATATTATAAGGAAACACACAATTTTCTTTCTACAACCATCCAACATACAAAGTACATGTTCATGAGGTTACAGACAGGTACGTGGAATTACCTTTTCTCTACAGACCAGCCTGGAGCTATCCCCCCACCAGCACTTAACATGCCACCACCTCCTGTCATAAAGCAGGAGTGTCTTGCCCACATCTCCCTCCCTTCCACCCTCTCTACTGCTATTAGCCATTCACCTGTGCTGCCAGGGAAAAAATTGCCAATATCACCCAGCCCACAGAAACAGCACCTCCCTGACTTCTGTCAAGTCACTGGGAAAGGAACACTTCCTGGGTGCTCCCTTGCCGACTTGAATCTGCTGCGTACCTTCCAAGCTGAGGACAGCTGGGATGCAGCAACAGCATTACTCCTTCTAAAAACTTTAGGTAAATTTAACCTTCAAAGATCTATGGAACAGATTTTTCATTTTAAAGCAGGAACCATGTTTATCCCTTTTGCTTCTTAACCTTACACCTCCCATTTTCCAAAAGCTGTTCCAAATAACCACATCTATGCTCAGAGCTCCTGGCATAGCTACAATTAATGGAAGTCAATATAATCACTATTAGACTTGTAATATTTCTGTAACACATGCATTTCTTTTAGAACCAGGTGAAACATTCCTCTGAGATGCTTAAAGGTATAATTTCATAACTATTCTATACTGTCTTATCTCCAAATTGATTTCATAGGTTCACCCTGTATACATAAAAAAAGCCAAAGTAATCGCTTTTTCTAGCTTTATTACTTTAGAGTAATCTCTTTCTAGGATTTGGTCGACATTGCTATCTGAAATTATCAGGAGAGCACTTCAGGAAGATCAGCCTTGTATTTTATAAAAACCAAGAGCCATCCACTATTCCCCAGGTGAAAAGCAAAAGTAAAGATGTTAATATCAATAAAAAAACTAAAAACTCACTCACTGTCTTCTGTGGGAAGGACCTGCAGGGAATAAATCCATTCTATTATATCATCTTTGTTCAGCACATCTAAGGAATCCAACATATCCAGACCAGAGAGTGCGAAAAATGCAATTGTCAACCTAAAAGAAAAAGATAAGACTTACACTTCCCACTATAAATATCATGGAAAAATTAACAAACAGTTGCAGAAACAGAAATATCTATGAATTCTCAGCCTTTGACAGTGGCGCAACACATAGAGCCTATCTCAGAAAGCATGAAATTTATATACTGGACAAAATTATGTTCTTCGTACTGTAAACATTTCTCTGTCTCAACAAGGGTTTTCATATAAGCCACCCCTCCTTCTATATAGTAATGATATGCCCATTCAGACATTAACCTAAGGGCCTGCTTACCTGAAAAAAACACACTACAAAGCAAACTAGGTTATTAACATATGGATCACTAGTTCTCTGTGATTAATTCTTAGATGAATAATCCCCTAAATATGCAGTAAGTGCAAGGTAACCCTGAACTGCAGTAAGCTACCTCTCATTGTGTCCCAAACCCAATTATGGATGCTTAGAAGGTAGGCGTCAAACAGCAAGGCTTCCTTTGTAACCAATCAATGTATAAATAGGCACACAGGATGAATTACCATTGAGAGATACTTATTTCTTGTCCTTTGGTATGAAGGAGCCTAGATGACTAACTTAATTCAACATCTAAAATTAAGGTCATCAAATCCGAGTATCCAATAGAGGAGTGCAGTATCTAGCATGCTGAATGCCTTTCTTGGCCACGGCTTGTTTCCTTCCATAAATGTGTGCTACCATACCTGTTAACCAACACCTTTTTTGAGGGTTTTGTTTTTACCTCAAACCACTGCAGTCCCCTAGCTTACAGCATGGCCCCTCAAACAGTTGCACTGCTTGCTCTGACAGAGCACCAAAGCAACAGCACTGGGTTAGGAACTTGAGATGGCTTGCTGTGAGAGAAAATGTTACCTTGGAAGTACCTTGGAAGTTCTGACTCAGATTGAAATTAGTTGGATGTATATTTTGCCACCCACACTTGCATCCGCCTATCCTTCTTCTAGAAATTCTTGCTCTCCTTTCACCAGATAAGATGGTGGATTGTGAAACAGCTGCTACACAGGCAGAAACTAGTTTAGCATGCTAAGGAAAACCAAAAGTTAATGCCAGCTTTCCTTAGAAGACCACGTTATAATTTGCAGTTACCTCACAAGCTGGTGAGCCACCTTAGCCATCAGTAGTAGGCATCTCTGAAGATGAGGAGACAGATGTGGACCGAAGCCTCTACACCCACTTAATTTCTGCATGTGGTTCTGCATCTGAACCACAAACATTAAGACCAAAGAAAAAATAGTGATGTGAGTCAGCCCAAAACAAACCTCCAAAAGAGTTTGTCTAATTAAAACAGAGCAGCCAAATGATGATGCAGCAGACACCGATCTCAATTAAATGGCACAACCTCAAAGGGTGACATTCCTACCAGTGGGCTAACTGGCTGCTATAGTCATCATGTGGCCATTCACAAGCAGAATTTAAGTCAACAAGTTCTGCTTCAGAACTGTTATTATCTAGGATTACATAGCACAAGTGATGGCTGCAACTCAGTTGAATAATGGTGACTTGTTAAGCTGAGGTTACTTGATTTTAAACTATCTCTTACTTTGACCCTCAACTTTTGCACTGATTTTCACACCACTCTTAAAAACAAAAGGTTTTAGTCTATAAACTGCTTGAATACTGAACACTAACATTCCCTCTTCAAAGAAATCCTTCCATGCAACTCTAAGGTCCTTGCAAAAAACAAACAAACAAAAAAAAAATCAAACATGGAATAGGGTACAGCTCCATTACTGCAGGTACTCATGGCAGAAAATGTAAACTTACTCTGTAATCGCTGGATTCTAAAATATGTCCCTTCACTATTATTATTACAAATCAAGTTTTTGAGTATAGAAAGCCAAAAAAAGTACGTTGCACACAAAGGTATTTCTACATGGAAAGGATTGTCTTCTAAGCCATCTTTTAAGCCATCTGATGACTAAAAGATTGTCTTTCAAAGTGCAAAATTAACACTTCAAGGCTTATATCAACTTTTGCCATTGAGCAGATCTAATGACTCTGGATAATAACCCACTATTTCAAGTAAAACCGCTACTTTTATTAAAAAAAAAAACAAACCACACCAAAAAAAGAAACCAAAAAACCAAGGAATCTACTGTTCAGCTCCAGTAAATTGTTTCTTTGAAAGCTTGAGTATATTTTCCAATTTTCACGAACACTAGGTTTGACAATCTTTTACTGAAACTAAAGACATTTTCACCCTATGTTACCCAGCTAAGCTACCTCCAATGAGACACGAACAACATGCCAACTTCAGCACTAGAAACTGCTGCAAACTAAAACCCACAAGGCTGTAAGTACAAGATGGACAATAAATCTCATCTATACTTAAAAATACACGTACCAGATAAATGAATGTAAAAAGTGGTTTTACATATAGTTAGTTTTCAGTTTACTTATTTAGAGCTGATTCTCTGCATTAATAGTACCAGCACGACTAAGGAACAGCCCACACAGTGTGTTGGAATTCACATACGATGGGCAAGAACATCTGGCACCACTGGGCATAGACAGGTCCTGATACAGCCATCCAGATGCTGCACCCTTACTCCGTATGCTATTCTGCCTCACAGAAAATTAACAGGCACATGTTCTAAGACTAACAAAGGCAACTCTTAGCAGCACCTTAGCTGACACATAGTATGAGGTGTAAAAACTTTACATACAGTGATTTCCACAGAGGGCAGCCCTTTGTAAGATGACCCCTAAGTTTGGCATCCCTTTAACTGTAACTTTTCTACCTTTCATCTGCCTTCTACCACTTCAGTAACTGCACGTGTATTAATTTAGGAAGTCAAGCATTAAAGCTTGACAGCTGAAATTTATTTGTTAATTAACCTACCAAAAGCTTACAAAACAGGTATCATTTGTCTTAAGTTCCTCTCCAAGACAAGCAAGTAAAGACATTTCTGATGATGTATTCAGAGCTCTTTGTCTACAGGCATCGACAAAGACTACAGTTTCTCAGCAGAATTCAGAAAGCCTTTGAAGGGACCAATTCGAGAAACTAAGTAAGTGTGCTACAAAGAGCACCATGAAGCACGACAATCTGAAAAATTTCAGAGAGACTCAAGAGAGTTGCAATCTCCTGCAAAACCTCACAGTACTGACTGACCGTGTATGAAACACTAACAACCAGATTATTTACAAACTACTGTTGCTGATGCTGCACGCAATAACTACAGACAAAAATAATTATGAAGGCTCTGAGCCAGTAAGTTGAGTAAAGAACATGAAATTAAACTTCTTTATTGTTGTGCCCACTCCCTTAGCGTTTGACAAACTACAGCTTAAGTTAGAATGGACCAGCACTGTGTGGAAAATTTCATCCTCTGCCACCCTGCCTGGGGACAACAAATGCAGCTGTTTCTGCTGCAGTGCAGTGAACCAAAACCAACTCACTGACAAATGGTTTTTGTTTTTTTTACAAGTCTCTCTCTAATTTAGTTGCGTTTCCCCACCTAGTCCACCACGGAATCATAAAAATGCAGGAACAAGGGAGATAAGAATGAGAGAGTAACAGCATCTCTTTCCACAGCAGTATCAGCTCAGGAGGCTTGCTGAGCTCAGTGACCTTGAACATCTCTAAAAGGCAAACTAAGTGTCCTCAAGGTCAGACTGCGGAAGACACATTTATGGTTCAATCCCCCGTTTAGAATTTGTTAACAGACATGTATGTGCATCTGATCTTATACCTTAGATCAGAACACTGATCTAAAAATCAGTGTAAGAGAACTCAAAAACCTCTGAGTAAAAACTTCATGACTTCAAAAAATGCATGAATTTCGATGACTGCAATTTTTACTCTAAGTGAAGGCTTCAACTCTGCTCATTAGCCAAAAATTAAGGCATCAATAGCTTCAAATTGACAGTTCCAATTTTCAAAATCAAAAATCAAATCAAAAACAAAGAAAACAGTGTTTTTTCAGTGTTGCACAGCCATTATGTACAATACACTGGGCACTGGTTATTTACTGTGTCGTGGCTACTATGACCATACATTAAATTTAAGGTAAGACAGCTCATTAATCTCTCAAGAGTTCTCAAAACAATTGGCGTTATTACTACCATCATTCAGTAAGATTGGGGAAGACCCCACATAAGCTAGAGCCTTTGTTTCAGCTCAGTGGCAAACTGTGACAGCGTGGCAATATACATCACAGAACAGAAATGTCTAGATTGCCAAGGGCCTCTGGAGATCACTGGTCCCACCTTCTGCGGAAAGCGGGGCCTTAGGTGAGACGACCCAGGACCCTGACAAGCCAAGTCTTCAAGGGAGACTCCAGCACTTCACTGGGCAACCTATTTGTGGTTAACTGCTCTAATGGTGAAGAATGATCTTCCTACACCCAGCCAATTTTCCCTGAAGCGACTCGTTCCCACAGCCTCCTGCCCTGTCACCACGCTCCTTTGTGAAAGGTGCACCTCCACCTTTCCTGTAATTAGTTTATTGGTAATGGAAGACTGTGATCAGATCCTCCCTCCTCTAGGATCTGATCTGACGTAGTATCTGAACAGACCCCATTTCTTCAGCCTTTCTCCATATGTCACTGTGGCTACGGTTAGCCCTTCACTTTATGGTTCTAATACATCTGCATGTTAGTGTAGTTTTAATGCCTAGAAAGAGTTAAGAGTACAGCACGCCTAGACTTCCTCTTGCTGTCATTTAAAATAACTGACAAGGTACACTGAAACATTGGCTAATTCTTAAAGAATAAATGATGCGTATCTCTGAAATCAAAATTTCTAACTTTCCTTTTGAATATACAGTTATGTGTCATTCCACGTGCAGTTTGGTGCTATCCATAACTAGTCCTCACGTGTTTTTGCCAAGTGTTTGTACTCTCCAGTGAAACAAAGCTTGATTTAAAAGGAAGACTTGATCAAAGCCATTAAGCATTCTTCACAGCATGACTTGCAGCAGACTAGAAAGTGAAAAGCAGCTGATGATTTTATTGGTTGAATAAGAGATGGAACTCTCTACACGTCTCCAAGTTTCTGTCAAGTGCAGCTTGACAAGCAAATTATCCATCCTCTTGTGCCTCAGATGTAACTGACTACCGTACATGAAGGCTTTCAGAATCTGAAATAAATGTGTTCTGAAGCCATTACAAGGACGAGCGTCCCTCCAACTGACAGCAAGGAACATTCTTCGCTAGTATTTTAACTCTTATACTAGCTAACGAAGATTTACGTTATTTCTGTTACATAAACAAGAGCCTCCTGCATGCTGACTTTGAGTCACAAAAGGCTTAAGTCATTTATTTTAAAACCGGCTTCCAGGGTGGATTAGAAGAGCGAAGCACAGGGCTGGAAAAGAGATTACAAGGATCCACAAGCCTCCCCTCGTGGATACGGGGGAGCCTAAGCGAGCCCCGACTAAAACCCTGCACCAACGGCGGCGGGCCGGGGGGGGGGCGGCGGGGGAGGGGGTTGGGTGGCGAAGGGCGTCGGGGCCCGCCGTCCCGGTACCTGCTGGTCTCCAGGGAGGAGTAGCGCTCGGGCAGGATCTGCAGGCAGCGCTGGAAGAACCGCACGTGCCGCTCCGGCAGGAAGTCCAGCCGCTCAGCCTCCGCCGCCTCCGACGACGCCGCCGCCATCTTGTCGCCGCCCGCGCCCGGCGCGCCCCGACCCCTGACGTCACTGTCGGCGGGCACGCGGCGCCTCGCCTGCCCCCGGCCGGCGGCCGCCTTTCACGGAAACGGAAATACGTCCCGTCATGCAAACCCTGCCCGTCTGACAGGTGACGTTTCAAATCCGACACTTTTTCGAACAACACAAAAGTAATACACGTCATAGCGCCAAGCAAATGTGACGACTCCAGAGGATTGCTGGCCGCTTCAGAGGCAAGGAAGTAATCACCCTGCGACGGGGACAGGCGGGTGCTCATCTATAACCCTTGCCTCCAGGCTGGGACAGCTCTAAAAACAAGGCAAAAAAGCATAAAGAACTCATATAGAACTGTATTTTTGTCATACCACGCATCCACTGTTCTTCTCCTTACCTATGAGGAACGCGTAAAAGCGGTTCTGAAGCTGTTGGTGCCATCTCTTTCACGTGTTCCTCCCAAGCCTTGGTAGGTCTGTACAACCTGGAGTGGTCTCTGGTGACATGAATTTCGACCTCAGAGTGAAACAAACAAAAAACTGGGCTATTTCATTATCATAGAATGAGTTACATACACTCATTAGATCTTCATCATATGAATATAGGTGCAGAGTAAACAAAACACAGCTGGCTAGCCAGAATGAAACTTTCCCCCCTGCACGATCACAGGAAATGGCAGAAACTTGAACACAGTAAGAGGGGCAACAACTGCTTGCCCTCATTAAATTTTAGTCATTTAAAAGGTTAAACACTAAGAACCCAGGCAATATTCCCGAAACTCTTCTGCAAGTCAGACTACTTAGTTAACGAATGGTAGAAAACCCACCACCCATATTACAGCCCATTTGTATGAGCTACAGGCTTTCCCCAGAATAAATACTGCCAGCAGATAAATAAATTATCTCCTGCCTTTTTTCCACGCCCCCCCCCCCCCCCTTTTTTTTTAAACACAAGAACAACTATGCCTGCTGCCATTTTGGCTCCTGATAACGCGTATGGCTTACTGTTTAAATTTTTTCCCTTCATCAACCACTTAGATAAGTAAAAATAATTGCTTTTTAGAGCAATGAGGAAAAAGGCTGTTTAAACAACCACCTCAGATTAAAAAAAAAAAAAAAGGGAAGTTACCTTCTCTCTTAACTTTGCCAACCTTTTTTGTTTTTCTCGTTTCTCTCCTTCTTTAGCTTGTTTTTGTAGAATCCTTAACTCCAGTTTATGTAGATCCTGAAACATATAACAAATGGTGAAGCAAACTTTTCTTTGGAAGTTGAACAAATTGTATCAAAATATATATGCACCCTTTTCACAGTTAATTTTTTTGTTTTGAAATAGTTTTGTCATAATACAGAATAAAGTCACACTATGTAGCTACTTGCTACACAGCTTGTCCTGCACAAACAAATTATAGTTACGCAGTATTGAAAAAAAGGACTGCAGTGGTTTAATCTCTGTTTACAAAAATGAACTCTAGTGTGAATGCTGATAGTAGTATCGGTTCTCCAGTAATCAGATTTACACTGAGATGGGATCTAACTTGACCGTACAGCTACTGAAACCTGCAGGGTATTCAACATCTCTTTTTTTTTCATAGCTGCATAAAACAATCAGGTCCTTTCGTGTTTTCTATAGCATGGAGAGGAACACGGCCTAAGCTGTTTTTCCCAAACATTTTCACATTGAAGTAAATAAAACCACTTCTATATGTAGAAAGAAATATGGGCTTGAATAATCCTGTAGAACTTAAGATACTGAGGAAAAGCAACATCTTTGTCTAGAATAAAGTTTCATACTTTTTCTTATATGTAACAGATACTATTATTCCTAGTGAATCAAAAACAGACTTAATGAAGTGTGGATATTAAGGATTTTTAAAAGTGTTTAACAGATTACGTAATAGGAGGAAGTAGGTGAATTTAGAACAACATGGATAAATGGAGATGTAATTACGGACACGCTCTTGAAACTTAGTAATTTCTTCTGCAGCAATTCTCTTCCTTTCCTCCTTTTCAGCTTCCTCTCTCTTCTCCTTTTCAAGCTTCTCAAGTTCCTCCTTTTCTTTCTTCTGCAAGGTATACCTTTCCAACAGTAACTTCATGTGGCATTGGCGCTGGCGTTCTTTTTGTTGCTTTTTCTCCTTCTCTTCTTCTAGTTTTAGTTGTGATGCTTGTTCCATTGCCAATGCTATTGCTTTCTGTTTCTTCCATGCTTCAATTGCTGCTTGTTGTCTTTTTCTTTCTTCTTCTGTTTTTTGCTTCTGAGCTTCTTCACGCTGTAGCTGTTCTTCCTTGAGCATTTTTTCTGATTTCTCTTTCTCCTTCAAGTTTCCTTCTTTTTCTTGCTGCTGCTTTTCTTTCCACTTCTTAATTGACTGCAAGAGAACAAAGTTTTCATGAAAATTTTACACATTCCTGTTGATTTGGTCTGATGAAAAGATAGGCTCCAAGGATACAAACTGCTGATAGGAATTAGAAGTCTACTAAAGGCAAAAAAACACCTATGTCTGCTTTCTCACAATTTTTTTTCCTATTTTATGGATCACACAGGCAGGTTTAATATGTGCCTGCCAAAACTATTTAAGTTACAGCATTCACGTTACCTTGCAGTAGTTATCAGTGTTGGTGTAATATGCTTTTTTTAATGCAAATGTATTTCAGGTCTTAATTTTTTTCTTCAAATTAACAATTCCAACTACTATAATTCAGTTTTTATGTCAGTATCTTTTATTACTCAGATGGATAGTTCTTGAAGGAATCATACTTCTCTATGACAGTACGGCAGAGGTATATTGCCTATATGGTGGGACAAATATTCTTAGGGACAGGTGTAATAAGAACTGCAATTTCAGATAGGATCACTTTCTGCTCTGAGATTGGCATCTAACTTGCTGGACCACTGCCATCCAAAGCATTTATAATATACTTTGGCAACACACAGCCCACTTCAGTGTGTTGTTAGGTCTACACCTACTGGTAGTTCTTTAAGACAAATACTTCTGGCAAGTTGTAGATGCTGAACACTTCAGTTATCAGTTATATACCATCAGTTATAAACAGAAATCCACCTAGCACTACCACCAGAGAGGGAAACACAAAAATAAGAAATGCATGCATTTTAATGCTACAAAAGCCGTGGAGGGGTTATTTTACCTCTTTCTTCCTTTCGTGTAAAATTAGAAATTCTTGATACCATTTGTCATGTTGTTCAATATCTTCTTTTGTTCTTCCACAGAGATACTCAAGGGCTTCATCCACATAAGACAGCCTTCCTTTGTGTTTTGTCCATACTTTCAGAAAATTTTGATGATCATAATCATCCCAGCCTCCTTGCTGCCCTCCTGTTCGCTGAAGAAATCTTTCAAACTCTACTACTTCTTCAGGTAGATGATTTTCCACTGTTTTATCAACCAAGACCCTGGCTGATGGTAGTTTCAGAACTTTTTCTGTTGTTGAGCTGCCTAACGCCCACAGTTCCACTTTTCTCTCAAAGACACTGAGCTCATTAATGGCAGTATTTTCCTCCTTCAAAAGCTGCTCATATCTGAAAAGAGAACAAACACTGAAATGTAAGAAGAAAATCCACTATTCATTGCTCATTCACCGAAAATGAATTTTGGAATTGTTCAACGCCACACAAAAGCTATTGTTCAAAGATTAAGAACTGAAGTGGTAACACAGATGACAGCACAGTTGTTATGATCCCATAATAAAGCAGTACACAATCAGAATTAAGTTACCCTTTTAATGAAAGCACACATTTATGGCATTCAAACAACTAACTCAATCACCTCCTGACACCAGTAGAGAGAATGGGGGGAAAAAAACCCCACCCACTTAAAAAACAAACAGCAACAACAAAAAAACCACAATCTAATCACTTCTGCAGCTTTTCTCTGAAAAGCCTTTCATAGGCAATTCATTGTTACACTGGATCACTGCAATAGCTATATAAACAGCCTTCCTAAAAGTCTGTTTATCAAGCTTCTAACATTGATAGTTTGAGTTTTGATTTACGTACCACAGGAATCACTAGCAAATGAGTAAATCAAAAGAAGAGTTTACTTAATTAAAGCAAAGTTTTCATTTTGTCTTATGAAAGCACTTTTTCTTGTAGCTGAATCATGTATAAACATACATTTGCCTCTGTTCCTCTTTAAAAGCATTGATTGCATTTTCAACTTCTTCCATCATTTCTTTGAGCTTGTCAACAACTAAAAAGGAAAAGAAGAAAAGAGCATAGCACTTAAGAAGTCGACGGTATTTAACAGTAATTCAGCACTATCCAGAAATTAAGGCACTTGCAGAGACTTCTGGGACACTTTTATTTCAGGGTACTAAAAAGCATGCATGTCCACCTCTGCCTTAAAAGACAGACTATCATTTATTCAAAAGGTGTGATTTCACACTGATTTAGCTAACTGGATGCAAATCCCAGTATAAATGTTTATTTCCATTAAACAAGTCTTATTCTGAGTAACCTTCAACTGATTCACAGAATAAGACAGCCTTCTCCTAAAGAGTTTCCACTTTTGTTTTTTATAGCAATGCAGTTACTGACTTAAGAAGCACACTCAAATCTTTGCTTTATACCAGGCTGTAGCAACCCTATTTAACCTACAGGTCACTACTTTTACAAAGCTGACAAAGAAGCCTCAAAGAAAGACTCTATCCTGCACAGTCAGCATGCTGTAGTCCTGATATGGAGAAAGATGGTAGGGCAGCTGTCTAGAGATCTATTTTGCAATGGTAGAAAAATGTTTTATTATCTGTTTTAAACCAGCACAACATCTCTATGGACACATATTGAACACTGTCATGGTTTTAGCTGGGATAGAGTTAAATTTTCTTCACTGTAGCTGGTATAGTGCTGCATTTTGGACTTAGTACGAAAATCATGTTGATAACACAGTAATGTTTTAGTTGTTGCTAGGTAGTGCTTACACTAGTCAAGGACTTTTCCAGCTTCCCATGCTCTGCCAGGTGCACAAGAAGCCAGGAGGGGAGGGGGCACATCCAAGAGAGCTGATCCAAATTGGCCAAAGGGATATTCTATATCATGTGATGTCATGCCCAGTATATGAACTGGGGGGAGTTGGCCTGGGGGGGCAGCGATGGTGGCTCGGGGACTGGTGGTGTTGGTCAGTGGGTGGTGAGCGGTTGCAGCAATTGTGGTTTTTTTTCCTTTTCTGTTTTTTTCCCTTGGTTTCATTCCTATCTCTTGTTATTTTCTATTTTATTATATACTCATTATGATTATTATTATCATAATCATTATTGTTATTATTACCATTATTACTATCACTATTTTATTTTAATTATTTAACTGTTCTTATCTCAAACCACGGGTTTTCTTGCTTTTGCTCTTCCGATTCTCCCCCTTCCCACTGGCGTGGGGGGAGTGAGCGAGCAGCTGTGTGGTGCTTAGTTGCTGACTGGGGCTGAGCCACAGCAAACATAGTTTAACTAACCTGGCTGTCATGGTTTTAGCTGGGATAGTTGATTTTCTTCACTGTAGCTAGTATAGTGTTGTGTTTTAGACTTGGTATGTAAATAATGTTGATAACACCCTGGTGTTTTAGTTGTTGCTGGGTAGTGTTTACTCTAGTCAAGGACTTTCCAGCTTCCCATGCTCTGCCAGGTGCACAAGTAGCCGGGAGGGGAGGGGATACAACCAGGAGAGCTGACTCAAATTGGCCAAAGGGTATTCCATATCATGTGACGTCATGCCCAGTATATTAACTGGGGGGAATTGGCCGGGGGAGGCAGCGATCGCGGCTCAGGGACCGGCAGCATCGGTCGGCGGGTGGTGAGCAGTTGCGGCACTTGTTGTTTAGTTTTGGGTTTGTTTTTTTTCCCCTCTTCTTCCAGTGTTTCATCTCTCTCTCGCTCATTATTTTCCTTTTCATTATATTAGTATTATTGCTGTTTTATTCTAATTATTAAACTGTTCTTATCTCAACCCACGAGTTTTCTTACTTTGGCCCTTCCGGTTCTCTCCCCCATCCCACAAGGGTGGGGGAGTGAGCGAGCGGCTGTGTGGTGCTTAGTTGCTGACTGGGGCTAAACCACAACAGTCCTTTTTGGCGCCCAATGTGGGGCACGAAGGGTTTGAGATAATAACAGTTGCTGGTCACAGCATTGATTCATCTGTTCTCGATATTAGTTAGTCAGACCTACACCATGCTGGTTTTGAAGTACATGTTAAAGATTGGCGTTGGGTTTTGTAGTTTGCTGTGCTCTGCAGTGGTTAGAGATGTTTTGCCTAGGAGATTTGTTATTAAAACACTGGCCTTGAGTTTTATTGGTTATTTGGGTCTTGCATGGAGGCCGTTACTGTACTTTGGGTACCACCTCATGGAGACAATTAGCAATTATACCTCCTCTTCTGAGAGGTTCTTTGTGGAGGAAATACAGAATGGCACCTTAGCTACCGTCTTCTGTAATGTCTCCTCCTTCATTACAACAACTTTTCAGTATCTTGAATGGCCTTGGGTAGTTAAGATACATCTGTTGATATTCCTATGGCAGATTGTTTGAGTTTTGTCTAAGGTTAATAAGCAATTCAAGAATATCATCCAGAGATCTGCCCCAAGGCTCGATAATTATGGGTGGCAGGGTATGTGGGATAGTATGGGCAAGTGCCTGAGAGGGTGGGCACCTCCAGTGTTTTGGGACTTCACCCCTGAACAAGTGCAGAATCCTGAAAAATTAGTAGACTATTTGGAGGAAGTATGTTGTCACCCTAGCAATTCCAGAGAGATACAAATCACTGCAATGTGTTGGGGCCTGGCCCATGCCTACCGAGCCCTGTTCAACAGTATTCAGTACCACCAAGGGAAAACGACAGGCCCTGCGGCTACTCCAGGCCCAGCGACAAGCACCGTGGCCCCTCAAACCCCCACAA
This sequence comes from Morus bassanus, assembly GCA_031468815.1. Taxonomy (NCBI): domain Eukaryota; kingdom Metazoa; phylum Chordata; class Aves; order Suliformes; family Sulidae; genus Morus; species Morus bassanus. The sequence goes on along the minus strand of CM062600.1, from coordinate 23,332,354 downwards.
CAGGCGCTGCAGCAGCTCCAAGCCCAGCGACAAGCACTGTGGCCCCTCAAACCCCCACAACAGGCGCTGCAGCAGCTCCAAGCCCAGCGACAAGCACTGTGGCCCCTCAAACCCCCATAACAGGCGCTGCAGCAGCTCCCAGCCCAACGACAAGCACTGTGGCCCCTCAAACCCCCACAACAGGCGCTGTGGCTGCTCCCAGCCCAACGACAGGCACTGTGGTCCCTCAAAGCCCCACAACAGGCGCTGCAGCAGCTCCAAGCCCAATGACAGGCACTGTGGCCCCTCAAACCCCCACAACAGGCCCTGCAGCTACTCCAAGCCCGACGACAGGCACTGTGGCCCCTCAACCCCCCACAACAGGCCCTGCGGCTGCTCCAAGCCCGACGACAGGCACTGTGACCACTCAAACACCCATGACAGACACGGAAGCTGAATCAGAGAATCAACCCGTGCCAGTATCAGTTGCCCCTATACAAAAGAAGAAATCTTTGAAGAGAAAGTCAACTCGTTTAGAAAAGGATGATGGAGAAGCAGTGCCGTTACTAAGAGAGGAGAAGGAAGAGGAAGAACTCGTACAAGAGACGGAAACTACCCGATCCCTATCCTTAAGTGAGCTGCGAGATATACGAAAAGAATTTGGCCGTCATGTAGGTGAGCATGTTGTCACCTGGCTGCTCCGATGCTGGGATAACGGGGCCAGTAGCCTGGAATTAGAGGGTAAGGAAGCCAAACAACTGGGATCCCTTTCTAGGGACGGGGGCATTGACAAAGCAATTGGAAAAGGGACACAAGGCCTCAGCCTCTGGAGGCGACTCCTGTCTGCTGTGAAAGAAAGGTATCCCTTCAAGGAAGATGTTCTATATCGCCCTGGAAAATGGACCACCATGGAGAAAGGTATCCAGTACCTGAGAGAATTAGCTGTGCTTGAGGTGATTTATGGTGACCTGGGCAGTGAACAGTCATCCAAAGATCCAGATGAAGCCCAGTGCACACGACGCATGTGGCGGAAGTTTGTACGGAGCGCACCATCGTCCCATGTAAACTCCCTGGCAGTAATGTCCTGGAAAGATGAAGAGGCACCAACGGTAGAGGATGTGATTGATAAACTCCGGGATTATGAAGCACATGTCTCTTCCTCCCTCATCTCAGCTGTGGAGAAACTGTCCCAGAAGGTTCAGCAACTCAAAGAAGATATGTCCCACTCCCTACCTGTACGGACCAGTATCTCGGCCATTAGGAGTAAGCGTCCTTCTGCTCAAGAGAGAGGATACACACCACGGGGCACCCTATGGTTTTACCTGTGTGACCATGGAGAGGACATGAGGAAGTGGGATGGAAAACCTACCTCGACCCTAGAGGCACGGGTACGTGAGTTGCAAGGAAAAACAGTCACTCAAGGGGGGACCTCCAGGAGAGTTGCTGCTCCAGTTTCCAGTAGGCAGTTCCCCAGACAGAGGAGTAGAAGTGCTGATTCTATCTGTGATCTTAATAGAGAGACTTCTGATTCCCATTCACAAGAAGTGGGTTGGGAAATCCGCAGTTGGAATTAGAGGGGCCCTGCCTCCAGCCAGGTGGAGGAAAGGGACAACCGGGTTTACTGGACTGTGTGGATCCGATGGCCTGGCACATCTGACCCACAGGAGTATAAGGCTGTAGTGGACACCGGTGCACAGTGCACCCTAATGCCATCAAACTATGTAGGGGCAGAACCCATTTGTATTGCTGGAGTGACAGGGGGATCCCAAGAGCTAACTGTATTGGAGGCTGAAGTGAGCCTAACTGGGAATGAGTGGCAAAAGCACCCTATTGTGACTGGCCCAGAGGCTCCATGCCTCCTTGGCATAGACTACCTCAGGAGAGGGTATTTCAAGGACCCAAAAGGGTACAGGTGGGCTTTCGGTATAGCTGCCTTGGAGACGGAGGAAATTAAACAGCTGTCTACTTTGCCCGGTCTTTCGAAGGACCCTTCTGTTGTGGGGTTGCTGAAGGTCAAAGAACAACAGGTGCCAATTGCCACCACAACAGTGCACCGGCGGCAATACCGCACCAACCGAGACTCCCTGATTCCCATCCATGAGCTCATTCGGCGACTGGGGAGCCAAGGAGTGATAAGTGAGACCCGTTCACCCTTTAACAGTCCCATATGGCCAGTGCGGAAGTCTAATGGAGAGTGGAGACTAACAGTAGACTATCGTGGCCTGAATGAAGTCACTCCGCCACTGAGTGCTGCTGTGCCGGACATGCTAGAACTTCAATACGAACTGGAGTCAAAGGCAGCCAAGTGGTATGCCACAACTGATATCGCTCAGGCATTCTTCTCAATCCCTTTGGCAGCAGAGTGCAGGCCACAGTTTGCTTTCACTTGGAGGGGTGTCCAGTACACCTGGAATCGACTGCCCCAGGGGTGGAAACACAGCCCTACCATTTGCCATGGACTGATCCATACTGCACTGGAACAGGGTGGAGCTCCGGAACACCTTCAGTACATTGATGACATCATCGTGTGAGGCAACACAGCAGATGATGTTTTCGAGAAAGGGAAGAAAATAGTCCAAATCCTTCTGAAGGCTGGTTTTGCCATAAAACAAAGTAAAGTGAAGGGACCTGCACAGGAGATTCAGTTTTTGGGAATAAAATGGCAAGACGGACGTCGGCAGATCCCAATGGATGTGATCAACAAAATAACAGCCATGTCTCCACCAACTAGCAAAAAGGAAACACAAGCTTTCCTAGGCGTTGTGGGTTTTTGGAGAATGCATATTCCAAATTACAGTCTGATTGTAAGCCCTCTCTATCAAGTGACCCGGAAGAAGAATGATTTCAAATGGGGCCCTGAGCAACGACAGGCCTTTGAACAGATAAAGCAGGAGATAGTCCATGCAGTAGCCCTTGGGCCAGTCCGGGCAGGACAAGACGTACAAAACATGCTCTACACTGCAGCCGGGGAGAATGGCCCTACCTGGAGCCTCTGGCAGAAAGCACCAGGGGAGACCCGAGGTCGGCCCCTAGGGTTTTGGAGTCGGGGATACAGAGGGTCCGAAGCGCGCTACACTCCATCTGAAAAAGAGATATTGGCAGCATATGAAGGGGTTCGAGCTGCTTCAGAAGTGATCGGTACTGAAGCACAGCTCCTCCTGGCACCTCGACTGCCGGTGCTGGGCTGGATGTTCAAAGGGAGGGTCCCCTCTACACATCACGCAACTGATGCTACATGGAGTAAGTGGGTCGCACTGATCACCCAACGGGCTCGAATAGGAAACCCCAGTCGCCCAGGAATCTTTGAAGTGATCATGGACTGGCCAGAAGGCAAAGATTTTGGGATATCACCAGAGGAGGAGGTGACACGTGCTGAAGAGGCCCCACTGTATAATAAACTGCCAGAAAAAGAGAAGCAATATGCCCTGTTCACTGATGGGTCTTGTCGTCTGGTGGGAAAGCATCGGAGATGGAAGGCTGCTGTATGGAGTCCTATACGGCAAGTCGCAGAAACTGCTGAAGGAGAAGGTGAATCGAGTCAGTTTGCAGAAGTAAAAGCCATCCAGCTGGCTTTAGACATTGCTGAACGAGAAAAATGGCCAGTGCTCTATCTTTATACTGACTCGTGGATGGTGGCAAATGCCCTGTGGGGGTGGTTACAGCAGTGGAAGCAGAACAACTGGCAGCGCAGAGGCAAACCCATCTGGGCTGCTGCATTGTGGCAAGATATTGCTGCCCGGGTGGAGAACCTGGTTGTGAAGGTACGTCATGTGGATGCTCATGTTCCCAAGAGTCGGGCCACTGAAGAACATCAGAACAACCAACAGGTGGATCAGGCTGCTAAGATTGAAGTGGCTCAAGTAGATCTAGACTGGCAACATAAAGGTGAACTATTTATAGCTCGGTGGGCCCATGACACCTCAGGCCATCAAGGAAGAGCTGCAACATACAGAAGGGCTCGCGACCGAGGGGTGGACTTGACCATGGACACTATTGCACAGGTCATCCATGAATGTGAAACATGCGCTGCAATCAAGCAAGCCAAGCGGATAAAACCTCTGTGGTATGGAGGACGATGGCTGAAGTATAAATATGGGGAGGCCTGGCAGATTGATTATATCACACTGCCACAAACCCGCCAAGGCAAACGCCATGTGCTTACAATGGTGGAAGCAACCACCGGATGGCTGGAAACATATCCCGTGCCCCATGCCACCACCCGGAACACTATCCTGGGCCTTGAAAAACAAGTCTTATGGCGACATGGCACCCCAGAAAGAATTGAGTCAGACAACGGGACTCATTTCCAAAATAACCTCATAGACACCTGGGCCAAAGAGCACGGCATTGAGTGGGTGTATCACATCCCCTGTCATGCACCAGCCTCTGGGAAAATTGAACGATACAATGGACTGTTATAGACTACACTGAGAGCAATGGGGGGTGGGACATTCAAACACTGGGATACACATTTAGCAAAAGCCACCTGGCTAGTCAACACTAGGGGATCTGCCAATCGAGCTGGCCCTGCCCAGTCAGAACTCTTACGTACTGTGGAAGGGGATAAAGTCCCTGTAGTGCATGTAAAAAATATGCTGGGGAAAACCATCTGGGTTATTCCTGTCTCAGGCAAAGGCAAACCCATTCGTGGGATTGCTTTTGCTCGAGGACCTGGGTGCACTTGGTGGTTGATGCGGGAGGATGGAGGAGCTCGATGTGTGCCTCAAGGGGATTTGATTTTGGGTGAAAACTGCCAATGAACTGAACGGTATGCTGTTAAATGCTATATGATATTGTATGTCATCACTCCTATGGTTGCTATATGCCGTATCAATGGTATCATAGTAAGAATTTCCAAAATTAATGAAGAATGAACTTTGTTTGAACCAAGCAACGTGTAGCAGTGGTGGAACAAAGACTGGCTTCAGCATGCAACAATCCAACACCAGGCAGACCATCTCTCCAGCCTTGAAAGACTGTTATGATAGATGGAGCCCAAAGTTATGGACTGAATGAACTCAATGGACATGTGTGGACCCTCTACAGATGTTCTACAGGGATGGTCCATAGACTATGGGAATGATAAATGATATCTGCTAATAATGTCATCAAAGGATGGGGAGGCGGGTGGTGGTTATTGAGGTCATATTGGATAGTATGAGACCTGAGCATGACGTAAATGGTATGGAATAAGGGGTGGATACTGTCATGGTTTTAGCTGGGATAGTTGATTTTCTTCACTGTAGCTAGCATAGTGCTGTGTTTTAGACCTGGTATGTAAATAATGTTGATAACACCCTGGTGTTTTAGTTGTTGCTGGGTAGTGTTTACGCTAGTCAAGGACTTTCTAGCTTCCCATGCTCTGCCAGGTGCACAAGAAGCCGGGAGGGGAGGGGATACAACCAGGAGAGCTGATTCGAATTGGCCAAAGGGTATTCCATATCATGTGATGTCATGCCCAGTATATTAACTGGGGGGAATTGGCCGGGGGAGGCAGCGATCGCGGCTCGGGGACCGGCAGCGTCGGTCAGCGGGTGGTGAGCGGTTGCAGCACTTGTTGTTTAGTTTTGGGTTGTTTTTTTTTTTTCCCTCTTCTTCCAGTGTTTCATCTCTCTCTCGCTCATTATTTTCCTTTTCATTATATTAGTATTATTGCTGTTTTATTCTAATTATTAAACTGTTCTTATCTCAACCCATGAGTTTTCTTACTTTGGCCCTTCCGATTCTCTCCCCCATCCCACAAGGGTGGGGGGAGTGAATGAGCGGCTGGGTGGTGCTTAGTTGCTGACTGGGGCTAAACCACAACACTGGCCTTAAAATATAATAAACTAAATTGGTACAGTTATGTCATCTAAAACTCTTAGTTCAGCTTTCATGCCTTGTTAGTTCTTGGTATCTTTACTGACAGCTTAAGAAGAGAATGCATTTTTTTATAAAATAGACACTGAATAAATGAAATGAGATGCATTTCATCTAGCTTCAGAAAGCCCTCAGCTAGTAGGAGGACTTCAACCTGAGCTCCACACAAGGTAGTAGAGTATCACAGGAGAATGGTTCTTTTAGTGCCTATTTCCCAAAAGTTTCAAAATGTCCAAACGGAACGAGTTGTTTCACCATTTTCCACAGAACATTCCAACTTACACTTCAAGCCATGTGGGCGGCTAGAAATGAGTTCCTTGTAGACCCTACTCTGGGACCTTTTACCAGATGAAAGGGAGGTACATCTAAATGGCACTAGAATACTAACTTTATTTTACACAAGGCAAAGAGTTACATAGAGAAAATACCTGGCTTTCAACAGCCTGAAGAAACAAACCCATACCACTTCTAACTGCATGATCTTTCACCATTTCTTACATTTCTGCATTCTTCCCTTCCCAGATTCCCGGAAAAGCAGACAGACTGGAGGAGTCTCACAAGTCTGCAGGAGAATCACAAGCCCAACTATGCAGGAAATGTGTCTATAGAGGAAAATGTTTTTAAATCTGTCATTACAACTTACATTCTGGTGTAGGCTTCACACCTTTTAATTGTTGCTGAAGTCTCTTCACATTATTTTGCATTTTTGATAGCCGCTGCAGGATTTTATCCTCTGTTAAACAAAATAAGGTACTGATAGTTCTAACGGTTCCTTTATGCATTAAATTCAATGAAAGAACAAGAGCAATGAAGTGTCTGAAATAAACTGGGGATTTCATCTAAGCATGGACACAAATTCTGTTTGATCATAAGAAACTGTCATAATACTGAACATAGGCAATATTCTCCAAATCCTATCAGGTACAACACATAAATGAAACAAAATTTAGCTAAGACATGACCCTACTAGTTCCTGCTGAGACCACAAAAAGAGTAGAAGCACATAGATTGTGCTGAAAGACCTGAACACAGTAAATGGGGAGTTTGGGGGTTCTCGTACATGCCCTGAAAGATCATACTCTGACAGTCCTTCACACCTCACATGTAGTGCCTTACACCTCTCATCTTTGTCTTCTTTATTATCTCACAACAGTAGCTCCATCCATAGTTCCATGCTCCCTTCTCACCCCTGTAAAGTCTTCTGAACTTTTTAGCTTAGTCATTGCTCAGAAATATTTACATTTCTTAAGGACTGCAAGAGGTAAAGGATATGGTAAGTTTCCTTAATTAAAAGACACACATTAAAACCCATACAAATTTGTAAGGTAAGTGTAGTTTTAGTTGTCTTTATGTGTCCTTTCCCTTCTTCAACTTATTTTCATTTGATCTTCTTTATCAGAAGGCATAGCAGGATTTATTTGATTGCTTTTGAAAGAATCTAGGTACTGTGACCAGGGAGTCACTTTTTTCCCTGAAGTCACTTTTTTTTCCTGAATTAGTCTATAAGCAGAACAGATATTGTAGGACAGACTGTGTACCATCTCACAGCACTATTTAGACTGAATATTCATTATCTACCAATTTGAAAAATGCAAACACCATTTAAACCTATATTTAAAGGCAGCAATCAGTGTGTGAAAATTTATGTTGCAATAAGTATATATTTATTGTACCTTAGCTAGACTACACTGGATTTTGCAATACACACAAAAATTGATTCCAAGAGTTTCTAAAACAGTAACTTTCCGCTGAAGTTGTTATGTGTGACATCTACTACATTAAAGATTAAAAGAAAACAGTTGACAAGACGGAAGTCCCAAAACATTTATCCTTCTGAATTTTGCAAGTGAATTGTGGAGGTCTTCTTTAAAAGCAGTGCGCATCATGAAATACCACACTTATCTGCATCTACCTTCCACCTGAACTAATCTCTCTGTACCAGTGATTATAAAACCATTTAAGCAAATAAGAGTAGAGTAAAAAAAAAGGCAAACAAAAACCCCAAATAAAACCCCACTTACTTTCAGTTTTCCTGCTGACAGTCATGGTATGTTCCAGTTCCTCTAGTATGCTGTATTCTACCCTGAAATCGCTCTTCTTATTGTAAAGATGTCCATTTTTGTCTTTTTCTATATTTGCAAGCCTGGAAAAAAGGTTGCCAGACAGAGTAAGACACAAATACTTGGCAAAGCCCCAAGATTCTCCAAGGTTAGTATCCAGCTGAGGCTGTGTCAACAGGACTGTCTTAGATTTTTATATGAAACACTGGTTTGTTCCTACAGCTGTTTTCAAGGAAAATCTTTCTGCTGTTTTAAGACTAGACACCAAGGTTACCAAAGGACTTAAACAAGAGAAAGAAGTTAACAAGGAAATTACCTTGCTGACAGGCATTGGTTCACACACTGAAATGGCCTGAAATTTTATCCGTATGCTCACTATTGGGGAGCCTTATGAGAGCTTTCATTGGAAAGTGCAGGGACAGACAGGCTGTATTAATGCAGTTGCACGCATAGATGGAGCCCCAGCACAGACAAAACACGTACGTTCCCTCAGCCTTGACACTAGTAATAGTACTACTGCAAGTGAAGATTCAAATTCAAGTTCATTAGCATTTAAGATATTAAAGCTGCTACCTTACTTACTGACCATGCTTTACGTGTAGTACAGAGAGCTATAAGTGACTTTTGCTTTCTTAGTAAGGTCAGAAGCTTTAGAGTACAACAGAGTGCGATGTGCTTTGCCTTACTACAACCAGGCAGTATACTACGGTTTGACCTACAGAACAGCACATGCTAAAGTATGTGCGGCCCTAAGCACATCTGTGAAGTTTGATGCCACAACATTAGAGATCAGAACAGCCACATAGTACAGAGACATCTGGTAGGATTCCCAACGTTAACCAACACTACCAACAGCCCAAGAATCTTTCTCTCAGTGGCAGCTTGGTTCTTCAGCAGACTACTGCTCCTGTAGGGTTTTGAAGCATATATGGTGCAGTTTATGGTTCACAGTCTAAATGCTTTGCTGTCCACTGGAATTCACAGAGCAGACCCAAGTACCAAATCCCTGCACACAGTGCACTAGAAGCCTTCAGAGCACAACAACTACAGGAGGACAATGTACTGTAGTTAAATGGCATGCCTTGTTTGAGGCTGCTTGGGAACATTTACCCTACCCAGCAGTCAATTTTTGAGCCATAACCCAGGACCATCCAAGGAGGAGCCAATTCTGTCAGGCAGCATATAACACTGCTGTGAGACTTAAGTCTCACTGTTCATTCAAGATTCATAACCACAAACCTCTCCTTCAGCTGGGTGGCTACGTCAGCTCTTCCTCATAAAGCTCATCCGTGCAAGAAGAAACCTCCCTGGTCTTTCAGCTGTCAGCGTTAGTTGTTACAGCACTTACTCAGGATGTGGGGAAACAGATATAAATCACTTTTGTGCCTGAGGTGTCTTGAACCTCCATTTTCCAAAGCAGTGGCCTAGATACTCTAGATCAAGTGCTTTCAATCTTCTCTGAGGAAGCTGTTGTAACGCTGCAGCAATTCTCCTTTTGTTGGTATGTCTTAGAGGCTTTAGGTCCTTAGAAGGGCAAGCATAGCTGAGTAGGAAAACTGAGAACTCAATTATGCCACACACACTCTCTTTTTTGTGCATGTAGTGCAGCAACAGCTTACTAAAGATGACTGACAAAAGTCCAAATAGTAATTAGAACAACAGGGCATTTGGGAGCTCATGAGCCTATCCTGAACTACTCTAACATCCACAATAATCTGCCTGAGCTCCTGAAAAGGAAATCTTAGCCTAAAGGCTTTATTACCGTAAATTCTTACCTTGAACCTTGAGTTATGTTAGCCCCAAACCAGCGTGAAAATACACTTATGATGAAGTGTTTAACTTACTGAGTTTTTAGCTTTTCTGCAGTTCTTATGAATTCAACTTTCTTAGCTTTTTCAGCTTTCATCTTCCAGTTCTGAATTTGTCGACTAGCACCTGCGGTACTGGAACAGCTGTCATTCTGTACACAACAAAATCAAATATTATTCAAAACCAGCATTTTTTAAATGCTAATTGGTTATTTTTAAGCAGACAACACCATAGTACAGAGTAACAGGATTAACTTCAGTTCTATACTGGTGCAATTCAACTAATTTTAAGTCACACAGGTATAAAACTGGAGCAATGAGTGATGGCAAGGTGATGACTACACAAAAAATATGTTCTTCAAGAGAAAAATAAAAAGGCTGCAACATCAGCTTGCTTTACCAGAGGCTGCTCACCACACTGCAATACTAAATCAAGGCAACTGCCTCGCCTCTCTCATGGCAGTCGGTCTCTGAGGAGCCAGAGTAACCACCTACCTGGCTATAAGCATGTAATCTACGGTAGGCAGATTACCCCCGTTTCATCTTGTTCAAGAAAAGCACTAGCTTAGCTTCTGAAATCTGCTTAACGCCCCTTGCAGATTGCCAGCTCTTACTCACAGCAACCCTGACCACGCCCAGCACACCCGCTGCGACGAACGCAGTTACGAAACCGCCAGCTCAGGTTACGGAGCGACCCGGTTGAGGCCAGCCCGGCGAACCCGCGCTGCCTCCCACAGCTTTCTGTTTAACGTCGGTGCCTACACCTCGTAGGAATCTCCCTTCCCGGCGGGAAGGGCCGGCGGGCCGGGCCTTTACCTGTGGCTGCCCGGCGGCCGCCGCGGCCACGGCCGTCGCCAGGGCGGCCATGTCGGCGCCGGCGACGGGGGGAGAGGCGGGCCGCGCCGCGCCGCGCGCGCCGGCGGCGCCAGCCGCCCGAAATCCCGCGGTTTCGGCCCAAACAAGGCGGTGTTTCTGCGCGGAGGCTCCGCCCCGCCCCCGCCGAGCCGCACGGCGCCTGTGCGAGGCGGGCCGCCGCCGCCGCCGCCGCCGCGCGCGGGAGGGCGGGAGGGCGGGAGGCGGCCCTGCGGCTGCGGCGGGGCCGCCCGGGGCGCGGGGGCCGCCGGCGGGGCGGCGGCGGCGGCGGCGGCGGCGGCTGGCGTCGCCCCGGCCTGCGGGCCGTTGGTTATCCGTGTGCGGGGGGAGCCGCCGCAGGCGTGGCGGCAGGCCGTGCGGTGGCCGCTGTCCCGCGGCTCGCCCCGTGGCCGCTGTTGCTGGTGAAGGGCCTTGTGTGGCTGTAATCTGACCGCGACGGAGCAACCGTCCTGCGCATGTGTTCTAACGCTTTTTCCCCCTTTATCGCTTGTTACTGGTTCCGGGTTAATTTTTGTCGAGATTTAAGGTTTTGTATTGATTGCTTCCTTCAGGAAGACCGGAACGTATCCTCGTTATCCTGGCATAAAGAGTTTCACCATATTCAGTAAACTTTTGGGACTCTCAAGATCTTGTTTTTCACTCGCGTATACCAATCAAACTTTTAATGACTTGCCAATTAACTTTCCTGCGGAATAGAAATAATCTATTCATGCAGCGGCTTTGCTAGCTAAAGAGATTTTACAAACGGGTGTTTCCCAGCTGTAGAACACAAAAGCGTTCACAGATGCTAACCAAATGGCCTAAGCTGAAGACACTTTATTGCCTAATTGATGTTTTTAAGAGCACTTTCCCGATATATTTTTCCTCTTTATATTTTATGACTGCACTTACATTTGTTTTCTTTGTATTTGCTGAATAGGAATTAACAAGTAAAGGCGAACATTTCAAAACCTGAAAATGGTCATCAGCATAAATTAAGGAGGATTGTTCTCACAGATTGCTACCTGAAATGGCTTGTAAAAGTATTCTGTCCACAGCAGTGTTTCAAAGTCTTCCTTGTCTTGTCCTTCGCTATCTGATATAAGAGAAAAAAGTGTGTCTTCTAGAATATGTTTGTGTTTGCTTTCCTTTGGTGACTGTCAGCCCTTCCAAGGTTTCCGTTATTAGGATCACCATACTGACAACTGGTCAGGGCTTGCTCCACAGCAGGCACCTGTTTTCAGCAAGCAGTTCAACACGGTGGCTCTCGTCATAGTGTAATTCAGATGTTGTTCAGCAGTTCACCAATTTCTGGATGGTCAATCTATATTATTGTTTGCCGCACACTTTACTTGTGAGTTACTCAGAATCCTCAGGACTTTACAAAGATGCTCTGGAAACCGCATGCAGGAGCATTTCAGGTATCGGAGCAGAGCTAGGCTTGGCTAGTTCTGGCTCTAAGCACTGGGGGAGGGGGCAGTCAGGCATCAAATTGTGGTACTGGTATAAAGATGAACGCCGGCTTTCAGCTGGGCCAGGATGTTACTTCATTCCCTCTCTGGAGCAGGAATCACCTCAGCCAGGATCTGCCTGTGGTGGGTTGGCCTTGGCTGGCCAGCAGGTGCCCACCACGCCGCTCTATCACTCCCCTTCCTCAGCAGGACGAGGAGAGAATAAGGTGAAAAACCCATGGGTCCAGATAAAGGCAGTTTAATGAATAAAACAAAGGCCACGTGCGGAAGCAAAGGAAAGCAAAAAGATTTATTCTCTACTCATCAACAGGCGATGTCCAGCCACTTCCTGGGAGGTAGGGCCCCAGCACATGTAGCGGTCGCTTTAGAAGAAAAACACCTTAATAATGAATGACCCCCACGGCCCTTTCTCTTATCTTTTATTGCTGAGCACGATGCTGTGTGGTGTGGGATATCCCTTTGGTCAATTGGGGTCAGCTATCCCAGCCGTGTCCCCTTCCAACCTCCTGCCCCCACCAGCCCAGTGGCTTTGGGGGAGGTGTTGGAGAGAGAGCCCTGATGCTGTGCCAGCACTGATCAGCAATACCCCAAACGCTGGAGCAGTATGAACACCCTTCTAGCTACAAACACAGAGCACAGCTCTATGTGGACTGCACTGAGGAATGTTAACTCTCTCCCAGCCAGACCAAATACAATGCCACCACTCTTGGGTGGCCTCTGTGTACTTCTTCTGTAAACAGGTAATCTAGATCCAGAAGAAATGAGCTAGATAGTTACACAGCATAATTACATCCTGACCTCTCCCACACACTCTCTCTCAGCTCGGTTTGGTGTTTGAGGTTAGCAAATCTCTGACTTCTGTGTGTGTTTTGCTTCATATAAGCTTTCAAAATTTTGCACAAAAATAAAGCAGGGAAGTACCCCAAGAAAAGGCTGTTAAAATTCAAAGGAACTGGATATACATAGAACAAGAAAGCCCAAATAACAGAAAAAAACATGTTAACCTGGAAGATGCAATGCCAGCAATCAAAGAGTTGATCACAGCCACTTACCTTTATGGAAGGGTTATTATCTGTCACAGTATTGGTTCAGCAGTGTCTCCCATTTTCCTGAAATCCTTCAAGCCAAATAGAGAAGAAGGACTGCACAGCAACATTGTATTCCCATCCATGAGATTCTTGAGGAAACCACCTCTCCTACCAGGAGGCATAAGCAACCACTGACCAGATGCAGATGCCCAGGAGAAAGACTCCCCTCAGTAGATGCTTCTCTCCAGGCCAGCTCAGAGTGTTTTGTTTTTTGTTTTTTTTTTTATTGGGGCCTAATCTTTGGGTCCTCAACAAGAATGCATTAGGGCAGTTGTAAAGCATCAAGTAGAAAAGACAGCCAGTGTTGGAGAGGCAAAATGGAAGTGGTTTAAAAGAGAAGGAGTAAATTAATGATCAGAAGATACCAAAGCCTTTAACCCTATGGGTACAACTGTCCACTTGTGAAGGCATTCATAAAATTGTCTGCGTATCCGAGACTATAAAAGCACTCAGTTGCTGCTAAAAAACATGGGCTTTCCTTGTATTTTTATTTCTGAAAACAATGTCTCCACTGTAGTCTAGCCTCAGACTCACAGGTCAGAATTAAACCTACTCAGGGCATCGGTCAGAATATGAAAAAAAATGTGAGCAGGTGCAAAAAAACCCTATTACAGGCAGATGGATGATATGTGCTTATTCTGGGGCACTGTAATAATGCACTCTGCAGGGGGCTAAGCAGAGTAGGGAGGGCACCTGATAGGTACACCAGCAGTAAGTGCAGTAGTGCAGATGCGAGCAGGGATGGTACAGTTCTGCACTGTGAAGGCAGGCTGCTTTCATCTCTTCAGTTTTTGTCCACCAGGTGTCGTCTGAGAAGCACCTGATAGCTCCTACAAGGCATAGCTTTTGTATTTTTTCTTTCTAGAAACCAACAGCAAGCTTTTACTGTCTGTAGGTAGCATAGCCTGCACTCAGTCCTTTGGCTGTCTCTATCCCTCTTTACAGGATGATCTCATCCGGCGCCATCAGCTCCCCTTCATTTGATGAGGACAGAGAGTGGTCATCACGTCTCCCTTTGAGACCTGTCCTCGAGTGCTAGCAGACCTGACAGCCTGCACACACAAAGGTTTGTTGCTCTGCAGCTGCAGCTCAGTGTCAGTGTCCCCAAGTACCTTGTCCTGCCAGTGCCTAACTTGCTCCAGAAGTCGAGGAGCTCCAGATTAGATGGTGGCAGTATGGAAGATCTCTTTTCTGTTCCCCAGATGAGTGCCTATTCCGCTCACGTGAACTCATTTTTGCTTCAGTCTGTGCTTTAGGTAGAAGGGACTTTGCATGGTGGCATGATGGCAAGGAATGGTAGCTTGGCTTTCACATTTTGTTCTGTGTAGAAGGCATCTTCAAAGAAACTAAAAGCACAAGATATATAAAGAGGCCTGGAGTCAGTAGCTTGGTTTTAGTAAATGTTTGTATGAGAATGTAGATGGTAGGAAAAAAAAAAAAGCTGTATCCATAATGTCCACAGAAATATCTGCTCGCCTAAACTACCATTTCCTTTCCTTTCTGTAAAACACAGCCTATATCCTTCAAGAAAATAAACCTTTATTTGAACCCTGATTGAAGTCTTCACACTAAGAGTGAAGTGGAAGACCAAAAGGGAAATGAAAAAGCCTGAACAAACCCACATGACAAATCCAAGGGTCCCCAATGAACAGGAGCACATCATTTTAGTGTTCTTCACTCTCTCCTGATTTATAACTGGGTAAATGACAACTGAATCTGATCTCGTAATAATTCATCCTATTACTTCCTTTTACCTTCCTTTACCTCCAATTCTTTCCTTTTTTTTTTCCATTATTTTCACATCATCTCCCATTCTTGGCTCTTCTGTAATTCCCTCCTTGTTCATCTGCCTTTCCTGTTACAAAAGGAAAAAGAAAATATTTCCTGCAACTGTACTTGAAACAAACAAAAAGAGATAGCAGGCATGCCAGTAAAACACAACTGTTTCCTAATGTGTTACTTAAGCCTCAAAGGTTTTCTTAAAATCATTTGGAATATGATGAAGGTGATAGTCCTAATTTCAAGTCCCGGTCTTCCAAAATACCTTCCTTCTTAGATCTGGCAAGCACAGAATAGAAATGTGCTCTGGCAAAATTATAGAAAGTTTTAGGCTTGGCCAAACCTCAACACAGAAAAAAAGTTGGATGCTCTCCCTGGTACACATTTGTATATTCAATCAACAACTTTAGCAGCTGCTTGTGTTTGAAACTGGCACGCTGCATAGGTCACGCTGCTGACAGCATCAGTCATGCTGGGGCTTCAAGACCTTACTCAGCAGCTGTCTCTGCCGCTTCTTTTTCATCAGGAGTTTTTAATGTATTAGCTCCTATGCTACTTTTCTGTAACTGGTTATTAATGCAGTCAAGTGTGATGAACTTTCTTGTGCCTTCCCTTTCAAAGGCCTTTTCTGTGGCTTCTGCGAAAAACTGGCTGTCTACTTTGGGCTGTCAGAAGCTTTTCTTCCTCCTGTCACATAAAGACCAAAAGCTTACTAACTCAAGCCTCTCTCAGCAGCCCTCCAAAAACCTCAAGTAAGTCAGAGGCAGATAAATGAGAGTGCATTACCAATACAATGAAGGTTCTCTAGGGAAGTGTGCCCTGCAGAAAAGAGAGGGGTTCCTAGGTGCATGAGGAAAATGGCTGGCTGGCAAAGCTGACCTCTACTAGGAGCAAGTACCAGGATATCTGTGCATGAAAGCAACGCTACCATATACAGATAAAGAGAATCACTTGGTCCGTCACAAGTGTATGGCCTAGCATTGCTACAACTGGAAGTGTTTAAGAGTTTTGGCACTGATTTCATAACGGGCACATTAAAGCTCTAAATTTTTTTGATTACTTTTATTTTTCTCAGTTCTAGTCCCTACAGATTGCTATGATAGCTATGAGAGTTAAGTGATTAAATTAGTAATCAAAATTAAATTTTTAATCAGAATTAAAAAGCTACATTTTTGAATGTTGTACTTCTACATTTTTTATTTGTAGTTACTGTAAGTCCTTATGCTTAAGCAGCTAATTGAGCATGTATGTGACTTGGGACTGTAACTGCACAAACCAGTACAGCAACACATATATGTCAATCACAGTCACAATTTTTGCCTCCATTATTCTGGATATATGCCTGAAAGATGCAAGACAGAGTCACTGCTAGTTAACATGGAAACAAGTCTTTAAAGTAGTTTAAAGTAGTTTAAAAAGAGAAAACATTAAAAAAAAGTCCATTTACAGCAAAAAAGTCATATTGTCCAAATTCAGCTTCAAAAATAAACTTGAAATGGAGACAACAATTACTATTTTCATGGCAACCATAAAGCTACCCCAGTTTCACAGATTATTGCATATTTCAGTACCACTGAGTTAAACATTGTGGGTTTCATAGATTTACTCTTCCAAAGAAAACTAGCAGTTGGCTAGCAGGTTTTATTCACATTCACTGAGTATTCTTTGACCATCACCCATTTATCAAAGAGAAACACCTTCCAGGTCATATTAAACACTGCCTCTAATTTCACATCTGGCCTCAGAACAGTTTGCTGTAAAAGGTGATAGTGTCTGTGCAAGAATATACCTGTCTGTGCCAATATTAGGTCAAATAAGTGTTTGGGCAAAAGCAGTAAATTTTTGTGGGTGTAAGATAGGATCTTGGTACTATTTTAGAGGAAAGGATATGGTGAAGACCCTCAACACATTGTCCTGTTCCCTTGATCTTTCATGGTATCTCTCACGTGGAGTATATAGTCTCAGAGTTGCGTGATGCTGGGATAAGTACTCCTGGTTTCTGAACTGACAGAACATTTGCCCCGGTGAAGTTAGTAAAAACGTTGCTGTGTGAATAAGTTGACACAAATACCATTTGTGTTTAACTTGATGCTTTTTGCTAAGGTTTTGGACATGTTTTTCAGGCTTATAACACTGCCTTCAGGTTTTAGGACTTCTTGTGGTCAGGTCTCGACCACAAATACTGCAGAAGCAACATTCACAAGCAGTATGAGAGGAAACAGAGAGCTCAGGAGGCTCTAAAGCCCTTCGTTTACACTATTGTCTTAATTTTTCATTGTCCTGGATTTTAAAACCATACTTAGAGCCAGAAGGACCCCAGTGAAAAAACTTCAGAAGCAGAAACAGATGAGACAACAGGGCAAGGAGAGACTACCAGTTACATATGCAGGGACCGATCTGGTAGCCTGCATACCATGGCTACAAAACTGTGCCTGTAGCAATACCTTTTAGCCCTCCATGACACCAGTCTTGTGGTTCCCAGCATAGCTCCAGGAAGCTGAGGCTGTGATGGGAACCTGAAAAATACTCTGAGTAGATGATTTGCAGATGTATTTGAATGCACCGATTCCTTATATATTTGGCCAACAAGGAGCATAAAGTGACAAGGATTTTTTTTTTTTTCGATTGCTATTACTGCATAACTACCTTAGAAGGATCAGCATGGCCAGTGTTGATTTCTGTCTGCAGCAGGTAGAAATTAGAAAAGGTTTGAAATGAGTCAAAAGTGAAAATGAATCTGAGGAACAGTAGTAGTTCTCTTCTGTTGGAAATATTCAATGTCAGGCAAGTGTTGTGCTAACAGAGGTTGAAAATGCTATAATCAGTAAGTACCCCAGGGTCAAACTGGGATCAGTAATTAGATTAGGTTCTTGTATTTTTTATTCTTTCCTGTTTGGGTTTTTTGCTTTTCTTAGGGTATCAGATTTTTGTCCCTTTCAAAGTAGAAAATGAAAGCAGAGCACTTTTGATTAGTCCCTGCCTGTTGGCAGAACAGCAAAATATCAAGTTATTATTTTCAGTGGAAATGAATGGGCTATTAAGATGTATGAAACACAGTCGCTTGCATGTAGGTGCAGAATTTTTTTACATCCATAATGTGATATCAAATGGGCAAGGCGCTGGAGATGACTGGGGTGGAATAGCTCATGATGGAGGCACGGCTATGCAGTTGGCCTGGAATGGTGACAGGGATTCAGAGGATGTCACTCCTGCCTCCAGCACAGCCGCTCGGGGGACCTGAGAGATGTCACAAAGGCACCACCCATTCCTACACTGGAACATGAATTCTGGTGTGTAGCGCTCGGGGAGCTTGTGTGGATAGTGCTGCGGCATTGCCACACGCTATAGGAGTGACAGTGTTGAGAATTGCATGTCAGCGTTTGGTTAACCATTCACTTTGCAGCACACAAGATCAAATAAAGAGTCACATCTGCACTTGTACTTGTCCTGCTGTTAGCCACACCTGTAAAATACATGATTTAGGAAAAAAAAAAAAATGCAAACATATGTAGGGTGTGTGTATAGTATACTACCCTTGGTAGGTAACATGGACTGCAAGCCTGCAGGTCACAGCAGTCCTTAGTTAGATAAGCTGCAGAAATATGTTTGGCTGAAAAAAACAACTTTGTGGAGCACAACAGAGAAAGTGAGTTGTTCTTGCTTTTCCCTCCCAAACAAGCCCTTATACCAGACTGAGCCATGCTTCAGGCAATTGATAAGGAAACACAGGCAGTGATAAAATGAGCTTTTTCCCTTAGTGAAGTGTGTAAGTAAGGGTAATGCTGCTGATTACACCTGTGAGAGGAAATAGCCTGCCATACATACTTTTGGAAGATGAGAGGCATGAGAAAGGTGAGAGGCCTGGCTATATGTTACAGAGCTCTCTGGCAGGTTGGGGAAAAATATGTAGCACAGTATATTGCATAGTTCCAGAATAATACAGACAGGTAGGAGTGTTTGTAGGCGAATTTGCAAGGATAACTCATCAGCAGACAGCTCAGGATAATTAGATGGGTTTAGCTGTGTATAAGCATGGACCAAAATCTAAAGGTCAAGGTGAGGTTACAAGTGGATTAAATGGTGGTGAGAGTAGTATGCTCACAAAACCAGCTGCTGAAGAGGCATGTGATGGTGTAGGCTGTTCTGTAGCACTGCTGATAATAACATGCACAGGTTTCCACTTTTTCCTGTGTTTCCCATGGGTACTAGTCGTAGGCACCATCCACTTCCTACATAAATATTCGCAGCACACTTCTGAACTCTACTCAGATGGGTAATCCCCAGAGCTAAGGCAGGACAAAAGATTGCTTAAAGCCGCTTTTGCCCCTACCACTCTCCTCCTTGCATTCTGGCTGAGTGCTCACTTTAGTACCCACAGGACAGGGAACCCACAATGAGATGTAGGACACCAGGGATTTTCTCTTGTCAAAAGGCACATGTCTGTAAAGCGATGAATACACACTGTCAGTGCCCTATAAATAAACAAATGGTAGTTACTACCCAAGCGAAACAAAATGCAGATTGGCATCCTTTACAGATATTTAGCTGAATCTATGCTGAGAGGGGTATTAAACCCCTGAGTATACAATAGTCCGTGTGGTAGCATGTTCTAGATTGGTACATGATAAAGCTGGAAAACATCTCTCAAGCTCAACATTCCCCTTGGAAATTATTTCACTGCACAACCACACCATTAAGCGAACTGTTACATGCTCTGACAGAACTTCTCAGGCAATTTTCTGCATTTCCAAGCCAAGTTCATTTTTTTTTTTTTCCCCAGTGTAATTTTTTGGCTTTATTGGAGAACTCCAGTAGGACTCATGTGCTCTCTCTCTTCCATCCTTTCCCTTCTGACATCTGTCAAGAGCTATTCTTGACAGAATAGAATATATAATGGCTATATAAGCCATTAATTATGTTTTCTTTTAGGGAGAGCAGATCTGGATTCTGACCGTTCCTGTGAGTCAGATTACACTATCAGGGCATGCCACCCTATTGAGAACCTTCAGTATCCCAATTGTATCCTGCACCGCTGATGATAATTAATGTTTTTGATGGGGTACTATGCATTGTCTGATCCCTGCCATGCGTAAGAGGAATTGTCCTTTTTTCAGCTAGACCTCTGCTGACTTTTTTGGGATTTTTTTCGTTTGTTTGCTGGTGTTTTTCTGCCAGAGCAAGACACTGAGCACTCAAATGAGTACACCATTTGCTAGGACCCAGGGATAACTCGTGGCAAATGAGCATGTGATTAGGCACACTGACTCTCTGACAATGCTGATGTAAGGTGATTTGAAAAGCTCCACTGCTTGGAGAACTTCCTGCAGAGATGCATGGCTTTAACATGATCTTTGTGTTGGAGGCATCTATTAACACATCAGCACATACATAATGGCATTTCAGTACCTCTTCAAAACAAAAGCAATCCTTCTAACGCTCTACTTTTGTGCCTGTGGCATTAGATCCTGTCATGCATTAAGGTCACTTTGCATCTTCTCCCGAAGCCAGCTAAAATGACCCCCCAGGATTTTCCCAATGCACCCATGTCCCAGGTGGCAAAGAGCTGACATCATGTCTCTTCCCTTCCCCAGCTGCAGGCTCAGGGCACACGGGCTGGGGAGAGGCTTGTTTGGAAGTGTAGGAGGCCACATACCTGGAAACAGCTGACCTTGATGGGGATCTGGCTTGACGAGTTATCCCCATGGGGAACGTGATTTACCTAAGGACCAGCATCAACAGTTCTCCTTTCTGTCCTGCCCTCAGTCTGGTTTTGGATGCAATCATTGTGATGTGAGCATCTGACTGCCAGGTTATTTTTCACGTCACAATTGCTCCTATCTTGTTTGCACTAATACATGGTCCCACAGGGTAAAGGGGCAGGCACAGTGGTGTATCCACAGCCATGAAGTCAAAAGGAAATGCTGGGCCTTTCAAATCTGGCTCTGAGTGTCATGTTACAACTTAAATATCCAAATGAGAAGTGACCAAAGTGTAATTTAACCCTTTTGTTTCATACAACTTTTTCATAGCTTTGCTTTTATCAGATGAGATTTTCCTTGGGTGGATGAAGCAGCAGATGCTGACAGTGCCCTACCACTGCTGCTGGACCACCTGCGGGAAATAGGAGCGGCTTGAAGGCCATGGAGACACCCATTCAGATTGAGCTTGTGCCTATCTGCTGTGTCATGTCACATGCAGTCTCCATCAGAATTAAATCCTAGTCCAAGTGCCAAATCCCATAACCAGGTACATGCATAGATAACATGACATAGTTGAGTAGATCCCTCGTAAAACAAATATTTGTGGGCTGAGATTCCAAGGTACTGAGGAATATGTTACACAATCCCAATCCCAGCACTGACTGCTAGCCTCAACACACATTCTTGTGTGAACCTGCTGATACATATATGTTCTGGTTTTAAACGCTCTTGAAAATAAGCTTAGGTATCATTCCTTACCTAGGAGCTTTATCTTATCTCTCTTTATTATACAATATCAAGGTGTTTTCCTTATATTGCTATGTCTGGTGTTCCAGGAAGATTGAAGTCCTCCTATAAAGATCCCAGAGGAGCAAGGGGAGGAAAAGAAAGATGACAGCTTGGGTCACAATCAGCAATTAGAGGAAAGAACAGCAGCAAGGGAATCTACAGATGCTTGTGTGACAGCAGTGCAACTCCTGAGACTTAATGCACAGGAATTAATACTAATCCAAAACACAGACATCAAGTTCATCCAAATGCTTTTCATTCATAACACCAGAATTTTGAACGTTTCAATCATAGTATGCTTTAGTGTGCTTGTTAGTGAATCAGGCCATACTTCTCAATACGCACTTCTTCTGCCTCCAGCTGACCAAAAAGGTGTTGCATAAAAGACGGTGTCTGCAAGTAAATCTGGTACAAAATTGTACTGAAGGACCAAGCCCCAGACCTACGTTGTAGCTGCCTTACATGACACTCGCAGCGCAGAGTGGTCTAAGCATTCCTTCTTATGTGTGGAAAGCTTTCTGTGGGAAGCACCTGAGATGGCAGCTGCTGTGGGACCTCATCAAAAAGCATCAAACCTACCTGTTTTCTGTCAGTAAATACCATTTTCTCTCATGCTCCAGTCCTGAGGACATTTTCATTCTGACCATGTACACACATGTTTGCCATCCGCTGTGTAGTGACTGGGAGGCACAAACACCGTCTGTGTAGTTCCCCCACACTGTCCTGGCTTGGGGCAGCCCTGCACACAGCTGGTGCAGCAACATGACAGCTATGTGCCCAGAGATGGATGCCCTGAATATTCAGACATATTTCCTGTACCAGATTGTAAAAGTAGGCACAAAGCACTCAAAAAACGGACAGACTGTTAAACTACCCATTTTTTCAAGTGTTTGCACCGAACTCTCAATATTTATCTAGAGTTTCAGAATGTGCTCTTCCCCACAGTATCTGTGCATGCACCTATATGATGGAAGTAATGTCTGTCTTTACAAACGTATGTGTCTGTTATGTACAATTTAGTGTGTTACATTATTTTATAGAACTGGCCTGCTATGGAAAGTAAGACATAGCTAAATTCGAATACCTTTTATTGTAGTGATTAAGAGCTATTGAGAAGTAAAATTTGGGACTTTTCTTGAAAAAGAATTATTCACTGTTTATGTGCAAAATAGAGACAACACCTACTGAGTCTCAGGTATGCCATGCCACACTAAGACCATGTGAGGATCAAAAATCTTGTTCTTAAACAATTAATATCCTTATCAAGTATAGAAATACAGTTTCTAAGTGTGTTTGTGCATATTGTTGTGCACAAATCTTTTGAAAGGCTATGTTAATCTGGGACTAAATCATAGATGTCATTTCTGCCCAAACCTGCACCGTGGAGGGTACAATCAACTTAGTCTCTTTTGTTCCAAAGACAAATGCTCCCCATTTAAATTAAAGTAGATGTTCCCCCAATCATAAAGACTAGTAGTAGCAATACAGATATATTTCACTACCTTTGCAACAGTACTCCTAGTGGATATAATCAGAAAGCTGGTTTAAAGCAGTTAATGTTACATTTTCATTTGAAATGACTGAGCAAAAGCCAGTTGTCTAAAAGCCAGAGATGGCTCAGTATTACAGATTTTATGCATTGCTTGCAGAACTGCTGCAGAACACTGTGCACTCCAAAAATATTAATGACATAGCCATAAAACAGACAGTAAACACTTTTGGTGCATATGAAATTAGGGGGCTTAACAACTGTTATCTTCATAATTGCTTAAATTATTAGCAGACCAGAGCATAACAGTATTTATTGTTTGAATAAAATATGATCCAACATAAAGATTAACATAAAACATTAAAGCTGAAAAAAATCTTAGCTCTCTTTTGGAAAATAAAAATAAGTAATCTACTATTGATACAGAAATTAATCAAATAATCTAATGTTGAATTGGACCAATAGATTGCATTTTCACTTTATGAAAGTTTTATGCACAATCCAGAAATGTACAGGCCTCTAACTCTTGCTGATATCGGCAAAAGTTTGATTTCTAAATGCATTTTAAAGTTCTGTCTGTATAAAAGCAAGAATATAACACCTGGACGAGTGAATCAGGAAGAGGAACATTAAATTCTGCTGTCCAAGGCATCTATTTCATTAGTCTTGAAGGCATTATCATTTTCTTGGCTTTTGTAAATATATTAAATGACTTCAAGAAACTTTTCTTAAAGAAGAATATTAGCACACTTAATTGTTCTTCCATGGTATCTAGACAAATTTGATGTGGCACTATAATGTCTGCTTTGAAATACATCAGATATCACAATGCTTGAGCAGCAGCTCAAATTACCTAAATAAATACCTGGACTTCTGTTTTCTAGTTTTTATTTGTTTTTACTGTTGCAGTTTAAAAATACACTGCAATAAATTTAAATATACACTAAAACATAAAAGGCATTAAATGAGTCAACAAGAAAAGGTATTGTCCCAGCAGGACAATGATACTAGGGTCACATGAGGCAATTCATAGGAGAAGACAAGACTTGCCCTCTGCTTTTGCATGTGACAGATCCCTTAGTGGTAATGAATGAGCTTCTGAGAGGGTAGCTGAGAGTGAAATAAGAAAGGGAAAGGCTGCTGGTAAAGCGCAGCCAAAGCTCATGGGGGAATGACCACCACGCAGCAGAGTGCCCACCATTGCCTGGAAGCTTGCACAGGGACAAATCCAGAAGTTGCCCCCAGAGGCTGCTGAAGAGCTGCAGTGTTGGGGTTGTGGTGGGAATCTCTTCTTGGGATGGTGACTGCCTGGAGACGCATGGCTGCCCCCTTGCAAGGCCCAAAATAGCTGCCAAAGCTGATGAATAGACTGCAGACATGCTAAGTACACATGCTTGCCAGGTATCCCCTTACAGGCCAATGCATCTAACAGATGTTTGCAGAAAAGGACTTCATTGTTGTCCTCTGCATCATGTGACTTCTGCCATGAATGGCGTCTTTTGAATTTAGTGTATTGATCTCTTTCACAGAAAAATTTCTAGCTTTTATTTTACCGTCTGGTGCCTTTTAAGCTTTGTTCTTCTGGGAAATATTGTTCTCCAAATGGGTAAACTTGTCAGTGCCCTCATAGACTTCCAATACTTCATTTTGTGGGCACAAAATTATAAAAATAGTCAAATGTGTATTTATAATAGAAAGTCTTCAAATTAGACTATTCAAATTATCCTTGATTGTTTAGAGGATTTTTGCTGATGAGGTGTTGTCATGTCTCTTCAGTTGGGCAAACAAGGAGAAAGATAAATGCCAGTAGTTTTAGCTCCATGTGCTTCCTCTTGCTTTTGTCTGCCCTGCAACAGGGGGCAGAGATGCTAGCAAAGATGGGGTGCCTATTTGTTAGAGTTGGTCCACACTGCAAGTCTTGCCAGGAAGAGGATGCTTTTTCTGGCTCAGGCTTGTAGACCAGCAAACATTTGGATGGCAAAATTTCCTGAGGGAGGCAAGGCATGGGTATTTTCCAAGGGAAGGCCCATTTTCAGCCTTCAGAACTTAGATCAAACATGAAATAACCTAAAAGTTAGGGCTGAAAAGGGCACAAGGCCCTGTCCAAGGCCTGTCCATGGGAAACCCAGGGAGACATTTCAGGCTATTCTTACCTGACTCCAGCCCAGGTACCTGGATCCCACGTGTCTTCTAATGTTAGTAGTAAATCCTGTAACTTCAACAAGGGTTCGACTGAGTTTGTAGATAAAGTAAGCAGGTCCTTTACCAAAGGGTTAGTTATTCTGCAAAAATGACATTTTTCCCAAGGGAAACTGGAGTCCTGAAATTTTAAAAAGAGCAAATCTTCCCAGAACAAACCCTTTCACCAGTGCTTCTGTGGGAAAGATTTTGGAAAAAAAAATTTCTTTTTTTGACTTCATTCCAAACAGCAAACAGTTTTTCACTCTTACTTTCTGTGAGGGCTTGGCTAACTGCCTAACAAGTGACTTGTTGCACCACCACAGTAACAAAAGGTCTGATGTCTTTCAAACAGTCGTAATGGAAGCAACGAGAATTCTTGTTTCTCTCATTCCTATGCAACTTTCAGCATTTCCAAAGGAATTATGAAAGCATGAATTTGTAAAAACTACTAAGCTTTTTCAAACAGCTGGAAGAAAAGGAAAAGAGGGGGCAAGTTTCCTGCCCTGTTTCTCAAAAAGAACAAGAAAAGAAGTTAAATCAAGAAACAATTCAATTTCTGAAAAGAAATGGCAGGAAAAAATTGATTTCTATATGAAGGGGAATTTCGACACAGAGGGTCTGTCCACTGCTACAGAAAACAGCCAAGGATGTCTCTTCAAGCTCAGAGCCTGAGTGCCAGCAGGGCAAAAAGTTAAGAGGCTAAACCTAACTTTCCTAAGTAAAAATTAAATTACCTAAGGCAAACAGAAGAGGGCATTAATTTAATATGGATTATTTTTATTTCCTTGGATTGAGTACAGTTCATGGCAGATATATAATTATTTTCTTCAGCTCAATTTTTCTTGGCCTAGGAAGCTGCAAACGTGCCGAGTAGCCTCCTCCAACTTGACCAGCCAATATCAGAGTTTTAACTTTTGGGTATATATTCTGGTCTCCCAGCATTTCCTGCACATAGTGGGCTAATGCTGATTTAATGAACACCTTTTTTGGCTGGTCTGCTCCTGCCGACTTCTGCACGGTTGGTCTGGTAGCAACCAGCTAGCAACCATACAATTAAGCGCTCTGCTACCTACAGCAATGCAGCTGCAGCAGGTTGCATCTCAGTCAATCACAGAAATCCTATTTAAAGACTAAGCTGCTGAAGCCTGAGGTGTTACACTAATTTCTCTCTGGCTAATTTAGAGCTAGTTTATGTTAGCTGGGGAATGGATAGACTACAGCCATAAAGAGAGCTGACTATGAGTGTCAGTGAGACAAAAAAAAGAGCCAGGGCAATTCAAGCGCTGCCTCAGATTTTGTGCTGCAAGAGAGCATATCAAGAGGGCCTGATCCAACACCTTCTGGACTTAGTGATGGTCTTTTCATGGCTTTACTGCAACAGATCCTTAGACACAAGTAATAGATGGAAAGTGTTTGAAAAACATTAATTTGAATAATAATAATCATCATCATCATTGTCATCATCATCCCTTCCTTTTCATGGCAGGCTTCCCCTTATACAGTTGTGATTTCAGTGCTGAGTAAAGATGCCTGTGATTTTGCACCTCCTGTGCAAATAAATTCATGGGACCTTATCAGGAATATGTGCATGAGCTTTAAACAAGCTCATACAAAGACTAAGCCTGAGCAAAAGCTAGGATTTGTAAAGCAATTTGAAATGAAAGATATTTGCAAATGCAAGTGTATGTTGTTATGGTAATTTCTTTCCTGATTTTGCATATTACTTTTTCTCAATAGAAAATTTCACTTTCTTCTTTATAAAAAGTCTGTAGGTATCCCATTTCTTAGAATAAGAGAAGATAGCATAAAAGTGAATGAAGTTGTCCTTCAGATACTTGGACCTAAATAAAATAAAAAATAAAAAATTTTTACTGTTCTGTCCTGTTCTTAATGGGAAGACACTTTAATCTGAAAATACTTGCCAATTAATTTGCAATTGCTAATAGTATAACTGCATTGGGACTTTAGTCTTGGGACATATCTAAGATCTGAATGTTGAGATCTCTTTAGAAAGGCATTTTCACAATGTACCTTTGAAATGACACACAGCCAAGCCTACAGCACTACAGACACAGTCTCACCTGTTACAGCTGCCTGTATAGCTCCAGACTCTGGTGAAATGTCTCTGACAATGAAGGGTGACCAACTTAAAGCTTAAAAAAGAAGACGTACAGGTTGTGTTTCCCATATACCTTTAATACCCTTTCCAGTGTAAATACTGGGAAATTACTGTCCACTGAGGGAAAGAGTCACAGAGGTAGAAAGAAGTTGTCAGTTCTGAAATTTCATGGTAGTAAAGCTATAAATGCTCGCTGCCTGTTTACTGTGCCCAGAGGTTTCTACTGTGCGGCTGGCAGAGGTCTGGCAGCACACAGCGAGCCCCACAGATGGTCCCCATGAGGGCAAGTCAGTAGCTACTCCCCTGCCGTCTAGCCTGTACATGTTCTGAAGAGGTTTACAGCTCCATAAAGAACATTTCAGGGGCCTACCCAGGTGGTTACATATTTACTCATCATTAGATGTATTTATTTTGTGCAGAAAAAGGAAGGAATTAAAAACTAGTTTTCCAACAAAAGAAACATCCTCAGCTAATGGGGAAACCATGTTGACTTGCTACAGGAGAAAATCTCATATTAAGCACGTATTTAGTATTTAGTTTTAAGTATGTGTTTTCCTACATTTCCATCCAGAAATGGACTTTTTCTAAAACAGTGTAGAAGTTGCTGAGTATGGCTTGGGCCACACTGAAAAGCTGATGGTCTTATCTGGCAAAAAAAAAAAGAGCAGCAATTTAGGAGACTCACAGGAAGGGTCTTGCAGTAACAAATTCACCACAGACTTTGACAGTAAAAGTTGAATGTGCTAAACCAGAGCAGCCAGGAAAAGGCAGCATGGGGTGAATGTGTGTGTGCAAATATGTATTACTGACATCATATCGATGTCAGTTCCTTTTTCATGGGGAGCCAGTTTTGTATTGATTTTTCCCAGCATCTGTTATTTATGTGACATTACTGTCATTATGTGGTATCATTATTATTAATGTGGTATTATTATTATTATTATTATTATTATTATTATTACAGGATATTATTCCAACATCTGATACTTAGTAAACCATAGATGCATTTATGGTTTAAGATGAGCGCACATGCAGCTAATTCTTCCCAGAAATAGACTCAAGAGTAAGGTGGACTGCTGGTGTGCTCCCTGCAGACCTGCTACTCTAAGTTTCCTACTCTGAAGCCAAAACAGGGGTCACCATTTGTCCAAGTGAAGATGCTCTTGACCTGATTCCTGATTTTGTCACATCACATGTGCATTCCTTATTTACGCATATAAAAGGCAGAACAGAAGAAAGTCCTGTGCCTGTGAGGTGGTAAAATGAAGTACCGTTAGGCTATGAAGCTCAGCTTTCCAGAAAATGAGCTTTGCACAAGTACAAACACGTTTATCAGACAGAATGTGCATCAACAAGCACCATTGCCCAATTTACCTTGCTTTGATCATATCACATCATTTGCCAAGCTTATCTAGTGAGTGAAGCAAGCAGTTGACATAAAGTGTTGCCTGAGCAGAAGATGAACTTTGGTCAAGTACCAGGGAACGGAAGCAAGTTACTGGACTGTTCGTATCAGCTTAAAATAAAATAAATTATCTAGCTTTTATTTCTTCTGTGGGGACCTAACATATTCCACATCAAGCTCAAATTAAGAGGTAGGATTTTTTTTTTAAACCCACTGTATTGGGTCTGGCTGAGATGGAGTTAATTTTCCCCATAGCATCCCTCATAGTGCTGTGCTTTGTACTGGTAGCTAGAAGGGTATTGATAACACACCAGTGTTTTGGTTGCTGCTGAGCAGTGCTCACACAGCTTCAGGGCTGTCTCCAACAGTCTCATCCAGTAGGCTGGGGATGGGGAAGATCTTGGGAGGGGACACAGCCAGGACAGCTGACCCAAACTGACCAAAGGGATATTCCATACCATATGACATCTGCTCAGCAATAAAAGCTAAGGGAACGGAGGAAGGGCAGCGGAGGGGGGCAGTCATTACTTATGACATTTGTCTTCCAGAGCAACTGATATATGTACTGAAGCCCTACTTCCGGGGAAGTGGCTGGAGAGAATAAAATCTTTGTTATCCTTTTGCTTCCATGCACAGCCTTTGCTTTTGCTTTATTAAACTGCCTTTATCTTGACCCACAAGGGTTTTTTTCATCTCATTTTCTCCCTCCCCTCCCCGGTCCTGCTGAGGAGGCAAGTGATAGAGCAGCTTGGTGGCACCTGGCGTCCAGCCAAGGTCAACCCACCACACCCACATATCATTGCAAACATGGACATAAATCAAGGAAAAAAAACAATAAACTTCGGAAACTCATACTGCAGTGACTAAGCAATCTAGATTGTGCCTTTTCTGTATTTGAAAATTCAACAAAATTTGTTGTTGGAAAGAGGGCAGCAGTGTGAATGAAACAGGCCTGTATGGGTTTTTTTGATCAGTCAAGATACAGGTCAGTTTGACTTTCAACCAGCAATAGTACTAACTTACTGCAGTTGATTCAATTTGATTTAGTTGGCTATGATTTGCTCTTGAGGTGTTTTCCCCTGGAAATGGATTCATTCATAGAAATGAATATATGACTTGGGTGACCCATTACAACATGTAATATTTTTTTTTTTAGTTTAGCTTGAATATGAATGTTTGCTTGCTTTATTTTATCCTGAGAGATTTAAAAGACATCAGAGAAGAAGGGCTGAAAACCACCTGGATTTTTCCAGGGTTGGGGTGATGGCCAGCCAGACCCCTACAGAGCTTAGAGAGGACCTGCAGCTCCTTACATGCCACAGCAGTCGGGACTTAGACAGTCACTGTCCTGGCTTTCCCAAGATCATGGGCTCCTGGGTTTTCTGTGCTCTCCCAAGAAAGCCTTAAGGTCGAGTATACATGCTGCAAAACTCAGGGATCAAAGTGTGTTGAGCCAATTTTGCTTTCTGCTCACTATGGGGTAGGTCTCACCCCACCGAAATGTAGATCAGATTCAGGGTCTCTGCATTATGGCTGGTAGCAGGGCCATCCTGGGACAGTTTGAGCAGCTTGAAGATTTCTGGGGCAAAAGAGTGCCTTGGTTCTGACCCCTCTATGTATGTGAAATGTTCTCTGCCTGGAGCAAGAACGGAGAGGCAAAGGTGATGCCAGGGCTCATGAGATGCCACACTGCTGCTGTGAGCTGGGTGACACTGCTGAACCAGGGTGGAGCAGCCATCTTACAGCAGAGAGTGCTGTAAGCACTTTTTCATCCTGTAAGCACTTAATATTTCATCCCAGATTTCTTATTGTGCATGAATCATTTTTCAATGATTTGGCCACATACTGTTGAAAAAACAAAGGCCCTCATTTTCACCAGGTCAGCATGCCTATTAACATTAGTACTGCTATCATAGACTCCTGTTTGGTTTATATGACAAGCTGTTCTCTTAAGTGTTCAGATGATGGAAAGTTTAGTAGATTCAGGAAGACCCCAGCAAAAAAACCTCCTTCCTGTTCCTCAGTGTATTCTCAAGATGTAAATGGGACACAGATTTGTTAAGAGAACTAACATTAGAGCCACCTGGCTTCTTTGGTGAGTCCACTTCCATTCTCAGCAGTCCAGGTTAGTGCCGTTTGCTCCCCTGTAGACCCCCTCTGAATTTCACCCTAGCATCAGTCCTGTGAATGTAAACAGATTATCTGCCTCTCTCTCATTTCATTTAACACCAGGTTTGTACAAATGGAAACTGATGACTCACAAGGATTGTTCTGGGACTGGCTCATTAGACTGTGGAGGAAATATCACAATGGCTTTTCCAGAGAGGGCAAATGTGGTTCACTGAGTTAACACACTGTACTAACTGGTAAGCCCCCCTGGCACGGCTAGGCTTTATTGCTCTGTGTGTGTATGTATCTTTTCGCCTGCCTCTAGACCAAGCTTATTTATGTACAGGCTACTTGTGCAAATGAAAATGCTGTTGTTCCAAAGGACACATGCCAAGCAGTTAAAAAGTATATTGAGTTTCTAGTTGGCATAAAACCAAGGCTTCAGTGCTTTGCACAGAGAGTCCCCGACTCATGAGCAGCATGCACAATATGATGGAAAGTAGTGGCGGAGTCTGGCATCAAGAAGCTTTTGCAGAGTTTGGAGTCTCAATTACAAGAAACCCCCAAAATGGTGCATACATAGGTATATCTATATTTGTATTATCGATTTCTAGTATCAATACAGTAAATAATTAACATTTGAAAACAAAGGTAAAAAGGACTAGCATAGCAATAATAAACAGAGCAAAGGGTGCCCTGAAGTGTTTCAAGGTAACAGAGTGGGAAACATATGCAATGAAACATCTACAATGCTTGAAAACACCATATGTCGCTTTGCCAAGAACTCTAGCTGTGCCACTTAACTGTGCTGAGCATTAGTCATGAAGCAAGCCACTCTCCTGGGAGGGAATTGGAGTTAATGATCCTGCCTTTAAACGGGCTTCCCAGTGCAGG
This sequence comes from Morus bassanus, assembly GCA_031468815.1. Lineage (NCBI taxonomy): Eukaryota > Metazoa > Chordata > Aves > Suliformes > Sulidae > Morus > Morus bassanus. Next base: position 23,300,772 of record CM062600.1, on the reverse strand, counting down.
AACCATCTCCAACGGCAAGCCTGCATTCTTCTAATGCAGCAGGGGCCATCATCCCTGTTAGGACATCTTCTGTGGTATAACTGATAAAAACAAAGTTTGCAAGCCTAGTTACAAAGTGATTTCTAATGCATTTTCTAGAATATTACTAAACTGTGAGCTGTTCCAAGGCTTGATGCTTTTGGGAAACAAGAGACCTACACTAGTGGGTGGTGGGTCCCTCCCAGTCCACCTTCCTACATCGTGGGCAAGAACGCATCTGGGAATCCAGCTAGGAAGCTTTGCCAGGGCCTTTTGCTATGATGGCTTGATTCATGCTGGCCTTTGCCCCCATTAGGCAAATGTTGCCATTGCGAAGTTCCTCCAAGTCTGTCAGATTGCATCCCAGGGAATATCCCCCAGTGTCCGTAAAATCCTCACATGGCTTAAGGGATATGCAAGTGTCAGTGGTGGACTCTCAGTGAAAACATTGACACCAAGCATCAGCCATCACTGATGTGAAAAACGAGATAAGATACACCTCACCACTTTAGTGAAATCCTCTGTCACCTGTAATGGCATTTTGCTATCCCCATTCAGGGACCAGTGCAGAGCCTTGGCACCCCCAGCTCACCCAGTTCCCCTCCCTCTGAAGGAAGCTGAAAATGCAAAGAGGTGGAGAGAAGGTTTTGTACATCTGAAGCAGCAGTTGGAAGAGGAAACAAAAGTGTTCACAGAACAGCACTAAATATTCAGTGCCTTGCCAGGATTTGAAAATAAATAATGACAGTCTGCTATATTCTGCCTAAGATTCTCTTTACAGTTTCTCTCAGACAAGTTTTAAATACCTAGTTCATCATATTAATTTAAAGATTGAACTGAGGCAGTTAAATTAGGAACTGTGTCTCCTCTTTTTTGGCAACAGGAAAAGGAAAGGGTTTGTAGAAGGTGAGGTGCATCCAGTGAAAACATCAACTCGGTTCTCTCTAATGGTCAGAAAAGTGAAGGAAGATCCGAGTTATTCAGAAAACGGCAAAGGACTAAACAGGGAATGCCATTATGCCACTGTATGCATATCTATGATATATCTGCACCTTGGACACTGCATTTGGTTTGAAACATCTGAGAAAAAGTCAAAGAATTGAGAAGTTACAGAGAAGAATGGCAAGATCTGTGAAGCTAGAGAACAGTTTTCCCATGATAAAAATTCAAACAATTTAAGACACTTCAGTCTGGAAAGGAGCAGAACTCACGGGTCTGTAAAATCTTGAGTGACTTGAAGGAGTTGACTATTTCTCATGGGCTCTTCCAATGCAAAACATCAGGGACATTGACTGAAATAAACATAGGTAGGTTCCAGATGAGCACAAGAAGGTGGCTCTTCACAAAACACACAATTAGCCTGTATCACTCCTTGCTGCAAGACATTGTAAATTATAAAAGTTGTTTAGGTTTTCAGAATAACTCAACAAAGTAATGGGAAAAGTCCGTCTAGGTTTACTAAACACAAATAAACCACCACCTAAAGATGGAAGAACTCTTTGGAAAGTACTCACCAGGTTTCTCTAGGTCTTTCCTGCCCTTTCATCCAGACTAAACAAGTCTTATTAAACGTTATCTGGTGAAATTTTTTAAGACTGTTTAAACCAGCTTTGTTGTTATTATCAACTAACTTGGAATTAGTCAGTAATCTGTCCATTTTTAGGAAAATAATCGTGACTTGCAAAAGGCTTAGAAAATGCTAGGCAAATATTCAGAGATTGAATAACCACACGAGCGAACAGAAAGTTAATTTGTCGGTAAACTGGATTGTAAGATTAGTAAATGAATCTGCACAACTAAATGTAGCTTTGAGGATGGAACTTCTGATTTTTGTCACATGTTTATGATTGTGCAAGGGCTTATGAAAACTGTTTGGAAAATGCACTGGACTGGCCTTTAGTCCAAATTATGCACATGGTCTAATTCATTATATTTTGAGCTGTCAGTCAGGTGGATGCCAAAAGCAAAAACAACGGCAGTTTCAGAATGGTGAGGGAAAGAGAATATTCCCATAGAAGTCTTACCTGCTTAGAAAAGCAAGAGCGAGTACCACTGAAAAGCCTATGCAGATGATGATCTTTCTGCTTTCCCTGTCCGCATCTATCTGACCCTGTCTAGGAGGTTCCTTTTTGAGGTTACACCTGCAGTATTGTTCATGTCTTAACAATTTCTGAGGATTTTTCATGCATATACTAGGTGCTGTAATGGAATAGAAAATGTATGTGTGGCTAAACTGTGGCAGGAAATCTCTAGTATCCAAGGAAACAGAGAACACACTTGGGCAACTCATCTTGTAAAAAGCTAAACCAAATTATCTATATCATTTTACTTGTCCAAGGGACTTATTTTCCCTCTCAGATAAGCCAGTGTAAGAATATTTAAAATGTCAAAATGGAACCCACACTGCAATATACAGATCCTCATCTCAACCCTAATTCTTAAACAGGTTTTCATCTGCAGGTGTAATTTTTGCCTATTAAAGTCACAGGGATGAATCATAGATCCATTATTTGTCTCCAAAAACCTGGATCATATCTCAAGATGAGATATTGATTGCAAACAGCTTGAGACTGGACATATTTTCTTGCAGGTTGCTAGTTCATGCCTGCCAGTAATAAGAATGTAATTGTAATTAGGTGGTTGGGCAAAAAATGAGATGTTCATTAGTGAAAATACTGAAATACTATCCAGTAATCTCAAAAGAACCACAAAAGGAAAATGTCCCCTCGTGTTTTCACTGCAATTTACCTGCTGCCACCCAGAAATGGGAACTGCTGTAGTGCTAGGAAACATGTTTCTGTCTGGAGCTTTCCATTGCAGCAGGGTGCTCATGTTATGAGTAAAAATGGGAAGAATCTTTTAGGCAAATGGTATAGATAACTGGCTCCTTTTGATCTGTTTTGTGTAGCCAAGCACAGCCTGTGTAATGCTTTTTGTTCTGTTGCTTGCTTTTTATATATATATATGTAAAGCCAGAGTTGCTGTTTCAATGAATAAACAAGTGCAGACAAACCCTTAGGCATAGTGGAAAGGGAGCAAAATGGGGCCCAGAAGCTGTGTGTTAGTCTCCGTGGCTTATTTTTAGTTAGGAAAAAAAGAAAATGAAAACAAATGTAAAATCTTAACGATAATCAGTGTAAGAGAGAGGTGTATTCCTTGTTTTAAAGTGTTTTGCTTTGGTATTGCCCCACAGCGTGCACTCACTGTACACGTAGGACTGCATAGACACACTCGTGAGCTCTGTGCGGTACCTGAGGTTGGCCTAGACAGTTCAGATTTGCCATAGATAGATTTTCAGGTCCAGGGGAGAGATTACAATCTGCTGAGGGTCCAGGTTGTCCAAGTACATCATGGCTTTTCATGGTGTCACCTCTTGCGTGAGAAGTGGACAGGGCTAGAACTGCCCAGCCTTGGGTCTAGACAGACCTATCAAGTTTAAATGCATACATATACCTGTGCATATGCATATATGTGCATGCACTCTTCTCAAGCAGAAAGCAGAAGACAAGGCTAAACAGATCTGAATATAAATGTAGTATCTACATAGGCACAAAAATCGCACTGGCTTCAGTGGGAAGAGGGTCAGTACCCCCTAACACTGGAGCTGGAGCAGTGCACCTCTGTGCACAGTCCATCCAGACTGTGAGGAGTCATGCAGACCCCTGGGAAGACTGCAGCCTTACAGACAAACCATGCCTGGCGACAAGGTGGCAGTCTGGCTCTCAGCTTGCAAGCTAAGGCAATTAATTGCTAGGCCTCCCCAGTGTGAGGGAAACATAAGCATCTACTGAGGCATGGGAATTTATGAGCTAGAATACACCTTTGCAATTTTAATGACTTTGAAGTGAATCCCATTATTCTGGGAGGGGGAGATGTCTAATCAATGATTTTTGCTGATTTGGGCTAGGTTCTACTTTATTTACAGAAGAATAAAAGATTGGTCCATACTGCACAGCCCGGACTTCCTTGGTCAGTACTCAGTCCAGCGACCAGCAGCAGCAGCTGTGATGGACACTGACACTTAAGAGCTGCACCAAAATGTGAAATTAAACAAAAAACATTAGTAGTTACCCCAGGGAATTTGTTTGGCTTAGCCACTGTATGAGTTAGAGTCAAAAAATGACCTGTTGCGAAGATCCACTTTGACAGCCTGTGCTGGGACCAAGTCTGCTACTGGGTGCATAGTGCTCAGTGACAGAAGCTGGTAAGCTCTACTTTTAAAACAATAATACCTAAGGAATGGTATGACGAAGAAACTCCTGTTAATGTTTACTCTGTTGCAGAGAAGAGATCACTCATTTTTGAGAAGAGCACCCGGTTCACATGGGGGTGGCCGACAAGAGTTCATTTGAGACCAGTCCATTCTGGCACTTCTTTCCAGTGGTTTCAAGACCTGGGGGATGGCTTTCTGTGTCCCAGAACACTTTTGATAGATACAGCAGGAGGCCTCACTTCTATTGAAAATTATTTCCCTCATTTTCAGGGTGTTTCCAACCATTTCTTGTAATTGTTCAGCCCTTTCTCTCACTTCTGTAGCCAGGAGAAAGGACAAATGGACTGAGTTAAGGGTGGTCTCAACTGTGTTATCATTTCTCCATTTCTACAGTCCACCACATCTGATGGTATAGTCCAAGGTGTGTGGTGAGAACCTGGTGTGAAGTGCAGCCCATCAGCCCCCAAAGTACTTGTCTGTCAGCTGTTGACCATAGGAACGCAGAAGAAAACCGGGCAGAAATGATTCTGAGGATGCTGGCAGGAACCGCAGCACCTTTGCACTGTGAAAAGACACAGCATCAGTACTGCTTCAAGGTACTGTTCCTGTGGCAGCAGACGAGATGAGGCCAAGGAGCCAAGACTCCTTCCACGCCATCCCTCTTGCCACATCTCTCCTCGCCTGGTGCCCCAAGAGCCAGAGGCTGCATTTTAACTGAGTTGCCTCGCTTTCCACTCTGACATGAGCATCTTCACAGGAGCTGCCCTCTGAGCAAAGTTCAAAGGAGGAGGCTGAGCGGTAGCATAGCTTTGTGACTGGTGCAAATGAGCCCTGCTGATCCCAGGTGTTTAAAAATTGCAGGACCCAGCAGAATAATATAATTAGCTAGAAAAAAATATCAGGAGATTAAAATAAAGCTTGGGTTGTTTTTAGTTGCTGTCTCATTTTTTGACCTTTAGAGCAATATTCAAGTTGTATTTTCTAGCTTTTCTTCCTATCTGTGACAAGTAGAAATATACTCTTATTTTCTCTTTTTTTAAACAAAGAAAGAAAACTACACTGTCATTATTTAAGCCCCAGCCTCATCAGGAATCAGCTGAGATTCAAGATCGAATTCTAAGAGGGGCAGGAAATGCCTTTCTCACTTGTCATGCCTGCAGGCCACCCTTGCAGCAGAACACTCACCTGAGCTCGCACACTCTTATCGTTCCTCACCTTTCCAAGTAAAATACCAAGCATCTACACTGTGGCCTCATGGACTATGGGCAATCCACGTAACAGAAGAGAAACATTCCCCATCTCGTGTTTTATGATGCAGAGGTTTATTCTTTTGTCTCTCCCACCTTCCCACTGACTGCTTCTTTGAGAGTCTGCAGCATCCAGCTGGGCTTTCACAGCTGGAAAGAGGTGTGGGCTGCAGACAAAGAACACCATGCTGTCCAAAATTACTTTACTGCTTCTTACACGAGCAGTGCATTGATTTTGTTTCAAATGTTTCTTTCTAATAAAATGAATGTCCATAACTATAAATGCTCTAACAAAATGTGATATACTCAGCATCATAGGACCCAGCTCAATTAAGCAAGAAGGAGGCCGTTTTGCTCTTATTTGAGAACAGCAGGAAAAGAACAGGAGGTGGAGAGCTGTAATATGCTCCTGTCTGGGGATGAACAGTGCACAGCATGGGGAAGAGAGAAGCTGAAGGACTGGGATTATGATGTGTGAATTTTCTCAGCTGTGTAGTTATTCACTGACCTTTTCCACCAAAGCTTCACTGTCATTAAAGGACACCCAATTAGGATGTGTCATGAGGCAAATGTATTCTCAGTCTGAGGACTGTACTTGCTTATGAGCATCATCCTTATATTTTGCTCAATATTTTTAATGCAGTTTTGATTAAAGCCACCAGAAATAAAGCTAGCACACATTCCACTGTATGATGTTACCTATCCTCAAGTTTGGGGGCCATACTGAGACATTTCAAACACAGCAGAGTTTATATATATAGGGAAGTCCTATAGGATTTCACTGAAATTCATGTTTCTATAGGCTTTTGAACCATTCTGTAGAATTGGGTAGGGACCCTCCTCTGCAAAGAGGGGCAGTGGAGGTGGCACTGACATGACATACCGGAGTTGTTTCAGGGGGAGAAATGCTGGCTTTACTGGCATTACCGGCATTGCAAGCTGGCATTACTGAATCTGTCAGAGGGGTTTCTGGAGCCAGGAAAGATGTATGTGTCCTCTTCCTGCTTGACAGCATGCTGTGTTGAAAGTTTCAGAGCAACGATGGTCGCGACAAAAAGCATCACAGAATGGGAGCTCCCAAAGCTGCGGTAACATCTGGGATTGTGGGTACAGGAATAACTATTTTCAGATGACAAGAAAATTTGTCAAGGCAGCTTCAGCAACAGAGGATTTACATCATGGAGGAAGTCTCAGTGCTGCTGAGGACCAGGCTGTACCTGCACCAGGGGCAGGGGGAGGATGCAAAAGGAACAAAAGGAACAAAAAGGAGCAGGCCATTGCTTTAACGTGCTCGTTTTGTCCCGGGGAAGGCATGCCAACTGAGCGGCACTGGGTGCTGACTCAGCTTGCAGCCTGTGGAGCAGGGCAGAGCTTCAGGGGATGCACCTGGGGCTGATGCCAGAGATGTTCCATGGGGTGGAGAATGCACTGTCTTTGTCTCCAGGTCCAGGTCCAGGTTCAAGCCCAGAGAACAGTCCAGCCCTGCCTAAGCATTACAAAGAAGTCAGTGCAGCTCCTTCATTTAGCAGGATTTCATGTAAGAAACAGAAAAAGCCTCAGTTTTTCTTTGGCTCTGGAAAGCAGGCTGCCCCTGTGAAAGGAGAGTGGGGCTGGGGGTCTCACTTAGGCTCTCCTCTGTGGGCACACAGCACTGCCAGGGAGCAGTATGTGAGCTCAGCAGCACTGGGGAAAGAAGCCCGCAGTGGGAAGCAACAAAAGCGATTGTGAAGGCCAATAATTCTTGATTTTGTTACAAGAGGGTGCTTCTTTTCAGCCAACTTTCCCCCATTCAGTGAAACAGCCTGCATTACCCTACTGAGTGTAAACAATATTGAGTATACAGTGGCTGCATGCTCGTCACCTTCAAAGCCATTGCACTGAACTTACTCATTATGTTTTTGTAAGGAGTGTGAAAGAAAAGTACTGCATAAAGTTGAAATCTGTTCCTCTTAGCGCAGGAGATGTGAAAAGGTCTGTACTGGCAAGCCATGAGCGGTCCTTCATTTTTTCCATATGCCAAGTAAAAAATAAGTCCAATTACTTTGCACAGGATTGTGGGAAAATTAAGAAAGGGTAACAATTAAATGGCTAGCTCCTGAACCTGCAACATGTCCTTCAAATATCCGGAAGCTTCGTCCTCAGTGGAAAAACAAGTAGCCAAAGAGGCAGCAACCCAGAGACACAGTCCTGATTACCCTTACTGAACTGGGTGCTTTTTGCCCAGGCAAATAAATAAGACTGGAGTCAGTGTGACAGCTCGCAAGAATAAACTTTACCCTCATACAGGAAGAGACTGGCAGGTGAAGTGAGATTTTAGATAATCTTTTGCTACCTCCCATTCAATAAAACCATTTTCATACACTAAAAGGAGAGGGAGATGAGATGTGGTATTGCGTGCTCATGAAATATACAAAACAGGCTCCTATTTAATATACTAAATTGCAGTAATTTATTACACTTTGACAAAACTTTAAAGTTCAAAGGATTAAAACCAAGGCGAACTTTCTGACAGCTGCTGCCATCAGTAATGGCTGAGTCAGCCAATAGCAGCATGTGGTACTTTTGGGGGGAGATAACTCTAACCTGCACTGAAAAACAAATCTCCAGAAGGGAGGGAAAAAAAAGCCCTTATTGATTTTTCACTCTGCCACAGTATGTAAATAACTCCGCTGAATAAAACTAGCAGATGCAGTGGGAAAGAGTTCATACCTGCTGCAGAAAGGAACAGAAATTCATACCCAGTGCTCAGCTCACTCAAAGTGCTGAGTGGGTTTAAGTCATTGATAATTACTACTACGCACCAAGGAAATAATTGTCCCTGTTAGCACATGGTTTAGGAGGCTTTTCATTTTTATACTGTGAAGGATATGATGTGAAAGGTACTTTTTAGGCAGGGCTTTGATGAGGGGTTGGGAGAATCCTGAAGCACCCCCAGAATAACAGGAGGACTAGAGGAAGGCTGGAGGAGAGGGGAAGGAGCGGGGTGTTGTCAGACCCACTGCAGCTCTCTGACAATGTGCTCTGCTCCAGTCCACAATTATGCACAGTAATGCAATTTTGACACCCACCACTTTCCCATTCCCCAGTGTGTACAGCATACCAATTACCTGTTGTGGTGACAGCCATAATAAATTTACTGTCACTTTAAAAAAAAAAAAAAAGGCATCAGAAGAAGGTTGTCAGTAGAAATCAGTGAAAAAGGCAAGGGAATTAGAAGCCTGGGAGTTTTTGTTAGGTCTCTTTCTTCCCCCCTCCCCCTGCCATCACTTTCTAGACATATATATACATATTTTAAAAGAAACACACTTTTTTCTGTCTCTTATCAGACATTTCAACAACTTTGTTAACAATGTCAGCCCTGCAGGGCTAAATTGGATGAGACAATGAGAGAATCGGTCTACCGGTACAAACTAGTGCAGTTCTGTTGAAATCAATGGACTTGTTTCAATTCACACCTGCTGAGCCTTTCTTTCCTCTAGAAATGACCCTCTCATTTCATACCTCCCAAAGCAAGTGAAAGCGAGCAGGGGTTCTCTGGCTTGCCCTGGGAGACCCTGCAAGCAGAGGCACAATAAAAGAGACGGCTCCCACTGTTAAAGATTAACCACCGAGCCTGTGGCTTTTGGTGTTGGTGCCGCTGCATGCTTGTACAGTGCCCTTGTGCAAGGGGGGCCCCGAGGCTATTGCTCCTGAAGGGCTCATGCAGCTTAATGACTTCATGTTGGCATTTTGGCAGCAGTAACAGACCTTAAGCCGGGAGGGCTCAGTCCCCTAGATGCTGCACAAACACGGTATGGGGACTCAAGTTGCAGAATACCTTCTCTGTCATACCCACAGCTCTGCAAAAATTATCGTCTTCACTGACAAACAATCCTCTTAGCTGTCAAACTCTGCCTCACATGTTCAGCACTCAAAATTAAAAATCTTAAATAAAAAAGATATTTAGGAAGCTAAATGTATTCTAGAGATGAGAAAAGCTATTTTTACACATCTAATTAGTCACACTTGATAGTAATAATAGCATTACTTGGATTATGCTATATTATTGATATTATGCAAAATACTAGATATCAGTTGTGACATTATCTTTTCCTTTTTATTGCTAGACCAGAATTTCACCAAACAATAATTTGTCAAGTAAACTTTTTTTCAATTTTCTTTTTTTATAATTTTACCTCTCTTATTATGTAAAGGTATAAGTGTGCCCATGTTAGAGGAGCAGGAAGGAGCAGAAATCCTGGAAGGAATAGAGATGCCAGGCAAAGACCCCACGCTGGCTGGAGAACACTGAGCATGGTGGCTGGTGTTTTCTCAGACACCAGCACTGACACTCCAAAAAGGGCAGTGCATGCACTAGCTGTCACTTTCATTACGAAGGACTCAACCAGTTTAGCTGCAGAGAGGGTGGTGGTGGTGTGCTGGAAACGTGCTGCACTGGGAGAAGGGTGCCAGCCAACAAGGCAGGCGTCTGCTGGGGCGCACTGGCTTGCTCGGCATGCACAAGCCACCACACTGCTGCAGTGTGCTGGACATGCTGGAGACACCAGTGAGTCCCTGCGTGGGCTGCGTGCCAGCACCCTTCATCGAAAGGCAGAGCGGCTGTTTGGAGCCATCACACAAGCAGAGTTTTTTTTCTTGCCTGTCAGGATGCCTTAGGCTAAGGGCTGAGGGCTGTCAGAGGCAAGTGCCACCCTGCAAACATACCCCAAGGCAGATACATTCATCTACTTGCTCCCATTTTTTTGGGCAAGCTGGAAGTCCTTGGTGCAGGACCCACACAATGGAGGAGAAGGACACAGGGACAAACTCTGGTTTGGCACCTGTTGCTCAGGTGGTGAGATGTCCTGTGCCTCAGGAGAAGGTGCCTGCCCCAGGCTGGGGTCCCCCATCCCATGGGCACCCACCAGGGGCAGAACCGGGGGCTGCATGCACAAGCATCTGAGTGGGAGCGAGGGACATTTCCTCTGGTCCTCAGACTCCAGCCTTTGAAACACCAGATCACATCAGTCCTCCACATCACACCACAGCGTATATGTGCCAGCGCTGTCTGGGGAGCTTCCACCAGATTTAATAATAGTGGACTTTGGTTTTCATGGTGTTTAGTTTAGCATTCAGCCTTCTGTTCTGCAGAAAAAATATCTCTTCCTTTTCAGAAATAACATTAGTTAGTTTAAAAGGATATTTATGCCTTTGACCAGGGATTTTAGTTGTATTTTTTTATTCCTTACTAAGGCAGCCATCCTCCTGGCAAAGATACATTTGCCCCACTTAGTGCGGTGGATCCTATCTCTCCCATGTGGACGCTGATCTCCAAAAGAGTCCCATGGTCCAAAACCAAACCCTTTTGCTAACACCAGCTCTGCAACCTGTTGTTGACAGGCAGTACCAGTGGCCTCCTCCTCCTCACACCCTCTGCCCTCTCTGACAGGACTGAGAGTATCACCTGGGTCCCCATATCCCTGCTGTCAGCCCCAGAGCTCTGTAGTCACCTTTGGTACTCTCCAGGGTTCCCCAGCAGTATTGCTGGTGCTCACATTTAAGAACATCACAGGGTATTAGTCAGAACGTTGGGCAAGCCTCAGTGGTCACCCTACAACATCCCGGATTCAGGCTCCCAGCAAGCAGCAAGCTTCTGTAGACAACAGGTCAGGTTGGCAGGTGGGTGCCTCTGTCCCTGGCAGCAGGGACTCACCCACTACTGTCACTTGTCACTTTCTCATGGTGGTCTTGCATGCTTCAGGGTCAGTTCGCCCAGATGCTTCTCTTGAAACCACACCTTGTTTCCTCAGCCTTGAGGACAGTGAACCTATGTTGTAGATACAGGCCTTCATATAGAGCAGGAATCTTCCTCTCAGTGCCAGAAGTCACCAGCTTCCATCCTTTGCTGTCACCAGAGGCTGCACTTGCTGTTCTGCTGGGGACAGGCTGTGCCTGCATCTCCACTGCAGCTGGGGTCTGGGGCTCTTGAAGCTGTTGCGCGCCTGAGAAGATCCTGTCTATCTCTCTCAGTTCTGCTACATATTTGTTTCTTTTTTTCTTTCCTTTTTTTTTTTTTTTTTTAATGTGGGATATGTTCTTGTGTTCTGCTGTGATTTCTTTATTACAGAGTGAGTGACGACGCAATTACCTTGGGTTCCTGCATGGTAGGAGAGCTTGCATAAGCAGAAAACCCTCATTCAGCATAATTTTACATCAACCATCAATCCATCAGGCAGCAATGCATCAATGCAAAAGGCATTGGAAACATATTGGAATAAAGCTGTCTTTGTTTAGCTAGCATGTGATTTTAGGGGAGAATTTATTTGCCTACAGAGAAAACGAAAGGTCAACATACCGTTTAAAGTTGGTTGAAACCACATTTGAGCTCAAGATAGGGCTGGTAGTTTCAATTCAAAAAATGTGGCTGAAGAGGCGTCTTCATCAGACAAACCAAATGCTCCTCTTTGGCCTGAGTGTCCTTTTGGTGTGAAGCAGAGGAAAGGGAGGGGAAAGGTGATACATGATAGGAAATACAATTTTACTAGTTTACTTTGTAAACTAAGGCAGAATGGGAGGACGGAGGACACAAAACACATTTTCTGTGAGGTATTTGGGAGTACTCCAAAGGTGAAATGTTCAACTCTCTGCCAAAAAAATGTTATTTACATGACTGTCAAAGCCAAATATTTTCTGACCAGCGTTAATGCCCAATCCTATGCTAACTCTGCAGAAAGTGTAGCTCATACATGCACAGGAAACTATCCCTGGCTCTCTTACTGTGGCTGAAAGACTGATCTTGATAACCTGTGCCTCACCATGGCTCACAGAGAGCATAGAAGCAAAGCACGGTTGTATTATTTTCTTTACATGACAGCATAGGGTCCCCAAAAGATTTTTGGCTCTTTGAAAACAGGACCTAAAACAAAATTGTGGACTGACTGAAATTAGTTTGGCCAGGGTGAAGGAGACACAAGGACGCAAGTCAGGAGCAGAGCTGTTGCGCCCTGTATCCATGTTGCTCTCAGTGGATAAAGTATGTTGGGTATGTTTGTTAGTTGCACAAGAAGGTCATAGCTTTGGTCCTTTTCAAAAGGCAACGGATGATTCCAACAGCTGACATACTTAACTCTGTGGGACTGATCCTGCTACCTGAAAAAGTTCAACCAGTTGTGCCTCAGAATTAATTGAACAAAATCAGATTAACTGGAAATCTTGCAAATGCTTTATAGCAAAGGGAGAAAAGTATCTGGACTCACTTGGTTATCATCTCAGACACTGCATATTCAGAAATAAATTACAAGCTGTCTGCTTGGCAAGCAAAATAGCGGAGTAGCCTCAGGTAACCCTGCAGGGCATGCCAGCCTGTGGTTGGAAGAGACCTCAGCCCTGCTTAAAGGTCCGTAGGATCTCAGGTTGTTGACCTTTGGTCTCAGGTTTTGCCCAGGCGGCTAACAAAGTTTTGCACATCATGTGGCTGCAAACGTGCAGGGCTTCAGCGTGGCCTCACCCCTGGTGCCACGCAACCGGGGAACGGGATGTCTGTGCCTGTGCTGCCTCGCCAGCAGTATGACTCCAGCTTTGTTCAGAGTTATTTGTATGTGCCATTTGACATCTGTGTGACTGGCTGTATTATATGCGCTATGACCAGCTTACTGGGGCTTGAGCAGGCAGCTCTGCACGGGTCTGCTCCACCAGGAGAGAAAAGAGACTGTGCGTTACTCCTGCAATATGCGCAGTTTTCCTGTGTTTCTGCTGGATGCTGAGAATGGACCATTGTACCTGAACATTGGAGTAAGGCGTACAACACTTTCAATATCTAAAATGTTTCCATTCATCATGTCCGGACTTAGTCTGCCAGCAAGCATGTCTGTGTCTTGATCCCAGCCAGTAGTATGCATGTGAAGATTTACCACTTCCTTACTAGTCTTTTACAGCAACAGTCAGGCCTTCCAGTGCAAGGGACTAGTTTGGAGCAGCAAGGTATGAAACCACGGCATGTATTTTCCCCATAGCAGTACTGGAGTCTCACATCAGACCCCACACCTCTGCCTTGAGATGCATTGCTTGTGCAACACGGGCTTTTGGGCAGTGGTTTGAGTTGGAGCTCCCTTGTTTTGGGGACAGAACAAGAGAGCTACATGGTTAAACCCCATGGTAAAGGACATTGTTTGTGTCCCCTACAGCCTAATCCCAAGGCTTCACCGCAGACTACACAGGCCCTTTTCTTTTCCCCTTGGTTCTAGGCAGAGGGCTCACAGGTATATAAAATGCCACAGAGTCATGATCCTTCAGTGACAACTTTACCTGGAATTCACCCGAGGTTAGACTATAATAGAAGTATTTCAAAGACTTTACCTGCTTAAGGAGCCAAGGGAGTCTGACAGAATTAGTGAGGCCAATGCAACTTCTCTCTTTACCTTGGCAAGGGTTTTAGAAGGTCCTTAGCACCAATTTTGTCCATACAGAGGTTGCATACTATCCAAAAATCTCACATAATTGTGAAGACACAATGCTGTCCATAAGAAGGAGGAGGTCTGTTCAAGGAACAAACCTGTCTGAGCTCTGTTCTACAGCCTCCTAGGGCTCCATCACAACTGAGAAAGAAAAAAAAAAAAACAATTACAAAATGTAATCTTGTAATCATCTCATCCCTGAGACTGCTATTACTTTACATTTCTTTGTTTTGACTTTCCATCGCCAAATTTCAAATATGCTGCCACCTATCACCCTGTTAACAGTACAGGCAGTGCCTGCTTTGCAAAACTGGCACAAAGGGTTCAAGATGGCTACCCAGCCATCCTGACAGCTATGCTTGCGGTTTTGCCTGACTGGCACAGCCATCACACTGATAGGTACTACAACCTGCACTTCTAACATGCCAGGGAACAGAGAACTGCTCATCTTAAAGGAACCAGTTTGCAGCAAGCTGCTCCGCCTACTGCTGCAAGGAGCCGTGTACCACGGAGGGCAGGAATGTGCTGGGCTAGTGCAAACCCACACCTGTCATGGCGTTATTGCTGTTCCTCTTCATCGATCCACTACTGTTGCTTCTGGCTTATGATAGCTGGAAATCTGATCTCCTGTTATTTTTAATACAGGTTCTCTTGCTTTTCTACTAGAGGATCAAAGAGAGGATGTCTCAAATAAACGGCATGGGATCAGCCTGTCTCCTAATAAACAGGTGCCAACATTGGATAACAACTTGGAGATGAAACATTTCCTTTCAGCTGCAATAGTGTGTGTGGGTATGTCTTTGTCCACAGTGATTACCTTACAGAAGATACCACATGAAGCACAATTCGTTGAGTGGGTTCATTTTATTTTGCTTGACAGTGTCTCTCTTCTTTTGTTAAAATTACAGGATACATCCTCTGCTCCTCCTCCACTTGAAATGCCATGACGTAATGTTTTCTGTTGTTGTCCTAGTGACTAAAATACTTAGTAATCCCTTGCCACTGCTCCAGGGAGTATGCCTGGAGTAGAGGAGAAGGGCAGGTGTCACTGGCTGGTGTGTTCACAGCACATGTTTGCCTCTTCAAAGTGCAGCAATACACTAATGCCAGTATTAAATTGCTGGTAAGATTAACATTTTGTTGCCTGACTGCCAAAGGTTTTGAGTCCCTGCAGCATCATTAGGATGTGAAGATTCCTTGAAACTTGTTCAGAGGTTATGTTCTTAAATTTGATTAAAAAAGCAACACTCCTCTAATAATGGCTGGAATAATTGTGGTAATTGTACTTTTCTGTAAGCCCTTCAAATTTGTTAAACATGACTTTTAAATAGACTTGTGGAAAACTCTAAGAAAGACCTGTCTTGATGCCTGTCTGGATTGGTAGTCTCACTTGGCATGTGCAATCCAAAGCCAGACCGTGTTTGCATTGTTAAGCATGTGTGCTTTGAAAACAGTGCTGCAGATAGGGCAAACTGTGTATTTCTCTCCCTTCCAGTCCTGGCTCTGCGCCCACCACATAACTCTGCAGCATGGCCTTTCACCTGAGAGGTGATACAGGAGATGCTGGCCACTTCGCTATCCCTTGAGATTTTCCGTGAGGGTAGAGAATGAACCATCAATTTTATCTGTAATCCTGGACTGAAGGATTACATTCTGCCTGCCTAAATCCCATCCTCCACAGTTTTAATTAGATATGATTTCCCTCCGCCTGTCCCAGTAGTTAAGATATGTTTACTGTCCACAGTGACGCAGCTGCAGCATTTCACATCAGAGGCCATCACAGGTACTGTGGCAGGCACAGCAGCTCCTCTGTGGTACTCACTTGCACATGTGTGTATGCCTGCTGCCCACTTAGGCGTACAGCATCATGGTATGCTCATGTTTTTAGAGGCAGAGCTTCACCTCTGTTCTGGTGGTGAGCTTCTGGTACAGATGAGTAATATAAGTGCCTCGCTGAATTCTGGAGGCTATCTTTTATCCTTGTCAGATCTCATAAATCTAACATAATTTCAGTTCTGGCATCACAAGGGTGTCTTTTCCTGGGCCTTCAACATGATGGCCTTTGTATTTGCATTCCCAATATTGTAATTAGCAGACCCATAGTCATACACAGGCTGTGCTTGGCATCTTGCACCTCACAGCTACTAAGAGCTATTTCCTTTACGGTAGCATGGCTTTTTATGAGGTTGTTGGTTCTCAGCTAGGGAATTAGCCTGGGCCTGTCTGAAATTGTACGATGTCGAGACAGTCTGTTCCTGTCTTTGAACACCTTCAGACACACTTTTTAACTTACTCGCAAGCACAGTGCTTGCTTTTCCCATTATGCCATGAAGAATGTGGTTTTTGGGAGCTGGGGAACAGCAAAGACTGCTAGGAGGAGGCTTTGAGGTTGTTGACATTTTTGTTAAATGCCGCTTGCTGTTGGAGTGATGCAAGTGGGAAGTTACTGATAGAGTCTTCAATTTTAGTGTTTCACTTACCGCCCAAAGAGCAGTGGCTTCATGCAACGGTTTACTACACCAGAGAACCAAGTAAATTAAACCAACACCTTACATCAACAAAGGACTAACTTTTCTTACCCTGAAAAATTTCATTCTCATGCATTTCTTTTCTAGTATTGATTATTAGAAGCTCACAGAAGATCTCTTCTGCCAAAAGAGGGAGGATAGATCTCTTTTATGAAGAGGCTGCAGTTCATTATTTCGTTGAGGGTACAGACCTCCGGTTATTCAAAGGAAAAGCACTCATCAATAATCAGAGTTAGTTTTTTCTGTGAATATAGTTACTGGTACTGGCAGAAAGCCAGTCTCCTCCAAGACATCTTGAAGTCAGCTCCTTCACATGGAGAAGTGACACTTAGCTGTGTGACTAATTAATTTCCTAATTAGTAGCTCACAATCTATTATTACTTTTAATTAACTGATTCACCTAGGCTCATTCTAAAACAAGCAACTGTTTATCATTAATATAAAAGTTAGATCCTCATATTTATATGTTAAGCCCAGCTAATGTAAGAGGCAAGCCCTACAAGAGCTGTGCAAAGCCTGTGCATGGCTGTCTGTTTGCATGCAAGTGTTTGTGTGCAAATGACTTCGTAGTGATATAACCCTGACCTGCACGCACCCGATTCCTATGTGCCTTTTTCAGCATGGCTTTCAGCTCATGTCTTTTCTGAATGTTTCATGCAGGTGGTCCAGTAACTGTGTAGGTATAAATCAAGCTATGGGTGTAGTTTTGCCCAGGAATGCCTGTACTCCTTATCTGTTTATTTAAATGTGAAACACTCTGAGGTTAGTTTTGCTTTATGGCACCTGAACAATAGTCTGTGTAAACAAGCACAGTCTGATCTGAAAGCAGACTGAGGAGCTTGGTTGAAGTCAATCAGCTGATCCCAACAGACTCTGTTTATGCAGCTGTGACTTTTTACAAACTTGCTGCGTCATACAAGTACCATATAAATATAACTTACTGAGAAGTATGAGAGGCCTTAAGTCCTGGAGCAACTGAAGAGATATTAATAGAAAAGTGGTCTACAGCAGCCCAAGCTATATTAGACCAGGTCTGTGTCCGCCTGAAGCCTGGCAAGTGGAAACTCTCTGGGACATTTATTCCTATGGGGGAAAGGGCGATGGGAGGAGTGGCCGGACTGGGTCCCTTATCAGAAGAAAAATAAGTTCTTGAGAAGCAGCCACAAGAGACGGAAAACTAGACCTACACACTAGCCCTGTCAACCCTTTGCTTTTGTTTCCTCTGGCCTTTCACAGTGTGGGTGCTTCCTGAGGCTGTGGGGACTTCGCCTGTACCACTGCGGGAGGGAAGCAGCCGTCACCCACAGAGCACCCAGTGGGGCTGGGAGACCAGAGGGTCTCCTCCAGAGCCCAGGGACTGGCCAGAGGAGAGGGATGGTGGGTGACAAAAACCAGACACATCTCCTTTCCCGCTAACCTCTGCCTGCCTGCTTGCCCCATCTGGCACACAGACCTCCGTCCGCTGGCTGGGCAGCGAGCGTGCCACCACTCGGTTGGGTCCCAGCTGGGTCCTGAAAAGGCATGGGGCTTCCCAGTGCCAGTGGCGTGTAAAGCAGCCTCAAAAACCTACAGAAGCAGCTAGTGCTGGCTTGGGGAGTGAGAAGCAGGGGTAATTAATTGTAGGGTGAAAGTTGTTGTTTTACACAGGTTTTTTACCCTCAGGTGTTGCAGCTGAAGGGCCAGGAGTCACCCCAAGCAAGGTCTGATTAGGAAGGTCACCATGAGCAGTGGTTTGAGTGGATGGTTATATAGTAGATAAATGGACCAAGCTCCCAGTTGAGCCATATGGACAGTCTGTCCTAAACCTCTGGATGGTTTCCATCTGCATTAGACAGGCAGCGTGCTGGGCAGTGCCAGGGCACTGAAGTCCAGCATGGAAAGGTCAGATTTAAGTAATGCCAGGCTGAGCTTTCTGCAGGGACACCTTCATAGGAGGAAATCATTAACCTTGGTGGTACTGGTGGTCTTTCTACCAGCTAACGGCACAGCTGTAAGGCTGTGTGTGCCTGGAGAAGGGGTGGCAGGCAAGGCTGAGCCCCTGTGCCAGGTGCCCATGCCAGCATGATCACCGTTGCCACCCGGGGAAAGAGCTTTTCTTGCCCTTCCTGCCTCCCTGGGAAATGCTGTGTAAGGGGTTTTACGTCTATGCAAAGCACTTCATAAGATATGAGCAGCTCATTATTTTTAATGGCTCTGACATCATTATGAGGCAGGGATTTACCGAAAGGATAATGGGCTGTTGTTTGCCATATCCTTTAGCACTAACCCTGTGGTGTGTGCACACCCAGTCACATAATGCAAGCGATTGCATGACCTCCATCTTCACCTTAGGGCTACAGTCCACATTTTTTTAAACCACCCACTGCTTTAGTGTCTGGAACTTGTACTGGAAAGATCACTTGTTCTCCAAGCATCTTCTTTTTAGTGGGTGTTATGGAAATACCAGATTCTTTAGTGGCTGAGAAAAGAGGAGAATTTTCTTCTTTCTCATACCAGAAATACCAGAAGACATTGACATTTTCAGTGGATCAGTAGATGCAAGAATAGTTTTTTCTGGTTTTTTGTTTGTTTATTTTCAAACTAATGTCCCTAATCTCCCAACCTAAACCAATTTTCAACCTATGTAATTTTTTTATTAATAAAATAAAATATTCACAAGTCTATTTACTGTAATCAAAATCAGAATACACATTGGCATTTGGGTGGTACTTTTAATCTGTTTTTCTCCTTATATAATGACACACATCCTTGTTCAATTAGGTGACTCATCATACACTTCATGAGCAGTGCACTCTGAAAAACAGAGCAAAATGCATTCCTAACAATTAAATACTTCTTTAAAAAGTTATAATCAATCAAGACTGATAGAAAGAAACAAGGTTAAGCTCCATTTATGCCATTTAAAATGATAGCGTGGTCTATTTCACTGCAGCACTCATTTTAAAAATGGCAGCACAGTTTGTGATTCATACCCATACCCCCCTGTCACATAATCACATGTTTAATTCCATTTAGCCACCTACATACATTGGCTTGCTTTTCACCTTTATTGTTTGCTCTTTCATGCTGCACCCAGACTAATGTGGTCCCAGAGCTCTTCTAAAGTAGCAACAAAGACATGTTTGATTTATTTATTTATTTATATGCTGCATTTATCGGCTGCCAGTTGTTTTTGAAGTTTGATGCACAGTGAGCCTGCTCATATGTAGCCAGAAAAATCTACCTCTGCTAAAAGCATGGCAGACGTGTCTAAGAGGAGGGATGCATTTCACAGATGCCGCATGGGAAGCAGCGCAGGGAGGAGATTTGGATGTACTCACTCCTCAGTCCTCTCCCAGTGCACAGGGACCCACAGCAAAAGCCAGGTCGTAAATGTGGCAAATCCCAAGACGGCAACTCCGTCTCACAACTAGCCAACCTACCATCAGACTGCTCGGTTAGTTTGGCTCTCCTGTTCAAGAGGGATTCAGAAGTTGTTTTATGCGAATACTCTTCCATGAAGGAATAAGGCCTGCCTGCAGACCAGACACCGAAAGAAGGTTGTTATCCGAACCCCAGAGATTGGATATTTTCATTATCAATTTCAGCCCCTCCAACACCTCAAGCCAAACCATGTAGGCCTTGGAAATCTGGACTTTGGCTTTAGTTTTAAACAACATGAGAAATCAGAACACTGGGCTGATATTCCCATGCTGCTCCCAAGAGCTCAAATCAGAGGGTGCTGCACAGTCCACCATTCGGCGACTGTGGGTTCATTTCTAGATGCAAGGCATTGCAAGAACCAAGCCTATGGGACACAAAAGCATGGACCTTTGTGGCATAGCTGTGTATCTAGTGGAAAGTGAGCCAGCTTTTAGTTTGCTGTAACATGAAAAGAAGTGCTTCTGCGACTTTGAGATTTATATATCCAGTATGTGTAAGGAATTGAGAGGAACAATGCATGATATCAGACATTTGCCCAAGCAAAAGTGGGAAAAAAGTCAGATCCAGCCATAAGGATTTGATCTACCAGGTGAAAAGTATTGCAGAGCCATGGCAAGTTCAACAGGTGATTCCTGGATATAATTAAGATATTTACTTAGATATAATAGCTCATCCTTATTTTTAAGCAGTTGATGAAGAAACAACCATTCAATACTATAAACAATTCAGAGCATGAATAATGTTAGGGTTAATCTTGTGTAGAGGAAGGTGCCAAAATGCTAAACAAATATAAAAATTACAGATATCAGAGCAGCTCAGGAGATCTGCAGAATGGATTTCAGCAATCGTGTCTGGACTGCTCTGCCGCAGAAATAATGCTGGAGATTTCTTCCCTCTAATAGACAGATCCTATCTGAGTGACTTACTTGTTTATGCCTTGTCTAATGAATTGACATGTTATTCAGATTCAGGATGTAGGAATTAATTGTATTCTTCTCTGGGTGCATTCATTAAAGCTGATTTAACCTGTGGGTTGTTCTTGAGTAGTGTCTTTGGTTTATTGCTCTCCCTTTTCCTATGGCATTGCTTCCCCAAAGCTCGCTGTGGCTTGTGCTCAGGGACTGCCAGCTTGAAACCCATACAGTGGGGGAGGAATAAATGGCAGCGAGCCAACAGCACCGGTCGAGTGTCATGCTGCAGACGAACAACTGCACAGAGTTCCCAAACTTTCTCTGCTGCATATATATTTGTGTTTGGAAGAAAGCATTTTCAAAAAGCAAATAATAGGGGTTCAAGTTAGTGAAGCCAATAAGCTCATCATATGTATTCACAAAGCATTAGTGACTTACTGTGCTGTCACATGCTAGAGATTTGTGCAGCCATTTATTAAAAAGGATTATTAGAGTCAGAGCTGAACCTCTAGTTATCTTTCATCCCCAAATTCTCAGAGTAGAAATATCACAGCACTAAAGTACTGCCTAATCTCTGGAGCTTTATTCTAATTAGTCAAATGTTAACCTCACCTCTAACTTACTGTCTTTTGGCTGTACCATGTAACATAGATTAAACTTACTTAGTTAAAGCCTAAATACATCTTTTCCTGTGAACTACAGAAAGTTAGATCAAAACATTCAGTTGTAACATTCTTAACATTTATATATTCCATAACATGAGGAGAAATAATGTGAACTTAAGCAAAGATATCTAATAACTCAAACTCATAGAGCTTCTTGGGGAGTAACTTTTAAAAAACAAAAAGAGTAGCTGACAAATTTTCCCCAAACTGGCTGCAGTGAGGTTTATTCCTATTAAAATACATTAAGCGAAACTGATCAAATCAGGCTGTTTGCTAGATTCGTGACTGATGGAAATGTTTTCTGTTCTTACCCATAGTAATTCTGCAAATTTCAGTATGAGTGAAACTAAATTGTGCATCAGTGGAGGCGGTAGGAAAGCTAAAGGTCAGTGTTTAAATTCAGCAGCTCCCTAATGTATGGTGCATCTAGAAATCAGCCCACCTTGCGAAAGAAATGTGTCAGCAGATGAAAGGAAACAAAACTGGATGAAGCAGAACATCTGCATTAAGAGACCACTTGAGAAGTGCCCATCATGAGCATCACCACTGGGCTGAACTGCAATCTGACAGCTGAAGAAGGAGTCTTTCCAGGTGGAAGGGCTCTTCACCCTTATTTCACCCCATTTCTTGCAAGTCATTATTGTGCTCAGGAGAGGATCCACATAACAGGCAACTTTCAGATCTTAATGGATGCTTTTATATTAGTGCTGTTTGGATGAAATTTTCCACACTGGTGCAAACTGTGCAAAGTCAGTAAGGACTGCAATATTTTGCCCGAGATACAAATGGACATTTGTAGGAGATGTTTACTCACTGGAGTTTCATTACAAAACTAGACTAAGGGAATAGCACAGAAAGTTAGAGAGTGCTGGCACCGTTACCATCTGATCCAGTTTTGAGCATGAGAGTAGAAGGTGGGACGGGAAGAATTACCTCCTGCTTTTTGCAGAGTATGCCTTCGGTGGTGCTGAAGGTAGTGGAATCACTGATCAGAAAAAGAGGGAGGAATGCTGAAGTTAACATAGATACAGTAACCAGAAATATTACACTAATGAACCCATTTTAAAAAAGAAACAACTACTTTGAAAGGAAAGAAGTAAGAAATTTCCATTTTATGAGCTTTAGGACATGTTTTGACACAACAGTGATAGAGGATCAGTTTAATAAGCTCAGCGCAATGGGATAAAGACAATGGCAGATACTTAAAACTCAAACACTAAGTGTCACAACTGAGAAGAACGTGAGAGCTGGAAGAGCTTTCATTGCTGCACTGCCATGCTTGGCAATATTAACAACCAAACAAACAAACCAAGAGGCTGAACAAGAATAGAGCTGAAGTACCAAAACAGTGAGAGAAAGGTGCTAGAGCTTCTGAGGGAAAATAACCCATGGTGATGCTGTGTGGAGGACTCTGTAGCAGAGAGGAGTCCCACGTCACCAAAAAAACCCAGTTATACAATAATTAGAGGAACTGAGGAGAATCAGAGAGGAATAAATCTATACTATGTACAGGTCAGAGAAGCTGGTAAGGAGCTGAGGGAAATTGGGAAAAGTTTGAGCATTGCAATTCTAACAGCATGATATAGTTAAGAAAAGCCAAATATTTAAAAGAGAAATGGAAATACACTATCCAGAAGTATGTGTTGTGGTTTAACCCTGGCTGGCAACTAAGCCCCACACAGCTGCTCGCACACTCCCGCCCTGCGGGATGAGGAAGAAAATTGGAAGGGTAAAAGTGAGAAAACTTGTAGGTTGAGATAAAGACTGTTTAGTAAGTAAAGCAAAAGCCATGTGCACAAGCAAAGCAAAACAAGGAATTTATTCACTCTTTCCCAACAGCAGGCAGGTGCTCAGCCATCTCCAGGAAAGCAGTGCTCCATTATGTGTAACAGTTACTTGGGAATACAAAATGCTGTCACTCCAAACGTCCCCCTCCTTCCTTCTTTTTCCCCCAGCTTTATATGCAGAGCGTGACACCATATGGTGTGGGATATCCCTGTGGTCAGTTGGGGTCAGCTGTCCCAGCCGTGCCCCCTCCCAACCCCTTGTGCACCCCCAGCCACTCACTGGTGGGGTGGGGTGAGAAGCAGAAAAGGCCTTGACTCTGTGTAAGCACTGCTCAGCAGTAACTAAAACATCTCTGTACTATCAACACTGTTTTCAGCACAAATCCAAAACATAGGCCCATACCAGCTACTGTGAAGAAAATTAACTCTATCCCAGCTAAAACTAGCACAGTATGGAAACACCTACCTCTGCTCAGACCTCCTCCTCTCTGTCCAGCAGGGACCCATTCAGGACACGGAGACATGCCAGTGCTTCGGGTGTCAAGAGGCACATCACGACGCACCAGACCTGCATGTTTCCTGTGAACTCACTGGTTGTCCCGCAGTTTTGGTGAGCCGCCTCCTGACTGGAGATTTTAGGTGAACTCTGCCTGGTGTGTCTGCTCATACCATGATGCTCAGCAAAATCTGTAGGTTTCTGCTCATTTATTATTTACCTCTGATGTTCTTGTCATTACTAGCTGCAGTACTAGTACCAGCTGGGTTTCATGAAGCCTTGCATGTCAGCAGGAAAAGGCTTCACTGAAAAAAGAACTCCCCCATCTGTCAGATGAGCTCTGCTTGGTGCTGCACTATGGTAATCATATTAGAAAACTGCATAGCCTAGACACTGTGTGTGGCAGGCACCTTTTTATAAAAAAAAGCCTTTCTAAAGCATCTGGGAGACAACCTGGCAAGCAGCTAGAAATCATCCCCAGCTTGTAATGGAAGTGCCTGAAACTTTAGACCCTTGGGCTACCCAAGGACTTGGAGCCCTGTTCACCATAAGAACATATCTACAGGAAGCTCAGCCATGAACTGCTCTGTGCGCGTACTAGGGTTCACATCTGTTTGGTACAAAGCAGGCAGGGTAGTGTCCTCTGGCAGTCCAAGCTGTTTGTTTGCATTTAGGAAGTGCATGGCCTTGACCCTGTTGCTCTGTGGCAAAAGTGAGACAGAGCAGCAGATCAGAGAAGCCCTAAGAAAATCTCCAGGAGGCATCTGTTCTGATTTTGCCTCATCATTACAGTATGATCCACGGCTATAGGAGGTAAATGCCCAGTTAGTCCAATTTTAGAGTACCACCTTGTTATCTTGCAGATGCCTGTAAATCACACAATATTATTCCACCAACCGGGTGGCAGAAGAAGACAGATTTTTTTTCTCTCCCCATAGTCCAACTTTTCAACGTGATTGCTGCCGTTATTTTTCAGCTCCCTCTGTAGAGGGAAGACTCTGAGTGAAGTAATTACAGACTTTCTCTGAGCAATCTCACCTCCTAGAGCACAGAAAATATAATTTATCTGTATGAAGAGAAGCAACTGGGAATACATTCAGGAAAACCTCTTCCTATTTCCCCCTCTGAAGTAACTTGGAGGAAGATTTTTTCCTACTCTGTATTTTTCTGCGGTTTGTGTTATCATTGCTAAATATATGGTGACCCAGTATTTACCTCACCCAGTAAGTAGCTCTGAGAACCCTGTGACTTCTACAACTTCCCTGTAGGAATTTTATAGATCAAACCAGATTGTTCCAACTCCAGCGGATTTCTATTACATCAGAGGCCCATTGCATTCCTCCCTTGTGCTTGCAACCACTAATTTGGTAATTAGAACAAGAAATGCTCAGCCATAAAATAGCCTGAAGAATAACAATGAGCTTTTGCAAAAGTAGGGACTTGATGCACTGTTTTATGTAAAATAACTTCCCAACCAACAGCTTTAGTTCAGAAAAAAAAACGTATTTATCACTGCCGCTTACACCCTTCTGAAAAGAAAGTTTGTATAAGCTTATGTAAAATTCCTCAAAATTAGCTGATGATTTTTTGCACACCTTATATGACAGGTATATGTACATATGGCTGTCCAACTAAGCAGTACATGGGAGCCTTAGCCTCTGTGCAGCCCTGAAGTTTACTACACCAGTTTGCACTAGATATGCTCTATGCAAATAAGAAATACGGAACATGGTGCAAGGGTGGCTGGGTGTAATTCCGCAACCTGAGTTACCCAGAGGTTGTGTGGGGTGACCAAACAGCCACTCTGGCTTTGAGCTCTGGTGGACCTGTGTAGTGGGCAGCAGACATGGATGGTGTTTCCAAACTGGAATGTGAAAATGTGTTAGATAGCAAGGTGTTAGTGGTGATCAGCAAATTTAGGAGCCCTAGCTATGTCACCTAAGGAAAGTTGATGCCTATTGTCTGGTCCACAGAGAAAAAAATTCAGCATTTCTAAGCTGGTGTGTAGGGATAGCAAGTTAGCCCTTTTAGCACAGGTAGAGCCGCAATCTTTAAAAAAAATATATATTAGTTGATCCAAGTAGGTTTTGAGCTTCCCTAGATATCTTTCCATGATGGCTAAAAAGGGCGTGTTTTTCCAGCCACATTAGCTCTGTGAAGTCACGGCAGAAGCAGTCCTAATTCTTATTAACAAACTTGTTATGAAGCTAGGATGCTTGACACCAGGTTAGCTGCCCATAAAGGGCCTAGGTTTCCCCATATACTTTACCTTAGCTAACTAAGCATATTTTACATCAGACTGCCTATACACACTGGAGTCTCCAGACAAGCACAGAAACTTACACCCACCAGCCCTCTATCCCACGTGAACAAGGCCTCTTCCCAAAAGGAAAAAGTTCATAAAGGATGTGGTTATGTGGTGATTAAAATGTAATGTGCAATTATATGGCAGTTTTAGAACTCTGTTAGACAAGAGCTCAATAACAGCATCATGTTGATGAAAACATCCTAGAAGGGCAGGAGTGGAGCTTGAAATCAGAGCTTTCCTGGTCAAGACCACTCCTGGGGATAAAGGCATCAATGGCTTTGTGCCAGCATCCAGATCTCGATGGAAAAGCATGTAGTATTGCTGGGATTTGCAAAGCACCCAAGCTGCAGGAAGGTGAGATGCCCCAGTCACTGGCCCCTGCCATGGCAGTCCTGGAATTCAGCCCTGGAAGCCAGCAGCCATGCACCCTGTTTGCCAAACCTGCACTGCGGCATGTGAAAACGTGAAAAACACACTAGCCTTACAGACATAGCTGCATGTGAAAAGACTTGCAGGCAAAGGGCTTTTGATGCAGAAGATTTTAAGTTGTCTTTAATTACAGAGACATTTTTTCTGTCTCCATTATATCCAGAGCTCATATTACAAGAGATAATTGCTTCTGAAGTGCATTTAGGCTGTAAAATTGTTATATAAAAAAGCAATGCACTAATAAAATGCTTATTCTGGTACTCTGTACCTTAATGCCTTTTTGAAATAAGGAATTGCTCTCTACTCGGTGCTGATGTATAGAATTTTTTTTAGAAAAGGATTTAGTAACTGGTTCCCAAGGAGCTGTGATCATTTTCTGTTTTCTGCTGTGACATTTCTGTTGTTCCACCAGTTGAATCTTTTCTCAACAGGGTGACTGTATTTTGTCCAAGCTGCACTGCAGGAAAAAATAAGTACTTGCTCTAGTTAATAAGAAGAGAAATATATGGGATTTTCTACTGACATAGATGATTTGCTTTATCATCTTTTTCCAGGCAACAAAAACCTCCTTAGGAACATGACTCATATTGCAGGCAAGAAGGAGTTGTTTATGGCCAGTAGCTCCCCAGCATTTACAGTGTTGTCCATTGTGGAACAAAGGAGAAACATGAAATTGCTGCTATCAGTTTCTCAGAACAGCGCAAATGTGGCATTAGGTCTCAGTTGAGCCCTCAGTGGTACCTGGATCTCAAATCCAGCAATGCATAAAAATAAATGTCACTTCAGCTGGGAAAGTAGGAGAAGGAGAAGGAGGAGAAGGAAAAGGAGAGGAAGGAACTATTCATGTGGCCATTGAGGAATGTTACCATGATACAATTAATCAGATGCACCTCTCTGCACTTCAGTGGGAGGAGTATTTTAAAAGGAACTAAAAAATGCTGTAGAAGATATGGGGAGTAGGAAATGTGCTGCATATTTGATAAGAACAAGGAGTGTACTCAACCTAAAAACACATCCAATCTTTCATTTTCCCTGAACAAGAACTAAAGCAGGCACTGTTATTTTAATAGGTTTTTTTAACTCTTGTTAGCAGTGAACAAATATGTATTTCTAAAGACTGTGAAGTAACTGTAAAACTGGCATCTCCTATGAGGAATGACTTCCATGTGCAAGCACACGTCTTCTACCTCTCTTTCACCCACTGCTGCTCCATGCTAACCCCAGCCCTGTGAGCCCTCCGCATGTGTTGTACACACCTTCCTTCTTACACCAAAACACAGCATCCCATTGAGACATTAGCACAGACCGGGCCAGAAAAAGGATTTTTCTGGATGGGCTGATGATTAGAGCCAGCTAAACTGCCTAGGTTTGGAGGTCCTGGCCACGTCTTCAGCTCTCACAATCCTGCGCAGACCATCACGCACCATTAGCCCCAGTACACCCAGTGAGTGCCCTGCAGCCCGCAGCTCCTGTCCCCATTGCAGTGTTCTTGCCAGTTTTAGGGGCTAGTGTTTTCTTGTGTCAACTGTGTTGGAGTTCCCAGACTGCTTACCATGCTGCTATTTATTTGCCAGAGCTGGAATAATTTCAGCCCCAGCTGACCCAAAAGCTTCGCTGGAAACATCTCCGCTCCAGCTCGGTCCTCAGTGGAGAACACATGCAACAGGTAGAATTTAATAAGCAACTGACATGAAGCTACCACAGAAACCACAGGTGCTTTCTGAGATACATTGTAGAGTCTGCTCAGTGAGGAAACCAGTGCTAAATATAACAACAAATTGCTGCTTAATGAGTAAGACTTCATTTGGCAGAAAGGATCCCTCCACTGACTTCATTGGCATAAACACTCAAGGTGTAGGAAGCCTTGTAATGGAGAGGGTGAGAATGGCAGGGCGGGAGGGTGGGGTTGAGAGGGGGCGGTCTGGAAGTAAATAGACTTAATTTAGTGTCAAGCAGATCCTTCAGTATTTTCAGAACCTGAACAAGATCGTGTATTTTTGCACAAGGAGAGGAAAATGTCTAAACCTGAGACAGTCATTTCAGTGTGGCAAATGCGGTGGAATAAAATATGTTTATGTCAAATAATTCCTATAGGAAATAAATGCATTTCTATAGGAATAAAATGACATTGCAAATAATTCCTACAAGAAGACACATATAGAGCAACTGATTATAAGTGGTGTGATTTACTGAAGGAAAAAAATATGAAGAAGTTTCCAGGAGATCTTGGGTGAGAGAAACTGAGTATCTTCTTGCATTTGGAAAATAAATGCTAAAGACGCTAAAGATGACATGAAACCACTACTGCTGGTATTCATGATGCAGTTGTCTAATGGATTGGGAAATCTAAATTCTTGCAGGTTAAAGTAGAACTGGGGGTCAAATTTTCTCTTCAGTGGGGAATTCCGTGCAGGAAGGTGAAGTTATGAGTCTGCGCTGCCCTACAGTGCCCGATGTCCTTGCAGACATCGATGTCCTCCTGTGGTCTCTCAGGAAATTTGCACTGTTTGCCTTTGGTTGATATGTGATGCAAATTGGCAGTGCTTGTTCCTGGTCTGTGTGTAGTTGCAGGCTGAAATAATAGCATACAGGCCTGAAAAACAGGAAAACTAATTATTGGAACGTTGCAATTAATATAATAGGATGACTGAGCGTGCAACTGGTAAACAACTAGATAATGGGCCAATGAGGAAGATGTCTGGAGTCCATCAAAGGACTATCTGAGGCCTCCACAAGACACCTGTGACAAAGACATCCAAATATAGTACTTGAAGATGTATGGCATGAACTGAACACATGGTGCTGCTAATGATGGGTGCTGGAGTACATGCTTAGTGTAAGGATAAAATAATTACCCAGTTAAAAATGCGTGCTAAATGCATGCTAGGCGGTAGCAACCAAAAGGCATGATTCAAAGCGTAAGGGATTGACTAAACTTAAGTCCTGGGGAGGTGGTGATGTGGACTGCCTCTGTGGCTTTCACCTCATTTATCAACACCTGGGTGCCGCAGTGAGCTTGGTGCCCTGTGCATGGGTAGCTGGCTCCCAGTGTCTCTGGTAGGCATGCACAAGCCCAACCAAAAAAACCCAGAAAAACTGCAGCTTTGAGTGCCTCCCCCAGAAAGCGCCTGGGGAGGGAAGGGAGCTGCAGTCCTGCCACTGAGCTGACACAATTAGTCACTGCTGCGACAGCTCATCTCTGCCGGTGGGTGTGAGAGGGAGAAAAGACCAGAGCTTGAGAGAAGGCAGGGGAGGAGCGGGTTGGGAAAACACATGAAGGCAGAGCTGTATGCAGCCAGACAGGGTTAATCCCAGTGGGGTTTACGCTTCTTCCCCCTTCTGCACCTCCAGAAACTTCAGAAAACTCAGATTGACTACGTAAATGCACACGCACAATGAAGAGTTATTTATGCAGGCGCAGCAGGAGGGAGTTTTTGCAATGACATGAGTGCTGCTGTCAGAGCAAGAGCTGCTGGGGCACATCTGTGTCATGTCCGTAAGGGCTGCAGCCCACCCATGAGGTTTTTGCCAAAAACATGGGCCTGGGGTGCACTAAAGCATTACAGGGCATTTTCTGCCAGTAAAGTAGCTTTCTCTAAAAAAAAAAAAAAAAAAAAAAAAAAAAAAAGAATGAAGATATAGCTATCCAGGTGAAGAGGTTTGCCCAGGACCCTAGCAGACAGACCACTGGCCTTGGGGGCTAAGGGTCCAAATTCTTGCTCTGAGCATGTTAGGCTACCACTTTCTTTCCTCCTGAAGATGCTTCTCTCTGTGCAGATGATTCAGTACTTGCCGGACGGCAGTGTGACAAGCTGGGTAGACGGATGGTTCAGGGCATTCACCTGAGGCATGAGCATCGAGTTCAAACCTGTGCTCCAATTAAGAGGTGACGACACAGAGTGAAACAGTTCTGCTCCAGAGGCTGAGGGTGAAGCTTAGGTCCCTCACTCCACTGCTGGGGCAGTGGAGCGCTCTGCACCATGATTCCTTCACCCTTCCCTCCCTTTTCCCTGCTAAGCTTTAACATTTCGATGGTTCAACCTCCTGCAGAGAGGGAAGATGACCGGAAAGCTGGAAGAAACACACAGAATGTGAACAGCATGTATTTTAGAGGATTTATGTTCCAGTAGTGAAAACTTAGATGAGATACAAAAGTCTCAGTAAATTACATTTCATAAAAGCAAGATAAACTGCATTTCATAAAAGAAAGATAGTTGCCTTAAAATGCTTTTCAGGATCAATAAAATTAAATAAGAAGAAAGAATTGGAGGAGCAGTGCTTAATTTTAAAACACGTTACATTATATTTAGTCTGTCACTGGCCTTTCTTACTGAAGGGTTAAAAGACCTTTTATGAGAGGAAGATTAACATAATTTATATTAGAAATTATTGTTATTATGGCAGAGAAATCAGGGCAAGTATTTTTATTCATGCCCACATTCTGGCAATGACAATTTACTTTTCTAATGCCTGTAGGACCCCACTGAAGAGCTGTAAATTATATTATCAGCCATGCCTCAGCAAATCGATACCATGCACACACAAGTGGCATGCTGACAGGGCAGCGGCACAAAGAGAGCCCAAGCAGGATAGCAGGAAGAGCCAATTTACATCCCACAGTCTTGTGCATTGCTTCTCCATCTGCAGGGTAGTTGTCAGCATGCTAAAGCCAGTGGGGTTACATTGGAGATGAATTTAGCTGTTATCTGCAGAACTTTTCAATAGCCGTGTTGTTGCTATCACTGTATTGCCTCTTGAAGACATTCATGGCATACGGGATGTACTGAACACACAAATCCTTCAGTTACTCACCAAATGCTGTGAAACTTGTAGGTGGCTTGGTACTCAAGCAAACAGCACTTGCAGCTCCCAATTACTAGCAGGATGCCATGTATGAGCCCACAGCGTACTTGAGAAATTAGTAGATAATTAGCATCGATCGGGAGAGTTGAAAAGTTTCAGATTTTTCTATAGGTCTATTGCTAACAGATCTGAATGCGCAATTGCTAGTTCTGAGCATTTTTATAAAACCAGGTCTTCAGCTCTTTAAGGCAGAACCCATCTCTTAGCATGGGTGTAGATAGGTCCCAACCAAAGCAAGCTCCCGACACATATGGGCTCCCAAAAGTAATGGACACAAATTCATTCATAAAACACAAGGTTGTCTTGTCAGAGGAGGCTGTGTATAAAAATGTTAATCTCTGAATAAATGGTATGTTATATTGATTAAAAAAGTGTAAACAGAAGATTTCAAGTTTACAACTCACATTTGGTAGGATATACAAAGAGGAATATAGTGTATGATAGACCTCATGTCAAAGAATTATTTAGCAAGTCCTGAGGGGAAAAGTGATCATATGAGCAACTGGAAAAGTGTCATAGAAAAGCAAGGGGAGTATCCTACAATATAGGTTATGACAGCTGGGACTGAGTATATTATTTCAGATCTACTTAAATTGGCTCAAGATAACTTTGCTTCAGACTGCACTAGAAAAATAAATTGGGAAGGAGCTGCTTCCCTGGCTCTGAAGAGGGTGGGGAAAACCAGGTGGCTTGGGATGTGCAGCAGGTATTTTGGGAGTTACGGATTAAAAGAAGACAGAATTCTTGCTACTGTGTCATATTGCAGGGACAGTTGCCATAGCACCATTTGCTGCTAAGAATAGATTTCTATAGCTCAGCAGCAGGTCAAAATATTTATATGAGTTAGGATTTTCTTCAGGGCCAATTTAAATGAAATGCAGGACCCTGTACACAACTGCTAAAAAGCACAAGACATAACACATGTCCCAGCCCCAAACTAGAATGAGGTGGGGTAATGTGGACACAGGCATTTGGTGTTTGACATGAGCTTCCATGAGGAACAAAGTGGTCTGTGATGCTTGGTCTGTCTCACCTGAACCTTGTATCAGGAGACAAAGAAACAGAGCTTGGATTGTGAGGCATTCCATTTTAAAGCATAAGATTTTGTAAAACGGGGGGGGGGGGGGGGGGCGGGGGGTGGGGCTGAGACAGAGCAATGATCTGAAATGATTTTTCCTCTCACCCACCCATTTTTCCTTTGTAGGGAACCTGGCAGCTCTATGAGCTCCCCATGGTGCAGAAAAGAAATTTCTGAGCCCGAAGAAGGACTCTGTCCTCTGCAGTTTTCTCCAAAATATGGCTGGCAATCCAGCTGCCCCTATCAGAAGCAGGTCAAAAGCACCATGACACAGCTGCCCCTTTCAGGCACAGAAGTAACTTGCCCCAAAGCAGAGGTTTGGAGACAGTAGCTGGAAGTAGGTTGCCTAATTGAGCTTGCATTGTGCATTGGGGCAGCACAGGAAGTGTTCTTGCTCCCCCAGCTATTATCAGGTAGAGTTAGATGTTGAGCAACACAAAACAATTCTCAACACTGTGGTGAACCAGAATCTGATCAGGGAAACACACTGCTAATATTTCACCCTCTGCAATTCAATGGATCCATCTTCCCTGCCTTGCCTACATGAGGCCGCACACCTGGACCAGACTGTCAGGGCCAACTCTGCACAAGCATCTCTCCTGACATGGCGGGGGGTTGAAAGATGGAATTCAGACTATTGTTCAGGAAGAAAAATAAAAGGTGATGGCAGTCTTCATAAAAATTACCTCTTTTTATCACTTAGGACACTTCTGACATAAGACAGTATTCATTTATGAGAATCGCAGTGTCACCCCTTGTCACACATTTGATTAAATCCAGGACACTTACTGTAAAGACAGGCAATATGTGGGCAGAGGGTGCTGCTTCCCTTTCAGCAGTTCTGGGGGATTTATTGTGCTGGGAGAAATATCAAAGAATGGGAGAAACGGGTGAGCAAGGAAAAATGATGATACACTCTCTGCCTCCAGGCACTACTGCAGAACAAGTAGCTTGTTCTGTGCAGGGTATTTGCTAATTGCTTATATATCACTCTCATCAGAAGATCATAATTTTGAAACTTGGGTGTATAAAATAAATGAGATGCACAGGGGCTTAATACTGACAGAAAAACCCAGACAGTTCTTAAAAGTCACCGGTGCACTAATAGCTTCCTCTTATTTTTTCCTGATGTGCCTGAGCTACACATAGAGCTTCCACAGCATTAGCATGATGAAACCTTTTTTACTTCCTCACTGTGACATTCATAAGAAGACATTTGCTGACTACGTATTTGAACATCTGTATGGTGCCTTCTCTTTCTCTTTCACCTACACGTTTCTATACCACCTCATCTTTGATACAATTAAATCTCATCATTTTAGAGGTGGATATAAGCTGGACTGCAGTGTGAGCCATCTATGTACATGATTTCCCATAAGGGCGTGTAAAAGAAACCGAAGTGGGATATGGACATGCCCTTAAATGTTTGTGTCTTAGTGCTGATCTTATTGGAGACAACAGTTATCAGCCAACTTTCCTCTCAGGAGGAAACCAGAATATGCTATTGGCAAAACACACAGCATGCCTTCATCTTAACCACAGCCTAACTTACCAGTTCAGTAAATGCATGACTCTGCTTGTGTTGACCTGTAGCTAGGATGATTTTGATAGCACAGCTCAAAAATAGAAGCCAGTCCATACAGTCAATGTGGGGATTTCTTATTATTTGGAATGCCCCATAACAAGTTCATCTTTGAAGTTGTGTAGGAGGAGTGTGAAGAAACATGGATCCTCTCAGCATAGGAAGCCCTTTGCGGCTGTGCACCCAGTACGAAGGCTTAGTAAGCTGGGAGCAAGTGTACAGGAAGTGGGTAGGAGTGGAAAACTTAAAAAAGAGCAGAAATAGAATGAATCCCGTTGGGTCACTTCTCCTGCCGTGTTGTATCTGGGCCAAAACCACTGCGTTCTGTAGAGCACATGCTTGTAGGAGGGATGACTGCAAGCAGAGAGGAGACACCTGCTCACTGGAAACAGGCATACAACTCCTAAGAGAACAAACACTGCCTCAGCGGTGTGTGAGACAGGGTCAGGAACCTGGAAAGCCACTTCAGCTGCTGTTAGGCTGGGCTATTTGCAGTACGTCCCACGTACAGGTGTGCTAGGCAACACCAGAGTACAGCGTGCCACACGG
The DNA here is from genome assembly GCA_031468815.1 of Morus bassanus. Taxonomy (NCBI): domain Eukaryota; kingdom Metazoa; phylum Chordata; class Aves; order Suliformes; family Sulidae; genus Morus; species Morus bassanus. The sequence continues at coordinate 23,266,243 of CM062600.1, read as the reverse complement.
TGCTGCGAGGCTTCACAGTGGAGGCAGACAGCATCCCCTTACTGAGTTGGTAAATCTGAATTACAGATTGATATTAAACCTGCAGCCATTCTGCACTAACATACTTTTTAAGTGATTGCCCTGTCTTTCTAAGGGACACTAGACTTGCTGTATCCCCTGGGAATGTACCTGCTCATGGTGCTGCAGTGGGGTAGGAGGTGTGGGGGCTCCAGCCCTGGCCCTGGCCCTTCTGACAGGGACATCCCAGCAGAGAGGTGGACAGCCTCCCCTGCATCCTTTAGATTGGTGGGTTTATCAGTGGACTTTTTGTTTCCCAGCTGGAAACAAAAGATTAGAGGTAATTTTTATCTGTATGACTAGGGTACTGTGAAATCTAATGCCCACGTTGCAGGAAATGTAGTCATGATGCTACAAATTATCAATATATGTATTCTGAGTCATTGTCTCTATAGAGATGACAGAATTTGGGTCATAATAAGACAGAGAAACCTCTTTATCCCCTGACATCTGATATCAACTGAATATATGCTCTTGCAGAAAAAAAGGATAACTTCCAGATTAAGGAGACAACACACCTCATTTCCCTGTAACCAGCTACTTTACCCCTTACTGGGGGTGCCATACTCCCTGTCTTGTCAATCTTTGCTATTGAATCCTCAACCAGTTTTCTTTTTCCGCCACTTCTGCTGTTTCTTGTCTCCTCTTCCACCTTTCCTCTCCTTTCGCTTTCAAACTCTTTCTCCACTGCTCAGGAATGTGTGAAGTTAACAGCTCCATCCCTGCCACTTGTCACTGTTGCTTTTCCCACTCACCTGTCCCAGTTTCTGTGTACACCTCCCATCGAACTAGTGGTGAGGGGAGACACTAAGCACAGAGGCAGCAGCGGGGAAGCAATTGAATTTGCAGCCCTTGCCTTGGGAGACCAGACCTGTGTGATGCATGTTCTCAACACATGTTGCTGCTGGCAATCAGAGGAGAGAAAAGCACCTATCGTTTTCCTTTCGTGCTCTAGGGTCTCCCAGTGATATTTTTGCTGACTGCATTTTTTCTGCCTCAAATTATGCAATTCACAGGAAGTCTCCTTGTATAAGAGATTATTGAGAAAATAGCTGTTTACACAAATCAGCTGCAGGCTTAAAGATGTTAAACACTGGAAGAAGCCAGCTGCGTCTTCTTATCGTATCCTGTTGGTTAAATTATGTTAAGATGCTGGGACAGTGAGTCCACTGAAATCCTCATTGTCTTCTGTTTTAGCATCACTGGAATGTACTCGGTAGACAGAAGATTTGTCCTGCAGTTTTATAAAAGTAGCATTATTATTTACAAAACAACACTCAGAGCAACAAGCAAACATGGCCCATGTGAAAAGTTGATGGTACTATTTTTCTATACTAAGGCAAAAAGATAACACATTAATGGCAAATGATTTTTGCCTGGGTTATGTAAGGCAGTTAAAAAAAAAAAAAAATCCCTGAAGTCATGTCTGTGAAAGAGCACCTTGTGCATTTCGTTTGAAGGACTCTCCACAAACTACTTATCTTCTCGATATCTCAAACTGTGAACCACTGCAAATGTGAAAGCAAAGCACCAGGAAAATAAAAGTTTTATAGGCAGAAGCAACACTCATCAGCTCTGGATGGCATTGCATTTGGATCTGGTGACTACAGCTTGGCAAAACTGCTTAGTCAATTCTCAGCAAACAGAGATTGGGAAATTCAAACATCTAAATTTGTTAAAGCCCTGCTTTAACAGAAGTGTCAGGACAGACACTTCTTAAACAGAGAAATTTCATTTTAAAATGCACCGTTTCCACATCTTTACTCAGACAGAAGTTTTGATTTTTTTTATCAGATTTGGCTGACCTAGCTTCCACCTAAGTGCCCGAGGTCCTCCTGGAGAAAGGGGGTGAGGGCAGCTCCTGAAACAGAGGCCTGGCTTGGTAGAAACCAAGCCAGACGGGTAGGCAGGAGCTTGCCATCCAGGTCAAACTCAATCTGGATTAGCAAGCGTATTTCTCAAATTACACAAAGTGATGTTGGTTTTGCTCCTTTGCAAAAGGCATGGGAGGTCTGCCAGACCATGGTACTAAAACTGTCTGCGAAGGCTGGCTTTTCAAGTCAAAAGTATACCTCCTAAACTTTTTATTCTATGGGGGAAAAAAAAAGTCACACTTGGGGAAAGACAAGAAAACACAGACGTGCATTTCAGCTCAGTTTCAGCCTCTTCTCCCACCGTAATGCACGACTGAGTGGCACGAGAGCCATTGTCCTGGATCAGGCTGACACAGTATCTAGTTTTAACATCGAGAGACCTAAATACAAGGTTTGAGGGTTTTTCACTGAAAAAAAAGACATAGTACAATAAGACAAAAATGTGTAGAACATAACCACTTCCTTAAAACTTCTAGAAATGCCTATATTAACAAGTAGGGCAAGACAGTACTTAGAGTATTACACAGCATGGTTTTGAAAGTACAAAAAAGATGCTCTATGAAGGCCCAGCGGAAACAGCATAGACACATGCTGCATTTATGTTTTTGCTTAGCAGGAATATAAAACAAGGAAGATCTGCAGCATTTTCCACAGCATCCCTTTCCGCACGTGCCTACCTGAGAGGCCCCTGACACCTCGGGCAGATGCTCCACTCCAAGTGCCTTGGGAGGCACCGACAGTCAGACCCGGGCAGCTCCATGGGCTGACATGGCCATCACGTGCTGAACAGCTGGTCACGCACAGCCTTGGGCATTGCAGTCCCATTTACTGAAGCATCTTGAAGGTCATCCTCTATGCTCTAGAATTTTTTTATATTTGTATTTAACTTTCCAGCTGGACCAGCACCAGCCACTTCCATGTCATGTGTCAGCCCAGTGACAGCACCACCGAGGAGGCCACAAAGCCTTTTGCATGCGTGATCCCACCACACTGGGGAGCCTTGGCTAGAAGCTCCAGCCATCCTTGTTTTAGCCAGGGCTGCTGGCAGAGAGGACGGCTACCACACCTGTGTGAGTCCTCCTGAGACTTATCCTCTGGGGACCCTGGGCAGAGGTCCCTTTGGTGACTGCCCAGAGAAGAATCAACTGTCCAGTGCATGCTTCTGCTTTGCAGTGCGGTTGGGGAAGAACCATGTTTTTGCTGCAGGGGTCCTCAGCACATCCATGGGCGCGCTTGCTGTAGATGGCAGCAGTCACGGCAGCACTGATTATAAACCTATTTGCAAGATGGGATTCGGCCCTGGTGAAGTGCAGATACTAAAGCTGTGGATGATCTCAGCTAAGGATTTGCAGAAAGAAGGGCAGCCTTAATCTCCCTCAGGAACACAGCCGGAGTCATGCAGTTGGAAATAGCATTGTGGATGCGTTAGCTGCCCTTCCTCTACGTGCCAGCGCTACCTACCCAGCAGAAGGGGCATCTGAGGCCCCTGACATCCACCCACATGAGCCTTAGGCACTTGGCTTCCTCACTAAGTGCAGGTTTACTCTCTGTAAACACATATCCACAAACGCTAACTCAAGAGGAGAAGAGTGAGCAAGTGCTGGGTTGCTGCTGCAAACTGGAGCGCTGTGCACTGCTGTTATATGTTTGCTGCATGCTTGCTGCGTTTCCATGCAGAATATGATCTCTGCTATCACACTTAGTGAAAAGCGTTGTAGCAACATATGCTTTACACCGGCAGTAGGCACCTTGGGAAAGCTGAAATCATCCACAGCAATCATCCACTGTTCCAGGGAAGAGAACACACTGTCCTGAATCTGACCAGGAATTCAGCTGAGCTCTTAATGGTCAACACATTCTCACAGAAGCTTTCATTGCTTACTGAAATAACCATTACAACCTGTTCTTGCTGTCTTAGCAGAGCACTGAGTATTTTAAAAGAAGCTGCCTTTTTTGCTGGTTTTTGCAAGGTAAATTTGTTTTTAATGCTTTAAATTGCAATAAGGAGCACCAAAGGAATGGGATTATCACCAGCTTAGGTAGAGGTTTGCTGCTGGCTGGGCTTTTGCATGGGCTGTGTCAGACCAGACTTCCCCAGCCTGTCCTGTCAGTGCTCTTTGCTCATGAGAGGTCAGTGCAGATCTGCTGCTGGCCATAAGCAAGTCAGCATCAACCTGAAGCAAAGCCGGTGTGAGCTGCTGGGGTGACTTGTGTGACTTGGATAGTGGACCTCTGTAACATCCATGTCAGGGTGCTACATGCATCAGCAGGAGGCAGTTGGTGTGCTAGTCACTGGTGGGAGAAACGAACAAGTCAGCTTATGCAACTCAAAACCATGCATTGTATACAGCCAAGAAGGCACTAGTGCTTAGGGCAGTCTCCATCCTGAATCACAGATTTACAGAATGGTTCGGGTTGGAAGGGACCTTTAAAGGTCATGTAGTCCAACCCCCCTGCCATGGGCAAGGACATCTTTCACTAGACCAGGTTGCTCAAAGCCCCATCCAACCTGACCTTGAATGCTTCCAGGCATGGGGAATCCACAGCTTCTCTGGGCAGCCCGTTCCAGTGCCTCACCACCTTCAATATAAAAAATTTCTTCCCTACATCCAATCTAAACCTACTCTCTTTCAGTTTAAATCTGTTGCCCCTTGTCCTGTCACTACAGGCCCTGGTAAAAAGCCTCTCCCTGTCTTTCTTATAAGTCCACTTTCTATATTGAAAGGCCCCAATAAAGTGTCCCTGGCACCTTCTCTTCTCCAGGATGGAGAACCCCAACTCCCTCAGCCTTTCTTCACAGCAGAGGTGTTCCAGCCTTCTCATCATTTTCATGCCTCTCTTTTGGACCCACTCCAACAGGTTCATATTTTTCTTGTGCTGGGGACCCCAGAGCTGGACACAGTACTCCAACTGGGGTCTCACCAGAGCAGAGTAGAGGGGCACAATCACCTCCCTCGACCTGCTGGCCACACTTCTTTTGATGCAGCCCAGGATACAGTTGGCTTTCTGGGCTGTGAGCGCACATTACTAGCTCATGTCCAATTTTTCATCCACCAGTACCCCCAAGTCCTTCTCCACAGGGCTACTCTCAATCCCTTCATCCCCCAGCCTGTACTGACACTGGGGATTGTCTCGACCCAGGTGCAGGACCTTACACTTGCCCTTGTTGAACTTCATGAGTTTCACATGTGCCCACTCCTCAAGACTGTCAAGGTCACTCTGGATGATACTTTCTTGTTAACACAGGTGTGAAGAGAGAGACAGCTCTGGATTTGTTTGTGCTCCAGTGAGGTTTTAAATCCCAGCAGCTCACACGAGAGAAGAACTGGTCCTTACAGCCAGCTCTGCAAGCCCAGTACCCCACGCTGTCCCAGGACATGTTGTCCCCTCTCCGGCTTCACACTCTCTGGCACCCAGCTGCTAGTGACAGCTCCTGGCCAGGGACTGTGGGAGAGGTGACTGTTCAAAAGTGGCTTGGGGAAGGAATTCCAGGGGCTCACTGGAGGGGACTGTGACCTCCTGCTCCATTACAGGGGGGGAAGTCAGGAGCAGTAATGCAGGAGGGTCAACTCCCACTCCTCCTACCTCTGTGCCAAGCAGCACTGTTGGAGACAGGCTTCAAGCCTGGGTCAGCTCTCCTCTGCTCAGTGAGCAACCTTTCTGCTGAGGCCACCAATCAGTGGTGACAGCTTGTGACATGAAATGCAAGTGCTCCATTGGGGCTTAAATTGACCCATCATTAAATTATCCCTCATTAGCAACTAAGTGATTTCACTGAAGTCCCTGGCTATCCTTTGAAATGGATAAAGCACTGATTAATGGTAATCATAGCAGGACTCAGGTAGTGACACAGAGGTGGAAGTCATGGGCTAGCACAATGGACAGACCCATGTCATGGTCATGCTCCTCACCACTGCTCTTTAATATCTGTTCGTCGAGATACATTAAGTAATCCTGGGACAGCTGCAGTGCAAGTTATACTGATTCAGATATGGACCCTATTGCTGAAATTGTTCTCAGTTTTGATTATTAAGGTTTTTGAGACTGGCTCAGCCAATTAAAGAGAAGAGAAAAGAAGCACATTTGATGTTAGCATAACAATGCCAGTCCCTTTTCTCCATTCTCCTATTATTCCATTGCTTTTTCCTCTCCAACGCGTGCATGGTTCTCTTATTTGAGAGGCATTAATTTGTGAACAGAAATGCCACATTTCATCAGTCATGCTTTGAGGTTTTTTTACTGAAGTCCTTTACTGTTGCTTGCAATGAAAAACCTCTTTCCATGCTGTTATGTGAAACTACAGAACAAAATATGCACTTTTCTAGTACTTTTCTTTTTTTTTTGGTCTCATTGCCTACAAACCCCTTTGTAGGAAATCAGTCTCTTCCTCTTCCTTGAGGTAAAATGCTCTGTGTGACAGTTTCACAGCAGTGTAAACAGTCTTTCTGAGCTGCAGTTCCTAGCACAGCTGATGTTACACACAAAAGTAAGTTCACCTTTAGTACATTCAGTGTCTTCCCTAAAGCTGAAGGTTTTTTCTTTCATATAGATAATGTGCTGCATGTTCATATGTGTGCATGTGTATCTATCTGTCTAGATATGTTCTGTGTTATACCCATATGCACTCAATACAAGTGTATTACAGCTCAGATTTCCCACTTCATACATGTGAGATGATCGCTTTGTTCAGAACCTGAACAGAAAAAAAGTCTGCATGCACCCATCACTCTGTATCCCATTACTCAAGTACACAAAAGCCTTCTTACTGCTTGAATGCATCAGCTGTTCTCTGGCCATTAATTCCTCCCCCAGGAAAAACTACTGAAACACATACAACCTAAATTGGCTTCAGATGATGAGAAAACAAAGGGAAGTCAACTATAAAGCAACAACTGGTATAGAAATGTACCTGAGTTCTTGGGAGGAGGGTGGGGAGGAAAGAAGACGTACTTTCAGACTTGCATCTCTTGATTTTAAAGTTGAAGTTTAAAAGGGCCAAGAGGACTTCTAAAGGGCTTTCTTGGGCACAGGATGAGATGGCAACATCAACTGTGGCTGGAGGCAGTCTTGATCCTCACAGAGGGCCCAGACTCTCCTCTGCCAGGGGAGTACCACTGTTGCCATCATTGGTGCTCTACAGGTGACAACACTGCCACAGAGACCATGCCACCTTTCTGGCTGTAGCCCAGGGGTAATATCCCTTGGGAGGGCTCTTGCTAGTAGCTGAGGTACCACAACAAAAGTAGGGCAATTTGAAGGAGAAAGCTATGACATTTGTCCAGCTGTTTTTTCATCTCTGGTTAGTTTAAAGCCACTATTTTATGATTCAACAGGCTCCTGAAAGAAGGAGCAGTGGATAGGGGAGAGCTAAGTTAGTCAAAAGTGCATAGCAAGTCCCTACAGTACCTGCCGGAATAGCCCTTCCATGTGGGTGTGTTAACTATACTTGACCGCCTCTCTGCAAGTATACTCATGCAAGTCATGAAATGATACATGAGGCTCAATGGCTGATGCAAGTCTATGCTCAGGAGTATTTTGCATGCTAGCTGGATTATTAATTTTAGCATGCTTCATCATGCATGCAGGTGAGGAATTGCTTTTTTTTTTTTTTTTAAACTAAAGTATAATAGAGTTCTAGGAAGGAAGGGGGCATATTTTTTTCCCTTTCATTAAGAAAAGCATTTTGGAGATGGATCTGATTAAGACGTTGACCTTCCATTTTGAGAAAGTTTTGCTTTGGGTAAGAACTAAACTGCTTTAAGCACCACCTCCATTAAATTCCACTCCACACTTAATCAAACACAGAAGTGCTGTTTGCAAGGTAATAGTACAGTCACACCACTTGAAGTGCAGCAGCGTATCTGCATGAAGTAACTCTAAGGCAGGAGAATGCTAGTCATAAAAGGAAGCAATTAGAGAGTTCAGTGGGGCTGAGAAGGGTAGTGCGAACAGCATTGGAGGGAGATTCAGAAGAAGGTTTGGATGATTTTTACAGGTTCTCATGCAGGTAGCTTTATTAGGGACCATGTTAGAGGAGGTCTTACACAGACCACAGCTCTCTGAAAACTGCTGAAATATAATTATCGTAATTTCTGTGAGAGGGACAGGGAAAATGCAAGATTTTAATATACAGAAGGGTCAACATGACTTTATTTACTTATTTATTTATTTATTCAGAGGCAACGTTATTTGTGATGTCAAGTTGAACACTCAAGAGGCCCATCCTGGGAGATGGCAATATGTTTGCTTTGGTTATAACGATGAGATATTTTTAAACAGACCAAAAGGAACTGCGCAGTGACCTTGCCTCGCACAAGCACCGCATTTGCAGAAGCTTAAAAAAATATTTTTGCCCTTGAAAAGGCACATGCATATTTTAGTTTTTATTTCCAATATTAGAAATCATCTTTTCCTGTAAAAATGCTCTGAAGTAACAGAAAGCAGATATGGTATCTTATAGTCAAGCTTGGTTTCCATAAAGAAGCTGCAGCTGACAGCACACTGCCTGAGACCCTGAGAGACCCCAGGCTTCCTTCCTCCCTCACTCTGCTAAAAGTTTCCTGTGTCGTTTTGCCAGTGGACTATTTCTGTGTTCTCTGTTTCTTTGCTTACCAGTAAAATGACAGTGCGTCTCTGGGGGATGTTTTGTGACTTAAATCATTTGCTTTAAGGCCCTAGGATGAAAGGCTCCATAAAAGTCCAGTGATAAATACAGCCAAGATTACAATTTAATTAAAGTGCTCCAATTATTTAGGGAAAGAGGAAATGTAAACCATGCTGCCAGATGTTCTTTGCACTCCTTTTGAAATTTCCCTGTCAATAACTTAGCAGGATTTTGTGCTCCTGGGAAGTTTTCTTCAGCTTTCAGTCTCTTCTTGCATCCTCTGTTAGAAAGAAATCCAGACCAGCAATACTTATCTTAGCAGCTGTGTGAATCATTTCCTTCAGACCCATGGCTTTATACAATAGATGTTGACACAAACAAAAAAAAATCTACTGATGTTTACTCTGGGGTAGACATCACCATTAACTTGTTATTCAGAGCAAATCACATGGGAAGAAGTATTTACACCCCCTCCTTTAAAATGCAATCCAGTCATGGAGAAGAGTGTGCATCACGGGGACAGGAGGGAGAATTTATCACATCCAAGTTGGAAGCATTAAAATAAATATCCTGAATAGCTCTGCACTCAGTATTGTATATTATCCTAAATGTGTTGTTCTGTATGAGTTGCTATAGAATTATAACTCAGAAGACCACGGTAAGGTGCAGCACTGGTCGCACTGCAGGGCAAAGCTGTGCCCCCGCATCCAGTGATGTACCGTATACATGCCGTACTGCCTGGCACTAATGTGGGGGCAAGGAGCTGCTTTTGGCTTATGGTAAATCCATGGGCACAGTGACTCATCTGACATTTATCAGGTTCGCCATTGTACTTGTTGATGCACAGCTGAAAAATAAACAAAACAGGGTCAAGCTCAGAAGTTGCACTCCCAGCGCTGACAAACAAGTTATGCAGCTTGCATGGCTAACAACAGCTGCCATGGGCTGGCTGCCTGTTGCTCTCAGGGTGTCCCCCCTTTAGAGATGATGATGTCTGAGATTAGGGAGGAATGACCAAAAGTCTCCATAGTGACCTCCCTTCAAAGACAGCCCTACCGAGTGCTGGCTTACATAAAAAGAGCTGTTGTTTTTTTTCCTCTGCAAAAAATGTCTTTGAAGACAAGCAAAGGCATGTAGCCAGGAGACAGCCATGTTTCACTTTGAAAGGTATGGCTAGTTAGCTTAGATGTTACAGATAAGAATCAGGAGGCTAGGAGTAGACTGCTAAGGCACATGCAAACCTTTGATTATAAATCAATCCCTGCCTATTAATTATAGTTCAATTTATTTTGATGAGGCTTTTGGCTTTCTTTAGGAAGTCCTAAATATTCAGAGCAGGCCACAGACCCCGCAGTGCCCTGTGTAGCATGTACTGCTGGTCCGAGGGTGCGAGGATGTGTGTAGGGCCAAGAGCCTTCTTTAGTGAGAAATAGGCTCTATCCACATCAGGAGCTGTTGATTTCAAGCTTCGAAAGAAAGATATTAATAGCAGGGTTTTTTCTTCTTTAAATTAATTAACCTGGATCAACAATGAGTTGATTAGATCTGCTGCTTAAAAACCCTTTGTGATCATCCATGTCACTGTGTTACTGCCCCGTTTTCATACTTCCATCTTCTAGTAAGGACCTTTTTACAGCAGCCAACCTTCTAGCAGCTCTAGGGCCCTGCATATTCCAGATTTCACATGGGTACACTCTCCCATCACTATAAGTCACCTCTGGTCTGCAGGTTCCCATCACCTGCATACTCCATAAAATGAACCAAGGTCCTCATCTGCAAAGCTCTCAGGGGCTTAAGACACAGTTAACTACTTGAGGCCCAGCTCACCTCTTCACAGCAGCCCTTGCCAGCCACAGTTCAGGTACTAAACATCCCCAGACACCCAAATTTCTGTTCTGAAAGGGCTGGATAAGAAACTCTCCCAAGAAGAGAACACCTTCCTTCCAAGGAAGACCTGCTTGTGTCCCAGTGTGACTGCTATCACATCAAAGTGAATCACATCCCCCTTCAGTAAGGACAAATGATACCCAGAAAAATCCACGTACAGATCCATGTATGTCTTACTGAGGGGGAACACATTAAAACCCCCTCCATTTCCTCGTGGACTCTTCCTTCACAATTTCCAGTGGTACTTCAGTTGGCAGAGATGGACACCTTGAAATGGGGCAGGGGGAGAGCTCTTTTACTGAGCCAGGTGAGGATAGTTTTCCCCTGCCCTTTACTCATCACTTTTACTGTCAGATTTTTGAAGGCAGACATAATCCTCCTGTGTGTTGATTTGAAATTTCACGCAGGTTTATTTACTGTTTCAGTTACATCAGTTTCCAAACCTTTCCCCATTAACAGGCTTGCTCTAGAAGGGGACAGCTGAAGGTGACCCTCCACCGGTCACTGCAGTTTCCTTTCCTTACTGCCTCGTAGCTCTTTTCAGTGAATTTCATTAGTACCTACTAACTCAATGCGCATGGTCTAAGTAGGTCATTCTGAATTTAGTTACTGCCCTCCTTTTGTATAAACCCAACCTCGTTACGCATCTGCAGCAATGCTGACCTGCACTCATCAGGGGAAGACCACTGTAGGACCTAAACCTTCCACCTGAGATCTCCATCAATGTAAGGGCGGTGAGGTCACTCTCATTGACCTCGCAGCAAGCTACAGCCACTGTCACAAGGGCCTTAAAGTTGACACAAACAGCAAGTAAAAGAAAGGTGGTCTTCATTGCACCAATGTGAACATGAGGCACTAAGAGAGGATGCATCTATCCCAAGCCTGTGCTGGAGGATGGACAGTATACCAGGTCTGCTCTGACACCATATTAGTTTTACTACTGAGTTGTCAGTATCATTTTCTAACACAGATTTTGATTTCCCAGCCAAATCTCCAGCCAGCAGATTGGTACTTGAAATCTGTTTGCTCTTCCTGTGCAGAACAATTACATATCTTTATAGTCAGGCTTTTGCAGGCCCCCTCAGAAATTTGACAGATTAATTGGTTTAAGTTCCTGCTCTCTCTGCAACATACAACCAATTCACCCCAGCAAAACTGGTGATTGTGCCACCATTTGTATAGACCTCAGGCAGGACTGAAAATCACATAGCACACAGTCTCGAAGTACCCATGTAGGTGACAGTCAGGGAGACGACAGCCCCAATGGGGCGGACTGATTCAGATCAGATCTTCAAGGAGCAGAAGAGTTTGCAGAACTCAGCTTTCCAAGATGTCTTTTCAGCGAGCAGGCTCCAAATTTTTTTGATTGTGCACCCCATCAGTAAAAAATTTTTGAGCATACACACCCAATATATGTTTATTTATTTATTTATAAATAATATACATATACTACTGTACTAATATATTAGGTACAATGTAAAACAAACACAAAAATACAAATTAAAAAAGATGACATAAAGATGAAATAAACACTATTTTAAGAATAGAATTGTATCTTGTTTATTAATGGTACAAAAAATATTTTCTTTCTGTACCCCAGTGGGTTGTCTTGCATACTGCCTGGGGTGCATGCCCCCCAACTTTGGAGACCACTGTCGTAAGCTACCAGACCAACACAGGGGGAGGTCAAGAGCAAGCTGCTGAAAGCTGGTAGAGAAGGGGAAAGTGACAAAAATAGCACTGTGCAGTGAACATCGTGCTCATGTACTGCATGACTCTGGCTATTCTAGGGATGAGAGGAGCACAACCACTGAAACAAGAACTTCATTAACTGCTCTTCTTTGGGCTTGTTATCTATCCACAGATGTTATCAACACCTTTCAGTGCCAACGCAGACAGCTGCAAACTATTTTCCAAGAGTTGCAGCAGGAAGAAATTATGCGGGCCCAGGGAGGATGAGCAGAGGGATCTTCCTGGTCCTGGTTTTACAAAAAGGAATGTAGGCGGAAAAAGCCCATTCTTAGGCATTTAAGCAAGCACTGTGTAGAGCGACATGGTTCAGACCCCTACCAGACCTCTGCCAGATCCCTGCTGTCTGGCAGAAGGACCCACAGGTGGCAGGTTCAGGATCCTCAATGCAAAAGGCAGAGCTGCAGAGATGACAGCGTGTACTAGTCCCATATTTCAGTCACACATTAACCAGCAATAAGTGCTTAAGGCAATAGCATAAAGCACAACGCAAGTATGTGTCCTTCCCCTAGTATGCACTCTGGAAAGCAACAGTTTAGGGGCTCAGGTGCATGCAGACCATGTGGTGTTTCCTTCAAGTGTCAATTTAACATGCCTAATCCCTTTCTGGACCTACGGGTACTTTTAGCCACCACAGTCCTGTGGCAAATTTGCAATTAACAGTGCAAGCTGCAGGCAAAGTAGCACAGGTAGCACTGACAGCCAGCACCAGTGCTGCTTACAGTGGGGTCTTACTGGTCGGTTCCTAGTGATGATGCAGCTTCAGCAACACCTTTAGTATCCCCTCCCCTAGCACATGCAGGGGCTCCATTTGCCTTGATCTGAGTGTCAATGAAATTCTGCTCTTCAACACATTACACAGCAGAAGCATACATTTTCCTGGACAGTTTCCAACTGTCAACTCTTCTGAAATAGATAATAGCTTTTCATACTGAACCGGTGTATTTATACAAACATTTTTCAATAATGTAGTTCTCAGATTCAGTTTAATTTGTTCATTCTGAAACCCCTAAACACATAAATTGCTTAATTTATTTTGAGGTAATACTTTTGATTTACAGTCAGTTGGTGTTAAATAAGAAAAAAAAAACTCCAACTAACAGTCCTTTTGGGGGTTCTTGGTTTGTTTGCTTGTTTGTTTTCTTTTAACCAAGGTGTTAAATTAATTTCTAAAAGATGACAAAGAAATGCCATACTTGCTAGTAGTCTGTGCTGGGATGTTCTTGTTGTTTCACACTGCAATGGCTGTATTCAGAAGCTTTATTAGTAGAAGTGTAACAACATACCTTGGAGACATTTCAACTCTTTTCATAGATCAGTTGGTTTCTGTGCCTGGTCTGAAACCAAGATTGCTGCTACCAACACCACCTTCATCTGGGTTAAGACGGTTCCACATCACTCATTTCGACCTGAGGACAGAGTGGAAAATGTAAACCTGAAAAGCAAAACCTTTAGTTTCTGTGAGATCTCACCTTGCTTAAAGTTTAAGAAATGCTTCAGGAAAGGTTTTACAATGCAATGTTTTATCCAATTAAACAATAAATTAATCAAGTAATTCCCTAGAATACTTCTTTCGAAAAATGAATTGGACTCCCCAGAAGTGAATCTGCAAGTAGAAATTCCTCTACATTGCAGAGTTACAGAGAAAACAGAAGGATTGACCCCAAATATGCATTAGTTTCTTTCTGTTTTACTTTCAGCTTCCCTTTCTGTAACACCCTGGCACACACATTACACAAGGGCAGTAAGTAGATTTCCTTCCTGGCAAGACACCGCACTTAAAACAACTGGTACCCGATATTTAGAATTATATACCTCCTCTGTCTATGGGCAATCACATTTGGTGCTGCACGAAGGGACCTCAGCCTGCTTTGGGAAGTAGTCGCAGACCCCCACACCCTGACCGTTCCCCAGTAGAGCACAGCTGCTCCTTCCCTGCCTTGCAGGGGGCATTTGCTGGTGGCGAACACATTGCAGTGTAGCCGGCCGGCGCTGCTATCCTGAGCCTTGCCTCCCCCAGCACAGGGCACATCATACAGAGCACATGCTGCTGTGGTTGAGGGAGTCCAGAGCTGATCTGAGACACCCAACATACCAGCAGCAACAAACGTCCCTGGCAGGGCAGAATAATTAATTGCCTGGCTTCTTGGCTATCTGGGAGGCTGCAGCTGGGTCATTCAAAGCTAAACTGTCGGCTGTAGCAAAGGCCCCCCCCACATCCCACTGGGTCCCCCAGCCCATGTGAGCTCTGGCTGTTGCTGCTCACAGAGCATGCAGGGGGGAAGCGAGGAACAGGGGAAAGCCACCAAGTTTCTCACGCCACCGCTCGCTTGGCAGAAAGTGGAAGAGGGACAGACCTAGGGAAGACAGTCGGTGCCTGCAGCGGTTGGGTGTTTTGTTGAATTTTGTCTACATGCAGCTTATCCCATGTGGTCTAGCACCTGCTACAAATAGGTGATGGTACCTCTACATAAGCTATTAAAGCCACACAGGTACACATGTACTCCTGAACCTTTGTAACATTTCACACACCAATCTTTGCTTCATTGCTGCACTTAGCAGAACATCATATGTGCATTAATGGCAGGATTTTTCCTTTAAAGGAAAGCTTTTAGGAGCTGAAGAAATTACATTTTTTTTATCTGGTTCTCAGCATTATTTCTTGCAAGACTATCTAACAAACACTTATACAGGAACACAAACAGATTTGCAAGGAATCGTCAAGAAAAGATCATGTCAAATTTAAAAGATGCAAGTCCAGCACTGTTTTAATTCCTCCCACAATGAACATTGAACCATATTTATTTTAAAAATCTGCTATTTTATTTCTATTTATGGAGAATGGCGATCTGAAGGATTATTAAGTCCTCAGCAGTACGAGTCAAATAAAGAATAACATCAAGAATAAGCAAAGTGAATCCTATAACTTTTTTAACCACTAATGTCTTCAAGTTTTTGCAAGGCATCAACACAGTTCATAATTCTCAGGGATCTCCTTTTTTCCTCTGCCCAGCTTGCAATGCCCGAGGCTCTATTTGCACAGCTGTTGAACAACCTGTGTTCCCACTGCCGCCTCCTGAGCGCTTCACTTTTCCAAACTGGGGATGCAGAAACGGACACACGCAAAATAAGTTGTTGCATTTGAAATCAACGGACTTGAGTAACTTATCAGAAGTTGGCGGATCCTGGTGCTAGCAACATAACCCACTCTGCCTCTTGGGTATTTCAGTAAAGATAATTGTAAATGTAAATGAAATTTTCAGAAGGTGGGTGGTTCCTTCCCATGGCCTCAGCACTTCATGTTGCACTAAATTAGCAGTTCTCAGATCACAGCCCTGTGAGAGATGACCAGGAGGGCAGCTGGGACCACCAGCTCCCACCTTTGCTTCTAGAGGCAAGAGACTGTGTGCTGCACAGATGCTGCCATACTCACACACACATTGCTTGGCCGTATCCTCCTAGCTGAGCTGCCACCTCTATGAAGGTGTCATTTCTGTTTGCATTTCGTTCCTCTCCATCACCTGGCAGTGGACGAGCCCCAACACCTCACCAGCCACTTCAGCAGGCACTGGTGGAGACTCATGGATGGTGGTCCTGCCACAGGTCAGCCGCCAGAAGAGCACACCAGCACTTGCTTCCATCCACATCTCCCCAAAACAAACACCCCCACGCCACCCCCACCCCCACCCCCCCCCCCAAAAAAAAAAAAAAGCCCCAGCTGAGCAGTCTGGTCCTCCAGACCTGTCTGCTGAGCAGGTGGCAGGCAGGAGGCATCCAGACCATCCACCAAGTCATTTCAGTCACTGCTGCCACTCGGCCACCAGTCTATAGTGGCAGATGGCCTGGGAACTAAATTCCCTTTACAGACAACCTCACCCCCCTGCCATTACGGAGCAGGGCTGCTGAGGGTCTCCCTGGACAACATTAACTATGCACAGACACACACGTGTGCTCTAGGGCTTGTCATGCCATTAGCAGCATGTGCCTCTCCCGGAGCAAAAGGGACATTTGCTCTTTCCCTAGCCATGGTGTGCCCTTGTTCCCAAAGGCTTGTAAAACTAGTGAAATTTGAAAAGGGGAGAGAGAGAGAAAAGAAAAGGGGACAGAGAAAAAACATCTATGTGTTCTGTGTTTGTTGTAGTTGGTTTCATTACTTTCCTCCTGAGGATTTTGTGAGCGTCAGTTCAGTTGTGACCAGAGAAATGAATTGTAACATGGCCTGCAGAGATTGGAGCTGACTGGGCTACTGGCAGTATGATGATATTTGGTATTAACAAATGTATAGACCCAAAAACCAGAGAACTGGTGTAAACATTATTGTGGTAGGTGGGAGAGGCAGGTGACGTAACCAAGCAGCTGCACTGTCAGAAGCAGTTTAAATTAATCTTTGATCTGTTATACCGTCCCACAGATGTTAGTCCCTCTCACCAAGTAGTGACTGTGCTGTTGGGAGATGGGGTGAGCTGTAGGAAATACATATTAGGAATTGGTCTTAAAACAATATGGAAATGCAGGGAATGCAAAATAAACAGTTGTCTGTCTAACAAATGCATTCTTCTGGTGTTTTCTTATAAAACTGCTGTGTCAGTTCCAATTAATATCTGATTTTAATCTCCTCTGAACCCATGTTCCTTGAAAACAAAACAGGCATTGCTTCCTGTTGCAAGCAATTGGCCAAGCTTTTGGCCAAGATTAGCATCACACTCGTTTCACATCAGTCACACACTTCACTGGGGGCACATGTCCTGCCGTTGTTCAGGGGGAGCAGGGAGCATCAAGTAAATCTTTCCCATTCAAATGTCTCCATGCTCAAGTAACTTATATTGCAGCAAATGCAGACACGCTAAAACACGCTATGGCAACACTGAGGTTGTGACATAGAGGAAGTGAAGCAGAAAATTCAGTGTGAAGGATTACACACTGGCCACTCCTCCTGTTACCAAAGAAAACCATGGGGCCATGACTGGGCATACCGTCCCAACACCCAGCCTTCCCACTCCTGCCAATTCATTTTACTACATAAGTGCTATTTAGTTGCTCTGTAATGCTTTTTCACCTGATTTCCTAGGACAATTTTTGATGTTAAGGTTTACTCCCTCCTGTTATTCACATAGCCTGGGGCCAGATCATACCCTGAGGTACCTCACCCCTATCAGCAAAGGAGAGCTAGAAATTTGTATTGTGCAGACCTCACACTTCTCAGCTAGTTTGATTGCTAGAAGCATTAACAAGTCTTGTATCAACAAAAGTAAGGGCATGCCCTGCTCTGGGTTATGGCATGCCAGAGCACCCTGCAGCCACTGGTTTCCCAAGGAGGCGGCTCCTCTATGGAAAGCAAAGGGCAGGAGAGTGCTCCTGTGTCTCCTCCCATAGTGTAGCACTGATTTGTGCTGCTGATTAGCTAGGTACAAGTTTAACTGATCGTGAAGGTATTATTTGTAGGATACAGGCAAAGCTGTAACTACATCCTCTATGTCCTGCCCCAATCTACAGACAGAACTCTCTAATGTCTTGGGCAGATGTCATGGAGATATTTATTTTAGGGGAGATGTCCCATAACGCTCTACAAGAGGTTGAAAAGAAAGATATATATTCTTAATGACAAATGACCCACTTGTTTGCTTCACTAAACTAAATTTCATGTGACTGACTGCAATGGTTAGGTATGGCAGATGCCGAGGTTGAGCTCACTGAGGAACAGCTGGGTGAGGCCACCTAATTTGTTTGGGTTTCAGTCACATAGGTGTGCACTATTGTATTTCACATACACCCAAACTCTAAAACATATTGTCCCTTATTTCCTCTCCAACACTTTTTCAGACAGTTTGGTTGCCTCCAATTTTTGCAACAAAAATTTGCTTTCTAGCAGTGTTCAGATAAGAGTCATTTTTTTATGCTCAAATTACCACATTTAGATATGGAATTTGTAACTATTAATCCATTTTCATGCTAACTAGCAAAACTGACAATATTGTGTATGATTTAAAACTAAACCTGTGTACCTGCTTTTTAGGTAATACTTGAAACCACTGGCATATCTGGGTATGTGCCCCCAGTATTTTGCCGTGCATAAAGCCCCATGGCTCCTGTCAGTGTTAATTCATAGTATGGTGATTCAAAGCCAAAGATACTGACTGTACTGAGAAGCACTGCTGAGACTGTATTTTCTCAGTGCAGTGGAGGTTGCTTAGTGACCTGTCACCAAAACAAATGCGATCACTTGTATATTTAAAGAGCAGTCTTTCCCGAAGGGTCCAGCATTTACAGGGACACCTGTTACTTGCATGCTTGAAATTTCTGTCCTGAAATGACAGGCTCGATGTTGTACTCTAGCTGGTTAACACTTTTTATATGGAAGTCGTGCGACACGTGCACAATTCTCTCTGATTCATCTCACAACAGCGTTGGTTAAATCACACTTCAAGATGCATGTTGTCAGACTGACCACAGGAGCAAGAGTCAATAAAGCACTACTCTTTCGCAGACACATGGCAGTTTATACATTTGTTTCCTATTTCTCCATCCTTGGTGGAAACTGAAGGTAAATGGCATGTTTCCTATCAAAATACACTGTTCAGTTACATGTGAACAAGGACACAGGGCAGTATCTGAGGGTGAGGGTTTCCCAGCAGTTGGGACACAAGTTGTCCTGCAATGTCAGATCACCCCATGCACCCATGACAGGGCTGCGTGCTGAAGTCCTCCTCAAGTGCTGGAAGAGCTTTGCCCTATAAAGGTCACACCTAGTATTTTATGGCTGGAGGTTAAGCAACGGACTCAAGGGTTGTGTTGGGAGGTGGGAGGCGCATGGCAGCCAATGCAAGCTCTGGTAGAAGGGTCCAGGTATACCAGCTTGTTTCTCCTTACACTCAACTCCAAAATTAGCTGAAGTCTCAGTAAATACTGAGTAATAGATTTATGCAATAAGACTTTAAATATCTGTAACAATAGACTGACTGACACCAAAAAGGTGGCAACTTAAGAGTCACTGATATACATGCTCACATCTTGTCCTTCTCAGCTCAGCCTGTCACCCACAAAACCAAAAAAGCCCTAAACCTAGCAAAATACATTATATTTGTGAAGGCAGACACTTTATTTGGAAAATTCCAAGCCCAAAGGTTTCACAGGGAACTTTACTTCAGCTCTCCTGTCTGCACACTTGACACTGGCACAGCTGATGACTGCTTTTGCAATCCTGCCTTTGCAGGACTGGGACTACGAAAACAATTAATTTCCAGTCCAGCTGTTGAAAGCAAGAAGGCAGGAGGGCAGAAAGGAGGCCCATCCCTGGGAGAGGAGTGCCTGGGGATGTCATGGCATTACCAGCTCCCACATGAAACAGCAGTCATTGCTTTTCCTCACGGAGTCGTGCGTGGGGCATTATGCCTGCAGGACATACAGGACATCAAGGACCATCCCCATGAACAACATGCAGTGTTTACTTTCTCTGGAGGCTTGGTGCCAACAGGAGCTGGAAGAGGCTGGAGCACCAACACCACCACCAGCACACCACCATCACCCCTCTGCCCTGCACACACACCCCATCCCCCTGTAACTAGTGCAGGTAATTCCCAGCCTCCCTGCTTAACACTCCCTGCTTTGAACAAATCACAATTTCCTTTTATTCCCTTCATGCAGAGCATGGCCTTTAACGGACACCTCTAAGTCTGGCATCGGCTGTCAGAGAGGTTTCCACCTGAGTGTGTTCATGGAGCTCCCACCATGAAGGCTTCACATGCAGAAATGAATTGAGTCCTCTCAGCACACCCATCATATCTGATTGTGGCCTTCTTTTCATTTTAGAGCTTGAGAAACATTCCTAATGCTGCCTTAAACAAGCTATGCCTCCTTTACTTTCAAGTTTTTGAAGTCCTATTTGAAATATGAAGGAACCGATTTTTTAAGAATACAGAAACAGTCAGGTTTTTTTTGTGTTTCTTTAGACATTTAAAGCAAATCTTTCTTATTGACTTCAGTTACATCTGTGAAGACACAGAGTTTCCAACATCGGGTATCAAGTGTTAAGCACCCGGGAACTGCAAAATGCCCAGTGTAACCACTCATGAGGATTTAGGTGGAAGCCACTTGCTTTGCACCACTGAAATCCTGTACCAGAGTCAGGTAGCGTCCAACTGGCCAGGGCAGCAGTCAGTCCTCTTAACCACAAGGCTATCCTTTTGCTTTTCCTGCAATTGTCTGCCCCTTTTGTTACAAATGCTTCAGCTCCCACAACAGCAAACAGCTTCCTTCAAAACACAGCCCTGACTCACACCCAGAATCACATCCTGTCCAAGGAATGAGGAAGGGTTTTGTGAATGAAATAACTTGATCATGTAATTATCAGCAGCTTGATCAGCCATGTGCATGTGGGAATGGAAAATGAAACTGCTCGCAGTCCTTACTGAATTTTTGATTGTTTGACTTTGTTATCATATTTTCCTTTTAACTTTGCTTTTCTGCATAATTATATACACACATTTCTATCCACATGAAGCTGTTCGGAGAGACTAGGTGATGGTGGAAGAAGTGTGGGATCAGAGAGGTGAGGGCAATGGGAACTTGGAGTGCATCTGGTGGCTGAAGAATAATCAGAGATGAGAAAGCATAAAGGAGAAATAAGACAACCATGGATGATCAGAAAATGCTGAGGAAGGAAACCTGCCATTTGTTGATATATTAAATTAATATTAGGAAAAGAAAAGCACAAATCCAAATAGACAAATACATCTCAAACAATGCATGCAACTTACAGATGATGTGTTCATGGAGCTTACTCTCCAGAGGCTGGTGCATTGAGCCAGGCTGGACAAAAAGCAGGAATACCCCATACCTTGGTCTGACTCTGGTAAAACTTGCGCATAGTTCTACACTGAAGAGCATAAATGAGAAATCTTTCTCTCTAAATATTCAGCAGACAGGCTAGATGATTCTATAAGAAAGATTTACCATCAAGATTTTCAAGACCCAACTGGATAAAGCCCTAAGGCAATCTGGCCTGGCTTCATAGCTGGCCATGCTTTCAGCTGGAGGATAGACAAAAGACATCCTGAGCTCCCATCCAACCTAGATTATCCTGTGAAAGACTAACTAATGGCACCAACAGCTAGAAAACATGCAGTTTCTCATGTGTACTTAGCATTTGACTGAGGGTCACACATAAAGTACATTTCCAGTCTCCTTGACAGCAGTGAAGCTACTCACAGGAAGAAGTTGAGCAGAAGCATGTTCTTAGTTATCAGCCTGGTTTGATGGGCTGCAATACTATAAAACACATTGTTCCAAAACCACCCTGATCTGTAAGTTTCCAACAGCATAACAAGAATGAAAGTTGGCTGAAAAGCATGAGACCGTCAAAACCAGGAATTTGTGAAGGCATGTTGCAAATATATTTTTGGAAGGTTTTTTCGTGTTTGAAAACACAACTACAGTTACCTTAATCAGAAGTTCCCTGTACTCTGTGACAACCCAGATTTTATATTATTAAATAGCTTAAGATGCCTGGCAAAACTCCACTTTGTACAGTGTATTCCTGTCTCTGTATGAACAATTTAATCCTGTTTTAACATACTGTGGCTTGATAATAAGTGAGCACACCAATAATTCAGAAACTTGCTGCTGCAAAATTGCCCCAGGAGCGAGAGAGGAGCAAGGTAATCACACAGCCTCACCCCTGCACACTTTACAAGAACACCCTTTGGGGCTGAGGACCACATGAGCTGATACGGGAAGCAGCCCTCCTCAGAAACATTTCCATTTCCCATGTCCATGTGTGATGCCATTACTGGCTGTCCCCATTTTGCTGTGCATCTGCTTCCTCATACACAAGATGCAAGAATATAATCAGAAGAAAAGCAATTCAGCTACTTCCACCCCTCTTGACTTGATTTCTTAACTTTCCAGGGTCCTGTGCCAGCCTGCCAGCAAAAGGGTCCCTCCCTGATTTATGAAGCCTTAGTCCCACTGATGGAAAGCAGAAGGATTCCCTGCTGCTAAGCCTCTGCATCTCTTTCCTCCCGCTGCCCTTCACCAGTTTGGCTGCGTCATTACAATCTTGCATGCTGTCCATACTTCATTTGGCAAAATCTAGCGACTTTAACTCCAGAGTTCTCTGAAACATTAAGAAATACCTTGAATTCCTGGAGGACAGGGAGAGTCCCAGCAGCCTGCTATTATAGCGCTGTGTTTGCAAGTGTTTTGATGGCACAAACTTCCCTGTGTTGGCAAGCCCTTATGCAACACAGACTTCCTCCCAGAGAAGAGTCTTGACCTCAAAGGACAGCAAAACGGCTATTTCAGCTGGCAGAACACATTGCTACCAACAAATTGGTGACTTCTGTACTGGGGAAGAAGAAAACAGCACAGGTACACTTCCAAGGGAGGTGTTACCCTCACAGCTCATCTTCAATGGTGCAAGCTGAAGGAATTCCCCAGGAGCACTGTAGAGGGAGTGCATGTGAGCCAAGTGCATATTACTAGGGGAACTGCATCTGGGCATGCACACAGCATGAGGTGGGAGACAGCAGGAATCAGTAAAAACAAGGAATGTGATGGCACCCTCCTAAGCCTCACTAAATCTTGGAAGCCAGCGCAACACTATTAATAATCTTGACACTTCTTTGCCTTTCCTAAAAGCTTTACCTGGCATTTGCATAGTCAATAATGCTGCTGTATCATTGTGATCTTTCACCATCGTCATCCTAGAGAGATGGCTGGGAAACAACTCACTTCTGAATGCCAAAGCTTCAGTCTGTCTGCAAACATGAGATCTCTACCACTGGTTTACTCCTGAATGCTAACGTCACAGCCACAAACACTGATGTCTTCATCTAATTTAAAAAAACACAAGTCTGAAATTAGGGAGCAGGCAAATGGGATAGATGCTAGTTCTGCAAGCTGCTGCCTCCGTTCTTTCCTGTTGTTAATACTTACACTTGCAATTTAACCTGTTTCAGAGGTGTCTCTTACTGGTACATGTTCTGCAGCACAAACCATATCTAGGGACATATTTTAGTAATAGTAATTACATTCTGAGGTGCATGCCAACTAAACCATGCTTTCTCTCCACTGCAGCATTTCACTGGGCATGGTGGAGAATTACTGTGCTTTGAACTCTCAGGTGCTGGAGACAAGCCAAAGATATTTCTAATCTTCATTTCTGTGAAGAATTAGACAAGTTCTCAGTTGAGTAGTTTTGCAAGTGAGCTATTTAAGCAAACTGCACTTCCACGTTGCAGATAGTATGATCGTGTTGTGGTAAAACACAGTCATTTTGTTGCAGTTCTCTTTTAGATACAGTTATTCCATTTGGCGGAAAAAAAGCCACAAAAGCTTCTAAGAAAAAAAAATCTTACAGAACTTGAGTCTGTAGGTGCTCCTCTCAAACACGTCATATCTTTATCAATATTGGAAAACACTCTTCATCCTCTTTCCATTCAATGAGCAGCCCCAGTGGAGCTGTTCTGTGAATACCTGCTAGATTTCATCCAACAGATATCTGCAGGGGCAGCAGGGCAAAAGTACATTTGGTGGCTTGCAATCGATTGTAAAATGCTCACAGCAGGAAAGGAAACAAAGGCAGTTTTGGATTTCTTTTGCCTTCTACACATTTTTCTAACATACCAAACCAGAAAAATAGTGTCTACTTGTCCATATATGCAGTTGCATCGTATGCCATTAAATACATAATATATGGTAAACTCTATGAAAATTAGCTTTCTGCTCAGTAAATGTCCTTGTCCAAGTGCATGTTTTCCTCCGTGGCCGGTATCAAACATGCACACAGGCCCTAAAACACTGGTCAGTGCTTCTGGTTCTCTTAGTGCCTCAGTGTAGCTACTTAGTGTCTCTGCAGTTGGCTCAATGACTTTAAGTCACTCTGCTTTGCCTTTGCCACTTCAGGCAAATGAAGAGAGACATGTTAAAAGCACAGTTAATTACTAAGGAAGGTTTACAGCTCTTGCAGCAAAAAAAGCGTGCTTCCCTACTTAAAAGTATGTGCATGCCTATGCACACACTCCTCTGCTACATGTGCACATCCATATTTATGCCATGAGCTATACACGGGTGTTTTGACGTAATACAGGCGCGCCTGCTGGGCCCTGTCTCGTTAGCGGTGATGGAATGCCTTAAGCCTCTTTCAAGTTGTTGTTCAGCACCTGCATGTGCTCACCCCAAATGCTAAGTCCAGGAGCTTCAGGACAATTTTCAGCAGTCTGCATGTTTTAAACACTCAGGCTGGAGACAGAGACTACAAATTCTAGGAAGGCTTTTGGTTTGCAAGTCTTTCTGATATCCTTGATTAAGTAAAAATCCCACTTCTGTATGAAAGCAGATGATTTCCCTGATTTGAGTAACAGCAACGTTCCCAGAATGGAGCTATCTGACTGAACAATCACTGAATTGTCTCCCAATGTGAGCTAAGAAGTGCTTTCTTGGAAGAAGCATCATCAGCCATCTTCCAGAGAACATATAATAAAAGATTTGGACATCACTTAACCTTTTTCTTCTAGAGGTCTTTACCCAGTTTTTACAGATAAAGGAAATGGGTTATTCCAGCTGTCCTCTGAGGTGCAGACAGATTTCCTGAATTAAGGAAAGGATGTACATTCCTCCCCACCTTCTGAAATTCCTCTCGTGAACAAGAACTTATTCAGGACTGAGTTGCTTTTCAGTTTTTTTAATGCTATTGCATAATACCTAGAACATTTTTGTGTCTGTCCCTGATGGAGTATTTCCCCATTTCAAGAGCACTCTTTTATCTGAGCAGATTGCTGAAGAGTTGACTATGTGGATGAACTTTGCCTAGAAGGTACAAAATTTGTGCTGAGAGGCCCTTTACAGGAGACACTGCAGTGACTTTGCATCAGTCATGGTGGAGATTTCAGGAATTTTTAGCATCATGTCAGAGAATGGTTCAATGACTATGCTTAAAATTTTAGCTGCTGTGAAAAGACACAAACCTACATTTCTACTTATGTTTCTTTTTCTGGGATCAAAGCTTGCTAAAATTACTGAGGTGATATTTCAGATTTCTTTTCCAGCCTAGCAGTTCATGGTATGCAAGCACAGACTCTGATCTATCTATAGTGTCTGCCTTGCACTTTTCTTTGCCATTAGTACAGTAACAATACTTCATTCTCCCACTGAGTGTTCTTCCAGCATCTTCTCAGCCCCACAAAAAAAATATACTATTACCTGCTAAATCAGCTTGGCTTTGCAGTAGCTGCATGCCCTTCTTTCACTTTTCTTCTTGGCTGTTTTCTGCCAGTATAAGACCAACATTACACAGTTGAAGACTAAATGGAGCAGGGTTCGAGGGTTTATTAGGAAAGAGTGGCACCCCACCAGCTTGTCTCCATACCGCTTGCAGTCAGAGAAATATGTTCAGGTACCTTGACTAGTATTTCATCCTATCTCCAGATCACGGTGCAATTCTAAGTAGGGGGCTGCCTAAATCAACACACCGCTTATGCAGTCCCTATTCTGGAGAACAGGAGGATGATGGCTGCTGCGTACAGGGGACAGAAGGGGACTTCTAGCAGCAGTCATTGCTGTCCCTGTTGCTGCTGGCCACAGCAGCAAGAGCAGAAGGTGTGCTCTACAGCCTCATCCCTTGCACTTGCTGCAGCAGGAACGAGCTCAGACCTTTGCCCAACAGCATGAAAGATGCAAGATGATCAGGAGAGACTGCTATAAGGAGCTTGTGAATGGGGAGGGTTAGTGACAGACATCCATCCATGGCACCCCTAAGTCACCTATAGCCTGTTAAACTCCAACAGACCATCACATTCCTCCTTCCATAAGACCCCTTCTGGCCTTTCTTCCCTCTTCTGTTCCAAAAAGCAATCCCTGCCAGTGCAAGATTAGATTTTCTTTTGTCTACTTTGCCGAGAAGCCTTTGGCCAGCTCTGTGCAGCTAGTGTTATTTGCTCTAAGACCACAGACGTCTAATTACTCAGCTATGGTGAAGTTAGCAGTAGGTGCGAACAGGGTCATAAGTGAATTTACTTGCTTCTCCAGTCCCACCAGTAGTTGCCTGTACCTTGTCCCAAGGTGCAACCATAGCATGCTTGGTGTTTCACTTTCTAGAAGTACGTCCAGCTTCCTTTTATTTTCTCCTTTTTGGATTTAACAAAGTAGTTCCATATTCAGTTCAGGTTATTAAACTATGCTTTTACAGTAATCATTTACAAATTTTCATTATCATCTATTTTAAAATAGGTTTTTTAGCCTACTAGAATTTATCCTCTGAGGTAGATGGCCCTTGCCTTGTCAATGGCGAGACAAAGTCAGGCAGAACACACAGTAAGACGCAATTTTAATGCACTTCCCACCTTTGCGGCATTAACAAACATCTTGAGAAGAAACATACGAAATGTCATTTTCTTAATATTAGCATGTATTTCCATAGCACAGAAGGGCAAAATGCGGTCATGAAGCAGCAACTGGGTAGACGAACTAGCGGGACTTGGAAAGACACTGAGAGAATGTCACATTTTTAAGGCAGATTTTCAGAAGCCACAAACTGCAGAATCAGCAAATTTGAAAACGTAGGACCAGGTGTTTAAACAGGGGCAAAGTTTTTTGAGTACTTTCTGCATGGGAGAAAATCCAGCATTACTGATTCCAGAATGAGATTTGCTTGTGGAATCATAACAGCTTACACCAGCAATGACTGCACAGAGTGTATCTGCAACCTCATGTGAGACAAAATACATTGCACAGTGATTAATGGAGCCCACATTTCACATTAATGAGGAGACTAAGCACCCCTACCTTGCTTAAGAACCAGGCAGATGAAGAAAGGACAAGCAAGCTGAATCCTGCATTTCTTCCAGCCCTCCCACTTCCCAACTGACACAGCTTAGAAACAGCACAAGCTGCTTAAGGCATGGCAAGGGCCAAATCTCCCCAGCTGCTTCCCATTTCAACACAGGCTTGAGTCAGCCACAATGGCAGCAGGGGAAGAGTGGGAAACAGGAAACTCCCAGGAGCAACTGGGAACAGTAAAGAGAGAAGATGGAGAACACAATGAGAAGCAATGATGGCGTGGCTAGAAAAGGGTCATGAAGGACAGAGGGAAAGCTGAGCTTTTAGGGTTTTTTTTATTTTTTCATAGCAATCATTGCTCATCCTCTGCACCAGACTTCCCCAGACATCACTGTCAGAGAGGGGCTGATTGGTTTGGCAGCCGGCTTCCAGTAGCAGTGCGGGGCAAGGGCAGCTGGGGTCAGGCAGAGTGCATGGCCACATTCAGCAGGGCATGAGAGCAAGGCGTTGCAGCTGGAGAAGCACTGCTGCACAAAAAGAACCCGAGAGCTGGAAAATTAACCCCAGGCATGGACAGAGGTGGGGATCTCAGGAAAACTCCTGCTGGACACTCGGGAAAGAGCAGACCTCACTGGGCAGATTTTCAGAAATGCCAGATCCCTTTTCCCACAGAACTGTTTTCCACCAGATGTGTGTTTCCTTTTCCAGAACTTATTTCATGTCACTTTAAGCTTTTTAATACAACAGTTACCATCCTGGAGAACTGAAATGCAGGATTTTGCAAGAGGGTGATTATGGAGTCTGGTCTTGCTCATAACTCGCACTGAGGTTGACAGAAACCAGGATGCAAACAAGGTCAGAACACTTATAACTGACATGGGAGTCACTGTTTCCCCCAACCCTCTTAGCAGGCAATCATAACTTCTCAACAAAATTAACTGTAAACAATTTTGGCAGGTATGCTAAATGGATTTAATTTAGTGCAATAGTCAGTATACAGCCATAGATGGTCCTCGAGTTTCTCATTTTGTGTAGCTTAGTTGATTTTCATTTACATGCTGTGCCATTACAGCTAACTACAACAACTCAGGACATTAACTAATGAGGGAGATTAGACTGTACAAATCAGGATAATCTGTTGGTCAAATGCTACCACCTTGATGAGCAGGTGCAGGAATTGCATGATACACGATGTAAAGAATATATGACATGTCCTGACCAGTGACTGGATCTGCTGCTCTTTAGTAAAGACTGGGTTGTAATCAAAGCCTTTTCTATGGTCCTAAGGATTTTAATCCCTCTGTGGATTCTTTCATAGTAAGAATCAAGCTTATGCCGAATCTTCTTCTTCAGTGCAAACTATTAGTAGGGACTCTGCCTTCTGCCCAGTCTGCTGTTCTCAAGGAAGCTGCAGACACACGTATCTTCAAGGCTGCTCCATTTCTGTTGAATTATTAAACTGGCCCAACATGTTCAAAAATTACTGAGGGAGAGGAGGCATAGACACATACAGTAAGACTGTGCAATGACATCAGCCTAATTTCCCTAAGAAATTCTTGGTGGTGGTGGTTTTTGTTTTTTGTTTTTTTTTTCAGAGCAGACTCTTCATGTATGAAATTACTAACGTCAAACCATACCTGGAGCAAAGAGTCTTAAAATTAAAGTCCCTGGAGCCAGATGACCTGAACCCTGTTGCTTGCTACAGCACAAACTTCCTCTGGGTGTTTTAAGAGGTCACTGAGTCTATGTCTGAGTTTCTGCATTTGTAAAATGGAGCAAATATTTCTTTACGTCACATCGATAGCATTTTGTACTAAGGTCAGTCATACTGTCAGGAAGAAGTATCAGTGACACGTACAGCACGGTGATTCATTTTCCAACATGTAATGATGTGGTAGATCCACCTTAGCAATCAACTGCATTATCTCACTTTAATTTTCCAGCTCAAAGCATAACATGGATTATGGGATGTTACGTTGGATAGGCAGTAACCACTTACAAGAGGAAAAAACCATCAGTGTATGTGCCAACTTATGTTGAACAAAGGAAGAGAAACAGAAAACTATGGCTACAGCTGTATTACCAAGGAGCAGATCTGTAGCATGGAGGAGTTGGTGCCAAGTATCAAAAGTCTGTGACACTTTGCGGGGGGTGGGGTGGAGGGAACAGGAGAGGAAAAAGGGGTTATTCCAGAACAACTTATAGTCTGCTCCCGTGATCTGAACACCCATTAGTGGTCAGAGCCTGTTAGGCAACCTTTTGGAGCACATCTTTCAGTTCAGTTTCATTCAAAAGGAATCCAGGTCGGGGACTGAGACAACTCTGTGATATGAACCCAAACACACAAAGTGAGGGCAATTGGGAGACTCGCTTCAAAAGCACACCTCCGATCTAAACTGGAACACTGGAGTGGGCGCACCTTGCATGGGCCAGCCCTGCTACAGGACTATCTGCTGTTTGGCTCTAAGGTTAACACAAGGTAGGACTTAAAGTAAGCAACATGCACTCCTCATTTAGCAACTCACTGGGCATTCTCCCTCACATAGCATATTTTGCTATTTTACAGTAGGTCCTAGTAGGTTTTTTGGGTTTGGGTTTTTTTTTTTTTTTTTTTTTTTGTTTTTTGGTTGTTTTTTTTTTTTTCTTTTTTTTTTGGGGGGGGGGTTGCTTTTTTGTTTTGTTTTGTTTTCTGGAGGGGGCAGGGAGGAGTGGGGGTTTCTGCAACTCCCTGGAGTTCCCATTTTATGCATGAGGGGAAAAAAAACCACGATAAAAAAGGTGACGTATTTCCCTCAAACAGCAAAGCCAGAAAAACAGAGAAAGAGCATAGACAGGTTAGGAGGACTCCATCTTACAGGCTAGCAAATAAAAGTATAGTGCGAGCCTGGTAGCCACACATGCAAAAAGAAGAAAAGGAGAAAAAGCAAGTTTACTATTCTGAAACTATGGAATGGAAATAAAAAATAATCCAAATCTGGCTCATCCACTGAACATTTTACCTCACTTTCCAGTTAGGGTAACACTGTGTGTGAATAGAACGAAACAGCATCTAACAAAAATTAGAATAGGACAATACAAGCTAAAGTATCTGAAGAGAAAACAATTGACTTTGTTTGCTGTAAAAAACCCCCTCCCATTGTAACACGGAAATAATTGGCAAGTTAAATTGCAGGTTCAGCAGCAAAAAAAGTTTGGTGAATCAGTGATTCCCTCTTTTTTTTTTTTTTTTGGTAACTTACTAGCAAAGGAGGGGGAAAAAGGAGATCTGGACCATTAGGTCATCTTACTCGACTCTGGATTATTCTCTGTTCTTTGCTCCTCCTTACAGCTTGGGGTTTTTTTGTTTGGTTGGTTTTGCCTAACCACATGAAAGTTCAGAAAGGATAACTCTGTCTGAAAGTCAGACAAGTGCTGAAACTATGAAAAGATCAAACATACAAAACCATGAAAAAATAAATATCAAATGGGAACTAAGCTCCTAATTATTGAAGGTCTGGAGTTCCAAATAGCATTATAAAGAGAAATTTGGCAAGGAATTTATGACTTGATAAATCTTCAGGGATGTGATAGAAGCAACCCTTTGAACTTCAGATCCAAACCCACATGTCTTACAATCTGATGGGAGACATGGTTGCCATTTACATCATAGCCTCACACTCACTGGGCACTTGTAGGGATCAGAAAGCAATTCTTTTTCCTCCCTTGTGCATAATTAAACATTGTTGTCCACAACTTCTTTCTGAGTACAGAAACTCTCTCCTCAATTTTTCTGAATGTTGGAGATCAACTGCAGAGCAAGGCTTTGATTTGGCAGGAGGGGGAAGGGCTTTCTGCTTTTCACTGCGGATGGTACACGGCCCTCTGAATATTACATGGGAAACAAACAAATGTACTGCCTTTGCCAGGGTAGCATACCATGCACTTGGCCTCTTTTCCCCTCTTCCTGTGCCACTTTGTATGGTGAGTTTTGGTCTGCAACTAAGAGCCAGCATTTGCTACTGCCAAGAAGCATTTTTGCATGGGGATTCAGCTTAGGCAACGAGCAGACACTTCTAGACGAAAACATCTTTCATCATCTGCAACTGCAGAGCGATGAATGACGATGTAAATGATCCTTTCCAGTTCTTTCCTTTCCTAATTAAGAGAATCTATATTCAATTCATTAAAGCCATCTGTGTGACAATTATCTTACTGTGAAAGCTCTGGATCAGTTTTCCTCATCCAGAACCTCATCTTTTTTGATGCTGTTTGTTACTGATTAGGCTAAATCTAAAATTTCAGCTCTCTGACGTGTACATTGTCTTTAAGTATAGGACTGTGACTACTGTGCCTAACTATAAAGATCTTTTGAAATTACAATGGCAATGTTCTTCAAATACTTCCATTCTCTAGCTGCCTTTAATAAGGATCTTCTCCTACTTCTCTCACCCTCAGAGTATTCTATCCCTCTATTTTTTAAAATTGTCCACGCAACAGGGAAGAGACTTCAAAAGCTTTAAGGAGAAAATTACTTTGTGCAACTTTCTTGAAAAAGTGTCTGTTGTTTACTTCTTACAAGGTCTTGCTAACTACTATTATGCTATCAACTAAAAGTACTATGTTTTCACAGGCGTTGATAGCACAAGTAACTGCATCTTCTAGAAATTGGGAAAAGAATGTCTCCTGTATCATTCAGTTCAAGCTTTTTTTCTGTACTACTACCCACTACCAGAATTTAAAGGCTTGGCTGGACCACCATTTCACAGAAAGAAAGAGAATGAAACATGACATTTTCTTTAAGGTGTAATTCTTAATGACATGAAGATTGAAATCTAAAGCTACAGCATTCACATTTAACTACTTACACTCAACAGAAAAAGCGGGTTATCAACCCGTATGGCAGTAACTAAAGGAAACGGATATATAGACTCAGACAGGTGTTCTCCAAAACATATTTTTAATGTAATCTGCATTTGAAGCCTAAAGAGAGTAAGAGCAGAGAAATATGCTTGTTATTCCTTTTTTACATTACTGTTAAAGCTAAATTACTTCACGTAAAAAAGAAACTGCAATATTTCCATACACGGAGCTAGCCCTGCATAGGAAGTCTTTGTGACAGAATGGAACACAAACACAATGTTAGTTAAAAATCAAACCAACAATAGCTTTTCATTCTCCCTCACTGAGGGGTCAACAGTTACTTTCACACTCAAAGCCAATAGATATGAGCAGTTTACGTCTCTTACCAATTTCCCCAAAATTACTTTGGAGCATTAAATACTAGCTGACTTCACTGTGGTCATAGAAGATTGAAATTAGTGTTTAGTCTACTTACGTTTGTCAACATTTTAGAGTATAACAGGCATTCCACTCTATATTTCAAAGCACAAGGAAGCTACTTCAAGAGCAGTCATATCCTGCCACTGTCACCTAGCAGTTGACATAAAGCTGAGGAGAGGCACATTTTTTCCTCATAAGGTTTTTATCTTTTTATAAATCCTCCTGTAAGGATTTTGCTATAGCACTCTATTGCTTTTTTAAAGTAGTGTTTTCTAGAAATGGAAGGAGGTTAATTTTAACCAGTTGCAAAACAGCTGTTAAAAAAGAGTTCTTTAGGAACTTAGAAAATACAAAAAATTACTTCCTACCCAGGGATTCCTGTAAAGTATATATGGAAAACTAACCACACTGTTGCCTTGCTTTTCAGCAAGTGTCTTTACACTGCATTTAACAAACAGAACAGAGACACCACAGAGAGCTGAAATCTTGTTACCAGCATAAGTGATACAAAAATAGGAATACAATTTTAGAATTTGGTAAGAAAAGCTTTTTTTTTTTTTTTTTAAACGAGAATACTCTTCATCTTCTTAGTTGAAGTATTTCAGTTGAAACCCAAGATGATTAGAAGAAAAACTGCTTGGAGCATTTATCCCCTACCCACAAAAATACAACTTCAGAGGTCTCAACGAACAAGGAGGTATCAGTGTTTTGTCATCTCTAGGGAGCCATACCTGTAAACTATTTAATGAATTTTAAAACCTGTTTCACCCCTGCAGGGCATACAATTTTTTCCACAGTGTTCTCAACTTTCTTCTGCATTGGTAGCTCAGAAGTAGTACATTTCATCAGAAAAAAAAGCCCAAGTAGGAAGAAAAGAGAAGAACAGGAAACGAATTAGTTAAAAACATGATAAAAATAAAACAATTCTTCGTGTTCTGAATGCTCTTTAGTTCCTTGTTCTTACCACAGTTTGAGTCCAACTAGCAACACTACTGCATTTAGCATGAACATGTTTCACTAAAATAGTGCAACTCTAGTTTCACTAGTGAAATAATAGTGAAACGCATCTGAATAGTAACAAGAGTAAGGAAAAAAAAAACCCAGCAAAAAACCCAACTGGTCCAGAAAGTTGGTATCTACACAGAAGTGGAAACAAAACTGGTGTGGAGACAAAACTAGTTTTAATCGGGGCCAAGGGGGCAAAACTGCTACTACCCATTACCACAGGCCTTAGTGGCACACGCATCTCAGACAAGGCCTGCTGTCACAACCCTCTCTCCCAACCAGCAAATCCTGAACTAATCCCCAACACATTACCCAGCACAGGCTCTGTACCACTTTAATTTTTCTTAATTTTAAAACAAACAGGGTAATGTAAACATACAGGGCTAAATGGAAAGTGGTATTAAATGCATGAACTCACCTGCCCCAACACCTAAGTCCAAGTATCTGGCAAGGTAAGAGTTCAGCAGATAGCCTCATCACCATGAATAATTAAACTCTGCATGGAGGTAACAGTCAGTAGGACTCATGCACACCGGTAGATATTTAGACAGAACTACATACAATACATCAGTATGTCCTATTAAATTGCTTTGTTTTTGAAGAGTAGCTATCAGAATAAGCTTTCCCCGTAGCAATTTTCACTGGATTTATATATACTTAATAGTGATACGCTTTCTGTCTTTTGAATGGAAAACATTCCCAAATCTGCTAACAATTAAAAATTTTTAGATCATATTTCTGGACTAATAATGTCCAACTATTTTAAACAGGGTATTTGACAGCTACAAAGACAGAAATTTAAACTAAAGACACTAAAGAGCAGTGCAGATTCCAGAGCATAAAACTCTAAAAACCCCATTCCCTGTGACCTACAGAAAAAGAATTATTTTTATGACTTGAAGTATAATGTGGATCATTTCTAGTGTGATGTGATTTGTTGATTGATCCCTACTTAGTGTAGTAGAAAAGCATTAAAAAAAATTTCAAAAAATCAAACCACACGTTCTCACAAATGACAGCTTGGGTGACATGTGTTTTAATCATTACAAATCAGAGAAAATCAGCCAATTGAATAGAATTTTATTCCTGTGTATGTGCAAGAGACAGTAACAGGGTTTCCTCATTCTCATAATTTCCTACAATGCAGACATGGCATGGAACAAACAGGTGAAAGCTGCTTCAAAACACACGAGCCTGAAAGTGGCAATACAGAAACAGCACCTCTTTCAATATACCTTTATTTTAAAACATCCCCATATTTTTTCCAAGAATGGCTAAGCTAGTAGGCACCACGCTGTACACTAACAGGAAGCCCAAAACATCCCCAAAGCAAGGAAGAACTATTCTTATATGCTCAAGACATTCTTCCTCAACTTAATTCACAAACAACAAAAATGTTCCAACATCAACTTAAAAATGAACTACGAAAAAAGAGCCTCCTAGAACAACTTTACCTTCATCTAATTAATTTGGCTTCTAAATATCTCTATCACTGACAAAGGCCTAAATCAACTTGTTGAATTTCTGGAGCA
Organism: Morus bassanus; assembly: GCA_031468815.1. NCBI lineage: Eukaryota > Metazoa > Chordata > Aves > Suliformes > Sulidae > Morus > Morus bassanus. The sequence goes on along the minus strand of CM062600.1, from coordinate 23,231,504 downwards.
AGAACCCCATAGGTACACTTACTGCCCACTACTGAAATGAAACATCAAGTCAAAAATATCCAATATGCTAGACCACTAAACTTGCAAGTAAACTGTATTCTATCCAACAGAAATGAATTTCACTTTAAGACATTTGCAGGGCTAATGTGCCATAATAAATTCTGCTATTAATCAACAGTAAAGTGCTGAATTTTATTAATTACCTGAATCGCACTCACATTTATGATCTTCATTTATAGATTTCTTATCAAGTCAAAAGAGCCCTTTCTGTTGTAAAAGCTAAGCTGTTGTGCAAATATTATAAAAATAGGTACTTTAATTAGGAGCTATATACACAACAGAACTTCCGCTTTTTGTTAAGTACAGCTGACACAGTAGAGGTGAAAAATCCATGCAAATATTTATGAAGATACTTAAAATGAAGGAAGAAGGACACTGCTATAGAACTTTCCATACCCTCGCATACAGCCACTTACTATACTAGATGATGTCTAGATCTGGACTGATAAGCATCATGCCACCAACATGCTTTAGTTTCTTTTGTAGCTAAAGTTGATCTGTAAATTTTAAACTACAGCATACATTTGATCTATTTCTCATTAAAGTGTTATCATTAAGTTTGAGGTTAAACTTTGAGCAAACTTCACATCTAGTCACATAACCAGCACAAGCAGGACAGTGCAAAGGGGAAGGTGTCAGTTGTACATAATGAGGACTCTTCCCCTAACTGCACGATGCAATAAAACGATTTTCAGATTTAAAGTTCAAGTGGACTACAATGAGAAAAAGCGAGATTTTCTTCTCCCAAATTTAGGACAAATTTCCAGAGGATCAAAAGGAAAGTAACCTCAGTTACAGCAGTCAAAAAAGTCAAACCCAAGTTTGGAGAACTGATAAGTAACTCCAAAATTCATCATGCTATGAGGACAGCATTCTCAAAAGAGCTCCAAACAAACTGCGAAACAAAATTGGCATTTAAGTTGAAATTGGCCAAGTGCTGCATAGAAATATGCTCACACACAACAGTCATGTTTAAGCCAGTGCATAGAGAAGATAAAAGCACTTATGGTAGTTGCAAATGTTAACAAGTCCAAACAGCTTGTACAGTTTAGCAATGAGTCCATAGAAAAAGAATAGAGTAAGAGTAGAAATGCTCAAGCAAAATAAAAAAAAAAGATGACCTTCCAACTGTATAAAATCCACGTTAACAGTTATAGTAAAAAGACATCAGTGGAAAATACTCAACTCAGTCCCAAACACCCAACAGGCAAATAAGACCAGAATAGACAAGCCTTTGGCAGACAATTTTAAAAGTCTAATTATGGCATTACATTTCTAAATAATCCATAAAATATATTATATGGTATATTCATATTAAATACTGGGTAACCAACTCTGCATATCTGATGCTAACAACACTTTAGCCAATGAAAGCAAGACAGAGCAAGCTAAGGGAACGCTGGTGTATCACAACAGTGCTCAGGGAAAATATCACCACCAAGTCGTGCTTCAAAAACAGTACTCTGGGACTCCACGCTATCATCTATGGAGCAAAACAAAGTTCTCTAGTTTTTCAGGGATGTGCCCTGCATAGTATATGTTATGATTCACTATTACACGAGCAGCAAGACACTGCAACGTAGTATGATTTATGGGCTGGATTAAATTTTTTGCTATTTCCTTCTCATCCAGCAAATCAGCAGCAGTTTGTTTATGTGAGTTTGTGGCATCAAAGTGTGAACCTGACTTGATAAGAAGATTCATGATGTCTGGATGGTTGTTCAGTGCAGCAATGTGTAATGGACTGTTGTTATCAGAGTCTCTGACATTTACATCAGCACCACATTCCACCAGGATAGCAGTAACTTGTAGAGAGGGGAATTTACAAACTGGGTAGCGACCCACGCATGTAGTATTTTTGTCAACAGCAAGGTGAAGTGGACTGAAGTTATTCTTCCCTCTAGGCTGAAGCTTAAGAAACTTGTAAATAGTCTGCTTCTTAAAATGCTCCTGTTCTGAGCTGCAAGGTATTTTCTCCAACAAGCAAATTAAATGCAAAATGATGGAAAGCGCTTTGTTCAGCTGTATTGGATCAGGAGGACACTGGCTTTGTTTCATGGCCCTTTCTATTTCAAGAACGCTTTTGCACAGTATACCCATGAGATCATCAAATGTGACAGTAGTGCCTAGCAGGCCTTTTGCCCTATCCTGCAGCATGAAGGAGAAGAGTTCAGCAAATGACAGTAAACTGCTGGCTGTCATAGGGCTCAGCGGATCAAGATTGCTCTGCTGCATGTCCAAAGCATACTTCCATAAGTTGATGCAACGCTTGAAGTTTCCAGAGTCTGCATAGACAGCACCTCTGTATCTAATATAGTAGGATGTATCTGGGTGAGAAGGGCCAAGAATACGTTCTCTAATTAACAGTGCTTGCATTCTCATTTCATCAGGTTCGGCAATAAGATTTTCTAGCTCTTCTGAGCTGTTTACCTCTTTAGCATAATCATATGCCATAATTAGTGTTTGTGGCACAGGTTTGCTCAGGATATTAGTCCTATCACTGTATCTCATTTCCATAGCTCGCTTCCAATATTTCAAAGCGCCAAGCAGATCTCTCTTTTTGTCCACGAATGTTGCTCCTAGAAGTTCCAGAGCATTTATGCGCTCAGCCTTACTGGTCTGTACATGCTGGGTCAGAAAGTCCACGATATTTGTGTGGCCTGTCACACTAGCTGACAGAAGGGGAGTCATTCCATAACCATCCTTTTCCATTTTGGCACAATACTTGAGAAGCATCTTCATGATCTCCAAACTTCCAGATTCTGCACAGTCATGTAACGCAGTGTTCCCTGCAAGAGAAGAAACACAATTACACAAATCATAATCAAATTATAGTCCAAACCATGCCACGCTGATAGTTAAAAAAATAGTTAAAAAATAATTTAAAATACCCAAACATTAATAGTTAAAAAAACCAGTTGTTTTGAAATATATGGACTAGGAAAGACTTAGATGACAAGTCAAAATATTCAAGATTTGATTAAATGTCAAGGTTGCCAGGCAGTTGTACAAATCAAAATGCTTGATATTATCGCCTGAAAGAATCAGACAGGTTTTAAAAGCCTTTTTTGTCTCATTCAGAAAAACAGAATTAAAACGGAATTCTCCACTACATAAAAGCACAGGGACAGGCAATTCCATTGTGTCAACAGTCAAGCAAGTGGGATGGAAGACCAGCTTGGCTGAACAAGGAACTCCTCATGGAACTCAAGAGGAAAAAGAAATTGTACAATCTCGGGAAGCAAGGTCAGCCTTTGCAGGAAGATTACAGAGCTGTGGTTCATATATGTGGTGAGAAGACACGAAACGCCAAAGCTCAATTAGAGTTGAAACTGGCCAGTGTTGTGTCAGACAACAGGAAAGGCTTTTTTAAGTACGTTAATAGCAAGAGGCGATCTAAAGAAAACATCAGACCAATACTTTGTGAAGACAGTCACCTGACTAATAGCGATGAAGAAAAAGTGGAGACATTCAGTGCTTTTTTTTCCTCAGTCTTTAACAATACTGATACACCTTGGGCTACAGGGTCGTGAGTCAGAGGACCACGAATGTGGGAACAGTGACTTTCCATTTGTGGACACTGAAATTGTAAGGGACCAGCTGTATCGGTCCCCAAGTCCATGGGGCCTGGTGGGGTTCATCCCAGAGTACAGACAGAGCTAGCTGATGTTACGGCAGGACCCCTCTCAATCATCTACCAAAGGTCTTGGGAGTCTGGGGAGGTCCCTGTTGACTGGAAGCTCATCAGCGTTATTCCAATTTATAAGAGGGGCAAGTGGGATGACCCAGGAAACTACTGACCTGTTAGTCTAACCTCAGTTCCTGGAAAAATTATGGAGGAGATCACAGTGGATACTATTGAAATGCATTTTAAGAACAATCATCAAGCACAGTCAACACAGGTTCACAAAGGGGAAGTCCTGTTTGACTAATTTGATATCCTTCTATGATAAGGTCACCTGCCCAGTGGATGAAGGGAAGGCGGTAGAGATAGTTTCTCTGGATTTTAGTAAGGCTTTGGATGCTGTCCCTCACAGCATCTTTCCAGACAAGTAGTCCAGCTGGAGGTGAGCAGGTACATGGTGCGCTGGGTGAAGAACTGGCTGAACGGCAGGGCTCAAGGGGTTGCAGTGAATGGGGCTACATTTGGCTGGTGACCGGTCACCAGCGGTGTTCCTCAGGGCTCAATTCTGGGGCCAGTTCCATTCAATATATTTATCAATTATCTGGATGCAGATGTTGAATGCACCATCAGCAAGTTTGCTGATGACACCAAACCGGGAGGTGCTGTTGACTCTCTCATGGGACAAGAGGCCTTGCAGAGGGATCTAGAGAGATCGAAGCATTGGACAATGATTAATGGGATGAAATTTAACCAGTCCAAATGCCAGATTCTGCACCTGGGAGGGAGGAACGCCGGGCACAAGGATAAATTGGGAGAGGAATGGCTGGAGAGCCGCCCTGCAGAAAGGGACCTGGGGGTGCTGGTTGGCACTAAGCTCAACAGGAGTCAGCAGTGTGCCCTGGCAGCCAAGAGGGCAAACCGCATCCTGGGGAGCTTCAAACACAGCCACAGCCAGCCGGTCAAAAGAGATGGTTATCCTGCTGTATTCAGCATTGGTGCGGCCTCACCTTGAGCGTTGCGTCCGGTTCTGGGCCCCACAGTTTAAGAAGAATGTGCAGGCACCTGAGTGTGTCCAGAGGAGGGCAACAGCTGGTGGAAGGGCTGGAAGGCATGTCCTGTGAGAAGCAGCTAAGGACGTTGGTTTTGTTTTGTTTAGAGAAAAGGTGGCTGTCATTGCTCTCTACAGCTTCCTGAGGAGGGGAAGTGGAGAGAGAGGTGCTAATCTCTTCTCCCTGGTATCCAGTAAAAGGACACCTGGGAATGGTTCAAAGCTGTGCCAGGGGAGGTTCAGACTTGACATTAGGAAGCATTTCCTTACCAAGAGGGTGGTCAAACACTGGAACAGGCTTCCTAGGGAGGTGGTCAATGGCCCAAGCCTGTCAGTGTTGAAGAGGCATTTGGAAAATGCCCTTAACATGCTTTAATTTCTGGTCAGCCCCAAAGGTGTCACGTCTAGATGATCATTGAAGGTGCCTTGCAACTGAAACAGTCTATTCTATTCTATAACGGATGTCGTATCTGCTTTTAAGGATGAAACAGAAACTTAAGCTTGCTATCTCCATGTTGTTACACTTTTCCCTTCTTCCCTTCTCAAATTTCCCTTACCCTCTATCTCCAGCAATGATTAAAATATGAGATCTGTATGAAAATTAAAGCTGGACTAACTCGACATTGGCTTTGTCAGCCTCTACATTATACCTCTTTCTCTTTCTGTCTGCCAACCCTTTTGATTTACGTGTTTTGAGGCAATAATTTACACAGCAGAAAATACAGCCCATCACAACAAGTCCTTCATTTCAGCTGGGGCCTTTGAGACTGCCAGTATATTCTAAGGGAGCTGGATATTTTGTCGAGCACATGTATATACCCAGACAAACTATTCTTAACGCTTTCATAGGTCTTTATCCTGAAGTCCCACATTAATCCCTCTGCTCCTCTGGTTAGGATTTCCAAAGCCAAGAAGAAAAAAAAAACCTTCAACACACAACATGCAGCCATCTCTCTGATAAGTGTCTTATCATTTACATGCAGATTATTTCTTATCAGCATGACATTGCACAGCCTTTTATTTAAAGGCACTCTAGTTCTAACATCATGTGGGGAAATTTCTAGTAAGCACTAGCACCACCTGTTTGAAAACCCTATTCACAGAAAGTTAGAAAGCAAGCACTGGACACCACAGTTAAATATTTAACTGTTAGGCTTCAACTAGATGAAAATTTTGCTTAACTTTAAATATGAGCACTTCACTGGAGGAGAAGGAAAAAGATGTAAACTCTCCTGCTCCCCTCCCAACATAACAAAGGCTTTTATGTGGTTGACTGCTTTTAAAGTTATGCAATTTAGATCTACTTTGCTCTTTATAATATATTATACATACTATAGATTCAGGCATAATAACTTTTCAGCCTCCCTCTAAATTGATATGTAAATTATTAACAGAAAGCTCATGTAAAAATCCCCCTCATTAAGATTTCTTATATCATTAGCCCTGCAAATTCCAGTTAACTGCCCATCAGATCATCAGTTTCTGTTATGCTGTCAGCAAGTTTCCACATTCGCAAATGAGACCACCTTTTCTAAGGGTTCTCTGCCATTCATAGTCATCAGATTTGGCTTTTAAAAACTGAGAGAGAAGTTTCAGGAAACGTCCTTATTTGCATTTTTGGTGGGCTATTTTTTTAACACCAACATGACAGCAATTTACAGAGTGCTTTGCTATTCTATTTCTAGTCTGTAACAGAACTAAGGTAGAGTTAGGAAACAAAGCAGTAATCTTGAAATCTTCAGCTCATGTTTGGGATGTGTGTATTTGCAGATATATAGTAAACTGATCTAAACAGCTTCTATTTTGTCTTCATACACTTTAACTTTTTTCCCCAGGCTCTAATCTCTAGAATGTGAATCTTTATATTACAGTATTTAGCTAATGAAACTCAAATCAAAGTGTGCCTGAGATGTGTCTTAAAAGCTGAACACTGTATAGAAATAAATTAAAATGGAGCTAAAGTCTTTCTGCTAATACATTCTTTCTGCCAAGAACATTGTTCACACTGTCTTAAATATGATAAATTCAAAAGCAAAACATTTGAAGTTAGTACATGCATATGTATATAAGGAAAAAAGATTCATACTTAAATACATTTCAGAAATAGAAAGTTTGTTCCTTGATTCATTTCAGTTGTAAGAACTTGATGTTGGTCTACACAAATAATTTTGACATCTTCTGGCTTTTACATATGTGACTTCAAAACATACTTTTCTTTCTAACAAAATACAGTACGAGGATATCAAGTTGAAGAAAAAACACAAAACCAAATCTCAAATATCTGGTCAAACCAGAGTGACTGTCTTCTAAATTCAATACCCACTTGTTGCCAGCAGAACCAGATACCTCAGATCCACAATGGAGACCCCTATTCTGCATTTTCAATTAGCAGATTATCATGTAGTAGCTTGCTTTTATCTTCTGTTGACAAGCCACCACAACAAGAAGGTGTTCATCCAATGCTTTTGCAAGTTTTGGTATGCAGAAAAAGTATGTAGAGACTCAAGGTCTGTTTAGATGAAAATTTTGTAATGGGCACTGGGCACTTTGCCTTGGCTTCCTTACTAGTAACTCAATCATCCCCTCCTCACTTTCTCTTCTAATCTTTCATTTCTCAAAACTTTACGTGTAAACTGTTCTGCTGATTCTTCCTCAAACTTGTTTGTGGACCATCTGAAGAAGAACTGACAGCATATTTCAAGGCCTCTTTGTTGCTCTCAATTACAGCAACGAGAAGAATAGCAGTAAGAAGGAATGGCAGCTCAGGATTTACTCAGGATAAACTGAGTCTCAATCCAGGCTCACCAGATACCAAAATTTAGCTGAGACACTAATCAAACTTGTACAAAAGATGTGTAAAATGTTATTTTCAAATGCTTATGACTCAAGTTTAACAGGTTTTTGCAATTAGAGCAGAGCTATGAACATACTTTGTCCCCCCAACAGTATTTTAAGTGCAAGTTCCAAACATTTAAAAAAGAAAATGAAACAATCTGATATTTTCTGTGGGTTAACAGACAGTGAAGTTGCAAAATATTCCTTTCCTGAAACATTTCTGAATAGTGGCCAGTGACTTTAATATAATTTACTAACAAGTAAGCTGAGGAAGACATCCCGACCCAAAGTGGCATCTGAAATAATGTTATATCAAGATCCACAAAGCTAAATCAGTTCATACAATGGCATGATTTTCAATCTTTAATATCTTAGGCAATTTTTATGACTAACAGAGAGCATTAAGTCACAGATCTGGCCTCACTACAGTCTCTACCAAGACCAACAAAATTTCCAATCACAGGAACATAGATTTAATCAAATATAGGTGAACTTTGAACTGGACATGCATAGTTTCCCAACTATAATTGTCTGTGTCCTTATCACACATCACAGACCAGAAAACTGTCAATACGTCAATACTGAGAAGCATGAGCCCTTTAAATTCCTACGATGGAAAGGGGTCAAAAGCAGACAAATACACAAACTTGCCAACACACATACATTATAAGTCTTCTTGGTATGCTGGAGAAAGTCTAATTAAAACGCAACTACAGCAGTCAATCCAGAATTAAAGACTGGCTGGTTCCTCAGACCATCTGCACTTCTGCACTCAGTGAGGAAGGCAAAACCAGATGCATCTGGCTGTTGGCTGAGCCACCAGTTAATACAGCCATTTTAGGCTGCATTCAAGTCCATATACCATCCCTCACAGCAGAGCTCTGCAACACTAAAATTGGCACCTATTTTCTACCTTCAAGTCAGTATTTTTAAGATATTTAAAAACTCATAACATAAGAACATATTAAAGACAAATAAAACAAAAGGTATTAGTAACACCAGAGTTCTTACTATTGCTTCACAACTATTAATATATGTTTTGCTGGTTTTGACAATAGGATCAATGGCAGCTATTCATATTATGCATTGTAGATCCATCACCACATAATGCTGCTCTTGACACTCTTATCAATTGCTAGGCATATATGCTATGACGCATTAACACTGAAAAAATCCACACCAATTAAGCTTGGCAATTGTCTGGGTAAATTCAGGTCCAATCCAACAGTCTGTACATTATTAATTTACAATGCAGTTATGCAGAACATGTGGAAATACGCTTAAGACTCCAAGGAATTTGACTACTCTGTCCGACTGGATGTCCTTCATTTAAAAAAAAAAATTGGGTTTTTTATTCATATTACAATTACTGACTTTAAGCTTAAACAGCTGTTACTGACAGCATATCAGAAGTAGTGTAATTTTTTAGCTACTTATATTGTAGTAGCCCTTAGAGTTAAAATAACCACAGTTATTTTAACCCATATACAAACAAATAAATGAAGGCCATCACCACTAATTTTTAGTGGCTGCACCTCACTTTAGTTTGACTGGATGGTATAGGTACAGCAGTGGGAAGGATACATTGGAAAAAAGCAAGTTTCCATAGACTAGAAGTGGGCATGGGTGGATGGGTAGATGGATAGTAGAGAGCTGCCAACTTAAAAAACCATAAACCCCAACCTTAAATAACAAGATCATCAGCCATCTACACCAAGCAAGTGTTAAATTTGAGGAGGAACATGAAGGAAAACATGGGAGTGGCCTTAACATCTAATGCAGAGTCTATGTTCCATATATTGGCCAGGAATTGAACAGTTCAAGTACAGCAAATCAACCATTATTCTGTGAATTAACTCAGCCGTTTCAAAACCACTGTATTGTCTATAGTGTTAGGAACAAACAGTGGCTGAACACAATTCAGTAGTTAATTCAATTTTTGTAACGTTATTTATTCAGTAACAAAGTCAATGTTACGTCTACTGCTGTATTAAAATAGCAAAAGGCTGAAAATAAGTAATGAGTAATAAGTAAAAAAGGCTGAAAAAGTAATTTGAAAGTAATTCTCTTTGATAAGCAGTTTTCCAAGGGACAAATACAAAGACGTTGCTCAAATCAAAGTATTTTTTTAAAGGTGTGAATGGTTATTTCAGAATAGGTTTCATTAAATTTTCTTAATCCATTTTTAATTCTAAAATGATCTGCAGGAAATTAATCACATATAGAAGACAGCTAGTATTACAACATGAAAGGCTTATCGTTCTTGCACAGAAACAAAATTGGACTGGAAATGTTTTGGTAGTCAGGGTACTTCTCTGCTAGAAAGTGAGTGCCACTATACTGTATTGCTAATACTGCTTACAAACTGTTTCTGTCTGTGTGAAACTTGACTATTCACGTTACCAAATAACTTCCTCTAATTAAAACCAGCAACAAAGAAATGGAATAACCCCACCTTCAGTCCTTCCAAATCTTGCAAAAACAAATTAAGGAGAGATGTATGGTCAGTTGGCACCATAGCTTCGTGTTTTATTCTTTTGTTAAAAGTCCTCCATTAAAAGTGGTATGAACATTACACAAACACTTCACATATCACAGAACTAATTCTCCAACTACCCAGCGTTATCCAAAGCCTATCAGAGTGGGAGGTGGGCATTCAAATTCATAATGAGGCCACGTCTTTATGTCAGAAGCAAGTAATTCCCAAAATAGACTGGTAGGTTGTGACATGGGAATAAAAGAAAAAGAAGCAATGGCACAGAAAGTGATTTGATGTGATTTGCAACCAGTTAAGCACATCCACTTCCTCATATTTACAAAATGCTTTATCAAATTTCTGTGTAGTAAAACTTACATTAGAATTTAGTATCAATCTGACTTCATATCCAAGATCTTTAAACATAAGAGAAAAAAGGTTTAATTTAAATGACTGACCAGTATATAAAATTAACCACATGTATTTATTTTTGCAGCCTTATAGATAAAATGAATCACTTTTATAAAGTGAAATTGTTTGTGTAACATTGATTTTTTTCCTAACAGAGCACTTGAAGTAATAAGTCATCCAAGTGTTGCTACGTACATATAAACATGGACAGTGCACAAGAAAACTGCAGAAAAACACATCCCTACACTTAGTATGCACGATAAAGGAAAACTAAAGGTATGTCTTCCCTTTAAGAAGAAATCAAGCAAAAATTGTGAATACCTGCTAACCTCAACAAGTTATTTTAATCTAGTTTCCATATTCTGTAATGGAATAATTGCTCTCTTGCTCACCGAAGGACTTAATGAGAACTTATATTATCAAGATCACCAATAAAAAGCATTCTGTTAATCATTTAATTTCAACATAAATTCCTTTTTATTTGAAATTCAAGAATTTATTCCTTTAAACTGTATCATCCTTATTTTAGAGACATTCCTACTGAAGCTCAGTTTCCACATAGCGTCACACACAAAATATCTACAAAATGCAGTGCACTGCACCACATAATACTGACCAAAAAAGGAAAAAAAACAAAACAAAATAAAAAGGACACAGACCACTTCTAGAGCAAGGGTTTATTCACAAGGGGGAAAAAAAGAAAGGAAAAAATAAAAGAGGAGCTTTGTTTTGGTTTTTAGTTTGGTGTTTCCCCCACCCAAAATGAATCTCAGCAAGCAGACAAGACAAAAAACCTCAAAAGAGAACAAACCTGTCAGACTCCTTAATGTTTACGGCAAGAGAATATTAATTATTTTTAATGCATACTAAACCACACTGATCATCGAGCCAAGAGCGGGAATCTCTGCAATCCCCCTATTTCTGGCTCTGCCAAGTCTGTAAAAGATTTTTTTCCCTTACCAGCAGGTTTAAGTGTTACACTTTACAGTACCCGACATAAATGACAATACTGAAATAGCACTAGCTGGTGATATAGTACTACTATATGTATAACCTTGATACAGTACCCAGGGACTGAGGTCTGTATGCTTCTATACTTTCCAAAGTGAGGAAGCAAAGCCCACAAGCCTTGTCCTCCATATTATTTTACAGAGCTATTCTAATCAAATAATGTGCCAGCGGAATCTAAGAACAACAAGATTTTGAATCATAGTGTCATTTTGCATTTTCAAGATAGGCAAGTCCCTCTAACTGCTACGGTAGTGTGAAGGATTATAAAATGACAAAGAAACCAGGGCTCATAACCAAACATTCCTGTGCAGATCTCAAGAGACATGTAAAGGAATGCCTAGTCCAGCAGTTCTTATGAAATTCTGTAATACTCAGGAAGAGAAAAATTAGTCTTCTGGCTAGCAGATGAGTCTGCTAACAACAGAAGAGGGATGGAGTTAGTGAAGACCACTAGTAAAACCCACGAATATCACCTTGAAGAGAAAGAGACCACATACTAAGCAGTTGAGCAAAGGAAAGACTTACAAGCCATGTTCAGAAAAAATACGTGCCTTTCACACATAGATATTTTGGAAAAGAGTTCTTATTTCCTGCACCATTACATTCTGACCATCCTGGCTATCAGCACCTGTGTATTTCATCTATAATTTAACTTGTTAATTGCAGAAAGGGAGGGAATGAATCTCCATTATTGCAGCGTGTCTGGTGGAGAAGGATAAAGCATAACACAAATTATCAAAATATGCATTGCAAATTTGCAAATTTTCAAAATGCAAGATCTAAGTGTCCTGTCTGGAGTTAGAACAGAAGTATAAGATCCCTTTAAAACGGTCTGCATGCAAAATAATTTTATTGGGGCAATTATATGAAATATTTTATTTTAAATATAAAATCCAACAAACACAGCCGCAGGTATATCCCCAAGAGAGCCCAAATCTGTAATGCAAAGGCCCAAAGACTGCTACCACCTGAACTACAAGAGTAAGCATTTTCATCCCTACACATAGCAGCCAAAAGAAGACCATGCACAGAAACACGTTAGGGTATTCAATCCAGAGGTCTATTCTGAACATGGTAAGGGAACACCACTAACAACGGATCACTGGCATGCTTCACAATGCAGCAGAACAGAGAACTGCATGCAGCTGACACACAGAACATCCTCCTCATCCACAAAGCTAGGTCTGTGCTTCACTTGAGATTTAGTTCTAGGGTTCTGCCTCCTCCTGAAAAAACTCAGGTTTCTGCTACTCTAACATTATCCACAACATTCCTCCTTTTAAGAGCTGCACAAAAGCTTTACGATCTTTAAGTTTTAAGAGGGCTTTTTTGTTTGTTTTTGGAAAAAACCACCCAACTTACCATTTGAGATATTATTATATACCAGTGAAACTCATTAATTTTTGTTATCTTTAATCTGCAGCTTCTTAAACCAGGAGTAATATACAGGAGAAGCCTCTGAATTAGTAAGACAGTGGTGAATTAACTCACTTTGTAAGTGTTGCTCTGGCTGCTTTTTGGTTTTCTACCAAAAAAAAAAAACCCAAAAGATATCTACAGATATCTTTGCTGTTTTCTACAATTCTAAGAGAAAAAAAAAAAATCAAACACCCCACCCTTCTTACCCCATGTAAGAGTTTTTCACCCTCACTAACACTGTTCATGTAACATAAAACATTTTAAAAAAAAATCCTTTCTTTACATTTGTGTTGCCAATGTGCTTCACAGAAGTTTGGGCAAAGTGTGAAAGTTCAGATCTGCAAAATAGTAGAAACAAAAACTAAAGCCTTGTCCTTCAAGTTCAGAACCACTGGCCGTCTTTCACAGTATAGCAGTTATCTACCCCAAACATCATGTTACCTCCTTCTCCACCACCATCTCCTGTGAGACAGTGCCAGACCTACACTTCACCTCGGTGTAGCATCTTATCTGGCTCAGATCCTGAAGTCTTTATGAACATCTTAATCATTTCCTAGCTGTACTTTTGCACTTCCACAACTGTCTTTCAAGAACCTCTGCATTCTGAATTTCCATAGTCCAAAACACGGTTGTGGGATTCTGCTTGTATTTTAGAAGCAGGATTTCAGGGCATGTTTTCACCTGCTCTTTCATACCCTGCCTTTTCAATGCCTGTGAACTTACCTACTTTCTCATCTCAGAGTATTTGGATTTTTCCCTGGAACTGTTAACACTTCAAAATGTTTTCATATCTTTCCCAGCTCTAGATTTGCCTGCTTTTTAAAATATGAATAAAGTTCTACCTTGCAATATGAAATTCCAGTGGAAAAACACAAGGAGCAGTTCAAGTAATATGGCTCCCCCTTGCCCCCCATGGTTTTAAGAATAATATCGGGAAAAGAACCTATAGTAATCTCCCACAACACCACCTCTACTGAAGTTAAGAGTTTTGTTCTTATAAGGAGTGTTGTAATTTTAAATGCACCAAAATTTACAGTAGCTAAAGCTTTTACATCTTTCACAGAACAGTAGACTTCTCCATATACGGCCCAGGAAGGGGCCTATCTAAAAAGAGCTCAGACACAAGGACAGCAACAACTTTTACTACTAAAGAGCAGAACACTCAAGTTCTCTGCATCTCCCTACTACAAGCACAGACACATCCTGTCAACTGTTTAGTACACAGCAGGGGGGAGTAGAAACAAAAAATAATAATCAGACACTTTGAGGTGGAACATGATAATGTAGAATGAATCCTGTTGGAAATATTAATTTTGAAATTAATAGCTACTGAGCATTCTGGCAAAACAAAGTTCAGAAGATTAGTTGTTGAGCCTCAGCCACTGCAATACCCATATTGTTGCAATACTTAGGGCTACCAGTTTTGATCAGTTCATTTGCCTTTCCACAGCTGACTTTCGCTTTCACAGTTTATAGTACTTTCCTTCTCTCTTCCTTTACCTCTCCACTGCTTATTAAATAACTTCAAAGATCAGATTGCTTTAAGATGCCTGAAAGAAAAAGTATGCTCGTGTCATACCAGAGGGATTTCCCCATACAAAAACAGACACAGAATCGTATAGGTTGGAAAAGACCTTTAAGGTCATCGAGTCCAACCATAATCGTAACACTGCCAGTTCACCACTAAACCATGTCCCTAAGCACCACATCCAAACGTCTTTTAAATACCTCCAGGGATGGTGATTCAACCACTTCCCTGGGCAGCCTGTTCCCATAATTGATAACCCTTTCAGTGAAGTAATATTTCCTAATATCCAATCTAAACCTCCCCTGATGCAGCTTGAGGCCATTTCCTCTCGTCCTATCACTACTGACTTGGGAGAAGAGACCAACACCCACCTCACTGCAACCTCCTTTCGGGTAGTTGTAGGGAGCGATAAGGTCTCCCCTCAGCCTCCTCTTCTCCAGGCTAAACAACCTCAGCTCCCTCAGCCACTCCTCATAAGACTTGCTCTCCAGACCCTTCACCACCTTCGTTGCCCTTCTCTGGACACGCTCCAGCACCTCAATGTCCTTCTCGTACTGAGGGGCCCAAAACTGAACACAGCATTCGAGGTGTGGCCTCACCGTGCCGAGTACAGGGGGATGATCACTTCCCTAGTCCTGCTGGCCACACTATTCCTGGTATATATTCCATACATCCATTTGTACACATATCCAATCCAACTTTTTTTAAAATATTACTTTATTTAAAGATCAGTTATATCTTATGAACCTTTGCTCATGTACCTAGTTGTGAGTCACACAGAAACTAAAGGAATCAGTGAGAGGAAGGCATTAAGATAATAGAGAAATTGAGAGCACTGAGAAAATCCTCAGGAGTGCGTGGCTGCCACTCAGTCATTTAAACAAAGACAAATAACACTAATGCACTAGTACAGTGAATAGTAAGGACCAGTAAAGACTACTCCACCAACACAAAATGAGGGTGAAAAAGAGCTGCAGAGATTTATCTTCTCCCCTGTTACACTGGATACTTACCAGTGCTGCTCTGTTCATACCTGTCATATAAAGGGATTGGTTTAAAACTAAAAAACAATACACACTTTATATTTAGCTTGTTATTCCAAGAACCCTGTCTAGAAAAAAGACATTTTTATCCTATCACAAGTCCATGATGATTCATAAGCAACCTTAAATCCTTACAAAGGAAGATTTATTTTGCTCTGCCCACCTCTATGACAAATCTGTAGTTTAGCTTTCTTTACATTAAACCCACGTATCTGCATGATTTATTGAAAAAAGGCATATTTAACTGAACAGCTTTTCCAAAGATTACTCTCATATTTGGCATTTACCAGTATCATACAATCTAGACGCAAAGTATAATTTAAGAGAAATAACTGTAAAGCATACTATACTCCTACAAATGTAATTAACCAGAAAGAGGCAGCGGAAGCATTACACTACAAATATGCTTATTAGCAGATTAGTAAAATATATATATATATAAAATAAGCTACTGAAACACAAACGTGGCTCAGCAAGTTAAAAATTAACCATAACCTGAAACAATTGATATGCTTTTCAGGCAAGTATCACACACACATACAAGTCTGAGATGTAATAAAAACTCCAGTGGTTAAACCAAGAGGTCCACATAATTATGATCACAGCAAAAACAACAGAAATCTTCGCTTTGCACAATAACACCACGGTAACTGTGAACAGAGGCAATGACATGTCCTTCACAATCTGTGAACCACTAGAAGTCCTCTGTTGGGATTAGAGTCACCTGCACCTTCATTTCTTTAATCCTAATGTAAGTTTTTGTTTACTAACACTGAAAAAAGGTCCAAAATTATTCCAGAATTTGGAGGGAGAGGAGGGTGAAGAGCAAAGTGGTTATTCATTTCCAATGTAGAAGAAAATTTTTCTCCTTTATGCATCTTTCCTGGTAATAGCCTTAGTGGCACAGGTCAATTTTATGTACAGCATATTCTGTTTGTTAAGAAACAGTATGAAAAACAAGAATATATGCTTATATATTTGAATACATTGCTACACCAGCCCACTACAAAGAAGAGTTCTCAGCAAGTTTATTGGCATTTCGCACATGAATAAGTGTGACTTTTCATATGACTACGTCTTTTCAAGAATTAGGGGTTTAAGATTAAAATGTACCAATTTAGAATGAAATTATACAACCCATGTTAACAAAGGAGTACACTGAAAAAATAAATAGTAAAAACATAGCTAAATACACTTTTATCTCTTACTCATACACTTTAAGAGACTAGAAGAA
The DNA here is from genome assembly GCA_031468815.1 of Morus bassanus. Classification (NCBI taxonomy): domain Eukaryota; kingdom Metazoa; phylum Chordata; class Aves; order Suliformes; family Sulidae; genus Morus; species Morus bassanus. The sequence continues at coordinate 23,214,814 of CM062600.1, read as the reverse complement.
TATTTTTGGATGTCAGCCTCCTAGAGAAGGGTAACTGAGTAACTTTAGCCCTACCTACCACAAGGAAAGTGAAAACATTAACTTACCTTTAACACTTTTTCTGTTAACATCAGCTCCTTTTTCAAGTAAATACTGAGCAATTTCTTTGTGGCCTTTGTAACATGAGATCATCAAGCAGGTATGCCCATGACGGTTTGATACTTCCAGGTCTGCTTTGTGTTCCACAAGGTATTTTACTATTTCCAGGTGACCATCAAAACAGGCAGCTCTAAGCGGCGTTGAATTTGTCAGAGTTGTATTGTTGACAGACGCACCATGATCTAACAGACACTGAACCACTTTCAAGTGGCCAGCCGCTGACGCTGCCCATAACGGCGGAGCCCCCTCAATGGTCTCACCATCAAAATTCACCGAACCACCAACTTCTATCGATGCAGAGCAATGGTCCAACAGGTATTCCACCATGTCAAGGTGACCATAACGGGCTGCCATCAGAAGTGGTGTGGCACCATTGGTCTTCTCTGACATCAGTAGGGCTATCTCTTCTCTTGTTTTGCTTGCCAGTAACTTGGAAAGGAGCCGCAGCTTGCCATCACGAGCTGCGTTGAACACTGCTGTCTTTAGATCCATTTAGTCTGAACCTTTCTGCTTCTTGGAGGATACACACCTGCCTTTTTCAGAGTTAAAAGCTTACTGGAAATGCACAGCCCAAAAAGAACGTCCCCAGCTTCTTTACAGGGCAGTTTCATCTAGGTGGGACAACATGGAGATTCTGAACAGGGTCCTGACAAAGCACAGCCTGCACTTGTTATGAACCTGCAAGAGAAAGAATTCTGGAGGTTTTCACCTCTACTTCACGAACCAGCAACTGCAAGCATGTCCTTCTACAGCTACACCCAAACAACTCGCTGCTGTGGCACGCCGAGGTCCAGCTGCCCTCCCGGGACCCCCCCCCCCCCGGGCTGCCCGGTGCCCCCTGAGGAAAGCTGTTGTGGGGCAGGGGGCTGACCCCACCAGCCGCAGAGAAATCCCCTCCTCCCTTACAGCGTCATGAGCCGTACCCCCGACTTGCTTTTAGGCGCAGCCTAAGGGAAGAGCCACCCCACCCCCGCAAGGTGCCCCGCAGACACGCACCCCGCGAGGGGAGGCCAGGCGGGGCAGGCGAAGCGCGGCGGCTTTGGCCGGGTCCCAGGCGGCCAGGGGAGGCTGAGCCTGCCCTTCCCCTCCCGACCACCCTCGGCCCGCCCAGAGGCCCGCCGCCCCGCCTCAACGAGAGCCCCCTCCCTTCCCGCCTCCCCCACGGCCTCCCCCACGGCCTCCCCGACCGAGCGCCCGGCGCCGGGCAGGGAGGGCCGCCGGGCTGCGGGTTACCTTTCCGGGTCGCCACCGGCCCGCTTCCCGCCGCAGCCGGTCTCACAGGGAAGCGCCCGCGTCCGCCGCCGCCGCGTCCGCCGCCGCCGCCGCCCCCCGCGCCCCCTTCAGGCCCTCCATGACAGCCGGCCCCGCCGCCCCTAATGGGCCCTGCGCCCGGGGCGAGGCGCGGCGCGGCCCGGCCTCCTGGGCGTGGCCGAGGCCAATCAGAAAAGGGGCGGGCGCCCGCCAGCCACTGGCGGCGGGGCTGGGGGCGGGACTACGCCGCCGCCGCCGGGCGGTGGAGGGCGCGGCGGCTGGCCGCTAGGGGGCGCGCCCCGCCCCGCCCCGCTATAGCGCCGGCGGGCGGGGACGGGGCTTAGTTAGTCCCGGGGTCGGGGCTTAGTCCCGGGGTCGGGGTTGGTTGTGCTGTCCCCCCCCGCACACACCACGCCAGGACCCCGCCGTCCCGCCCCGCCTCGCCGGGGTCCTCGCGTCGGGGGGGCGAGCAGCACAACCCCGAGGGGCAAAAGATGCCATATATACGCTTCATTAATTAAGAAATTTTGGGTGAAACGTCCGATTTTTGCAGCGCAGAGGGGGGCCTGGCTCTGGACAACGTCGCTGTTTGGTGTAAAATTCGCTTTCTCTGGCATTGCACGTGGCTTGCTGCGGGCTTAGCACGTGACGTTTGGTTTGCTCCTGTAATAATAAAAAGGGAGGCGGATCCTAAAAAACCTGCACCTGATCAAGGGCATGTAACTTCTGTTGCAACCAAGTATATTACCTGCAAACATCAGAAAGGGGGGACGCCAAACACAGAAACAGACTTGGAAAAGACCCATGGGCGTTAACGGGCAGTATTTTGGACACTGATTTGCAATGCAACCAAGAAGACCACCACCACCAGCAGCCCAAAAACCAAACCAAAACAAAATAAAACAAAACAAAAAAAAGAGAAAAGAGTGCAATTTGCAGTTTTACATCCAGAAGCAATATATCACAGCCTGGGTTGCCGTTTGTCCCTTTGTAGCCTGCACCGGCAAGAAAGCTGCCAATTGCTTTCTCCGCAAAACTCAGACCCAGAAAGACAAAAACAAACTGATGGGGATTTAGAGAAGAGCAATCAAAATGATTAAGAGGCTGGTGGTATTAATTTACGGAGAGAGATTAAAAGATGTAACTGTGTGTGAATGCTAAATTAAAGTAAGAAGGGGTAAGAAGAATAGAGAACTTTTTCAAGAGATGTGAGTGGAAAGGAGGAATTATTTGAAGAGTTTTACAAGCTTTAGTCAACAGCAATTGGGAAGAAAATGAAGGGAGGAAAGCACATGCTTAGCATCAAAAATAATATCCTGGTAGGGAGGCTCTGTCAAGCCAGAAAAATCATTTAGAGGTTGTGGGAGCTCATTGACAGAGTCATTTGCGACTGGGCTGTGCAAATCATATCACATATAAATAACGTACTGTAGGAAACAGTTCTGTGCTGGAGGGAACATGGAGATGATAACCCGGCAGACCTTTCCCCTTCAGTCCCTGGAGTTTTCAGGGCAGGTGGCATGCAGCACTGTCAGCATGTTGTCCCGAAAAGCGGGTTTGTTCGCCTTGTGTGCAATACGCCAAACTACACACAAGAGCGGAGGTATTTTATTCATTTCATTTTTGCGCAAAGATGTGTGCTAGGTGGTAACTCCACAAAGCTAGCACAGTGCACTGAGAAACTACAAGGCATTTATACAGTTAAATGTGTCAGTCACAGCTAATATTAACACCCCTAGCTAATAATTCATTAATTTCTTTCTCATATCAACTTAAAGGTACATCTCCCTTTAAATTTACCATGCATGCTCAGAGGGTGAGGGTCTTATTTGAGTAGGGGGTTTTCTGGCCTCTGGGCATGATTTTTAGTATTATAGTGAGGATAGTTCACCTAAAGGACACTTAGTTTTAGTTCTTATCAACATCCCAATTGGTTGTTCTCTTTGACTATGCACTTTATCACCCCGTTCTCAGTGAATTCTGAGGCGGGATATTCCCTTCCATCAGTCTCTCAGCTCTCTTCAAGGATATAGTCGTAAAACAAACATTTCCTTAACTCTCAGCTCTCTTCTCTGGCCCCCAAATTCTGTTTTGCAAGGCTCACATGGTTCACTGTTATTAGAAGAAAATTCTGTTTTCTTCAGGATATCAAGCACTGATGGACCTGCAAACTACAGGGCTTCATGGTCGCTTGTAAAGTAGAGGATGCAGCAGTGCTTCTACAGAAGTCAGACATGGTCATGTCCCCACTTAGGCCAAGGTCCCGGAACAGGGTCCATAGGAGGAAAATTGGTCAGGTAGGCCAGAGGGGAATGGGAACGGCTTGTGCAGGGAGCTCCTGCCTGGACCACAGCAGAAGGTGAACCCTGGCATGCAGCTGCGATGCACACAGCCTGTCAGACCATCGGCATGCTTCTTTAAATAAAAATCTCTGTCTCCTGTGGCAAATAATAGATCTACCTTGATATTTCAGAAATCTACCATAGAGTCACTAGGTGTAGGCACCTATGGATTAAGCAGAAAAATAAAATATTAAAGCAAATTTGACAGGAGTTGTACTTCTCCAAGGGCCCTGCTGCCATTCTTCTCTTTCATGCCTTGATATACATACTTCTTCAACAATTATTTAATCGTATTTGTATTTTATAAAGGCCATTCTCAGGACATGAGTGGTCTTTGGGATGTCTGACAACACGGCTGCACCCTGACTGCTGTTGTACGTGTTTCACACTTCCACGCTGCCCTGCGGAGGTGGCACTTGCTCGGCAGTACTTGGCTCTGAAAGGGCACCAAGAGCCACAGGTCTGTGTACGGCCCCAGCCAGCACTTCCCCACTGTAGTTATTCTCTGACTCCCAGAATGGACCTAAGTCCTGCTTTGCAGATGTAAAAAGCAAATATTTTGACCCAGTGTCCCTGAAGCACCGTGAAAAAAAAAGAGATAGCAATTCATTCTTTAAGGTTTCAACTTTAATCATTCATAGCCAGTCACTCTGGCTGCTAGCATGGGGACATGGTGCCAGGGACAATTTAATCTAGCTTACCTCCCCCTCTCTTGTGGCCCTGTGCTGGATGTAGGAATAATGGCCCCATGCCCACAGGGAAGAGGGGTGTTGTTGTCAGACTGGGATTTTTGGTGGTGTCCTCAAACGCAGCGTGTGCCATTGAAAAGACCAGTAGCCTTGGTGCTTGACAGGTTTTGCAGTTTTCTTTCCCAAAATATGCTCTCTGTTTTGAAAGCTGTGAATGGAGAATGGTGTTAAGTGGACTAATAACGTGTTGCGCTGACTTAGTTTTCCTCAGGGTACTCTTGTACTCACAGCTATTCACAGGAAACAGCAGAAGAGATTTGTCACATACACGAGGGACTAATACACTACCCACCTATTGGGCACCTATGCTTTGGTGTGGAGCAGTCCTCCCCTTGGTGCCTGGGTCATGCCTCTGTGGCACTGTGTCTCACAGACCAGTGTTTTACTGTTGCATCCACAGCCTTAGTTGCAGATTGAAGAAGAGATGTTCATTGTGTGTACAAATGGTAATACCGTATGGAAAAACTCACAGGTCATCAGACAATGCCCGATGGAGTGCTTGGTCTGAACTAGTGGGAGGGTTTCAGGACTGCCTTTGATAACATTTTGGGAGCCAAAGTCTGTTTTCAGCAAGAGATCCAGTTTTAAAGTGCTGTATTATTTAGTTTCGTCTCTTCAGTTCTTTATCCCTATGTCCCAAGGACAGAAGAAGATGGTGCAGAGCTTGCTTTCTCCTCAAGGAAGGCTATATACAGCAATACAGGAAAGAGAAACATCAGCCACATCTCAGTTGTTAGCTTTGGCACTAGAAGCAATATTTCTACATTAACATGGTGATTTCCTCAAATTTTTTATCCTGCTCTTCATCGTGCACCAGCTGGTATCCCCAGCATGACTATACTTTTGTTAGGCCCTGAGCACAGAAAACTCTGTTGCATTTTGCAAGGTGGACATGCACTCCAGCTGCTCTGCATGGTGTATGTAGCTCATGTCTTATCTAAACTGGCACTCAGTCCCCCGTGCAGAGCTGGCTGAGAGTTAGGTCAGGAAGGGAATAGAGGGTATAGGATCAGAAAGGCTCCTAGGAAGGGGAGCCAGAGCAGATGATAAGTGGAGCAGAGAGATGCCTAAGGCATCTGTGAGCGAATGTCAGCATGTGACCTGAGGCCAAATTATTCAATAAACTGAAATACTGTTGAAGCACAGCCTGAATTCTGGATCTTACCTGAGGCACTCTGACCACCAGGCGAGGAGGTGGTGATGGCAAACTCCTGTTGTCTGCTGCCAAAGTTACCTTAGTAAAGCCTCCTTCCTGGCTGCCAGTGCTTGCCACACCTCTGGCAGCCCCAGTGGTGGCACAGATGCTGGCAGTGATGCTACATGCAGTCGCTGTCACTTGCTCTTACCCATGAATATTTATGTATTTTCATATGAAGCAGAAGAGTTCCACGAGGACTGACAGAAACACCTACCCTGGAAACGTCTGTGCCCAGGGGCTGCAACACCCTCTGCAGCAGTGGGAGACCCCTGCACCATGTGAGCCAGCCAGGGGATGCAAGCCTGCACCCCAGGGTGGGGGAGAGGGCTGGAGGCACTGACAACACCTCCTCACCTTGCCTGAACCTGAGCAATATCTGCATGTGCTGCATCACAAAACATCTCTCTCTCCCTCAGGACAGCAAGCACCACAGGCCTTGGACACACACTCAGGTTGGGAGGATTGCACGCCTGAGGTAGTTGCATATTTAGGCTAAGTCTCCTAAAAGGTGATTGCTCACTTTAGGTGATGTTAGTGATCCAGATGTCCACCCTTTGGTCTAAAACCCCAGCCCTTCATCTACAAGTCCACTGTGGGCAAGCCAGATGATGAAGTTTCTTCTTCTTTAGCTGACAACTCTTGCTTTTATCATCCTGTCAACAAAACTCCGGGAGCTGAATTCATTAGTTGTTGTGTAAGCACAAAAACTTGGTGCAGATTGGTGTTAAAATTGTAAGAGAGCTTATGAGCCGGCTGGAGATGTGAGTCTGCAGGAACTGAAAAGTTTTGGCAGGTTTGCTGAACCCCTGCAAGCTGTGAGCTTTCCTTGTCCTTGGCACTTAACTCACAGCTGACAGCAGAAACTGTCTGCAGCCCATGTGTGGACAGAGACCAAGAGAGAGAAGTCTGGTCCTGGGAAGTACCTAATTTCTCAAGAGGAAACAAGTGTCTCTGCCTATTCACTCTGGAGTGTAAGGATGACATTTTGTTTCCAGTGAAGCCAGCTGACCCAGGGTTTTACACCCGGTATCCATAACAGACTAACATAACAGACTGTTATGTTATAACACAACAGAGTGTTCAGAAGGGACAGGGGAGGAAGGAGGGGCGAAGGCATTGCCCTCTACATCAAGAAATCGATGCAGTGTGAAGAGCTGTCCCTGAAAAATAACGACAAGCAGGTTGAAAGCTAAGAAGGCTAAGAATCAGAGACAGAGGCAACAAAGGGAATCTTGTGGTTGGTGTCTATTACAGGCCACCTGATCAAGGGGAGCTTACTGGTGAATCTCTTCCTCCAACTCCAGGAGGCTTCATGCTCACAGGCTCTCATCCTACTGGGGGACTTCAACCACCCCAACATCTGCTGGAAAAGTAGCAGGGTGAGTTGTAGGCAATCCAGGAGATTCCTAGAATGCATTGAGGATAACTTCTTAAGCCTGGAGTTAGATATCCCTACCTGAGGGGGTGCAATACTGGACCTGATGGTCACCAATGCAAGTGAGCTCATTGGTGATGTCAAGACTGGAGGCAGCCTGGGCTGCAGTGATGACGCATTGGTGGAGTTCACACTCCTGAGGGATATGGGAAAAGCGAGGAGTATAGTCAGGACCCTACGTTTCAGAAAATCAAAATTCCAGCTCTTCAAGGAGTTTGTCAGAAGGAGCCCCTGGGAAACAGTCCTCAGGGACAAGGGAAGAGAAGAGAGCTGGCAGATGTTTAAGGATGCATTCCATAGAGTGCAAGAGTTCTCAGTCCACAGGAGTAAGAAATCAGGCAAGGAAGGGAAGAGACCAGCATGGCTGAGTTGAGACATGCTGGTCAAACTAAAGGGCAAGAGGGAACTGCACAGGCAGTGGAAACACGGACAGGTATCCTGGGAAGAGTATAGGGATGCTGCCTGGTTGTGTAGGGATGGGGTCAGGAGGGCCAAGGTGCGGCTGGAGCTGAATTTGGCAAGGGATGCAAAGAATAACAAGGGCTTCTACAGCTATGTCAACCAGAAAAGGAAGGTTAAAGAAAGTGTACCCCCTGATGAACAAGAATGGCAACCTAGTATCAACAGACGAGGAAGAGGCTGAGGTACTCAACTTTTTTGCCTCAGTCTTCACTGGTACCCTCTCTCCTCACACTTCCTGAGTCAATGGACCACAAGATGGGGTCCAGAGGGGTAAAGCCCCTCCCACTGTAAGAGAAGATCAGATTCGTGACCACCTGAGGAACCTGAACATACACAAGTCTATGGGACCTGATGAGATGCATCCCAGAGTCCTGAGGGAATTGGCTGATGTAGTCACCAAGCCTCTCTCCATGATATTTGAAAAGTCATGGCAGTCAGGTGAAGTCCCTGGGGACTGGAATAAGGGAAACATTGTGCCCATCTTTAAAAAGGGTAGAAAGGAGGACCTGGGGAACTACTGTCCTGTCAGCCTCACCTCTGTGCCTGAGAAGATCATGGAACAGATCCTCCTAGAAGCTATGCTAAAGCACATGGAGGACAGGGAGGTGATTCAAGACACCCACCAAGGGCAAGTTGTGCCTGACCAACCTAGTGGCTTTCTGTGATGGAGTGACTACATCAGTGGACAAGGGAAAAGCAATGGGTGTCATCTATCGGGACTTTTGTAAAGCCTTCGACATGATCCGCCACAGCATCCTTCTATCTAAATTAGGGAGATATGGATTTGATCGGTGGATCAAATTGTTCAGTGGATGAGGAATTGGTTGGATGGTCTCATTCAGAGGGTAGTGGTCAACAGCTCAATGTCCAGATGGAGACTGGTGATGAGTGATGTCCCTCAGGGGTCTGTACTGGGATCAGTGCTGTGTAACATTTTCATCAATGACATAGACAGTGGGATCGAGTGCACCCTCGGCAAGTTTGCAGATGACACCAAGCTGAGTGGTACAGTTGACACGCCAGAAGGACGGGATGTCTTCCAAAGAGACCTGGACAAGCTGGAGAGGTGGGCCTGTGAGAACCTCATGAGGTTCAACAAGGCCAAGTGCAAGGTCCTGCACCTGGCTCAGGGCAACCCCTGATATCAGTACAGGCTGGGAGATGAAGGGATCAAGAGCAGCCCTGCAGAGAAGGACTTGGGGGTACTGGTGGACAAAAAGCTGTACGTGAGCCAACAATGTGTGCTTGCGGCCCAGAAGGCCAACCGTATCCTGGGCTGCGTCACAAGAAGCATGGCCAGCAGGTCAAGGGAGGTGATTCTGCCCCTCTACTCCGCTCTGGTGAGACCCCACCTGGAGTGCTGCTTCCAGCTCTGGAGCCCTCAGCACAGGAAGGGCATGGAACTGTTGGAGCGGGTCCAGAGGAGGGCTACAAAAATGATCCAAGGGCTGGAGCACCTCTGCTGCGAGGACAGGCTGAGAGAGTTGGGGTTGTTCAGCCTGGAGAAGAGAAGGCTGCCAGGGTAGACCTTATTGCAGCCTTTCAGTACTTAAAGGGGGACTGTAGGAAAGATGGGGGCAATCTTTTTAGCAGGGCCTGTTGTGACAGGACAAGGGGTAATGGTTTTACACTAGAGAGTAGATTTAGACTGGGTATAAGGAAGAAATTTTTTACAATGAGGGTGGTGAAGTGCTGGAACAGGTTGCCCAGAGAGGTAGTAGAGGCCCCATCCCTAGAAACATTCAAGGTCAGGTTGGACAGGGCTCTGAGCGACCTGATCTAGTTGAAGATGTCCCTGCTCGCTGCAGGGGGGTTGGACTAGATGACCTCTAAAGGTCCCTTCCAGCCCAAAGCATTCTATGATTCTATGATTTTATGAACAATATTTGGCTCACTAATTTTCTCTAGTTGTACTATGAAAGCAGGGAAATAAGAAGAAAATTATAATCAGCTTGTTTGCAATTTTTAAAAAAATTTTGCAAATCATATTCATTTTATAGGGTATTAAATTATACATTTGTACATGTGTATGTATGTATTTGTATATAATGGAAATAGTTTATAGATTAACTTCCCTAAAATACACACAGTGGTTTAATAATGGAAGTATACTACAGGAGATGGGTGCTATTCCACATGATGTGGGTATTTGTAAATGGTCAAATAAGGCAAGTTTACAAATATCCTCATAAAGGGAGTTCAGGGTTTTTAAACAGTCTAATTAACCTACATCTTTCCTCACCCTTCTGGTATTCGATAAGCAAGCTGCAAAACTTCCTTTCCTCCCTCTCCGCTGCATCTGGTGCTAATTCAAGAGGTTGAAAGTACATTGACAGAGGTTGCAATTTTCAGAAATTCAAAAATTTCTCTTGTAAAAATCAGTGGCAGATGTGCACCTAGCTTTTAGGTCAGTATTTGTCAACCTCATGAAAGCTGAACTTCCCTCCAAGAAGGCAAATCCAATTTTCTTCCCCTTGTGGTAATCCATAGCATATATTGTAAAAGACCTGCACATCTGAATTCATACATCCAAAGACATTCCTGCTAGCCAGTGCACGACCATATGATGCCTTTTCAGTAACAATAGCCTGGCATTTTGGGAGAGGCTGCCCTAGGCTGCATAGCAGATCTTGAGCAGTAAAACTTGTGAATTTAACATGTCAGAATTTAAATGTAACAAAAGCAACTGCCAGAGTAAAATTCTCTGCCAAAGCAACAGTTGCAACTTACAAAATAATCTCAGATTCATCAGTACAGTTGTTTTAAGTCAACGGTTGCTAAGCTGTAGATAACAAATGCATCAAAAATTAGCTTACCATTAAAAATTAGCTCACTATACTTTAATCGTGCCATTATTAGATAGACCCAGTCGTGTTCATGTTGGTAGCCATGCTGGGGTTGAACCATGATCTGCCATGGTGTGATCCTCTACCAGAGATATGCTGGGCATGCACTGTGACTTTGCTTATAATTGATTGGTTTGACTAATCCTTTGCTCTGTTAAACTTCAGGTTGTGTGCTTGTGACACCAGAAGCCTCTTCGGTCCTGCAAGCTATACCCATTTTGGTATATAACGTGAAACTTCCAGAATAGGCTGCTCACAGTCTCTTTGCTGCCGTTTTTTTACCTCGTATGTATTAGTCCCCTGTTATTTTCCTTTCTTTGCTCCCAGGCCAAGGAAAGGATGGGCCTGACAGTGTTGATAAAGATATATGGAATTTTAGCTATTGAATTCACAAGATTTCCACAGTAGGTGGAATAAAAAATACATAACATCCTCTGCTTTCCAAGTATAGAACAGACATTTCACCTACAATGAAACCTACAAGGGTAGTCATGATACTTGGGAATATGCATATTTAAATCCCAGGCATTTGTACAGACCCCTCTGCTGATTCACTGCAAAGAAAAACTACAGAGCTGATCAGCCAGGGAGCACGCTGGGCTGATGGAAAGCTCGAAAGGCTCCAGGGGGTCCAAAATTGTTGGAAGCAAACATCTATATGGCAAAGCTACTTTTCCTCAAATAGATGTCAGTAGAAGGGGCGGAGGGTAACCAGAGAAATACTCCATTTACTGTAAGCACCAGCCAGCACGACCGCAGAGAGCAAACAAAACAGAGTATGAGCACTAGGCAATGGTCTGGATTGCAACGCGCTGCACGCTGCAGCTTCTGGAGAAGCTGCTGAGTGGCTGGGAGCATGCCGGTAGTATCTCAGTCCTTGGCTTCAGATGCAAGTGCTATAAGCAGCCCTACATTTTAGTCATCTGCAGCTGTAACTGTCATCGGAAGTCTGCAGAGGCACCAAGCAGTTCAGACTAGCTGTGACCTTTTACATTGCCATATATATCCAGAAACTTTTCTGTCTGTAGCGAAGAATCCCAGTTCCCAGCGGTTTCTGGCTGCACGGGTGGGTGGGTGCATACACACACATGCAATCACACGCGTATGTGCTTTGGAGAGTTCTGCTCTCATTTTCTGCCTTCTAACCATTTCCATAAGCAGCTGGTCAGAAGCAAGTGTGTGGCCTCTTAGCAAAAAGATCTCTATGAGTAGCTTCCTATTAAATTGTGACTAGGGACTCTTCCGTTAATCTGCCTCTGATTGCTGACTCTAGGTTGACCCTGAAGAAACAGAAGGCATGGACTAACAGGAAAACTATTTCCTGACTTAATTCTAGGTTAGGAGGCAGAGGTTTGAATTGTTTTTTTTTTTTTTAAATTACATAAGGCTCAGCTACTGTGTTTCTCAGTTCCCTTGTGCAGGGGTGTCTCTGCCTGTCTGTCTGGTGGTTTTCTGATAAGAAAGAGAGGTGTCATTTCAGTAGTGGCTCTTCTCCTTGCAGAGCTGCCATCGGCCACAGCCATCCCCTGGGCATTGCCCCATGTCCTCCCTTCCAGATGCCCAACCTGCCTGAGGAAACCCCACAAGCTCTTCCGCGCTTGCCTTTAACAGCGAGGTTTCACATTTCTGAGCTAGTCTGCAACAGACACCCATGTAACCAATTCCCGCCTTATCTAGGCTGCCTGTTCCACTGCAGCAGCATATGAGCATCTACTCCATTTTCTTCTGCAGGCTGGATTACTAAAATACACTTTACTAGGGCTTCTTGCAAGCACTCCTCGGAAGATTCAGTTAGAGCAGATTGGAGCTGTTTGCTTGGTTTTTAGTGCTAGCCACACTGAGCTTATCAAAACTGTTCTTCACAGATTGCCTTAGCTTATTTAAGATTTATAAATCTTTTGGATCTATGCCACTAGTACCTCAGGTACTCAGGCACTGTCCTTTCCTTGGGTATCCCCCAACTCTGGCTGTCAGCCAGAGAGCACAGGCAAACCATCCCCAGCACTGAAATCTGAGGAGAAGCTGCCTTATCTCAGTTTTGGTTTTGGGTTTTTTTTCCCCTTTTAGTAGTTTTGCCAAATGAGATATTGATGGTTTTCTGAAAAGGAAGAGCTGTTGCTTTTACCCTGTCCTTTCTCTAAGGGGTGGATGCAGTGCAGGGCAAGGTGGCAGCCACAAGACTTCACATTTTCCACAGGCCAAATTAATTGGGAAAGAACTGAGACAAGTGCCAGAAATTTTGCAATAGGATTGTATTTTTAAAAGAAAAAAAACAGCAAGTGGCTGATTCCAGTGAATAAGTCTCAGCTTTTTTTGCACTAGTCTTTATAGGCCTTCAGGCAGAGCAAGGAAAATTTAAAATAACTAATAACCTGTTGCAGAGAAAGCCAAATACACCATTAGGCATATAAAGTGTGTCAGCTCTAGTTCCCATTGTGCAATGTCTTCTGTTGCAAGAATTTGTAAATAAAATATATGTAACCTTCTGCCACATAAGGATCACTGTTCTTGTTCAACAGCTGAATGTAGCAAAGCATGGAGAGATCTCTGAGCACCTAACCCACTGAGTGGGCTGAGACTGATGCCAGAGATCATTTTCCAGTGTGCTACCTTGCTGCCCCAGCCCTCAGTCTCACCGCTCCCCTTCCCTGCCTGTTTGGGCACATCCAGTTTCCAACCATTAATAAGGCACCTGCTTCAACCACTGTAGTTGGACCAGGGCACCACCACAGGCCCCCTGCCCAGGGCCAGGAGCCTTTCACCCAAGTCCAGCATGATGCTCAGCATCCCCCGAGTCTCTCCCCAACTCTGGCCCTTTCCTCAGTTCTGCCAGGACAGAGCATACCGAGGGGATGAGTGGGTGTCAGGGTGACATTTGGGACCTCCAGAAGGAGGAGACAGCACAGAGGCTGCCAGCTGCAGAGTGCTCCGAGATGCAGGCGAGTCTCCCTCACAAACGCAATAGTCATGGCAACAGTGCTCCGGCTTCTCCTGGAGAGTGGTAATTCAGCGTTAGACATAATTCCATCTATTTGGTTTGTAGCATAGTATTGCTCACCCAGTATGGTCACAACTCCTGAACAGTTTTTCTTTTACCATACCAAAGTCGGGGTAGTGTCACCCAGCTTGCTTTTCCAGCACTCACTTCTATGAGTACAAGGGCAGGGGCAGGTCACTGCTGGATGACATACACATTTCTTAGGCTTTTCTTAGCACAGGATACAAATTTCCTCCCTTTGCCAGAGTATGCCCGCGTACCCTTTTAAGTACTGCATTCTGGTGCAGTACTCAGGGAATTCCACATGTAGCATGAAGGCAGCTGCCTGGGAGAGGTACAGCAGAGCTGCAGTCGGCAGCAAATGCAGCCTAAGACAAGTAACAGGAGTTTCATTTTGCTGGAGTCTGCAACTCCCAGGCAGACCCTCGCTTAATGGCCAGGCAGTTATCAGCCAGTGGGGCAGCACGCTAAGCATCCTGGTAAGACTGGCAAGAGGATGGGCAGTGATCAGTAGTGACAAGAAACACATTTCTGCATGAAAACGAGATGGCAGTTTTTATTTGCAGGCACCTAGCATACAAGATAGCCATCCGTCTGGTTCTTGCAGGCAGTATGCAGCAGTATGAGCAGACAGTAACACATTGCGGGAACACTTTTTTTCTGAACTAGCTACTAAAAGAGAACAACGTTGAAGCGTAAATGTCCTGGGGACTTTAACCCTCAAACATTGACTGAGAGCTGCGCAGTAGGATATTACCTGCAAGTATGGGCTTCTCACCAGCAAAGCAACTGGTGTCTCCCGGGAGCAGCCAGAAGAAATAGTTTTATAGAGGTGGAAGAAATAACTAGCAACAGCAACGCAGCAGCTCGGTAGCTCAAGAACAGGAGTCTCTGGGTTGCTGAGGTCTGGTGCAAGCCTGAGAACTGGTTTCCCTTTTGGGAAACACTTAGCTGTGTAACAGCCCAGGACAGACCATATCTCCTCCTGTTCCTCTTAGACTTCTTCCCATTCTCTTTTCCTTCTGTCTTCTTCACATAATCTTCCCATTGGTGTGATTTATAGACTGTATGCTATAGAGAGGTTGTCTTATGCTTACTGTTTTAAACATCAGAGGAAGAAGTACATTTACACTGGCAAGAAAAATAAAAAAGGTAAAATATATTGTAGACAGCACTTAAGTGAATCAGCACTGGCAGAGGAACTCTGAAAACCTCCCACAGCCGAAACCCTCCACCCATGCTTGCAGTGCTTGTGCTCCTCGAGATGCTCAGGTGGCTCTGGCCACCCCGCTGTGGCAAGGGGGGCAGAGGGGAGCAGAGGCCTGCCCCTCCATGTATGGGGACCTGTTCTGCAGCTCTGGAGTCAGAAACGCCCCTCTGCCTGCAGGCAGCTCCCTGTTGTCCATGGGCATCACTCGCAGAGTCAGGGACACAGGGGTGATTAGCTGAGAAACGACCTACCCTGTTCAGGACTTTCTGCCATCCCAGGCACCATAACTGGCTGCACTGAGGGCACTTTGCAAGGGCTGCGGACATGGAGTGGCCCTCCAGCTCCACAAATCTGCTTTCCTGTGGCACAAGGGTACACCCCACACATGAATGAAGCACGTGGTGTGTCCATTACTGATTCTTACCCTAAATATTTGAGACAGAGATACATAGCTGTTATTATCCTCATTTGCAAAACAGGTAACAGAGGCAGAACACAAAACACTGTGTCCAAAACCATGCTGCTTGCAAGCAACAGCACAGATATCATGTCAGCTACCTCCCACAAGCATGGCATTGATGCTGAACCAAACACCAAAGCCCCTCTCACTGCCTTTTCTCTTCAGCAAGGAACAAATTGTTTTGCTCAGAGCTGACTGTCCTTACATTTGGAATAGCCAGATTTCATTAATTCAGAAAATAATAAATTATTGTGTTTAATTTAATTTCCACCAGAAAAAGCAAAGATTTCCAATGTTATTTTAGTAATTACATTCCACATCAGCAATACAAAACTATAGGGAAATCTAATGCAAGCTGGCTTACTGAATCACAGCTAGCAGTCCTATCAAGTACAGGGGGAAAAAAGGAACATCGAAGATCTGTCTTAAATCTGTTCAAATATGCTTAAGAACTAGGATATCTGAAGTGCACAGAATACAAGTAATTCAAAACAATGCCATTTCTGTGGCTCTCCTCCTTTTCCAGCTTGAGCTCAGAACACTTGCCTTGAAGACAAACACAGCTTCCCACACTATTCTTTCAAATATAATTGTCTAATTTTTTCCCTTAAAGAATGCGCCAAGCAAAGTTTAGTTAAAATGAGCCAAGAAAATGTTTCTTGAAATAATAAAACACATCAGAAAATATTTTTCTATACAGAAAAAAATCCCAAATATAACAAAAGTACAGTATCTTTGAAATGCTCATTTCTCAAAGAAGCAGCGTATTTCATAGAGTGCCTTTCATGATGTATTGGTTTCATTGTGATGACTAATATTCCTCTCTTATTAATATTTTTTGGTATCAGCTACAAGATGTGAAGAGCTGTATGTTGTTCATGGAAAACAGCACACATCTGGCAGAGCTCACAAGATAAAGCCAAGCATATCTAGGGTTTGGGCTTGGCAGCACTTTGTACCTCTAAGTAGCCATAGTGCCAGGCTTGCCTTCATATACGGCATGCATTCTGCAGTACTTAATTGACATGCCTTAGCGGAGAACTTTACAATTAGTTTTGTCATAAGAAGAGTTTCCCTTCCTTTATAAAACAAGAGCAAGGAATATCACTTCTGCTTTATTCTAAACATGGTCTGTCTTCACCATTTTTCACTATGACATGCTCTAGTTTCTGTTTCATCCTTTCCTCCCTCCGTACCTTTCACTGTTGCCTGTATGTAGATTCCCCAAAAATTTTCTCCACTTGTTTTGCAAAGCCAGGACTATCATCTTAGAGTGTGTTAACAGCCTGCACAGGGAAAAAAAAAAACAAAACAAAAAAAGTGTTTTCCTGGGTAGGTGGGTTATTCAGTGGCCTCACAGGTATCGCAAAGTTGCAATTTATGTTGTTAAGAGCATTGACAAAGGAGGTGTAAGACTGAAACTCATACCAAGATCCATTCAGAAAATTTTGTCAGTCCATGCTCAGCCTTATACAGCATCACTTAAGTTTTCCAAGACACGTTCACTACAACATATCTCTGCAAAGATACACAAAATTTATTCTGCAGCGGATTCTGGATCCGGATGGATTCATCTGCATCATTGGCAGCACACAGAACAAAAACTTACAGAAAACAGCCTCAGTAGTCTCATTACTGCTGCAAACTCCTGAAGCCCTGCTTGTGGGCTCTCTGATTTCAGCAGAGAGGCTACACCATTTATTAATTGGCTTGGAGTCTCTTAGACCTGTGCTTAAGCTGTTAGTCTTTTGCTGCTCTCTGCTGAGAGAGGTTTGTCTGGAGTTATTAGTGCCCATTACAGCAAACACACACATGGAAAAATGATTTGTTGGTGTGATTAATGTCTGTTTTCTCCATTCTTTAAAAAAAAAAAAAAAGTCAGAGAAAGGAAAAAGCACAAGAGCTACTGAGTGTTAGGACAATATAAAAAAAAGAGTTCCTTGCCTTTTTTAAATAACAGACTTGTTTGACTGGAGGAAGCTATTACCTGTGCTAGTGAAAGAAGGCAGAAATGCTGAGACAAAAGCTGATATTCATGTTCCATAGTTCCCAGCCCTTTTTGCTGATGAACTAGCTGCTGAGCACTTGCCAGGCACTTCCCATGGAGACCCACCAGGCCGACACCAATGGAGAATTCCATCCAGGGGGCTCCAGCTGTTGTTGTGGTTCCTATGCTGCAAAGGGAGGTGCTTTGCTGAAGGTGTTGGCATAGGGATGGCAGGGTGGAAGTTCATCTGTCCCCTGTGTAATCTGCACTCTCACCCCAATGAAATCATTGAAGGTCATACACAGAGACAGCACTAAGAAGCCGATAATGGCAGCTCTGGTGAGGTGATACAAGGCGCAGCACCTGTGGAAAACAGAACAGCCAGCCTTTTGCCGTATGATTCCTCTTTATTTTTTTAATCATCGTTTGCATAGCTTGAGCTAAACTTACAGGAGCATCCTTCCTTTGTGTGAAGAAGTAGGAGGAGCTGGGGTTTTTAATTCTGCTGACGCCACTTGCAGACCTGAGCAAAGGCCCCATGGGAGAGTGGAGCAGGAGGAGTCCTGCTGCTTTCAGCAGCGGCCATACCAATTTATCTGTAGTGTGAAAGTGCAGCCAAGGCTGATACCCTCCAGGGAATTTAGGCAACTGAATTGGCCTTTAAATTAATCTGGGCTTCAGTGCCCTCACCCAGGTTACATAGGACATCTGGGGCAGGATCAGGCTCGGCCAGTAAGAGCAGTGGTACCTGCACAGAGAACAGTGTCTGCCTGGTGTAACCCCACTACTCCCATTCCCTGTGCTTCCCCTCCTCTCTTTTAATCTCCTTCCCCCTAAAATGCTGTTTGCTGTGCAGCCTCCTGGCTGAGGAGAAACAGGCAGGATCACTGGTGGGACCGCAGGTGTTTCCCCCTCCAAAGAACCCAGGTCTGACACCGTGCTGAACAACTTCCCTGTGGGCTTGGTGCTCTCTCAGCTCCTCCTGCCCTGAGAAGCCTGCCAAAGTCTCCCACAATGAGGTCTCAGTCTGATCCACAGCTTTTCCTTTTTTTTATACACAAGGTTAAGACAGCAGTAGTCCATTCAAGTACCGCACAGACAGCAGGAGTCATCCAGAACTTCATGCTTTCCTACCCTCACAGCCCCATCCAGCTTCACACAGCATGGTTGGGGTGGTTTCTTCTTCTGACCTTAAAGGCTAGTTTAATTTTATCAGCAGAGCTTCAGCTGTTTTCCAGTGACTGGGTAAAGGGCCAGCATCTGTGTTTGACTTGGGAAGAGCAGAGCCCCAGACAGCAATAGCACTTTTGCCCCACAGTAAGACAAAGTCCACACAAAGCCTCCTTCTCCCTACCTCTGTTTTCCACCAGGCCATGACATTTTCCTCACTAAGCAAAAGCCGACTGTCAACATTGTGTTTTCATGTTGTAATCTCAAAAATACAGGCAGTAGAACCAACTGCCTCCAGAGGCAGGGGCCAAAACACTGCAGATCTTTTTAAGGTAAAAATAATTATCCGAATCAAATCCAACCAGGTTATTTTTGTTTCTAAAGCAGATTCAGCTTGGATCCAGTCAATAAATATTGGAATAAACATATTCTTACAGATATGTGGTGATCTGATCATGCAGTCTCACACATGAAGGAGGTGGCTCTGGATCTTACAGGAATGGTGGATCTGAGAGGAAATGCTGCCCATTAAAGAGCAGAGCAGTGTGTTATCAGTAACACAGCCTGCAGTAGGAGGGTGACAGCATGAACTATGAAAATGTCTTACACATGGAAATAAAGGTACAAAATAGCTGTACACTCATTTGTCACATGCTTTCAGTCCCCTGTAAAGCTGTGGAAATGCAGGCATTGGATCTATGCCTCCTATGCAGCATCCCCAGAGCAGCCCTTGGTGTTTGTCTGACCATGGCCCCATGGCACAGAACTTAATTCCAAATGATTCAGCAGAAGTTTGGGCTGATTTCTTTTGTCTGAAAGACAACACAAAGAGAAGAGAACAATTC
The DNA here is from genome assembly GCA_031468815.1 of Morus bassanus. Lineage (NCBI taxonomy): Eukaryota > Metazoa > Chordata > Aves > Suliformes > Sulidae > Morus > Morus bassanus. Next base: position 23,195,723 of record CM062600.1, on the reverse strand, counting down.
AGAGGGTTGCTTTTGCAGTGAGAATTAATTGGCAGCGGGCTAAGTGCATTGAGCAGTAATTACAGAAAGACACAAAGCTTCTGTGCTAATGATCCCTTAAATTAAATTCCCATGTGACCTAATATAGGGCCAGGTGTGCAGTTTCTGTGCTGTGTTGCTGCCGTCTCTTGGTAGCATGACCAACCTCCAGGAAAGAAAACTGAAGGTTGTCAGGAAGAGAAAAGCATCAAACCACACTCACTCAGAGAAGATGGAAGAAAGAGTCTTGCGCCAAAGAAAAAGGCAACATTTTGCATCTTTTCCCACATTGGAAAAATAGTGAATTGCTTGTAAGAAGTCAGATCTCCTGTTTTCTCTAAGACAATGTTCATTGACTCAGTATGTGTATGAGAAGGAGAACTGATTTGCGTGATGAGACTGTCACAGACAAACATCATCCTGCCCTATACATTATTTTATACACCTATGAACTACCTTGCCCTTCCTCCCACATAAAAACAATTTTCCGAAAGAGTGATTTTTTTTCAGTCTCTAGAAGAATATTTGAGCAGACTTCCAAGGCATTGCTTAGTTCCCTTCCGTAAAGATTTCCATCTTAGTATACATGTCTGTATCTTTCATTATCAATGTCAGAAACACTGAAAGAAAAGTGGATCCTCTGAATAATGGTAATCCTTTCTGGCAAATATGAGCTCCGCTCGTCAGGACAGGCACAACCCCGCTGGAGTTCTTCTAAACATCTTGGGAAGAGGCAGCGTAGGGACATGGTAGGTGAAAGCCTGAGTGATCTTGGCTTCATAGTTATTTCTGTTGCCATAAAACCAAACTCCAAGAAAATGTGTAAGTCTGAACTTGTACAAACTTTATTTTGTTTAGAGAGTGTATTCAAGAGCAAAAATATACTGTACGATAAAAAGCCCTCCATGCTGTGTCAAACCATAAACGCTTCTCTTTTTCCCGTCATTCACTGTTTAACTTAATACACAACATACTTTTTTATTACTCATATTGCTCCCCAAATGCTAGGCAGTGCTAAATCTCATGATTTCTTTAAGTGTAGTTATACTTGTATTTCCAGAATTAAGAGGTTTGGCTTTCCTTTTCAACGCCAGATATTAAGGTTTAAGAGGAAAGTCAAAAACAATGCAATTACTAAGGCCTTTACCATCTGGCATTGAATAAGGTATTTTTTCAATACACTGTGGATAGACTTTTATCAAACAAATGGGAAAGAGAAAAACTAAAATTAGAAAAATAGCACAAACATTCATTAAAATAGTATTTAAAAATTCCTAAAATGTTCTTTAGTGTAGCCATTCTTCCATAGCTTAAGTAGCCAGAATAAGGATGAAAATGCAAGTTATAAAACATCATGAAATGCCTTATCTTCTAATGCCTGCATTTTAGCCAGCTGTTCTCATACCTTTTGCTGTACTCAAGCAGATTCTCAAGGAAGTGATGTCAGGCCACAGTGTTCATGAAGGCTCCATAACAGCTGCCTATATACATCTATATAATAGTATGCATATATAAAAGTAAAGAAGATGCAAGTTATTGACACCCTTGGAATCATAAGGCATCAAAAGGGGGTCTCAGTCACCCCTTTATATTAACCTCCTGGATGAAAACATGTTTAAGTGTGGCAGGGTAGTTCTGTGTGTTTCCGTTTGTAGTCAAGTCATGAAGATCTTACATCATGGTTTGCAAGGGACTATAAAGAAACTGTTTCTGCAACACATCCACTAAAGCATATGCTGGTGTATCAAGGCCAAAACAACTGTTTCTGAAGCCCTAAAATTGAGAACTATAGGGAAACACAGCACATACTACAAATGTCATGCCTGAATCAAGTTGCTGCCCTGGCAATCTCCCCCAGCTGACCCATCCCTGGGTGATACTGGCTGCACCACAGCCCCCCTGTTCCAAAACACATTACTATTTTGAGCCCAAAGGCCATGAATTAAGTTTATTAAAAAGAGTACCAGCTAGCAGCAATGTTTTCAGGGTCTTAGCATATCCCAAGCCACCCTGAAGCATGGCCTCAGGTGCTGTGAGGTGATGATGGGGTCAGCACCGTGGGCAATTTGCAATGAGAGTATCCCCACTTCATGGAGTCAGGCAGGGCCCTTCTTCCATGACGTTCTATACTTATGGCATAATTTCCCACTTCATTGACCCCTGCAAATTCCTGTGCTCCCCTCAGGAGTTCCTGAACCTGGAAGGTGATTTCATGATGACAGTCTGCAAGTAACATTCTCCAGGCTAAATAACAAAGTCTAACAGAACAGGGTGTTGAGAGAAGGCAGAAGGAAAAAAAAATAGCAAGTTTCTGAAGGGAAAAAATGTAAAGCCATCAATGGAGGATTAATCCATGGTACTGAAACCAATAATTATCTGACTTACATTGCAAAAACTAGTAAGGAACTTGAAACAGATCATGATTTTCTTCTTGCAAACTGATGAAAACCACTAATACCAGTAAAAAAAGTCCATAAAACCTTTGAGGAAGCGCTATATTAGATGTCCCTTGATGACTAAAAAGGCATTTTAGTCAAGAGTCACCAGGGAGAAAAATAACTAAATATATGATGTGCTATGCTATGATAGCATGGCCTGCCAGGAGAGGGCATCACATTATTGGTCAAAGATCCATAATAAACTTAAGCATTATTGGACCTTAGTATAGAAAGACTTAAAAGTCAATAACAATTAGTGAGCAGAGAAAGCTAATTACCTGAAACAGCCTTTGAAAAGCAACAGTTTAAAAATCCTATCCGGCCATATACCTTCACAGGATATTCAGATGAACTCATTCGAATTAATTCAGGAGTCTTACAGGAACACAAATTGCTAGAAAAACCACTTGTAAGATATCATGATGCAGTTAATGTGCAGTTTCAAATAGTCACTTCCAGGTTTTCTTTTATCTGTCAACTCTGAAGTTCACAAAAGCAAAGCCTGTATTACTTTTTCTACTTCACCAGTACAAAGCCAATAGGGCGGTAGTGTAAGATAAAAATGCCAGCCTTCCAGCCATGCCCAATGACATCATTAACCCACCAATTAACCAGGCAAACCCCTCTCCTTTGAGTGGTTCTGAACAAGTTCTGTAAATCTGAATCTGGTTCTGTAAATCTGAATTCCATGTAGCATTTCCTTGATAATGCATGATGCGCTTGATTTTCTTTAGAGACGTAGAATATAACTACATGCAGCAAAGAACCACACTGGCTACTTTGGAAGCTGGATCCATGATGAACTTGGTCACAAGAAAGCAGAAGCCTTTCCTAGAGAAACATGATGTGATGCACCTGCTTTCTGCACACAACGTGCTGCACCGTAACTCCTCACTGAACTGCAGGGCCAGGCCTTAAAACCTCTCTTTCCATAATTGTAACTTTTGCATGAGAGCACGTATCCATAAATCCAAAAATGACATACAAAATCCAGGATGTGGTGCCCCTGCGGCAGTTGTGCACTGAGGCAGTCAGTCAGTCTAGGAAACTTTAAAATGGTTGTAGTGGCGCAGAGCATGTCTCCACTTCCTCCTCAACGAAAGGAGCTAACAGCCTGATTAGATACAAAGGCACTGCATACTTGAGGATGGGCATAGGAATGACATCTGGCTGTTACTGCTACCATCATAGAAACATAGACTAATTTAGGTGGGAAGGCATCCCTAAAGGTCAGCTAGTCCAACAAGCTGTGTGTGTGGTCCACCAATGGCACCCAGCACTGTTGACCCAGCAAAACACAGGCAGAGGGCACAGGAACAGCACAGGCCCAGCACAGCTTAGAAACTGGTAGTTTAGTTTGAGTGTAATGGCTTGTTTTGACTTTTTTCCCCTTAAAGGACAGAACTAACTGTTCTCATATTTTTCATACCTAAATGCTGGTCTCTTTTGGCAGTGTTCCTCCGAGGATGCCTTGTTAATCCTAAACTTACTGAACAAAGTCAATATAGTCACTGTCTCTTACTTTTGTAGAACATGATAACAGCAGATAATAGGTCTGCAGTGGATAGCAGCTCGTGACCAAATGCTAGCACAGGTCAGATGTATCAGCTCTGGAGGACTCAGTCTAATGCTCGTGGTTCAAGGCAACCTATCCGTCCAGACTAGGGGATACAAGCCCCTACTGAAAGGACGAGTACTCATCAAGAGTGACACGGGCCAGCAAGAAGGGACTGCAAAGCTCCTTCATGGGGGGATTTTAACTTCTGAGCTGAAAAGAAGCAAGACTGAAAGTTAAAGGGATCTTTCTGGGGGTTGTTTTTCCACACAGTGAGGAAGAGCAGAAGCCTTGTAGCTCCTCTCCCACAACCCTCACAGCAGACCTACTCTTCCTCATCTGACCCACAAATCTCTTAGAGCTGGGGAGAAGCCTTCCCCTGAGAAGGCTTGGCTTTGCTTCCTGAGCTGTTGTGTCCTTTGGAGTTTCTCAATCAAAACAGCTTTTGCCCACCCGCAGCTTGGTAGGGGGAGAGCATGCATGTGTTTTACTCTCATGCCCTCCTGAGCAGCAGCCACAGCACTGGCAATGCCCAAGCTTTTGCCAGTGGGACCCGCAGTCCCTGACATCAAACCACCCCATCCATCTCCCTGGCTTGCCGTGATGCTAGGTGTGACATCCCCTTACCTCCCTTGTGCTCCTCACCACAGACCACAGACGTGTGGTACTCACACAGCAGAGATGCGGGCACTGAGCAGATGTCTCTGGAGGGACACCAGGGCCATTGCCATTCAGACCTTGCTCCTGACATCTCTCCTCTAGGATCCCCACCAGAGCAAGTCTCCTACCCCTATGGGGATGTGGGTGCTGAGTCCTATCTGCTCTCTCACCATGGCAGGGGCAGAGGCAGCACCATGCGGTGCCTTGGAGAGGGGCAGCTGCGCACATGCTGGGAGCAGCAGGCCACGGCTGGGGAAAAGTCCTCCTCGGGCCTGGCAGTGACAGTTCCTCTGGGGGAGGAGGTCAGCAGAAGGCTCAGGACATTCAGTTTTGGGTTTGTGATTTTTTTTAGCATATCCAAGTTAGCTACGGCATCCCACAAACACGTCACAGTCAGCTTCCCTGTCTTCATTTCAGATGCCACCATGGGCATGCAGAGAACATGCTGGAGCTGCAGGTGGGCAGATAATGGTCTCTGCAGGATTTGGGTTGCTCTGTGCAGCTGCAAACCTTCAGAGTGCCATTTTACAGTTACCACAACCAAAGTCGTCCATTCTGGTTTTGTTCCTCCTGAGCAGCTGAGTGTTCATGACCACCCAGAGCTGTTTTGCCTGTCAGCTGCCACGAGATGGCAAAATACTCGCCAGCATTGCTCCCGGTCCCCGCAGGCTGGAGCTGTGGCTGCAGGAGAGAAGAAACTGGGAATATTTCCCTGTTCCTGGGTGCATGCCCCTGGTGCTGCTCCTCGGCATATCCAGGGGTGCCTCTCCAACAGCCTCCATAGACCAAGAGCTGCTCACAGTCTCTGGTCCCTGGAATTCCGAGGCAGAGATGTGGAGTGTTAGGTATTCCTCCAAACCAGAAAGATGACACCAAATAGTATCGAAATCAGAAAAAAGTTGGAAGTTGATATATGCTGTACAACGCATTAATGGTCTTTTAATGGATGTGGCAAAAAATTACCAAATCTATTAAAATGCTGGCTATGCAATTAATAAACACAGAGCCATGGATAAGCAAAATTCAAAATCTGTTCCCCAGGTGAGTTTAAGAAGCATGTGTGGGAAGTGGCAATCAGACCAGAGGCAGTAGAAAGATTCTCACTGGTTTAAGTGGTGCCTACCTGCTACAAATTGATATTATCCATGTGGTCTGTGATGAGAAGAGTGCTTTAAGGAACTCAAAGAACTTGTCTCTGTTCAAGATTTGTATTTGATTCATCTGTATATACAACAACAGAGATGTGCAATGGTTCATGACTACAGCGAGAAAAATAAAATCAAAGAAAAGTGAAATTGTTTAGGTTAGCACACTTGCATTAAAATTTTGTCATCAAGCGACCAGAATTCAAGCAGTGTTTAAGAAATCAGAACCATCAGCTACAGACTTACCTTTTTAAAATAGTTATTTATTGATAAAACAATACGAAAATGAAAGGATTTAAGACAGCCAGTACATTTTTCTACAATGGTCATTTACAATACATGAATGTTTCTAAGAGCCCTTGATGCTGTTTTGGGAGTTTTTAATTGAATTGATTCAACCCAGAGTGGTCTATCAGTTGCCGGGTCCACTGGAAGTCAAGGCTCCTTCTTTGCCCTGGTAAACCGATACCAACTCTAACAAAGCAGAAAGTGATTTGCTGGTAGGCATTATCAGACCAACTGATATAATTAGAAAAATCACACAAGCTTTTGCGTACTCAAAATCTTAGGAAATCTTAAGAAGGGCTTGAGTGACAAAGTTTGTCCATTTCTTCCTGTAATACCAGTTAGCTATTTAATAAAGTGTATTAGTTCTTCCATCAACCCGTGTGCCGTCTTTGTCCTTAGACCATCATGGTTATGACGAAATGTCATTCTGACAAAGGCATAAGGCAATAACATGATTTAATAATAATGCCACTGTTCATCTCACTAATGAGAGTGGCAGTTAGCTGTTATTTCTTTGACGTCGACTTGAGAATATAGCACCAAGAAAAGGCTGAGTTCACCAAGAACACAACCGCGACTCTAATCCTGTCGACTGACATCTATAAGCTGAAATCTGAAAGGCTATTTTCTACATCGTTTAAGGGCTTCCTGTTTACAAACATACTCTAGAAGCTTAAAACTTTCCTTCATTTCTGGGAAATCTGCTGCTGTTCCACACCATACCCAGGGCCTGCTCATCATTTGTTTGGTGCTGACTTGAAACATCTACTTTGAAGAGGAATGCATACAAGCTACACAGACACAGCACAAGAAAAAAAAAAAAACAAACAGTGTCTGACTTATCAGCGGTGACACTAGTGAAAGAGATTAACTGTTCTCACACAGCCTGGAAACTCACGTGTGGACACGCATACACACACACACATACAAACCAATACATTTGCACAGTGGTAGGTGTCACTTTTTTCCTTGCTAGTACTGGACCAGGTTTCACATTTGCTGAACAGCAGCACCACCGTGTGACGCACGTATGTCATACCCTATTGCGCTACACCTATGTATACACACCTTTGTATTAACTGTGCTCACCAAAGAGGGGCACAGCTGCTGGTCACAGGAACCACAGACCCCCTCCCAAATCATTCTGTTGGCAGTTACTTCAGCTTTACCCTGTTTCATTCACAGTCACACTTGAAACACAGACAGCTGATCCAGTGATCAGTCAGCTCCCAGAGCACCAGCCCAGGGAGGTGCTGGGAACCAGGCTCCAGATCTGGTCATTCTGGTTTGTTTTGGAAGGACTGCTTCTGTCATTACAGGCGCTCTGTGGGTACACTAACCCTTAACACGGTTGAAGATGTATCACGAGTTAGACTGATCTGTCTTCCTTGCTGGGGCTGAGGAGAAATACGGAAGAAATGCAACCCTTACGTGTCTTCAGTGAGACGATGACCGTGTCTCCCATGGTCAAAAAACCCCGTGGTTTTTGAAGTATAAGAAATGATGCCAGCATAGGCTTCAAACACTAGATAGGGAGACTATACAGAAGCTCATAACTGAAAAGAGCAGGAATAAAAATTGGTAAATCCATGTGAATATTGCCTGATGACACAATGATTTTGTCCAAGATGGAAATGAAGTTTTATGTGATTATAATCCACTCCTTTGGAGCTGTGCTTTTGCAGGCACAGCACAATAACGCAGTGTACTTCTGTGAGGGATTAAGATAATTTCCTCTTTTCTCAGATGCCAGACTTTATAACGCTACAGCCTTCTAAATAAGCAAATCAGGGTCAAGCAAACATAATGTCAATCCATCAGTATTGGCCAGGACTATAATCCATGTTTTTAAATACAAAAGAAAGAAATATTTTGTAGAGGGTAAAAAGGCATGTTACACTTTTTCATGACATAAGTATGCCCAATATTTATTGTGTACATTTCAACAGTTTGAGTGATTAGTCTTTTGGCACAGTGCTGATGCCCGATTGAAGCATGAAGTGCAAAACAGCTGAGGTGGTTATGAACTAAAGACAGGAGGAATCTGATTGCCCTTTTCTCAGTGGAAACCAACCTTGGAGGTTCAAGCACAAATGTAAAACTTGTTTTCAAAAAGCTTTTTCTGATTATTCATGCTTTTGCAAGTAAACAACAATTTTACATAAAAGAATGAACTCTTCCAGCTAAAAGATATGGCAGAAGAAAAATAACCTATTTTAGTATTTCTGTTCTTCCTCTCACCCCCTGTCCATAGATACGATGGAAGTGAGGCAGAGCATGGAACTCCTCCTATCAGGGGTGGAACTCCCAAAAACGTTTTGCTACTGACTAGGCCTTTGTACTGTGATGGCAAGGAGGCATGAAGGCAACCTGCACTTGTTAGTGTGCTGTCCTCAGCTGTGACTGGTCTACTAACCCCTACAATGGAAGAAGTCTCATAGAAGATAGACCAGGATGGTGCACTCATGAGGCTCAGAAAGGAATGTTAGGAAGTGGCCACAGCTATTGTAAAGGATACTGAACTCAACACCAAGGAGATCAATGGGTGTCTTTTGTTATAGATAAATGGCTGCATCATTTGAGTGGGTCAACTGGTTATGTAAACGGCCTTCCCTAAAAGAAGCAATAGAAATTATAATCTTCCTTAACCAGCAAGACCAACATGAGGGGAGGGTATATGTGGCTCAGCCCAACACAGAGTACAAAAATCAAACATCCAACAAATGGACTTTGAAGACACCAATGGGCTTGAGCTGGCTTCAACCCACCTATGCACTCTGAGTGACTGGGGATGCCCAGCATCATGACAGTGGAACATATAGGTTCTGATAATGTGAATCATGTTTGTATTGTGGTTCAACTGCATATTGCAATTGCTATATTGTGCTTGTGTTGTGATTTCAGTGTGTTGTTGTATTACTCTTCTAAATCAAAATCCCATGTAATGTCAAATATCTTCAAATAATTAAATCTGGTTTAATTAATTAAAACATTAAACTCTCCTCATGTGGAATATCTAAAAGAATATTTGACCAGAACATCTGTCTGGGGTAAATACTTTAGGAAGTGAAAGGAAATAAAGGTCTTATGGCTGCTGCCTGCAGGTACCAGGTGGGTGCCTGGCACAGCTGAGACCTCTGACAAGCATGCCCACCACCACTCACAAAATTAACCTCCGCTCCCTGCCCAGCCAGGTGACCCCTACTCCTGGCTGAACAGCTTTCGTGTGTGCTGAAGCATATTAATTTACACAAGGTGTCTTTCCACCAGCAGAGAACACTGGCGCCGGGTTATGACTGTCGGGAAGAGGCTCCAGTGAACTGTCATTGTGCCACCAAAAAAAATCAAGCCTTACTGACCTGCTGCGGCCTCCAGGTGTATTAGGTGATGTACCTGTGTGTACAGACTTTGTGTTTCTCTTCATTGTGTTCCCCAGATGTTGCTGCTGCCCAGTGGTACTGAGTAGTACACAGTAACACAGCCGCTGAGAACTGAGATTCCTAGGAAGTATGTCTTGCCATCAAGTCTGGCTCCTTACAGATCTGAAGTTTATGGTAATCTGCTTCACAGGTCTCCCTAGGAAGTTCAGGTTTCTCAGTTCTCATATAATTTAAGCACCAATCCATTAGGACCACCCCCTGGCCTCCTCAGAGTACAAATGTGAGGTGTATTTCAGCTGAAGCAGTTTGGAATGAACAGACATGCTTTCAGTCTGTTTTGTAACTCTTGCTCCTAACCAAATATTTTGGATTAATTATTTATTTAGATAAATCTCTTTTGAGGTAGTTAGTGACAAAAGCGGGAAAATTATTCCTGGTTTTGTTTATTATTATTATTATTATTATTATTATTATTGTTGTTGTTGTTGTTGTTGTTGTTGTTGTTGTTATTATGCACTGCTATTGCATTTGCTAAACCAGTTAATATCTATCTGGGTGACTTAATTTTCTGAGCTGACTCATGTTACTCTCTGCTAACACAAGAGGTGGAGGAAAAGGTAAAGAGACTAAAGGGTCACATCAAATGATACCCTTTAGTCTTCCCACACTCCCAATACATCTTATTTCTATTTATTTATTTTAATGAAAACAGTAATAAATATTACTATAAAAGCTTCTTAGTGTCCTAATACATAGTACTTTAGTACTGTGAGAAGGATTCTCAGAAGTTTTCAATGATCATCCAGGTACAAATGGAGCCAGTCAAATACCTGTGAAAGTGTTTATCTTTCACTGCTTTCAAATCAAGCTGTCGGCAGCCTCCAAAACACTTATCAGGCTTGTTTCTTTTCCTAAAAATATCACTACAATTAGGCTATTTTTGGACACATAGAGAGCATAAAATTATTATGGAAAGACAAACACCACTGTCAGTATAGAGAAGGCCCTTTTCACCTCTCACAGTTTATTAGATATTTATTCACCAGTTAAGGCCTTAATTCAAAGCAGTTAAGTACATCCTCAGTCAGAACCCCAGTGGGATTAAGTATAGACTTAATCAATGCACTCTGGCATGTGTTTAAGAGATTTACCAGCTTGAAAAGCCAAGTAAGGCTTCCTCCATCAAATCATATCTCATGTTATCTGTTCTACTGCTATTTGGATCTAAGTGTATTGTCTGCTGTAAAAAACCACAAACACTGGAAGTTAATAATGCACTATCAATTTGGTTACATATGTTAAAGGAGGGATGTATATTAAATATGAATGCTTTGCTGCAAGAGAAAGCTGAGTAGCAATATAATAATTTTTTTTTCAATAGTTTGTTGAGTGGAATTACTTAGGTAGTTTTTCTTCATCACTTCTATGCTAGCAGCAGTCTTAAGGGATTTCAGGGTTGCCATGAAGTGTAATCCTGCACGTCCCACTTAGCACCAGCGTGAACAATGACTTTGACTGATATAACTGTACAGGAGTGGATATTTTCATTCTGGGGGTAAGTATATTCAGAGAAGAAAATACCACACGATTGAACAGCTTCAAATGGAGGGTTAAATAATTTCCCTTAATTTTGGAATAAAGAGCTGAGTCCTTCTGGTAATGCCTTTCCCAGCCTAGAGCGACCTGTAACCACTGGACTAACATACAGGACCAGGGTTTGCAGGTTCATTTGCTCTAAGGATGCTGACTAGGTCAAATACAACCCATCCCTCCTCTAACAAGATAGGCAGGGGAAGGGCTTGTTTTTTTGTCCAGACTGGGTTTAGGAATTAACACTGAACTATTCCATACTGACATGACCAATGCCCTTCCAGACATGCTCCATTCTTCCCCAAATCTGTAATATATATGGGAATATTATATGGAGGAATTTAAGCCTTTGAATCCCTTTTTCTTTTGATCTGCCAAGACTGTGTCTCCAGTAATTGTAGGCTTTGATTCAGCTGGGTATTGAAGCATAAAAAATCAATACCTTTTTTATTTCTCTGGACATATTCCTGGGCTTGAATGTAAGCATATGTCTCAAGGTTATGATGCCTTTATAACAGCCAGTTATAGCTAAAGATCTGTTATTTTCATTTTTGCATATGCTCTTCCCTTACCCTCTCACCCCATTATTCTAATACACAGTGTTGTAAGAATGAAATCCAGATTCACCTGTGCTAGCACACAATATTTTAAATCTTATTTTTTAATAACCTTATAGTCATTTTCTAAACATATCACAGAGAACTCTGTCTAAGGCGTGTTTCAGCTGAGCAGCCAACCTTTCTCATCAAGAAATGCTACTGAAAGAACAAGAAATGCAAATCTGCAAAGTACTGAATAATTACAGTCACAGGGGGAGGCTGTTTTCACAGCTATCTTAACACCCACATAGACATTTAGATGTTAATTTACACTTCAGAAAAGCCTTTGCAAAAATTGGTATGATAGCTATACAAAAAAACAATTTCTCTAACTCCATCATCATCAGCATAGTATCATAAACACTACAAGACAAGAGACATAGGTTATAAGCATGGGCAAAACATTGAACCGTTGTTGGTCTTTTGCTTTCTGTCCTCACCTGGTAAGCAACATGCAGACCTAAAAGGTAATGTCTAGCTCAGGGTCTCAGCACTATTAGCAACGCAAATGTGCTTTTGGTCATACAAGAGCTGACTTCTCTCTAGCTGTCTGAATTTCTAGGTAAGTCCCTTAAAACATAAGGAGTTTTTCTCCTTTTTTTTTTTTAAGTCCCACATTTCCAAATAATTTATGATGTCATTTATTTTTTTTTTTTCTGTCGAGTGTTGGGGGGAGGTGGGATGCAACTCTCCTTAAGGATTGTATGTATTACGGTGGTTGTACAGGTCCAAATGTGGAACATGCACATGAGATTCTGATGTGAATCAGATCCTGTCCAGGTGACATGAAAATACACACAGCTCATGGTTACCAGATTCCTACAGCAACTGAACAAAATATCCAAAATATCCTATACACATAAAAATGCACGACCAATTCAGGGAGTGCCCTCTCGGAACGGGAATGTCAACAGATCCCAGACCTTATGGAAGCCAACTTTGGCATGTTCCAAAGAAAAATGAAAAATGAAAGTAAGGGGATGGGGGAATGTGTACAATTCAAGGGATATTGGTTCTGATTTTCAAGGGCCTCAGGGAAAGAGCGGACATAATGCTTTTCCACAGGACAGAAATTTTGGCATTCTGATAACTCTGGATGAAAAATCAAATCACTACTTTATATGAAGCAAAACAGAAAATCGTGTCACTGGTTTGAGGTCTGTACTTTTTTATTTTGGAGCACATTCACCTTAAATTGTGTCTCTTTAAAATGTTATGCACGAACATGGAAATTAGAGTTCAAGTACTTTATTTCTTCGTTCTTTCCAGTAGGCTGAGCTCCCCAGTTAACTTACCTCTCCCATGACACATAGGCAGCAGGAGATTGCAATGGTGCATTACATACCTCTGCTAGGAGATGCTCGAGGTACTTCAGAAGTGGAGTAAACTGGACAAAGTCTTTACCACTTGAAAAAGAAAGGGACATATATTACAACCCCCATAATTTTCCATGGTAGTTTAAAAGAGAGATGTAGTATGAAAAATGGTGAAACGTTTCAGGTGCAGGCAAAATAAAAATCCAAACCAAACAAACCTCCCAACTAAATGTTTCGGTTCAGGTCAAACTGACAAATGAAAATACTTTGCTATTTAGTGAAAAGTTTTTGCACAAGAAATTACTTTTTAAAATGAAAATATATTTCCTATTAATATTTTTAGCTAGTAGTTCCCAGATGGTCTTTGTTAGATACTAATCTCCTAGAAACCCTTAATGAGATACTGCTAACTCCCTTAGGTCATGCTGAAAATCTCATCGGAAATAATGGAAACAATTATTTTGTTTTTACAGGTATATGTACTTGGAAGAAATATATATACCTCTAGGGACTGTATCCATTCTTATTATATTCAATTTACTCAGAATGATGATTGAAGTTACCCTTATCTGATGTCATTTATCTACTCTTTTATGGATTGCTATATCTAATACTGATGATCCACTCCTGTTGATTAATAATTGTTTGGAACACATGGCTTCAGATCCAAGCTTTCAGTGATGGTGGTGAAAGCTGTGATCTGGAAATAGGGAACCTCTTTAGGTTATTAGAGATTCATAAATCTCAGTCATGAATTGGTAGATACAGAAGTTTAACCGTTTTGGTTAATTTCAAATTTTTATTACACAGTAACATTTCCAAGCCCACAGCCGATACTTACTGTGTGAATGTAATCTTGGCTTTCCTACTCCAGCACCAGCTTATAACCCACCAGATTTCTTCTGGCGTCCAAACTGAAGTTGTCTTTAAGGATCACAGTCTTCAATTTTATGGTTCTTCTTGAGCAGTTCATCAGAATAATACTCCACAGAAGGGATCAATTTCATTCCCTCCTGCCCTTCTTGAGAGCTGCCCTTAAAAAAGCTACCCCTGCCATGGAGGAGGGAGGGGGCTCCCATGGGATCCCCATTCCTTGGGAAAAACAGGTCTCTTCATGACAGGCCAAAAGCTCCTCCACTCTCTGAAGACCTCCCATAGTTACTAAGCAATGAAGCATTTTAGTGAAAAGAAATAAAATTAAATAAAAGCAGTAATAAAACTCCATATTACTGTTAGCCATGGAAGGATAGGTAGGCAGTCTCATTTGACGTCTGTATTTTCTAATTAGATCTATCACCAGCCAAGACAAATTTTAATTAATTATTTAAGTTTGCCACTGTTTATCATAAGATGTCACAGGCACAGTTTTTTTTGGTTGCAAATTTACCACAAGCCCACTGCATTCCCCGTGAGTTTAAGATAGGTGTGTACACTATGAGTAGGTGTAAATGATCCTACAAATTGGGAAAAGTGTGATTTTGTTTACATGCTTACATGGCATCACTTCTTTCCTCAAAAAAAAACCCAAAACAAAGTAAAATTTCCAACAGAACCTTTTAGACCTTCTTGCAGAACAAATGCAATCAGTATGTTATTCAATATGTAATGAATTTTCAGGAACTAAGAGGAAGTAAGAATTATTTTACAAATGCTTATGATACACCTAACCCTACTATTTCTTAAAATCTCTTTCATTACATTGTTTCCTCTCTAACCTGAGAAAACCACAAAAGAGAAAGTGCAGTAGATGTTTGTTGCAATAATTGTGCATAGTATTTTCTTTAAATAACTGAAAGTAATGGATTTGCTATCAATATTGTTACACTGTCATCTGTGCTGGTCACAGTTGCCTGCCTAGTATAATTAGGGAGACCCAGTTGCTCATTACCGTCTACTAATATTTTGATAAACCACTTAGCTTTTGCTGACACCGGCCTCTTACAGACAGGCAGGGTGGTTCATTTGGGATGTTTCTTAGGTAGGTCTTGATCTGGGAGAATGCAAGTAATTGATGTTCAAACTACTAAACTTTGATGTGAGTAAAATACTTTAAAAAGTCAATTTCTTTGGTTTTAAACAACTAAGAGTCAATTACAACCTCTTATTTTTCTCAGATTAAAAAAAAAATAATTACACAGATGCCTCCATCTTACTCACTACAGAAACACATCACCCTGAGGTAGAAAACTTCCCTGTATATTTTCAGGATTTAACAAGATGAGCAGATCTGCTCTTGCTATAGCTGAGATTAAATGACATGCAAGGACTACTTGCAATAAATGAGTCTTACCAAGACCCTTCCTGAAGCAGTCAACAAAGGTTGTAGCATTTTCCTGTTCTAAGGAGTCGGAAAGGTATTTCTTTTCATAATACTCTCCCCCAGATATACATGTCATAAGGAGGACTAGCATCCCAGAGGACGTATATACCTTATAAATTCAAACGTAGACCTTAGCCTTAAGCTCTTTCACAGCCACATTCCCCTGATGCTTTTTCCTTTTCATGCTCACACAGATGCCAGACAGTGACATGAAGACCTTTATATTTTGATCATTCTCCAGAAATAGCCCTAGGACAGGGTTCTGTAGATCTTATTTAACCTCTCTTAATTGCCACTGGGAAGACAAGAATGTAATTTGATTGCCTTTGTAACAGAAGAGACAGCTGAGAATCACAAAAGTTTACAGCCTGAGAGAAAAAGTTGGATGGGGAAAAACAGTTTCCGCTGGATTTTTCTAAATAAAATTTTCTCCCTCTCAACACATGCACACATGGAGAACTACGTAAATGAAACCAATTGTATGACAAGCATATTAATGTTACCCTAATTTGAAAATTAAATTTGTCTGAAATGGTAAGCCAAATTAGATGTAATTAGAGCAACCTAAACAAAGAAAAACTTAGAGACACACTGATTTGTCCTCATCAGCTCTCCCAGTGGATGGGTAAAATAATCAGATTGCAAATGTAGCCTTGATAAAGCTGCTATGGCATCCCATCTATCCCTGCATTGCCCTGCTGTCCCACAGGACAGCCCTTTACTTCAACCTGTGTGGGAAGCCACTTGTTGTAAGAGCAAATTAATTAGTCGAAAAAAATTAAATCAGTGCCTTCAATGACAAACCGTTCATTGGCTTGGCCTTACTGGTGGAACATAATGAAAAAAAAGAGCTGGTGGTGGTAGGGATATCCCAGGATTTTAATCCTTCCCTTTTGATAATCTACTTTTTAGCATGGCTCTCTAAACGGAAAATAAACAATTTAGGTTTACTGCTATCCCATTTCTGAACTGTAGGTTGAATTTCAACAGCGTTTGATATATGGAGAGACTTCAAAGATTCTACATAATCTCTAATAATAAAGAAGAAAGGAAATAAGGAGGGAGACCCTATTCCTTCAATAAAAGACAAGATAATAGTCTAAGCTCTGTTCTTGGTACATGAAAGAGAATTCACATAAATAAAATATTATGAACACCCCCTCTGCCAAAACAATGCTGAGACTTTGGTAGAAAAGAGAGAATCCAACCATGAAATCTTCTAGCAACGCTGGCTGTTTGGCGCTGTTCCTCATGTCCTGCCTGGGTGTTGTGTACTCTTAAACAGCTAGTGCATCCCAGGAGCTACTGGCAAACTGACAAGGCACCTGTAATATAATACTTGTACCAATATAGCAATGCACTTAGCATTATTAGTACTCTAATATACTTCTCGTTATTTTATAAATAAAGCATTGCATTTTATGGAGAAAATGATGAAACATTTGATTTTCCTTGGCACAGTTTCTAGATTTGCAAACCCTAAAGTTTCCAGCAGGGTGTGAGAAATTCCCTGTGCTTCAAATCTCTCATAATCACTTTACTTAACTCTACTGCTTTCTTGAGCAGATAAACCTCTGATTTATGCTCCTCCATCACAAGAACCAAAATAAGACAAAAATTTGAGGAAGTTAGTTTTGTTGGGTTTTTTACACACTGGTTCTTTCTTGCAGCTTTAGTGCTAGGCCATAATATCTTGTATTACAAACTGTGTGAATGGAGGAGTAAAAAACAACCATTGGGGTACCAGGAGGAGCTGTGCTTCAGTACCAACCACTTCTGAAGCAGCTCAAACCCCTTCATATACTGCCAATATCTCTTTTCCAGTTGGAGTATAGCGTGCCTTGGACCCTCTGTATCCCTGACTCCAAAACCCTAGGGTTCAGCCTCGGGTCTCCCCTGGTGCTTTCTGCCAGAGGCTCCATGTAGGGCCATTCTCCCCGGCTGCAGTGTAGAGCACGTTTTGTACGTCTTGTCCTGCCCGGACTGGCCCAAGGGCTACTGCATGAACATCTCCTGGTTAGTTTGTTCAAAGGCTTGTCGTTGCTCAGGGGCCCATTTGAAATCATTCTTCTTCTGGGTCACTTGATAGAGAGGGCTTACAATCAGACTATAATTTGGAATATGCATTCTCCAAAAACCCACAACGCCTAAAAAAGCTTGTGTTTCCTTCTTGCTAGTTGGTGGAGACATGGCTGTTATTTTGTTGATCACATCCATTGGGATCTGATGATGTCCATCTTGCCATTTTATTCCCAAAAACTGAATCTCCTGTGCAGGTCCCTTCACTTTACTTTGTTTTATGGCAAAACCAGCCTTCAGAAGGATTTGGACTATTATCTTCCCTTTCTCAAAAACATCTTCTGCTGTGTTGCCCCATATGATGATGTCATCAATGTATTGCAGGTGTTCCAGAGCCTCACCCTGTTCCAGTGCAGTATGGATCAGTCCACGGCAAATGGTAGGGCTGTGTTTCCACCCCTGGGGCAGTCGATTCCAGGTGTACTGGACACCCCTCCAAGTGAAAGCAAACTGTGGCCTGCACTCTGCTGCCAAAGGGATTGAGAAGAATGCATTAGCGATATCAGTTGTGGCATACCACTTGGCTGCCTTTGACTCCAGTTCGTATTGAAGTTCTAGCATGTCCGGCACAGCAGCACTCAGTGGCGGAGTGACTTCATTCAGGCCACGATAGTCTACTGTTAGTCTCCACTCTCCGTTAGACTTCCACACCAGCCATATGGGACTTTTAAAGGGTGAACGGGTCTCACTGATCACTCCTTGGCTCCCCAGTCGCCGAATGAGCTCATGGATGGGAATCAGGGAGTCTCGGTTGGTGCGGTATTGCTGCCGGTGCACTGTTGTGGTGGCAATTGGCACCTGTTGTTCTTTGACCTTCAGCAACCCCACAACAGAAGGGTCCTTCGAAAGACCGGGCAAAGTAGACAGCTGTTTAATTTCCTCTGTCTCCAAGGCAGCTATACTGAAAGCCCACCTGTACCCTTTTGGGTCCTTGAAATACCCTCTCCTGAGGTAGTCTATGCCAAGGATGCACGGAGCCTCTGGGCCAGTCACAATGGGGTGCTTTTGCCACTCATTCCCAGTTAGGCTCACTTCAGCCTCCAATACAGTTAGCTCTTGGGATCCCCCTGTCACTCCAGCAATACAAATGGGTTCTGCCCCTACATAGTTTGATGGCATTAGGGTGCACTGTGCACCGGTGTCCACTAGAGCCTTATACTCCTGTGGGTCAGATGTGCCAGGCCATCGGATCCACACAGTCCAGTAAACCCGGTTGTCCCTTTCCTCCACCTGGCTGGAGGCAGGGCCCCTCTAGTCCTGGTTATATTTGTTACTCACTTCTTATGAATACGAGTCAGAAGTCTCTTCATTGAACTGAGAAGTAAGATCGGCCTTTCTACTGTGTCTGGGGAACTGCCTACTGGAACCTGGAGCAGCAATTTTCCTGGAAGAACCCTCTTTTGTCATTGTTTTTCCTTGCAACTCATGTACCCGTGCTTCTAGGGTCAAGGTAGATTTTCCATCCCACTTCCTCATGTCCTCTTTGTGGTCACACAGGTAAAACCACAGTGTGGACCATGGTATGTACCTTCTATATCTTCTCTCTTGAGCAGAGGAATACTTATTCCTAAAAGCTGAGATACTGGTCCATACAGGTGGGGACCAGGACATATTTCAGTACTGTCTCTCACAGTATCATCCTCGACAAAATGTCCAACATACAGCTGGATTAACATGTAATGCAATGGGTGAGCAATCGGCTGATGGGTTGGGCTCAAAGGGTCAAAGTAAATGGGGTTTCATTGGGCTGGCGGCCAGTCACCAACGAGGTTCCACCGGGATCCATCTTAGGGTGGATACTCTTTAATCTCTTTATAAGTGACCTGGATGCAGGACTTGAAGGATTACTAATTCAGTTTCCTGATGACACAAAATTGGGAGGAGTTGTTGACACTCTCAAGGGCAGAGAGGCCCTGCAGAGACATCTGGACAAATTAGAGAGCTGGTCAATCAACAACCATATGAAGATGAACAAGAGCAAGTGCCAGATTTTGCACCCGGGGCACGGCAGCCCTGGATGTACAGACAGACTGGGGAACGAGAGACTGGAGAGCAGCTCTGCAGGGAGGGACCTGGGGGTTCCGTCGACGGCAAGTTGAACATGAGCCAACAGTGTGCCCTGGCAGCCAAGAGGGCCGACCGTGTCCTGGGGTGCACCAAGCACTGCATTGCAGCTCGTTGAAGGAGGGGATTGTCCCGCTCTGCTCTGCACTGGTGCGGCCTCACCTCGAGGACTGTGTGCATTTTTGGGCACCACAGTATATGAGGGATACAAAGCTACTAGAGAGTGTTCAGAGGAGGGCCACAAAGTTGGTGAAGCATTTAGAGGGGAAGCCGTATGAGGAATGGCTGAAGTCACTTGGTTTGTTCAGCCTGGAGAAGAGAAGACTGAGGGCAGACCTCATCGGGGTCTACAGCTTCCTCACAAAGAGAGGAGGAGGGGCAGATGCTGATAGGACCTGAGGGAATGGCAGGGGAGGTTTAGGTTGGATATTCGGAGACGGTTCTTCACCCAGAGGGTGGTGGAGCACTGGAACAGGGCCCCCAGGGAGGTAGTCACAGCACCAAGCTTCACAATATTCAAGCATTTGGACAATACCCTCAGACACAAGGTGTGAATTTTGAGGTTGTCCTATGCATGGACAAGAATTGAATTCGATGATCCTTGTGGGTCCCTTCCAACCCAGGACATTCTATGATTCTATGATTCTATGATTCTATGCTTCTATGATTCTATGATATGCTTTTTGAATTGCTGGAACTCCCAGGACAGTTTCTCCTCAGCTGAGACAGAGGCCCATAGGGAGGAAGAAAGACTTTCTTTGTGTTGTCAGAGTTGGCCTGCCAATTCATCCACCATTTGTCCCCCTCCATCTTTCCAGATCATTACTGCCAATGAGTTGGCATACCATGATGGTATGGTCCGTACAAACTTCTGCCACATGAGTCGTGCGCACTTGACTTTTTGGAGTCGGAAAAAGGACTGTGGTGGTTTAGCCCCAGTCAGCAACTAAGCACCACAGAGCCACTTGCTCACTCCCCCCACCCCAGTGGGATGGGGGAGAGAATCGGAAGAGCAAAAGCAAGAAAACTCATGGGCTGAGATAAGAACAGTTTAAAAATTAAAATAAAACAGTAATAGTAATAATGGTAAAGATAATGATAATAATGATTATGATGATAATAATAATATAATAAAAAGGAAAATAACGAGAGAGAGAAATGAAACCCGGGGAAAGAGGAAAAAAAACCCAAGTGATGTAACCGCTCACCACCCGCCGACCAACGCTGCCAGTCCCTGAGTCGCGATCGCTGCTTCTCCCGGCCAACTCCCCCCAGTTAATATATTGAGCATGATATCATATGATATGGAATATCCCTTTGGCCACTTTGGATCAGCTCTCTTGGATGTGCCCCCTCCCCTCCCAGTTTCTTGTGCACCTGGCAGAGCATGGGAGGCTGGAAAAGTCCTTGACTAGTGTAAGCACTACCTAGCAACAACTAAAACTGTGTGTTATCACAGTTATCACTAAAACACTGTGTGTTATCAACATTATTCTCATACTAAGTCCAAAACACAGCACTATACCAGCTACAGTGAAGAAAATTAACTCTATCCCAGCTAAAACCATGACAGACTTCATGTGGATCTTTGGATAACTGCTCATTGTCCAGGTCGTCATAAATCACCTCCAGCATGGCTAATTCCCTCAGGTAGTGGATACCTCTCTCCATGGTGGTCCACTTGCCTGGGTGACATATAACATCTTCCTTGAAGGGATACCTTTCCTTCACGCCTGACAGGAGTCGCCTCCAGAGGCTGAGGGCTTGTGCCCCTTTTTCAATTGCTTTGTCAATGCCCCCTTCCCTAGAAAGAGATCCCAGGTGCTTGGCTTTCCTACCCTCTATTTCCAGGCTACTGGCCCCATTATCACAGCATCGGAGCAGCCAGGAGATAATGTGCTCGCCTGGACGATGGCTGAAATCCTTTTGCATATCTCACAGCTCACTCAGGGGTAGGGATCGGGTGGTTACTGCCTTGTTTATGAGTTCTGCCTCTTCCTCATCCTCTTCTCATGATGGCCCTGCTTTTTCGTCATCCGTGATGACTTTCACTTCCAGTATTTCTTGTTGTGTATAGGGACGACTGGTACTGGCATGGGTTGGTTCTCTGGTCCAGCTGCAGTGCCTGTCACTGTGGTTGGAGCTGCTGCAGTGGCTGTCATGAATATTGGAGTAGCCGCAGTGGCTGTCATGGGGATATGAGTGGTTGCAGTGCCTGTCACAGGAGTTGGAGTAGCTGCAGTGCCTGTTGTTTTGTTGACAGATCCAGAGACCTTCTCTTCCCCTTGGGGGTACTGAATAATGTTGAACAGGGCTCCATAGGCATGGGCCAGGCCCCAGCATGGTGCAGTGATTTGTGTCTCTCTGGAATTGCCAGGGTGACACCATATTTTTTCCAAATATTTTACTAGTTTTTCAGGATTCTGCACTTCTTCAGGGGTGAGGTTCCAAAACATCAGAGGTGCCCACTGTACTAGGTACTTGCCCATACTATCCTACACACCCTGGCACTCATAACTATCCAGCCTTGGGGCAGATCTCAGGGTGGTATTCTTAAATAGTTGTTTAACTTTAAACAAGACCTGAAACACATTCAGGAGACAGAGCAATAGGAACATGCTGGTTTGAACATCCTAAGTATATTCAAAATTCTCAAGAGCTATTGTAACTAGCCTGAAGGAGAAGGGGAAGACGAAGGAAGGCGTCTCCCCTATAAAATGATTCTCTGAGGAGAAAAGGTACAAAGTGTAATAATTAATAGTTTCTAAAAGATGGTTCCTGAAGTACAGAGGTGATGGTAATGCTGAGTACAAATACAAGATTTGCCTGATGACTGGCCATTTCATCATATCATAAGCCAGTGTTACAAAGTACAGCAAAACAATTACCTTGACCCAGCTTCCAGCAGTGATAAAGAGCACAACAGGGAACATATACTGTAAGGAAGGTGTTACCTAACACAACTCTGAGACCATGCACAACAACTCTGAGAGCAAATAAATCAACATTGTGACCAGCGACTATCAAACTAATATAATGGGTGTTTATAGCAAATTCGTTCTAATGCGCTGTGGTCAGAACTGTTGTTATCTCAACCTGTTGTGCCCCATGTTGGGCGCCAAAAAGGACTGTCATGGTTTAACCCCAGCCAAGAACTGAGCACCACATAGCCATTCTCTTACTCCCCCTCCATGGGATGGGGGAGGGAATCAGAAGTGTAAAAGTGAGAAAACATGTGGGTTGAGATAAGAACAATTTAATATTTGAATTAAAATAAAAAGTAGTAGTAGTAGTAGTAGTAGTAGTAGTAGTAGTAGTAGTAGTAGTAGTAATAACAATAAAAGTATATATAAAGCAAGTGATGCACAATGCAATTGCTCACCACCTGCCGACCGATGCCCAGCCAGTCCCTGAGCAGCGGCCCCCTGGCCAGCTTTCCCCCAGTTTTCTATACTGAGCATGATGTCATATGGTATGGAATATCCCTTTGGTCAGCTGTCCTAGACATGTCCCCTACCAACTCCTTATGAACCCCCAGCCTACTCACTGGTGGGGCGTTGTGAGAAGCAGGAAAAGGCCTTGACTCTGTGTAAGCACTGCTCAGCAGTAACCAACACATCAGTGTGTTATCAGAATTATTTATTCTCATCCTAAATCTGAAACATAACACTATACTAGCTACTAGGAAGAAAATTAACTCTATCCCAGCCAAAACCAGGACAAACATAATAACCAGAAATTATTTTCTAAACCAGAAGATATCAAAAGAAAACGAACAAAAAGAAAGAATTTTTCCTTTCTGATGATTGCTGAGAAAGGGGATACAAGAAAACAATTTTGGATTGACTTGGCATGAGAGAAACCTTTTATAACAGTCTTGTATTTAACTCATTCACCATATTCCTTCTGTCCTTACAGGTATGTAAGTTGCAAGCTGGCAATACTATTTCAAAGTGAAGACAGAAGATGTTTCCTTTCAACGCTTTTGCAGGAAAATATATGAAAATACTGTTTTGTAGTTTGCCTCTCTGCCCCCTAATTGACTGAATGTCTGCAAATATTAACTACTTCCTTAATTCTCTTAGTTTTTCAACAAATGTTCTTTCTATTTAAAGTTTGAGTTATTTCTAATCCATACTATCGTAAGGAGTCAAGCACTATTAAGATTATACTGGATATGGCTTTGCCAGAAGCCTCTATATGTATATTTGATTCAGCCATTAAATCTGGGCCTGTATCTTCTCATGACATTTTGCTATTTTAACATTAATTTCTACAGTCCTTGGGAAGTGCTCACATTGAACTTAGTAATACCCTGTAAATCTTGGTTGATGACAAGGCAATTGCGCAGTATATAAATCTGTATTGAATTACATCCTTTCTCTGAATCATTTTATTCTTTTCTAGTTCATGAAAAAGAAAGACCTCAAACACTTTTCTTCATTGTATCTAACCCCTTTCTCTTTTATAATTGATCTGCTCCATAAGTAATTGAAAAACCTATGTAAATATATCAAAGTATAAGTTATGTTACTGAAAGGAAACACACCTTGAAAACTGTAGGTTGGTCATTGTTCAATGGTGTCTGCTTTCTAGACAGGGATCATTAACACAAAAAGAAGAAGAATGTTACTGAGAAATTACAACGTGGCCTGAAGAGTTTAACGGGGATGGTGGCAACATGAAAATTGGTGAGAAAAACATTTCTGGGATGCCCACTTTATATGGACAGCCTTGCCTGGTGCTGATGACAAAACTGTTCTAGCATCAATATGTGTGTATAAAACACTTTCTTTTTTTTTTTTTTCCCCAGGTTGTCCAGTTCTCAACATCATTCAAAATGTACCTCAAGTCCATCAGAATTGTTCAAGCATGTTCTAAATTCTTTTGCACCTCTCTTTGTCCTTCTCTCCATTACAGATGTGTATTGAGCTCTAGGATAACACACCCCACATATTTCATAGAATCATAGAACAGCCCAGGTTGGAAGGGATGTTGAAAGATCATCTGGTCTAACATATCCTGGGAAATGTGAGCCCTTTTCCTATTACTAACAGCTTGTTCTTTGGAAAGAAGACAAACTATGTGGGTGCTGTTAGTACAGTTACAGACTAGATGAAAGCTGTACAGCTGTAACACAATGATACATTGATAGACTGAAACCTAATTTCTAAGGGATTTCCCCAATACCTTGTGAATTGTATTCTCTTGATTTCCATTTCCTTGGTGGTGGAACGGTTCTAATGATACTCATTTTCTTTATGAACTGCTTTCTGCAGATAAAAGAAGCTGTGTAAGAGGTAGGTGACCTTGTTATGGAATCTGTCCTCAAGCAGCACACCAGGATACTTTCATTTTACATGATTTTTATTTGTATAATCCAGAGAGGACCTGCATATTAGCTGCTTTGTGCCTGGAAGTGTATATTTCTTCCAGGGTGGTGATTACTTTCTAAGGTGCATGGTTACTGGGAACGAGTACAACACCCTGATTTTCAGTGTATGGAGAGCATGGAAAGAAGGACAAGTCACAGTGCAGAGGTTGTTGCTGAACCAACTTTATTTCCAGACTCAGATCTCACTGATCTGCTGATCACTTCTTGTATTAAATCGTTACTGATCGAAGTCAGATAGTGTAGTATTGCCCATCGCTTGGAGCTAAATGCACAAAGTCTGTTGTTTGTGTGCATGCTAAATTTCATGTTGTATTGCCCACATGACAAGCTACTTTCAGTTTTGGGGGTTTTTTTGTTGGTATTTTTTTAATATCTCAAACCATTTTCTGTCATTATGGCCTATAAAATCATATGTGTCTATTTCTTGTGATTCAAGTGACTCATAAGTGCTATCATTTTCAGTGCAGAGTAAATAGGAACCTTTAAAATGTGAGTAACTGACAAACTACAAAAATGAAGGGCACTGATTTGAAATATCTCAGGTCAAGAAAAACTCTGTGGTTCGTTTTCCCCCCTGTAGATTTAACTCAGTGTTTTAAGAGCAAGAATCACCATAATTCTTTGCATTCCTAATATATTACCACTGAGAAAAATACACAGTTCCTTCTGAAAATAAGTTGAGAAAGCTATTATGTAAACATTGCAGAGGAGCCTGCTGCTCTGGGGCAAGGCCATGTCATGCTGCAAACACGTGTGAAAGGGGCGAAAGTTTTAAGCATGTTTTTGGGAGCTTTTCCCATTTTCCTCCCCACTCCATTTGTCTGAATTCCTGTACTAGGCTGAAGCAGCTCTAACTTCACATAAGCATAAAGGCTCTAGGATCCCCTCTCCTTAACATGGACATTTAACCTCCATCCTCACTGTATTCAAGCAACTAACGCTCCCCAGATTATCCTTTAAAGAGGGAAGCCGCTTGTACCTTTTCCTACAGATGAGGAAATGAAGCATAGAGCAAGGAAGGGCTACATCTGAAAAGCATTGAAGTGAATCCAGAACCCAAGAGCACGGTTTCACAGGATCCACAGTCTGGCTTACGACTCGGGTATTGCCGAACTGCCTCACCTTCCAACCTCCTTCCACTACCATGTTGCTTTCCTTGAGCTGGAGCCAAGTGCTCCTATGAGTACGCTTAGCTGATTCAGCTTATGGATTCATCTGGAAATACGGAAATTTTGATAGACAAGATGAGGCCACATTCCTACTGACTTTCATGAGCATCGCTGAAATGGATTTTTTCCTATTTGAAACCTTTAGTAGAAGTGAACATTTTACCAACCCTAACTACATCCTTTCAGCAGAATAATGTCCCATGACCAGTTTTAAATGTCACAGATTCCAAGATGTGCTCTCATTAGTGGACACAACACATCCAAATCAAGGGGAATGCAAATTGTCACATTAGCATGATGACACTGCAAAGTAAGCTTACCATAGACAGCTAATTTCTCACATAAATTACCTTTGATAAATCAAGATTTAAAATATCAAGCTCAGTATGATCATGTAGAACAAATAGAAAAAAATACATACTGTAGTCTGATATGGACCTTCCCCCCCCGTTGCACTGTCTTTCCATTTAGATGTGGACTTGGGTATGGCAGGAAGAAGAAAGCTTGGGCCAAGCAGGTCTAACCACATCTTTACTATGGCAGATGGCTGAAAAACAATGTGACTCTAGTCCTAGTCTAGCACTAGTGACAGCTAGTATTGTGTATCTGATCACTAGCCAATACAGTACAGACAAGTCAGCCCCGCGTCCCTCCTGAAAGGACTTTGGCACCACCTATGACAGTGACAATTTGAATGGCTTGGACACCCTGGAGCAAAATGATGAACAGAGCCAAGTCAGGCACACTGCCAGAGTTTCGATTTTCTCTGCAGCTTGACCAGCGGCTACTGTACCAAGAGCCGTGCATAGTCCTGGCTGGAGGAACTGCTTGCTTGCAGTGACAGAGAAAATCTGTGGAGGAGCTAGCAGTTGAAACCATGTTGTCTATGCCTCAGCTACATCCCTAAACATCTGGGGGTCCCACTTTTTTGCTAGAACACAGTGCATGGGTTGATGACCTCTTGCAGCTATGTTATTGTGAAATACACCTTTAACCATATGTATAT
Organism: Morus bassanus; assembly: GCA_031468815.1. Taxonomy (NCBI): domain Eukaryota; kingdom Metazoa; phylum Chordata; class Aves; order Suliformes; family Sulidae; genus Morus; species Morus bassanus. The sequence continues at coordinate 23,168,701 of CM062600.1, read as the reverse complement.
ATGTATATATAAGGCCAAAAAAGGGTGAAAGTCTGCCCAAGATTGTGCAATTCATTAGAAAATGACACCTCTCAAAGCTCACTGGCCTGAGTCAGCTGTACCCTCTCCGTCAGGGAGCACCAAGGGCCACTGCTCCCTGGGACAGGGAGCTGGGGGGCAGGACAGGGGCCTCATCAGCTGAAATCACAGCCCAGATCGTGAGGCAGTATGGCTGTGATGAGGCAGGTCCGAGGTGAAGCTGGGAAGCCAGCCTGCTGCTTAGTGTCAGGACCAAGCCAGTGGCTGACAAGCAGATCCCATGGTGATGGGCAGAGGCCAGACACCCCAGGGTCAAGGTCTGGCTCACCAAATCCTTGTCCAAGCAGAGGCATGGCTGTGGCTGAGCCATGGCAGGAGGAACCAAAGGCCCAGGGCTGAGCTTCGGTCAGTGCCCAGGCATTGGGGGTGAGCGATGGACGTCCCAGGCAAGGCTGGTCAGGGCCATTAAGAATTTTTGATGCCTTCAGGTCCTTGATGCTTTCGAGGCAGTGGATTCACAACCTTGGTATTTAACACCACGAGAAAGCCTGTGTCCTTGCACTGAAGTATATCCCTCCAGTCCTTCTGGGAGGTGTCAGGGCCAGACCTTACAAGGAAGATCTTTGTAAGGTTTCACTAGTGTCAATGGAGGTCATGATCTCCAATGGACATCTGGATGATTTCAAACACAAAGCTGCGGGTTTCTGTTTGCCCAGTGTTTTTTTGTGCTGGTGAATGCTATGCAAGGACAGTTACGGCCACAAAGGCCTCTCAGTTAAGTGGATGGGGTACTCTCATCCCAGGTTCTTCTTCCTCGAGGCACATGTGGAGCTGCTGCAGCTCCAGCTTCACCAGCTGCAGCATGCTGTGCAGCCAGCTGGAGCCTATTTCGCCTATGTATTTGATCTATCTAAGAAATTAACCTTCCAAGAAGAAGGTTTGCATTAAGAGTAGTAGTCATCAGAAGACAGAATAGCTCAAGGGATGCTTCACACCTCTGGGTCACTAGATCAAAACAAGCTCGCTCCAGGTCAGGTGTGACGGAAACCTACCTGACAGGATTTCGGTAGGCTCTGCTGGCTAGCCAATGAACACACAGCTCTGGGGTCTGATCTGTGATACCTTCTGTAGGATAGCTTCTTGAGGTCAAGGTTATAAAAGCACAATATCAAAGCAGGGGAAGAAAGCCTATACTGCTGTTCTCTTGTCGGTGTTTGCTCTCCAGGTAGATGTAAACTTTCATCACCCTGCTGAAAAAAAGAATTTTACCTTTCAGATGTACTAGTTTCCCTCTTTAGTTGCTTTTGCTTAAGATTCTTTATATATTCCCCTCAAAGGTGAATGGATTGCTGCCTTTTTGATACAGGTTTTATAATATCCACACCCAGTTTTCTTCTGCAAGTGGCAACGGCATCTTCAGCTCTTGAACCTGGCCAGACTACTTTATTATACTAATCTGTTTACATCATCCAAAGAGACTTTTCATTCAACAAAGTTACTTGAATGACTGTTTCTGATAGAGCAAATTATTTATAGTTCATGCAATTCACAGTAAGCAAAAGTGTGTAGTTGTGGAAACCAAAAAATAAATTAAGGCATTCTTGAAGTCCGTGGCATTTTTATTCTTTAAGTATCTGCTAAGGCATTTACAACTTAGCATCAGGGTTTATTCCTAATTGGTTTGGTCATTCAGAAAATACTGCTTTCCTGAAAACAAACAATATTTTGTGATCTTAATAAGTCATCTCAATTTTGAAAGCCTCTCAAGGGGAATTACATTTTAAAAATATGGGTTAAAAGTCACTTGCATTTTTGTAAGATGAGTATGTATCTAATGAGGTAAGTATGTTAGTCCTGTGTATGGGAAAGGAGAAATAAAAAGGTTGTAAAATCACAAACCCTGGAGCGGGGATAAGCAGCCAGCCTAGAAGCTGAAGCCACTTCTTGTCATTGAGATTCAAGAACGATATTAAAGAATGAAAACGGTAATGCATACGCCTACTTATTATAATAATTATTACTCCTTGATTGAATAAGGACACCTACAGTTTTTCTCTGCTTTGATGCCTGTGTACTCTCACTGCCCCCTGCTATTGGAAATACTTGACTGGGGGACTCTGCGTGGCAGTGCGTGGTGGCCCTTGAGGGGAACCTGGAATGGGGGAGGATTTGGGACTCTACATGGGCTGGACTCTACTCCATTTGCTGCCACCTGGGGCCAGGCAGGGGCAGGCAGGCAGGAGCAGGCAGGGGCAGGCAGGGGCAGGTAGGAGCAGGCAGGGGCAGGCAGGGGCAGGCAGTCAGTCAGTCAGGAGCAGGCAGGGGCAGGGAGGCAGGGCCAGGTGGGGGCAGGCAGGGGCAGGCAGGCAGGAGCAGGCAGGGGCAGGCAGGGGCAGGTAGGAGCAGGCAGGGGCACGCAGGGCCAGGCAGTCAGTCAGTCAGTCAGGAGCAGGCAGGGCCAGGCAGGGGCAGTCAGTCAGTCAGTCACGAGCAGGTAGGGGCAGGCAGGGCCAGGCAGGGCCAGGCAGTCAGTCAGGAGCAGGCAGGAGCAGGCAGGGCCAGGCAGGGGCAGGCAGGGGCAGGCAGTTAGTCAGGAACAGGCAGGGCCAGGCAGGGCCAGGCAGGGCCAGGCAGGGCCAGGCAGGGGCAGGCAGGGCCAGGCAGTCAGGCAGGAGCAGGCAGGAGCAGGCAGGAGCAGGCAGGGCCAGGCAGGGCCAGGCAGTCAGTCAGGAGCAGGCAGGGGCAGGCAGGGCCAGGCAGGGGCAGGCAGGCGGGGCAGTCAGTCAGGAGCAGGCAGGGCCAGGCAGGAGCAGGCAGGGCCAGGCAGGGGCAGGCAGTCAGTCAGGGGCAGGCAGGGGCAGGCAGGGCCAGGCAGGGCCAGGCAGGGGCAGGCAGGGGCAGGCAGGGGCAGGCAGGTGGGGCAGTCAGTCAGGGGCAGGCAGGGGCAGGCAGGGGCAGGCAGGCGGGGCAGTCAGGCAGGAGCAGGCAGGAGCAGGCAGGGCCAGGCAGGGGCAGGCAGGGGCAGGCAGGGGCAGGCAGGGGCAGGCAGTCAGGCAGGAGCAGGCAGGACAGGGAGGCAGGAGCAGGCAGGAGCAGGCAGGGGCAGGCAGGGGCAGGCAGGGCCAGGCAGTCAGGCAGGAGCAGGCAGGGCAGGGAGGCAGGAGCAGGCAGGGGCAGGCAGGGGCAGGCAGGGGCAGGCAGGGGCAGGCAGTCAGGCAGGAGCAGGCAGGGCAGGGAGGCAGGAGCAGGCAGGAGCAGGCAGGGGCAGGCAGGGGCAGGCAGGCGGGGCAGTCAGGCAGGAGCAGGCAGGGCCAGGCAGGGCCAGGCAGGGGCAGGCAGGGCCAGGCAGGCGGGGCAGTCAGGCAGGAGCAGGCAGGGCCAGGCAGGGGCAGGCAGGGCCGTTGCGGGGGCAGGGAGGCGGAAGAGCGCGGGCGGGCGGGGGCAGGCAGAGGGGGCGTGGCCCGGCGGCGGGGCGTCGCCGCGCTCCCCCCAATCGGCGCCGGCGGCGGGCGGGCGGGGCGACGCGGCCCTTCGCCGCGCCCCTGCCCCGCCCCCCCGCCCGGCCCCGCCCCCCCACCCCGCCCGCGCCGGCCATGCTGGTGTTGCGCCGCGCTGCTGCCGCGCTGCTGCCGCTGCGGGCCGGGGCCCCGGCGGCCGCCATGTCCTCCCTGCTGGTCAGCCAGCCGCGCTACGCCTGGCTGCGGGAGCTGGGCCTGCAGGAGGAGAACCCGGGCGTGTACAACGGGCGCTGGGGCGGCGGCGGGCAGGTGCGGGCGGCGGTGCGGCCCGTGGCGGGGAGCGGGCCCGCGGGTCCCGCCCCGGGGGGGGGGGGCCGGGGGGGGCGGCGGCGCGCTGTGCGGCGCGGGTGGGCCTCGGCGGGGCCCTGGGCAGGGGGGTGGCGGCGGCCCCGCTGGTGACCCCCCGCTGCCGCCCTAGGTGGTGACGACCTACTGCCCCGCCAACAACGAGCCCATCGCCAGCGTCCGGCAGGTAAGCGGGGGGGGCGGGGGGCCCGGGGGGGCCGCGGGGAGGGGAGGGGAGGGGTAGCCCCCGGCCCTTGGGGCGCCGGTTTGGGGGCTGTCCCTCCCCGCCACCGGCTCGGCCCGGGGTTGGGCTCGGGGAGCTCGGCGCGGCCCGGGCCGCCTGCTGGAGGTCAGCCCGTGGGTTTTCTGGGAAGAAAAAGTGGCTGTTCGCCCCCCCACACACACCCCCACACCCCGCAGGTGCCGCGGGGAGGAGGCAGGGTCTCTCCTGCCCCTTCTCCTTCGCTTCTCGAGGGAATCGCGGAGCGGGGGTGGCTCGGGGCTCCTCTGTGGAGCCGAGCGTTCGGGGGGGCGAAGGAGGGCAACGTGGCGTTCCCGTGGTGAATCTGTGAGCGGTTTTAGTGTGAGAAAAGCGCCGTGGTGCTAACCTCCTCCTTTCTTTTATTAGGATTCGGTTAGCGTTTGATATCCAGGGAGGCTGGAGGAGTAGGACAGACATCACAGCCTTTGATTAATATTTTTAATAATAGTCGTATCTAAGATAAAGGAAGATAAATGAATACATGATGAATGCCTCTCTTATAACCATTCTTTATGGAGCACCCTTTGTCACGTGAAGGAGGCTTTGTGCTCACGTTTTTTTTTTTTTTTTTTTGTTTAGGCAGCAGGTATGCTTTTGCTCAACAGTAGCTTCAGGCAACTCAGCAAGCCATATTGGGACCGAACTATGGCAGGATATAAACTTCCTGTGAAAGTGATATTCTGTGGTCCAGTAGAAATGTCTTGAGCTGGATGTAGAAGCTTTTCTGTGCCATAGTTTGGGGTTTTGGTTTTCCTAACTTTTTCTTTGACATGCTTCTTCATGTAGGCTAGTTTGGAGGACTATGAAGAAACAGTAAAGAAGGCTAAAGAGGCATGGAAAGTCTGGGCTGATGTAAGTTAACAGAGACTTATCTTGTATAACGTATCTCTGGCAGGTAAAGGCCATTAAATTGCCCTGTCACGTGGAGGTGTAAAAACATGTTCATATTATGTGTGTTGCATTAAAGCAACATTCTGCAATGAGGACCTCAACAAACAAACCCAGACAACTTGTGTGCGTTACAATTGAGGTACAAAGATGAGGACATTGACTTGTGGAAAATGTTTGTTTTGAAAAGCCTGGCAAACTTACACAGGTTTGTGCCTGTAAACCGTTGCCAAAGGGCGTGCTGAAGTTCAGAAACCTTGTAGCGAGCAAATTATGCCCGTGGGTGTGTTTAACTTTGTGTTGCTGCATGCTTTCTCCTGCAAGAACTCTACAGGATATTTGGATACCTAACTTACGGTGATAATATTGCTCTCATGGAGCGAGGAAGACTGCTGGTTTTGAGTGTGCTTTTTTTGCTGTTCTGGTATTTCACAAAACAGCTACGTTATTGCAAAACTTTAGCGTTACGTTGCTGTGTCAGACAATAGGTAAGCTATTTTTCCTTACCAAGCTGTAGTTCTTGGTGTCCCTGTACAACCTATGTCCAGCCAGCATCTATTCCCTTGCTGGCCATGCCAGGCTTGGTTTTTATAACTACCTGCCACTTCTTTGATACAAGCTGAAACCTGAATTTTGTAAGGTATTGGGCATTCTGTATTTTATCCAGCAAAGTAGTTTGCCATGCCTGAAGAGAACAAAGTTTAGGACAAACAAAACAGCTACCTCAGGATATGTCAGTATGTGTCCTTTTGTTACAATTTGTGAATATAATGTTGGTGAGTGCATGCCAGCTCCTAATGTGTTTGGAAATAAACTGAAAGCAGTCTAACAGATGACAAAGAATCAACAGATCAAATGCTTTATAGCCTCTTCTCAAAGCTGTTTGGTTTTAGTTTGTGAATTTTTTTTTTTAATGAGCTAATGTGAAAGATTTTGCCTGTAAAGAGATATGCTTGCATGATTTATGTATGTCACTTCTGTCTTTCCAGCTGCCTGTTCATCAGCAGTTTCTAATCCTGTAAATCCTGTTGCATGCTTATGGTTTATTATTGATCCTGGCTATTGATTATTATCAAACAAACTGATACCATATTAAAAAAAAAATCATTATTAATATTTGGTATTTGGGTTAAATTTTTCCTTTATTGAGGTTTCTTTGTGTCTCAGCATCTGCTAACCAAATAAATGTCAGCAGCCATTGTCCTACTGAAACAAAAAGTTTGAAAATGTGATGCGAAGTACACTTCAAAAGCTCAGAAGCCAGTTGAGTGTGCCTTTATAAAAAATGCTTGTTTCTTGATGTGCAGCTGATTGTTCAGGGGCATTGTGGGTGGTATAGCTGAACAGAAGTAGCAGAACTAATAATCTGAATGTTTCTGGCAATATTCAGTGGAACTGAAGTTTTGAACAGACATGAATGTGTGCAGTTACCAGTCTCTGTGAGGCAGGAAACAGTTTCTTGTAAAGCAGTGTGCATGATAAAAATGAACAAATAACAATGTCTGGGGAAGATAGGGGAAAAAGCACAGCAATTTCCTGCTGCAGGGGTAGAAAACTAGCAGTATATATGCAGCAGAAGTCACAGATGTTCAATCTCAAATAGATTCTTCTGTTTTCTTTTGTTTTGACTAGATCCCTGCACCTAAGCGTGGAGAAATAGTGCGACAGATTGGTGATGCCCTGAGACAAAAAATCAAAGTTCTAGGAAGCTTGGTAAGGTGTTTTAAGAAGCAGCTTAACTTTGGGAGGGTGACGGGTGTCAAAACTGTTTTTCTTGGTTTTCAATATACCACTCTGCAATACTAACCTTAATAATGGTTCAAATGCTGTTGGTTCTGTTAGCTTGCCTAAAGCAATTTTAATTTTAAAAAAGGAAAAGAAAAAGAATATGTAAGATTGCATTCTGGCATCTTACACTGCAAATGATAATATATAACAGGAAGAGAAAGTGTAATTAATTCTGAACCTGTACTCTGGCTGGGAGGAGTGTTACAACTGTTGCCCTGCTGTTTTCCCACTTGCCTGTCAGATAGGGCACTGTCTGATGCTAAAAGTGTCCTGAAAAAGACCTGCCTCTGATACAGAGCTTTTAACCTTGAGCTCTTTCTGGTGATCTGCAGGATTTTCTGAACTGACATGTGGAGGTATAAGGCTTCAGAAGGTGAGATGGTCTTAATGAGATCTTCTTGCAGTGCTGTGCAGGACATAAAGGTTGAAGGACCACTCCTTTAAAACACTTGTTAGTTGCTAGGGAAGAAAAGCAGACAAGTGGGGAACTTGCCACTTGCCTTTTACAAGGCTTGCCTGTATATGCTGCTATTCAGAAACAGCTGTCAGTGAATAGCTCCATGTGTAGTCAAGCCCATATTGTTAACCTGCAAAACTTTGTTCTGCAGTTTCCCTTGATGTTGTCTCCTCAGCAGAGTTTCTGTGGTGGAATTAGAGAGCTAATGTACTTTTATATTCAAAAATGGTACAGCTTCCCTGGTGAGTGTGGACAGACAGAAGTTTGCTCTATGTTCCTTGGGCAAAACTTGTTTCTTATCGCCAGAGCATTCTTCTACTTTTCCCAAATAGATAATAAGTCTGTTCAGCTCTTCCAGGATAGGGTGTCAACTTCAGGGTGAAAGCTGTGCAATAGGTATGCAGGTTTGAGGACCTTTCCTGGCTTTAAGATATGTAAAAGGGAACGGGATGACAACTCATCTTTTCATATGCCGTTGGAAATTTACAGCCTCACCTCACGATGTCCTTGTCAAGTATCCATATGTATCTCTATTGCACTTACAGACTCACCACTGTTTCTTAGTAAATAAGTCTGATGCTTCTCCATTTCTGGTGACAGATAAGGGCCATTCCTTCTTCTCGAGGTGACCACAGGCATCATAGAAATACCTTTAGTCAGCTTTATTTTAACCTTTGCGTGGGGAACAAAATTTTGTGGCAATCCTTCGAACCCGATTCCTCACTTAACAGCTTTTTGAAAGTACAATCTTCAGTCTAAAGTGGTAGGTGATATCTGCATGAAAGTGGCACCTAGATATCAAGACCATGACTGTAAAATTAAGTGGGGGCAAATGAGTGACTTCTCAGTTCTTAAGCTAGTGAATTTTCTCACTTTTGGAGGAAAATGTCTTCAACTACCAGCTTATTCTCACTGATGATCTGTATGTGTACATCTAACACACTTTTAACAGAAAGATATAGCATAGGACTGACTTCAGCTAAAAAAAAGAAGATCCTAAACATCCCAGGTTACTAAAGTACTTAGGGTGTTTAGACATTTTCAGCAGTGTCTGAAAATAGAATCTCTCAAACTCACTTTGAGATGTTGTAAAATGAGTAGTTTGCTTACGAAAAATGTAAATGACCATTTTCTTTTGCTGGAGCAAAGTAGTCCCTCTTTTCCAATTTATTCCATGCCTGGTCCACAATGTATGCAAATGTCTGATGGAAATTCAGTGTTTTGTTGATTTAAACCTAGAACCTCATCACTGTTGGATATTCCTTTCAGTAGATTATTTTTAATTTCCTCTGTTCATTAATTTCCTCTTCTAATTTCCTCCTATTGTATGGGAATGTGACTCCTGTCTACTTGGCTATTGTGTTCTTTCATTAAGCTGTGAATAACTCAGGAAGAGGTGAATCTCTTCTATTGAAGAAATGTGTATTAAATCTTACTTGGTGTACAGATATACCTGACATTAGAGGGAGACAAAATGTGTGGGGATGCAAGGAAATATTCTTAAAAAGAATTTTGTCTTTCTCTTAATTTTTTTAGGTCTCCTTGGAAATGGGAAAGATTTTTGTCGAGGGTGTCGGGGAAGTGCAGGAGTATGTTGATGTCTGTGACTATGCTGTTGGTTTGTCCCGAATGATTGGTGGACCTATTTTGCCTTCAGAAAGTAAGTATGTGTGTACGTATGTTGCGTTTGGGTTTGGGTTTTGTTTGGTTTTTTTTTTGTACAAATGAAGAGATGGAGTGATGTAGTGCAGCAAAATGTCTGTACTGTGAGTTATTTAGGGAGCATGTTGTCTAGGAATAGATGTGCTGGCATCTGTTATCTAGGAATAGATAGGCAGTAGTGCCACCTAATGAAGTATATAGCCAGTGGCATGTAGCAAGAGAGGCAAGAGATTTTCTGTCCACTCTTTGAAGCATTAGATTCTCTTTGATTTCTTTGTTAATGAAGGTGTTAGAGGAAGGTATGTAAAAAGTTCAGCAGTGTACTTAGAAATGAGAGAGCTTTTTGTCAGTTATCGATTAGGAAACAATCACGATTCTGTTAACTGGATAGTTAAAATAGTAAACCATCATGTTTTTATTTTATTAGGTTTTTCCACAATCTAGCTAACCTTGTTCCAGTAAGCTGCAGAGCACATAAAATGCAGCTCTCCACAAGCTAATGCTCTGATGGGCAGAAGAGTGATGCTAGGCCCCTTGCTTACATGGTTTTCTTTTAAAAAAAGTTAAATAGATGCAAAGTGTGTTACATTGTGTCTTTGCCTTCAGGACCCGGCCATGCCCTGGTAGAGCAGTGGAATCCTGTTGGGTTAGTAGGAATCATCACGGCCTTTAACTTCCCGGTTGCAGTTTATGGCTGGAACAGCGCCATCGCAATGATCTGTGGAAATGCTTGCCTCTGGTAAGATATAGCTCTCCAACATGTTAACAGTATTTTAAAATTAGAGAGCTGTTATCTCAGGCATGAAAGTGTTATCAAATGTCTGGTGTTTCTGTATATTTGATTCTATCTTATGTAGACTTAATTTCTATTTATTTTTGGGTTCACTTGTAGTCAAAGATCTTTGTTTTATTTTGTGGTAACCTCTTTTATGAGGTATTAAGATTCAGACCTGTCCAGGACTTAGCCAGGTGGGCTGTTAATAAAGAACCCAGGTTGAGGTCTTGCAGCAGTGGTAGCAAACAGTTAATATTTTCAGAATTGCTACAGCTAAAATTAAGAATCTAAATAAGTAGCTTTACTTCCTCTCACTGCTCCTGCTTTTCTTTCATCTACCTGCTTCACTCTAATGTCTGGCATAGCTCTTTTCATGTGGATTTCAGTAGAAGCTCTGAATGCTCAGCTGTGGAAAGAAATGCTTGAGTTCCTCTCTTAACATGCACCTGAAAACCAGCCTAAACGAAGCATGCTGTATTTGAGATACCATAAAAATTGCATATTTGAATTATTTCTTATTCTCAAAGAATTGAAAAGAAAATAATGTAATTCTTTTTTTAATTTTCTTTTCAGGAAGGGTGCTCCTACAACATCACTCATTAGTGTTGCTGTTACAAAGTGAGTTCTGGTTTCTTTGCTTTACGTTTTGCTTTTTAAACAACTTTTCTGTTTTAGGTAGTGCTTAGTAGTCAGAAGAGCTGCTTTCCCCTTGTTACGTAAGAAGTAACAGTGTATATAGGATGTTACTTATACTGTTGGCCATTTTTTTCTGGGACCAGGGCTGTGTTTCTGCTGAAGTAGGGCTAGCTATATGGTTTGCTTCCTTGTAGAAGACGAATTGCTCATGAAATTCAGCCTCTATCAATCATGCACTCATGTTTCAGAATCATCTGCTTTTTTGGGAGTCTCAGCCCAACATCAGCACCCAGTTTCTTGGCAAATTCTTCTGGCTAGCTGTGTAGACCTGTATCCTGAAGGTGCCTTCACACAATCTTTATTATCCAAACTTAGTAATATCTTAGCATGTATTTACAGGGTTCAAAATGCATTCTTGATAAAAACAAGAACTCCGAAGAATAAATGTTATAATGATACTTACTCTAGGTTTATTGTTACTTTGTTTACTATATTGGCATTTTAAATACTTATCTATTGTGTGCTACAAATAGCATGCATTTTTTAAATGCTAAATATAAATAGGCCCCTTTAAAATAACTAATGAGTAAGTCTTGTAGCTTTAATATTAACTCCTGAGCACAATTGCCCCAAACTACTTACGAGTATTTTATGTAACTCCATGAAGTTATATAAATATCTCTTTCTAATGGTGAGACACTGTATGGCCAAGGTTTTTACATACTGATATGATGCTTGTCTGTGCCAGTTGTGTGGATGCGTAGTGAATATATTTTAGAGCCTCACTTCTGTGTGAGCAATGATTGTAGCACCAAAGTCCTTAATGAGAGAAATGTTACATATTGTACAAGCTACAGTGTCAATTAACTGCAGGACTGCTGCTTTTTAAAAATCTGTATCATAGAATCATAGAATGTCCTGAGTTGGAAGGGACCTGCAAGGATCATTGAGTCCTACTCCTGTCCCTGCACAGGACAACCCCAAATTCACACCATAAGTCTGAGGACGTTGTCCAAGTGCTTCTTGAATGTCGTCAGGCTTGGTACCGTGACTGCCTCCCTGGGGAGCCTGTTCCAGTGCCCCACCACCCCCTGGGTGAAGAACCTTCTCCTAATATCCAACCTGAACCTCCCCTGGCACATCTTCCTGCCATTCCCTCGGGTCCTGTCATTGGTCACCAGAGAGAAGAGATCAGCGCCTGCCCCTCCTCCTCCCCTTGTGAGGAAGCTGCAGACCGCCATGAGGTCTGCTTTCAGCCTCCTCTTCTCCACGCTGAACAAACCAAGTGACTTGAGCCACTCCTCGTATGGTTTATGGTGTAGCATCTTCATGTGCATGGTCAGACACTTTTAAGGTTCATTCCATATTATATGCACCTGTTAGAAATCTCTGAAGTTTTTACATCTTTGATTCTAGGATAATTGCCAAAGTCTTGGAGGATAACAAAGTGCCTGGAGCAATCTGTTCTCTGGTTTGTGGTGGAGCAGACATTGGGTAGGTAACATTTCTTGCGTTTTGTGAAGATGTATAGAGGATAAAGACTATTCTTTGAGGTACTTCTTGTAAAGTTAGTCTGATCTCCAGGAGTTCCCAGTACATGTACATACCTGTTGCCATAATTTTTTTATCAACTAGTCTGAAACTCTGGCTTTGCTCTAAACATAATATGTATTTCTACTTGCTGTTGCGAGAGTAGCTGCTAACAAATAACTTATCAGATATTTAATGAAGAGACACAGCTAAGTTTATATTCTACTTATGCATATGTGTATATATCTGCATATTCTTACACCTAAAGAATACAACTAATATTAAATTCCACTCATCACGTTCTTAGGAGTTTTCAATTTCTAGTCTGTTGACCTTTTGGACCACTTGTAGAGGAGAATACTTCTCCATTTTCCTTGCTCGCGTAGGACTTTGCACTGGCTTATAAATGCATACTTGTGCTTGGAAGCTGTACAAATCAAATTGGTTTGATTATTACAATGTGGAAATTCCAAGTATATTCAAAGGTATCTTTTGAGCATTTCAAGAGAAGACAAAACAGATGGTAAGCATTAAAAAAAGTCACAAGTATGCATTTTTTCTTAGGGAATATAACAATTGGAGTTGATCTCACTACATACTTTAGATTGAATTTCAAAATTAGTACAGGTGATGTTCTTATGATCTGAAAAGGGGGAGGGAAACAGCCTTGTTCCTCTTTTCTGACTAAGAAGGAGGTTTCTTACTGTCTGCTCAGTTGCTTACCTGATGTTTTCAAAGAAGTGGCTCTGACTTTAAAAGATCTCCATGGTTGAAGCTAGTTTATGTGGAAGGTGCAAGCAGCTTTTCCAGCTGTCTGCTCTTCCACTGAACATGGTGGTATGTCTCCCGTTGTGCAGGACAGCAATGGCGAGAGATGAGAGAATGGACCTATTGTCCTTCACTGGCAGCACGAAAGTGGGCAAGCAGGTAGCACTCATGGTTCAGGAGAGATTTGGTGAGTGTGTGGGGTCTCCTCCACTTCTTTTCTTTACATGGTTGGGAAAGGCAGGGAAGCCCCACAGGATTTTAGAATTACAGCTTGTTTCACTTACCTCTTGTATTACCTTTTTTTTAACCTGGTGGAAATATGATGTTGAAACTGCTCAGAGCTAGATACTGCATTTCTCAGTTAGTTCTGTCATACCTCAGCATTTTTTCCAGAGTATCCACAAATCCATGGTCCTGCAGTTAATTCTGGCAGGGCTTTCCATGAATATAATTGTATGGAGATTGTCAAGATGAACAGCCAGGGCCTGTGGTCTTTTGGCAATGTGTTCATGGAGAAATGCCCCCTCACCTTTTACTCCTTATAATACAGGAGAAGAATTATGATTTTTGAGGTGCTGGTTTTGTTGCAAATATTTAAAAGTGTACAGGCATGAGTCTGTGCACAGCTGCTGGTTTCTAACTTTTTAGTTTTAAACAGAAAACCTTGTGAACAGGATTTTCTCATTTTATACATTTGAAGTTAATAGGAGTGTAAAAAAAAAAACCAAAACAAACCCAAAAAAACCCAAAAAACCAAACCCAAACAAACATCAGAACAGATTGCAAAGGTTCATCCAGAAGTAGACAGTGATTCCTTCTCTCAGATTTGAGATAAAAGAGTTGCCATAGAAATAAATAAACCTAGTTAAATTTTGTGTATGCATTTTGATCTCCATAGCACCTTCTCGTCTTCTTTGTCTGCATCGTACTATTTATGCTGCAACTTCTTCTGCTTTCATTTTTTCCTTACCACTGCTATTTTTGCCTATTTTTTTCAGCTTCTTTCTACCCTAACCACTCTCCAGGTCTCTTTCTTCACAATATGTGACGTATTTGGTGTAATTTTCTGCTTTGGCTAGAGTAATTAGTTGACAGTGATGCCTAAAACTTTTTGTCTATCCAGAAAAGTACATTTAATGAAATGTAGCTCTAGTTAGAGGTGAGCTCACTGAATGAGGTGCAGTGAATACTTGTGCACATGACATAACTTGTTTTGTGTGTTTTTATTAGGTCGAAGTCTGCTGGAACTGGGAGGAAACAATGCCATTATTGGTAATGTGCACTGTAGAAATTTAGTCCCATAGATGATATTTGGAAGGTAATATACAAATGTTTGTAGCAAATTGTCCATTTTTTGTCTTTGTTTTTTTCCACACTGGGGTTTTAAAAGGTATGTAGTAGAATGTTGGGTTTTTTCTGCCTTCGGTATTGTGGAGGGGTAGTGTTTTAAATGAAAAATAAAGTGCAAGCTCGTACATATATTCACCATTGAAGGGAAGAAGGGAATGGAAGAAGCAGGAAGCTTCAGTAATGGGATGTGGACAATGCTAAATAAATATATTTTAGGATGGTTCTATCTTGTGAACACCACATTTTTAGTACATATATACATATACTTTATATATATATATAAAGTCTAAGACACTTATGATACTTGAAAGCAAAGCATGCAGGTATTTATTTCAGTAGTACATTTTACAAGTTTAAGGGTATGTTCTAGTTCCCAGATAACATAAATACTGTCAAGCTGAGCAATGTGGCAAAAAGAAAATATAAGCTAGATAAATACCTAAATTGCTGTCCCATTGTGTTGTAGCCTTCTGTTTCACCTGTCCATATTATGAACAAGTGTAATTGCCCATCTAGAATATTCAGCTCTTTTGAAAACCACATTTGAGCAGGTCTCTCTTTTTCACTGTGCTGCTTCACAGCCAGTAGTATAAACTTGCTTTATACTTAGAAAATTGTTTCCTTTTTCATATGAAAGTCCTGCTTTTTGTCTGGAATTGGCTTTGAATGATGGCATAAACATTGTTTGGTTAGACTTTGTCCCACATTTAGTAATAATTTGGATACTTAGAGAATTCTGTGGGCCTAGTTAAGCTGAGTGATATTTTGAGGATATTTTGAGGCTTATACATACTGGCTTTGTTTTAATTGGCCCAATGTCTTCTAGCCAAATTAATTTGTTCAGTTCATTTATATTTTACATTATTATGTACCTGTGTGCTTTAGCTACTTTTTTTGCATGCCATCTGGATACACTTTACCATTGTATCTTTATGCTGCTGGATGTCTTCTCAGTGAGAGAAGGACAAGGTGATGAGATGGCAAGACATTGGTTGTAGTTTCTTGAATGAAAATGAAGCTGAGGTTCCTTGCACACTTTATTGCAAAAGACTCTCTTCAGTGGTTCAGACCTGCATTTATGTCCAACTGCATGTGTCTAATTCCAGGTGTAAAAGTATTAGGAGTTTTGAGGTGTTTCTGAAAATCTTAGTGTGCTATGCTAGTGTGACTATTCCTCATGCTTCTTGACCAATCTGCCAAGAAGTTTATTATGTTGTTTAGTGTCTTAAGTCTTGCCAACTGCCTGTTTACTTCAGTAACATGCTGATATTTTAATTTTTGTGAAGTGTTTGAAGACGCAGATTTGAACCTAGTCATCCCATCTGCTCTATTTGCTGCTGTGGGAACAGCGGGTCAAAGGTGCACAACTGCTAGAAGGCTGGTGAGTAAATGTGTATTTTCAGGTTTGGGTAGCTCTGAATTTAAACTTGATTCCAAATTATCTCAGAAAATGCCTAACAATTCCTAATATTATGGAGAGCAACAGAGAATCTTTGAAACACATTTTTACTTTGTCAAAAGTCAGTATGATGGGAAAATAAGATGGTAGTTTGTCATTCCACTGGAATTCTAGCTCTGAAGAGTTTCTTTGTATGTGTTTCTAAATGTACCTGGTGCTAAAACTCAGGGAAATAAAATTTACCATACTTCCTGTATTTCTCTGTTTTCATTGCCAGATCTTTTTTGCTTGTGCCTGCTACAAATTTTGGTGCAGGGTTTAGATATCAGCAAAGCAAGGGGGTGTGTGTTGCTTACTTTATTATTAATTTTTAACCAATAATTTTCAACAAGTTTAAAGGTGTTATAATGTCAGCCTGTGCCTGTATAGTCTTTTCAGAGTTGGGTTGATTGGGTAAATATTTGTTACAACTGATGTGGGTTAACTTTGGGTGTATAGGAAGGACAGTGACTCGTCAAATTATAGAAATAAAAATCACTTGAGTATTTATCCTAAAACTCTTAGCTGAAGAGTTTACAGAACACATTAATACCATTGATCTGAGATGGGGTAAAATTAAACCAGATTTTTGTTTCTTTGCTTCCTTTAAATCTTCATCGTGAAGATTTTAAATCTTCATTTCATGGTGTTGGTGCTGTTTCGAGGCCTTGCTCGTGTGTTTATTTTTAACTTTGGGATTTGCTGAATATGAGTAACACTATCTCCACACTTCATTCAGCCCTCTTCACAGTGCAGTAGTACTTCAGGAATAGTTACGTAGGCTGAGCTGTCTTACAACCTTCTTACCACATTTTGTTTAGTTCCTCCATGAAAGCATCCATGATGAGGTGGTGGCAAAGCTTGCTAAGGCCTATGCCCAGGTCCGCATTGGTGATCCATGGGATTGTAAGTAGCTATTTTTGCAGACAAGTTTGTTTCTTTCTGTTTAAATTCCAAAGAGACTATAGATCAAAGCTATCTAATTTTAGCAGTTTACCAGGGAGTGGGAATAGCTGGTTTCATTTAGAATACAAATTCTGAAAGGGACATGAAGAATCCAGCTAAATTTGCTCATCTGGGACAGATTAAGTAATTACTCCTAAAATGTCATGATAAGAATATTTGCAAACATATACACTTTTGCTGAAAGTATGTTTTTGGATCTTTTGTTTTCAGCTGACACTCTGTATGGGCCTCTTCATACCAAACAAGCAGTGAAAATGTTCCTTGATGCAGTAGAACAAGCAAAACAACAGGGTGGCTCTGTTGCCTATGGTGGAAAGGTGACTTGCTTGTATTCTCCCTGCTACATTTAGTGCTCTAGCGAAAAAATACAGTAACATGGTGGCTTAGGCCAAGCTTGTAACTCAGTTTGTCCTGTCAGCCATTACAGGATGTTAAGTTAGTCAGTCTGAGAATGTTTGAATTGCAATCCTGTCTTTAGGGTAGAGGTGGGTCTACTTAGAAGCTACCTTCTCCTCCAAGAAATGGCTAAGAGATTTTGGCTGTTCCTTGCACTACTGCCTAGATGCAGCTGATGGTGAAAATACAAACAGCAATGTAAATGGTGAATATCAAACACACCTCAAAGAAAAATTGCTGTTCTGTCCCTGGATTCACAAGATCAAACTACAGGAAATACTGAAGATTCAAGAGAGCCACTTGCACATCTTCATCATATGGAATGTTAATTCTCATGGACTTAACATTCTGGCAGTTCTTGTCTTTCACTGGCACCTTCTTTATTCCTAATATCTTTCAAGTTCTAATCAGCTTAAAAGTAGGAGAAAGGAAGTGTTTTTTGTCAGCTGCTAGACTTTGAGATTTGATTACCTGCTTAGTAGACTTAAGTTATGCTTCTGTATTTTAAATACTTAAATGAGTAGATTTTAAGTTGACCCTTTAAAGCTCAGATGACCTGACCTTCTACTTCTGATTACTAGGCACAACTATCATAATCAGACCATGAAGGATTCCCTAGCTGTACTAGTACTAAGCAGGATGGTGGTTTGAACTTACTCAGTTGTTTCTTCTTTTATGTTTTGAAGGTTATAAATCGCCCTGGAAACTATGTCGAACCAACCATTGTGACTGGCCTTCCTCATAATGCACCTATTGTCCACACTGAGACATTTGCTCCCATACTGTATGTGCTGAAATTTAAGGTAAAATAACAATGGGTTATTAGTCAGGTGTCAAGGATGCTAACAGAGGAGTCAGGAGAGAGATTTCAGATGTATGTCATGTTCGTGTAATTGTCCCGGCACTTGAAGAAGTGATAACTTTTGTTCTGTACTGTTGGATATCCACTGTAATAGCTTACCTCACTGTATAGCTACATTTATGCATTTTCTGTCAAGAGCACTGGAGTTAAGATGAGAGTCTGTACAGGAATAGGTTTTTGTTGTTCATGTCAACCTGCTCAAAAGCAGGTTGTGTGTTTTGTACAGTTGTGGAGGTATCCTATCCCTGTCTTGGTGCATGTGTATTTGCCAAGTGGCATTCACTATATTTGCATTATGGCTGTGGTATATTGGTTTTTTTCTCACAGTGCTTCTTTTTAACTGCTTCGCTCTGAATGATCGTAGTTCAACCATTGACACATGCTCCTTGTAGGAGGAAGAGGAGGTTTTTGCCTGGAATAATGAAGTAAAACAAGGTCTCTCCAGCAGTATCTTTACCAAGGATTTGGGAAGGATTTTCCGCTGGCTTGGGTATAATTTAAATTATTTTTCTACCTTCCTGAATCATAAAATCACAGTCTTTCATGTCTTTTGTAAACCTATACACAATGCTAGTTGAGCATTTTATAGCCCTCATTGTAGGGAATAAGCCTTTCCTGATCCTGAGAAGTAATTGTGTCTTATATTTGTTTGTAGGCCAAAGGGATCTGACTGTGGCATTGTGAATGTCAACATCCCAACCAGTGGGGCTGAGATTGGAGGTGCTTTTGGTATGTTACTTATGCATTTTTCTTGATCCTTTAAATGATGAAATCCTCTAGCATCAGGTCTAGACACTTGGTATTATTCCTCAGGCTTCATTTTTTTTAAAGCTGGGGGGCTTTTTTTTCCCCTAATGGCTCTGGAAGAGAATAAAGTGTTACCACTGTAAAACTAGTATAATTTAGGTCTCCTCATGTTATTTTTCAAGGTTTTAATTGGTCCATTTAAATTACCAAGTCTGAAGAAATCAATGGAGTTAATTTTGAATTACACTGCTTTAGCAGAACACAAATTGACTAAAGGTAGTTGGATTTCAGCTTTTAAAAATATCTGTACTTGGTTTTTAAATATTCCGCGTATCATCCACCCCCCCACCCCTTGCCATCAGGGGAATGTAGCTCAGAAGTATGTTCTGAATGTGTTTAGAGATGTGGCTGAGTGGAAAACTGTTGAAAACAGTTTTAATTAAAACAGTCTTGAGCATTTTTGTTGTGTACGTTGGCATGTGTATATAAAAATTACAGCATAAAGTATTTTTGTGAGAAAGTCTTTAAGTACATTTTTGCCTTTATTTCTCTTTTTTTGTATACACTGAAGGAAATGAGGGGAGAGAAGAAGAAATATTCGCCTTGCCACTTAAACAGTACAAGAACCAGCACATTCTTGTACTTTTGTCTCATGTTAAACCAAAATATCTTTAAAACAAGGTCTTCTGGTGCCAGCGTGATTAGACTTTCAACTTCAGGCAGATGGTTTTTGGATCAAGCATGAGGAGAGAGCTAGCTGTGTGAGTTCTATGTAGTAGTGTTCTGGTAATTATTTCAGATATAGAATGAGGGCAAAAGAATAGTTTTTCCCATGAGATTTTACAAAATGTCTCACCTCCTAGAGTTAGTCTGATTCCCATGCTCAAAAAAAATGTCAAGTTTTCATTTATAACCTTTTACCTACAGGTGGTGAAAAGCACACTGGTGGGGGAAGAGAATCTGGCAGTGATTCATGGAAGCTTTATATGAGACGGTCTACTTGGTAAGACAGTCGTTTTAAATTACAGATAAATGTAAATTACAGATAAACTTGCAAAAGTTGAAAACATATAAATCCTTTACTACAGCAGGTTATCTTTGCTAAATGTGAGATGTAATTGCCTTTTATTCATGCAAGAATTTACATCTGTGTTCCTAGTAGAAGATGATTTGAAGAGTCTAGATAAAAACCTTTCTTTACTCACTGTTCCTCAAAAGGAAAAAAAAATCTGTTGTTTTCCTCTCCTGCCTGATTTTAAATTCAGCTAAAAATTGAATTACTGAAACTTGACAGGAGATACATGAAGTGGCAACCACAGTGAGAGGGCCACTACTGCTAGTGGTGGGTGATTTAGCTACATGTTGGGTATCTATCCATAAATCTGCTGACAGGCTGTAGTGGTTGACTATTCCCGCTCTGCTGGTCTCCCTAGCCTTTACCTGTGCTAACTTTGGTCTCCATGCAAAGGCTTATGAATGCGAGAATTCTCACCTTCGATTCTTCTGTATGGACATACTGCTAGTAAGAGATTAAATAGAGAACGATACTTTACTTTCTCCTTGATCTATTAAGAAAGAGATAATGGGGAATATGGTCTTCCCCCATACATAGTTACTATACTGAAAACGGGAGTAAATTCCTAACTTTAAGTAGGCAAACTGCTTACAGAAGTCTTCTGTACACACCTGACAGAAATCAGAAGCCTTGTATGTAGGAAATGGATTGCATAATCTGAATTAGAGACCAGACTTGATCGCTAAATACTTGTTTCTTTTCCAGTACAATCAACTACAGCAAGGATTTGCCTTTGGCTCAAGGAATCAAGTTTCAGTAACAGCCTTATGAACGGCTGTGCCATGAACTCTACTATCATTTCAGAACGAAGAACCTTCTAATCCTCCTGGTGAAGAAAATTAATTATCTGAAACTTATCTGCAGCAAGGATACTAATTCTGTCAAAAAATCATCTACTCTAAAATTCCTTCACTTTCAATGTATGAAATTACTACTTCAGTCTTCAAATGAGAAGTCTTTGGGAAGAAGGGAGTGTGAATGACACAAACTTGGATTCATGTGGCCTGGATACTCTTCTGTTGCCTTTTCAGTATATTTCAGTATCAACACTGTCTGTATCCCTTGCCTCCCCACCATTCACAGGTATTTCCAGCTACGAGGTTTATGCTTCAAACTACGTGCTGAGTTTCCTACAGATACCTGGTGCTATGGGGGGTGGGCAGTACAGGGCTATTTTTCAATGCATAAATAAAGGTACATTTTGTGAGATACCTTGGGCTTCTAGGGTTTTTTTGTTCGTTGTTTTGGAGCAGGAACGTTCAGCTGACTGTCCATTTTCACACACTGAGCTGCTAGGTGGGAGAAGTACCACTGGGCTAAGAGGACTGCTTTGTATTTCCTGCCTCTCCGTCAGAAAGGCGACTTTCACCCTATGTGTTGGGAGATAGGGGGTAGGACCAAGGGCTGCTGCAGTCTCTTGGAACCTCCTCTTAACACTAGGAGGAGTCACAGCCAATTCAGGTTGTCACAGCCCTTGTGACACCCTACAACCAAACCAGGTGAAGAAATGGAGAGGCAGTCAGGAGGGAATACTATTCCAGAGGGAATTTGCCAGGCAAAGGCAAATTGTTTATGTGTGTTTCACTTTAGGTGAGGGTTTCTTATGTCTGTTGAAGACTACAGCCATCAGCAGCTCATTTAGGAGCCTTACTCAAGACTCCAAGGTGAGAAAAGGTACAGAGCTACTAGGCTGATTGTAGCTTTCCACAAAGTAACTTCTGAGGTTTTTAATGTACCGTTTTTGGAGGAGATTTCTTTTCCTCTCAGTCTTCCATGCCAAATTTCCACAATCTCTGAACTTGGCAGAGCTGTTCATTTTGGGCTCAGATTCTAGGACTGTGATTTGGCTTTTGATTTATTTTGACACTAAGATCTTAAAATAACAATGTAATCCAAATTGTGTTAAAGGTCCAACATACCGCAATGTGAGCTGATAGTCTTTCACCTTAATATCTAGTCTTAAAATACATAGCGTCTTGAATTTTACATCTGTATTATAGAAAGTATTTTGAGTGTCACTTTCTACAAAACAAACAGTAGGCAGCCAAATATTTTTTTCCTACAGAGTCTCTTGCAGCCAGGTGAGCTCTCTCCTGTAATTCTTTGTGCTTGGTCATTTAACTAGGACACAGATTTCATGAATGAATGTTGTGTATTTGCACACAGAAGGAACTGAAATCCCCTAAGCAGACAGAAAAATCATTGGCAGATAGAGGGCAAAGAAAGAATCCAGTTTCTAAATTTAATTATTCTGAAAACAGCACAGGTTATAGAAGCTGTATTCTTTAATGCTGTTCTGTGGCGCTGAATGTCACTATGAAACTGTCTCAACAATGAAAAATAAGCTCAAGAACTCTCCCATTTTTGTTGCTTTTTAATAGTTTTTGGGTAGCCTCATGTCACATCTGTTGGTCTAGAAAATAAGGGCCTTTTTACTCTTTTCAGATAAACTAATTTCACAAGTTCAGTGGTTTAATTTAGATAAGGTTATAATAAGGTTTAATAAGGTTAACTCTGCCATCTGGCTTTAGGCATGTCAACTCAGGCCATGGAATGGAACAAAAATGGGATGGTGAGTCTGTTTGACTGGTCTTCAAATCATCTGAAAATGAGCATGAATGGAAAAAATGTAGGAATGTAATTGAGAGAATGACTGTATTGCAAACACACTAAACCTTTTTTAAGAGGTTAACTTGACATTTTGATACATAACAATCCCTTCTTCAACACAAACATTTGAGTAGTCTTGCAGAGGACTCAGCTTGAAATACTTGTGTAACTACCTCCGTGCATTATGAGTAAGCGCATTAGATCCACCCTATGTAGACAAATAACGGGCTCCCTCTGTAAGTGGACTACAAATCCGTCCTGACTTTTGCTAAGTATATGAATTCCTATTCCAAAGGTTGTATTGTCTGCTTTGTCATTGGACTGCTAGTATGGCATTACAGCAGGATATCATAACACTTCATCTGCTTCCCAGACAGCTTTGAATTCCTTAGATGATTTTTGCAATTAGCTTCTCTCCACCCTTCTATTTATTTAGTTACCTGTTGTTGAAGAATCCTACCTGAATTGACGAGCTGAACGACTTCCAGTGAAGTGGCTCTAGGGAGAGTGCCTTTTAAAGACAGCTGCAGATTGTAATAGATTTTGGCAAGGATTTAGGTGCCTATAAGCGGTTGTGATTATGATGCAGTATTAAACTAAGGAGGTTTAAAGATACTGTAAGCACCCCGTTTCTCAATTTCTGCTTTAATTTGGAAAAGCCCACTCAGGAGATTGTAAACTGTATTAGCTGTCATTGGGTTATCTCACCCAAGGAAAGCAATTTGAGAATTCATAAAATGAGTATTGGAGCTACTGGTATGCACAACATAATGGAACTTGCAGTTTTAATACAAATTCTATCAGCCGCTTCCGCTGTTGCATAAACTTAATTACCACTGAGTGTGTAACACCAGTGAATAACAAGTGTTAAATAACACATGATCAATAATTCATTTGTTAGCGTAGTATTGCTTACTGTGAAATGACCTTGATGGGAATAGTCTTGCAAGTAACTTCCTTCCTTGTTGCCATATTATTTTTAACTGAAGAAAAATGCAAATTCTGCTAATGTAATTTTTACTTATCAGGAAACAGAGCAATTGCTTTTTTAATGAATGATGAAAAATCAAACCTGCAGGCTGTGAGCTGCTGGCTGCTCTTCTTCCATTCTTTTGCATCCTATCACAGGTTCCAATAGCAGTGTTGGTACGGGAACTGTTTTCAGGAACCAGGAACACTGCTCACCAATAGTATGTCTCAACTTGGGTTTTTGCAAATAGCTGCCCTGCAGTGCTGAATTTAAAACAACCAGGAAAGTGCTCACTATTATCTTTCAGTACTAACAGAACAACCCATTCATATTATATACATTGTTTCTCATGGTATTTCCTTCATTCGGTTCTATATGTTGTTTCTGAATGGATTCAAAACCACGAGGTGGCCAGAACTCTTCATTTGTTTCAGCTGCCTATGTTTCTGTATGAGATATTGTATATATAGTTGCATTCAAGACTTTAGTCTGCACTAATCCATTCAAGTCTCTGCATTAATTTCAAGAGGAGCTCTGTAAAAAAAGAACGTGTAAATTACAAGAGAGCTCTTTGTCTGGTTTGTCTTCTGAATCATGTGCCATGTTGGTGCTGCACCAATGTGTTGGGCATGTATTGCACAAATGTGTACTCTTACTTTCCTATGTGGAAGAGGACAGAAATTTTTAAGGCTTATATATGGATAAAATGACTTAATCCCATAGAATTAAATCCTTGAAGAAAAACAATGGCTTGGTAAGGACTTTTTTAATGTCTTGTGTTCAATATTCTGAAATGTATATTCCTTGATCAGCAAAACATGCTGTCATTTGCTACATGCCTAATGTTTGGAAACTAATGGATTAATTGCATTCAGCTGTGTGCAAATTTCTGCTGCCACTCAAGTGCTTATTGCAGTGCAAAGCATCTTATCTAACCATGCATTTTGAACATGGTTGCCTACAGGTACCTGGTACAAAGATACATACTTGTTCAGAGCCTGTCTTTCTTCTGCTAAATTATTAGCATTGATTTTCCATGCAGCTCATTGCTTTCCTCCAGATAATAGGGAAACTATTCTGCATTTTGGGACAGGGACTTGCACAGTGAGGCGTACCAGAGCCTTATTTTTAATCGTCGTGTTCCTCCCGGTGTCGCTGTTGGTCAGGCTAAAGCCTGCCTAAGGACGGCACAGCAGCAATCCCTCCTGCGCAGAGCAGCCTTTGGGTCTGCTAGCCAGCTGTGTAAAACACAAACTACTTCTTCTGAATGTCTTTTATATTCCAGCACATCTGGGAACACTACTTCTGAGCTGGTAATTAAATGCACTTTATCTTGCAAAAGCCTCAGTTGATTAGTGCAATTGTTATACAAAACATTAACTCCAAAAGCCAAAGGATAAAAATAATAGTGTTTCAGCCGGGTACTCATCTCCAGGGAAGAACAAATTGTTTAACGCATACTTTACCCAGTACGTTTCTGTTCTCCGGCTCTGTTTAACCCAAGCTTGAAATCAGGTTGCAGGAAAAGGGAACAAACCGTGCAAGCTACATCTCTGAACTTTAGGGGAAGGCACATCCTTTCATTCCATTAAAGTCTGGAAAGCTGGAAGTTGGTGCTAATTGTGTTTCACACTTCCCTGGCACTATCCTTACCAGTGTCCCAAACCTCCTTAGTAGCAGTAGTGTACTTATTCAGGAGCATGTTACAGAGGTAATGAAATGACAGCATGCAAGTTTAAAAATGAGAGACTGAGGAGGAACAGAGGGTAAATACCATCTCTCTTGCTCCGAAGGCTTTTCTTTAATCGCTAAACTATTACTGAGTGCTTATTGTCTCCTTTTGTGGATTTTGAGAGGCTACTCACTCATAGGCCTGTGATACAGACTGACCTATAATGATATAAACCTCCTGGTCCTATGTGGTAGCTGTGTTTGAAAAGTATGTAAAAAGTGCAGTGCATACCTCTTCTTTGCGTTGTGTTTCTTCTAACTATGTTTTTTACCACAATTGCTGGTATTTTTATATTTTAACACATTTGTCACCAGAAGTATGCAGGATACTCATATAACTCCAGAATATAAACCTCCTTCTAGCTCATATGCGACTGTACTCACTCATGACTGTATGTGCTCGCAATTATGTGTTTGAGGAATGAGGGATATCTGTTTGCCCCATAAAGAGTAAAGGCATTCCTTCTCGCCACAGTTTGACCCAGATGTGATCAGTGATTTATGATCTTGGTTATGAAAGACCAGTGATTTATGGTCTTGGTTTACGGCAGAACAAATAGCAGAGTAAGGTTATGGTGATGTTTCATGACACAGTGCAAGTCAAACAATCCTCCTAAGCTTTGCTATGGTATTAAATCTTTGTAGGTTTCAAAAACAATGTGAGGATCTTAGCTGAAGGAGAGGGTATATAGGATCATGGAGTGACAGGAAAGGAGACAGAAACTTACAACAATACAAAAAAAGTCAGGGATGGAGCACAGGGTAGGAAACGTAAAAATGGTGAGTCAAGCATTGCTTTTCCAAAGCAGGCTTAACCAACACTGGCTGCTGTGACCCTGTCTCGCCTGCTGATTTATTTTCCGTATTTTTTGGTTAGCTGTGTTACTGATTTTTTTTTCCCCCCTGCTAATTTAATGCTGACGTGACTCCCTGCAAAGTCTGACAAGCATCACAGCTGTGCAAGGGAACCTGTAGGAAGGCAGAAACCAGTCACTGGCTGCAGAAAAAGGGAGGCCCTTGAAAGTGAGGATGAGGAATTCAAAACCACCAGCAGAGGAGGTGGTGAAGGCAGGGTGAAGGACACAGGCAGTATTGCAGAGAAGAGAGAGGACTCGGTACCAGGATTTTAGATGCTGGGTATTACACTGGGAATGCTGCAGAAGATAAGGTTGGACTCTTGCAAATGGGAGGTGGCGCAGAGTGCACAAAACAGGGTAGAATGAAAGAGCATGTTTTTGAATATTGTATGAAAGAACAAAAGGATAAGAGAATTACTGGATGAGGAGAACAGGGAAAGGAGCCAGATGTAGTCTAAGCTAACACATAAGGCTGCAGTTAGGGCAGATAAAGCATAGACAGACATATTCACTATGGAATAATATCATCCTAAACCTCCAAATCTGTTGAGAGTTCATTGATTGGAGCATGAATCTGGCAGTGGGACAATCTGTCAAAACTATCTATTGTGATTAAGGAAAAAACCAACAACAACACAAAGGAAAGCATCTGAGAACAGAAGAAACATTCCTGTTTTGATGGTTGTGTTTCTCCTAATATTTTCTTTATTGTAAAAGTTGTCCCAGTGTCATTCAGCATGTTTTGTGTAAAAAAAAAAAAAAAAAAAAAAAGAAAAAACCCACACGAATCTCTCTGTTCTGTGTTTTTTAAAATCAGCTCTGATGTATTAATCCATGCATTTCCAATCTCTGTATTTGTTAGATCTATGTCAGCCAGTATTTGTCTAAGTACTCTAGTTTGCATGCTGATCGTAACATTTACTCCTCTGGCTGTTCACTGCCACCTTCTTTCTGAACACTAAATACTGAAAGTTCCCAGAAATGCTAACCCTCACTGGTACTTAGCCTGCGTTATTCCATGTTGTGTTGTTCCTACAGGAAACAGTAAATATGAAGCATACTTTGCACAACTCTTTTTATGAGTTCCTCAAATCAAAAATTTCCTAATTACTATGAGAAGTTTGTCATTCCTCAGCATGTTAGCTGGTTGTTTTGGGGCTTTTTTGAAACTGGGTTAAGACATTGGTATTTCAGAGTCTGATGGATTTGCAAAGATTAAGTGATTTCCGTGGCTTACAATAGCCCTCAGCTAATCAGAAAACATACTTTGAATTCTGCATTTAAGCTGCTAAGAAAACTCATTTCACAATATGGGTTAAAATAACAGAAAATCATGGTCTTTCATTATTTCCCTACCAGAGATCAAAATGAGTTCTGGCACAGAATTATGGCAGATATGACCAAAGTAAAATTCATTTTTCCCCTAAATACGTATAGACCAACATGTATTTTCTACAGCATCTCCATGACTTTGCATTTGTTTTAATTGTTTATCTAATTCATCATTCTGTAGTTTCTCATTTCTCAGCATTTCTCAGCATTTCCCAGGTGCGATTAGTCAACCTTTGTTACGGTTCAGTACCTCAACCCAGCAGAGGAGAGACTATTTATGCTCTTCTTTTGTCATTATTCTGGTTTAGCACTGTTTGCGTTTGAACTCTGTATGATTCTCTATAATTACTCCAGAATGATATTTGCTGGGAGTGGAGAACCTGGATCTGCTGTCTCTACCAGGCCACTTAATTAAGATTCAAGGTATTAATTTTTGCTTTCTTCCACTGAGACAGGATGAATACAGCGAGTGCAGCCAAAGCACAAATCAAGTTCTCCCTGATGTCTGTTAACTACTGTTGTTCAGATTTTGTTTCCTCCACAGCTCTTCCATAGGAGAGAGGGTACAAGAAGCTGTATTTTTCTGCACTCTGCTATTCTGCTGCTCTATTTGTCCAAGACATGAGAAAAGCTGTCTGCCTTTTCTTGCAGCCTGAGATGCCCCGCTGTGAATGGCTGCACCCACCAGGGAAGCGGGCAGAGCTGGGGAATGAGCACGCAGGCATGGCCTCCACCCACGTCCTCCCAGTTTCCCATCAGCAGAGCTGGTTGCCAGGGGTCAGAGCTACCAAATAAAAACCTTACACTATATGAAGCACAAACGTGATGGCCTGACTGCAGCGTTTCTGAGGGTGAAAGCAATGCACGCTCACAGCAGTGCATGAGCATCTCAGACTGAGAGAGGTCTGCTCCCCTCTGCAAGATTTCCAGAGAAATTATTATTGCTCTACAGTTAGCTGGTGCAGTGACTGCAAGGTAAAAGCACAGAGATTTCAGTATGAAGACAGCTTTCTTCAGAGAGTTGTGGCCAGAGCACTCCAAAGCAGGATTTTTGGCTTGTGCATTGAATTAGAGGCTGAACAGAATCTTGGTTAAACTCCTGCCTTGTCCTGGTGGTTCCCACACAGGACCTGTGTTGCCCTCTGGGACACTGCAGTTTTCTCTGTGACCTGCCGAGCTGTCTGGCAGTGAATCAGTTGCTGTCCCACAGCCTTTAGCTGCCCAATTCAGTAGGTTTTCTCTGAGCCAGGCCAGGGAATCTCACCAAATCTAGTTGTAACTGTTTTCTTTTATGACCAGGGGTATATATGTGTGTGTGTGTGTATGATGGTCCTATCCAAGCTTGCTCTTAAATATAGAAAAGTGCTGCCAAAAGGGAATTAGACATCCAAAGCCACATCTTCCACATGTACCCATAGGAGATAAATGTACTTTTACCCTGAACACTCATAATTTCCAGCTCTGCCTTCCTCTGACAAACCGTTTACTCAGATGCTCTAATCTATTCAGCAGAGCCGATGCAGCAGAAGTGATGCAACGTACCTTTGTACTCTGGGCTTTGCACAAAATAACCCCAGCTGATTTTCCTGGAAGCAGATCAGACATACTGATGCCACTGCACCACAGGTGTACTGGTGGGGATGGGAAGCAGCTGCACATGATCAGGAAGGGGGCTGACAGTGGGGTGGCAGCAGTACTGGTCTTTAACAAAGGCAACTGCTGGCAGGTTGGACAACTGTCATAGTCTGCCTCACCTCAGTGCTTCATAGCAGAGGAGATGGAAATGTGCATGTGTCTGAAGTGACTTGGGCAGCTGTATGACTAAGCTCTTAAGGATCAGGCAATGCTGATTTCTTCACACTAATTTTTAATCTCAGGAAAGACACCAGCCGCTCAACCTTATGAGTCATGCAATAATAATAATGTAGCTGGCCACAAGTGTTTTGTGAGGGATTGCTCTTTGCAACTGCTAGGGAGGCGGAAAGACAGGTAGTGTAGTTTATTCAAAAAGCCCTGCATGCCCGTGGCCTAGCTCATGATGCATGTTATTGCCAATAAAACCCCAGGTGAGCAACTTCCCATTCTCATCAACCACCCCTAGGAGAGAAACAGTCGATTGCGCATGACTTAGAGGAACAAGAAGAACCACTGAGTCTACAACAGAGGTGTGAATGGATGTTTGTTTTTGTTTGGCTCATCTGCACTTCCTGAACTGTGCTGTCACTAGGCCAACAGGATTTTGGTAGTAAAATTATTGATTTTTTTTTTTTTTTCCCCCTCACGAAACCTCTATTGAAAGTAGCAGCTTGGCAGCAGCTTGCACAGTGTTGCTTCTCCGGTGTTGTCATTTGTGCTGCTGCCAAAAGGCTGTCAGTGCCCTGAGCCAAAAGCCACTGTTTGCTCAGACCTCTGAGCCAGTACGCACCCGCCCACTGCAGCAATTCACACTTAAATTACATTATTGTATGTGTTATACAATTGTATGTGATGCAAATCAGCGGGGAAATGCCCTAGGAGGCCAAATAAAGCCCATCACAATACAAAGACTTTCGTCCTTTGGATGAATTCTTGATGATGAATTGATTAGGTATTCTAGGCTGCTAATATTTACTTTTTCACAGGGCAGATTTTCTACCTACTTTCTTAATAAGGTTGCCAAAATGTGTTCTAGACTGATGACACATATGAGGACAAATATGTTGGAGGAAACATCAAGACTTCATTTCAGCTCGTAAAAGATCTGTGTTTTGTTTGCTCAGATGGCACATCCTCATTATTCTGCAATGATGGCAAAACTTTTGTGGCACTTAATGTTACACATTTTATCCCAGTGTGATTGATAAGAACGCTGCAGTGTCCAGTCACAAGGCTGTGGTTGTTAGCCTGCGTGCAACCTTATTTACTTATGAAATTTTTGCGTCAAGTTCAATGTAGGGAGCCCCTCCTCTTAGGGCTTCTACCGTCCCTGGTGGGACCAGTGTGGGATAAGCAACCACAAGAAGCACATCCGCTCATCCAACAGCAGTGGTACATAGCTTTAAGTGGTGGTATCACCAGAAGTAACAGCTAGCAAAAGTGGTTAAATAGCTGGAGGTTTAAAATTTTCCCAGTGAAGGTACATTATGCAAGGACTTTGCGATGGGAGGAGAACTGTTCTGCTGCATGGGGCACTTCCCCAGGCACAGCCAGGAAAGGGCAGTAGGGGAAATCCTGTACTGCTCCAGGCTGTCCAAGTTCAGGCTCCCAAGCCTTCTAGGATGGCCCACGACACCACACAATAATAATTTAGTGGGTAAAGCAGCATAGCTGTTACATGCTCACTCATCCATGTTTGGGGTGTATTGTAACAAGTTTTTACTTGTTGAAAAAACTGTCAGAGAATAAAAAAAGAAGTCTGTTCTATGATTTAGACATTAACGTCTCTGTTTTTCCAATGTGATTTGAACACGTCTGTTTCTGCAGTACGTTCTTGCACATTGTAAAAGAAAGACTGGATCAAGTCAGACCAGAATAAATACCCACACTATGGAAATCAAACTAGCTTAAAGATCTCTCAGTCCGAGACCCGAAAAAAAAGAAGGTATGTTTCAGAAAGACAGAAAAAAAGCTTTTGAAAAGAACAGTGTATATACTGTATAGTGTATAGTCCACTGTTGTTACTGTATGTCTCCAACACAAAAAGAACCACATTTTTTCACCAAATGCAGAAACATAAATGGAATTTCTATTATTAGCTTAAAGAGCTTATTATAAACATTAAAACAGACCCAGGATTTTCTGGCTCTGCTTCTTAGAGCTGAGTAGAGCTGATTCATGAAAAAGAAATGAATGGGAACAGAAAACTGGTAAGCAGAGAAAGTAAGAGATGAGGGAGATGATTTCTGTTTGGTGGTGGTGTCTGGAGACTAACTTTGCTATTCAAAACAAGGAGGAAAAGTGTGTCAGCATATAACATTGCTTTTGCAGGAGAAAAATGAATATTGCACTCAGCTCACAGTCCATCTTACTGTGAAGCATACTTCCTATGACAGACATGCTTCCAAATTCAATATTAAAGGCTGTCACAACTTTAAAAAAAAATCTGATTTCCATAGGTTGGAAATAGTAATACATGTCTGATTGCACTAGGTAACTCTATCTGCTTCCTGACAGAACATAAACCAAAAAAAAAAAAAAAAAAAAAAAATCACAGAACAAATACAGTTTTCTCTGATGCTTACAGTTGAGGAGTGCAACCAGAGTTGTGTGTGGAGGCCTCAGTTATTGCTGCTGACACATTTGGTCCCTCTCACTCATCTGTGCCCATGGCTCCTTGGGGAAGCACAGAGCTACAGGGCAGATGTACAGAGAGATTGCCTCAAAATATTCTTGCGGTTTCCAGTGTTGTTTCACTTTGCATGGAATAAAATTACAGAAAGCAATAGAGGGAAAAAGTAGTAATGTCAGCAAAATTCCTAGAATATGATTCCAAGCATTGCTCAACAGGCCTCTCTTCCAATCTGCACTGTCTTACAGACTCTTCTTCATATATCTGGTAAAAAATTAACTATTTTTTGATGGGTTACTATTTAGCAGACCAACTTTTGGATCTGGGTTACATTCGGCAGCATAAGAATGGAAATGGAGGCAGAGGATGGGCCATAAGCAGAAGGAGGGAGTAACTGGGTATGGGAGCTCTCAGTAGCCAGCTCTGAGCACCATCCGACTCTCGTGCTTTCATTAGTTCAGTTAGACCCCCAAACCACAAATTATTTTCATGGGAGGAGTTACTGTGATGGTCAAAGCGCGCTTTTTTAGAACCAGAAATACACAAAGGGACTTGGAAAAGAAGTGTGAAAGATGTGTTCCCACAATCAAGAAGTTTCTTTCAGCTCAACAACCATCTTCGTTGTAGCCATCACTGTTGGTCAGAGTCTTTAGAAGGTTGACCATTTCCAAATCAGCTAATGTAGATTATTTTTTTTTTTATGTGTGCTGTTAATGGCATTGCTGAAAACTGTTTTTTGGGAAAACATAGAAGGACATCTCTTCACGCTAGTATCATAAGCCAGGGTCATAAAGCATTTATTTTTTCACATGATTCGTCTGTGAGACAAGGTTCATGGTTCATTACATACGTTGGGGAAACAGCTGTTAGTACAAGCTGACTTTCTTTCCACCTTGTCCCTGCTCCAGAACGTGGCCACGTGTGCATGTTGCCACGATAGCAAGCTGTAAGTGCGGGAAGGATTCAGAGCTATATTTTGCCCTGCGTGCCAGATCCAGCATGTAAAGTTGTAATTAAGTTACTCATTACCTTTTCTTCTTGGAAGGAGCCCTTATCTACCTATCTGTAGTTAATGTGAAGAGCTGGTTTTTAATTTTGTGCTTGACAGCACATTGGAATGATTTTACTTTAATCTCCTGCTAAGCACTGCTAAAATGCCTACTCAGTGGAAAATTACCTTATCAATACTATTAAGTGAGAACAGCAGTTGAAGAGGCCTTTATTGTACAGTCCAAACTACCTGCATTGCCAAAGACTAATAAATCCTTGTTATGAAGCTTACTATAGAACGTCACCCCTCCAGAATAGGATGCACTTACTACAT
This sequence comes from Morus bassanus, assembly GCA_031468815.1. Classification (NCBI taxonomy): domain Eukaryota; kingdom Metazoa; phylum Chordata; class Aves; order Suliformes; family Sulidae; genus Morus; species Morus bassanus. The sequence goes on along the minus strand of CM062600.1, from coordinate 23,136,189 downwards.
CATCACGCATCATGACATGAGCTTGCTTTACTATGTAAAGCCTGGGAAAGATAATCTTTTCAACTTTAAGAACATAATGAATTTTTAAGCAGTATCAAAATTAACACAGTACAGAAACTGGCAAGGCAAGAAGGTCACACACACAATAAAATACATTGGCACAGGCTCCACACACAATGGACAAAAGGAAAAAAAAAGGGAGGGCAAAAGAGCTCTCCAGACTGAATTCACAGAGGCTGGCAGCTAGCGAGCCTAGTCAGTATGAAATGTGTATGGAGGGCAAAAATTTCTAGAACAGTCTCTTCAAGGAGCTAATTTCCAATTTTTTTGGCATAGATGTCTACTTAGTAAACAGACATCCAACTCAGTCAGGGTGGTTACTCCTGCCACCAATGGCAACACTCTTGTAAAGGTGCTTGGACCTTCCAGGAGAGGGAAGATTTTTGGCACAAATACTGCCCGTTGTGGGCAATAAAGGTAAAAAGTGATTAACGCAAAGCATTTGTAACTTCAGTAGTGGGTAGCTGGATTCCTCTTATACTCTTTGTATTAGAAACACGAGCTTGGGGAAGGCTTTGCTGACATACAATAGCCTTGAATCCCTGCCTGAGGTCTGCTTGCTAAGATGCTGCACTCTGACCGCTTGTTTGTAAATTATAATAGAGATGATACCAGGTATGGAAGAAAGACAAAAGCTTCTGATTATTATATATATCAGTAGAAGCCACCAGGAGGAATACCAGAAGGTCTAAAAAACAACTGTACGTATCAGCGAAATGCCTGTATTTTGGACAGGAATAGTTATTGGCATCATAACACTGGGGGAAGCTTAGCGAATAAACTCTTGTAAGTGCTGCTGAGTTAGTGCATATAGCATAGGCTCTTTTGTTATATGCATTTGAATGATTTTTTGTTAAAATCCAGGAAGGTTACTGATAAATAGGGAATAACTTAAGAAAAAATTAAATGAAATTTACTGGCATATATTTTGTTGTGGCTGTTCTCTGAACAACAGGTTATCATGAAGCTCTACAATTATAAAATTATATTACACTAATTTTATAACCCAAGAAAGCAAAAAACCCCATACCATTTGTAAAGTCTCATTACATGCATCCATGTTTAGCAGAAAGCTCTATGGGGTTCAAACCGTAAACCTGGAAGTGTCAAATGAGATTAGTCAATTTTCCCACTTGAGCAAATTTGCATGTCAGACTCAGATAGTCTCACCAGGCAAACTGAAAGCAGGTGCTGGCAAAATCCTTTCAAACAACATTATTCCTGTGCTGTTTACAGAAGCACACACACAGGCACTGAGCACAAAAGAAACTGTTTGCTCAGTTTTCTGTTTAAATAGCCAGCTTTTTCATGATCTTTATTGCACATCGCACTTGCTCTGTGAATCCAAAATCTCCTATGTTCTTGGGAATAACACCTCACTAGCAGCTGCAGCTGATCCAGCTGAGCAAAAGCCTGCAAAGGCCAGGATAGCACCAACCCAGAGATTTATTTAGCGTTTGTCAGCTGACTATGAGCTGGAAACTTGGAAATGAAAGTACGGGCACAGCAGGAAGCAGAGAGCATTACTGCACACCTGCAGGAAGTCTCAGGTCAAAGCAGTGATAGAATTAAAATCAAACACACGCACACAAAACTGTTTTTCTTTTCTGCAAATGCTAACAGGAATTACTACCTTTCATGTTCTGCTGAGAGGGGCCTCCCCTACTTGGAGTACTGGCTGCATCCTTCACACCAACGGTATCATAAACTTGATACCCCTCAGCCCAAGCCAGTTCAGACAAATATTTTGGCAGAAAACTATTTCAACAACCCCTCAAGCCAACCAGCCTCTCCACACCCACATTACTTTTTTCCCCTCCGGTCTGCTATCTGTGAAAATGCACAAAAAAGTAACAACTGGGAATATGGAAGAGCAGAGAAATGGAAAGGACTCTTCCCCTTGACAGCAGCCTGAAGACAGATGAATTCCCAAAAATCAGAAAATCATGCTTATAATATATTTCCAGGTTTCCACTCACCAGTAACTATTAGCTATTTGGTATATGTTCATACTAGTGAGGTGGAGAAAACCACTCTAAATTAGCCTCACCAGGCCAGGATGTAAGGACTCCACTTGCTGGACATTGGCAGAATGTACGTGCAAAAGTCAGGTCTGGTGTATGACTCCTACTTGCAACCACCAAAATGTCTTGGGAGTTTCATAGAATCATAGAATGTCCTGAGCTGGAAGGGACCCACAAGGATCATCGAGTCCAACTCCTGTCCCTGCACAGGACAACCCCAAATTCACACCATGTCTCTAAGGGTGTTGTCCAAGTGCTTCTTGAATATCATCAGGCTTGGCACCATGACTGCCTCCCTGGGAAGCCTGTTCCAGTGCTCCACCACCCTCTGGGTGAAGAATCTTCTCCTAATATCCAACCTAAACCTCCCCTGGCACTTCTTCCTGCCATTCCCTTGGGTCCTATCATTGGTCACCAGAGAGAAGAGATCCACACCTGCCCCTCCTCCTCCCCTTGTGAGGAAGCTGCAGACCCCGATGAGGTCTGCCCTCAGACTCCTCTTCTCCAGGCTGAACAAACCAAGTGACTTCAGCCGCTCCTCGTATGGCTTCCCCTCTAAACCCTTCACCAACTTCATGGCCCTCCTCTGGACACTCTCTAGTAGCTTTGTATCCTTGATGTCCTGCAGCACCCAAAACTGCACACAGCGCTCAAGGTGAGGCTGCACCAGCGCAGAGCAGAGCAGGACAATCCCCTCCCTCGACCGGCTGCAATGCAGTGCTTGGTGCACCCCAGGACACGGTCGGCCCTCTTGGCTGCCAGGGCACACTGTTGGCTCATGTTCAACTTGCCGTCGACCAGAACCCCCAGGTCCCTCCCTGCAGAGCTGCTCTCCAGCCTCTCCTTCCCCAGTCTGTCTGTACATCCAGGGCTGCCGTGCCCCGGGTGCAAAATCCAGCACTTGCCCTTGTTAAATTTCATATGGTTGGTGATATCCTCAAAATTCATTTTCTGAGAAAGAAAATCAAACAACTGTTTGGTTGGTTGATGTTTTTTCTCCCTTAGAATAAGCACACACATGAACCAAAGAAGGTTGGGCTAAGACTTACAAAAAAATAATTAGGTCACCAACTACAACTACAGAATACATTAGTGATGTGCCCCTATTGCCTTCCATACACCTCTCCCCCAGTTTGGAAGTATCGTGTTATTACACACTTCCGAACTGCACACTGACTTCTGAACAGTATGACATCCTCCTCCTCCCTCTAGGAAAAGGAGGAGTGAGGGTAACAACTGAAGAGTAGACAAAAGGGGGCCACATTGAATTGTGTTGGTGAGCTGAGGTGACCACAGATTCACAAGTGCCAAGTGCCACTTCTTTCTTTGGAGCGTAATTTGCTTCTCCTCCATTTGAAAGACACTGTTACACCTTCATCCAGACTTGCCTCCTCTGGCATGCTGCCACAATGGGGTAAAGGGCATGCATCCACTTCTGATGACTCATTCACTCTGGTAGTTATTCCATTTGCTTATGGCTAATGATGAAGGCTTAGCCTGTCTGCTTTACATAAGGCACACGACAAATACTCTCTCTCTCTCCTTGTTTTCCTATAGCAAAACACATCCTTGCTGATGTAATGGACTAAAAGGTGACTTGTGGCATCAATTTTTGAACCATAAACAGAACTACAGACTTGTGTTACTGATACAGAATTAAAGGGAGGGAAGTAGACAAGAAGGGAGAGGATGAGGTCAGAGTCCAAAATGTTGCATAAGCTGTGTAACTGTGGAAGGAGAGCAGGGAAAAGGACGGAAAAAGAAGAAACAAAAAATAACTTATTTCAATAGTTTTCCTATTTTGTGGAACCAAGTATCACAATAATCTCATGATAGCTGAGGAAGGAAAGGCAGAGGCTGCAACAGGGAGCTCAGTCAAATTTCACAGATATCTGACAAACCATGCTCAGATGGAACCTTGAGCCAGTGCATTAGAGAACACATAGGGCTCTCTCAGCTGCCTCAACATTAGAATACTCATCCAATATCCTTCAAGGAGGAATAACCTGAGAAAACTATTAACTATTAAATTTGCTCCTACTGTTGCAGTCTGGAAAGACCTTGAGTACAGCTGAGTAAGAGGAAGTACATCAGCAAGATGCAGTTCCTAATCCTTTGTGTTGGTTACTGGGTTTTGCACAAACTTTGTACTGTGAGGTATGAGCCTACTCAGATCATGAGTATCACGTTTGACTAAAACTGATGGATGGAACTGGGTTCATCCAAATTATAGTACCGAGTCGATTGTTTTAAAAAAAATTTATTTAAACAAAGTAGGTACATTTCACAGAAATGGTTATAATATGCATAGCATATTATAAACAATACCATTACTTTACAGATACTAGTTGTTATTATCCTAAATATTGCTTTTTGAAAACTAATCAGAAATGAGAAAGCTAAAATCCCCAGTTATCACATCTTAGGCACTGTGAAAAAAACAGTATGATATAAAAAGCAGGTGTCCATTTTTTTCATTCACTCTTCCGATTGTATTGCTACATCATTAATTCACAAGTTCCTGTTACGTGGAAATATCTGGTCCCTGGAGTCACATACCAAGACCAGATTTCCATCAACTGGAACACAAATTGCACTTGCTCAGCCAACCAAAACCCCATGCAACTCCAAGGAAAGACAACTGAAGGTCTTCACACTGATTAACTTCATGGACAGAGACCATATGAGTAGACAAAAAAACCTAGCAGTTCTAAGTTGTGCAAATATGACACACCCATATTGCTATTCATAAGCAACTTGCAGTCAAGTTGGCAAGTCCATACATTTTTCAAGCTTGACTCCAATGGAAATTGAATGCCCAGTAGAAACAGACTTTACCCTCAGCGGTGATGCAATGCCACAGAAGGTGGAATTGAGCCTTTTTACAGCTCCTGAGAACTGAGCACACCTCAAACATTCAGAACTTCACATAACCAAATCCAGAGGTGTCTGTTTTCTTATCTTCGGGATGCCAGGGCACAAATAAGTAAAAATGAAGAGTACAGCACCAATCCATAACCATAGCTGAGACAGATACCAGCTCATTCACACAACACTTCAGCACGAGTCATGACTGAATTCTTCCCATTTACACTTCAATGACAATACGCAGAAATCAAATGCTGAGGTAAAAGGAGTTGCACCAGGTTTGCACGGGTATAAGTCTAGAATCAAGCAAGCTATAAAATCCATTAACTCACAGACAATAGAGAAGGAAAAATCCCCGTATTTTCAAAACATAGATACATGTAGATCAAAACATATATGTTTTCAGAACATAGATACATGCTGAAGAATAATCTGACTTTCTGCATTATGACATGAGCTTTACCATAGTTCAAGTTTGGTTTGGATTGAAAATAAAGAAACTTCAACTCTGGCCAGCAGAGCTCTTTTGGAACTGTTTGTCAAGAGAGAAGAATGAGGTCTGAAGCAGTCCAGGAACATTGACGTTTCATTCACCATCTTCAAGTAATTTTTGTAAGTTGTGCTGTATCTTAGAAAAAGAGAGAAAAATAATTGGGAGGCAGGAAGTGTTATACTGCAGTAAAAAAAAAAAATCAAGACAAACTCTTCAATATACTCTCTGTGTGCACGTAATTCTGTCACAACTGTTCATGCCCATGGTATACATGTTAAATGCTTTCTGCATTAGAGTCAAAGGAAACATCTGGATCCTATTAGCCAGCAGCACACCTAGCTTTTGCATTATCAGTATCTCCTGTAATTTCCTCCTATAGATTCTCTCCTTCATCAGGTATGAGAAAATAAGATAGAAAAAAGCTAGACCTACAAAGAAAGGACAAGACACCCAATTATTTTGAAATTATTCAAAACCCAATAAAAGCCTCAACCTTCAAAGCTGCAGCTCTCAGGTTTAAATGGACAATTCCAATACTTTTGTAACAGCTTCAGCTATGCAGTCAGCTATGACACAGTAAAATAGTCTTCTAACCATTAGCAGACATGTCCCATTTGCCAGATTTAGTGTATTGATTGTGGGTTATCTTCCCTTAGTTACGCTGAAGGCAATGCCAGCCAGTCTCATCCTCAGGGATGATTTGCACAGATCTAATTTTACGCAGCCTATTTATCCACCTTTCATCTCCTTGTCCTTAAATGCAGGGAGTGGGGAATACAGTGGGTCACATCCCCTGGCACATGTGTTATCTATATCTCAGTAACTAGCAGTCACGAGCTGCAGAAGGTTTAGTTACAGCTACTTTCAGGCTTCAGTCTGAGGAGCCATTGTACTTCTGGTTCAAGGATACCACTTCTTAATCCTGCCTTATTTCTAGCCCAGATGCATACCTTTTTCAAGAGGGGCATTTTGGGGAAGGGAAAACAGTAAGAAGCACCTAATTTTATAAAAGTCACTTAACGCATACACAAGAATTTGCTTTTCACAAGCTACATAAGAGTAAGGGAATGAGTAAACTAGGCCATGTTTTCCCTCCCCCAGTTTAACACTTTATCCTCTGATAGACATGGTGCATTTTAACAACCTGTTAAATACATTTAAATGCCAAAGCAAAATTCTGCTAACCCATGGTAATTCCTTGGCTCCAAGTATGAAGTGGAGCTGGTAAAAAATCACAAGGTCACACTGAAAAAGTCATTGCAAGACACTCTTTCACTAAACATTTTTTAACTGGAGAGTAATTTTTAGTTTTTAACCTAGATCATTTCTGTGCTTTAGTTTACAATGCTGTGGTCACACAGGAAACGAGGGGAAAGACAAGTTACACTGGAACTTTCATGCTACCCTTGCTGCTGAAGCCAGCCGCAGCCAATTACTAGCACTTTTCACTAAGGCATGTGAAACAGTTAAGCAACTGCAGTAACTTTGCTCAGAGAACATAAAGCTATTAGATTTCTAGCAGTTTTGCAGAACAAGAGTAGGGTCAAATATCCTGTTCTAGCCACTGCTCATCTGGATTAGAGAGGGCCGGGAAGTGGCAGTCTGCAGTTACAGGCAATACTCATTCAGCTTGTATGCACAGCAGTTGATTATTTCTTGAGTATTTGGCAAATACAAGGTAAGACTTTAAGGGTCCAATCCTGTAGACACTAACTGAAAAGAGCACATGAGTTAAGACTCTAATTCAGGACAGAGGGTCACTTCTCTAGGAATAGCTGAATGATCCGACCATCCAGCTGCCTTTTACTCTTGTTGGCAAGCGGAGACTATATAAGGGAGTGGGAAAGTGCCTTGCCCTGCTGCAAAGGGCTGGCTGGCTGGCTTCCCACTTAAATGAAATGAAGGTCTCCTGTGAACCATCTTGCCAGCCTGTCCCAGACAGCTGGAAAGCAGTAACCTCTTAAATGACCTAATCTGGCTAAAGTTTGTATCTGGTAATCATCTGCTAAGCATTTTCCTCTCATATTCATATTGTTCTTATCCAGAGCATACAAAGGGGTTATGCTAGCATTACTCCAGACTTCCACAGTCAAGGTGGTGGAGATGTGGGGGGAGAAGCCTCTTTTGGCAGTCTTTGTAAAACCTATGCCACACAGGTAAACAGTGATATTATATAATCCTAGCTTTATGCTATTTGAGACACTTGGTTTGGGAAGAAAAGGTGTTGAAAGACCTTGGTATGCACTCAGTTTTAGAAACAGAGGCAAAAATATTGCATGTGACTTAAGCACATAGGAATTCAAGTAACTTTTGTTTTTGCTCCACTAATACTTTTTTCATGCTTGGCCAGTGTATGTGGCCAACACATAACATTTCATACACCTATATTGGGTGCAGCTGTCAAGGTTTGGGTGCAGGGGTGGGACAGGGGGCTGCAGGGCCAGTTGCTGTGGGAAGAGGCCAGGGGCTGCCCCGTGCTGGACACAGCTCTTCAAGCAGCCTCCAATGGACCCACCACAGGGCACAGCTGAGCCCCTCAGCCAAGGTGGTGGTGGAGCCTCTGGCAAAGTGTGTTTAAGAAAGGGGAAAAATATCAAAGAGAGAGAGGAGGAGAGTAAGAGGGTGAGAAACAGCAGAACGACCATGAGGGTCTGAGAAGGAGGAGGGGGAGGAGGTGCTCCACGGCAGAGATGATGTCCACACTCCACACTGCAGCCCACGGAGAGCCCAAGCCAGAGCAGGTGGTTATTTCCTGAAGAACTGGAGCCCTTGGAGGAACCCATGCTGGAACACAGAGGGGGAAAATGGGGGAAAAAAGGAGTAGCAGAGAGAAAATCGTTATGTACTGACTGTAACCCCCCATCAGCCCCACTTGGGGGGCAGGGAGCAGGCTGAGGAGTCAGGAGCGAAGGAGTGAAGTTGAGCCTGGGACTGGGGGAGGAAAGGTATTGTTCTATCATTTGTCCTTATTTCTTATGACTCAAACCTATTTTAACTGACACTATATTAAATTGATTTTCCCCAAGTTGAGTCTGTTTTGCCTGGTGATGGTAACTGGTAAGCAATCTCCCCGCCTTTATCTGGACCCATGAGCTTTCCTATCCTATTTTCTCCCCCTGCTCTGCTACGAGGGGGGAGTGAGACAGCAGGTGGGTGGACATATCACTGATGGCCAAGGATAGCCCACCATAACACCTAAAATGGAAATACGGTCTACACACTCACTGTTGTTTTGCACAGGTTTCCAATTTAAGCCAGCAAGTGAATTTAGTTTTGCAATTAGAGAATGGTAAACAGTAAAAGGTCAGGTATAGGGAGTTATACAACTGGTGCAGCAGCATTTGTGTTAGTAAAGTGAAATAGGCAGATTTCAGCCACTTCATATGAAGAGGCTGACTACATATGAAAGCCAGAATCACTACTCTTAATCAAAAAACCGCAAAACTCAAACAGAAGTCCCAGACAGAAAATTTCATCAAATAATAATAAAGGTTAAGTTCAGAATCCTTAGCCTTGATGAACAAAAAAAAAAAATTTAGAGGCAATAATCACCCCTGGAGTGTTCAGTTTATTAGTATTTCTGGTTGTAAGCTGCAGCTCAAGGTAAAACATTTACACATACCAATGCTTGTCCTTGGACTAATTTATAGTCCAAAAAACCAGTCCTTTGTTTAGGAAGACATGCCAGATTCTGGTATCAAATCTGGGTGTAACTTGGCCCTTTTCGAAATAACAGACCATAGAAATTCAGCAAGAACCTGATTAGCGTATGAGCATTTACATTATATCATAGGAAGTTACCTTTTCCAATTTTATAAGATTAGCAGTTAACTCATCACAAAGGGCATCAGCATTAATTTGCAGATGAGATCCCAAACCTTGGCGCACTGGATGTCTGTCAAACAGAATGAAGAAGTGTGACGGAAGTGAAAAAGAGGAAAACAAAACAGAGAGATGCATGTAGATGGGAATACAATGGCGACATTGTGAACTGTACTTGTTTACAGAAACAAAGGCCTAAGTCACTTTTGCACTCTTGACTACATTCTTTATGTGGCCTCATTCTCCAGAAGTTTGGATGGAAACCTTTATAGCTATTTGCAGTGGAAGTAAGTTGTAAAGTTGCATAAGTTCATGTCCTGTAACTTGCAGGAAATCAAAAAGCCCAACCCCTTGACACTGTAAAAGTGCACATTAGATCATCCCGTATCTTGCACTGTTTGGGATCAGAGCAACAGAAAACAGGACTTTCCCATGTGAGAGTGCTTCAGAAAACAGACACAGCATCCTGCTAGTCAAGACATGCCAAAAGTGGGAAAATGGCTTTTGGCATTGCTGACTATTAGAGGTAGGTTTACCCCTCTCCTTGCATTATTGGTAAAATATGAATGCAAGCCTGCTTAAGATAAAGAACCATTTCCTCCCTATTCCTTTTTTATCAAGAACCTAGCTCTGTCTTCTGACACATGCATACAAGTCCTATTGCTTTCCACAGAGGACAGCTGAGTGCAGCTGTATCCTAAGCAGCACGATCATTGTTCAATATGACCACAAGTGCATTGTCAGAGTGACCTGTTTGTCAGGGATGGGTCATCAAAGAAAGCTGAATTAAGAAGCACCCTTATTCAAGAACTTGCTACAGGTTTGAAACACTTTGCAGACATTTCCACCCAGCTTGGGTACAGCTCTGGCTTGAATTTTATTTTCCCCCTGTTTTTCAGGTGGTGCTTCTCCAGCTGTCAGCATTCCCGCTTACACTGCATGTGGCTGCAGGTTGTGCAGTGAGATTTATAAATGGATTTTTAAGCCATGTTTTGCAAGGCAGCTCAGGAAAAAAAGAAATCAGTTAAGAAGGGGAGAAAAGTTAATGCAAAATTTAATGCTGAATGAACTGACTGGTATTCTCAACAGTATCCAGTTAACTGCCTTCTGTCCTAAAAGAGGAACAGGAAGCTCATACAACTTACAGTGGCATACTGCTGTGGTGTATGCCCCTGCACTGCCGCTCCATTTGATGCTTGCATATTTTCTATCCATGCAACGTGGAGACTAAAATAATAAAAATATGCAAGGGCAGATGACATCCATGGCTCTAGCTACAGAATGGAACTGTCAATGGAACTATGGCCCCTTTCCCTATTTCCTCTTCAAATACGCAAATAACCTTCCTTTAGTCTATCTGGATATTTTGTTTTGTTTTTGTGGTGTGGGTTTTTTTTTTTAAATTTTGTTTTATTTTAGCAAGACAGAATATCAGTTTCTAAAGAGGACATAGGCAGGCCAAAGCTTTAGAAAACGTTATACAAGCAATTCAGGTGTATTAACCCAAAGATTACGAATTACCTTCTGTCATCTTAGGCTAATCAAATGACATTAAGACTGAAGACAGTAGTTATACCTTTTCCACAGAATCACTGCTCTGGAAAGGAACTGCTCAATTCAGCATTTTACACGTAAGTTACAGCTATCTGTAACATTTCAAGGCAGCAGTACACCATGATATATCATATTTGTACTAAAAGTCTCAAACAGAAAGCTATGAGACAAGACTAGTACAGATGCAAGAACTACAGGACACTAAAGTATCACAAGGGCACCATGGTAACACAGTGGTTTGTTTCTAAAGGAAATATATGAGCATGACAGATAGTGGAAAAAGATTTTAAAACCCCCAGATTTTACAGAGTGTATCTTACTCCTTAATATGCGAATCAAAGGATGTGATGGAAATAAGACGTTCCTCCAGGACACTGATTTTATATTTCATGTAGAAGGTAGAAAATATTAATGCACAAACACTGTAAAAGAGAAGAATAATGTACCTCAGTTAATGGAAACCTTAGAGGTACCTGACAAATTAAATGTTAAAAGCTATTTAAATTGTTACTTGTACATGTTGAATATAAAGGTATTATTTTTAGAAACACCTCAGGAATACCCATCAGTGGCATTCAGACAGTTATGAAAATCTCATCCTTGAGTATGGCTTTGCTATGTGGCATGTAAAATGAACTTCCAAGTTTAACATTTCCTGAACCAACAGACCCTTTGCTTTTTTAAAAGTAAAGGGCCTATTAAGTAAGCCTGCCCTAGCATTTCTACTTCTGAAAAGTTTAAAGGCCACAATTCCCAATAATTTCCTTTTTTCAAGTGAAGCATAGATTATAATAATCTATGCAAACATAAGAAAATCCTAGTATTTCGACAATCTTGGTATCAATTGCTAACTTACAGAACTGCATAAAATATGAGTATATGGTTCAGAGATAAGAGCTTCTGGGACTTCACTTTGTGGAAGAACCTGAAGACTTCAGAATTGCCTGTGAGAAAATGAATCAAGTGTTACTTTGATCAAACCAGACCACAGCACACAGTGTTTTGAAGCATGCATCAGATAATATAAACAGGGGGATAAACAAGAAAGAGATCATCCAAATTATGTGAAGTGACGTAACTATCCCAACTAACTTCAGCTGAACATCTGCCCTTCACTCCTTACCATTTCGAGGACTGTTTTGGGCTTTTCCATCAGGTCCGCGTTTACTGTGCACATCTGATCGGACAGACTTTGCCTCAGTCTTGGAAACTTTCAAGTGAGTCTGTGTCTCAACAACATGATAATCTGTCAAAAGCAAGATTTTTAATAAAGCTGAAATAAACGAAGTCAAAAGGAAGCTGTTGGTAGCTTAAGATAGTCAAGGAATAAGGGAAAAGGAGGATTTTAAAAGGTGCATTTCTGAACTTGGATAGGAAGCAGCAATTGGTTTAGTAGCCTTAGAAGAGTTTGCAAAGTAATTCCACATCATCACAAAACACAAAGCACTTGGACTGGAAGAGGATGATGTATGCTGCATTTACATCTCCAGACCCTTTGAAAGATGGCAACCTGTGCAAACTTTGAAGGTTATAACTCAATTTTCAGTCAGAAGATTCTACAGACACAAAAGTCATCCTCCAAAAGGACTGAATACAGTAATGATTCCAAATGGCTTTAATAGCAACATCAAATGGAGACTTTGCATTGTTACTTTAAAAGGGAGATTATAGCTCCCTTTCCTGACTGTTTTTTAAATGCAATCATCTTGAAAGAGATGGGACAGAAACATCCAGTCACACTCAGTTTTGTTCATGCTTTACTTGCACACCCTGGACTGCTCTAACAATGCACAAGAAACAGAATCACAAGTGACAGATGTGTTTCCCCACACCCCTCAATTCCTTTTTCTAGCATGATTCTTTAACTGGATATTGGTTGTTTAATTGTGGAAAAGGAAAATGGAAAGGTTTGAAGTAGTTATTAGCTGTAACGAAGTAAGACAGCAAATTAAATCATTATTCAGAAGCATTCATGTGGCAAGTGATGACAGCACAATTTAGTTACTGCTTTACAAACACTACCAAACAGTTAAAAATACACACACAGCAAATATCAAAGAAAGCAAATAGCCCCAAATCATACCACTGAACAAAAGACACGTAGGAAAAAAGAGGAGTTAAATGAAACTAATGCAATAGAAAACTGCCGTAAAAAAAATGGTAGTATTTAAATTAAAAGTAATGGTAAAAATTTCTTATTATACACATTCTTTTACAATCAAGATGGAACCTGTGGTAATAACAGCATAACAACACATTAATATAGACATTAATATATTAACTGTAAAGCACAATAATACCCTAGGTTTTGCTAATAACATTCAGCATGTGCTACATAAAAATAGTTCTGCTGTACTTATGAACTTATATGCAGTGAGTTTCTATACAGCATTCTTGTTAATTAGGTGAAGAACTTGAAGCGTATGAGATTACAAACAGTAGCATTAAGAAAGAACAACTCTGGACAGCGTTTTGAGCATCTTTGCATCAACTGCAAAGAATAAAATAAGGGTTTAAAAAATAAAATCACAAAAACACGTCAAAAACAACTTTTTTGATGACCAAAAGCCACCACAATACAGATTGTTATTTGTATAGATTACAAGAAGTTACACTGTAACATGAACTACTTCAAAATAGGGGGTTTGTTTGTTTACTTTTCTTTTTTTAAAGGAGAAACATCTCCTACTTTGTACCTCTGCCAGCATAACTGATGGGGAATGTGGGGAGCAGACAGCACATGGATAAGCAGCCGGAGGCAGTAGTGACAAATCTGATCCACTGCTGACCAAGTCATTGCCTGAGTCTGGATTGCAAAGGGATATAATAATGGAAACACAGCTACTGCGGCTTTGAGGAAGACCTTAAAAAACATGTAATTCTCCAGGACTGTGGAGAATGTAGATTCCATATCAGAAGGGGATTAGAGAAGTAAAACCGAGTGCTAAGCCATTCTCATTTTCTTGGGGTCCCACAATCCCACTCACTTTGGAAGCATTCCAGCTCTGGGGTCTGTGAGCCTGTGCTGCTGGACTCTTCCATCTCTTGCCTCCGCTGCTGCACTATTCCATCCAGATCAGAATAGTCTTCATTGAAATCCTGACAGGGATTAAGAGTCACAGGAGAGCTCAGCCCTGTTCCAAATCTAAAACAACCTTATTTCCTCTGACCTCCCTCTAGAAAGTGAACCAACAATTACAGATTTAAAACTGTTTAACCAGGAACAATCTCTGATATCAAGATGTTGAGATTAAGATAGCAAAATAAGCCCCATATAATCATCAGAATTCAAACCTCATTCCCTGCCTTCATTTAATTGATTAAGTCTGTGTGCAAAAGAAAGAGACTGTTAAGTTAGACAAACTGAGAAGTCCAGAACAGACATCACTAGAATTAGACTCTGTTTATCACATGTGGCTACACAGCTCTTTCAGATGTCTGAATTGCCTCACAGAGGAAGGACTGCACTAGAAACAATTCAAGAACTGTTCATGGCAGAGGAAGAAGCAACTTTAAGTCAGTACAGAGTGCTGTGAAAGCTGACTGCTAAAGAGAGATATGTAGAGCATTCAGGCCTTGGAATATATCCAAAGCATATGCATGTATATATACTGCATGTGATCAGATCAAATTACACCTATGCCAATCATTCCCACTGTTTCCTAATGTTAAAATGCTCATGGAAGTTTTAGAAACAGATGTCACGATTTCCTTCAGTTTCCTTTCTTCAGACATTGTAAGTAATACTTGCAACAAAAGGTGCCACACAACTGAAGAACAAACACCTAAGCCATTTACCAAGGGCAGAGTTGTAGGACGATCAGCCCTGAAGCTATTTTCTGCAGCAAAGGGATTTGGACTGTTGCCCACACTTGTATCCTGAAAAAAGCAGCAGTGTTAACAAGGAACACACTCAGAAACTACCTAGCATTTAAAAGCAGGAAAGCAGTAATAATGAACACAAAGCTACATACCATCTTCACTCCCATTAGTACTTACCTCAAGATGTCCACATATAGATTTTAATAGCTTGTAGGTGGTATCTCTGGAGAGTAAGGAGACAAACACGTACTGAAAAACATAAGTTCCAAAACTGTTTGAGAAAAGGCATATAGCACAAGCTTCCTTTTATCTAATTAAAACTTATAGGTGGTTTTGCTGACCAAGTAACTATTTTTCAAGAACTTTCATATAGCAGGAAAAACCTCCACTCCTTCTAAGCCTATGACCTGAGGTAAATCACAGGGAATACAGAACAGGCACATAAAAGTTAACATGTTCTGCTGTAGGAACCAGAGCATAGTCCAGGTCTGGGGTTTTTTTTTTTCTTTGTTTGTTTTTTAAAAGACTTTGCATACTATGTTTTACCTACCCCTTTAAAAAAAAAACCAAAACCCAAACCAAAAAACCAACCAAACAAATAAAAAAACCCCAAACCAACCATAACTCATTTTTTGTCCAGTCTCCTGCATCCACAAAATATTTGTGCAATAAAATGGGCTGGTTCTAAAGCTGCTTTTAGGATAATCACATTTTTACTGATTGATGCAATTACTATTCCTGAGTATCACCAGAAGCAATTGTATTTTGTGCATCCAAGGTACTGCTGGTCAGGTAAGAGACCCAAGTAAACGAAAGGATATTGTCAGAGCTGCCAGCAAGGCAGATAACCCTCTGTGCATGCACTTCCTGACCCAGCTGTTTCAGTTCCCCCAGTGCTACTACACAGCAGTCTTGGAGAATGGGGGTGATAGATTACAAAGAACAGGTGGCAACCAGAAATTCTGTTTCTTATTTTCTCACCAAGTTCTACATAGCTTTGTTTACTGCAGATCCAAAGAAAAAAGACAGGGAGTTAGTAGAGGAATAAAAATGGTCCTTGCCTGTCAAAAGAGAGGAAGCAGAAGAAGCTAGAATCATCCCTTAAGAAACCAGTCCTCCAGCATCCTAAGTCTAAATGCCCACATGTGACCAATTCCTATAGCTGTTTAAATGGCCACTTGGCACCTCCAAGAATCCCTCATATTACTGCCAATAAGTAGGGAGGGGAAAAAAAAAAGTAGAAAAAAAAAAGTAAAAGCAGGCAGAGTGCAATAGCTTCGCCCTTTATCAGTACTTACCCTATCTGTGACTGTTGCTATGATCAGAGCATTTGGCACAAGAAGGGCAGTTTTAGTTTTCTTCAAAAGTGTCACTGAGAGCACTGGTATACTAATCTAAAACAAGATCAATGTAGCGTTAGAATCCCAACATGGGCATACAAATCTGCATGCTCTTTCACAAGGAGCCAGCCTACCAACTGTGATAAGCCACACCTTCAATACTCTTCACTTGAAGATTTCTCCACTACATCCCTGATTACTAGTATTTCACATGGAACAGGTATGGTTTCAGTTTATTACTATTTTAACTTCTATTTTTATCAGATGCCACCCCAGGCTTTTGTTTGTGTCTTCCTTTCCTGATCCTTTCTGGCTCTTACAAGACTACAGGCTTAGCTCACTGTAGATCTGCAGAACAAGTCAGTCTTAAAGCTGGGCTTCTTTGTTTAGAAACAAAACATTTCAGAACACATCAGACAAGGGAGGCTTGTTGAAGAATGAACATAAAAGTCTTCTCACCACTTACAGATACTATAGTCTGCAACAAGCAGCTGAGTAAACAGCTCCTCCTTCCATAATGTTGAAAGATCCAATACTCACACACCCACTGACTTAAAATGATTCCTGTGTGTGCCATCCATACTGTCTACATTTACACTGAAAAGTTCTCAATTTTCCTTCCCACTTTGTATTTACAGCCAACCCCATTGGCTTAATGCCTGCTAAGTTTCAGGGTATTTCACTTCAGATATTCTGTATAGCCTCTTTTTGTAAACCCTGTATTACAAAGGACCAAATAGCCAATTTGACTTTCAGTTGAAAAGCCTAGAGCTTAGCAAGTTAGGCAACTATAATAATCCTGGATACACTATTAGTATACAGCTCCTGTTAAAAATAGCTTTGGCACACACTGTCACAACTCCCCGAGAAATTTGGAAGCAAGATTAGAAGTGTCCAAAGATTGTTCAACAAGTGATCACAGCACTGAATTAAAGACACATGTCAGTGCAGGAGAAGAATGAAGTTACTCTGTGCACGGTTTAACATAACATTGTTAATTTTCTTCAGAACAGCAACACAAAGTCATGACATGAAAAATTGTTTCAGGTAACAGAAAGTGTATTTGTGCACATCAGTCTGGTGACAAGATTGCCAGCCACTCTTTAAGTATGGCTAGTCAAGTATCTGTTTGTTATCTAAGGGCTAGAAACTTGCTCTTTAGTTGGTAGTTAGTTTTGCTAAAAAAAAGCATGCTAGCAGAAAAAAACCCAACCCAACCCAACCCAAAGCATGTAATTTTAGTTATTCTTAGTCCCAGGCCTGGGTCTAAGAATCCGTAAATCTGGTCATCATTTGTTCTATTGATTTTTTAATGTCAGCTCTATTTGTCCTGCTACAGAAGGCATGTCTTTTGAAAATGGGTAATTAAACAGGTCCTCCACTATACCTTTTCTTCCTAAACTGGATATTGTATCATTTCAAAGTTTTTGCAACATTTTTCAAAACAGCTTTTTTCTGAGAGCAGGGAGAAGGGACCAGCTACTGTATGTGCTTGATGGGAAAAACCCAGAATCCTCAAGTAGTTAGAACAGAATCTACATCACTTTAAAAAAAAAAAAAACACCCAAACCAAAACAACAAAACAACAAACCAAAACCAAACCAAACCAGAAGATTTTTTTCAGCAGAAAACCTGCTAATAGCAATGATAAAAAAAAGCAGTTGGAAGTTTTCTAATTGGTTCAGTTGACCTCAAAGAACCTTAAATCAGAGATGTTAATGGCATTCTACTGGATGCTACTTTGATTGATAACATTACTGTAATCAAGACTAAAGTGTACTTAAGTGGAATTAAGTATTTGCTTACTGCTCTGTTACCCCAATCACTGCAAAGTACTTTATTTCCATCTGGAGTAATAACTATTGCAGGAAACAAGATTTACCTGCAGGCAACATGGAAAGCAACTAAAATGTGTAAGATAACACTTAGGTCCAGGAAAGACTTCAGGCAAATACATATAGCCAAAACAGAACTACCTGGAAAGACACTAATGTCTTTCAAAGCCTATTCATTCCTGCAGAAGCAATCTTTTGGTTTTGAATATGCAGTTTACGCTGCAGATTCAAATCTTCTGACTTGCATGGCTCTTCCCTCCACCAGAGCTTTCAATAAAAAAATTCTGCAGGTAGAAGAATTACTGTTGAAAAAATTATTAGAATGTGTATACCTGCTATTTCTCACAATAAAACTCTTTACCATTAAGCTTAAATTGTTTTACAAGTTCTAAGCAATAGAGGTTTTGTGTCTTGGAAACTTTGTCAGTGTATCTGACTGCTAAGAAGGTTCCTCTTCCTGTCAAGCTTGATTTCCTCCTCCTACTCCCATTACATTATTTTTCATTATATTCCTGATCTTCCTGCTTTTTTGTTGACGGTGTTCCTAAAAGCTTGTGCCTGCTGTTTGTAACTGAACACAGCTTTAAGTGTGTGTTGCAGGGGTAGGGGAAGACAGCTGGAAGTAAATGATCAGGCCTATCCCCTTCATTCTTCATTTTCCCTGCAATGTTTTCTGAAAACAATGACCCAGAATTGAATAATTTGGACTATCACTACAGCCACATTTACAAATACTGACCACTCTACCCTATCTTGCAATATGTTTTCCCTTTTCATCATACATACAAATATGTATACATTCCTGCATTTAAAACCCTGTTGATAAAGATCATTTCCTAGTACTACATCATTATTATTCTGCACCTTTTTTTCCAGGTCTTTCTAGTCTACTTGGTAGAGTTCTACGAGATTTTTGTATACATTTAGCTTAGCTTGAATTTAGAAAACTGTCCCACAGTTTGAAGTAGCCACATTTGTTCGTGATGAACAGGAGGTTGCTAGTAGAGCAGCTTCAATTTGAATGAAACTAATTGCTAAGATAGCTGTTACTAATTATGAATGACGGTATCCAACCATTTGTTAATTTTGATTCCCTTGGTTGTACCACATGGCTTTCACTGGCATATACACCATCCACATTAATGCACTGCCTATGACTAACAGAATCCATTAACTAGGAATCAACAGTAACTCAGTTTCTGGGGCCAAGCAGTAAAACACGATAACCCATAAGGTCACTATGAACAATGTGTTTTTAATAATTTTAAGCATTCTTTAAACCTATTCCACCTTCTTAAAAGCCATTTCGAAGATAGATGGTGTCCCATTAAAATGGTTGACAGCAGAGAAATGAGACACTGTCAACTCTTAAACTGATTTCAGCACCCAATTCACTGACAAAGGGTCTGGATCTAACCAGGAACTTTGTTCAAGGAAGTACTCAAGAAAGAAACCAAAGAAATCCTTGCAGTGAATCGAGTTGTTTCCCAATAAAACCTCAAAAACAAAGCAGAGTTTATGTAAGCAAAGAAAACCACTCCAAAAGCTCCGAATCAACAGAACCAGAACACAAGTCTTTTCGGAAAAGCTTTGGTTTTTATCTCTATGCCTATCATTCACCACAGGGGGCCCAAGCCTTGGGCGGGTCATATCTGCACTGAGAAAGAGTAAATGACAATCTTGTAAATTAGGACTGTTCATGTCCCATTTCTGCATTCCTTATCAGGCTTACAAGTAAATATCTAGCAAACTGGTTTTTCTTTCCCCATTCTCTGTTTACGCGGAACAGGAGTGGTGCTAGAAGAATCCCTCAAAGACCTCTGCCACTCAACTCGGAAGCCAGTTTTAGTTCTTCCTCTTTAATTGTCTTAACATGCTTGATTCTTCCTTCCAGTTCCCCAGCTAGAGGTTTGTAGTCCTCATACTTTTCAGACTTACTTCCTCCTCCTCCTCCTCTTTTGCATACTTACCTCAAGAGAGACATTTTTGTACAGTTTGTGCTACATGGGCTTGGCAACGCACTCACCGCTGCATGTCAGATCCTTTCCTTTCAACTATTTTTTTCAGACCAGAAGTCCTTAAAAGAGAGACTCAATCTTTAATAATAATAGTGGCCCAGTTCTAGAGTGACTTTTGGGCATCAATTTTGTATTCAATAATACTTAGAAGAATTTTGTATTCAATAATACTTAGAAGTATTAGTAGTATTCTAGCCTTGCATAATAATGTGAACTTCTGGTGATGAATAAACTGTTAAGGAATAGCATAACTGTTCTGTACATAAAGATTTTACCAACCTTAGTGTCTTTACCAAAAACCTTGGAATGGAAGCAAATCCAGTTTTCAGAAAGGAATAACTTCCCTTGGTACAGAATTTCTTTCTGCAGAGCACAGGTAAAACCTGAAACAAATAGATACTCGATCAACTTTAAGGTAACCACAACCCAAGCCAACTGTTATCAGTTTGGCTTTTGTGCTGTTTTTTCAAAGCCATAATTTGTTTAAGTGTATACCTTTTGATAAACACTGTCAAACCTTGAAATAGTCAAGAAGTTTAACTCGTACTGACATGCTCAGATTTCACAGGCCTAAGTTTAGACTTAAAATATCTGAAGACAAAGACTGAAATACATAACACATAACTGGCTCCCAGAAGCCAAAAATACTTTCTGAAAGAGTACCACCCAGCTTCCTAAAAACTTTTTGACTAGCTTTCAGGTAACTATATTATGTAAAGGTAAAGAGCTTAATAAAAGGTTTTAGCTTTAACTTTTAGCTCTATAGCAGTAGTCTGGACTAGATGACCAACAGAGGTACAACACACATAAAGCAATACTGCTTTTACTTCACAGCCATTAAGCAAACGTTTTCTCACTTGTGAACTGCCTTCCTTGTATTCCTTTCAAGAAACATTTGTTATACATATCTTGTAGGATTCATCTGTTATAACTACCACAGAGAACAGTAAAACCTTTAAACACTTTAAGTCCTTCTCCTACCAGTGTTTTTAAATCTTAAAGCATCATCAACAGCAAAACCTCAAGCTAGACACTTGACTGGTGCTGTCAAAATTAAGTAGTGCCTTTAGTAAGGAAGTTTCAGTACCAAAAAAAATGTTGCACTAGGTTACTCTGCTAAGAATTCCAAAGCGGGCTACAATTCCCAAAGATGACCAACATCTGAAAATTTAAGTTTTGCAAGTTTACAACAAAAACACTCACTGCATATAGATGAAGACCTTGTAGCTCCAGGCAGCTGGAGTTTAAGATTTTTAAAATTTAGGTAGTCCCTCTTGTACATCACCACAGTTGGCAGGCCAAAACATTAGCTTAGACCCATAGCCAGCAATGACAAGGGGGTTAATACTTACTTTGTTTCAGTGGCTCATCCATGGGAACATCTAGAAACAGCTTATGAAATTGTGCGTTTGCCTTCAGCTAAAAAACAAAAAGCCCCACACCCAGAAACACATACCTTATTAGATATTCTTACAATCAAGTGACCCATTCCACTTCCTGTCCTCCCAATACCTTCTCATTTTGCCCACTTGTTTTATAATAAATCCTCATTTTTGCTATGTGGCTATTAAGTCTGTATCCTGCTTTACCCAGACTCTAACACAGTGATGAAAAAGCAGTCTATGTCCTTATACAACCATAAACTATAATATTGCTAAACAAGGAGGGGCCTCAGGGTAGTTATGTATTTACTCTTACTATATATAAACAAACAAGTCCATCCTCTGCCCTACCTGATTTGAGGCACGTTTTTTCCTTTCAATCTTGGAGTCACTCTTGATATCCATTGGCAGGAGTGGACTATCTATGCTGCTCTTTGTCCTGAAGATTAAAAAATGCATCCCATATAAGCTTGGCCTCAGTTCATTAGTCTCGGTAAGTTATCAACAGGACGGTTTTTTCATGAAACATATTAATTGTTTAATAACTATTATCCGATTCACCGAGGACTACACAGAAATAAAGAGGAGTATATCTTATTCTTAAACCATGCCAGCCCTCACTGAAGGTTGTCTTTTAATTTAGAAGGAATATTCTAAATTACTAGCTGTAAGGAAGTAAAAATATTCAAGACATTTATACAACTTAATCAATTATCACAGTGCTTAGCTCCACATCCATTTGTTTCTGGGAGACGTGAAACACTAACACTAAGCATGTTACTTACTAATGCAAGTAAGATAAAACTTAGTAGCTGAGAGTGCAAGGTAGTGTACTGAACACTATGAACTTGTACTACAAAATGTGAGACCATTTGGAATAGGCAACAGAGAAGAAACATAGGTGCACAAGTCAGAGGATGGCTATGAACTGTGTAGTGTAGTGTAACGAAATAACTAAGATAACCAGCAATCCTCGAGGAGTTGAAAGGGAATTGTGAGTGCCGGTTGTATAGCAAGCTGTACCTGTACAGCTCTAGCCATTCATACTGGAAAAAGAACAACCAGAAACCCAACAAGTCTAGAGTAGAACAAGTACAGAAGAAAGTCTCTGCGGATGGCTGGGAAAATAAGTTTTGCTCGTGTTGTACAAGAGATGTTAATGACATGGACTGTTCAGAAAAACAAACGCAGAGGTGGGATAAGAGTGTTTCATAAATTAGGAAGAGAACAACATTATTCCTGAGAGCTATTTAGCACAGAACAAAAGTGTATCAACAGGCTATAAAAATAACGTAGCTCTTTTTTAGAGGTCTTCAGATGCAGACTGAAGAACAGAAGAAAAAACACAACACAGGACTCCTGCACTGAATGACCTGAAGAACATGTTGTGGTAAAGATTCAATGGGGAAAGAAAGGTGCTACAAAAGTTTCCATTACTGCACCTTACAATAAGCCTTCTTTGCTTTCCTAAACTTGAGAGGTTCAGGATTTCCAGTAGAAACTGTAAGCGTGAGAGGAAGAGAACCCCCAACTGTAACAGGGATATAGCTGGATTTAGAAAAGTGGTTGTACAGCAGGACTGATTTAAATAGCAGGGGGTCTGGCTGCATATCTCAGGTGGTCCCCCACAGAAGAAAACTCTAAAATACATGTGTACGTGTATTTGGGTGCCTATGTAAAGTACAGGTCAAACTGAAACAAACAGTGAGCCTTACAAAAAACTTACGCCAAGCCCTCACCAGCACACAGTCAATTACATTGTATGTCAGAGGTAAGACTGGAAGGAAAGTTTGCAACAACAACAACAACAACAAAGTAGTCACAAATTTCTTCAAATACCTTCTCCTCAAAGACGTTTCAGGAAATTAAGTGATTTTTTTTTAAATATCTGCCTTGTGACCAAAACCACAGTGACAGGTTGACCGCTGACTTCTTTGGTGGCTGCTCAGCTGACAAAGTGAAAGGGATGCAAAATTTGTACTGAAGCCCTCTAAGTGGGATTTTAGTATTACTTTCCTTTTAGAAGAGTTTCAAATGCATTCTAGTTCGCCAAGAAAGGAAGAATGACTGCTTTTGCAGAGACATTACAATAATCTGATGCAACACAGCACAGACTCCAAAATTAAAACTTTTGTCATAGCTTTACCACGGACAATCAATATTCCAGCACGAAAGTGTTCTGGGAACAGCCCAGGACTCAAGCTGCAGCTCAGTTTGACTGCCTGTCAGATTGACTGTGAAAGGGATGTAACTAGCAGTGGCACCAAACAGTGCAACGTATTTTTTCCTAGAACAGGGAAGCTAAGCAAGACCAAAGCCTAAATTCCTACTATCGTGACTGCTTGTAGTAGGTAACAGAACAACCCCTGGAAGGTGGCTCTGATTCCTGTTTACTTGCATAGTGTGCAAGCTAACCCACAACTAGGATGTCTGATAAATCTTGCTACTCAGCATAGCTTCTTGAATGGTTTGTAACCATTCTGATTATCTGACTAGAAGAAAACTGACAGCATTTCTGACATTACCTAGCAACATCAACTTTCTTCCGGTCGTCAAAATACTCCATTTCACCAGTAGGGGTCTGCAGCGACAGAGTAGGTGATCTTCCTGCTTTTCTTTTTTCATCTGT
Organism: Morus bassanus; assembly: GCA_031468815.1. Classification (NCBI taxonomy): domain Eukaryota; kingdom Metazoa; phylum Chordata; class Aves; order Suliformes; family Sulidae; genus Morus; species Morus bassanus. The sequence goes on along the minus strand of CM062600.1, from coordinate 23,112,342 downwards.
TCCATTTTCTCCATCTGAACTGCAGGGCGGGGAGGGAGAGAGAGAGACATTGGTATGAATCTTGCAGTACATATTTCTATGTCAAATGCCACCGCAACATGTTTGCAATACAGCACATATTAAACAACAAAATCGTGACATAACTTTTCTATTAAGGTCCTAAAAGGTCTTCATCTACTGACTTGACAGTATTATACATCTGAACAGTACTCTGAGCTCCAGTACAGGAATTTCAGCAATGAAGAGAGGAAAGCTGAAATACTGCCACGGATATTTCAGCACTCATAAAATTTGTAGCTCTAGCTTCCATTCCAAAGAGAATGTCTCGTTTAGGAAAAATGCATTCCATATTCAGTACTCAGGCCTGATGACTAATGGAAATTAATTTGACTGGCAAGTTGGGAGAAAAACATCCTGCATGACAGTACCTAGTGCTTAGCAGATTATTTGTGGCTCAATGTTGCAAGAGGAAGCTGGGTCGTATTTTGCCTCTGACTTACCTCTTCTGTGAGAGTCCACCTGCAGGATTTTCACAATAAAGGGTCCTCTCAAAGTATCACAAGGGCTGGTTTGATTTTATGAAAGCAGCACTGCCACCACAGTGCATTGCCCTTTCACAGCACATGCCACTGCCTCAGAAATACATGTTAAAGAACTAGAGTCTGAGGACTAAGAGCTGTGCCATCAGAGCCCCACCCTGGCTTCCCTTTCCATAATTTTCCAATAAAATGTTAACACAGAAAATTTAGAAGAAAAAAAGCTGTCATTAATAGCGGTTTAATAAACAATTAAATGAAGAATGACAATACTTTAAAATAAGACATCACAAATACATACACACACCCTCCTTCGGAAGACTAAAGCCTCAGAAAGACTACAGGATGCTCTTAGCATTAAAGAAGAAAGTCAAACTATGTTGCCCGTTAATTTAAAGCCTGGCCTGAATGACTGTATTTACAGAAGCTTTCCATTATAACATTTATTTTCTGCAATTTTATGGCAACAACACAGCCACTGCCATCATGTGAGGGTGTCTTGAACAATAAACAATTTCTTTTCCTACAAAGACAAAAGTTTTGCTGACAGAGGTCCCTAGACTAATTTAATCTCAATTTTCTTTTAGGAAGGGCATAAAAAGATCCATTGCTTTGATTCACTTTGGTGAATAAGATCAGAAGACACACCTCACAACATCTTAATTGAGATCTAATGAGGTGGAATCCTACTTCGCAGCTAAACTAGAGCTTATGTCACAGGACAAAAGCCATGGAGTTTTGCCTTACTGGCGCTGAGACTTGTCCTCAAGGGCTTGTAGGTTTACATACAGCAACTATTCCCCTACCTAATCCTTCCTCAACCCTCAGCACTCCCCACTACAGGGACACTGAATTGAAACTTCCTAAGTCACACTTTGCATATACTTGAAAGGGTTTCAACACTAATAAAGTCATTAGGGAAAAAACCAATTGTTTCCCCATTGCTGAGGAACAGGGTGAGGCAAAATTGTCATGTTCAATCACACCTGCATTTCAAAAGAGCAACACAGCATGGAAACTCCCAAGTGAATAAGACTACATGACACAGAGTATTTTGAAGACATAGTTGCTTCAGCCTGGGGCCTGACTGTCGTCCGTTATTGCCTTGGGCAGCCTTCTATTCTTACACAGCAATGCTATTGACTGATCAAAGCAGCCTGTATCACACCCACAAATTTGTTTCAAAAATACCTATAACACAGGTTTTAGCGTTCACTTACACCTGCCAACATGGTTAGGTGTTCTGTTGCTCTTAAATCCTTTATTTACTTACCACATTCGCTTTTCCCTGACTAATAAATTAATCCCTACTTTGCAGTTAAACCTATGAGCCTGATCTATCCTGTCTGTCTTCCCTATTAACCAGTACTAGTCCTGAACCTCTACTGTCTGAACTTGTTCCCTCTGGCTGCTTTCAGATGGCAGAGAGCTAGGGCATCTGAACACGCTAACCCTGCTGACTGTCGTGCGTGGAAGTGCTGAGCTATCTCATGCCAGTCTGGTCACCTCTCCATGATTGTCTTCTGCAGCTGAGAACAGGGAGAATGTCCCCAAACACAGCAAGAGTTTCCCACAAACACCTCAGGTGTGAGGAGACTCATCCATTTAACACATGCCACTGACAATAGCAACTGGGTGTATTCCTATTAGCTGATATAGTCTTCCTATGTCTATCCTTTACCTTACATCCCATATGACCCCTTCACATAATGAAAAACTATGTAAGGATTTGTCTGTACACTTCTGATAACTATAGCTGCACACAGCAGCTAAGTTCCTAGTATGTGTCTTTAAAGTATCAGAAGAATCTTAGCTGACCTTCTGGAGAAGGAAAGATCACAGGTATGACCTAAAAACGGTACAGTATTGTTCAAGTCACAAGCAAATTAAAGCATTCCTTATGTTTTGATGTGCAAGTCAGGATTCATAAATGCTTTGTAAAAAGAGCAGAAAAGTGAACAATCCATGAAAAAAAATTAGACCAAGTGCACTTAAGAAACAAAGTGATGCTCACTACAACTGTTAGCAATGGTTGCATATAAGTGAACTGTATTTGCAAGTATCAGGGCAAAGCATGTAAACTGCGACAATGGGACTTTGTTGATGTGAAAATTAACATTTTTCTGGGGGTCCATTAAAAGGAGTGTGGCCAGCAGGTCGAGGGAGGTTATCCTCCCCCACTAATCCACCCTAGTGAGGCCACCTCTGAAGTACTGTGTCCAGTTCTGGGCCCCCCAGTTCAAGACAGACAGGGAACTACTGGAGAGAGTCCAGCAGAGAGCTACAAAGATGAGCAGGGGACTGGAGCATCTCTCGTATGAGGAAAGGCTGAGACACCTGGGTTTGTTCAGCCTGGAGAAGGGAAGACTGAGGGGGGATCTCATGAATACTTGTAAATATCTGAAGGGTGAGTGTCAAGAGGATGGGGCCAGATTCATTTCAGTGGTGCCCAACAACAGGGCAAGGGGCGATGGGCACAAGTTGGAACACAGGAAGTTCCACCTGAACATGAGGAAAAACTTCTTTACTGTGAGGGTGACAGAGCAGTGGAACAGGCTGCCCAGAGAGGTTGTGGAGTCTCCGTCTCTGGAGACATTCAAAACCCACCTGGACGCGGTCCTGTGCTCCCTGCTCTAGTGTATCTGCTCAAGCAGGAGGGTTGTACAAGAAGATGGTCTCTAGAGGTCCATTCCAAACCCTACCATTCTGTGATTCTATGATTTTTCAAATATACAGAATATATTGTGATTTGGTACTACTACCAAGCCTATTTAAAATAGCAGCTAAAAGAAAAAAAAGAAAAAAGTTGTCTCTCGTTTCCAAATAAAGAACGGTTGTCATAGGGAGTATTTTCAAAGCCAAGGCTTGCGCTTACTATGGGATCATATCTTGTATCTAAGCAAGTTAAAATAAACACTAGTTGCAAGCACTGTAAACTTTTTGCAAGAAATGTTTCTCTTCCTTTTTTAAATATACACCAATTACTGAACTGAGTAATTTAACATTAAATCACAGAAAAGGGAAAGTGCTATGAAATACATTAATCAAGGAAGTGAACTAAGTTTCACTCTAATGATGTGTTCAGAAGTACATTATTCGTCAATGTATTTTAAGAGTCAGAGGAACTTCACCTCTTCTGATTTGAATGGTTTTTGTGAAACAAAAACTTTCTGACAGACAGGTGTGTCAAGTTCCTCATATTGCAGAAAGTCTTATGAACTTTAAAAAGTTTTGTTGTTTGGCGCTAATCTTCTCCAGGACCTGAAAAATTCAAACGTCTTGTAAAAATTATGCTGTGACACATTAATGGGGATTTTTCAAGAGGAAAAAAATTAAAAACACTAATCTAAAATATGAAATTTTCCCCTGTTCCTTTCAAAACTTCAAAATAAGAAGCACTGATCAGAAATAACATAAGAGACACATGCTAATAGGCCACAGTTTGGAAGGTGAGCCTTAAAGAAAAAACACTGTCTTTGACAACCCCAGTAGAGTCTTACCAGACATGAACACTTCTCAGTCATATGTAAAAGATATCAAAAACTCCAGAATTGTCTTTAATTCCCCACAACCATACAAACCTTTCTACGAAGCTTCCTCAGATTTGCCCCAAAGGACACCCATGCTACTTGGTCCACATGATAACAGGTCTAAAAAGTTCAGAAGCCACAATAAGTTGTGACAAACCAGTCCCCCAGGCCACAAACTGCAGATCAGTTACACAAGATGAAAAAGGCATCTTGAATAACCAGAGATGTTAGCTACAACTTCAATTGTTTCCAAAACTGCAGCCAAACCAGTATTTCCCTAGGGTTTTACGTGAGTCAGCGTTACTGCAACATTCCCTCTGTGGATGGAGCCTACATAACGGATCATCATGTTACTTAGAAGCCCTGTTATCCTGCTTCGTCTCTTTTATACAAAAAGGATTAATTTTGCAACAGCAGTTAGACTGCTGTATTACTGTAAATGATCAACCAAAAGAGTGTGGAGGAATTTCTCCCCTACTGTCCACAACCATGCCTGGTACAACATATGTGGAAATATCCGTCACAAATACAATTACATTCTGTATCTTTTGATTCTGTTGGGTAGCTATTGGATTTACTGGCTAGCTGCTAGCAGAGTGAAATTATTTGACAAAGGAACTAAAGTAGTGCGAAAGGCCCAAATACTAAGAGATAGTGTTATTTAAGCTGTTCTTACTCCCAGACATGATCTATTCAGACAATGGAATTGGTGACTCTTTCAGAAACTAAAAGCCAAAGGGACAGGCTCAAAAAATTTCAGGATCCCAAATCAAGATGACAGACTTTGGCAGGCTTGAAAGCACAGGAAAGGGAGCAGGATGAAGAGATTTATCTAGGCAGAATCCAGGAGACATACCAGCAACATGCTTCAAGCAGAGATGACTGCAAGGGAGTAAGATGTAATGTGTTAATGCTTGAAAGGACAGCCTGCTAAGCATGCTGCAGGCCAGAGCCCACCTCCTCAGCACAGACCTTCCTTGACCTATCACACACTGAAGGATCAATCATCTCAACCCTCATTTTGCTAGGACTGAAGTCTTAAGTCTTAAATCTTCTTTCAGAAGGTATGTCCCATAGTTCCACTAAACTTCTTTTCTATGCCACACTAGTCTGAACAAATCTTTTTTGGATGTGTAATCAGAATTCAGAGTGCTTTATCTGATGAGCTGTCTTTCATACTTTACACAGTTGAATTATTTCACTCCTGGACAGAAGAAAACACCTTTTCCATTGTAAACTCTCCTGCTGTCCTCTTCATAGCAGATTAGAGTAGTCCCTGTACTGGATAAGCTAACAACAGTGCTCAAGTCAAGGATTTAGATGTTGTCTGTTTCTACAAAGTCTGGTCACTCAGAGGCAAAATGCCTCCAAGTAGCTCTACGGCCATGCTGCAGTATGATGTGGCACAGCACAGAGCACTGTTTATGGGAGAAAATACATCTCCTAAAAAACACGCCTCAGAATAATGCTATGACCAAGTATCACTTTTACTGTGCAAATGGAAAGCCAAATATTGACTACAATTGAGACTCCAAAACTATCAAAACAGGTGGAAAATGAGCTACAGCTACCCTAACCACAACAGAGCAGAGAGCTGCGTAACAGCTGCTATAATAGATGTTAAGGATAGCCATAACGTATGCATTTGGTATTTGTATAATTCCATATACTTAATACACAGTCTGTACTTAAGGCTGGAAAGTGAAGGAAGTAAACCAGCTGATTCTGAAGTATAGCATTTCTTATGTATTTTGTATGACAGATATACAGCTAGCAGATGTATTTATACCAAATATGGAGAGCTGCAAAGCATTAATGAAGGAGCTGAGATGTGAAAGCCTGCATGAAGGAAAAGGTCAGTTTTTTAATATGAATAGGTATGAACCAGACTGAGATTTAACTACCTCAGGTTGTTCAAGGAGCAGGGTAATTCTCTTCTCACAGTATCACAGTCAAACACGGCATAATGGAGGCAAAGTTATAGAGCTGCACATTAATTGAATATCATATGCATATGGATGGGCACACATGCATATACACCATGTGTTTCTCTATGCATGTCTAGGATGAAACAGGTCTGCGGGCACAGGTGGAATCTTGATGGCAGCTAGCACTGAAAGAGGAACAAACCCAATTGTAAAAAGACTTTTTAAATTGTGAATCTTATTTTTTTTATATATGAAGGAAATTAATTTCAGAAATATTTACTGTGTTCTATTTCACAGCTACATCTTGGAAAACAACTACTCATCTGTGAGTAGTTTTGTATGCCTGTGTTGCTATACCTTTATTAAAAGGATGAATTAAATTTTTGAGTTAATACTGAACAGAAACCCCTCCAACACTGTTAAGGATTGAGGAAGTCAGTTTTTTTCCTCAACTGAATAGACGTTTCACTTAATAACCAGATCAAGTTGCACGCTACCTTACCACTTGGACATCAGCAAGATCACTGTGACACCGCAGACGTCATTAGCAAGTATGTAAATTCTCTGCTTTAAATACCATCTATTATTAACTGGCTGTATTCCCTGTCTAATCAAAACCAGACTGCTATCAAGTTACGTAGAAAAAAAAAACCACACAGAAGAATTCCCTGTGCTCTGAAACATGAGACACTATAAAAAGATACTTTATTAAGTTAACACTAGAACAGGAACAAAAGCCATTAAGCTCTCTTGTCCCTTCAAGAGTTTCTGTTTCAGATATCCACTTCAAAAAGCAAAAGCCCTCTTGTATGTATCTTCACTCAACCGCACAAAATTCCCATGATGTAGTCTGCATGGGAGTCTCAGCAGGGTGACCAACAACTATTTATCTGAACATAGGCATGGCCAAATCCAGCACATGACACAAACCTTCTCGACAGACACATTTAAGAAAAAAGTGGGAAGCAAGAGACCTTAGGGGAGACACTCATTCACATCTACTTTGGACTGGAATATGCATTCCTTTCATTCTCCAACTTGCTGGCAGCCTCTAAGAGGAAAGGTTTTCCTATCTCCTAGTTGTAACCTACCTTATCTTCTAACCCAGAACAAGACAAAAACAGGATCACAATTCCTACTGAAGAGGAAGCCTGCAGCCTTTTATCAGATCACATTTTTATCTTTAGCTTCCATAAGTAACTGAAAAAAGGAAAAAGAAGAATTCCTGATCTACAACTTGTTCACGGTGCAGAAAAGATGGCAAAGGCACTTCAATGTCAAGTCTACCAATTGTCCTATACAGAATTCCATAAAAAAGATAAACACTGCATCTATACATAGTCCATGTGTTCAGTATGACCTCATAAGCATCTATCGAGTAGATCTCATATGCTCCGTAACTCATAACTCAGGCAGGAACAACACAAATCTCGCTCTGGAACAATGTAAGCACCTTTACAAATGAGGCCTGATCACCAGAGCATAAGCATAAACGTTTGGCCTCATTACCTGAAGCTACAACTCCCTTCTTTGGAGGAAGAACTCCAAAGCAACATGCCTCCACATGATACAAGACTTGGCTGCCAGTTTTCCAGCATTAACTGTGTTTTTGAAAAAAATTCAGTAGTTACATCAGACTGAATCAGGATTAAAAAAAAAAAAAAAAGCAGACACCAGCAATTATATTAACAACTGCTATTAAGAATGCAGAACAGTTAGAGATAATAACAGAGGTTTGGTTTGGGAGCAGTCCTACCAAAACCTTTATTCCTTTCTCTGCTGCTTAAGAAAAACAAAATTAAAAAATGAAGCTGCCACTAATCATCTGATCAGAAGTTTCTGTTTTATGGCACTTTTAGAAATAATGACTCAATATGCTGCATAGAAATAATGACTCAATATGCTGCACACAAAGTGTGCAATGTACAGGGAAAAAATAATCTAGGTTCTTCAGACAGGATATAAACAAAGAGAAAGATGGTCGGGTTTGATCATGCAGCAGTTTCTTTGAGACGGTCATTGACAACAGATAATCCACAATCATTAATGAGATTTGTCTGTTTAAAAGGCAATACTAATTGAGCAGAGAAAATTTAAAGTAGATATTTCAAGGGATGCCTGAGTACAACGTTTTTTGTAGGCTCCCCAGCAAGAACAGTGCACGACAAGGCCTAATGCAAAACACTGAGATGAAAATGAGCATCTGCTTGTGTCTGTCTACCCTGTTGCATCACATCTTCCATCAAGGATAGAAGCTGATCAAAGTGAAATCACTGTTGGAGGGTCACTGTTCACAAAGGGTCTGGCAATGCTGAATTTCCCATAATTATATATTTGCAACCTGTGATTTTTCTTACAGACCCATCTATGTGTTCATGGAAAAGACCAGCACAATGTAGATAACCTAATACAAAAGCTATTATTTCATGGTAGGAAATACTAGCTTCCAACAATGGGTCTAACTGACACTAATCACAACAGTGCCTTTGACTGTGACACTGCATATAAGGAACCATTTTCCTTCCAAAGTCTTGGAAAAAGATACTCTTATTAGAATCAGATGTGACACGTGGTGGCCAGATCCCTGCTAGGGCCAGCTTGACTTTCTATTTTCTGTGTCACCAGGACACTGAGTCTGAATGCTCTGTAAGCCTCCTTCTTCAGTATGAGCCTTTCCACTGTCCACACACTGTCCTCCATGGCAACACCCACTCTCTCCTATGCTGGCCATAGCATATTTACATGTATTGTAAAATTTCACAAAACCAATGGGTGTATATAGAATTTTGTTATTTACTGGACTTTTGTACTATAACGCTCCTTCTTGCCCAGAAGAGGGCTGAACAGACCTAAACAGCTCTTCTTGAACTAGTATAGGATAAATGCTAGCCACAAAATTACCAGCAAGAGTGCCTAGGTGGTCTATCTTTCACAAACAGCCTAAACTGAGATTCCCAGATGGCTAAACCACTGAAGTGCCTACAGGAACGGACCTTTGTAGAGGACATGCCTTGGTATGGTTGTTTTTTGGGGGGATGTCAGGAACTGTTGTTTCATAGTAAGGTAACTACAAGGTTTTCCCCATATACCCATGGAGAAGGAAGGCCTCAGTCTGCCTCCAGATCCTCTATCCTGCTGAGTTTCTCTGCTGCCTATCTGCAACCTGCACATTATTTCCTGCCACTATTTCTGGAAGCTTATTAACCTCCCTCACCTTATGTGTGCTATTTTTCAAGGATGGGGGCAGAAGGCAGTCAGTGCCAGGTAGAAGTTCAGTTGAAGGAAGTGAATACTTCACTACAGCACTGAAGCTCAGTTACCAGGGAATTGAGAAGAGGCTACGGTGCTCTCCTTGTATGTACCCTACAAACCCTGGTTCTCTCTTTTATTCAGGTGTCCCACCTCCCAGTACTTAATTCCATTACTGTAACAATCACCCCAGCATGAGACAGCACACTATGCCATTTTATGAAGAGGAGGCAAGGGCCCTACACAGTGGGCTAGCAGGCAGCAGTTGCCCGTGTCCTCCCAGAATCTCCCACTGACCCTTGCATTATGGAAAAATGCATGTTTTAAATACTTGTTTACAGCTTTCTGGCAGGAAAACATAATCTCTCTGTAATTTTGGGTAGCTCAGAGATCTTCTAGATAAAGCAAGAAGTTTCTTTTCAAGGAAAAGTGGAGAAACAGGGAAAGACAACTTGTCCTGATGTATTCCTATTATCTGCAGAGAAATTATTTGCTCTGTGGCAACAATATTTGAAAAGACTTTTGCTGATCAGCCTGGCTGGATCCAGAGAGCTACCTGTGAATTTTGGTTAAAATAAGTACTACAACAGAGATCTGTAAAGATTGCTAGACAAAACACAAGAGCTCTCTGGCATAACAGTGACGCAAATCTAAAAAGGTTAACTGGAAAGGGTATATGTGGACTTGGCAACACCTATGTACAGAGCATGAAGATAATTAGTCCCAGCAGTGGTATCACTAGACAAGCACATAATTTCTAACCACGTGACTGCAACATTTATGGAGATGGCGGTAAGAAGACAATACTCTGATACTATGTTTACACATCACCTGTCAAATACCAGCAACAAATCCTGCTGCCCAAAGCTTATCTGTAGTATATGTTGCCTAACAAGCATTTCTCACAGACTGCGTATAACCAGGAAAGGCAGCACATTTGGGAGTGTTTCAGGTTAGCCAATGAGGCACTTTGATTCAAAGAAAAGGCTGTTCAGATTCATGGCATGCATTTAAACACGGTGCAATTATTTTTAAAAAGCTTTTTTTATAACTTAAGCATGTATATACAGTGAACAAAGCACGAATGACAGGAAAAAAGGGAAAAATCGGCTCAATTAAAAAACATCATCATGAACAAATGGAGGCCATCCAGATTGCAAGCCTCTTTTCTCTCAAACCTCAAATTTAAATGTTTCACTTTGCAAGCCTGTCCTTCTTTTCCGATCATGGATTACAACTTTCGCTATAAAAATAGGAAGAACTACCAGGGAAGAATTAAAACGTATGACACTGAATATGTGTTAATATCTTCATCCACTGAAAGTACAAAACATGAACAACGTAGGCACATACCTACATCTTTTTCCCTTTACAAAAAAACAGTAGAAGTTTGGCTGCTTGAAAGGAGTTAACCTGGATCAAAGCTGAAATGAAACTTTGAATCATTAATAAATAGCCTCCCATTTCTTCTCTGCATTTTATATTTCTGTCAAGTAAGAGAATTTAGGAAAAAAAGTTAGTGAGTTGTAATTACGTGTGGGTCAGTCAATAGTCTCTTAATTTATCAACTGATAAACAGTTATTAGGAAACATCTGTTACAGCAGCATAACACGTCAGAAAAACAAACCATAAAAATCACATTTTCTCTTTTCCCAGAAGTAAGAAATTTGCCTGTAAGCATTTTCCACTGCTTTCAGTAGCATATTTTCCCCAGTATTTGCTATGTATTTTTGCTCAAAAAAAAAAAAACCATCTAAAACTTTCCATGTCTTTCAGAGTCTTAAGTCCCAGCCTCCTCATTTCTTTAAGTTACACTCAGTAACTGGACGTTACCTTATGCTGTAACTCTAAGGGGACAGAATGTGCCACATAACGTTAGCGGTATCTTACTATACGGTAGCTCAGCACATTGCCCTAATACAGACAGATTTAATGGTACTAGGCCAAATACTATCTGTGGAAACCAGAAAACGTTATATTGACTTCAACAGATGCAAATGTGTGTGAAAGCAGAAGGATGCCGACATGGAATATGAACTGCTCATTATTACACCTCTGCCATTTCTCCTTAATGTACCACACCCTGTTTTCAACCATGCAACAACTGTTCCACCAGTTGTCCCTGTAGTGGGGCTGACAGCTTCTGAGGCAGGTCCAGTGCCACCACAAACATAACACAACCCACTTTGAAGTCGTGAAGATAAATACCCTCTAAATACAATGCAAGGGTTAATTCCTTTTTGGTCCAAGGCCACATCAGGACTTAACGGTCAGGGAACACCACTCAGAAGGTGTTTTCTGTCCAGGGACTTTTGATTTCCTTGGGAGGAACTCCACGTAATGACAAACTTTTGGCACATCACTATTTTGGGTCTGCATAGTGACAGTGCCCAACTTCCACAGAGTGTTATCTCTGGGGTTATACAACCCACAGGGATGTACTGCAAAGAAATAACTATTGCTAAACATGCCAGAGAAGCCCATTTTATAAATCAGTATGAATGTACTTAACTCCTTCTGTATAAAGCTTCCTGAATCACTGGCAGATAAATATAATCTTCTCAGATCTAACCTTGAAATAATTTTAAAAAATCCAATCCAACAAAAATACTCCAAAAAACTTCTACAGCTTCAATCCTTCGGAAGCACCTATCCCCCATGGACACCTTTATGATAGCAGCAGAAGCATATTGATCTATGAAGTCCACCTCTAAACTGAACAACATTTTAAGCATACCTCTAGGAAGTACAGCTTACAGTACAAACATAAAGCTCTCTCCCCTGAGCTTTGGAAAACACTAAAAGATTCCCTAAGCTTCTATAACTCTGCTAGGATTATTTTCTGATAGAGGTCAGCATGAACTCTGTTGGTTGCATATTCCGTGGAAGTACATGAAGGGAATGAAGCTCCACCACAACCACACACACTTATTTATGAAATTCTCTAAAACCAAATCTTCAGCAATCCAACTTTCAGCAAGTTCACTCCTAACTGAATCAAAATCAAGATTCTGTTCTTGTTCTTCAGCTGAACAATCCCCCCTGTAGCTTCACATTTGTCAAACCAAAGTTATGGTTTCTGAAGTTAACTCACAGTCAAATGAACACGACAGTTTCTCAGAAGGATCCAGCTACCAGTTAAATGGGATTGGCAAATAAATTCCAACTTTGTTTCCAGCCAGCAAATGCTTAAACGATTTTCTAGTTTAAGACAAAGCATTTCAACTTTTTTGCCTACCCCATTCTTTTCACCCTCCTGCTGCCCAGGCTATTATTGCTGAACACTGCAGCTTGCAGTGTAACAGACCGCCTAGCTTTCCTCTTCATGACACCTACCTTCTACTGAACAGCAAAAACCGACAGCTAAAAAAGGAGAGTCAAAGTGAGTGAGACTTCTCCATTTATCACACTGGTTAAGACTGACCTCACTTCTACAATTGTAGCTGATTCAGCACCAAAAGATAAAACACCTGGGGACAAAACAGAGGGTCAGTTATCTGGTGCCTGTGCAATGTCTCTGACATCAAGCTTTCTACACTCTGTCTTGGACTCCTAGTCCCGTTCTCAAGAGAAAAATCAGATACAGAGCTTGCATACCTGAAGAACTTCATTAAGTTCATTGGCATAATTCTGTGTGGGGGATCACAACCCAAGTCTTGAAGTCAGGTGGCTTTAAAGAAGGTCAGGGAATTACATCTCATTTGTAATGTGAAGTCACTGATGTGACTGCACCATACAGGATGAAGGACACTTAGAAGACACTTTGATTCCCAGTGCTCTCTAACAAGCAGGTTATTTCTGGCAACAGATTTCACTGCAATACATACTTTGGGAATACACCTGCTTAGAGACCAGGGATACAACAGTTGGAAAAAAAAACCCCACAGACCTCAAGAGTTTCTGCCAAGAGAAAGAGCTAGATGGTGGTAATTTGTTCTCCTTTCTCCTGGAAGGTGTTTAAGATTAAACCTTTGTGAAGAAAAGTTCTTTGGGGAGGGGAATCATCCCAGACTAGGAGAAAGTCGCCTTTTTTTTTTTTTCTTTTGAGGAGAAAGATCCAGATTTTTTTAGTTTCTTCTTTCACAGATGCTTAACTTCTCAAACAGCATCCTTAGGACTACCAAGTCCCAAATGAATTGGGAGCCCGGTATGGAACCAGACAGCTGCTTGATTGCAGCAAAGTTTTCAGGTGATGGTTATTACCATGGTATACAAGCACCTAAACAACTTGAGACCTCCACAGGAGGCCAAAGACCAATGCAGGGGTCTTTAACCCCTAACGTTCCCAGCCACCATCAGGGGCTGGGAAGGTCAGTGGCCTCGGGGGAGTGTAGGGAGTCCTCCAGCCTGTGGAAGGGGAAGCCCTCTGACTTCCCTGCCTTCCATCAGTTAGCCTAAGCAGTCTTTACCAGCCAGCAAGGCTTTCTCTTCCTCATGAAAAATATTAAGTATTTTTGATCTCTTCATCTGCTCTATTTTTACAGTATCTGTCAGGTTAAAAACCAGGAGGAGGCCGGGTACGGGCATAGCCAGGCTGAACGAGGAGTGTGGTGGGACGCATGCCACAGCAGGCGAGCACCCGCCGTCTTGCCGGAGTGGCCCGTCCTGTCCCTGCCTGGGACAGAAGTCAGACCAAACTCCCGTTTTACTCCATCTTGCCGTTATCAAAGTTTGTGAACTTTTGACAAAGTTCTGGGTTTTCTTAGCACCGAGAGGAAAGGATCACAGCTTCCCACTGGAGCTCATGACCATTACTGTAAGTGATAAAGCACAGCTGCTGGGTTTCTGTGCCACGGCAGAGGAGGATTTCCATGCTGCTGCATGAAAGTACGAGAAGCAATATGTATACGCCTTGCTCCTAGAAGTAGGACATTAGAGTTTAAGGCTGCGCTCAGGGCCGCCTCCCGAGGAGCGCGGGTCTCGCCTAAGCGGAGATGTTCGTGCCTAAAATCTCAGCCCGGAGACGGAGACCCCTCGGCCACTCTTCCCTAGGAACTTCAAACCAAAGCCAACGCCCGGCGCAGCGAAGTCCCCGCTGAGCTCCCCGCGCCGCCTTTGCCCGCCGCCGCCTCCTCCTCCTCCTCCTCCTCCTCACAGGGCCCGCCGCCGCGACTCCGCCGCGCCGCCCTCCGCGGCCGCCCCTCCCGCCCGGGCAGTACTCACAGCCGCACGGCGCCCCTGTTTTCCCGCCTGCCGGCGGCCCGCGCAGCCTTCGGTTCCTCCGCATCGCACCGCTGCTCCGTCATGAGCACCATCGGCACCGCACGGCGCGACGCAGCCCTCCCGCCGCCGCCGCACGACCGCGCTCCGCCGGCGGGCCGGGCCCGGCCGCCCCGCCCTCGCCCCGCCCCGCCCCGGGGCGGCCGCCGCCGCCGCCGTCGCCCTGGGCCGCCTGGTGTCGGAGCGCGGGCCCGCGCCGGGAAGCCGCTAAAAACCGGTTCCGCCGGTCCGTCCGGGGGCTGGCTGCCGCCCCGGGCTGCGGCGGGCGGGCGGGCGGGTCGGTCGGCCCCGGCGGCGGCGTGACTGAGGCGGCCCCGGCGGCGGCGGCGGGAACCCGCGCTCCCCGCGTGGCCGATCCGTTACGCGCCTTAAATTATTCAGCCGGGGCGCGTGGCGTGAGAGGCTGCCTCCCGCCGGCTCGAACAAAGGCTGTCCTGAATGTTTGATGCGGGGCGGGGGACGGGAGATGCGGTTTCAGACGGGCGGGCGCGGCCTGAGGAGGGGAGGTGGCCGGTGAGCGCGGGCCGGGCCCCTGAGGAGAGCCCTGGCATCTCCGTGAAGCAGGCGGCAGTCCAAGTAGCGGTGCTGGCCTCCAGGCAGCTGCACTAACGTGAACTGTGGCGATTAGCTGCTGTTTCCATCTGTGGCTGCCTCAGGTGGTGGTTTTTTATGTTTATTTTCAGCAGCACCGCGGGCTGGTTTGTCTGCCCAGGAAGTGACCTGATGTTGCGCAAAAAACCAGAGCAAGCGCAGCCTTCCCCAGCTTGTGCTGGTGGGGCTGTGGGGGAAGTGGTGTGCCTTCAGAAACGTTAAATGGCAGCCTCTGGCAGAAGTAATCTTGCATGCACAAGCTGTCAACGTGCATATGAACAATGTTTTTGTTACCTCGTTAATACCCGAGTTGGGGTTCGGTTTGGTGAACAAATAATTTTCACAAAGCAAAGATGGAGTCTGTGTAGCAATACAATCTAAGGAAGGCCAACCATGGGATGAGAGTTCAAAGTAACATGTCTAGAAAAAGGTCTATTTAATGTGTTAGAACATATTAATAGAACTGGTAACAGAATATATTAAGTTTTCTTCCTAGCTGCTGGACTGTTCACAGGAGGCAGGGGGAAAATATGTACAGGAGAGTGGTATCCGTTAGCAGACGTCGGGGTAGGAGATAGATACTAATGCACATTTCGGATTAAAAGATGTACAAAGAACATCAAGCTTCCGGTGGCATTGTTAGGATTGCTTGATACTTACACAGTATTTTGAAGGTGCAAGGACTAAGTGTTAGGTATTGTTGCAATATATTCAGGAAATTAGTAACAAGAAAGAGGTGTTAATGGTGAAAAGGCTTAGGACTGCCATAGCTGCTTGGGCGTACAGATGGTGCAGAAAATGTGAGGTTGCTGTATGGTCTTAGCTAGGCCAGGTGGATTTAATTAGCTCCAGTCCAAGAAAATTTAAAGACTGTGTACGAAGTTGCATAGAAAGTCAAACATTTAAAATGGCTGGCTGGGAGACACTATTAACTGATGTTTATGTATTATTTAACATGAAAACCAAGGCACATGTGGAAAAGCAATGAGGTGTAATTTACAAGAAAGATTCTTCAGACCTGTTAGATCCTGCACCTGTGAAACTTTGATTGCTGCCTCATGCTCCCCTATGAAGCGCCAGAGCAGGCTTGGCACTGCATTGCAGAGCCTATCCCACCCCCTTATGCCAGATGAACACTGTGGCTATATAGCAGCATCCCATTTATCCATGGCAACAGAATAGGCCCCATTCCTGCTTTCTGGGCTGCAGGTAGAGCTGGAACTGAAAGAGTAAGGGAAGACAGAGTTGGCGTCTGTTTGGACCCAGGACCCTTTGCTGGGGTGCAGCAACCTGTGTGAGGTTTTGGGTTCCCTGGGAATTGTTGTCATATCAGTGTGCAGTACCAAGGCATGCGCAGTATGTCTGGAATCAGAAGGAAAAGTGTCTGCCTACCCTTCATCTCGTTTTTGGAGGCCTTTCGTTGTACTAGAAAGGTATCAATTGCTATTTTAGTCCTAATTTTGAGGCTGAAGGCAGACTTGTGGTTGAATACTCTTGTGTAGCTCTACCCGCTCCAGCAGAAAAATGCTGGTTTAGAGTAGGTGAGGATCTGACTTTTAGATACTTGAACAAATAAAATCAGCTGTCTTTTGAGTGCTTAGATTTTCAGTCTCTGGCAGATTTAGCTACAGGAAATAAATGCTACCGCTGACTGTTTTGTTCGCTCATCTCCAGAGGTTCCTGCCTCTACCACAGTGGTGCAAGAACTGGAGAGGAGCTGCCTGGTTCCTGGAGCACAGTCTCTGTTATAGTTTCGTCTGGTTCCATTCTCAGGGTATGCAAAGGTCTCTGTTTTAATTAGTCAAGATATTCACTGTAGAAGAAACTTAAATTGATGCCAGCAGCCAAGACACTAAAAATGAATCCTTACTAAATACTTTGTTCCATATCATGATATCTTAACTCTTCACAGAGAGTTGGTTCTGGCAAATTTTAAATACATGCCTCTTTAGTACATTTCGTTATTATCTGTTAGTGACAGTGGAATTAATAAACAATTAACTATAGCTTGTGTTTTTTGGAGGATTTGAAAAAGAAACTCTGAGACCAAGCTTTGTCAAACTGTGCATGGTGCAGCAAGAGGACACACTCCTGAGTGATACAAGTTCTGAATGCCAGGATTCTCAGGAATATGTATGAGGAGTGCCTTATATTAAACAATCAAATGTGCAGCTGCTCGTGTGGGTGGAATATACTTGAAAACCTTATGCTTTTTTTTTGATATGCTGTGGTGAGTCTTACATATGCAAAAAAAGCACAAAGGACCTTTTACTGTACAGTTATAATTCCTCAAGGATACAGATACAGTAAAGCAAGTACGTGAAGATCAAGCTATCACCAAGAGAGGCCCATTGTTGTGTGAAAATAAAATCTGGATCGTGTTTTTCTCTAATTGGTGAAGTGCAGATTGGGGAGAGAAAGAGAAATTAGTGTACTATAAAATTATTGATTACTGTTTAATGCCTGCAGTACTGGTGATGTCATGTAGGCAAAAATTGACATGTTCCTGCTCTGAAGAGACTGCATTAAGCCTCAGAGAGATTTGAGGGATTTTGATAATCAGGACCTTCAACATTATCTATAACACAGCAAAGGATGAAAAACTAGAGATGAAATAATAAGAGAAACTTTCATTGTAAAAAAAAGATTTAAGATATGTATGAAATCACAGAAAAGCAGAATGGGGAGAGACTCCCTGAGTCATCAAGTTCATTCCCTATCCCAAGAAAGGCCTGCTATTCTTGTGTTATTCCTGACAAGACACTTGTCTAAGTTGTTCTTAAAAGCCAGCAGTGTATCCAGGCAATCAGTTCCAGTGTTTGCTGGAAGGGGAAGTCCTCCTTAATCTCTAACTTGATCCTGAATCTTTCTTGATGAAATTTAAAGCAATTGCTTCTTAATTTATTCAGTATGAAGGACAGGGAAAAACTGTCTTCCATTTTCCCCATTTTCTTCTATTCTTTAGCCTAAGATGAAATCCATAAATTGTGTTTTCTGGACTTCTTTCTTTCCTGTGAACTGTCTCTCATAGGTTCGGATCTTCTCAGAAGTGCAGTGCCCCAAACTGGACACCAGAAGCCTTACAAAGGCTGAATAGAGGCAAGATTAAAGGATTACTTTATCTGTCCTATACACACTACCATTGTTTATATTTTGTAGTAATGTGTTTATGCGTTTCACAGCAGCATGAGGCTGGCTCAGGTTTAATTGTTGAACCACTATGACCTCGTGAAGCTTTTATAAAGGACAACTGAGGTGTTGTTCTCCTCTAGTACATTAGCAGCTGATTGTTAGGTTTGACTAAGTATGACCTTCTACATATCCTTTTTGAATTTGACTCTTGTTTTTTTCAGACTGTTTCTTCAATTTATTAGAATAAATATGAATCCTGTCTGGAATGACATGAGAAAAGGAAGAGTAAAGGAGCGCAGTGAGACACACTGGAAAGGTCAATACAAAAAGCAGTAGGACTGCTACCCATGCCTAGAGATTCTTGGGTAGGATATTGCTGACAAATGATAAAAAAGACAATCTAGCTGGAAATGAACAGGATTAGAGATTGTCTCAGTCAACAGTATTTATGTATCTTGGGGGTTTATTTCAGTACAGTCATCAAGGCTGTTCATAAAGTATTTCTCAGCTTCTATGATGAGTATCAGCATGCCTAAATGTGAGGAGACTTCCTTGGGAAGGAACAAAGCAGAAAATGAGTACAGTGATTTCTGACATTCTGTATACTTTGAGCACATTTCTCCTCAGTAGAGAATTCTTCTGTGCTTCTTTGCAGGAGTGAAAAGGTACAAATTGATACAGCCTTACCAGTACCTGAATACAGGTACTTTTGGATTATAGGTCATTATATGTCTTGTCTTCAGTTTTCTATATGATATTCTGCATTTGTAGGATTCTTTGAAAGCTACCCAAATGCCTTAGAAGCCATTAAGTGATGAAAGAACCACTAAATAAGTCCTTATACTGTTCTTTTGAAATATGGAGAGGAAAGCACAGCTATGTTAGATACCATAGAAATAGGAGCTGTGATAGTGTGAGACACAAACTAATAGATATTTGGGAAGATGTTGAAACAGTAAAAAAATTTTGATTTCTAGAATATATGCAAGTCAGCCACAAGCCAGAGTGAAATGGCTTACAGCTTGGGAGATGCAGACTAGAAAAGACAAAAAAAACTGCACTAAAAGAGTGGTGCAGCATTGGAAGAGGCTGCCCAGAGAGGCTGTAGACTCTGTCTTTGGAGGTTACAAGACCCAGCTAGACAAAGCCATACCTGATTGCGTCTGGTGTCAGTGATACTCCTGCCTCAAGCAGGAAAGTTCAGAAACATCTGCAAATCAGTTGGCAATCTTGAAGTGTGCTCAAAATAAATGGAGTAAACCAAGGTGTTGAATAGTCTGTAGAAGATAACTAGGGCCAGAACACAGTGAGTGGTGCAGTTTTGTAAGGAGTGAAAAGCAGTTTTGGCCAATTGATCCCTGTTTCTTTGCCTGGATTAAGAGTTTAGTAACTTAATTTGTTTCTAAAAGTGTGAGATTGCTTTATAGAGACCTATATCTTGTGATTGGTTTCTTCTGAACAGTTTGCTAGAAGTCCTGTCTGCCTATCTGTTCCTGTGTTTTGTTTAAAGGAGACGGGATTACTGTATTGGTTGAGCTCCCCTTTAGACAGGGGAGCGCATAGGGCATATGAAGTAAGCTGGGCTGAAAGCTAGTTAAAGCATTTCTCACCACAAATGGTGAGGCATGCTGAGGCTGTTTGTTGTGGCTGAATACCGAAGCAATTGGATGACATAGACTACACTACAATTATGTACTGCAGCACCCAGCAGGAAAAGGGAGAGAAATTCTCACACAAACCTTCTGGGGTAATAGTAATGCAGTGTCAGCCCCCCTCGTAGTGAATGTGTAACACATTGTACGTGTACTCCATCAGCACATTTACTGCCGTTTTGATACCAATGACCTTCACACAACTTACTGTGTAGAGTCACAGAAGACACACTGCATACTGTGCGTCGTACCGATGTGTCTAACTGTGTTTAATACTGATCAAAAGGAAGGTATGGGAAGGAGTTAATGGCAAAATGCAGTGGAACTGGTGAAGTAAAGGAACATCCATCTCTCTCCAAATTGTTCATGGCAACTTTCTTATATTCTGAACAAAGCAACCTTGTGACATGTAATAGTTCAGTTCTGCTACCTATGAGGTGGCCCTCAGCCAGTTGGCACTTTGCTGAAAAACACAGGTCAGTGTCTCCTCTTAGTTCCTGAGAAAAAAAGCAGTCATGGCATACTTCCCAAGCAATATATTGCCCTGAATGCCTCATGGATGGCATTGGTAGAATGCTGTGATGCCTAGATCTTGTAATTTTTAATAAAAGTACCAAATCTTATGGCAGTGAAATGCATTTTTCTGCATTTATATTGGCCAGCTAGGCAGGAGGAGTTAAGTACAAATATTGCTTGTTCTGCCCTGGTGGATCAGTTTAGCTTGATTTGTGATCCTCTGCTTCTAAAAGTCCAAAGGAAATCCTGGGTGATATGCAAGTGTGACATCTCTGTATACAGATTACATGGACAAAAGTTTCAGTCCAGGTGCACCAGTAAGTTTAAGACGTCAAACAGATTACATGTGTCTAATCAATAATGTGCATGCATGTTTGCAATTATTGAATCCATGTATCATAAAGGGATATACATGAATACTTCTGTGAACCAGATATGCATGCATGCATGCAAACATTCATGGTATATCTAAATATGGTGATCATATTGTTGGGAGAAACCTTTAGTCATCTGGCAGTCTCTGAAGAGCAGCAGTATAGTATGTTAAGTATGTAAGAAAGGGAAACTTAGCACAGCTTCTTTGAGGATAAGTTGAACCTTCCACAAGAAAAAATAGTGCCCAGACTTTCCAGGAGCTTAGGAAAGGATTGTTCTTATTCTGGGGAGAGGAAGGTTCAAGTGAGGGACAGAAGATAATGTGAAAGAATGAATCATGCTATCAGTTCTCTCACAGTCTTTACATCAGATGTGGTTGTGAATAATAAGCTATTCTACTGAGCTGGATAGACTTACTGTTTTGTCTCATTTAAAGCTAGGAGCTATATTACTCTGGCGAAAAAAAAAAGCATAGATATGTCTTGCATAGCAAGGCTACATAGAGTGAATGCAAAATCCCAGGTGGAAGCCTTTGAGCAGTAAAGTAGTTGCCAGTGTTTTGGGTGCTCATAATTGAGCTATAAAGATAATACACCTTTTAGAAGATAGTAGGTATGCATTTATCTCTTTAGCACGACTGCTTGCATTAGTCTGAACTAAGCCTCAGCCTTATGGCAGTTCACTGGATGTTTCTGAGGGGTATAATTTCAACGCAGAAGTAAATTTTCTTGAAAAAAGTTCACATTCCCATCCAAAAATCTTCAGAGAGAAAACCTGAATGTACGATCCTTTCTTGTGTCCAAACAAAAACGAAACTGCAACAAAACAATCTTTAGAGTTTATGTTACGAGTGGTCACACAGTTTTTCTGTTATTCTGCTGTATGCAAAAGACAGGTAAGTATTAATTCCAGATCACAGGTGGAAAACACAAGTATTGTATTTAATTGATTTATGCATTGCAATGCACCAGATGAGCTGCCAAGCCAGGATTAGAGGCCAGGACCCTTTTGACTTCCATTTCTATGACTTTTCCATATTGTACTTTTTTTGTGTTTTTTTTTTTTTTTTTTTAAATTTATAATTTTTACCTAATATCAATGTTACTGGCAAATGCTGAATCTTTGCTTTTTTTTTTTTTTTTTTAAACAAGCATTTGATATACAATCTGCATTTGATCATTGCTAGGGTTGATGTTAACATACGTAGCAGTATGACATTCACAGAGCTGGTTGGTCAGGAGTCCTTATCTAAATTGCTTAAAAATCTCATTCTCTTGTGTTCAATATATTTTTTCAGGGACATTCTGAACATTGATCAAAGCCACAAGACTTGAGATTTTTCTAAAGTTTAGGAGATCTGGATGCAGGGTATTGACTCACATTATAGGGATGGACTCCAAAAGGGAGGTTGAGATCCCTGTTGTTTTTGCTAATATTTTGATCTGGACTACTGGAAAATGTTTTGTTCTAATGTCAGAACAACTCTATACAGGCATGCTGATAAAATGCTGCATACACAGTGGCCAATACTTTTATCAATACAAATCTCTGATCTATTATGCATGGCTGACACCTCAGCTATAGCTCCAGAGTCTTAATTTGCTTCTGAAATCAGTTTCGCTCTGTGTCAGGAATAACGTGCTGCCATGGTGATAAACTCTGAGCTTCCCTGTCTGAAATGTTAATAACCCCCTGGATTCTGGCAAATTTGTGCTCATCCACATGGTGCCAATTACAGTGAGATGAAAACAAAGGTATATAAAAACTTAGGCATATAGTCAGTTTTTGTCCTCAGGCATGAATAATTAGGATAAACGAGCAATGATTAATATAGTACATTTTCTCTGTGGATGCATCCTCATATATGGGAAATATACTCTAAGTAAATAGGACTGTATTGAAAATAGTACCTAAAAATGCAGAGCCTGCATTTCTTTTTCCCAAAAGCATTTTCCCTGATTTTTTCATGTGACTCATTTTGGATAAGTGTATCATGACTGTGACAAACACATGAAAAGCAAGTTCGGTAAGAGCTCAGTCCAGCTACTAGCTCATTGTATGCAATCATGCATTCTTATTAGATTGTCTAGTATTTGCAGCCTGCTATTCCATCTTTGCTATTGATAGAGGTGTAGTTTCACAGCAGGGCTTTATAATCGTATTATCCTTCTTCCTGATACAGCAGTTGAGTAAACTGGATTTCTAGAAGGCCTGCCCCTGCAGTTGCTACTTGGCAGCAGGTTGATTATTGAGAAATCTGAGGCAAAGGACACTGTTCTTTGTAAGGTCTGATCACATTGCTCTCAGACCGTATATGGTAGCTTTTTGCGTACTGGTTATCTAATGGTAAATAACAAAGTAGGCAAATCTGTCTGCCCAGTGTTCCGGGCTGGACAGAGGAAAAAAAGGCAAACTTTGTGTTGCCCAAATTAGAAGTGGTTAAACGTCGCCTACTTGTGCTGAATGCTGCATACACCACTGTGTGTACTCATGTCTCATGCCTAATCAGAAAATGAGATCAAGAGAGGCACACAAAAACACATGTGGATGTTGTTTTAAAAAACAGGCTCTAAGTGATTAGTTCTAGGTAAGAGCCTTTGAGGGCTCTAATTAAAACCTAAAATTTCTGATTCCTTATTCTTTGTTCGAACTGTTGAACATTATCTCTCTGACATTGAGCTGGAAGAAAGGACATTACGCAGATAAAATATTAAAAAGACTTGGTAAAATTTCAAAAGCGGAAAAATGAGGCCAGCAGACTTACTTATGCTTGTGACCCAATTAGTGATATGAGCCATCACCCCATATAAAGAATTTGTGCACAGCTACAAAGAAATGCAATTCACAAAGACTATGTATACACAAAGACTATGTAGAAGTGCTCCCTCCAAATCACTCTTCAGGGTTGCTGGGCACTGAGCAGATATTAAGGACAGCGCTTGGTAAAGAGTTTTCAAGTTGGTTAAGAAACAGTAACTGTCTAAATCTACTCTGAATAGCTTTTTAAAGCTATTTTATTGGTAATGGGTTGACATAAATACCATGGATGTTTACTTGTCTTTCTCCTGCAGTAGATTGCGAAGGATAAGTTGTAAGTGCCAGTAACCCTTTGACACTGCCTTCCCTCATTTATCAATGCTAAAATGCACATGATTTATCCAGAACTTTTCATTACAAGGAATTCCACCTCGCTCTGAGTCCACAATCCAAGAAGTCCACCCTTCCAAATTAAGAAAATAGATTTCCCCATGAAAATTGTTTGTGATTGTTCTATCAGCAAATCCTGTAGCAGTATTCATTCATGCAAGCACTCAACTTTCATGAATACTCCTTGTGATTATGGTAGCATTTCTCTTGAAATATAATTTAATAAGCATTTTAAAATTTTATATAGGCCAAAACACACATGAAAATATTTTGTTAAATTCCCTGTTCTAACAAAGCTTACATTTATTTTGCACAGATCCACTCAAATATCAAAGATAGTATTGGATGACCTCACAGAGGTCATTTTAAGACTTGAGTTTAGTGTACAGTGCTATACACAATCAAAACCCTACTTCAGTGTAATAGATAAGAAAAGAGAGAAAAACACCCTCCTGTCCTCCCTTAAAAATGTCTCCTTTCCAGTAGCGCTCCCCTGCCCAGTGCAATCAGTAACATGAGTGAAATTACCACCCCTGCATGCATTGCCTTCTCATGTTAAGCTTCCTCTTCAGGCTATTTTCACCAGTGTATTTGTACCAGTGCCCTCCTGTGTTGCAGCCCTGTCCCCCCCAGCATCAAGTACATACTGAACACTCAAACGTTCATCAGGATTTACCTTATAAATACTGATCCGAAACTCTCTGTAGGGCTGACTGGAGTGTCATTACGTGACACTTGGAAGCTGTTCTGACTTTCAGAATGAAAAACGGAGTCCTCCAAGGAATTCCCCTTTCTCATCATTTTAATGGAGTTAACTGCAGAGTTAAGTAAGTTCAGTTCTAGAGTGATCCTTCAAACGCACAGCCTTTCACTGCTATAGGTAGTGGAGTCTTGATGTGAATCCAGCTCAGGCTAGTTTTTAAAATCAGTTAATGAGTAACTTATTGATGTGACATCATAAGGTGTTTTTTTTTTTTATCCACAGCACTTGGAAGGTTCAGAAACAAAAATAATCAAATCTAGGTGCACTGTGTCTTTGGAATGTCATTAGTAATAGCAATAACTTGTTTTGATGAATTAAGAAGAAGAAGGAATGTAAAACAAGAACTCTAATTCAAATGATGTTTCATTGGCAGGTTTGTACCGAAAACTGTAATGTGGTCTGTCATAAATTCTACTTTGTGAATCATCTACCTGTCTCTAATTACCCAAGCTTGAATAATGTAATTGTATATCTTTCAGAAGTGACTATATCCACCCATACTGACTTGTCAAAATTATTATATTGCACTTCTCCACTGACAAACTGGTGCACATGCATGCATGTAGCTACTATAAAGTCATCATTGCAGTTCAGCTTAAATACAGATAATCCTTTAATTCTCAATGCACCAAAACCCAACTAAACAAAACCAGTTTGCCTAACCATTTTTTCCATAGGAATTGGCAAACATTAACTACAAACTTAAACAGTTTTCTGTTTGTTGAAGATGACTATAATGATTAGGTTAGTCAAGGAAATGATAAGTGATGTTTCTTTAGATAGCCAGTCCTCTTATAATACCGAATTGGCACTCCAAGGCCTCCAGAAATTCTCTTAAACTTCATTTAGGGCCTGCATGGTAATAAGGTAGTAAATAATAAGGTAATAAAGTCTATGAGACTGAACAAACACATGGAATGTAGTGCTCTCTTTCTGTTCTCGGCATCTATAAACTGATTGTGAAACAATACAAATGCATTTGGACTGTTCCCAGGTTTACTCACAAGCTCAAAGACATCTAGTCAAACTATGATGGCTTTCTCCATGGTTTTGTTTGCCTCCCCCCCCCCCCCCCCCCAGGTTTCTTTACATGACTAAATACCTGGTCTTTGCTTTTTTAAATATAAAGTTTATTTTGTGATCAGTATTAAGCAAACTGTAATGAAATCTATAAATGTCAGAAACAACAAGAGAAACAGTAACTATTAAAATGCAGGATTAGCATAATAGGTAAGAAGCAAAGGTAGAGATGAAACAGTAATTTCATTGGAAGTGAAAATCCTGAATAAATGTGAAAAGCCTTGAAAGAAAAAAGGCAGAAAAGGAATGAAATACACGCTCTTCATCATCTTAGATATTTGCTGTGAAAAGGAAAAAATTGAATAGTTGTACGTAGGAGCAGTATGTAAGCTGCTTGGAAATTGAGCTGGACTTTGTGTTTTTCCCCAGTTAAATGTTCTGAATTAATGCCTCCTTCAGTAGCTATGCTATACATCTTTGGTTTCCTGCTATCTAGGCCTTTTTGTTACTCTGATTCTCCTTGATCCTGCATGATCAGAGACTACGAACACAGGGCTGGCTAGCTAAGCAAAGTCTGTACTTTATTCCTCCACCATAAAAGAAGCAATATAACCTTCAACAAATACAGTAAACAAAAGCTGTTTTCCTTCTCTAGTCATAAGGAGAATTGGCCTTGGCTCTGTTAAGTTGTTCATATCTATCAACTTCGGATAGGAAGTCTTTATTCTTTTTAAAAAAACAAACATCCTTAAAACTGATTAGAAAACTTAAGTGACATAGTGAGCTCATAACTCATTCCTATGTAATATTTCTCTTTGAAAACAATCTATTTGTATAGTAAAATGTAATGAAAACCTATCATTAAAAGTCATAATGGCAACTGCATTCCTTTTGTATGTTAAAGAGCAAGCACATAGAGAGGGAAATTGAATTTTTCCCAGAATGGGTGGGTGCAGGAACATTTTTAGCAAGGACCAACCATGACATGATTTTCTTCCTTCAAGTGTATGCATCTTTGCTGTTGTCCACAAAACAGTTAAATTCTCTGACACAGCACTGTTCCCCCCTCTAAAGTACTGTATTCCATCAGTTGCTACCACACGGTAAGTCTATGCTTTCCAGCCTGCAGTTGTATGACCACACCACATATGCCTGTACTGAAGGGCTTCTAGGTTTGCCCATGCTAGTGCTATATTAACCAGGTCAGGTGCTTAGCTGGTGAGTTAAATGCTGTTGTGGCTACACAGCTGGTATTACTGAGCTAGTTTAGGACTAGCTCAGGCCTGACTATGTAGAATTGTAGAATCATTTAGGTTGGAAAAGACCTTTAACATCATCAAGTCCAACTGTAAACCTAACACTGCCAAGCCCACCACATGAATTTTGTTGCAGTGACACTGGCATTACGTATGGCCATGTGAAGCAAAATGGGCTTGTGTGAGAGTGCCCTGAGACTCTTACTGTTGCTGCTTATTAAGAAGGCTCACCTTTCTTGAGTGTTGCAGCAGTGACTGCCTGGAGTGATAGAAAGAAGAGGACCTGGCCTACAAGATGCGTTTCTGGTGGAAGCAGAGAGGTACAGTGGTGGTAGTGATGTCATAATATGCCCAAGGGATGGAGCTTTCCTCTTCTTATTGTCAAGCTCAGACACACTGAGTTTACTATTGATTTCTAGCCCCTCTGCACAACTGTGATCTTGAGATGTTTTGCAGATTGTTTTGAGGCTGGAAAAGGAGGAGATGGTAGTTTGCAGTTAGGAGCCCCAGAGGGCTGACCTGATGGTGCCTGTATAAAAGATATGACTTGAATTCATGCCATTTTTATTGGAAGGGGATCTAAGCTGTATGATCATCCTTGGCATTGCCCTATTTTGATGCAAGCGTATGCAAACCTTGTAATTTATAAGTCACTATGCAAATTTTTAAAGCAGTCAATCACTCCCTATTCCTGGTATTCATAGAATTTTCCATGGGGGTTTAGATACCTACAGAAATTTCACCTATAGAGGCGTATGGCAGATACAGTACTTGCTTGCTTCAAATGTCTTAACAGTAGTTAACAGACACCAGTGTCTTTTCTCTGTCTGATGCAGTGGATCAGGTGTGGGGAGAAGTTGATACTCCTGATGGTGTGGCTATCTGCTGTACACAGACATCTTCCCAGAGAATTGTTCTTTACGTTCTGAAGAAATTGGTAGCTCAGTGGAGTGTAAGCTTTGATATATTTTTGACTCTGTCTCTTGCTGTCCCATATAATGAAAACAGCTTTTTCCCTTTATTTCTTATTTCTGTACCTGTAATCTTTTCTTGAACTCCATATGCATATTTGGCCAAGTGTATCCTTATTTTTCTCAACTATGCCCTTTAATTCTGACCTTTGTCACTGACACTCTGTTATCGCTTACCTGCTAGACTATATCTTGTGGAATCCAGCACTGTTGCAATTGTTTCTGATAAGCAGACAGAGGGGAACAAAAAAAGTTGTTGGTGCCCTTGAACCTCATACAACTTTATTCTCAGTCTGCAACGACCATCACTGAAAGTGTTAGAATTTGTCCTGAAAAATTTACAATTCTCTTTTCTTCTTTATCCTCATGACTGCTGTGAATTTTTTTTCCAAGTGAGTTACTCCAGGAAAAGAAGTGGTAGTTTATTTTTGCTTTCTCAGTTCCTGAAATGTTTCTTCTGAAGATAGAGATACCGGGAAATATATTAGCAATGCCAATAGTGTTGCACCTATTTTAAGTCCCTATGTCTTTACTAAAATGATCTCATGTTATCGGATAGGAAGAAAAATGTGATGAATTCTGGGTATTCAGAGTGAGAGCTTTCATTTATGCTAGGAAAGCCTTTGTGCCTTGTGATAGGTAACTGCTAAGAAACTGCATAAATATTGCAGGTTGATGTGATGATAAAAGGGAGGGGTTATTAAACAAAAAAGGTAAAGAGGTAGCTGGAAAGATGTTCTGAACAAAACATTCAATTTTATTACCATTCAAGAATGAATCAAATCAACAATAAGCCAGCCTTTGTACATGTGGCAGAATGTCATACTAGGGATTTGAGATGGTAGTGAATGTTTTTATGTACAATCTTAGAAGAATTTACATCTTGGCTGGAGTGCGGCCACAAAACCTTATAGATTTTATAATAAAGAGCAGGGGAATGGATGAGTAGGTGTTTCATCAGTTAGTTCTGAGTCTCAGAATTTACAGGCCTCTAAACTGGAATAAGATTGTGCATGATTAGTCTGTTATGATCCCTAGAATAATTGGGAGGGCGGGGACAACAACGGGGTGCAACAGTTAACCAGTAGCCTAAAGCACAGAGTTCTTGCTTTATGGGTTTGGCTCACCTAATTTTTGTTCTCTATGGTATATAAAGAAGTAGCTGCTCTGATTCAGAGCTGACATTGTCTTTCATGGTTAGGATTGCCTCCAGTATTTGTTTTCGTTTTTGCTGCCTGGACCAAGTCTGTGCAAAAACTAGTATTTTTTCTCTGAATTGTACGTTTGAAAAGTGCACCTTTCCACAGATAATTCCAGAATGAAATATGTATCAGTTCTAGTTCACTTTAAAATCAGTTTGGACATTTTTAGATAAGTTTTATGTCTAGGTTCCTTTATTCTGCTCCTCTTTCTGATCTTAGATTTCTTGGTTTTCCTCTTGAACTTGAGTTTGATCTGTTCCACCCTATGCTTAATCTGCAACACTTGAGATACGCTCTGCTTGTATGCAGTGAGTTTTGAGTTGTGCCTGTTTCTGCTTAAACTTATACCAGTACTTTGAGTATGTGGGATGCTACAGGCAGATACCTAGGATTGCTGTGGCTCCTTCTGTGCTGCTCTGAATGCTGGATGAGAGCAGAACTGGTAGAATCAGAACCACATTATGGACCAAGAAGACAGAAAACTTCTTCAGCTGGTCAGGTGCAGTGAGAGGTAGATGAAAATGTAGCATAGAAGGACACCTAGAGGTATATAGGAATGAACTGAATGGTGTGATGACCCTGTTTGTGGAAGCCAGTGGCTGTTTTTCTCCTCAGTAATCTTGTAGGAACAAGCACTTAAAACTATGTCTTTTTTGCTCTCTGGCGTGGTGGTCACCTCAGCAGATGCTGTTGTGCTTACTCCAGCATATGAATGCTCATCTTCCTCTCCCTGGAGCTCCCTTATGCTCAACTTCTGGAGCCACATAGATGAGACTTATCCACTTGGAGTATTCAGGCTTATCTGTGTTTGGGAGCCTCTACTTCTAGGCAGGAAAGAGTTTTTTAAAAAACAAACCCACACCCAATGAATTTGGAAGAAAGCCACTGGGGTGGAGAAGAGAGTCTGATGTGGTGGGGTTACAGAAGGCAACTCTGACTTGGAAGATGGGGTTTTCTAAAATTTTCTTGTAACAGTAGGAAACCCTAAAGTCTAAAAATTTGGTGTACTTGCAGCTTTCGTGCTTCAGCACCAGAGGCTGATAAAGAAATATAAGACAAAAAGTGTCTGAGTTTGTTGCCCTGTGTGAGTGAAAGATTTGGCTTTGTTAATACCAACAAAAAATCACATCCTCTGGTTGATTGAAAGACTCCTGCTATTAATAATGCCTGGCCTGAGTGGTTTGGGTGATAATGAGAGTATAGACTCGGTGGTAGTAAACAAGAGAACATAGGCATGTGAAGCAAATAGGCTACTAGCATCTGAGTTTTGCAGGGTGCTGCTTATTTGAGTGAACGGCATTCTTTGCCTTATGGATGTTTGCAGGGTATGCTTTAAAAAGGAAAAAAAATCAGCTTTATAAATGGCTGCATTTCTCATTCTTGAAGTGATGTCTAGAGGCTTGCAGTAGAATCAATCAAAGCATTAAAAAATGTGAATGGATTTTCTTTCTGTTCTCTGAGTAGTGTGAGAAGGTAATAAAAAAAAAAGCCAACAAATTTTTATTTGTGCCTTTGAAGTTGATGAGTTTGTCAGGGTCGTGTTTTCAAGCTTTCTGTGGTAATGGTGAGGATTACAGCCAGGCCTGGAGTAAAATGTCGCTAAGAATGCGAACTGACAAATCCTACCAAGCTGGTGGCTGCTGACATGAAAGGAAGAAGTAAATTCAGTAAGCAGCATTGTGAAATATTGAAAATTTCTGCTTACCCATAGTAGTCATCTCTGAGGTGAGCTTATGCTAGCTGTCTTCTATCTAGACCTCTGCTTTATTAAACACTTCACTTGGTAAGTGAGGTACTGGTCTGTGTAGTGTGAAGTACCATTGCTGACTGTGCAGTGATACCCCCTCCCCGAGGGCTGCATGGCCAAAGGCATTAGTGAATAAAATAGGGAATTCCAGGAATGTTTAGCTAGTGTAGCAGCACCAGACAGTAATAATGTAAGTGAGATAGCAGCTGGTAATGCAGTTGTCAGTAAAACAACAAGGTGGTAATAGGAATAAAACTCCAACAAGGCCAGCTCCAATATATCAGTGTAGCAAATCCTTAAAACGGGAAGAGCATTTGAGACATTACACAAAACCCCACTGACGTGAACAGAAGCTTCATCAGACTTCTAATGAGATCACTGTCAGACAACCCTGTGCTGCAACAGTGAACTTAATTCTGAGGTAGGAAGCATGGAAGAAACCTCACTTGATAGAAGCTTGCCTACAGTAATCAATAAGACAGTCTGAACAAATCATGGATTTGGTTACTTTGATTTTCTCAGGAAGTGATGACTAGTCCATGAGGAAAGTAAACAGATCAAGGACATTTAAGCACTTCAAACCTGTTTTTCTGTTCTTTGTAAAAAAAGTGGCAACTTACTGCTCTGATGTAGTCCCGATCAGAATATGGGCCTAGCTGTTACATTCCCTTCCTACATCTTACCATATATTTTTGTGTTTAACACAAACAATAGGAGGAAGAGTTGGAGAGACAAGTTTAATCTTATGTGATTGCACAGTAGAGTGCTTCCCGAAAGTGAAATAAAAATTAAAAAAAAAAAACTTTTTTTTTTCCTTTTGAATATCTTTTCAGAGATAAATTTCTGTCCCTGCTTGCGCAAACATTTGTTTTAATCTGCTGTCCTTCTCTGTGGAACTGTGCTAAAAGCAGAACTTTTTTTGCCCAGGTATGGCAGTTAGAAGGAGCCTCGTCAGGGCAAAAAGGGAACTAAAGGCTTAGGTGTGGCTCTTTTCCCTTGAAGATCTTATTATATTTAGCTATGTACACGATTTAAATTACATAAACCTTGTGTCTTTCCTTCTGAAGGGCTAAAAAGAGCATGGAAATACATTGTTCAGAAACAAACTGTTTCAGAAGCAAACTTCCTGTTTGCAACCTGGATATTTATTTGTTTGGTTTTGCTTTTGTTTTTCCCTTGATTTTCTTAACATCTTCCATTCCAAGACACTCTTAGGCATTGTCCCTGAGTTGCTGTATGTACTCATCCTGCCTAGAGCATTAGTTGCTGCATTTGCCAAGTTGAACGATCTCATCTGTGCGTCCTGCCACCAGGAGAACAGTTGCAGTAGCATCGTTTAGCTCTTGTGACTGTGCACTTGTGAGAGAGGAGACTGTCTATCAAGTCCTCTGGGGCTGCTTCTTTTCTAGTGAGAGAGGAGACCGTGAAATACCTGAACTGACAGTGTCACTGAAGGCTGCTGCCAAAAAATACAGGTGGGGTGAGGTGGACTCTCTAGCTGTAGAGACTTTCTGCTGCTGGTGTGTGTGTGGTCAGCAGATCAGGCTGTGCAGTGGGGCCACAGAGAAGGAAGGAGACTGCAGTACTCTTCAGCAAGTGGGTGAGGTGTTGGTCACATGTGTGTAGTGTTCTTTTTCTTTTTTTCTTTTTTAAATATTTTTGTCTGAAGCTAGTAGGCATACAGTCTGCAGCCCAATGGGAAGATTTATTTTAAAGTAATCATTGAAAACTCATTGTTGTGCCAGTATTTACCATTCAAGAGAGTTTGCACCACATCAGCTACTTAGAAAAAAATTGCAATTATGCAGTGATAGGTTATAACAATAGTGCCTCATTAGTCTAGAATACCTCTGTGCTTGTTCTAATGAGAAGCTTGAAACATTGTACAAACAGCGCCTAATGAAGTTAATGCCACTCTTGAGAGCTGAATAACAGTAGTCCTGTTTTTACAGTTACATTAAGTGAAACTTGAAGATGTGAGGGTATTTGGGGAAGGTTAAAGGAAGTCGGCTGATTTTGATCTAGTCTCTGTTACCAATTAATGCTGAGTGTCTGAAAAGCCTATTCAAGCCGCCCATGTCATTCAGATAAGTGAGATAGGGAGAGCCTTCAAAACTTAAGCTCTTCAGTTTGACCAGCAATACAGGACTGTGTCCTTGGAGTCCCTAATACTTCAAATGAATTACATAAAGCTATTGTTTGGCTCAATTTGCAGTAGGTAGCGTTGCTTAAAGGAGCTGAACCATGGTAATTTTGGACCATTCATCTCTGCATGCATTCCTCAGATGATGGTAACTGGGGTTTTTAACAACCTCCTTTACACATCTGCTTTAATATTCTTACAGCAATTTTTCCTATCCCTTGAATGACACTGAACAAAATGTAAAACAGATTAATGCAACAAAGTTGGCAGCTTGCAAGAAAAACATTTGTATTAATCACTGGTATACGCAGAAACATATTTGAAAATTTAAGGAAGCACTTTTAAAGTTGTACTAGATCTGGTGTTATGCAACAAGCATTTTGTACTTTCCAGTGGTTACATAGATTATAATATAAAATTAGAGGAATTAGAATTTCCGTCCAGACCATTACTCTATATTATTCTGTATTGAAAAGTAGGTTCTATAGTGAACAAAAAATATAACAAGCTACCTTGTAAGCTAGTAGCATAAGAAGCCCAAATAAGTAGTTGATGGGTCCAGAACAATCTTTTATGTTTAAGCCTAAATATACATTAGTAGGTCAGTTCCCTATGCCAAACTATCCATTTGTTATTGATAATATAATAGTACTGTAAGTGAACAAAGTCTGTTTGTGCTTAAACAGGAGACATAGCCCAGTGTTCCAGTAAAACTGGAAACAATACTACTAGGCTTTTTAACATCTAGCTTTAAATTCCTAACATTATTTTTAATTACTAGCAATTATTAATTATAATAAATGTTACCTATTAATTTGCTTTCTGAGTGGTCTAATCTGGCAGTAAATTATTTGTGTTAAGAAAAGACAGAAAATGTCACAAATACACTTTTTTTTGCTCACTTGCTAGTTTTGTTGGTAACCTTCAACATTTTTGTCAGTTTTATATCTAAAAGATTAAATTAAACCTCTGCCGTCATACTTAGAACCAACTTTGGTTTATAATCAGAATCATTGCTTAGTTTAAGAAGTTTGGTTTTACATCAGCCATTCTAATGTAATGTTAATCCTATGTCCTTAAAAATGCTGTTAAAAATAACTGTTTTATACTAGGTTCTTGAGGTGTGATGGTAACTTTGCATGTAAAATAGCAGTTTTCATCAGCAGATTGCTTTCTGTGTATTGTTTTTCAGGCAAGCACTGGGTTTTTTCTTTGCCTAACATATGTTCAACTTAGCTTTTGGGTTCAGCCTTGTTTCTGAGCTTTCCCTTAGAAACTAAGAAAGGTAGATTGTAATGTGATTCTCCACTGACCATCTGGAATTGCTGTCTTGAATTCTTCTCCGCTAACTTTATTTAGGCCTTCAGCAATAAGACACCTATTTTCTAAATTCTATTGAAACTGCTAATGATTAAATCTCCACTGTTTTTTATTATGACTCTTATCTTTTCTGATGCAGTCTGCTGTGCTTTATTGGGTTAATACTGTCCACACTTTTCTCCCTCCCCACTTCAGTAAAGTTTCCCTTCGGCTCAACCCTTTATTCCTCCCCTTGTAATCCTATGTGTAGATAACTCTTTTTTTTTTTTTTTTTTTTTTTGTGTGTGTATGTGTAACTTTGTTTTTCCAGGAGAAAATTACCACCTTTTGTGGTTCAACTGCCATTTTTACACCAAAATTGTCTGAAAATACTATCTTGTTTGGTGTGTGTGTCCCCCCACCTGGTATGCCCTCAAGGGGTATGGAAAGGCATAGACTGTTACTTTGAAATGAGGACAAAATGGAGCAGGCCATCTGGAAAAATAGTCTTTCTCTTTGTGTGCAGTGAGCTTGTGACATTTATCAGTGTATAAACTGGAAAAAGTTCAGGAAACAAAAGGTCAGGTTCTGTTCCCTACAATCTAAATTGTTTATTTTACCTACAATGTAAATTATATTTTCCATGTAAATTATTTTCAAACATGTTGACTATTTCTTTGAATTAATAAAGTATGAAGACTGCCATACAACCATTTAGTATTTGGTTGAATAATGTACATTATCACTAGAGCAGTCTAGGCCTTGAATTATTTTAGAAAACAATCAAAAAAGAGAAAACACCTCTCCAAGCTTGTAACACTAGGCAGAGTTTAATTTTCTGCTCTAATGTTGCCTCAAGAAAAAGATGTGATGGAGCCAGTACCACTCACACAGGTGATAAGGAGAAAGCTGATAAAATATTCTTCTGAACCTTTATCTTATTTTTCTTTTAATAAAAAAAACCTGCTCCCCGCAGTGAGTATTTTCCTAGTCTTATTTTTTTGTAGTTCAAATCCAAATGTCCTAAATATGCGGGGGAGCAGCACCATCTAGTGGGTGCTGGCACCGCAGTGGCCTGTGCTGGGGGCGTTTGCTTTCCTCTTCCCGCGGCGCCGCCGGCAGGGACCCCGCGCCTGCAGCTCGCTTGCTGCTGCTGCGCTACCTCCTCCCATTTCCTTGGGGTGGCGGCTAGTACAAATGATAAACTGCAGGTCCTGCAGTCAGTTTTGAAAGCAATACTGCAAAAATTTAGTGCATGAATTTTCTACAGCTTGGGATGAGTTCAGGATATTTAATAATCCATTTATTTATTTGTTCTAAAAATTATTCTGATAACATTTCTGTTAAAGAGCATCTTTTACAAATATTCCCCATTTGAGAATGTTCTTGATTATCTCTGCAGTACACTTATTAATAGTTAACACAGTTTTTCAGCAATGGTCTTCCAAAGAAAACTTTTTCAGCTGTGATCCATTAGTCCTTCTGACTCTCATAAAACGATGCCTAAATGTAGCTTATTTTTGCAAGAATAGAAGTTAAAGCTACTTTAAGGGGTTAAGCCAGGAATGATGGAACAAATGAGAAAGTTGAGATCTGAAAACAGCCAGGTGTCAAAACAGGTGCTTGTCAATTTACTTATTTTGAGTTATTTGCTAGTTTTGGTGCAAAGTGACAGAAAGTAAGAAATTTACAGATCAAAGGAAGCCTTATATGTATTTTCTCTATAGAGAAAGTGTGTTTATTGTGCTGCTTTTTACTCAACTTTGTCTACATTCTGTGACAATATTGCATTTTCTACATCTGAGATTATTAGATAACAGTAGAACGTGAGTCCACGTGGTATGAGTGAGTACTAGTGAGATCCTCCTACAGGAACTGTAGCTCATTTGTGATGTTGATGTTTGTGGTTTGATAATTATAAGGGAAGCTATAAAAGTTTTGGTGAATTATTCTTACATTGCACAGTGGTTGTGGAGAATAGTAACTAAGTTCTGTGAATTAATAGCCTGAGCCTTCACAAAAAGAGAAAAAGGGGGGAAAGGAAACACTTGGGCAAGTGTATAGTTCTGAGAAGGCTGGTTAGCTACAGAACTGCTGAGTCTGTGCTCTGCTTTAGCTTCATCAGTTCGCAGGGTTTAGTTGTCTTGTGCTTTTTTTTTTTCTCCCTGGTCCTCTGGGCGAATATTTCTCATCATCCAATTCATATGGAAGAGCTTTAAAATATTAGGTGTTTGGAGTATTAAATCACACATCTGAAATGAATTATGGAGAGTGACACATATTAGATCCTAATCTGATCTGATTGTGAAATGCAAGAGTTGAGTATGTCCTGAATATGATGGCAGAAAAAAGTGTAATCAAAGGAGGTTTAGCTCCGGAATCTGGATTTAGAAAGAAGAATTGTTTTTGTGTATGCTAGGGAATTTATGCTCAGTCACAAACCCTTCATGATAACTGTGTAATCCATAGCTTGTCTGCTTTCTGGAATACACTTGTTGAAATGATGAATGCTAATCCAGACTGCCTATTGTATGATATAAGCTTGCAGTTGCAGATAATGCAGTAATCTGACAGTGGATCAAAGCTGGTGTGAAGGCTGCTGCCAATCTTGCATTTGGAGAGGGCCCATTGATAACAGGGCTTCATTTGCTAGGATGGTGTACAGAAACGTGAACAGGAGGTAGAACTTACTTTATGTAGGCAGGAGGTCTCTGGGAGTAATTCAGTGGTCTGACTTCTGTTGCTTTATTCCCTTGTAGTGATATACCTAATAGTGTGAAGCTCTTCACCTGTTTAACATGGAATGTGCATCTTAGACTTCTTCAAATGCACAGATTCATATGCACTTATTCTGGTTACTACATATTTCCTTCCTAGTTCCCCTTAGTGCTAAAAGGTGAAGGAGTATGATAGTGGTAGAACATGTTGACAGACTGATTCTCTGGCTGTAAATCTGCATAACAATCTTGCAACAATATCCTGCTGGAAACACTGAGTTTGCATAGCTGAATGCAGCCCCACTTGAAGCTGGAGAAATAGGAGAGGTGACACAGTCCTAAAGCTGATGTAGAAGTGCATACAATGCTGGTTGATATTAGCAGGGAGTGCTACTCATTGAGTACTTCAAATTACATGTGGAACTGAGTATGCATCTTGAATTCTGAAAATTCAGTGGAAACTTTGCACTCGAACTATTTATGGGAGAAAAAAATGTTTGTGTGATTTGCTTGTTTGGGTTTTTTTGTGCTTAAAAGAGCCCCTCACCCCCTGGCAAAAAAAGGCCCCAAACTTGCTTTTAGCATCTTTGGAACCAAAAGTCTCTGAACAACAATTTATAAATTACACTTTCTACACTTTTTCAAAGGGGATGGATAGAAGAAGGATCAGAAATACCAACTTTGCCATAAAATATGCTGAGGTGTTCTAGTTTACCTTTACTTCACCTACATCTATCTGTTTATGAACCCATGGCTTTGAAGACTTCTGCAATGTCTAATTTCATCTCCTGATGTGGAGACTGAATTTTTCCACCCAACTTCTCTAAGTAGCAAGTAGCTCTGCCTCTTGCACATGGATAGCCACATATTCTGTAGTCAGGGTTCTTTATCACTAGAACTGCTGACTGCCTGTATTTGCATCATATTTACCTTAAACATTTTATACTTTTGCTTGTAAGAACAAGCTTTGTGGGCTTGAGAAACAGTACTACATAAAGTAAAATAAGGATTGAATATGCTTGAGCTCTGCTTCATAACAAGCACTAAATTTCATGATTTAGTTACACAGATGTGGGACCAAGCATCATTTGGTGGACATTAAGTGTGTTTTGGCATGGTTCCTTTGACCTCAACCACAGCAAGAGCATTGAGGCTGCAAGAAACTTTACTGCACGTTTTCCTAATCTGTCTATTAGTATATTTTTCCCCCTCTGTTAAATTGCATCCTTACTCTTGTAGGTTTCCTTCTCTGAGTTTTTTACAGGTTTTGTTGAAAGGAATAATGTGTTGGGAGTATTTAGAAATGTATTTTAAAAATTAACACAAGCAAGTGCTGTGTTGACCAGGAGAAATGTGCATGTTTGTCAGTATAAGAGCAATTTGAAAAAGAGAGCATTTTTCAGTCTATAACCTGTCTGTATATAGCATCTGTGGAGGGAGAAGAAGCTCTCAAATTAATCTGAACTGCTTCGGGGGACATTTTTTTTTAACTATCTAACTGATGAAACAAATTATATATGCATGACACTCATCCTGGTTTGTTTTGTGATTTAACTTGATCTCAAGTGTTATGTTAGGGATATGAAGAATGTATTCAGTTTGTAATGCACTTAAGGGCCTATCTGGAATTCCTGGCTTGCACACTGGCTAAGCTCTAATAGCAAGTTAATTTTCTGGCTGGATTACATTGAAAAAGTGTATATTTAATAGCTTACCTCCTGAAAGCATGCACAGCACTTACTTTGACAGCTGGTTCTGAAAAGTATCTGAGGAAAAAACCTGTTTTTTCAGTAAGTAAAAAACCTGGGATTTTTAAAGCAAGTAAACTTGTACAGTTTCAAATATTTTAATTCTTTGGGATTTTTTTTTTTTTTTTTTTTTTTTTTTGGTGTCTATTTGCACTACCCAAAACTGCACAGGAACACTTTGAAAGCAGCTCTTCAGCTTGTAGGAGCTTGCAATGCCATCGCAACTGAAGAAGAGAATATTCAGTATCCTTTTGATTATCTTCCTGAGGAAAGCAGTTCTTCATATATGTCAGTGTTGAAAATAACGTCTCATCCCCTGCGTCTTTTGCTGTTGTTATGGTAACAACTGGATGTGCTAGTGCACACTAGGAAAGACTCAAGAGATGTTTTGATTTCATAGTATGCTTGATTTTATTGTATGAAGCCTCTGTGTGCAGGAAGGCAGAAGGGTGTCAGCACACTCCCTGCAACAATCAACACTATTGGCAAGAAAGAACTATTAATTTTGGTAATGCTTCCCATGTTACATATTGAATGGACTTCATTCTAATAAATACAAAACTTCCCTAATCAGGCAGTCAATCAAAATGCAGGCATTTGTGTGCTGTTGGAAAATTGGCCTTTCAGCTTGTCCCAAACCATGGAAATTAAATCCAAAGCATGCAGGTGGTGGTTTGTAATCTCCAAGGCCTGTTACAAAGCTAGATAAAGCTGCTAGCTGAACGTGCCTGTGTTTACTTATCCTCAGAGAGCTTCAGATGGTGTATTATATTCATGATGCCTTGCTTTTATTCCAGGGTTCAGACTACCCAGT
The DNA here is from genome assembly GCA_031468815.1 of Morus bassanus. NCBI lineage: Eukaryota > Metazoa > Chordata > Aves > Suliformes > Sulidae > Morus > Morus bassanus. The sequence continues at coordinate 23,072,785 of CM062600.1, read as the reverse complement.
CTATAAAAGGTTAAAGAGGCCATTGGTGAAATTGCAAGGATGGAAGGGGTGCAGCCCAAGAAAGCAAAGTTGTCCTGGCTTGCGTTGCTTATACTGAAGGTACATGGCAAAGGTTGCATTGGGTTCTGTGTTGCCTTTTATTTTTGGGGGGCGCAGTATCAAAATGCATGCTTGCCCTGTGAGGTTTCAGCTTTTATTCTTGCTATCTTATTCAGTCTCCGTACAGTTGTTTTGGTTCTTTTCAGAAAAAATACGTGTTTGCTGTACTTAACAGAGCATTTGTCCTAGCAATTTCATATGTAGAGTTTCAAATGCCATTCCAAACTGAGCTAATGACTACATCATTAAAATGTTGGTATATCTGAAGATACAGCTAATACTGAAAAAGGATAAAGAACTTGAAAAATGATTTATTTTTTTAAAATAGTCTACACAAATTTAGGGTTTGTATAATTCAAACACGTTTTTATTTAATCAAATAGTTCTATAGCTTGCATGATTAGGAAGGGGCTTTCATTTTGTCAGAAATTAAGGTGCAAACTGAGGCTCGCCAACAAAGTACTGTTCACATTCTGGAATCTTCATATTGTTTGGATATTATTTCAGCAAAATAATAGAAGACAGAGGAGAAGATAAGTATAGCTGCACACCCTAAACCATGAGGATCATTTGTAAATTTCCACATTTACTTTGTTCGGATGTCTAAATGCTGTAATTTTGAGTATGTCCTTGTCATTTTAGATATGTTCTCAGGATGGAGTCCTGCCATTGTAAACATGCAGATGAAACAACTGTAGCAAAAAAGAGTTGCTGAGAGAACTAGTTCCTTGCTTTAATACTCCCCTAATGCTAGAGAGCAATGAGGGGACCCATTTTACTGTACAAGTAATGAAAAAAATTTGGGCAGCCCCACAAATAGTACGAAGGTGTCATTGTGCCCATCATCCCCAATCCAGTGGGGCTGCATTTTAAAACACAGTTGGCAAAATATTGTGCAGAGGCTGGCCTGAAATGTCTGGATGCATTACCTGTCCCACTGATGTATATATAAGAAGCACTGTGAATAGAAAATACAGGCTGTCACCTCGCGAGATTTTAATGGGGAGACCCATGTGACTGTCTCATCCAGCACTCCCTACAGTCAAACATAAAACTAACAGATAATGCTCTTCTGAAATATTGTCAGCTATTAATGAAATGTTTAAGGACTTTCCACAGACTGCTGAAATATGTTTTGCCATAACCCACCACTGAAGTCTGTCACTCATTGAAAGCAGGAGACTGAGTCTGCATTTAGGTATACCAGTGAGAACACGTGCTTCAGCTGTACTTTAAGGGACCTTATCGGTACTGGTAATTACTAATGCTGCAGTCATGTGCAAGGGCCTGCTTGATGGATCCATGCTTCCCAGGGTAAAAGGGTCATACCATCTTCAGACACAACGCAGAGCTTATCACCTTTCACAGCAGAGCTGGATGATCTGGATGAACTTCATTTAATCAAATGCCATCAGAAGTACAGTCTAGAGCCCTGCAAATAGACTTTGATGTCCCTATTATCACCATCTGAACCTGTTGATTGTTTTTGGAAATTGTAGCTCGGGATTTTGCATTTGAGTTTATATTATTACTGGCCATATAATAACCTGTAAGAATTGTTACATGGGAAGACTTTAAGGAATGAAAGATTATGAGGTGTATGTGGCTCTAAGGCCCATAAGATACTGCCTGTTCTTTGGACTGACACTTGTACATTAAAATGTTTTTGTTTTTTTCTTGGCATTTCAGTACATCCAGACCTGTTCCGGAAAGATGGACGCAACTTACCTGAGCATACCAAACAAAAGACAAAACGCTCTCTGCAAAGTGCTTGTTATTTGAAAAACTGGCTTCCATCAGTCTACATTATAATCAGAATTATAAAGGGCTATCGTTAAGTAAATCTGCTGTAATGAAAGAGATGGGTAATGTTATTTCAGCCTTACAGATAACGGTACAACGAGTATCTCGGGTAGCCCTGCAAAACAGAATGGCATTTGATTATGTGCTTGTCACTCAAGGAAGGCCTTTGGATACTGGTTAACCACTTGCTGCACAAATGCAGACCAAGATCAGAGAATAGAAGTGGACAACATAAAATTTGAGGTAACGTTCAGATACTCCATGAAACACCTGGTGAAAAGCCTTTTTGACTGGTGGGGATGGTTCCTAGACTGGACAGGATGGTTAGAAAAAACTACTTAAGACAGCCATGAAGTACAATTTGTTGGGTTAATTAACTCTATTGCTTGTGCATGTGTTAGTTCAGTTGATCTTACATTGTAGCCAATTGGTATGTAAAAGTATAGAGCACAGCAAAAAGCAAGCAGAGGCCAGAACAAAAATGCTGAATATGTTAGAGGGTAAGGAAGATGAAAAGGAAGAAGTGCTTGCGCTAATGACTATAAATGATTAGTCTTGCCTCTTAACTAGAGGCGGGAATGGATGATGGGACAGCATGGCCCATACAGTGATCGATCCTGGGCTCCCGCAACGCATACCCATACTCTAAATCTTTACTCTAGATCTTTAAGAGAAGGAAATCCTTATCTGAAGGTGTCTGAATTAATTTTAAACAAATGAAGAAGGGAGCAACGGGAATAAAACTACGTGAGGCAAAACAAATGTGTTTGGAAATGGAAATTGAGAGGAAGAAGCATAAGGAGGAATTTGAAAGGCTTGCGATGGTGAATGTATGTCAATAATAACTGCTCATGAAAGGAGGCAATATGAAGGGGAAATTCAAACTGTAACTGCTCAGGCATGGAGGGCAAGAAGGCCCAACTGCAAGAAGGGGTCAAACTGGCAGGAATCAGGGATGTCAGAGACAGAAGGATTCCCTGTAAGGCAGTGAAGTTTCCCTTGGTGATGAGATGAGGAGCAACCCCAGTGTTGTCTTGTAGCCATCCTGGAACAGGAGGCTCAGGGTCACCTCTGGGCGGCAGAGGTGGGCTGGGACATGGACCCAAGGCTGGCCTGAGGTGCCCCATGCAACTACTCATGGGATCAGCACTTGGGAAAAGCATTTCCACACACAGCTGGAGAACCCAGAGAGAAATACAGGAGGCCAGAAGGAAGCTATTCAGGGCACCACATGGCCAAGGCCAAGCAATGTCCAGAGGACAGAGACCCCACAAACCCAGCAGGCTGGGCACTGGCTGCAGCCCCAACCCTGCCCATCACAACTCTTGCTCAAGCTGGCTCTCAAGCAGGAACTCCAAAGCCGCCACTACAGCAAAGAGGGCGAGGACACTTCTGCATGTGGGAGAGGCACCCAACTGGATAACCTCCACAGTTGGGGCACTTTGATGCCTAACATTGCTGCCTTCCCTCTTCCTCCTTGGCCAACAGCTCCTACAGCCAACAGGACACAGCACTGCCCTGACATTGCCTACAACATTTCAAACAGTTAGATTTACTGCTCGACTCTTTGAGTCCAAAGACCTGCAGCTCTGGAAATGGCAAGCAACAACCACTAATCAGCAGCGACTCTTGCTGCTGCAGCATGCCAGGACATAGGCGCCAGGCTGTAATGTCACCGCCACGCAGCACAGGTGTTATGGTGATGTTTGAGACCTTCCCCTCAGCACCCACAGCCAGCTGGTACCAGTTTGTTAGTGCTTGCTGTCTGGCAGAACCAAGCCCAGCTGCCCAGGGAAATGCCTACAGCTAGGCATCACTTTGGTCTCACCCTGACAAGAGAGTTTGAAAGGAAGCCACCTCCAGGAGAACTGTCATCTGCTTCTGTTCCAGTTGAGCTCACTGCGTCGGCAGACTCAACTTCTCCTGTCCCTTCAGGATGGGACAAAAAAGAGCCTTGTGATGCTGATCTAGCATCTCTCAAGGACGAAAACCATTTCCAAGCATGCAGCGAGGACCACAGCACCAACAGAATCCATCCCATTTCTTCAGAGGAGACCTCTGATGAAGCTGATGACTGCATCCCTGACCTTTCCAAAGAAGCTTTGCAAAATGCTCCAAAGCCACCAGTTTCAGTCCATTCAGTGGGTTGATGATGGCACCTCTATTGTCATTCATGAAGAAGCCTTCTAAAAAGAAAATGTTGGCACGGAGAGGACCTTGCAAAGTTTTTGAAAGCAACAGTATGAAAAGCTTCCTTCATCAGCTCCACCTCTACGGATTCACTGAAGTGCAATGTGATTCCAAAACATCTGACTCACTTGATGAATTTCTGGCAGAAGCAGCAGCACCTTCTGCTCACTGCAAGGTGCATCACTTCCCTGCACATGAACTGACTCTCAGAATGATTCTGGCACAAGAACTTCACCTTCCAGTAACTTAAGCCTTGGCAATAGAGGAGAGGAGGAGGAGGGCAGGAAATGCTCAGAGATTCAGTTCTTTCTCAGGTCATTTCTCAGGTGGAAAGACAAGGGTGGCCATTAGTTAACAGAACTGTAGCATAACCTTTTGGTTAGCCTGAGTTTTAGGTTTCAAATGCCCAATAGACCTTTTCAAGACCCATGTTATAGCGCAGTGCTGAGTGACCAATAGGTGCTTGTTCCTGGCATCAATCCCTGCCCTAGGATTCACAGGAAAGAGTACTGTCAGCAAGCAATTCTCTTTCCCTTCCTGCTCTCCATCCATTTCCTGTTTTTACAGGGGAATCCCAGGCTGAGCTGAGATGGTGTCCATCAGAAATTAAGTGGAAGTGACTGATCTACAAGCATTTGAATGATACCACAATCAAGCTTGATTGTGAATGTGAGTGAGCTGGAGGTTGATAAATGGTATTGAGCGGTGTTTCAGGCTGAGCCCTTAAAGCTGTGCAAGGGGAAGGTAAGCCTGAATTTAACCCCAAGCTGACTGACAGAAGTAGCACATTACATGAAGGAGACTGGCCCTTGTCTCTGCTGGGGGTAGAAGGAAGAACCTTCTCCCTTCCTAAAGTGCCCCTACGTAACAGATACAGTGGTCTGGGTGTGGGCGTTGAGGAGCATGTGAAGAACAGACAGGATCCATGAGAAGCCCACCATGGAGAGTTGATCCAGCCACATATACCTGCATTAGAAACAGTGCCACCAGAAAAGCATGTCAAGTATCACTTACAGGACATGCCTTACTGAGTGGAAGCGAAGCACCCGTTTGCCATCTAGACAACTTCTTTAGAGAAGAGTCATCTTCATGATGTCACTGAAAGGCTGCCAAGCCTGGTGAACCCTACAGATTACAGTCTGCTCCTACTATTCCATTTAGGCTCCAGTGATACTACGATGAGGCAACTTAGAACCATCAGATAGACTATCCATCCCTTGGAGCAGTGTTAAAAGGATCACGAGCCCACGTGGTCTTCTCCTCTATCCTGGTCAGAGGAAAGGGTTTAGGAAGGAGGAGATGAATTGAATAGGTGAATGCTTGGCTGTGGGGCTGGTGCCGTACTTAAGGCTTTGACTTCTGTGATCATGGGTCTACCTTTGAGAAACTGGGTCTGTTGCAGTGTCAACTGTCAAAACAGTCAGGATTCACCTGACCAAGTGGGGCAACACAATCTTTGCCAACAAGCTGGGCAGGTTTATACAGAGAGGTATAAATAAAGTATATTTAGCAGGGGAAGAGGGTGGACTTTTGAGCAACAGAGAAGAGCCAGAGGCTGCTGATGGACTAGGAACCAACAGGGAAACACCTGTGAAATGCCTCAGAGGAATTAGGCTGCGTTCCTCTAAAAAGGTGACACAGAGTCAGAGACCCAGCTGAAGTGCCTCTATACCAATGCACGCAGCATGGATAACAAATAGGAGGAGTGGAAGTCATTGTGCAGCTACAAAGCTATGATCTAATCGCAATCACTGAAACAGAGTGGGACGAATTTCACAACTAAAGCGCTGCAATCAATGGCTATAAACTGTTCAGAGGGGACAGGCGAGGAAGGAGCAGGGGGAGATGTTGCCCTCTGTGTCAAAAAATGGATTCACTTCACAGAGCTGCCTTTGAAAGAAAGTGATGGACAGGTTGAGATCTTAGGGGGAAAAATTAGGGGCCAAGTCAATGAAGGAAACCTCATGGCTGGTGTTTACTACAGGCCACCCGATCAAGGGGAGCTTGTTGACGAAGCGTTCTTACTTCAGCTATAGGAAGCATCACGCCTGAAGGCTCTGATCCTGCTGATCACCCTGACCTCTGCTGCAAAAGCAACACAGCAAGCTGTAAGCAGTCCAGGAGACTCTTGGAGTGCCTCAAGGACAATTTCATAATTGACATGATAGCCTGACCAGAGGAGAAGCATTACTGGACGTATTGCTCACTAACACAGAAGAACTAACTAGACATGTGAAGACTGTGGCAGCCTCGGCTGCAGTGATAGTGCCCTGGTGGAATTCACAAACTTGAGGGATATGGGCCAGGCAAAGAGTAGAGTCAAGAGGCTGAATCTGATGACAGCAAACTTTCCATTGTTTAAGGAATGAGTTCATGGGACCCCCTAGGAAACTGCCCTTAGGGACAAAGGAGCTGAACAGAGCTGGCAGTTCTTGAAGAATGTGTTTCTTAGAGTGCAAAAGCTCTTGATTCCCATGTGTAAGAAATGGGGCAAGGAAAGCAGGAGACTGGTACAGCTCAGGAATGACCTCCTGGTCAAACTCAAGTGGAAGAAGGAAATATACAGGCAGTGGAACCAGGCATGTTTTTCCTGGAAAAAATATAGGGACACTGCCCAGATGTGTAGGGATGGGATCAGGAAAGCTAAGGAAGACTTGGAGCTGAATTTGGAAAGGAAGAAGAAGAAAGAAAGGCTTTTATAGATACATTGGCCAGAAAGGAAAGATTAAAGTAAGTGTACCTTCCTCTGCCACTCATAAATAAGACGAGGACTGGGGACAACCAACATGGAGAAGGCTGAGCTACTCAGTAATTTTTTGCCTCCAGTTTCAATGGTAATCTCTCTTCCTACATCTTTCAGGTCCCTCAACCTCAAGGCAGGGACTGGGGGAATGAAGGCCCTTCCAGCATAGGAGAAGACCAGGTTCCTGAGGAACCTGAACGTGGGACCCAATGAGATGCAGCCCAGAGTCCTGAGGGAATTGGCTAATGTAGTTGAGAAGACGCTCTCCATCAGATTTCCAAAGTCATGGCAGTCAGGCAGAGTACCCAGTGACTGCAAAAAGGGAAACCATGCCCATTTGTAAAAAGGCTAAAAAGTAGGATCTTGAGAATTACTGACCACTCAACCTCACCTCTGTGCCCTCTAAGATCATAGAACACATCCTCCTGGAAGACATGTTGAAACATAAGGAAGACAGGGAGATGACTGGAGACAGCCAGAACAACTTCACCAAGGGCAAATCATGCCTCACTGTATCAGTGGACCAGGGAAGAACTACAGATGACATCTACCTACACTTCTGTAAGTCCCTTGATATATGCTCCCCCGCAACATTCTTACTGCTAAACTGGAGAGAGAGGAGTTTGATGGATGGACTGTTAGATGGATAAGAGTTTGGCTGGATGGCTGCCTCCAAAGAGTTATAATGAATGGCTCAATGTCCAAGTGGAAACCAGTAAAGAGTAGTGTCCCTTGAGGGTCCCTCTTGGCACAAATTCTAATATCTTCGTCAAGAACATAGACAGTGGGATTGAGTGCTCCCACAGCATGTTTGCAGATGACACCAAGCTGAGTGGTGTAGTTCATTCCCTAGAGGGAAGGGATGCAATCCAGAGAGACCTTGACAGGCTTGAGGAATGGGCGCATGTGAACCTCATAAAGTTCAACAAGGCCAAGCACAAGGTTCTGCATCTGGGTCTGGGCAATCCCCAGTATCAAGACAAACTGAGGGAATGAATGGATTGAGAGCAGAAAATGAGAAGGATTTGGAGCTCTTCAGTAGAGTTGGAGAGTTTTTCAGCTTTGCATAAAGTCATATGGAAGCAAACCATGGTGGGAACACTCATTCTGGTGAGGTCCACAGGTACAAACACACTTCCTTCCAAAATGTATCTGACAAAATCATTACTGTTAAAAATGCTAAGCCACAGCTGGGGACATCGTTTGTACTGAGCCAAGTGTTGAAGACTTCTGGCCTTGTAAAGTGGTCTCCTGCAGAGGACATGCAGATTGTGCCTCACTTCAGTTCTCTTGGCCTGTGGCTCCAATGTGGGGTGCATGAACCCCACGGGTGCACAAGAATATCCCCTGGGGTGTGGGAAGGAACTAACAGGACTTCTATTTATATTTAGATTATATTAAAAAAAAGCAAGAAAGAAATTAAGCTTTACTAACATTTAACTTGTTGTTGGCATTCCCACTCGCTCGATACATCAGAGTGTCCAGTGTCACACATGCTAATACAGCTACAGTACCAATCATTTCCCACTTGCTAGAGATTGGGCAGATTAGGGATGCTCATATGGAAAAAAATAGTACCTTTAGGCTGATTTGCTGTTACTCCTCAAGTCTTGATTGAGAACATGTGGGTACCTACAGTGGCAGGAGATTGTTTACATTGTCATACTAATGGCACTTAGAAGATAAATAAACATTGCACCTACTGGCTATCTGGTCGAGGATGGACCTACCCTACCATGCCTAGAGCTCCCCAGTTAGGCACTATGAAACACTCATCTGGTACCTGCATGTGGCAAAAATGAGAGATTATAATAATGAACTGTTTCAGTTGGAAAAAATGGAAACATGCAAAGGGGAAATTCAAACTGTAACTGGTCAGCAGTGGTAATTTGCAACTGAAGAGTGACCTGGCATGGAGAGCAAGAAGGCCCAACTGCAGAAGGGGACAAACTGGCAGGAATCAGGGATGTCAGAGACAGAAGGACTCCTTGTAAGGCAGTGAAGTTTCCCTTGGTGATGAGATGAGGAGCAACCCCAGTGTTGTCTTGTAGTCATCCTGGAACAGGAGTGCTTAGGGGCCACCTCTGGGCGGCAGAGGTGGGCTGGGACATGGACCCAAGGTTGGGCTGGGGTGCCCCATGCAACTACTCATGGGATTAGTGCTGGTGCAAGTGTATATAAGGAGTCTGCTGGTGACATATCTGTGCAGACTTCTTCAGAACTGCTTATTGCGGTAGGACTCTGCCCATTGCATTGTTTATTCAATTTTTTTCCCGTATATTTAAGCACAACAGTGTCCTTAATTCGCCTTGAGGGATACAATAAAAATTCCCCAATGGTTTGGTGTCAGAAGTGGGATTGCTGCACACTGCCAGAAGTGACCATACTGGAACTGGTGGGGAGACCCAACATGGCACCAACGCAAGAGGTAAGAGGTCCTAATTTCAAAATCTTAACTTGCACATGGTCTTCTCCCCTTACTGTGTCTCCTGGCTGGACATCACATCAGTCGTAAGCAAACCCCATGTTATTTTAGTTATATATATATATATATATATAATTTAGTTATATTAATTTAGTTATATTATATATATATAATATATATTATATATTATATAATATAGATGTAAAATATATATATATAAAATATAAAGAAAGGGGGAAGTTAGGGGGAAACAAAATTAAAAGGTCTTCGTTTAGCCAAATGAGAGGAGACTGAGTTTGAGACTTCTGAAAGCTCGGGTTGTGCTCCATGGGCATCTCCGTGGGTGATGACAAGTTGTCTCAGTGTGTAGGCCCAGGCCAATAAGGAAATGGCCAGTTTAGCTGAATGAGAGTAGGCTAGGTGTGAGACTTCTGAAAGCTCGGATTGTGCTCTAGAGACCTCTTCGTGAGTGATGACAAGTTGTATTGTGTTTGGGTCCAGGTTTTGAGGAGATAAAGTTGAAACTGTCTTTTTGGGGACACCCAAACCTCCCTTCCTACTGCTTTTCCAAACCACTCCTTCTGTTCCTGTGCCATGTATAGGCCTTAGCTATATGCTCCCTCAGTTTCATAGGGGCCCAGAAGCCAAATGAGAGTAGGCTCTGAAAGCTTTTCGCTTTGAGGGCATTGAGTCAAAGGACTTTCTTCTTGGGGATGCCCAAACCTCTCCTGTCCCTTTGCCTTGCACAGGCCTTAGCTCTGTACTCCCTTACTGAGAAAAGTTGAAAACTAGTTGGTGAAAACGGGTCAAGGTTTTTCCCATCCAGCTCCAAAAAGCCTGTTAGGCACCATATGCCCCAATTACAGTGCACAATTGGGAAAATATGGGGGCAAGCAGTCAGTCCAACTTGCCCCCAGTGGAAGGGCTACACTTGTGCCACACCAGAACTGCAATTTCCAGATGAAGGAGCCTTTGATCTGGATAAATTAACTTCTCTTTGCCATTACCTTGAAGACAATAAATGGAGACAAATGGATGCTTGGTTTTTGTGGGATGAGGAGGTGAATGATTGCCAGCAGAAATCTACTATAGCTAGCTTACAAGATAATCATGCAAAAATGAAAGAACAAATTGAAAAGGTAAAATTAAGTGAAAATAAAAGTAAGATTCCTACTAAAACTTCAGCTGTGGCACCTAAATCTCTCTACCCAAGCTTAGTCCCTGGTGCTACTACACCAGCCCTGCCTCTGTATCCTGATCCTTTGGTGATGCCAGGCACCCCATCTTATACTGCCGGTGGTGCAGGGTTAAAAGAGGACTGAGATCCATGCAGGGATACTGAGAGGACAGGAGGGTCCGTGGTGGTACTCAGAGGATCCACAAATGTGCGTGTGCTTCTGAATCTAGAAAGTCTGGTGTGTGTGTGTTTATGTTTTATGTAAATCCTGACCACAACACCTTGACTGTGGCAGTCTGTGTGACCACCAGTGTCAATGTCCTGTGTATGTCCTCTGTGTGTGTCTCTGGGATATGTGCTCAGCTTTGCTCCTGGGGAGCCTGCACCCAGGAAAGCAACAGCCATGGCCCCCAGCCAGGGCAGAGACCACCTTTTGAGCTTCATGCAGGCACCCAAACAGGAACTGTGCTAGTTAATCCTTTGGTTAATTGGAATCATTGCCTTGAAGAGGTGTTTGGAGAACATTACATCTCCTACTGTCCTTGTAAATGGCTCAAGCCACAGGCCTTGTGACTAGGATTTGTAGTTTGGGAGATGAAGAGAGGCTTATTAAAGTAAGTACAAGGCCTCCTGTAAGTAACAAATCACTTCCATCTATCAAATTGACAATGATATTGGCTATAAAGCAGCAGGAACCCTGAGAGGATTAGGTGAAGGCTGAGCTCTCTACAAATTGAATTTCCAAATTTCTGAAGAATCAGGTAGGAAAGGGAAATGTGCAGTGCAGAGGAATAGCCTCGCTTTACAGAGATTTAACCCTGCCAGGGAGGCAAGTAGTAGAACCGAGTATTACAGGGGAAATAAGTGTAATATAGGGAACAAACATCACTCAGCTCTGTAAATAATCTACCTAATGGAGATACAAATCTCCTTAGATAAGTAGCATACTATGCTGCTTATAAATAAGAGGTGGCAGGACAGGACAACACAGGGTCAGCCAGTCCAGTTGTCAGTGATGTAGGAGATCCTTGTCTCCAAGGGTGCTTGGATAAGTCCCTGATCCAAGGAGATACATGAATGGTTTGGTTTTTTTAATTCCTTTTTCTCAGCTGAGGAGCTGGGACTCTGTTGGTGCTGTGGTCCTCGCTGCATGCTTGGAAATGGTTTTCGTCCTTGAGAGATGCTAGATCAGCATCACAAGGCTCTTTTTTGTCCCATCCTGAAGGGACAGGAGAAGTTGAGTCTGCCGACGCAGTGAGCTCAACTGGAACAGAAGCAGATGACAGTTCTCCTGGAGGCGGCTTCCTTTCAAACTCTCTTGTCAGGGTGAGACCAAAGTGATGCCTAGCTGTAGGCATTTCCCTGGGCAGCTGGGCTTGGTTCTGCCAGACAGCAAGCACTAACAAACTGGTACCAGCTGGCTGTGGGTGCTGAGGGGAAGGTCTCAAACATCACCATAACACCTGTGCTGCGTGGCGGTGACATTACAGCCTGGCGCCTATGTCCTGGCATGCTGCAGCAGCAAGAGTCGCTGCTGATTAGTGGTTGTTGCTTGCCATTTCCAGAGCTGCAGGTCTTTGGACTCAAAGAGTCGAGCAGTAAATCTAACTGTTTGAAATGTTGTAGGCAATGTCAGGGCAGTGCTGTGTCCTGTTGGCTGTAGGAGCTGTTGGCCAAGGAGGAAGAGGGAAGGCAGCAATGTTAGGCATCAAAGTGCCCCAACTGTGGAGGTTATCCAGTTGGGTGCCTCTCCCACATGCAGAAGTGTCCTCGCCCTCTTTGCTGTAGTGGCGGCTTTGGAGTTCCTGCTTGAGAGCCAGCTTGAGCAAGAGTTGTGATGGGCAGGGTTGGGGCTGCAGCCAGTGCCCAGCCTGCTGGGTTTGTGGGGTCTCTGTCCTCTGGACATTGCTTGGCCTTGGCCATGTGGTGCCCTGAATAGCTTCCTTCTGGCCTCCTGTATTTCTCTCTGGGTTCTCCAGCTGTGTGTGGAAATACTTTTCCCAAGCAGTGTGGGTGAAGGGAGATCAAAATCCCTGCCCAGTTCTTTCCCATTTCTTCTCCAGTCTAACAAGGGCTCTGTGTTTTCAGTAGCACTCCTTCTGTCCTGGGCAGTCCCTGTGACCAGGTGATGCTCCCAGATTTCAGCAGTCTCTCTGTGGCTGCTCTGTAGGAGCAACTGGAAGTAAAACACTAAGTGCATTTTGCAATACAAACTCCTGCCCCCCATTTCTTTGCATGTAGTTCCTGTGATTTCATTTGATAATTTAAATTCAGAAAGCAAGCCAACAGAATAAATTATGTCTTAAAAACTTTTTAAATAAAGCCTCCTTTGAGGAGAGCCCCATTTGTGAATTTTTCATTTTGGACGTTTCACACATGTAGAAATATCCGTATGCTTTTTGCCGCAATCCTGAAGTTTTTTCTGACAGTCTAGCTGCTACTTCAAGACCAAGTCCTAATGCTGTATTAAAACTTATTACTTTATAGTCATAATTTAATTGTAATAATAACCATATTAAGTCTCAGTAGCTTTGAATGGATCTGATAATTTCTTGCATCTGTATTATATTTTATTATTTTCTGTGCAGTGTCTGTTTTGCTACATCATCTTTTCAAATACTATTTCCAAATTAGTACTGTAACAACATACTCTTTGTTCAGTAAAGTGACCATAAAACTTCTATTTTGTGCTAGTTTGTTGGAAGGGAGTCCAAAGATATCACAGGAAACTAAGGATTAAAAATTGGGTTCCAAATCTGGAGAACTAGAGTTTGTTGCAAAAATAGACAGGAGTCATATTCACTTGCATTTGTGAAGCACCAGCTTAGTTAATCTTGCATAAAATTCAAGCTTTCTTAAAATTGCAGGTGTCATAAAACCTGAGGCAGCTGTTAATTTTGTCTAGAAAAAGGCCTGTGTTCACAGCACGCTTGCTAGTCTCCTTATTGAGTCGCAGAATACTCAATTAGCAGGTACTGAAAAATGAAAGACATTGAATAGTAGTAACTCCTCTGTCTTGGTTTCCTGTGAGGCATTGCCCTCTTCAGAATTGGCTTGTGTCCCTTCTTGAGTAGTTGCAGGCAGAGTCCTTGACTGCTTCCTGCAGGAGAGCTGCAGATCACAGACACCTGAGAAATGGGTGGTGCTTAAGCTTGCTTTTTGTAGCTTAGAAGGGTCTGGAATCAAAACTCTGAGTAACCCATTTATTTCTGAATTATTACAGCATACCACTTGTGGTAGTGTGCTAACATAATTCTGTGTGGAGTGATTAAAAGGACAAATTAAATTGAGAGAAATTAAACCATGCTTCACCCTACAAATAGGTAGTGAGTGATAATGCAGGTTTTCAGGAAGCAGTTGCCATTGTGATATGGCATATCTGAGGGGCTTCCTGCATGTAATGACATTCAGTTACATCAAAGGATCTGTTCTGTAGAGTCAACTCTAGATGTAAACATAAGAACTTGAAGAATTCAGTGTTTTTTTGCAAAAATTGAACTTGAAGGAGAGATGATTTTGTTAAGCAGAGGGAACTGTAGCAAGATTGAAGTGGTTAAGCAGCTGGTTTCTACTGCTTTGCAAGATGTATTCAATAAAGATTGGATACTGAATAAAAACTCTGAAAAACAATGGATGCTGACAAAGCAGCTAGAACTTGGCAGATAGTGGATTTGGTCCATTTCTGAAGGTAGATAGTGCCTGAAACACTAGAGATGACTTGAGGATTTGAAATACTACAGTGAAAGAAACCGTAGCGTATGAGCATGTGGAGATCCAAACTGTTGCCCAGAAAAAAATGTATGGGCTCTTCCAGTCAGTAGGAGGAGAGATGCATCTTTGCCTATAGGGTGGAAAAAGCTTACACCAGTATTTGTATTTGCAAACCTCAGCAGACTTTGCCCAGTATGGACAAAAATCATGAACTACAATACAGCTGTCATAAGGGTTTTTTTTAAGTGTAACAGGCATTTCTCTGGCAGAATGTAGAGTAGTGTCTGATGTATTGAGTTGTTAACCTACAGTAAATGGTGTGACGCTTTTTTTTTTTTTTTAATATCAGTTGTACACTGTCCAGTATCCTGACAGAACAGTAGCCTTAACAATACTGACAGAAGCCGTTGATACAAAAGGAAAGTTTATTTGGTTCCAGAGATCAATATTATGTCCTGTGAGGCAAGCAGGACTTTACTTCTATGAGCATATAGGGTATTGGGACAGATGTTACATGAAAAGACACTGGGCAAGATAACACCTGTTACTAGATAAACATGTAAAATCCTCTGACTTCTTTCAGAGAGAGTACTTGTAAGACAGAGCCTGAGAACATCCTACCATGGTAAAGAAGAACTCAGACTGGGCAGTGACAGAAATAAAAGTACAAAAGCTAAAAGGATCCAGATGGCATCAGTTCTTAAAAAAAATCCAAAACAAACCAAAACCAACCAACAACAACTCAAAAAAACCCCAGCAATGGAATGGATTCTCCAGCAGAGAATATTGCAAGTCGCTGGGAGAACGGCATAAACTCCTTGTTATGTGTGGACTCAAACTTGTCAAATTTCCGTTACTTGCAAAGGATAAATAAGTGGGAGAAGAGAGCCTAATGATGAATATTTGTTCTATTTTAGCAGCTTCGCTGGGGTTCCAGGATGTACTGCAGGGGAAATGGAGAAAGGAGAGGAAGAATTACACAACACATTTCTGTTGCAAAACATTTTCCCCAAACCAGCTTGTTTTGCTTGGAAATGAAAATAAATCCCCTCAAGATGCAACTTGATTTGACTTGAGCATGAGAATAGAATCTGCAAGGTCTGAAGAGTCCCTTGCCATCATCTCACACTGAAATATATCCCTCTGGGAGCAGTAATACTGTTCTCTGTGATTATGCTCTGAAGTCAAAGGCATGTTGCAAGGCATCTCAAATTGTTTGAGTATTATTGATGAATTTAGTAGGTTTGGTTATATGCATTTGAAATTGTTCTGGGCTGGGAGAGAAACACAGGGGAACTGTTCCTTTTCAGTTTCTAATGTGCAACATAGAGGCTTATGCTATAAAGTTTGGGAGTAGTTGGACTATTCCCAAGCACTCTAAAAAGCTGGTTTGGGAATACTACAGCTTCCAGCAAGATGTACTGTATCTTCATGTATAATTAAACTAGGACAGTCTCTCACAGAGCACTCTTCCTACTGTATTTTGAACAGCTAGTACTCTTGCACTGTACACTGAACAGTAACGGTGTTGATGAGAAATGTTGATTTTGGGTATAAGGTCCAAACTTTCAGAGGTTTGTGGAGATTGATATGTTGATAGGAACACTTGATGACTGATGTAGAGGAGAGAGGTCCTAAAGCTAAGGCAGGTGAAACTTGTCCTTGAGAATTTGATTCCCTTTGCACAAAGTCTTACCAGAATCTTAGTAGGTCACTCAAATCAAACTCCTACAAAAAACCCAAACAAATGCTAAACAAACTAAAAAGAAGAACTCCCAAGCCAAAACCCCCACTAATTACATGCTACTTCTCCCCTGAGTTTCCCAGTTCACAGATATGCTGAGATTTCACAGCTAAACTTTAGTGAATGAAAACTCTGTTCTGAAAACCTGAAGAATCATACAGTACTGATTTGAAAAAGTTGTCAACCTAATATTAACTTTGACTTCTGTGCTTTGATTTATCATTGATAAAAGCAAAGGAATCATAATGCCCCTTTACCTTATGGAGCATTTGGATGGGAACGCTAAGACAATGGGATGGAGGACAAACACTTCACTTTCATACAGAAATTAGTAGGAGAGTATTCAGGATAAAGAGTGAGGAATGTACTAAATTGTGAGGCTGTACAACAAGTAATAAATCACATGAAAATGCTGAGTACCATCTATCCAGTGAGCATCAGCATCCTGGACACTGAATCATTTGGATAATTGTCTTGTAGAAAGAAATTTGATCATGTAATTAAAGCTACTGCAATGCACAAGGGAGAGAAACTTATCTGCCTGAACCTCTTTGCTTATATTGCAACTGATATAAACAAAAAACCTGACCAGGTATATGGAACTGGAAGGATAGTTTCTGTTTTCCAGTCTTGAGTCCTCCCTGGCAAAGTCTTAGATAAGGGGATCTAGCTCTTTTGTCCTTTGTGGGTATTTTTGTCCAAGGGTGCTATAAAAGGATCTTCTAGATGGTAGAAGAACCTGCTGAAGACTGCAGAAGGCTTTTCTGGCATAGGAAAAGCATACGTACCCAATGTATCACCAGGAGAATAAACCAAATTCAGGAGAATAAACCAAGTTCTGAGTGCAATTTAGATTATGCTTGCCTGCAAGAGTTAGGAAAGAAGAGATGATGAAATGGGGAGATAATGGTGAAGTTTCTTTCTGCCTAAACTGCCCATAAGAATGTCATATTGTCGCACATTCTTCAAAACTTACACATAAATTATAGTAAAGTTTCCAGACAATAACTCTTTCTGCATTATTTCTTTCAGTGAGGAAAGGCAGCAGTAAAGATGGCTGAAGAAAGGGGAGACACAGTAATCGCAAGGAGAGGATCTGGGATTCTAAGAGAGATTGATGTTGCCTGTGAGGCACTGCTGTCTCCAGGTGCTATGTCACATACTAAAGATACTAGCTACTCTGATGCTACAGCTTTTTGAGGATCTCTTTCTTCACTTGTTTCAGTTCCTTCTGAGAGCCTGTGGCACAGTTCAGTGATTGAGGACCATATGAGCAAGATAATACTGATGTCTACTGGAGTGTTTATTCTGCACACTAGAAAGATCGAAGTATTTTGCAAGACAGCATGCATCTTGAAACATTCTTAAGTGCAAAGGAAACAAACACCATGCAATTCAGTTTTCTTTGAAGTACTGCTAACCCCTACCGGTAGTGGAAGCTTAGTTCTACTGCTGCCTGTTGCTCTGAAGCTGTTATATTGCACTGTTTATGGTGTCATTTTTTTACAGTGACGTGCTTTAATATCTGCTCATCACTTTGAGATCATAGTCTGAAATGCACTGAGGGCTTTTACTGTAATTTAAAATAACTTCAGATGAAATTTCTGAAAACCTATAATAGCTGTGATGGTAAAGGGAAAAATTCTGATATACATTTGGTTCTAAATGCAATTATGATTCCTTGAAAAAACATCAAAACTATAATATCCAATCAACCTTGCCTTAAAATCTCTGTGGAAGAAAATAATCTTAAAGCAAGGGTTAGTAATGTTAACCACATTATCTTCACATCTACATAAGAACACAATGGGTTTCTTTTCTGAAACTTTTATTGCTTGTAATTGCAAGCAGGAAATTTAGACACTGAATTCCAGCTTGATTGTGTGTGACCACTGTTAGAAAAATTTGGGCTTAGAGCACAACTTCCTCTAACAAGGAGAAACAGCTCAATTTTCCACTGTACTGTTTCTGCCCGTATAGTTGATCAGCCAGCTTCATACTTCCTCAACTGGAAAGCAAAATGTGTTGGGCATAGAGGTTTGTTGTTTTTTTTTTTTAATATTTGGTCTGAATGATTTAGGCAAAAGAGAAGAGTGGAGCTGAAATCTCCATCAGATCACAGTGTACTTATGCCATCTACTGCCTCATTTCTGGTATCACGTTTGAATTGTCTGCCCAAGAGACAAATGCCACTGTGGGCAATATATAGAGAAAATCTTAGCAGAGATAGTGACTTGGCATGAGAAAGCACTGTATGCTTTAAGTGATGTGTAGCTTTAAATTAGACACTGAATATCAGTTAGTTGTCTTCTGTTTCTTTAATCCCACCTTCGAGTGGCAAAGCTCATAAATACTAACATAGAACTAGATCATTACTTTCTTCCTTTTCATGATTCAGTTCCTGAAGTCAGAGGTAATATCAGATTTGCAAAGAATATGTACCATAAATTGGCAGTTTAATGAGATTTAAAGGGCAATACAACACAAAGTTTGGATGCAGAAGTCACTGAGAAACAGAAGAAAAGGGAAAAGAGGCCTGCCTGAAGTATGTGACATCCTTACTGTTGTGGTGGGTTGACCCTGGCTGGATGCCAGGTGCCCACCAAAGCCACTCTAACACTCACCTCCTCAGCAGGACAGGGGAGAGAATATATAACAAAAGGCTCATTGGTCAAGATAAGGGTGGGGAGAGATCACTCACCAATTACCAGCATGGGCAAAGCAGACTCGACTTGGGGAAAAATTAATTTAATTTATTGCCACTCGAATCAGAGTAGGGAAATGAGAAATAAAAACCAAATCTTAAAGACACCTTGCCCCACCCCTCTCTTCTTCCCAGGCCCAGCTTCACTCCCAATTTTCTCTACCTCGTCCCTGGCCAGCAATGCAGGGGGACGGGGAATGGGGGTTGCGGTCAGTTCCTCACATGTTGTCTCTGCTGCTCCTTCCTCCTCAGAGGGAGGACTCCTCATACTCTTCCCCTGCTCCAGCATGGGGTCCCTCCCACGGGAGACAGTCCTCCATGAACTTCTTCAACATGGGTCCTTCCCACGGGCTGCAGTTATTCACAAACTGCTCCAGCGTGGGTCCCTTCCACAGGGTGCAGTCCTTCAGGAGCAGACTGCTCCAGCGTGGGTCCCCCACGGGGTCACAAGTCCTGCCAGCAAACCTGCTCCAGCGTGGGCTTCTCGCTCCATGGGGCCACAGCTCCTGCCAGGAGCCTGCTCCAGCATGGGCTTCCCATGGGGTCACAGCCTCCTTCAGGCATCCACCTGCTCTGGTGTGGGGCCCTCCACAGGTTGCAGATGGATATCTGCTCCACCGCTAACCTCCATGGGCTGCAGGGGGACAGCCTGCCTCACCATGGTCTTCACCACGGGCTGCGGGGGAATCTCTGCTCCAGCGCCTGGAGCACCTCCTCCCCCTCCTTCTTCACTGGCCTTGGCGTCTGCAGAGTCATTCCTCTCACAAATTCTCACTCCTCTCATCCAGCTGCAATTGCACAGCAGTTTTTCCTGCTTCTTAAATATGTTATCACAGAGGCGTTACCAATGTCACTGGTTGGTTCAGCTTTGGCCAGCAGCAGGTCCATCTTGGAGCCGGTTGGCACTGGCTCTATCATAAGGGATGCTTCCAGCAGCTTCTCACAGAAGCCACCCCTATAGCCCCCTGCTACCAAAACCTTGCCACACAAAGTCAACTGTATTTCAAATAATTCAGATTTATACTTTCTATACGACAACTACTCACCTCTTTCCCCAGCCTGAACTCTTTTGACTTAATTATTTGAGTTAATTTTGAATTCCATTAGAGAATTGGTGTGGTGCTGCTTTTACCTATCTGTCATAGAGGTTGGTCCAGTCTGCTGTCAGACAGGAATAGTTATAGGCACTGTCTCCTATTTCTAAAAGTCGTGGATGTTAAGACTTTTTTGTTGGCATGTAAGGTAAAGTTCTCAAGCTTTAATATCTCTATTGTCCTGTTGACAGTGAACCTTAAGAGTTTATTCTAATGTACATATGTTTTTTTGCCACATTGCTCTTCATCCCTCTAGGCTGAGCAACTTGAATTCTTTCAGCCTTTCCTGTTTTGCAAACCCCTGATTTGATTATCGCCTTCTGCAGCTGGTTCACATCTTTCTTGAACTAGTGCCCAGGACTGGGCATGACTCTCCAGCTGAGGGCGACTCCATCACTTAAATGACTGAAGAAATTCTCATGGGTGATAAAACCTATTCCATAATGCATTTCCCTTTGGATCACAAAATGCACCAGTTAACTCCTAGATCTCTTTCTGCAGTGCAGCTGTGTGTGCAGTCATCTGTTACCCTATGACTGTGCAGCTGATTACCTCTAAATGTAGAGCTTTGCATTTGCTCTTGTTGAGTACTGCCTAACCTCCACTCTAGACAGTAAGAATTCAATTAGGATTTTGAATTCTAATCCCATCCTTCAACTTATTCCCTTCCAGATCAATGTTACCTGTAAATTGACTAAGCATACCTGTTATTTCTTTCATCCAAGCTAGTAAAGAAATACTGAATCGTTCTGGGCTTGGGGTAGACTTTTGTAAAACCTCACTCCATTCCCTCTTCCAACTTGTCACTTAGCTGCTGATAATACTTTTGCTATTTAGCTTGTCCTACATGCTTTTTTGTTTTAACTGCTTTCTTATGTCTTACAAGAACATAATCTGAAACAGCTTTGTAACTGAGGCTTAAAGTTGAGGTATTAACACTTACTTTTTCTCCCCTGTTCAGGAGGATCTATGCCTTGTTAGAGGAAGGGAGGAAGTGACAATAGCTTAATACTACTCAATGGAGCACTTTCTCAGTTTTTACCTTTGTTGTGCTTAAACTTTCTTCTCTTTCTAGGAAGTGGAGGTAAGCTGACAGGTCTCTGAGTCCCAGGTTCTCCCCTTTCTTCTTCCCTGTTTTAAAGGTAGATACTAGGTGTTTTCTCTGTCCTCTTCTCAGTTTTCTGAACTCATCCAAGTCCTTTATGAAATCTGAAAAATAACTGCTAGCTGTTCTGGAGCTGCTTCCTTTGGCCTTTTGCAAGCACTGGTTTTAGGACAGTAGAATGGGCCAATAAACTGCTGACCGCTGACAAGGAGGCAGGTTCCTCTCCTCCCCTCGCAGCCCCAGTGTGCTGTTAGATGGGCTCCACCGCTCATGGAGGCACCAGCCTCAGTGTATTCAAAGGTGAATTTCAACAGCACTGCCAGCTTGAAAACATCCAACATGCTCTTTAACCTGCAGTGGCTGGAGTTTGTACCTCTTTGTCACTGGGGCCAGTCATGTTAAGCATTGATCACATCTTGAGTGAAGAAGGAGGCAAACTGGTTTTGAATACATAACTGTGAAGAAGCACTCCTCTCCATTGTGTATCAAACCAGCTCTTTCGGTGGTTGTCTTCTTATTAAATTACTTACCAAATGAGTTTAATTTCTCCTTAACTCTTCAAAGATTGGGCTTTCTAGATTTTCTTCTCATTTTTCTTTAAATTACTAAAGGTATTAAAAAATAATCTAACCTAATTTCTACTTCGAGCTTTCTTTTGAAAGTTGAAAGGTTTGAGGTTTTGAAGTGAGTTGAAATCACTGAAAAACTGAATTAGCCAAGTTGGTGTCTTATGAGCCTTCCTTATCTTTTCATTGCACTGTGATAACTTGCACTTGTGCCCTTTGAATGTTACCAGCTCTCCTTATTTCCTTCTCTTCTTTTAGACATCCATCCTGTGAGACCTCAGCGACCAAGTCTGTAAGGTTATGGAAGCCTGCTTTTCTGAAGGCTATTGATTTTTTTCCTGTGCTTTCCTTCCTAAAACTGGAAATGTTATTTTTATTATTATCCTCACCTAAGCTGCTCTCTACCTATATTATCTGTCAATTCCAAACTGAGCTTCTGTCTCATATTTGTATTCAAAGGATGCCCCCATGTTTGGGAAGAACTAGCTATATCCTGCTCTTTTCCAGTGTTAAACACTGAAACTGTCTGTTATCACCAACTCCTGGTGCCTGGCTGACCCTATAGTGCCCACAGAAAGCAACATGCAGTCTGACCTTGCCAGCTGAATTTATATTAGATTTGTGCTGTGTCACCTTTCTTGTTTTCCTCTTCTGCTATTTAGCAGTTTTCAGTTACTTGGTCCCTTCTGTAATTTGGATGTAACAGCAAGTATGCACATTTGCGATATTACAAGGCAACACTTTTTATTGATTGGCTTTCTGAAAAAAAAACATTGTTCTAGATTTCACATAAAATTCATATGAATTATTCTCCAGCAGGTATCAAATAATAATGTAAATAAATAATAGTGTTCTATGCCACTGTGTTTATTCCTCACAGTTACTGCAACAGAATATTATGAGTAGAGTTGCGCATTCATTCTTTTAGGGCAGATCTGTTTGTAACAGTGACTGCATAAATGCAAAAGAATGTTGCACTGGAAAAGGGGAAATATATAACTGAATTATTTCCTTGTGTTTGTTTGCAAATAGTGTTTCAAGTGATGACTATCTTGTAGTGACTATACGAGTGGGAATGGTGGTGGTAAGAAGGGCAGAAAAATACATATTCATGTTTCTTGCAAATTCCACTCAAAAATTGAAAAAGAAATAATGGGATGCTCAACTCTCTCACTGCTTCATGATTTTGACTTAAGATAATGATATTTGCAAAGTATGGTTTGCAGAGTTTGGAAATCCCAGCACATCACCAGAACAAAAAGGAAGTAAACCCAGCTCTATGTCTGCAAAAGTCACAGTGAAGATACAGGGATGAAAAAAAATGTTAAAACATGAGAGTTACAGGAGTGCCTTTGATCCTGCTATCTAATATATGGCAAACCAGTTGATATAAATCAAAGGCAGTACTACCTTTTAACGTAGTCAAGATGTATACAGATACAGATATATTTGTGTGTATATAAATATATACATATCTATTTTGATTACGTTAAAAGGTTGTACTGCCTTTGATTTATATCAGCCAGTTTGCCCTATATACAAAGGGTCTGGATTCAGAGGTATCTAAAAAAACCCCACAGGTGTTAGAATTCAGAAAGAATGCTTATTTCATACAAACACATCCTTCTGGTATCTCTTTCCTATTTTGAAAATATTTTAATTTCTTGCAAAACCTTAAGACTATCTTTAGATGGGAATGCTGTAAGCTGAAATGTATTGGAATCTGTAAAGTGAAGGAGTGGATATTCACTTGTGTAGCAATGGAAGGATGGCGGGAAGGAAGGGATCAAGGAATGGACATTGGAGCTTTCCATGTGTATTATGCATGGATATGTTTGTGCATTACGTTTGAGTGTCTGTCAAGTGGTGCTTCCATTGCTTCTGGGACCTGTAATCTCAAAAGCCTGTAAAATGAAGGAAGAAATCTGTGACTTGCAAGAGCAGAGAGGTATGTTCATATGTTAATATGTTAAATTTGTATTAATTCGAATGGTAGCTCTTGTAAAGACTGACTGTAGAAAACCATCAGGACACACACTGAGAAAAAGCAAAAGCATGGGAAAAAAAGTTGCTTTAAGTGTTGATTTATGTTTTTCTTTAGCTATATGTTAGCTTTTTCCCTACCTTCTGAAATACTATGCTTTGTTGTTTCTGCTGACTGCTAGGATATACATTAATGAAAGTAGAGAAAACCTGAAAGAGGCTTAGTTGAACGCATCAGTAAGATGTTAGTGGCTTCAGCAGATACAGGAGTTATTTTTTTTTTCCATTCATCTAGATCAAATAAAACTAGCATATTTTCTAGCAAGCATGAAGCGTACCTGGAAACTCACTGCATGAGCGGGCATGAGCCAATTTTTTCTAACTGGTGCTAGAAACTTTTTTATTTTTAAATGAGCCTATGAGTTAAATGAGCTTTGTGTGCTATGACCAAGGGTTACTTACTGGGGTTTATTTTAGTTCTTGTTTGTTTCCCTAGTTGTTCATTTTGCTCTACTTTAACAAGCAAGTAGTAGTTGAAAGATTTATGGTGGTGCAGTTGGGACATGAGCTTGCTTTCTTTAAACACTTACCGTATGTGACAGTTAGCCCCTCAGTCTGTTCACTCCTAAACACCTGCTTCATTTCAAAGAAAGACAGTGGAAAGTACATACTGCTTTGTACACAAGCATGCATGGGTATGAAACCTACACTCTCACTTCTAAAATGCAGGCACTTTTTCTCTTTGTATGAAAGTAAATTGTTGAACTTCTGCGTCTCTTTCTACCACTTCATTTATCTGCCTATTGCTCTGAGTACAAGTATTGAGTTTTTCTGGTTGGTCAGACTCTTCATTTCAAAATAACTAGGGATATACATATTTCCCCTCCCTCCTCTTCAAATGTATATTGAGTGGGTTTAAACATGCATGTGTATATATGTTTAGCTGCAGCTCTCAATGAGAACTGAATTCCAGAGTATATAAACCACTCCAGGCAGCTGAACACAAGTAGCTGCTAGTTCTGTTAATACTCATTTGCAGAGAGTCCATTGCTGTTGAATGGTTTCAACAAACAATGTTCTTGCTGCTTTTACATGGCAGTTTAAATTAGTGTATCTAGCTAATCCAGTGATTGTCTTAAAATTCAGTCTCATGCTAAGGAGACATGCTCTAAGAAAACTAACAGAATGGCTGCTATCTAGTAGTCACTTTTTATGAAGTGACTAATGTAGCACAAAGAGCAGGTCACTGATTTCAAGAGACAATAAATACAGTAAGGTGATAGGTTTATGATTGAAGACCGTGGCACTTTTCTTTTGTCTAGGCATGGTTTCTTACACTGTTAGCCTAGTGCTAGAAGGTCAGGAACTGAGAAATGTTTTGCCTGATCTTTTATTCAGACTGCCCTCCAATTTAGTGGGAATTAATACAGTTGCTTCATGAGCTGAAAACAATTTACAAGTTCACAAGCTGGTGGAACTGTGATTCAAATCTTAACCTACTTAAGGAGAAGGTTGTTGTCCTTTTTTTAAGCTTCACATATTGAAGCTTTAAACTCCAGCTTGTCACTTACATAGAAATAAGTCTTTTCAGCTGCCCTAAAGATTGAGGTTTTGGTGGATTTTTATCAACACAACAGGGTTCACAGCAGTATGAACAGCCCTGGCTTAACAGGACATTTCAGAACTGGTCATCAGTAAGCTGCTTTGGGCTCTGATTCCTGAGAGGGTTTTGTCTTGAAGGGAAAAGCACTTCCATTTCCAAAGAATTCAGTTGAAACTTTGCTCCAGTTTAGACTGTGCCTGAAACTTGAAAAGTAAAATGGACAACCTTCCTAAGTTTATGGGTCACGTGTCAAAACTGTCCCATGGACCAAGTGACACAGGCATACTGGGGAGCTCAGAGCTGATTTTCCCTTCAGCCCTGGGGCCACCTCACAAATGGGAGACAGCGATCGCTTGCTCCTCTCCTGGTGTGCCCTCCTGTTCTGTATACTGCCAAGACATCAGTGTTGGGTGTGTTGGCAGTGCCAGGCCTGGGAGCCCAGTTTGCATCCTTCTGAGGCTGAGTTTTCCCAGCTGGACTTGCTGTTTGGTTTGTTAAGTAACCCTTGCCCTGCCTTACATCTATCCTAGTGATCTGGAGAAGGGAGAGGAAGGAGGGAAATTTGTGATGGTGTAGATGGAAGAGGCGTAAGAAACAAAAATTAAGTTGCCCATTGTTTAAGTAAAGAATTTTGTGGAAGCTAATGTGGAAAAAGTAAGTAAAAACTAGGTCTAGTTGGTTTTTTCTTTATTTTGTTCTTTATTGTAATGGGTTATATTGACTCACTTTTTTGACCTGCTTTTGTGAGCAGTCTATTCCCTAACTCAATTTATTACTTTCTTATCAGGTCCTGATAAAACCATACCCTGGTCTGCATTAAGAAAGGGTTAGCATGAAGTTCAAGGAGTAGGTTAGATGTAACAGTGGTAGTGTACAGTTGCATACTTGTGCGCTGTATTGATGCTCTACACTGTGCTTCCTATATAGCAGTATGGGGTTATGATTGTGCTTGATTTCTCTTCCTGCTCCTGAAGGAGAGTATACTAGGCATTCAGTACATCCAAATACCCTTGCTTCGTCTTCCTTCTGAAAGTTACAACTAAAAAGTGGAGGGCTTGGGATGGTAGTACTTGAAAGGTTGTAGTCTGTAGCTGCTAAAAGTGACCCTGTGTGACTTCTTAGCTGACAAGCAGGAGGCTTTGATCAATCAAAAAGACTGAGATACACAAATGCAAACAAATGGAAGTGAAATGATCTGAACTTCAGCATTTTTGATTTGTTATGCAGTGGGTTATTTTATTTTCTAGTATAAAGAGTATTTTGTTGGTGCTCAGGGGAATGGAGGAGAAGAGCCAAGTGGGTGGAGTTATTACCCACTCACGGTATGGGGTTATAACTATCTTTAACAGTTAGTTATTTACCATCACAGAGCTTTCTTTTTCACTTCGATGAAAGTGAAGTTGTTGCTAAGCTATTTAGTTGTTGTTTGTGGGTGTTACAGGAAAAGTAGCAACAGAAAACATAGCATCACATTGTCTGTTTTCTGGATGGACTCTTGAGCTGATTATTTTTTCTTTGATATTGGTTATTTTTATGTCTGAATCTGTCTGCTGGTGCTGACAGTCAAATAGTGACAGGATCAAATCCTGAAAAGTTAAACAACTATTCTGTAAAATCTAGTAGACCTTTAACTTGTAGATGAGTGCTGTCCACTTACTGGTTTTTTACTTGTCTGATCTCTCTCCAATATGGTTTAAAAGCAACTTGCTGAACACCTGCATATCACCTAATCATTCACAGAGTCCTCATCGGATCATGCCTAGGGACAAAACCTCTCTGCTTCTTGCTGGTGTGGTAAAGATGAAGAGAGTAATATGTAGTAAATGCACTGTAATAGCTACTAGAGGTTGAGCTTGGAAGAAAGTATTCTTTTAATTAAAGTAATCATGTTGGATTTTTAGACAGCCAGTTTAAATAAAACTTCCTTTTTGCCTCCTGGGAAAAAATGGACTAAGCAAAGTCTTTGTGTTTGTTTCTCTAAAGTATACAGACGGTTTTTGTAGTCTGAAAAAACAAAGTGAAATTCTGGCAGTAGGAGAGTGAGATGCTACAATATGTGCTCAACCTACATTGTGTAGTTCTCCCTTGCGGTAAAAGTGGCCAGATCACAGGAAAATTTGGATGAGCAGTAAGAGAGAAGGCTTGACCATGCAAATTAGCTGCTATATTATTCTAAACTTATTTGAGCACTTTGGACTGTAGACAATTTGTATTTCACCTAAAACAGCCTGATGACCTATAATGGCTAGGATTTGAATCCTGTAATCTGAATTTACTTAACAAGATAATTAAATATCTAAAGTCAGTTCATTTAGAGGCTGGAATGGATTCTCTCTCCACATTTGCAGATTTCTGCCCTTCTATTTGTATGCATGGCTGTATGTTCTCAAATTTCTTGTTACAGCTTTTCTTTCAAATCTCATATCTTAGCTTTGCCATAGCAATTAGGACCGTGAAGAGCTTTTCGTTGTCCTAGGAACTGAGAGAAAAGAAATTATGAAATGCTGAATAAGACAAAATGGGTTTAGTCCTCATTGCAGTGTAGAAAAGCACTTAGAAAAGTTAATTAAGCTCACGAAATAGAGAGCAAGATAATTAAGATTAGGCCTAATTTTACACGGCAGGCATTCTGTAATGTTTTCCGAGAGACTAAAGGGACATCATGTAGAGAAACTCCAGACTTTCAGTCAGGCTCTTGAAAGATCATTACAGCTGATGTTAAACAGCAAGACAGACTAATGCGGTGGGGCATATGCTTTCTTTTACATTTCTTTAAAAGTAAAATTGTGCCATATATGTAAACAAGGACTAAATACACAGTTTATTATTACTGGCAGTGAGGTATCTAAGTGAAGCTGTTGCTGAAAAACAATAAACATGAACACAAAAAACCTGGATGCATTTGTTATTTCCTCTGCCAGACTAAAGTCCACCATGCTGTACTGCAGTTTATTAAGTTCTAGAAAACTACTGAGAAGGATCTTTTGTTTAAATCAGGCATGCAGTGTTCATTTTCCTACCATTGGGGACCTCAGACATACTCTGTAGTATTCCATGTGCTGGCATTGTAGCTTCCTAGTACTGTCAGAAAAAGAAAATCCATACAGAGGTTGACACAAAACCTGATTACCCTCTTATCCACTTCAAAATTTTATTACTAGGTATACTAGAAATCTTAGAAATGAAAATGAGGAATAAATTACATGGAACTGTGGATTCTGGTTATTTGTTCTTTGAAATGCTTCTCCTAGTTCTGTGCATAGCAAATTAGTCTCACTTCTCATTAAGCTCAAATCAATTGTTTAGGTACCAGTGCTTTATTCTGTATGCCTGAGCTCATACACCAGAACTGTCAAAACTTTCTATATTGAGGGTAATCAATCCTAGGAAATATTTTATGGTTTCTTTAACATTTTTCATCCACTAACATTTGATTATATTGATTCTGTGTTTTCTTGTGTAAATGGATATCTTGGTTATTTTTGTATTCATGTGCCCTTCCTAGGAAAAGAAGTAAGCTGATGGAAGGTGGGTTTTTTTGGATGATTTTTTGAAAATAGCTAGATCCTCTAAAGCTGTATGTAGCAGAAGTTATTTTCCTTCATATCTCCACACCCAGTAACCCAGTAAGCAAAAGTGCAAATAAACATCTGTAAAAATTAATTTTGTTAATAAGTTTGAATACGTAAGATGTTGAAGAAATTGTAAGATGATGTTGAAAAATGAGGAGGTTTAATACCTGGTGCATGTGTGTCAAACAAACAAACACCAAAAACCAAACAACCCTCAGGTTGATGAAATCCTCTCTGTGATGCCAGTATTGTGGCATGGATGTAGATTAAATAATCAATCTAACACATCTCAAACATGGCAGTTTCATAATACTACTTTTTCTTACAGCTTATGTTCCCAGGTTCATGGTTACATGTAAATTTTAGCTGTCATCCTAAAACTATTTCTAGTTCTCAGTCTTTAGAGAAAACCTTGAAAACATGACTGGAACTATTTCTTAAAGGAAGCAAGTGCTTCTTTGGACAAAGGCACCCATCTGGCCTTTCAATACTTAAAGTGAGCTTATAAGAAAAATGGGGACAGATTTTTTAATAGGGCCTGTAGCGATAGGACAAGGGGTAATGGCTTTAAACTAAAAGAGGGAAGATTCAGACTAGATATAAGGAAGACACTTTTTATGGTGAGGGTGGTGAAACACTGGCCCAGTTTGCCCAGAGAGGTGGTGGATGCCCCATTGTCACGGTTTTAGCTGGGATAGTTGATTTTCTTCACTGTAGCTAGTATAGTGCTGTGTTTAGACTTGGTATGCAAATAATGTTGATAACACCCTGGTGTTTTAGTTGTTGCTGGGTGGTGTTTACACTAGTCAAGGACTTTCTAGCTTCCCATGCTCTGCCAGGTGCACAAGAAGGCGGGAGGGGAGGGGATACAACCAGGAGAGCTGATCCGAATTGGCCAAAGGGTATTCCATATCATGTGACGTCATGCCCAATATATTAACTGGGGGGAATTGGCCGGGGGAAGCAGCGATCGCGGCTCGGGGACCGGCAGTGTTGGTCGGCAGGTGGTGAGCGGTTGCAGCACTTGTTGTTTAGTTTGGATTTATTTTTTTCTTTTTTTCCTCTTCTTCCAAGGTTTCATCTCTCTCTCGCTCATTATTTTCCTTTTCATTATATTAGTATTATTGCTGTCTTATTTTAATTATTAAACTGTTCTTATCTCAACCCACGAGTTTTCTTACTTTGGCCCTTCCAGTTCTCTCCCCCATCCCACAAGGGTGGGGGAGTGAGCGAGCAGCTGTGTGGTGCTTAGTTGCTGACCGGGGCTAAACCACAACACCCATCCCTGGAAACATTCAAGGTCAGGCTGGATGGGGCTCTGAGCGACCTGATCTAGTTGGGGATGTCCCTGCTCACTGCAGGGGGGCTGGACTAGATGACCTCTAAAGGTCCCTTCCAACCCAAACCATTCTATGATTCTATGATTTTATGACTCTGATTTAAAATCTTTTTGCTCCAACCTAATTGCAAAGTCTTTTTTTTTAAAAATGCCCAGTTCATAATTACTTAAGATTAGTGATATAAAAACACACTGTTTACTTGAGAGTAAAGGTATGTCACATGGAGGTAGTTAAGTGAGCAGTTCTCGCAGTTAGTTTACTGGTTGTGGGTTTAACATAGAAGAAAGATCAGCAGGATTACTGGAGATGAGTTGAATCAAAGTGTTTCATTTTGAGAACTACTTATCTAAAATACTCCATAGCATATTCAGTTGCTGAAACTTAGTACATCATCTGTCATGTCATTTTAATTAAGAACTCTTTTATTCCAATATTGCAAAAATTAAGTATTTTATTTAATATCAACCTAGTACAGAACATTTGAAATTACTGTGTTCTTCTCAGCTGTCAGAGACAAAAAAGATCAACAGATGCTGTATTTCTTAAAGACCCCAAGCCTTAATTAATTTTAACTTGTAAAGTAAAGAGCTGTACCAGCAAACTTTCTGAAAATTTATTTGGTGTCCTGGAATTCAGTGGTCTCATTTTTATAGGATTGACTATATCCTTTGTATAAAGTAAAATGAGTGGTCTTAAGCATTAAAAAAGGAATTGAATCTTAAATGGGCTACTGGACCAGCTCCTCTACAAAACAGTCTTCATATGTTGCCAGCTGTGCATCGAACAAGACAAGCCTCTTTGCTTGCTTTGTGTCTTGAAATCTTGCTGAAAGCCCTGGATCCTTTTCTTCACTCATTTCTGCTATTTGTAAAGTTCATTGTTCTCCCCCTGAGACCCTCCTTGGTTTGGACATTATAAGTAGACTGGTTTGGAAGGCGCAATATGATTCTCCGGAGTTGCTGTGTTGAAAGCCAAAACATGTTTGTCATCAGAAACAGTGCTCCTAAGGCAAATGTGCTCACTGCTGAAGTGCAAAATGAGTGTATGAAGCTAGTGCAGCAGTTCTGTTTTTCCTGTATGTCCTCTAAGTGTTAATATTTTAAGGTCCTTTTTACATACCTATTACACACCCTCTCATCAGGTAGCTGATTATTCTAGTATCTCTTTTGCCCTGTTTATACAAGGGGACATATCTAAATGCAGCTACTGTACCATGCTTACATATATTGTATTTTCTCATTATGGTAAAACTTACATTGTCATCACTATCCTCATTCTTTTAAATTCAGCATTCAACCTCCTCCATCTATTTGGCAACTTTTTCCCCTCTGAATTTGAAAGCTTTTCCTTTTATGTCCTAACATTGAATGAAGCATTGTATTTTGTGGGTTATTTGAAGTTGGACCTTTCTCTTAGTAGATTGTCTTGCTCTTTTTTTGTGGGTATGTAGTGTTTTTGAGGATGTCTTCAATGATGCTAGCTACTTACTAGTGCGAATGCCTTCCCTGCGTTGGTGATCAAGTCTTGGACTCTCAGTGTATTTCACGGATGCTTGTGTTTATAGTGAGCGGATATATTTGTGGTTTTGGAAAAATATGTACCCATTCACTTAAACCAAAACCAAAACAAACCCAAACCCACAGAGTTTCCTGTTTCACATATGCAGCTCTTTTCCAGAACATGTTTTATCCTGAGAAAATGGTTTGCTCCTCACAGGGTCCCTGGGAGGTTTTGTCTCACCATTATGGTATACTCTGTATGTCTGACTCTGATTTTGTGTCCTGCTGCAGATATCAAGGTCTGCATCTTGGCACTGAATGTTTTATTGAGACATTGTTAATGAGATTTCTTGTGCAGGTATTTCTTTCAAGGGTGGCTTAACATATTTATTTGCTTCATGCAGCTGTTAAGAGGCTAAAATCTTAGCTGCTGACCCTGCTTTGGCTTTTGGCTGGCTGTGGTACTGTGATAGAGTGATATGACTGAATTCCTGGCTAAGAGGTGTAAACATGCTGCTAGTGAACAGTCATCTCTTGTCAAAACCACCTTGTTCCTGAAGTGTTGCAAACATTTGTCTTTGATTTGTACAGAGAGCATCTGCAGGATACCCTCTTCCTGAAAATCTGAGTGAATCCTATGGTGTGGTATCCTCCATGCTTGTCCTGGTTTTGGCTGGGATAGAGTTAATTTTCTTCCTAGTAGCTGGTATAGTGCTGTGTTTTGGGTTTAGGATGAAAATAATGTTGATAAAACACTGATGATTTAGTTGTTGCTGAGCAGTGCTTACACTAAGTCAAGGCCTTTTCAGCTTCTCATACTGCCCTGCCAATCAGGAGGCTGGAATTGCACAAGAAACTGAGAGGGGACACAGCCAGGACAGCTGACCCCAAGTGGCCAAAGGGATATTCCATATTGTATAACGCCATGCTGAAAAAAAACTGGGGAGGTTGGCCATGAGGGTAGGGCTGCTGCTTGGAAACTGGCTGGGCATTGATCAGCAGGTGGTGAGCAATTGCATTGTGCATCACTTCTTTTGTATATTCTTTTATTATTATTTTCCTTTCCTTTTCTGTCCTATTAAATTGTCTTTATCTCAACCCATGACTTTTGCCTTTTTTTCGATTCTCACCCCCATCCCACTGCAGGGTGAGCGAACAGCTGTGTGGCGTTGAGCTGCCTGCCAGGTTAGACCACAACACTTCTTTTTGGCACCCAATGTGGCGCCCAAAGGGTTGAGATAACAACAAATCTGACCAGAGCATGTTAAAAGAAATTTGTTATAAGCATTCATTATTAGGTGAAGAGTTGCTGGTCACAATGTTGCTTTATTTGCTCTCAGAGTTGTTGTGTGTGTTCTCAGAGTTGTGTTAGGTAACACCTTACTTGCTGATTACGTTCCCTGTTGTGCTTTTTATCACCAGTGGGAGCTGGGTCAAGGTAATTGTTTTCCTGTACTTTTTAATACTGGCTTATGATAAAATTGCTGTTTGTGAGACTAATCTGGTATTTGTACTCAACATTGCCATCATCTCTGTACTTCAGGAACCATCTCTTAGAAACTATTAATTATTACACTTTGTACCTTTTCTCCTCAGAGGGTCAATCTCTGTGGGAGAAAAGGGGGGACGTTTTCCCCTGCTCCTTTACCTTCCCCTTCTCCTCCAGGCTAGTTACAATAGCTCTTGAGAATTTTGAATATCCTTGGGATGTTGAAACCAGCATGTTCCTATTGCTCTGTCTCCTGAATGTGTTTAAGGTCTTGTTTAAAGTTAAACAACTCTTTAAGAATACCACCCTGAGATCTGCCCCAAGGCTGGATAGTTATGAGTGCCAGGGTGTGTAGGATAGTTACTAAGAAAGCACCTAGGAGAGTGGGCACCTCTGATATCTTGGAACTTCACCCCATGAAGAAGTGCAGAATCCTAGAAAAATTAGTAAAATATTTGGAAAAAATATGGTGTCATCCTGGCAATTCCAGAGAGACACAAATCACTGCACCATGCTGGGGCCTGGCCCATGCCTATGGAGCCCTGTTCAACACTATTCAGTACCCCCAAGGGGAAGAGAAGGTCTCTGGATCTGACGACAAAATGACAGGCACTGCAGCTACTCCAACCCCCGTGACAGGCACTGCGACCACTCCAAGCTTTGCGACAGGCACCCTTATGGCTGGACCAGAAAACCAACCCATGCCAGTATCAGTCGCCCCTATACACAACAAGAAATACTAGATGCGAAAGTCAGCTCTTTTAGTAAGGGAAGAAACTCCTAATTAGAAAGGGAAGGAGGAAGGAGTGGATGAGGCAAGCTACTCCGAAGCAGGGCCATCATGAGAAGAGGATGAGGAAGAGGCAGAACTCATAAACAAGGCAGTAACCACCCGATCCCTACCCCTGAGTGAGCTGTGAGATATGCAAAAGGATTTCAGCCATCGTCCAGGCGAGCACATTATCTCCTGGCTGCTCCGATGCTGTGATAATGGGGCCAGTAGCCTGGAAATAGAGGGTAGGAAAGCCAAGCACCTGGGATCTCTTTCTAGGGAAGGGGGCATTGACAAAGCAATTGAAAAAGGGGCACAAGCCCTCAGCCTCTGGAGGCGACTCCTGTCAGGCGTGAAGGAAAGGTATCCCTTCAAGGAAGATGTTATATGTCACCCAGGCAAGTGGACCACCATGGAGAGAGGTATCCACTACCTGAGGGAATTAGCCATGCTGGAGGTGATTTATGACGACCTGGACAATGAGCAGTTATCCAAAGATCCACATGAAGTCTGTCATGGTTTTAGCTGGGATAGAGTTAATTTTCTTCACTGTAGCTGGTATAGTGCTGTGTTTTGGACTTAGTATGAGAATAATGTTGATAACACACAGTGTTTTAGTGATAACTGTGATAACACACAGTTTTAGTTGTTGCTAGGTAGTGCTTACACTAGTCAAGGACTTTTCCAGCCTCCCATGCTCTGCCAGGTGCACAAGAAACTGGGAGGGGAGGGGGCACATCCAAGAGAGCTGATCCAAAGTGGCCAAAGGGATATTCCATATCATATGATATCATGCTCAATATATTAACTGGGGGGAGTTGGCCGGGAGAAGCAGCGATCGCGACTCAGGGACTGGCAGCGTTGGTCGGCGGGTGGTGAGCGGTTACATCACTTGGTTTTTTTTTCCTCTTTCCCCGGGTTTCATTTCTCTCTCTCGTTATTTTCCTTTTTATTATATTATTATTATCATCATAATCATTATTATCATTATCTTTACCATTATTACTATTACTGTTTTATTTTAATTTTTAAACTGTTCTTATCTCAGCCCATGAGTTTTCTTGCTTTTGCTCTTCCGATTCTCTCCCCCATCCCACTGGGGTGGGGGGAGTGAGCAAGTGGCTCTGTGGTGCTTAGTTGCTGACTGGGGCTAAACCACCACAGTCCTTTTTCCGACTCCAAAAAGTCAAGTGCGCACGACTCATGTGGCAGAAGTTTGTACGGACCATACCATCATGGTATGCCAACTCATTGGCAGTAATGATCTGGAAAGATGGAGGGGGACAAATGGTGGATGAATTGGCAGGCCAACTCTGACAACACAAAGAAAGTCTTTCTTCCTCCCTATGGGCCTCTGTCTCAGCTGAGGAGAAACTGTCCTGGGAGTTCCAGCAATTCAAAAAGCATATCATAGAATCATAGAAGCATAGAATCATAGAATCATAGAATCATAGAATGTCCTGGGTTGGAAGGGACCCACAAGGATCATCGAATTAAATTCTTGTCCATGCATAGGACAACCTCAAAATTCACACCTTGTGTCTGAGGGTATTGTCCAAATGCTTGAATATTGTGAAGCTTGGTGCTGTGACTACCTCCCTGGGGGCCCTGTTCCAGTGCTCCACCACCCTCTGGGTGAAGAACCGTCTCCGAATATCCAACCTAAACCTCCCCTGCCATTCCCTCAGGTCCTATCAGCATCTGCCCCTCCTCCTCTCTTTGTGAGGAAGCTGTAGACCCCGATGAGGTCTGCCCTCAGTCTTCTCTTCTCCAGGCTGAACAAACCAAGTGACTTCAGCCATTCCTCATACGGCTTCCCCTCTAAATGCTTCACCAACTTTGTGGCCCTCCTCTGAACACTCTCTAGTAGCTTTGTATCCCTCATATACTGTGGTGCCCAAAAATGCACACAGTCCTCGAGGTGAGGCCGCACCAGTGCAGAGCAGAGCGGGACAATCCCCTCCTTCAACGAGCTGCAATGCAGTGCTTGGTGCACCCCAGGACACGGTCGGCCCTCTTGGCTGCCAGGGCACACTGTTGGCTCATGTTCAACTTGCCGTCGACGGAACCCCCAGGTCCCTCCCTGCAGAGCTGCTCTCCAGTCTCTCGTTCCCCAGTCTGTCTGTACATCCAGGGCTGCCGTGCCCCGGGTGCAAAATCTGACACTTGCTCTTGTTCATCTTCATATGGTTGTTGATTGTCCAGCTCTCTAATTTGTCCAGATGTCTCTGCAGGGCCTCTCTGCCCTTGAGAGTGTCAACAACTCCTCCCAATTTTGTGTCATCAGGAAACTGAATTAGTAATCCTTCAAGTCCTGCATCCAGGTCACTTATAAAGAGATTAAAGAGTATCCACCCTAAGATGGATCCCGGTGGAACCTCGTTGGTGACTGGCCGCCAGCCCAATGAAACCCCATTTACTTTGACCCTTTGAGCCCAACCCATCAGCCGATTGCTCACCCATTGCATTACATGTTAATCCAGCTGTATGTTGGACATTTTGTCAAGGATGATACTGTGAGAGACAGTACTGAAATATGTCCTGGTCCCCACCTGTATGGACCAGTATCTCAGCTTTTAGGAATAAGTATTCCTCTGCTCAAGAGAGAAGATATAGAAGGTACATACCATGGTCCACACTGTGGTTTTACCTGTGTGACCACAAAGAGGACATGAGGAAGTGGGATGGAAAATCTACCTTGACCCTAGAGGCACGGGTACATGAGTTGCAAGGAAAAACAATGACAAAAGAGGGTTCTTCCAGGAAAATTGCTGCTCCAGGTTCCAGTAGGCAGTTCCCCAGACACAGTAGAAAGGCCGATCTTACTTCTCAGTTCAATGAAGAGACTTCTGACTCGTATTCATAAGAAGTGAGTAACAAATATAACCAGGACTAGAGGGGCCCTGCCTCCAGCCAGGTGGAGGAAAGGGACAACCGGGTTTACTGGACTGTGTGG
The DNA here is from genome assembly GCA_031468815.1 of Morus bassanus. Taxonomy (NCBI): domain Eukaryota; kingdom Metazoa; phylum Chordata; class Aves; order Suliformes; family Sulidae; genus Morus; species Morus bassanus. The sequence continues at coordinate 23,036,210 of CM062600.1, read as the reverse complement.
ATCCGATGGCCTGGCACATCTGACCCACAGGAGTATAAGGCCGTAGTGGACACCGGTGCACAGTGCACCCTAATGCCATCAAACTATGTAGGGGCAGAACCCATTTGTATTGCTGGAGTGACAGGGGGATCCCAAGAGCTAACTGTATTGGAGGCTGAAGTGAGCCTAACTGGGAATGAGTGGCAAAAGCACCCCATTGTGACTGGCCCAGAGGCTCCGTGCATCCTTGGCATAGACTACCTCAGGAGAGGGTATTTCAAGGACCCAAAAGGGTACAGGTGGGCTTTCAGTATAGCTGCCTTGGAGACAGAGGAAATTAAACAGCTGTCTACTTTGCCCGGTCTTTCGAAGGACCCTTCTGTTGTGGGGTTGCTGAAGGTCAAAGAACAACAGGTGCCAATTGCCACCACAACAGTGCACCGGCGGCAATACCGCACCAACCGAGACTCCCTGATTCCCATCCATGAGCTCATTCATCGACTGGAGAGCCAAGGAGTGATCAGCAGGACTTGCTCACCCTTTAACAGCCTTTAAATGATAGTGCTTTAGCTGTGGTGGTGACATAGGTGGTCATGATCAACCTTGCCTAATCCTCTCAGGCAGAGGCTGTTATCTTCATGGTGGAATCAATACAGGGAATATAGATGTTCATTTCAGTTTTGTCTGTGCCTCTAAGGTAGTGGCATATGCTTGATATAATTTGTGATGGTGAGGGCAGTGACCATATCACCTGGGGATGCCCTGATCCTGCCTCAGGGCTGGCTGAACATGAATCAGTTCCTGAATGCTGTGGGTTCCTACACTCTTTCAAATCAAATTTGAAATCAGATCAGCAGTAGTTTATCTTAGCATGCTGGGTAGTTCCCTACTGACATTCATATTTTGACTTAATAGGTTTCAAGTTAAAACATGGAATTTTGTCATAGCAGCTGAGAAGTAGATTTGTATTTCTTTCTGTTTTACTCATTTGCCATGCTGTTCTTTCTTACAGAGCCTTAGCAAGGTCCATCATTCAATGAAGTACTCCCCTTCCCTCTCCCCAAAAGTAGGAATGCTCTCAATTTCCAAGAAGTGTTTGGCTCCTGCTGCTTGCACTGTGTTGCTTGGAATGTGTCACCAACTGCTCGCTGTATGCTGAATATCTTTAGACATGTTTGGCAAATGTCTGTAGTAGGCTTGACTTGAAAGTCAAATCCAGCCAGAGCTGGTCGTCTGTTCCCAAATAGCTGAAAAGTATTTCACAGAGAATTCTGTATCTCAAAGACTTCAACGCTTTAACATACAGTGACAGTTTTCTCAGTTGCTGATCTTGATGGTTCAGGATATTCAATAGCTGATCTTTGTTAGATTATGAGATGTGAATGATCTTACAATCTTAGTTGCTGCTCAGTCTTTTTTTTGTTGTTGGGTTTTTTGTTTGTTTTGGCTTTGTTCTCTCTGAAGCCATGGAACTAGTTCAGTTCATCTGCTTTATCTGTGTTTTCTGTTCTCCTAGGTGGTCCAGATTCTCTGGGCCTGCTGCAGAATACTTTTAGATACAAAGTCAGCAGTGTTCATCTCTGGTGCTTTTTACTGTGGCAAACCTTGGGAAGTGAGAATGCTACTTTTTCAGACAATTAGTGAAAGATTTCTTTGGGGCAGTCTTTTGTGACTTTTAAAAACTGGTTTAAACTCACATATGTTCTTAATTTCGCAAACACTGACTCATCTATTCGTGGCTCTCATGCCCCTTTTTCAAATATGTCTTTGGCACTAAGGACTTACAGAAGTTACCCACAGTGCCTTCTTCTTCTCTTTGTTCTATTACTTCCAATACTCTAACATCACAAAAGTAATCAGTGAACTGGATGCTGTATTGTTTAAGGTGTTTTAATCTGGTCTGGTGTGTTTATGGAGAAAATGCTCTGGTCCTGTAAATATATCATGATAATCTGTAACACCTTTGTAGAGATGCCAGTGGATATTATGGGTCCTGGTAGAAAGTTAGTGCTAGTGGCTTTGCTTACATGTCTATTTATCTATTGTATGGTTTATGCGCTTTTTCTCCTGCCTAAAATTTTAGCATTTTTTCTTTCAGAATTTTGCTTATAATTTGCATTGTCCTAATGCTGCACTTGTAAGACTGAATAATTTTTTCTTTGGCTACAACTTTTTCCCCTCTTACATAGCTCTTTTTGTAGCTTCACAGGTTTGCTGATACCCCACTGTCTATTTGGCATTCAGTTTACTGTTTGCCTGCTGCTGCCTTTTCTTTGCATCTGATGCTAGTCCAAGTTCTACAAACAATTTATTTGTGCTATTTTGCATTGCGGTAAAGTCATGAAGTGCAGACACTTTCATCCAAGATGCTGTTTTGTTTTCATAGTGTGTGCATCTTTTTCTTTGTTTGCAAGCTTTAGCACAGTGACGCAGCTACCATGTGGCCCACTAGACAGGTCATTTTCCATTTTCTTTACAACAGGTCAGGCTGTTCATTATGTTCATCTCTGTAGTTTTACATGTATGCATTTCCTTTTGCATAGCTTCTGCCTTATTTTTTGCTTTTCCTGTATGGTTAATGCATCTCCTCTGCTTATGTGCTTTATGCTGTAAAAAAATGTTTTTCTCTCACCCTTTTTGTGAGTAAAAAGTGTTCTTGGTACTCTAATAGTCTGTGTATTTCTTCCTGGTCTGATCCAGAAGTTCTAGTTATGAATATCTTTTCTTTTATTTTGCTTTTTTTCCCAATTCAGTGGAATTTTCACTTTGTTTTAATCTGCAGTATTTCAAACTTTTAATCCATAGCCCCTTTTTATCTGTCCCCTCGATGAAAAGAATTTGTGATGATCCAGCTATGTTCTCTTGTTTCTTGTCTCAATACTCTCCTAGTTTTACACATCTGAAGGATCATTACTAATTTGTGAAAACTTTTTCAGCATTCAAACTTAAAAGAAAAAACAGCAAAGACATTGTAACAATTGGGGCTTTGTTCCTTTTTCTATGTACATTACTTAGCACCTCTTATTGGAAAGCAGTTGATTATAACAGTATAAATCTTATGCTCCCAGCGAACTGAAATACTAGATTTTTTTTCCTTTCCTATCACAGGCACTAAAATTGTTCTTAGGATTGTTTTTGTGGGTCAAGCTGCAGACCTCAAAGGTCATGGGCTTCCTCCAAATTAGAGACATTTCTGTTTTACTTGCATTTCTACCAAAGAAACAATACAGCTTAATGATGCTCTTGGGGGCTGTTTTTAGGTAGAAAAACAATTGTTGTGGAGAAAGAAACCAATACAGGTTTCAACTCCTGTATTAATTTCCTGAAATGAGAAGAGTATTCCAGTAAGAGTATATACTTTCCTGAGGATTTATTTGCAAATATTTACATTTAAACCCCAGTTTTCTTGAAAACTCTCTAATGCATAATAAAAATAAAGCTGAAGAAAGTACGTAAAGATCAGGAAGAAGAAGTGTAAACTTGATCAGTGTCAACATTCTTTTGTCCGGAGTTCAATAAACAATTTATAATAAGTTACACTCTATCATCAACTTCTTGTTTGATTTCCATCCTGAAGTTAAAGGCTGGAAGGAGCACCACTGTTATAAAAGTTTTTTTCTTTTCTCTTTTGTGACTGTGTTTTTAAACTTGAAGCAAAAATATGGAAGTGTGAATGATTGTTTAGAAAAAAAAGGAAACTTAGAGAAACGTGTGTCCTTTCACTAAGTACTTGACACAAAGTGACTTCATGCAACATGATCACACCTCTGATTAATAAAACTTAACCATTTTCACTCATTTTTCGTATGGATGCATAGTGTTATTGTTACTGAGATGATGGCTTCTGTGTGGGTGGGTGGGTTTTTTAAGAATGAAGAGTGCAATGTCAGCATAATATCACAGTAAACATTTAAAATCATGAGTTTCAGTAAGAAGTTATTATACTTCTGAGCTATATAAAATCACTCAATCATCATGAAGCTTCTGTACTTAAATATTAGCAATGTGGCTTATCTTTTTAAAACATCTGTACCTGCTGTATCTCTTTAGTTTTTTGCAGTTATTTCTACCAAGTGAAAATATAACCAACAGTGTATTTTGTCTGAGATCATGTCTTGTATGCAAATTACATCAGAAATTTCAGGCTTAAGCATGGATATCTGCTGATTTATTTCCCACTGTGATGATTTATTAAATTGTAAAATGAAATGTGTAATTGCAAATGAAAGTGACTCCATTAGAATAATAATTAAAGCCTAAAATCAGTATTCTTATCAGAGCGGGACAATATCTTCTCCTGAAGTCTAATAAAACAAATCCCCATTTTCCTCCTTGCTGGCTGGCACTTGTCTTTGAGTCCCATTGAGAGAGAGTAATATTTACTCTGTGTGTGTGTATTTTACCATCCCATATGTATATTAAAGCTGTTGTATGGGTTAGTAATTTAGATTGGATCCTGGAAACAGTTATGCTTATACCTAACATGGCATCCGTAGCTGGACTAAATGGGGTTACTTGCTTGTGGTGAATTGAATATGCGTGTTAATGCTTGGATTATTAGTGCCTTGATGTTTTCTGTAACTCAGTTCTAGTTCAGTAAAACTCAACTGTGTATAAAAGAAATCATACTTGAACTCAGGCTGAGTTCACTGAATTCAGAGTAATGTTGCTGACACGCTCTGAAAATACCAAGAGTTTCTGGAAAAATGCTGTTTGGTGGAAATAAAAACATTTTTTTTTTCTGGAAATACCTGTTTCAGTGCATTTTTTTTTTTTTAAAAAAAGACCTTTCTGATATATGCCTCCTGGTCAGACCTGGTAGACTGCTCAGGAACTTCAGGATCCAGGTTCTTTGTTTTTATGCGGAGTGATACTTTACTGCAGGATCCCAGGTGTCCGGAGTCTAAAGAAGAGGGCAACCCAATTATGTAGGTTGATGCTGCCCAGACTGCAGTGGCCAAGAGTACTTTGATGGGTACAGATTTGGGCACAGTGGAAGTTCCTCTTTTTGGAGCTTAATCCAGGTGCCTTGAGATCAGAGTTTTCTGATCAACTAGAGTCAGCTAATCTGATTAGATTAGCAGATCTAGAGCATCTAGGGCATCATCTAGAGCAGATCTCTCAGAGCTAGAGATCAGCATGAAAAGTGGTATTTTGAATCTCTGTGCTTTGCACTAGAAAACCTCCCTGAGTATTGGTGTCTGAGGGGATACTAAAGGTATTTCATTTGGTAAATACAACACTTAAATATTTAGAAACTTTTTTTTTTTCCTGGGAGGATGAGAGAATACAACAATCTAGCTTTTCATTCTGTCCTTTTTAGAAACACACTTGAATTTCCTGTGCTGCAGAAACCAAGTCGTGACTAACTTTGGTCACAGCAATTCAGGTTACTGCCCCAGCTCAGAAGCATCTTGTATTTGCTGGATTTCATCCCATATTGTCCATTTTTTTCTCTTTTCCCTCCCCCTCTTACTTGCTGTATGAAAAACCTGGACAAAGTGTGGAAAGCATTGATCAAACTTATGTTTCTTCCACCACTTGCATGAAATGCTCTAATGGTATTTAAGTCCACTTTTTGCAGAATTGGTCTCTGCTAGGTTACAAAAGAGTAACACAAAAGTACACAGGAATAAGCTGTTAGATGTTGCAACATAGTCCTTGCTACCCTGCTGTGGTATCTTGTCTTGCATGGAATGGATATTGACCAGTCTCTCAGTCCATACACACCTTGGTTACCAAGCCCAAAGCTGTTATTGCAGAAAAGTAGGAATGTACCCCCCAAATTACTCAGCAGAGCTGTAGAGGGCACTCCTGATACTGATCCTTTCTGGCCTTAAAGTATTGCTATGGCTGGCTGGATAGCACACCATGTTATTTTGCCAGTCTAGGGCAACTGTGATCAAGGTGGTCTCAGGACAAGGTAAAAGTAAAAAAAACAATTTCATTCATATAACCTACAAATCCTTGCAGCCTCACTGTCTGTGTATAAAGACTCAGATGATGCAGCTTAATTGTGATTCTCTTGCTTGCTTGCTTGTTGGAGCTTGAGTTCCTAAAGATTGCTACTTTTCTCTGTCCCTGTATCTAGAGAGCAAACTGTAGATGCTTTCCTGCTCCATGTAGTTAGAGTATTGGCCCTTGGGCACATACATAGCCTACAGCTTCAAAAAAGAAGCCTATCCTGGGAATGAAGACAAGGATTTTTTGATGTTCTCTCCTTTCCCTTTAAGGATCTATCAGCTCCATTTTCTCTCTGCCTTCCATGATTTCTTGATCATTACTTCAGTTAAAGTCATTCTGTCTTTCTTCCCAACCTTTCCCTGATGAGAGGCTGATATACTTTGGGTAATTAATATCCAGAAGAATAGACAGAGCCCACTAGTGACTGTCCTGGTGCTTGGCTAAATCCTGAGTAGTTGGTTTTACCCAGTATGAAGTAGGGTACTCTTTGTCACTGATGAGCAATGTTACTAAAATCCTGATGTAAAGCATCATGAATTCTATATAAATGCATCATTTTCTGATAAAAAATAACCACTTCGGTAATGCAACATGTTAATTGGTCCCATCTGAGGCTATCCTGGATGATGATATGTTGGTTGTGACATGTTTGGGTGCTACCTTTGGCGGATAACACAACAAACACATACTGGTTAAAGTGTAGGTTTTGCTTATGTAATATGCATAGTTTTCTCTATCATTTTTCAGCCAGCTGAATCAGGATCTGGACTGAAAGCAAAACTGTACATACTTTTTAAGCATGTTTGCATTTACATCTTGTTACTGAAAAGGAAATTAGTATGGTGGGTAGATGATCTTGCACCTTCACTTCCACTTTACACTTCTCTCTTCAGGTGCTTTGTAGCAAAAAATATGGACTCTGAAACTTGCTGTGTGTCTGTGAAAACTTTAAGAAAAGAAAGTTTTGATAAAGCTTCTTTTACTGTTAGAGAATTCAAGAAAAGTATGTAGTAAAAAATACACTTTCTCAGCTGCATTTTTCTTATAACTAATACCAGAAATGTGGGACATAGACAGTTGTAGTTTGACAGAGCAATAGTTCTTATTTAATAAATGCTTTGACTGTTGCAGTGAAAATTGGTTTTCCTTTGGGTGAGTTATGAACTACACTTCCACATGGGTGCCTCAGTAGTCAGATTTTTTGAAAGGACTTGGTACCCAGCAGGACACAGTGAAAGGCTAGGAGCTGCTGAATACTGAACTCTGAAAATCTGGCCCAAGTTCAAAGTGTGCAGCTAAAAAATGTACTTCAAATACACATGATACTTCCAGCCATGCTCACAGAGCAGGTGCCTAACTGCTCTGAACATCTAAGTCTGTGAGCTTGAGCACCTCTCTCTTAAAATACGGAACATGATTCTATTAAAATAAAAGAACATGAGTAAGATTCCCATTTTAGTGTCATATGGCAAAGGTTCCACATGCTGTAGCTTATCAACAATGGGATGCATTGTTCTGCAGTATTTGCATAGAGATGTGTGTATTTTGGTTTGAACCAACTGCTACCAACAGGATCAAGTCCTTCCAAAGCAGGACATCCTTCCTCACTGTTTTTACACTCCTTTTAAGAACAAGTTGTTTCATAATATGAATGGAGTCTTTCCTTAGCCATCACTTAAAAGCATAGGAATTATTATTATCCTTTCTGAGCTCTTGTCTTCTTTTCAAATTTCTCCTTGCACTATGGATCATGGGCCTGAGGACCCGCTACCAAAAACCAGCTTGCTTTCTGTTACTAAGTGGAGTCTCATTGCTTGGGAACCATTGCAGCTGTAAGGGTACAGAGCCATGGAAGCTTTATCTTGCTGTGGGTCTGTTGACTCTGGAAGAATTAATCTTGGCTTATAACACAGATGTAGCAGAGAATAAGAGTCTTGATACTTATGAATCACTGTGAATTGTAGTGAGAGGCTGTAGTATTTTTATCTTCTGCATTCAGTGAATTCAGGGTATTCTTACTCATTGGGAAGATTTTATCCCTACTTGCACAACATGAAAAAGGCATTTTAGCCAAAATCTGCTTCTTAAGAAGGGTAGTAAATGCAGTCATCCAGGGCTGTGAAAGGTGAGGAATGTGAATTATATGTATCTGGGTAAAATACTTTTCCATACATTCTCAGTTTCCCAGCTCCTTGCAGATTTGTGCTTTTTGTCTTAGGCACTTTAGTGCCACAACAGGAGTCCAATTTTAGTTATTTTCAAGGAGAGGAAAAATGATTGAGGGGCTCTTGCCATACACATTTTAATTATAGTCTATGTATACCTATGCATGTAACTGCTTATACTCATCCTGTTTATTTGACCTTTCTAATACTGATGCAGCCTCTCAGAGAGCATTTAAGGTGACTTTATAGGGCTAAATAAAGGTGAAATAATGATTCCTGTCTGTGACTTTATTGGACACCATGGTCACACTTTTTTACTCTCCTTCACCTAGCTACTCAAGGTAAACTTCTTAGAACTGACAAGTCTGTAGCTTGGGTTCGAAGTTCTCCAGTAAGAGATTTTTTCCCCCCAATTATTTCTCTAATTATCAAGTAGACAAGTAAATGAGGACCTCCCTGTCATCTTGTAAATTGAGGATATTCTCTTGATATAATTCCTTTTTCCCTGCTAGAAACCCCCTAGATACCACAGGAGGGAATGATGTTATGCCCTCTTCTTGCATTTGTGATTTGGTCTTACTTTTGGCATTGATGTAAAAGTCTACCATGAGTATTTGCATTTGGCCCTGAAGGAGTTGTCATCATCACAGTGCAGCAATAGCTTTGCATGGGACATCATCTTTGTCACACTAACACACAGAACGCATTAGCACACAAACCCCATGATGTGCTTTTTGTGATGGCCTGGACAAAAACAAAGATATGACTAGATAATGTGACAACATATTAAAAATCTGTCTGTAATATCAAGTATTGGATGCTTTTCAAAAAAATCCAGGTAATTGTAATAATCATTTCATACATTTACCGAGATTCTGTGCACCTCATCAGTCATTACAGCTTCCAGAGAAGAGTCCTTTAGAAGCTGAATATCAGTTACAGCCATTTATTGCACATTGAGGAATAAACTGAAGAGAAAGGAAGGAAATTAGGAGACATCTGAGTACCCATGAGTATTATATGTATGATTACATGCATATTTTTAAGCTGAAATATGATACCTTCTAATAATAAGAAGTCTTAGGAAGATCTTAGAAGAAATATAGGCAGAAAGATAATCTCTGTGTGCTGATGAAGCGATGCTGATTTAGCATGGATACATGAGCAGATACTAAATATAATCAGGTTTTATGCAAATCAAAGCCCTGGCGCAGCACTTCAATGAAAACTGAAAAGAACTCATTCTCCTCCAAATAACACTTTCTTCCAAGTGCAGCATGCTCTTATCAAACTAGGTAAGGTTTACATTATACAAAGGAGAAGCTGTCAACAAGCGCACTGCATCACACTTCCAGCTCTTATGCCACTTTTGTCTACTATTGCCTTTAGTTAAAAGGAAGTCACAGTGATTTATATAACTTCATTCAAATGGATAAAGCATTTCTGTTGGGAAGAAATATACATGAAAAGACAAATGTAGGTCACTTGTGGGTATACTGAGCACGGTATGCTGCTCGGTGGCAGGAAGTATTAATTATAAGTTACTACTGAGAAACTTTAAATAACATTTTTTTAAGCTGATTCTTTTCTATGGTATCAGTATTGCAGTCAAGGAGCTGTACAACTGCTGTTAAATGAAAGTCAGTTTGTTGTGTGGGATGTTTTGGGGAGTGCATCAGGTTGGTTTGAAATTGTTTGGTGATTGTAGATAGGAACTTTCCTTGAATGACAGAATGAAAAGTGGTCAGCGTCCTTTTGGCAAAGAGTAGGCTATTTTCCTAATGTTATGTAAACATATTCTTTGACTACAACAGGTTATTTAGGCAGTGAAATCCATTCACTGATGAAATAAAAGGGAAGTAAATACTTTGTTTCCAAAATTCAGTTAACAGCAGAGAAGTAACACCTGAACAAATCCACCCAAGTAATAAATACACCAAGTCTAAATCTCCTAGATGTTTTACAGTAAATAATAACTTAAGTGTAGTCACTAGGGATATGCCTGTATCACTCCAGCTTTAGTAACAACAAAATGTCATCTGTTTTTAACAGAAAGGTGTATTAAAGGAAAAGAAAGCTGTTAGAAAATATATCCTGGATGACATTCATGGCCCCAGTGAACTGCATTAAGGCACTGCAGTAATTAAAAATTCACTTCAGAGGAGCTTATTATTCCTTGTTTCACAGTTACTCTGTCTATCAAGAGCCTCCTGGACCCAGGCATTATGAAAACATGATGCCTCCATTACTTGCTAGATTTCTGACTTAAATCTTCAAAGGAGATGTAAAACTTCCAAACCATGCAGATAAAAATCATGAATAAAAAAGACTTAGTGAGCATTTAGAATTAAAATAATTAGGCCACAGTGGATGCTTTCAAAAATGTAGCAGCTATGCCAGTATAAAAGAAAATTCCTTATTAACTTGTGTGCCAGGTTTTTAAAATCTAATATTTAGTTAACCAGTCATTTCTAAAATCATATGAGTAATACTGAGGAGAGAGGTTAACTGTGTTAAGAAAATGTGCTTTTCTGTTAGGAGAGCTTGAGAAATTCTGGCAACAAAATAAACATAGTTGGATAAAGTTTTGCTCTGCTCCATGGTAGCTGTTACTACTAAAGTAAATGGAAATAGTGTCAGAAAAAAGGCAAAGTTCTTATATTAATATGCAGTTAATATTCTTAAGGTGTGCATGGTGGATTGCAGCAGTATAACTCTATTGTCTTCCTGGCAGTCATTCCTGTTCCTTTTGGGGGATTTTCTGGCTTTTAAGAGAGTACAGCAAATTTGATTCAGTAAATGCTAACTCTTGCTGCAGTTGAGGAGTTGTGGCTCTGGTCATTAAAAAGCTACTAAACTGATGTCCCAGTATAAACTGCAATGATCTCATGCCTCATAAAATGTGCCATTTTCAACTGCCCCAAGAAGCTGTGGGAAGTTATTATTCTTGTTTTCCAATAGCTTTGATCAGTTTTGCCCAGTGTTTTTCTGGATACACCATCTGGACAATGCTGCCTTGACATGCAAATGATAAATTGAAAACCAGCTTGTGTTTTTTAATGTCAGCAGACTTACTCCGTTACTTCCATTGGTCATCATTTTAAAAAAAACCCTTATTTTCTTGCTTAAAACTGGAAGTCTCAGAAATACTGCAGTGTTAAGTAGAAAGATAAAAGTATTTTATGTGTGAATAAGTAAACAAGATTTTGCAATACAGAAAACAGAAAGTTGGTGGCAGAGGATCTAGGGTTTTTTCAAGGAATTAAAGAATTAGATGGCAATTGAAGGAGATTTCTGGAGGACTAAGTTTTATTTAAATGAGTCAATCTTACTGATCTGTGGAATTTCATTAGGGTTTGGTGAGGTATTTTATTGCCTTCAGATATAAGATGAGAGCAATGTTTATTTGGTCACTGATGTCAGACAGGGAATCAAAAATGCTATTCTTAGCTCTGTTACTACCTTGATATATGTGGGGAAAATAATTTGTCATCTGTGCTTCGCACATAAAGATGGACATACCATGCTTTCCCTACTTCAGAGAAAGGAGAAGTAAAGAATAGCCATGCTGGGTGAAATTCTGGGGTCTAAGTCATATTTGTGTTAGTGGCTAGTAGTGGACATTTATGTAGGAGTTATAGGACAAGCATACAATAACACTTGTAGTTCTGGAGTTATGGGAACTAGGGGAAATATCTTTGTTTAATACCTCCTGGTGGATGAAAAATATAGTCCTTTTTTTCCTTCTTCTTGTTTTCCTTTTGAATTCTTGTAAACTTTCAGCACAGAAAGCATCCTGTGTCAGGAAACTGGGTGTTGGATGGCTATTTTCATAAAATCATCTAGTTTAATTACAAAATCTTTTGTGACTAGAAACAGACAGCTTAGGACCTGTCACTCTATATGCTTTACTTAAGTGCGTTACCTTTTGCTTGGATTGCATTGAAGTTGTTCAGACTGGTAAGGAGGAAGGCCATGTGTAAAAGACTGTAGAAGGACCTTGTGGCACTGAATCACTAGGAAATAAAATGGCAGGTGCTTATGGCCTTCCATAGCTGATTCAGAAGGCCTGATCTCTCTCTCCTGGTCAAAAAATGGAAATGGTGGAGATGATTGTCTTAAGTAAGCGTAGTGGATAATATTACATGAAGCATTTCATGATATTTAGGCTTCAGCCTGTGGGAAGAAAGGGTATCTCCAAAGCCTTACTGGTTTAGAGATCCTATAATAATCAAAGTTTTTAAGCCTGACAAGATAAAATTCCACAGTTTTTTAGTCTCCCTTTGATTAGGATTACTTAAAATCTAAATTGTATTTATGGCTATGAAATATCTGGTCTCAGGAAGAAACCTTACTCTCTCTGTTTTAGTATTATTATAATTCTGCTAGGTAGGCAGAATTGAGTGGAAGAAAAGACATCCAACATATTTTGGTAGCAATGAAAGGTGCCTGTGAAAAAGGAAGGAGCTGAACCTATATTTCCGGTCTAGTAACTTAGGGATCTTGCTGATGGAAGGAGGTCTGGTTTAATAATGATTATTATTTGAATTTAATAGATTAAGGTGTTTCTGATTTATTTGATGTATTAATCCAATGCTATTAATCTGTTAATGAGGCCACTTTTCTTTGAATCATCTGTTGTGCACTATGATCTGGTAGCCTGGCTGCATAGTTTATGCCTCAGGAATCACTCTCCAGGTCAGCAGCAGCTTAGGTGCATCCCGGGATACTGTTACTGGGAGATTCAAGTACAGTGACCTAAATATGCTTTCTATTTGATTTACTGCTCTGTATTTTAGCAGTGTTAACTTGACCAAAAAATTGATTATAAAACTTCTTTTTTCTCCCCAGTATCATCCCATGGAGACAATCCCTGAGTCTCAGATCAGGATGCAACTCTTTTATCTGAGAGAGGAGTGCCCTGTATGCACAGTGGTTAGAACCAGTCAGACAAACCTGTCAGTGGCAGAGTTCTATCTTAATATTGTTAGTGTTTGTTTTCATATTTCTTCTAATGTATGATTAAAAATAGTTCCACAAACATATCAGAAAAGACACATGGCAGTGAAATACTAGGATTTCTCATTTCTTCCAATTCTGTCAGTGGTTATCTGAGTGACCATTTAAAACAAACTGCACAAGGTAAAGAGAAAATGGTTTATCATTTCTTCATGTGTAATACAACATGGTGACAGGAACCTTCTTCTTGCTACAAGAAATGAAGTAGCTGTAAGGAATGCCTACATTTATACAGGAATGCCTACATTTATACAGGCCCTTAAAATACATCTTTCACACTAATTCATATTACTGGGTTGCCTATGACTCTGGCTGTTCTAGTTCACCTTTGTTTCATTAAAGGTGCATCCGAGGTCAACTGCTACTAACTATACTGTTAAATATTGATTTAACAATTTGAATTAATGTAATTTTCAGTTGTTCTTCCCTACTTAATGTATAGCAGCACTTCAGTGACCCAGTCAATAAGATCAATAACACTTGTGAAGTTCAGGCTATGGCTGTCACTGACTTGCTCTGCCCTTCTCCTTGCCCTCTTCACCGAGGGTCAGACAGGTTTTAGTAAATGCACAATCTATGTTCCTGCTAATAGGCTGTGGGACTTTTCTAGCTAGATGTATTCTGTGCACAACAATTACTTCTGAAGCAGATTGTTTGGTAGCTCATACTGATTTTTTAAATCAAACTGTTCTTTCTCCTTTAATGAGAGAAGAGATTAAACAATGAAGATATCTTTTGTGGTTTATTTCAAGGTTTTCTGCAAGCCCTTGTATAACAGTTAAAGGCTCTTTATATAAGTAAAAGTACATACTTGGTAATTTGGAAATAGCAAGTCTTTACTGGATAACACTTGCTAATCAGTGTGCCAGAGCTAAAAGGCCAATATTTAAAGACATAAATACAGCTAAGTTAAGAATGTGTTTTAAACATTTGGTTAAATGTGCAGTGTTGGTGAATGAGCAACCTGCAGAGTTATGCCGTAACAAAAGTGAAAATATCTGGGCAGCCAGATGTTAAGCATTTTGTCAAAATAACTCTTAAAATACAGCGTGCCTTGGTGTTGCACGGGAAAGTAAGTTCATATTCCATGAATGTGCCACCTGTGACAAAAAGAAGTCACAACTGGCTGGTATTCAGGTGGTAAATCAATGGTAAGTGTAGATTTGAGTGTTTATGCCCTGAGTCAATTTCCCTCTGAACAGTTTTCATTGAATATAAGAGGTCTTATTTTGTTGATCTCTGTCTCTTTTAAGCCGGGAGTATACATGTGTGCATAAGTAGATGGAAAGTCTGTGTGAAAAAGAAAGAAGCATGAGAACTAATGTCTTTGGACTAATTTTGAGAGTAGCGGAGGGTATGGATTAAATATGAAACTTATGTCTGTGCTTTCATTTAACAGAAGAATGGCAGCAACTCTTACAACTCTGAAAAAAAAAAAAAAAAGAAAAATCTGCTTTCATACGTCTTGGCAAAACCCCCCCACCTCTGCTTTCCTTCCTTCCATAATTCACACTGAGGTCTAGATCCATGTTGTGATCTGGTTATCTGGTGATCTGGACCATGTTATCTGGTGCTGCCACACACCCTCCTTGCACTCTTTCCCCCGTACAGTGTTCTTCACCCAGGTTTGCCCACCTGTAAAGGGGGTGTTCCAGGATGCCCCGCTTCTCCTTGAAGCACCAGCGCCTGGGTGTGACAAAGGCAAGGTTACAGAGAGCCAGCAGGAATGACGCAGCTGCTGAAGCCGCATGCTTGACATGCACAGCAACGAAAGCAGTACACTCCCTGGCTCCTGCTCTGTAGAGCTTAGAGACTGTAATTGGAGAACAATAGTTTAACCTGGGAAGGTACTAAATTAACTGGAACAAGCATGATAAACAGCATCAAGCTTTATGTTCTAGCTCCAGATAACAGAAAAAAGTGTATGGATCAATAGTAAAAGCTGCATGTCTTTCTGCACTGGCTGACCATCATACTATACTATAATTTGAGAATTTGACTGTTCATGGCTTTCCTTATATATTTCCATGTGTATCTGTTTTCTGGTAGCTGCATCACACAGATCTGTTTAGATGACATGAAGTAGGGTGTCTAAGGGGAAAAATGGGAGATCAGTGCAGGTATACAGTTCGGGTATGTCTATGAACTTGAAAAAGTTAAAGGGTGATAACTTTAGATTCTAATTTATGGTTTCAGCAATTTACAAGTGCCTTCTGTGAAGATCAGACTCTGAAGCTGCTTTTCTCTCAGAAGAAAATCTTGTCTTTGTTAAAAAAGAAAGCTTCCTTTGTGCTTTTATGACCATTTTCTTTCATTTTGTAACCTTTCAAAAAGCCCTTTTAGCTGTATGGAATATAACAGATTAAAAACGCTTCAGGGGATCTTTGTTCTGAATTGCTTCTTTCGTTATTTGTTTTTCTAAGTTATTCTTAATGAAAATAGGAACCATCTTGTTCTTACAAGAATTTTTCTTCTCTTCTATGTTTCCCCCCTGTTTTTGCACGTTCTGTAAGCTGACTGAGAGACACAATGATTAAAAATTCTCATCATGCTGGTCTGCCTATGCGCCCTGTACTTTGTCATTTGGCTGTTGGGTATCAAAGCAGCACCATCAATGTTCTCTGAAAACTAAGCAGGGAGGACGCAATTTAGATGAAAAACAATTACATTGTGTTAGCTTGCCTTTAGCAAGAGTATTAGGGCTCATCCTGGAGACAGGAAACAAAAGTAGCACTTCATCTTCATGAATTTTAAATGAGGGAAAGTGTACGTGTGTGTGTGAGAGAGAGTTGTCTGGCAGAAGCTTTTCCCTAAAATCTTCCTCTAACTGGCTCTTTCCTCTCTAGATTATGCGCTAATCTGTGCTACTGGCATTGCCTGGAATAATATGTTTCCCTATAACACAGGTAGTACTAATGATTGTCTCACTGCAGTTTCTTTCAGATCATCTCTTTGATATTAATTAAAAACAAAAGGCTGTGCCTCAGTGGCAAGCTTCACAAACAAAAAGAAAGAGGGTTAAAAGAGTTAGTAGATGTTGTATAGACTCCTTTTCAGCCAGACAATTTTTTTTTTGTCATGTTATCTGTGTGGAGCCTACCATGGTATGTTTTTAAAAACTTAAAAGTGATCATTCTTAGATCTTTATAAGCAACATTCATGAAAGTCTGTCTGATAAGAATACTAAACTGAATGCTATCATTTTTCCAAACATCTGTGCCAAAAACATAATATATTACTGTTTTCTAAAGTACTGCAGGCTAAGAACAAGTGTGTGATGGAATGTACTGACTCTGAGAAATTGCCTTTTGGGGAGTGTATAAGAGCAAGTTCAATGGTAAGCATGTATTTTAGTGGGTTTTTTTCCTGAATGAGGGCCATAATCTGTCCTGCAGCACTTGTAATGAAGTTCTGAACAATGTCAAAAAGAAACTAACAATGTAAGTGTCTGTCCTCCTTAAGAAAGATCTTTGCTCTGAACTTTAAAGCTAACCATAAACATCGAGAAATTCTCAATGCATGATATTAACCATGTGACTGAAACATAGCCTGAGTTGCAGCTTGCCAGTATTGTGCTGCTTGTACTTGAAGTCTGTCAAACGTTTAATGAGGACAATATGTGTGCCTTAAAACTAAATGTAAAACATTCTTCTACTTTCTTCCTTAATTTTTTTCTTCTTCAGTAAATAAAATCCTTAATTTGATGTCCGAGTTATAAGCAGTTTTTTTGTTTAGTGGATTTAGAGGAATCAGAGTGTAGAAAATTCTTTAAAATAATGTTTTTCTGAATTCTAGCTGTAGAATGTGGGATATACCTATGCAGTTTCTATTCTGGGCTCCATCAGTGGTTAAACGTACTTTTCAAATTTTGTCTGGATATCTTGTCCATACAAAATTTTACATCTTGATCAAGATATTCCTGGGACTAGGTTGTATTTTAACGGGTAAAGCAGAGATTTGTAGCTATTGAGGCAGCTCTGGATTCTTACTCCTGATACTTGTTCACAGAAAAAAAAAGAATTAAGCTGGTGTGGGAAGGTGGAGTTTTATATTAGTTTGTTTTTTTTTTTCCCAGGTCTGCCTATTTGAAAGAACATTGCAGTATCAGGTTGGGAAGGGAGTGTGAAGATTATGTTTTTAGACTGAGATCTCAGTTCTATCACTAAGCTTTTAGGGGGCAGTGTAGATGAGCAGTAAAGCTGTGTTGTATTTTAATATAAAGTTTTTCATTATGTCTACAGTGGGCTAACCCTTGAGGAAGGCAGCAACCTTGAGCCGAAGGTGTAGTTTCATGGTGTTCAGATTCATTGAGTAATTGTGACTGGGGATAAATTAATTATAATGATTTTCTCTTTGCTATGTTCTTAGCAGGATAAAGTCTTAAAAATCAGTAGCGTGCTGACCAAGGGTGTGAAATTCAATCCCCTCTGCCTGGAAAAAGGGGAAGGGTTACCTAACTCACCACCTATAGTAGGTTGTCTAGGATGAGTTCTCACTTCAGCCTGTTGATTCTGTCCTGGTTTTCTTAACAATAGATAGATATAATAGATAGCTCCATTATATCTTATGTACATTTCACCTTTCAGAAAATTGACTATAGTGTATTCTGAAGAAAAGGTACATTGAAACTTTTCTATTTTGTGTAACATTCTTAAACAGTCATTGAAAATCTTGTCATGCTTTGTTGGGTGGTGAGAACTTTCATCTGGATGATCAGATTTTTGCTTTCTTTTTAGAAAATAACTACATGATTAATGTGAAGCAGACAAGAATCAGCTAGAGCCATTTACAGAGTGCCAGGTAGAGTGCTCTGGGATGAGCTGGTGTCCTTATGGAGGATCCAGTTTTTCTTTTGCTGCAGAAGAATTAGTCACTGTGTTATTTGTTCTAGTCCATGGTTTTCAATAACTTGGGAACTGAGGCTTCTCTCTTTTTTCCCTTTGTTACAGCTGCCCACAGGAGAACAATATGCAAGTCAAGTGAAAAATGTCATTCCCGTGAAAAAAAAAAGTCGTTTGTGTTGCCTTTTGAAAAGATGCCAAACTAGCATGAAATGGGCTAGAAGCAGGAAAATCAATTATTTGTTGTCCTATTCATGGTCACCAAGAGAGAAACTGCATGTACTACTTGATCTGAAGAAAGGCACATGAGAAATTCAGAGGAGCCAGCACCTGAGAGGCGGATGGAGGAGCATACTCAAACCCACTTCCACTTCAGTCAACATGGAATCCCGCACCTGATATTTGTTACCACGCTGAGTACCGGTGGCTATAATAGCATGGTCCAAACTGGGTATTGCTGTGCATTGACCACCATGTAAGGACTTATGTGATGTATTTGGAGATCGGATTCACTGAGAAATGGCAGCTGTATGGTTTTGCGTGTGCCCAGAGGTTCTGTTAATTGTGGGGTGTTTTTCAGTACACCCTGACAGATTAACAGGAAATACACCTGACTAAAAACCAAGTGGGTGAGAGTGGATCCCAGATGATGTTGTAGCATGGGCTCTGTGAGCAGGAGCAATCCTGGCCCTGGTCTGGCAGTGGACTGTGCAGCTCTTGGACTGTGGCTGTGTGGGCCTGCCAGGGACATATGCATTTTATCACGTGGTACTAAAGTGGGGACTGCTGTCTGGCAAACCTTCACCTATCTGTTTCCAAAGCTATGCTAGGAGAAGTTTGGCTCTTGAGCTGTCTAAATATTGCTACCAGCAAGCTTCAGTCCTTGCTATTGGTGGCCATATGTGCTTGGCAAGATTGGTGGGCCTGTGCAATCCAACCCTGGTTTGCCTCAGAAATCCCCGTATGGGAAGACGCAGCCCTTCTGGCTTTTGTCCCTTTCCAGCAAATTGGCTGGTATTCCTCTGGCAGCACACTCCTCTATTAGGTGACACAGAGATGAGAGAAACAGTGTAAATGCAGGTCAAATGAAATGGTTAAATAATTCAAAGAAATCCCTGTTGAGATACTTGGAGCCACTCTTGTCCACCTTTCCGTTTTGATGCTGATGTGGGGAGCATGTTCAGAGCTCCATAGCAAATATTTGCATTCTGTAATTCTGAAAGATGATATTGTTTAAACTGTTTTAATATGCATCTGGACATTTAGCTAGGCTGAAAAATAAAAATACAGGAGGAAAACAGTAAAATTACATGAAGCAGATAGTTAGTAGAGCTGTAAAGCTTTCAAATGCTGTTGGCTGTTTTTACCTAAAGGGCAGTGGTCTGATAGCTAAAGTGGATAATTTTGCACTTATATGTAAAGCTCAGTTCACTTTTGAATATCAAGTTGCTGATTTTAAAATTGTCAGCAGGACCCAACTGTCATCAAGGTGTTGAAAGAGAGCTCTTCTTTGCTTTAAAATGATGTAAAATGTAGTCCTAGTATTACAGCATATGCTGTTTTAGGTATTCCTGAATTTTGAAGTAACCAAGAACCAAGGAATTTTAATAAGCAGAAGATCAAGAAAAGTGTTTATGGGGGGCAGGGCAAAACAGGTTCACACTAGGTAGTAGAGACCAAAAAATAAAGACTGAAGTCATTCAACTACATATGCGTAGAGCAAAATTTATTCTTCTATATGTCCTCGAGTGTTTCCCAAGACAAGAGGTTGATGCTTTTAATGATTCTTTTTGGGAGCATACAGCTGTCTTGCATTAAATTCAAGTATGTCTAGGAAATTGTTTATCTTTAGGCTAGCACACTCATGAGAGTTTTTTGCTTACATACAGACTTGGGATTATTGAAGTTTTAAGTGAAGCTGCAAAAAAGAAAAGGGGGATGATATTTCAATTAGATTCTCCAGTAGCTTTGCCCTGAGGAAAGCAAATCAATGACAGGCAGCTTTTTTTCTTCATAGTCTAAAGAAAACATTCATTATGGTATTTTAATAGCTTTGGAAAGTCTCTATATAACTAGGCAGGTAACTCAACTGTTTTTATTCTGGTGTAGGATTGATTCAAGAGTTTGTGGATTGGAAAAGAGAATGAGATGAGTCCTTCACAAAACACCATCTCGTATCTCGACTTCATTGAACCTTTTGTTGCTTTTGACACTTTCATGCTTAAAGAATGTGACTAAGCTGTCTAATATGCTAGCACTCCAGTTTCTTTTCTCCCATTCCTGGCAACATCCCAGACCAAACTGCTCCTAAATGTTCTTCTGCCTTTCATCTCTATTAATGTTTTTTTCTTTTCTGATTTAGCCTAGCACAGAGCAGGCATATATATATTGCTAAGGAAAAGCTATGAAAATAGGCTGAAAGTAAATGCAGGCATCTGGCTTTAGAAAAAGGTTTCAAGATTTTAAGAGTGAGCTCTCTGGTTGCAATATGGTTTTTTTAGCTGATGTTTCTCTGAAGGGTTTGAAGAAAGCTCAAACAGGAACTGTCAAAATTCCCCCAACAAACTGTCTCTTAGGAAAATCATTTTGTCAAGCTTTGGTCATGACAAGCAGGGAGAGTAAGCTTTATGAATAAACAAATACAGTGTGTCCCATGCAGATATCAGTGTATATATTTTTATTCCAAATGTATTCTGCAGCTTTATGGAGCCTTACCATAAGTAGGTGTTGAAATAACTAACAGCAGTTCATATTTCACAGTTAAGGAATTTTTTTCCTTCTTAACTTCTGGAAGGATAATTTCACTGCTTTCCTCCAGTTTTTATCACTCAAAAGTTAAAACAACATTTACAAGAAAAGATTACTTGTCTTTTGATGTTGCCTTCTCCCTTCATCTCACAACTTCACCCCTGTCCTAAGTTATACTCCAGGGCTGTCCATACTCTGGAGATAAGAGCCTCCTGGTCTTCCATCTTATACTTAGTCTCAAAAGACCCTTCCAAGACAAAAAAAAACCCACAACATTTTAAGTGTATGGCATTATATAGTTTATATATTAAACAGATACATTTATATAATAATTTTGAAAGTTATTGTATAGTTTTTCAAACTTGGGTATCATTATGTCAGTTTGAAGTAGTTAAAACTGCACTGCCTCCCCAGTTAATTAGTCTTAAATGGTTTTAATTATCATCTGGTGTTCCTTCTCTTTTGATATTTGAGCCTTTGGGAGTCATGTCTTTTTTTTCTCCCCCCCTCCCCCCCTTTTCTTCACATTGTAAAATTTTTTTTCACCCCACCATGAGGGCTGGATATGTATTCTTCATAAATTTAAAAATAAAATTGAAAGTTGAGATTCTTGGCTAATACATTAACTCAGTGGTTAGAACCTTAGTATAAGGGTTAGTTAACATTAGACTTGCAGATTTAGTAGGGCCCTGTTTCTAGGGCCAAATACGTACAAACATCTGAAGCTAGGGACAGAGTCAAACCTTCATGTGCTGAGAATTACTAAGTGGCCTGAAAACTTGCCTAAAGTGGAATCTGAATTAGTCCTGATCCAGGAGAAGCAAAACCTCTGAAGAATTAAGCAGATTAAGCAGACGAATGAGGAAAATGGAATAATCCAATGCTAGTGTTGCTTCTGCTACCATACAGCTGTACCTGAGACAACTGACTTGCTTGCTGATTGGCATGGTGGTTGAGACTTGACTGAGGAACTGCAGCCTGGTACTCACTACAGGATGCAGCATCTGCCTGAAGCTGGATGCCTACACTCAAAGTTCAGGCATCAATATATTCTGTTCTTGTGTGATAGCACTGCTGCTAGCAAGTGGACTATGAAAGCTGGTTCTAGTGACAGTTTGAGACTGGTGGAAGTGGTGGTTTTGGCCCCCTAAGCTATTAGGATGTGGTGAGCAGCGTAAAGCCGTCCTCTTCCTTGCCTACCTTTGCCTCTTTGGGGTCTCTCAGGCTCAGTTTGGTCAGACCTGTATATAGCCTATGGTTTTGAACACCCCAGAAGCTGACATGCAAAACTATTTTTGAATTTTGCAGATGAACTCTTACCATCTTAATGGGTGAAACCAAACCTTCAAATTTATACGCTTCTGTTCTTCAGTCTATATAAATTTAAATTTAATATATTGAATTCATTTCTAATAGAAGCTGTAGGGGGTGTGATCAAAAGGCTTTTTAACTTCAGATTCTGTCCACTGTCATTGATCTGCAAATTTTTCTTTCAGAACGTGTTTAAAATCATTTTCACATTGCCTGTTACCTGCCTGCCCATTGTGAAAACCTATTTGATTAGAGAGCATCAAACAATTCATCAAGGCTTCTGATTTTTTGGAATAGGTGCTTGTTAATATTTCAGGAATACATCTCTGAATAGGAGATTGGGTGGTAAGAACTCTGTTTGCAGGGGGAGATTTGTCCATTTGACAGAGGTCACTTTTACTGTAACTAATAATGAAGCAGTAGTATGCTTGGGACTTCAAGAGAATAAAAGGCTTCTAAATGGCTTCCCCGACTCCTCCCCCCCACCCTCCACCCCAATATGGAAAGAGAGCCTAACCTAGATCCTCTGCTGCAGAATTAAACATGTGGATTTGACCCTGCTTGATGTTTGTGTGTGTGTGAGTTCTGAAATCAAAATGAAATCACGGTGAATTAAATTTTTTGGACCAAAGTTTTGGGTTGTTGAGTATGATGTTGCAGTATGATGAACAGCTCTTGTCACCTAATTAAACGAAGGGAGTTTCTTAAATAGTATGCCTGTCTCACACAGTGTGATGTAGCACAGATCCCATTACCACATGTGTGCCTCCGCTGAAGCTAGCAGTGTTTGAGCCATCACCAGAACTAGAAGTAGTGTTGATATACCCCTATGATCAGCTTAACATAGTGATTAGCTATAGCTATATTGCTTTTGCACCTGAACTAACATATACTTGCCAAATCGTACTGTGCCATTGACCAATGAAAGTGCTGTGAACTGGGATTTGTCTGTCCTCCAGGAAACTGTGTGGGATAGACTTTAGACTACTACAGGACTTGGACTGGCAATCCAGTCCTTGAGAAGTAAAAGCAGCACCATTTTGATAG
This sequence comes from Morus bassanus, assembly GCA_031468815.1. Lineage (NCBI taxonomy): Eukaryota > Metazoa > Chordata > Aves > Suliformes > Sulidae > Morus > Morus bassanus. The sequence goes on along the minus strand of CM062600.1, from coordinate 23,013,136 downwards.
ATAAAGAAGACAAAAGCAGAATGTGAAGAAGTGGCTGGCAATAAAGTTATATCTAGAAATAAAAAACTCATACTTAAATGCATTGGAACTAAGCACTGAAATTATTTCCTTAAAACTATGTTAAATTCTCATCACAATTCAGAGACTGAGTGTCATCTTTAAACAAAGATGACGCAAAATGCTTGAGGATGGAAATGCAGGATGAAATTCAATGTCTTGGGTATTTGTGGTCACAATAGCTAATAAATTCAATTACTGACTATAAAGAAGACATTAATTTTTTCCTTATTTTCTGTTAATTGCTGATGGATTTTAGGAAATGATCCATTTGCTGCATTTCGACAGTGCTGGTACAATAAAGATCTCAGTGGGACTGTTAGGTGTTAGCATTATGCACATATACATGAGAACATCAGTTAAACTATTTTTTTAAAATGTCCCTTTTCTTTAGGAATGAGGTCAATATAGACATGGGCTGTAGTTAAAGCATCAGATGCAGTGTTCTGTCACTGTTTTCATTTTGCAAATGAGGCCCACAGAGGGCTACCAACTGCAGCTTTAGCATACGGGGCAACTATTCAGTTGCTGACTTCCCAGCAGTGCTTTGCAGCATCTGCCTTTAGCGATGGAAAGACATGATGATGGAATTTAATGTCTTTCAGGGCAAAAAAACCCCTTTAATGAAATAATGCTGAGCTTTTTTCCCCAGTTTTAACTGACTTGCTGCATTCACTTTGCTTCTGTATCTCTAATGAACCTTGTCACGTGTGGTTTGACTGCAAACATTTTCACTGACACTAGTATCAGAGGGCTTACTTTTGGTTGTAGCAGTTTGGTACAGATATATTGTTAGGTTAGAAATAATAAATTTCTGTGCATGTGGGTGGCAACTATTCAAGGTTTTTTAGAGGCTGTGGTGTTCTGTAGCAATGTGCCTTGCTTACAGCCATGGGAAGATTATATTCCTGTCCAGAGATTGCAAAGCTTTCTAAAGCTGTATTCTAAATAGATGGCATATACAGCTCATATAAGGAGTGTACAGTAGGTGTCTTTCTCTGATTTTCCTTTAGGATAAGTTACAATTTTTAAGTAATTTAAAATACCTCCTGGCAAAAAGCTGCTTTTTCATCACCCTGTGTATTTGTCTCTTCTGGGTGTCTATCTTACCACACCATCTCCTCATAACATGACTGTCTTGCAGATTATTTGATTTGAATCCAAGTCATCTTTATTTTTATGTTGCTTTTGCTTTTATTCTGTATGCACATATATGAATATGTTTGTTCACTTTCTTTTCTGTAAATAGTCTCTTGGACTTTCAGAAGCACACAGATAAATAGGGAATGAAAAGAAATTAAGATATCCCTGTTATACTGTACACGAGTGTCTCTGCTGGTTGAAGATGAATCTTGGAGAAATAATATTCACTGTTCACTCACATTTCTCCCATGTAAAATCCTGCTCATTGGAGAAGGATGTATTTAACTCACCAACCTATTGCACTGCACCGAAAGCAACAGCTCGCTTCTCTTGTTGTGGGTGAAACACAAGGTAAATTACTGTGTGTAGGGTCTGCAAAAGTCAACTAGTCCATGGGCTCAAAGGCTCCCTATATATGACTGTTCCTCTGATTCAATTCTGGCAGAGCCTTCTCTGAGTGCACAATGCAGAATTTAGTCTGCACCCAGCCACCAGTTTGCTGAGTGCCCTTTATGTTATACAGCTGTCAAGTCTTCTGTGCTAGCTTGATTTCTCCCTACACCAAAAGACCAACAATGAGACCAAGTGCCAGACAGTTTTCTTAATTAGGTTCCCTTTTAAATGCTTGCTTGCACTCCTGGCAGTGTGCGTTGAAGCTGGCTTTTGCACCCAGTGAGGTGGAACTGCCATTTTTAAAAGGCTCATTTTTGCTTTATTGTGTATTTGAGCATTTGTTCCTTAATGGTCACCTCTTTTTTTAAAGCCATGTCAAAATGCTTAAACTGAATATCAGCAGCCTGTAAAATCATGAGAGGAATTAAGAAACAGAGAGCTTGTTGCAGGATCATTTAAATGTCTGTCTTGCTGCTTTTGCAGCATTATCCTATCTGACAGTGGCAGGAGAGTGCATAGCACCTCCCATTATTCTTCATGGATCTGTGAATTGTGGAAAGTAAATTTGTGGTTAAGAATTAAATGGCAACATTGACATAATAGATGTGTCTTCATTCCTTCCAGAAGGGCCTCTGCTAGCACAAGGAGCATTGGCAGGTACAGAGACGTGATAGTCCCCCTGTATAACACCTTTATGTTACGTCAAAAGAATAGAAAGTATACGTTATCTAGCAACTAAGACTTTTGCTTAGTGTGGCTCTACACTTTGCTATTTGACATCATCAGACTCTCTCCCATTCAAAATTTATTTTCAGGGAATTTTAGTGACCTTGAACATGAGATGAAATTTCTCTTCCCCTGGGATCTGTATGTGAGGTTTTTTGACTCTTAAAGGGGATCTCTGCTCGGAGAATTCCCTGAGAGTCTTACCTTAACCGTCTTTCAAAAAAAAAAAACAAACCCACTTCCTTTTTTCTTTTCCATACAGCACACTTTTTTGGATTTTTTTTCATTGTCAACTCCCTCCCCTTCTTGGTTTTAAGCTGAGAGCAAAGCTGAGAAGACAAAGGCAGAAATGCTGTGCCTGACATGTGCCTGTGTCAGTCCCACTGTAACACTGCTTCCAAACATCACAAACAAAAAAGTTTACTCTTCCCCAAATCAGCTTTTTGACTAAGTCCACAGGTTGTTCATTCAGAACACATACCTGCCTGAACAAACTGAATAATTGTATGTACAAATGAATTGAGAATTATACCCATGGTGATTTGTTTCCCTGTTTAGCTTCTGCTCAGGAAAGAGCAGAAATGTCTCCATCTGAAGTTAATTTACTAACATTAGTGACCATAAGCTTCTGGTAGTGACTCTGCTTCCAGCAGAAACAACAGTGCCTGGGCATACACAAAATCTACTCTAGATAGAGGATCAAAATGTGGCCAGATCAACAAAGATCATCAGCTGCAGTAAAATGAGCAAATATGAAACTTCTCATTTTTTTCTGTGCCCTGAGGTAGGGGAAAAAGCATCCTAATAGTGCCATAGTTGTCAAAGGCAAAGCAGCAGCAGACAGATGCTTTCCCTCCAGGTTTGGCAATATCCAAAATCACTCTGGAGCTCACAAGCAAGCTGCTGTGTTACCTTTATGTGGCTCATATTTCATCCCACAGAAAGGAGACAGGAAAGCTTTTGAGAAACTTCCTTTTCTAAATATTTTTTCTGAAGTCGTGCTGCCTAGGCTGCCTGTAGTATTCTGTGGTCCAGGCAAATTTGATCTGCTTGCAGGCATGTGCTCATTCTCAGTGTTAGGTCTGTGGCTTCCTGTCTCTAATTTATTTGAGTTACTATTGTGATGTGCTGTTATAATTCTAAAAGCAATAAGATGCTGATGCAACAAAAGCACCTCATGTTCTTATGGTGTTATTACCCGTGGTTTGACTTAAATTCCCCACAGTTTTGACATAAGATATCAAGCTTCTAGGAACTGCTTGTGATATCCTTACATCACGAGAATGCATGGCAGGTTCTCCACTTGCTTTTAAGTATATATATTTCCATGTGCTTTTAAGTACATACAATGAATAAAGACACCCTTTGCAAGTGCACCGGGGCAGATTTTCTTTTCTTTTTTTTTTAATTACTCTGACATTTGAGGAGTTAAAAGGTGCATCTTAAGCACCAAGTTTTGAAAACTGGTTTTGATTTCTTGACTGATAGAGAAAAAACTGTAACTTTGTTCAATGAAAAGCTGAACAAGCAATGTCTGCAGATACAACCGGGGAATATTGAGATCTGCTTGTGTAAATAGTTTTTTTGTACCAGACCATAAAAGAAGCTCTCCATTTCCACCATTAGAAGGTTCTGTAACTTCAACTGGTGCATTTCTCCAGGCCTGACTCTTGTTCCTTATCTAGAATTTAATAAAAGATTGTTCTTTCTTTATTAACATCTGTGTATTACACAGCTGCCATCAGCTGATCTGAGGGTGGAAGTAACCTAAGGATCTCTCTCCTAAGCTTACCCTGACTACAACCCTTCTCTCCCTGCATTGCATTCACCCCATCTCTTTTCAACATGTAGGGTGATGCTTACAACTGGTTCCTGCTGGTATCCTAGCTGCTTGTCTGTCCAGAAACAAAACATATAATGGTAGGAAAGGCATGTCTTTCCTTCAGAAGACCTCCGATTTTCTTTTGCAGCAGCTTGGGTATTTCTGAATTCTGGCTTTCCATCAAAATTAGCTGAAATTGGTCCACTGTTACTGGGACACTGGCAAACATGAGCCTAATCTCCTTAGCAGATCAAAGAAAAACTCCAATGTTTTGGGTTTTTTTTTTTAATTTTTTTTTTAAAAGTGTATGACCACATTTTTCTCACTGATTTTTAAAATGAGTTTTGTACTGTATGTATACATTGTATATTTGTTATCACTTTTGTGTACTTTGTTTCTTGTTTGTAACAAGTGTAGTTGCAGACTCGACAGATTGTTGATATGGGTTATTGATGCTCAATTCTAGTGATTTATTTAGAGGGGAAAAAAATGAATGTCACTTTTTTATTTTTCTGTACAGTGGCCTAAGGTCAGGTTATGAGCTTTACCAACACAGATTCTTTTGGGATAAAAAAACCCCAAGTGATTACTTGCTTCTCTGGCCTCTAGCAATTCTTCTAGTGCAATAGCAACAATTATTTCTTTTTGAACTGCATCTCTGATTCTTAAGATCATGCTTTCTCTTTTCTTCTTCGCTGCTTAAAACACTAGTGCAAGTTATGGTTGTTTGTTTTAAACCTGTGCAAATTCTTCCACTGCTCTGATGAGGTTTACTTGTATGCATGATGCAACAGATGCAGCTGAAGCTTCTCAGAATGTGCACGTGCATTTTTGGTCCCAGAACATGGTTTCTCTGTAGTGGGTGATATAAACTATATATGCAAGAAAATCTCTTTTTAAAGGGACACTGCCCATTTTCCTGTAATGCCTTATTGTGCCTACTGAGTACTCAAAGGTGGTCAGTCATGGGTGAGTAAAGTAGCCAACTTGACTAGTTTTCTTTTTGTAAAGCATTGTCTAATATGCTCATAGTGTAATGAAAATACTTTATCACCAGATGGCAATGTTGCATGAGACTAACTACTGTGCTTCCTCTGAGGGGTGTAGCAAGACCTGTAGAAGGAAGTTGTACAATTTGGTCGGGAGAATGAGTAGCCATATTGGCAAACCTCTATTATCTACTTTTTAAGTACCTACAATGGAGGTCAGAAAGGATAATTTTCTTCTTTGTCATGTGCAAAGACAGACTGGAAGGAAGTTCATATGAAATTCAGGTCAAGTAAAAAGATTAAGGACACCTTTCTTAAAGAAATATGTGTTCACACTTCTTTGTCCTTTTTACAATTGCTCTTTATAATAATTAACACCCAGAGACATTTCCAAGGTTACACTAACTGTATGCAAGAATTCTGCTGATTGAAGTTCCCAGAAAGCAACTGTGAGAAAATAGTTTCTATATGAATGACTACCAAGGCTCTGAAATTACAGTTTTTCCCAATTTTAAGGTGTCAGCTGACTATATGTGTTGTGGCATTGCATAGTTTTAAAAAGTTTTGTCTCTTTCCCTTGAAATAGCTTTCTAATGTAATTCTGCTTACACAGAATTTTCCCCAAAATATTTATTTGAATAGAAATAATAGTGTCAGGACACATTCTGCATTGAATGCACCTTTGAATTCATTGCTATTCTAATCTACTTGATTTATGTATTATGAATAACAAACACACATGACTCCAAAGGCATACTCAAGCGTTCCACTTACTGTATACATAATGTGGAATCTACTGTTAAAATTATGGTCAAATAGCTTACTCTTAAAATTTTAATAATTAAAGTTTAATTTAAAAGCTGTGAATGGAAACTTAATTTATTGAAACAGGAGAGCACATATTATAGCCAAACCAAAGGCAAAATTTCATTGGAAAAGCAAATGTAAAATTCAAGGTTTTCATAGTGAGAAACACAATTTAATAGAGGCACACTAATTTGAACAGTGCCTGAAAATGCACAAAATGTTCCTTTGTCTTTCCAGTAGTTTCAGTCCATGTCCATCCCAGAGATGTAGCTGAAATAGTCGTAATACCGGTAAATTGTTTCATGTCTTTTTAGCTATTTCTGGTGATGGCTGAAGAAAGCCTGTAAGAATATGCTTAAATTAATCACTGAGTAGATCACAGGTTAATAAACTGAATGGAGTGTGTTACTTTCTTGAAGTAAGTAGTAAGTGGTTTTGTCCCAATCAGTTCCTTCTTGCCTGAGGAGCTGACAGTATGTGACCTCTTGCCTTTGGGTACCTCTTTAATCTAGCAGGTAATTCTGCTCGCTGTTTTCCTATATTGACTCCAGAGGAAGGCTAGCATAATTTAGTGACTTCATTAAGCACTTATTCAGAGAGAATGAATCTGGGCCTGAACCCACATTTAGAAATTATTTTCTTTTTAGGTATCATTGCTCTTCATCATCTTCCTCCTTCTCCCTCTGTTGGAAGGCAGGAGGCTGGTTACCAGCCATATTTCCAGTGGTCTCTCACTGAGAACATGGGTTGCCACCAGTGATGGATTTGTCTGTACCATTGGACTTTATACTTCAGGGTGAAACTATAAGGTTAAGGTTAAGCAGCAGATTGTCCAGATTGTACAGTCAATTATCAGTGGTTTTCTTGCTTTGCAATTCCTAAGTATGGCTTTCCAGATGGATGCTAGTGGGACTGTCCTGGTTTTGCATCCTCTGCCAGATGCCAGTCAGCTTAGCCATGTCACTGCTGGTTTCTGCTTGCCTGGAAGCACAGCATCCTTTCCAAGGTATTCTATCACAAAGGGAATCTGTTCACTGCTGTGTCTGGCTGTACATTTTAAGAGTTGATAAATTGATTGACAACACCTGCCATCATTCAGTCTAGAGAAGGAGGACTGAGGTACTGCAAAGGCTAATGTCAGATGAGACACTTGAGAGAATGCAGCTTACAACTGTGCCCAGAATGAGGGCTTAAGTGTATATAGACTGCTGCAATTACAAATCACCAGAAGAATTGTGACTTGGTTGTTATTCCCCTTCTGTTACACTCCTGGTGAGGAAGTTCTTTAGAAAGCAAAATGTCATTGCAACAGTAACTCGACATCTTATTGTAAAATGGTTTGTTTATATGTTGGAGCCTGATAGGCAATGCATGTGTGCAAACTACATGGCAAGATATTTCATTATGATCATGTTGCTCATTCAGACTGAGTCACTTATCCAGACCACTGTACAATACGATGTCAAACTATTGTTGCAGTGACAACACTTTCCCTTCTAATTTCACACTGGTAATTTTGACAGAACAAGAAGGGAAATGTGTGAAGATTGCATCTATTAAAGCAAATTTGGGCTGACAAGGTAAATTATAGCATTATTGTCTAATGGGTGGAAAGAAAACTCTTTGCACTTTCAGGCTCCCACAGGATTGTTTCCTTTTAAAGATATGGATGTCAGACTTCAAGTGGATTTTACAAAATCTCCTGCAGATATCTGAATTAAAATCTATTTAAAAGAAAACTCTTAACCAGCAATCTGCCGTAAGGATGAATATCACAATGCACTCTTTTTTCTTTTTTAATTTTCTTTTTTTAAAGGAAGTTGCAACCCTTGGTATTTCAATTTTTTTTTTTCCCCTGGAAGAAAAATATCAAGTGAGATAGTAAGAAAAAAGAGAAATATTTTCCCCGTCCTGAAAGACTCCATGATATAGATTTGAAACCTCAAGTGGGGGAAAAATTCTACTCCCTAATCCCCTAGGCTCTGTCATAATATAGACTTTTTTCTACTGATAAAGTACTACCTACTAACATTTTTATCAAGACCTACCTTGCTCAATTGGAACTACACAGAGGTCCATCATCCTGTGTTTTTTTAAAAAAGGTAAGCAAGTTTTGAAGTGTCTTTGACTGTAATTAATGAAAGAGTTCTCATGAAAATAGGTTCCACAGAATAACTTCTCTGGGAAGGCAAACATCTTGGACATAAAACTGATTTAAAAATGCCATGAAATTCTTTATAAAAAGAGTTAATGATTTCACAAGGAAGCATTTTAAGCTCTAAACAGTGTCAGGAACAAATTTATTTTACTGGCACAAAGCTGATGGAAGAGGTATGATTAACATTTGTTGTGTGATGTTTAGAATAAAGAAGAGTTTTGTTTACTTGAGACATCTTATGAAATATGTTGCAGCTACTAATTTAATTACTTTTATTTTGAGATAAAGAGTTTAAGAAGCCCACTTTATTTGAGAAGGCATGTTTACAGCCCATTTGAAAATTTTGAGTTACATTTCTCGAATGTTGCAACTCTTCCATTCAAGGAACATGCAAGTGTCTTAGAGGGTAGGCACTCTCTCTTGCTCCATTTCAGTGGCTGAAAAACTCCAACCCCTACCCTTGTTCTCCCCCAAAACTCTCTAGGGTACATACCACTGTCCATTACATTTGTTATTTAATCTGATAATCACTGCACATGGAGTTTAATACCAATACAGTCAGCTTATGTTGTGAAGCCTGAAGTTCTGTATTTGTTGAAAATAGATAAGACCAATTTTATTCCATGTGTCGATTGTGTAAGGTCCAGGCAAACCTCAGGTGTCAGCATAGGGACTTTGATCTGATATTAATTGCCACCAAGTCCATTACAGGAGATGCTTCCTACCCCTGTTTACACTTTGTTGGCTCCACCATGGATTTTTTTCAAGCAGGCTGGCCATTGCTACTCCTGTAAGTTGGACACCATCCTGATTCTTTCAATTGAGAAACCAGTTAGCAATGCAACTAATAATACATAAGAATAGAATAAGATACTCAGTGTTTTTAAAAAGCAAAAGAGATTTATTTCTCTCTTTTCTTTCACAGGCCTTCTAGGGGTAATATCTTGGGCTGGGGAGAAGGAATAAAGCACAAAGAGCAATACATAAAACAGCTCATCAGACTTCTGAAAACTCTTTTAAAACTCAGTCATCCAGTTTTGGTGGTTTACATATGAGCTGGATTTTGTCACAGAGCTATTCCTGTGCTCTCTTAGACAGAGACTTTTTTCCTATTATGTGTAACATCTGTTACTGCTTGCTCTTGAGAATTAACTGGCTTTAAAGCTTTTATAAGAAAAAGCAAACCTTTTGGTTTTAGAATTTGTGAGCTACTGAGCCTATATTGTCCAGGTGCTGTTTGGCATAATACAACATGTAAATCAGATTAAAAGAGGAATTCAGAACAACAGGCTGCATTCAAGAGTCACAGGTAGTGATCTAGAAGTTTATTTTTCTTCAGACTAGATAAGCTAGAAAGGGGTATACTAAGAGATGACAGGTTCAGTTGTTACAGGAAGCATTGATATGTTTGGGTTTTAGTTAAATATGTAGGTATGGTAATGTTCATAGTAAACCGTTCTTGTATACTTCCCTGGAACTGTCAGACGAGTTGAGATTTTGTAATTTGAATTAGTGTGCGGAAACTTTACAGTACCCAGTGTTCCCTGAATTAGTTTACTTCTTGCTCTTATTCTTCATTGTCATCCCTGTCATCTTCATCAAATACTTTGATTGCCTCAGTGAGGCAGACGTTGATATTCTTCCTGTGCTTTAGGGACTCTGCAAAGCCTTGAGATATTGGTTGATTTGATATGTGCCTTTTGAGTGATTTATGGTAATCATATGCAGTACTTGATATTTTCGTCGGTGTTTCCTGCAGTCTCAACTGCTTTTCATGTGAGTCTCTTGGTTTCTTCACCTGCTACTGGTTCATGGTGCACTTATCATTTCCCCCTCCTTTCACTGGGATCTGGGTAGCCATCAGGTACGAGAAGTACTATCAGCTGTGCTGGTGCATATTTGCCAGTCTTTGATGTGGTGGGGTTTCCCTGTTGTCTACATATCACAAGAGTAGTACTTAGATACCCATCTGCTCACTACGTGACTTCTTCAGGGTCCTGTCTAAAAAATGATGAAGGTACAATAAGTAATTTGCCTGGAATCCAGTGTTAGGAGCCACAGATGGGCCCCTAGTGAAAAAAATGGATGAAAAAGGCTGAAGAAGATCACTCAGAAAAGAACTGTGCAGATTGCTATGTCAGGGTTCTAGCTAGTCTAGTACGCTGTATCCAACAATCTCAGTAACCACCTGCTTCAAAGAAGGGTTAACAAGTCTTGAAATAGGCAACTATGGAATAATCTAATCAAAGAGGAAGTTTACTCTCAGATTTTACATATTTCAGCAAAAAAGAAATGAACTTCTCATAATTGAATAGAGAAATAAAGTTCAGTGTTCACTTATGTTCACTTGAAAGGTGAACATAATTATTTCTTTCAGTTCTCCTGGCTTTGTTTAAAAAATGAAACAAACAAACAAACAAACCCCCTTAAACCCTATGTAGTTTGAGTTCAGATGTTTGAGTAGCATTGACTACATTGGCATTTTCCAAATATAAGTGTAAAATATTTTGCATTGATGTTTCATGGTCTACTGGACAAGAATGAATTAACCTAAAAAGAGGGAGGAAGCACCTCTGCACTTTGACTGGCTACCTCAGTGAAGATCAAGAAGCAGGGTGTGAGAAGAAACCATGGAAGATCGTAAACAGTCTTCTGGACAAGACAACAAAACTAAGTTAGTTCATTCATGAAAGCTAATAAAAATAACATCTTGCATGTCGGCACATGAATGAAACAATGTGGACTATAAACAGGAGAAACTGTAAAAGTTAATACACAATCAGGAACATCATTTAACTAGTGTAACAGGTTTTGTAGAATTACTTATTACTGGAATGATAATATACAAGTGTATAGCCTGTTCAGGAAAAAAAAAGATGTGATTGTGAACATGAAGAACACAATATACTTGCCCTGAGGTTTTCAGTACATATGCAGTTAGACTTGTTCAAAGTCTATGATAAAAGGCAAGGACTTACATGGTAGAAGTCTAGGTGAGTTTTTTTTTGTCTGTTTACACAAAAATCTTTAATCAGAAACAAAACTAAAACAAAATTTAGAAAGCATCAACTGAAAAACATAGTGTTCAATGGAAGATCGTAACAAATCCAAGTAAAGATCCAGGCTGTCCCACAAAATACAGGAATTGACAGGTGAAAGCTTTCTTTTGCTAAAGAAGGTGGAGGCAGCAAGTAGAGAGAGAGGGCAATCAAATCTAGAACTGCCTGAGGTTGTGAAACTGAAATAAGATTTTATGATCCTTGGGAAGGGAAGAAGGGAGAAAGCAAAATAAAGAGCATGAACTTCCAGAAAGGACATTTCAATGAGCTCTCAGAACTGTTATTTAAGGTCACATGGGAGGAAAGCCTGATGAAAAACAAGATACAGAGAGCTGCCACAGGACAGATAGGTAGCATAAATAAGGCCAAGTCATGGCAGCTTTACTGACTTCAAGAAAAGACTGAACACAAAGTATAAACTTGGTTATCTAGTTGACAGTCTGATGGAAGAGAAGTATAATGTGTATATGTAGTAACAAAGTCAGAAAGTCAAGGCACAGAATGAGGTTAAGTAGCAGGAAATATCAAGGGTAAATAAGTTAATTGTAAGTTCTGCAAGTCTATTATTAGTAAAAGGAAGTTGAAGGGAAAAGGAAACCCTTTCCCTTCCCAAACTGAAAACCATCAAATGATATACAGTTTTCATTGCATTTAGTCTTCACAAAAAGGTCAATCAGGAGCAGATTGTTAACACAGTTAATACCAATGACAAAAGGTTCAGTCTGAACTGCAGAAAGAACAGATCAGAGAGCACTTAGATAAATTATTTGTTTTCAAATTGTCTGGTCTGATAAACTTCATAATAGTATGTTTAGTGACCTGGCTGAAGCAATTTCAGAATGGTTGTCTTTGAGAAATAATGGAGGACAGCTGTGGAACAGGAGTGCTAGAAAATTGCAAATGTAGTGCCTAGTATTAATTTTTACATAGAAACAGGGAGAGGAGGGATCCAGGAAGTATGGACCAACAAGCTACTTCACTTCCCAGAATTCTGGGCATTTGAAAAATAAGAAGGAAAGGAGTAGTAACTAACCTGGATTTATTGAGAACAAACTAAGTCAAAACAAAATATAGCAAGGTGACAAGCAGTTTGGATAGGGGTGAAACAGTAAATACCATCAGCTTTTGACACTAGTTAATGTGGTAGCCTAAAAGAGAAGCTAGGAAAACACCATCTTGACCGAAAACATTTCAGTAATAAGTAGCAGCATCTAGAGAATATGCTACCACAAGTTCACTGTTGACACTGGAGTATATATCTATCCTGGTTCCATGAGGGGTCTGAGACTGTTCAGATTTTCATGAAAATGAAAAACTTTTCTTATTTACATTTGGAGGTGACTAACTGTAGGAGAAAAAGATTACAAAGATGGTCTGGGGAAAAAAATAAGATGAAACTCAAGAGAGGGCAAGCTAATGCATTGACATAGGAACTCCTCGAGTACAGGGTGGGGGGCCTTAAGGAAATGTTGGGTGTTAACTCATACAAAGAGCAACATGAATGAGTCACAGAATTGCTTCTTGAGTAGAACATCTGAGCCCTCATCAGAGAAATATCTGGGTCTGGGTACTTAAGGAAAGTCATAGATAAATTGAGATGAATTCAGAAAACAAGAGTGCTCTAGCAAATGTGACCTGTGAGAAAAAATTGAAAAGCCTGTAAATGTTTATCTTAAAGAAAAGGTTGGGAAAGCACTGAGAATCAGTTATTATTATATATTAAATTATAATTAAAAGGGTACTTGCTAAAAGGAAAAGAATGATTTATTCTCCCTTCTGTGGAGAAGACAGTGCTGATGAGCTCAGATTGCAAGAAGGAAGAAAGGTCAAGGTAGAAATCAGCAAAACACTCTTCCAATGGTAAGGACAGTGAAACACTGGAATACATTACTTGGGGGATATTATGGATTTTCCATTGCTAGCGGTCTTTCAGATCATTTTTAGAGATGCGTTTGTCAGGTATATTTGATCCTTGTTTGGCACAGAAGCATGAACTAAAACTTCTTTAACCTGTTTTCTTCATTTTCTGCAAAGGAGTTTCTCTGCATACCTACCATGCAGTGTAAATGGACTGCTAATTTGAACAGATCTTCGGGTAGAATAGTGACCATTTTTGAGCATTTAGTTTCTTTCTCTTGAAATTTTATCTCAAAAATTCGGAATTCTGTGCAAATAGAACTGCCTTATGTAAGTTTGCCTTTAATTTGAAAATGTTTCATAAATGCTTAAAAAAAAAAATTAAAATCCCCAAAGCAAGAAAGCAACCTAGATAGAAATACAACAAGAGAAACTAAAAATGGATAGAAAAGTCGAGAAAGAGTTGATGATAGTTTTGCAGTGTTCAATTTTAGGGCCAGTGCTCTTTAATGTTTTTATAAATGATCTGGATGCAGGAGTTGAATATACCTTAAGTAAGTTTGCCCATGATACTAAATATGGAGGAGCTGTGGACTCCCTTGAAGGTAGAGAGGCCTTACAGAGAGAAAAGTTCTTCACTGAGAGGGTGGTCAATCATGGGAACAGGCTCCCGAGGGAAGTGGTCATGGCACCAAGCCTGCCAGAGTTCAAGGAGCATCTGGACATTGCTCTTAGCCATATAGCTTAGCTTTAGGCAGTCCTGTGAGAAGCAGGGCATTGGACTCGATGATCCTTATGGCTCCCTTCCAACTTGACATATTCTGTGACTCTATGACTCTATGATTCTGTAGTCCAGTATAAAAAACAGCTGGACAGTGTACAGTGCGGTGGGTTGTATGACCCCGCCTGAGAGTGGGGAATGAGGAGCATGAACATTTATTATCAATAACAATAGTGCTATCTCTATAGACATATGTAATTGAGACTATATTTTGCCAGGTGCTGCACAATAAAATGTCAAGAATATGACAAAGGTATGTATGTCTTCTGATGTTCACAAAGAGCATCTAAAACATGTCTGAAACATATGATGGTAGATAGCCTGCTCTTTATTTTCCTACAGTTGAATTCACTGACTTAGTCTTAGTTAAGCTTCTTTGTTTAATATGGAAGACTATGATATGTAGGACTTACCCAGGAAAAGTCAAAATACAACTTATAAAAATGTATATACACATTCAGTTAACATGAAGCTTAGATGCAATTTCTGTTAAATTATATTGATTTTTGTTATACTTGAATTAAAAAAAAATATACCCAGTGCTGCTTTTATTCATGTTAATTACAAAGACCATTTGTAAAGTCATGCTTTCTGTGATCTGCAGACTATCATCAGTGTAGATTCTGGAAATATAGGAGATTAGTCCTAGAGCTTACAAGAAGTCCCACTGAATATAATGAATTTTAATGCTGACAAAGGATGAACTTCTCTGCTATTTGATTTATTTTATTACATTTTATAGCTTTGAGTTTTTAATCTATAGATACTAATTTTAATGTTCTAATTACCTAAATGTACATTCCTGGCATGAATTTAGAAAGTCATTGGAATGTTGTATATATCTGGAGCAAAAAGAATATCAGAGTAGCAACAGGGTAAAACTATATAAATCCAGCCAATTTCTCATCTAAGAGATAAATAAGAATGCTACATGCCATTTTGATGATATCGAGACCTTTTTTTTGAGAAAAAAATTGGGCTTTTCTTTCCTAATTATTAGCATGGAAAGAAACCACTTCTACTGTAGGTCCTCCTCCTTGTGGCAGGCAGGGGCTGCAAAAGACCTGCAGATGACAGGTTGAGAATTGTCTGGGTAGAGGCTGAATACATCTTTTCAGGCAGAAAACAGGTTGCAAAGGCTGGAGAGGCTTTCTTGGTGTCACTGCTTTTACCAGAGTATTCCATCTCCATAAATTATGATGCTCAGCTGGTGTTTAATGCCTTTCTGCAACCCCAACATAAGCTGGTTGACTGACAAAGTAAGAAAAGACATGAAGAGTTACATCTACAGAAATGCCAGGATTTTGACAAGTACCATATTAAAATGCTTTCTTTGAAGTTTTAATAATTCTAGTCAAGATTAGGATACAGGAGAAACAAAAATTACTAACAAATATATGTTAAGCTCCTATATTTAGCAGAAATCACTTGCATCATCAGAAATCCTATGTACAGAAACAAGTTTTGTTTCCATGTCCCCACATTAATCATCTAACTTAAAATGGCTATGGAAATGAAGTAGCTGTGAAAATGTTTTCAGCTTTTCTGAGTTCAGGAGACTTCCTGGTAAAGTAGGAATCCTCTATCCTGAGAAACATATTGCGAAAACAGTAAGAACCAAATTTGGATACCCTTTGATGAAATGGAAGAATGAAAGCATTGAAAATGCATGCTTTCCTATTATCTGTTATCAACTCAATAGAAAGGTGTGCTTTCATCAACTTTCAGAGTGCAGTTAAATATTTTCATGCCAGATTAGTAGCACACTTGTGACTTGATATACCTGGAAAGCCCTGTGATGTCCAGAGGATACCTTTTGAAATGGAGAGGTGTGTTAACACTTCCAGGAACAGTTCAGTCCATTACCTGGATATGGTTCTTCTCCTTGGATCTGGATGAGTGGGCTGTGGAAGGCCATCTGAGATAGTATGGCAGCTCTGGCCCTGGAGGAAGCTCTCACTGTCTGGAAAGGAAATTCTATCAGTTGCATCAGGATTACGCTCTGTGGGTACCCAGCCTTAGGAGCTTGCAGTGCTTGGCAGCTGTGGAAATTGAATTTCTGTTGAATAGGGCCATTAATGAGTAACAAAAGAACTATGTGCTTCAGTTAATATTAACAGCAGAACACCAACAGAGTGCCTAGAGATGCAAAAGTCATGGTAAATTAAAGCACATCTAATTCAAAGAAACATTTATTGCAACCTGGTTGTAGCATTGGTAGTAAATCCTGCATGATTTCTTTTCTGAACAGTGGGAAGTTTAAATTCTGGCAGGCAATGGATTTCTGGGACTCTCACCATTTCCTGTCAAAAATGCAAACCATTTCTCTGATTATGATGTGAGAGACAGATTAATTGAAATTGCTTAGCAGGGGAAGATCTCTTGAATATTCATAGCCTGCAAGGTACTGTGTAAGATAGATATTCAAATACAGTTAACAAAATTAAAACAATATGGTATGCTTACCCGGAGAGATGGAAGGGAGATTAAAAAGGTAAGAAAGATCTTACCGCTTTAAATAAAAAGCAAATCCAGACTTGTGCTTGATTATGGACAGAAAGATTTTTAAAAAGCAGGGAAACATGAAATTATACACTAACAAAGCAGTCATTAATGTAAAACAGAGCTCAGGTCATACAGAAAGCTGTTATCAGTGGATGAAAGCTCTACAGTACCTTCTTCAAATCTCTACATGCCAGTTTTCAATGTTTGTAAATGTAGATCAGACTTATTCTTGCTTTATCTTCCTGTGAAATCATGATCAGGCCTTGTAATTGGGAAAAGTCACAATGGTGTTTGTTTTTTGTCTCATTAGCAAAAGGTGCACTAAAGCTGAAGGACTCCCAGTTCTGGAAAACAGCACTCTTCATGCTGTAAAAAAAGTTACCCAGTTCATCTCTTTCACTCAAGAGTTTTCAGCTGATCAGTTAGCAGTTTAGGGTATAGCTCTCTGTAATGTCTTCAGAAGTTATTCAGTATACCAAGAAGCTCTTGCATCTGAACGTAACGGAACTTCCTCTGTTCAAAAAACAAGATCATCCAGAAAGAGATGGAGTTTCAGGTTCTTGCCTGGTTGTCGGTTTTATGTGGGGCTCTAGAATTGCCACAAACTAAAATCTACATCCAGATGTCACTTTCTGCTAATTGAATTCTGACCGTTAAAATGAATTGAGAGAGTTGCCTCTAGTGGAAACCATACTTTTAGTGTGGAATTAAAAGTTGAATTTAGTTTTGAACACTATGCCTTGGATACAAAATATAATAGGGTAACATGCTGATTGAGTTGCTTTTACTACAGAACTGAAGAACTCTTGAAAGAATGAAAGGAGATGCTTTTAGTAGAACTCTGCTGATTTTCCTTAAGAATTTTTGTTTCAGTCTTGTGTAATAAATTTGTGACAATTCATTTTTTTGAAAAGGAATGTCCTAAATTATGTTGCAATAAAAATAGTAAATAATATTCATCAGACTCTGCTACTTCTAATGCTACTTCTCTTGACTAATGTTAATGAAGAGAGAGAAACTGCCAGTTGTAAAATTGGAAAAAGCAGTGAAATTTGGCTATATAAAATAATTGTGTCTACTTGCCCAACAGGGAAAAATTAATGAGGTTTTCACTTTTATAATTTCAAAACAAAATTCAGTAAAGACTAGACTTTTTAAGATTGCCATTTTGCTTCCATTCAATATCTATGTTCTTATTCTTCCTTCAATGCTTTGACAAAACCCTGAAGAAAAGTCCAAAATTGAAAGTGCCTTTTGAGCTTGGTTTGGATTTCTGCTTTTTCGCAATCCACACCATTGGCTAAAGTGCCTCTGATATCTCTTTCAGACCTTTTGGGAGGTGATAGTATCATTCTCCTTCCCTGTTTCTTTCATTAGTCTTTAACAGCTACCTCCATGGCAGTCATATCTGTGTGATGCTGCAGGGAAGCGCTGCTTCTCTCATGTGGCACATGGATCCCCTTTACCTAAAGGGTCCCCTGGCATATAGGAATTTCTGAAACAACCTAATATTTTGCAAAAAGCAAAGTAATAATTGTGTTTGGACCATTTGCTTTATGGACTGATGGATTTTAGACGCCTATAAAAGCAGTTAATCCAGGATCTCCACTGGTGGGGATTCTGGGGAGGGAGTCGTGAGGGAGAACTATGCTTTATTAGTAATGTACTTGTCCTTTCCACCTCGGTACCTGAAATAGGGAAGGAAACGGTTAGTATTTAAAAAAAAAAAATCTTTCCTTGCTGTCTCCCTCCTTTTACACCAAATCTCACAAAAGTAGTGCCAGAAGTTTCTCAGACAGAATAATAAAAAAACCTAACCGCTTTGTACTGAAATCTTTTCTGCATTTCTGCTGGAGGATGGCTGTGTGTAGCAGCCATGTATTATGGCCATAAGACCATAAGCCACCCTGACTATCAGGGTGGCTCTCAGGTAAAATTATCCCCTGAACACTGTAGTGAAGTAGATTTGGCAAGGCTATCCCAAATTTACAGCTGAAAACTGGCGAGAACACACAACTTCCAACATTTCCAAGGTATACAGGCTTCTGGAGGTGCAGATATATATGCATTGAAGTTTCTAAAAATGCTAGCTTTCATGCTTGTATAATATTGAAAGTCAGTGATATGCAAGGACCTTTTGAGAAATCTTTGCAAATGTAACTAGGTGCTTTATCAGCAAGTGCTTGGAGTCTCATGGCTCTGAGAGGCACTGCTCCATATCAAGCAAGAAATCTTTGAGAGACTACCAGGAATTGAAGCCTTCAGCATATAGCTGTGGCATTAGCTGCAAGCCTGTACTTCCTCCTCTTTGATAATCACAGTTTGAATCCAATTTTAATGAAGGTGCAGGATTACAGTTATTTTATCTTAGCTGGTTTGCTAATTCCCAGTTGACAACACATTTTATAATACTGCAATAATAACTTCAGCACATATAGGAGCTGTAATGACACCAAGACATCCTGTCAGACTTTACAGAAACCACACAGGAGTTAAATAGGAACGTGTGCGAGTCCAAACTAACAAGTAGAAGCCAGAGAAAACATTTGAGCATTCAGATTTGATTAAAGGGCAAGGGATTGGCAGCACTCTTGATCTCTCAGTGGAGAATTACATTGTGAAGAGGTGAAGCAACACCATAATATAATATAACTTAATGTGGAAAAGCTGATATTTCATTAGCGGCCAATGGTTTGCAAGAATGTTTTCAACACATTGCTTTTGAATAGGTTATATATTATATCCATATAACTAACAGTGCTTAACTAGGGCTGAAGAATGGCTACAGCATCTGTCATTGACAGATTCCAAAATGACTGGCTTGGAGAAAGAAAGAGGAATGAGATGTCTTGATTTTTATTGGGAATTTGACCAAAATGGGCTAAGAAAGTTGTTTTGACTGGTGATGTCAGCATACTAAGTTCTATAATACTGGGGCTGGTTTTGGAAAGCAGGAAAACAGATCTTCTCTGATTTTTCCAGAGTTTGAACACTTTATTGCTAGTTAATAAGTTATGGATAAAAAGAAATTTTCTTTTTAAGTGTGGGGCTTCTTTTAGCTATTTTTTTTCTTGTAGATTAAGTCTTTGCTCTTAAGGGAGTATGTCCTTCAGGATTTTGATAAATCATAGTATAAGATATCAAGAGAAAACAAGAGTTATGGGGTTTGTTCACGTAGGGCTCCAAAACTTGGTGGTTTTGAACCGACTGCTTAATATACAGCCTTTTAACAGGAGACCTCAGAGGTAGTTTATGTATTTCTTAAAATGTTCTGGAGTTTTTCTTGGTGTTAGGTTAACTTAGCAGGTTCTCCCTCCCTCCCTTTTTCCCCCCTTCTTTCCTCCCTCCCTCCTTTTCTCCTTTTCACTCTTTTCCTCCTCCCTGATGGATTGTGACATTGTGGCAGTCTTCTCAGCATGTGCACCATTTCTTTCATACAATGCATTAATTTTAAGGGAACTTTTTAAAATGTATGTTTCTGCACTTGGAACCCTCTTGGGAACTGGTAGAACATCATGGTTGTATTACTGTGGTACCTACAGTAACAAACTCCACCCATTACATTAGGATGCTGGAAATAATTATATGCACAGAGATTGCTAGTCTAGAATGGAACAGAATAAAGTGCAAAAACTAAATAACAACCAATTCAATAAAAAAGATTGAGTTGAAAGTGGGGAAGTTGTGAGCAGTATCTGTTAACTTCAAAAAGCCCCAGAAGAAAGGCAGTCTCTCATGTAAAGGATTTAATACATAGAGAAGTTTGAACTACAACATGCTCGGGTCCTCAGTTGGGGGCAGTGATATAATCTAAGGCTTTGGCTGTATTGCCTTGAATTTTTTATAATCTCCCCTAAGTTCAGTCATGCTCTGCATTAATGTTACTAAAGCTGTTGGTTAAATAGAGTTGTATCATCCCCTAAAACCAGCCTCAACACCTTGAGGTATGCAGTAGATGTCTGACTGGTTTATTCTATAAAATCATGTGAATGGTTGTTCCAGACTGAGACCAAAGTCTGTCAGGCCAGGATTCGGGAGCAGAAGCCTCGAGGTGCCTGCAGGACATGGAGGACGTCACGGGGCAGCAGCACAGTGAGGCTACCTCCTTCAAAACAAGGTCTCAGTTTCCAGCAATCTGTAGCTTGAGGTTTTCTGTCTTTTTATTCAATAGCCTGGTGGTCTTTTCCTCTCCCATCAAGTTGTCCAGTTCCTTCACAAATGCGTGTAAGCACCTAGTAACCACAGTGCCCTGTGCCGAGGATTTCCAAAGCTTGACTGGGCCTTGTGTGAAGAACACCCTTTTGGGAAGGGCACAGGGTGGAAAGGGGTACAAAGCGCAGGCAGCACCTCAGTTCTTTCATTTGCTTTGCCAGTACTTGCAATATAAAAGGTTAAGGAAAGTCTGTTCACTTTCATTTCTCCAAATGGCTTGTGACTTTGTAGGTCCCTCCTAGCAAACCCTTCCCCACTAAGTCATCTTTCCTCCAGAGTGAAGAGACCTCATCTATTTAGTAACTCCCTAGGCAGATATCATGTTGTACCTTTGATCATCTATGTTGCTCTTTCAGGCTCAGCCCTTTTTGACACGAGTCTGGAGTTACATGCAGCATCAAAATATTGCTGCCCAATGGATTTTCACTGACATGTAATGCTCTTCTCTGGTTTTATTTGTTACCTATTTTTTTTTTTTTTAAATCATCTCTAACATCCATTTGTTACTTAGTACTCATGCTTTCAGAGAACAGCCTCTGACAGCCTCAAGATCTGGGTGGCAACAGCTAGCTCAGTGCTTACGACAGTTTTATGAAGTTAAGGCTTCTACCCTCCCTGCCCTATGAATTACTGATCTGAGGTAACTGCAACAGAAAGTCTACTATTCTTAACACCACAGCTATCACTACTCTATTCCCACAAGCTGAATGGGAATTGTCTTATGTTGCTGTCTTTATGCTAAATCATGTAAATTGTCTGAAAAATAATGACGTATCAGGCCCTATACCTGTTTCTAACAGAGATTATAATTTACTTAAGTATTCTATTATACTGTATCAATGCAAAAGTTGGTATTATAGGTGGAAGACATCTGCTGCCTTACAATATGAAGAGAAATTGCTACCTTTTGGACAGCCTCATGGGTTTTTGTACAAGTTCAGTTTTCAGGTATGAAAGACCCACAAAATAAAAATATACCTCACCCTAACAACAAAAGCAACAAAACCCTTGTCAGATCTGTGCATAATAATCTGTTTCCTGTGTATGAATGTTTATTAATTTTAAAAAAAAATTATATGTTTTCTCCACTTTAAAGAAATGCTATTTTAAATAATCAAAGTCATTATTTATGGTGTGAGTATCTGCACAAACAAAAACCCAGAATATGTAATATGGTATAGTAATTATCAATGGAAAGAAACATTTAGAATATGTGAGGTTATATATCATTTTTTCAAATGAATATTATTTTATAAGTGCTGTGTCAGCTAAAAAGTGATTCTCTGCTTCAGGGATAAAATGAGATTCTTAATATTAATTACTGTTCCATTTGTACATGCTACCAGCATTCAGTGCTGTAGTAAAACTTGCCTTCCATTTGTAAGGACTGTTTTGATCTATGTTATCTCTGGGGAACCATTCAGAAATCATTGATGTTTCATGAGGCATCTTAGCTTGCTTCCAATATTGGAAATACACCATACAATTTAATTTGGTATGCAAATTGTTTAGTTTGTGAATTTTTACATAGATTTTTTATCTCTTAAACAGTGTTGCTGTGAAGTTCAGTATAAACAACTAATTGCCCCGTTGTTATTTTACTCCAGTTTTAATGGACTGTTCACAGATTATGGGGTTTTTGTAGCATTAACATGGGAAATGGAAATGGCTATGAAGTGAAAGAAATGAGAGAGAAAAATTACAGTATGGAGTTGAAATGGAAAAGGCAAAATACTGTAAAATGGCAAATCCATTTTAGTTACTGCAACTCTCTTACTTGCTAGTTTCTTGTCTTACACAAAACTGCCCTCTCCAAGAAACGTACAAAAGACTATTGCTAAAAGTGCCAGCAGTTGTGTCCACTGATTGTACTATCCAACAGCTACTATGTTGATCAACATCCTCTCTGATGTCCATGATAAGATTTTTTGCAAGGAGAGAAGGTATATGCATTGTGATTGTAGTCATCCATGTTTTCTATACCTTTTTTTTAAGGTAAGCGGTTACATTGTCTACTTGATGACTGTTTTAAGATTGTGTGTTCTTGTAGGATATATTTCCAGAGTAGTCAGAAGTGTGGCTGCATCTTTTGTAGACAACATGCTAATTTAAGATTAGTCACCTTCAGGAAGGTTAGCTGTAATGTCAGGTGGCAAAGTACAGACTTGCTCCCTGTGTATGAAGGCATGTCTTCAGCTCACTTTTAGGACAGCTGTTAATGCTGTCCTGAATCAGCTGCTCAGTTACCTGTTTTAATGTGAGAAAAGATACATTAGCCTGAGTTATCACATGCTAACTCTGGTATGGACACCCTAAAATATGAATGTACGCTCAATTTTTCTGAGAGAACCCAGAGTGTTTTTGTTGAATATTTCCTGGGTGAACCTATGCAGGCTACCTCCTAACAAATAAGATGACAGTATGCTTGATGGTGATAATATATAACTCCAGTTAGTGTTAAAGTCATTAGTGGCAGTGTGTTGCCTTTGGTTAACAGTGACTCATGTAGAACATCTTTACAGCATTATGAAAAGCTTTCAGTACAATTGTTTGGGCTTTCAGTGTTTTGAAAAAAAATGACAAGCTTGTAGTATTCATGGTTTGGCTCTCTCATGCCTCAGAGGTAACTTGTCAAACAAAAGTCAACAAATGCTTTACAAAGAGCTACAATAAGAAACAGATTTCATCTTGTTCTGTGCTCAGTTCTTGGCCGCCCTCTTTACTATAATCTGATATCACTGATTCAACCCTTAAGTAAAACACAGATGGCTGGTGGGATCCTTCTAGTAACCCCAAAAGAATATCATTAACATGATCAAGTATTTGTGAGCTATTAAAGACCAAATGATCAATTACAATACTTATAGCAAAAACGCTGTCCTCTTATTTTGTTTCTGAAAGCAAGTTTGGTGTATCTGAATATGAATGGCTAGCTTTAGAAAGTTTTCATATAAATGTGGGTTCAAGAAAATATGTTGTTTTGACAATGCAAAAATTTTTCAGCCCTCTGGGTTTCCATCACTTGGGTCTCTTGCCATGCCTTAAAAAAAGGAATGGAAAGGTTCTAAACCGGTAAATGCATTTTTAGATACAGGTTCAGTTTATGAAAGTGTGAACATCTTCTGTGTTCTCTCGTCCTCTTTCTGTCTGTATAAGGAAAATGCCAAAATTGTGATGAAACAGAATTTCCATATTCCTAATTCTCTTAGGAGTTAGTAGAAACATTTCTTTTCCATTTATCAGGGTGCTTTTTTGTTAGTGTCACGTTTAATTGTATCAGCCAAAATGCCTATAAACCCAATGTCACTGCTTTGGTACAGCAGGCTTACTTCAGGACTTTTAACCCATTTGGTTGATGAAGAAGCAGGAAACACTTCAGCTGTTTTCTGAGTCAGAAACATCTTTCTTGGATCTCTTTCCTGTCACTAGTTATGCACAGTGATTCCCACCCTCTTTCTCCCACTCAGCAAAACACTATATATACCTTTACCTTCAAGTGTTTTTAGAATGGAATATTTTTGTGTTTTCCCCAAAATGTATCTTGAGTTGAGTGAGAGGGACTTGCAGGAAGGTGTTTCTAGAAGATATTTAAGTACATACACTGGAAGATTCTGTGAATAGCAAATATGTTTTAAGTAATATGTTTTCACTATTTTTAAAAAAATTCTTCTTTAAAGAAAAAAATATTTGGAAATAGTTTTAGTAAGTAATTGCGTAGCTCTCACAATGAGAAACCATGGTATAATTTTACCTACTGTTTTGCAATAACCAAAGGTGTGCATTTTAATTAGAACTTTTTATTTACTGATTTTTAAGGAAATAGTTTATTCCTAAAGATTTTTTTGTTTTTCAGATAACAGTGTTCAATGGGGTTGAATGTGGCTTCATGGGATGGTTGCAGCTAACTAGCCCAAAGGCCAGGGTCCCCAGCCAAGCGACGAGGAAATTGAGGCCATCCTCTTAATCTTCCTGTCAAGACTTAAACTGCCACCTTACCATATATTACCTTCATTCTCTTTGTAGGCAAATCCAAAAGAAAATATGCTGCCTCAGATGCAATTGCTTAACATCTGTTAGTGTTTGATTATTTTTAAGTCATAGGACTTTTAACAAATCTAGAACCTAATACCTAGTCAAGGCCAGGCAAATAGGTATGGATAACATTCCCTATGGAGGTATCCCTGAAGAGTGAGGAATATCTAAGCAGACCTTTTCACACTCCCTTTTCTTGCATGCTTCCTGCTGTACAACAAGTCCTGTGCCATTCATGCAGGAAAGCTGCTGTTCTTATAGGGAGGCTGTCCTCCTTCTGTTGTAGGGAAGTGAACTGGATTTGCTTTCAATCTTTGTTTTTTACTTCAGAGGGAGCAGCAGAATCAAACATGGAGCTGCAAAGTATTTCTCTAAGTTGGTGTCTATTTTAATTGCCTTGTTGTGTTTCCCACTGAGGTTGCTTTCCCTATGTGTATACTTTCCATTCAAGTCAGTAGAATTCTATATTCATTCCACCTTCCTCTTTCACTCTCATTGCAGAATTTTTGTATGTCTTTCTCCCAGCAAAAAGTGGCCTTTGAGCCTGTCATCTTAGATTTAAAAGGAAAAATTTATTGGCTTGTTTTCTCCTTACTCTTTGGCATTGTCCATGTGCAGCTGGCTTGTGCAGATGTTTTCTGAACAGAGCTGGTGACTTTTAAAACCTTGCAAATGTCGGCAGTGTTACAAGTTTCTGCTTTGCTCAGAGCTGCAGCACACAAAATACATCTGTCCTTAGTGAGATCTGGCTGCATTCCTTACCTTCTTAAATATAACCTTCAACTCGTTGTACATTATATTTGCTCGTAGCAGTAGAGTCAGTAAATATGTATCTGTTATTGATGTTGAAACAGTCTTTCTAATGCAAAAACCACAGTTCAAAATAAGGCGCATGTTCCATTTACAGACTAAACATGTTTTTCTAATTACCTTTGTATAATTTTATACTGCGTGGATTTGCAGCTGAACTTCTTGTTAACATTTTTTTTCCCCTTCTGTATCCTTTTGTGTTATTCCCTGTTGTTTGTTTCCTTCCCAAACTTTCTCCATTTAATTCCTTTCAGTTGAAGAACACTTCTGTGCTCAAATGTCTTTCATGTCTCCTTTCTTGTTCTGACTCTGAGGGTTCTCACCTTCCGCAGAGCATCCTTTCCACACCACATCTGCAAAGTGCTTTACCTTTTGAGCTTTTGAAGGAAAGCAAACCAGAGAAAGAGAAATGCTACTGACAAATACCCTTTATTCTGTTACACCCACTCATATGTTAGTGGCTGATTAGGGTATAGGGAACAAATGTACAGGAGCTGGTATCTATGCGGGCAACCAGGTACATATTTCTGACAGTTATAAAGCAAAAAGTAGCAAGCAGTTTGGTCCTTCACTGAAGTACTTTACTGCCTGTAATATGCATCCTAAGTGGGCTTTTGAATCCCTGAATCCTGAATGATATAAAATCCCCAAAAGCTAAAACATTTGGGTTTCTTTTCAAAATAGTGATACTGTTGCTGGTGATGACAGGTCATACCTCCCAGCATTAGAATAGAAGTGTTATAGCGTTGGTAGCCAATTAAAAAAGAAAGTGTAGTGGGGAGCCAGCCTAAAGCCCATTGCTTCCCTTACATTTGGGAGACTAGTATTTGACCTAAGTTTTATAGGAAAAAAAAATGGCATTTCAAATGCTGGCTTGGAAATGTCCCAGGAAAAAGCCAAGCAACCACTGACAAAAGTGGACAGAGTGCTGGTGGCTTCAATCTTTGACTCCAAATGTAGAGAAGTCAACAATTCCTTCAGACAGACTGTCCTTATAAATTAAAAAGGAGAGGATGACATTTGCTTTGCTACTAAATGTGTTTATTTTTCTTCCTGTGGTTTTATAATATAGTACATATCTGCTGCATGTACCTTTTAAAAAAATTCCTATGAATGAATCTTCAGTGATGTCTTTCTTGATTAAATATTTTCATATGTAAAAATATATTGTTTTCATAGAGGAGAATATGGAAAGGATAACATGAAACAAGCAAAAAAAACGAAGACACAGGTCTGCTTTAC
The DNA here is from genome assembly GCA_031468815.1 of Morus bassanus. Classification (NCBI taxonomy): domain Eukaryota; kingdom Metazoa; phylum Chordata; class Aves; order Suliformes; family Sulidae; genus Morus; species Morus bassanus. Next base: position 22,986,543 of record CM062600.1, on the reverse strand, counting down.
ATTACTTCATTTTGGGAAACTGGTCCTAAGTGAGCTGCTGCAACGGTAGTGTATCTTAATAGTATCAATTGTATTGTGATGTTCCCGGCGTGTGGATAACTCTACCAGGAATAGCTATGTTAGTTTGCCTTGAGCTGTTCCATCCAAGGTCTACCTGATTTGGATTTTGTCATTTACAGAAAGAGTATTTCAATTTGCTTTCCTTTATGCTAGAAACACAGATTTTAAGAGGGCGCTTACAACTAGTCTAGGATTTGATATGACAGATATTTATGTTTAATGCAGAGGAAAACACAAAATACACTTAACCTTTATTCAGTTGCATTGTAAATGTATTCCACTTTCTTTCAACTGAAGTGAATTATATTAATAACTTGTTATTGTTAAAATGTCAAGAGTATTTTCTTTCTCTTTGAATTATCATTTCTGTGCTCAGGGTATTGGGTTTTGCTTATCGCTCCTGACATGGAAAGGAAGAAATGTAATCTTAAGTGAAATGTTCAGACTTCTCCTGAATAGGTAGGTTATTTCTTTTAGATTAGCTCAAGTAATAGTTACAGAGCTGACATATGGAATGTGGAAGGAGACAGGAACCAGACAATGCACCGAAACTGAAACGCACTCTCATTTAAAGATACAGTCTCCCTGGGACTAATAGAGTGATGTGCACAACATGTCAGGCATTGCTGCATGTGCACTTCCTTTTATTTTCACCAAGCTGATTTCAAGCATGTAACTTTTATTTTATTGTGACATTATCACAATAATTTACATTCACCTTGCAGAATTGAAATATGCTTGTTTGGGGATGAAGGCAGAGAGGTTCAGGAAGAAAAAAAGCACGATAAGGGGTTTTGAATTTCATTCCATTTCGTCAGCTGATGATATATATTCCCTGTAAAGCGTCTGGTTAATCAGATAGACCTTAAATGGTTCTCCCCTCTCACCACTTCATAAACAGGTCATTCTGCCTCTTAAGGGATAGTTATGTTGTGCTGTATTATTAATTCGCTGTCAGTCTGGAAAGTAAAGGCTGCAGACTGCATGGGTTTTATAATTGAGAACTTTCCAACATGGCTTACAAAGCAAACAAAAATGTGAAGTTAAACATGTTTGTATCATGTTTATTGTTCATAACCAGAAATATATAAGATAGTCCTTCTAATGATTTTACTCCAGCAAGCCAAAACAAATTCAAATTGATGTCTTCATCAGAAAGTCTGTTTCTTTCAAAGATAGATGAAATATTTCATTTTAAATTAATGCCCTTTATTCCAGCTTCATAAATAATAATATTACTTTATGTTCCATCAGCGAGGAAAATCTGGATACAAGGCTGGCAAAGCTTTCCTTCCTGTTCTAAAGTGAAAAACTCTTACTTGGCTCATGCCAAGATGTGTGTTTTTTTACATCCTCACTTTCAAATTAACTACTGCTTTCCACCAGCAGCATTTAAAATCAATGCATTTATAAAGCTGTTGGTGAAATAGTGAGGTCCAGGATAACATAATCATCCTTATTTCTGTACATTTTTCTTTAAAATAAACACTGAGGTTTCCTAGTATTAGTAACAGTATTGTTTTCCAGATTGAGTACTTTGTTTTGCAAATGAAGGGAATGTAAAACTAGATCTTACAGTTGTGTCAGATATTTTCACAAGATGTCCTATCTAAAAGAAGTCTGCATAAACTTTAACACTATTGGTGTGATTTTTTTCATTACTTTAATTCTGAGCAAATATTGTTCTGTCCAATGTCACACTTAGCTTTTGTCCATTTTTAAGACCTCATAACATCAAGAATTAAAACGGTAGCTATGAATATCATTGAGTGGTGGGAAAAGTAATGCTCAAACCTCATCCTGGCTTACCCAAACAAATAAATGAACAAAGCAAACAAAAGAGATTTCTTTTACTCTAAAATCACTGTTATGTACTGTTCCATTGCAGACAAGGAGGTTAGAATAAAGCCTGGAGTCTGGGTGAAGTTCTGAGGGTAATCTCATCTGTGAACTTCAAGGCATGCTTCCCGTTTCTTTAACATAAGTGCTAAAATGTGCAATTAATTTATCCCAGGGAAATTTTCTGCTGGGCATCTGACATTCGCAAATTATACTGGATTCCTGTGGGATGGAGAACATATTACAGAGAGATATTGTTTTAAATTATTATCTGTTTTCAAGGGGAGACTTTTTGAAAGTGTACTCAAGGTTCCTCTCCCCTACCCAGCCCCAGGAAAGGAAAGAACTGAATATGTTTTGGAGAGCTTTGTTCTTAGTGTGACTGGAAGGGATATTAAGTATTTTGCCAGTTCTTAAACTATATGGCAGAGACCAATTACTCTTCATTGCATGTAGCTGGAAGAGAAAGCATATGGAAACAGCAACTGGTTCCATCACGTTGTCTTGTAATACTAAAGCTAACTACAGTATCTTCCCTTAGTTGTGAGCCAGTTTGATCTGACAAATTATTCTTGTTCTTTGTGTTTCCCCAAGAGTCTTCCAAATCAATGGGCCAAGAGTTTATTAAGGGTATATTTATACTGTGTTTAATTCTTCTTTATAATGGCATACTTTGAAGTTAAGGATTGTTAATAGGTTGGGGTTTTTTCCTAGGAGCAAGTGCTTCCATGAATATAAAGACAGAAATACTTGTACTCTTTTTTTCACCCAATAAAAACCAGCATTTTTGACCTTAAAAAGAAAAAGAAAGGAAAAAAAAAAGTTATATATTCCTAGGATGGCTAGGTTCCATCTACTAGATATTTATAAGATTTATCCTTCTTTTATCAGGTTCATTGTTTTTTAATGTCTTGGAAAGAACAGTTTGCTTGTGAGATAGAACTGCTGGAGGAAAATTCTTCAACCTCACAGAAAATGTCTTAGTGAGTAGTTAGGCAGCTCAAAAAAGCATAATTTTGCTTGTAAAAATTTATTTGTTTTGTAGAAATCGTTTTTGGGATGAACTGCTGCTTAGGACATTTCACATACTAAATAGTAAAGAATTTAAATCCTGGATTTTTTTAATACAACTGCCTGAATGGAAAGTCTTGTGGATTACATATAGGGCCAAGAGCCATAAAACCTTGGACTCTGGTCCATTTTTTGATGCTGAGTGACCTTAATAATTTTTTGCACTTACATAGCACTTGGCAAACATTATTAATTTAAGCTTCACAGAATCCCTGTGAGGTACAGAGGTGTAATTACCTCACTTTTTCAAGTGGGAAAATTGAGACTCATAGAGGTTATGCTCTGCAATAAAAGAAGTTCAGAAAGAGGGTGGGAACCCAGGTCACTTGGCATTTATTCCTGCTCCTAATCTGCTGGAGTACTGCATAAAGCTGCAGCTCCTTAGCCTGGCATATGGGATTAATACTGCTCGTGTTGCATTGTGTGCCAGGGAGATGAGGAAGATACCATCTGTGGGATCTGCCTTTTGTGGAAGGTAGCACTGCCGTGCCTTGAATACTTAGGAAATTCCATGTACAAAAAAATGGACAGTTCCAACCCAGTGGAAAGCAATGGAATGATATCTTATTTTAATGGACATTGAAACTCTGAGAAAGGTTGCCACAAATACAGTTGAAGAGGTCGTGGAGCAGGGCACTAAACTGACTCTAACACAAGAAGGACCTGAGGGTCTGTTGTTTACTTGCTTCATGAGTTTAAGGCACAGCCTCAGATTTCTTCTTGTATGTTCTTAATTTACTTGAAAGTCATCACTGGAGGTATTTAAAAGGCTTGTAGATGTGGCATTTATGGACATGGTTTAGTGGGATTTGGCACTGTTAGGTTTAAGGTTGGACTCGATGATCTTAAAGGTCTTTTCCAACCAAATGATTCTATGATTCTGTCCTGCCAAAACATAGGAGGCGACCCTAGGAAAGCCTGGATTTTAGTGTGGTGTTTTGTGAATAATAAGTGAATTTCTTGTGCAGAAGCTTCTTCCAGCTAAGGTTTAAGTTCTTTGCTTGCTTTTCCTGAGAAGCGCCAAGTTGCTGGAATCAGAAGGCAAGGTGATGTGATATGAATGTGCAACCAATTTTTGTTGCCAGCATCTCCTCTGGTGGAGGTTGCCTGTGGGAGGCAGGTGTTCAGGAGGGGCAGCACCTGAGCCTTGTCTGAGCTTACCAACTCATAAACTGTGAAGTTTTCCAGTACTGTGCTTGGTTCAAAAGCACTGTGGATCACAAAGAAAGAGGCAATTTTTAATTTACCTTTCTGACAGGTCCTGAGTCCAGCTATACAACAGGTATAATGGCATCTCTAATTTATACTGAGCTGCACCAGCCTGCCAAAGGTCCAGAGTGTGACATGCTAAAGTTGTATGTCTTTTCCCCCCAGTGTATATGGTTGCCTCTGGATCGTGGTCTTTCCCCTAGATCATGAAACAGCCCTGTGCTTTCTGTGGAGAAATGGTGTGATACCAAAACATGTTATCCGTTTGCAGGATTCAATAAATCACTTGGATTTTTTTTCTGTTTTTCTCCACCCATCTCCCCCCCAAACAGGATTTCCTTTTTAAATAATGTTTTTACTTACTATGCATCCCAGCACTTTTTATGTCACCTATACATAATAATTTTTGATATAGTGAATTATCTTTTATACAAGTTGTTTTCCTTTGTATTTTTCAGACCCTGCTGTTCTTTCAGTTTTCCAGTAAATTATTATTTTCTCTGTATTACTTTACATGTTGTAATTGCTTTGTTATCTATAAAAGAAAGGTAGGCTCAGTTTACTCCTTTCATCACTGCCAGAACCTCAGTGAATGAACTGTAGTTCTTCTCATTACCATAGCTTTGTTCTGCTCTGTTTTAATGATAATTGCCCTTGTCATCTTCTTGTAATGTTAGCTGTGAAACCTTGTGGTTAAAAACAGAGGAAGTAAAAGGTGGTGGTAGGGAGAGATTAATTAGGCAGAATATTTTGCAAAATGAGTTCATACAGAAATGTTTGTATTTCACATCATTAAATAACTGAGTCAGAATTGATTGTGTAAATATAGCAGCACACATGGAGGAAAGGCTAAGCTGCTTTGCTGCAAGAGATACAGTAAGAGTATGGCTGAGACAATTTGCATTTTTGGTCCTGGTGTATTTTTGGTCAAGTTAAGACAAATGGAAATTTCCAGGTGTCTGTCTGTCTTTAAACATTTCTTTTTTGCTCTCTGGAGTGCTTTGTATTGCTCCCTTCCAGACTATTCTCCCTGACGCTTTTATCCTTTCTAGCTGATCTTTTGTAAGACATCTATATCAATTTTTAACCATGCTTTTATGAGCCCCTTTCCCAAAGGAATGAAAAAAAATGTGTTTTGCTCAGAGTGACCAAATAAGTAAACATGATTGAAATTAAGGGCTGTGTTGTGATGCTGGGGGCTCACTAATGCTGTCAAAAGCAGCCTCTAGGACCTTGTGGCCACCTAATTTTGGCCAGGCCAGTGAACTTTTGAAATATAATCCTTGCTGCTGCAAGCAAAAGGTGTGAATTGACAAAATGAAAATGCAATTAGTAAAAAGAAATTTAAAAAAGAGAATCTTCTGTGTGGATATGTATGCATTATTTCCTGAATTCTGTAATGGTTAGTCAAGCTGCTGTTTTTTATAATCTCCAGAAAAGACAGACTTCACCACCCCTCATTCAACACTACTTGTGTCCTGGGTGTCTTCCAAAGCAAACTAAAGATACAGCAAAGCCTGGAAGTTTATACCGAAGACTGTTTATTTTAGGAGAATTTGGAAGATAAACTTAACATGCCGTCAAGACAACTGAGGTTACCAGGTGAAAATGAAAGATATTGTTAGCGTATAACAGAATCAGCGATGGAGGAGTTCCAATGCAGTGCAGTCAGCCCTGGAAAATGCCTGAGACAGCAGCAGGAGAGCTAGCTCCAGGGGTGGCAGGTGTGTGTCACTCTGGTCCTGTGTCTCCAATTAGCTTTGTGATAGGGCTACCCTGTGTTTGAGACAGAACACTGCACTTTAACATGTGGAAGTACCTTCTCCTTGGCAATTTTTAATAAAACACGGCTTAGTGGGGTTTTTAGGGCATCTGATTGCTAAAGTCTAGTTCCCATTTCAACACCTATAGATGTACTGGAACTGATACAGGTGCTCAGCATAAGTACAACTGCAGAGCAAAAGTAAAGGTGATCTGTTCTCAGAGGGCCAAAGCACAGCAATAGATTTTCGAAAGACTTGTAACAGGCCTTTGGTAGAGCATGGGAATGTGCTTTTGAAGATTTAAGAAGACCAGTGACCACAGATGTAGTCCTGTCTCCTAAGGATGTTTCCAAGCCTACCTCCATTAGAACAGAGAGCAGCAGCTGCTGTCACAACAGGGTGCTTGCTCTGTTCATATGAAGAGGCGTGGAAACCTGCAGCATATTGTTTCAGCTTGCTCCCTCTGACGGAAGTTGCGCTCAAATGGAGAGAAATATTTGGTGATTGTATTCGTCTGTTGAATCTTGGTAATTACATATTCATGATGTACCATCCAGCTCCACAAAAATCAAGCTGAAAAGTTAACACATTGGTTTTGGAGATTGTTTACTTGCCGGGTATAAAATGTAGGGGAGGAAGGAAAGTGCTCAGTGCTGATACACAGCTGCAAACTGTACTTGAGTGTTTTGGAGTTGTGGTGTCTGGCCTGTGACCTCTTTGCCATGAATAAGATGAATAAATCCCAGTGTCTTCATAATTTTAAAAGGGGTATTGGTTAGATACACAAAGTCCCAGAAAATTACAGAAATGAGAATGAACACCTGCCATTAAAATTTTTCTGAATGGGTAAATTAATTGTAACTCACTGTTTCAAAAGGACACATTTGATGCCAAATACATATTAAAAATACTCTGAATGAAATCAGAGCTCTTGTCACTTGTTTTAAAAAAATGCACAGAAAACCTTAGAAAGATAGGGGAAAATATTGAACAAGTCAAATGGTTTCTCTGTATATAGCTGTCCTTTAAGGTCCAATATGGCTACAACTAACTTATGTGTCCACTGATGAAGGAAGCCTTTTCTTCAGCTGCTTCTAAATGCAAATGAGTTGTTTTTAATAGATTATGTACCCAGGTATTGGCCACAGCAAAGAGAAATGGTTCAGCCAAGAAGCATCTGAAGCCTGTTAATTAGGCCTGTAGAGGCAGACCAGATACAGCCTTATATGTCTGCTCATAATCTGTCAGAAACACGCTAACAGTATTCTCTCTGTAGATTAAGTTCAAGTCAAGTTAACAGTATTTATCTTTATCTTCATTTTTATTTGTTCAGTCTCCTTCAGTTCTTTGGCACTTGCTAAAGAACTGTTGGAAATGTTGACCCAATACTCATATTATAGCTTTTTTTGTTTTCTTTTCTTTTTTTTTTTTTTTTTTTGTGTTTAAGCATCACATCTCAACTCTGGGTTATTTTTTTCAGAGAGGTAAGTGGTTTTCATGTTGGAATCATTATATCCAGTAGGAATTCCTCATGCACATCAGTATTTGATGGATCATTACCAGAATTTATTTGTGCAGGGAGTCTATTGGATGTTTGTGAGAGGACAGATTTTATCCTGGTATAATTTAGCTTAAAGTGTGTTTCCTCTCTTGCTCTTTTATTTCCATTAGATAACTATTTTTCTCCATGAATATTTCTGTTTCACTACTAAATATTTAGTTTAAAAAGACAAAAGTCATAGTTTGTTCATATTTAAAGTAAAGAAAAGTTTTGGATGCAGATAAGTGATACAGGAATGAAAAAATACCCTGACATCTCTGTTTTTACTAGTAGTCTATGTGACGTACTTAATTTTTCCCTATTAATATTAAACTCCTAGAAGAAACTCCTGCCTTTAGGAGTATTTTCTAATATGAATTGCAGTGTTTTCTTCAATATAACTATAAAAGGTAATGAGTGTATCTGTCTTACCTTTTGGTCCCCTTTAAAAGCCCAATTATTATTTGGAAGGGACTGAATCTAATTATCACAGAGCCTCTCTTGAACCATTTAAGAATACCACTATATGAGTAGAGCAAGCAACCACCTCACCCATAGGGAATCAGTCCTAGCTGTGCTATTGTAACAACAGACTTGAGACTCTTCTCCTGAGAAAAAGATGACTATAAGTTACAACAAATTGTTTAGCTCGATAGTGCAACAATTAGTAGGGAAGAATTTCAATTGCAGTTTGAACCAGGAATCTTTCTGACTTCCAATCAAGTAAGTAGCCTGTCACCATCAAGTAAAAGCAAGATCAAATAAATTATTCCTTTTCTGAGGGTGTGAAAATACTCAAGAAATCTCTGCTAGTCTAAGCAGTAATGATATTGTTGATAGCTGGAAGTTAAAAGAAGCTGAAATGTTAGAAAAAGCCCTGTATTAAAAATACAAGTCTGTGGAAAACAAAAACATGTACAGTTGTTAGAGATGTGAGAATACAAGAGCAGATATTCTGCTGAGAAAAGCTGCCGTAGTTGTTGACATCAGCCAAAAATTTACTTCTGCCAAAGCTCTCTTCTATGCTCTTTAAGATTCCCATATTTATTTTCATGTGACTACTGTAGGTCTTTCATGTTTTTATGATTTTTTTGGTCCTGTTGATGGTGGAAAACACTCCTAAATTAACTTTAGATCAGTGATGGCTTTTGTGTTTTAAGATGTCTTTCTTTATTCTTTATTTGCAATATCCTTTTTTAATCCCCTTCTATTTCATTTGTAATTTGATATTAACTACAGTCTGTTTGTTTCTTCAGGTCATCAAGGATATTTAAATATGTGATGCAGCATAAATATGTAGTGGCATTGTCTCTTTCCATATAGTTTTAATTTATTGTTATAAATTTTGCATAAGTCTGCTTCTATGGCATTGCTTATATTGTATACTTATGGTATCTTGCAGCTTTCATTTTGAATATAGCTGGACCCAGATCATTAACCTATAAGCTTATCTTTTAATATGGTTTGAAAATATTTTCTCTATATAGCTATTTTTTACAACCTAAGGAAATAATGTATTTCTGTCTTCAGCTTTAGGGGAGAGCATTTTGATTTGCTATTGTTTAAATGTTCATTTTCCCTCCTCTTTCAAGGGCTTAGTATTTTAAAAAAACACTTCAGCCTTGGCACTGAAATAAATTCCTTCGTGCTTATCGCCGTGCTTCTGTGCAGGAGTTCTTGATGCTTTTGCTTGATACTCTGAAGAGACATCTACTGTATTCTCATGAGTCCTTTTACTGATTATAAAAGTAATACTGTCAGACAAGAGTGTTTTAGTTTTCAATTTATGCAAACAACTCAGTACATAGTTAGAAATTCCTTCCCTGATGGCTACTTGCTACTCATAATGTCTTCCAAAGGACTAGGTACATTGCAGCTGTATTTTTAAAGTCTCTAACTATTGAGGAACAATAGCTTTACTGGTGAGTAAAGCCATGGATGGCTAATGCTCAGAAAGAGAAGACTATATGTTAATCAGTTGAGAAAGAAAAGAAAAAACTGCTCAGATGAGCAGGGTGTAATTTTATATCTCAAGTGAAATCATGGATAAAATAGAGGCTTAAGAAAAGGTGGGAAAGAGGACTTACTGTAATACTTAGGAGATCGCTAGTAAGTATGTTCTGTCTTTTCTACAGCAGTATCCAGAAAATATTTCTGAAAACACTGGGGAAAGGATACAACAGATTATAGGTTATTTGCTAAAGCCAGCATCAATATCCAAGAAATCATCTGTTAGGAAGCTATTGTGAGAGGTATTCTCTGAACCAGAGCAAAAAAAAGAACCACTCATAGTAATTTCTGCACTGTTAATTCAATGCTTGTAACAAAAAAAGGAATATTTACTAGTAAGTAGTACTTCATTCATCTGAGTGAGACAGTGAAGTCAATAAAATTCTGGCTGCAGAATTGAATATAATAACTGAAATCTGTATTAACTGTTACTAATCACTTTAAATATCTAGAGGCCTCAGTGTCTGGAATTACTGAAGAATTTGGCAAGTCTCTTCTAAAATCTGCACATAAAATCTGTCTCAGATGGGAAGAGTTGGAGACATTTCTAAAGCACTTGGAAAGGTTAAACAAAAGGGTATGTAAGTGGTTTTACTCTGTTATGTCTATCTCAACAATTGATTCTCCTGTGATATATTTGTCCCCTGAAGTCCTTTGACCTTGTTGACCTTCAAGTAGTAAAATATTTTCTTCACTGTCTTCTCATAGCTGTGGTTTGAATATTAATAATACGTGTTATTTTCACTTGCTCTATTAAGGAAATGCTACATTCTTCAGCTGTTCCTCAGTTGGGTAAGGATGCTGTACTCCGAGGTCCTGCTGCTTCACAGTAGTAGTAAAAGTGACATAAAATCACTGACAAAGGACTTGGCTGAGAGGCTTGGATGCTTTTGAGGAGACTAATGATTCTCTAACTTCCATAACTTAGGCTTGAGAAGATTTGGGTAATTTTGCTCTGACCCTCAGTATTATTTTCTTTTTACAGAATGCAATACAGTGACACAGTTTTTTAAGAAAAAGACCTTTTCCTATAGCAGATAGTGATGATATTAATAATACGTCATATATAGATGTCACTAGCTATGCTGAGTGAAGCAGAGCTTGGATTTGTAGATGTGACTTGATAAATTTATGTCAGAAGTGATGGGGGTTGCTGAGAAATTTCAGAGAGATCGGGAAGGATTTTCCTGCCTGGTTTCTGCAGGAATTTCATAGGTACCAATATGTTCCCATGGATTTCAGAAAACCACTTTTTAATGGTGCAATAATACTAATTTGAAAAACGTCTATCTAGCTTGATTGATTTTTAAGTTGGCAGCTTCATCTGCAACCTTCTTGTATTGATTTTTGTCTTTTTTCACTGCCTTTCGTGGTGCTATCAGTGTCAGGTAGCATTTTTCCTTTTGCTGTGTGAATGCAGCACTCACCTGATTAGCTAAATTGGTGGCAAGGTGTAAGTAAGTACTATAGCTAAATATGTGCCAAGAAATGCTGTTTTGTTACTGTGATCTTCCTACCACCTGTGCTCTTTGTTCATGTTTGTTTTCTCTTATGTTAACCTTGCCTTTCACATTTATGGTTTTTCATATTTATAGCTGTGAATTTATTTACATTTGTTGGTACACACTAGGGCTTTAGTCTGAGTTGAAGAATAGTAGTTTTGAGTGTTTCAGGAAAAGATTGCTATGTTAAAATAATGTATTCATATAATAATTCATTGCATGTACATAAAGTTATATAAATTCTGGGCCTTTTTTCATTTTATCCCGTATTTATTGTAGTTTGAGAGTGAATATAGAAAAATAAAAGGTTTCTGATGAAGGAAAAGTATTTTTCAGAAAAATATTCTGGAAAATATCAATTAAGTTTCTTGAAATATACAGAGGTTTAGACTAAAACAACAACAACAAAAACCTCTCCTGTTGGAAAAAATGTTTTTTTTGTTTTTAATGTGATGATTTGTGCTAGTAAATTACATAAAGGGGTGAAGGAGGGCAGACAGACGGATGGATTTAAACAGGAATGATGTTGAAAGAGAGAGGATATGAATGACACAGTAAGGAAGAATTACCTTCACAAAGGCTATGGCTTGTTTTTGTCCAGTAACCCACTCTATGTTTGTACATGAGACATAGGTTCAAATAACTCATTTGTGTGAGGCAGTTCAAATTTATATCTCTCTCCTTAAAACTCATTGCAGAGAATTGAGGAGTGCATTGATTACATTTCCAGGGACTTAAGAGTATAAATAGCTCCATATCAGAGGCACTTCCTGAGGGGTAGGAGACTTCAGATGCGCTTTCTACCTGGCTCTGAGTAGGAGCAGCAACCTCTGTGTCCCAGTTTATTCAGAAATAAGAAAGAAATATATTCCTTCTTCCCCATAATTTCCAGGCTCTAGTTTTGAATTTATTTTGCTGGGGCAAAATAAGGAAGGCAAAAATGAGGAAGAGATTACATTCTTTGAGGTGATGATTCAAAGCAGGTGCTCTGTAATAGGAACAGGAATGAATGGAAGGCTTGTAGAAAAGCTTTACTACAAGAACTTGCCATTTACAGCCATTCAGCCCCAGGCCTAGCTCTTACTGTGTTTTTCCAGGAGTTGAGATAATGGTGACTCTGTGAAATGCTGCATGTGAAGCAGCTTCAGTTTCAATAAATGTATTTAGAACTCTATTAGGCATACATTATTTTTATATCTCCTGGTAGAAGCATGTAGGAAAATGAAGACAGATGGACTCTGCTTGAGTTTGTTCTATCCATAGTCTGCAGTAGGTCATCCAGAGTGCAGGGGAAAAGTGTCCAAGCAAACTTGCACTCAGAAAGATGAACATCTACTGACAAAATAATTGCACAGATTTGTAACTGTGATCATTCTGCTGCTGAATGATGTTTATTTCTTTCTCTCTTTCTCAGTTTCACTCAGACCTTAAAGCCTCTGCTCATTTACTTTTATTTGCAAGTTGAATTTTGAATTTTGAAAGATTTTCTTGAGAAAATGCTGCCAGAGGAGGAAGAGATCAGATAACTAGCAGACCATTTGAGAAGCAGCAGTAGGAGGGAAGATAAGTCATTGCTTTGTAAGCCCCTTATAAATGGCAATATGGTTTACTCTAGGAATATTCATTGCAGGCATGCATGAAATGACAAGGAGGAGGAGATCTGTGCTACGTTTTTGCCACTAAGCCACTGCAATTGGTGGAAGAAAAGGAGATCAGGGCCAGTGATTTAAAAATCACTGGCCAGAGATAGTCTTCTCTTCGTTCCTCACTGCTCCTATTAATTTTTTCTTTCCTGATTAGTAGACCTTAAGTATCAACTGCTTTGTGTTTTAAGCAGACTGACAGAAAGTCTTGCTAATCACAAATCTGTTGGACAATAGCCCTTTCACTAGATTTGTTGAAATAGAGGTATTGGTTAATATCTCTATCTCAATTTCTTTTTCATTTGTTTACTAAGTCAAAGGAAAAATGCTGTTCCTTGCAGCAAGTGTTCTGCTTCCAGTTTTCATGGCAAAGGCTATGCTATCTCTTGTTTCCCAACCATCATCAGTAAAAATGGAAATAAAGCTTACATGCCTATATTATTTCAGTCTGAGTGCAGTTCTCCTGCCCAAGTTTGATGTGAAGGCTGCAAGACACCGATTAAAAGATAAAACATTAATGTTTCATTGAAGGGGGAAAAATTATGCCTTAACATCACTGTAAATGTGTACTCTAGCTGCTCATACACTGCAAGAATTCAGTGGGTTTCCACAAAAATACTAGAAGAGCTAGATCCAAGGTTTTTTAACTTGGAACTAGTAATTTTTAGAACTAGTTTATTTTTTACAATTAGAAGGGGTATAACTACTGAACTACTGATATGACCTTCTACATATTCATTCTAGTCTTAACTAGTAGTTGTTTGATCCAGACACTTTTAAATGCAGCATAGAAAAGGTATCTTGCCTTTGTTTCATCCATCAACCTTTTTCAATTTATTTGAGAATTTCACTTGTACCTGCACTTTGGAGATTCTTATCTTATAAAGCTTGTCGCTGCCTAAAAGTCTCTCAGAATTTGTTTGGGTTACTGTCAATGTTGTTCTTTTTTCTGATGATTGACGACAATATATTGGAAAGAATTAATATTGAAGGTAAAGACAAAAGCTTCTCTGAGATACTGCTTTTCATACATATAGAATAATTTCTGTTAAGAATAATGATGTCATTTTATGTTCCAGGCACGTGTGTGGCAGTTTTGGAAGGACTTTTTTTTTTAAATTAAAGAATAATTATCTGTATGAATGAGTGGTCTGGCTAACAGCATTGGTTGTCAGTGTCAGAAAGTGTTCCAAATTTTGAAGAAGCAGTGTATTTTGTTTTGGAAGGTTAAAGTCATTAACTGTAAGTATTTTTGAAATTACCCCATTTGAAGAACTGCCAAAATGTAAAGAAGCATATGTTCATATGAATGACGAAAGTAGAAGATAAAAGTACATGATGTACTCTGCAGGATTTAAAATAAGATATGAGGGAGTATTAGAGCATGGACCTTAACAAGAAATATGCCTTAAGGCAGATACACAGATTAACAGAAGTCACATGATTTTTTCACCTGCACAAATACCTTTATGTGCATTGACATTGGTCTTCGTTGTTTGTTTTTATCATATTTAATAAATAGAAAATGGTGTGAAAATGACACCCCTACCTTTTTGTGGAAAGGATGAAAGCAACTCCATCTGTTCTACTTTTTGGAGCTCTTTTGCATTTAAGAAAGATGTTAATATGGAGAGTCTGGACTACAGGTATATTAATGGGTGGGGAGTGATTGTGAAAGTGATTAAATATTAAGGGTTGTTCATTAAAATGAATCTCCAAATATTTTGATGGGTTAAAATCTGAGAACAAACATTTCATGGGGATACTAAGAATACTCTGGTGTCAGAGTTAACTCTGGTCAGGGCTTTTTTTATCCTACTGCTTCCACCCTAGTTTAAATTTCCTGCCCATTGCTCTGTTCTTGGATTCTCAAAAACAACCATCCCAATCCCCTTTCTTCTAATACTTCTCACTCCTGTTATGCCTACACCAAATACTGTGATGTGGTACACTGATCCCAGCTGGGCAGCTTAGTATGAGCTCAAAAATCTAACTGCAGTCATGTGGAGGTCTGTCAGCTAACTCACTCAGTGAGTCCATTTTTGTGCTGCATTTTAAATAGTAGAAATTCCAACATGTGTTATTAATATTTTTAAGCTCTCTCCCAAGTCTTTTTGGAGAAGCAGGATAAACTGTCTATTCTTTAGGCCAAACGACAACTTTAGCATATCCATTATCAGCCCAAGCACAGATAATAGTTAAGGTGTCTGTTGTCTTACATGTGGTTGGAAATATTGAGCTCCATCTCAGTCTTTCAGTTCACTAGTGGATTTTCAGAAGAAAGGAGTTCTGTTCCACTGAGATGTGAAAGGTTGTTAAGGAAAACAGTGAATGACTGCATTGCAAGCCATCCCCAGAAGTTACCATGTTCTCATGTAGCTTTTAAAATAGTAATAAGAGACAGTACAAGACTCAGTGGATAGAACCAGCGTGCATTCTCGTTCTTGCATGCTTTTCCTCTTGCTAGTAGTATGTATTTAGATTCTCCAGCTGCTTATATCTTCATCATGTGAAGACATAACGTAATGTTCCTTAAAATTGATTTGTGCGGAGGTCATGTAGTAGTATGCAGGACTGCATGTGAAAGTAACACACATGATAAAGTGGCCTAAAGACTCATTTATGGACCTAAAACAATGCATTAATCCATCTTCATGCAAATCAAACTGGATCTAACTTTTTTCTTTCTTTATTTTTTTTTTTTTTTTTTTTTTTTTTGTCCAAAGAGATATGTATCTGAGTAACAGTAAAAGCTGGTATTTCCTAGTTCAGGTGGTATTAAATCCTGGTGCGCTCTCTTTGTGAATCATTGCATGTGCCCTGAATAGCTTTGTTAAGGGTTGGATGGCAGCTGTAGCTCAGCTTTTTCCTATATTTTTGAACTCCAATCTACTCATGGGAAATCATTTTCTGGGATTAGAGTCTCTAGTACACGAAAATTAAATGACATATACTGTGCAGTGCCTCAGCCAACCCACATCTCTGTTTCTGTTGAGTTGTAGAAAATTTATGCAAAGTGCTGAAAATCTGTATTCAGCGATACGTGGCAATTTGTATCAGTGATCTGTCTGATGGAAAGATGAATCATTTGCTGCACAGCCTGTACAGGCAAACAAAAATCAGTGACATTTCATTTCTAATGGAAATTAAGGAGAATATAATTCAGCTGTCAATTTTTAAGCACCTGTTAAGTATCCCACAAATAGCAAGTGGACCTCTGCTTCACAAATATCAGTTCATACAAAATACATATAAGAGGTGGTGACTGGTGTAAATACTTTGCTTTTGTTTTTCTGACCAGTGAATGAGGCCTTGCATGTACGCCCTTTATTTCATCATTGGGCATCATCAGCTTTTAGATTTTTTTATCTTAATTATATCTTAAATTTAAGATTACTTAGACATCTTTGTTGTCTTGCTGCCAGATATTGATTTTACCTAAAGAGAAGAGTAGACCAATAGAAGAGTAACCCAATAAAAAATAGGTAAGTGCAGTTAGGTATCTTTCTGTATGTATGTATTTGCCTTTCTCAACACTAAGATTGAGAAGTGGCACAAATCTAATTTTAAAATCCATCCTTACATAGATGGCAATTTGGAAGTGTCAAATAAAATTAAAAGTATGGTCTTATTTCAGAGAAGGATATAATTTACTTTCTATGTGCAAATACTGAAATATCTAAAATATTTGCTGTCATTTTTAATTATTTTGGTCTTCAGTCACTTGAATTTGCTCTCACTTCTCTATATATTTAATTTCTAATTATTTTTTCTTGATTAATTTGATAATCAGAATTTTAAATGGGCTAAAGATACCTTGTGCTTTAGTCTTTTTTCATATAGAACAACTGTGGTTTTTCTCCTCCTTGGAAATGAGGTCATGAGAGTTGCAAATGGGAGCGTTCTGTAGTCTGATGTTTTCACGTCCTACGTATACCATGATGAGACAAAGGCATCTAGCTACCAATGTTTATTACACAGATGAGCTGACTTAGGCGATGAACATTCAGGAGAGAAAAATAATTGAATTCAGCTGCTAATTTTGTCTGAATACCCCAAGTCTGGGAAAAGTCCAGGAATGCTTCCTAAACTAACTTGCCCATATACAGACCTGCAGTTTAGATTTCTCTTCTCAAATCTTCCAGCTCGTTCAAATCTGGTAGTTTAGCACATTTTTTGAGGAAACTCTCTGAAGGTGTGAGTTTTCCAATATAGAGATCTACACCTACTCTGTGCTCCTAAAAGTATAGTCAATAAAGGTATATATTTTTACCTAATCTTCCTGTAGCTGTACTTTAAAAACAAAAGAATATACATTTATGTGAAAGAATAGTTTGAACATGATAAATCTTTTCATGCTTGCATTTCTGCCTCCAAGCATTCGTGTTTGGGTCATGATCTGTTGGGCAGGCAATATCTTCCACTTAAAAGTGCACCACTGATGTTAGTACACCACTTCTGCCTGCTCATTATTCCCAAATTTCTTGTCTATCTGAACTAGTCTGTTATCTGAGTTTTTTTCACTCTCCAAGCATCAAAATTTGGACCATATTATCCAGCACACTTCACTATACTTCTGCATGTCACTCTATTCCCACCCTCATTGTTCTCGGCCACTAAATGATAGGTTTGGCATTTGTATATACCTAGGAAGTTTACAGTAGGGTCTCAGTTCTTTATTACAGGGAATCTAATTTATTTATTATTTATAGCTTGATTTTGTATTACCAGTCTTTGTCTTTTGTAATGTTGATAAAAGTTCAGGTTATGAAGGGGAATACAAGAGAAAATCAGCAAAGTATCAAGGAATCACCCTGGAGGAAGATGAATATGAAATAGTTATGATTGGCCTGTATTGGCTGACTGTGTTGTGCTTTCCAAAGGACTTCACTTGGGTTGGTGCTGTGGTGCATTATCCTTTATGCTGGATTCTGTTTTGACTTTCTGTATAAAGTCTTTACTCTTGCTATTGGTAGTGGTGCTGGTTGTGAAGATGCAGACATCTGTCCTCTGGGAATGGGCTTAGACTTTGGACCACTAAACAGCTGTCAGTTGAGAATTATTTCAGTCAGCAAATCTTCTTTGCTACAGAAAGACCTTAAAAAAAAAAAAAAAGAAAGAAAGTCTGGGTCCTTGAAATTCAATTTCCAATACAGTAAGACTGCCCCATAAATACCAATCATGTGTAATCTTGTTTTAGTTACAGATATTTCCACAATTGAGAAGCATTTATAGCAAGAAAAATGCCTTTTAACCAAACTAATTGAATTGAGGCAGTGTGGTATTGTGAATTGCTGGAAAACAGAGAAAACCCATCAATTTATGGCTGGTAAAATGTTTCAGGAACTTTATTGTCTGGCCTTTTACTAATTTAAAAAATATTTGCTCACATCAATCCATCAGAAGGTTTTTCAAGCAAGGATATCCAAACCAAAGATGGGTTTGTAGAGTCTCAATTGAGTTTGATTTTTTAAAAGATGATTCATGTCCTGGCCCCAATTTATATGAGTCCCTTAAATGAGACTCAGGGATAAATTTATGAATCTGTTTTTCTCTTGTCTGTTTTTTCAATGGCACTTTTTACAGATGGAAAAAAGAAAAAGCAGGATTGGAGCTTACAGAATAATTCAGGATTTTAAATCATCTTTTGGCATGACTTACAATAGGTGCTTTTCTGCCCACCAGCTCCTGTAAATTACTGAGCTGTCAACCTTCTGTATTTCTGCCTGTGTAAAAATAATTGTAATTGGATGAAATGTGGGCTGCACGAAATGGCAGCAGAATAATTCCATGCTACAGAATGACTACAGTTTTATAGTGGGAAAACTGAATATTATGTTAGCTGAATAGCATAAACAAAAGTTTTCTAGGTAGATTTTTGAATGCTTTGGAAACCTTTCTAAAATGTCTAGAAGACACTGACTTTCCCTCTTCTCCTGCACCCCACTCCCAGGTTAGATCAGCCAAGCAGAATGTTGACTGCAAAGTATTCAGGAGAAATGTTGGTTATGAGTGATCAGCAGCCTGCTCTTGAGGGGCAAAGAACCAGAGGCCTCAAGGAGGGGTGGGACTCAGATGGGATGGTGTGATAAAATGAATTTCACAGAGAAACTTGAACTCTCTGTGTCCAGCACAGTGAAGTTGAACAGATCTACTCATGTCTCACTTTCATCAGTACTGAACTGTCCTCCAACATAAACATTAAACCAAAATATTAGCAATAGAAATTCACAGTGAATATCAATGAAAGGGTAGGTGCTGACTTCCTTTATTTTTGTCTTTCCTATTGGATGTCTGCTCTAACCAGACATTACACAGTAAATCAAGAATTCTGTGAAAAAACATTTGTTTAATTAAATAGCTATTGAGTCTGAAATGTGTCTGTGCTGGAGTGGGAGGGCAGAAAGAGCTGGAAGGATAAAGAAATTAACTAGAAGGCAAATAAAGTAGACCCCTTAATATAGAAAGGGAAAAATACAGCTATTGCTTCCTTCACTTTAATGAATAAAAATACTTGAGTACATTTCCAAGCACTGGGCTTGAATGAATTGAATGTAAATAACTTACATTCTGAATTTTGCTTGCTTTATTATCAGTAAATAATCAATGAGCAGTTTGATGATTGCTTAGCTGTTTTTGTAGGCAGTTGTCAGGGGAAGCCGTTTTGCCATGCACAGTGACCAGGAATTGTGCTATATATCCTAAGTACCAGCTATGATCTTCTTATCTGTTGGAAACCATAAGCAAACAGGTTACAGAATGTTTCTGTTACAGTGCTCATAACTTTAGACCACCTGTTGAATAATTTCTGCAAATAAGTACCGATTATTTGTTAGCATCTCATTTTTGAGTATACAGAATTCAATGTGTGAGCCACTGATGAGTTCTGATGTCACATATAAGGGCCACAATCTCCCAAATCATGTGTCTAATAGCAATAACAGAGTTGATAAACTGGAGATGCTCTGGGCATTGAAAAGTAGAGTTTCATCTAAAAGTAGGTATGTCTGTCTGCAGAAAAAGGAGAATAATTCTGTTACCTTGAGGGTAAAGCAAATCATACATATCAAAAATCATAAATGTAATTAGGAATTTATTTAAAAATTGCTTACATGTTAACGAAAAGCAACTTTTTTGGTTTTTAATTCCCAGTAAATAATGTTACAAATTGTGTCCTATACTTCAAATGAAAGTAGTGAATGAAATTATCCATTTTGCATGGTTAGAAAGGAGCTCATTGATATTACAGAACATTACTAGTCTCATTTCTCCAAATATAAAGGGAAATTTTCTCCAAATATAAAGGGAAATTTCTGACTGATTCTATGTATTAAACATTGTAACTGAGTTTCAGAAGAAAGCCACACTAAAAAAAAGGATAATCAGGCGGTTTATGTTAAGATTGTTTAGATCAAATTATTTACTTCAAATTTTTTTTTTTTAGTTTTTTTTAGAAACAAACCTGTAAATTTTATTCTGTTTTCTAGTTGTTCTGAAGTAAAGGCAACTGATAAACCCACTAGCTTGGCTATACTGTGCTTGGCTATACTGTCCATTTTGTCTGTAATTTCAATTTTTTTCAAGTGTTTTGATATTGGCCAATTTGTCTGTTTTACTAAAGAAATGTATACATATTGTCTATTTTATATCTTAAAGGCAAAAAAATGGTGTCATTATCTAGCTTTGACCTATAATAACTTTTTTTACAGGGTTTTGTGAGAGGAAGGGGAGGCTGCAGCTTTTAAATATAAACAGAAGTTGCCTGTTCTCAAGCTGCCTGGGAGGCTTGTAGAAATCTGTATTCAGAAAGTAAATCTTTCTGAGTAAGTCAAAGTCTGCCAAGAACATTGCATGTTCAGATGGGAGTTGACTCATAATCTGGAACATGGAACTGTAACACCACAGTTATTTGGATGGGTTGAAAATTATTTTGGATCTGGTGCTCACAGCAAACTATTAAAAGGCCTAAAATAGCATTAAGTGGTCATCAGGCATTTTTGGGCTATATTCAGAACTCCTCAAATTTTACCTCTGAGGATTGTGTGGATTTGCTCTCTTTTAAGATACAGTGCAATAGAAAATAGAGGGCTGTTTGCCATGAGTAAGTGAGGGTTACAATGTTGGTATTGCTACCTCCCAGTAGGCTTTGGAAATGTAAGAGGGTTAACTTTACATAAAATTTCTGCTGGTAAAAACGGATGAGGATGTTCTGAGTGGGTCTTAAATATGAGTTCATTCAAATTAATTGAATAATAAATGAAGACTTGTCCTTAGCTGAAGTTCTTCAGAAAACATTTGTGTAATAATACTTGTTCATGTTTTCTTCTTTCTTCAGGTGATGTCTGAAACTATGTGGTGAAACTGACATGCAGGCAAATTGTTTTTTAGGCACAGCCTGAACAAGTAGATGGAAGGAAGTGTGATGATCTGTCTTCTGTTAATTTTCCTTCCACACGATCCCAAGGTTGTTTGGTTTTTAGATCATCTTGGGTTGTGAGTTTGTCTTCTTCTGAGTGCTATTTGTTCAAATCCTTTCTTAACTTTGATTGTTCTGGGTAATTATACAATCTTCATCACTGTATAGTGTGAATTTCCTGCCCTGTAGTCCACTCCATAAAGTTGGCAATTACCATCTTCCCATTTTATAGACAGAATTTGAGGCACCAAGTTGTTTAATGATTTACCCAAAGTCACACAGTGTATATCTGTGATTGGTGGAAATGTGTTTAAAGGCTGAGATTCCTAGAGCATATGTTAAGCAGAAGCCCTCATTCTTCATTCTTATTTTCTCTAGTTTTTCCTGTCTGGTTTCCCTACTAAACTGCCAATTGGCATGCAGAAAAGATAGCAAAAATCTGGTAATTTTAGGCTGAACTCAGTGATGCTTTGTGACTAGTTCTTGTCTTGGCCTTCAAAGATATAGCTGGAGCTTCAGTAAGTGGTTCTGGATCTTGGACCAATGTTGAACATTGTCAAAAATGTACCTGTGCTAAAGGGTATCTGGATATACTGAACCTCTGCTGATGGTAAATTATTGCCCAGAACATTTGCTTAGACATTGTGGTAAACAGTCAGTAGGATGAGGGACTGTCGGGTATGGAGGGGAAAAAAAAAACCCCAACACCCCAAACATAGCCCTGCAAAAGAAAGATAGACTTATTGCATAGATTTCTGCATTTTGAAATCTGGGCTAGTTTGGATTTAGAATTTAAAAATAACATGTTAAAATTAATCTCTGAACAGGAAAGTGTAGGCTAAATAACTCCAGGGACAGCTTCCTTGTTTGTCTCAGTGCTGGAAGTCAAACAAGCTAATCAAAACTGTCAAAAGGCTGTGAGTTTTCCACTAGCAGGTTGATGAAAACTCCTTAGTTCTACACCAATACTTCTACTGTACAACACCAATCATTCTACAAATGCTTATCTTAAAAGCCTTGTTGTCTATGTTCCACCAAGTTTTTGTTGAGATAAAAAAGAATGCTGAAATCAAGGACTTACAGACCATGGTGAGAAGGTGACAGTCAACAAAATGGTCAAATAGTTGCATTAATACTGCATGGATGTCCAAGCAATCATTTGAGGTTTCTTTGCCACAATTACTTGTACTGAAGCTAGATGTGCTTTCCATAAAACATGGCAAGATAATTAGTTTTGCTAGTCTGCTGACCATTCTGCTTCCTGGAAATGGAATGTATTTGATTCTTCTTTTGCCTGTTTCTGTACTTCTGTGAAGGTAAGCCTGACCCTAGCAATAAATAAGAAATGACCACATAATGCTGTTTTAATCAATTAGAAAGAAAGATGCAGAAAAAATGGCTTCCAGGACATACACATCCACTACCCCACAAACATGGTAGCCTGAACATTGGAAAAAAACAATATTATTTTGTGACTAGATGAAAATAATATACATTCCTTGCTAGTAGTAGTTTAGACCACCTGATTCAGTAGGTAGCATAAGATGAGGGACTGATAGTTGTTGACTTTCCATGTCAGCAGTACATGGACCCTCACTAATAAATGAGGAGAGAATGTCAACTATGTTGGCAGGAAAAGGCCAGTAATGCAGCTGACAGCCAGTCTTGGCAAGGAATATATGTAATGGTTTGGTATTTCAAGCTGTTTGTAGTTAGCATTACCAAAGCTACCAGCCAATTGCCTCATAAGGTCTGCTGACAGGCAGTAATCTAATCTGGCCTCCCATTTGTTCTTTGTTTTTATCTGCTAAATGCAACTTCATCTTTCCCGTGGTTGACTTGTGTGCTATTTGAAATCTGAACATTGCATTCAATCTTGTGGACACAAAAATAACAGAGGTGTTATAATCAAAATCCTGTAGAGCTGGGCCTCTGGCAACAATTTTTCGTGAAGATGTGTTCAGATTTCAAAATAAACTTACTATGAAAGGGGAAAGAATTGTGGTTGCATTATTTTTCTCATAAATTACCTGAAAGGTTCAAGCTGAAATTTGAAAGTAGGGAATTTTTCCAACATACCAAATTCTAAATAGGTATCAGGGATAGACTGGAGGAGGAAACTTTAAGTCCATAATTGTAGGTGGAGTGGAAAACAGATTTGAGGTTATTTGCTTGATCAAAGAACAGAAATGGGTCATATGAGTTGTGCTTGAACAAAGTAACTTACATAGAAAATAATTAAGATTCTACAAGATATGTTCAGATTTACTGGTTTTATTTCAAGCTATTTGTTGAAAACCTGTTGGCTTAAGATTCATCAGTGAAGAGTCAACATGTTCTTATGGTTTCCCAGACCAGGCATTGTATAACTATTCCATGCAAAATGAAATGATCTTAACTCGTTTCTTGCACTTATCTGTCTCCAAATTGCCTTTATCTTGGTGAGGAAGATGTTTTCCCAGGAGGTGGGAGATGAAGGGTCATTTTTGCCGTGTGGTGAAGGCAAGTGACTTTGGGTTTTTCTCTGATGGCTTCACTTCCCTTCAAGGTGGTGTTATGAGATCCACACCAAAGTGCTGTTTGGATACCTTGCCTGGGGCTTTGCCTTCCTTCCACCCTGAGATCAAGGGTAGAAGGGATAGAAATCAAGGGATAGAAATGCTCTGTCTTAACCGAGGTATTGTGAAAACAGAGATAGTGAAAAATTCATGTCTTTAACAGTAGACACCTCTCTGTCGAAATGTAACTTTGTTCTCATTTGTCTACATTCCTCAAGGCTGGCAGGACATGTTTTCTTTTCTTGCATGAGCACAGCTGATAAAGGTTTTCAAGCTTGGGAAGTGTTTTTCCTCTGGTGTCAGGGGGCTGCTAAGAAATCTGAATCTGTTATCTGAACCAGCAATTTTTAAAGCACTGCTGGTAACACAGCTTATGACAGGGTTCTTTTTCTTGACCTGGAAATATCAGGAATCAGTTGGGTGAAGCGTCTGGGCATCAAGAAAAAAAAAATATTGGTACTTTTTCTGACAGAACAAATCCTTAGGGAACATAAATATATTTGCCAAACCCCCCTTAATATATAAAGATAAAATGATGTTCCAGAGTTCACCTTTGAAAAAAAAAACCCTCTTATGAACAATTTATATATAAACATCAGGACCTAAATGATTTAATAAAATAATTATAACAAGTAAAACAGAGAATGCAACTACACATAACCAGTGTGACTCCTTATCTTTTGCCACACTATTACTAACTTAGTAGGAAAATATCCAACAATTTTAATGCAAATTACAAATGAATATCCACATTTTTTCCTTTAACTATTTAGTACCAGATATCACATGGATGTTTAAGGCTCTAAACAGCCATTCACAAAGAAGAGTTGAGGAAGAAAATGCAGTCAGTGCTAGATAAAAAAATTCTTTCAGTCTCTGATGGGAAAAGAAGTATAAATAGTATTTGATGCTTGGGAGAAGGGAGAGAAAATGGG
This sequence comes from Morus bassanus, assembly GCA_031468815.1. Taxonomy (NCBI): domain Eukaryota; kingdom Metazoa; phylum Chordata; class Aves; order Suliformes; family Sulidae; genus Morus; species Morus bassanus. The sequence continues at coordinate 22,961,997 of CM062600.1, read as the reverse complement.
GCTGAGTAAATGTGTTCTGTTCTCATAGATTTACTAATTGTATTGTGAAATATGGATTAGGACAGTCTCATCCATGAGAAGAACGTATTTTTTATGCAAACTCCCGAGGAATTCTCCTGTTTTGCAATCTCCTTGCAGTACTGGCAGGATAATTAGATAGGCAGTTGATACAATATTCTTTGATCTATTTATATTATTTCCTTATTTTGCTACAGCTTTTCTGTTTTCATTCCTAATACTGGTGGGGTTTGATCCTACTTGAATGGATGAGACATATCTCCCCTGTACAATGGAGTGTCTGCAACTTCTGCTGCTTTTGTTGCACCTGCTGAAGTCTTCTCTTGCTTGTCTCATTCTGCAAGATCTTGAGGAAGCCAGGCATTGATGAGAAGGTTTGCTTGAAACAGCCAGAGCTCCACTTTTTACTGGCCTCTTAAAATAAATAAATTAAACTTTCCTTTGTGTAATCCAAAACATATGTTTCCCTATAGGAATTATTTTTTTTTCAGAATTTACCCCTCTTTTCTTAGCTCAAAGGGAAAAGCAAATGTCAGCCAAGCCCAAAAGGACTTGCCCACATCACTGATCTATTGTTGAAAGTACATCAGACCTTCTCAATAATAAAATGCCGGAAATGGAGGCACTAAGATGAAATATGGATATATGGCTTTGTCCCTTTGTGCCTCTAGTTTTTTCCAATCAATAAAAATGTCAACAACAAAAAAAGTATGTGTTTGATTGGAGAAATGTGTTCTTTTTAAACTCTTAAAGAAGCAATAATGCATTGTTATATTCTGTCAGTTTTGCTGGCTAAAGAAGAATTCCAAGTCAACACAGCTGTTCTGGCTTAGTATTTGTAATCATAAACCTTTTTGAGAAATGCCAGTATTTTGTCTTGAACTTGATGTGTTCGTGCATGACAACCAGAATGAAAATTATACATGGACAACAGGAAGGAGTGAGAAGGGACAGGGAGGGAAGGAAGAAAATTCTACTAAAATGGAACTGTATTTTCTTTACCAATTAGTGGTCTGCTTTTTGTCTACTTAAATTATTCTCATCTCATTTGAGGTTATAGAGTATGATCTACCACAGCTATGAAATTGAGATGATGTAAAACCCCAATGAGAAAGACACTTTTGTATGAAATTTTCCTGACAAATAGACTTGGGAAAGTAACTGAACCACATTGTTCTTCCCATACTTTATGCTTGGAGGAAAAAATCAGACCCAAAATCAGTAAAAGTGTAATAGTTCAAGAAAATGAATTATAAATTTCAAGGGAAAAAGTTTCTATTTGACATTACATGAAAACCAGAATGGGTTGGATTGAAAAAACATTGAGTAGTTCTTCCAAGGAGTGCAGGCTAATTGACAATGCTTATGTTAGACCTTGACTGCAGCAAAGCATTATCTATGATTTTGGCAAGATTTTTATATGGTAAATTTTTTTTCTTATGACACAATCATTCTCCAAAATGCCAGTACAGACATAATTTCCTGCAGAAGACAATAGGACAAGAGTAGTTACTTAAATAAGAGATAGTGGAATTAACACCAGGGACTGCAGCCCATAACGGATCAGCTTAGACTTCTGAATTATTCTTGCATGATACTAATGTCACTAATTTAGTTTTAATTTCCATACAATGAATCTACTAACAACATTTACGTACTTGTATTAAAATTTATCCGTGAGGAGGTAGATTGGGATTTTATTTTTACAGTGATCAAAATACACTTATGTCTCACCTTAAAAGTGAAAAATTGAATGTTTACAGGTTTTAAGCTTCTCAATTTCACTTGAAAATGGCTAATCATTTAAAAGAAGAAAAAAAGGGGGAGAGAAGTTTTCAAAACAATTCAAACTATAAAGCACATTGTGATAGACTATGATAAGTTTCAGAAAGTGATACAATCCATTCCCTGCTCATTGTGTGATTTTGACCTTCTATTTATACATCACATTGTCCAACATTTGCTGCTAGTTTCCCCATTGAGAGGCAACTTGGAGCTCCAAGTTCTGTTTTAACTCTTGATCTCCTTCTGACATTAAGTATTGAACTATATTACCTATAAATGCAGAATGTGTTGACTGGCTTGGGAGCAGGTGTCAGTTTTTCAAACTGAATTCAGGGAATTGAGCTAGAAGATTTTGGCACAGTTCCATCACAACATGGACTTTGAATTCAGAGCTGACTCAAAATACTGTGCTTTGATGATGTCACGATACTGTTGAAGTAAAAGCGATTGATAAACTCTTCTTAAAATCAACCAAAAAGCCCACAACCACCAACAAAACTCACAGTATTGCTGAATCTGACCTATTTGCTCAAGCTGTTTAGCTGAAACACAAGGTCTAATTTACCGAGGTTGTTACATGTTAATCTGTTGGGCCGAATCTAATATTGCAGAGTACCTTTTCATTAGAGAAGGCAACAGAGTGTCTCTTCCAAAAGTGTGTTCTCTTACGGCTGAATGAAAACTTCTGCCTTAACTTGGTCAGCCCTGAGTTGGTCAGGCAGTTGGACTAGGTGATCATTGTAGGTCCCTTCCAACTGATCTAGTCTAGTCTAGTCTAGTCTGTTCAGTTCTAAAGGTGTTTGAATGGTGTTAGAAAGTAAGCTGTGGAGAGCATGGATAGTGCCCAACTATGAATGGGAAGCAATAATATTTTAACATGTTATAAATTGGTATGAATAGAAAAAGCATTGATCAGTATGAATCATTCCTTCCATGTTTTTTTTTTTTTTCTGACGTAGGCGCTTTAATTCAGCCAGCTTTGTGACATGCTCACTTCTGTCAGGATTTACATTTGTTAGGTTATTGTTGTCTTAACGCCAACCTAGTGCAGATGAATATACTGGAGATATTAAAAAAACCATAATACTCAGCACAAAGGACATGTAAAATATTTGTGGTGGTCTGTATGTAGTTAGAGCTGAAGGTATCCAAAGGAGAAGGCAGGAGTTTGATATCTTCCACTGGGAGTGTGTTTCCTTTACACAGCAATGAATTTATTTATTATATTCATTAGATTAGTGGATCTTGTACAGCTGCCATGGGATAAATGAACATTCACTTAGGATTTTTTTCCTCTTATTGGGAGGAAAATTGAGAGAATGCTAACTGTTGATAAAGTAATTTAGACTGGAACTGCATTGTACAGCATTGGTATCTATTCACTGACATTTTAAATGTTTCTAATAAGAGGTGAACTTTGCTGTTATTTTCCTCAGTATATCACATAAGGTAAGCATGCAGTAAATGTTACATCTGTTTCCATCATTAGCTAGGAGATTTGGTCTTTTATGAGTTGATGTTTTGCATGGGAGAGAGCGAGCAATTGCAAAATAAAAGGATTTTTCCTTAGTTTGCAAATGTCTGAAGACAGTTCTGATTAGTTCTGAATTCTTTTGAACCTCCATCATTTGGAACAGCTCAGACCTTTAATTCAACCATTTGTCAGACTCGATGGAACATCAAACAATTAAATGAAAATACATGAAAAACACATGTTTAAAAAAGCATCCACATGTGCAAAAAAATCTTTTAATGGTGCTGATCATCTCTTCTGTAAACCCAAATGAAACTTCCAGGTTTTATACATTTCCAGTGCAATATCGTATTCAAATCCACAGTAACAAATTGATAAACAACTAAAAATTTAATAAAGCAGTATATTGGACATTTAAAAATTCAGATTTTATTGACTTCCGTTGTCTACTTCCTCTTTTTCCCCTACCTGAAATTTGAAGAGGACACTTTTGACCCTCTTTTTGTGCCCATTCAACACTTTTGTGTAAATTAGTTGCATAGGTACATTTCTGCATGCTTTCTGTGTGTAGATGATGGGATGTGGGAGGGCTCTTTTGTGTTTTTATGAGGATGGGATTTTGGAAATGCAGCCTCAGTGCAGGAAATACATTTGACTACAAGCTGCTTGATTTGTTTGTATGCAACCTGGAGGTAATGCTTTTAAAAACTGGCATTGATTTTGCATGGAAAAAGTGTGCAAAATATATTGATAACTAGTTCCTTCCAAATTATGTTGGAGGGGCTTGCTTATTTACATTATTCAGTCTTCTGTAAAGTGGATCTTTTATTGTGCAGGTGGGTGACCAGGTAAGGGGGAATCTTTGTATCATTTGAAAAGGTAGAACCTGCATTCTGAAAACTCCTTGCCTTATTCCTTTTCTTTCCCTGCTACAGCTCATTAAAAATATCCCAGGTTTTATCTTCTAACTGAAATTTACAAGTATAATCCTCTGGAATCTGCAATTTGGGCTTGTTTCTCAAGGGTGTGGAAATCCTGCAGTCATGTTGTGGTGTTGTTGTCTCCCCCTGCCCTTCCCCTTCCCAATGTTTGGAAACCAGAGAATTCAAAGAACTCTAAGGCTTACTGTGATTTTTAAAATTTCAAAGTCTATTGAAGTTCCTATAGAAATACATTATATCATTATTAGATTATTTGCTATTATAAGGTCATTTTCCACCTTAGTCCACTTCAAATAAGGCACATAAAAAGAATGTTTTAACCACAAAATAATGTGGTCAGGTATTAGGAAACATTAGTCTGAGGGTCATCTAAAGATACATTCTTATGCTTGCTTGTTCAAGCTTTTTATGTTTTATAACAAAATTCTTTAACATTCATCTCAACAAATGTTGTTTCCTAGCACTGAAAAATTTCAAGAGTAGCTGTTAAAGTCTGACAAAATATGCAAATGAAAACAAAACTTATTAATGGAGATTAGAGAATGGAGGAGCCAAGTAAAGTTGTTTGAATGAAATTCATTCGTAGACATAAAAGGTGTCATGGATGCACACTACAGGTCTTTTAGTGTTTAAATCAATGCAATTTAGTGTGCTGTATGTTCACTGATGGCAATGGAAAGTTATTGTTTTCTGGATGTGTCTGATTTATGTAAATCTGATTGCCAGAGAGCAGGAGAATCCTTGTGAACTTGTGACAAAAGAAATAGGTATTTCGGACTGAAACTGGATGTCTGTTGTGTGTTAAAAAGAATGTAAAATAATAATGTATACACAAAACTTCAAAACACATAAAGCAAATAACAGTTGAAGAAATAGCTACAACATTTTATAGTAATTTATTACTTTGTTTGATCATGCATAATTTTAACCAGGATTATTTTCTTTGCCAAGTTCAAACTATATTTAGCATTAAAGGAGGAAATAATTTGATTTGCAGTATGGTTTGTGTCTTACATGAAATTGGAGGTTTAGTCAGGATTTAAAGTTGAATTTACTGCTTTTTTTCAGATGAACTGGATGCATTTGGCCATTGTGGAAGAAAAAAGAGAAATTAAAAAAAAAATCAAACCAGCTTCTTTATTTTTAAAAAAAAAGATTAGACAAAGACCTTTTACTTCTTTTGCAGCCGCTAATTCATGACATCTTATCTTTGCACACAAGCTTTGGCCATAAAAATAGTCATTTCCTTTATCCATCATGTCATATTTTAGGACAGGCTAAAAATAACACAATGCAAGGCAGGATATTGCCACAGTGAAAACATCTTGCATTTCCAACATTTGGAATATATTAACCTTGCAGTCTCCTTTCCTCGCAAAGGTGTTGTGTTGGTTTCCCTAACCTCGGAGCTGTGTTAGAAGAACTGCACCCAAGCTTGGTTACCAGAGTAATATAAATACTACTTCATGCTCTTGGAATTTCATATTGAAATTGCTGTAACTTCATATGTGTTTTGTTTTTTTCCATAATACCTAGTAGTGATTGGCTTTGTTCTAGAAAAGTCATTGTGTTCTACTCTGAACTCCTTGTTTTTATGCTATATAATTAAAGCTGGCTTTAATTATTTAAAAAAAAGTATGCATGACAGTGGAAACTTTTCAACAGCAATATGTAAATATCCTGAGACTAAGTGTATTATTATAAAACAACCTTGGAGCTGTAGAAGGAAAGAAAAATTGTAGAGAAGGAAAATCTCTTACTTCTTAGCTGCATTCTGAAACTCATACTGAGTCAGTGCTGGTAGGAAGAGTTTGTATTGATTAGAGGTGGAGACCACGTTCTTACGCACTTGGTCTTTAACTCAGCTTTGCATTTTGCTGACAGTTGCCTCACAGAAATCACTTACTGACTGCTGTTTGTTAGCTATCTGCTGCACACATCTGAAAGGCAACCAGGGATTTCTTGAAGCTTAATTAGATTGAATGGAGCTTTGTCCTTGTTATGACTTAATCCCCAAATCTCAAAGGATAATAAGGCTCCTCTGTGTGTCCACTTAGAAAAGAATTTTCATTTACGTAAACTTTACACAATGACATAGGTGAAAAATACTTAGGTGGATTTGGATATTTTGTTCCAGTGCATCACTAATATGGGGTAAATTTATGTCTCCTCTGTGAAATTTCTTTGCAGCTAGTTTTGCCATTATAATCTACATAATGCATCCAGGAGGAGGTGCTGAGTACCCCAAAAGCTGATGTAACGATGTCTTTAACTCATGACCTCTGAACAAAAAGATACAACTTGAGAACTATACAAGTAAACCATAGCAGTGAAGAACTGTAGAGCCAACAGTGCTTGTCTAATACTTTAGCAATGGTTAAGTGCTGCAGGAATTTGTTCAGCAGAAATCTTGAACAGAAGTAGAAATTGTTAGAAATATTCCGCAGGATACCACTCTAGGAAACTAAGAGCTGTGCAAAGAAAATCTTTTGTCTCCATTTTCCTTGCCAATGTGTAAATTCATGTTATCACAGAATCACAGAATGGTAGGGGTTGGAAGGGACCTCAGTAGATCATCTTGTCCAACCCCCCTGCTTGAGCAGGTACATCTACAGCAGGGTGCACAGGACTGCGTCCAGGCGGGTTTTGAATATTTCCAGAGAAGGAGACTCCACAACCTCTCTGGGCAGCCTGTTCCACTGCTCTGTCACCCTCACAGTAAAGAAGTTTTTCCTCATGTTCAGGTGGAACTTCCTGTGTTCCAACTTGTGCCCATCGCCCCTTGCCCTGTTGTTGGGCACCACTGAAAAGAGTCTGGCCCCATCCTCTTGACACTCACCCTTCAGATATTTACAAGTATTCATGAGATCCCCCCTCAGTCTTCCCTTCTCCAGGCTGAACAAACCCAGGTCTCTCAGCCTTTCCTCATAAGAGAGATGCTCCAGTCCCCTGATCATCTTTGTAGCTCTCTGCTGGACTTGCTCAAGCAGTTCCCTCTCTGTCTTGAACTGGGGAGCCCAGAACTGGACACAGTACTCCAGATGCAGCCTCACTAGGGTGGATTAGCGGGGGAGGATAACCTCCCTCGACCTGCTGGCCACACTCCTTTTAATGGAGGATACCGTTGCCCTTCTTGGCCACAAGGGCACAGTGCTGGCTCATGGTCAACTTGCTGTCCACCAGCACTGCCAGGTCCTTCTCAAGAGAGCTGCTTTCCAGCAGGTCAACCCCCAACCTGTACTGGTGCATGGGGTTGTTCTTCCCCAGGTGCAGGACCCTACACTTGCTCTTGTTGAATTTCATGATGTTCCCGTCGGCGCGGCTCTCCAGCCTGTCCAGGACTTGTTGGATGGCAGCACAGTCTTCTGGTGTATCAGCCACTCCTCCCAGTTTGGTATCATCAGCAAACTTGTGGAGGGCACACTCTGTCCCTTTGTCCAGGTCATTGATGAATATGTTGAACAGGACTGGACCCAGCACAGACCCCTGGGGAACACCGCTAGTTATGGTCCTCCAACCAGACCCTGCCCTGTTGATCATGACTCTCTGAACTCTGCCGTTCAGCCAATTCTCAGTCCACCTCAGTGTCCTCTCATCTAACCCACAATTCCTTAGCTTGTCTGTGAGGATGTTATGGGAGACAGTGTCGAGTGCCTTGCTGAAGTCAGGATAAACAACATCCACTGCTCTCCCTTTATCTGGCGAGCCAGTCATGCCACCATAGAAGGCTATCAGGTTGGTCAAGTATGATCTTCCCTTGGTGAATCCATGTTGACTACTTCTGATAACCTTCTTTTCCTGTACATGCCTGGAGATGACCTCCAGGATGAACTGCTTCACTAGGTTTTCAGGGGTGGATGTGAGGCTGACTGGCTTGCAATTTCCTGTGTCCTCCTTGCCCTTTTTGAAGATTGGAGTGACATTTGCTTTCCCCCAGTCCTTGGGCACCTCTTCTGTCCTCCATGACCTTTCAAAGATGATGGAGAGTGGCTTGGCAAGAACATCTGCAAGCTGCATCATCACTCATGGGTGCATCATGTCAGGGCCCATGAATTTGCGAGGATCCAGTTTGCCTAGTTGATCTGTAACCCAATCCTCCTCAACCAAGGGGAAGTCCTCCTTTCTCCAGATTTTCTCTCTCACCTCTGGGGGCTGGGATGCCTGAGAGCCAGCCTTAGCAGTAAAGACTGAAGAAAAGAAGGCATTCAGTAATTCTGCCTTCTCTGCATCCTGCATCACCCCACCTCGTTCAGCCCACAGTTTCCCCAGTCTTCCTTTTACTGCTGATGTATTTGAAGAAGCCCTTCTTGTTATCCTTGACACCCCTTGCTAGATGAGTTCCAAGTGGGCCTTGGCCTTCCTTGTTGCATCTCTGCATACACTGAGAACATTCCTATATTCCTCCCAAGTAGCCCGTCCCTTTTTCCACATACTGTAAACTTCCCTTTTCCATTTCAGTTTCTCTAGAAGTTCTTTGCTTATCCATTCAGGTCTCCTGGCTCCTTTGCTTGACTTCTTCCTCCTAGGGATGGTCTGATCTTGAGCTCAGAGGAAGTCGTTCTTGAATATTGAGCAGCTCTCTTGGACCCTACTGTCAACTATAGTGCTAGCCCATGGGATTCCTCCAAGCAGGTCTTTGAAGAGGCCAAAGTTGGGTCTCCTGAAGTCCAGGGTTGTAATCCTACTTGTCGCCCTGCTTCTACCACGTAGAATCCTGAACTCCAACATCTCATGGTCAGTGCAGCCAAGGCTACCCCCAACTCTCATATCCTCAGCCAGCCTTTCCTTGTTCATTAGTATAAGGTCCAGCAGCACATCTCGCCACATCAGCTCCTCCACCACCTGTGTCAAAAAGTTATCCTCAATGCTCTGCAGGAACCTCCTGGATTGTGTGTGCCTCCCTGTGTTGTTTTTCCAGCAAATATCAGGGTGGTTGAAGTCCCCCACGAGAACCAGGACCTGCGATTGTGAGGCTACTTCCAGCTGCCTGTAGAAGGCTTCATCAGCTCCCTCTTCCTGATCACGTGGCCTGTAGTAAATGCCTACAACAGTGTCACACATATTGCTGTAGTAAGACATTTAGTAGACAATGTTGTGATCTACTCTCCTGCTTGAAGGTCTGGAGGTGAGACTAGAGCTTGATTATGGTCTGGAAGGTAAACTAAGCACTCATTGTTTAATTTTGGGGCATATATCCTTTTAATGAAGGCTTGATTTATCAGCTCTGGGTTTTTGCTGTTCTATTGGTAATGGGTTCTTTTGTGGGGAACTAGAAAAGGACAGAGAAGAAATCCCATCGTCTAAACATCTATAAAGCATATACTCTCAAATTGTTTTGTAGCTATGCTTCACAGACCACACACTTCAAAGGACTCTCTATTGTAGCCGCTGCAGCTTACATTGTAGCTCCTTATTTCATGCTGATCTTTCACAGTCAGACCTAACTTATTTACACTGTATTTAATGACATGCAATACTTCATTTCTGAATAGATGCAAACAGGCAGCAAATTGGAAATACAAGCTAAAGAGATACAGGTAGGTGTTATCACATAAACAGAATTTGGTTTCTGAAATTACAATTATGACACCCCTGGATGATCTCTGATCCTGCCATATTATGATATGACAGACATATATTGCCGTGATTTCTCTCGTGATGCTCACTGTTGCTTCCTTGTCAGCTTTAATAGCAAAGCAACTGGACAGACTAAATTGAAATGATTTATCCTTTATGAATGTCATAGTCAAAGCACACTGTCACAATAACTTGTTATGCTTTCTCCTGCAATGAAGTTAGCATGCACAACAGACCTTTTCTGCTTGGAACCACATCATGTTTCATGGTGTCACTGATAGTATTATGTTTTACAGAGTGACTTGCATGAAGCCACTCCCTCTACCCTGCTCTATTCTGCCTCCTTGTTTCTTCAGTTAATCAAGGACAAATATTATTCCATAAAGCCTCATCCCTTTCTTGCTAAAAGGATGTTTTTCAAGAGTCAAGTAAATGCTTTAAGTGAACGGATTTTATCTTTTTTTGTCCCTAAAATGGTTTATCTGGGGAAGAAAAGACCGTTCTCTGTGTTCCCTGAAAGTGGTCATAGGGTGGAAAGGTATGGCTGGCGGAGGGGAACATGCAGAAGTTGAGAATACACTGTTTCATTGCACTCTTTTAGTTTTGAATTCTATCCATGTTTGCAGTCCTTTTTTCCTGGACTTTGGGGGATTTAGTTTCTTAAATTAATGCATATGTTTATTGCATGTATTACATTGAAGTAACTTTCAGTGATGACTTCTAGCTGAAGCAGTAATATAAAATTATCCCTTTCTTGCTGCTAGAAAAACACTCGTTCAGGAATATTTGAATTATTTATGTCGTAAGTTTAGGACACTGTTAGAAGGTGAGAAAAAGCTTCCAGTGATCCCTCTGAGGTCAATATTTCCCCTGTTTGTTCTTTAACAAAGAAGTATTTTTAAAAAAGTGCATTTTAAAGGAAGATACTAAAAAAGAAAATAAATACATTGCCAGGTTGAGACCAAAGAGGGACATGTGAGGCAGGCACAAGGTATATCTGGAGTGACTGTTAAGTGTGCTTGCTCAGTAACATACCTAAAAGTAATGATTTCTTCCACATCATCAGTGAAAATAGCAATCAAATGTAATAGCATAATGCAACTCCATAGTATTTCATGACAGTTCTAGCTGCCTGGAACCATCTCAGTAAATGACAAACCCACTGATAGATGGTGTATGAATGGCTCCTTATCTCTTAATGAATTCGTCTGAATCACTGAGTTATTGCATAAACATACTCATCTCCTTTTGGTTGTACTGCAGATGTTTGCCTAATGAGAATGATGTTTGTTACTGTGCATATAAGCAGAGGAAGGTGCTTCCTGAAAGCCTGAGAAAAGTACTGAAGAGCTGCAAGGGGTGCATTTCAGATGCAGCTCCCCCATTCTGTAGTGCTTTACCGCAGTTATCTCAGTCCAGCCCATGCTGATGATGCTGCTTTTCAGGGGTCCCAACGTCAGTGACTACCAAACCTTTTTGTGATGAATAGGAGATGGGGTTTGCCATATCTAAAATCAGGGCATTTACGAATTATGCATCTCAGTACTCAGCACTGGGTAGTACTACTTCTTCTGTGCCTTGCAGCCGGGAGCATTACCCAAACAGAATATACATAGTTACTCTTAGAGATCAGGTTGTTAAGTGGTAAAAAGAAATAGTTTGAACATGATAAACATAATATTGCAGCACAAACCACCTCTGTATCTGAACCTGTTTAAACCACTCAAGATAATTCTGTGCTTTAATGTTCTTGAAAGATGATGACCCTGTTTAGTTTAATTTGTTTTCCATTCAGGAGCATACTTCTGCTTGTAGACAGAAGATAGCTTGCTCTCTATTTATGCTTTCATTTTTAATAGCATCCATTTACCAATTTCAAACAGGTTTACCTAGAATTATGCCCAGAGGGGAAAAATCCCAGCTAATTGCTACTAGCATTTGCAACGCCTGATTAACTTATAATGATATATTAGTAAGGCCATCATTTAATATTAGGATTGACATAAAGAAAGAAGAGTGAGTGATGTAATTTTAATAAAAGCCTGATTATTTGCAATGGAATGGGAGGCCACTGTGAGTAGTATTTCTTCACTGTATTTCTTCTGCAAGAAGAGACTAAATTCTACTTGCTTTTCTACTATGTAGTTTCATTCATCTCTGAACTAAACTGTATGGTTTGTGTACAAATGTCTTGTAAATTTGGTTTGGTATAGAAAACAGAATGACAATATGTCATGGTGCCTAAGTAATTTTTTTTGCATGTTTATATTCATAAAATGGAATTATTCAGCTATAAATATTTAGTGGGAACACTATGTTTATCTACTGGTAGCATAATACAATAATTAAATATTTTAGCTGAACTCAAACTTACCAAGTTGAAATTACTAAGAAGGTTGAAGGAAAAAAATCTAGTAACTATATGTAATGCACAGCAAAGTATTTAAAGCAGAGGCTGTGTATTTGGTGAGATAATTGCAATTTAGTAATTTATTTGCAACATTATGTTACAACACTGTGTTGCGTTTGTAGTGTGTATATGGCTTGCAACAGAGATAAAAGACAATACCTTTGCCTTACAAAGTGGAAAATTTTGTGAATCCTGAAGTAATATAAGCAAGTTGTAGCAATGAGAAATACATTAGCTTTTAAAGGATCAAGTAAAATTTTTGGTCTATTTGGGAATAAAACCTCCTCTAAAACAACATCTATCACTCACTGAGTATTATATGAACTATATAGGTACTGTGATAACTAATTAAAATTTTTTTCTTAGATTTAATGAGATAGTTTATATTGGAAAAAGACAGGCTGGTAAATGCTCATTTGGTAGGCTAGTATAAATCATTAAGTAGTCTGATAAAGAATATTTTGTATGAATTTCCTTACCAAGTAAGATTCTAAAGACTTGCAGATAATATTTTTCCTAAATTATGTAAAGCCTCATACTGTGCCTAGTCAAAGTAACTTTCCTAGAAATAATTACTTGTGCTGTATGAAAATAAATCAGGACTGCATTTTTAGCCAGCATCTGTCACAATGAATTTTGCACCTCAAAAAAGAAATTGCACACAAATACACATTTTTTTTTTTAAAAAAAGGTTCTTGGTTAATGGCATCCTGACTGAACTCCCCACAAACCATCACTGCATTCCAAAAAAAAAAAAAAATTTTTGCTGTGCAAATTTGGTAGGTGCAGTTCTGTAAACCAGGGCTGGGAATATGTGTTCCTTATTGATATAAATCAGAGTGGTTTATCTGAATGCAGTATAGCTATGTTCATTTATGTTCTAATGTCAAAGCTGTGATTTTTAATTAATGCTTTAACTTTAGTTGCAAGAATTGAAAAACATTTTCTTGAAACTATTATGGCTGAAATTAGACAAATGCTCTTTGCAGTGGTTCCTTACTTTGAACAGTGTTTTACCTCTATTGAAGAAAGCATTTTGCTGAACATGAATAAAATGAGCATATTTTTTCATGCAATTTCTGTTGTGTTTTCTAATAAGTTAAGACTAGGAGTTAAAATTAGAAGTGTTTGCTAGAATCAGTTTCTGGAACTTCATTTTTCAGGAGATAAGAAAGAAATCTCTCAGTTTTGGAGTTCCAGGTCTGAAGCATCTGTTCATGCTAGCAGGTATGTATCTTATGACTCTTCTTACTGAATTTCTAGAGTTTAATCACTCCATATCAAATGTACAATTAGAGTTGTAATTGCTGTAGCACTTTTTGCCTGTCATTCTTGAAATATTTTACAAATATGGTTAATCATCATTTCTCCGTTTTCTTGATAGTGATACAGAGACAGATTAGTTTTGCCTCCAAGCTCATGTGTCAGTAGTAAAATCTGGCAGAAAGCTCAAGTTTCTTATACCTCCATTCTGTCTGCTGACCATAAGGCAAAAGCTCCCCCCCTTCAATAGTTAATATGGTATGATCGATCTGTAAAATACTGAATGGATACCTGTAACCTGACTGAGATATTTCACTCTATCTAAGCCTGGATCATAGTTCTTGTGCATATCAATACTGAATGCTGAGTTTCTTCTTTACTCTCTTCTTATGGGAAAAGGCTACCAAATAGAGCAGCTAAGGAAGATGCCAATGTGTGTAGAAAATAATGGAGGATTTGGTTTACGTGTTCGTATGAATATGGGCAAGAGGAGTACCCATACAAGTTCTTATTGCGTTTCCTTGACTATACCTCTTGAGCAATTTTATGGGCCTGTGACTATATTTTCATAATTCTCTTATGGACAAAAACTGATTCCTTAGTAAATGAATAATATTTTTAATGATTACTTTGTTTAAAAAATGATCAGATAGTTCCAGAGCCATGCTACTTATGCTGATGATTAAAAAACCCAAACATAAACACATCTCTTTCTTCAGCATCATCATCTACCTCACTTAACTGGAGTGGGTACCCTGAAGCTCAGTACGACTCGTAATGATTCTACTTGCTTTTGTACAGAGGAAATATTTTCATTTCAATCAGTTTTGTTAAAATTCCTTCTTGAGGAAAGATCAACATTAAATTGTTTCCCTCCCCATCCTGCCTTTTTTGTCCCATTAATATATTGTACTTGCTGTATTTTCTCTCTAGGTGTTGGTGGTGAGCATTTCTCCTGGATTACTCTGAACATACTTTCTTATTTTTGGTGCTCGTGAAGTACTGTTGGCTCAGAATAATCATCTATCCAAAACCTAATGGCATTACCTTTGTAACATCCAGAAGATCAGACTTGGAACCATCGTTCCCTTTTTGGAAAGTAATGTACCTATGCTTCATTGCATTAGGCCAGCTGTCTCATATCTCTTCTGTAAGGCTTCTTTACAACTATATCATTGTTCTGAGTTGAAAAGGCTGTGTCTGAAACCTTGTTGTGAGCATGTGATATTATTCTTGTGAATAAATTAGTACAAAGATGGCCTCATGCTAGGCTGCACATTTTAAATCATAAAACAATATCAGCAACACCTGTATATTTTTGCATGTTTTGTAATAGGAAGAGGCAGTCACAAGGTGAAGCCTTTTTCTGCCACTACCTCTAGGTTCTCAAGTGTTTTACTGAAGTCAAGTTACTTGTCATTTCTGAAAAAATGCTCTTCAAAGAGAGCTCTTCAGAAGCAGTACTCTTTCCTTCCTTCCTTCCTTCCTTCCTTCCTTCCTTCCTTCCTTCCTTCCTTCCTTCCTTCCTTCCTTCCTTCCTTCCTTCCTTCCTTCCTTCCTTCCTTCCTTCCTTCCTCCCTCCCTCCCTCCTTTCCTTCCTCCCTTCCGTTTGTCCCAAAGTGGCACTGGAGCATCTCCAGAACTCATGTGCTGTCCTACCTTTAATATAGCATGACAAATCCTGTCAAAGAATTGTCTTGAAAACAGTGTCCTCCTATAATGCTGTTCCTGAATGGAGTGGTTGCTGGATCACATGTTTTTCCTCTAGGGATTTTCTACAATTGGTACCCTGCACAACAGAAGGGCGTCTCCTTTGCTATCCTTAAGGTCTACTTGCTGCAAAAAGATGGACAAAGAAGAAAAAATGTCCTATCAGTAGGTAAAGTGATTCTAAAAGCTGCAGTTTAGCAACTGAGGGATGGGGTTTTTTGGTTTTGTGTTGTTTAACATGAAAAGCCTGAAAAGTAAAAGCGTAAAGGCAATGATGCCTCTGGACCTCCCACCATATATTAAGTCTATTTTTGTTATGCTTAGTATACAAGCCTTTGGAGTGTCCCCATCTTGGATCTGATTTCATCCACTCCTGAAAGACAATGCAGTCATTGGTCCTAGCCAGCATGGGCTCATGAGGGGAAAGTCCTGCCTAACAAATCTGATTTCCTTCTATGACAAGGTTACCCACCTAGTTGACCAAGGGAAGCCAACTGATGTGATGTTTTTGGATTTCAGTAAAGCTTTCGATACTGTCTCTCACAGTATCCTCCTGGACAAAATATCCAACATACAGCTGGATTAACATGTAATGCAATGGGTGAGCAATCGGCTGATGGGTTGGGCTCAAAGGGTCAAAGTAAATGGGGTTTCATCGGGCTGGCGGCCAGTCACTAACGGGGTTCCACCGGGATCCATCTTAGGGTGGATACTCTTTAATCTCTTTATAAGTGACCTGGATGCAGGACTTGAAGGATTACTAATTCAGTTTCCTGATGACACAAAATTGGGAGGAGTTGTTGACACTCTCAAGGGCAGAGAGGCCCTGCAGAGACATCTGGACAAATTAGAGAGCTGGTCAATCAACAACCATATGAAGATGAACAAGAGCAAGTGCCAGATTTTGCACCCGGGGCACGGCAGCCCTGGATGTACAGACAGACTGGGGAACGAGAGACTGGAGAGCAGCTCTGCAGGGAGGGACCTGGGGGTTCCGTCGACGGCAAGTTGAACATGAGCCAACAGTGTGCCCTGGCAGCCAAGAGGGCCGACCGTGCCCCGGGGTGCACCAAGCACTGCATTGCAGCTCGTTGAAGGAGGGGATTGTCCCGCTCTGCTCTGCACTGGTGCGGCCCCACCTCAAGTACTGTGTGCATTTTTGGGCACCACAGTATATGAGGGATACAAAGCTACTAGAGAGTGTTCAGAGGAGGACCACGAAGTTGGTGAAGCATTTAGAGGGGAAGCCGTATGAGGAATGGCTGAAGTCACTTGGTTTGTTCAGCCTAGAGAAGAGGAGTCTGAGGGCAGACCTCATGGCGGTCTGCAGCTTCCTCACAAGGGGAGGAGGAGGGGCAGGCACTGATCTCTTCTCTCTGGTGACCAATGATAGGACCCAAGGGAATGGCAGGAAGAAGTGCCAGGGGAGGTTTAGGTTGGATATTAGGAGAAGGTTCTTCACCCAGAGGGTGGTGGAGCACTGGAACAGGCTCCCCAGGGAGGCAGTCATGGCACCAAGCTTGACGACATTCAAGAAGCACTTGGACAATGCCCTCAGACATATGGTGTGAATTTTGGGGTTGTCCTGTACAGGGAAATGAGTTGGACTCAATGATCCTTGTGGGTCTCTTCCAACTCAGGACATTCTATGATTCTATGATTCATTCCTCCATCTTCAGTGTTCTGAACTTTCTTATACTGGAATTTCTATTTCATTGTAATTTTAAAATATTGGTTGCTCAGTCTCCTGGTTTTTAATTTTGTGATACTGAAGCAAACCTGAGAAGATGTTCCTTGACAAGCAAATAAATAAGTTGCTATGTTTGAAATTTCTGATTTGGTAATAAGAGATAAAATGTAACTGGATAAAATTGCACCTGTCCATTTTGGGAAACTTAACTAATGATTTCTGGTGAATCCTTTTTTTAATTGAAGATTTAATAGTTCTATGACTAGCATGGAATAAGTTGATAATTCATTTTCTAGATCCAGGTAATCATTCTGCATTCTGGTATGGCCACAACTGATGAACTTGTTGGCAATTTCAGCCTGAAGGCCAAGTACTAAATAAGCAGTCAGGGTGAACACTTGTTCTGACAAATGATCCCTTCACAACTGGCTGGAGACACATTGATGAGGAAGAGAGCAGGGTTTGGTAGTACACCTTTTCTATGTTTAAGCAGCAAAGAGCACTTAATACTATTTCAGGCTATTACCTTTCTTGGGTTAAAACGGTGGTGATATTAATCTAAGCAGATAGGGCTGTGTGAACAGTTGTGGTAGCAATATGCAGCTCACAACAAATGTCTCAGCAGGCAATTCGTGCCATTGATAATTGACAGGAATCACCAAGTATGATGATCAGTTTTTCATGAACTTTTTATTATGTTGTAAAGAATCTGCAATCACTTATCCCATGCTTGTTTCACAGTTCATGAAGAAACAACACTTCAAAACATAATAGTCAGATGATCTCAGGATGCAAGAATCCTTCAGATGTCCTGCTGAAACATGCTTCCATTTAACAAAAGCAGGAAATGTTAATTTTCAGCCCTTTTATAAACACAGGAATTCTCTGCAAAGGGAATTCTGTTGCCCAAGCAAATGCACACTTGAGCAATTCAGACCTAATCAGTGGTTTATATGGTTCACTTTGAGTTTATTAGTTACAGTATTTCTGATTCCAACTTGTTCATGTCCTTCTCATATGAAATTTAGCAAGTGTGCATCTATTTCCTACCTCCCCTTCAGACTCCCTTTTTCTTTCCCCTTCCTCTACCCAAGGATATAAACCTCAAATATGTGCCTTTGGCTTGTACCATTTTCTTTTTAGCATTAAAAAGAATTCTTTTGGTGAACCAGGCAAGAAAAACACCTGTACACTTTGCAATAACTCTATTCGCTTAAAGTATTTAAAGGAACTCAACTACACCTTCTCAAGGTTATTCTTCCTTTCTCCTAGCTTATGTTTTTCAGGCTGCTTGCTGTATTAAAGAACATGTGTTTGCAATGCTAGTAGTCTGCACTTTGTTCCAAGAAAACTGAAAACAAATGTGAGAGAGATGACTTAGCATTCTGTAGCTTCTGTGGGGAAAAAAATGGTGTACATTTGTGCGTGAGCATAGTATAAATGTTAGTTCACATGTTCCTTTTATAGCAAGGAAATAGTTACTGAATATTTTCCATACCAACACAGTAGAGTAATAAGTGTGCTCTGTTTAATTGACTGAAAATCATTAACAGTGCTTTCCGGTTGTTAGGAAGTTGTATTCCTGATTTGACAGGTCCCCCGTGCAGTCCATTGTTAAGAATGCAATAATATACTTTAACTTTGTAGCCAGGAGTTGCATGCCTAACTCCAGTACCCTCAGAAGTAAAGCAAACAATGTTGGATTTCAGTGGGAGGGCAAATAAAGTCTTATGCTTTTCTCAGAACTTCTGTCATGAACGTGAAAGATGAAAGCTTATTTTGATGATTGCAAGCTGGTGGAATGTCTTCACGAACAGAACAAACTATGTATTTTTAGTAACAAATTAGGGCCAGATTTTCCAGGGAATATATGCAGACTGTGTTCACAGAAACTTTGTGTTTTCTACTTCCTTTTTGATCCTTTTTTTTTTTTCTCTAACCTATACTCACATTTACAGTGGCTTTTTGGAAAAAAAAACAATGCATGTGCATGTGGGATATTGGGTAAAGAAAAAAGGATGATTGTTGTCATTCGAACCAAAAAAGATTTTCTACTGAAAAAGGTAACATATATATTTTCATATGTAAGAAGATAATATTTTTAAACTGTGATTCTTGTTATACTCGAAGGTGTGCATTATATCCCACACATACTTCCTGGTCTCCTAAATCACATCGAATTTTTAAATGAGAATTCACAGAATCACAGAATCATAGAATGGTAGGGGTTGGAAGGGATCTCTGGATCATCTTGTCCAACCCCCCTGCTTGAGCAGGTACATCTACAGCAGGGTGCACAGGACTGCGTCCAGGCGGGTTTTGAATATTTCCAGAGAAGGAGACTCCACAACCTCTCTGGGCAGCCTGTTCCACTGCTCTGTCACCCTCACAGTAAAGAAGTTTTTCCTCATGTTCAGGTGGAACTTCCTGTGTTCCAACTTGTGCCCATCGCCCCTTGCCCTGTTGTTGGGCACCACTGAAAAGAGTCTGGCCCCATCCTCTTGACACTCACCCTTCAGATATTTACAAGTATTCATGAGATCCCCCCTCAGTCTTCCCTTCTCCAGGCTGAACAAACCCAGGTCTCTCAGCCTTTCCTCATAAGAGAGATGCTCCAGTCCCCTGATCATCTTTGTAGCTCTCTGCTGGACTTGCTCAAGCAGTTCCCTCTCTGTCTTGAACTGGGGAGCCCAGAACTGGACACAGTACTCCAGATGCAGCCTCACTAGGGTGGATTAGCGGGGGAGGATAACCTCCCTCGACCTGCTGGCCACACTCCTTTTAATGGAGGATACCGTTGCCCTTCTTGGCCACAAGGGCACAGTGCTGGCTCATGGTCAACTTGCTGTCCACCAGCACTGCCAGGTCCTTCTCAAGAGAGCTGCTTTCCAGCAGGTCAACCCCCAACCTGTACTGGTGCATGGGGTTGTTCTTCCCCAGGTGCAGGACCCTACACTTGCTCTTGTTGAATTTCATGATGTTCCCGTCGGCGCGGCTCTCCAGCCTGTCCAGGACTTGTTGGATGGCAGCACAGTCTTCTGGTGTATCAGCCACTCCTCCCAGTTTGGTATCATCATACCAAATGTATGACAATAGACATATGTTATCATATCGAATTGATGATATCATCAATTCCCATTATAATTGCACAAATTTAAAATTTGGAGCTTCTGCTAGTAGTCTTTAAACACAAATTCCCACTCCATAGATTTAGTATTACTTCTCTGCCCCATAGATCTGTGTTTCATCGATAATGTTATAATATCTGTCCTACCCGTATTTCTTATTTTACATGTATTCTTGGAAATAACATATTCTATTGACTGTAAGGAAGAAACATATGCTAATGTCTTCAGGATATGTGCCCAAGATCCATTTAGAAAACCACAACCACCAAACAATGAACAATTCTCCACAGAATAACTTTATAACCCAAAATGCATCAATGCATTGGCTAGCTCTTATTTTCTTGGTTGGTTTTGCGTATGCTCAATTTAACTACACTGCCGTTGCAGCAGCAATGTGTTTGCTCAGTAAATTCAGTTCCTCCTCTAATACACATTATTCTCTTGATTGATGGCATCTTAATGCCTTTTTATTCAGGCTACCTCATATCAGTATGTCTCCTTGGCAGTTGAGGGGTGAAGGATCTTCATTCCTTCTGCTATGCTCCTCAATTGCACGTTTGCCAGTATGGGGGAGTGTGTATACAATTGCAACTGCAACCAACCCAGGAAACCAAGCTTCCATTAGAAAGGCATTGGTTGCAGTCTGGGAAATTAGGGTTCTGAACTACCATCTGAATTTGGATTTTTCTTCTGATGGTTGCTTTGTATAGATGGAGAAGTCCTCTGACTTCAACTCATTAAAAAGCCTACCAGCAGTGCACACTGAGTTTACTTTCATTACTTTCATTTTCTTAGGGTATCAGGTACGTGGAACAAGTGGTTGATGACTTCTGACAATTGACTGATGAATACTTAGGCAGGTTTCCTACGACAGCTGTGCTGCAGGCTTAAAAACAAACTGGAGCTCTATGCCCTGTGTTTCATGGTGCTGACAATGCAGCCTGGAACGAACTCTACTCTACACTACAAAGAGCATCCCTCTGAACAATATTTTTCCACTATGAGCTGCTTGGATGATTTTTTTCAACTAACCTTACAAAAGCCTATGTTACAGCGACTCTACTTTGAGAAGTAAACATCAGAATCTTTTGAAGAAAAAAGAATGTTCACGAACAGTATGGTTCATATTTGGCTTCTGAGATAAAGTATGGCAAGGGAGATTATCTGTACTTAGAAATTGCTGCAATCTGTACTGAATTAAAAAAAGTCGACATTTTATTATTAAAAGAAAACTAAAAATTATGGTTTGGGAAACATCAGAGAAACTATTTTAACAGCAATGTTGCAGTTTCAATTTAATGTGCTAAAAATGCCAAAAACCCCCCATGGTTGAATAAGGTGTTCTGATAAGCCTTCACTGATGTTGTAGTGTAACTGATACACATTCCTGAAAAGTATATTGTGAGGACAAGATGGTTTGTTGACTGCTTTTGTACAGAACCTGGGTTTGCAGGCTGCCTCACTGCTAGATCTGTGACATTAATGAAAAAGCTGCTTTCCTTGTGCGCGATTCAGTAGCTGTGCAAAATTTTTGCTGTGACCTCTGCCACTGGGATGCCTTTTTGTAGGATTCACTGTATAATCAAAGTTTGGTTCAGGTTTATTCCTTACTTCTTGTTATTGTGTTAGTAAGGCTGACATGGCAGCAGCCTTTTTGTAGTGAGGTTTTGAAGAAAGTCACCACGTTGTGCTGTTTCATGTGGCAGAATGATTTGGTCCATAGTCACACTAGATTTGTCTGAGACAGCTAAACTGGGAGTTCTGGGCCAAATACTTACTGAGGATACCTCAACCTCTAGTGAGATTCAAAACCAATAATTGGCCCTTTGCACAGCTTTGAAGAATGTGTGAGGTGGGGATTGCCTATTTAGGGGACCAGAGTAAATGTAATCTGAACTAAAACCTCAGAGAGCATAGAGTGTAGGTGCTGGGGGCTTAGCACCAGCTGCTGCACCCACTCATGCTGTGGTAGATGTTGTACAATGTATGCAAAAAGATAACTCCGAAGAACTTAGCCAAATTTTAGTAAAACAGTCCAAAATATGCAGTTTTAGCTTGACCCTGATTTTCCTTGGATTCACAGTCTTAAAACAGCAGAGGAGAAGCAGCCCAAGAGTCATATGGAGACAGAATGTGGCTATAATCAGACTACATGTATGAAGGCAGGAGGATTAATTCGAGGAGGAATGGGATGAAGTCACACAGGAGGGAAGGATAGTCAGTTTGATTTGTTCATATCTGAAATGCAAAGCAGACTTCAGAGAAAATGAATAAAGCAGAGATCACTGAACTCAAAGTGAACCAAAACAAATGAGATTCATATGGCTCTAGAAGCCAGCTGATGAAATCTTTAAATACATGAATGTTCTTTCAAATGTAAGTGCAGCTCTCTCTGTTCAGGAGCATGTGGTTTTGCTAGCTAGCAAGTACTTTGTGCAATGATTGATCTCTACAAATTAATTTGCTAAGAGAAACAAATAATGGAGTAAGTGCTCACATTTCTCAGGACACAGCCAGTAATTCCCTATTGGCTGCTCTCTGAATCCCTTTCCAATGAATCAGCACAAGACTAAGGTTAGTGATATAATTAGGCAATTACAGTCTTTGGCTGTTTAATTAAATATGACTTTGTGCAGATATTTTGTCGCCAGGCTGTTGAAACTTGCTAGGTACACACTTCTGGAAGTAGCACGTAAACTTAGGAAATGATAGTCTTTGATCTTTGAGGTTTTCTGTTCTTTGAAGATTTTTCCTAAAGTCACTGCAATACAACTGTTAATTTACTACAGTAAAGTAGAAAAATAATCTTAAATCAGGGAGTACGAACACACAAAACGTCCTAGCTTTTCATGTGTCTCTTAAATTTAGTAATCCTCCTTCTAAAATCAGTTCTTCTAAGAGTTTTGTGTTTGCTCAACTACTGGGAACCCCCCAGTAAGAACTTTTTTTCTGTGTACTTTTAAGTTAGTCTCCTGGCTTTCATTCTCCTTTTGTTTTTAACCTTTTAACCCGTTTTGAAAGGTATGTTTTCTTCTGTGCTCACTATAATCGTTGCTAGTATAAATGCTATTTGTTAAAAATTCCTTATGTCTCTGCTTACCACTCCTCTCTTCCTGAAGTTTCCCTTTGAGACCTCTATTGCCATGATGCCTGAGCTTCTTACAGTATTTTCAATGACCATTTTCAGATATACTGTTATGAGATTGGCAAGTATTATTTCCATGTCTGAAATGCGGAAGCAAAAATTCTAAATGTAGGGTCCCTAAAGTCCCAAGTTAGGAAGTTTACTTTAGAAATATTTTACTTTCTTTTACCTCTCCACTTTTATTATCTCAAAAGGGTTATGTACATACTTGATTTTTTTAGGATTATCTGTAATCCTCTCCAAATTAGGTATATGGTAATGCTCTAGAGTTTTTTAACAACAGCAGTTCTGGAGTACCTTTAGAGCATGGACAGCTTGCTTTCAAGGGATAGGTTTGTTTAATCAGAACTTTGAAAAGACCTGAGGACTTGGGAGGAGGATGCCACCTGATGTTTTTCTTCCTCTTTACTGTTGAGTAAAGGAAGTACTACTGAGTGTCTTTCCTAACAAAGTGCTGTTAGGAACATGGATATTTCTATAGCTATTTTCTCTAATTCAGAAGTTAGAGTTTAATAATTTGTGATATGGGGAAGTGAGTAGAACAGAGTTCAGTAAAATTCTTGTTTGGAGTGCTGGGAGACTCAATATGAAAGTGTTCCACTTTCAAGGAGATGTGAAATACATATTTTTTTTCTTCCTACACAGTGCTAAATGGGCCTTTCACTTTCAAACTGTGTCTTGCTGGAGCAAAAATTTACTTGCCCATAGCTTAGAACAAATAAGCAACTGCTGTCTAATGTGATTCAGTGGGCTTCAGTACCAAAACAGATCCTCTTCCAGTTTTCTGTTGCTAGCTTTCCAGCAGACAAGTCTGTCTTCATGGTACAAAGCATCATATTTCTGTTTCAGGGAAAATTCCACACTGCTGTTAGGGACAGAAATGAAATGCTTTCATAGATATGTTTATCAAACTGTACTCAAGCAGCTGCATTGTAAAGAATGTGTCCCTCTTGAAATAGTGGCAACTACTATTGTCTCAGATTAAGTTTTCTAAAGGGGCTGTGATATGTTCTTTTCTGCTTCAGAATAGTAGTGTCTAAGTTTCAATGTAAATATAGTTGAGCGGTTATAAACAAGAGAGAGGTTGCTTCTTTTATAGGAAGTTCCCTGTGTTTGCCCACTGAGTTTTCCTTTCAGAAGAGGGTTTTATTCGGATGTAGCCAGAATAACTCCAGTTTGCCCAGCTTTTACTAGATGTTTGTTATTTTTTTGAGAACCTCGTTCTGTCATCAGCAGGGAAGCTGAGTGGTGGTGAACAGTGTTATCACTCTGTTTGTAAATTGTTTTTTCCATCTATGCATCAAACTCTTCCATGCATTTGATACTGAACAAATTTATCTGCCATCCAAAAATTCTTCCAATAACAAAGAATTTTCTCTTAAAGAAAGCAGATTAATGAATTGACAGACCTTTTGGCAGAAACATTCTTCTAAATCTGATCAGATTCTTATGTGTTTTGCTATATAAGTAATGTTAAAAGGATCACATTTTCTGAGTGGGTGTACCAGTGTTAAAAGCTATCTTTATGCTCTTTCCACATATTTTCATATGAAACAGCCATAAAATCTGGGCAACTGAGGAAACTGAGGTGTTGGAAATAGAAAGGGGTAAAAGTGAGAGAGAGAGAAAGAAAGATAAATATACAATTCACCAATTACTGATATATCCAGTAGCATGGTGATTAGAAATGCATGAAACAACTTTCAGAATAGCTGTCCTGATAGCAAGGCTGTTCCTTACTCCAGGATGCCTGACCCTTCTGTTGTTCTGAAATGTCATTTTGCATCTGAATTAAGCTTTCCCAATGGCAAGTCACTCACAGGTGGACACTTTCACAAAACCATTTAATTTTAGACAAAGTAATGAGTTTCCAAAGTCAAAAATTACATGACTATTTCCTGAAAAACTTTACCAGCCTGGATTTAAAAACAGCTGACCTGGAGCATTGGCTTTTTTCCTCACATTGGTGTCTGAGTACTGAGAAGGGCAAATTATATTGACATTTAATGATCCATCACAAGGTCTTTCAGTCTTCTGACATTTAGTATACATGGATAGATGAAACTGTTATTGATTACCGCTTGGTCAATTAGGAAGCAGTGGGATCCTGATAACTTAGTATTTCTGGTTTGTGCAGGTCTCTGCATTAGGCTGGCTGACATCTAGGAATGTGGTTAGCAGGACATGGCTGACTGTAATGACTGAAGGTGAGGTAGGCATTTCTCTTGCATGATATCTAATGCTTATATTTTTTAACTTAGGATATAAATAGTCATGTATTATTAAGAGTGCGGTCATAACAATGAGTATATCTAATTTCCCTGTTATTTACAAGACTTCTACTTTTTCTGTTTTATCCATTCTTGTACATATCACTTTTGCCTGGTATTACAATGGAAAGTTCCCCATGATTCCCTTGTAGCTTGTATAATGTAGCTGCCCTGCACAGCATCATTTAAGTGCTTCAGACAGCTTTAATTTTAACTCATCTATTATTTTTGAAAACTTTAATGGACTGAAGTACTGAATGTTTTAAGAATTGCAGGGATTTGATATAAAAGTCTTCGAACAGTATGAGACCAGTGACAGGGAGAGGGTGATTGGCTGGGTAAAGGCAGCCAACCGAAATTTGTTTCATTACTCTTGGACTATTTTGCAATGATATTTTAGCGAAGTTCAAAAGGTAGAGTACAGAATGTATTTTTGCTTGTAAACTAAGGATTGTCCCTTTCCAGTATTCACCATTTTCACCTCAAAATATCTGTGTGTAAAGGAAGACATATATTATTGAGAACAATACAGATTGACTCAGGAAGGTGTTTTCCAGACTTTAAGGATATGAAGGTAAAGTCTTCTTGAAGTACCTCCATATAAATAATGCCCTTAAATGACAGCATGTAAGCGTGATCAGTTCTGAAAAATGATATTCTAGAATGCTGAATTCTGTTTACTTACTCACTTATAGGTACCTACTACCATTTGAGATGTCCATAGTTATCTGAGTCATTAGAACTAGCTATGTAGATTTGGAGCTCACTGCAGGAAGAAAAATGCCTGTGCCATAGGGGTGAGCCACAAAGCTCCTGAACCCTACCCATATCCAATCTTCTTTTCAGGAGTGACCTGCAGAAACTGTCTGTATTGGGTGTGTGTGGGGGTGTGTGTACATGGGTGTCTGTGTTAGAAACTATGGTTTCTTCTTTCCTTTGACCTTAATCTTTTCTTTGAAAGCTACCTATTGAAATCTGATTTTTCTTTCATACAGAATAATTATTAAAACAATTTTTATTCTTTCTTTACAATAATCTATATATATTTGGGGAAAATGTGTAATGATGAGGGCCCAGAAATCACCTGACTTTAACTGAGCTGCAGTTTGATGTTCAACAGAGACTGATAGTCTCCTGGGATCCATAGTAGTCAAAAGTGGTAAGGGTGGGAATAGGTAGAGAAGTGCTAATGTAGTGCTAAATTAGATCCACTAAAAGCTTCTGCATATCAGTAGGATATTTTACTGCTTACTTTGGGCTTGACATCATATGAATGCAGTCATCTGGCTTTTTTTCTCCAGCCTGCACCTAGGCAGATCAAGCTTGTTTCTGCCTAGCATTTGAGCAGGAACAAGATTGTACTGGCTTGCAATATACACTGCAGATGTAATCTTTGCTAGAAATAACAAGGCCTTTTTCTAGAGATATTCTTTTTAGCTCTGCTCATCTGAATGTATTAGCAGTTGACTCATGGAGAAATACTTATTGTCAGCTGCAAAGTAATTTTAGAAACTGAACAAGTAACTACTAAGGATTTTCTGCCTGAAGGCAAAGATCATAAGAAGGTCCATAAGGCCTGAAATCTCTTTTTCCTGCCACAAAATAGGAAGCCACTGGAATGTTGATCTTGGATTTTCAATCAGATTTCACTGTCTACAGAACTGAATTTCATTTCAATTCAGAATCCCTCTGTGGTATTACAGCATAGTCATGTAAGTAAATCAGGAATAAAAATCATGGATTGTGGATATTGTTGACCCTTTAGGTAGGATTAGGTCATCTAACAGTGACACAGCTAAGAAAAAATCATGAAGGTGCCTTGGAATGGAAAGCTACATAAATATCCTGATTTACAACAGACAAAGACACCTCCTCTGGCAATTAAAGATGCATCAATAGTCCTTAGACTGTGGAGAGGAATTATGTATCCATATCTCCAAAGAGCTGTTCTCAGCATAGGCTATAATCTGCTTACCCTTTCATTCCCTTCTGGACAAATCTTGCATTCTCTTCTGCAAATACCCCAAAGTACCATTTTCTTGAGTGAGCTGGGCTTATTCGTGACTGACTTACATTTAAGAGTTTTTGTGATTCTCTATCCATGTGCCTCTGCATCTGAGTCCCCAGTCTGTTAGGCATTGTGCTAGCATTGAATTCAAGACAAACTGTGACTTTTCAATATTGAAATACCATCTGAAAGAGTAGAATGTCTCTAACTACTCACTTCGGCAATATTTTATTTAGCAAGTAAACCAATACCTTCCCCTGATACCATATGGTATCCAGTGCTAAGAACTTAAGGCAGTTTCTTTTCCCATCTGTTGTACCTGAATGAATGTTAAAGATATACCATGTGAGAAATATGCTCTGTGTTGAACTTAATAGGACCATTGACACTGAATGCAATGAATGCAGGTTTTCGCTATTTTCTTCCCAAACAACCTTGGCTGTGGTGTCAGCTAAATTTCTTCTGACCATGAATGGGAACTCAAAGAAGATGGGGATTCTGTAATATTTCATGTATATGTTCCAAATAATTCACACTTTTTTCTTTTTTTAATTTCATTCATTTCATTTCATTTTCATTCATTCATTTTTCTTCTTTCTTACCAACAGATCTAACCAAACAGACCTGTTTTACTGGCTAGAGGAAGTAAACACAGATATATGTCCACTCAGGTATTGTGCTGCTAATAAGACTTCTTTTCCTGTTTTATCTAATAAAACACACATTCAGCCACCCCACAGAACTCAATACAAGCATATGTGGCTCAGTACATCTTTTGAAGGTGCAAAACTACTTCCAGAATTGAACCTTGGCATCTTGTCTCGTCTGATGGTTCTCCTCCATTTATTTTGCTCCTGCTCATTGAACTAGTCTGAATTGTGGAAGGGCTGCCTAATGAAAACTTTCCACTTGCAAAGTGTCTTCATTTCCTTTATTTTTGACTGACGGGTGTTTGCTGAAATATATTAAGTTTTTTGAGAAAGGCTTTGCTGGTTCTTTTGTGTTTCAGTTTGCCACAAAAGGGAAAACTGCGGTAGCAAAACTCCCATTCTTGCTGCAGATTACTGTGCTCACGATTGCTATCCTTAAAACTTTAGGACCACTAAGGAACTTACAATCAAGTATGTCTCTTACTCCTCTTAATATTAGGGATTCTTCTATTGTTTTCTTTGCTTTCTACATTATCAGTCAAATCTCTGGGTTCTTCCTATTTCAGGGTCTTAGTCATTGAATGTTAAATTAAACAATATATTCCTTACCAAAGTTAGACTGAAATCCAGACTATGCTTTGGTTTCAGATTATTCTTCACTGAGTAAGAGTGATTGATCGGCAGCCAAGAGGGCCAACCATGCCCTGGGGTGCACCAAGCACTGCATTGCAGCTCGTCAAGGAAGGGGATTGTCCTGCTCTGCTCTGCACTGGTGTGGCCTCATGTCGAGTACTGTGTGCAGTTTTGGGCACCACAGTATATGCGGGATATAAAGCTACTAGAGAGTGTCCAGAGGAGGACCACGAAGTTGGTGAAGCATTTAGAGGGGAAGCCGTATGAGGAATGGCTGAAGTCACTTGGTTTGTTCGGCCAAGGAGACTGGGGGGAGACCTCATTGTAGTCTACAGCTTCCTCACAAGGGGAGGAGGAGGGGCAGGTGCTGATCTCTTCTCTCTGGTGACCAATGATAGGACCCAAGGGAATGGCAGGAAGATGTGCCAGGGGAGGTTTAGGTTGGATATTAGGAGAAGGTTCTTCACCCAGAGGGTGGTGGAGCACTGGAACAGGCTCCCCAGGGAGGCAGTCACGGCACCAAGCTTGACGACATTCAAGAAGCACTTGGACAATGCCCTCAGACACATGGTGTGAATTTTGGGGTTGTCCTGTACAGGGAAATGAGTTGGACTCAATGATCCTTGTGGGTCCCTTCCAACTCAAGACATTCTAGATTCTATAAGTATATTTTTCATAGTTTGCTTGTTAGAGTGTCTTTTTCTACTATTTGAAAGGTTTATTTTCTTTGATAGAGGTTTTTCAAATATTTCAATACAGAAATGTACAGAGGGTCTCTCAGAAGTATAATGTTCCTAGTCATTGTTTAAAAAGAGCTGGAATTAATTGCTTATAAAAATAACGGTAATATTGCTGTAAGCTAATGAGAAATACAAAGAAAATCACTAGGAACAAGAGAGATAAACTTGTGCGTTTCTCTATTCATGTTGTTAACAAGTGGTTTTTAGAACCATGTTCCAAGACTCATGAAAAGCAATACCTAAACAAGATCCATGGGGTGAGATTTACTGTGCGGAGACCACAGTACAAGCTTTAGTTGTGCTGGTTTTTGGCAGTAAGTGTCCAGTTCCTGGTAACTGCGAGCAAATTGTGAAAGAAAAATACAAATCAGATTTGAAATAAAAAAATCCTTTGAACAAGGATTTATTTAGTTACTTCCATGTTTCAGGGCAGCTTTAGCTGTATTCTTACAGAAAAAAAGAAGTCAGTGCCTGGTAGTAACTGCAAATGAAATGCTGAGTTCATCTTCCCTGACATGAAATTCTTCACTAAGGCTCCCAAATTAAGAGCAGGCCTGCCTGAGCCTTTTTCAGTAGACAGTAGAAAAGACTCTGCTTTCTAGCATGAAAAATGCCATCAGGAGATGTTTTTGTCTCTGTGGGCAATGCATGGAGGTTAGGGCAAATTGAATTGAGACACTGAATTGAAAAGCCAGTTGCTGGTTGAGCTGGAATTATGCAAATGATGAAACAGAGGTGTTCTTTCATACATCTGACATTAACTTGAGCCCTGTGTATTTACCTCATGTAGACTGAGAGCCAGTGATGTTTACTAGGTAAGGATCTGTGACATGGGATGTATGTCAACGAGAAAACTGCTGTCTGGTTCTGAAATGTATTCCCTGAAGAATATGTAGACCACAACACCAGGATATGGAATGACTGCAAAATGCTAAGACTTTCTCAGATTTTTTCTTTTCTCTGAGTTCTGTAAATTTTTTCCTATTATTTGGCTATGAAATTAGTTTCGTATGTGAAACAGTTCATATTTCAGTTTTTCAAGACTTTGCTGTTTCTCACTTTTAAGATTCCTTTTTATTCCACCATGGAAATCACTTGGAATTAGGTCACTGACAGGTGGAGAATTATGAATTCTGTGTCTCCAAATACAGTTCCATAAAGTAACTGCAAGTCAATTCAGCTTCCCTGATTTGAGTTGTTATAAATGTAATAAATAACCTAAATAATATATTACTTTTGATCGCTTCTGTGTATTGACTCTTTTGTATGTATGTGAATGTTGTTTTGGTCAAAACATAGGATACTAAGAGGATGTTTATCACCTGGCATGTTTAGAGATAAATTAGCTGAAGATACACGGTCAAATGGCTCAGCTGAACATAAGCTATTTTTTTAGTCAGCACACTACCTCACTGTCTACTGGGAACATTATATAAATAACAAGCCTGCATCAACACTACAGCATGTATAAAATACATCAATACATTTCACTATGTTTTAAGCCCTGATGCTTTTTTTTTTGATAATTCCTATTATGTGTGCCTACTTCAGTGCTATACTCCTTGGATTGCATTAGTAAGGGGCACATTTCTTGTTGCCTTATCTCGTTAGTATGTGTTTATAATGTGTTTTCTGTGTAGTTACTGTCCCAGAACAGTACAAAATGACATTAGATGTTACACTTCTAAAAGGTGTCGACATGAAAACTGCAGCTTATTTCTGTTCTTCCACACTAGCTGGCATTTTGATTGCCTGTCATCCGGATCTACTGGATAAATAGGAGGAATAAGGTTCCCTATGGTGTGGCCAAAAGGTTTTTCAAGATCTGAACAAAAAGAAGGTATCTTTTCTCATTCTATTTATCTCTCACATTTCTTTGCCTTGTACATATAAATTCTGGCCATAAGTGTGTTTATGGAGAAATTAATTTTACCTTGGAAATTCTCAAGTTTGTGCCTGATGTTTGTTAAAGTACAGCTTGAATTGGTGTTTGAATGTCTGCTTTTGGACCAAAGGTAGACATTTGAATTTGAATCTTACAAATTTATTGGGGAGCATAATTCCACAAACATTTGGAAATTGTTTATATTATTTGAAAAAAACCCACTTATGATTTAATCTAATCTTGGTTTGTGGTGCAATCATGTTCTCATACAGTTGCTTTATAGTGTCATCGTTGTAGCAGCAGAGTAAAGTGATCATAAAAAGTGAAAAGTCTTTTTTTCAGAAAATTGAAAATTGTGTCCAAAGACAATAGAAAGAAAATAAAATACAGTAAGTTAAATTTGAAATCATATCTAATCAGGTAGGGAATGAAGATTTTTGAAAAATAATTTTTTCTAAGCATAAAAACAAGTAATGAGATGGTTTCATACACATCAGAAACTGGAAGCCTATACTTGATTCCATAGGGCTGATAGGTGGCTGGCATATAAAGATGAGCACTCAAGGCAACAGCAGTAAAATCTAAAAATTTCTTTATATTTGTGTTCATTAGTCTTAAATAGACACATCATTGGAAAAGATTTTAGAGCAAAATATAAGAGTAATCATTTGTCAGAGCAAAAGCCTTCACCTAAGAGGTCTAGAGTGAATTGCTACCAATTATATGATGTCACACCTGTTGCTTGAATCCAGAAGAGAGTAAGGAGGCAAATGAGAACAAGTTTTCAAAAAGGGCTTCAAAGGGTATCTGGGGATCTACAGGCCATTACATCTTACTTCTATATCAGTCATATTGGCAGAAGCTATAAGAAACAATAGAGTGTGTTAGTCAACTGGGAAATAAGTGTAGTAAGTCACGTCTTGTGATACTGCTGGAGTGCTGAGAGTCATGCCAGCAAACACAGATGAGGGCAGCTGGCTGACAGACCACTGGATTACAGAAAATGGTGATTAATTACTGAGTAAAACAAGGAAAACAGTGGTAAGTTTCCACACTGGATGTACACTGCCTGTAGTGTTCCTTGATTGCCTCTGTAGGCAACAATCCTCTTCGATGCTTATCTTCAGAAAACATATAAAATGGGGTGAACAGTGAGATGAAATGGCTTTGACATTAGAAAACTACTCAAGGTAGGAAAGAGTTGCAGAAGGTTGTCAATGAGCAAGTGAGTAATGAAGTGCCAGCTAATATTTAATGACAATAAATATGAAGCAACGCAGATGGCAAGGTAGTCTTGACTGTAGACACAATAACTGGCTAGAAATCAGTGGTGCCTAATTTCTGAGCCAAAATTTGAAGTTACTGTGAACAGTGCTCTGAAACGTACATCTCAGTCCCTGGCAATCGTGAAAAAGGTAAATATGATGTTAGACAGCAGAACAGGAATAAAGAAGAAAACATCATGGCACCACACAACTAGCCCATAGCCTGCAGGAATTTTAAAATGATTATGACTGCAAGAAATTCCATCTTAAAAATGGTTTAACAGAACTAGGGACAGTACAGAGAAGGAAATGGGAATGATCAAAGATAATCATGTAGTTACTTTACAGAGAAAGGATAAGTCTCCTCAGGGGTGGCTGAAGGTGATTTTGATAGATGACCATGTAATCAAAAATGATACGGTCAGAGTGAATGGGGAATTATTCTTCACTGTTTTGCACATTGTAACAGGTATGGAACATCCAGTTAAGTTACTCTGCAGGAGATACAAAACAAACCAAGGTGAATCCTTTTTCAAAAAATTCGTTACTGAAGTGTGGAATTAATTGCTAAATAAAAGTACACAACAGATTTAAAAGGTTGTTAGAAAAAATTTTGAAAGCAAGGTCCATTCAAAGGATTTAAACTGGTTGGTCTGGATGCAAACTGTAGCTCATGATGTTTCTAACAGATGACTGCTGGAAGTGAAGAGGCTGTTGTTGGCATAAGATAAGTATCATCTACATTTCCCCTCTTTTGTTCTTATGTACTGCCATTATTACGAGGGACAAATGAACATACTATTCTTAGTATTTTTAAATTATTTTAAAATATTATTTTAAATGTTTATTATTCTTATAACACCAAGCTGGTGAGTGCCTTGAGACGAACTAAAGTAAGTCTCAGAAAACCAATAATTCAAGCTCTGTATTACTTTGTACAACATATATCTCTGTGCTGAGCAGTCAAAAAACACAGTTCAGAGTTGCTGGCATACCTGTATGTTGCAGACTTATTACTCTATAAATATTCACTCTTCACCAAAATCACTAAGTCACTGAAAAAGAAAGGATTTCCATGGAATTTGTTAAATGTCGTTCGATATTACACTATGGTAAGGCTCCTTTAAGTGCAAGGAAGTTATATTCCTCCTCTCCCACCTCCCCCAGTGGAACATTCTACATTCTACATTGGAGGAAAGTTTTTGGTATGATATGAGATTTGTAGATCTTTGACTGGGGCTAACACTAAATGCTGAACTTAAGTTTAAATAATTCCTACCACACTCATTTACTGTTTATGTTGGGTTTTTTTGACCATTGGATTATATGTATTCCAAAATACCTTTGGGATATTATATGATGTCAATTAAAATAGTTCTAGCTACATCAATTAAAATTTCAACGTCATTATCCATATAAAATCTTCATTATTATTTTATTAAACTTCATCTGGAGCCATAGTGACTTTAAAAAGGATTTTAATAACAAGGAAACGGCCCCATAATTTTAGCATCACTATGAATATTATGTTATTATCAATTAAATGCATTCTTAAAGGAGATTTTGCTTTAAATGCAAAAAATATTTTTTGCTTTTTTTACAGTTTTCTTAAACAGCAACTATCAAAATACGGGGTTGAAATGAACCTTTTTTTTGGTTGAATGGGAAAAATTGTGTGTTGTTATGTCAGACTCTTGTGGAAAACAACAAATGGTAAAGGTAGATAAAGGGTGCTTTAACTTGTGCTGAAAATACACAAGTAATATGTTTTTTTCCAGGAAAATCCACTGTCTTACGTCTATGCATTGCTATGTCTGCTTTCTGACTTGCTGTGTGTTCATGTTCTGTGTGTTTACTGTAGTGCTTCTTTTTGCAGCTGGAGTGCACAACTGATGAAATCAGGTATTGGGAGGCATCATGAGGTTGTGAGAATGATCTCCTCATCCCCATGCCACCATCAGAAGCAACTGGGAAGTTCTGCATGGTCTTTTGTTTTTCATGTGTTTCTCTGCTGTTTGTGTGCCAGTGTGGAGGTGGCACAGGGAATACACTACTTCTTTTCTCAGTATGACAGAGATGAGTAAAGGGAAATACATTTCAGGCTGTGTCTCATCCATTGCTGTTGTCACTGGGCAGCAATGAATAAAATGGCTGGCTGAATTGCTCTCGCCTGGGAGAGAACAAAGACTGCTTTAGTAGGTTTTTCTGCATATGTTTTCTGTCTGAAAGCCATCCTAGAATTTTACAGCATGGGACAGGTAACGAAATACCCAATGAAACTGTACTCTGAAATCATAGACTTTTCAGCAACTGGGAAATCTTGTTGTAACAAATTGAAATGTCTTGGAAATAACTCTTAGAACTGAATAGAAGGTTATAATTTCACTTTACAGCTGCACACATGAATGAGTGAACAGTTAATTTAGATCAATAACACACCAATGAATATAAGGACAGTACTGCAAAACAGCAGTCTATAGGAGTCGAGTATCACATTTTTTAACAAGTTACCTCATTAAGTTTATTTAATAGACATATTGGGAACATACCTTAAAAACTCGTACAAATAAGATATTTTTTGTCTTCAGAATAAGATTACTTTCATGCTTCTAGTTATACATTAGCATCATCTGTCATTATGCTGCATGCAGTATGTTAGAACATGTATTACAAGCTCCATAGCATTTTTGCATTGTAGGCCTATATGATTACTTGTTATATTCCTTATTACATGAACCCTTGTTTGTAGTTTTGCAGCCATGTGAAATACTGTCTCAAATTAATCTCTGTCATGATCTTCAAATAGCAAGGCCACATTTTCTTTTCATGAACAATAAATAGTTCAACAACCTGAAAAGAAAACTCCGTCACCTTTTCTCTTGTGCTTGACGATGATAATAGAAATGAGATGGCTATGTTAAAAGGGTGGCTGTTCTAGGCAGAAGGATGAGAAGTATGGATGGCTTGAGCCTCTCCTGAGCCCCTGGGAAAATTCTCAATGATAACAATTCAATGCCTTTTTTTTCCAAGTGTATATATGCCAACATTTTTTCTGTTCTTCAATGTCTCATGAACAGATGTATAGGTCTATGACAAATGAAGGTCTATTTATCTAGCTGCTGTTTTACTTGTCAAAGTAACTTAAAAAAAGGAAATCAAAGACAAATAGAATGAGACTAAGTTGCTTAAAATGATGTGATTATTGAAAGGTACTTCAAGAATCTTGTAAGAGCTTTTATGAGAACCTTCAAACATGCATGCTTTTATTACTCTTTCTTGGATAAAATTAAAAGAACAGTTTCCTTCATTTGTTATAACTTCCATATTTCTTCTATATAAAGTATTTTGGAAGAAAAGTATCTTTATTTTCTCTAGGATTTTTCCCAAATAGACAGTATAATTTTTTTAATCTACATTAGACTCCTTCTTTTGACTTTCTGATGAAGTAGTCAATAATTTTATGGAAGTTAGAAATCTCACACATGGCTACAAAAAGAGGAAATCTTTCTCTGGATTATACAGTTATCATTACATGTCATTACTCTTCATAACCAAAGTATAGACACATCTGGGATGCAACAGATATTTTCTGCTACCTCAAGCACCTAATCTAGGATAAAAGGCTCACAACGTAGTGCAGAGAGGTAGTATCTTCAGACAAGTGCTTAGAATACCTAGGTTTACAATTTACTACCTAATTCAGGTGTCAGAGCTGGCATTGGTGGTATTGTTTTCTTCCTATGGACAGTTGAAGGACCCATGCTCCTAAATTAGGTCAATGAAACTAATGAAGCATTAACACATTGTGGTAAACATTTAATAATGAGCAGTAACAAAATGGATCCATGTGAGTTCCATGTGAGGAATTATAACTGCTACCGAAATTTCTGGGGTGGTACAGTTAAATATGATGTGAGTGGCGAGATGGAAATTCATGAGAAGGCTGAGGACAATACAGCTACTTACAAGTGGGGAAACATGGGGGGAAGTTTGTGACTGTATGCTTACCATGGTATCTTTCAAAAGGGCTAATAAAATGCAGGGGAGTCATTGCGGAGCTTAAAAACTCATTGCTCATTAAATCTAATTATCTTTATGTAGTGAAGAAGATAGGAAAATGTTGAATTTTCAATAAATATCATCCAACTAACAGTTTGTGGAGTTGTCTACAAGCTTAACTTGTGTTTTACTTAAAATACAGATGTAGTATTTATTTTTTTCCTGCAAACTTGGGCTAAATTCAAGTTCATTCTACTTTGTGCTTGGTCCTTTCACCAAAGGTGGCAGCCCATGTCCCAAAGAGTTTACAGACAAATCAACTAGATAAAAGTTTTGGGAGGAATCCTATTTTTAGAAGTGTGTTACTATGGCACAAAAGAATGAAGTCCAAAAAGGGTTCGAACAACATTCACAAAATAACTGCAGATCTTAAATTACTGTAATTATGTGGAAAACAGAGGCAAGAGAAAGAAAAAGGATGATGAAGAAGAGTGGAAACATACATGGCAAGAAATGCTTGTTTGTGATGTTTCGGTTGGTGCATACATATTGATGGTGCAAGACTTATTAGTTTTATGATTGCAGTGGTTCATTTTTCCCCTAACATTTTCAAATCCAAAGAAAAATTTCTCTGACAGGCGGAAGTTGGTCCAACATTTTGCTGTAGACAGAGAATGTATAACTTTTTGGAACAAGATAGGTTCCTTGCAAACAGTGTTTGAAAGGAGCCTTTAATTGGAGTTTTATCTGCAGGATTCTGGCATGCAAAGAAGTATTGTGATAGCCACTGCCTTTTAGAAGAAGCTCCTTCAGGAAGCCAACTTAAATGTTTTGAAGAAAGAATGTATTATCGTATCATTGGAAAAGGTGCTAAATTTGAAAATCCACTAGGGAATTTTTTTTTTCTTTTTTTTCTTTTTTTAAATCAACTTTTAGTGTAAATAAGGATATTTGGAACAATTTTAGTTTGTTTTGATTTCTTTGTGAGGAATATTGTCTGAGTAATTTTGTCCAGAAAGTGATTTATTATGAAACAGAAACTCAATATTTCTGCAAGTGCATGACTGATTGTTTTCCACTTCAACTCATGTGCTGTAACAACAAGTTTAATGGTGCTATTTAATTTGGGGTTATTGTGCTACACCAGTTTAACAAGACAATTTGCTTGTGGCAGACAGAACATTGCTTTTGTTGGATCTCTAAAATATACATTGTGTCAAAGAACTGTAATTAATCTCCATTATTGGTTCTGGATCATCAAAAGCCTACTTTAGGTCTGTGTGATTCAAAGGAAATTTAGTTTCAGTGTACTGAGGTCAGTTAAAATTAATCCTTTTCCAATGTCCGTTAGCCCCAGGAAACATTCTTATCATTTTAGTCAGGTATGAAAAATCAAACTTATCTGTGTTTTTAGGAGAATCGTGTCCATCTCATTTGGATTTTTGATTTTTTTTTTTCTTGTGGCTATTTTATTTACTGCTTGTTACAGCAATCACGCAAGGGAAGGCTCCAATCAGCTGTTTAAGTTGGGTGCTAGAAGTGGTGGGTTCAAGTCTTGTTTTGTGTACTGGTCACATGAATATAATGGAGGGTCTAGTGGAAATCTTATCCTCATTTTGTTCTCAAACCTTACCAGGAAATGTATGTCAAAAAACAGTGGCAAATTTGAAACTGGAAAGGTAGAAAACAGATGCTAGCATGGTGAAGGTAGAAGTGGAGCCCATCTCTCTATCCACTAGAGCCAGTCTACATCTAGCCTCAGTCTCAGGCCTGCTAGATAGATCTTTGTATCAGTCAAGGAGCACAGAAAAAAAAAAGAGCATTAACTGCCCCTGCAAGAAAGGGATGGGGAAGAAGAGAGATGGGAATAAGGCAGAGGGAGAGTGACAGAGGGAATCCAGGCTCACTTATAAAACTGCAGTAAAGATGAACTTAATTTATATGAGCATCCTATAAGCCTTAGTTTGTACCTTTTTTTGCTGCAGAAATTACATTTAAATATTCATTATATTTCAGTCGCCTCTTTAAATCAGAACTACAAGATGCATTTATAAAATCTTCCATTAGGAGATGTGTAATATACACTTATCCAGGACTGCATGAATTATACAATTACTTTTAATGTATGTATTGGAAAATGCAATGTAATGTTGTAAATCAGAATAGGTTTTAATATGAGGTGAGAGTGACAAATTTCCACATTTTGATATTTTGATTTACAGAATAGATTATCTTTAATAGCAGACTCTCATAAATTACTTTGACAGGACATTTCTAAATATTTGTTTAGCTGTAATATTCCTTGTGTGTATTTTATGTTATTCACTATAAAACCCCTAATTGCTAGCTAATAAGATTTCTGTGACAACATTCTTTACTCTTAAAAGTTAAATTGGAGTCCTGATGTTTAAAGTAGAATGGGTATAAAACAGGCTTTTGCAAAATGTACAGCTCTCCAACAAACAACTTTTAGCTGTTCTCCATGAAATCAGTCCTTGTACACAAGCACCTGTAGAACAACTGTGCAGTATGTAACTCTTCAGGTAAGACTAATTCCCATATTTTTCAGAATTGTTTTTAAGTGTCTAGAAATGTGTTGTGAATTGGTATGACTGCATACTTCAAATACTGAAATTTGCAAGGGAAAGGGATTCTGAGAGATGACCACCTGGGTATTAGCAGTTATTGAATAGTACTCTCTATGAAGCAGACAAGTTAAGAGTGTAAGTATTTAAGGCTCTGCAATGCAATTGTTTACATAGCTCATTTACATCAGTAAGGATTCCATCCTTAAGACCTTTGTTGGTGCAACAGAGCTGAGGATTTCTTCGCTTCCCAAAGTTTTTCATCTCTAGCTGCCTGCTGGAGCTGAACAATGTGTAAGCCTTCAATAACATTTTAGAAGTGATAGCATCAACTATGAACATTTTTTAAAATTTGCATTTGGATCCCTTACTTTGTAAATGATATTCACATTTGTTGTCGGTGGGCAACACCATCATGATTTTTATTCATATTTCCTGCCCAATAAGTCCACCATACCAGAAAACTTTTACTGCCAAAGTACAAATGTATCAATAATTGAATGCCTAAAAGGAAAAGGGGGTAACATTTCAGCCATTATTATCAGTATCAAGTGTGTTGCTAAAGAAGTATAAATGCTTGTGTACCTCTCTTATACGTAGTTTGTGACAATCACAGTTCTAAAGCCAAGATTTGACAACTCTTATCAATATTGACAATAATTAACTGAGCATAAAATTGAGTCACCAGTGAATGAAACCGTGAAACCTGTAATATTCTATGCCCTAGCTGGTTTTCCCTCTGGAATATACCTTGCCTGGTTCTGTTAGCTGTAGCATATGCTGCTCTTTTCCCAAGATACCTTTTTAGGGGGATTGAGTAATTTAACTCTCTTTCTCCAGTTCTATACATTTTGATATTTTTGTAGTTAAAATTTCAGCTTTGTTGCACTGAGAGCACTTTTCATTAAATTTCATAGACACCATTGAGCTTGGATTCCTAAAGTGTTCTTCAGAATTGCAAACCATACCAGTTTCAAGGATCTTCTACCTGAAGATAGTGTATTAAAAAGTACATGGGGTTTTTTTACCTGCCTTCCCCCACCCCATTACTGAAAGAATATAATCTTGCAGTTCATCCAGTACATCCTCAATGTGATGAAAGATTAATTGGACACCTGTCAGCCATCACCAGTATCATACATTGTAAAAGTTTTGTTTCTTATGCTATGACATGCAGTTTGCCTGAGCTTTCAGAAATTCTTCAGATATATTGTTGCTTTACTCAGCTGCTTAGAAAAGCTAGCATTATCTGCCTTTAGTAGAAATATATGTGTCTCTTTTTAACAATGCCACAGTTTCAGAAATACACCATCTAAGAAGCAACATGAGTAAGCTTGGCTTTACCTTGTTAGTGCCTGTAGAGAATAAAATTAGCATGACCCTGAGTGCTTTTTGTTTATCCATGTCCCCACAGCATTTCTGAAATTAAATAATAACATTCAGATGTATACAAGCAGAACATAATGAGAAACAGGCAACAGCAAAATGACAGTGTTGTGTGTTTTAACAAGGCTCAGTGGTGCACCCAGATACTACACTCTTTTTATTGTTTACTTTGCTTATTATCTTGCTGCCCCTATACCCTTCAATTTAAACACCTGATTTCTTTGGAAAAGGAATAACATATTCTTTGGATTATTAACGATCTGTGGTTTGAGCTTTTGTGTGCCTTTATTATATCAAGGACATAGTACTCAGGCAAACGCATGCTTACCCATCACTGTTGTTTCATCATTCAGACCTTGATCTATCTTTCTCTTTGTTTATCACATACACCTGTCCTCATTACTGTGGATTGGAGTCACTGGTGCTGAAATCTGACTTTTTATCTGCACCACTTATCTCACATGCCAAGCTTGCCTCATAACATTTGAGATCCTGCTGTGTAAACTCATGAGGAAAAAGAAAAACCTATACTATCCTAGTTTGAGATTTCTATGAACATCTTTAGATAGATTTGTTTGTATGTGTGTGTACAACCATCCTGAAGCAATAGACAAAGCACAAAACCCAAATATAATTACATGCCTTTTCACCAGGAAATGACATATGAGGCTTGCCCATTTGGGATCAGCATGGTCATCTGTGTAAAACTAATAGGAAATACCTGAGAATGCGTTCACCTTCTAGGTGTTCATTATTTTTAATTCTTTATGAACCAGAAGCTTTATTAACAGAGGCAGCCATTCTTGCTGAGGTACACTATTAAGCTCTTGTTCACAGTACAGACAATTCAGATGAACACTAGACCAAATTATAGTGTGATTTTCATTTTGTATACAGCTAAGTATGTTGTGGGAAGATTTACAGT
Organism: Morus bassanus; assembly: GCA_031468815.1. NCBI lineage: Eukaryota > Metazoa > Chordata > Aves > Suliformes > Sulidae > Morus > Morus bassanus. The sequence goes on along the minus strand of CM062600.1, from coordinate 22,920,510 downwards.
GAAATGGCTGTATAAGAAAATTCAGCAGTCTTATGAATGTACAGCCAAATTTCACAGGGTGATATTAGAATATTTTTTGTAGGGTGAGTGACTGGGGAATATCCTGCTGTTGGGGCAAGAGGGGGTTGGTTGTTTTGAATTATGATATCGAAAAATTTCCTCCACGTGCTCAGGAATAGGGGTAGAAAAGCTGGAGCTGTGTTTTTAGAAATGGCTTTAGTGAAGGATAAGTCACTTAACCAGAAAATGCCCTCTAAAAAAGCTGTCTACATCTGGTTCCTTTTTAGTCCATTTTGGGTCCTCTTTGTACATCAACTCCATTCCAACAACTAAAAGTATCAGCAAAATTTTAGATAGGGACTTAAGTGGCAGATCATCTGTAATGAAACAATGTCTAAGATTAAGTACACTCATTACATAAAAATTTACAGATAAAACATGATTTCCAAATATAAATAAGCATGTGGAGCTACACCTTCTTACCACTGCTTGGAACAGTTTGGAAAAGGCCATAGTATTAATGTGCCTTGTCAAAAGATCCTTATAGTATCTATTAAATCATCTTTCTCTCTCAACTGTGCTGTAGTTATAAATAGGTTCACAATGAATTCTCAATTCTGCACATGTAAATCATGCCACATACCATTATCTGATAGCCTTGAGCAAGGTATGCATGGCTGCTGGGGTGCTAAAGGATCGGGTAAGGCAGTCAGCTGTCTCTCTTAGAAATAACTGCTGTGTGTTACAGACTAACAACCAGGCAATAAATAAAAATTTCAAATTTCCTCTGAAACTTGGAGTAATACCAGAGATGAATAATGATTTGCTTGAAGTTAAATATAGACAAGAGTGTAAAAAGGGGAAAAAAATCTCAATAAAGGGGGGAAAAATCCAGTTAAATCCAGTTAAAAGTCCAGTTTGTAGGCAAAATATGTGTATGACTGACTGGTATGTTTGCCCCTTTCTTTGGTGCTTACCTTTAATATTAGTCTTCTCCATTATTCTCCCTTAAAAGACATTCCTTTTAAGAAGATGCAGTTTTAAGGGGAGAATTTGGTATGTTTTATCACTAGAGAAGTAAGAGCTGATGAGATTTATCCTATCTGTGATATAAGTTTCTTATTGGGGGAAGTATGTTGGGGCAGGGGGAGACCTCTTTGTGTGACTGGAAACCAAAGCAGTCCAGTGCAGGTTGTCCCTAATGGTCAGAGCACACCCACTTTGCATGTTCTTGTTAACAGTGTGGACCATTTTACATTAGTCTTTAATTTTAAATTGAAATAAAATTACTGCTCAGTAGGAAGGCTGCAGAGAGAAGTAGAACTTTTTTGGTGCGATCTTTTTCATTCGTTAGGGGTTAAAAACCAACAAAACCAAACCTCCATGATACCCTGCTGTGAGATTAATTTTATTCTTCCCTAGCACTCAAAAAATATACGGGCATAGCAGCTGCATTAATGTTCCTTTAATGAGAAGGAAAAGCTGACTGACTGGAGTTTATTGGAAAATAATTTTCATTTCATTTGACTGTTGCTTTTTATGCCCAAATTGTGTTTTAATTAACTGTGACACAGAGATTTAGCTGGTAAAATTTATTCAGATGAGCTGCAACGAACAATGAAAATGGCAGGATTGAGAGTAACATCTTGCTTTTCTGGTTTTCCCCTCCCCCAAATTTCCCTTAACCATCGTGTTCTATGAAACCAATCATGAAAAAAATCAAGACAGAAGAAGTGAGCTTCTCCATGATGATAAAAATATTGTTGATTTTGCTGGCAAAGTAATTCACCAGTGGCTCATTTCCATCAGCTTTTATTTCACAGCAATTGTAAAATAAACTACTCGTAGCACATGCTGTTAATCTCTAGTCCCTGGGGTGTAACTGCTGTTACACAGTATGGGTCATGTGCTAGCTAAAGTGTGCATTAAAAAGGTAGAAATTAATAGTACTAGCACTGATTCCAAGCTAAATGGAATTCAATGGGCAAGGTAATTCCTTTAATGGCCGCCAACAATAGTTCGTTGTGCATGCTTCTTTTTAATTTTTGATTTCCTCTATTAAAAGAGGAAAAAGGAAATGAATCCCAATATCACAGCAAAGTCTAAAGAAAAGCCATTTAGGACAGAGCTCTGTGTGCTTACTGTGCTGTTCATCTGTCCTCAGCTTCCTTCTTTGCCAGCTCATCTTGTGCAAATGCAAAAATTTAGCACTAGTGTTTATATGTCAGTGTTACATTTACTGTGGGTTAAATTACACCATTTTACTTGTTCTCCCAATTTCAACAATTTTGGTGTTAAATGTACATGTCTTTAAAAGTTATAAATGTAAAAGAAATTCAGTGGCCCTCTAATAAAATCTTTCCTAAGGAAGAAAATCTGTTTTTTTCTTCCTATAAAAATTGTCCACCTGTAAAATCACCATTGAACCACTTTTAAAACATGCAAGTTCTCCAAACTTTTATTCTACTGAATTTTTGTTCAATTTTTTACAGAAAAAGTGATCCCCTAATTTTAAAGGGCAATGAAGCCCTTGGCTAGAGAGACAAACAGAGAAGCAAGAAATAGAGACAAAGAATATGTCCATAAAGCTGCTTTTCTCATCACACATGCATAAAAAATTAAAAATCAAATCTGTTTTTTGGAGCACATTGAGAATCTCAGCAGCACTTTGCATATCTTTCAGAATATTTTGATCTCAGGGATCTGTGTTTTATTATGAGAATATATTCAGACTTTCTTTCCCAAAGCATGAAACATCCAATCTAGTTCTTAGTGAAGCCAGTAGCAAAACACCATTGATTTCCATGTGGGAGAGGGAAGATTGGTCCCCAAATGAATTTACTGCTTAATGCTAGTTTTCTGTATTGTAATACAGAATAATATGTTCTCAATAAAATATCTCTTTCCTCCTTGCCTACTTGTACACCTCACAGTACTGCTGAGGTGGCACGTAAGGAAGGAGTGATAAAGAGGAATAATCAGCTACTAGCCTACATTTACATTGACAAAAGCAGACTATTTCCCTCCTGAGGCAAAGGAGACAGCAAGGAAAAATTTGTAGTTTTTAACTAGGCTGCTTCAGCTGCTCTGTCTCTTTGAAAGGGAGATTAAGTTATCATCAACCCTTACCCTCTAAAAGGAGCAACTGTAAAAGAGAAATAGAAGACCTCAGAGGGAAAAATAAACAAATAATCAATAAAACCCAGTCTTATGATTAATCATAAGTGTCTTTTCTTTTTTTTGCTTGGCCTGTTATAGAATTTCATTTCCATGACTTTCTACAGATTATGAATTTATACTTGGTGCCTCCTGGATAAACAGATACATTAGGTGTGATAATGTATATTTGGGATTTGTTTTCTAGCTTTCCCATTCTGCATAAGAAATAAAGTACCTTGAAAGAAAGAATGGTTGCTGATGTACCAGGAATTCTTTAATATTAGAAATGCAACACACTTTCTCTTTTCTCTAGTGAATTACTGTTGTAACATAGCTGCCTTTGAGCCATTTTTTTAAATTTTAAATAATGGAAATTTAGTATCTTAAATCTTATCACCATAGCAGTATTCTTCTTGTTACTTCTTAATTCCTATAGGAAAAATATTTAGAATATTATTATTGCATTCATCTACTGCTATTAAGCACTTGTATAAACAAAAATATGAGTTGGGGAAAAAGGGGTACTTTATATCCAACACTAGAATGTATTAGTTACAAGCTTCTGAAGAGCTAAGTGTTTTCAGCAAGTTGAAGACAGTCTGTAATTTTATCAGCCATGTGTTTGACATCTCACTGTTGTTTGTTAGTTGGACTCCTTTATACAAACAGGGCTCCAGCAACCCTATAGCTATGTAGTATAAATCTGAAGATTATTTATTTCTCACAAGAAAACACTGTTGCCCTCTACATCTATTCTGAGTAGGCCTTTTTCTTTAATACGCAGGCTCTTTTTCTGTGACTAGGACAATCTCAATCTTTCTTGACCTGAGTGATGCCTTCTAAAATGATTTGTCTTTTAACAGCAATTGTGTAACTAAGAATTCACACAGCTGATGCTTTTGCAGGTTGTGTTAGACCAAGGTTATAGAAACTTCTTGTGTTTGCATATTACCTAAATAAGTCTTTAAAAATCTTGATTATCATGAGTTTGCAGGTCAAACTGTTGTCCTTCACACCATCGGGGTGGTCTTTTCACATCAGGGATTAAGAAGTACTGCTGGATGTGGGAAGATTGCTAGATGAGCTATGGAAAGGAAATACACCTGCTGTCCCACCACTAGTCTTTGTCTTGGTTTAAGTGCTGAGTTGTATAAGCAGCTGCAAACCCTTGCTAGTCAGATTGATTTTAATTGGAGTTCCAGGTGTTGGGCTTCTCACAGGACTTAGCCCTTTTAATAAATTTTGGGTTTTTATGACGATGTGTATGGGGAGGGTGGAGGAAAGCAAGGGTACTAAAACATCACTTGGAGAGGTTTACTATTGAAATCTAATGCCTGAAATCTGTTTCTTCAGCACTATAGATGCTTCACCTAAAGAGTCCCTTGTTCCAAGGGCTCAGTCTCAGGTTATTCACACCATGAGAATGTGTCAATTGGCACCAATCCACAGGCAAAACATTCACCACAGGAAAGAGTTCAAAAGGCCATTTCTGCCTCCCCTCTGTGGTGTGATGCATTCATACGTGTCTCTTTACTTTAAGACAGCAGTGATTTCAAGATCAAATATCGGTAGTGGCAGAGATTAAAAAAAACTTTCTGTCCTGAATGCATTTTGTGTTTCTAAGAACAGCATGTTTGAAATGTCTAGGTATCTATTTTCAGTACTACTGCCAGAGCAGCAGGTATGGTCACAAGAAATGGACCATGGTGATGGACAATTCAGAAGCTGAAGAAAAATATCAAAATTATATATTTGACATCCAGAAATTTTTAGTATACTTCTTGTACTGTACATGTTCTATTATGGATTGGCAAGTGCATTCAACTCAACACAGTTTCACACAAGAACTGATTCATCCAGAGATACCTTCTTCCAAGAATAACGAAATCTGATGGTGTTCAGGAATCCCATATTTGACAATTAAAATCCTTGGCATTATGCTTTCCAGTTAAAATATCATTTAATTAAAAACTTTATTTTGTGCAAGGTCTGCTCAGACATTTGGCAGTATAGTAACAGCTTTCTAGATCTATCAAATGAAAGAAAGTACATTTCAGGGTAAAGTTTCCCATACTCTTTGGATTTATGTTTTTTAAAACTTCATCTTTTTGCTACCTTGATTGATTTTTCTAATTTCTTAAGATATGTATATTTCAGAATTCAGTAGTAACATTTCTGTGTCTTTTTATTTCCTTGACAAATGCGTGGTTTCTGCATGGAAACTGGGAAAGTATTCTGAGGATGTTTCTAGCATGACCTAGAAAACTGCAAATCACACCAAAAAGAAGCTGTTCTGTGATATCAAGAACACAAGGTACCTGTCTGATGGAGAGTAAAGACCAAGGCAAACCTTTCAAAGTTCATTTTTTTATGCTGTATTCTTGGATGTCCTTAAATTGTGCCCACAATTAATATACTTCAGGCTTCATACTGTTTCTTATTTAAGCTCATAATTGCTTTTCTAATAAAAAGGTTATATATAGTTAACAAATAATGAGCAAGATATGTTGGTGAAAAGTAATTCAGAATCTGATTTGGTCTTTTACCATGTTTAAGTACATGCACTTCACTTTCAGGTACCAGCCCTGCTACAATAAGGTAACTGGTAACTGTGTATCACTGGTGTACATTATATTTTCTAGACAAAAGAAGTGCTCTTTGAAAATAAAAATAATTTACTTGCTTGTACACATAATTCATCAAACAAGTGTTAACTTTTTTCAGTGCTGCAAGCAGTCCATCCCAAAAGGTGTTAAACTTATTGCGAAGTTCAGACTCAGATTTGTTTCTGCTAAACCTTATTATAGTTAATAATAATAATAATAATAAAAGAAAAGCTCAGCTATATATAAATAATGCATACTGTACAAACTTCAGAAGCAGCATCACTCCACATTATCATGTCAGCTGAACACATCTGACACAGATGTTTTTAAAGTGTTGTTAGAGAATGTGACTTATGTTGTTAATCCTTTTTCTTTCTCTGCCAACTCCCTTAACAAAAAGCTGCTGTTTCCAAGTATCTTTGAAATTGGTAGTATCACATACTAACACAAGTGGTGCCTAAGAACATCAGATGGTAAATCCAAGCATATTAATTACATCATTAAATTAACATTTGGTATACCACTGAGATACATTACAATAACAATAACCTTCATGTATAATGAGATGCACAGCCAGCATGTAATGCGGGAGTGGTGTACAACTGAGAGATTCTGTACTATCCTTGCATGGGGTAATTTAACTGACTCAGAAAGAAGAAAGAGCAGGTACTGTCTTAAAACTGGCACTGGCCTACTTTTTATGTGTGTTCCTATGTATATAAGGCTGTGTGTGTGTATGTATCTGAATATTGTCACACTCTGAAAGTCAGATAAACTATTACAGAGAAGGCAGAGTTGCTTGGTTACATCTGCTGAAAACAATCTGTGCTGTATTTGAGAGCTCATGTCAGTATAGTAATTACCACAACTGAGATAAAGCCTGTGCTAAATGTCATCTGCAGCTGACAAACACATGAAGCCAAGCACTACTAAATGATTCAGTTATTCTGAGAGTGCTTAGCTCTACGTCTGGGATAAAATCATTTGTCCTGACTGTAAAACAAACAAACAAATGGAAAACAAGAACAGAAAGAAGCAGCTTAGAGCAGAGGGTGGAAAAAAGCCAGTTAATGGAACTAATCAAGTTGAGAGAGAAATTCGAGAAACACCTAATAGCAATTCCTAATAATTACACTAAACACTTTTTCTTTTACTATATATTGTTTAATAGTCACAAGAATGCAAATTTCCACCATTTTAGCTAGTATCCAGGAGAGTGTTGTTTCTCAAATTGATAGCAACCAAAATATGCTAAATGTAGCATTTTTTAACAGATTGCCAAAAGAAAAGGCATGCACAGATTACAAAGAGTGGAATGTTAACAAGTTATACATCATTGCTCAAATATTCTTTACCAGAGAAAAGACAGGAAAAAAGTAACTTTCCAAAGCCCCCTGCATTAACAATAGTCAGTTTGTAAATATCCTTAAAAAAAAGGAAAACAAAGGGAAAAAAAATCTCCCTTTTTCTGCACAAATTAGATGTCTTTTGAATGTGTGATGAAAAGTTCCTCACACTGAGGAACAGTTTAACTACAAGGGACATATTTTTGTTACTGGAAAATTTTTGGACAATTCCCATTGAGCTGGGAAAGGGCTTGTTGACTTTGAAAGGTCACTGATGTCAGGTAACATTCATTAAAAGTCTTATATTGCACAGTGGAGTGCGGTGTAGCTGCCTCTGAAATACAGTTGCAGGCTGAGGAGTTACACTAGCTCATGACACAGTGTAATACAATATAGAGAACTGAGCTTGGCTTCCAAAACCAGTGTAAAGGGACTAACATGGTACCATACTAGAAGTAAAATGCCCTTCCTGTCCATTGTTGCTGCTCTTCTTGATGCAGACATCATACACAGTGATGAAAGCTGAGAAAGGTGATATGTGTATCACCTGTAGGGTTTCCTGCATTGCACTTCCAGACCCAGCTGCAGAGGTCTTGTTGACTGAAAGCCTGGTAGAAACCTAAGCTTACATTTATTGTGTTTTATTTAATGTCTTTGAAATCCAGGCTTTAATCATTTTCTTTTTCAGCTTTCTTTATTGTAGAAGGGAGAAGAGAGTGCTGCTTTTCTTCTATCTTCTTGCTTAATAGGCGGCAGAGGAGCCATTCTTCCTCTCTGAAGAGTTTACAGTCTATTTCTTTCAAACACCTGGCCATTTGTAGTCACTGAGTGTGGACTGTCATGTAAGCAATGGATAATACCATACTCATGCCAAAAGAAAAAAACTGGTGCAGAATGGTGTGTTGTTAATACCAGGAGAACTTCAGTATGGAAGGAATGGAGGGAAAAATACATGCAAAAAGGACAATGCCAAGAAATATTAATATCTACGGCAGAAGCTAGTAAAAAACTCTTTCTAAATGGCTTTTTTATCTTTCTAAACATTCTGCCTGTTGATGAATGCAGAAACATTGTTATCACTTGTGTCACTCAGGTTTCCTATCCTATTGTATTTGTGGTACATATATGATATGGTGACTGAGCAACTGAATGAAGAATTGCTCTCAAATTGTACCTGGTATGCAAATCAAACTGTGGTATGGTGCATATTAAGAAAACAAAACACAAAATACACAAAAGATTACAGGATGGGATTTTACAGCAGTTTGCAGTAACAGACTTAACAAGACTATGTTATTATTTATAAGAATGTGTTGCTTTTTTCAAGCATATCAGAGATGAACAGTAGCAAAATAATAGGTCTGCTATGGTTTTCTTTGCGCTGTAGAAAATCTCTTGCTGCTCAAGTAAACTATATTACTTTTGTTATTGTTTAAATCAAAAAATGACCTTTTTTTAGAGAAAGGGAGAACTCTCAGGTAATAAAGTTTTAACATCAAGAGAAAGAAAATATTTGGGTTTTTTTCAAATACGTAACTGAAATTTTGTCCACATAGGGATCTTATTTTGCAGCAATCTGTGGCAAACTATTGCAGAGGAGATGGTATTTACAGAGCAATTGGTATCTGAGAGGACTGCTCACATGGCCAGATGTATCTAACTGCACTCCATACTGCATTCACACAGCGACCAGTGCAGATGTACCAGCAAGTTTGATTCGCTGCTGGCTATGTCCATTATGGGATTTTTGCCCTCAGTGTATCATGGGCTTTCTTGGGACAGTCATCCAAAAGCAAGCAGATGTTCTGGGATCTGGGTGAAGTGCACAAATTCTTCCTCTGATATTCTATGATCTGTTTTCTGTAGGTATGATACCAGAATTTCAGATTATATTGTTAGATAGGATGATATAGCTCTGTTCTGGCCATCAGAAACAGACAGTCTTGTAAAATGGTATTGTCTTATGCCAGCTTTGCAGGTCATTGGGTGCACTGCCAGCCCACTTTTGTTGAAATCTGGAGAGTAGCACAAGCAACTGCTGCCTTGCCAGTAGCAGCAGGAGTGGGAGAAGAAAGAAGACAACGTGGATTGACATTTTCTTGGATCAGATTTGTACTGTGTAATGCCATTTCTGGGCTTCTGCAACACATACTGACTAATGAGAAAGGATTGAGCTAGAGGCCTATGCTGACCAGTACTGGCTGCAAAATATTATGATGGCGAGTGATGCTTTTCTGGGGAAGTGTGCAGAGCTCGGTTTCTGTGGCAGTGTTTTGGTAGTAGAGCATTTTCTTACTCAGATAGTTTACCCAGATGACTAACTGGAGGTGAGCTCTGCTATTAAAATCATGTTTCATGGTCCGGAAGTGATGAAGGTTAGCTGTGGATTTTCATGTGGAATGAGACTTGTGGAAACTTTTTCAGTCCTTCTGCAGTGTACCTTCCATTGCATGGGTGAAAGGAAACATTTCAGTGCAGTGTTTCAGCATTGGAAGATGTATAATTTGAAAGATATAAAGGTCTGAAAAAGGCTTGTGATACCTGTGGAATCTGAGGATTTTAAATCTATTTAAATATTAAGCAGATAAAAAGAGACTACCTTTTATAAACACTGAATGTGAATTTCAGCAGGGCTGAAATTTCTTCTTGTTCTAAGGGTCCTTGCTTATTATAGGTGACTATACTTGGGCTTAGAAATGTTTTTGCCTTATAATAAGGCAATGGACAGTTTTATCTTATAAATGCATGATATTTTGCACAATACCTAAAATCATCTGACTGAGATGGGAAGTGTACAGACATTTTCTGATTAATGAGACTAGCTGGTAAAACACCATAAGCAAAAAATGCATTCTGCTGAATGTAGCCAGGTTAGTTTTTTGTTTCTGTTTCAAGACTAAAAGCTTCTATGTGTGTAACTAAAATGAAGTTAATTTCATGGAAGTTCTATATGGTGTACAGGCACTCAGCAGTACAACAATATTTTGTGAAATTACATGAAATATAAATAGGATTAATTTTTTCATTATAACTTGTATAATTCCCCTGCAATATTTCACACAACTTTCAGAAAACTCATGAAATACTATAGCATTTTATGAAATGTTTATGAAATTGCAGTATATTTATTTTTGGGAACTCTTCTTCCACATTTAAGAAGCATGATTTTCATGAAGTCACAGTTTTTCTTAAGCACATTTTAGATAATTTTGTCACATTTCCTAAAAAAATTAGTTTTATTTTTTTAAATAGGAAGTGAAATTATATAGAGCTGTGCCAAAGTGTGATATTTGAGTCAAAAAAAAGAAAAGTGCAGAAAGAAAGCTCAGTACAGAGGAGCAATATTGTAAAGCCTGTCACCAGAAAGTCATAAATGCCCTATTCTTGCCTAACTGTGCAGTGTAAAACCTTTTTGGACTATCAGTTTACAACTGGGTGTAACTTCTGTCTCTCAGCCTTGCCTGTTGCCTGACAAGCTGTAAAATAGTATTCTATGCTCAGGTGCTTTAGAGAGAAGAACAACTGTGGCTCCAGCACATTTTCAAGTAAAACAATCTGTCTGTTCATAATCTTTGCATTTCCTTGCTTGTTCCTTACTCTTTGTAAATTGTGGTGAAGCCCTGTCCTGCTTTTCAGCCCAGGAAATCTGTTTTTTGCTAAGACTGCTGAGAGCTTTCTGAAGCTATCTTTTTTGTCTTTCTCCCTTCCTCCCTACCCCTTCTGTTACATTTGCGAGGCACTGAAAGATAGTTAAAGGTCCGATCCTCAAAAACAAGTCAGCCCAGGTGCAGTGAATCTGGGAGGTGAGAAGAGGAACAGGCAATTACTGTTCTTTGTTCAGTTGCCATAGTACCAAATGAAAAATGTTTTCCATTTCAGTTTTGAGATCCTATCTTCAGAGCCTATTCTTGGTGTTGGAAAATGGTAGCCTGTGCCTTGGCGACCCTTCCCTTTTATTTTCTGTAGTGCTGGGATGATTTGGTTATAAGCAATATACAGCAGTATGTGATGGCTTTGCAAGTCTGAGTGGTAGGATGGTGCACCTGGCTTTGAGAGGGCACGGTGAGTCCGTGAGAGTGGAGGAAGAGGGATAAAGAGGACCAGGGAGGAGTGCTCATGGAGAATGGGAGAAGGTTAGTGGTAGTACTGGTAATTCTACTGGTACTTGTCACTTTGGAGGATGTATCATTGCTTTGTTTGTATCCAAAGTAAATGTGTTCATTTAAGAAAGCAGAGCCAGCCAAGAGAGCCTTGAACCACATAAATAACATCGTTTCATGTGAGTCAGTAACTAGAACAGTCCCCCATAAGATGCTGCAGAACTGAAGGGCGATAGCTCCCTGTGCTGGAATGAATGACAGGGCAGCCTGGCCTTCAAATATTAGACCTGAAATAGAATATTTTGTTGGTTGTAAATTTCATTTTATATCCCTGTTAGACATGTGCAGAGCTTATTGTAAATATTTTGCAAAGATTATTTGGAATTTTCAGCAACATTCTGAGTTTATTGTCTCACTGGTGCCATATTATCCCTATGCATTTCATGTGATATACATGTTTATCCTATGAAATATTTCCTCAAAAGAATAGTATTCTCTTCCGCTGTACTTCAGTCCATAAGCTATAAAAATAAAACAATAAATGTAATAAAATCTCTTCCAGTATTGTAAAACATAGCTTAACTACCCCTCTTCCCAAACCACAACTGAACAAATACAAACCTGGTGCTGTAAAACTTTGGCACTTACAGAGATATATTGCTCAAGCATTGACATAAGCTAATACGGACACTGTAGAGTTTACACAGTACTCAATAAACATATAAAAATAATAGGTTTTGTTACTTGAATTTGCTCTGACAAGAAGTAGCATGGAATAAAAACCATAAATACTTTGAGCATGCATCATGGCATTTTTTCAAATTTGCCTTGGAAATTTGGACTAATAAAGAACAAAAGAGATGGAAAGTAGGGCAGTGGCCTGGCTGGGAATGGAAAGTCCGTAAACACTCTCACAGAAACCATGCACTTTATAGTTTTTCTCTCAATTTCTAGTTGTCATTTTTAATGTGGATGTGAAATAAAGAATTAGAGAAAGATATCTCAGTCTGACAAATTAATGACAGCAAAATAAACACTCCATATGTATACTGATTACTGAACACTAGTTATTAAAATTATTTAGTCACAGCAAAAGTACTTTAGGTTGTCGTTCTTTCTTCAAGGTTTTTAGATGATGTGTGCATTACAAATGTGTGGACCATTCCTAGCTTTCATACCTGAAGAGCTAGGTAGAGCTAGGCTTTGGTTTACAAAACAGACCTTTTCCCGTGAGTCCTTTTGCTCCTGGTTCTTTGAACTGTATGAAATATCAGAGATTTGAAACAAGATCCTTCTGTTATGCTTTGAACTTGATAGCCAAGAAATGGTACATCTAAGAAATTTTTTTTTCTTCTTTCCTTTAAAACTCATTTAAGTATTGTCCTGTGTATTCAGTCCATCAATGTGTGATCTATTTCTACCATTTATTTGGAGTTTGGTTCATGATGTTGTTTATTCTGATGGTTCTTCATGGGAGTTTCTTGCACATTCACTTGGTGGGGTACCAACATTTATCAAGTAACAGTAAGTCAGTTTGTGACTGCGGAGCAGTAACAGAGACACAACAGCAAGGCTGGCAGGATACAGAATGATGTAGATTCACAGCCAATGAGTGCAATGTGAAGCAAAAGTGCTTCTGCATAAGCATTTGTCCTCAGAATTTAATGTACACTATGCTTTGCTGATTTTCAGATATATGTATACCACAGAATTGGTACACATTTGTATAAATACCAATGTATTTATCCTACTACTAGGTGGTTGTGGTTCACTTCAGGCTACAGAGTCAGCTTTGTGTGTTACCTGAAAGGGACAAATCTTAAGTGAAAAAATTTTGTAGGCTCCCCTTTATATTGCGTAGTCTTCAAAACTGAGCCTTTAACATTTGTACTCAATGCTGTGAAGCTGAATGCAGGAAACTGGAACATCGAACAATTACTTTTTCATATCATATGTTAGCACACACGTGTACTAAGACATTGTGCACAACAGTTTGAAAATATAGCAAGCTCAGCTGTTGTGGCTGTTCTCAGACAATACTTTAGGAACACTTACAAAATAAAACTGTTTGCCAAATTACTGAGGCAGTTTGGAATCTCATGCCAGTTTTCTGATCTCCCTTCCATGGTGGATGTTTGATGAGAGTTAAAGGATTTAGTTTGGGGAGAGCAGGCAGGGAAAAAAGCTGATGTGAAGGCCAAGGCACAAAGCAGACAAAGACCATCCAGCTGCAGATTTGGAAGTTGCCCATACTCAGTGGATTTATTCTCTACCCCCAGAGATTTCATTGTAAAACTCATTCTCACAAGGCTCCTTTATCTGCTGCATGCTTTTCTGACATCTCTGTGCCTATGGGATTAATGACTACTATTAGCATTTCATACTTGTTTTGCCAATTGGTGTCCATTAATGCTAAGTTAATCTATTTTCTAAAAATAATTAATTAGAAATTAAATAGTTAATTTCTTTTCTTAAAATAAAACAAAATAAAATACTGCAGTAGCTGTAACCAAAATGCTGATGCCACAAGTACAAAAAAAAAGAGGCAGAAATTAAAATAAACCTAACAAATGCCTGGTGATATGGAGCTGGAGCTGTTAAACCCTTCTTTGGGAAAGAAGAGAAAGGTGGAACTGGAAATCTGATATACTGGTTTCTGGCCCACTGAAGTTAAATCCTGTGGATAAAGAAGAGAGATTACATGCAATCTCATCCTCTCTGCCTTCCAGACACCTGTTAAAGAGATGACAGCATTCATAGCAAATCAACAGAGGTGCTGGTGGAAGGGCGAGGCTGTGCCTCTACTCTGCTTCACCCAGGTGCTCCTTGTCACTTCTGCACACCAACAATTGCTGTCGCTAGGGCTGTCATCATCATTTTGCCATCTGATGTCAGCATGCTGGTGAGACTGTGTAAGCAGGTGGCCTTCCCAGGGGAGAGAGCCCCACCAGAGGCATACAAGATGCCTCCATCTCCCACCCTCTGCTCATTGCTTCTCTCCTTCGCACTCCTTTCACAGGCTTCTGAGACCCACCCACCAAGGGCAGCAGCATCTAATGGCATGGGGAATGACACATTGCTTAACCTGAAAAAAGATCAGTGCAGCTGGCCTAGCCAAACCAGATAGATTGCCTTTCTACTTACCATAATGCCTAGATTTCAGTCCCACTTCTTTATCAAAGGCAGGAAAAGCACCTTTCAGTCGTAACTGGGAATTAGTCAACAGAGCCAGCTCTTTCTTCCTCAGTAAAAGAACTGAACTGCTTGACAGGATAAAAGCTTTAACAGTGTTCTCTCTGAGAAGGGACTTTGATAAGTTTTGATTAAGTTTGTGCTGCTTGATATCAAAATACTCTGTCATGTTTTGATTCTTACTCTTTTGTTTTGTACTAAGTCACACAAACTTTGGAATGTATCTCCTAGCATGGTTGTCACACAAAACAAAGGTCTCTGTAGCCAAAACCAAACCCTGTCAGTGAAACACCTCTAAACCTCTGTCCTAATTAGTCTGTCAAAATTCAACTGTGAGCTGCCCCTGACAATGTTGGGGGTTTGTGGTTTTTTTTTAGTTTTGATAAAACCTGGTATTTTGGGGCTTTTCTATTTTTAAATGTACTCTATTCCACTTCTAAAAAATATACAAGTGTAAACTATTCCCACCTTTATCAGTTCTTAAAAATTATTTGTATGTGGAAACAGGTGCACATCCTGTGGCTGTAGTGTAGCACAAAGATTGCCCAAGTATAACGTACTTGGGAACATGGATCCCATCCTTGTCAGGGGATTGGCAGAAATTCAATAAGGAGACATGACTTAGGAAGAGTCCTGATGTCCTTGGGTTAGCAGATAGTGATTATAAATTGAAGGTGATATGCTTGGCCAACAAGAAACAAAGCTGATAACTTCTTGGAGGAGAGCCCAGACAGAACCTGTCCATCTGGTTTACACATAGTATAACAGCAGGGACAAAGCAGTAGGACTTAGTGGGCAATTTCATTATTATATGAAAATATTACTGATATCAAGAGAATTTTTAGTAAGCAGTTAGAGAAAAAGAATAGCAGACCATTTTGATCACAACAAAATTCCTGTAGGAATAGATAAATAAACTATATTTTTATGGAGGAAACAGTTCTAGTAAAAATAGAGGCTAGCTATACTTAAAATGACATATAATTCTGAGGATCTCTTTCTATCTGAGGAGAAAGGAAAACATAGATGAAGAAAGTAAAATAGCTATTTCTTGGTACATTGTTCGGGTTTTAAAAACAGGCAGGTGTATTTTGATATTGTTTTACCTTAAGGTTCTCTGTCACTTCCAGTGTTTTCCTTTTTCTAGGGTATCAAGTAAGTTTTGAATAGTGAAGGTAACAAATACTGGAACAGACGTGATTTTCCTCTCCCCATCCCGCTGCCCTGGAGCCTTCAGGTCAAGGTTGGGTACATTTGTGAGAAAATGCTATAGCTGGACTCAGGCTGCTGAGTTTATAGAGGAACTGTATTTTAAAATCTGGAGATGGTGATGTCAGAGACCAGATAACTTATTGTCACAACTCTGTTGGGCCCCTACCAGATTTTGCAGGCCTCTTTGTGCACATTTTTGTTGACCGACAATAATCATAACTAGTAATGGTAAAATTCCTAATCAGAGATGCAAGAAAGAGCAAAGATTTGCAACAACCAACATCTGCCCCATGAAGACTTTTTAGTCACCATGGGAAAAGGGCCACCTTGTGCACAACCACTAGGCAGCATGTAGACCAGAGTAATATGGCTGTAGGTTTTTTGGCCAGGAAGATAGAGCGCAAAGGAAAGGTTTAAAAAAGGGTGTTGTTTGTAATTACATTTACTACAGTAAATATGTTGTGCTATAAGCACTGTGCTTAATCTGAAGGCCTCTACAGATTTTGTCTATATAGTCTTATTGTTCTTTCAAGATATTGGTGTTAGTTGGGCAGACGATTTTATTAAAATGTCTCCTGGGAACCTTTGCTGTTTGGAGTGACTGAGTTGGAGCACGAGCACCACTGCTGCTTAACAGCCTGCACCTACACTCACTTGCACTGCTACTTTTGCACAGTTATCTACCAGATCGCTCCAATTTTAGACCTATGTGTCTAAGCTTTGTAGCTGAGGCAGCAAAACATCATTTCTTTGTTTATTTTTGCACATTCATCTTTTGTTGTCCCTGGTGTTCTAACAGAGAAGTGAACCACAATAAAGACTTCACATTTAAATATAACCTTTGTACAGGTGTGACCTTGGTTCTGGTTGCTCTTTCTGTGGGCACCAGCAGCAATAAGTTACTTTGGGGAGAACATTAACATCCATTATCTGTCAAAACATTTGGTAAAAGGAAACATTGCTGTTAATGTTTTTTACTAAAGAACATGCAAATTGTTCTCAGCACTTGCAACCGCTAGATCTTGATGTTTAAATGCCAAATTCTAATTTAATATACTTACTGTATGTCAAAAATGTCAAAAAACTGTCATTTAAAAAGAGAGAAAATACTTAATTGGGGATCTTAAGGACACGCTTCCCAGATGCCCAAGTTGCACAGACTCCTTCTTTCATGTGATTTTTAGAAAAAAATAACAATTATTTTTCATGTCAGCAGTCTGACACAGACTGGAAGTGACGTGCAGGATGCTTAGGTTTGCCTCCAGAGCCTACATACTGGCAGGGCTGAACAGTTTATCACTTGCCTGATGAGGTGTCTCATCACAGCCTGACTACAACCAAGCCTGTTGTGAGTCTTGATCTGATAAGATTTCTTGGAGGACTCCCAGTGCCACTGTGCAGATCACGCAATAAATGAGAAAACGAGTCATAAGGGTGTTAGTGGGGGCAATGGTTCTCCCTTTACATAGTGTCTAGTGTCAAGACCTGCTGCATTTTCCATAACGGGGAAGGCGTAACCCTGTCCCATTATTTTTCAGGGAGCAGAACTCTGTTTTCCCCTTTCCTAGGTGTGGTTTGTAGGCATTAGACTACAGAGTAATTTTTCTTCTCCTTATTTGGCCCAATCTTTTTCACAAGGCACATTTTAAGAGCACAGGTGAAGAAGACAGTCTCTGTGCTCATACTGCTTGGTCACTGACTAGATTTTACAGTCCCCATGGACAAACTGCCACTTTAACACCACCCATATAGGAGTACAGAGTGATGCAAGGTAATACTACCATAGTTCTTCAAGCCAAGAAGCAAGACAGTCCTAGTGAGCATTGCAAGGAGGGGTCTGGGTTCCACCTGGATCCTTTCTGGCAAGCAGAAACTGAATACGGAGCATTTGCTTCACTGGCACATCTCTAGCCCTGTGTCTGAGGAACTGTTTTGTAAAAGGTGGGCATTTCCTCTCCTCCTGTCACCAGGAAAAGTGCAACAGCAATCTCTGCTTAATTCTATGAGGTTGAAATGATGGGCACTCACACTTATAAGGGGTTTTGGTTATCAATCCATGAGGGACCTACCTTCACCTGTAAGTGGGGCACTTGCTGTGCAAGGGTCTAAGGGTCTTTCCCTTCTTAGCCTCCCTCTATTGACTAAGCTGGAGGCAACTCCATTTTAGCAAGCAGCTATTCTGGAACCCTTTTAGAGGAAATTAACTCCTTGACTGCATTGAATAGTGCACCTTTTTCAGGCAACTAGAAACCATCAGTAACCAGGTACTAGTAAGTCCTTTTTGGCAATATAAAATGAGCCCATTTTGAGATTAACAGTGGTAAAAAGCAATCTCAGAAGAGTTTTATCTGCTTATCTGCCTAGTGAATTGTTCATTTGAGAAACACTCTTTCTAAGGCACGTTATCTGCAACTGGAAAATACTCAGTGATACTTCTTTTTTTTTCATGTTCTTTAGTTTAGAGAAAAAAATGACAAAGAAAAGATGGGAGGAATAAGGATGGGCAGATGGAAAGAAGAACAGTGTTATTAAAAAACTGGAACCCTCTGCTTCTCTGCCCAGCAGCATGTAGGAGTGTAGTCCCCCTGCAAAGCAGTTGACTGAGCCCTGCTGGCAGCTCTCTTAAGATCAGTTCCCTCCTGATGTGGGAGCCAGTGCTGTCTGATGCCTGTAAAGAGCAATAACAAACTGAAGCATAACTGGGAATGTTTGACAAACTGCTTCTGAGAAAAGAGGCAAACAGAAAAAGACCTGAGGAAAATTGAAAAACTCATTATAGTTTTTAATCACAAATTATCCTTAATAGATATTGGTGGTGATTTAATTTTTTAATTCAATATAAATAGTTAAAAAAAAAAAAAGAATAAAAAAGAAAAGGAAGAGGAAAATCTGGTGCTCTTGAGCTTTCATTAGTATATTGAGACCTTTCCTGTGCATGGAGTAGGGGCGGAGTACAGAATTTGTCCTCTGGTGTGAGTGCTAAACAGCAATGCCTTTCTAGAGAGTTACACGCACTCAAACATGACGTGTGAGCAAAATCACGATACAAGGATGTGTAGACATGGGGGTTTTTTTGACACAGCAGGTGACAAGCAACACAAAAGCTAGATATCTTTCCAAGAGTCACAAAACAGGTTTCTGAAAGAGGTAAGTCCAGAGCTTTTTTTCCTGACTAGCAGTTCTTGCATTGTTGTATATGCCACTCCTCATGTTTTATTTGACTTCCATAAAACATCTGAGGATCAGTGTAGCTATAAATAAAGGACCCTAAAGTGAGCATAAATCTGAATTCAGTTGGTGGAGTTTCTCTTATACTGCTGCAGTATAGGAGTACTGTTTTGTTTTCTTGTCTATGCCAAAATTTAATGGTCTACTGCAGTTTTGCAGCTTTCAGGAATAAAGTCAAAAAGACCCAGTATTCTGTACCTGTCATTCTGTAAGACATATCTATTTTTATTGACTTGATTTGCTTAAGTATTAGCTTTTAATATATATTGCAAATGGTAAGTTTTGGGTATAGGTGGAAATCTCAGAACTGCTGCAAATAATCTATTTCAGATTTAAATCCAAGTGCATTATGATTCTTTGCAATGCAAGAAATATATAAGTATTTTAGCAGGCTGTGGTTTTGACTGTATCCATCAGCTCTTAACTTTTGTGCTTTGTTCATCTTAAATGTTAAGTGAAAATAAAAATTTTTTGTTATTTCTGAATTTTTTTACTCAAATTATGGAGTACTTTCCAGGGAAACTATTATTTTCATCATACAGCCTGCTGATCACATTTTTAAATAAGTTCTTTCCGTTGTATGCTTGGACTTTATAGATAACATTTTCCTCCTCTCTATCTTCTAAATATTTATGTATTTTACTTTTATAAAACTAGGTAATAGTAAAAGAATATTTTCAACTTAAAATATGTAGCTGTAAGAAATGAAAGTCTGGCTCTCTGAAGTGTGCTACTGTGTGTCAAATGATTAAAATGTCAACTATAGCAAGAATTTAGAAATGTAAGGCTTTAGCTAGCCAGACTAAAATACAGAGAAATAGATTAAGATGCCTTGGTATTGCAATAAAGTGGTTGGTACTACAAAGGACAGTGACTTACTTTTAATAAAGAAGGAGAGATCAGCTCTTATTCCATGTACATTGATTTTTTTATTTTTTTCTGAGATTACTTGACTTGTAAAAGCAGGAGACCTATGTCTATTTCCAGATTCAATTATCTGGATGGCACTAAGTATGTCAATCATGTATTCAGTCATTCAAAGAAACACTGTTAATATATTCCAAGAAGAACAGCTCAGATGGCAGTGAATGCCAAAGCTAAATTTCTATCTACATATTTAGTTCTACTCATCTATATGTATGTCACAAACCTTGAGATTTTACTTTGGTCAAAGATGTGTCTGAGATCACATAATTTTATCCCTTGGATAGTTTCTAGGTATGAAAGGGAATATCCTGTCATATCCTTACTGCTTCTGGAAGAAAAACTGGTCTCACAGGAAAACAGAATATCTTCCCACCACCTAAATTTCAGAGCTAATGATGGGCTTGTGTATAGCTGTAGGTCTGTGTGCTGTATGAGGTGTTTCAGCATGAGTTGCTGCTTGATGGTATGAAGATGAACATGAAAGGCAGGGACACCGGAAGTGTTTGCTGATGAGTACCTGTCGCACACAACTATAATAATACATCCTAATCTATAAACTTGATGATGCTGTACATCACTGATTACTCTGCCCACTCCCTGAGTCATGTAGACTCAAGATGTCACAGCCAGATCCTGCTTTCTGGTGGGAGAGACAGGAACTTGACAGGTGGTCCTTCTCTCTCCTTTTTTAATGGTGTCAGTGGTGATGGGGCTACTGTTTTCTGTACTTACTGTTAGCACTATATTATCTATTCATTAGTCCTCCTTACATGCACTACTACCCTGCACACAGATGATCAAGGCATGGTAGACCGTGTCAAAATATGTATGTTTGGCAAGGCAATGAAGACAGTCTAGCTTCAGGTCACCCCCTCCTGGTTTTGTATCAAAGCTTCTTGTATGAACAGCAGTTTCGTTTCAACAAGCAAAATCCTGCTTGTTGGCAAGAGGATTCTTCACAGTTGCAATTCTCAGCAAAATATGAGTTTTAGAGGTCAGGTGAGCAATGATGATGTGAATGCCAGCCCAAGCGGTGGTGTTGACACATTAGCCTAAAAAGGACTTGTGGCAAGGTTGTAGCAGTGTTACAGTGAATTCCAACAATATTTATAGCTGTGGTATCTGAGGTTTTTGTGAGGTGACTGGGGACTATGTTATTCTTCAGATAGCCAAGGAGTAGTGAAGAAGACGAAATGATTCAACAGTTCATGAAACGCTTGTTGCCAACAAAATGTGTTCTCAGTTGTCTCATCCCCTCCTCACCAAAAGATAGGCTTCTCCTTTGTCATGGTTTAAAAAGAGAAAACTTCATATTTAAGGCTCTTTGGTACCCAGATGTTTCCATTGATCAGTGATGACCGGGCTCACTTTACTATCAAGTTGCCTTTCATAACTATATGAGGTGGATAAATAATTTCTGATGCAAATTTGTTCCTTTATTCTGATTATTGTGGAAACTCATATTCTAGGTTCTTATCTTCTGCATAAGAATGTATGCATTTTAATCATGCACAGAACAGCGGTGAAAGCAGTGGAAACCGATTTTTTACTGTGCCAAAACCAAGCAAACAAACAAACCTGGAGTTGTATTCTCTCCTCAGATTTCCTTAAGGCAGTGATGCACTCTGGAAGCAGCAGGGGGGAGCTTGCAGCCATCTTGCCTTTAAGCTCTCATTCCAATGAGCTAAGCTATTTCCTTGATGATTTATAGATGGGAAAAAGATTCACCAGGCCTTTCACCCAAGGTAGCACTTATGTGACAAATAATATCTAGCTAACTGTGAGATAGTCTGACAATTCAGTAGCAACTGACAACTAGTTTTATTTAATCAGGAAATGGTAATTTTTGCATGAATTGCAGAAAACTTGAAAATTCTCATGTGAACCTTTTTGTTTAATTTTTGTGTCACACTCTCAGTTCAGCAGTAATGAGTTAAAACCTGATTCTAATTGCCATGTAATGGCTTACTACCATTTTTCCTTTCCAGTCTTGTGTAGAACTCCCTTTGTCAGCAAAACAGGTTTGCATTTAGCAGGATTATATTCAAAACTTGAAATAACTAAAAATTACTAAAGTTAAATCTCAATGTTGATATTCTGGTATGATGCTCTTTTTTCCCAGTCAGACATTCAGTGCTGTAAAATAATTGCTTCATTTGTCAGAGTATATGCAATATCTTAATAATTCATGCAATTAGGCCCTGTGTCACCATAATTAAATTACTCAGGATTACAGGTCTTTGTAAAGACTGTAGTAAAATGTTTCTTAGCCTGGAAAGGGCTCATCACCTTAAGCAATTTTGGAAAACATAGACAGAATTCTTTATCTACACAGTTTTCCTGCTGTTTGCTCTAAAATTGCCTACCATTTGCACTGAAATTGGATTTGGGGAGGAAGGTGTTGCATCCCCTGACCATTTCTGAGATTCATATATGTCACTGAACAGCTTCTAAGAAAAATGACAGAAGGCAGTCACCTTAAGCTGTTGAATTAAACAGGGAAAATTACAAGAAAAACGCTTGCATGGATTTATGCTGGAAAGTATAACATATCTGCACTGTATTTTTAACAAGTTTGTCTGCACAAAGCTCCTATGATGCATTTGTCTTTTTTGAGCTTATATGAGAATTTGAATATTCTGTCTACAAACGACTTCTTCACATTCTGCTGGAGAAAAGGTTTCCATAACAAAGATTTAGTAAGTATTACTTAAGGTATTTATTTATAAAATAAAATGCTTCAATAAAAGAATAAACCATCATAAAGTCATGGCATACACAGTATCTCCATTACAAAAATGTGAGCAACCCTTCTTCCACCAGGACAAGTCACTGGCTTTGCCAGACATTGGCCTTAACAGTATGTTCACAATATCCAGCTCTAAATAATGATGTATCTGGAAGTAAATGCCAGAAAATGGAATTTACTTCTATCTAATGTGGTCAGTATACAGGTTAATGCATTGCGATATACATCAAACAGGTCACTTTATCTACTATTTTATTTACTACTACACAATTGGCTCTAACCTAGCATGATTTATACCAGCTGCTTAATCATCTGGGAGTATAAACTGCCATTGAAATCATAGCTTTACCAAGTGCTAGTTGATGCCGTTTCTGTAAAATGTGTTATGTTCTCTGTTTTACCTGCTAGTCTTATTCCACAAGCATGCAGAGTACCTAGTCGGTTTGCTGCAAGTCTACTCCTCTTTCCTGAAGCAAAGTCTCACTCTTGTGACTCTGGAATTTGTCCTAAATTTCCAAGAATAAAGATACTTAGCATATGGAGCTTGGAATTTTTTTTATCTATTCATATTTCCTAAAAGTGGCAGCAGCTGTATAGACTGTAACGCACCTTGGAATCCTATGGGGAACATCCAAACAGCTGAAATAAGCCAGATGTATTTCTTGGTTTATGTTGTAAGTCATTCCACTGCATCGAACTTTAGGCTCCTACTGTAATTATCTATTCAAGCAGGTGATGCAATGGTAAGGTTGCCGGAGTGCATCCAGTACATTAATGACTGAACTTGCTTTGAGCACTAACAACAGTTATTTACTCTTATAACAGCTATGGAAAACTTACCTGTAAAAGGTAAAGGAATTAATTTTTTAATAAAATTTTAAAAGTCTTAATAAAATTTAATAAAAATAAGTTTATTTAAAAAAGTTTAATAAAAGTTTAAAGCTTAATAAAAGTTTTAATAAAGTTTTAAAAGTCATGTCTGCTACAAAAAAAATATTTTATTCTAAAACTTTCAACCTTATGCAGAACTGGCAGTCAACTCTTCAGGAACCATACCACTCACCATTTCAGTGTGCAAAAAGAAAAGATTTTTTTTTTTTCAGAAGAGCCATTCATGTTGTATGTAACAGGTTTTACCAGTGGGAATGAGTGTATTCTTGAGGAACTTGCAAGCAGGAAGCTGAGCAGAAGCTAGAAAATGAGTAATATTTTTTTGAGTCAAAAAAGCTGTGCTTTTGCAATTTCTAAGTATATTTCCTGTGACTGTGGCTGACAATACTGTCCTGATTTCCTAGATGAATGAGCCATGCTCATTGACACAGCTAAGCATGTCATATCCATGGCGGTCCAGTACACAGGAAACGTCAGTAACAGCAGCTGGAAAGAATTGAGGAAGGAATGGCAATCACGATGCTGCATGGCCGGGACACTGTGGGTTGTCTTCTCCAGATACCAGGTCTCAGTGTGGCAATACCAACTGGAATAGACTGACTTTTCTTGGCTCATAATGGAAAGAAGCTCTTTCCCTTCTTTCAAGGTAAAATATTTTAAATCTTATGAACTACTCCAAATATGGCAGCTTATGTTCAAAAGGTCTTTTTGGAGATGTGGCCCAGATCTTAGTGGAGATACTGTAATGAACCTAATACTTTTTCAACTTCTGTTCCAAAAATAAGAAATATTGGATAAAGAATGCAGAAATGCAAGTGAGAGCTTTTGGCATGATCCTTGGCTGACTACAAGGGAGAGGGAGTGAGGTCTGGTAGTTAACTAGATGTATAATCTTTTTCTCCAGAAGTGCCAGCTGAAGCCATTGAACAGGAGACCATTACTACTGAACAGTTAATGTCTGTCTATCACTCCAAGAGGCTGAGCACTATCAGTTGTCTCATCATGTTAACTGCTATATTAACAGCTAAGTTTTTCCTCAATCTGGCAGATAATGGGGAATCCAGAGGCAAAGGGTGTAGATACAGTAATAAATACAATTAAGGTAATTTGATGCCTCTGGTAAGAAGTGATTATGACTATACTGTCCAAATGAAAAAAGGGATAGCTCCATTAGCCTGTACAATACCACCACAGGAGGGATATATCTCTCTTCAGCATCTGAATTTGAGTGGAAATCATTGCACTTAGATTATTCTGGGTTAACATTGTTGACATAAACTTTTGGGAATAAATGAAACTTTGCAGGAAACCTAATATGCGTGAGATGAAATCAATAAAATTGTCTCAAATAAACAAAGACTTTTGAGGAATTAAAGCACTTGGAAATAAGATTGATGATCATAGTAGTTGGAACAATTACTCCCTCTAAATCCAGTTGCTGATTCAGTTTCTTGTGCAAAGCTATGTGAAAGATGTTAAGAGTATGACACAAGAAAATATCAGGTGATGGCATTAAAAATAGTCCATTGATGTTACTTGCTTACAACAAAGATGGACAAAACCAGCTTGAATATGTTCTTTAGGAAGATTTATAAAATGACTGGTTGATTTACTTAATGAGTGAATCTTAGGCAAGTACCAAATTTCTTCTGGGTCTGAACAGTGCTGTTGACAGTAAATGCCATAATTCATAAACCTGAAGTTTTATTTTGTCTTCTCTGAACTATAACAAACTCAGCAGCGTTATCAACAAGACAGTATGGTAAGTACCAAGACAAAAACCACTTTTAGACATTTTCTTTGTCTACTAAGCATATCTGTTATGAGTTACGTAAGTGTCTATGAGTAAACCTTAAAGAAAACAGGTATGCATCATTAACACCTACTCCCCAAATAAGTGTGATCTCAGAGCACTAAAGAAGTCTGTACCACTACTTTGGTCTGTTTTCAAAAGAGAGCCTGAATCAGAGAGTAAGGATGATGTGTTGGGATTATATCCCTCATATCCCAGGGAATAAAATGCAGCTGGGAGTTGTTTTCCCCTTCTGATGGAAAAGAAATATTAATGAGTAGGACAGAGTCTCTGACAAATTGATTCCATTTAGCTGGCCTAACACAAATAGCACTTTAGGAGAGTGTTACATTAATAATCTCTGCTTTTAGCATCCCTGTTTCCTTGTGGAGGCAGGTGCCACTGTTTTCCTATTACTTTAAACAAATGTAATTAAGCAATGGTTCAGTGATTCGACTTCATGAGCCAGATTCTTATCTTTCTTTCCAGGCTGAATCAGCTAAGTCTCTAAGCTTATTTTGCCTCTTTAGACAAGATCAGGATCTAGTTTGGTGTGTCTCAAGCTTTGATAAAACTGCTCAGTGATGAAAGCACAGAATTCCTATTTGTTTCCAGGTCACTCTTTAGTAAAAAGCTGCCTAATAACTTGACACTTTTGACTATCTAGGCATCTATATGAATAAATGAACATCACTTGCAAATCATAGGTCTGACTTGATAGGAAAGATAGGAAGACTTGTGACTAGACTGTAATAGAGAAGGCTATTCATGGATCCAGAGTATTATTACAAATCATTCTACTGCCTCACCTCTATTTTACTGCCTTTGTCTGGTCCACATATTTAGCTAGATACCTAAGAAAAGCACAGCTATTGTGGCAGAAGAGACTTCATCGAATCATTCTTCATTGGGCCCATTCCAGCTGCAGCGAGAGCAATGTCAGCAGCACACCTGATCTGCATGGCAACCCCAGCAGTCACTCCTGTGCAGGCATATCAACTTTGCCTCTCTCCTGAGAGCAAAGATGTTGTTGTGTTTTACCAGCCTCAAGGAGATGCTTTGTTCTGTATCCAGTTTACTGCATAAGCAAACCCCAAAAGATTCAGAACTGGATTGGGATCCTTCTTGCAAATTTCTTCTTAACTAGAAAGAAACATTTTCATTGGCCTATGGGGAGGTGGAAGGGCAAGGTTTCTAAAGAACATAAGAGGAAGTAATCAAAAATTTCATAGCAGCCAGGATAGGAAAAAGTAAAGGTGTGAACTGAGGTGAGAAAAAGAAAAGGGAGGCTGGCTAGTGCTTGGTATAGAGCTGAGAGACAGGGAAAACTATTGCTGCATCTGAGAGAAGTGGGTGGTCACTGTTGTGCACTTGCCTCTAGAACCAGAGGTTTTACCTAGTCTGGTGTTAGAAACAATTGCGAAACTCAGTGTCAGTCCCTTCTGTCTCTCCTTTATTAGTTGATTTAACAGTGTAAGAATCTCCCATTGCAGCCAGTAATGTTATTAGCTGAGGTACTGGCTGCTCATCTGGTGGAATTAATGGTTCCAGCATCCTGAAGCTCTGTGTAGGTTTCCATATTGAATTTTTTTCAATTTAAAAGAAAGGAAACAAATTACAAATGTTATTAGGGGTAAGAAGTCAAGTACTTCAAAGCTAGGAATTACCAGTATTTGAGGCAATAGCAAGTAATCACATAGGTAGGTAATCATGAAGATTGTATCATAATGTATATGCACAAGGGAGCCAATTAAGGTTGCTTAAGCAACTTTGCATCACTTTTTTTCCCTATGAGTAGAGCACTGGGTTTTGCAACCTTAAGGATCTTTAAATGTAGGCAATCATAACTAATATTACTGTAATGCCTAATCATGGCATCGTGCTAAGATCCTCATTGCTAGTGATGTTATATCAATGATCTCTACAGGCGGAGTTTTGTAAAAGAAGTGTTTCCTTTTATCAGTTTAAAATTTGCTGCCTTTCACTGTCTTTTCTTACCCCTTTGTTCTAATGAAGAATGCCACACAGGAACTGCTTGACGTATGTTTTCTGTTCCAAATATGCTTTTATATATATCTATCTTATTTTGAACCTAAACAGCTCCAACTTCCAACTTTCTCAGTTTCTCATGAGGTTTTATGAGCTGACATGCCTAAGCAGATAAGTAGCTCTTTTTTACAGTCTCTGAGCCTTTCCACCAACCTTAAAATTAAGTTCAAGATAGAAAATTGATGAACTGCTCAGGATGTCACAGAAAAAAATATGATAGATCTAAGAAAGGGGAAAAGGCAGCTGGAAGAAAATGCAGGGCAATTTTCTGTGTTTCTGTAAAAGGGGAAAAAAGACATGGTTTACAATGGAAAAATGTAACAGGACAGTGCCAAGAAATATTAAATATTTAGCTACACAAATCCTATGTTTTCATCATCTCCAAAGTTCTTACTGCATGTCCACCTGCTTCTGGTCTTCCACCTGCCTTTCTCACTACATCATACAGGTAATTTTTAACTAGATGACAGTCACTTTTATTGTAGGACTCTATGCTGGAACAATCTTGCAGTTATTCCAAACTCATAGGTTCTGCATGGCTTCAGCTACTGCAGTTTTTGCTGTGTAAAAGAGGTATTAGCAGAAGTGCAGCCAACAGGTTGAGCGAGATGATTATTCCCCTCTGTTCAGACCTTGTAAGACTACATCTGGAGTGCTGTGTCTATTTTTGGCTCCTCGCTACAAAAAAGGTGTTGACATAGTGGAGGCAGTCTAGTGGAGATTCTCCAGAATGGTCAAGGGACTGGAGCATGTGGTGTATATGGAAAGGCTGAGGGAACTGGGTTTGTTCAGCCTCAGTGAGAGGAAGTTGAGGTGGGACCTTATTACAGCTTGCACTTACCAAATGGGAGGAAATAGGGAAGACGGAGTCAGAATTTTCTTGGAGGTGCAGAGCGGTAGGAAAAGAGTCAGAAGCTAGAAAATAGGAAATTCTGATTACATTGGAAGAAAATATTTACCATGCGGACAATTAAATACTGGAACAAATTGCCTGGTGGGGCTGTGGGATCTGTGTCCTGGGAGGTATTCAAATCCTGACTGGATACAGCCCTGAGCAGCCTGACTTAATCAGCAGTGCTTTGCACAGGGCTTGGACTACAGACTCCCCCACATCCTTTTCAAACTCAACCATTCCATGATTTTCTGTGGGACCAAATAGATAGACTCCAGTGCTCAGGAAAAAATTATTTTGATTTCATAAGATTTACACTAAAAAAATCTAAATTCACTGACTAAGTTACTAATACCCACTTAAAGTAGAATTTAATGGAAAATGTGCAATCAAACACAATATAAAGTAATTTATTTTGTCATATAAACTATCAAAACCTTTTTCAGAAACAACCTACGTTTGCTTGTAGCATATTTTAGGATCGTTTTTTCAGCATGCATTTTTCCTATGAAATCTTTTAGTATCATCTAAAGGTGCAATTCATGCTATTTAGGTGTTGTTCTAGTCCATTTTGAGGACAGACTAATTTCCTATTAATCCCAAAGGTAACAAATAAATAATTTTGATAATATCCTGACTACAGTATTTTGTCTGTTAACTACTTTTTTTATGCGCAGTCTTGTATGTCTCTGGTGATTTGTTTCTCTTGAATCACACAGTATGTTCCCTAAGTACACCATAAAAATAACATAATCATGATGTTATCTGTTCTGTTATAAAGTATATGACAATATTGTGTTTATGGTTAAATACAGCCTCAAGGACCTCATACCAGTGCCAAACAAGTAAGTTGTTTTCAATTAAGGACATCGTCTCAGTGCTCAGTAAACACACAAGATTATTTATGTATGAGCTTGATGTTGTTAGAAAATGCATACTAGGAGAATCCAGCTTTTGTTTGGACATAACTAAAAGCAACAAAGATCAAGCATAATAATAAAAAAAAAGATGCCTGTAATAAGGCTGTGTCATAGATGGTTTTGTTAGTTCATTTTGTATTGTTGATAATGTATGGATATTCCCAATGATTCCATTAGAGTTTAAATAACAGAATTCAGCACAAATGTATTTCTACTGAGCAGTAGAAACATAATTTCTCTGGAACTGCAGCTGCTGTAGTTGAAGATTAGGCTCTTACTATCCCTTAGGGAGATTACTGTCTCTGCCAGCTGACTTAGTTTTTATACAGCCAGCGATTTATTAGATTGCTTTTCTCTTAAGTGTGATAATAGGCCTTATGCTTAGCAAGGTTTAGAGACTTCCAGTGCATTAATATTTTATGGCAATGACAGTCAAGACACATTTTGTTTACCTAACAAGACAAGCCAAGCTACAGCTGATGTGTATTGGAGATTCGATTTAACTGGTAGGAACTCTGCCAATTATGTCTTTAATGCTTTGCAATGACTTTTATAATTGTAATCTAATCATTTACATATTTGATGCATCAACACTTTGTTCTAAACAGTATTGTTTTGTGTGACTCAAGTGTTTATAGACAACCTTTTCTCTGTAGCCATGCTACTCGGTTCTTTGGTATTGACATATTTTCTTTGGGTAGTTTATTAGATCAGCTCTAGCAATACTTGGAGGCTGAAACAACTCCCACCTAGGATCCCATTTAAACCTGTTTGGGGGATTCAGTTTACAATGAAATTGATTGAATGTTTCAATCTTGTGAAAATAAACCTTAGTTGCTGTACTTGTCCCATATACTGGCCAAAATAGGGCCCTGGTTTGCAGTCACTCAGTTTCAGTGACAGTGATAGCTTCAGCTGTCCAAATAAATATTTCAAATAAAGGAGTCCCATGCTGATTGCTTTTTACTTCTTCTCAACAAAGCAGATTTATCATCTGTTAGTGGTGAAAGACAGAAAGTGAAGATCATTGGGTCAGGTGTCTGGCATTGATTCACCGTGTCTGCAAAAACCCCACCATCTTAGCTCCAGGGACAAGGTTGAGCATATTTCCCAAGAGAAATTGCACATTGAAGAGCTTGATGTTTCTATTACTTAGGCTCAAGTATATCAGAAGAAACTCTGTCAGATGTAGGTTCAGCAAATACTGATATTAGTAGCTGTATGGTTTCGGCTATAAAGGTGCTGCTTGAGCAGGGGCTAGGAAGAAGCCAGGGAGACAAGATTGAGCTTTGGTTTTGAACCGTGTTGGTCTGTCATTCTGAACAATTAACCTCCCTCTGCACCAAGTTTTATAAATGGGCTATTGTAAGATTTAAGTTCATACAGTACTCTGAAACCATCTAAAAAAAAAAACTCTATAGAAGCTTAAGGTAACCCATAGGTTAATAACACACCATTATTTTTCTCTAACATCTCCATAAATATCATGAAATAGAATAAGCAGTTGCAACAGCTCTATCTTGTTTCCAAGATTAATTTTTAATTGACTGGTTTGGGTTTTTTTAATTCTACCTATATTGAATATAAGGCTTTCTTCTTTTACTGGTCCAGAAACTGTGAGTACAGTTATATATAATATGTAGCTGAGGGCAAATGAGATTTGCAGTTTGCAGCCCAGTGATGACCGATCATCTGAGTATTGCAGTTTCTCTACTGTAGTGATCTGCAGAAAGTGCAAGGTGTTACTGCCTCTTCCCAGATAGCCACGTAGGTGAAGCTGTGATAAGTTGTGATCTTAGCCCCAGAGAGTTCCAGTGGAGTTGCCTGTGTGCTGATCAAGTTCAACATATGTGATACATATAGAAAACACATCTAACACAGTAATGAAAGGGTGTGTTTGTGCACACATATACCTACACACAAGACAATTTTCAGGAAAAGTGCAATTTATAATAATAATAATTTTCTCTACTAAAGTCATCCTTCTGTCCCAGCAAAATTTGGCTTCAACATTGTAAGCTCTTTTGGCATTCTTCTTGGGATCCACAGGCAGAATGAGAGATATGATCAGTCACAGAAATAATAGTTAAATCTGCAGTCATTCAGCAAGCCCATCAACACAATTAGGAGCCCTCTCGTTTATGACTAGCATGGATCTAGATAGGATTTGTGTTTTCATAGCAATTTAAAAAAAGGAGTAAAACCAGGAAGCTGCAGTAGGCTTCCAAGATTACAGTTACAGGACCAAATTTTTAACAATACTCTGTTCCAGCAGTAGCTGGTGGGGTTGAATGATCTGGTTTTCCAACCCCATTTGGTACGCATCTGTATGCATGGTTTGCTAAGCACCTTTAGATGTCTGGCCCCGGGCATTTCTGGCACGGTGGAGTTTTGATGCTCAGTATATGTCCCACGGGATGGTCAAATACTGCCTGTGAGGGTGCGCTGTGGCAGTGGGATGGGGGCAAACCTTACAACTAACATAAACAACTGGTTTTCAGTGAATTTAAACAGTCAGGATTCTCTCATCAGTGGTACAAGCCTAAGCAAATGTCACGGTTGTATTTGTGCTTATATTTTCTAGGGTTGAAAATGTATGTCGATATGAATGTCAATTAGGCATGGCCTCAGGCTCTTGGCAAGAGGGCAGTGTGACCACCGATGGTGAAAAATCTGAGTATTCCTCCTTTGGGGGCTATGAAAACGATTTTGGTTTGAAAGGCTTTGGGGAGCTCACTGGTTGCAGCACTTAACCAGATTCAGCAAAGAGATAATGAAAAGAGAAGGGATTAAATGATAGTGAAAAGACCTTTTAGGTCGCAAGCTCCAGCTTCTGCTTTTTGTCTTTATGGAGTGTCTGTAATCACACCATTCGACCTTCTCTGTACTGGTGGTCTTACAACATGTCCTTCAGGAATTTACTAATGAGGCTTATTTTACAATAGATTTATTTTAACAGGAAGGTAAAGCTTGTGCATACTTTAAGAAAGTATTTGCTAACATTTATTTGACAAACAGTACAGATTTATTTCAGACTATATTTATGTGCTTCCTGCAAACATTCAGATGAGCAAATTTTTGTTTACATAATATGAGTGGAAAGAATGTGTCACAAATACTGGTGTGGATATAGCAGCCTAGCTTATATGAATCATTCATACTGAAAGCACTTTGTAAAAGTGTCCTGAAAAACTTTCTGTGTGGTCAGCCAGCTCGGAATAGGGAAGAATACCATATTGTTTAGGTAATCATCCATTTAGACGAATGTTTGAGAACACATAATCACAGCAAATCATATGTTAGCAAAATGCTTGAAAGCATTTGCACATCATCTATAGGCATCATTCTGTACAGTGATTACACTTCAAAAATTAACATCTCTTTGTATACAGCCTGAAGAGAAATATATTAAATAAAGAATTTACTTTCAGTACTTTCTGAATTCTAGTGTTGCAAGAATATTGTCAAAACTGGCAATTGAATGTATTTAATATTAAAGCAGATTGGAGATCCTTTTAAGCTATTTTCACTTAGACTGATATTTAATCAAAACCAATAGTTCCCTTCCATTCTAATTAGTTTCTTTTCCTGATTACCTGTAAAAAAGAAATGAACTCAGCTGAAGAATTAAATAATTCTTATATTTGATTTTGTTATTTGGATTTCTGCTGCTTGATACTTAACTGCTACTATGCATGTACTTGTCAAAACATGAGGAATAATTAGTCCAAATGTATGTGACCTTTACCAGCAAACATTTGCAAACTGCATGATCTAAATGCACGTGTAATGAGAATTGAAAGAGGGGAAAAGAAAACCAATTACTGTGTTTTATAGGAAAGAAAATTCCCCCAGAGATCTGAAAAATAAGACCATTTATTATAGAAAGGAACTTTAAAAAAAATGTATAACTTTATATGAAATGTAGCTTTAAAATCTATTACATGACAAGAAAAACAAAAAGTCATGTCAGAAAAACTTTTAAAAGTTGTAGCACCTATTTATTTTTCAGGAAAATTTCCAAAGTATACAGGAAATAGAAACCTTGCTCAGAGTATTTTAGTTTATTGAGTTCTCTCTGCCTTGAAAATCATAGTAGAAATCTCCAGGGACTCCTATAAAGATGTATTACATCATAAAGCAAACTAAGGATAGTAACCCATGTTATTAAACTGTCAACATACATTATACTACAATTTATCCACAATCCGACTCAACTTAAAGCCTCACTGTTGGCAGAAAGTTTAAAACATAAGACTACTCTCTAATCATCTAAAACCTAAGGTACTTTGGAAAAAATGTTGTAATAATCGCTCCACTACTCCATTGCA
Organism: Morus bassanus; assembly: GCA_031468815.1. NCBI lineage: Eukaryota > Metazoa > Chordata > Aves > Suliformes > Sulidae > Morus > Morus bassanus. The sequence goes on along the minus strand of CM062600.1, from coordinate 22,887,116 downwards.
GTATGTGTGAATTTCATTGGTTTAGTACTGCAAATGCTCAACCATTACAAGGAAGGATTCTGAAGGATTACCGCTTAAAAGGTTTTATTAGTGATGCTGTAGATTTCTCATTTCACAGTATATTAATAAAGGTTTGTTATAACAGACATAATGAAAAATAAATCTTAAAACCCAGTGCTTAAACCTTGCTTAATTTCCACATTAATATTTAACAACAAACCTGATAAAATTACGTTGCTTATAAAGTCTGCCTTCTCAACTAAAGAAAACAGGGCTATTTCTTTGAATGCTGAAATACTGGAGATTGGTGTTATTTGGCAGGAATTATGATACATAAGAATTTCAGATCTGCTGATAACATGTGCTGAAAGAAGAAATTCCAGCTCTACGTATTTATCTAAATCATAATTGTTAGTTTCAATTACAGCAGTACCAATGAATCTTGAGGCTTCTTATAGGTGTTCTTCAACCAAAGTTTACAGTGAGGAGTGTGGCATAAAAGAGGCAACTGATACAGAATAGAAAGAGAATCTAATTAAGTAACCACAAAGGAGAGGTCAGCACAGAAGTCTTAGTGTCAACTCTTTTCTTGTCTTCCTTTGCCAGACAGGAACAATTGTTCATCTTAGTGGCAGAAGTAGGTTTCATAGAATTATTTAAGAGTGTAAGACTGGGGTTTAAAATTTTCTTTCTTTTTGGTCCTGTCCCCTGCCCGGGTGCCTTAGGAGACAAGACATGGAAAAAGAAACAGGAAAGCAACAGAGACGACTGGCTGGGGGTCTGAAGGGGCAGACAATTGACAGATATATAGGTCCCAGAGTTCTTAGGTTGATGGTGTTAGAGATTCATGGTGAAGTTTATATAGTAAGGCCATGCTAATATATTAATAATGACTGTTTTTATCTCTGCATAACCAATAAATTGGGAAAACTGTTGCAGAAAAGATGTCATACAACAAATACTGTGATGAAGAAAATTGAGAAAGTCAACCCTATTGAAATAATTCCTCAGAGCTATTTTATTTTACTTAAATATGTGTTTCTAAGAAAAGTTGATATATCAGAGTCCAAAGCAATTAAAAGTCACTAACCTGGTTGTTGTGGTTTAGCCCCGGTCAGCAACTAAGCACCACACAGCCGCTCGCTCACTCCCCCACCCTTGTGGGATGGGGGAGAGAATCGGAAGGGCCAAAGTAAGAAAACTCGTGGGTTGAGATAAGAACAGTTTAATAATTAGAATAAAACAGCAATAATACTAATATAATGAAAAGGAAAATAATGAGCGAGAGAGAGATGAAACCTTGGAAGAGGAGGGAAAAAAACCCAAAAAACCAAAACTAAACAACAAGTGCTGCAACTGCTCACCACCCGCCGACCGACACTGCCGGTCCCCGAGCCGCGATCGCTGCCTCCCCCGGCCAATTCCCCCCAGTTCATATACTGGGCATGACGTCACATGATATGGAATACCCTTTGGCCAATTCGAATCAGCTCTCCTGGTTGTATCCCCTCCCCTCCCGCCTTCTTGTGCACCTGGCAGAGCATGGGAAACTAGAAAGTCCTTGACTAGTGTAAACACTACCCAGCAACAACAAAAACACCAGGGTGTTATCAACATTATTTACATACCAAGTCTAAAACACAGCACTATACTAGCTACAGTGAAGAAAATCAACTATCCCAGCTAAAACCGTGACAGTATCCACCCCTTATTCCGTACCATTTACGTCATGCTCAGGTCTCATACTATCCAATATGACTTCAATAACCACCACCCGCCTCCCCATCCTTTGATGACATACGCAGATATCATTTGTCATTTCCGTAGTCTATGAACCATCCCTGTAGAACATCTGTAGAGGGTCCACACATGTCCATTGAGTTCATTCAGTCCATAACTTTGGGCTCCATCTATCGTAACAGTCTTTCAAGGCTGGAGAGATGGTCTGTGTGGTGTTGGATTGTTGCATGCTGAAGCCAGTCTTTGTTCCACCACCGCTACACGTTGCTTGGTTCAATCAAAGTTCATTCTTCATTAATTTTGGAAATTCTTACTATGATACCATTGATATGGCATATAGCAACCATAGGAGTGATGACATACAATATCATATAGCATTTAACAGCATACCGTTCAGTTCATTGGCTATTTTCACCCAAAATCAAATCCCCTTGAGGCACACATCGAACTCCTCCATCCTCCCGCATCACCCACCAAGTGTGCCCAGGTCCTCGAGCAAAAGCAATCCCACGAATGGGTTTGCCTTTGCCTGAGACAGGAATAACCCAGACGGTTTTCCCCAGCATATTTTTTACATGCACTACAGGGACTTTATCCCCTTCCACAGTACGTAAGAGTTCTGACTGGGCAGGGCCAGCTCGATTGGCAGATCCCCTAGTGTTGACTAGTCAGGTGGCCTTTGCTAAATGTGTATCCCAGTGTTTGAATGTCCCACCCCCCACTGCTCTCAGTGTAGTCTTTAACAGTCCATTGTATCGTTCAATTTTCCCAGAGGCTGGTGCATGGTAGGGGATGTGATACACCCACTCAATGCCATGCTCTTTGGCCCAGGTGTCTATGAGGTTATTTCGGAAATGAGTCCCGTTGTCTGACTCAATTCTTTCTGGGGTGCCATGTCGCCATAAATCTTGTTTCTCAAGGCCCAGGATAGTGTTCCGGGCAGTGGCATGGGGCACGGGATATGTTTCCAGCCATCCGGTGGTTGCTTCCACCATTGTAAGCACATGGCCTTTGCCTTGGCGGGTTTGTGGCAGTGTGATATAATCAATCTGCCAGGCCTCCCCATATTTATACTTCAGCCATCGTCCTCCATACCACAGAGGTTTTACCCGCTTGGCTTGCTTGATTGCAGCGCATGTTTCACACTCATGGATGACCTGTGCAATAGTGTCCATGGTCAAGTCCACCCCTCGGTCACGAGCCCATCTGTATGTTGCATCTCTTCCTTGATGGCCTGAGGTGTCATGGGCCCACCGAGCTATAAATAGTTCACCTTTATGTTGTCAGTCTAGATCTACTTGAGCCACTTCAATCTTAGCAGCCTGATCCACCTGTTGGTTGTTCTGATGTTCTTCAGTGGCCCGACTCTTGGGAACATGAGCATCCACATGACGTACCTTCACAACCAGGTTCTCCACCCGGGCAGCAATATCTTGCCACAATGCAGCAGCCCAGATGGGTTTGCCTCTGCGCTGCCAGTTGTTCTGCTTCCACTGCTGTAACCACCCCCACAGGGCATTTGCCACCATCCATGAGTCAGTACAAAGATAGAGCACTGGCCATTTTTCTCGTTCAGCAATGTCTAAAGCCAGCTGGCTGGCCTTTACTTCTGCAAACTGACTTGATTCACCTTCTCCTTCAGCAGTTTCTGCGACTTGCCATATAGGACTCCATACAGCAGCCTTCCATCTCCGATGGTTTCCCACCAGACGACAGGACCCATCAGTGAACAGGGCATATTGCTTCTCTTTTTCTGGCAGTTTATTATACAGTGGGGCCTCTTCAGCACGTGTCACCTCCTCCTCCGGTGATATCCCAAAATCTTTGCCTTCTGGCCAGTCCATGATCACTTCCAAGATTCCTGGGCGACTGGGGTTTCCTACCTGAGCCCGTTGGGTGATCAGTGCGACCCACTTACTCCATGTAGCATCAGTTGCGTGATGTGTAGAGGGGACCCTCCCTTTGAACATCCAGTCCAGCACCGGCAGTCGAGGTGCCAGGAGGAGCTGTGCTTCAGTACCGATCACTTCTGAAGCAGCTCGAACCCCTTCATATGCTGCCAATATCTCTTTTTCAGTTGGAGTGTAGCGTGCTTCGGACCCTCTGTATCCCCAACTCCAGAACCGTAGGGGCCGACCTCGGGTCTCCCCTGGTGCTTTCTGCCAGAGGCTCCAGGTAGGGCCATTCTGCCCGGCTGCAGTGTAGAGCACGTTTTGTATGTCTTGTCCTGCCCGGACTGGCCCAAGGGCTACTGCATGAACTATCTCCTGCTTTATCTGTTCAAAGGCCTGTCGTTGCTCAGGGCCCCATTTGAAATCATTCTTCTTCTGGGTCACTTGATAGAGAGGGCTTACAATCAGACTATAATTTGGAATATGCATTCTCCAAAAACCCACAACGCCTAAGAAAGCTTGTGTTTCCTTTTTGCTAGTTGGTGGAGACATGGCTGTTATTTTGTTGATCACATCCATTGGGATCTGCCGACGTCCGTCTTGCCATTTTATTCCCAAAAACTGAATCTCCTGTGCAGGTCCCTTCACTTTACTTTGTTTTATGGCAAAACCAGCCTTCAGAAGGATTTGGACTATTTTCTTCCCTTTCTCAAAAACATCTTCTGCTGTGTTGCCCCACACGATGATGTCATCAATGTACTGAAGGTGTTCCGGAGCTCCACCCTGTTCCAGTGCAGTATGGATCTGTCCATGGCAAATGGTAGGGCTGTGTTTCCACCCCTGGGGCTGTCGATTCCAGGTGTACTGGACATCCCTCCAAGGGAAAGAAAACTGTGGCCTGCACTCTGCTGCCAAAGGGATTGAGAAGAATGCATTAGCGATATCACTTGTGGCATACCACTTGGCTGCCTTTGACTCCAGTTCGTATTGAAGTTCTAGCATGTCCGGCACGGCAGCACTCAGTGGCGGAGTGACTTCGTTCAGGCCACGATAGTCTACTGTTAGTCTCCACTCTCCGTTAGACTTCCGCACCAGCCATATGGGACTGTTAAAGGGTGAACGGGTCTTACTGATCACTCCTTGGCTCTCCAGTCGCCAAATGAGGTCATGGATGGGAATCAGGGAGTCTCGGTTGGTGCAGTATTGCCGCCGGTGCACTGTTGTGGTGGCAATTGGCACCTGTTGGTTTTTGACCTTCAGCAACCCCACAACAGAAGGGTCCTTCGAAAGACCGGGCAAAGTAGACAGCTGTTTAATTTCCTCCGTCTCCAAGGCAGCTATACCAAAAGCCCACCTGTACCCTTTTGGGTCCTTGAAATACCCTCTCCTGAGGTAGTCTATGCCAAGGATGCACGGAGCCTCTGGGCCAGTCACAATGGGGCGCTTTTGCCACTCATTCCCAGTTAGGCTCACTTCAGCCTCCAATACAGTTAGCTCTTGGGATCCCCCTGTCACTCCAGCAATGCAAATGGGTTCTGCCCCTACAGAGTTTGATGGCATTAGGGTGCACTGTGCACCGGTGTCCACTACAGCCTTATACTCCTGTGGGTCAGACGTGCCAGGCCATCGGATCCACACAGTCCAGTAAACCCGGTTGTCCCTTTCCTCCACCTGGCTGGAGGCAGGGCCCCTCTAATTCCAATTGCAGAATTCCCAACCCACTTCTTGTGAATGGGAATCAGAAGTCTCTCTATTAAGATCACAGATAGAATCAGCGCTTCTACTCCTCTGTCTGGGGAACTGCCTACTGGAAACTGGAGCAGCAACTCTCCTGGAGGTCGCCCCTTGAATGGTTGTTTTTCCTTGCAACTCATGTACCCGTGCCTCCAGGGTCGAGGTAGGTTTTCCATCCCACTTCCTCATGTCCTCTCCATGGTCACGCAGGTAAAACCATAGGGTGCCCCGTGGTGTGTATCTTCTGTCTTGAGCAGAAGGACGCTTACTCCTAATGGCCGAGATACTGGTCCGTACAGGTAGGGAGTAGGACATATCTTCTTTGAATTGCTTGAACTCCCGGGACAATTTCTCCACAGATGAGACGAGGGAGGAAGAGACATGTGCTTCATAATCCCGGAGTTTATCAATCACATCCTCTACCGTTGGTGCCTCTTCATCTTTCCAGGACATTACTGCCAGGGAGTTTACATGGGATGATGGTGCGCTCCGTACAAACTTCCGCCACATGGGTCGTGTGCACTGCGCTTCATCTGGATCTTTGGATGACTGTTCACTACCCAGGTCACCATAAATCACCTCAAGCACAGCTAATTCTCTCAGGTACTGGATACCTTTCTCCATGGTCGTCCATTTTCCAGGGCGATATAGAACATCTTCCTTGAAGGGATACCTTTCTTTCACAGCAGACAGGAGTCGCCTCCAGAGGCTGAGGCCTTGTGTCCCTTTTCCAATTGCTTTGTCAATGCCCCCGTCCCTAGAAAGGGATCCCAGTTGTTTGGCTTCCTTACCCTCTAATTCCAGGCTACTGGTCCCGTTATCCCAGCATCGGAGCAGCCAGGTGACAACATGCTCACCTACATGACGGCCGAAATCTTTTCGTATATCTCGTAGCTCACTTAAGGATAGGGATCGGGTAGTTTCCGTCTCTTGTACGAGTTCTTCCTCTTCCTTCTCCTCTCCTAGTAACGGCACTGCTTCTCCATCATCCTTTTCTAAACGAGTTGACTTTCTCTTCGAAGATTTCTTCTTTTGTATAGGGACAACTGATACTGGCACGGGTTGACTCTCTGATTCAGCTTCAGTGTCCGTCATGGGTGTTTGAGTGGTCACAGTGCCTGTTGTCGGGCTTGGAGCCGCCGTAGTGCCTGTTGTGGGGGTTTGAGGGGCCACAGTGCTTGTCGCTGGGCTTGGAGTAGCCGCAGGGCCTGTTGTTTTCACTTGGTGGTACTGAATACTGTTGAACAGGGCTCGGTAGGCATGGGCCAGGCCCCAACACATTGCAGTGATTTGTATCTCTCTGGAATTGCTAGGGTGACAGCATACTTCCTCCAAATAGTCTACTAATTTTTCAGGATTCTGCACTTGTTCAGGGGTGAAGTCCCAAAACACTGGGGGTGCCCACCGTCTCAGGCATTTGCCCATACTATCCCACATACCCTGCCACCCATAATTATCGAGCCTTGGGGCAGATCTCTGCATGATATTCTTGAATTGCTTATTAACCTTAGACAAAACTGAAACAATCTGCCATAGGAATATCAACAGATGTGTCTTAACTACCCAAGGCCATTCAAGATACTGAAAAGTTGTTGTAATGAAGGAGGAGACATTACAGAAGATGGTAACTAAGGTGCCATTCTGTATTTCCTCCATAAAAAACCTCTCAGAAGAGGAGGTATAATTGCTAATTGTCTCCATGAGGTGGTACCCGAAGTACAGTAACGGCTTCCATGCAAGACCCAAATAACTGATAAAACTCAAGGCCAGTGTTTTAATAACAAATCTCCTAGGCAAAACATCTCTAACCACTGCAGAGCACAGCAAACTACAAAACCCAATGCCAATCTTTAACATGTACTTCAAAACCAGCATGGTGTAGGTCTGACTACTAATATCGAGAACAGATGAATCAATGCTGTGACCAGCAACCGTTATTATCTCAAACCCTTTGTGCCCCACGTTGGGCGCCAAAAAGGACTGTTGTGGTTTAGCCCCGGTCAGCAACTAAGCACCACACAGCCGCTCGCTCACTCCCCCACCCTTGTGGGATGGGGGAGAGAATCGGAAGGGCCAAAGTAAGAAAACTCGTGGGTTGAGATAAGAACAGTTTAATAATTAGAATAAAACAGCAATAATAATAATAATATAATGAAAAGGAAAATAATGAGCAAGAGAGAGATGAAACCCTGGAAGAAGAGGGGAAAAAAAACAAAAAAACCAAAACTAAACAACAAGTGCTGCAACCGCTCACCACCCGCCGACCGACGCTGCCGGTCCCCGAGCCGCGATCGCTGCCTCCCCCAGCCAATTCCCCCCAGTTCATATACTGGGCATGACGTCACATGATATGGAATACCCTTTGGCCAATTCGAATCAGCTCTCTTGGTTGTATCCCCTCCCCTCCCGGCTTCTTGTGCACCTGGCAGAGCATGGGAAGCTAGAAAGTCCTTGACTAGTGTAAACACTACCCAGCAACAACAAAAACACCAGGGTGTTATCAACATTATTTACATACCAAGTCTAAAACACAGCACTATACTAGCTACAGTGAAGAAAATCAACTATCCCAGCTAAAACCATGACACTGGTAGAGGTTAGAAGTGGTCAGAAACATGAGTTAGTACAGGAATGTAGGAAATGGTAGGAACCTGAACTCTGTCTCCATTCCTCCAATCTGCCCATAATCCTCAAGTGGCTAAATGCTTCTGGTAGAAATTCAGAAATGAAATAAATAACAGAATGAACGTTAACAGTCGCCGACATTTTTGTCAGTGTTAATGTAGTAAAAATGGAGAATTTGTAAAACTGTTGTTTAAAAATCTAAAGTTTCATTCTCTTTGAACTGTCAAAGAGTATATTAAACTGTCTCACTCATAATGGCAAACTATCATTCAAATTATGTAGCCTAATATTCTTTTTAAACCATCACTGTTCATTATAGCTGCAATTAGATATGGTCATTCATTTTGTGTGGAAAAGAAGGTAAGAGCACATTCTCTTTTTTTGGACATATTCCTGCCCAACAGTCCTCACAGCAGGGAGCTTTATTAGGAACATGTGAAAATAATTGAGGAACAAAATGTCTCATGTAAAATTTATTTACAGTTTTCTTGAGCTAGACTGTAGTTGAGAACTTTGTTGCTAATGAGAAATTACAGCATGCAACACACTGCTGCCAAAGAAAGCATCTGTACAGACCCTGTAGTGTGCATCTGAAGACTAATGTTTCCTGAATATATAAATATTTGGACTGGGTTGCACTTCAGCATGCTCTTTTCTGGGTTTCTTCAGACTTCTGCCCAGGAAGTCATGACTATTTTTTCCTGCATAACTTGGGGGGTAATGAAAGAAACAACTAGTCAACCCACAAGAGAAGCAGTAAAAATCAGTAACACCCTTCAACCTCCCTCCTTTCCTATGTCCAGGGTCCCTTAATACTTTGAAGATCTGATGAGCATCCTTACAGAACACCTCTTCAGTGCTTTAACACCTCATTGGGGTTTTAATGAATAATACTTGGAATTGAATAAAAATAGAATAACAATCTATTGTGCAACTTACTACTTCTCTGTGCTTGTGTATTGTATTCTTTAGCTGAGAGAATACTTCATCTCCTCATGTTGTGCCTGTGGGGGAGATCTCATTACGTGTGGAAATGCCGACCTGTAGTTTGTACTTTGAAATAGGAGTCTAAAAGTTAGCTAACCAACAGGGACTCCATAGTCCATGCACAAGGCCCTTGCATTGCTGACTGCCTCATCTGTAGGTCAGTTGATGGTGTATTCCTTAATACCACTACAGTCTTTTAGGGAAAGTTCCACAGTTCTGGTACTTAGACCAGTGCTGTTTATTCCATGCAATAATTCTGCAATGAGCTGAGTGATATATGGTGGCTAGGAGTCCTGCACTGAGGGTTTGCACAGAAACAGGCTTTCCTCCTTTCTGCTCTTCAGGACTTGCAGTTAAATGTGAAGGAATGAGCTTCCCAAGAAAAGAATGTCACCCTAGCAAAATGTAAAGCAAAAAGCAAAGCAAAGAACTCTAAAGCAAAATACACTGCTTTACATCTCTGCATCAATTTACATGTCTCAAAACAGTGCTTAAATGTTGACAAATTATGTTTTATGCACCTCAGAGAGGTGCCTGTCTCTGCTGCTGACTGCAGTGAGAAGCCCAACATGCACATGCATGGGCTTGCCTGCTTTTCTCCATTCTGGATTAAAAGAGGATTTGCACAGAAATTCTTCCTCCATGGGGAAGAAGACCATACTGCATGCAGATGCTCTGGTTGCAGTGTGTGTCTAGACTAGAGCTAAGGAAAATTCATATAATTGTCTTCATGCAGGTATGCAGAAGTTCACCAAAGAGGTGTTTTAATTCATGGTGACTCTCCTCTTTTACAGGCATTTAGCCAAAATGAAAGCTTGCTGATCACCTGAGGAAAAAAATAACCCTTAAAAGAGCTGAAACTGCTGAATTTGAAAGAATGAGGTTGAAGAAGTATTAAATCACTTGCTCACAGTCAGGACTTAAACTTTTGTTTGCCACTCAAAAGTTCAGACCTGATGCTCTGTGGCTAGTGGAGACAGAAAGTCTTTCCATGGTGTTCTTCTTTCCCTTCTCTAGGTTATTATTGCATCCAGTCAAAGAAATACTAAACCTTGCTTGGCATTCTTTGACCATGCTTGAGTAAAAAATATTACCGTAAATACCCAAGTACTTTTGAGAGGTTAAAGAAAATGAATGTTTCAGTTTTCAGGTTAGTTTTTACCGTAGTCAGACTGCTTTCAGGTAGATTCCTATATTCCTCTGTAATAGAGAATGAGGTGTATGTAATTTTTATCACAACTTTAATTTCCTATTCAATAGCAAAGTTTTATTTTGCAAAAATGTGAAAGGCTATTCCTAATGTTTTGGTTTCATTTCCTCTGTACCGCGGGGAGCATTTATATCAAAGATATTTCTGGAGATGCTGCTGTAACTAGCTGTACACAACAATGGCGAAAATAACAGGATTCATGTGCTGGAATTATTTCCAACTGCTGGGCTGCAAATACACATTTCAGCTGAAATAAACAGTGGTCAAAAGACCTTGAGATGCTCTTCACTTTATTCCAAGATGTTTGTGAGTTACTCCTTGAAAAGTTATCAGCCATGGTTTATCTAGCTATAGAAAGGTGGTGAGCTGCTCAATGTTGTGTGGTTAATTCACCAAGAGAGACTATCTTCCAACTCCCCCATTTCTATGCTCCATTCTCAAAGGGAAGACAGCTAATTCCAATACATTTGTACAGCACTTAGCAATAAGAATCAAATCCCAGGAGTAATACTTTAATGCAAATATTAAATAATGATGTCAGTAGTGTTACTGTAAGCAATAATGCATAGAGTAGCAGATATGTAAGCAGTGAGCATTTACAGGCTCTGTAGGAGTCAGGACTATATAGCAAGCACCTGGCTAAGATATTTTTTTTTTTAAGTAAATGTAATACTTTGCAAAATGAACTTTTGATCTTCTGGCATTTAATCAGTTGTCAAAAAATCAATTTAAGCAAAATGTTGTGCCCATCATGAACACATAATCCCACAGAATTTGCACTGTTCCTTGCCAACTAATTAAACCAAAAGCCATCTGGGGTACATAACTTGGTATTGTTTAGTTCTGTGGGAGACTAGCACTCAGACGTAAGGTTAGTGTGGGAGGTGTTTCCCACACCCATCTGCTCAGCTCACCAAGAACAAAAAGGGCCTTGCAGCTGTGGACACACTATTTTATGTCTCTAAGCTAATGTTTCCAAGACCTGGATTAACAGTGGCATGTTTCTTTACCCACAGGAAATCAGATGGGAATGGATAGTTGTCTGGACATTTCTATTTGGAACTCCTCTACTCAGTTCTCTTCCATACAAAATTTCTCAGTTGCTCAGCCATATCCATTTGTTGGTATAGCATTATGGCTGTTCACAAGTTGGTCATAACTTTTAACTGGGGCATGGATGCCAAATGAACAAGGATTTAAATGCCCAGCCTCAGGCATGACAAAAGCACTGACTTTCTTGCAGGAAGACCTTGTTACAATCATAATTCTGCCCTGATTTCTCATCCCTGCTGTATCCACTTACCCCTATCTCATGTGTTACCCTTCCCTCCTGTCCCATTAATTTCAGAGAAGCTATGGAGGCATCTGGGTCTGCCATTAGAATTGGCTGTTTGGCAGTTGTAGGAATATCCCAGGTCTGCTTTTTATTTTTCACTGAGCTCTCCAGGCATTTTGGAAAAGATGGAGCTCAGTGATGTCTCATTTACTGGAGAATAGTCCCCTGTGCTACACAGCAAAGCCTGGGAGAGTTTCAGAAGTGTAAGGTGGCTTGCAGAAAAGCCAAGCAGTGAGGAGGAAGCAATGCTGGCAGCATCCACATCAGAGATATCCCTCGATGTCTCCACATGGCCTAAGCCTCTTATTTTTGGCAGGCTCTTTTCTCTCTTCACTGCTGCGTCTCATTCACTGTGTGGACTCATTACTATTATAAGCAACTATTAAGCTCAAAACAAAAGCTTACTTAATACAATAAACCAAAGGTTGTTTGTGTTATAAAAATTTTTGAAAAGGAACAAAATCAGCAGCTGTTCATGTACAGTTTGTGAGTGGAACAAAGAGCAAGAGCAAGCAGTTAAACAATTCACTGAGGCTGTGTATGGATATGCTCAACTCAGATAAGCTTTGCTTACACTGAAAATTTTCACATATGTTTCCATCATTGTGTAGTACCAGGACCAGTGATGCTGGTCGCCCTTACAGAGACCAAACAAGTCCTCTTTTTCTCCATCAGCTCAGGTGCAAATTAATTCTCCCCAGTGGTATGAATAGGTCAGTTTCTGCCAGTGCTTGTTGTAGGTGTTGCTACGAAGCTGTGTAACAGTCTGGGAAACTTCTGCACTTCTGGCACTGCTTTTAAGCCCAGTAAAGTTTGGGTTCTTAGGTTGAAGTCTTTGAGTCAAAGGTAAGGGCAATGTATGTTAATAATGAAAATATTTGAATATGGGGTAATATGATCCTTAACAGGGTTGTCAAGATCTGGCTCAGCAGAGCAGCATTGAATGAAAAACCTTCTCCTCTTTGAGACATGCCATATTTTTTCTCCAGGTTTGAACTCTCTAGGTAGTAAGTCAATAAGAAGTCAGTCAAATGGAGACTGATTACTTGATGATGATGAAGCTGACTAAGGATTCAGGTGAATTTGAAGTTTATCAGTGAAAGAGACTCTCTCAGCCTGAAAAAAAGCAAAAAAGAAATACATATGACATAGCAGCAAACAACCAGCAGCAAAAGTGAGAAGAGACTGCCTGTTTTACAAGGGAAGCTATATTAGTGGAAGGGAAAGTATCCTGAATCCCTTAATGATCCTTGTCCGAAGTCTAGAGGGTACATGAGATTAGAGAGGAAAATGAAGCAGAGAAACAGAAAACCTCTGTATTTTGTTTTGTGCATCTTTCTTGTGCCATTTAAAGACTATTTGTTTTTTAGATACTGCATAATATGTGTTTTGCTTGCTTTTGCTACCTCACATCTTGTACATCAAAGTGCCCTTTAATGTAGAACTTTGGAAAACGCAATTTGTTTCTGTAAATAGCCATCCTCAGTTAGCCCTATCTTTACCTTGCCTTTTGCATCTATGTCCTCTGTTCTTCTGTTATTTTTCATTCTGGACATTCTAAACCACATTTCTTTCACTTTAACATTTTTCTGTGTGGCATTATGTGTTTCAGACTCTCTCTGGACATAAGGTCAATAGTATTAGTGTGGTTTTGCTTCTTTAGGGAACAATTTTAAAATTCCCATACATTTCAGTAGTGCTGGATCAAGCCTTATGTTACTAAAATCTAAGAAAATGAATGCATCATAATGTGCATTTGTATTTGTAAAAGTGTAACACATGATACATACACTATGTGGACAGTGAGGTGGATAGAGAACTGGCTGAATGGCAGAGCTCAGAGGGTTGTGATCAACAGGGCAGAGTCTGGTTGGAGGCCCGTAACTAGTGGTGTTCCCCAGGAGTCTGTATTGGGTCCAGTCCTGTTCAATATATTCATCAATGACCTGGACGGAGGGACAGAGTGTGCCCTCAGCAAGTCTGCTGATGATACCAAGCTGGGAGGAGTGGCTGATACACCAGAAGACTGTGCTGCCATCCAACAAGTCCTGGACAGGCTGGAGAGCCGCGCCGACGGGAACATCATGAAATTCAACAACAGCAAGTGTAAGTAAGGTCCTGCACCTGGGGAAGAACAACCCCATGCACCAGTACAGGTTGGGGCTTGACCTGCTGGAAAGTGGCTCTCTTGAGAAGGACCTGGGAGTACTGGTGGACAGCAAGTTGACCATGAGCCAGCAATGTGCCCTTGTGGCCAAGAAGGGCAACGGTGTCCTGGGGTGCATTAAAAGGAGTGTGGCCAGCAGGTCGAGGGAGGTTATCCTCCCCCTCTACTCCACCCTAGTGAGACCACATTTGGAGTACTGTGTCCAGTTCTGGGCTCCCCAGTTCAAGACAGAGAGGGAACTACTGGAGAGAGTCCAGCAGAGAGCTACAAAGATGATCAGGGGACTGGAGCATCTCTCTTATGAGGAAAGGCTGAGAGACCTGGGTTTGTTCAGCCTGGAGAAGAGAAGACTGAGTGGGGGATCTCATGAATACTTGTAAATATCTGAAGGGTGGGTGTCAAGAGAATGGGATCGCACTCTTTTCAGTGGTGCCCAACAACAGGACAAGGGGCAATGGGCACAAGTTGGAACACAGGAAGTTCCACCTGAACATGAGGAAAAACTTCTTTACTGTGAGGGTGACAGAGCAGTGGAACAGGCTGCCCAGAGAGGTTGTGGAGTCTCCTTCTCTGGAAATATTCAAAACCCGCCTGGACGCAGTCCTGTGCACCCTGCTGTAGATGTACCTGCTCAAGCAGGGGGGTTGGACAAGATGATCTACTGAGGTCCCTTCCAACCCCTACCATTCTGTGATTCTGTGATTCTGTGACTATGGACATTTATGTAGCAATGAAATTACATTTAAGAGGGCATCTTTAAATCTGTGGCTAGATGTCTATTACCAAAAATATTATTTTATAAGTAATTAATTCAGCCAAAAAACTATAAAGAATCTTAGAAACACTTACTTTCATGTTTTATACTTCTCTCTCTCTCCTTTTTTTTAAGCTACCATGTCTTCAATACATGCGCCAAATAGTTTAGAAGTAGAAAAAGTCAAAATTTGGGACCTGAAATTAACATCCATTATATTGGTTACAACTTGTCAGAGACTATTCTAGGGATTTCCTTTCATTAATGAACTGCCATTTTCCTGTTGAGGGTGAAAAAAGAAAAAGAAAAACAGGTTCCCTGTAATGACACGACTTGTTCAAGAGTAAGTGTTCTTTTTAGTTTCCAGGTTCTCCAGCAGTAGCTAACTATCACACTATTCCCCAAGCTGTTCATACTGCAGCTGAAATAATCAAGAATGCTGCCACATGAACAAGGACACAGTGTTAGTTTTTGCAGCATTTAAAACAAAAGATAAAATCATTGCCAAATAGGCAGGGACAAGAGTGTTAGGGAGAGATATTTTATTTCAGACTGAAACATTTTATGACAAGCAATAAAGTAACAACTATCCTGAAATGAGTAGGTAACCTCCTCAAAAATTTGAAACAATTTCCAAAAAATGTGAACATAGAATAAAACATAATAGCAAATGGTTATAAGGGCACTGTGTTGTTATTCAAAAAATAATCAGAGTAGTGAAATGTTTGTATATAGAATATTAATATTTTTCTCCTTTATCATCTTTTTTTACTGGATGATGTGGGTGTTAGGTATTAAGTTACTCAAAGGTAACTCAAGGTAAAATTTCATCTCAAAGTCATATATTTCAAGGTTGGCATCTGACAGTTCTTTAAACAAAGATCGATTTCTGATATCTTGTGTTTTGGAGGATGGATATTAGGTGTTGAGCACTAGCACAGTTCAAAAGGTATGTATAAGTCTTTACATATTTACGGTGGTTTTTAAAAAAGTTATTTCTGACTAGCTGAGAAAAATGTTTAGAATGAGGACTTTTTGACATTTTTGAACCTGAAATAACTTTCAAAATATGACTATTATTTTATGCATGCCAAGCAGTGACAAATATAGCTACAGCCTATATGTAAGTTTTACACTGTGAAACAGCACAGATGTGCCATAGGGATAATACAGAGTATTTATATCATCTTAGATAATTGTCACTTATGTGCATACAGCTCCAGAAGAGCTGGTACTTAGCAGCTGTGACACTACTGAGTGTAAGGATAGCTGTCAGGCCTGGCTCCCCTACTGTAACATGGTGTGGAGAGGTGAGTGGTATAGCAGAGGGTAAAAGTTGTGTCATGTTAATTTAACCTCTGTGTGTAGCTTTAAGATACCCAAAATATTCCCAGAATGTTACATAAATTTGTTAGTAAAGTAAATGGTATAATTTTCCAAAATACTGCTTTGAGAAAAATAAGAAAAAAGTTCTGTACTGCTGACAACCATCAGCTAAAAACCAAATGCTGCTGCCTGTGTGGGGAGAAGGAGCAGGAAAGCTCCACAGGGGAAGAAGAAATGATACAGTTCTTTTCCATAAATCAGTGCCTGAATAATTTCAAATGAAACAAAATCAGAAAGTAGTTTACAAATCTATGATATTACAGTAATAATAAAATATATGCTATTGAAAAATCTCTGAGGAAAATTAGGTATCCTACGGCTGTGGGTAGTGCTACTACCATTTCTTGTCTGATATGACTGGTTTTGTTTCCTCCCCTTCTCTCCATCCCCCAACATGCCAGATCACAGTTTTCCTAGAGCTGCCACACTGGTGATCTTATTTGAAGTGGGTTTGATCTAGGTGTAGTATGAGACTATATTATCAAAGGGAGAAGTTGCACCTTTTCTTGGCAGTCAGTATTTTCTTGAACTACACTACACATCTTCTCACACGTACTTGGACCTAAACAGCACAGACTATCCTCCTGTCAGGAGGGGTTTTACACCTCAGGGGGCTGGACATAAAGTTGACCCCTGTTCAGGTGAGTGGTTGTTTCTGCCAGCAGCCAGAAAGCCAATAAAAACAAGAGGGGAGCAGGGAGGGCAGGTGAGGTTTGCTCATAGCAAGGGAGGAAGGGTAAGCTAACTGTTGCTAGGCAATAGATTTCTGGATGACAGATCCTCTGCTTTGCTAAGTGACCAGAGTAATTATTTTTGGCAAATCTGTGCAGAGCTCTGGGGGCTGTAACTGGCCTGCAAAGAAAGAAATGGATGTATAAACATACAAAATGTATCCAATCCTTTTATAAAACTGGAGGGAATGCAAGAATGAGTTACCTGACACATGTACGCTTTCCTTCACCTCTCTGGGTGGTTTTCTGGCTTTCTGAACTGGTTACCCTGATATGAATCAGGTTTGTCCAGATCCTCCTCTGAGGTCTTCTCCAGCTGCTGCTGAGGCCTGTCATCCGTGGCACGTTTGTTGGCCTTCCAGCCAGAGCGGTGAAAAGCCAATGAGCCAGTGCTGCTCTTGGATATGCTGCAGTGGCAGCAGGTGCTAACAGTGTGGATTGGTAACAGCCACTTAAAAACCCAATGCCCTTGCCAACTTTCTCCTGAGCAGGATTGTGCTGTGCTGTGCTGCTAGCTGCAAGGAGTTCTTCCAATCAATGCTGAAACGAGAGACGGAGATAAATAGCTCCAACCTTTACTGATTGTGACTGCATGAGGAAGCATGAAACTACACTCCCAAATTTCTGTTGTGGTGTTTCCTCCAGCCATTAAAACCTGATTTGGACCCTGAAGATGAGCAATTTGCTTGCTCAGTAATCCTGCTCAAGATTCTGCAGGGCATGTCCTTTAAACCTCCTGCCAAGACCACGTATTTTTGTTTTCAGACTCCAATAACATAGGCAATATTTTTTGGGTTGGAAAAAAACCCTGAAATAAAAATTCCATAATCTTTCTGATAACAATGAATTTTATCATCAGAAGCAATACAGGGGCATAATGCAAACCAACATGTTTACACCTAACCCTCTGAACTACAACTTGTTATGAAACGTTAAACAACTTAAACATTGCCTAATTTTGTGTTTCGTTACAGATTTGAAACTCAGCCCAGCTTCAGGGAAAGAATGGCGTGTTGGCTTCCCCCCCCTCTTTTTTTTTTCATAAAGTTTTCTGAGAAACCTGGGGATCATTTTGAGATTTAGGATTCAAAACCTAGTTCAAACTCAGTAATTCTCCTTTTCTTTATGGGGATATTTTTTAACTTTTCATTTGAACCTGAAAATCAGAGCAAACCTCAGGCAAAAATTTCCCAAATATTAAAAGTGAAGAGAGTGTTTGTGTAAACATCTGTCAAGGCAAAACATCTATTTTTGTTCAGCCTGTGCTTTTGCATTGCTGTGTGAAGTGCTATTCTCGCATGCAGTGCTGGGCTTCATCCCCCGTTTTGCTGGTGCCCATTAAAGCAGAACGTCGGTGCTGCCAACCCCAAGTCCTGCTGGAAATGAGTCCCAGTGCAACCTGGGGTGTCTTGCAGGTGACTTGGTGAGGGGACCGATGAGGGAGAGTGGGGTCAGGAAGGGCTGAGTGACCACCAGAGCAACGGGAAGATGCGCTGCTGCAGGATATCAGCCTTGCGGCATTTATTGCAAGGTGTGAGCCTTGCAGAGAGAATGGCAGACGGTGGGAGAGAGGCTTCTTTTTCTGTATTGTGGTTAATGCTCAGTGGTTTAGGCTGGTGCTGTTTGCAGTTCCCCTTGCCAAGGGAAGGAAACCAATCCTAAAATGTGTACTTTTAAACAAAGATAGGTAGATCCAGCCCATTGTAATTACCTTCAAAACATGTATCTCTTCCTGCTGCACATTGCTGCTGGTACAAGCCTGGCTAAAAGGGCTCGCCTGAAGCAGCAGCACTTCTTTTTCATCTGTTGTTTTCTTCTCAGGGGACTTTCTGTAGTTGGCAGCCTTAGTGGAAGAGGATCAAATAGCTCTGGCAGCTTTCGTAGCAAGGTAGGATGTCATTTAAATAAAATGATGCACATGTATGGTGTAAGTCAGCCTCCCTGCTGAGAGGGCATAACAAACAATTAAAGAGCAGTTTCCTCTGGGGATGAATGGCTTTCGGGGAACTACTCCAGTTCATATGTGAATTATATATGCATTACTAGGGACAAGCGATCTTGTAAAGTGAAATATATGAGAAAAACCTCTGACAACACTGTGTAACCACAAGGGAGCTTGGCTGTGTTTGCTGATGAGGGGGAGAATTTTCAGTGGACTGCAGTCAATAAAATGTGTTAAAGAAACTAGAACAACCATAGCATCTAGCTGAACAGCAAAACATGAACTGACAAAATGTAAACTCAATGAGAGTAAAATCATCCATTTAATTTTAGCTTGAAGAGCGGAGCTAGATTACATCCAGTTTACTGCTTGGCATGCTGCTGTCCAAATGGAATATGTGCATGCAATTCCACTGAAGGCATCAAAGCCAAAATCCAAAATTAGATGGAATTACATAGAAACATCACAGAGTAAAGGAGTGCATCTCTGATTTACTGAGAACGGGGTTAAAATGAGGGATAAGGGAACAAAACAGAAGAGATGAGTAAACTACTGTAATTGGGACTCATCTTCTGATAGCAAAGGAGTAATTTTTCCACAGGTGACTTGAAGAGCTAAAATGTACTGTTGGGTCATGGGCTTATATGTATTGCAGAGGACAGGCAGTTGAGGTTTTATGCTTATAACAGTTGATGGCTGCTAATGTGGTGACTGAGAGAACTGCTTAGTGATATAGCTACTAAATTAACAAACAACACGAGTCCTCTAAAGTAGTTTCTAACGTCTTTTGGTGAGGAGCTCTGCTATGCATTGCTATCAGATATGTGCAGAAAAATTACAAGGGAGGTCCCAAAAATATGTTTGGAAAAATACAAATCCTGCCAAAGCTTTTCTGAAGTGTTCTTTGAAGTCACATCTGTGGGAACAAGAGAAGAAAGGGGACATTTAGTCCAGACTCAAACTGTAGATGAAAGGAAGTTGAAAAGTGGTTTGACATTTTTAAGGGATGAGTAATATTAAGAAGCTTGACCCTGTATAAAAGGAAAGCTGCTGTTTCAATGATTGTGGACGAGACTGGAATTTTAAACCGATAAATGGAAACACTTTTTATACAGAGCTTTAGTGCAATATAGTGCATTAACTTGTGTAATTCTTTAGTACATGAAATCACAAAGACTAAAAGCTCCACAGGACAGTTGTGTTAAATTCACCCATCTAAGCTGAACAGCCTTCTCTCAGAAATGCAACTTGCCTGACCAATTAGCTTATCCCATTGTGCTTTCTCATTATTTAATAGCTAAAAGAGATTCTTTAAAAGATTTCACATGATTTTCATGTTTTGCAGCCCCGATATTCAAACATTGCATGTTAAATCATGGCTTCAAATTTTATATTGAATCACTAAGGATTGCCATAGATACAGCATTTATTGCTAATATATGGTAATTAATCATGGTGCTATTTTGAGATTAGTATTTAATCCCTTCTGCCTGCCTGAAATCTTGTTGTTCATGGGAGCAATCAACCCAGCATTTCATTCTTACAGGTTTAATGTAGAGAGGAACATAAGTCACGAATGATAAACACAAATAAGTGCACTCATATCTGACTTAAAAGTCTAATGCTTTCCTCTAACAGAGAGCACTGTAGTCTTGCTACTGTTGCCCTTTTGCTGAACTCTTAGAGATGTTTTATTTTATGGAAAGCCACTTGTCATTACTTGCTTCAATGTGCCCTTATTTGCTTTCTTCTGATAGGTGCACTCTATGGCTTGCAGCACTTTGAAGCAGCAGCAATTCACCTCTTTCATGGATAATGTTAACTTTTCATTGTTTCCAGTTGTGTTAGCAAGCCCAGGTTTTCTGTTGTTTCCTCTGCAGTACTTATTGTTTGAAGTTTTCCATTGGTAAAAAAACAAACTGAACTGCCTCCCCCAAAATACCCCAAAGCACTTTTTTGTATAAAGTATATTTTATATGTTATACATATGCAACAATGACTACAGAGTGATCCTCCCTTATGTCTAGTCTGAATTCTTGTGGGCCTTTTGTTTTGGCACAGTTCTCCAAACAGAATGCTTCTGTTATTGATAAAGGAGACTGTGAAATGTTATCCTAAACAAGTACAAAACTACTTTTTTCAACTGAAAGTCTAGAAGTTGTAAAAGTCTCTAGTGGGATTACATTTAATCACTAATATGAACAACATGGAAATATGCAACATTATTCCTATATGATTCTCACTTAGTTTTGTATATGATGTTTGATCTTACAAAAGGTAATTCATTAAATTAAGGTGTGTAGAACAATATATGAGTACATGGGGAAGGCTGATTTTGAACACTGTTGAAGAATCGTAATATAGGCTCATAGAAAATATTTTTACACAACCTTTTCAAGTCTTTTCTATGTGGACTTTTTGGTTTGTTTTTGTCCTGGGAAAACTTCAGACAACCTTCTTCAAAAGGGTAAATTGCTGTTGTGTCACTTAAGAGATTTTATACAGATTTGGAGTGAAAAATATTTTTAATTTAAGAAATGAAGTTAGGTTTCTGAGCATGCTCTATGTATAGCAATTTACAATTATTGAAGTAGTTTGATTTAACAGGCTATATCTCTCAAAGAATGAGGAGCACTCACATTACAATGCGCAAGCTCACAGGTCAGAACCCGATCACTTCCAAACTGAAGAGCTTATAAAAATGTGAAGTACTCTAATAATTTTAAATTACTCTATATTGCACATTTTCAGGTCTCTGATCACTGCCAAATTCAAGTGCTTATAAAACTGCTTCAATAATTTTAAATTGCTATGTGCAGAGTGATTCAAAATTGTTAAAGTGCTTCAAAGTTTTTTAATAAGTACTTTAATTTAGAAGTGAGTTGAGCAATACTCCACTATACCTTCAAGAGATTATTAAACTGATGTAAAAATTTACCATCTGGAAAGAAAATTAAACTGTTTCTTTAAAAAAAGGAAAAAGCTGGGTGGGGGGGAAGAGAGAGGGAAGAGGAGAAGGTATAAGAGGTAGTAATATCGCAGTGGCAAAGAATACAAGGATGAGATAAATAAGAAATATACGTCCAAACCTTGCAGAGTAGTAGGGTCCCAGTTTTCTTTGCTGTGTGAGAGGTGAGTTAATAGGACTTCAAAACTTACAGCAGCTGCCTAAATGTGGCCAGGAGGCTCTCCTTAAATTTATAGCAGCACCATCCTGAACATTATGTCAAGATGACAGTGGCAGAGGAAAGGGATCCACATGGTTAAGGAAGAACAGAGCTGACAGACACAAAATCTCTCAGGCTATTCAACATCTAGGCTGATAGTGAGCTGATACGCAGATGCACACTTTTTCCTTGATGTTCCTTGTGCTGTAAAGTTGTGTGGCACTCTTAAGTTGCAATTATTTGTGTAAAATAAACAAATGGTTTATCAACTTATTTCTGAAACAACAGTTCTAAGAATAGCATTTCTGCCTAATAAAACACACTTTCCACAACTGTGTTCCTTGCTTTTGTTCCACCCCAACCCAGCATTTTATCACGTTTTCCTATTAGAAATTGGGAGCAAAGATACACACTCATTAAACACAGCAAATTAAAAATGTAATTGCCATTATGGTAATGAAATTTGTACTTCAGATATTTCCTCAGTTGATGTAATACTTTCTGGTTTTAATCATTTGCCTTGAATTTTGACATATTAATGATATGCCTAGTAGGAACAGACTTTCCTATATGCTAAAAAAAGCAAGAGAGGCAAAATATCAGACCACCTACTTGTAAACAACCAAAGCAATCATATATCTATAAGTTTCATACAAAATACTTATCCAAGTAGGAGCACTTATGTGATAGCCTTAGCTGAATTACCTTGTATGAATATGTATTTTTCCGGAATATATCCTTGTTACCGATCCTCAGAGCCTCATCCACGCAGACTTTTGACAAGTGCAGCCTATGTTGAGATTTTTGAAATACTTACATGAAAAAAATATCCAGAGCTTTCTTCTTGAGGGATATCCAAGCAGAGGGTGTGCTCAGTTAGTTGCAATGAGCCAGGAGGAGCTGGCAGGGGCATGTAGAGGACAATGAGGGTGTTGGCAGCTGGGGTTCAGAAGGCAGAAAGGGATGAGACAAGCTGCTATTTCTCCTTCTGTTTTTCTTTCTGCTACTGGAAGGATGGTGCTTTGCTTGGTGGGAGTGCACTCTGTGTTTTCAGTACTTGCCTCGACCTTTAATCAATATTGATTGATTCTGTGAAGGCCTGAAGTCTCTGACCTCTGGCTGGCTTTGCAAAAGTACAACTGAAAGGTGCTAACATCTTTCAGTTTCTGAAAACACCAGAAATACATGAGGGACAAGACCAAACAGTGCTTTCAAGCTCATGTGATAACTTTGGCATTATTTGAAAGGCACACTTACGTGGGGGCCATGAGGAAAGTTTTCTGTAATTCGAACTCAGGATACAGAAGTGGGCCTAGGATGTACATTGGAGAGGGAGCAGGCATCACCTTAGAAATCTCTAAGCACTTTCAGAAATATCAAACAAGTACACAGCTCATGAGTGTCAGAGACCATCAACCTGCCTTCACAGGCTGATTTTACATTGGGCTAGAGACAAAATTTGAAATTAGGCTCTACCGTCTCCTTTATTGTTTTGTGGGCCTGTCTTTAGTTCTCAGACACACATAAACATGTTGAT
Organism: Morus bassanus; assembly: GCA_031468815.1. NCBI lineage: Eukaryota > Metazoa > Chordata > Aves > Suliformes > Sulidae > Morus > Morus bassanus. The sequence continues at coordinate 22,863,908 of CM062600.1, read as the reverse complement.
TGTCCTTTTTTTCTACAGAAGAAAATTCTTTGGGAACAAAAAACTCTTTCCTTATGGCTGTAAAATAAAAAGCACTACAAAAACTACCCCACTGATTAGTCATACATACGGCCTTTAAAGATCAATACCCTGATTTCCTTTTCATCTGCCTAGACCATGAAGCATAGACGTCTTGCTTTGTTTTGTGTGTAATGAAGGAGGTAAGGCAGTGGTAGCAGAAAGAAAAGATTACCTCCCTGTGGTAAATATATTGATGTTACAGACAGAGGCAGAGTACAGCACAGAAAGTAATGAGGAATTTGACTGCTTTCCTTCCTTCCCTTCCCTTTCTTTCTTTCCAGCTTAGCGTTGCTGCATCCCACAGTGAATTACCAGCTACAAAGAGAAGGAACTGTTTAGGGACTGGCAAGTGAGAGCATTTACAATTAGCTGAATTGATTAACCTTTACAAATGCTGTTACTCTACAAGGTTTTTTTTCTTCCACACTAGTTGAACAATATACTTTATTGATTAAACATACTCTTTTACGGTAGGACTGATTTGTCATGGCTTCCCCAGTCATAAAGCGTGCCTCCGTAAGAGCTGCTGCATGTTCTTGTGAGGACTTGACACTGGAGACTGATTGGTATTATGTAAATAGCTCTCCATGTCTGGAGCATCAGGAGTCACACTGCAAAAACAGGAGAAGAAAACCTGCGTTCCAGTGGCTCCTCAAAAGTCTGGGCTGTGCCAAAACAAGGGGAGTTATCCTCTTTATTATGTCTCTCCTACTGTGCACAAGACACATTTTATTGACTAGCTGAGAAGACTGATGGCTAAACATAAACAAATAAGTAAGGGACATTATTTGTAACAACATTTATAGCTCGGGCGTTGGTATTTTATTTTCTGTACACCACATGGGGATTTGACGATGGCAAGATTCTACTCTACAGTGACATATGTTTCTAAATCTCTTTAAAAACTGATGGTGGTGGTGGTGTGATTGGCAGTGGGTTGGCCATCTTAAAAGAAAGGGCTCTGAGAGATCAAGTTCTGTTGGAAGATGTGTGTATGGTGTCAGGTGAGTATCTTTCTAAACTTGTGACCCATGAAGATGCAGAAGGACACGCACAAAATACCATTTGGTATTTCTCTCTTATTTTTGGAGAAGGGGTGTGTGGGGGATTCTTGTGATTATGACAGTTAATGATAGCACAAACTGCTTCACTAAAAATTCATCACAATCTCCCTGGTGTTAGTACTCACTGTATCTGGGAAAACTCTCCACCTAAAGAAAGGAAGAGTGGAAATTTAATTTCCTTGCAAGCTCAAGCTGAGGTTTCTTCTGTACAGAGCTCTTGATCTATTCTGAATCATGCTGAATTACACATGTTGTTCTACCATTTGCTTTTCAGCTCAGCAGGGACTGAACAGAGAATGCCGAATTCATTTCACTGAGGACTGTAGGTAGGTTCACAAATGCCCTCCAATAAGTAAAAAAGCCACTAGCCTTCATTCATGTGTAAGAACCATTAACAATTAGGGTTTTGGCAGCACTCCTCTTCCAGGTTTTTGACAAAAAAAAAAAAAAATATTGCCAGTAAAAATTGAGGGCACACAAAACATGAAATGGCTTAAAATAAGCATTCTTTTAAGTCCAGAGAAACTGATTTGAAGACATCTATGATCTAGTGAATGTTAACATGGAAGATGTAAACAGTACGCACATACATATAGTTTGTATATTGAGACATATGGTAGCATGTGCATGTAATATATTAAACATACATCATCAAGTATTTAATGCTTAATATAAGAGAACTGATGTCATTCCACGGATCAGAGGAACAATGGTGGCACTCAGCCATTTCTTTTCTGAGTAGCTGCTGTGTTTTTAAAAATAAAAAAATCAGGGAGCTGTTGTAGCAAAGTCTGTAGCATTCACAGCATGACAAACAAATTAGAAAACAGCAGATGCAGCACAAATTAAGATGTATTTAGCACAGCAGCCCATCAGATGTGTGAAAGTCTTTTGTATATCAGCTTTGCAAGGTTGATGTATTGCACTTTAGACAGCTGATAATGAACCCTTCTAGCAATTAGAGGTGGAAATACTGAGGATTTGAAATTGTGCTGTTCCCAGTGGGGGAGGGGAAAAAAAAAAAACAAAAACAAAACCCTTAGTGAGAAATGTACTGCTTTGTGTGTGTGCACTGGGTAAAACAAAGCAAATGTTTCAGTTTATGCACATGCACATTTTGAATTTCTCACTTATTTTTTTACATTTAATGCTCGTGTAATTATTATTTCATTTTATGTGTCATTTAATAAATGTGTATTTCTTTGTTGATGTTATGTGAGTTTTATGGCCAGTACAATGTCTCTTGCTTTATGTGGTGCATTATTTAGTCATCTGATGGGAGGACGGTAATTTCAGTAATCTAGTCTTCAAACAGCAATAACCCTTTCAATGGTTTAAGTAATTTACATCTTTACAGTTTTATTGTATTTTGCTTTTTTCCCTAATGCTTCTGCTACACTTCCTCTTTCTGCCACCCTTTCCTTTCTAAAACTCAAAGCACATATTAAAAACCTTGATGGAGGTTTTGCATAGTGAAGATTGTGGGTTTGAAGCCCAAACAATTCTGTGCTTCATCCTCCTAGATGCTGAGTGCTCTCAGCGCCAAGGAGATGTAACAGAAATAGAGAGTACTTCGCAGCTCACATGTTTGAGCCCCTGAGGAGAACAGCATATTACAGTGGAGCTGGGATCTGCCTGCTATATAGATAATAATAGTTTCCATTTATATAGGGCCTTTCGTCTGAGAATCTCAAAATGTGCTACAAATTATGAATGTGCCACAGCAGTGACATTGTTATGGTTGCACAGAGATTTGAAACTGAGGCAAGTGTTAAAGCTCTTTGTTACTTGTGAACAAAAGAATGTATCTTTGTGCATCCTCACTAGACTTACTATAGTAATTCTTTATAAAAAGTACTAAACATCTTTTCTGTGAACTAACACACCTACTTAGCATGAATTATGGTTGTTTAAAAATGGTCTTGTGTTGGTGTGTGGGCCTGTTTTATTATTATTATTAGACATGGTGTTTGTACTCCCTACTCTCAGATGCCATGCTGCTTCAAGTTGAGTGCCTTTTGAAAAAACACGCCACCAGCGCTGGACATGGGCAACAGGGGAGCCTAAGCTCCCTACAGCTGCCTGCATAGTGGCCTTGAAGGCAATCGCCATTTCCCACAGAAAGAGCACCAGTTGGTCCCATCATTGATATGAGCAGAACAGCCATATTGTGAAAATGTTTCGAGGGTCTCAGTCCCTAGATTACTATTATGCCATCAGAAGACTGACCCGTAATTAAAAGAAGTATCTGGACTTCTGCAGAGGAAGCATGGGAAGGACTTTGTGAAAAGTGTGTTCTTGTACAACGTAGGGAACAGAGCTGCCAGCATACTGCACTTGGAAGTTGTGGGGAAGATGTGAGGGGTCTTGTACATGAATGACATGACCCCTTTCCTGTCAGTTTCAATTGCTCTTGCTTTCATAATTAAGACATGCAGCTGATAAAATGAACAACAATTGTTCTGCAATTTCTACTTAGTTTTGCTCATTGTAGGAAAAACTTTCTATCCTTGCTTTGCATTATGGACTACAAAAGGATGACAACTGCCAGTGTACGGATGGTGTGGAACCTGCCTGTCTCTGATGTCACACTAGACTGGTCCACTGCCAAAGAAAACCAGGTCTGACTGGTTGAACTGGAGGGGAGGTAACTGCCTCAACACTGTTCTTTTGGGTTCTGGGGGCTAATTCTTTGCATTTTCAGTGCAAATGCACTGCAGTGATTCTTTTCGCTTGTCCATAATGGACTTGATGACAGAAATGTCTTACTTCCTAGTATATGCACTATTTTGGTATACTCTTTACCAAATTTTGATGTGGAATGAAGCATTCTATGTAGCTACAACAGGCAATTTAGTTAATTTCTAACAGCAGTATAATCTAAGACCCTGCAAATGGGAAGTCTGATAAACCATAAAACTTCCTAGCATTTTTGATTGTCTTGTTTATGTGGGGGATGAATAATATATTTACTGTAGGCATTTGTCGTAGGGACCATTTGGATTAAAGCAAAAGGCTCTTTCCATGAACAACAGTAGAACTACAATCCTGTCATGGCTTTCAAGCCACAGCTTTTGACCTTCATTTCAAAGTTGTATAATATTGGTAGTTATTAACAGTGATCACTTGGTATGATAGTTTTTAAATTAGACCAGAATGCCAGCTAAAGCACTCTGATTGCATTTAATCCAGAAATGAAGATGATTCTCTCTGGGCAAATGAGTTACCTTTGCATTACTCTAAAGAGTAAAAATGAATCAGGCATAATTCTGTCATTTCCAGCCTCTTGCTTATCTAGATCCAGAATAACAATAATGCTCAATACATGAAACATTGCTTAACAATTTTGATTTTATAAAGCCATGGTAGAGAATTATTTCCTGATGCAGGCTAAGTATCACTGTGACAGAGGCCAACAAGGTTTTTTTCTGGGTGTCATGGTTTTAGCTGGGATAGTTGATTTTCTTCACTGTAGCTAGCATAGTGCTGTGTTTTAGACTTGGTATGTAAATAATGTTGATAACACCCTGGTGTTTTAGTTGTTGCTGGGTAGTGTTTACACTAGTCAAGGACTTTCTAGCTTCCCATGCTCTGCCAGGTGCACAAGAAGCCGGGAGGGGAGGGGATACAACCAAGAGAGCTGATTCGAATTGGCCAAAGGGTATTCCATATCATGTGACGTCATGCCCAGTATATGAACTGGGGGGAATTGGCTGGGGGAGGCAGCGATCGCGGCTCGGGGACCGGCAGCGTCGGTCGGCGGGTGGTGAGCAGTTGCAGCACTTGTTGTTTAGTTTTGGTTTTTTTGTTTTTTTTCCCCTCTTCTTCCAGGGTTTCATCTCTCTCTTGCTCATTATTTTCCTTTTCATTATATTATTATTATTATTGCTGTTTTATTCTAATTATTAAACTGTTCTTATCTCAACCCACGAGTTTTCTTACTTTGGCCCTTCCGATTCTCTCCCCCATCCCACAAGGGTGGGGGAGTGAGCGAGCGGCTGTGTGGTGCTTAGTTGCTGACCGGGGCTAAACCACAACAGTCCTTTTTGGCGCCCAACATGGGGCACAAAGGGTTTGAGATAATAACGGTTGCTGGTCACAGCATTGATTCATCTGTTCTCGATATTAGTAGTCAGACCTACACCATGCTGGTTTTGAAGTACATGTTAAAGATTGGCATTGGGTTTTGTAGTTTGCTGTGCTCTGCAGTGGTTAGAGATGTTTTGCCTAGGAGATTTGTTATTAAAACACTGGCCTTGAGTTTTATCAGTTATTTGGGTCTTGCATGGAATCCGTTACTGTACTTCGGGTACCACCTCATGGAGACAATTAGCAATTATACCTCCTTCTCTGAGAGGTTTTTTATGGAGGAAATACAGAATGGCACCTTAGTTACCATCTTCTGTAATGTCTCCTCCTTCATTACAACAACTTTTCAGTATCTTGAATGGCCTTGGGTAGTTAAGATACATCTGTTGATATTCCTATGGCAGATTGTTTCAGTTTTGTCTAAGGTTAATAAGCAATTCAAGAATATCATGCAGAGATCTGCCCCAAGGCTCGATAATTATGGGTGGCAGGGTATGTGGGATAGTATGGGCAAATGCCTGAGACGGTGGGCACCCCCAGTGTTTTGGGACTTCACCCCTGAACAAGTGCAGAATCCTGAAAAATTAGTAGACTATTTGGAGGAAGTATGCTGTCACCCTAGCAATTCCAGAGAGATACAAATCACTGCAATGTGTTGGGGCCTGGCCCATGCCTACCGAGCCCTGTTCAACAGTATTCAGTACCACCAAGTGAAAACGACAGGCCCTGCGGCTAGTCCAAGCCCAACGACAAGCACTGTGGCCCCTCAAACCCCCACAACAGGCGCTGCAGCAGCTCCAAGCCCAGCGACAAGCACTGTGGCCCCTCAAACCCCCACAACAGGCACTACGGCGGCTCCAAGCCCGACAACAGGCACTGTGACCACTCAAACACCCATGACGGACACTGAAGCTGAATCAGAGAGTCAACCCGTGCCAGTATCAGTTGTCCCTATACAAAAGAAGAAATCTTCGAAGAGAAAGTCAACTCGTTTAGAAAAGGATGATGGAGAAGCAGTGCCGTTACTAGGAGAGGAGAAGGAAGAGGAAGAACTCGTACAAGAGACGGAAACTACCCGATCCCTATCCTTAAGTGAGCTACGAGATATACGAAAAGATTTCGGCCGTCATGTAGGTGAGCATGTTGTCACCTGGCTGCTCCGATGCTGGGATAACGGGACCAGTAGCCTGGAATTAGAGGGTAAGGAAGCCAAACAACTGGGATCCCTTTCTAGGGACGGGGGCATTGACAAAGCAATTGGAAAAGGGACACAAGGCCTCAGCCTCTGGAGGCGACTCCTGTCTGCTGTGAAAGAAAGGTATCCCTTCAAGGAAGATGTTCTATATCGCCCTGGAAAATGGACGACCACGGAGAAAGGTATCCAGTACCTGAGAGAATTAGCTGTGCTTGAGGTGATTTATGGTGACCTGGGTAGTGAACAGTCATCCAAAGATCCAGATGAAGCGCAGTGCACACGACCCATGTGGCGGAAGTTTGTACGGAGCGCACCATCATCCCATGTAAACTCCCTGGCAGTAATGTCCTGGAAAGATGAAGAGGCACCAACGGTAGAGGATGTGATTGATAAACTCCGGGATTATGAAGCACATGTCTCTTCCTCCCTCGTCTCATCTGTGGAGAAATTGTCCCGGGAGTTCAAGCAATTCAAAGAAGATATGTCCTACTCCCTACCTGTACGGACCAGTATCTCGGCCATTAGGAGTAAGCGTCCTTCTGCTCAAGACAGAAGATACACACCACGGGGCACCCTATGGTTTTACCTGCGTGACCATGGAGAGGACATGAGGAAGTGGGATGGAAAACCTACCTCGACCCTGGAGGCACGGGTACATGAGTTGCAAGGAAAAACAACCATTCAAGGGGCGACCTCCAGGAGAGTTGCTGCTCCAGTTTCCAGTAGGCAGTTCCCCAGACAGAGGAGTAGAAGCGCTGATTCTATCTGTGATCTTAATAGAGAGACTTCTGATTCCCATTCACAAGAAGTGGGTTGGGAATTCTGCAATTGGAATTAGAGGGGCCCTGCCTCCAGCCAGGTGGAGGAAAGGGACAACCGGGTTTACTGGACTGTGTGGATCCGATGGCCTGGCACATCTGACCCACAGGAGTATAAGGCTGTAGTGGACACCGGTGCACAGTGCACCCTAATGCCATCAAACTCTGTAGGGGCAGAACCCATTTGTATTGCTGGAGTGACAGGGGGATCCCAAGAGCTAACTGTATTGGAGGCTGAAGTGAGCCTAACTGGGAATGAGTGGCAAAAGCACCCCACTGTGACTGGCCCAGAGGCTCCGTGCATCCTTGGCATAGACTACCTCAGGAGAGGGTATTTCAAGGACCCAAAATGGTACAGGTGGGCTTTTGGTATAGCTGCCTTGGAGACGGAGGAAATTAAACAGCTGTCTACTTTGCCCGGTCTTTCGAAGGACCCTTCTGTTGTGGGGTTGCTGAAGGTCAAAAACCAACAGGTGCCAATTGCCACCACAACAGTGCACCGGCGGCAATACTGCACCAACCGAGACTCCCTGATTCCCATCCATGACCTCATTTGGCGACTGGAGAGCCAAGGAGTGATCAGTAAGACCCGTTCACCCTTTAACAGTCCCATATGGCTGGTGCGGAAGTCTAACGGAGAGTGGAGACTAACAGTAGACTATCGTGGCCTGAACGAAGTCACTCCGCCACTGAGTGCTGCCGTGCCGGACATGCTAGAACTTCAATACGAACTGGAGTCAAAGGCAGCCAAGTGGTATGCCACAACTGATATCGCTCAGGCATTCTTCTCAATGCCTTTGGCAGCAGAGTGCAGGCCACAGTTTTCTTTCCCTTGGAGGGGTGTCCAGTACACCTGGAATCGACTGCCCCAGGGGTGGAAACACAGCCCTACCATTTGCCATGGACAGATCCATACTGCACTGGAACAGGGTGGAGCTCCGGAACACCTTCAGTACATTGATGACATCATCGTGTGAGGCAACACAGCAGAAGATGTTTTTGAGAAAGGGAAGAAAATAGTCCAAATCCTTCTGAAGGCTGGTTTTGCCATAAAACAAAGTAAAGTGAAGGGACCTGCACAGGAGATTCAGTTTTTGGGAATAAAATGGCAAGACGGACGTCGGCAGATCCCAATGGATGTGATCAACAAAATAACAGCCATGTCTCCACCAACTAGCAAAAAGGAAACACAAGCTTTCTTAGGCGTTGTGGGTTTTTGGAGAATGCATATTCCAAATTACAGTCTGATTGTAAGCTCTCTCTATCAAGTGACCCAGAAGAAGAATGATTTCAAATGGGGCCCTGAGCAACGACAGGCCTTTGAACAGATAAAGCAGGAGATAGTTCATGCAGGAGCCCTTGGGCCAGTCCGGGCAGGACAAGACATACAAAACGTGCTCTACACTGCAGCCGGGCAGAATGGCCCTACCTGGAGCCTCTGGCAGAAAGCACCAGGGGAGACCCGAGGTCGGCCCCTAGGGTTCTGGAGTTGGGGATACAGAGGGTCCGAAGCACGCTACACTCCAACTGAAAAAGAGATATTGGCAGCATATGAAGGGGTTCGAGCTGCTTCAGAAGTGATCGGTACTGAAGCACAGCTCCTCCTGGCACCTCGACTGCCGGTGCTGGGCTGGATGTTCAAAGGGAGGGTCCCCTCTACACATCACGCAACTGATGCTACATGGAGTAAGTGGGTCGCACTGATCACCCAACAGGCTCAGGTAGGAAACCCCAGTCGCCCAGGAATCTTGGAAGTGATCATGGACTGGCCAGAAGGCAAAGATTTTGGGATATCACCAGAGGAGGAGGTGACACGTGCTGAAGAGGCCCCACTGTATAATAAACTGCCAGAAAAAGAGAAGCAATATGCCCTGTTCACTGATGGGTCTTGTCGTCTGGTGGGAAAGCATTGGAGATGGAAGGCTGCTGTATGGAGTCCTATACGGCAAGTCGCAGAAACTGCTGAAGGAGAAGGTGAATCAAGTCAGTTTGCAGAAGTAAAGGCCATCCAGCTGGCTTTAGACATTGCTGAACGAGAAAAATGGCCAGTGCTCTATCTTTATACTGACTCATGGATGGTGGCAAATGCCCTGTGGGGGTGGTTACAGCAGTGGAAGCAGAACAACTGGCAGCGCAGAGGCAAACCCATCTGGGCTGCTGCATTGTGGCAAGATATTGCTGCCCGGGTGGAGAACCTAGTTGTGAAGGTACGTCATGTGGATGCTCATGTTCCCAAGAGTCGGGCCACTGAAGAACATCAGAACAACCAACAGGTGGATCAGGCTGCTAAGATTGAAGTGGCTCAAGTAGATCTAGACTGGCAACATAAAGGTGAACTATTTATAACTCGGTGGGCCCATGACACCTCAGGCCATCAAGGAAGAGATGCAACATACAGATGGGCTCGTGACCGAGGGGTGGACTTGACCATGGACACTATTGCACAGGTCATCCATGAGTGTGAAACATGTGCTGCAATCAAGCAAGCCAAGCGGGTAAAACCTCTGTGGTATGGAGGACGATGGCTGAAGTATAAATATGGGGAGGCCTGGCAGATTGATTATATCACACTGCCACAAACCCGCCAAGGCAAAGGCCATGTGCTTACAATGGTGGAAGCAACCACCGGATGGCTGGAAACATATCCCGTGCCCCATGCCACTGCCCGGAACACTATCCTGGGCCTTGAGAAACAAGATTTATGGCGACATGGCACCCCAGAAAGAATTGAGTCAGACAACGGGACTCATTTCCAAAATAACCTCATAGACACCTGAGCCAAAGAGCACGGCACTGAGTGGGTGTATCACATCCCCTGTCATGCACCAGCCTCTGGGAAAATTTAATGATACAATGGACTGTCAAAGACTACACTGAGAGCAATGGGGGGTGGGACATTCAAACACTGGGATACACATTTAGCCAAAGCCACCTGACTAGTCAACACTAGGGGATCTGCCAATCGAGCTGGCCCTGCCCAGTCAGAACTCTTACGTGCTGTGGAAGGGGGTAAAGTCCCTGTAGTGCATGTAAAAAATATGCTGGGGAAAACCGTCTGGGTTATTCCTGTCTCAGGCAAAGGCAAACCCATTCATGGGATTGCTTTTGCTCGAGGACCTGGGTGCACTTGGTGGGTGATGCGGGAGGATGGAGGAGTTCGATGTGTGCCTCAAGGGGATTTGATTTTGGGTGAAAATAGCCAATGAACTGAACGGTATGCTGTTAAATGCTATATGATATTGTATGTCATCACTCCTGTGGTTGCTATATGCCATATCAATGGTATCATAGTAAGAATTTCCAAAATTAATGAAGAATGAACTTTGATTGAACCAAGCAACGTGTAGCAGTGGTGGAACAAAGACTGGCTTCAGCATGCAACAATCCAACACCACGCAGACCATCTCTCCAGCCTTGAAAGACTGTTACGATAGATGGAGCCCAAAGTTATGGACTGAATGAACTCAATGGACATGTGTGGACCCTCTACAGCTTCCCATGCTCTGCCAGGTGCACAAGAAGCCGGGAGGGGAGAGGATACAACCAGGAGAGCTGATTCGAATTGGCCAAAGGGTATTCCATATCATGTGATGTCATGCCCAGTATATGAACTGGGGGAAATTGGCCGGGGGAGGCAGCGATCGCGGCTCGGGGACTGGCAGCGTCGGTTGGCAGGTGGTGAGCGGTTGCGGCACTTGTTGTTTAGTTTTGGTTTTTTGGGGTTTTTTTCCCTCTTCTTCCAAGGTTTCATCTCTCTCTTGCTCATTATTTTCCTTTTCATTATATTAGTATTATTGCTGTTTTATTCTAATTATTAAACTGTTCTTATCTCAGCCCACGAGTTTTCTTACTTTGGCCCTTCCGATTCTCTCCCCCATCCCACAAGGGTGGGGGAGTGAGCGAGCGGCTGTGTGGTGCTTAGTTGCTGACCGGGGCTAAACCACAACACCGGGTCAGAGATAGTACATTTTTTACACTTACTATTTTTTCTGCTGACTGTGCTCTGAATGATCATCTTAAATTTCATTTTTTATTGCAGGGATGTAAATAAGCCATGACAGTTGACTATATAATAGGCAATAAGTTTTACCAATGGCTTAATTCCTAATGTAGTCACGATTATTGTTGATTTTTAACAACTATGTACATTTTAAAAAATGGATCATGCTTGTGATGGGCAAGTTTCCTACACACAAGATAGGAAAATATATTATTTTGGCTTTGTTTTCAGTAATTCTTCTTTACCATATCTTGAGAGTACTTGCAAGAATGCAAGGATCATTGCTGATAAACAAAAAGACAGGATTTTCAATAAATAGTTGTAGGAAATATGGAGTTAGATGCATGACAGCCACAGTGATGCAGAGTTTCTACCAGGTTAAGGGAACTGGCATAAGAAATAAATATTTTGCTTTTGCTATTTTGCCCTTCTTGTTAGGAGATGAGGCTGGAGGATAGACTAGGGACTTGTGAAATTGCTAAGACTCTTAAGGAAGTATCAAGCACATTTAAATTTTTAAGTCAATTTTTTTTAAGCAGTTTACTTTCCCCTCTCAACCTCAGAGTGAGGTATAATGAAAACTCGTTTGCAACTTTCCCTCTTTCACATCTACTGTATCAATGTAGGAACATTTTTCTTGTTATTGCCAACATCAGCTATCAAAACTTATAAATAATTTTAATTAAATATGGCAAACTTTAATTTGAGGAGTTTGCATATTTATATTATGTCTTTAATACAGAAAGTAGAGAAGGGGTGGGTGTGCGTGCAGGGTGATCAACACCATACTGATATAAGTTGTCAAAAGAAGGACCACCCTGTAATATTTCTAATGTATAGACTCTTTCCTACTTAGAAAATGATAAGCCTTTCAAAGGACCAGCGCTTCCTGTGAAGAAAACTTCACTTTCTGAGAAGAAAACTCAAAGCCCATTCTCACAACCTGATGAAAATGCAGACACCTAACACACTTTTTCCTCCACAGTTGCAAATAGCTAATCATAATTAGGAAACCTGCTGTTGGGAAAACTGCTCACCCTGGCACTAAAAAAAAACCCACTAAAGTTGTAATTTTCCTTTCTTGTATTTTCCAAGTCTTTCTGAAACACTTATTCAATTCCTACTAAGTGTCTGCGCAGTTTGCCTGAACGTAATACATGGACTCCTCCAGAAATAACTCCTCCTTCAGTGCTCCCACCCCAGCACTTTTTTCTGCTTTCTTACCCTAAATGAAGTGCTAATTGCATATTATTCATCATTCATTCATTCTTTCCTTCTTCCAGACTTTGGCATGAGACTAGTGCATGTGTTTATTTCACTTATATCTTCCTGGTTTCTTCATAAAATGCTTTGATTGGTTGCACATACCTGAAAATTATATCACTGCAAACAGAATGTTCTAGTTAAAAATATGACAGTATCGAAGAAATAATGATTAAGATGTTTAAGAAGGATTACTGATCATTGGAAAGATAATAATGGTTTGAAGTGTAGCCAAGGACCATTCACCCCAGCTGGGCAGTAAGCTTTATGAATTGCCTCATGCCAGTTCCAATATTGCTGTAAATGTAAGCATTTATAAAACATATCCATTCAATATTTGCCTCATTTTATGTATCTTCAGTTATAAACCATGGAAACCTGTTTTGGCCTGTTGCAATATATTTCATTCTAGAGACCTGTGTCCTCTATACTGATCTGTTAAATGGTGGATCTCCAATCAGTCTGGAAGTGTGTGAGCTCTGAGCTGGACATGCACCTTAAGTCTTTTATTAAGGATAGTATTTGCTTCTCTTTGAACCAGTGCAGTAAGATTTATGCCAAACTCCTCTTTTGCATTTAGACAAATGTAGGGATGTAACTGGGATGTGAGTACAAGCTTGCCTTGTTTTCATGTTCCCTATAAAAGATTCTCCTTCCCTGGCAGGGGGAGGGGACACAATAAACTGAATGCTGCAGGTTTTTTTCTTGCAATCTGCATTTCTGTGACATTCTACTGAATTTGATTGGCATGCCATTAGCTTTACACTATTTAAAAGAAATTCTTACTGTATTTCCAGTGCATCCAAATAATTGAAAGACATGTCATGCAACAGCTTCTCTTAATGACATGCATCACCATTCAGTACTATTGTAATGACATCTCTGCCATTTAAGATGTCTAAACCAATATCTGTGGTTTTCCAATATCATACTGCAGCGTACAGAACCAAATGCTTTTAAATTATCTGAACCTTAGTGTTACCTGGCAAAGCATCTTTCTTTTTTTTTTTTTTTTTTTTTTTTTTTGGTAATGCACTTTAAGAGAATTCTTCAAAAATGAGTCAGGTCATAGAAAATATCAGTGTTCACTTTATTTATATTGCATCGTTTTTATGCCAACCCCAAGGACTTAAGGTGAAACCAGGAAATGCATTTGGTTCTGTTAGTTTACTATACAAGATGCCAGTATTAAGGTTTTGTATGGGCCTCAGGAAAGCATGGCAGTTGTCTCCTCAGATACTGAACAGTTTGAGGAAAGTCATTTCAAAATGGGAAATAGCCAAAAATTTCTGGCTGTTTGGCAGAAAAAAACTGTATTTCTGTATTATATTGTCTGGTTGCTAACATGTATTTATGATTGCTGTTTTCCAAATTTCTTCTACTGACCCCAAGTGTCTATTTTTGGCTGCCAGTACCTGGGGGGGGCAGAACACAGGCATATACACACTGTAAAATATGTATATGTACACATAACCTGACACATGCAAAAGATAGACAGATAGATAAATAGGTAGATAGGTAGATAGATAGATAGATGGATGATAGGTAGAAAGATAGATAGATAGATGGATGCATGCATGGATGGATGTATACTCAACTTATTTGCCACAAAAAGGAAAGATTAAAAGAGACTGGATGCAAATTCCCAGGAAAGGACTTCACTTACAAATGTTCTTGATACTTTAGTGGGTGAAACTTATCTTACAAGCTGTAAAGTAAAACAAATTCCTGCTTCAAGAACAGATTTTCAGGTACTGACATTTGTCTCATGGATTTATTAGTGTTCTAGGTTAGAATTTCTATTTTAAGAAAGAAAAAAAGAAGAAACTTTTAAAAATGTTTCATTGGTTAAATATAATTTTTAAGGAAACTTTTGGCTGGTTTTAGATACTATGGATGCTTGACATTTTATAAAAGTAATTCTGCAAAACATTTCAGGTTCTTATGAAAAAACACCTTGGAATTTAAGGAGTTGAAAAGATTTTCCTTAAAAGCGTGGTACTCACAAAATTCAAAATATTTAGATTTTGCTTTTTTATGTTTGGATTTATTGGGCTTTTTTCATGTGCAGTTAGCCAAACAGAACATTCCTTTAGAAATTCTGTTCGTTAAGAGACTTTATCCTGGGAAAAATGTGATCAGAAATAAAGTAAATTGGAAGAACTAGCAGTAAAATGCTTAACTGTTGGTTGTAGTGTGTGTCTCGTTCAGTGTTTTACTTTTCAGGGCACAGTGAAAGAATTAAGAAAATACTCTGCTAAAACACTCCAACATGTGACAGGAAGCTGCATATGTCATCACGTTTTCTAACCCTTCCCCCATTTCATATTTGCAATTGACATCAAAGCATGTTTTTTATTAAAACATAGGAAGTTGAAGAAAATACTATTTTTGATAACCACTCTGCAACATTGTGACAAGCAGTTTTGCCTCTTCCTATCTCATATGTACAGAGCAGTGCTGCTTACCTGTTTGTTATGGGACTCCTCTTGTCTTTTTAAATGCTAAGGAAACTCTGTTGTGATATTCTTGTTTCAACTTTCAGTCTGCCCACAAGTACTTTTGAAATGGGCCCCAAATGAAATATAACAGCTCAAGTTTGACTCAGTCTGGAATTCAGAGGGAATTGGTTATAGAAGTCACTTTCTGCTTGCAGACAAATTGTATTACAGTAGCATCCAGATGGATTTATCTTTCAGCTTCTTTGAAGAAAGAGGGTCAAGGGTTTTTCAGGGTGATGAAAGGGCACACTGGTAGGACATTCAATGTGCTTTGTATACTGTTTCTTTAATGCAAAATCATGACCTGTTTCTGGAAAAGAGGTAACGTTACTCCATGAACATATTTTTTCCCCAAGAGTTTTTCACAGGCAAAAGCAACAGTTCCCATGACATTCAACTTTAACAGAACCATGATTTTTAAAAAATTTTTTAGGATGCTGATATGTTTTAATACTTCATTTCTATTTTGTTTTACTATGTCATGACAGCAATAGGACAGGAAAAGCTTGATCTTGGAATGATTACTGAGAACCTTATGCAGATGAACAAAGCCAGGCGAAGAAAAGGTCACTCTAAACTTTTCCTTTTCTGGTAAAATATTCCACATAGTATATTTGTAACAGCAAGTGCAAACATGTGGGGGTTTTTATTTTTTATTAAATGTATAGACACTAAACCTGGATGTAGAGATAACCTGAACAAGAGAAATCAATGTTTTGAGGTTGTTCAGACCATCTAGCTTTAGGACTCATTCCCTAGGTCCCTGTCTAGCTAATGTTTGGAGTAGGAACTGAGGTATGTTACATTGCCCTGACAAAGAGCTTCATTCCCACCACTGATTACAGCCAAAAGCTCTGACCTTGTGCTTACTGGGCTGAAAGTCATGTTCCCAGAGCTGTGGGATGGGAATGCCCACTGTGTGACTGAGAATTGATGGGTAAAGTGAGGAGAGAAAGAGTTTCAAAAGAAAAACCAAGGATTTGATAGTAATAAAAATCAGCAGTTATAGAAGGAACAAATATATGAAAGTGCATCTTGGTTGTGATGACCATTTCTGCAGGATTCAAAGTGTAGAACGTGGCAAGACTGTAAGAAACACTGTCTTGTTCCTTTGCATGATAAAGAAGAAAAAAAAAAGGTCAAAGTGATAAAAATTAAATTCTTTTGGTTATTGCATTCAAACATTAATTAGAATTTAACTTTGTCCCATGCAAAATGTCTGATAGGAACATGTTCCGATTCACAGTATGCACATGCAAATGAGAAAGGTGCTAAAATCCCAATATTTAATTTCCTAGCTGATTGTTATGTCTCTAATGGGCAAAGCCAAAGTCTGACATCTGGGTATTTGTGAGCATTGGTCTTCAGCAATTTTAGTAAGAAATTATTCTCTGAAGTAAAATGGTGAGGGTTTTTATTAGTATTATTTTCAGATGATGCTGGCAGAGGTGTGACTGTCCAGTTTGCTCCCACTCCTATTCTTCTAGAACACAGCGGTGATCTTGAACTAGGAGGTCTGAGCATTTGTGGCATAACTGTTAATTGCTCTGTGGTTGTTACTGTCATGTTGTAATATTTTCATCAGGCTAAACTGATGAATAGAACTGCAGCTGTTTTTTTTCTGAAATAATTGTTTTTTCTGATTTTATATAGTTAAGATAGAGCCTTCAAGGTAGACCATCTGATAGGCCAGTATCAATATTTTCCAGTGAACTACATTCCTTTCTATAGATTGTCTGTTACTTGATAAAATATTTATTTGGTTGTGAAATCTTTTCTCTCGAGATATTAAACACTGATTTATTGATAAAGGTTCTTTTCTGTATCAAAAAACCCTTCTCTTGGATAAACTGCTTCAAGTCAGAGAATGTAGAGTTAGTAAGATCTATCAAAAAAGTTGCTTGACTTTACTGTTTGCCACATTTTATTTCAATGTTCACAACTGGGGAATTTAAAATATCTTCATTGAGTGCAAATGACTAGTAATTCATCTTTCAACCCTCAGTTATTACTCACTCATTTTTCACAGCATTTTATCAAGGTCATCATAACTCCATATTGCAGGTGTTAATACTTATAACTTGTGGCTTTTATGAATTTTAAAGGTATGTAAAAAAATGAGTATTTTAATTGCTCGTCACTCAGCAAAATTACAGATGAAATAACAGGCTGGCAGAAGATGATGGTGGTGATAAGTCCTGAGTGAATAAAATTAGTTGTAGATGTGAGGCTTATAACACTGTTCCCTTGAACCTCAGTGAAAGAGGAAAAATGAAAAATCAAGTCTGGTACCACAACTAAATTTTTGCCCTTGGTCCATTACAAACACACGTCTAGCAGTCTTGAGTACAGTGATCTGTAGCATCTGGAAGAACTGAATTTTCTAGATAATCATAGGTAGCATGAAGCTCATACTGCTGAACAAAAACCTAGTGTTGAGAATGAATTTAAGAACATTTTTAGATTTTGAGCTGGATTGTCCACCTTTAGAGGTAGTCCTTCAGTGAAAGAGGACATATGACAGCCAGGAATTTTTTCATAGCTAAGTTTTTTTTAATCCATCTATAGGCACCATCTCCATCTTGCTTGTGTTTGTCTTCATCCGGTTGTTCGTTGATAAGCTCATCTCCTACCATAGATGATAATAGGCTGACCAATAGAAAATACTGGTCTGTGAAGAGCATGGGCGTCTGTATAGGGCTTATGCTCAAGTTTGTCTGATTGCTGCTTATAGATCTTGATAAGGACCAGATGAAACCAAAACATCATGGACCTGTGCATGGAGAGATTCTGTTGCAGATCTGCCATCACCCTCTAGTCACTATGCATGAACTATTAAGGCAAATGATGCTTCAGAAAGTAGTAGTTAAATTCCTGCATGCCATCACTCTCAAGCATGCTTTCTAGCTGAGTTTATGTGTCTTGGACCACTACATTCTTGAACAGTTTGGAGTCATTGCATATAGTACAGATCTCAAGGGCTGGCACTCAGTGACTGAATATCTCTTCATTTATTCTTCTGATACCTGTCACAAGCATTACTTTTTCATATCCTCACTGACTTCTCATTTTATGAATACACTTAGTGATATTTATGGCTGTCAACTCTTAGATTAGGTAGATGTTGGTTCAAAGGGAGACCAAAGCCGAAGTTTGCCTGACTGCAGAGGAAGAATTGTATTGCTGAGACCAGAGTAACAAGATGGGAGAAACTGACTAGTTAAATTAGTTGGATCACCACATACATTTGTCTTTTTGATGGTGAAATGCAGAATGATCTGCTATTTCTAATGTACTTCATTAGCATGTCTTTCTGCATGCATAGAATTGTTCAGTAAGGGAAATACAAGTACACCAGCAGATGAACAACCTCTGATATAATCTTCTTGCATTTGTTATCTTTAAAAGAGGAGAAAAATGCCTCTGTCCTTTTTGGTACTGTAACTGTTTGACAAACAACAGTTTATATTGAGCTACCTGGAAAAGTTGAACTAATGCAATCCAAACTTTAACTACTTTAGTCTTGCAAGGGGAAATTACATACATGAATCAAAGCTAGTCCAGTCTGCAGTAAATCAAATTTATGTACCTTACAACTCTAAATAATTCACATAATGCAAGCTACACTAATCCTACAGATATTCAAGAACTTGAATGCAAAAAATTTTTTTTTTTTGCCTGAAGATATGTGGAATAACCCTTAAAATAAAGGAATGCTTACATTGCATTAACTCTGGGACAAAATATTGCATCAACTCCGGGACAAAACATTCCATCAACTCTGGGATGAAACATTGCATCAGAGGGTTTTTATCTGATATGTAATATCTGATATTAGAAATGAGAGGCAACATGCTTCAAGATCTCAGTTCAGACTTTTCTGACATTCCTACCAGTAGAGTTGAAAAACATTATTTCAACTATGATTTAAAGCAAAAACCAGCTAAAGTGTGTAGTTAAGTCAATACTCATATGCAAATAGTGGCTGCACATTGTTACTTCATCTCAGAGCAGCAGAGTTGCAAATCCAAAATGTTTCCATATATCTGAAGTGGCTCATAGAATCATAGAATGATTTGGGTTGGAAGGGAACTTTAGAGATCATCTAGTCCAATCCTCCTACCATGGGCAGGGACATCTTTCTCTAGATCAGGTTGCTCAAATCTCCGTCCAGCCTGGCCTTGAACATTTTCGGTGATGGGGCATCCACAGCTTCTCTGGGCAACCTCTTCCAGTGTTTCACCACCCTCTTTGTAAAAAATTTCTCCCTTATATCCCATCTAAATCTACCCTCTTTTAGTTTAAAACTGTTGCCCCTTGTCCTGTCACTACAGGCCCTGGTAAAAAGCATCTCTGTGTCTTATAAACCTGTATGTTGAAAGGTTGCAATAAGGTCTCCCTGGAGCCGCCTTTTGTCCAGGCTGAACCACCCTAATTCTTTCAGCCTTTCCTTACAGGAGAGGTGTTCCAGCCTTCTCATAATTTTTGTGGCCCTCCTCTGGACCCACTCGAACAGGTCCATGTTTCTTGTGCTGGGGGCTCCAGAACTGGACGCAGCACTCCAGGTGAGGTCTCACAAGAGCAAAGTAGAGGGGCAGAATCACCTCCCTCGACCTGCTGGCCACACTTCTTTCTGTGTAGCCCAGGATAGAGTTAGCTTTCTGGGCTGCAAGCAAACATTGCCAGCCCATGTCCAATTTTTCATCCATCAGTACCCCCAAGTCCTTCTCGGCAGGGCTGCTCTCAGTCCATTCATTCCCCAGTCTGTATTGATACTGGTGATTGCTCTGATTCAGATGCGGGACCTTGCACTTGGCCTTGTTGAACTTCATAAGGGTTTGCATGGGCCCTTTCCTCAAACCAGTCAAGGTCCCTCTAGATGGCATCCTTTCTCTCTAGTGAATAAACTGAAGTACTCAGCTTGCTGTCATCTGCAAACTTGCTGAGGGAGCACTCAACCCCACTGTCTATGTTGCTGATGAAGATGTTAAATGGTACTAGTGCCAGTAGGGAGTCTTGAGGGACACCACTTGTTACTGGTTTCTCCTTGGACATTGAGCCATTGACACTAACTCTTTGGAGGCGACCATCCAGCCAATTCCTTACCCACTTAACAGTCCATGCATCAATGTGATTATAATCAGCAATGTCACCTATGCTGATTATAACATTAGAGAGGACAATATGCTATTAAAAGATTTGCCATAAATCTCTGTGCCAGAGCGTATTGGGTTTCTGTGGCAAGGCTTTCGTAGTGGGGAGGGCTACCAGGATGGCTTCTGTGAGAAGCTGCTAGAAATTTCCTCTGTGTCTGATAGAGCCAATGCCAGCTGGCTCCAAGATGGACACGCCGTTGGCCAAGGCCGATCCCATCAGTGATTGTGGTAGCGCCCCAGTGATAACGTATTTAAGAAGGGGAAAAGAACCTGCTGCGGCACAACGGCAGCCAGAGGAAAGGAGTGAGAATATGTGAGAGGAACAACTCTGCAGAAACCAAGGCCAGTGAAGAAGGAGGGGGAGGAGGTGCTCCAGGCGCTGGAGCAGAGATTCCCCCGCAGCCCGTGGTGAAGACCATGGTGAGGCAGGCTGTCCCCCTGCAGCCCATGGAGGTTAGCGGTGGAGCAGATATCCACCTGCAGCCCATGGAGGGCCCCATGCTGGAGCAGGGGGATGTGCCTGAGGGAGGCTGTGACCCCATGGGAAGCCCACGCTGGAGCAGGCTCCTGGCAGGAGCTGTGGCCCCGTGGAGAGAGGAGCCCACGCTGGAGCAGGTTTGCTGGCAGGACTTGTGACCCCGCGGGGGACCCACGCTGGAGCAGTTTGTGAAGAACTGCAGCCTGTGGGAAGGACCCACGTTGGAGAAGTTCATTGAGGACTGTCTCCCATGGGAGGGACCCCACGCTGGAGCAGGAGAAGAATGTGAGGAAGGAGCGGCACAATGCGTGATGAACTGACCGCAACCCCATTTCCCATCACCCTGTGCTGCTGGGGGGAGGAGGTAGAGAAAATCAGGAGCAAAGCTGAGCCTGGGAAGAAGGGAGGGGTGGGGGGAAGGTGTTTTAAGATTTGGTTTTATTTTTCATTACCCTACTCTGATTTGATTGGCAATAAATTAAATTTATTTCCCCAAGTTGCATCTGTTTTGACCATGATGGTAATTGGTGAGTGATCTCTCCCTGCCCTTATCTCAACCCATGAGCCTTTTGTTATATTTCCTCTCCCCTGTCCTTCTGAGGAGGGGAGTGACAGAGCAGCTTTGGTGGGCACCTGGCGTCCAGCCAGGGCCAACCCACCACACAGAGGAATAGAAATGAGATGTGTTTTGTTACTGAGGAATTCATGCATAGCAGTATTTCTCGCACACCATTTTAAAAGATACCCTTTGTGTTACCCGTAGGGCTGTATTATGCAGGAACCTGACATGTTCATTCCCGACTGGGTGGGGAGCATCCTCTGCATATTTTTGTACTTCCTCCCTATGCCTGGGAATGGTATGGAAACAGTGACACCTGCTCAGAAACAGTTCTGATTCACTGTGGTTCTGCATGTGGTTTGGGGTTGACTTAGAACGAAATACAAGCACAAAACTGGTAAATCAAAAGGACAGAAAAATGGCAAGGAAGTATCACCTAGTGTTTAAAATTATCTCTGCTGTTTCAAACTTTTGAAACTTACAAAAAAATAGAGGGAACTTCAATATATTTTGTAGGTCATACAGGAGACATACAAACTATACTGCTTTCTCTGCCTTCCTTTTTCAGTTTCTAGACATTTAATAAATTTGTGAACCCCTTCCGAGTTTCTTCTCTGAAGAAAGCTGGGGGTGGTAGTGGTTTACAGAGTGTTTCTGGAGTGTTTTCAGAGTGTTGTGTTCCATTTTGCACAAAAATCTTCTCCCTTTATGCTCATCTCCACCAGAGATGCTCATTATCTATGTAAGTTTGGACTAAGCAAATGTACTTCATGCTTCATATTGCTTAATTAGAGAGGGGAAACATTAGCCTAGTTGCAGATATTCATTAATGTCTGAATTTTCTGTGAATTTTTCCCCCATTTCTTGTCTTCTGACTTTATATTTTCCATAAAATTAAAATACTGTAAATCAGTTTTTAATACTTATTCCTGAATGAGAAAAAAAAAAATATATATATATTATAGACATGTAAATTTTTCTAAAAATACAAACCCTAGTTTGAAATTTGATGCCATGGTCATAAATCATATACAATAACATTGTAAATGAGATAACTGTAACATTAGATTCTCTGGGCAAGGTTAATAGATTCAGTGCAACTCTAGCAAGAAATTGTAGCTGATGCTTCCCCATTTCTTTCAGAAAAGCCTTTATAAATCCTCAACTTGTAAATTGGACTGGATTAAGTCCCAGTGGAGAAAATCCTAGATTTAGTGTTTTTAATTTCCTAAGTTACTGAGTAGGAACAAACTTTATAACTATAGTCAAATACGACTAGCGTATTCTGTCAGGTTTCTTTGTTATTCCCAGCCAACACCTTTCCTAATAAAAGAAATCTACCAATATCGCCAACAAATGTTAACTTACAATGTGCCCAAAACTATGTGCAAAGGTGGCCTGATGGGGTTTTTTTGTAATTCTTGGAAATGCCTTAATATGGGACCTTCTTTCTTTCACAGTGGTTTTTATAGAATGGAATTCATTATATAAAAGAATATATGTGTTGGAAAATTTCCCCAGCCTCTTGCTTGTCAGTGTACATGGCTCAAACTCTTGGTTAACTTGGTCTGTCATTAAAGCACTGAGACATGGTGTTCTCTGTAGGACTTTTAATGTCTTCTAAAGGAAAGACAATATCTAGAGCTAAAATATTCAGGCAGCTTTTACAAGTGACCTCATAGGATAATGCAGGAATGTGACAACCTCCAGAAGGCTGCCATCATGATTTAAGAAATCCCTTCCTCCTCCATAGACAACCAAAGTATTCTGATGGCGCAACCTCATTTGCAGGGAGTTTATTGCTCTGTAGTGCAAATGAGTATGGTCTCTTCTATTCATGTTGCATAGCTGTGTGTCCTTCTTGGGTCCTGCACCCCATTGCTTTATAAATGTTTATGTTATTTATGAGAGTGGAACAGAGATATTTCTAGGCAAAAACATAAGGTCAAGATACTTAACCATTTAAAATATATAGAATTTCATATGTTCTTACTATTAATTTAATTTTTATCTTCAGATTAGCTTTCAATTCTGGGGCACCTACTAGACATTTCAGGAGACCTAATTTTCCTGACTACATTTGCTGTTTTATAAGCACTCTACTTCATCACAGGGAAATATTTAAAACTATCTGCATTTTTAGCACAAAGGTGATCTGTCCTTTGGAGATATTTCACATACAAAGATTAATAATTTACATATGTTGCTATAGCAACTATATATCAAAGTGTAATAAGTCTAGACTGTGCTATTCATGCCCTTTGAAACAAAAATCAAATGTAAATATCAAGTTTTTGATTCAAGCTGCCCAGAATAATATACTAAAAATTAAAACAATAGCAATTTTTTTTCCCCTGGACTGTCTGCTTTTAAAATTAATTTTAAAGCTTCACAGCATACCCATGGCTTTTCCTGTGTGACTTAATATGTTATGTTCTCAGACTTTTTCCATACGTGTCCCTTATGTGCCTGTTCAAAGTAATTCTGATCCAAAAGTGACAGGAAAATATTCATTAGTAAAATGATAAACTATTCTTAATCAATAATAGACACAAGTGTTTAAATTTACCTATGGGACAGGTGGATGCAAAGTGTCCTTGAAAATAAATTGTCTCCCTTTACCACTTTATTAATTTTAGACAAAGGAGGAAAGACTAGGATGAAATTTATTCCTTTAGAGAGCTCTGTAGCCTCAAGTGATGGTGATGGCTCAGTCTAAGAGAAGGACTCACTAGGTAACAACATGATGTGCTGTGTATCACTTCCACCTTAGAGTTCACTAGGTGCTTTTTTTGCATCTATGAAATGAAAAGGAAAGTGTTTTAAAATCTGTTTTTATTTAATTCATATTATTTGTGAAGGGTATGGCAGGCAGTACTGGTTTTAGTTAAATAGGTCAAAAACAGAGGAAGTATCTGTCATGGATTTTGAGTGCTACATGGTAATTATTTGTTGCATCATCAAAGGTATGAAATGGTTTCCCCATGAGACCTGCAATTCCTGATCTTAGAAAAATCCCTGCCCAGGGAGTGCAGGAGAGTGGAGGAGATTATGACATAATGTCAACTAATGAATGGCACGGAAAAACTGAATGAGGAATGACTATTTGTTCCCACAGCATGAAAATAAGGGGACATCAAATGAAGGAGGAGACAATACATTCAAAATAAAGAGAGGAGACCGTTTTTCAGTAAATTTGTGCAGTTCTTTCCACAGGGTACATGAATGTTTGAAGTTTACAAGGGTTCCAAAAACAACTGAACAGTAAATGGGAAAAAACTAGTGTGCATGGTTAAAGACAGAAATGTGACCTTTGGCTCAGGAGGTCCTGGAGCTAAAAATGGTGGAGTCTGGGAGAGATTTTGAAGTTTTGTTTTGTAATAACCTTGCTTTTTATACATCTCCTTAAGTGTTCCCTGTCAGCCACTCTCAGAGAAAGGTTACTGGGCATGATAGATAGTTGGTGTGACCTTGTAAGATTTTTTTTTCCTGTTTATTATGTCAAACAGTGATAACAAAAATGAGAGAAGAGAATAAAAGAGAAGAAGGATTTATGAGTATTTTAAAAAATAGTTTGCACCTTTTGGGAGCACCTTAACTTATCAACTAATAAACATTTTTATGTACATTTCTCCAGGAGGTTGTGTCTGGTGCTTTTGATCTCTATAAAGTCCAGAAGAGAGTCTGTACTGTTATAAAAACAGTGAGAGGCTTAGAACTTCTTCTCTTAGAAATGTAGAAATATGGGATGCAATTTCCTGTGTCCTGAAGACCTAGTCAGTGGAACATCTGGGAAAATAAAACTTGCGTAAAACCTATTCAGCATGTGTTCTTTATCTGTTTTTTCTCCTGTAAAAGGAGAGATGTTGGTGGCATAGCCAACTTTCACCTGGAAATTTGGAATGAATGGTCAAAAAAATGGGCATTTTCTAGCAGGTCATACATAGTAAATCTGTGAGCAATAGAAAGATAGACCCACATACCTCTTCTATGATGAGTTTCACAAGCTAGAGAGGGAGAGAGCTCCAGGGAGCACAGCATCTTTATGTAGGTAAGATGAGAAGACATATAGCTTAATACTTTGCCTTGGTTTCTTCTTACATTAGTCTTTTGTTCTGGTTTGACAAAAATGTGATTGAAATTGTGAAGATGAAAAATGAGACTCCAGTTAAAAAAGTGTGTACTTGTAGGGTTTGATTTCTTTTAAGTCAAAGTTACTTGAATGCATTGGTAAAAGCTTTAAGGTAAAAGACATTTCCATCTGAAAGCAGTTTGACTTATGATCTGGAGTCAAATTTCTGTTGAATTCACTGCTCAAAAATTATTTCAGGCAGTCCACTTTGTTGCTTTTAGTTGAGGACACGGGGTCAGTTTAGGTCAGTGTAAAGGCATAGGTGTACATGGGAGCACAGTGAAGTTCCTATTACCATAGTTAATGGTGTGCCTGGTTTACAGGTAGGTTGAGAGCTTCACTCTTCTAAGTAAGATCCAACTGCTGTCTATCAGAAATGTTAAATAAATCTGTAGAGAAAACAACCCTCAAATTTTGCAGTTTTTAAAGAAAAATATATCTGCAGTAGATATTCCTTAAATTATTTAAGGGTTTTTTTTTTTTTCTTCCACATATTAGTTTTTCTCCCAGGCTTGGGAGGCTTTGATTACTTCATATTAAGAATATCTTTCTTCACTGGACTTCTGCTCTTAATAACTAACTAACTAAATAAATAAAAATCATCTGCTGTTTGTGAGCAAGATCCATGGTGGATATCTAAAATTTAAATATTTAAAACTGTTCTTATTCTTACAGCATATTCTATATTCTTCTTCCTTCCCAGCAGTGAGCACAAGACTGCACAAGTGTATCTCTGTTCTTATTTTAAGCTATCATTGTCTTCAGAGAAACCGGTATAAAAATAACTAATAAAAATAAAAAATTTTGAGAAAATAAATCCTCCAGTAAGCTTCTATTTTATTCCGTGGTGGAATTGTTAATAATAAATTATTTATATAAGAATTTTAAGAGACATATCAACAGGTGTTTGGAGGATACCTATTATATATAGGTGTTGAACTGTCCCTCATTTCCAGGTATGTAGCTGTTTTAAAATACAGCAAGGTTTTCTCCTTGCCTCAGTTGATCTATTAGTGATCTGAAATGATGATTGCAAGTTCAGTACAAGAACTTATGATAACATGGGAGGCACATAAAACCTGTGAAGTTAGGCAAAATCTTCCATGAGTCCAGTTAGACTGAGTGTGCAACCAGAAGTGAGTGAACGGAAGCTTAAGCAATAAATAGTTCTGGCTTTTGGAGGGAGAAAGGGGAAACAAGAATGCCAGCTGCTTCATTTCTGTCTTCTATGGTACAAGTGTTTTTTGGAGTAAGTGTGGAATGAGCAATGAATATCTTTTGGAAAGTGTTGCCCCTGCCCGCAATTTTGAACAATCTGTAAAATGTAAATTTAGTAATATCAGTAAATTAATCCCCAGATAACTCAGTTTAGGAAGATTAATTTGTCCTTGTAAGTGTTTGACTAAACCCATTGACAGAAGTGCATTACTGAATAAGACAATTCTAGCTGTACATACATATGAATATACAGATAAAAAAAAAAAAAAAACCTGGGAAAAAAGGCAATAAATGAAAGGCCCTAGACTGCCCATACAGCTGTAAACACATAAGACACTTCCTTCAGATGACATATCAGTTTTTAAAAGTAGCTAAGGAAAAAGTCTTTCCTCTGTATTTTCCAAAGCTCTGTAGGCTGACGCTCTGACCTTGAAAAAGACAGATGCAGGAGTTCTCTTGTAAATTTACCCCAAACAATTAAGAGATGATGTAAGCAGTTTCTGGCTAGACAGAAAGGGTTGGGGGTTGCAGTGGTGGTGGTGTTTCTCTGCTTGGATGGAGCCTAACTGCTGGAGCTAACACCAGTCTCAGTCTCTGAACACCCAGCTGTCAGGCACCACACAGCAGTCAATTAAGTGGATGAATTTTACATATTTCCTGGGAATATGGCTCTTCCACGCTTCTACGTGTTTGTGCTGAGGAATTTGGGTGTTTGCTGAATCCTTTCATTTCAGTGACAGAGACAGGGCTGTGACACTAGTGACAGGTCTCTAGTCTCTATCTCCCTATCAGGAGTTGTCACAATACACTGTACTCCAGCATCTATCAGCAGAACAAAGCGTCCTGGTTTATAGAGGTTTCAAAGTCATTTTAAGAATTGCTTAAATCTGTTGGATGACAGCCACGCAAGGAAAAATCTTGATATTAAATTCCTACCTGTGAATCCAAACCCCAAACGCTATGTTCTTCACTAATCAAGGGACTCAATTGTATCTATATCTGGCTTCTACAAGGGCTCTGCTGTCAAAAAATATAGCCTCATTTTTACCAGATTCTTACTGAATCTGTAAGGTGCAGTTGGTGTTTGAGGCACAAAATGAAAATTCCTGGAGGTGAGAAGAAATGAAGCCTGAGATTGTTGTTTGGATTTTTGAAACAATTTACCATCTAAGTGTAATTTGGAATGGCTAGGTAACAGAATTTGGGGAGGGGGTTATTTTTCTTTCATTTTGCTCAAAGCTATATTATAGATTTAGCAGATATTTTGCCTTCTGTATCACTGCCACTTTAGCAGGGCAAGACACCCAGATATGCCATATCATAGCAACATACTCACTAGTGTAGTATACTTGATGGGGAAAGTTCCTATTCCCACTAGGAAAGAAAGCAGTGTCTTCGGGGCAAGACAGCGCGTTACAGTATACAAATTCAATGACAAAAGTAACTCCAGAGGTTGAGAAGAATCATCTGACATATCTTAGATGTTTGTCTTGTAGAACTTGTTTCTGAATTGAGTGTTTAAAAGCTAGTTATTTAAGTGAGAAAAGGATGAATCATATGCTGTGTGATTGTGGCAACAGTTATTACAGCCGTGTCAATAAGGATCCCAAGAAAATGAGCTTTAAGCAGATGTGCCTATGAAAAAACAGCACAAAGTGCAATAGAGCTTTTTATTGCAAATTAAATCAATATTCAGGGGTCTTTCTTCCATTAGCAAAAGGAATAGGTGGTGGAGCTGGGATTTTTATTCTTTTTAATGCAGTTCTGTACATTCCTGTGTAGTCCTACTCTGTAACTGAAGAAGGAGCATGCCGAAGGCAGTTCCCTTCCTCAAAATTCTGAGTCTGCCTTTCTAGCCAGACAAGATGCTGATAAATTACAGAAAGGGGATAAGGATTAGATTTCCGGAAAAAATTTTAACAATAGACAGTGGAGTACTTTAGCTGGAATGGTTGTGAAAATCTGTATGACTGGAGAACAACATGAAAACGGGGAAGGGTTTCCGCCCTTAGCCTTTAAGGATAGATCTGACAAATATCTAGAATTTAGAAATGTATAACAGGTCCTGGATTGTGGCAGGAGAACATATTAGATGACTTTTGATGTTCCTTCCAACACCTCTATACTTTCATGACAATCACATTACAGAAGATTTACCAAGGCTATTGAGGTTTGATCTAGAAAAGGTATAGTTATTAGATTAATTATAATTATAGGATAATTTAAGTTAAAAAAAATCTCTGGAGGTCATCTGGTCCAAACTCCCACTTCAAAGTTAGACGAGGTTGCTTAGGGCCTTGTCCAGATGTGTTTAAATATCTCCATACCTTCTCTAAGCAGCCCGTTCAAGTGCTTAACCTTTCTTATGGGTAAAACATTTTTCTTCATATGTGGTTAGTCAGTTAGTCCTGCTGCCACATATTGACACCACTGACTCTCACTGTTTTTCTGTGGATGCCTGACAAAAGTCTAGTTCCGTCTTCTCTGGATTCCACTTTTAGTAGTTGAAGACTGCAACTATATATCTCCATAGACTTCTCCAGGGTAAGCAAAGCCAGCTCCCTCTACCTCTTCTTGTATGAAACTTGCTGGGGTGATAATAAGTATGTTTGGTCCTGAGAACAATGTGGCTATAAATAAAATCTCTTCAGCTTTCAGTCTGGGCAAGAGATAACTAGATGCCTTTGATAGCTATCTTCTGTGACCTTGTTTTTTAACAACTTTCCTTGAATGCTTAAACAAGGAAAAGGAACAGTTTTTGGGTGCATAGTACCAGGAATGAAAAGTAATTAAAAAAAGTACCGCAGGCAAAAGAATAGAGCAATTAAAAGCTCTGTCAGCGCTCTCTGGGAATTACTCTCTGGGAATGCAAAAAGCAATTGAAAGAAGACTCCTGAAGGGAATTTCCTATAGTGCTTGTCCTATATCTGCAAGCAACATGAGACAGTAAAAAGGAAGATAATCTGTAGGTTGCCACCTTTAGCTATTTGCCTTATTCGGTTCTGTACAGCTTGTGATATATTCAGCAGTTTTGAATTAAACAAAGAAGGCTGAACACAGCAGAGTAATTCAGACTGGAGGGGTTACTGAGCACTATGTAATGGTAGCACATGATCTCAGGAACTACAAAGCATTGCTGATGAGAGGCAGAAGAGCCAAATCTTACAGAAGGTGAGGGGCTGAATTTCTGATAAGAAATATGATTGGTGGCTACAGTGTGGGACGGGAAAAGTAGAGCCTCAGAGGACAACCATGAAAAAAGCAAGCTGTATCTGCTGTGCAAAGAAAGTCTTAGTCCCAAGTGTTCAGCCTAACCTCTGGAGGTAACTAAGAGTCCAAATCAGCACAAACACAAAGGAAAATAGGGCTCCAAAGAGCAAAAATGTTCACTACTGTATAAGTGAGATAAAAAGTGAGTTTCTTACTAATGAGGTTAAAATAAATGTTGTAACCCCTGGTGTTGTCATAACAGATGTTCTCTTTCCAAGGAGGGAAGGAAGTACAGAAGAGGGAATTGTCTAGGGAGAAGCTTGAGGATGCTTTCCAGGAGTAAAAAAGCTCTTGGAAGAGTACATATTGGAGTGATAAGGGCTTAATTTCCTATGTTTTGGCATCTGAAACATTTGACCTGAAGATGACACAAAGCTATCAAGAAAAGAGGTGCTGGCCAGTCATTTTTCATCTTAGAACAGACTGAAGACTCCTGAAACTTGATTCTTCGGGTGCTGTTGAGAAACACAAACCGCAAAATTTTTTTGCAGACACAAAATGGTTAAGCACAATGTCAGAATTAAAACATCTTTTTTAACAGGTGAAAGATTTTGAGGCCTAAGGATGCTTGTTTCTCTTTCCATCGGCAGACTGTCAACACATGAGATCAAGATGGCACGTAGTCAATGCTAGCCAGGTCGTGTTGAGGGTTTTATTGTGTTATTTGAGATGCTCTCACTATGTCAATGTTAACTACTTTCTGAGCTTGGGGGTGGCATTCTTGCTTAGACTGGCTGCTCTGGGCATGGCCAGATTCTGGGAGAATCAATGGAGGTCTTTGTCTGGTCTCTTGTCACCCGAGTATGTCAGCATTGCTCTGACACAGCACGAGGATCATCTCTGAGTGACCTCTCCAAATAGGATCAATAGTATTGCCTACAATTTATTACTTCTATAACCTAAAACTTTTGTTCCTTCACTTAGGCATTCCCTGTAAAGTGGGTATACGATTTGTATTTGCCTCTTCCAGCACTGTCTTTGCCTTTAGATGGTTATATAAAACCAATCTCAATCAGTTTTTTTTGTTTGTCTGTTTGTTAATTTGATAAATCTTACTTGTAATTGCTGGGGAGCTAAACCCTGCAACTGGGCTTTGTAAGTTCTTTCTGAAATCAACTGTTTGGTTATGAGTTCAGCACTGAAGACATCTTTCCACAAGGTCACACATCCATCTGAGGGCTGATATTAAAGCAGCCTGATCCCAGTTTTTGATGTGACTATTATTTTTAATACAGTCTTTTGACTGTATTTCTAAGTGGATCCTTGAACCATATACTATTTTATTTTAATGCTTTAATTTGCTATGGTGTGTGTAGGTAGACGGAGTTGCTCAGTAGAGATATATCTCTTACATCTCCTCCGCCTCTTTTTTTTTTCTTCTGTCCACAGCAGACCATACACTGTTCCCTATCTTGTCTTTTTTTTTTAATTATGCTTGAATGTTCTGTAATAAATCCTTCTCTCAATTGCATATTCTGAGGTGTCTCCCACTGGCAGTGATTCATCAGTGTATCCGAGACCATAATTTCGACCACTGTGTACAGAGAGACCTCAGAGAGCCACATCTGTCCTTCAGGAAGTATTTCATTGGTGCAAAATGTTAGCAGTGAGGTACATTGTTGTCTTCTCACTAAAGTCCACTGTGATTAGAGGAAGGAGATGGAGGCTGTCTTGGAAGCATGCATTAGCATTAGAACAGTCCTTTTGTGAACATGCAGAGAGGTCAATAAGTACATGAATATAAATTAGCTTGGTGGACTAGTGCGGCCATTAGCTGGGTCGAGTGTTCCTGTTCCATATAATTGTTTGGTGCACCTGAATTAATTTGAGTGTTTAAATCCTGCATATAAATTCTGTGCTGCAGGATGTAAAGCTTTAGACTAATCCCTTTAATGCTCTTCAGTATAAACACCTTAATCAAGCAACAGCTTTATAATTAGTTCTATTTTCAGGCTGGATATAATTTACTCTTTTTATTGCTCATAACTTATTCCAACTTTTAATCGCAATGATTAGACAGACTTCAGAATGTAAGCTTAAATGGTTACAAGATAGCTGCAAGAGGCAGGATTGCAAAAATCCAAACTTTACAGAAAAAAGGTTCTGCCCCATATTTGTTTTCCAAGGCATCACTAAGAGTACATCTTCATTTTGCCTTTTAAACATAAGATTAAAATCATAGTGTTAAAATCATAGGAATGAGTGCAGAAGCCCAACCTATTTATTTATTTATTTTTTTTATTTTAAAGTGTGATTCAAATAAAATTATGTGTATTTATTCTGTTGTATGTAAATAATGCTGACATGATTACAATATCCCCTATATACAGTAAAACTCCTGGTAAGTAAATAGTGATTTAGTTTCTCAAGGTGGACTGATCTATTCTCCTTTTCATCTATTTTCCCAATGAATGTTTGGAAGAACAAATCATCTTCACAATAAGAACATTTTGATGGTCAGGTTACATTGTTTGCAAGGTAGCATTTTAAAATGAGTCTTGAATTGACAGTTACATTAAATACACTAAGACAATTATTTCTGTTAATTACATACAGACCGGTGGATTATTAAAACCACACTTGTTCAGCTTGGGTAAAGCTATAGGAGAGGAACATTACAAAGCATTCTTAAATATTAATGAATATGCTTTTAATAATCAGTTGAACCACACTTACTGTATACTAAGTGTCTTAATAAATCTAAGTGAAATGTGTGGGGAAACATTGAATAGAGCAGTTATTTCAAAGTAGTCCCGTGTAAAAATATGGTTAGAAAAATAGTAGTCACAGGATTTTTCCCAAGCTTATTAGTAAATTATTTTGTGCTCTGTATTTGCTTCCTGACATGACACAAACTTCTTTTCTTCTCAGCCAGTGTGGCTGAAAACACACAACATAGTGCATGTATCTTGTTTCTCCTACCTGATGTGCTGATGACTCCATAGAAAAGGTAAAAGGTAAAAAATTTTTTAACCTTTTCAAAAAAAAAAATGTCTTGATTACAATTATATATTTCATTTAAGTGATATTAAAAGAATTATGTTTTTTAAGGAAAACAGTCATTGAAAAATTAACATTAAAATAAATGTATGTAACAGGACTTGTTTGTGAGGAAATCATATTCCATTTTAGTTGCTGGTCCAGCAGTTGATTCAGTTTGTCCGTATGTCCATATTCCACAAACACATGTCCATTTGGACACTGATTCAGTTTGTCCGTATAGACACATTCCTTTTGAGTCAATGGCAATATCCCCACTAAAGGGCTCATACACTGCAGAGGACCCTCTTCATCAACGCATCATCTTGTCATGTTAGAGGCGCAGTAAGGGAGCGGTGACATATGCCAGCGAGTGCTCAAGTTGAGATAGACAGGGAAAAGACTGTGGGACACATGGTGAATCCCTGTCACACTGATGGTGAGCTCAGACCCAGAAGTTCTGCCCAGGGGCATGGATGGCAGGGCCACCTGATATAGTGTTTGATCTGCCTCCAATTTCTGAAAACACTTGTGCATGTTGCAATCTTTCAGATCAAATGTTAACTCTAGAACAAAACCTGGTTTAACTTGTATGTAACCACCATTATACTCCCAAAAATATGATTTCTGTAATTTCTTTGCCATTGATCTGACTATTAGGTTGAAATTTACTCTTAGGTAAAAGGGTGCAGCAATTCCCTACACTAAAGTATCAACCCTTCTTCTCAGTAACAAAAGTTTCCGAAGAAGAGGAGAAAGACTGAGGAGCAACGTCAGCGGCTGAGATGAAGCAGCAGAGGGTGCCAGTAGTGGTGGGGTAATAAAAACTGCTGCCTCTCCTGTCTGGAGATTAGGAATATGCTCTGTTCCCCATTCCCAGGTGTTTTTCTCCACAAAGTCCACGAGTGTTTCCTCGCATGTTTATATTCTGAAATGGAACATCTCTGTCTACCAGCCATGCCCAGCACACGGAAGAGAAAATATAGCCTGGTATGACATATGGCTATATCAGTGTTAAACTGGATGTTTAAACCAGAGCTTCTTCCCTGTGGTGGAAACCTGAATCTACATCATATCTTTCAAATTCTTTCTTCTCTTTATGACCCCTTGCCAGCTGTAAGGCATTTCAATAAGACTGAATTGGCCACGGATCCAGACTAAGGGAATCAAGATTAAATTTAAATTATAATTTTCCATGAGGGGTATTGGAATTAAAATAACAGAGACTGATGTGGAAGATATTTGATTAAGAGGATTCGACATGTCTTCCCCATTTACCAACTCAGTCTTTTCACAATAACCTTAATTTTTCTAAAAGTTGGCAAAAATACATAGCCATTTCTTTTCCATATTTTATCTTTTCCATACATTACTGAATACAAAATTAGGTTAAAAGGGGAATATTTCTTAATATTCTACTTTCACCTTGTTTGATTTTCTCATTGGTGCAGTATTTTCTAGTCAAAGAGACTTCCTCCAGCAGCCTTTTGGGAAGTATTCTTTGTTAAAGGAAGATTTTATTTCATTCTGCCAAGGTAACGAACCAATTTGATATGATCCTTTTATCCCAGAGAAAGGGCACAACTTCTTTATTTTCAAGGTTGCACATTTTTTCCAACTGTAAAACATATTCCGGTATTGAAGCCATAATTATATGCACTTGTCAATCAATCTTGGCCTAGTACAGTATGGTTATGGCATTTTATCTAAAAACTGGAGGATTAAAGGCTTTGACCAAAGTGAAAGGTACACATAGTAGACAGAGTATTATACACATTATTAGACTGCTAGAAAGGTAGGTGTAGGAGGGAGGGATATAGCAATGTTTGATTTTTCACAGACATTAAAGAATTATTTAAGGATATCTGCAAAATATTTAAGAGGTGACATTTTGCTTCTCTTTTTGTTCTTCCAACAAACACTTGCAGGATTCCATTTATAAAGTGGTTATATAGTGTATGCACTACATCATATTAGGAAATCATGTCTAAAATTTTTTAACTAAAATAAAGGGGGAAAATAATGCCTGCACATGACATATATCTTATTCTCAAAGGATAGAAATCTTTCATAATATAGAAAGTCTATGTGTTCATGGTTTTTACTATAGTTTCAACATTTTAGAATTGAAATCTGGAAGCAAAACCTCAGCATTGATTAGTATATTGCCAGCAAGAAATTAAAGTGTAAGAGTTCTGTTTCTTTAGCTTAGTCAGCTCTCAGCTTCCCAGGATAGTGGAGAGGTATTTTAGAGCAAACACAACAGTAGAACAA
This sequence comes from Morus bassanus, assembly GCA_031468815.1. NCBI lineage: Eukaryota > Metazoa > Chordata > Aves > Suliformes > Sulidae > Morus > Morus bassanus. The sequence goes on along the minus strand of CM062600.1, from coordinate 22,828,852 downwards.
ATCCATTAAACTAGACAATGGGAGCATATTTGTACAATCTTGTTTGTAAAACTGGGAAGAGGTTTCTGTAAGTACCTACGCAGCTTTCATACGACTAGGAAGGACAGGAAGTGGTGTGATTAGCATCGTTTCTGCATCATGTCCTGCATTGTTAAGAGTAGTAGCAGAAAGGACAATTCCGATTAATCTATTAGTTTAACTAGCTCATCCAGAGTTAACCAAGAATAGAGTCTTAGCTATCACCTTATATCCCTTTTTCTTTTTTTTTCACTCCCTCTCCTATATGTATTTTTTTAAAAAAATCATCAAGCCCTGAAGTAATTACAGAGATTTTATAGAATTGTGAAAATCCATATTGTTTGTGTTCTCCTTGTTTGACTGCTTGGGGACCAGAAGAACCTAAAGTCACTGAGTGTGTATTTGACCATCCTTTACCCTGGTTAGTTAAGGAGAAGCTAGTCTTGCTGGAGGGCTGTGCACTGGCTGGGCTGTTGGTACTCTCTGGGTTTTTCATCTGGGGTTTTAATGTGGCAGAAAGCTATGACATTCTTGTGCATCTCTTATTATCAGCACTATTGTTGCTGGAACCCAGTATGCGAAGTAACTGAGGAGCAGAAGTCCACAGCCATTCCCTCAGGGCTCACAGGGAGGCTGTGGGAAGATGCATGGAGTGGAGCAGTAGGATCTGAGGACAGGATGGAGGCAGTGGCTTCGGAACCCTGTCCTGAGGTTACCATTAGCATCCAGCAAACCCCAATATTTATATTACCCAATATACATTGAATGTAAACACATCAAAATTTTAAATGTCTTCAATGGAGGAAACTTTTATTACTCCTGTTTTCTAGGTGGGGAAGAGAAAGAAAGTATTACTTGCAGGTTTTAATTTCCAGGGACGGTAATACTAGTTTGGAACCTTGGCCTGCAATGACTCAGAAAACTTGACAGAATGGGGTGTTTGAATAGTTAATCACTAGACCTTCCTTTTTTCTGATGCTTCAGGCTTTTTGTGTGTTTCAAGAATTAACCCCTCCCTTCTTCTTGGTTCAGCCTCACATGGCCAAAGTGCATAGTTTCCTTCCTAAGGCCTGGGTTTATAAATTTCCTAATTCAGATAATTCCCAATGTCCCAACAAAGGTTACACTTTTGTTTTCAGGGTCCTTCTCCCCATCCTGCATGTATTCTGCGGCAGTAGAGACATCCTGAATGCAACAGGCAAATTCAGAGGGAAGAATAAGACTGCTTTATTTACCAAAGTTTGCAACATTGTCCTTAACAGACCATGTTATTTGATAATTTTCTTTCCTCTATGGGTCTTAATTTTTTTTTCCAGTACGAAAACTTGTACAAATGGTGTATTATAAGAGAGAAAGTTATAAAAGAGACACAGTTTAAATATTGTCTTTATACAACTTATGGCCACACCTCGATACACTCCATTAGGATTAAAACAATTTTTTTCCCCATGTACTTTTTATTATTATGAGGACAAAAATTATTTGGATTGTTTTTGCTCACTCTCATGTCTAAAGCATTAGTGATTGGTTATAGGTCCTTCTTTTCCCTGTGTCATATCCCTCACTCCAAAATGGAGAAAGGTTATTCTAAGCAAAAATTTAAAGAAAGAGTTAAAAAGCGTAGAACATAGGGTTCCTATACTTTCTGTTTTGAACTTACATGTACCAAATATAATGTGTACAAATAGAAACATGAAAATTTAGCTGCATACATAAAAAGACCTAAGTGGTTGAAAGTGGAAAAAAATAATAGTAGCAGATCTGATCTTAAGCTTAAATTTTGGGTGAGGAGTCGGGGAATATGTTAATATTCCACTGTAACAAACACGGTGACTGTATCTTTTTCTTTCTTCTTATGTTTTCTTGAAATTCAACATTAGAATTTATGGAAGCAATCTCTCCTAAGCAGTGGCATAAAATGAGTCTCCTCACTAAAGTACTCTCAAAGGCAGATTTATAAAGGTCTTTGGCTTTTAGATAAGTAAAAAAATTTAACATTTCTTCATATAACTTAATCTTCCTGTTAAAAAAAAGACTATCTTTATAACACACATATACACTGCTACCCATACAAATCATATCATTATAATTGAGTGTAGATAAATGATACATTTGAAGTACAAATAGAGTAACTCGCTGTCTGATATCCTAGAGACCAAGTCCTGGTCCTGCTGAAATGAATATTAAAGGTACCCACTAACTGTTTAGGGAAAAATATTACCTATATTATGAAACTAAACTTAACTAAACTAACAATAAAAAAATCCAAAGCACCATTTTTTTTCTGAGCTGTTAAATTCATTTTTTTGTGTCTGAGAGGTAAAGTGGCATAGACTTAATTACATAAGATTTGTTTCTGGAAGGTTGTCAGGTCTCTCTTGCCGGTAGGGGTGTTAAAGTGGAGATGGAAGGCAGGGAGGCGAGTGAGTGGTGTGGGCAAACCATTCTGAAAACTTACCCATTCCTGGGACTTTAGTCTAGAATTGACCCCTGCTCGAACACCTCCCGATGAGTGCAAGAGCATGACTTTTCCTTCCAGATCTCTTTGGTGGAGAAGGCACAGCAGAAACTTGAACTAGAATTTCTCATACTCCACACAGACAAACTTTTAAAGTTACTTTCATACCTCCCTGGCTTGAAAGCCCCAGGACAGTTCAATGCAGTCCTATTTTTCAGTGAAAATATTTCAAACAACTTGGGTTTGTTTCAAAGAACAAATGAAACATGATGAAAACTCTAAAAATGCTACAGAATGAAGTCTGGTTCCTCTCATCTCAGCATTACTTGCAATGATATTTTGGGTACTTTCAGAGATCTAAGTTAAGAAGTAAGAAGATTTCAAATCAGGAAAACAATTAAGTACGGGTAATCCCTTACCAAATGCCTCTATGGCCTAGTTACACTTGACTTTGGTGGGTAGGATAGGGCTAATCTTGACTTTCATTCTAGTTCAGCTGTTCAACCTCAAGACCACTAGCATTCAAGCAGCCGTTCAGGACCAAACTTTCCAACTCCCTTAAAATGCGATGATGCCCTCTTACAACAAAAGGGCAAAATTTGGCTTGTCTTTAAACCTCTTTTCTCACAGAAAATCATCCTTAGAAGATGTATGTTCAATGAAATTGTATTTCAAGCATATTTACAGCACCTTGCTGGTGTTCACTGGATTCAGCAGAATAGGATTGCTTTTCCATCTCCTTTACTATATGGAAAGCCTTGGTTGATCCTTTAGCACAGCATGGTTTGCCGCTTTTCAGCTTCCAGGCAACAATAACCTCTCATGATTACAGAGCTTCCTGCAGACAGATGGACCTAATCCCAGCGCTCCATCAATTTAGTAATCTATTCCAATCAGGACTTGATGGATTTGATAGGCCATCTGTAGTCAAGTGAGGCAGATTCAAGGCAGGTCAAAAGCTGGGAGGCTTTCTGAAAGGCTTTCTGCTGTTACACACAGACAATCACATTAACAGGAAAGAAAAAAGCAAAAAAGGAAAAAAGGAAAAAACAAGGAAACTCCTGCCTTGTCCTCAGTAATTCAGAAAATGATTCTGTTGTATCTGTATTAGTAAGGATTGTGACAGGGAAGGCTGAGTAAAACCCTTCATATGAGACTTTATGAGTTGAAAAGGACAGACAAAGCTATATGCAAATTATGTCAAATTCAGGTGAATATGCTTGATTGAAAAAATGTGGAAGGGAAGAACAAAAATCTGAAATATTTTTGAGAGGATGTTTCATTTCAAAGTACCACCAATAAAAAGACTTGGTCTTCAGATCAAACAGGACATTTTTTTCAAGCACAGACGTTTCATTTATGTGAGGTAGAGATGGAAAAACAGTGTTTTGATTTGCCTGGAGGTGACTCTTACATTCTTCTTTTTTGCATTTCAAGCAAAATAATCCATAATAGTTTGTTACACACATCACCATTAAAAACAGCCAACTGCATGAATACACATTCATGTACATTTAGTTTCTGGCATTTGTCTCTTAACTCTGGCCTTAGCTTTGAAAAAGGTTATGTTTCAATGCACTATGCTGCCCATGCAGTTTTGTTGACTTCGTTGGGAGTTTGAGGTCAACAGGTCTGTTTGCAAGATCACACCCAACTGTATTACAGTCACCATCAGCCAAGAGTGAGTGTAGTACCCTTTATGTGTAACGAATGGTGAATTAAAGAGGCTTTTAAAAAACACAGACCATAATTATTCCTTTGATGTATATTAGAAGTAGCAGAAACAACAGCAAAGCCTTTGGGATTTTTTTGGTTTTGGGTTGTTTTTTTTTTTTTTTTAATTTGACTGGAAAAGGTGTCTGGCACAAAAAGAAAAACCACATATTTTTATGTTTTAAAAGAAATAAAGTTGTTCAATATTTAAACATCACAGATCCTCTTTCCAGATTTTTGTAGTGTTTTTTAGCTCACATTGCTCCATCTGATTTAACTGTGTGTGAAAAATGTTTAGAAATACTCTCAATAATTACAGTGAAATAAACTAATAAAACCATTATATCTGTTTTTAATGCAAGGGGAAAGTTATGTGAGAGAAAATTATGTTGTGATATTAATTTAAAGCTGTAACCGTTTTTGCACACTCTTTGGATACTCCTTATCTTTCAACAGCTCTCCTTAACTACAAGAATTAAATGAAATTTCCTTAATCTTTCCAGCCTCCTTTGCCATAGGGCTAAACTGTTAATCTCAAAGTTTTATGGTTTATGAATGATTTTAAAATTATATTTAATGCTGGACATAGAAACTTGTTTCCTATTCTCCTTTTGGTGTTGTACATCAAGGAAAATCTTTCTGCAATCTGCTTAGTGTGTAAAATTTTTTGAAATGAGCAAGGGAGTGAACTGTTGTTTATCCTAAAGTTTCAGGAATGTAATGAATATCATCTGGGGAGCTTTTAGTAAATACAAGTACTTAGAGCAAACAATGGTAGCAATTTTGAAATGTGATTTGTATTAGCATGGTACTTCTGAGCATTTCCTCTTAAATCCCTTGCAACATAACCACATCAAACTACAATCCTATGTCTTCCTTGGGTTGCTACTTAGCCTGAAGCTTTTTGAGTATGTTCTCTGGTTTATCTCAGGTTTTGCAATCTAATCACTGCTGTGTATGGCTGAATTCCCTGTTAAGCATTAATAGCATGTTAAAACAGTGTGAAAAAAGTCAAAGGGAATGACTGTCTTTAATAAATATAAAAGACACCTTCTCCTTCTCTAATTTTAAATTCAAGGATGCCTCCACATGAATAGATTCAAAGACAGAGAAACACATAATAACAGGTCTGGTTATACGGTTTGTTAAACACAAAATAGAGCTGTACAGCACAACCTCTGTTTCTGTCATGACTGAAAAAGTAGTAACGTGTTTAGGAAAGAACATGGTTTAATGAAGATACATCTGATGCAGGAAAGGAAAGGAAAAAAATTCTATCTAGGCTGTCATAGCAGACTGCATGAACACATCCATGCTCATTTTATGCAGGCTGTAGGGGAAAAAATAGTCAAGATCTAATTAGTTCTACAAGCTTACTGCAAGCGGAAATTCCTCCTCTGTTAGACCCTGACCATTATGTTCACTGACCTTCACTCCACAAAGATCTTCACTCCAAGAAAATATTCTGTGGGAATTCTAGTTTGTGTTTTTTTCTACTCAGAGTGAGGTTTGAGGTAACTTGTACTCAGCTTGGATCCACCTTCCTGGGGAACAGCTTTTTGAGAATGTAAGAGAGAAAGGGAAAACAGGAGAATCTAGCTAAAAATCAGAGACATATGCGACACACCAATCATTCCTAATTGAGGTGACAGTGTAAGGTAACTCTACAATATGCACCAGGGGTTCAGTCATGCACCATCCAATTTTCCATTGTATTTCAGTAGTATCCAGAACAGCAAAAATATTAACATATATTTTAAGTATGCATTGCTTATAGTGTTACAATACACATCATTATCTACAAATTAGTCTGTGCTCAGTACATTCTTTGTGACTTTTTAAACCATTTGGATAGCGGAGACATTACAGTCTGGAAAATGTCGAGAACAAGAAGGTCTTCATAAAAGGAGTGTGATAAGAAAGGACAGCTGATAGCAATGGTGTATCAGAAACTTCAAAGGTTTATGCCTTAGCAAAGATGTTTCCTACTGTCTTTTCTCACTTGCCAACATTTCCCCCTGTACCCCCAGGCAGAGTAATTGATCTGAGCTTAAATATGTTGGTGCGCTGGGCAAATAGTTTGAAGAGTAGTTTGAAATCAAAGGAATAAAGGTGGTTTACATGAGAGGAGTTATTCTGTCTCCCTGTCCATTGTAAAGGGCCAATACAGGAGGGTGGCTGTTTGAGTTGTTAAACATAAGTGGAGAACAAGGAAAAAAAACATGTTTATTGATTTATCAGCTGTGTGTAAAGCTTTCCATTGATGTTAATGAAACATCTTTACTCCCTGGATACAACTACTGCCAGTTGTCTGAATGCATATGAATATGAGCACATTTTGTATTTTTTACTTGTTGGGCAGTTATTTTAAACCTATTTTAAATATCCTAAGTTTAACTTAAGATAATTTTCATGTTTCATAATCTTCATAGATCTGTGGAACTTTTTAAAAATTTGTAAAAGAAAGAAATGGAAAAAACCCAGAAGTATCATTTTTTACATTTAAGCGTGAAACATTCCATTTGAGTCAAAATTACTTATACTCTGTGTCACAAGTATTGAATTGTCTTTTGTCCTCTTATTTGCATTCTACTTCAACTGTCCAGCCTAAGAGAAAAGCAATTCTTTCCTTTCCTTTTGGTACTGCAATGAGTCGACAACTTGATTTTAATGCCTGGTGAGAAGGAATGAAGTGAAGCTGAATTAAGGTCATCGTATGTGGTTGCTAAATAAGGATGGAAGAAAACTAGGAGACAGTGGGTTCAGGAAAGTAAGAATTTTCCATCTTTTTGTGAGTTATTCCTGGGCTGTAGATGGTAGCTCATGGGTTTGGGACCTGCAAGAAAGTGCTAGGAAGCTCATAGTTTAGATGAACCAGGGTTTAAAGTCCTTCCAGACTGAAAAGCAGTGCTCAGGGTTGATACAGCCTTTACCAAGAAGGTGTACAATGTGTAAAAATCCAAGGATGTTCTTAAGTCAAACTACAGGGAGACATTGGGGTGGGGGAAAAAGAAAGGAAAATGTGGCATAGTTTGGAAACACAAAGCTATTCGCTCTCTTCTCTCTCTCTCTCCTTATCCACCATCAAGTTGAAAATGTCTTTCTTTCTTTGTCTGAGCTTTGCATTTGGCTACTAGATCCTACAGTCTTTCCCATAAATTCAGACACTCTTCACTCAGTAAACATCCTTTTCAGTGCCATCATAACATATTAGACTAAAAACCAAGCTTATTTACTAAAAGATGTTTTTTATTTATTTAGAAAGTTTAATTGCTAGAAGGGTTGCTGAGGAATAGAGAGGCTGCTTTTTGAAGAAAATCTATTCAAGAAACTGTCACTGATTTGAGATGAAGTATGTAATTAAGGTTTCTGAAGATTGCATGAACATTTGTGAAATGTCATGCTGGAAGAATCGCTTAAATAATTTGTATTTAAAAGCCTGGACAGTTACCTTTAATCTAATAGAAAAACTATGCTGCTTAAAAATAAATGCGTGTTAAGAGAGCTGTGATCTCAAGGGCAGTCAGAAGCAGGCATTAGCATTTTCTGCCTCCTGTGGTGTTAAAACTGAACACCTGCCTTCACTGAGGAAGAGGGAAGCTATTGGATTTGTGAAGTAAAAGAGTAGTCTTAGTGTGCAAAGGTATTAAAGACACTATTTTACTTCCTTAAGGCACAATTTATGACAGAACAAGACAATGAAAAACATGCTTATCTATAAAATTAGCTAAGTATTAATAAATTGTATAATAGGGCATAAATAATATGCACTTTTAAAAAAAATATTAATGATTTATGCTTAAAATTGTGCTTCTACAATGTACTTTGATCATGGGATAACGAATGGATCTACGTTCAATTTCCAACTGGTATCCATTGTTAGACATCACAACAGGGAGAACTGGCATGAATAGTTGACTATCTCTGAGCATTTCAAGAGATTTGTAGGGATTTCTTACATTAGAATCACAGATTTTGATTTTAAGATTGGCCCACATTTCTGTAAGTAAGTCAATGCTTTGGATTACTTAATAAATGTACAGGTTGAGTAAGGCAACTGTGAAAAATTTAATCCCATCTGTACATGATCAGGGAATCACTGTAGCCCTGTGGCAGTGACAAGACATTTTGATGTTGGAGTCTAAAATGATGTGTAACTCCAAAATAATGTGGAGAAGAACGTAGCTTCACATATGGCTTTATGTTGTTTCACAGGTTTTTCTAAAATAACCTAGTTAAAACAATTACATTTTATCCTAAGTATGTTTCCTTTAAAAATAGAAATCTGATTTTCTACACAAAGGTTAATGGAGGATTTATGCATGTAATAATGTCAGGATGATTTCTTAGGTATGGGTGACCTATGAAATGATCTTGGCAAGCAGAAGTATTCATTAGATGTAGTCATTAAACTTACAGTAAATCTTTGAGATGTCTATATAAATATATATAAAACATACTTTAAAAAAAAATATATATTTTAGACACACCAGTAAAGCCTGGAAGGCCTTTGAGTGTATTTATCTGGGATTAGATTAAGATATGCCATTAAAGTTGCCAGTAGGCAACAAGAACATCTTTATGAAGATGGCTTTCTAAGTAATTAATTTGGTCTGAAGACCCTCCCTTAAGCAGCATTCTGTTTGCTATGTATGACATTCATTACAGACACTTTTTGGTAATGAAGGATAAATCACTGAACAGTCAAATTCTGTCTTTTTGCAAAAATATGTACAATACATGTCTCTTTGGCTAAGTCTGCACTGTGTATGGTTGTTTAAATATAATTTTATGCTGTCCTTGTGGTTCTTGCTGTGGGCCTCAGTTACTTAGTTTCTCTACATATAAAAAAGTGGCGAAAAATATAAAATGGCTAAAGACTACTTTTAATGATGTACAGTTTCCAATTTTCCTGCTTGGTTTTCCTGTAGATCTTTAAAAATGGTGTTTATGGCTTTGTCTACATAGAGAAAGTATTTTGGTTTTGTCATAGTGGAGTAGATAAATCAGAACAACATAAGTATGCTTGTGCATAATACCCAGCTAATTACCCTCATCTGGAAAAAAAAACCTGTACAGCTTGTTTTGCGTAATTGGGTAGGTGGCTGGAGAAATGTGGGTTTTTTTGAAAGCTGTCAGACGTAAGCACAAATGTGCATGAATATATTTCAGGACAAAATCCAGAGTAGGCTTTGTGAACACAGATTCAGTTTTCTCTCAGTCATTATTCATATAAAGCTCCCCATATTTTCTTTAACTATGTGTGCCCGGGTATTCTGAAAGCGCTGAACAACACTACTTATGCTTAACCATTGCATGTAAAAGTCATCTTCAGTATGCAGCATACATCGTAAGGGCATGTCTATGCTCTGGATGTGTGTCAGACAGTTTCATACCAAAAAGTCATATGGATACAGCAGCACAGCTTAGGCTTAGGGCAAGGCAGCTTCTACAGAGCTCTGACTGGTGATGGCTGCATGATAAGGTTTTCAATGATTTCTGGCCTTACCACTATCAAAATATAAGTGATGATGGTATTTCTGTTTGAGCAGTTTTACTCAAATTCTAATACGGATTTGGGGACCTAAATCTGTTTTTGTTTGTTTCACAGCATACTTAGAATATTTTCTGCAAAATCTTAGCCCAGCTAGCAGCCTGATTTTTCAATTTAATTTTTACTCATTAAAGAAGCCTGTTTTGGTTATTTTAGTAATCACTTTGAAAAACATAAGTGATAGATTCCTACTCAAGCCCCTTGTACTGCCAGTGTGAAACAAGGCAGGAACTCTATCAAATATGACCCCTCTGGTGTTGAGGGGAGGGGAGAGAGGTTTACAGATGAGTAATTCCCTGTACTTGTTTTGTATCTTAACTTTTCATAAGGTTCTCATTACTGACAAACATTAGCAGTGAGCAAGAGCTCTAATCACATTTAACATCTGCTGTACATTTAGTTGCATATAGAATTTAGCAGCTCTAGAGGAATAGAGGATGTTAGTTTTTTTCCTCATGTGCTCATTATTGACATTTGGCTTCAGCTACGTTATAAAATCAGTGTTGAGTATTGGTCTGTTGGTCTTAGCTCAGTTTCTCATGAATTATAATCATGACTTGAATAATAAGAGGGTAGTAAAGTATAAGTCCTGTGTTCAGAAATGAATTGCATAACAGCCATCTGAAACAGAAACACTTCCATACAGGCAGTACAGACAGAGCAAAGTACATTGTAGGCTACTACACTTATTGTTATTGCTAAATGGTTGTAATTAATTTAGAAGAATGTTGACCCTACTGGATGATTCAGTATAACATGGCAGCGGCTGTTATTCATGAATGAGCCTGTGTATCCACTGAATTACTGTATAATTGTCCTTTTTTCTTGTAATGAAATCAGAAGATGTGAAATGAAATTTGTGAAGAAGTTTTAGCACAGGCACTGCTGAAGAAACTTGCCTGTGTAAAAGACATTTTTTGCCTTTAAAAAAGGACATTACCCGATATAAAACATATATTATATCTAGGATTCTACAGCTGTGCAAAAAGAATAAAAACTGTGACATAGCATTTGTTTGTAAGTTTCCATTCTAGCTACTTCTGCATGTGGTCTCTAGGATATAAATATATAAGCAATAACTACATCATAGATATGTAAGCAATAAATACATCATTAAAGGTTCTTTGAGATTTGCAGCTAAAAGAGAAAAAAAACCTAGTGTTCACATGCAAGCACTGAATTTATTCTGACACAATGTAGTAAATTTCAACAGTCTTTGATTGTGTTTGGATACATACATACACGATGATATTGGTATGTGTGGCGAGCTACGTTTTGCTTTCTTGCTCAGTGTCTCAGTTACATGTGCTTTGTTTAATTAGGTATGGCTAATGATTATCTGTGCTAGTCTATGCCTTGAATTTAAATTGAGAAACAAGACCGGTCATTTCCTAAAGATTTCATTAATGCTTTTTTAAATTCAACAGATTATCTTATTCATGTATGAAAATGCTTGAAGAAGTATTATGATTCAAATCTACTACTAGCCTATAAAAAAGCTGAAAAAGTAAGTATATGTATTAAAGGTGACAGAGATAGATGAGATTAGCTTAGCTTTTTGCTTGACAGCATTTTCCCACGACATATGTTCAGTGCTATCAGGGCTATTACAGAGAGCACTGACTAATCAGGGAGACATTCAAGAACAGTGACTGCAACACATGGTGGCCTCTCAGTGTTAAAAAGGACCGTCGCAGTCATTTGTAAACATGGTCAGATAATGTGAGTATTTATCATTTTGATTGTTCCAGCCACAGTCATCAAACCCAGAGATCTTTTCTTTCCTACTTTAATGGTTTGGAAAGGAAAAGATCTTGTAAGTTAGCAGCGTCCACTGCTGCGCAGAAGTGAGGGAAAATTATGACAGCTTTTTAATGGGCTTAATCTTGATTAAGTGTATTAAAAGCATTACCTTTAAGAGTAATCAGTAAGCATGGTTTTAATGACAAGCTGACATTAATTATGTCTGGCTATTTTAAGCTATGTTAACACCAAACCTCTTAACAAATGCTGCACCTATGTGAAGAAGTCAAGTAAATCTGATTGTGGGGAGAAGCAGCTGAAGTTCTACGTGACTGATGTAGCCAGTCTTAAGAGTTCTGCTGACCTAATTTTACAGCTGCTCAGAGAAGACATTTGTAAATGGGCTTGTGATGGGATCTACAGCAGTCACATGCCGTGAATACAATTTCTTTAATTATGAGAGTTCTGTAGTATGTGCACAAGCTGTTAGAATCAGTCATAACAATTTTTAGTAGAGGAGCCAAAAGCTTATAGTTGTCAGGGCAGAGACTGATAATTTAAGTTACAGACCTCAGTGTTTTTTATTAATCTTACAGTCATCACTTTCCAGAAAATCAAGCTCTACCAGATTGGCAGGTCAATACTGTGAAGTTATTTTGCATTTTTTATACCGATGGATTCCATGAAAAATGTCGACCATTCTTTTCCCCACCTTAGTTTTCCATTAAGTTTCTTTAAAAGGTTCCATAACAGGTCAGTTTGTAGCTTACCTCCCAAACACAAGTTGCCATGGGACTTCTTTTATTAGTTTCAGATTCCCTGATGTGTGCGGTACAGACAGAAAACTACAAACATCATCAGCCATTTAGGCAGATATCTTTGTCAATGATAATTTTTTTCTAGTGATAGTTTACTAAAGTATCATACATATCAGGTTTAAAAGTCTTAAGCTGTAGGATCCCTGACATCTTCTGTCCAGAGACATGAGTCTAGTCTTGCCTGTACTGGAGTTAGGAGCAATTTCCTAATGATATCAGTGGAAGTATACTATGTCCGAGTTCAGCCCAAGAGATCTTTCTCTCATAGGATTTTCTTTATATTCATCTTAAATTTCATCCCTAATTTAGCCCGCTAGTTTGTTTTTTTTTCATTCCTGTCAGTATTTAAGAGGCATTTGGACAATGCCCTTAATACCATGCTTTAACTTGGTCAGCCCTGAATTTGTCAGGCAGTTGGACTAGATGATCATTGTAGGTCCCTTCCAACTGAAATATTGTAGTCTAGTCTATTCTTCATAGTCTTTTTATTATGTTTTATTGTTGTTCTGATACTTTCAATTATCTAACAAGTAGTGATTCTGTCATCACATATACCCTAGAATGCAACATAGAAAAGCTTTGCTGTACCTTGTGATAAAATTTGCATGTGCATATTTCAAAACACTATTTACATTTGTAGTGTCTGGTGGTCAATGATCTTTCATAAGCGTGGGTGTAGAGAGTTCTCTGAAAATTATTTTCATAGTTCGTAAAAAAGAATTCACAAAAATCTTTCTAAAGAAAGGTTAGTACAGACTAATATTTCAGACAGTTTTTATTATTAATTTAAACTGAGGAAAAGGTTTCCTTATGGCCAGTCCCAGCCTCTCTTGTACCTCACCGTCTGCCATGGTTTTAGCTGGGATAGTTAATTTTCTTCACTGTAGCTGGTATAGTGCTGTGGTTTAGACTTAGTATGCAAATAATGTTGATAACACACTAATGTTTTAGTTGTTGCTGGGTAGTGCTTACACCAGTCAAGGACTTTTCCAGCTTCCCATGCTCTGCCAGGTGCACAAGAAGGCGGGAGGGGAGGGGATACAACCAAGAGAGCTGATTCAAATTGGCCAAAGGGTATTCCATATCATGTGACGTCATGCCCAGTATATTAACTGGGGGGAATTGGCTGGGGGAGGCAACGATCACGGCTCGGGGACTGGCAGCGTCGGTCGGCAGGTGGTGAGCAGTTGCAGCACTTGTTGTTTAGCTTTGGGTTTTTTTTTTTTTCCTCTTCTTCCAAGGTTTCATCTCTCTCTCACTCATTATTTTCCTTTTCATTATATTATTATTATTATTGCTGTTTTATTCTAATTATTAAACTGTTCTTATCTCAACCCACGAGTTTTCTTACTTTGGCCCTTCCGGTTCTCTCCCCCATCCCACAAGGGTGGGGGAGTGAACGAGCGGCTGTGTGGTGCTTAGTTGCTGACCGGGGCTAAACCACAACAGTCCTTTTTGGCGCCCAATGTGGGGCACGAAGGGTTTGAGATAATAACGGTTGCTGGTCACAGCATTGATTCATCTGTTCTCGATATTAGTTAGTCAGACCTACACCATGCTGGTTTTGAAGTACATGTTAAAGATTGGCATTGGGTTTTGTAGTTTGCTGTGCTCTGCAGTGGTTAGAGATGTTTTGCCTAGGAGATTTGTTATTAAAACACTGGCCTTGAGTTTTATCGGTTATTTGGGTCTTGCATGGAAGCCGTTACTGTACTTCGGGTACCACCTCATGGAGACAATTAGCAATTATACCTCCTCTTCTGAGAGGTTCTTTATGGAGGAAATACAGAATGGCACCTTAGCTACCATCTTCTGTAATGTCTCCTCCTTCATTACAACAACTTTTCAGTATCTTGAATGGCCTTGGGTAGTTAAGATACATCTGTTGATATTCCTATGGCAGATTGTTTCAGTTTTGTCTAAGGTTAATAAGCAATTCAAGAATATCATGCAGAGATCTGCCCCAAGGCTCGATAATTATGGGTGGCAGGGTATGTGGGATAGTATGGGCAAGTGCCTGAGAGGGTGGGCACCCCCAGTGTTTTGGGACTTCACCCCTGAACAAGTGCAGAATCCTGAAAAATTAGTAGACTATTTGGAGGAAGTATGCTGTCACCCTAGCAATTCCAGAGAGATACAAATCACTGCAATGTGTTGGGGCCTGGCCCATGCCTACCGAGCCCTGTTCAACAGTATTCAGTACCACCAAGGGGAAGAGAAGGCCTCTGGATCTAAGAAGACAAAGAAAGGGAAAACGACAAGCACTGTGGCCCCTCAAATCCCCAGAACAGGCGCTGCAGCTACTCCAAGCCCAACAACCGGCACTGTGACCGCTCAAACACCCATGACGGACACTGAAGCTGAATCAGAGAGTCAACCCGTGCCAGTATCAGTTGTCCCTATACAAAAGAAGAAATCTTTGAAAAGAAAGTCAACTCATTTAGAAAGAGATGATCGAGAAGTAGTGCCAACACGAGGAGAGAAGAAGTAAGAGGAAGAACTCGTACAAGAGACGGAAACTACCCGATCCCTATCCTTAAGTGAGCTGCGAGATATGCGAAAAGATTTCGGCCGTCATGTAGGTGAGCATGTTGTCACCTGGCTGCTCTGATGCTGGGATAACGGGACCAGTAGCCTGGAATTAGAGGGTAAGGAAGCCAAACAACTGGGATCCCTTTCTAGGGACGGGGGCATTGACAAAGCAATTGGAAAAGGGACACAAGGCCTCAGCCTCTGGAGGCGACTCCTGTCTGCTGTGAAAGAAAGGTATCCCTTCAAGGAAGATGTTCTATATCGCCCTGGAAAATGGACGACCACGGAGAAAGGTATCCAGTACCTGAGAGAATTAGCTGTGCTTGAGGTGATTTATGGTGACCTGGGTAGTGAACAGTCATCCAAAGATCCAGATGAAGCGCAGTGCACACGACCCATGTGGCGGAAGTTTGTACGGAGCGCACCATCATCCCATGTAAACTCCCTGGCAGTAATGTCCTGGAAAGATGAAGAGGCACCAACGGTAGAGGATGTGATTGATAAACTCCGGGATTATGAAGCACATGTCTCTTCCTCCCTCGTCTCATCTGTGGAGAAATTGTCCCGGGAGTTCAAGCAATTCAAAGAAGATATGTCCTACTCCCTACCTGTACGGACCAGTATCTCGGCCATTAGGAGTAAGCGTCCTTCTGCTCAAGAGAGAAGATACACACCACGGGGCACCCTATGGTTTTACCTGCGTGACCATGGAGAGGACATGAGGAAGTGGGATGGAAAACCTACCTCGACCCTGGAGGCACGGGTACGTGAGTTGCAAGGAAAAACAACCATTCAAAGGGGACCTCCAGGAAAGTTGCTACTCCAGTTTCCAGTAAGCAATTCCCCAGACAGAGGAGTAGAAGCGCTGATTCTATCTGTGATCTTAATAGAGAGACTTCTGATTCCCATTCACAAGAAGTGGGTTGGGAATTCTGCAATTGGAATTAGAGGGGCCCTGCCTCCAGCCAGGTGGAGGAAAGGGACAACCGGGTTTACTGGACTGTGTGGATCCGATGGCCTGGCACGTCTGACCCACAGGAGTATAAGGCTGTAGTGGACACCGGTGCACAGTGCACCCTAATGTCATCAAACTATGTAGGGGCAGAACCCATTTGTATTGCTGGAGTGACAGGGGGATCCCAAGAGCTAACTGTATTGGAGGCTGAAGTGAGCCTAACTGGGAATGAGTGGCAAAAGCGCCCCATTGTGACTGGCCCAGAGGCTCCGTGCATCCTTGGCATAGACTACCTCAGGAGAGGGTATTTCAAGGACCCAAAAGGGTACAGGTGGGCTTTTGGTATAGCTGCCTTGGAGACGGAGAAAATTAAACAGCTGTCTACTTTGCCCGGTCTTTCGAAGGACCCTTCTGTTGTGGGGTTGCTGAAGGTCAAAGAACAACAGGTGCCAATTGCCACCACAACAGTGCACCGGCAGCAATACCGCACCAACCGAGACTCCCTGATTCCCATCCATGACCTCATTTGGCGACTGGAGAGCCAAGGAGTGATCAGTAAGACCCGTTCACCCTTTAACAGTCCCATATGGCTGGTGCGGAAGTCTAACGGAGAGTGGAGACTAACAGTAGACTATCGTGGCCTGAACGAAGTCACTCCGCCACTGAGTGCTGCCGTGCCGGACATGCTAGAACTTCAATACGAACTGGAGTCAAAGGCAGCCAAGTGGTATGCCACAAGTGATATCGCTAATGCATTCTTCTCAATGCCTTTGGCAGCAGAGTGCAGGCCACAGTTTTCTTTCCCTTGGAGGGGTGTCCAGTATACCTGGAATCGACTGCCCCAGGGGTGGAAACACAGCCCTACCATTTGCCATGGACAGATCCATACTGCACTGGAACAGGGTGGAGCTCCGGAACACCTTCAGTACATTGATGACATCATCGTGTGGGGCAACACAGCAGAAGATGTTTTTGAGAAAGGGAAGAAAATAGTCCAAATCCTTCTGAAGGCTGGTTTTGCCATAAAACAAAGTAAAGTGAAGGGACCTGCACAGGAGATTCAGTTTTTGGGAATAAAATGGCAAGATGGATATCATCAGATCCCAATGGATGTGATCAACAAAATAACAGCCATGTCTCCACCAACTAGCAAAAAGGAAACACAAGCTTTTTTAAGCGTTGTGGGTTTTTGGAGAATGCATATTCCAAATTATAGTCTGATTGTAAGCTCTCTCTATCAAGTGACCCAGAAGAAGAATGATTTCAAATGGGGCCCTGAGCAACGACAGGCCTTTGAACAGATAAAGCAGGAGACAGTTCATGCAGGAGCCCTTGGGCCAGTCCGGGCAGGACAAGACATACAAAACGTGCTCTACACTGCAGCCGGGCAGAATGGCCCTACCTGGAGCCTCTGGCAGAAAGCACCAGGGGAGACCCGAGGTCGGCCCCTAGGGTTCTGGAGTTGGGGATACAGAGGGTCCGAAGCACGCTACACTCCAACTGAAAAAGAGATATTGGCAGCATATGAAGGGGTTCGAGCTGCTTCAGAAGTGATCGGTACTGAAGCACAGCTCCTCCTGGCACCTCGACTGCCGGTGCTGGGCTGGATGTTCAAAGGGAGGGTCCCCTCTACACATCACGCAACTGATGCTACATGGAGTAAGTGGGTCGCACTGATCACCCAACAGGCTCAGGTAGGAAACCCCAGTCGCCCAGGAATCTTGGAAGTGATCATGGACTGGCCAGAAGGCAAAGATTTTGGGATATCACCAGAGGAGGAGGTGACACGTGCTGAAGAGGCCCCACTGTATAATAAACTGCCAGAAAAAGAGAAGCAATATGCCCTGTTCACTGATGGGTCTTGTCGTCTGGTGGGAAAGCATCGGAGATGGAAGGCTGCTGTATGGAGTCCTATACGGCAAGTCGCAGAAACTGCTGAAGGAGAAGGTGAATCGAATCAGTCTGCAGAAGTAAAAGCCATCCAGCTGGCTTTAGACATTGCTGAACGAGAAAAATGGCCAGTGCTCTACCTTTATACTGACTCATGGATGGTGGCAAATGCCCTGTGGGGGTGGTTACAGCAGTGGAAGCAGAACAACTGGCAGCGCAGAGGCAAACCCATCTGGGCTGCTGCATTGTGGCAAGATATTGCTGCCCGGGTGGAGAACCTGGTTGTGAAGGTACGTCATGTGGATGCTCATGTTCCCAAGAGTCAGGCCACTGAAGAACATCAGAACAACCAACAGGTGGATCAGGCTGCTAAGATTGAAGTGGCTCAAGTAGATCTAGACTGACAACATAAAGGTGAACTATTTATAGCTCGGTGGGCCCATGACACCTCAGGCCATCAAGGAAGAGATGCAACATACAGATGGGCTCGTGACCGAGGGGTGGACTTGACCATGGACACTATTGCACAGGTCATCCATGAGTGTGAAACATGCGCTGCAATCAAGCAAGCCAAGCGGGTAAAACCTCTGTGGTATGGAGGACGATGGCTGAAGTATAAATATGGGGAGGCCTGGCAGATTGATTATATCACACTGCCACAAACCCGCCAAGGCAAACGCCATGTGCTTACAATGGTGGAAGCAACCACCGGATGGCTGGAAACATATCCCGTGCCCCATGCCACTGCCCGGAACACTATCCTGGGCCTTGAGAAACAAGATTTATGGCGACATGGCACCCCAGAAAGAATTGAGTCAGACAACGGGACTCATTTCCAAAATAACCTCATAGACACCTGGGCCAAAGAGCACGGCACTGAGTGGGTGTATCACATCCCCTGTCATGCACCAGCCTCTGGGAAAATTTAATGATACAATGGACTGTCAAAGACTACACTGAGAGCAATGGGGGGTGGGACATTCAAACACTGGGATACACATTTAGCCAAAGCCACCTGACTAGTCAACACTAGGGGATCTGCCAATCGAGCTGGCCCTGCCCAGTCAGAACTCTTACGTGCTGTGGAAGGGGATAAAGTCCCTGTAGTGCATGTAAAAAATATGCTGGGGAAAACCGTCTGGGTTATTCCTGTCTCAGGCAAAGGCAAACCCATTCATGGGATTGCTTTTGCTCGAGGACCTGGGTGCACTTGGTGGGTGATGCGGGAGGATGGAGGAGTTCGATGTGTGCCTCAAGGGGATTTGATTTTGGGTGAAAATAGCCAATGAACTGAACGGTATGCTGTTAAATGCTATATGATATTGTATGTCATCACTCCTGTGGTTGCTATATGCCATATCAATGGTATCATAGTAAGAATTTCCAAAATTAATGAAGAATGAACTTTGATTGAACCAAGCAACGTGTAGCAGTGGTGGAACAAAGACTGGCTTCAGCATGCAACAATCCAACACCACACAGACCATCTCTCCAGCCTTGAAAGACTGTTACGATAGATGGAGCCCAAAGTTATGGACTGAATGAACTCAATGGACATGTGTGGACCCTCTACAGATGTTCTACAGGGATGGTCCATAGACTATGGGAATGATAAATGATATCTGCGTATGTCATCAAAGGATGGGGAGGCGGGTGGTGGTTATTGAGGTCTTATTGGATAGTATGAGACCTGAGCATGACGTAAATGGTACGGAATAAGGGGTGGATACTGTCATGGTTTTAGCTGGGATAGTTAATTTTCTTCACTGTAGCTGGTATAGTGCTGTGGTTTAGACTTAGTATGCAAATAATGTTGATAACACACTAATGTTTTAGTTGTTGCTGGGTAGTGCTTACACCAGTCAAGGACTTTTCAGCTTCCCATGCTCTGCCAGGTGCACAAGAAGCCGGGAGGGGAGGGGATACAACCAGGAGAGCTGATCCGAATTGGCCAAAGGGTATTCCATATCATGTGACATCATGCCCAGTATATTAACTGGGGGGAATTGGCTGGGGGAGGCAGCAATCACGGCTCGGGGACTGGCAGCGTCGGTCGGCAGGTGGTGAGCAGTTACAGCACTTGTTGTTTAGTTTTGGGTTTTTTTTTCCCTCTTCTTCCAAGGTTTCATCTCTCTCTCACTCATCATTTTCCTTTTCATTATATTATTATTATTATTGCTGTTTTATTTTAATTATTAAACTGTTCTTATCTCAACCCACGAGTTTTCTTACTTTGGCCCTTCCAGTTCTCTCCCCCATCCCACAGGGTCGGGGGGAGTGAACGAGCGGCTGTGTGGTGCTTAGTTGCTGACCGGGGCTAAACCACAACAGTCCCACTGTGCACTGCTGAGAAAAGCCTGGCTCCGGCTCCCTGACATTCCCTCATAGGCACTGGGGCTGCTGTTAGGTGCTCCCAGAGCTGCCGCTGTCCAGGCTGACCCAGCCCTGGTCCTCCATCCTCTCTTCACAGGGTGGGTATTGCAGCCCTGACCACCTCATTGGCCCTTTGCTGAGCACACTCTGGTTTATTGATATTTTTTCTGTACTAAGGAGTCCAAAACTGGACACAGTGTCTAGGTGATTTCCTTGAACATTTTAGAACAAGTCCCAGAACTTTGTTTGCCACAAGATACTTCTAAATATTACAGAGGATCTACCTTGTCATACTCACTAATGGACAGGTGTTTTGAATGTAACCTGTGTTACTCAGTGGTAACTTATTGCCCGTATTCTTGGGTCAAAGTGGAGAATTTTGTCGTAGCAATGCAATTCAGTGCTGGAGTCATTGTGAGATGGATTCCTGACAACCAGAGATAAGTTGGAAAATTGCTCTGAAGGACAGACTGCATACAGTTCTCCAGACTTCCAAAACCAGGAGGAAATTCTAATCTGAGCTCATTTGCCTTTGGATGTGACATTTCTGCATAATTCTAGTGGAAGGTGTGATTGAGCAGTGAAAGGAGGATGTCTTATACCCGAAGAGCTTAACTTGTACTGCTCAGCTGAATTGTTCTACTGAACTCATGAAAAATGAAATAAACTGTAATGTATGTTCTGACCTTAAACTTGTTTCTTTTAAATCCTTTTGCCTATGAAAGACAAGTGTATACTCAACATACCAGGTGTACTTGGTAAATGACCTCAGATTATGGCATTGGGAACTGCAAATGTTGCATTTATAATGTACGAGATTTGCATTTCTTAAATCTTTAAAAGATTTCTTAAGTCTTTAAAAGATTACAGAAATCTTTCTGTACACTTTAAGCAAATCTTTGTGCATGGAGTGATTAAAAACATGGCAAAGATTCCAAAATAACCTGTCTTTTCCCAAATGTATCTGTTCTCTCTCTGTTTTAGTGCAAGTTTCCGTATGTAAGTATTTAATAAGAAAGTACATTTAATATCATTCCTTATCTTCATGCTGATCTTTGCCAAACAGGTCTTATTTGTTCTTTTCAACTAGAGGCATTTGTGTGCGTGCATATCATGCAGAAGATGTATAACAACTGATTTTATTACTGAACGTACTTCCTCTTTTCTTAAAAATGCAGATCTTACCAGTCACATAAAGCATGTTGTACCAAAAGTACTTTTCCACGTAGTTTCAAAGGTGAAATTGACCTTGCTGGATGCACTGGGAAATAAATGTTTAAGGCACAGAAATTGGGAAAGGTATTTTGCTGAGCAGCAGGGACCCTTTCTCCTAAATAGAAAGGGCAGTTACACTTTCACTTACAGATAAAATTCCATTAAGGCCTGAGACGTGATTTTTTTCCTAATTCTGATTTTTGAACCTGTTATACAGGTCTCTGCACTCCAATACAGTTGCTTTACTTTAGAATGACCCTTTCTTTCTCTGAATTGAATCAGATTCACACTGTTAAAATATTTTCTCTTCCATATGTTTGCTTTGTTAGCCCCTGTCCAAGTTACAGTACTCTTGTCTGCTTCTTTATATTGTTGCCTTCCTGAGCGTTGTATATGGAAAAGCAGCATGACAGTGAAAATTGCAAAGATTTTAGAAAACATTTTTATTCTGTGGAAGAACACGTGCCCACGTGAAAGTTTATTTATACCTAAAATCTGGAAGGAGAAAAATTGTAACTAAACCATGGCTACCAGCCATATTGTGCTTCTAAAGTAAGGAAAGTCACTGAGATTTTGTACTTACACAACAGTGTAAAATTCGTTTCCTTCTGTAAAAGTAGAAGATGATACTTTCTACTTGAGCTACAGGATACTTACCCTAAAGCCTTCACTTTAAAAAGATTTCAGTAGTATTTTAATGGATATGATATACTGTCTGTTGGGTAGCAGCAATTGCATGTAACTTGCAAAATAATTAATAATATTGTTAGTGAAAATTTCTAAGTAAACATTTGACTGCATGCAAACAGCTGGAAAAGAGACTAATAGCATTAATCAATTTAGGTTTACCTGAAGTGTAACTGGAATGCCCTGTAGGGCTCATTGATATCATTCAGCTTTGGGTCTTTTCCAGTGTCAGCATCTGCACACTTACACTTGGTGCTGTTCGGCTGTAAACACTGCAATGATTGCTTCTAGAAAAGACATGGTATTATTACGAAATGACATAGAATTAGGTAGAATTTTAATTTCCTGTCATGTCAGTTTTGAAAAATGTGTAGAAATTTTTTAAAGTTTCATGTAACACTTCCACAGAGTGTAAAGTTTCCTCATTTTCTCCTCCAGTGCTTCTGCAGTCAAGTAACAGATAAAGTATGTGGATTTAGTCCTGGGTTTGGTCTGGCACCTGGTTCCTTCCTGCTGCTATTATAAAGAAAAACCTTTTGTGGCTTCACTGGGAGTTTTGCTTACATATGGAATGTGGGATAGCCCTGTCCTGCCACTAGAAATATTAGTACACCAGTAGAAATATAAACCCCATGGTTATGTTAATTTGAAACACCAATTGAAACCATTTGGGTAGAAATCTGTCCAAATCCTGCTTATATTTAATGACACCATACAAAAAATGAGTGGAAACTAGTTCATTGCTTAGTAAATGGAGGATATGCATCACTGTGGGAAAAGACTTTCTTATTTACAGACTTCTAAGTTACAATAAATAACTTGAGATACAGTGCAAAATTTCTTAACAGCAGAAATTATAATGCATACATATTTTCAACAAGTAAAGAAGCGTAGTTCATGCCATTTTCAGCTTCTTCATTTTCTCTCTTTTTTTTAAGGATGTATTACTATAAAGCACACTTTTTCCAGATTCCTAGAGTGGTTGTTATCAAGGCATTGTCAGAGTGGGGGAGGATGTCATGAATTTTGTGCTAGTCATGAGGAATGTGAAGTAACCCAATTGATTTTTGCCAGCCCCTCTAAAAGACTTTCTATTTCCTCCCAGTTTAAAAGCTTTTCCTTCATTTCAGACTACAAAAGACAGTCTTCAGTCTTGACAGGACTGAGCTCTGACCAAGGACTTTGCAAAAGCCAGCCTGAAAAATACCTCTGTTCAATTCCTTCATGGGGAGATTACTACCACCACTCAATGATCCTGTGCTTGGGCGGGGCCTCCACAGAAAACTCCGTGGAGCTGTCCCAAATAGGTAATTCCTTTTTTAGTTTTAATTCTAGATTTTCAGAGCTTATCTCTGAATAGATTTCCATATTTTCATAATATATTCAGTGATTTTAACCCAATTATGTTTAACATATGGAATTTAGTAGAATTTTTAGAAAATCACTCTTTCCTTCTCTTTTTGGGCAAAACTTATTCGATATCTTCTTTTGAACTGTTGTTTAGGATCTTAAGTGAAGCTACATTTTCACAAAGCTTTGCTTTCATGAACTACTTTTTGAGCTGCAAATAAAAAAAGTTCATTAAAATGGAAAAATTGAAAAGTATACAGTTTCTGGGAGGTTTTAATTTTTTTAACTGTTTTGTCATCACGTAATAGCAATAGGATGTAACTTCAAATTAAGTGTAGCATTGAATTTCAAGGTTCTGTTAGTTTTAATGTCATTTATATTAAAGTGATCTATTGAGGCAAAAGTGAAAATGAGAGCAATATTTGTACATTATATCAACCCCACATTCTGGTGATGTCACGTATCTCATTAATTATACCGCAGTATTCATAACACTGACTCACTAACTGTAAACATGCCTGCTAATGTTGACCTTAATTAGTGTTACTATCCAAAAAAAGCTTTATCTTAAAGTTATATCAAAATATTGATTTGAAACTGTAAGTTTAATTGGCTATTCCACAGTTATAGTATCTAACAAGAAAGGAATGTCCTGCATCACCCTTTGTCATTTCTGGACAATTATTCTTGTAAGAATAAAGAAGGTAAACCTGCAGATCAATTACCTTTTGGCTATGACCATACCATTATTGAGCAATTACCTATTTTATCAACGATTTATTTTACCCTTGGTAACAGTGCAAAGCAAATTCTTATGCCATACATATATGATCACAATTGATAAGGGATTTATGATACTAATCATAAATCTATTTTTGTACTTGCCCTGCTGGGAAGATACCATGCAGTGTAAACCACCATGTGTAATGTATATCATATATGTGAAGGATAAGGTCTGGTACAATTTTTTATTTTGCTGTTCAGTAGGTTAAAAATTATGAACTGATTTTCTAGCTACTCTTGACTGTGGGTTTTGTTTCTTTTGTCCCTCTGGGTATGAGAATGGTGTATTTGCTTTTCTGCTTACAACAGGGAAGTTGCAGAGGAAGAACCCATGACAGCCAGAGAAGATATATGTTTATCCATAATGACTGTACCTTACTGTGTGTGTCTCAGTCTGTAATCTATTGCACAGGTAATAAATAATTTTCTCAAAATCAAAGAATCAACAAACAATACTGACTAGCAGTCATCAGTTTGGGCAGATAAGCAAGGTTTTATTCCTTGCTCTCACCCTCACTAGCCATTTTCTCAATATTTCTTATTCTTTTCTTACACATTTTCCTGTCTCACATGTAAGCTCCTCAGGGCATATACCATGTGTCAATATAGTTTGGTGTAAGATAACAGTCATAATTTCACCTGACATTTATTACAAAAAAGTAAGTAGCAGTGTATTTAGAACAAAAGCACATGTTAATGTTTCACAGTGATGCCTGATAAAACTGATTAAGTAACATTCTAATCACACTGTTAACCCTGATTCTTTTTCATGTAGGTTTTAACAGTTGCAATGCAGAACCAATATTGCTGATTTTATTTAGCTGAGAAGGTGTGTTGATTGTTTGAATAACATAAACAGGATTTTACTCTTGAGAAGAAATACGTGAGCCTCCGTTACATTACAACATAGGTGCAGTTGCATAGCTGCATGGATCTTAAGATCAGTGGTTCACCTGTTCTGACTTCTTGTCAAAGGTCAGACAAGCCATCAGATTTCTTCCAGTTACCTGGGAACATGTGTATATTTAATGTATATTTCATAAATAAAATGCTACTAGTGACTTTAGGCTTTCACTTTTTCTGGTTAAGTCATGCATCAATCCCCTTAGCTATAAGTCAAGAAAGGTCAAAGTTCAAGTTTCAGGAAAAAGAAAGTACTCCAAAGATGTGATTTTGAAACTATTTTAGTGAACTGTTAAATATGGCGTGCTGCAAATAAATGAAAAATAGCTCAATATAAATACCATATAAGGTAAAGATATAATTAATATATTTTAAAAATTCAACAGGAATAAAAAAAAAGTCTTAATATTGAATTTCTTCCAAAATTTAAGTTGTTAAGGAACACTGATGGTGGTTGGGCAACTAAGGCTAAGGGTTGCCCTAGATGTCAGACATTAGGCTGTAAGAAAATGAGTGTTTTATTGCACCTGCAAGAGAGAACTTCTACATAAACATGCAGTGGGAGGAAGTTCATTATTGTAATTGTGGTAAATTGAAATGCTGAATTTATTCTCTCGTTTGTAGGCAGTCTGAATGTAAACTTAATAATGTTTTTATAACTTGTGGTTATTTCAGCAATTTTGTCCTATGGTTAGGTCCTGATGTGCAAGTCAAAATTCTGCCCCTTTAAGAAACTGTCTATGGCCAAAGGAAATCACCATTTGCTTGTATTCTTGTTCTCTTGTCATGTCTTTTTGTCCATTTGAAGCTGCTAGTCCTAAAATGCAAAACCCTTCTTAGAAAAATTATAAGCCCTTCTTATAAAATTATAAATACATCAAAAGTTTTATAATTAGTAAATCTTTCCACAAAAAGACCTGGAATAGCATATTAGTGTCCTCGCTAACATTTTTCATCCTATCCACCTTCTAGCAACAGTATGTGTATATATATATACACACATATGTATGCATACTTATAAATTTATATGAAATATGTATATATACATATTGTAGGTATGCATACATATCTATCTCCTATTTTATTCCCAGTAAGCTCTGATTCTCTAATCCATCGGTACAGATTCATCAGCAGTGATGTGAGACAACAGATACTTAACTCTAACTAAACATCCTCTTGTTTCATCTCTATTTTAGCTTTGCTATCTCTTATTGCTTATTCAGCAGTTCTTTCCAAAGCTACCTGTGGCCTCTGATCACAATCTTCTTCCTCCTGCAATCAAAATGTCATGTCTGTAGGTCTTAGTACCACTTCCGTTTCAGTAAACTTCCAGAAATACCATATATTCCTTTGAAACATTTTGAGGGCCAGGCTCAACCTAACAATCTGAGAAGACTGAAGAAGAGACTAAATGGGCACACCTGACTTCACTGCTTGCTGAGGCACAGTGCTTGATATGTCTGGAGTAGAGAAATAGTTGGTATCAGCTCTGTTCCTCCAGCAGTCTTCCTTGAGAGAGCAAAAGGTGCTGCCATTTTATGTATTTCAAAAAATTATTTTGGGTGAACATCTAAACATGTGGCTTGCTCTAGGATTCCCAGAGCAATGGGTCAGCTCAGAACCTCTCTTCTCCTGTGCCTCCAGGCAAACAAAGCACTCTCCAGGGCAGATGCTGTTGGGCAATTTGGTTCTTTAGGCTTTTTTCAGTCTGCATTTTAAGAGCTTTCTTATTTCCTGGAAGATGTCCTCAGACTCTTCTGCACTTGTTTTGGTCCCCTGCCCCTGAATAAATTGCAGCTGAATTCTGACATTGATTTCTACATTCCTGGTCACAGAAAGCTGACATGATTTAGTGTTGTTATTTAGCCAGAAGACTTTTCCCATGCCTGCACAGCCTCTCTGTACTCATCTATCTGCTTTCTGAATCTCTCTTGTATTTCTGTGCTTTAATTCTCTGATGGTGGCAAATAGTTTAAAATTGGTAAGTGCAAATGTGGCTTTGAGGCTACTGTGTTTAGCTAGTTACACTTTGCTTCTGGCACTAGCAATATGTTGCCTTTCTTGCTCTTGACAGCTACATCAAATTATTGTTCCATGTTCGAATGGGGAGGCTTACATATGTAAATCTCATATTAGTTTATGGCTCTGGCAAAAAACTTATTAATGCAAAATTTTTTTTTTTTACTCTAACCTCCTCATTAAGTTCCATTATTTTTTATGTGCTCATACAGAAGCATTAATACATAAATTGTGATGGAGAGTTTAATATATTAATGGATCCATTGACTACAATGTTCTGTACAAAATGTGCCTTCCTCATTCATTTAAATGGTTAATCTGATTATTTTAACTTTTTGTATATTTACTAAATAACTGCAGTGCGATCTAGATAATGCTGTTATAAATTTAAATTAATTTTATTATATATATGAAATATATAATTATGATAGGAAAGAGTTATTCGCTGAATTAATTAAGTGAATTCTAGGAGTTTGGGGGTATTAGAGGACAGGAAGTAACAGTCAGAAAACAGAGACAGCTAAGCTAAGACTTATCCTGTTCTTTTGTACAGACCAGCATGGAAAACAAGGTCTGTATTTGTCATCTTTATTGTGGAAAGTACCAGGAATATGGTGTTCAGTGGGGAATTTCACTGCTAAGTTCTAATACCTTGCTGCTGAACACAGGTAGACTTCAGTCTTGCAGACACTTCTAATTTAGACAAATTTGGCAGATTTTAAAGAAAATGGCTGAGAGAGCATCTTGGACAAAAAAAAAAAAAAAGAAAGTGGCTAATTTTGATTAAGAAAAGGTGGCTGAAAAACATTCTGTCAAATAATGTGGTCACAATGAGAAAATCATATTCCCCTTAGCCATGTTCTTGGAGATAACTGGGAAAAAACAGTAGAAAAATTTCCTTCCGGGCAGCCAAAAATCATCCTGGGACTAATAACTGATATGGAAAATTTGAGTGGGACCTTGCAAAGTGCTGAACAGCTGGGAGATTTTGAATGAAGTAAGAGGCAGTGCCCCATACATACTACCCCTATGGCAGGATAACACTGCCAAACTTTTTCTGCAATGCCTCTTAGAAACCTTTTTGATGCTGCATGACATACCCAAAACTCAAACCCAAAGGCTTAGTGCACTCAGTATTTTCTGCTGTAGGCTCGATATACACAAGAAGAAATGGAAATACACAGAAGGGAGATGTGAAGCTCTGAAGAGCTGTAGTCATTGGATTGTGGCCGGGCTCAGTGAAACTCTACCTCTATTAGTACGTTAAATACTCTTCCTCACTACACTTTTAGGCTACTGGGGGGACAAAATTAAGGATATCTGTGGGAAGACTTTGTGTCAATTGTGCCAACTGGATAAGCATAAGTGAATAGCAATTTTGTCGGAAACCAAATATGAGAAAATTTTTTTCTAAAGCTCTGTAAGATATGCTATTTTCTTTGTATTTTCTGCTGCTGCGGTGAATTGTGAAAACATGGAAATACATGAGATGTAATCCCAGAACATAGTCTGCTGGTGTTAGACAAAAGGGGACATTTGGAGATACATTTGGGAGATTTCAGATTTGAAGATGTCTTAGTTCCCGTATCATATACATCAGCATAAACTGTGTTCCTATTTAACAAAGTCAGTAACTTGTTTATGGCTAAAACAAATTACTAATTTAGAGAAATCATCTCATTTCTCGCCATACATTTCTAGTAGTTATATCAACGGTATTATTGAAAGAATATATTTGTTAGGAAGCTTTATATAGAACAACATTTTTTCCCTGGCATTTCCCAAATAGCTAGGATATTTGGCAGCTGTTATGTTTAAAATAAAAATGTATTTATTATTGAGCATGCTGGAATTTGGTATACAAACTGGGAGGAAAAAAGAACCCATAGTTCATCTTTCCAGATGAAATTTATCTTTTTTTTTGGAACGTACACTTCATCTTTTTTTCAGATGTGATTTGTGCTGTTTCTTCATTAGTGCTGTGGCATGTCTGATTCAATATTTGCACCTTAGTAGCATTTGCCCTTGTACACTTCCCCGCTGACAGATGTTTTGCACTTTCTTTCCCCAAATGGAAACTTGTGTTCACCAATTTTAATGTTTACCCAAATTCAATAACAAAAAGATGAAAACCATTCTTCTGTGTATTATCCACTGTTTACATAAGGTGATTAGAAAGGTGTTTGGTATACAGGGCTTTTCTGTACTGGTTTACTGGTGACCTTGGTCAATGCTGACTTAAAATAACTGTGCTTTGTAAAGGACAGGATGAGAGGTAGTTCAGTTATGACACTAGCTCTATTTGAGCTATTTCTTAGGTTAAAAATGGACAAATGAAATGAATTATGTTAGCAATTCTGTGAACTTGACCAGTGCATACCATCAAAGATGGATTCAGTTGAAACCATCTAATTGATTTTGTGAAGGAAAATAGGTTGTCTAGGATTAGGAACCAAGGTTCACAGTCTAGCTTATATGACAATATAAAACTGGAGGTATGCTAACAGGCACATTCTACTTGTGTCGTGCTTGGCTGAGTTTTGTGACTACACCATAAAGATAGGGGGCTGAAAATTTGTGAAGAATGTGATTAATACATCAAACAGCTTTCCTGAGAAGTAGGAGTAGGTTTTAATTTTAAAAGCAGGAGGCTAAAGTTTGAAGACAAGTTTTAAACTGAGAAATCGTGACAAAGATTTCTGGTAATACCATAGTTTGATTATACATGTAGATTGTTCACTGTAGAAGTCTTCACTGGCTAAAGACTAAGATCCGCCCATCTGCTTGCTGCTGGCTGCTACTCCCATTCCACAGTATGGGTTTAGGAAGCAGGTAACAAACAAATGATATGCACAGTATGAATGGGAATGCATACTGTTACTTCTTAACTATATACATTCTGTATTAGTAAGATTTACATTTACAGGTGAGGAAAAAATTATTTTTAAGTCAGAACCGAGTTACAATGTCTTTTGTCAGTTTCAGTATAAAAGTTTGAATGTTTTCCTAGTAGCTTCATATTTTAAATTAGCTTTATTTTAAGATAATTCCAACATTTCTGCCTATTTCTGATGGATTGTTTGATTTTGTTGGAGTTGCCTTTTAACAATTAAGTATTGTTTCTGTGGGTTTTAAAGATGTTTGAAAGACTGATTGATTAGTTCATCAACACATTCATGATGCTGATAGAGAATTTTCTGCAATAAGTGACAAATTCTTATGAATCATATCTATCAATGGCATATGAATAAAACCCAGCAGTTTTCAACTTAATTATTCAGCTGACTTATTATTTAAGGAGACAAATGTAATTCCTTTCAATTGAATTTAAAGAGCAGCCAAAAACCAAAACACATTCGTTGGAGTTTTAAGGGCAATGTGTGTTTTTCAGAAACTGACAAAAAAAATGTTATGAAATGTTTAGCTACCTACATGTCACATGCTACACTGAATTAATATGCTGAAGAGAATTTTGGTTCCTCATTCCAGCTTCACTATTCAGCTTCCCTTTTTGTTTATAGACTGAAGAAAAGGACAAGAAGTTTTCCAAGCTTGAACAAAATCTCAGTCAGACACAGTCAGTATCACAGGAATTTCGGGTGCTTCTCTTTCTGATGTAAATTCAATATCACACAGTAGCTGTTTAACTTCTAACTGTTTTCAGAGATTGCTTCTGCTTGTGACTATCCCAGGGGTCTCAGTACATTTGTTTCCATTCAGTACTACCAGTTGGAAATGATGGATGAGTTTGCTTTTCCCTTATTAGTTGTACAGCTGCATACTTGATATCAGAAATTTGGTTAGTCTCAAGATTGCAGGAAATTGCATCTATCTAGTCTAATATATTATAATAAATGCAATATTTTTCAAGACATAAGACAACGTGCATGGGTAAGATAGTTTTTCTTCTAGCTATTGGACTACAAACTGGGTGAAACTGCATATTCTGTGGGCACAGTAACTTCCATTTCTTTCCTCAAGTATATCTAGGGTGAGCCAGAATCCTGAAAAGAACCTGCTTCCAGCCAAGCTCACATAGAAATTTTCCTCATCTCATTTTGAAAAAGAAGAGACTTTTTTTCAAGTCCACCCAGAAGAATAATTTGATACTAGAAGCAAGGACACAGAGGTTATCTAGTCACTCAAAGTCTACTGGTATTAGGTTAATTTTGCTTGTTTTGCTTCTCCTTTCTGAAATAGAGTATCAGAACAACAGTTTTTTCTTCATATTTCCTAGCAATCAGTCTTTTTTGTTTCTTGGTTTGGCTAAGAGTTATTCTTTAGCAAGTTAATCCATGCTGGAAAGAACTTGATTAGTGCCACTAACTCTTGCTTTTCCTGCCTTGGAAAGCGGTCCCCTTTCCACTCAACGTACTGTCTGCAGAGAGCAACCCCCTTTGCTATCACTCCAGCATCTGGCTTAGTTGCCTAGAAAATGTTGTGAGAGCTCACTATAAACCAAAACTAATCCCAGGGTAATGGAGTGATTTTTTTTCATGCATGATTTAGTCCATGACTGCATTTCATACAGATTTATGATAGAGCAAAAATATTCCTTGTTTTGAATGGTATGACACAGAGGCAGAATAAAATTTTCTTTTAATTTTTTATTTTTACAGGATGTTACAATGAAAGCATATGTGATTCAAAAGTGTTTGGTTTTTTGATTGCTTTATAGTTTCTAGAAGTTTCAGGTTAGGGCCATTTCTACAACAGTCTTATCATGGCAAATTAGGGCAGTGCTTCCTGACACTCCATCATGTCTTCAAGTTCTTTTTTAAGAGTCAGTGATCCTACTCCATTCCACAAAGAACCTGAGAAGAAGAGTAGTATATTCAAAGATAACATGTTTAATTAAACTAGCAGATAGCTGTGTGTGGTGACAGACACGCTATAAGTTTACACATATGATGAGATGGGTGCCATGACAGTAGCACAAATATCAGTAGAAGTGTTGAAGAAAAGCATTAAAAGGAACCACCTTCATTATCATCTTAAATATGAATTTTTTTCAATGTACAAACACAGTGTATCTGCAGGTCTGCCAACTGGTTTTGGTTGTGTTAGTATGGATTTTTAAAGGAATCTTATGAGACGAAACTTTACAGGTACAAAGAAGAAACTTCTCTGCAAAATGACAAAGTATTGAGCTGTTCTTTCCCCTCTTTTCAATCACACTGAGGTGGGAAAAGCCACTGTGTCCTGTCTTGGGGTAAATTAACATTCATGTCACTTGACCTTTGAGCTCATTGCTCTCAGAAGCTTTGTTCTTGACAACATAATTCAGATCACATGCAGTGTCTGGATGTGCCTTGAAAGTACTATTTGACTTGAAGAACTATCCAAAATTTCAAGTAAAACAGGACATTTTTTTTGGGAGGAAAAAGTGTTGAGTCAGCAATTCCACAGATGCAGTCAAATTTATTTGAAAAAAAACAACAAAGTAAAACATCCTGTTTCTTGAAAGAAGAAGAAATCAGTAAGGTAATGTACTTTGCTCAGCATTTCAGCCCAGACTGCTTTCTCTCCAAAACCATCCTCAAAATACAGTTTCTACACTCTGCTTAGTTTTTTGGCCCTGTAGTATACCTACATAATTCAGTTTCTTTGTGATAATAGATCGTTTTGTCTTGGAATAGATAACTCTTTCTCTAGCGTTGTATCACAGCAGTGTTTGAGGTTGGTGTTTCTCACATTTCAGTTAATTCTATGGTATTTTTATACAGAAACTGAAAAACAGATTGCAGTGTCACCTTCATCTTTCATTTTCAACTACCTGTAGTTCAACCTGTAACAGTAATGAAAAATATGCTGGCAAAAATAACTTATTTCCATGGCAGTATTATTAATTCTTGGTTTGACTGTTTTGTTTAACTAAAATGAAATACTTCCCCTGTTTCAAAATGACATGAGGAAAAATTTTAAATTAATTGTACTTTCAGGCTGAAGACAGTGTTTTTCTTTCAAAAAGTAAAATGCAATGTTCAAACATTTCGTCCAGCCTGTCATCGTCTTTTTTTTGCCAGAGGAGATGGGGATGAAAATTGGCCATACTTTCAAATAGCCTACACTACATTTTCAGGAATTTATTCATCTGCAAGTTTTCATCTGTTTCTCTAGTCATAAACAAACACCAGAGGACTAAATTAAAAGCTCAAGGGCAACAAAATTTCTGGCGTTGCCTGTCTTACAAGTTGTCAATTTTCTACATAAGTCAAGTCCAACTAGAATCATTCTTACAAGAGCAAAGATGCAGTTTTGGATGTTGGTTTAGCAGGGAATCCCATGATAACTTGTCAATAACTATTGACATATGGCCATTTTTTGTCATGGTTTCTGTCTGTGGGAGGATCCAACTTCTTACTGTCAGACTTCTATTATGTGCACTTTGTGAAGGTAGCAATGTCTCTCTGTGAATTGACAACAAGCCATGGGAGAACAGTAGCAGTACAGATGTTTTTGCAGACATCCATCATGTTTGATATCTCTTTGTTGTATGTGCAGAAGAATGACGTTGTCCTACTTAATTAATATTGTTCTGTTTCTTCACTGATGGATGGAATCTTATGCAAGAAAAAGCGAAAAAAAAACAACCAAAAAAAAAAAAAAAAAACCCAAACAAAACCAAAAAAAACCCCACATGGCAAATCTGAGCCACCCCAAACCTTGGCTGTAAACCTAAAAGGAGGTCTATGAAAAAAGGAGTTATGAAAGAGGACTTCATTCATATCAATTGTGAACTGACTTGAAAACAGCGGTGAAAAAAATTATGAGTGTCATTGTCAGGCCAGCATAAATTCAAAATGTAGTAACCCAAGTCACATTACAAGAAGATATTTTGAGTGTGAGTTTCTTTTTTGAGAAAGAAACTGCAAAAACTGTTAAAATCCACTTTATTATGATTTTACTGCATGACCTCGCATTGTAAATTTGATACTCTATGGTGCAGTATACTTAAGGGTA
The DNA here is from genome assembly GCA_031468815.1 of Morus bassanus. NCBI lineage: Eukaryota > Metazoa > Chordata > Aves > Suliformes > Sulidae > Morus > Morus bassanus. The sequence continues at coordinate 22,794,878 of CM062600.1, read as the reverse complement.
TTTGTAAGAAAGCTCAAGCAAGACATACAATACTCTTATGAAAGCAGATGAGAGTTTACAGTATGCTTTCAACCTACTAACATACTATGGACTTCCCAGGACTGAGTCAAAGGTTTCAGGTCAAAAGAATAAAGATTTACCAGAGTGCTTTTGGCAGAAGGAATGATATACATGGTTCTACTTGAACTTCCTAAATTATAATTACTACTCAGGGGAATAAACTGCATGCATGAAAAATAGATTTTCAATAGATGGAGTTAAAAGTTCCCCTTGTGTCTGAGTTTAATGACATATGATTTTAATGCATTTACAGAATGGTCAAGAAACAGAAATAGTGTTATCCTTGCCTGGAAAGTTCCTACTTATTTTATGAATATTTTACTTAGGTAAAATGAGCTACTGTTGTTACATTAAAAGATGAATATGGTAACCGGTATGACTCCACCACAGATAAATAAAACAATCCAGTCCGTGTCCTAAGGACACTGTTTTCTGAATGGAAGGAAAGCATAGACATTAAAAAAAAAGTTAATAGAAAGGAAACTAAGGGTGATTACCACAGATCTTCCAGAATGATATGGTAATAAAGGAAGTATTTATGTGGTCACTTTTTTTCCTATTTAATCTGGAGGATTTAATGTGGACTTGATTTTTAGGATTATTTTGAAGAGAAACAGTTTAACCATCTTGAACTTGTGGAGGCTTTCAGAAAATATGTGGTTTGAATTGGACATGCAGTCTATAAAACCATGAGAATATTGACAGACTCTTTAAACTGTTTATTCCCAGTAAAGTTGTTACTTTTCCTGATGTTTCTTACAGTTGTGGGATGAATGTTTATTCTTTTTGATGTTCCAGTGTATGCCAAAGATACTTCTGATATTATCTAAATTCCAGACTTTGTATAGTTTGTGGAGCTGAATGAAACCCAGAATTTCAGAGCTTTTCTTAATTTCTCCTCTTCTTGTACCTCTTTTGTAGACCAATGTATGACATTAAATCAGAATTTTTCTTATGGAATATTCCAGTTTTTCAGAACTTCATTGTCCTCTTACAGATCATCAGGAAAATATCAGGTTGATTATATTAACTGCAACAGACCTAAGGTCCTAATGGAGGTACAAAGTTACAAAAGAAATATCTCTGAAAACTTGACATGTAGGATAGGGGTTGTGTTAGTGCTAGATAGCCTTGCAGCTAATCTCATTAGCTACATTCTTTCAATTTTTTCTGTTTGAAGCCCCTACGTAAGGTAGGATTGTTCCACAGAAGACAATGTGCAGGAAAGCAAAGTGTTCAACTTCCATCCATATGTTTGCTTTCTACTCATTGTGATTTGGAGGTATAAATCTATACTTGTTTCAGATCTGTAGTTCTTCTGTTATTTTATGGTTAAATCTGAAAGGCAAATGGGGAATTTGAAGTAAATTGAAAATGAAATAGTTTTCAAATAGTTACTGCACACCGTTTTGTTGTTCTTAATCACATGCATACTGTATCCATTGGAAAGATTTAAAATGTCTTAGTCATTTTTCTTAGATGCTTTAAATTTCATAGAATATGCCTGTTTAAAAAAAAGAAAAATCTAAGGGTAAATAGAGAAGTGCATCTTCTAATTCGGAAGGTTTCTCATTTAAACTCCTGTGTCTGTCACAGACACATTATGAACAATATTGATTTTCCTGACCACAGCTGAGCAACATGAAGGCTTAGCCTAGGTTCCTTCCTACCTTAAATTTATCATAAATCTCATATGTGCCAATATTCTACATTGGAATGTTTTGTGCACATTAGCAATATTGTAAAATCATATTGTATTCAGTGACAGACCGCTGAATTTATTGCACAACAGGTTCATCTTAGCACTTCATGCATTATGAATAATAAAACAGTTATTGATTCTAATGACAGATTATTATAACATGAATTTTTTTAGTTGTGGAGGGCATTTGCCCAATTGATATTGTACAGATATTCACTAAAACAGCACAGCCACAGGAAGCTTTCTTTATTCTATAACGAGGTTGTTCATCATAATTACGTTGTGTCAGCACACCCATATAGGTCAACATGAGTTCAGAAAGATAGGATTATATTTTGTTCTCAGTGCTGCATGTGGTTAAATGCTTCCTTCTCTTTAAAGATACCTGTAGTTACATGTAACTGTAAATAATTCCTATTCTATGAATTATTTCACCCTTATAATTTAGAAAACAAGAGCTGTTTCAGAAAGCAATGAGTATAATGTTAAGAAAACTACATTGTTTCAGTGACAATATTTAATCTTAAAAATTAATAGGAAATATGGTTTGCCATAATACTTTGGTATTTGTGTATATTTTCTCTGTTATTAGTCATTAGTATTATTAGCAATTTTTTGCTGACGTCATACAAAATTATTTTCAAAGAGCTGAAATATTTTTGAAAGGCTCAGGAAAAAGAAAAGTGCCTTTTTCTGCATACCATCTTCTTCAGTCTTTCTTATAATTAATTTAAATATATCCAACTTCTCTCAAAATATGTCAGCAATATCCTTCTTTTGACTAAAAGCTAAGAGGAACTATTTTCAATTCAGTAGTCATCGTATTTTTGCATATTATTGTCATTAACACTGAATATAAATTGCCTTCCTACCATGCTGTGGAAGATAAATTTCCAGGAAGCATTTTGTCAGAAATTTATTTTTCTTGAAATACCAAGAGTTCATGTATACTGGGGTTTATGTGGTTATATACTCTGATCTATTTAGTATGTATGATTTCTCCTCATTTCTTTTCTCTCTCCAAAAGGAAGTAAATACCATGACAAGAAAAAAAAGAGTGGAAAATGAGCCTAAAAAATGACTGTCATTTACAGCATATGTTGCAGTACAATATACCTTCTGTATGGTTATTCATAGTAAGAGGATGTGGAAAAAAGGTAAGCAGATTTTAAGTTTGCAGCAGTAATAATTATCAAAATAAAGTCTTTTTTTAAACCATTAAAATCTCTGTTCACTACTTTGAAGCATCCAATTAACTTACATTGCATACTGGCTTAAATGAGCTGATCAGACACAGAAGCACTCCATCAGTCTTCGTCTTGAACTCCAGTTCTCTAAAGGTTAATGTATCATCCTCCTTTATTGACTTAAATGGTTTCAGTTGTTGATATGTTAATATATGTATTGGCAGTAGATTTTAATTTCTTTCTCATTTCTTTAAGATGCAAAAGGCATAAGACTCTTCAGCAAAAATATCAGGAGGAATAATTATAGGACGATTGCTTTTCCTTCCCTGCCTCCTTTTCTTTCTCCCTCCAATAAATAAAATAAATAGGAAGGCTGTGTTCTGGGAGAAAAATCACAGGCAAGCCCATATTGTTCCACTTCTCTTTTAGCTCATCACAATTTAATATGTAAATTTATTAGCACTCACTTCATTGGAAAAGATCAGTGTTATTTCAAGCTACAAAAATACATTGAATGGAGATTTCATTTTAATTAGTCTATATTTCCCACTAGTGAAGCTTGCAATTCTCATCAGTCCTCACTTGTTTTTGGCTAGGGAAGCTTGCATGTTCCAAACTTAACGCTGATGAGAACTTGAATTTACCTTAATGGTAGCAAGTATTGGGGATTTCTATGTATATAGTTCTCATATAGTTGTCCACACTGATGAATGTCATTTTGAATGACATGTTGCAGCTCTCAGGTTGATTGGAAGTGAGCCCAAGGGCATAGGTACCAAGCAAAAATGATTTTACTAGGACAGTTTGCATAACAAGCAACTGTCATCTCATTAGCAAGCATAGGCATTTTTGCCACATGCTGTTTAACACATCATCACACCTGTTCACACTTCATTGTCCCAAGAATTCAGTTAGGCAGCTTTCTGTTGGCTTTATTTTGTCATTCCTTACTGAAAGTTGGTTATTCTATGCCAGATTCAGAGGTGTGAGATAAGTGCAGTTTAGGCTTTAAAATATTATGTGCTGTGAATACAGCTCTGAGGGGAGGTAAAGACCAGGATTATAGTTTGAATAATAACTAGCATCAGTGACTGTTTTATACCTCTTCCTGCTACTCGCTGTTCTTTTGGAAATTACATTTTCTATCCTCATAGTCTATAAAGTTGACCACTTTACCAATGCTTGGTTTGATGAGTAATCTGCCTTCTTTTCCTCTACTGGTTATAAAAGACACACCAAAGCCCCAGAGTAAGGTTTTTCTACAAAAAGAAAGCAAAGGTGCCATCACATTTTGCACAAGTCATTCCTTCAGCTTGGCAGATCCTTGTGTACCTATGCAATGGTAGCTCAGCCCCTGTGCCAACTTCAGCCCTGGGCTACATATCCTAGGGGAAAGCCATCACCTTGAGGCTGGGCTTCTGGCCCACCAGTAGCCAAAATGCGACTTGTCACTGCTGCTGAGGTGTCTGGTCAGCCAAAGTGAGCACCCAAGACTTACCTGTCCCCATGATTTAGCTGCAGGGTTGAGAGGTAAACTACTTTTTCAGCCCCAAAGAACCAAGAGAAAAATAAAGTAGTGCATATTAGATGAGCTGGGATCACAGAAGTGAGTGGATGGTAATAGGGAAAAAAGTGAGGAGTGGATTGCAGCTGCAGATCTGGAAAAGGTGGGAAGAAAAAAAATGAGGAGATGTGGGAGAATGCTGATTTCACTGGTAAGACAGATGGAGGAGTGCTTTGAAGAGAAGAAGCGGGGTGGAGAGGAAGCCAGCCTTGATAAATTGGAATTGCTCATGGCCCACCTACTCAGCCAAGTTGTACTGCTTGTCCAACTCACCCTTTTCATTTGCTGACAACTGTAATTGTGGAGGCAGCTGCATGCACCTTGCCTTTCTCAGAATAAACACAAGTTAGCCAGGTGTGGAAATTCAGGGGGAAAAAAAGTCTCCAATGTGCTACATAAATGGAAGTGTTTCTCGCCATTTTTTATCTTTTGGTGTATAAGAAAAAGCAAAGTATCATCTATACATGTCTTTGGTGTTCTGCCAATCTAAAAATATCACTTTATTTTGTTCACTTTTCCCTTTTCATGAACATACAGTACTCTGCAAGTGCTACAGTTATTTCTGCATTTTGTCATGTCCTATTTCTTAATCAATCAGAAATAGATAGCATTAACAATGGTTCAGTGATTAAAATCTGAATCTTCCATTGCTCTTCTAAGGAGAATGTGCTGTGTGTTGGTGCCTACCAAATTTACTTTGGCCACCTCTCAGTGTGTTGACATAATCAAATAGAAAACATAAGTATAGGATGGCAAGGATAGCACTTAAGAATGTGGAGTTCTTAACTCTCCCTGCCGGCATTTGCCCGCCTTGTTTTAAATAGTTGTCAAAAACAGTGAGTCATTCGCTGTCGCTATGACTATACATTTATCATTGCCCAAACTGTACCAGAGACTGGGACTTGCATGGTTATTTAATAAAAAGCTATACTTTTTTGTTCACTGCTATCTTGATGAATATTTGCAAATTTTGTGCTTGCAGATATTTCTGCATAAATAGGGTTTCTTTTGTTAGTGAAAGAGCTGTGAAGTATCCTATGCCCTCAGTTAGGAATGATTTGAAGAATGCAGCCTCTCTCCCTCTTTCATTTTCCTTCCATGTGTTTTTCATTACAGAAAGCTCAGAGGTGATGCATCAAAACAGATCAAGGGACCCAGTTATTGCTCACATGTTGTGCACCACAGACTCTTCTAGCACATTTTAAAATGTAAATTTGACGGCTTTTCTCTCACAGTTAAGACTAGCATTTCTGAAATGCTCCAAGAGCACATTACATTTTTGGTTCACTTGTCTTCATACTGGATCATCAGGAGGTTGGTACTTCTAGGACGAGGGCATGAGACTGAAATTCTATTACTGATTGCAGTCCCCATTTAGAAGGAACTAGGTTGCTGACAGAACTTCAAGATAAATAAAAAGATAAAGAATAGTGTAAATACTTACAGTTTGTGCTCCTTCACTTACTGTGAGAACCAGAGTTGTACCTGCTTGCTGCAGGGTTAATGCAGTGCTGCTGCCTGCTGCTTCACAACGCTCTGCAACCCCTTCTGTTCTCCTAAGAAGGATGTAGCCCCCTGTGAAACAAAAAAAAAAAAAGGCCTCAAGTAGAAAACATGAATCTGCAATCCTCATTTATTCCATAGCACCATAAAGTGAACAAGACTATCCTTCAAACCACTAGTCTACTGGCTGGGTAGCCTACAGGACTTGATTTCAGATATGAGAAAACTCATCACTCTTGTTGTTATTTGACAGCCTAACCTGAATGTTTCAGGAAAGGTTCACATCCCTCAACTTTCTTAGAAATGTTCTGCTGTTAAGTGTGTACAAAAGCAGCTGTCAAAACTGTAACATCTAGACTTGTATGTCCTCTAATATGTCGCACTACTATGCCATTGGGAATTGAGCATGTGACTTTTTCCATTTTATGTGTTTCTTCTACCCTAGATTTTTCTCCTCATTTCCTTAGCCCTTAGCTCTTACCTGCTGGCCAGTCCTTATGATGCTTAGCTCTCTCTTTCACCACAGGTACGTAGTACTAACTGTGATTTTGCGTTTCATAATTCACACAGGTACATTGGAAATTCTGCTGGCTTTGAAGAAAATGCAGCATTGTCTATGAGGAGGTAAAGTCCGTAGCACATTATAAATGTTATGTATGTTCATTGTGTGATTATTACAGTCACTCCAGAATGGAACAAATCTCCCATATGACCCAGGACCAATCTGTTGAACCCTGTTGATGTCACATCCAAATACCCCTGCATTAATCGCTCCTGCTACTCTCAGAAGTATTGTCAGATCATAATGGTCCTCTGCGGTGGCCATAATGTGCTCTGCTTTACACTTGTCCCATGTAGTCAACGTGGTTTGAAAGTGTATTGCCAGCTAGGGGGAAAGAAAATTGCCTGTCATGGAAGCTGTGTATCATTTTATGGGATCAAATGCTAGCAGAACAGCCAACTGCAAAATTACACATGCCAAAGCAAAGACTGTGGGACATTTTTATAGAAAGCAGGACTACTTTTCTTTATAAGGATCTCTGATGGGAGTCCCAATGCAATACTACTGCCAAAAGGGCTGGTACTTTCCTTGGGACTGCAAGTGAGAGAAGAAATGTCTTTTTATTTGCAAGTAACACTGGTGAAACTGCTCCTAGAATACTGTGCCCAATTCTAGTATGTATGTTTCAGAAGGGTTCTTTAAAAACTGGAGAAGATGTGTAAAAAAGCAACAAAAATTATTTTGGAGAAAAATAGATTCCTGTGATAGGCTTCAAGCTCAGCCTGTGTAATTCATCAAAAAGAAGATTGAGAGGTGACGATGATAGAGCTTAAGTACTTCCATTAAGGGGAAAAACTGAGTAATGAAGGTTTCTTTCATCTAGCAGAGAAGAGTACAAGAACAACCAGTGGCTGGAAGTCAAAGACAAATCTGTTAAATATGAAAATAAGGAACATTTAGTTTTCTTTTTTAACAGAGAGGCTGTTAAACTCCTGGGACCAGTGGTGAATAGTCCATGTGTTATTGTGTGCACAGTGAAAACTTATTAGAAAATACAGTTTGGCCAAACACAAATTATATTCTAACCAAATGCAAGTTAATGAGCTCAATACAAAGCTAAGTAGGTGAAATTTAAGATCTAATGGTCCCTTCTGGCCTCAGTCTCTGAAAACTCTGAGTGCTAATTAAGTGACCATTTTTCCTGAGTAAGGACTTCAGTATCTAACCACAAAATAAGAACTTATAATTTCTTATTGCCCTCTAGAAAAGATATTTGCCTGACGTTGGAAACACTGTATGCTGGCGTGCTACAGAATTTGCATAGCTGTTCAACACACAAAGTCAGCATGTAAGATCCTCTTTTCCAAGAAACAAAATGAAAAACACTTGACACTTGAAAATTGCAAGAACATGATTTGAATGCCATTAGGGGATGTTCTTTCACATTTTGTATTACAGGAGTCAAATGTGTAACTCAGGAACAGCACTTATGTTTGCTTTATAAAACTGAATATAGATCCCTCAGGCACTGATTTTGCAGGTGATCCCATGTGAGACAGGAGCAGTGCGGGGGAAAGTGAAGCAAAAGCTTACTCTGACAGAGCCTCTTCAGACAAATTTTTTCAACTGATAGGAGAAAAGGAGAATCTACTTTTAGCTTCCAAACCAAAATCCAAGTGCTCTGTAGTTTTCAGGCTGTTTGGCTAGGCCATTTTGTTTCCCACTGAGAAACACTCATAAAACTCATGTGGTTTATTTGAAGATTAGTGTGGAAAACATTGAACATCTGTCTCCTATCTTCTGACAGGCTGTGTAAAGATGTATTTCAACAAAGTGGATTGCAAAACTCATGATCTCAACTTGAGCCATTTTATGCTGGTTATATCTGTGCAGGGAGGCATAAGTCTGAGAGATGAGTAATTTTCTTTTGAAACTATCTTGTTTTCAATTAGCCTTTGGGAGACCTCCCCTATGTATTGACATCAGTTCTTTTTCCTAATATGTCAAAATGTTTCATTGCGTTGAAAAGAAAACTTAGGGATACAAGTTGAGGGGAGAGATGAGCTTGAAAAACTCCACTATAAAGGGGTGTTAGGGAGGACACCTCCATGGAGGTCTCACTGAAAAATGAAGGGAGTTCCTCATTTTGAATAGAAATCCTCAGTATGGAATACCGTGACAGGAGCTTTTGAGGTCATTAAACTTTTCTTTTAAAATATTCCACTTTTCTCTTATTAGGTTACTCTGTATTTTTGAAATCATGAGTTCAGATTTGCCAGCTTCAAGTCATGTAAGAAAGAAAAAGATACAGCCATGGAAATGTCATTTCTATTTGGCTTAGTTTGTGTTTTATTCCACTGGTTTCTTTCTTTCCCTTTTTGTCTTTCTTTCCCTGCCTCCCAGGTCTGGGCTTTCAGAATAATCATACTTTTCATTTTTTAATATTTTTCACAGCTCTGAGGTCCAGAAGTAAATGTGTGTTTGTTTTTTTTTTAAAAAAACAAACAAACAAACAAACAAACAAACAAAACAAACAAACAAACAAAAAACACCAAAAAAAAACAACCAAGAAACCACCCAAAATAGCCTCTTACAAGGACTCTTCTGAAATTGCTTCGTTCCAAGTGTTTGGAATACATGAAATACTGTGACTGTCAGTAAAATCAGAAGGGCTGGTGCTGTTTAGGTGTTTCTTCTTTTGTGCACTGTGGTTTAAATTTTTCTGGGGGATGCATGTGTAGTCTCAGAACTGACACAGCACCATTTGTCTTTGTACAGTTCATTGCTGTAAATGCATGCAGAAGCCCTAACTCAACTTCTTATTCTTGTGTACTCCCCAGCTTTATCAAGGCTTTGAAGATAAGCCTGGATAGGATCAATACTTGACTTTTGAGGTTACATCTTCTGTTTCCATATACTGAACTTTAACCCCGTCTGAACACCTTCCTATGCCTGAAATGCAAAAATATCAAGCTTGGCAAGGCACTGGCTAATGATGAAGAAGGCATAACATACCAGGGATTTCCCTCTGCAGGATATTCAAATTATTTTTAGAACAAAAGTCCTAAGGCAACTTTTAAAGTCTATATGAAATCATTCTCTGTGGCTGAAGAGCTGGGTTGGATTCATCTTGCTCTCACACCACATTTGTGCAACATTCCACAAACATATCCCCATTTACATAAATCTGATTTTCCTGACACATTACCCAGAGTATTCATCTTTTTTATTCATGTATTCTTTGTTTCTTGGAGTGACTTTATCAGAGTGTTGCGAAAAGGTATTTCTGAATAGAGTGCTTTGGTACTATTTGTTGTTGTTTCCAGCATTAACTAAGACTGGTTTGTACCTTGTTAACATTCCTTTGCCTTGTGATGGTATCCTTTCTGTGACATAACTGGGTGAATGAGGATCTAGAGAAGGGTTGGAGTTTAAGTCGGTGTGAGTAATGAGTCACTGAATATGCAGTCTGTATACAGAGGCATGATTATGACCACTTACTAGCAGCTGTTGGGTCACTGGAGTGCTTTGTACTGTGGTTCAGTGGTGCATTTTAAAACCTAAATCAGGGATTTTTTTGGATGAGCTTTCTCCAAGACAGTATGGAATGAGCTTTTAAGGCAATACACAGTTCAAATTACTGTGGTAAGAGATCACCTGAAAGTGCATAAATGAAATTCCTGTTTATTTTTGGAACTCTAAATACCATTAACATTGTAAAAGTACAGACCGGGCCCACCCCTGCAGGAATAAACTGCACTTGCCTTTGCTAGTAAGACTCCTGCTCCTGCTAAATTCCCAAAGGAGGATTTAGGTCTAGTGGGACACTTCAGAGATGGTAGCTTCAGTTCAAGACTGGAAAGAGTAGAGGTACCTCCGATTCTCCTACACACCTTCTATCCACAGGAACACCTGATCACTTGGTTTATTGTGGATCTGCCCATTGGTGAGAAAAAAAGGTGATTTCTTGTGCCTTCCATTATCTCTTTCTTCTTCTTTTGTCCACTGGGTGCTCTCGGCTGGAGGCAAGTCTCAAACATTAGGTCCCTGATAGTTTCTGTAAACACATATGGTTTTCATAATGATATTTTAGAATGAGATCATCATAGTGGTGAAAGCAGTGCACAAAATCTTCCTTGCCACTAAACATACCGTAAAATATAGATGATTTCAGAGCAGGCAAGCAATTAAAGGAAAAAATGGTGAGCTATTTTTAAAGGTTTGGATTTTAGTTTTCTATTTCTTGTCTGCTGTTTTAGCAGCCAGGACTGGAAGGGAGCAATTGCGATGCTGGTTTCAATGCTGTGCTTTAAAACAGCTGGCAATTGACTTTAGCTGTAATTATTAGCTTCTTACCAGTATCTACAACTGTATAGTTAAGATCAGTGCTTCGAATCTCATTTTTGGGGTTTATCTGTATTGTTCTATTACTTTCCTAATTACCTTTTCATCACTTTTATTTAGATTTTGCACTGAGATATAATTACTTGAAACCAAAAATTCTCTATGGATTGATTTCCATAAATTACAAATATGTCATGTGTTATGTTACCAGACAAAAGGTCAGCAAGCCAATTTGTTCCCCTAGTAGAGTATTTGCTAAAGATTGGACAGCAATCCTCTGCGAGAAGCTGGCTGTTGTAATTCTTGTCTTTTATTCTAGGTAGAATAATAGCTAAGGCTGATTATGGAACAGAATTAAAATACCTGTCAAACAAAGCATTCAAAAATTCCCAGCAGTTCCTAGTGAACATTCTGTGAATGACTAACCTTTGTAATAACTAGTGAAATAGGAACACACACACAATTGTTTTGAGAGATCAGTGGCACAGATTGATAATCCTCTTTTAAAATGTTTTAAATCTGCTCTGGTTATTACTCTGTTGTTATCTGCTGAAAGCTTGGATTCACTGGAAGGAAACTAGTCATGTGAGTGAGGAATTTGGGATCAGACCCTGTAGAGACAGAAAATGATTTTGCTCTCAGCTGATTAAAATATCTTTCAGTACAAGGACTGGGTTGAGAGGATATGAGTTTAGAAGGAATAAATTTGTTGTTCAGGCACTGGAATGGGATTCAATTTCCCATTCTGCCACTCAGCACCTCAGTTCCTGAGCTCTCCTGCTGTTGAATAGATAATAGCACATATTCATCCCCACATTTAGTACGTGCATGTATCTTGCCATGCACAGTGTGCTGCTGATCTTACTTGTCAGCTGAATGCACTCTTACAATACAAGTGTCAACAGTGATAGCAATAATAGTGGGGAATAAGGCTGACACACTTAGTGAGGAGCAGAGACCCAGGAGGTGGAGGTCCCCTCCAGCAGCAGGCCCCTTTGCTCTGCACCAGTAAGAGATGGGCAGAAATGTTGGAGATGAGCAAGGAGAGGGTGAGGATAGCCTGGGACGGCTCCCAAGGGAAGTAAGCAGCATCTGAGGCTCACCAGGGTCTGGGTGTGATACAGCCATGTACAAGCCTAGCACTTAGCTCATTAGAGGCTTCCCCTCCCGGTCCACACTACTTCTTGCGCTGAGCTGTGGCATCAAAACCACAATGTCAAGGTAAAATGCCCATGCAAATCACACTCAGCTGAATGACCACTCACAATGTTTCTGTTGTTAAAATGTATTTTTTTGTTCCAGATTAAAATGTACAGCGTTGTTCACGGAAAGATTTCTGCTGTTTCTTTCCCCCATCAGCCCTTCAGCATTTAGAGGCTTCCTTTGTTTTATAAAAAGCCCAGATGCTGATACATAATTACAATATTAATTGGCATAATAGTTGGATGGTAGCAGTCTGTTGCATTGACAATCTTGTCTTCGCGGTTTGAGTTCTGAGCTCAGAGTCCTGCAGGGCAGATCAAAGGTCCAAAATGAGCCTGGCAGTGGAGAGGTTTCTAGTCGGAGTGTTTTAAAAACCTTGTCTTGCTCTGAGTGACAACTGATAAAAATGTTTTCTAGTGCCCCAGAAGCCTGGTGTTGTCAGATGTCTAAAGGACAGTGCTGTGTTAGTGCTATAGACTCAAATGCAGCCCTGCAATTGCTGCTGTAACAAGCAAGCTGCAAGGCTGCCTCTGGTGTGTCTTTGTCTTCCCTGCTCTTGTGAATCTTTCATATGCTTTTCTCTGTGATTTTCCTCCCTCCTCTCTGCTTTACTAATTAAAATTCTAATCACTCTGACAGCAAGAGCTAGGGGGAAAAAAAAAATTCTTCCATGCTGGAGAAGGTAATTTCAAGGTGTTTTAGCTGCCAAAGAAATGAACGGAAATTAGACAAAGAAACTGGTTGTCAGAAGGGGATGAGTTAGCAGCTCTGCCCCCTTTTATTATAATAAAATATTAAACTACTAATGAAAAAAATAAAACAACATTCATCCTATACATTATTGACTTATATTCAGAGATAATATAACCTGATTTACCTTTTTGAGTAAGGGAAGGTTTTGTGTGCATTTGTTAATATCAGAATGATTTACTCACCTTGTAGTGAATGCAATGTCAAACATTTAACTTGGTTTGATGTGTGATTGCCAATGATATGTATTATGTGCTTTTGTGAGCTGTGGTTGGGAGTATTAATTTAAAATGTACAGCAGCCTGCAGATACATATTTAAAATGATAAACAGTTCTTGATGCAGTGTTGTGGGTTTCATGATGCAGATATTGCAATATTAGAATTTATAAAATGTAAAATACCATGATGTTCAAATCTCACCAGCTATTTTTTTCAGTCATTTTCCTGGCTTGGTAGAGGTAATTTTTAGATACATTTCATGAAGGAATTTACATATTTCTTCAAAGTGTATGCTTTTGTAATGCAGTTTAATAACACACAGTTGTGTTAGGATAGAAAAACATGGTGGTCTCTATCACACAAATACATGGGCTGAACAGACACACATATACTAGCTCACAAGGAAGCATACAGACCCACAGAGTGTGTGTGTCTCTGCCTTCAGATCTGCACAGGGTATATCTCATAACCAGAGCAAATTAAGTATCTGAGAGTTTGTACCTATTCAGTCCAAATAAATGCTGCACCAACATTTAACTATTGCTCAAACTAAATCCAAAATTTACCGAGATGTCAAAAAATATATGGTACACTTCTGTTACTACTGTTTTTACTAGCTCTTATAGTGAGGAGTTAGAGGGTTTTACAGAGAGTCAAATCTCATGGTATTTAGAGCCAGAGTTTTCTAACATGTTTGAACTTTTTTCTCCAACCTCAGGATAAAAATGGACAAAGAAGAAGATCATACCTTGAGTGTTGGGTCTGTATTGCATTCTGGTATTTGTGTCAGGACTGTTTTTGGACAATGTAGAAATGCTTCTGCAGCCCCAACTTGGCAATTGGAAGAGCTGCAGAATTTTGCCTTGCTGCCTTGCAGCTGTAATTGCTTGCAGGGGTGGGTGTTTCAGAAAATGCACATCCTTTTCCTTATCATGCTCCCAACATTTTTATAAACATACCATGACAGAATTGTAACACTTACTTCAGCTATTTTGACAAGTCTTCAACAACTTTGCTAGAGGCCGTCATTTGTCTTTTACTAGCTGATGAAGAGGATCCCTTCCTCAAAGCTGTTTCCTTTTGCCTGTCATTCCCAAATTTTTTTTTTTTTTTCATTTACATGAGATTTCAGTGCAAAAGCAGCTCCCAGTCTTATCTACAGAATGCTGGACTACTGGACCTTTCCCTCCACGAACAGATATTAAGTGACTGAGGTAATTCACGCTTGTTATAATTGCTTTAAAAAAAAAGCTCATGAGACTCTCGCCCATATTCAGCTAGTTCCACTTCAACAGTTCACTCAACCAGATGAAATTTTACCACTACTACATGGTTGAATATTTTCTTAATCAAGAAGTAACAGTCATGCTACAGAATGTACAATACTGAAGTAAGGTACTGAAAAAGGAATTGTTCTTCATTCTGCACAATCAACCTTTTTCATTTCTTAAGTTCTTTTATTTTCACTTAAAAAAAAAAGAGGAAAAGTAAAAAAAAAAATAATGTGCAATCCTTCATTCTCCCCTGTGGTGAAGTGAAGCCAAAACAGAGGAAATGCAAACCTTAGGCAGGCTTTTTCGCATTAATTTACAAACCAGTTTTCTTTTGTTCTTCACCCTACTTGATTTTCCCTAACACAACATTTAAAAAATGGGCATAAAAATATGTACACAGAAGAGGAACTGGGAAGCTAAAATACTTGCAAACCCTCTTGTTTTCAAATGAAAGTGCTTATATTGACAATGGGACTTCTTAGTTTACTTGGAGAGTCAGGTGATCCTTCCCTTATATGCAGGTTTTACAGAATGAATGTGTGCAGTCATCTTTGAAAATGTCAGTTTAATAGCCTATGTTAAATACGGGGTGGGAAGGAGTTTAGATTATACCTTTCTCCAGAACTCAACATTCTAGGTTAATCAGAAATCTGTGGGTGGGAGGCACTGATGTGTCTTTAACTGAAAATTACTGGAAGTTAAGAAAAAAAAAACAACTTGATTTTAAAAATTAACAGCAGTTCAGGAAAGTGCTTGTTTTGACTGATCTGATTCATGCATAATGAGTAAAAAGTGTAATTTACATTATAATAAAAAAGCAAGCATAATAGATCCTGAGATGTGGTCAACTGACTCACCTCTGATATTACAATTCCATCTTCTAACAATAAATTGCTCCATGTCTGCCTTTGAAATCAAATCATAAATCCCATCTATAGAGCTTTTTTTTATGCAAGAATAAGTTTTAAAGAGAATAATTATTTACCAGCATTATCTTCTTGACACTCTCAGCATCATGATATGGGTGGTATGGATGACTAATGTCAAATACAAAATTTTATTACGATAGATCAGGTTCTCAGTGTATATCTGACACTGATGGAATTTTCATTTGTATATCAAATGAGGATCAGTTCTATTATATTTGTCTTATGGATACCAAGAATACAACTTGTTAAACCTTTAAAGGATAGCTAAAGGCTAAATATTCATTCATCAAAAATTATCAGAGCTGCTTTGTCTTACAAAAGGAGGGTTTAGACCCACTGAATTCTTAACCCACAAAAGTAGCAAAGTAGCCCAGGAGAGTTGTAGAGAAAATGTTTAAGATGAAATTTGAAGATAAATAACAGTAAAGAAATTTTCAAAGCTCTTGGTCAGCCTCGAATTTCCAATAAGGTTTAGGAATACAGGATACCTGTAGGAGTCTAGGGATCCTAGGGATCTTTGGAAGTCATCTTTCCAAACCTGCTTCTCAGAGTGGGCTGTGGCCCAGGTTAGGTCAAGTCAGCCATGTTCTCATCCAGTGGAGCCTTGGAAGCCTCAAGAATGGCATTTTCACTGTCTGCCTTGAAGCTCAATCTGAGTTTACAACTCCTTTTGCTTCTATGTGTGCCTGAACTGTGGCATTATAGGGTATTCTCAGTCCCTCTGGTTGGAGACCTTCCACCTTTATATAAAATAAATAAATAGTCACTGATCTGGAAAGAGGAAATGAATCTCAGCAGTGGTGGCTGGGTCCCCAGTCTAATGAGTATTTAATTTTTTATACGCATGGAGAGAACAGCTACACTAGGGCCCAAAAGCTTTCTCCTCCTTGAATACTTTTGTGGTCTCTTGGGACAGAGGGATCCAAATGCCTTCAGACAGGTAGGACTGAACCCATGCAGACAAATGTTCTAATCACTGAACTATTAAGTAAAACAGAGCTACTATTGCTCCATCCCATTCTTGGAAACCCTGTCATTTCATTGTTTTTCTTGTCTTATGAACTGGCCAGAAATGAAATGTTTCCCTGTGGGTAAAATGAAGCATGAAGCAGTCTGGGAGGAGTGGGAGCAGAGGGGTAGCTTTCACTTTTGCAAGATAGAAAACAAAGAAAAAATAGTATGAGCTTTATTTGAATGTATCAAATGCATATTCTGTGGGGCTTTTTCCCTCTTTGGTTGCCCATCTGAAAAATCAATTATTTGCACAGCCATAATCAGCGCTACTTCTGTATCCATATCCTCATAAAAAGAGACAGTTGCATAATGAATATTTAAAATCTGCCTTTTGCATGTCATGTGTAAGTTCATCTTAGAATCTGAAGGCATGGAGGGAGAAATCTGTATGTTTGTGTCAAGTGGTGGTTGTGAGGAGGGATTTTGGAAGCATTTCACGCAGCAGTTTCTGAATTCTCCTTCCCTTCATTTCCTCTCTCGGCAGCCAACAAAATGGGTTGACACAAGGCAAATGCCTGCCAAAGAACTTTAACAGGAGGCAGTTTTTAATTAACAGGGGCCAAAGAAGGTGATAACCCCAAGGGTAGTGAGGAGAAATTAACATGGAAAAGCAGTTCCACGCTTCCGTGGGTCCCAAAAGGCCATTCGTATTAGTGGTGTCTGTTCTGATTGAACCTTTGCTGTGTCTTTTTATTGATTCCCTTGTCAGAGCCTAACAAAAACACTGCTGGCCGTCAGTTGTTTGCTTATGGTGGCTGCTTATGGCTTGAAACAGCTTCCTTGTAAAACATTCAGCATAGCGAGGTCTGTCATTGTGGTTAGGATTTCCCAGAAATTATTAATTTTGTTAGACCTGCAATAAAACTCAACAAAATTAAAGCAAAAGCCTGATGAAATGAAAGAAGCTTAGTCCACAGTTTCTCTCCAAGTAACCATTTCATCCTATTAACTGTTTGCCTGGCTTAGAGTAAAATGTTTTAATTATTAACCTTTTTTAAAGCGAACTTTCAGAGAAGATAATCATGTTGGCTGTTTCAGAAAGGATTTAGTCATTTAGCATATCTGACACTTGTGGAAACTATTTTTAAAAAATAATATCCTGTGGATAAATATTTCAAGTTTCTCTTCCTGAGATGAAAATGAATAATAAATAAAGATTGTAAGAGCTTGAGGAAAAACCTGCCTAGCAAGCAAATATAAATAAATAAAAAAAGAAATGTAATAAATAAATAAAAAGCTGACACCTTTATGTGTTTCAGTTGCCTGATCCAAATTCAGCTAATTCCAAAAGGTGGAGGACCATTCTTTACAACAGCTCTGGAAAATTCATGCTTATTTTTAAATATTTCTGCTGCAGTTAACTCCACATAATAAAGAGCATAATTCAATAATATTTGCACAGCTTTATAAAGAAGTGCCCAACGTTTGCCTTCTTGCTTCTTAGGGTCACAGAGTAAGATTATCATTACTTCAAAGGAAAGTACTCTTCCTATTTTCCTCTTCTGAGTCGGGGCCTAAATGATGATGCTCATTTGGTTAACTGATTTATTCAAAGAAAGTGTGGTTATCCCGTTCCACTTGAAAGACTGTCAGCCTCAGTCCTTCAGCAGCATTAACTACTTGAATATACACTCTGTCCTTGGAAAAGCATGTACAGCTCCCATTGACTTCATTGGCAATGACAACTTTTTCAGAGTACAAAGTTGGAGTCTATACTGCATCCTATTTTTCTTTCAGCTCTCTTCACAAAAATAACTCAATACATGCTTCTGAGGGCTGGAGATTGATTGTTGTTTATTTACACTAATTATTCCATTGTTTGCACAGGAGTTTACAGGAGTGCCTGTTAATGCCAAAAAAAAAAAAAAAT
The DNA here is from genome assembly GCA_031468815.1 of Morus bassanus. Classification (NCBI taxonomy): domain Eukaryota; kingdom Metazoa; phylum Chordata; class Aves; order Suliformes; family Sulidae; genus Morus; species Morus bassanus. The sequence goes on along the minus strand of CM062600.1, from coordinate 22,776,756 downwards.
TTAATTCCAGTCTGAGCTCAAACACTCACTCACAGAGCCAGTGAAAAATCTTCAGACAAGTGAGAGTGGGAAAAATGTCAGTGAGCTCGCTGGGGAAAAACCCAGTGATCACAGGAACATATATGTATATATATAAATGAGACACATACACATATATGTAACATGTTTTAATGTTTTGTGTAATTAGGCAGGAATTATAACTTTTTTTGCAACTGATGGGAAGTGTAATGAAGACATTAAAGGGTTGGTCCTTAAGTATTTTATCTTTTGTACTCTTTTTTAAACTATCATGCCACTCACAAATCATCTAAACCTTAAGTTCCCTTTACAGGCTGCAGACATGGACTGGATAGTGAGGAAGATCTGTGACCTGTTTGCTTTGACTACTTGCTGCTCATAGTTTCTGTTTGGTTGCTCTCGTTATGTTAGCTGGCAATGTTCTCTTCTCTGGTTGTTTAATTGAAAAAAAGTGGAAAGAACACAATTAATAGATAGTGATAAACCTTGGATAATTAATTTCTCAGATTGCTTTTGGGTGTATAATCGTTAATAGTGTGAGGTACTCTATTTTCAGGAGTCAGAACGAATGGTAACTTTGCACCTTCATGCATTTACAATCTACCAGGTTTGCGTATGTAAACGTTTTCACAGGAAAAGTGTTTATGTTGTGCAAAACCACCATTCCATATCAAAATATATTCAAAAGCAGCTGTGGATTTTGTGAATTACAATTTTCTGTGTTAGTGAAGACAGGAGCTGGGCCTCCCTCAGACATCTTCAGCCCATTGCCAGGACCAGTATAAGATAGCCAGCTATTTTTAACTTCATAATTTGTAATTCAGCCTCAGTACTATTATAGAACTCTCTGCAAATCATCCTACTTAAACAGTGTCACTCACTGCCGACTTCCGTCAAGTTGATTATTAATGCCAACACCATTAGTATTACTATTATTTGCATTATGGTCTGGAAAGCACGGCTAAGAAATGGACTAAGATCTGTTGTTTATCTCACACAGTTGATTAAGTATGCTTTTAAATGCAGTGTAATTTGCTTGCTCTTTTTGAAGGAATTTTCACCCCCTCAGAAGAGGTCATCTAAGGTAAATATTGTCACTAATACTTGGTTTGCCATGACTAAAATGGCTAGGTTACACAACCATGTAACAACGGCTGTTTGTTTGATTTTTATTTTTAGAAGAAAAGGCAATTGACATTAAACAATAGGAGCTTTGGTAACGAATAAGCCTAGTGCAGCTAGAGAGACTGCAGATATCAGCAACTATCGTACATTTGAACCTATAAGACTTCATAGCTACTGTTCATTATTTGGCAACACGTTCTCAGAGATAACCCTCTCTCAGCGCAGAGAACATAGAGCTGCTGATGTGTGGTAGGAAACAGTGTGAAGATTTCCTTCTTTTTTTTTTTTTTTTTTTTTTTTTTTTTTTAAGTCTTTTCTAGTTTCCTATTAAAAACCCAACATAGTTTCTAGCTGAAAAAAACATAGTGCATCTGGGCTGGCAGTGTTGTTTGTTATTATCTCTGTATGTCACCATTTAAGTCAAGACAATGAACACTGAGAAAACATTATCCTCCTCCTCCCCCCTCCTGAAAACAAATCTCAGAGAAAATACTGACAAATGATATTTTAATTGGTTTGACCTCTAAAGTGATTAAATAATTATGAAACCTCTTCTCTTCAACAACTGCTTGAAATACTTTATATTCTTTCCTCAAAGTGTAACAGCTTTCAGCTAGTAGCAGTGTGATTGATTTTTCCATATCAGATACAATGTTATAGTCTATTGTTTCCATAGCAAACCTATAGCACCTGTCTTCAAAGCTGGGCTGCAGTGCTGCGCTACCCAGTGATACTTTATGCGACCACATCCTTCCATTACAAGTATGAGTGGATTAATATTGATTTTTTCCTCTTGTCCAAGACTGAAGGTCCATCTTAACAGCAATAAATTACACAGCTGAAACATGAGGATATGCTTCCTCCTTCTTGGTCTTCATGGCCAGGATTACTACTTTGTCTCGAAACCAATTTCTGATGTTTTTAACCCATTACAAGTCTGAAGGTTGTGCTCAGGTTTAAACATTTGTTTGGGTTATGTTGCCAATAACAATTCAGATTTTCCAGAAAACCTGGAGTCCCTGGTTCCAGTAACAGCTCTTGACTCTAATCACAAGTTGGCGAGAGCGATCTACCATAGTTTGCACACAGCAAGGTTTGGAAATAAAACAGCAAAGAACAGCATGAGAGCAGGATTGCCAAGCAGTGAGAATCGACTACTTGCTCAGAAAGAAGGTGAAATAGGGCAGGAACAGAGAAAGTAACAGAACAGTACTGAGTAGCAGAAGTAACACTGTTGGAAGTATAAGGATGTACCAAATTAATAAGATACACGTTTTATGAGCAGTGATCAGATGAATGCCATGCATAATGCTGCTGCCAAACCCCTGTACTCTGGTACAATTTCTCACAGTTTCTTTTTCCAGCCTTATCTGACTCTTGAAGGGACACTTAAAATCCATATGAGATCTAAAATTTGCAGCAGGGAACAAATCTGCAGGAAATTAATTGTTAAGTATAGACACCTTTATTGTTACTTCTTGATTTCACCTGAAATGCCAGATTCTTCCCTGTGTTCTGTGTGCTCAGTAGTGTGCTGCTGTGGCACTGGCTGGTCACTCCGGTGCTTCTACACAATGTTTCATAAATATAGGTTTTATTTTGTTGTGGTTTTCAAGTTCATTTGAGGTGTTTTTACAGCAGGAAAGAAATTTTTGATGTGCTGATTACAGATATAAGTCTTCTAGTCTGAGAAAGGCATGTGTGTAAAGCTTGAAATAGTAATATATGGGGCTCAATATAGGTGTGGAAGGGGGTGTAGCAGCACCTGCAGGAGCAAGCTATGGCTGTGTGGGGAGATGACTGGGGAGATGTGTGAAGGAGGCGGTTGTGGAGAAAAGCCTGACCCCTCTGCAGTGTGAACCCCCTGGACTGGTGACTCCTTGGTCCAAAGGAGGCTTGCTCTCCAACAAACCCCGTCCTACAGAAGCATGGAAAATATACTCCATTAAAAAATCTGCCAGGGAGAAGTTGCAATTGGAAGGCTGTAGTGATAACCAGGTGCAAACAGGAGGTCCCTGAGGGAAAAGGAGTTGCATAGCCAGTGGCTCCCTATGGCCCTGGGCAACCACAGGGGCAGCATCAGTGAGTGTGCAGAGCTGGCGGGGACATCACCTCTTCCTTCCTGGGCAGCTCACCATAGGTCTAGGGTAGTTATTTTTTTCTCTTTCTTGTTCAGGCAGCAGTTTCAGCAGTTTGGTGTAATCCAGGTAACATTTGAACAGGCCTTCATGTACTATAATAATTTTTCTAGCCCCACAGCACATTTATAAATGTCTTGAGAGGCTGTGTGATTGCATTTCTGGAGGAGCTGAAGGCGTTATTGGTTTTGTTAGTTTATAGAAAATATCAAAACTATATAAACATTTCCAATCTAAAAATTACATTTTGTTTTTTTCTACTGAGATCCTTTTATTTTTAAGCACATACAAACTTCTCTATTAACCACCAATTGCATGTGGTCAGCACTACAAAAATAAGCCATAGCTAGATCATAGCTTTTCTCAGGCTTCAAGTTGTGCTGACAGTTCAGCTCTTTTGCACCTGTTTATGCCAAAATTCTTCTGATAGCTTTTGCTATTTGCAACATATACAATATTAACTACAGAAATACTTGGCCAAGTATTTCTTACTAAATTGAAGTTCTTCTGGTTAAAATAGTGATAGAATCAGGAGAACAAAGATCATCTTGCCGTACAAGCAAGATTTTACAGAACTATAACTCTACCCCGGAAGGGTGTCTCTCACCATGGAGCATTGGCTAGAGCTGATAAATCTCAGCCAGAAATGTCTCTAGTAAAATATGAAAAGAGTTAGCAATCTTTAATCTAAAGATTAGATTTTTCTATCTAAATATAGACTGGAAATCTATATTCAAAATATTTTTAAACATATATTTAATATATTCAAAACATAGCTGTTGGAATAAAATCTGTCTGCAAGCGTAAGACTGGGATAGATATAGGACCAGTTTTTCTCCAAAAATATGAGCCCTAGTATTCCTAGAAAAAAAAGAAGCAAAACTATATGTTAACTACTGCAAAAGTACTTTAATAATAATTTTTAAAGCAAAAATATTGAGCCTGTGGCAATTTTAAACATTGCAAAAAACGTTGTCTAAACATATCTGTAGCTTTTCTGAAGACAATCCTGAAGCTTTATCTTTTTTTGAAGATTTTCTAAGCAGTTGGGTAGCTTAGACAGAATTCTTTGCACTAACTGGAGAGAAAAAGCCTTTTGGAGTGGGCTCAGAGTTCAAGCCAGCAAAATGTGTGCATGCGGTGGGAACATCCCACCTCAGCCACCTCTGAATTCACTGGCAGTTGGGAAAAGGAAGAAGTAAATGAGAGGAAATTATGACCAATGTGAAGGGAACATGAATTTCTTATTCCGTTTTAGTGAACATGCAAGTAGAAATGTTTTGTAAACAAAATCATTTTGAATAAAGCTGCTATAGTTTGAATACTGCTAATGTAGTAAAAGTTTAAATTACACTCCCAAGAAAGCAATTTTCACAACACTTTTTTTGACATGTTTAGACTCTGATTTTTGTCACAAATTATTTGCAAAAAGTTTTTTCCTTATTTGCTATTTTGAATTTTTTGGCAGCATTTTATGTGAAGAAATTTCATTCACTAAACCTCACGCAGACTTTTGACAGGAAGCAACTACTTGCGTATTCATATTTGTCATATGATGTGCGTGCTGCACGGGTGGCTAGCCTTATAACCTGATGTGGTCTTTTTAGCTACATAGAGAGGGTAGTGCTTTCATTTTTCTCAGGAAAAGGCTAGAGATATTTTTTCCTTTGTTTTTCTTCCTTTTTTTTTTAAATAACTCATTATCACGGTGCCTGAGTGTTTCGCTCTAATGGCAAAATCTTAGCAGCTGTTATTCATGACAAAGTAATTCAAATGGGACATTTACAAATATTTTCATTTTGCCATTTTCAGTGGAAAAAAAGACTTCAGGTATATTCACGTACTCAAGATTTAAAAATATCTTGCTGACTGACAGGAGATAAACATTTGGCAAGAAACTAAGATTGGGCTACTATGTTTGTAAAAAAGGTAGTTTGTATAAGGACAAGTTTGGGGAAAGAACTTTCTGGTGTACTATTGATGTACTTATGAAAATTGATGAGATTTGGGGTACAGAAAATCTCTTTTAGGTCACAGAGGTTTATAGCGTGATTTAATAGGTACCTTGACTGCTTCCTTATGCAAGAATGGCTGGTACAAGTAGATTCTTAGAGAGGAGAAAAACACCTTCAGTCTTTTTCCTGCAGGAGTACTTCACTGTATTCACTAGAAATACAGTGGGTATTTCCTTCCCTGCAATACCAGGGTGTGACTCTGAATTTGATTACTATGAAAAATCGTTCGAAAGAAGGATACCTATTTGAAAAGTTATTTATCTGGATATTTTAAAATATTATTAAATAGTTATTAAGAAGACAGTGTATATCTCTTCTATTAGATTACATTTTCCCTTAGCATTGCTAAAAGTTTTACATATTACTTTATCACATTACATAAACTGCTAATATCCATAACTAGAATTTAAAATGGAAAAGAGGTATACTTTATAGAAACTAATTTCCCTCTGTAATCATAGGTTCACAATATGTCCAACTATTTTATTGTCATACTTGCTTTTAAAAGTTTAAAGCATTAGTGTGTCAGATACAATATTACTCACATTTTTATGAGTCTCATTAGAGTTTTCAACCAGTGAAAACCACAAGGCTGGGGTAGATGAGGTGCATGCTGGTGCTTGAGGGCAATGTGGAGATTCACTGTACCAAGGTCGATGTAATCTATTAAGTTTTGAAGAGGAGTGGTATTTGTACTCTATTTCCAGCCAGAGAAAGAAGAGTGAAAGCTCATTGCCTCCAAACTCCCTTGCCTCTTTATCCTTGTATGTCAGCCAAAGCCAACGCAAAACCCCTCAGAAATGCTCCAGTGCTCATGCGGGTTAAAATGCAAAGTCCAGGTCCCTTATGGTTTGTGGGGAGTGATGTTCTCTGCAGCCTGGACTGGATACTGAGGGCTGACCTCCTCCAGAGCCCATTGTGGTCTTGTGCAAGACTTATTGCGCTGCCACCCGAAACAAGGGTTAGCCCAGGCGTTTTTGTTGCCTCAGAGATTTTCAACTTCTATAAATACAGATGACAATGAGGGTTTTTCATACTCAGACTCAAAGCCATTTTCCTTCTAGCCATGAAAGAATAATAAAGGAGTTATTATAAAAGCAGGACTGCACTGTGTGTAGGAGTTGTGAAATGTAATGTGTCTGGTATTCCTTGAATAAAGTAATTGTATTAGAAAAATATTTTTGTTGTATGTTTGTATGGAAAAAGGAGGAAAATGTGACCATAGCCATATACATCCTTCATAATACAGCTGCAAGTGTATACTACCACAAGAATATTAAGATTGCAAGTGAACTACTGAAATGTTAAAGAAAAATTGGTGTAAATAAGGTTTCCTTGTTCCTATCTATTACAATACAATCTTTAATTATATGACCAAAAACTACTTATTCAGCAATTTCAGTATGTATGATATGTTCCATGGAAATCTCTTAGCATAGTGTAGAAAAGACCTGAAAGAACTCAACCATGTCCAAACTCATTTCCTGTAATAACTTGGTTTTGCCCTAAGGTAGAAACTTAAAGAAAAACTGGATAGATCCATTACTTAAGAAAACTTTGAGAGAGTATAAGAATCCGGAGTGGTATTTCATAGAAGAAAAAAGAATGGTGGAAGCTTTTATACCATGTATAATCTCCCAAAAGGTAAATATTATTTCTTAAAAGGGAACATAATCTACAAAGGAAGACTGTATAAATGGATCACTAATGTCAGTTCAGCAATGTTCCCTAAAATGACCTTGCAAATTAGAATAGGCAGGTTCAGTATTCCTTTAGGGAAACATTGGATATGCCTACACAAGCTTTTAGTTTTGATCATGAGTGTGCTTTTGAAGCAGATCTCCAAGTTGTCTCTACTTACTGTGCTTTGGTTCACAGCACACAGCAGTCTCAGCATGCTCAGCATGGATTTCTTTTAGATGCAATTAAAATGGAATACACTTGGAGAGGGCACCTCACGCACCTCAACCACAGCCGATGAGAAATAGTCCCAAAGAGAAAAAAAAGTAGAAACAAGCATACAAATATTCCCTGAAATGTGTGTTATATAGGTCTGAGATTGTTGCCACCAGCTGCAGAACTACAGAGCTGTTTGGCTGCTCTGTTTGCTCACACAGACATAGTCGTAGCTGCAGATTGTTGTTGGGGATGTAAAAGAACTCAAAAGAACAGATCTTACGGAATATTACAATTTACAGTGATGATGTTCTGATATGAGGGGGAAAAACAGCAGAAGCTGACACTTTTTTGAAGAATGTTAAAGCTATAATAGGCAAGAATAGACCTTGTAATGGGATTACTGTTCAACCTTAATAATACTGCTTGTTTGCAGTGATAATAATGTTTCTACTATCCCAAAAACCTGTATAATTTTGAGTTGGCATATTAACGGCTTCCAAATCTGTGTACGCGCATGTATTTTTCTTATATTTTTTGAGTTTCTCTCTGTGAAAGGGTGAGTTAATGGTTTCTGTAATGTCAGACAAATGAAAATAAATTGTTGGCCAAGATATTTTCTCTAGCTGTTAAAACTAAAATTAAGCTGTATGTGTCTGTGATACAGAAATGTGTATGAATTTCTATAGGTAGAAAGGAGATGTACATTTTCCCCTCTTTTCCTTTAAGTACTTTCTAGAGAAAGCCAAGTACCTTAAAGGACTTTATTGAAAAAATAGAAGTAAATGTAAAAGTATCTATCAGCTTTGCCAGATTCTGGATTATGCCCCACTGGGCATGAAACAAAACAGCAAGAAACAGAATAACTTCAATGATAAGGAAGAATCAGGCTTTTGTAATAAGACTACCTCTATGCTGCAGAATTCGTGATGAAACCTTAGGTTGTGTTCAATTCTCATGCTGCTCTTAAAGGAGACAGCTTTTTATTCTGATTCTCTGAGGAAGCTAAGGGCATGATGGGTAAAACATCACCCATAAATTAGAAAAATGGTGGCTGTAAACTTCAAAAAAAGGACATCTGTCTTCAATACTGACAATAGAAATTTTGGAATATTTGTAATAGCAAATACACTATACACAAAGCAGTCTTTATGCTCAGTCACTTCACTACCTTATCTTACTGTGTGACAACAAAGTTTGCATTGTGGCAAAAATACATACACATTTCTCTAAGTAAAATCCTGCTGACCCTGTTGAAGCCAATTCTTGTTGACTTCAGCAGGAATAGGGTTTGAAGCAAATTATCTTCTAATAAATACTTGTTAGGTAATAGAGAAATAAAATCAGCTGATCTGGTAGAAAAAGGGACTGCACCACTTCAGGAACATATTGTACTACAGTGATTTTTATTTTTCATATTTGATTTTTAAAATGTACTTGAGACTGTCACAGACTTTCAAGTTTCCTTTTTTTCTGCCTCAGTGGAGCCAAGCTTTACTCATAAATTGTGGGTACTAGTTATCCTAAGTGCATGGTCTATTATATTATTGCATGAGATGGCCTGCCCATATATGATGCTGAAGCACTTTCCTTTTACCATACACCTGGAATAGCGCAACTAAGAGCATTATTGTATTACTACTAATCATCTCTTTGTGTCCCCTGGCAAAATTACCATGCTGTCTAATCTTGTTGGGAATAGGTATAGGTACCACAAGATTATCAGGTAATTTCTGCTGGAGTGGGATGTTTAAAAGATTCACTGTCAATAAAGTCAACAAGGTTAATCATAATCAGCATATGAAGCAGAAGCACCAAGGATTGAACTAGTGTTTTTCTGTCCTCTGAGAATCGCTGGTAACTACTACAAACAGCAAGATAACTGGAAAGAGCAGGAGTTGGTGAATTATATCATATGCTGTTATACATTGTCACACATAAGATGGGGGGAAAAATTACTAAAGAAGAAGACAGATCCAGTGTGAATGTAAGTGAATATATGATGGCTTAAATACGGTGAAATCATAGGAGAGCATCCAAACTCATCACAAACACTATTCACTATCAGGCAGTGGTCATCACTGTTAAGAATCATTTGGCTTAACAGGGTCCTTTGGGAGATGGCTAATATATGACAATTTCCTGACTAGTCTAGCTCTACTGAAGTGGGGTGTTAAATTCTGCATATTTTGAACCTTGCAAAACTTACCATGGCTTCTACTGGATCACTTTAAATACATGGTACATGCAGAATAAAACAAATCGCAAAACAATCTCACAAATCAGGACAATATTTTTAATAAGTTATTTAACTGAAGTGGTGTAGCTGTTGCTGACAGTGGAGTGATATCTCTCACGCACAGAGCACAAAAGATTTGCATTTAGATTTTAATACAGCTGTCTACTTCTACTTCCAGAGACCCATCCTCACTAAACAAACCTCATAGACAGGGAGGCAGTGTTGATTTTTTTTTTACTCTTTGAACTTCAATAGTGTTTTTAAAGAACTGAAAGAATTGTGCTACTTTTTTGTTTGCAGGGTTGTTTTTTTTTTTCCCCTACTGTAGTCATTAGAGCAAGCTTCTTGGCTCAAGTTAAATAAAACATTCAGTTGTTATCTTTGGCAGATGGATTTTCTTGATGGTGGACTGAATTTGAGGCCCTGTGCTCAGAGTTCAGAGGTCATGTGTGAATTTGTTATGCTTCCTGGATAACTCAACAAAATAAATGAATCTGATTAAATTCTCATGAAGTGTTTATTTTTCCATGTTTCTATAATATACAATAAATTGTAATTTATGATGCATAATTGAAGAGAAGTCTAGAGGAAGTTGTGTATAAGATTAGGGGATTATTAAATCAACTTTATTGTGTTTTCAAAACTTTAAAATGTTTTACAGCTACAATAAATTTTTTGAGAGTGCTATCAACCTATAAATTTTAATAATTTAATAAACATTCTGCCATAAAGTGAGGCATATGACCAAATCCCAGAGCTGTTTGTGCACAGAGTATCATAATAGTAATATAATGGTTTTTGTTTACCTGGATAATGGAAGAGTGATCTGTTCTTATGCATTACACGTGTGATTGGTTATTAATTTTAATGAACTGCATCTAAAAACTCACAGAAGTTAGGAGGATAGCTGACATCCCCCTCCTCTTTCCCCATCTGTTGCAGGCTGTTAGATACTGCTGTTGAATACAAGGAGAGAGCATCACTTATTACCTCTCTCGAATCACGTTGACCTTTTAGGATCTTGGCAAAATGACTGCAATGTCAATATACATCTATGACTGCAATGTCAATATACATCTTAATGGGAGACTGAAGGTAGTATTTCATCTTTCAGTGCTTGCCCAGAAGGATACAAATAGGTAAAGGTGAATTTATTTCACATGAAGGGGGACAAGACTGAATAGGATGGGAAAGTAGCTGCTGCAATTGTTTTGGGTGTGGTCCTTAATTTTTTTTCATCTTTTTTTTTTTTTTTTTTTTTTGTCATAACTATGATTTAGAGTCATAGCTGATTTTCATCATATCTGGAATCAGTACCATCAGTAATCTGGGTTTTTTTTTTTTTTGCATATGGCCTGTAACCTGTATCCTGCCAGTAGAGTGCAATGTAGTGGAAGATCTAAGAAGTCTTCTCCAACAGTAGATGTTCTGCATTGCATGGTGGGAGCAGTGGAGTGAGAGAGAGCCAGTGCAGGACCCTTTCTGGATCTCAGTAAGAAAGTCCCAGCAATAAATGACTTAATAAGATAACGGCTCTAATAGGAGAGGAATATAGATACCCAGCAAATCTTACATCCCTTCAGTTGCTGGGCATCCTGTATCTGTGCAGCATCGGAGCCTGGATAGATTTTCGCACAGCAGTCTGTGCAGAGCAGATCCTGTCTGTGGAAGGAAGCTCTCCCTTTTGATCATAAGGTTTCCTCACAGGAAAACAACTCTGTTCCTAAAGGATGTTCTCATGAAAACTTCTTGCTGCACTTTTAGATAAAGGCAAGGCCATACAGGTGGTACAATCAACAGTACCCAGTGGGAGCTGCCTACAGACTTTTCTCTTGCAATGTGCTGGCTGAGTTTATCCTGCAGACAAGCAATTTGTGCAGCACAACACAGACCTGAAGGCCACACAGCATATGTAGTGCAGTGCAGCACAGCGCAACACAGTCCTGCACCTACTTATGTTCACTGTTATGTGCATCACTAGTTCCTAAATATGCAACACTCTCCTTGTCAGGTTCAATACAGCAGCTATCCAACAATGAAATAACTTTGAGTGCAGAGTTGTATGTAGTGTGATATCTGCATTCGTTGATAATACAGTACTTGGAAATCATCATTTATTTTTGCTATTCATTTATGTTCTGTATTTAAATAATAAATTGTTTTTTTCTGGAAATCTAATTAAATACATTTTAAATAAAAAGAAGTCACTCATAATTTCCTCTACTTCTCCCATGCTAAAAAAACCCAACAGATGTAGTGGATGAGATTTAATCCAATTTACAGTGAATTAAGCAAGGGAGGGGTTGTATGATAGCTGTCAATCTATATACATTGTTTGCATCTTACACAAATGTAATTTCAGAACCTCTTGAAATGATATGCATGTCTTCGTTCATCTATCTATTTATTGCAAAGGGAGAATCCATTTTTCTTCCAGATTATGCTCATCTCTCGTGAAAGGAGTCGTCATTTACTAATGGAATTGACAATGACCGTGTATCCAGTGATGGTTTCTACCTTTGAAATAATTTCATTTTGTGACTATATAAATATATATATATGTGCACACACTTCAGCTACAGTTTGACTTAATGAAGAGCTTAATAAAAATCAGCATTCGTAGCTCCTGTGTAGTCAGATAAATTAGTTAATGCACAAACTGAGCTCTTATGTATTATGCAAAAGATTAGTTTTAACATTTGCATAATGTGCTACAAATGACCTACTGTTTCAAGCAGTAGAAGCTCGGTTAAAAGTGAGTTGAAAGCTGAAGTGACGTCAATAAAGTAATTGCTCCTAACTTGGCACATCTCATTTATTGTCAGAAGTTCAAGACCCCCTATAGTGCTGAGAGAACAGCTGAAAGGCATTGAAGGTGGGTTAAAGCAAAAATAATGCAAAAGGAGTCAGCAGGGAGAGCAGAGAACGATCAGTGTGATTTCCATAGCAGGGTTCCTTAAGTCTTCAGTGTCTGATCCAAAATCCCATTAAACTGAAAAGCAGCCTTTATGCTTTCTTTAAGAGTATTAGTCTGGACCACAAACTGCAGATCTGAGGTATGAGATTGTACTAATACAAAACTGACTAGTGTGAGCTAAACCTTCGATCAGTGTAATTTCTGAGGAGGAGCGGGGAAGTAGTTTTTCCTTACAAATCTGGAAATAACTACATAGTAGCTTCTCTACATGAGAAACAGCAAGTGTCTGAATTTACATTATTAATTTGATCATATCTGAGGGTGGCACAGAGAGTGGATTGGAAATGCATGGTCTCCAGTCAGTCCTTCGTTTGGTTCATTACGTGGTCAGAGATCTTCCTCTTTGCTCAGGTTTCACATTGGAAAAACGCCCATGAAAACACTCTCACAAAATTTTGGCTTGCTATGGCAAACAGCTTACAAGAACAATTGGTCCATGGCTCTAACATTCTTCAGTATGAATTGTCTGAGTCAGCATTACTTATAAAACATTATTCTCTATCTGTCTGCTGTTAGACAGCCTGCACTGAAGGCATTTCACTCCCTCCGCAGTCCTGGGGGCCAAAAAACCCCTTTAATTGGTGCTATTAAAGAACCTTCTTAACTTCCTCTCAAACAAAGGATTAAATGAATGTGTTAGAATAGTTAACTCCAGATTGACTGAGGCATGTGAATGGAGCAAATAAAAGAGATATACACTACCACTGATTGTATAATGGGCTTCTCGCTGTCATATGTTGGAAGAAGCACAAAGTCATCTTGTGTTGTATGTTGGGCAGGCATACAGGTACTTAAGTTCATTTAATGCATTTTTAATCTAATTTTGAAGGGGATGCTTAATAAAATTTAAAAAGAAATCAATCAATACACAAAGTATTATCACTTTACTTATTTTATTCCTATTGAAGGAAAAAAAAGCCTGAAACAGCCACTTCTTTATACATTAGGGGCAACAAGAGTTTGCAATCCAAATAATTTTTAACTGAGACCATCTTAATCTATGTTCTTCTTGGGGTAAAATAAGATCTAATCCACTCTTGTAGTATAAAAATGTGAGCTGCAGAGGTTGAATTTCAACGTTGCCAATTCTTGCAGCTTGTTACTATGGCCTTGTAATGTCTGGTGGTTCCAGTGAAGCCCGGGGCCCCAACGCTGTGTGAAAACATTAACAGAAGAAATTATTAGGTCTTCAGGTTACAGAAAAGAAGCTTTAAAAAAATACTATATTTGAAGAATTGAAAAAAGAGGTAACCCATTTCTGGGGCTGGGGGCAGGGAAGAAAAAATGGTTGGCCAGCTGCGGGGATGGGGGCATTACAGCAGCCACAGGGAATGGCTACCTTCGTGTGTCCATTGTATGATGGCCTCTGCTACATGGGACATCACGTCCTGTCCTTTGCCCTCACCAGCACTCACACTGTGCCATGTGCTTTCCCTGTTGATACTGCTGTGTTCAGGAAGCTTTGAACTGCTTAGGGCCTGTCTCTCCTCCAGAATGGGAGCTGCACCCCTGTATCACCAGCTGGGGATGGTAGATGCTTTAACATACCCACTCCATCCAATACTAGCACTTCTTCCTACTCTGAATTCTGCTATTCTTCTGATTCCTTACACAATGCTGCTCAAATATTTTAATTCTGAATAAAAAACCTGTGTTGCTCAGGAACAAATGGGAGAATGAGGACCCCTTCCTTTCTATAACATGCCCAGGCATAGCAGATGGAGTAAATGGACCAGCTGGCTTCAGCACTGAGCTACCTGTGTCTCACTCCAGCCACTCTACCAGGAGGAAGACCACCTGTCTGAATGACGAGTTAAAACCTCTTTTGGGAGAAAGAAGCAAGAAATCCAAAATTATATATTTCGTTCAAAATTATGTAATTTCAAAGTTTTGGTGATCATGGGTGGGTGTAAGAAAGTAAGCAGGACATCTAATTATGATAACTGTTTTCAGAGACTTGATAACAGCCACAGGCACAGTGGATTGAAGTCAGGTCATTTTTATCAGTCAGATAAAGTCTCACTGTTTCACTCGGAAGTAGTGTTTGCAGCTATCTCTATGACAGCCAGTGTACTGTCTTAATTAGTAATGTTATTTCTACCTCACCTAAAATAGCTGAAGGGTTCTCCTGGGATCTATTCTTGGATACAATTTTGTTTAATCTTATTATTAATGGTAATAATTTTTTTCTTGCTTGGATTATCATCTGTATGCCAATGATTCTGTTATTTAAACAAATAATTATTACACATTACAATTCCATTTACTGCATGAAAATAACAAATCATAGTTATGGCTTATTCAAAGTAAATTAGCTCTGAAACACTAATAAAATTAATTGCAAGATGTTTGATTGGAAACTAGAGCCGGTTAAAATAGGAGCTTTTTATCATGGTCTTTGATAGTGCATTACTTATTGGAATAAACCTACCAGCCTTAAATATCTTGGTGCTTGTTAGCAAACAAAGAGTAATTGAAACTTGGTTGCTAAGAGACATTATTTCTTACTGTTGACAATCATGATTTTCTTTGATTGCTGCTTCTACTGTTGTTCATTACACGAGCTAAATGTTTTCATGTAACACTGTGAAAACATGCTTTGGATTCCAATTGTTCTATGTGATACCACTGGATCTGTTTAAAAAGCTTTCAGTCAGGTTGGCATGCTCTTGGAAGAGTGGTAGTGTGGGATTTTCTGTTGTAGATGTACATTTTTGGAATGCCAAAGAGACATGAATGGAAGCTGTAATTGCAGTCCAAGGTTAGCAATGCTAGTGTTCTCTCATATACTACAGGAGGAAAAATTTATAGCAATGCTTTGTTTGATGTCAAAACATCTTAGCAGCACCAGATACATTTATCAGATGCTAACAGTGGCTTTTGAGGAAGCAATTTTAGTCATCTGAAAAGGGGCTTTCTTTTTAAAGCTGTTGTACTCGATATTCTTTGAAGGTAAGCCCCACAAAACAGCCTTTATTTCACCCCAAACCATTCATCAAAGTCCATAAAAAATGTAGCTACCTTCTGGAAGGGTATTCTTTGGCAACTAGAAAAAGTCAAAGCTCTTTGATTGCTGATGCAAGCAACCATCTATCGTTTTTTCCCAAGCAATTTGGTTTGATCAGATCATGTAGCTGGCAGATTCTATTCCACATTATCTGGTGAATAATGCAAGGGAAGAAAAATTAACAGCAAAAACTCCACACACAATATTAGTTATTTTGACCCATTAAATAGGCAACTTCTGTTTTAGGTCAAAACTCTGGTCTATGGAAATCACATAAAAAACTGAAAGGGGAAAAATTTATAAGAACATTTATACATTTTAATTTTTTAAAGTTTAATTTTAGAAATTGTCTTTTAAATTAAATAAAATACAGTGTATACATATCATTATTCTGGCAGAATATATTAGGAAAAGATGGAAGGACATGGAATAAAGACTTGTATTATGAACTAGAAGGATCAGTGAGGATTTCTGATTCTCTAGTAGGTGCATGATTTTCTTTGTAGAGAGCTATGCCATATCCCTTTTCTCTGGACTGCTGAGAAGCCCTTCAGCTGTTAAAGTCTTCAGGATGGCTGAGTGCTACTTACATCTCTAAGAGTAAAAAGTCCACAAATGCAGGGAGTACACACTGCAACGATTTACATGACAGGATCAGTTTACATAGCAACTTACAGAGTAAATTTTCAGACTGGGAATGTATGTTTTGGAGAGACACCAGTAGCTTTTGAAGGGGGAAGGCAGTATGGCCAATTTTGTTTTGACTGTAAGATTTTTCAGATCAGGAGTGATACCCCTGTGTGTCTGTGAAGCATCTTGAAAAATGAAGTCAGAGCCTGTCCGGTGCTACAGAGCACAACTGCTATGTACATCAGTCCTTGTGACATAAACAGAGCATACATCGTAAGAGAGTGGTTTCCATCAGAAAGAGAAATGGAATTTGTGTGTATATGTGTGTGTGTCTGTGTGTGTGTGTGTGTGTGTGTATGTGAGCATGATTGTTGCTTTCACATGGAAACCCAGTGCTGCAAAAAATGTTAAGTCAGTTTTAGTCCTCTAAAGACTGAGTTCCCATGCTGAAAAGTTTAAGGTTGAGCTTTTTCATGTCATTTCTCTGTTTTGAGATATTTTTTCACCTTAATTGAATGATCTGAAAAACTGTTTCTTTTCATTCATTCAGAGAGGGATACCTTTTATTTCTTGAAACCGCTGGGGAGTAAGGCTTGTATTTAATGTGTTAGTAGGAGAGGAATATTGTGAAGGGCAGCACATCTTTTAATTTTCCTCTGAAAAGGAATTAACCTTTGCAACATATTGCAGCAACGATATCCTTTGTGTGTTTCCATGTATAGAAAATACATGCTGATGTTGATACAATCTGTTTTCCTAATGAGTGTTTGGCTTTTGTATATCATTTGTCTTAGTATTCTTTTGTTTCTTTGTATTAAGTTCCTATTAATTGGCTTACTGTTTAGGTACTGTGACTAATTCTTGGTTTCTAGTTTCTAATTTGATTACTTAATTAATGGTTTCCAGTGTTTGAGAGAATGATGGCTGTTTTGTAAATGCAACACAGCTACCACTGGTTTTGAGTACTGTAGGAAAGGAATGAGTGTCGGTAAATTTCCTAGTGAAACATTTTAAGAGAGTGGGAATAAAATCGTAGAAACCTATAGCTGGGAAGCACAGAAATCAGATTTCATCCAGCAGTCAAGGCAAAATTTTAATGGGTTCAGATAGCTTTTATGTAATCTGAATGAGTTTATTACATATTTAAGGGAAGTTTCTCTAATGGAGTCAGCCAGACTAGATCTCTCTTGAGAACCTCTCAAGTATTCATCCCAGTTCTATATGCACCTCATGACTTCACACTATGCAGGAACCAAGCTACAAATTCAGCAATCTGTTATCTGGGTGGAATTCCAGAGTGTGTGGCTATCTAGTCTTTAGGGACTTTACCCATTCAAGAAGAAAAAGTGTATACATAAAATTTAGTAACCTAGGAACAACAAGAAAGGACTGTCTGTGTACAGAAAGCAGATTAGGCTGAGGTTGGTGACTTTATGACAGCTATCCCAATATGTTTTATTTAAAGGGGAAAATGCCAGAGGTTTAGTGCTTTGGAAAATACTACTATGTAAAGCCTGTGCTGTATGATGAACACAATAGGGGAACTGCAGTGACAGTAAAGAGAGATTTAAATTTCTTTAAAAGTTCACTCTTACCATAACAGTTCCTGCGTTATATCATCCTCATAAACATTACTGGAGCCTCACAATAGGACATTCACTCTGGAGAGATGTTTATCACTGTGGTGCATGTGGGCTACCTTCCAGCCAAGGATTCAGCTGCATATATGGCAATATGCTGAAGGAAGGCAGTTTGGACAAAAAGGCAGAAAGTCTTGAGACAGCCTCAGTAAAATCATCATCTCCTGCACTGAGAAGCTTCACTTATGTAGTAAGTATCACTGAGCCAAATAAAAGAACACAGACTTTGGTATGTCGCATTCATACTATAAGAATGGTTATAAGACAAGATGTAGAACAGATGTGTTATAATAGGAGAGGTCAATGTAAAGGGAAGAGGGCAGAGCATTTTTTATCAAGCTGTGCCACATGTTTTATGGAAGCTGGGATCTACACCAAAATGTGACCTACCTAACATTTGTTCTCTACATGTCCAGGTGTTTGTTCTCCACATGTGGTAGTTACAGGTGGATGAATGGGTGCAACTGTCAATGCAGGTAACTTCTTTATTTGTGTTCACAGTCACATTTTGCTGTCTTTGAGACCAGTATTGATACTTGCATTCTCAGTTTACTTCAGAAATGTTCCCATTAAAATCAGTGAGCATGTTGGTGCCATACAAGTGAAAAAGATCTGGTGTCACATCAATTGAGAAATGTGTGTGACAATTCACTTGCTCATGAAAAAGGGGCCAAGGACACTCAAAGCTGCTACTGGTACCTGAAACAAGTAAGAGAGGGTTTTCAGTCTTTTACTTGAAGTAAAAGAAAGGTTTTTAATGTCTACACCTTCATCTACTTATGATGCTGTGCATGATAGTGTTTGTAGGCCCTGGATTACATTTACTGCACTTTACACGTTACTACCCATTACACATCCACTCCTGTAATTTCATTACACTCTTCTGGACGGTGATGCTAGGACATGTCTGAACTCTTTCACCCTCCCATGGCTATGTGCAATGGCTTCTCAGTTCTGGTTTGAAAAGAGAGTTAATCCTCCAGCAGGCCTCATTAAACAGGAAAATCCCAGACCTCTTAAAAAAAGAAACCAACAACTTGTCAGTATCTTAATTTTGGTACTGGTGCAGGGCATGGTTTGGCGTAGCTTGAGAATCTTGCAATATTTATGTACATTTTATTCTGTGTATGCACACAACACATGCCATTCTGCGTCAAGAGAATGAGATGTTTGAGTGCTATGAAAAATTAGATTATGTTCTGCTATAGAGGTTTGCATCTCTGTGTTCTGAGTGTGAAGTAGATTTGGCGTGTTACCAGCCCAGACTGGTAATGTTTTATTCTTACATTATAATAATGTAAGCACCTATGAACAGCAGAAATTAGAACAAGTTGTGGTGTTGCTAATTCTGGTGATGTAATTGTGAGTTTCCTGCTATTTTTTGGTTCTTTAAGGACAAAAGTGAGAAACTTGACTTTTATTCAGGAAAACTTTTTAAACCTTATTATTAAAGAAAGATGCTTGAAAACAGATGCTAGAAACAGGCATGAAGTTTATGTTCAGATCCTTTTCAAGCTGCATAAAATGTAACATCCTCTAACTATATGATTAATTTAGGATTAACAATTTGTTCAAAGGATAAAATGTTGCTTCGGATTTATTTTTTATGATAGATGTTTGTAGTGCATAAAATATAAGCCTGAGGCAATTAAAAGCCAGTCATTGAAACATATTCCTACTGTTTCCTTTTACACAATTTTATTTTAATTTGTCTCTATTTCTACCACCTTTCTGTACCTGGCGCAGTTCCATACTTAGTGTTTGTTTCAGATCATTCAGTTGGGCTCCAGTCAGTCCTGAAAATCCTTCTGCATATGTTTAAAGTTAAGGCATATGCACATGTATTTTGTTACCAGGTGTAGAGATACTACTTGGTGTGAATAAAGAGTACAGGAGCTGTATTTTACCTACCAGTTATGTAACAAAATGCCTTATGCATCTGACATAAATTAGTCACTCAAATTGTGGAAATCAGAACCTACCAGTCCCTCAAAGACAAATTTTGAGGAAGTCAGAAACTGTGGGATATACAATATTCTATTTGTAATGCTTTGCGCTTCCACAGTTTCTACTTTCACATAAATCTTTTTTGGATACTGCTTATGTTTTGGGTTTCAGGTTTTTTTATTGTGGCTGTAACTTTTCATTTGCACCACATGCTCTTCCAGGGGAACATAATTGATCTATTCCCCTTTGCAATGTTCTTTATTTTATATTCACTTCAGCTGCCTGTCTTTCTTCCTCCACCCCAATAAATTCTTTATTCCAGAATTATTTTCTCAGGAGCTTCCTGATTTATTGTTTCTGTTTTAAGGAAATGCATAAAACAATAATTGGTGCAGGCATTACTGCTTTTAGTTTACAATGTTACTATCTAACTAGAATGACATTCATTTTACTGACAAATGTGAGTTAAATCTGAAATTTAGAATGAAGACGTCATTACACTTTTGTTTGAGAAAAAGATTTTAAAATACCCCACACTGTAGCTTGTCAATGGAAATTGTGAATTTTTAGCAGCCAGGGCTTTTACCCATAGTCAATAAATGCTTCAGGGCAAAAGGTCAAGGACAAAGACCTCCCTCAGCTGTCAATATTCAGGCAATTGATCTTCTCATTTTATTTAATCTCACCAGCCACTTCCATTCCTTTCCTCTCCCTTCCCTCCTGCCTCTTTCCCCTTCCCCCCAGTCTACTTAGGGAAACTAAATGTCCCTGCTGCCAGCAGAGCTTAGTGTAAGTGTAATATTACATGAATCAAAGGCCCTTTAGGCCATGATATAGACTGGTAATTTATTACTGAAGAACAGAGGCTTTTTTGAAATTTCCTTTAGTTCAGGCAGATCACTATGAATTAACTAGGCAAGAGGGCAGCAGGTGCTCTCATTAAATTTACAGTCACTGGCAGCAGACAGGGAAGTATTTAAAAAAAGAATATGCAGCTGTGCTGACACATGTAATTGCAACCATCCACAGCACACAAGATGTGCAGGGGTAGCCAAAGACTTTTGGTCACTGTGCTCGAGCCGTGCTGGCACACAAGGACCAATGCACATTGTGCTTATGATTAGGTCCCTAAAACTTAATTGCTTGGACTAGACCTCCAAATGTTGTGTGAGAAACAAATGAGCTACTTGCAGGGCTGGGTTTAGTTGAACCTCTTAGCTGAAGTGACCTTGAACTTCAGAAAAGTTCATAGCCTGACTTCAGCTTTGTGGTTTTGGCATTTCTCCACTTACCACTTTGTGAGTCTGTGAAATAACAGCTTCAACAAATCTCTCCTTGATCCACGTTCTTGGTTCAGTTTCTTCAGCCGTCAGATAGTGTTTTGTGTGTAACTGGTATTTGAAACTAATGAAATTACATTTTCTGCAGAACCAAATCTGTATTTTCCTTAAAGGAAAAGAAGTTCCTTGGAAAGCTGCTTCTATCTCAATAATGATATCTTCTGAGTTTACCTTTGTAATTGTTTATTATGAAAAAATAGTATGGAAATGCTTATTTTGTACCTTGAACATTGCTTGGAGAAACATTTACAAAGTAAACCCTTGGCATTGATCCAAAGCTCATTTAAGTCAAGACTTCCACTGACTTCAGTGAGGTTTACATCTGGCCTTTAAAACCTAGTTTTAGCTTTAGATGTTTGTGCTTTGTTTTCATTAATTTTCATGGAAGTTGCACATACATGTCTAAAGGCACTACATTGACCAGCATCTTATGCCTTGTTATTGAAGTTCAATACAATCCTTAAGTGCAAATACACTAAAGAGTCAGTGCTCTGTATTCAAAATATGTTGTAGTTTGTCTACTGCTATGCAGCATATGGTGTTTGTATACTGCACACTGTTACAAAATTGTGTCTATATTTCTCCTAAGTTTCTTTTCAAAATATTTTAACTAAAAAATCCCTAAAAAACTTAGTTTGGTTGATTACAGAAAATCTAAATCATGCAATTCACCACAAGTAACTACAAAGAAATATAATTTTTTTTTCATTTATAGAAATTTTGAGTTTTGAATTAACATTCTAGCTTTTTCTTTCTTTCTTTTCCTTTTTTTTTTAGTTTTGGAGAGCATAAATCAAAAAATGAAGTATAGTTTGAGGTTTTTAATTCCCTTTAATCTTAAAAAATAAAGGTGCTTCATATTGCTTTTTTCAGTATGTTTGACCCTTAAAGCAAATAAAGGGAAACATATTGCCAAAATTCCTCAATATTCTTTCTATGTATAAACTTCCTTTCAGGATTACAAATCACCAAAGACAAATGCTCATCTATACAAGGTTTGAAGATGTTTCCTTTCTCTTGTTTTCTATTTACAGTGTCCCTGGGTTCATAAAATGGTGTGATGCTATAGAGCTATGAACAAAGTACACCGCTTTTAATAGAGCCATTTATCTGCTTTTGAAAAGATTAGCATGCAATCCCTAGAGACATTTCTCAGCTAATAAGAATAAAATGAATGCTACTTGAGCACCTGTAATCAAATTACTTTTTATTCCCTAAAAACCCTTGACAGACTCTGAAGTCTTGTAGTTTCCTAGGTGGGTATTTTACAGACCAAGGTAGTGTATAGTGCTGGGATTTTCCCTCTCTTTTCTCTTACATTTTCCCCATTCACCATCCATCATTACTTGAGAGAAAAGCAGAACCAACTGACCTAACAGAAGACCCCCATCAGGATGAAAATCCCAGCATTTTGGAGGGATGAAACACCCCACCAACCATTTGTCTGTAGCTGTCACAGCCCAGTTTACAGTGCTGGTAGAACAAGGCCAAAGCATTTTATGTCTTGCTGATAAACCCTGCTACTGCAGACTTAACCGTTCCCGGTCAACTGTCGCAGCACGACTGAGGTATCTATGAAAAAAATTTCAATATTAATTTAAGGAAAGAAAAAATATGTGTGTATAGTAAAGTCTCTGACAGTTCAAATGAAAAGCAATGTGTAAAACTAATTCTGTGCAATGTAACTTGGTTTCCAAGGAATTATAGTGGGCTCAAATTTAGTCTGGCATCTTCAGGCAGAATTCAGTACTTTTAACTCAAAATACTTTAAACAGATATTCTGAGCTTGTTATATGTATATTTACAAATGAAATGGGCCTCTTTTGTCTAGCTCTGGTGAATTTTTCTGTTTTCTCCACAGGGTGAGGTTTGGTTTTGTCTCATCATACTAAAATGACCTAGTGTGGTATGTGGATCCATTTCCCAGACCGGGAAACAGAAGTCATATTTTGTACAAAGTTCATGGGTTCTTCAAGTTGGAAGCCTATTTAGGCAACTAATAGGTTTATTCTTGGCCCCCTGAAAATGAAATCACCTAATTCATTGACTATAGCTCCAATTAATATTATTGCCAATAAATTTGCTAGACTACTAGGAAAAATACCAACAGAACACAACCAGAATACTGTTAGATAAAAAAAAATGGCAAGTACTAACTTTTGGTTGAAAAGGTAGTGTATAAACAGGTAAGATGGTTATATCAGGATGTCTTTTCATGGATTTCTGACCAGACGTGATGCCAACTTGATACTGGATCTTTTATTCTCATCTTACTGTCTGTAATCTGCCGGCATAGGATTCCCTAGTACTTGTGCTTACACTGTCTTCACAATGTCAATCACATTCCTATCTCAGGTGAAACTAATCAGAAAGATTCAGCTGAAAATGACTTCTCCAGCTTCCTCCACATTTTGTAAAGACAGCCTGTCATGGGCTGTTTAGAACAAAGAGAAAGGGGTTGCTTGCTAGGAGTGGGTATTATTAACACCTTTAAATGTAGTGTAGATGAAATCCAGAAAGGAACTCTGTCTCCCTATAAAGGAAGAACAGTTACATGGAAACTCACATGACCTGAAAATGATAGTGTAAACCAGGAATTAACAAATCCTACACAGTGCCACAAGATGCCTGGCTCAATCATCTTAATACCAAAAATTTTTAGCAATCTGTTTGATTTTCCCTCCTTAGGCACACTTTAAAACTCCATTCTTATATAAGGTCACTAGATCAAAAATCTGAGGAAACAGTTGCTAATTTGTCATCTATTTCTTTCCTTATAATTAAAACCTTTTTTAAAACTTAACATGTATTCTGTAAAGTGAGCAGGAGTCAGAGCATATTATCAGCAATGAGCTTATTTCCATAACAATGAACTCATTCTCTTACTGGCTGTTGAAAATGGATGAGGCCACACTCATGCCAAAAGCCAAGAGGTCCTACAGTGAGGACCCTTTTGCTGGGAAGCTGTAGGAAACCTTTGTTTGGTCTTTGGGGGGGGGGGGGGGGGGGTTAAGGGAAAGAAAATATTTTACTTTTTTTTTCTTACTATTTTTGGCTAACTTGAGTTCATTCTCTTGTACTCTGGCTCCTGCAAGGTAATGCAAAACAAAGGAAAAGGGCATTCAGAAAACCCTGCATGGTCTTCATTAGGATTAAAATATTAATAGTTCTTGAAAACAAATGCTCAGATCTAGAATGTCTTTTAATGATTTCATGAATTAATAGTAGTCTATGAACATCAAAATATTTTACCCTGTTAATATCTCTTAAATTTTACACAAATTAATTGGAGCTTAAATGTATTGTATCCTTGATGAGTCACCTGCAGATTTGAAAACCTACACCAAGAATCTTTCCAAATTTATACAGGAATAAACATTATCAAAGTCTGGCACTTTTTTCCCCTACTTTTAGCTGAAGTTCCACAGCAGAAAAAAACCAGTATGTTGCCAACTACCTGTATTCTTCACTGTGTCCAGAAATTTCAGTTTCCCGATACTGAGACTCCACTTTATAATAGCAACAAAGGCCATTGGCCATAAATCTTAACTGATTACTGTCAAATGCAAATATCTGCTCTGAACAACATGTTGTTACATGCCCACTTAAACAGAACATTTACTTTTGCAAACTTTATGTAAGATACATAGCATTTAATGCACCTTCACTGCAGAAGAGTTCATAATCTTGGTTGTGTGTGTATCCAAAAGGAGTATCTGGTTTACCATCAGTTCAGTTAGTGTGTTAACAGACATCACTGTGACATTTGTTTTCAGTGACAAGCTCTTTAGATGCTCAATGTAGAATTGACCAGTTTTATTTGTCATAAACACAAATCCTTTCCAGAGGGCCATATCCTTTCCATTATAGTTATCATACAGATGGTCTAATTAAAAGTTCTTTTAAGAGTATCTTTTGGCATGTTCTGTTTCCCTGCACATTTTTTCCCTGCAAATGAATATCATGCTTTCATGTCTCATTTTTAGTGTTTTGCTGAGGAAGATAAAATGGAATAGATACACCATTAACAAGGTGCAATGTAACTCAACCAAGAGTATGAAGCACCAGATGTTCTCATATCAGTCCATATCTAGAATTAGTATGCTGGCATGCAACACCTTCATGCTCCTTTGATCAATGGTTTCTTAATGCTGTGCTGCCTTACTGACCTCTAACAAGGTTCTGCTCCACGAACTGGAAGTTATGGTGTAACTTCTGCATTTTAACCATTGTTAGGTTACACACACCACCTCTGTCTACCCTATTTCTTGCTAGCTACAGTATCTAACTTTTCTTGTCACATTAGTCATTCAGAACAGGTATACCAATTTATTTACCCTATTTGGGTTTTCACAGTATTTTACTTGGATCTTTTGGTTTCTTTCCAGCTCCCCCAACAAGCATGTTAAAATTAGGGGACAAAGTGAAAGTACAAATCATTGTGGTTTAATGAAGTTTTTTTTTAAGTCAAATAATTAAAAATTATATTTTATCATTTTAAGTCCAATTATTAAAAAAAGAGTAAGTATATTTATTACACTTAAAACAATAAACATAATTTAAAAGTGAAAGAAGACCTAGTACATCAATTATGTAATTTCCTATGCTGTTTTCATGTATCAGTTTGAATACAGAAGAGTCCCAAAGCATTTTTTTCCAGCTGTGCTGGGATCCCTCACTCTTACATTCTCTGAAATGTAACCTGGAAATCATTTCATGGCATTAGGGGAGTGTGGACAAGAAACAGAGGCTTAACTTTTTCTAGTTGAAACTCAAGGCAGGATTTTAGGTTCCTATCTAGGAACCTAAGAATAGTCCTATTTTTGTATTCAGGTGAGAAGTTATATTAGAAACTAAGAGTGTGAGAATTGTAGGATTCAGTGGATTCGAATAGTCATATTTACCAGATATAGAAGGGGGTGGGAAATGGGGGAAGACAGCGATGATGCCTTACCATGAAGCATATACCAGCACTTTAAAAACATGTTCTATCACTGTGTGGTCAATGTGAGACAACATGATGATCATTTAGCAACTAGCATAATCTTGCTTTTTCCCAAAACTTGGAAAAGTACACATTTTTTAAAAAAATAAATAAAGCTGTGGCTGACACAATGATCATGTTATGAAGATTTGAATAGGTGAAGCTGAGATGCACCAAATTTTAGTGTTCATAATTTTTTTTTTAACATACACTTTATATAGATGCTGTACGTCATTGTCTTGTTCTAACCCAAGTAAGTGTGTTAAAATGCAAAATTCTTAGTTTTTAAGTTAGTGTAGATGACCAAGTAGTATCTTTCTAAAATGAATAATCAGTAAATTGTCTCTACTGTGATAGAAGTAATGTTGCACTCCTTTAGTACAATTCTTTCTGTGAAGAAAAAAAAATTTTAAAAATGCTTGTTGTAATGTCTTGTGTCAAGGGACTCCAACAAAAGGAAAAGCAGTTTCTTGTTTTTCACTGGGACTTCAGCTGCAACTTCCTAACAATGGGAAAGAGCAATTATTTTAAAATTAGGTGTTTATACTTGCCTGATGTTGGTCCATGAAGACAAAAATTTGAATGGCTGTTTATTGCTGTACAGTGGATCTCATACATCTGAAAGATAAAATTCTTGAAAGCATGCTAAGTTTTACACGGTGGGTGTTATGGCCTTGACAAACTTTGAAAACTTCACCTCTAAACAGTGCTTGCAGAGGGCACAGATTTGGTGTGAAGGCTAGGACGCCTCTCAGTGACGACTGGTGAGCAGGGAACACCTCCGAGTCCTTACAGTTCAGGTGAAAGCCATCTGTGGGTGTCTGTTAAATACATGTTGAATCTTACTCATCATAGGCATGTATGTGTGATGAAAGATACCCATGCATATTTCATCCTTCATTTTATAAAAATTTCTTGCCAAGTAATCCTTTCTGAGAAAGAAGATATTTTCCCTGGGATTTTGGGAGACTATTGTAATACACATTGATATATTGAGTAAAGCACTCAATGGACATTGCAGGTGGGGCAAGTATAACCCTTGTCATGGCAGGAGATTGCCTTGCCTCTAGTTCTGCTGAAGTGGTGATTCTTCAGGGGGCTGTTCTTATACCTCTGGGTTTTATTGTCCTTTTTCTTCCCTGAGTTTGCAAATAATTCTCTGGAAATTGAGAAGGCAGTATCCACAGTAGCACCAGTTTCTGCCATGTGTTTGTACTGGATAAACACAGGTGTGGGTTTGCTGACACACATATGTCTAACCAGGAGTGATCTGCTCAGCACAAGACATTGTCTTCTGAGCATACAGATGTGTTCAGAAAGAAATAGTTTGTTAAGTTTGTTAAGGTATCTGAATTGTAGTTCTAGTCATGTATCTAATGCTCTCTCCTTCTCTTTTTCACTCCCTCTAACCCTGCTATTTTTTTTGGTCTTATTAGTCCTTCCATCTCTGCCATTTGCAACATTTTTGGTAGATAGTCCTGGAGGTAAATGTAAGTTTTACACGTCTGCCATACATGCAAGTGATATACTAGCCTATTAAAGTTTCCTGTGGCTTTAATAGAATCACAGCAAGTATAACTCTTACTTTTGTAGGGGATTTTTTCTTTTCAGTTGGTTGGTGTGGTAATATGGCAGAGTGATGTGACTGTGCTTTTTTCAGTGTCCCACATGAATCGTAATTGCTCCCTAGTTGGCTGGTGTCTTTGATCAGGTTTGGCCCCTGTACAGAGTCTATAGAATTCCAGTTACAGACTTCTACTCCAGAACGCATTTGGCATCTTTTCTGAGAGAGTTTCCACTCTCAGTGAAATATCTCTTTCTCTCTGATACATGCACACACATATATATGATACTCCTCTGTACACTCATTTCATCTTAATAACATCAGTACATTGAGGAAGCACATGCAGGTCTTCCTGTAGTACCTGTCGTCCTGATGGAACGATGGAAGTGAGACCTTTATCATAAATGTACTGTATTTTTTATAAAGATAGAAAGTAAACCTTGATGTTTTATTTCCCCTCAAATTATTTCTAGTCCATGCCTTGAAGCTGGCACACACTTGCTTTGATTAATGCTTTTTATCAGATTGAGGATCCTTTATTCCTGATCAGTTGCCATATTTCTGGGCTGCAAAACTGTTCTTCAGTCAGCTGTACACAAAAGCACAGAAAATAGGACTTGAATACTAGTCTGTTCTTTGCCCCATGTCAGGACAAGCTATACCAATCTGTTTTGAAAACTCTCCCGTGATGAACATTTGACAATCTCCCCAGGCAATCTGTTCTAGTACTTCACCTTCTTTACCCTTAGGAAATTTTTCCTAATCTAATCTTATGCTCCCTTATGCAATTTAAGTTCATTGCCTCTTGTTCTAACTACCATTCATGTGGAGAACAAGGCATTCTCCTCTTCCTTTCTCTACCTCTTTTTTATGTATTTGAACACTGCTACCATTTTCCTTATCTTTTTTAACTTCTTTGAGCTAAGCAATGCCAGTTCTAATCTTCCTCACAGGTCACATTTTCTAGAGATCTGGTTATTCTCAGCTGCTCTCCTCTGGACTTTTTAACATTTTTCCTTTAAGGTATTTTTGTGGATATACTTGCTTCTACCCCCCACCCCCAACATGCACACACACCCCTGGAAGGGGAGGCTGAGGGAGCTGCGTTTGTTTAGCCTGAAGAAGAGAAGGCTAGAGAGAACTAGTTGCTGTCTTTGATGACCTAACACTGTCTAGAGAAGACAGAGCCAAATTCTTCTAAGGTGCCTAGTGAAAGGATGTGAGACAGTGGTCACAGGTTGCAACAATGGAAATTTTACCTGAATACCAGGACTGAGAGTGGTCAAGCACTGAAACAGGGGCTCTGAGAGGCTATGAAACCTCCATCCTTGTTTTTCAGAATTCATCTGATCAGGTTCTTAAGCAATCTGACCTAGCTTGCAAGCTAGTACTGCTTTGAGTAAAGTGGTCAATTAGATGACCTTGAGAGGTCCTTTCCATCCAAAATTATTCTGTGAATCTGTGAATCTGTGGCCTAAAACCAATCGTGTTGTACGATTACAATCAGTAATGCTGTAGAGGTAGAAGGTGAGAGATTAATTCTGTAGTCATAAATTATATTCCTGTTGTGTATCCCCAAATTATGCTTGGCTTTTTTTGCAACTTTATTGACTGAGGTTCATCTTATGATTTCACTATAGCCTTCAGACTGGCCAGTAGGACTGCTGCCCAGGAGGCTTTTCGTTCTCTCTTTATTCAGCTGACTATTCCTACTTAACTCTTTCTAAAGCTTCCGTGCCTTTTTGCATCCCTCTTTCTCTTTTTCTTTTATTCATTTTGTGAGGATCCTTTTGAATTTCAATCCTGCCCTTAAAAATGTTTGCAGCCCCTACCAGCTTGCTTAGTATATGATAAATTTAACAAGCATGCTTTCTCATCTAAATCATTAATAAAAATATTATATGTCAGGACCAGAATATATACTTTCAGATTTGGTAAATTCCTCCTTTAATACAGAGAACAACAACTGCTGTCCGAATACAGCTTTCTAATAATTTTTGCATCTGTCTTAAAAAATTTCATCTCTACACATTTTGCTAGCTTGCTTATGAGCATGTTACAGGAGACAGAGTTAAAGGCCTTACTTAATTAAAAAGATGACATTTTCCTCTTCTGTTGTATCCATAAGGTATGTTATTCTGTCACAGAAAGAAATTAGATTGTTTTGACATAATTTGCTCCTGACAAATGCTTGCTGACTGTTGTTCATCTCTTTTTCTTTTCTGTCTCTCTCTCTTTTTTTTTTAATGGTATTTTCTGATTATGTTGGCAAAATACCTGGCTCGTTCAAAATTTTTTTTCTTAGGCCTAAAGCTACAAGTCTGTACCAAAATTTTCTGTAACTTCTTTTCCTTTCTAAAGTTACCTAGATAAGATGTGCCTTTGCTAGTTTACTGGTGCCTTTTCTGTCCTCTGTGATTTCTTGAAGATCCCAGATAATGCTGCTTCCCTGAGAACACAGAACAGTGAAATATGTCACGACTAAGTGATTTGAAGTCTTCAATTTTTCAGATAATCTCTGATCTTTTCTTTCATAACTGCCTCATATTTCTATGCCTTTTTTGAAATCCTGCAGTTCATTCATCTGAATGTGTTGATTGTTGGGCTCCTGTGTTCTGCCTTAATCACTATCAGAGACCATCAGAAGGTTTGTGTTCCCCCAAAGCTGGGACTTGCTTGCTTCTTTAGACACATATCAATATTTTCTAATTCGTTCCTTCTAATCACAGCACTCTTCGTAACAAATATGTGTTAGGTCAGTTAAATCACAGCTTTCATCTTGAATTAATACTTGTGGCTCTTCTCGATTGTTTCCCAATCTTCTTGTCTCAGTGTACAGAAATCACAAACATATAACAGTGAGTTGGTTCACTGAGCTTATTTCCTTTCTATGATGTTGCTACAAGTAACTTTATCCTTCTTGCTTTAAGGGACTTTACCCAGATTGTTGCACTTTCTTGTTCCCAGTCAGTGGCAGCTGAAGAGTCTTTTCTGTAAAGCTAGTGAATATCATGCAAAGATGTGTAAACCCTTTTCATGACATAGAAACCACCCTCTACCAATGGTTTATGGAGCATCTTCTCAAAGTCAAGGAAACTAAAGCCCTCCTGGTGAACCATCTGTGCAGCCCTATTTTCATCTGTAGGATGAATCTGTCCTGGTCTGATCCTTTGACCCTTGATGGAAGGATTAATGAAAATACCATCTGAGCCTCTGACTTCTTCACCCTTGCTCTGAGCCTCATTGTCACTTTTGATCTGTTTAGAGGCATTCTTGTCAGTATTGTTACCATTCAGGTCCTTTGTTATATAACATTCACTTCAATAGCATATGCTATTAAATAACAATTTTGGAGGGTCTCTCTAAGAACTTGTCATTAGTCTTTGTGCAAATAATTATCTGTCCTTGGGCACATTGCAAAATCTTTTTTACATGCAAACACTATTCTTTTTCAGTCTGGATAAGTTCATGCTTTGTTGATGCAAGAGTCCTTCATTAAAGAGCCAAGACCATCTGTTTTCTAGTAGTTGTTCCTCAGTGGTTCCTCACTGCAAATAGATGATAGCTAGCTTGTTCACATCATGAAATGTCAGGATGTGACTGCAGCCAGTGCTATGGTAAGTAGGACAGCTGTATATTGGGTAGATTGTAAAACTTTATAATCACTTGATTTGCTTTTGAGGAGATGAGCATAACGAGTGAAGTCAAAACAGAGAAGTCATAAAGTGTCCCAGGGATAATACTTTTAAAATTTTTTCATATTTTTATTTAATTTCTTATCTATTTCCTGGCTGTAGCAAGTAAATGTGTGAATGGCCGTGCTATGCCATGGCTGGTACCACATTCTCTTCACAACCATGATCCCAGTATATTTGATTACAATGCAGGACTTCTGCAAATCCTGTTCTTACTGCTTGCTGGCAATCAAAATTTGGCTGTAGGTTTTAGTAAAAGATGTACCTAGCTCCAACCACCTTTGTGCTGTGAGGCATCTGTTTCTGTGGGTTTTTAGCTACTATTTTTTGCCAATATTTTTCTTTGATACTAGGTATACTGAGTTAGAATGCATGTGAATTTTTCTGCAGTGATAATAATGATATCAGAGTGTAGGAACAGAATACTTAAATTACTTAATTATTAAGGTTGGATTCATTTAAGAAGACTTCCTCCTGGATCAAGAAGAAGACTTTTTGCTTTGAGGTTTAGACACTTCTTTCAACATTTTCCAAATGAAACAAAAAAAAATTCAGAACTGCAATATTTTTATTTTAAATACTACAACAAAGTTTTTCATTAAAACAACTGTTATGGTATTTTTAATTTCAACATATCTTAAAATGCTAAACAAAATGGATAATTTAGTCTTAAGCCAGATAAAGTTTCATTCCTTCTTCATAAAATTATGAATTGCAGACAATGTATGATACTGAAGGATGCAGAAGAAAAGGAAGTCCAAGTTACTATAGTTGTGATCTTTCATATTCAGATGTCAAAGGAAATGAACTAGACACTGGTTATAAAATGTGAAGTAGAAGGATTTGATTTTTTTAGGGTATTCTGTGGAAAGAAGGGGTTTATTTAGGTTATATAATCCTCCATGTTTTTTGGAAGAGAAACCAATTTTGTTGGGTCAAGAAGACATAAAACTAGGAAGAAACGAAACTGAAAATGAGTGACTGTAGTAGCTCAATTCTGAATAACTTACACTTTCTCAGAAAAAGTTCGTCCCTTTGTTTCTGAAACATGGTAGAGAGGTCTGCAGGACAGGGAGCAGGGGCTCTGGCCGCTCTAACTGGATTGGCAAGGAGGGAAAGCCAACAGATATCTGTCAGAAAATAGCATTGTTTGTTTTGTCACAGGTGGTACTGAATAGCTATGCATCAAAGTTATGACAGAGCACTGGAGAACAGACACCGGGAGATATACTACAAGCCAGCAAATTACACTCAAGAACAAGATGGCCTCATTTGAATTGTTTATCTAGATATGAAAGGAATAAATCAACCTTCATTACTGGGGGGAAAAATTCAGACTGCTTGACATCCAGGGTCTCATGCTGCCAAAATAGAACAATCCCCAAAATGTCTAAAAGTTATTAATGACAATTTGCTAATAAAAATAA
Organism: Morus bassanus; assembly: GCA_031468815.1. Classification (NCBI taxonomy): domain Eukaryota; kingdom Metazoa; phylum Chordata; class Aves; order Suliformes; family Sulidae; genus Morus; species Morus bassanus. The sequence goes on along the minus strand of CM062600.1, from coordinate 22,744,114 downwards.
TTGTGTTCAACACACAGGAACTTAGTCTTCAATTTAGCAGATAGAGATCATGGATTTTTAAAAATACTACTTGTTTAAATATTGATGCATTTCTGTTGTGCAAACAAAATGATGACTGAATGCCAGTATTTTTTTTAAATAAAATATATGTGTGTCTTAAAGAGGAAAAATATTAATGACAGTTGGATCCTGTTACACAAATGTCATACTACATGCTCACAAACTACGTTTCTGACATTGAAACAAAGAGCAGGACTGTTTAAGCTCAAACTAATAGGAGGTAAGTAAAAGTATCAGTTAGAGTTGATAACTAAATATTCAAACAACATATAAAAAGTAATAAAAATACATAGAAGCTAGTAGAGGGAATTATAAAAATTTGATTGGAACAAAAATTGAAATAAAATCAAACTGTGTGTTTTAAGATTACAAGGATCAAACTGAAGTCTAAAAATTGTATTTATTCATTATCACATGGAAATGATTGTCAGTAGTAAAGTAGAGGAAGTGTTCAATAAATGTTCTTATAGTGCAACCAGGTATTGTACATCTGATGGTAGTAGTGATGATATTTTTTCCCATTCTATAAGTAATTCTGAAGGATGTTAAACAGTTAAATCATCAGGTCTAAATTATTTGAAAAGTTTTTAAGTATTCAGAACAACATTGCTGTAAAGAAGCTTGCTGGTGACCTCTCTGATCCATTAACACTGGTTTTCTATATTTTTTGAAACATGGGATATTCCACAGAACTGGAAGGAAGCTACTGTTAAGACAATGTTTTTAAAGGTGATTTTGATGCTGTTTATAACTATGGGTCTATCAAATGAAATAATAGAATCTTTGTTAAGTTCTATCAATAATTAGTAAGGAATGAATAAATGACTAAAAGAAAGTAATACAAAAATAAGGAAATTCTTATTCCAGTTTTTTGGAACAGAGTTTTGATAGTGACATGATATTATTTAACTTTTTCTTTTTTTCACTCTTTTATTTATGATCAGGTAGATGTTTTCCAATCATTACTCTTAAAATATGTAGTTAACACAACTGTTTGGCAGAAAAGGATGAATATTATAAATTGATTTAAGTTACCTGTGCTCCTAGGAAGACGAACATCAACATACATATGTAGTCAAACATTTAAGAATATAATTGATACTGAATATGAAAAGGACAAATAGTCTTTCATGGGAAGCAGAGCTTGCAAATACCTTTTATGAGTAAAAAGGGTATGTAGCAGGTGTTTGTGCCCACTGTTCAAGAAACAGGTAGAAAAGCTGCAAGGAAGAGTCATGCAAATAATCAAGGATGGGAAAATACGCCCCTTTCTTTGCTGTAACAGAGATGATACACAAAAGCAACGATGCAGAGGTCTTCCATTTAGTGGGCAAATTTTGATATCCAGATTAGAATTAAAAAGATAAAGAAGGGGATTTACAAGTTAGAACCTTGCTAGGTCACATGACCAAGGTTACAAACAAGCTACGCCTAGACAGTCATATTTTCTCCTTAACCATTTTCTATGATTTCTAATGACTACTTCAACCACAAAAAATGGGTGAAGAGTAGCTTGGTAACTGCATGAGTGAGTCATGTCATACCATCTTATTCAGACATTTTTTCCAGCCTCTTGATCCTGTTTTTTTTTTTAGATATCTTCCACATTGGAATTGTTGCAATAGTAAAGCTATTTGTGTGCTTTTTGAATTTTTCATGTGCCATTCCATTTCGTTACCAACCAACTTAAATTACAAAGGAGCACATTGCAGTCTTTGCTGGCTGTAACAGCTCTTCCAGTTGCTCTTGCTTTGCTTGGCTTTGTATTGAACTCTGTTGCAATTTCAGATTTTTCCCATTGTCGTCTAAAGAATGTCCAGTTGCAAAACACATCCTCTTCTGTGTCCATCTGCTCATGAGAGAGGAATTTGGTATACTGCCATAATTATTGTCTTCTTTCTTCTTTCTTTTTTTCCTCTCCCTCTCCACATACTTAGTTTCTGATTTCATGCACCTGCAGGAGCTGGATAATTGCTGACCCCATGTTCAGTGTTTCCAAGTACAGAGAGAGAGAGAGAGAGAGAGAGCCAAGACAGTGGGATATTTCAAGCTTCATTCTTTTCTTCACATATTCACATTCCTTTCATTAAGTACTTCCTGAAAATATATTTTCCTACATTTCTAGTCATAAGTCTGTACTAAGCATATGTTTAAATTTTTATTCCCCTGTTGGTAAGTTAACTCTTGTAGTTGACATGACCACTGTATTACATTAATTAACCTTCAGATAAACACATTTATTTAGGTGTTTTGCAAAGAGGTGAATTTTGTTTATTGAAGAAAAAAGTTTAAGATTAAGATCCTTCCAGTACAGAAAGATCTCTTTTTTTTTTTTTTTTTTCCTGATACGCCTTTGACCTCAACAAGAAAATAGCACCTCTTTATGGAGCTTTATTGGCACTTAGAACTGTCTGACTACAAATTACATCTTTTTCCCATTATTTCTATGGAGTTCTATGCTGATTTTTCCCTTTGAATGTAAATTCCTTTACTTCATCATGATTTCAGAGGGGTATCTCCCTGCTCATCATCTTGCTGTACACTTAGAAGCCAGTTTAAAAGAGATTTAACTTTGCAGACATGCTGTTTTGTTTCCTTTGGAACGTTTGGAAAGATGTTGTCAGCAGATTTGTAGGAAACAAAGCAGCATGAAGGAGTAAGGGGATAGTTTTGAGCATTGCCAAGAACTAGTACAGCTTTTGGAATCCCAGGAAAAATAATTCAGCAGGGTTTGGAATGCAACATTTAAAATTAACGTTGCAAATTCTTTTCCTATTATTAGTGTTATTATTTCTGTTACTCTTAACTCTTTTGCCAAAGTCATTCAAGTCGCATTCAACTTCAAGGAAGGAATAGAGAAATTTATCCCAGGAGTAACTAAAGAAGATCTTAAGAATTCAACACTTGGCTTAAAGGGTTAGAAATTTTGTATTTGGGAAACGGGGCCAGGTAATTTGTTTGAACGACTCTGTTATAAAATCCCTCTTTCTTCAAATTGTTAAATGTTGTAAAAGCCATACCAATATAAAATAGAGAAAGTAGAAAAGGCTATTATTAATGAACTAAAATGATATTTTTTTTTTCAAATTTCTTCTGCTGTGTAGCACAGCCAAACTCTGTCCAGCCTCAGTCAGGGTGCAGAGCTCATGCATTTGAATGATGGTTTTCCATAATATGCTACAGAAGAGTGAAGTACAGGTACATAAACGTGGAAGGAAGAGTCTTTTGTAACTAGATACAGTCAGGGGAAAAAGACTGCCTATTTTCTCAGGCTGAAAATGTAGCTAATAATAAGGAGATGGTCGGGCAGGAGTGGGGAGCTGACCTTTTACAGTCAGATTTGGTGTATTTCAGAAGTTTGTAGGGGACTGAGGTAAAACTGGCAACCTGGAGGAGTCAAATCTTTTATGAAATGAGCTGTTTAATATTATTTATCAGGCATTCAAAAATAATTTACAAGGATTACATACACCCACATGTGTATTCCAACAACTGGCTGATCCTTGCTCTGTTATGTTTGCTAGTTTGCAGATATGCATTTTATTTTCCATGTGTTGACACAGATTTTGATAGTGAGAAGGCAAGAAAAGTCTTTCCTCTGACCCTTTGCATAAAGGTTAATCTCAGTTGGAGATTTCCTGAGCCCCAGACCCCAGGAAACGAACCTCCTGAGACTGGGCAGAGTGGGGAAGGTGAAGGTTTGTCACTGTGGAACTGCCATGCATGGTGCCTGTGGGAATGCAAAGGGAATGATAGAGGAATGGCTGGTGAGTCTGGAGAGGATGGGGCATTGAGTGGTGTCTCTGGAAATCATGCCTTTGTGTCAATTGACACCCACAGCCAAGCTATTGCTTTACAGACACAGTCTAGCCCTTAATCACTGCACATTACAAGCCCAAATGGGATCATTTCCAGTGCTACACACTAATAGTATTTATTAGAAGGCCCAATAAAGCTTCCCTCTGTAGCCAGGCTCTTATTGTATGGTGTCATTACATAAACAAGCCTTGGAAGGCTGTTTCCAGTTACAGATGTGTAGCAGAAGGCTTAATCTGAGAGGCCCAGTAGGGTGTGATTTTAGGCTTTTTTTTTCTGCCTACATAATAGCAGACTAAATATTGAGGATGATTTGGGTACTACAGTGTTTCAGCCAAAAATATTACTTGCAATAAATTATCTCCCGTTTTTCCCTCCTTCACTTTAGAGACTTGGAGGGTTTGGGTTTTTTTTTTTCCTTTTCTTTTCTTCCCCTTTCTTTTTTTTTTTTTTTTTTTATTCTGGGGAGTCTGTAGCAGCATCAGCTTCCCATATGTTAGAGGCATCTCAGGGTTTATTAGTCAGCCCAGGTCAATTGAGATTTGCTGTATTTGCTTTCATAAAAGCTGTGTGTACTATATACTTCTTGAACTGGAAATCACACAATGCTCCTTATTTGCCTTCAATCACTAGCAGATGCAGAGCAGTCAGATCATTTCACTTTAAACTGACCTAAGGGATTAAAGGAATTCAAAGGAATTTCCAACTAACTAGTGCCTCTGCTTTCTCTGACTTTACGTCTTGAGCCTTCAGGGTCAGAGTCTCTGGTAACTTAATCTGTCTCTCACTCCCCCTGATTTGTTCATTTCCTTCCTTTTGTTTGTCTCCGGAGCAGTAACTGAGTAGCCAGGCTCAACTCCTGTGTTTGCTGGCTTCCAAATTTTTAAACCAAACATTTGTGTAAATCTAGTGGAAAGTTGGTTCTCTGTTGAGAATGCAGGAGTCTGAAATGCACCTTTGTAGAGTTTTCAACCTCTTATCCACAGGTATCAATAGGCATGGAATTGCATCAAAGGTAAAAGTGAAAAGCAAGCCTGTTGACAGTAGCCTAAATTTGCCATGCAAGGGTCCCAGCATCCACAGAAAAAAAAAACTATAGGGATTTGAGAAGAACTGAAAACGGCTCTCAGTGCAGCAGACAGAGTACTGGGAACAAGCGCAGGTCTCCCAGTGTTCATGAAAGCTGTCCTGAAGAGAAGCAGTCAAGAGAGGCTGACTCACAGCAGAAGATGCAAAATGCGATGGGGAGAAGAGGAGAGCAGGGCCACAATCTGCTTCCAATCAGGGATGGCTAATGGAAGTTCTGCATCTTTTGTTGGTTTTTGTTTCAGAAACTGGTCAGGAGTCTTTGTGTGGATTGTTTCAACTATCAGGGGACAGGAGCTTACTTAGCAGGTGGCTGTCTGAAACGTGGCTGATGCTTTTAAAAATACCTCTACCTCTTTTGTTCTCTGCCTACTGCCATGACTTTGGTGTTTCTAGTTTTGACATCTGCTCTTCATCCAATTACTCATTTTGACTATGTACTTATAGGGCATGAAAGGGGCTTTCTTTCAAAGGCTCTATGTGTCATTACTTTCTTTGCTGACTTCCATCTACTCTATAAATCAGTTGTCATTAAAAAAAAAAAAAATCAAAACCAACAACCTTCTAATCAGATTGGTGACCAAAAAAATCAAAAAGAGTTTTCTCAATGGTTTTTCCTTGAATTTCTTAACATAAAGAGTATAAAAATATATGTATTTAAAACTCTCACAATGTCTCAATGTTATCTGAAAGTTAGAAATTCCTAACTGATGGAATAAAAACCTTCAAAATATGAAATAGATCTTCCCAAGGAAGACAGTGGTTTATGCCTCATATTTGCCAAGAATATAAAAAAAAAATCACTTGTCATTACTAGAACTGCCACCTTCCTGTCTAATGAATTAAGGTCATCACAACAGAGGTAATTTAAATGCCTATTTTATCTATTCCTTCCTGATTAAAAAGAGGAAAACATGTAAAATAGGAGAAGGAATATAATGCATTATTGTCCTGGAATAATGTTGGATTTTTGGATAGCAAACAGTTGGCACTTAGAGTTATCATTTATGTTATTTCTTAATTGGAAACCAGACAGGCAAAATCTGTAAGGACAGAGCAAATCTTGAGGTACCTCTGAATCTATCCAGAGTAGCCAGAAGTGTTTCCAGCAATTTTGTCATTATTTCTTTTCAACTGAATCCAAAGCACCTGAGGAAACCCAGAAAGATGTCAAGTTTAAGAAATCAATAGGGTCTGAGGGCAGATAGTGAAAAACTAGACGATGAACCTGAGGAAAAAAAATAATAATTGTCAATCTTTTTTTTAAGTTCAATCCTATCTTTGCCTGTTCAATTTTTAGAAAGGAGGGAGGAAATGTTAATGAAGTTGCTGTATTCACACCGCAGCCTTTTAATCCCATGGCTCCTCCTTTTGTGCACTGCTCTAATAAGTGTGATGTCCTGTCATTTGTTGCTTTCTAGTGACAAGGAAGTCATTACATAAAGTAAATAAAACCTTAACTGTGGGAAAGATGGAAGGAAAGACATTTTTCTTCATTTTCACATAGGCACCTTTCTATAAATCAAGTAGAAAGTTAAAGTGGTTTCAGACGCAATGCAATGTATGTGATTGTTTCTAGGAGCTTGTGGAAGTCTAGACTCTTTTAGCCTACCCAGGATGCACATACTCCTAAACTCTGAGTACAAAATATGGTCTGTCATTCTTTTATATGAAATTTCTTGCATGTTATACTGGTGAGTGAGGCACACCTATTAGCTGCCTCAGGATTGGTTAATTTTTCCCATTATTTCCAGTTTGGGAAGGAGGTACTAGCTGCTTACTGGAAGTGCTCTCTATGGATAAGCCCATGGACAGAAGGAGTGTGAAGGGGGCTTTGGCCCAATGATTTTACTGAGAAAAAATATAGGGGAATTTTCTTGGTCCTTGGAAGTCCAAGGCAGGCTGGTACACAGTTACAGCCAAAGCAGGGAGCTGCATGGCCATAGCTTGTGCCATGCAAATGCACCAGGTCACAATCTAAACAACAGGTATAGTATGAGACACGTGGAGAAAGAACCATCATCTAAATTGCTAAAGTATGTATTTTGTAGTGTGTTACACTCTTGTTTTAAATGATTCAACAGATGGTGGTACTTTCTTCCAAGTGTTCACGGAGGCTAGACTTCAATTTCAGAGCAGGGATGTTTTTTCTGATATTCAGTCTGCATTTATTTTGGCTTTCTTCCATCTTCTGACTCACAGTTATACCTTCTTGGACCAAGAACCTTGTGCAGCTCTGTTGCAGACCACCGTGTAGTCTCCTGTAGATCTGAGCTTGTTTCCTTCTGTGGATGATGAAGAGGAAGAGGGGCTCAGAGGATCATTCATAGTCAGTCCTTGACCTGGGTAATTCTGATGTCTCCCTCCTGCTTTTAATCATAGCAGCCATTAAGTGGTAATTAGCTGATTCTGCTACATTTTAAGTCCATGGAAATAACGAAATTGATTTCTGTAGAAGAAAGCTCAGGACCTGTGGTTTTGATCATGCTGCACAGTCCTTTATTTGTGGAAGTTCTCTGTACCTTCTCCGACATGTTAGCAACTTCCTGTTTTATCTGAGTTGCCAAGAAATGAATATTGATGCTGTGAGTTCAGTCACGCCACTGCTACACACAGGACTGTCACCTCTTGCATATCAGAAATGATGGTTTTCTCATATGGTTTCATAAAGTGTATTGGTGTCTCTTGCCACCACTTTTCTATTACAAGTTCTTTGATAAGTCTGAGTTTTCTATTAGTCTTATTGAGCTTTTTACCTTCACTGTTTTGCAAATGCCTCCCTCCTGCTGAATAGCTGTTTCAATTTATTTTCCCTCAGACACATTAACTTGCCTTTTTCACGTTGAATCTCATTTTGTTACTTCCTGCCTATGTTTCTGACCCCTCTAGGACACTTTGTTTTATGATTAAACAAACCTGTTCATGGGCTTCATGAAAGAAGAGATCATGCATTTGTAGGTTTATTTTTATTGAATCATAGTGAGAATTGCACCTTGAGGGAGGGCTTTATTACATTTAACTACTTAGCCAGGATTTATTAAAATAAACAGCATAGGAGTCAAGACCTGCCAGATGGGATCTCACTCTAAATTGTGCTTCAAAATATATATGGACTTGTGGGTTATCTACTTATAATTCCTCTGGTTAATGAAGTTTAAATCAGCTTAGCTTATTTGTTCATTATTGTGGGTTCAGATACTTCAAAATGCTTTATATATCATGGATTTGGACAGGTTGAGTGTGGTGACTGAGAGGGAGTTTCCCTTTCCAAGGTACCTTGTGTGTGTGGCCAATAATTAAAAATATTGCATAAGAAAGAATTGACCTGTACCCTGTGTTCTGCCATGATTAAGATGATTCCATCATTTTCCAGGACTCTGCCTTTTTTAAGAAGTCCTAGTTTTTGTCATGCTGTACTGCATAGGGAAACTCTAGCTCAAGGCCAGTTAGAGGTTATGCAGTAGGAGTTGAGGGAGATCTGGATTTCTGCACTGAAAGTGTCTTTTATCAGATCATAACTCTCAGTTTATTTAAGAATATCATAAGAATCAAAGCCATATTTTTCTGCTGGTGTGTTGAAGAGCCCAAAATCTCCAGTTAAAAATTGGCTGATTTGATTTTTGTAGAAAGTTTCTAGGAAAAAATGTATTTTGCCATATAAGTGGAGGGTTGCACTGAGCCAGGTTTTCATCTGTTGCATCAGTGTAATGCTAAGTGAATTCTACTGATCCTAGTGGGATGACGTGGGATTTTTTCTGGATTCTCAGTGGCCTCACTGAGATCAGAGTCTATCCTACTATTTTTTAATGGACTTTAGGGAAAGTATTGAGGCTATTTGAAGGATTTCTGCAACGCACAGGGACTGCGTGAACATGTAATTTTTGCTTTACATATACATATGACAACATTTTAGAGACAACAGCAGGGAATAAAGTCCTTGACAGAAGTAAGTTACAGGCAAAATACCTTTCTTTTTCTTCTTTTTTTCCTTAACACTACAGTGATGGTAAAGTTTAAATAAGCATACTGCACAGCTATGGAAGAAATAAAACTTACAACTGTATTACATCAAAAACTGGAGCTCAGGCAAGCTAAAATCAAAGCCTGTGTCAAGTACATCAAGATCACCACAAGGCTTTGTCTGCCTGCTCAAAGAGCTTACTCTTGATAAAGGGGAAAAAGGCGGGAGGGAGCAAGGTTTTACACTCATAACTCACATTCCGTATCACATAACAGCTGCTCTGGGCTTTGTCTCATCCTTTAAATCTATTCTTTACTAAGGAATGAAAGAAAGGAATGAGAAATCCACGGGAAGAGGTGTGCAGTGCCTGTGCAGAGAATCTCACCATGCTGACAGCTTGCTGTAATGTCATTTAAACGTAACCACCACCAGCTAAGAAAACAGGAACATGGCTGTGTGCTGCGTGTGCCTTCCCCTCATCCCCTGTACACTTGTGCTCATTACAGCTCTTTCTTTAAACTGCTGGCTAGACAGCTGGCAGTGCCTCAGAGGAGCGCCGAGTAAGGGAGCTTATAAATTACTGTTGCGTTTTACGGCCAAGATAAACTCAAACTGCAGGGTTATAGCCTGAACTGACACACAAAAAAGAGAACCTAGAAGGTCTCTGAAAAGCAAAGGGAAAAGGAAAGGAAGAAAGCATATTTTGGTACCCTACCAATCATGTGGTGGGGTGGAGGGAAAAAAAGACACATAAAATGTAGGCCTTCTCCAGGTCTAAAGAGCAGAGCAAGGTTAATAATTCTGTGCTTGCAACCATAAATCTGTAATTTTAAATTAGTATTTTTTTAAGTAGCTTTAGGCTTTCTTGTACTGTGTCATCATTGTAGATTTTCAAAGATGGCAAAGGATGTGTGGTGATAATTTCCATATTATGCATTTTATTAACTGAGGCTTAATACATATGTAATTTCAAGTGGGTCAGTGCTTGGATAGAGTTTCCAGATGGACATTGAGCAGTCTGGTCTGCTTGGAACTGTCTGTGCTGGGTCCGTGCCTCCCACGTGGTATAGGCTATAGCCCATTATTTGAAACAATGAGTTCAAGGTACACTGGACTGTGAAAGAGTTATTATGGTTAAAATATTATTTCAAATCCACGTTCATTTGCAATTGAATTTACACAGGAAAGAACAAATAGTGGTTCCTAATTTGCAGGGTTTTATTTAATCCTGCACCCAGTGTTGGGTAGGTTATTTTAGAGAACACAAGATTTGTTTGAATCCAAGCATAGCTTTACGCTGCAGCCTGTAGTACCAGGTTCAAATATTCAGGTATTTTTTATATAGACACTACAGTCCATCACCTCACACTACTGCAAGCATTCCCTGAGAGTGCCACAAAATTTGTGCAACAAAGAGAAGCTGAAAATGCATACAGCTTGGCTTGTTCCATCAGGAAACAGTGCTGAAGTGTCAGAAGACCCAAAAAATAAGTACTGGACTTACTTTCAAAAACCTACGCACTGGAGCACAGTGTATCATGAGTATTATTGCTCTGCTGCAAGGAAACATAAAGCATGAAGCTTTATCTTTCAGCTAGAAACCCTGGAACCTCTACAAGACCACAGTCTAAATCAAGAATCAAAACACTTCCCCCAGCATAACTGCAAATTGAAAAGAACCCTTTGTACTATGCTAGCAAAGATATAGATAGAGGATGACTTTGAAATGCTCAAAAGGTTCTCAGATCACCTTGGTCACTTTTCTAGGCAAGAAAAATATTAATGTCAGATACATATTTATTGTGATTCATGGAGGCCTGAGAAGTGAGAAAGGGATCTCTTAAGAAAAGTAATTATTTGTTTGCTGTACATGAACAGCATGATGTTTAAAAGTTATTATGGTGCATAAATAAAGTGTCATGACCAAAGAAAGTGAGGTAAAATATTCTACAGAATTTATTATAATAAAAATCTTACAAAAACAAGCGATAACATGGCTTTGGTCTTTAAAATCAAAACCAAACCATGCTGCCTTCAATCAACACTGTATATACCAAGCTGCGAGACTGCCAAAGCCTTGTGCCTCAGCATTGCTTTTATGTGGTCATGTTTGCACAATGAACTTTAGTAAAGCCAATATATCAAACAAGTTGCTCGTACTAGTTTTTGGTAGTAGCTGTTGTTTTCATACAGATCTTATACTAGTTACTGTTGCAATAGGTGCTACAAACCTGTCCCTAGCTGTCTCCTCTTGGCTTGGCCACCCATGCTTTCTCAGCCCACAGACACAGCCCTTCTTTCCCAGGCTATTAAGTTGAACAGCACTGCCAGGTAACAGCAAAGGCCAGCTGATTTACAACTTGCATCTGCCTGGGCCAGGGCTTCAGGGATGCTCCGGCACTTGGAAGAGACCCTCCTTGCTCTGCCCAAACTCCCATTACATAGGTCTGCTCACAGGCTCCCAAAGCTTATTGTCGTCTTCTGTATTGTCTTAGGACAAGCTTTCATAAACCTCCCTGGCTCTGATCCAAATGCTGAAAGGAATAAAAGTGCCGATTCCTACAGCCTCTACATGAAACCTCTCCTTTACAGAAAAAATACTCAGACTGGTAGAGAGAGTATTGACTTAGAAGGTTGACAGAAAATTATTGATTTTGTTCATTTGTTTTCTAAATTTCAAATACCAAATAAAAGCATAGGAACCCATTCAAAGGAACAGGGGCAGCTGCATATCTCCTGTTTGTATCATTTGCAAAATGCACTTAGTGGATTAACTCCAGTTGCTCCTACAGAGCAGCCACAGAGAGACTGCTGAAATCTGGGAGCATCACCTGGGCACAGGGACTGCCCAGGACAGAAGGAGTGCTACTGAAAACACAGAGCCCTTGTTAGACTGGAGAAGAAATGGGAAAGAACTGGGCAGGGATTTTGATCTCCCTTCACCCACACTGCTTGGGAAATGCATTTCCACACACAGCTGGAGAAGCCAGAGGGAAATACAGGAGGCCAGAATGCAGCTATTCAGGGCACCACATGGCCAAGGCCAAGCAATGTCCAGAGGACAGAGACCCCACAAACCCAGCAGGCTGGGCACTGGCTGCAGCCCCAACCCTGCCCATCACAACTCTTGCTCAAGCTGGCTCTCAAGCAGGAACTCCAAAGCCGCCACTACAGCAAAGAGGGCGAGGACACTTCTGCATGTGGGAGAGGCACCCAACTGGATAACCTCCACAGCTGGGGCACTTTAATGCCTAACACTGCTGCCTTCCCTCTTCCTCCTTGGCCAACAGCTCCTACAGCCAACAGGACACAGCACTGCCCTGACATTGCCTACAACATTTCAAGACAGTTGGATTTACTGCTCGACTCTCAAGTTCAAAGACCTGCAGCTCTGGAAATGGCAAGCAACAACCACTAATCAGCAGCGTTTCTTGCTGCTGCAGCATGCCAGGACATAGGCGCCAGGCTGTAATGTCACCGCCACGCAGCACAGGTGTTATGGTGATGTTTGAGACCTTCCCCTCAGCACCCACAGCCAGCTGGTACCAGTTTGTTAGTGCTTGCTGTCTGGCAGAACCAAGCCCAGCTGCCCAGGGAAATGCCTACAGCTAGGCATCACTTTGGTCTCACCCTGACAAGGAAGTCTGAAAGGGAGCCATCTCCAGAAGAACTGTCATCTGCTTCTACTCCAGACAAGCTCGCTGAGTCGGCGGACTCAACTTCTCCTGTCCCTTCAGGATGGGACAAAAAGCACCTTGTGATGCTGATCTAGCATCTCTCAAGGACGAAAAGCATTTCCAAGCATGCAGCGAGGACCACAGCACCAACAGAATCCATCCCATTTCTTCAGAGGAGACCTCTGGTGAAGCTGATGATTTTGCGTTCTTGACCTTTCCAAAGAAGCTTTGCAAAATGCTCCAAAGCCACCAGTTTCAGTCCATTCAGTGGGTTGATGATGGCACCTCTATTGTCATTCATGAAGAAGCCTTCCAAAAAGAAAATGTTGGCACACAGAGGACCTTGTAAAGTTTTTGAAAGCAACAGCATGAAAAGCTTCCTTCATCAGCTCCACCTCTACGGATTCACTGAAGTGCAATGTGATTCCAAAACATCTGACTCACTTGATGAATTTCTGGCAGAAGCAGCAGCACCTTCTGCTTACTGCAAGGTGCATCACTTCCCCTGCACATGAACCGACTCTCAGAATGATTCTGGCATGACAGCTTCACCTTCCAGTAACATAAGTCTTGGCAATAGAGGAGAGGAGGAGGAAGGCAGGAGATTCTCAGAGATTCAGTTCTTTCTCAGGTCATTTCTCAGGTGGAAAGACAAGGGTGGCCATTACTTAACAGAACCATAACATAATCTTTTGGTCAGCCTAAAGTTTAAGTTTCAAATGCCCAATAGACCTTATCAAGACCCACAGTGGTCTTTTGCCATTACAAGGCTCAGTTTTCCTATCTTGGTGTTTTCCCATCTCCAAAGGCTGGCAACTAACTCTTCTTCTTTTCCATGTTTTAGTTACTCTTCTACTACAACCCCAACTTCAAGAGAGATGATCCCCACCTGCTCGAGAGGTGCAAGCAAAAAATTTGGCCGCAAAAGGAGAGCAACAACTGTATTTTCCCCAGGCGTGGCTTTGAAGGAAAACCACCCCACAAGAAGCCCACATGTGCAGCCTGGGTGGGCAGCTGATGCTGCCAAGCCTCATGCACCTTCCCTTTTACCACCACAGTGCAGCCAAGCCCCGCCTGACCTCCAGCAGGCTGCTTCTGCTGCACCTGCTCCTTCACCAAGCCACGGCAAACCTCCCATAAAAAATAGGACACCTTTCACACCAGAGCTGAGGCTTCCCACCTTTCCACCCCTGCAGCCAGGCACAGCAGCTCTGCAGGCCCCCAGGCTGCCCTGACTCCCTTCTGGCTCCCATGGTTTCCCACGGTTGTCCACGCTGGCAGCAGCCTCTGCTCTGGCCATGCCAGGGCCACCACACAGCCAAATACCAGCTGCCCCTCACTGCCCAGCTTGTACCTGCAGCCCAAACCCTGCTGCGGCAGGTGCCCAGCTGGGACCCCGCCATCCATTAGACTAGATCAAGTAGACACACTAGGTACCTAGCCAGTAGAGCGTCACACATCTGGGAATAAACTGTCTCAATAAGAAACCTTTTCCAGTTGTCCTGTCCTGTTTTTATAGCCGAATCCCAGACTGAGTTTATATTTCACCAGTCAAAGCAGGAGCAAATGGTCCACAAAGAATTACATGATTTCTTGTAACAATCAAGGTCAGATTCTAAGAAATCCCAGATCTTTCACTGAATTTGAGAGCTTTCCGAGATTGCATAAAGTCATATAGAAGCAAACCAAGGTGGGAACATGAGTTCAAGTAAGGTTTAGAGCTGGAAGCACACTTCTGACCAAAACCTACCCAACAAAATCATTACTGTTAAAAACACTAAGCGAGAGCTGGGGACATCATTTGCCAGGTGTTGAAAACTTCTGTCCTTGTAACATGGTCTCCTGCAGAGGATACCCAGATTGTCCCTCACTTCAGTTTTCTCATCCCATGGGCTCCAACGCGGGGTGGAGAAATCCCAGGGATGAGCAAGAATATCCCCTGGCATGTGGGGAGGAACTAGCAGAACTTCTATTTATATTTAGTTTCTATTCCAAAAAAAATCCAAGAAAGAAATTAAGCTTTACTAACATGTAATATATAAATTGACACCAGTGTCCCCACTTGCTCTGCATGTCAGAGCATCCTGTGTCACACACAGTACCAAGGTCTCCTGGAGGAAGAGTGGGAATCCACAACGCAGAGGTGTTCACAGGGGTGCCCTCCTTTGTCTGCTCACTTTCAGTGTATTACCACCCTGTCTGACCAACAAAGCCCTACCATGTAAAAAGGCTCAGAGGAGATGGGCCAGGGAGATGTGCCCATGAAGCTCAGGGGAGAATGCAGCCTGGGACTGACCACAGGTGTTGCAAAGAAGCTGATTTGATCTCAACAACAAGGGGACCTAAGAGTGGCCTTTGTTTTAGATAAACAGGTATCAACAACTGAGTGGTGATCAGCTGGTTGTTGAAAGGTTTCTCTCTCAGTTCATTCAAAGAGGATAAAAGTCTCCCTGAGTTAGACAGGCCAGCATCAAAGGAGTGAGAAAGTGGCTTGGCCCAACATAGAGTATAAAACTGAACAACTAATGAAAGAGTTTCATAGAGAGCAACAGGCTTGAGAAGGCTTCAACCCACAGATGCCTTCCTGGCAATTGGGGATGCCCAGTGTTGTGACAGTGAGCCTGGTACAGAGACTGGTAATGGGAATCACATTGTCATGGTGATTAAACTGTTTATTGCAATTGCTACATATATTTGCTAAGTGTAACTTACATCTGTATTGTGTTATGTAACATATTTTGTATCACTCTGCTAAATTAGAAGTCCTTTGTAACATCAAGTATCTTCAAATAAGTAAATTTGATATTAAAATTTACATATTCCATGAATGGAATATCTAAAAGAACCTGGTCAGAGAGCAGTGGACTGTGACAAGGAGGTTCCTCCTGAACATCAGGAAACACTTTTTCATGGTAAGGGTGACTGGGCGCTGGTCAAGGCTGGCCAGAGAAACTGTGGAGTCTTACGCCTTGGAGATATGCAAAAGCTGTTTGGACACAGTCCTGGGCAACTGGCTGTAGGTGGCCTGGCTTGAGCAGGAAGGTTGGACCAGATGATATCCAGAGGTCCCTGCCAGCCCCAACCATTTTGTGATTCTGTGATTTTCAGAGATCACGTCTTGCCTTACAGGGAGGCATTTTGTCTCTCTCCTCTTCAGGCGTTTCTAGCAAGCGTCCTTCTTAAGCCAGGAGTTCATACACAATGATTTGGGTCATGCTGGTTAGATTCAGATCCTGGGTCTGTTTTGTGATGGTGGAAAATGCTGGATATAAGTAATATGCAATGAAAATGTGAAAAAGATTTTGTTCAAAGGATGCTCAAAACAGATGTGACTTGGAGTTCACTGAAACCTTCCTGAAAGGTTATGGGTCATCCCTGCTATGTGTGTTCCTGTCACCAGCTTCAGCAGCACAGGGTGGGCTGGTGTGCGCTGCCCCATTAGCTTGTAGCCAGGAGGCTGTGTCCGTGCTCTGATGTGTCCAGCATTAAACATGCTCAGGGTGCTGAACCAGTGTTAACACAGTGGGTGAAAAAATAGAGCTGCCAGACAGGGCCCTTTTGTGTCATGCTGTTAAAGAGAGGAAATCTGTATTTTATAGAGAACCTGTCCATTCCCTTCTTAATGGAAATATAAAATTTCTGGGACTAACCCTATGTTTTCTATAAAGGGTAGACTGAGCCCAAGTGCAGATTATCTGTCACTTTGATAATTATTACACTTATAGGAACAGCTTTTCATCTCTAGAGATTTCTTCCTGAGTCCGGCAGAGCACCTCTACGATGTCCTAAACCTGGCATTGATATATAGTGTTGCCAGTATGTGACTGGACATAAAAGCTATCTAAATACTGTAATCTGTTCTCAGCCCACAATAACACAGCACACATGCATCTGTTCTGCTGTCTGTTATGAATCATGATGCCTGACAAGTATGGGTAATAGCCTTCATAACATTGCACGCAAGCAGATAGAGGTATTTATTTTTTTATTTGTGAGGGAACTATGTAGTTATACTTCTGTGGCTGTGAGATCTTCCAGTCATATATAGGCAGCTATGGGAAATATTTTCTGTTTTTAAAAAAAGAAATATTATGTCCCTAATTCCCATGTTCTATTAGATTGCTTTCATTATAAATGAATGGTAATTTTTACCTGGAATTCAGTTTAAGTTCTATGTGTGAAGCAATGACTAAACGGATTAACATTTAGTGGTTTGGTAGTTAAGAATTGTTTCAAAACTGACTCTGCTAAGGTTCTAATACTAGCTTTGCTTTGGAGTTAGTGTTCCAATGACTAAATTAAACTTCTGGACAATAAAAGAAAAAATTATGTATTTCTGTTAAATTATTAACTTTTAGCACCATGAATTCATATATACTAATATTATGCACTACTTTTGCAGCAAGAAAAAAATAGAATATTTCTTCAAAGGAATTTTGAATTTATGTCATCATTTGTTCCTCTTAACACTACACCCATTCAAGGCAGCTTTCAACAGTTACATTATCTCAAATTTTAAACTAATGCTGTAACTTTTCGAAGACAACCCTGGAATCTAAACCATATGTAATAAGAGGTTGCCTTGTGATTGAAACAGACAGATTATTGCCTTTAAGAAACAAAGCCTCCAAACCTTTATTTTATTTCTTTTGCAGATAGACATTTGCTGTAGTGTCTGTCACATGATCAGCTGTTTTCATGGGAGGTTGCCTTTATAAAGATCTGGAGAATCACTGAGTTATTCTCTTTAGAAAAGTCGTACTTCCTGTGACACTAAGTAAGGCATTGAGTGATATCAGAGGTGAGATATACGTCAACCTTTGCTGCTAAATTTTAGTTCTCTCATCTGGGTTTCATATGTGATTTCTACAGTTGTTCTGTTTCTCTTCCACAAATCATATCCTTTCAAGGATTCCATCAGATTCCTCTAATTTGTTGTTTCCCACTTAGGCTCTTTAGGTTGGATCATGTCATATGTTGCCAAGTTTCCCCATTGAATGGCATTCTGCTTACTCACTTGACTTTCTTAATTGCATAAGAAAAGCCACATATGTGGCCTTTTTTCTAATTATTTTTATTTATGGAGTTTAATTTACTGAGAAAAAGTCTACAGGATGACCAAAGAAGTCTTGGTATTGTAAAGTATACACCAGTCGAAAATCAAAGCATTGCTCTTAGTTTCGGATTCCATTTTTCTGGATACTTTAAACTTTTGCAATTATTTCTGATGAGTTACATATTCCATTTACTGGATATGTATTTGGGCCTTGCAACTCATCTTTATGTTGTATACATGAAAAGTATTTGGGTGTTTTTGATAGTGATATTTTTTCAGTAACAACTTTCAATAACATTTGCAGTTTATCTTTGATACGAAGCAGAATAAGAGGAGATTGTAAGGCCATCCAAAAGCCAGCATCATTAAAATAAATAGCCACTGTTTTCCATTTTCAGGTGTATTTGATAGGATGGATACAGATATGTAACTCAGCTGGGCTCATGGTGCAAACCTCCATTTTTTCTGGCTGTCACTCCATGTGAGACAGCGTGTTTCTTGTGGTATATGTGAAGATAAGCAAATTTTGCAGGTGCTGTAGAGTGCTTTTCACCAATAAATAGTAATGATACAGAAAAGAATGGTCTTAATGAAAAAAGATACATGTACAGTAATGTATGTTATTTCTTAAACAGAAACACAGCCTTTCAAAACAAAAAAGTGTGTGGTCTCTGAAATCCACCCTAGATAAAACTCTGCATAGCCATAGCCAAAGTATGTCAATCAATTCCTCGCTGGCTTTTCTTTGAAAAGGAAATAAAATAGCAAGTATGCAGAATGTGGAACAAATTACTGGAAGCATGGAGATAAATCAATTATTCACCATTTATTACAAAATAAAATAGGTCAACAATTCATAAATATAAAGTATACTAAATGCCTAAACTCTTACTATTACATATGGGTTTATTTCTGTCTTTATTGCATTTTGCTTTTAATAGAGGTCTTTAAAAGAGAGGGGATATTTTTATGTGGAAAATTTACTGGGGGAAAAATTTCCATTCCATTTTTGGTGATTTCATGCGCCTGAGATTTCACTCTTCCATAAAATTCCTCTGGGATAATGGAAATTTTTCACACTGAATCATACCAATGTTTGAAAAGCCACATCTGTGTGAAATGTCATGCTCTACAGTTCTGATCAGACACTTAAGAGGAATTGTGGCCACATTTTAAATTTGTGTTTGAAGGAAGGTATCAGTAAAAGTGAAGGAAAGATCATTATCTACACCAGCTGGCTGTTGAAACACTCCTATGTATTTCTAATTTGCTACAGGACTAAAAACATAAAAATCATTCTTTTTTAAAGAAAGAAAACAGTGTTCCTGGTGCTCCAAGGAAACCTTAATGTATGACATATTTGTGAAGGGAGTGAGATGATTTCACAGGGCCTTGTCTGCTGATAGATCATCTGCCACAGTGTAAGCTGCTGATAAATTCCTTGGGTTGGAGAAAGATAGGGACATACTGTGATTTGAGTTGAGAAAGAGGAAATGGAACCTGGCTTTCATTTCTAAGGATTTTACTTCCTGGATATAAGTCTTGAAAGAGCTGATCCCTACTCCTGTTTGTGAGATGAGACTTTTTGCTTTGGATCATGTAGGGGAGGGATGACACAACTCCTAAGGCAAAACCCTCATTCCACATTGGTCCCTTTCTTAATGATGAGGGGGCCAGAATACCATGAAAGGATCCTAAAAGCCCTGTTTCTGGATTGCAAAGGAGTTCCTTGCAGCAGGCAAGCTCTAGTGAAAAGGGCGTGCTCAGAGTCTAGCAAGTAGAAAGGACCATACTGTCTCTGCTAGGCAGCAGAGCTGGTCACAGCGTGTATAGTCTCCTGGAAGATGGACATGTTCCTAGGGCTATTGTAGATATGCTGAGGACCTCTCCAGTCCCTGGAACAGCAAAAATGTGGCTGAAAGCTGTCCTCCTGGATGCCTCCTCCTTTATCTGTAAGCTCTGCATTGCTCCTCTACAGGACATGGTTGCAGAGCTCAGTTCTGTGACCTGTGGCAATGGCCAGCTTTAAGTGACTACAGGAATTCAACAATTTTGCATGCACATAGATGCCTCGCTGGTTGAAGGGGAGGAGATGGGATACAGTCCATGATGAAGTATCAGAACAAACAATATACAAAATTGCTAACATGAGAAACTCCAAATGTTGTATGAATCAATCCTTTAGAGCAAATAGATCTTCCTGCAATCTCAGTTCCTTATGTTGTAGTTCATGCTCTAAATTACTTTGAATTAGTCTGATGATGGGACACCAAACTTATACGGAATGAAGTTTCTCTGGCTTTGCTGAATCACATTACTCCCTCTAGTTCCTCAATTTTACCACAATCTGGGATTTAACAAATACATATAAATTATCATGTCTCAAAGGTAAAACAACATTTTAAAGCAATCACTCTGGCTATTAAGGACTTCAAGTGATGAAAGAATAGAAAAAACTAAGTAATATAGATTAGAGATTTTCTGAAGTGTTTTTGAATTGGCCAGACTATATCTCCAAAAGACAGATGGTTTGAACAGAGTTGCAGACATATTTTCTTCACAGATTTTAAGGCTTCCCTGAAATTGTAGCCTCTCTGTTTACCAGAACATCAAGAAATACTAGGTTGGCTGGTGTCAGAAATGATTTTTCAGTGCTGATCTGAAATCTGCGGTAGAATGTCAGTGAACAATAGGCAATGACATGCAAGTGGGCAGCTTTGCAACACTTATGCTACACATTTTGCTGTTCTGGGGGGTGAAGTACAGACAGCAAAACCAGTCAGATAAGTATAAGGATGTTCTTTGCACATGTGAAAAGAAAACAATAGTTGGACACAAAAGCAAGAAATAAGTTTTGAAGAGAAGGAATGAACTTATTTCTCAAAGGAGCCCCACAATTTATAATCAAGTTAGCAAATGTCAAATAATGGAGCTGTAAAAGGGGCAGGTGGTTGTTAAATCCAGAAATTGTATTTGCATTTGCACTGAGTTTTCCAGTGAGTGACTCATTACAGCTTTTCAGAAGCTGTGATGCCAGGCAGAGCTTCTTGTGGAAATAAGACTTTGTTAAAAATATACTTGTTAAGCATTTCCTCTTTACATCTGATTCATGCCTCAGTGGATGTCATAATATTTAAATGGTTGCTTACTGTTCAGAGTGTGTAAAATGCACAGCTTGGGAATGTACTTAGTCACTTGTGCAGAACTGTGAAGTCAAGGGCAAAAGGCAAGAGTGAGTTTCCAGGCTGAAGACTAAACTGCTGGATAAAAAACAATAAGGATGGTGTTGGATACAGACTCACAGCACTGCTCATACATCTTAAACAGATCTTTGTCAGGCACAAGATCACACAGTCCCCACAGTAATAATAAAGCAGCATGCCTTCTGTTTTTTACACACTTCTCCCTTTGAAGAATTATATTTAGGAGCCAAGTCTTCTGACAGATTTGACAAATTTTTATTACTGTGTGTCCAGCACAAACAGTTCTTCTCAATATACTTAGAGAACAGCAAAAAATCTTTTAAAAAACACAGAGGTGCTTTCAGCTCCAGTCAAGTGAGATTAGTCAGTTTAGCGCAGCTGTATGGCTGCAGTCATTAATTGAGAGCCAAGGGAGATCTATTCTACAGAGAGCAGAGTATTTTACAGTGTATCTCAGATAAAACATCTTCTGGTCAGTATTAATTCCCAAGCCTTGTTAAACAGCATAATTGAAAGAAAAATGTCACATAATTTTGCTCCTAAATAATTGATGGTGGCTGAGCACTAGACAAAAGGCCCGATTCTCCCTCCCCTGTCTGAAGCTTTCCAGGCCCCGTCTGCAGAAACCTGCCTGCAGTCAGTGGAATTTATGGAGGTGTAAAAATATTGTAGCTGATAAAAGAAACAGGCTGGGTACATGCCTGCACAGCTTTTGTTTACTACAGTATTTCTATTCTTTTGAATTTTCATAGCCCTCTTTTCTTTTGCTGAATACACAGATGTGTTCAAGTGAGTAGGGGAAAATACCTTCAAATATGCAAATAGAAGACATAACTGACAACTTTGTAACAAACACTGCTGGCATGTCTGTTGTGCTTAAAGCAGCTTAAGGCCTAAAGAAATCTAGGATTAACTTTTCTGTTGAGGATCATTTTCCAACAAAAAAAAAAAAAAAAGAGGTGCAAAATTCGGTTACAAGCTATGAACACTTAAAAAAGAAAAAAAGAAACATATTTTTCTTGTATGAAAAGAAAGATGGACCTTAGAAAGAGAGCTTATAAATAGTTCTTTTCTCACATAGGAATTTTGAAAGCAATTCATTTACCGACTTAGGAATCATTTCCTCTAATGCTAGGGTGACCTTTCTAACTTTTTGGGTTCACAAAGGACCTTATTCACAGCATGCAATTCATACATAGCTATGAAATTTTGCATAATGAAAGTGACACTTCTTGATCCATTTTCCTCTTCTTTCTCTTTCTTGTGAATCGTAGCTGTTACATCTGTAACAGTTTCCATAGTAACAGTCAATTTTGGACTTTACTAAAGGGTGGGAATGAGTAGCTTGAGAGTGATTGACCAGGAAATAGGTTTAAAATTAACAATTATAAAACATTTAGAGGCTACTAGGAAAAAAAAAATCCATCACTGAAAAACCTTAAACCCTTTCCAGCCCCTTATAGTTTTAACCCAGCCTTCCAAAACCACCCCAAACAACAGTTCTGAACGCATAAATCATTAACACTGTGACCTGAGATTTGACAGCTTGATGAGACAGTGGTTTCTACTGTGAAGGTTATGGTAGTGTAGCTTGGTATTAAATTTTAACACTAAAAAGTCCTGTAATTTCTGCAATCTTTCCTCTTTCTCTTAGGAAGTGAGCTTGCCCTAGCAATGTCTGTGGTGGAGTCACATGTGATAGCGTTGAGGTGATCTGGGCAGGTGTTCGAGTGATCTCAGCCCACTAAGATCTAATAGTGATCACATGGTAGTTGCATGGAAAAAAGCTTGTAAATTTAATAGGCACTTCCCCCCGCTCCCCTCAAGTCAACTTTAGGGACTGACATCTCAGCCTCAAAAACCACTGTCTTAAAGGGGTGCTTATATGCATTTGGCTAAAGCTGGCAAGAAGAACAGCAGTGCTGTGAACTGATAGAAATCTAAAGAGCCCGGGAGACTGTTTCAGAGAGTCTACTCTATGAGCGTATAACTGCTGCACAAGCCCTCCCTATGGAGTGAATACTCACTAGAAATAACTGTTGCAAATAACTTCAAAAGGACAGACAATGGAGGAGAGGACAGAGATTTGGTGGCTTAGCAGCTAAAACTCTGAACCTTTCACCTCTGGATCCATGCTGAATACCCAGCTTGAAGTTCTCAGAAAAAGTATTTTCTACTTCAAAATGGAAAGAACTTACCATACATAATTGGAAGTGATTTAGGATAAGGAGCTAGAATAGTAGTTTTATGGGGTCATGACCTTTTAACCTGCACATTTTGTCATGGTGCTTTTTACAGCTGGTGACATTTAGTCCAGGGAATAATTTGTCTTGACATGTTTTTGTTTTGCTTTGGGTTTGGTTTTGTAGGAGTGACACATAGATACTTTTTGTGATAAGTGTTAAGATGCCCCAAATTTAATTATTAAAAGGTTGATTATCTAGCTAATCTTTACATAGATGGAATTCTCATTTGTTGTAGCAGATAAATTACAATGCAAGTGCATATCTAAAATCAGCATTACAAAGGCATGGTTGAATTTCCATGGAAAGAAATTCTCAAACAGACTAAACAGAGAAGGCAGATTGTGTGCTCTAACTAAAGTCTGCCTGGTGGGGATGGACCTTGTGGTGGTTCCAGGTCACCCATAAGTCTTAATTTCACATGATCGCTGTAGATATCTGTTAAAAGACTGAAGCAAATCACATCATTGGGCCTAGAAAATAACATTTATTTCCTGATATCTTTTGCATTATGTGATTGTTATGACTTGGCCCTGCCTCAAACGGTGCAATTCTGTCACAGCTGGGTTTCTGTGTAAGAGATGAAGACACTTGGAAGTTCACGCAGTCTGTGTCTGCAGTGTATGTCAGCAGGGGCTATAGCTCGGTTGTTAACAAAGCCTTCGCTTAAGTCTTCACCAGAACAAACATTCTGTTATATGCAAAATTAATGAACATATCTATGCATACATACATATATACACATTTATAAATAAAAGCTAGGGCTTAAGGGTTTGAAAGAGATTCCAGCTTATGCTGATATGATTTTGCTCACCTTTTTCAGAAATACTATGATGAGAAAAAGAAAAGCATCTTAAGAAACAGTTGAGAAGTTTAGCCCTATGAATCACGATAGCTTAGGGAGAGTGGGAGAAGGAAAAAAAAAAAAAACAAACTCAGGAAAAAAAGTGAAGTACAACAAGATGACTGGTGAAAAAGAGTGAAGTGCTTGACTTCATGCAGCTTGGCAAATGGAAGAACACAAATCATTGCAAAGGAAAAAAACATGCTTGGAAATCTCTGGAGACTGACTTCACATGGCTAATTTACAACCACATGCCGCATCTGTCACTTTTACAAATCAATGAGAGTGCCTACCCTTTAATAGCACAGGGTCACTGCTAAAGGTTGCTAGTGTCGGCCATACAGACGAGACCTTTCAGGATGTCAGAAAAGAACCTCGGTGACGCACATTAACACCCACACGCTCCTTTATGTCACTTCCAATTTACTTTATTTTAAATTGTCAGCTAGCAGAGCTCACTCCCATATTAATAACTAGAGGTTTGCATCCAAGCCAGGAAAAATAAACCCTGCTGATAGCTCCATGAGGCAGCTGGCTTGCTCTAAGGAGAGCCAAAAGGGAAAGATTGAGCTCTTAGTCCTTCTTAGTAGAGTCTGCAATATTAAGGAAAGGAAAAAGATGATATGACTTACAGATGGTCCATGTGTAGTGTATAGAGAAACATTTGTATTTTGTTATTTTCTGTAGATACTGTTCAATAAGAGAGTGATTCAGTTCTTTTACAGTACTGGAGTACAAAAGAAGACATTAAGGCCACATAGTAATACAAAATGTTCCCACAAGTCGGAACAAGTTTCCCCAGCCCTGAGTTTATATTTCTCTATGGTATTACTAGGTATTTAATTCTCT
The DNA here is from genome assembly GCA_031468815.1 of Morus bassanus. Lineage (NCBI taxonomy): Eukaryota > Metazoa > Chordata > Aves > Suliformes > Sulidae > Morus > Morus bassanus. The sequence continues at coordinate 22,719,319 of CM062600.1, read as the reverse complement.
TTCTTAGTCTTTTTCCAGTCTTACTGGAGAGACTTAATAGGCTTGATTCACTTTTTGAATTCAACTGGTGGAAGCTAAACTGTGGGATTTGGTGCTGGAAACATTATTTGGGTGACTCAACAATGCCAAATGCGTCTCAGCCTAGCTAGCAGGCAGTCCCCCAAAGCACATATCTATCCCTGCTCTTTAATAGCACAGGGCGGGATGCAGAGCTAAGTACTTGGGAGAAGTGCTGATGCAGTCAGTCTCATAAGTGTACTTTGCCAGGGCTACTCTTGTAGGATCACAGCTAACCATTGGGGGAAATCGCAGAGGCCCTGCAGCTCCTCTCATGGTAATTGCAGCTTCCTTCTTTCTTGCATTTAATCAGGTGAACAAAACCCTAGATTTTCTTTCTGGGTTCCTCACCTAAGGAATATTTATCTACAATTTTAACTGAATTTGCACATGACAACCTTGCTTTTACAGGCAAAACTTGAACATGTTCATTGGAAAGCTTAGAAGTGAGTGTATTCCTGTTTGAATGGTTGTTAAACCTGCTCCTTAATAATTTATTTGGAATCATTCCCTATTTGTAATTTTATTAACTGCAGCTGTATCCCTTTGGTCATATTATTTTCAAAATAAAGCATTCTAGCACACTTTTTCTTTTTATATGGAATCCATGTCATGCCTCCAATGTTGTCAGCAAGTTTTATCACCTACCTAATTGTCTTCTTTTCCTGGTTATTTATAAATATGTAAAATGCATAGATCTCAGCAGCAATCTTGTGGTATCCTCCCTTTTGATAAAAATGACCATTTCTTTCTATATTTTATTTCCTATTTTTAAGATATTTTTATGTCTTGGCCTTGCCTTCTCTTCTGTCTTGTAACACCTTTGGAAACAGCCTTTGATGAGCACGGCTGAAAGCTTTTCTGAAAGTTCAGCTACATGGTATCAGCTGGCTCATGCTTACCCCTATGTACTAGGTGATTTCTTTGGAAAATCTAGTGGCTATACTACCTATGACTTCCAGCTACCAAAGCAATGTTGATTATTTCCAAGTATGTCATATTGATCCCAGTGATCATTAATTCTTTTTTTTTTTATCTTTCTGGAAAGATATTTTAGTGGCCTGAAGTTTGACTTTCAAATATGTGGTTTTCAGGAATTATCTTTGAAGCACTTTTAAAGATTGATGTCACATTTGTCACTTTCCTTTCCTCTGTTAAGTTAAATATGTCTGCCTCATCAGCAGTCACAGTTTTGGATTGCAGAATAGACGTACCCTAAATAACAATAAATTTAGTAACTGGATGCATGTCAGGGTGGCAAAAAAGATTGAACTAGCTACTGTCTGTGATACATTGAGAGAGGACTAAGTACACCTCTACAGAGAAAGCTGTAACATATATTCAGACTCATAAGCTTATGGTAAGAACTAGCTCTATTCATGTACTGGTGAGGTGACTGAGTTTTGCATTGGAAATAATAACTGACCTAGCTGTCAATAATCTAAACTACATGCATTTCACAGCAGCTGATCTACGTCTGGTGGCAGACAGGTGGAGAAAGTGGGCTGTAACCACATCTGACAGAGGTGCCCCAAAATAAGGATGTTATGGAAGGGATTTATAAGCTGCAGTGAAAATTTCGCCCCTGAATTTACCTCTGTTAGGCTCGTGCTTACTAGGCTGGTGTAGTCACACTTTTTGATGTGATAGCAGTACAGAAAAAAAACTTGCAGAATTGTAGCTGATGTTGTTGACAACAAAACACCATAAAGCTCTTCTGCAGTGAAGCAAAACTTTTGCTCTGTTGGAGAGATTTGTGAAGTATACAATGTGGTATTAATGAAAAAAATATGCAGCTATGAAGGACATCTCTGGAATTTTACTTTCTGAAACTGAATGCAGCTCTTCAAGCAGTCATTTCTCCACTTAGGCTCCAATGATATCTGCCACATTCACACAATGTCTTGGCAGATATAGGCTACAGATGAAGGTAGAGGCTACTGCTTTTTAGAATAAATTTCTGGGCATCTTTATACTATAGCATTATGTCATCCCAAGTTGAAAAAATTAGTCCATCGGCAAACTTTTTCTCAGGATTTGCAGCACAAGTTGACTGTTATACTGTGGTAATCACTGTAATTAAGAATTCTTGTTTTACTAATGATTACTTTATCATAAATGTGTACACAGTACAGTGGATGTTGCACTGATGCTGGGCATCTTGGTCATGTTTTCACTTAAATGTTCAGGCATTTTCAACCTAATACAAACACACAGGGGGCCAAAAAGGAGATAATAACACATAGATGCAATAAGAAAGACACAGTTACTGTTGTCGTGTGTAGGTAGAGACTAGTGTTTGATCAGTCCGTGTTGCTGTTTGGTTTCATTTCTCACCAGTGTTTTCCAGAATGACAGAGAGGTACACAAACTTTTCAAGAAGTTCAGCTGGATACACCTGCTTGGCAGCTTAATGACCTATACTCAACTTATACTCAGTTGCCCTCAGTATACTGTTGTCACTTGTTTAGGCCAAGCTGACAGTCTTTATCATGCCTTACTGGCTTCAGTTCAAGTAAGTCTATAAAAATGCACTACTTACTTGTGGATAAGATGCAGAAATTGTTCCTAATTTGTTCTTTTCTTGCACTTGTAGTAATTAAAATATGTTTGGGACAAAGCATACTTTAAAAAAGTTTATCCCACAGGAAATCAACACATCTGCTGAAATCATGCTGAATCACACTCTCACAGAGGAAACAAACACTGAAGGTAAGGCAAAAGCAATCAATGCAGTTCAGAGACATGTGCATTTTAGCTCTTGCATTGTCTTTATCCAGAAGATGCTTTGTACAGGACCGATCCTGATATATAATATTGAAACCCATTAATTTCTTGAATTGTCAATAAATGTGAAGCTCTGAAACCACAGACAATGGCTGGCAAGACATGTAGAATTTTTGTTCAAAAAAACTCATCTTACATTGTTACTCCTTGAAGCGCTGATGGAACAGGGAAAACAAGTAGAGTTTGCAATGTTCCTGATGCCCTGTATGGGACAAGTTGCTTTCTTGTGTTGCTTAGGGCCAAATACACCAAACAAGAGACGTAAGCTAAGGTAAACAAGAGAACAAACTGCCCTTTAGATTAAACTGTAAAAAAAAAAAAAAAAAAAAAATATGGTCTATTCAGGTACAAACTGCTTTGAGTTAACAATAAAAGCATTAGAATTAGAGAGTTCTGTTTTATATGTTTTCATCAAAGAATTATATATTTTTTAATTTAGGTGCCTAAGAAAAATGGGCATTGTCTGTATTTCTCAGATCTCTTGCCTGGAGAGAGTTGTACTTTATTGTTTTAGACCCAGTTCTTGCTGTTCTATATTTTTTCTTAATTCAAAGGGCTCCAAGGGTGGTTTTTTCCCCTCTTCCTTCTTTCTATAGTTTTTGATGTTCTCTAGAGAATATAGGCAGGAGAATAATATGAAATTTTATCTGTGCATCACCCCTACTCAGCATGATCCCACAGAAGAAAATGGAAAGAATAATCGACACTGGTCAAGGAGCTAAAGGCTGAACTTGATCCATAATTGAACAATACATTCACATGGCTGAGTGAAGAGCAAGCAGCTATCACTTCTCTCTGATGTTCTTTTATAAGACTTATCTCCATTTAAAAGCTTACTTTAAAAGTGGATCCTTCCCTGTTAGCATTTTCAGCAAAATTTTAGATTATGCTCTAGATGTAAAAATTAACTTTTTCTTTTATATATAATCTGATAATTTTTCATTTGTTGATGTCAAATACTGTGGCATGAAAGTGAGAATGCACTGAACTTCAAAGAAATGATGGCATAAACAATGAAAGAATTGATCATCCTTTGCCCCCGCTCCTAGGAGACAAGAGGAAGAACTGCCCTGAAGGGATCTGCACTCCTTGCTTCTCAGGGGTGTTGTGGAAAAGAAGAGGTACAAGATGGCATGGGCTGGCAGAAGAAGTGCTACCCAGAAGAAATACGCTCTTCAAGCATCCTTGGGAAACTGGCAAGGCTCCTGGAATAGTGTATCAGAACAAAATAAATTCAAAGCCAAAAACGAAACCTGAGAAATATGTGCATCTGCTCCTATCAGTCGCACTCAGGAAGACAGTCTTGACCTCTTGAACATATTCCTACTGTCACCTTGCATGTGAAATTAGTTTTGGACACTACCATTGTCATCCCAAACTTTCATTCTTTCATTTTGGATGCAAATCAGAAATCACAGGCCTAGTGCAAGCCCCAAAGGATCTCTCTCTGACTACAGGTGCTCTCAACACCCACCTTGGTTGTGAGGTTCTTACTGTAGAGATTACTCAAGAAGTTATGATCTTTCTTGATTTTTTACTTAAGCACTGCTATAGTCTTGTGCCTAGCCAAGGCCTGACAAACTAAATGACAATTAGGCATATCCTAGAAAAAGTCTGTCGGCTCCACCTCGATTAAACAGATTTTAAGTAATGGGTTTTTCTGAGTGGGTGTGTACAGCAGTGGGAGAAAGATTAAATCGCATAACTGGTCTTGCTCACTCTATGTTTATAAAGAGCAATAAGTGCATCTTCTGCCTGCTAATCCTGGTAGTACAGACCACCTGTCCATTTGTTGACAGGTATCGTTCAAGAAGACTTATTCTAAGTGAATAAGAATTTTTGCCCCTATAAATTGGGGCAATACTTTTTATCTTGACCATAAAAGACTTTACCAATCACTTACAAAATAGACCTAGGTTGCACTATTGTGTACCACATAGCCACAAAACCAACATATTTGCCATATTAAATTCAGTTATGTAATTATATGGTATTTTGAAAAAAATGATTGCAGGGAAATGGTGCAACAATTTATTTTTAAAAAATGGCACAGTAATTCTGTAACTTATTATTTTTCTTTACAATTATTCCTAAAATATTTTTGGAGGCATGGACCCCCACTCAATATCAATGAGGGAAAAATTAACCAAGAAAAGCTCTGGGCATGAACTAAATACATATTCCTTTTTTTTTTTTTTTTTTTTTTTACTTCCACAGTACTAAATTCTTCTGATCTATTAGAATATTTTCATTCCTGCTTTTCTTTTTTACTTTAGAAAAATCTATTTACATAAGTCTGTTGACTTGTTTCCCTTTCAGGTGGTTCTTGGATGTCATCTACATAACACTGCATATTACTAAAGAGGATAAACTTTAGTGTATTTGTGTTTACCTGGATCTGGAAATCATGGTACTAACTGGGTGACTGTGCTGTTACTGCAGTGCTTATGAAAAAGCAATCTTTGGGTAAAATCATACTGAATCTTTTAGTAATACTGCATAAACCCTGGGCCTGTCTTTTTTTCCCAACCCAAATTCTGTCATGTGTTCTTCTACCCAGATGTACAACAGAGGTGTTCATACATACCAAAGGAATGGTCTCTTTTGAGTCTGTGATGTAGAAAACATGAAAAGAAATTTTGGCCTCTGGGATTATTTGTTTTCCTTTCTAGAGAAGAAAAGGAGAGTAAAGAGCATTATAAAAGCAACTACTCAGAACTGATCAGAACTTAAGCATGAAAGCAAAAGAATAAGAGGAAAACAATTACAATGAGGCAAAAATGAAAAGACTTACAGGAATCTTATGTTTGTGTGTTGAGATAGTATTTCTTTGAAGGTCCAGTGAGTATTTTCTGATAATCATTAATATGTAAGTGGCTTTAGCTGTAATAAAATATAACTGATACTGTTGTAAATACTTTACCTGCATTGGTGTAATAATTAGGTATTGTGTTAGTCATAAGACTTATGAAGATTACTGCCATTTTAAGAGACAGCATTTACAGGACAAAAGGTGCAAAGTAGTATGCAGTGAATTTACTGTAATGGCTAAGACACAGGACCTACTCTGAAGGGCTCCTGTACCTGCAGTATGAAGATATAATAACATCTTAACAATGTGGAATATAGCCTTGAGAGCAAGGTTGTAAAATGCTGTGATTAGAAAAAGAAATAACAGGGCAGAAAACAAGATAATTGACCATAGAGAAGATAGGAAAGAAGAGAAACCAAGATTAAATGCTAACAAGGAACTTATTTCTGGAAAATACGGTCACAAATGATTGCCCTTTATTTCATTTAGAAGAAGCTTAGAAATGGTTAGTAAGTGTAAGGCAGGTGTTGTGAAAGCATTGATGTGGATATAAACCATGCTTTTGATCAAAATGATTCAAAGAATTGATGGTGGGAGGCAGAAAGAAATAAGGCAGAAGGAAATAGACTCTGGTTCTTTTATTTGCTTAAAGGATGAAGTGATCCTAATTAAATAATCTCCCTTGATTTGCGTTGAGTAGTAATGACATTTTCTTCCCCTGGCACTGAAGTGTGTTTTACAGTTTCAGCAGCACTCTGTGTTTAAATCCTATTATTGCCTACCAGAATAAACAAGAAGTTTAACACGATTATTCGGGATGTTCCACTTATTTAAAGCTGGATTTGTTACTACATCTAGCAATAGGTTCAGCGCTTTCTTAGACCATAAGATAGACAGTAAGCATCTGTTTGCCTTCCTCTAATACTTAGAGTGCTGCTTGATGAAAATTATGCTGGGTTCAGGGAGATAATTTCTGAGAATATTTTTAAAGGCCTACTTCTAAATATACCATTCTTGAGAGTTGTGAATTTTGGAAAATGGGGGATAGTGAACATAACACAACAAATAATCTTGAACAGATGTTTAAGAGGGAGGAATAAGGCCTGTGTATATTTGTAGGAGTTTCTCTGAAGCAAAGGATAAAAACTCTTGAGCATTCAGGCTTACACTGCCTCTGCCATCCTTAGTTTATATAGGTGACAGAGTAGACGCATTTTTTGCTTCAAACTGAATGCTTAAAAGTAGCTGTGTAACAAAGGGTTGGCAAGTCCCATTGAACAAAATGCTGGAGACTTTTTCAAAAATAGGATGGTAATAAGTGAGGCTGCCTAATGCTGGGTGCCGGTCTTTGAGCATCCTGTCCACACCACCTGTGCTGAGCTGCAACTAAATGAACCCCTGGAAAAGCTGAATTATTCCTATTTTGAGGTGTTTGGAGAGGCTAAATGGATATTTCTTCTATTTAAAGTGGGTAATGACATTATAACTGGTCATCAGATGACCTTTTTAGTGTGACTACTGCTGTTAATCAGGTCCTGTAGCAATATCCTTTTCCTCCTATGGATGGAGCGGTGAAAGTGTGACCACTTCTGGACATGACCAGATCAATCCTGTTGCGAGTTTCAGTTTGGTTTGTTAAATGCCATCAAGCACCCTAGCGAGGGGGAAACCTGTGCCCCATTCCAGGGGGCTGCATAAGTGTCAGGGGAAGGGAGTAGCCTCCCACCAGCAGGGGTCTGCAGGGTGAGTGTAGTCATGGTCCTGCATGCTTCCAGCTCCCCTCCTCTTCAGTGCCCCTGCCACCAGACCCCAACCACCCCGGGGACCCCTGCAGGACCAGAACATTCATAAAGCAAGTAGATGGCTAAAAAAAGTCTGCTAACTATATAAAAAATGTGATTTCCTCCTAATAGTACCATGTTTCTAGAAAGCAGTACTCCGAAATTCATTTAGGTGCCACAATCTCCATTGATTTTCTTAATACTTATATATCTCCGTGAACTTTTTCACTCATTAGGACCCATTAGCTAGTTTACGGCATGATATCATAATCATTAGAGACTTACTCATTGCTAATTGAACATTTAAGACTTCTGCAATTCATAACGGAGTAAATTTGTCTAACATATGAGGCCTCTATTGATAATTGTCCTTATTTGTTAATTTTATAGTACATGTTGTAATTTAAGCTTGTTCTCTCTTAATATACAAATGCTGTATCATAGCTATTTGCTTCTGAAACAAGGTTTTGTGCAATTTGGAGGGAGGAGGGGTGTATTACATTTTTGCTAGAGGGTTTAAGCTGGCTACTGCTGATAATTTTCCCAAATTCTTTCAACCTTGAAGTCATCAGCTGGCATGTGGTAAAGTCTGCTGCTAATTTTGGTTTTCTTTTCTGATTTGAACTTAAGAGGTTATACAGCCTGGGACAGTGGCTCTTTTCTTCCCATTTTATTCTTACAAACCATGGCACATAGATAATGTAATAATGCACGTAAAAGTGTTCTTTGTTGGGAAAGCTGCAGCTTAACATGACCAGATTAAATTCAGCACTGAATGCAGCTGAGCTCAAAGATTGTTTTAGCTCTTATTAGCAACATCACACATTTTCTCATGCAAGATGCCAGTATAGATGGACTCTACCAAGTTTTAATACCTTATTAGGATTGCAGGATATAGGTATAAAGATACCTTATATATACAGGTATTAGGATACCTTATTAGGATTTCAATTTATTGGACTGCAGTGCCCATGTGTTTAAAATTGTAGGGTATTATCAGCATAGAAAGAGAAATCCATGAAACATGATGTGATGACATGATGTGATCCCATCCCAATGCTTGCATCGGTTGGCTTATTGTAGTAGAAAACATAATCCTCACAGCAGTCCTTGCAGAAAGTTATACTAACATGTTTCTGCTGTTTATGGTAGTTTTCATTTATGCCTACTTTTTTTACATTACATCTTGCCTGGAAACTGGTCTTCTAGGCCTAAGTTTTATTCAAGCAGAACTGGGTTTTCATTTTGCTTTTCTGTCGTCTCTGGTCACATGGCTTCATTTCATTTTATCATGTTATTGTTAAGTTTTATATAATAGCACAGGAAACAAAAAACTCTTCTGCCTTTTTATGGAGAAGATTTTCCTTTTGAAGGGGAGGTGGTTGGCACTCTAAATTAGCTACAGCAATTTACAAGTTAAATTGGCAAAGATGGGTGGGATATGAATTGTATCTCCTCAGTGAATAACACCTATGATGTTCAATATACCGCAGAAATTCAGACATCTGTTCTGTTAAACTTCTGATTGCTTGAAAATTGTCCTTACACACAAAAACCCCTGTGACCAGAGTGGGTATCTTTAGTGCTACAGTTGTCAACTCTAGTTAGGCATAATAGAGACTGACTGTAATGTGCTTCAGAGAACCTTAAATGAGGAAGTAAGTGCTGTTTTGAAAAACAGAAGTTTTAAGTGTCTCTGCTATGATATTCCAGTGGATATAATTGAACCTCATCAGGTAATTCTATCATCTGTGCTAGATCCCATTTTACAAAACTGTATGTGTAAAACATCTAAATCCCTTATTTTTATTGCAGTGTTTGGAATCATTTCAGGTCACCACCTCAGAAAAACAGTAAAAGGTTTGGATCAGGATTTTAAAAACTGACTTTAACAGCCACTTTTCCATCTTCTCAAATTGGTCGTGATTTTCAGCCCATTAGCACTGAGGATTTCCTGAACAATGGTGGTTTTTGAGAACAGGTTTTAGACTGCCTTGAGATTACATTTGCTTTCAACCTTAGGACGTGGCTTTTACCTCTGAATTCCATTTTTTTTCAGAGCATCATGTTCTGATTTTTCCTAGACATCATTCATCAATCTTGGTCTAAGTCTGACCATGATATTTAGCTGACCTGATTTCCAGTGTTGCATTGTCTGTTGTTTCCACTTAGCTGAATGATGTCACTTTTCCATTCTTGCAAAAGGAGATTTTGCTGATATGGATTAACTTCATTAAATGGCTAGATGACCTTGTAGATATTTTTCCCAGTTTTCTTATATTATTTTTATATTTTAAGAAACAGATTTTTACTAAATCTCTGTCCTTTAATGTTGTAAATACACCTTCTGCAATATTTCAGAGAAAATGTGAAGGGCTTAAATGGAGGGGTTAAATTTACTTGATTTGTGGAATGTTTCTTAAAACTTACGACATTAACATCCTGTACTCCGTCTTCTATCCTCCAGCCTTTGAGGAAGTGCTATATGATATTTGCACATCCCAAGTCACTGCTTCTGACAACCTGGAAGATAACAGGTAGGTTTATCCAGACTTTCAATTACCTTTCAGTTTCACTGATTTCCTTCCTGGTCACTGGAAGGTTTCTTCCATAAAGCAAGTATTTTGTAATACTTCTTACACTTACATTTATGATACTTCTCCTATTCTGGTTTTGTTTCACTTCATTTGGTTCCTTGGTGCTCCCTGTGTACAAAACCTGTATGAAAGGCAAATTATAATAACCTTGTTTTCCCATTTCACCAAGCAGTTTTAGTCAGATGAATCCTCTGAGGTATTTTAAATATCAACAGGTGATATAGAAGTAAGCTCAGCAGGTAAAAGTGGAGTGATGTTTAGGATCAGGAACCAGCCCTGTCTCCAGGCTGCAAACAAATCTGCAGAAATGCCTGCTGAGAACCTTCTCTTCTTGGGCAGTGCCCTCCCCCAAGCACCAGGCAGAATAGCCACTCAACTTGAAAACACCATAAAATGGGTTGCTGGGGTAACTTATTGCATAAGAAAGACTCCGTTGGGGTATACATAAAATGATGGCCTATCTTCACTCCTATTTTTAGTTTCACTAACAATGGTCCCTGTCTTAGGGAGTAAATTAGGAGTTATTATTAAATTAAAGCCAAAGCTACTGCAAATATAGACAATGATGCTGCTAATTGGAGTCACCAATGCAAAACTGAGCTGTAGGAGTCTTCCCAGCCAGCATATTTTGTGTCTATAAGCATAGGCATATGTGTGTATGTTCATGTATATAAATGTATGCAAAATGAAATCTGCTAAGTATTATAAGTTCATTTATTCAATTACGTTCTATTACAATCCTTAATCATTTTCAGTTTTATTCTAAATAGAGGTAATCATATGAGTCTCCATACTTTTAGAAGATCATTACACAGATAGATGTTACACTTTAATAACAACATTCCAGTTCTTTCTACAAAATGCAAATATCAGAATCCATATGAGTTACCTCTGTCTTACTCAAAACGTACAATGTTCAGCCCCTAGTGTAAGACTGGTAAGATTTCAGGTTAATCTCAAGAACTTAATATTGGGGCACATTTCCATCAAGTTCTGTTGGCTACCTTTTCCCAAATAGAAATTTTCTCATAACGATCATGATTCTTGGTTATAAACAATTGATTTGATCAAAATCTTCAATGCTGAAGTAGAAATCCTGAATCTTGATACAAGCACTCTACCTTTAGCCACACAGTTCTTAAACTTGGGGCAATGTTATTGATTTTAGTGTTGAAAAATAAGTGTTAACACTAAATTCATTATCTAAATATGAACACGGTCTGCTGTGACTGTTCAGTCCTTTTAAGTGTACAACTGCACTAAACTGGTTTAAGGAGAAATATCTAAATAAGTTAGGTTTAAGCTACAGGAAGTAATATACCAAAGAACAAGGAAGATAGTGCCAATAGTAAAGTGCTTTGGCTGTATTAACTGCATTCTAAGCAAACAAGGTTGTGCACTGCTGTAAGAAATGTAGTAATGAGAAAATACATTTAGATTGAAAGTAAACTTTGTTTAAAAAAGATTGAAGAGATTTGATCCTTTCCATATTCTCATGGAAAACTAAAATAAGAAATTACTTCATTCTTGCTCTCTGGTGAGACAGTGATCATTATGAAGCAGATTTACTTTAAAACCCTGTCAGCTAGCATTCGTTTACTTGACATGTGCACTAATACTCGCCAGTGGAGGTTTCAGCCAAGTGGAAAACTCCAAGTGTTAAGATCTTGCTCTGTTTCAATTTGGTATTTGCAGCTTGCCTAGTGGAAGTTCATTATTCCAGTAGTGTGACGTTTTTTAGAATTCTGCTAAGATGCATTGGCATATGACTTGGAAGTTTTTTTTGTTTCAAAATATATTATATATTTGAGATTGAAATATTGCCACATGATCAAGTTAAAAAAAATCTATCAACATCTTCTAACTCCTAATGAAGTGACTCTCTTTTACAAAATTACTGTTCTGTTTTAGTATTAAGCATATATTCAAAATGAACTGCATTTATTTGTCTTTTTGCCTATCTATGCCATAGAAAAACGTACCTCCCCATCACTGTAAATCCCACATCCAAACAAACAAAATCTTTATACTGATTTTTTTACAGTCTAATGTGTCCAGTGTAGCCCACTAATGTCACACGCACTAGATTAATTTCTTTAATCCACTCCTTTTTACAAAGACAGACCTTAGGAACTACCACATAGGACAGCAGGATTTGATTCTTACACAGATTGGAAATGGTATCCAAAATCAGGGCCGCTCTCTTCCAAGTCCCATGTCAGCCAGCCTCCGCTGTTATTATGGAGGATGGGCTTGATGAAGTCCACTCAGGGGTCCCAGTTTGGTGGTGTCACATGTGCATGGAAGTGTCCCGGGCAGGTGGGTCCTGAAACACATCAAGGTCCAAAGCTGCTTCTGTCCATGATGCTAGGTGTGATGGGGAGGTCTGAATGGGACCCATGTCCCCTGGCAAGGTACCCCATTGCAAACATGTGTGCCTGTGCTCTGGTGCAGATGATGGTTTCGAACTGTCTTCAGTTGTAGCATGTTGTTTTGGTTGTTTGATCTTGTGGTTTGCCTCGAGCCTGAAAGACTTGATGTTTTGCACAATCTTGTCTTTCATTTCTAACATTGGGTGTTTCTAACCTAATGCATATGTAGTCCTACTCCTTGCTTGATTTTGCTGGATCTTTACATCTGGATCCGTTAGATAGTCCTAAGCTATGTTACTGCACTATCTTCTTCAAGATCTGAAAGCAGGTTTTTTCTTTAAAGATATATCTTCATAAATATGCATTTTCTTATCCTTTCCTTTGCAAATTTTGTAAGATTTTGAATGGAAACTAATAAGCCTTTAACAGTGTCCCAAAGATTAAAGTTAAAAACCCTAATGTTCAAATTCTATAGCTCTCCAATTTTCTGACTTAAATATTGACAGAATTCATAATTATCTTTCTATTTTTTTATTACTATAAAACCTTTTTATAGACTAGTTGTGTTTGGTACTCCAAATTACATAAAGCTAATAAATTTTTTTTGAAAACTAGGAGAGAAATTTAAAAAAACCCACATGACTGTAGTAAGATAAATGAAAAAATATTATTTTATAAAGTAACAACTTCAAATGTCATGAATTAACATCTTCAAAAATGAAAATAATTCTTTTTTAATGTTTTCTTGTGAATTCAATATAAAGTGGAACTACACAAATTGTCATGTCAGTAATTTACAAACTAACTGTTCATTCAAAGTAACTTGGATATGTCTTTCTGCTTCTCTGAAGAGATTAGGTTGCACAAAGATGTCTACTTTCCCTAAGAGTTTGGCATGTTTACAATGTAGGCTACATAAATATTAGAAATGGGCTGAAACAAAAGCCTTCACTGTGAATAGTCCCTAAGGTATAAGAACAACACCTTTTGGTTTGAATCTAATATCAAACCCGTAATTTTCTAATGGAGATAAACTAAAACCTTGACCTTTGTGGAAATTGAGTTCAGAGATTATTCTTTTTTATACAGCAGCATCAATAAACACATCACATCACATCAATAAATATTGCTCAGTGCAAAGGGAGTCTTGATTTTTAAATCTTTTGCATTTTTTTTGTTACATCTTCTGTGCAGATATTTGTTTCTTTACTAAAAAAAAAAATTAAAAAGCCATCTTAAAGGTGTTGCCCATCCTGTCTAATAGAATAAAGTCATTTTTAAAGGACTTCTTTGTGATTGCCTTATCACATCTTTACAAAATATATGCTACACCAGGGAAATCACCCTCATCTGCACTTTAATAACTTTGTTTCTTTGATCATTATTTCACATTCACCCCCTTATATAGAACATCTTTTACATTCTTTCTCTATTTGAATAGCTATACCATCATAATATTGTTTGCACGAGAAAATGTTTATCTTTTATGCACGTCTGTTGGCTGTATTTTTCTTCATATGTCTTCATACTTTCAAGCTTAATTTGATCCAAGAAGTAGTGGTCGTAAAATTACCATACACAAAGCTTAAATATCAAGTGATATCTCTGGACTAGAAGAAACTAGGAAATGTTGAAAAAAATCCAAAAAACTCAACACCTGACTCCTAAACTGGTTGGATTAACATTAGAAACAACATTCTAAACGATTTGGGTGTCATCTACTATAGAAGTATAAGAAATATAATACTTTCACTTCTTAAAAGATCATATGAATATTTTCTTTGGTTTCGTTTCACATGAAATTGCAGTAGTATCTCTAAGTTATCGGGGGGATGCTTAAGCAAGCCTGTGTCCATTAGAATTTTTCCAGGAAGTCATTCTACATACTTACTTTTTTTTTTTAATTTAAGCCTAAAAAATTACTGGAAGGTATTTTAAAGAAAATATTAAGATGTAAAATAAAAACTAATAAATACTATTGAAGAATAGTTTTGATTTCAAAACAGTAAGCATGAAAAGTACAATTTTAAGAATCATATTCATTCAGTCAGGAAGATGAAATCATCTGTACAAATAATATGTCCAAAAGAAAATTATCAAAACATCTCTGATTTTATATATCAAACACACAGCATATTTCATGAACCATGTACAAGATAATAATTACTTAGAGAAATTACTGTATAAATAACTTAGGAGAACAGATACTCAATTTTTTGATAAATATTTTTTGCAAAGGTTTTAGCTGAAAAGAAAAAAAGTTACTGGTCTCTGTCAAAAAAATATTTGTCTGTTTTCAATGAATGCAAAGCAATAACAACATATGCCATGTTTTGCATTAAAATATTAAGATGAGTTCTGATACAGGATCATAAATCACCCCTAAATCATCTGAAAGCATGTGTAGGCTTATGAACTTTATAAATCTTTTTAGTGAAACTGGATGAACTCCAAATTTACAAATCTATATTTCTTTTTATTTTGGTTCATACTGTAATCACATTCTTCTTTTAACATATATCAAATGTTGCTTCATGCCCTTAAATCTGCACCATTTAGAAACAAGAGAAAAATTCAGTGTCTCATCTATAGAAGACTACCCGACTTTTCTGAAGTAAAGAGAAATTTTTTGTATGGCAAAATATTTCTGGAAACTGCCTATGCCTGTGATAGGATGTGAATACGTTGACACTGTTCAGCTTTGTCGTACTTTGTATTTGATCTCAACAACACTAATTTGAAACAGTATATTACACTGTTACATAAAAAACAAAAGCTCACTAATTATAATTACCCACATTGCTTTCAGGGAAAATACAGCAGATGTATATAGTATCTTTTGTATCCTTGGTTTTCAATGACAAAATAAAAAAGCTTTAAATGTTTCAAACATGTAAACATAAATAATTTCTTTTCTTTAAGCATACACTTTCTCCTGAGCTGCAGCATTTAGCCTTAATGACATTTTTGTCAAGACTACAGATGATATACAAGAGTTTCTTTTTTTTTTGGGGGGGGGGGGGGGGCGGGTGGAGGGGTTTGGAGCGGGAGTTAGTTGGGTTTTTTTTCCAGGGGGATATTATTCCTAT
Organism: Morus bassanus; assembly: GCA_031468815.1. Classification (NCBI taxonomy): domain Eukaryota; kingdom Metazoa; phylum Chordata; class Aves; order Suliformes; family Sulidae; genus Morus; species Morus bassanus. Next base: position 22,703,824 of record CM062600.1, on the reverse strand, counting down.
GTGACTAGTAAGCATTAGAAATAGAAATAAAATCCTCACAGAATGGCTCAGTTTCATTTAAACTGTCACACAATTGCCTTTATTATTCCAGCTGGCTTGGAGAAAGAACGTTCTCTTTGTTAATGAGACCAGCACAACTCATCCCATTATACCAGCTCTAACCTAATAAGTCAAGTATTTGCACATTTCTCCTTCATGTTTTTCCAAACAGATTTTTTCATATGGCCATAAACTCTAGTGTGGAATAGGTGTTGTATCTTGGTACTTTAAGAAACAATAATGAATGGGAAGGCCTTTCTGTAGTTGCACACAGCAGGGAAGGCTAGCTGAAAATGTCCCAAAGGCGAGGAGGATATGAAGTACCTTCTCCCATTCATGTTTGAATATAGCTCTCATTAATGTTGCCATGTTACTTCGTCACTAAAATGTTTCCTTCAGTAATTTTTAGCAGGCTTCATTCATGTACATCTAAACACCAGAAAAATAGTACAGTTGCTAGTGTTGGTGAAGAGACAGTGTCACAAACCTAGCTTAAAAATTGTGAGAATCTTAGCCCAATATTTTACCAAAGGGCAGGGAAAGACAGAGTGCTGTTATGATTTCTTCCAGGCAGTAGGGTAAGCTAGAAGTTATCATTAACTCATGAATTCTTGAACTTCAGCAACATTCTCAGCGCATGATGTCAAACTGCTTTCTCTAATCAGAGCATGCTTATGAGGAAAAACATTTCCAGTGCAACAGCTCTGATTTAACACACAAGAAAATTTGGTAGCTGCATCTTAATTTGTGCCTGCAGCTCACAACTTAAGTTTTGTTTCCTTACAGAAATAAAGGAGTGCAAACACTTCAGGGACACAGTCTGCCTTTCAAAAAGTCAGGAAACCCACAAAAACTCTATTACAGTTGTACAAGTTGTGATTAGGCACCTAAAGGAAAACATGGCAGAAACTGCAGGAGAGCTCTGATGCTGGCAGAGAAGAACAAGAGCAGCAAAAAAGGAGTCAACATGTACAGCTTGGGATGAGGCTGAGCACCCTGAAAGTGGGTCAGGAAACTTGACATTGACAGCATGAGTGAAGGAAAAACATGGTAGGTCAATGTTTCTTCAGAGAACTTGTGTGAGGAAGAGATTTATAATGGGGTTTTGAAGGATCATTTGGCTTAAATCGGCTTGGCCAGCCAGTAGAAAATCACACTACTTTTGTGGTTATCTCTGCCATATATTACACAGCTCCATATACTGAGAAAAGCAGGATCTCCCACACTTCCCTGTGACCTAACGCACCGTGTTCACTCTTCACTTTGTCAGTAGGAATGCATGGCTGATATCCTCTGCTGGAAGAAGAGACCAGTGTGATAGAGAGAGGTAAGCTGCAAAATGCTTGTCATGGGTAGATTTATTATTTTTTAGAGCATTTTTACACAGTGTATGTAGGCAACAACCTGCAGTTCTGTGTGCTTAGAAATGACATCTGTGAAGGTTTTCCTCTTACTGTAACAATAATATCCTTATTTAAACACAAGAGGCCATATTTGGCACTGTCTGTTTGTCTAAGCACAGAGTGCCCTTTCTCTGGAGTTTCTTCGGCTCATCACAGCTGAGTCCTGCTGCCATAAAGTGCCTGTCAGCTTTACCACAGGAACTGCTGAAGCAGAATTGCATCCTAAGAAATAGTTAACTTTAACTACGTTGAAATAACTACCTCCTGTTTGAAAAGGCTTCTAATAATAACAACTCAATATAATACAAATAAATACAAGAACAAAATGAAAAAATATTTTCTATGTACAATACAAGAGGAAATATTGTTAATGTTTTGTACATGAAGCTTCACAAGATGCTGCAATACAAGATAGGCTACATTAAAAAGGTATAACATTCACTATGATAATGAAGTATGCTAGTCGGAATGGGTATTAAAGACCTATAGTAAACCTCCAGAAATATCCAGTATAACCTAAATGTTTCCAGAAGCCTGGATATCACCTAAAGACATCTTTTTTCTAAAGTAGGTGTATTGTTTACATTTCATGAAGAAGATGGATTGAGCAATATGGGCCATATTATTTCAGTTGCCCAAAGTCAAAGGTGCAAACTTTGGAATTGGACACAAAGGCAGATAAAAGTATAATTCAGCAGAACACAGAGGAATTCTATTTCCTCTTTAGAGACTCCCTTGTTGAATCATGCAGAAATTATTGATTATATTTCAAAGGTGGGTTGTTTTTTTTTAAATACATACCAGTGACTTCATTTGTCTGGAGTTGTCTGAACTTCAAACAGATTTGGGAAATACAGTAAATATAAGGAATTTATGAGAAATAAATTATGTCACAAAAATGGCAGAAGTCTTTCCCCAAAAGAAAGGTCTTTTAATAGAAAAAGTAACCTTTTCCCTGCTTATTGATATTCAGGAAGTTGAGACATAAACTTACATATCTTAAGAAATAATTAAAATGATAGTTTTAAAATAATAATTTTCAAATTATGCATAAGAATCTGTCCATTCTTTCATATTATTATAAAAATATGTTTTACTTTCTAATTTGAATGTGTGTTATTAGTGTATGCTAATTTAGATATTTCTATCCTGAATACGGTCACATCTGCAAAAAGTTGACATGCACCTCCCTTACTCTTTCTGATGACATTCACAGAAAGACATGAAGATCCTTGAGGAAGCACGGGCATCTTGTGCAGCATTTATTGCTTGTGATTAGAGAAAACTCCAGCAGTATATCACATTGAGCCAACAGCTTGAAGGCACGGAGGATATCCTGGGCAGTTGTGTACCCAAGTCCCTGCTTTAAGTCAGGCAAAACAGTGATCAGAAAACACTGTCCCAGGTGACAGCTTTCTCACTGAGCCCCTGGGAAAGCAGAGAGATGTAAGCAGCCTTAGATTTCCTTTCTGCCAGGTTTGTGCTTGAAGCTTGCTCCAGAGGGAGGTGGGGGAGCCAGAGCTCAGGTATGGGGACCTTGGCTGATAAGCAGTGCCAGGAATCTGGGTGGCTGCAGCCCTTTCCATGGACATAAGTGTAAGCATGTGGTGTGCTCTTAGAGCAGAAAAGTGAGTGCTTCTAGCCCTCACCAAAGGGTTGGCAGAAAAAGAATCTGAAGATCTCAATATATACAGTGGCAATAAAGTTTCTGAGAGTATTTGTTTTCATGGCTCGCTAATAATGTTAAAATTAAAAGGGTTTCTGCTAATTAAAGAATGAGGTGAGAACACTGTAAAGATCACAGGATTTAAATTAAACATAATTTAGTTTATTTTGTAGTGGGAAGGAATTTCTTTAAAAGTGCACTAATGTGGGGATGAAGACTTCATCTTTCAGCACCACATGAGAACAATGATTTTCCTGAGGTTACTGTAAGGGAGAATATCTATAAACTGTGCCATCCTAGCTTGATTGGGTTTTATGTTACTAAAAGTCCATTTTCAGGGCTATTTGTACCAGGGAATTGTTTCTTCAACATTATGGCAGGCTGCCTGATTGAGTGGTGGGGTTGGAGAAGGGGATGAAACACACGGCCCATGGCCTGAGGGACAAAGAGCTGCTGCTCTGTGCAGGTGGGATCCTTCAGGGATTTTCTACCTGCCAAATACTCCCTAAATTTCCTACTCTATCCTCTAGGTGTTCAGCCAGAGTCAGAGGCTGCATAAGAGTAACAGTGACATTCTGCTGGGTCTGCACCAACTTGATATGTCCATGCTGGTAGTTCTGTTTATTTGACACCATTGACTTATGATGTCTTGCTCATGGCTTGTTTGTCCAGCCAGGCTCTTCATTCTGCCAGATTTGCTTTCAAGTGCCATCTACCTCTGCTAAGGCACCTTTAGATCTCCTTTTAGTGAAATGGGTGAGGAAGGAAACTGACAGGTCACCCTCAGTAAGTCTGCAGAAGATACCAAGTTGTGTGGTAGTGTTGGTCTGCTTGAGGGTAGGAATGCTCTGCAGGGGGATCTGGACAGGTTGGATCGATGGGTCGAGGCCCATTACATGAAGTTTAACAAGGCCAAGTGCCGGGTCCTCTGCTTGGGTCACAATAACCTCATGCAACACTGCAGGCTTGGGGAAGAGTGGCTGGAAGGGTGCCCAGTAGAAAAGGACCTTGGGGTGTTGGTCGACAGCCGGCTGAACATGAGCCAACAGTGTGCCCAGGTGGCCAAGAAGGCCAATAGAATCCTGGCTTGTATCAGAAACAGGGTGGCCAACAGGACTAGGGAAGTAATGGTTCACATATACTTGGCACTGGTGAGGCTGCACCTCAAATACTGTGTTCAGTTTTGGGCCCGTGACGACAAGAAGGACATTGAGGTGCTGGAGCATGTCCAAAGAAGGGCAATGAAGCTGGTGAAGGATCTGGAGCACAAGCCCTATGAGGAGCGACTCAGGGAACTGGGGTTATTTAGCCTGGAGAAAAGGAGGCTCAGGAGACACCTTATTGCTCTCTACAATTACCTGAAAGAAGGTTGTAGCCGGGTGGGTGTCGGTCTCTTCTCCCAAGTAACAAGTGATAGGACAAGAGGAAATGACCTCAAGTTGCACCAGAGGAGGTTTAGATTGGATACTAGGAAAAACTTCTTCACTGAAAGGGTTATTAAGCGCTGGAACAGGCTGCCCAGGGAAGTGGCTGAATCACCATCCCTGGAGGTAAAGATGTGTAGATGTGGTGTTTAGGGACTTGGTTTAGTGGTGGAGTGGGCAGTGCTAGGTTTATGGTTGGACTTGATTTTAAAGGTCTTTTCCAGTCGATCTCCAGCCTTCAGTCTGTTCCAGACAACATTTTTTTTTTTCTTCTTTTTTTTTAACTGTTCTTGTCCCCAAGGTTGCAGGCAACTTACTTTCTGAGTAAAAAGATCTGTTATTTCCTGGATGAGAACCTACCCCTCTGCATTATATGGAAGTAATGTAGGATGTAAGTAGTGACCCTTTATAATGGATTTTCTTCCATTTGCTTCACTGAAACTTCAAGGACCACATTTTGATTCTTCTTTCATGTTTTTTACCTCAGAGGTTGACATGTTAAGGTTATGAAACTAGAAAAGCTCTAGTCAGATCAAAAGAGGTGGCAAATAAGTACATTAAGTGCATAAAATCTTCCCCTTCAACAGGGGAGCACAGCGTCAGTGAATTATAGTACAAAATCAATGTAATTGACACAGCTTACACAAGATCTCGCTACCTAGCTTCTACCTCTTCCCTCCTAGCATAAAATAAAATAAAATAAAATAAAATAAAATAAAATAAAATAAAATAAAATAAAATAAAAAATATAAAATAAAATAGAAATTCTTTATACATTTCTCAATAAATGCACTTCTGATATCTTTCTTATCAAATCGGTCTGACACTTTTCTCTTTCAAGCTTGACATGCCATTAAATTGATGTGTAAAGATTTTTAAAAGCCTCACAAACCAACTTAATTTATACATTTCTTAATGGTATAAGTTAAAAATGGCTTTTAAAAATTAAGACACTCTGATCACATGTTTTAAAATCCATGTCTTTAAGGGGTGCAACATATCTTATTTTAACCTGTCATAGTGACTGCTTCACTCATTAGTTGTTATATCTGGTGTTAGAAATGTAGAGCCACCGTAACCATGAAAATTCAACATTCATCCTCCTACCTGAGGATGTGTTTATTTTAAAACAAGAATTACATTGTGCTTCATTCATGCAATATTTACATGGAACTAATTATGGATATCGTGAAATTTGCAGCCTCCATAATAACGCCATTACACCTGCAATTTGATAATTTCTTGGTTTTTTTTCTAAGAATGTCTGCTTCTGCATTCAAAAGTTACACTTAATATTCCCTAAAGAAATCCAGTGTTGATGGATATAGTAAATCAACTAAAAAAATCCATAGATATGGGGTTTTATGGGAAAGTAGTAGAAGTTATGAAACGCAATCGTCCATTACCTTTGCCACTCCTTTCTATTCAAGAAATTGTATGAGAAACAGAGACAGGTTTGGACTGCATTTGAAAGCCTTTGAGCTCCTGTGCTGTTTGGTAAGATGTTGGAAATGTTAGAAGTCACAATTTCCAGCAGATGCGACTGGGCCACGTCATCTCATTGTAGTAGCACTGACTTAAGAATGAGTAAGTCTTAATACAGTGGCACACCTTGAATGAAGAATCAGGGATAAAAGAAACTCTTGCTTGGGCTGGATGGTACTACTCCTCTTGGTGAAAGTGAAAACATCAGAATCCAATGACAAAATGAAATTAGCTCTGTCTGCAGAGCTGCATCCAGAAACAAGTAAGATATTGAGACTGTTTTTTAAATCTCGGCATAATACAATAACTATTAAGGAACCTCATTTTCTGTAAATGATGGCTCCCAAATCTCTTCAGGGGCATTTCCTTATGAAGTGCATTGCAGCAAACATATCTAGAAGCCACGAAGCTTTGATTGCCTGAACAATTACAGTAGCCTCTGCAAACTGAAAACAATTCTTTTACCAGCATCACAACAGGAAATGCTCCAAAACACAAAACTGCATTTGTATAGCATTAGGGAGTGCACAGTGTAGAAATCTCCCATACTTTGCCTTAGGATCTTTCACAGTACTTACCAGAGTGATTTTTCACTGGACAGTCTTCTACATACAGCTAGGTTACATTCACAGACTTGTCCCAAGTGAGTAAAAACACGCAATGGTCATAAAATGTCTACTGTCCCATAAATGGGAATATAATATATGCCATCTTCTCTTCAGTCACAGTGACAAAATGTATAGTTCCTCAGTGATAATCATTATTACTATGATGACAACTGTTATGAAGTATTATTTTCTTTACCTCTTTCTTTTTTGAGGATGCGGCAGAAATAATTCGATTAGTTTCTTGGTTAACAGCTTACTTTGTGCTTGTGTTCACAAGTGAGCGGGTGTGTTAGGAATTCACTGAAATAAAGCTAATTTAGAAAACTAATTTTGCTTTTAATTGTTTAGTTCATTAGTTATTTTTAACTCTTTCAAGGGTAAAACCTACAGTAAAGAGCCAGTCTGTGTGAAATTTCTGCCTGTAGCACTGAGGTTCCCCTTAACTGAAATTTTCATCTAGTACAACATAAACCGGGAAGAAGCAAAAAGCAAGACCAAAAGTCATAAGACAGGTGGTCTCCATCTGTGGAGAAGCTGATTACTCCCTGGCCCTTTTGAGAGAGTCATGGGATAAACACAAATAGGGTAGAATATTCTCCAAAACCTCTTAGAAAGTGCTATCAGCCTTGGAGTAAAGTTACATGAGAAATAGACCCCTGCCACTATGCACTATTGGATTTAGAACTGAGTTGTGTAGCAAGCAATCAAAGAAACTTTCTGCTTCAACACTGCTTTATTTGGGTCTATGCCTTTCAAATGAGCAATTTTTCCAAGTCCTCTGATACACTTAAATCAACGTTAGAACAAGTCTGGTTCATTTCAGTGGATCAGGGGATTGGGATCTTGATTACAACATTGGAAGCATAACTCAAAAGAGATACCCCAAAACATACATCCTATACTGTTTCTAACCTAAGGAAGATTTTAGGTACCCAAAAGAGTATTCAGTTTTTCTGAACTAAATTAGTTTGTCTAATTAGAAAAACAATCATTGTTTTCACACCTTGCCTGCCACTGTCTTGTTCTAGCTGTCACTCAAGGGTTCATTTAGGCTCTTTCTTCACTGCCATAACTAATCCAACGGCTTAGGTTGTTGCCTTTAGAGAGGATATTGTGAGTCCTCTTTGCTCTGGTTATATCTTAGGTTTCTGAGACTGCTAGTGCAACGGAACCATTGCAGCATATTTTGAGAACACCTTTTTTTTTCTTTTCTGATACAACCTTCTTTTTACCCGAGCCAACAAATGCTGTGCTTTTGCATAGCCCTGGGAATGCATGCTAAGCACAGGGTTGGGTGCCACTGACTGATCTTTTGAAAGAGATGACACTGGGATATGTAAATTTTTCACAGTAGGGTGACTGAACTCCTCTTTCATTTGATTCCTTTCTTCTCACAAGATGATTTGCATTTCGACATTTTCATGTGTTTGTAAAAATGAAAACATTTTAAGTCACAGGAACTACTACCTTTCTGATAGTATCACAATGTATGCTATATAGTTGGTTTTTTAAAAAGATCACATTAGTAATAAAGCTGTCTGAGCTGACATTTAGAGTCTCTTGCCACGTACTCTTTTTGGACAGGTTTGGGTTTGGGCCATCACAGCAGGTCACGTGGGTGACTTCGAAAGTCATGAGAAGAATCTGGAATTGAATTTTGTTTCTAAGACAGAGTCTGCCTGCAGACAGAGGAGCTCAGGTATTCACAGCAATGTGCTGCTAAGCAGACAGGCTGCTATGGCTTGGTGCACCTGGAATTTTTCCAAAGCATATGGCTTTATTCACAGGCAAAATGAGCTGCAGTAATCAGTAATGAAGATTATGAATGTGTGGATCTCCATGAGCAGTTGCTGTAGGCACAACTGGATCTGAAAGGGTAGGAAACAGTCATCCGGCCGGTTGTAGGTGAAAGAGAATAGATTTGGTGTTAGGAGTTTAGTAAGACTTCACTACTTGACAGAATCAGCAGTCTAATACCACGTGATCTTGATAGCTGGGGAAGTTACAGATCAGGGGACTGCTACCCACTTGCTTATCCCCGCAACATTTATATTTGGCCAGCTACGTCTCACAGCCAATTTTCTATAGATAGGCATGTTACTGACCATACTTGTTGGAGAGAGGCAGAGAAAAGGATGTTGTTCTCAGAGATTTGCTTCACATTTTTGTTCTCTGGTTGTGGCATCATTAAAAGCACTCCTAAAGTCTCTGAATATGGAGCACTACTTAAATATAGCCTTTGACTGAAGAGGGAATCAGAAAAGAAAAATGCTTGCAAAAAATCCACGTCCAGTGAAGGATATTCCTCTGGGGAAGTCTCAAGCCATCATGTGTTAAATGTGTATCTCCAGCCGATTATAGGCATTCACTCAGCTGCTTCTCTCTGAATTTGTCAGGTTTCTAATGTAATATATAAATCTGTTTCTGCTTGACTCCCACAGCTGGTTTTGATCAGGGTCCTATAAAAAGGAAGTTTCAATTAGCACTGATCCGAACATATTCTGGAGGTATATTTTTACGGCTGCTCAACGAATAGCACTCTTTGTTCGTAAGGGTGCATGTGACTCTAAAATGCAACACAGCCAGAACTGTGAGTCATCACCACAAGCACTGTACTTTGTTGCAGAGGTCACACTCTGCCAAAACCAGAGGAATTAGCTAGCCAGATTGAATTAGCGGTTGAAACACATTAATTTATGCTACATAAATGTTATTGTGGCCCTGTGGGCACGTACTTAGGTCATATGCTTTATGAACTATTTGCACCAAGAGGGCTTTCCAGCTGTAAATCAGCTCCAAAGTGCACCTTTGCAAAGTGTTCATAGCTCTGCGCTGTGCTCCCCCCGATCCGCACTTACTCCATCTCTTGGCACAGCAGCAGCTCGCCATTCTGCACATGCTTTACAGGATTTCCTGAAAAAAGAGTGGATCGGTGGCCAGAGCAGAGCCAAGGCTGGGTCTAGTTGAGAAGTTGAGGCCTGGCCGCCTGTGATGCTTGTAGGCAGCTGCGGGGCTGTGGCTCCAGGCGTCTGGCAGGAGGCAAGGCTGCTCGAGTCAGTGCAGCTGTGCAGTAAATGGAAACCTTGATATCTCAAACACACACACAACCCAGCCCTTGACAAGGCTGTTTCTCTTCTGGGGGAGGAAGGGAATTAGATACACTTTTGACCAGATTATTTTGGAGTGAAAAAAAGTAGAAGTAAGTGTTTTCTGGCTGCAAATTGTGGTAACTGAGGACACATGCCAAGAAAGAATTATGCATAAACGATAGTGTTTAAACTTGTTTTTATGTGTTTGGATGTGTCTCTGCCAAAAATCTGACAGGGCCTCATTGTTGGAGCTTTTTCATCGTGAAGCCACTGACTGCAACCAGCAAAGGTTTCATAAATAATGAAAGAATTGGGGGCCTTTGGTGTTGTCTGCTGGTGTCAACAGCTGCATGTACACACACTGCTTTCCAGAAAGCCAGGTAAATGCTACAGCAATGTGAGAAGAAAGGCAATGTCCGTCTCTAGAGACGAATGGTCTTTTTAAACAAGTATATTTCACTCAGTGCTCTAGTTCCACTTGGTTTGTTTGATTTGGGTTGCACCTGCCTTTGCACAAAGGGTTATTTGTTTCACTATTGTTCAATTTTGTTCAGCTCAGCTAGCACATCCACTCCTTTGCACCACTGCCACTGTGACGCTGAATCACGCTGCACATATATCTTCTTCCACAGAGTGCCACAACACATGCCTCCTCTTGTTTTTAAATGTAGTACAGCCAGCATCCTTATTGGGTACCTCCAGTGCTGCTGTTCTCAAGGACACAGCAACCCCGTTTCAGACTCTAGACTGAACTCACTTTTATCCACATTCCCTGGTCTCTGGGCTTGTTGATTTAGGAATCCTGGACATTAATCATCCGGTGTAAATGACATTTTTCTTTATGCTGAATATTTCAACAGGATCACAAAAAGAATGTTTTTATATCATTAAATATTCATAAAATCATGCTAAAATAGTTAAGGGGATGTGAAATAGATGAAGCTTTGAAAGCATAAATATTTAATATTTTAATGGCTTTTCATGGGACATTTTTTTGTTTTTCATGAACCTTGTGTTGTTACTACACATTTGTTTTTTGAATGGGGAAACTGTTACTCTTTCAAGTGTTTCCTATTAAAAATGAAAATGTTTAGTCTACTTAATAGCTTTTTGGTTTTGCTTAGCCTATGAAAAGAAAAAAAATCAAGTTTGATAACTGCCAGCCCTGCTTGTGTGAGTAATCTCCATTCATCCTGCTCCTGAAACACTCCTGTCTTGACTGCTTTTACTGCAGGATCCAGTTTACCATTACAAGGATTGCAAGATAGCTGTTAAAACTCTGAGAGTGCAATTTTTCTGCATAAATAGCTTTTTCTAGAAAGCAAATAAATGATTGTCTGAAGTGAGGTTGATTTTCACCAATGATGAATCCATACATTTCCCATTAAACCTGTCTTCAGAAAACTCATGACAGAAGGAAAAATCATTAACAGTGACAAAAGAAATTCTTGTGTGACTTATATAAGCTTTTCTTTTCTTTTTCTTTTAGATATGTCTCCATTCTTTTTGTGAAACCAGAACCACAACACATAGTGTTGAATGGCAATTGTCATGTGTTCCCTAAGAAAGTGTTTACTCAATAGAAGTAGTAGAGTAGGTATTTACTACATTTCATTAATTGGGTTAAGGAAGTAGGGATATTTATGATAATTATTTGGAAAGCTGTGTAAAAAGATAGCCAGACAAACAAAACTCCATAATCCACTTATACGTCACAGATGCCAAAGGGTTGAACAAGCCTATTAAACAAGCTATACGCCTGTCTGTTTGGACGTGCTGTTAAATCATGAATCTCTGCACAGTACCTGAGGCAGTCAGTTAATAAAGATCTTTTGTAACAGATTTCTGTTCTATTAAGGATGGACATAAAACAGAATAATTTAAAACATGTCAATAACTCAAGGCAAAAATGCTTAATGCAAGAAGCATAATCTTAACTTGTAGTCAAGCATACACAGTGGTAACTAGTAGCTGGAATGCTACTCATGGGACTAGAAATCATTTTCTGGATAAATAACATGGGAGTTTTTTTAGCAAAAATATCCCACACTAGTTTATTATTATGGTATCTGTCTGGAAGCCAGATTTGAGCTTTAAAAAAGGGAAGTTAACTTATTTTCCATCAACTTTCCTAGGAGAGAGTCTGAAAACTTGGCTGCCCTTTCAGGGGGATGAATCTATAAAGTGGAGACATTTTCACATTTTGTTACTGGAAAGGAATGTACCATTCTTCCCTTCTGGGAATACATGCTTCTGGAGGTACTCTACGCACCATGACACGCTAGCCAGAGTAGGTAGTGATGGTAGTTTAGCACAGCAGCTCCATGGAAGCACCCTGACGTGCTATATGTTGCATCTCATTGACCATGCCGCAGAGCCATTAACCACATGCACAGCCCCGAACTGCGTACGCCTGCTTGAAGAGTAGACACGATGTGCACTACTGTTTTTCTGAGATCATGTTCCCATGGATTTGTGAACAACAGGTGCTGATTTTGCAAAAGCCCTCCTCTTTCAGCTCTGTTGCATCCATGGCAGGGGTTTCACTGAAGGCATGCTGCCGAGGGGGGGTATGCATCACTCCTGCATGGCACTCTAAGGTTTGCACCAGTGAGAGTATGCAATGTGGATAAGGTCTGGAGAGTGCCTTCTGAGCAGTAAATAGAGACAGAGGAGGAAACACATAACTATATATATTACTCAACAGATAGGTTTTACTGATTATCTCCAGGGGTTGAGATCAGCTAGTCTGACTTTATGTTCCTCTTTTCAGAATCAGTATCTTCCACCTCCTGGGTACAGCTGGGACATGGCACCCTCTTCTGTAGTATTTCCTCTGTGTTCTTCATGTCACTTTTCACAAATGTTGCTCGAAGGAGGAAAGAAAAGCAGGCCAAAGTACAGCTTAAAAAATGGGGAAAAGAAGCAAGAGGCCTGAGCTAATGGTTATACTTGAATTGTCTAGAGACACAGCAGAGGCTTTAATTAAATTCACTATATTTAGTAATTTTCTGGCAGTTTTGATTGATTTATTATGTGTTACATCTGGTCTTGATTTACTGCATTGCATTTATACTACTGTTTTGTTTTTGTCACTTATGTGCTGCATATTAGTCATGAGTTTTTGTGGTTTGCAGTTTTTGAGTTACACTGTGCAAAACATTCACGCTACAACTTGAAACCAGGTGTTTCAATATGAAAGCAAATCACTCCAAGATTTACACAAACCACTGGGTTAGCAACCCATAGAGTTCGTCCAAATGAATTTGTTTAGGTTAGAATTTCATTTCTAAAGATGATGTTGTCTGCAGTGATTTTCCAGATGAACGAGTTTATAATTTGTGAAATAGTTAGTATTATAATTATGTATCTTCTCAATTAATTGTGTTTATGGTTTTTTAATGTACTTGCCCTGAATCCTATGCCAATATATTTAACACAAAACCAAGCCAAAGCAAACCAAAAATCCTAACAATCCTAACTCTGCGATCCATTCAATCCAATGCCATATTTTATATTAGTGAAAGGGGTTTTAAAATGAATGTTAACATATAGGGGAAAAAAAGTTCTTTGGGCCACCATTAAGTTTAACAAAATGTTTGCTATGAAGCATGGCATGGTTGCTATGTAAAATATCTAAGATCTTAAGTGTCAGGAATTGTGCAGCTGCTTGACTTCTTTAGCTTAAAATGTTAGTAAATTATTACAGAGACCACTTAAGAGAAAAATCATCTCAGCCATGGAAGCATTGATGTGAGTATTCTGAACCTTAATAAATTTCAGTATATTCATTGTGTCAAGCACACTCACAAGGTCACTGAGGGCAAAGGAGGCGTTGCAAATATTTTTAGTGTGCTCATCACATCACAGGATTGAAAATGTTCATGATTGCTCTGGAAGGAGATAAATGATAACCAGAAATTCAAAAGAACATTTTAATACCTTAATTGTTCTGTCTCTTTCTGGTGGCAATAGTTAATGTAGAATTTCTCCTTTTGCAGATGTGCATATATATTTGTATTTTCTGGAGGACATTGGTGTGTTTCAATCACAAGTAACCATGCTTATCATTATAAACTGCCCCGGATTTTCTGAGCTTCTCTGAAGCTGGCTGGAATCTGGTCTTGTTTGCACCAGCTTAATAATAATGATTTCAGGATTATACTGATTTCAGTGGAGTTTCCTTTGATTGGTGTTGGCATCAGAATCTGGTTCCTGTTGGTAAAAGAGGACTTTTTGTCTGCTTTTTTTCTAAAATAGATATTTTTGTTATCCTCTGTATTTTTTGTGTCTTTGGATTCCTTCATCTTATTTTTATTGCTTTTTCTTTCCTCTAAAATAAATATTTTTGGAGCCTCCTCTTTATCTTTGATCCTGCAGTTTTGCAAGATGCGATCTTCAGGGGCAGGACATTGTCACATGCGACACACAGTGACATGTGAGTCACATTCATGTGACTTTGAATGGGCAGCTGGTATGAACATTTTTTAATACATATTTTACTTATTTGTTTTTCAAAAGGTCATTTCTCCAGTACAGCTTGCTGCACGGCACAGCCAAATGGAGCATGCTGTAACAAGGGGGTGCGCAGACCTAGTACTGCTAGCAGAGGCTACTTTGAGAAAACTGCCCTAGCTTCCACTAAAATTATCTAAGAAGCAATGTATGAATTGCTAATGTCTAAAATAAAATTAAAAAAAAAAAAAAGTAATAATCTTGTAAATGTGGGAGTTGGTATCAGGTAAATCTTGGGTACAGATATCCAAACAGTAATGTAATTTTAGGCTTAGCTTTTAGGAACCCAGGAACACCGGATGGGCCTAAAACATGGGTCATTTTTTAGCTATGTGTAGGACCTTGCTGGGCAAGAGGAAGATGGCAGAGAAACTAAGTCTTTACTTCTGGAGTACAAGGTGCTGACGCTGTTATGGGGAAGGTGGTTAGGCTCTGGCTTGTTTTCTTGGTACTGATTTCTGAAGAGTTTGGATACTTTGAGTTTACTTTGAGTAAGAGAAAAGGCAGTGAAAAAAATTTGCAAGTCTCTGGGTACCTTAGATCCCAAGGATTCCAGTTGCTGGATCTTAAGTTTACATGTGTGTGGCGGGTTGACCTTGGCTGGCCACCAGGTGCCCACCAACTCCTCCTCAGCAGGACAGGAGGAGCAAATACTATGAAAAAGCTTGTAGGTCAAGATAAGGACAGGGAGATCACTCACCAATTACTGTCATGAGCAAAACAGACTTGACTTGGGGAAATTAATTTAATTTGGTTTCAATTAATAACTGAGTAGTATACTGAGAAATTAAATGAAACTAAAACCACCTTCCACCCCACCCTCCTCTTCTTCCTAGGCTCAACTTCACTCCTGACTCTTCTACCTCCTCTCAACCAAGCAGCACAGGGGGACAGGGAGTGGGGGTTGCAGCCAGTTCATAATGCTTCCTCTCTGCTGCTCCTATCTCCTCACACTCTTCCCCAACTCCAGCTGGGGTCCTCACCATGGGATGCAGTCCTTCAGAAACAGACTGGTCCAATGTGGGTCCCCCACGGGTCACAGGTACTGCCAGAAAACCTGCGCCTGCTTGGGCTTCTCTCTACATGCTGCAGCTCCTGCCAGGAGCCTGGTCTGGTGTGGTGTCTCCATGGACTGCAGCTTCCTTCAGGGCTTGTCCACCTGCTGCAGTGTGGGGTCCTCCACGTGCTGCAGGTTGAATATTTGCTCCACTGTGGACCTTCATGGACTGTAGGGGAACAAGCTACTTCACCATGGTCTTGTCCATGGGCTGCAGGGGAATCTCTGCTCTGGGGCCTGGAGCACCTCCTCCCCCTCCTTCTTTCACTAACTTTGGTGTCTGCAGGGATGTTTTTCTCACATTTTCTCAATCCTCACTCACAACTGCTTGGCAGCTTTTTTTCCCCCCTTCTTAAACATGTTATCACAGAGGCACTATCACTGTCACTGATGGGCTCAGCCCTGGCCAGCGGCAGGACGGTCTTGGAACCGGCTAGCATTGGCTCTATCAGACATGGGGGAAGCTTCTGATGTCTTCTCACAGAGACCGTGCCTACAGACCCCCTTTCCCTGCTACCAAACCCTTGCCATGTAAACCCAATACAATGTGATAAAGGGGTAAACGTTTAGTCCATAATTTATTCATTATTGTGTTCACTGTTTCAGGTAGCATGGGGACAGGTTCTGTCCTTAAGCACTAACAGAAATGAAGTAGACAGCAACATAAGAGAAAGGAAAACACTGCAGAGGTGAGGAAGATTGGATCTTCAGAGTGTCATCTCAGTTTTGTGCAGTCAGGAGATTACTATTCACTTTTTATATTGCCATTGAAAATATTTTAAGACTTTTTGTGGTGACTGAGTGAGACTCTTGGAAAATGCAGGATTAGAAAAGTAAACATTGGGAAGTATGCTTAGCTGGGAGGACAAATAAAGAGTTGAGAAGAAAGGAAAGCACTGGGAAGAGATCAGTTGGCACTGAGGTATCTGGCTTTGTTACTCCTTTCAAAATCAGCAGTAATTCAGGTACTGAATACCAGTTCAAAATGCAATTTGTAGCTGTTAGAATAAAGGACGGCATAACATACTTAGCAACTTTTCTTATATCCTTCCCCTCAAAGGCTCTCTGCTTTTGAAAATATGCCAGTCCAGATGTGCAGTCTGTTGACCTAACTGATTGCTTTTTATGAATTGTTAGGTAAAGGCTGGGAAAAGAGGACTAAAATAAGTTACAGCTAAATCCCAGTAATATAGAATGGAAAGCAGTTTGCATTTCTCAACCATGTGAAGTTTGACTAATGTAGATAGTTTACAACAGTTCTACAGAGAAAGCTGTAACTTCTTACAGTCCCCCCTGCTTTCAGGGGGAAACAACATCACATATACAAAACATGCTCCTTATTCAGATGTAACTTCTCATTCATTGACACAATAGGTTTTGTTATTCAAAATTAAAAGTTACAAGTAGTATTGCTAGGGTTTTATATGTAAATGAAAGACTTTTAAAGGACAGCTGAGCATTCTTCATTTTGTCCCAATCATTCACTGCACATCATTTGATGATTCATATTTCAGAAATACTAAACTGTGACTTTCTATATTTTGTTCTCATTGAATATCACTATTGTCAGGAAAATAGCTGCTTGAGAGGTTTTGCAAACATTCAAAACTTAACTGCTTGTAATCTCAAACACGATGAATAAAGTTAATGGAAATCAAGGAAGAAGACTCTCCTGGCTTGTAACTCATGATTCTCCACCTCATTTACTAGTTGTACCTTAAATGTCTGGGCTGTCTTGATTTACTGTCAGGTACCTCTAAATTTTGGAGAAGATTTAAGCAGATTGCAGGAAACTTAAGTTCATGAGTCCTTTTGTTAAAATATTACTTTGCTGAAATGGAGTTCCCTATGTATTGATGTTGTCTTCTTTTTCTCCCCCCCATGCACAAATGGCAAGAGTTATGGTTAGGCATGCCAAAATAAATAACAAAAAAAGCATAGAAAATAGGCAGCTTTTATTTTTCTTTACAGAAGAGATTCATGTTGTCATTCAAGAGAATGTACATAAGCTCCTACTAATTGCAGACTTATTCCAATAGTATTGACTCAAGCTAAATTATTGGAAGATCTCCTTTGTAAATCAAATGATATGTTATTTGTTGGCATGTCAAGTTTATTTCCATTAGAGAAAATGGGTTCCCATGTTCGTCTTCCAACCATTTCAGCATTAACATTAAAATTGACAAATTACTTCTATAGTGATATGGAGCCAAGGGTCATATGTGGTAGGGCACATGATTTATCCCAGGGTTTTGATCTGATGAACTGTGGTATTTAATTTGCAAAACGTTTCCCTGGCTTTTTCAATGCAAATGCCTTCTAGGTATAATCTGATTTTGCAGATAAGTAGGGTTATTCTGTAGTACCACAATCCGATCTCTGGAATTTCCAAATGACTCTTCTAAAATATTCTTAAATTTGTAATTGTCAAAAGTTTGATTTCCCTTTTTTTAATCAAACTTCTTCCTTGCTATGAAATCATGGTTCTAGTATCTAGAATAGTTCAAATGTATTCAGGGAAGATATTAAACAAACTTAAACAAGATCTTTATGTAAGCCAGAATTATAAACACAACTTCCACTGACTTTCTGGGGGATTTGTCTGCATTGGCATTCCAAATTAAGGCCTGTATCTTCTATTTTCAACACCATTTTTAAGGTAGAATATATTGTGGTTTTATCTGAAGGTACCACTAACACCTGCAGAATTGTTACAACACTGTAAACTCATTTTTACCATGCTGGGATGATTCAGTGTTAATCACCTTTTTAAAAAGAGAAAGAAAAGTAAACAGGGTGTTTCCTGGGAATAGGTTAAGATTAGAATTACTGGAAATGAACTGGTAGATAATAATGAGTTTATTTTCACCTGACACCTTCAGTATTGTAATTTGATACAGTAAACCTGATACAGTTTTAAACAAAGAAGAACAACAACGATTGATCAGCAAAGATTTGGAGCAGAAGTAGGAGGGAACTAAGTGTATTTGTCTTACTATACCTCATAAAGTAGCTGGATCCATCAGATGTGTTCAGATTGTATATGTACAGTATGTCTTTTGTTAAATCTATATGCATATTTAAGGACAGATAAATCAGCAAATTGATTAATCTAATTAATCTCATATGAAGCCCTGTGGAGTCAACTTCTATATTCCAGTGTGAAGTATACACTTACAGTTCTGGAGTGTTATATTTTCTGTGCAATCTTGTATTTGGGCAGGCTTTGTTCATCTCACATGAGAAATAGCTTATGTGGATGGTGCATCTTTAGGTACCAGTAGTTTTAGCTGAATAATTATGAATACATCTGCAGCTGTCATAGTGCACCTGAAAAAAAGCAGGGCTGCACCTAAGTCATGTCGCTGCTGCTGACACACTTTATCCACACTTTCTGTTCTTTGCTCTTTTGCTTTGTAAAGGAACAGGATTGGGATCTGTAAAATTAGACAGCAGTGCTTATACCATGCTGCCGCTTTCAGGGGTGTGAAGTTACTCTGCACCTTTACTTCCACTCTCAGGTACTCAGGGTCTCTCTGCAGTCCCTTCCATGGCCAGGTTTTGAGCTGCTGGCTCTGCATGACATGTTAACACCTACTCTTTTGTGTGCTTTTCGATATTGAAGGCTTGCCTCTCTGCGGGTAATGTCCCAGGGAGTGGTGAAACACATTACCACAATGATGTAATTCTTTATAATTATTATGTTGTAAACAGTTGGTATTAGAAGAGTTTCAGAGAGCCATTTATCTAAAAAAAAGAGAAGATAAAATTAAAAAATGCTAATCCTTGACTGTAAGCTTCTGCAAAATGCTAAAATTGCACCCCAAAGCCTTCTTGTGCTTTTGCAGCATGAATATAACTATGGTGACAGTTTCTTTCTTAGTAATATTAGTCTAGTGCTCCCTAAACTCTGAGCAGCATATTAAATCAGATCTGATTAGATCGGGTTCCCTTGATAGAGCAGAAGATTGCTTAAACCTTTCTAATTTGTGACCTATGATTGTGCTCAGTTAAATGTGATATTAAGGTCAAGGTCTAGCGTAAAGTCACAGAGTACACCACAAATTCATTACTACATTTTAATTCATGTAGTGACACATCTGAGAACATGCTCCTTTACCTTTGACCCTCAGTTGTAAAGGAAATCCATCTGTACTTACTAGGTTATGCAAACCTCTGGAGAGTAGATTGCCAGGATTGTTAAGGATATAGAAGGTCACGATAAGGAGACATCTGTATAAATACTCTATCATTAATATTCTCCTTCACAATGAATATTGGCAAAAATCAGTAAATAAGGACCACAGTCAACAATGCCTCGTGACACCTTTCAGAGTAGAGGACACTTTGGGGGATATTTGTAATGTCCATTTCACTTTGGGTTTCTTGCTTAGGTACAATTAAGTGGACCAAATAAGGCACCTAAATTTCCTCTGCAGTTAACAGAGACAGATACCGACATGGCAGCGATTCACCACCAGAGTTAGATGCTGAGAAGGCAGTACAAGTACTGCCTTTGTTCTGACACACAATGTATGTAAGCAAAATAGAATGGGCATCAAAATGCAAGAAAAAAGCTTAAGAAGAGAAGAAAGTACTAAATTATAATAACAATTAGAAATTATTTTATGATAAGATGCCTGTTCCCAGCCAGGACAATTCTTTTTACGTACACCCCATTTATTTGGCTCATTCTCTAGATGAGTTTTTTCACAGGTGAAGAAAGGAGAGAGTTTATTTCTTTGTTTGCTGTAACTATTCAGCTGGTACAAATGTTATATATTCGGTTGTCTCTTGTTCTTTAGCACTGTCAATCGCCTGTCAATCTTCATCTTTGCAAAAAAGAAAAAACACCAGCCACCCCACTGTGCTGAATGTGACAGCATTGTAATGTCAGAGGACCAAGACACAGGTGATGGTTTATGATAGAAATAAATCTTTTATGAGAGCAAACTTGGGAGAATTGCATGCTTTTGTAGGGTATATATCTCTGCACAGCTATCACTGACAGCCTTCTCAAATGCATCAGTTTGATAAGGCAAGGTTTTTATCGTGTCTAATCATGTATTGAGTCATTGGGGGGAAAAAAGAGAAGGTATATGCTCTTTGTATATATATAATATATAATATACAATATACATGTGTGTGTGTGTGTGCGTGCATGTATTAATATAGATGTGTGCATGCCTTCATATATATTTGAAAAGAATTAGATTCATTAAATGAACCTTAAACTGACTCCCACACTTTACAGTACAGTTCTGATTGCTACACAACATGCAAGAGTGCTTTGGTTTATTGCATTCTGAAATGAGACAAAATGCTTTCTAGAAAAAGGCTTTCATTTGAATGAGGGGACATGGAGTTAAACAGTATATTTTGCAATACAGTGAGGTGTTACATTTTTCATATCTTTGCAATATTTTAAATAAGTTGCCTGTAACTAGGTTGCAGGATCATTTTGAGTTTTTATCTGAATATGCATAAAAGAGTCCTACCCTTCCCGAAAGAAGGAGAAACAGAAAGTCACACATCCTACAGCCAGACGAAATCATTTGAAGGGTTTTATTATGAATTCTTTCTATAGCAGTGGCCATCACATCCTGCCCTCTGAAGATTCCATTTTTACAGTTAAGATATTCCAGCCCTCTCATGTTGCCATGATAAAAATAATAGATAAGAATCATACAAACCTCACAAATCTCTGCTTTTTATTTGTGGAAAAAGATCGGATGTGTGTGAAAATTCCTGTTCTGAAAAGCTACAATGTCATAATGAACCTAGCAAACAGAATTGCAATTCTAGTCTCCCCTCAGCTGTTTGTCTAACTATTGTATAGCATTTTTGTAATTCATTTGCTGGCCTGACTGAACATAAAGTTATAATTACAAACCCCACCCAGTTTCTTGTCTTTAAAATGGTAATGACATGAGTCCAAATGAGTGCTTAAGCTAGTCAGTACCACAAAAGCACAGCATTCATAAGAAAGAAAAATCTTTTTATTTCTTCTTTCAGCTCCTCCAAAGTTTTACACAATTCTATGCTTTCCCCTTCTTCTTACATTGATGATATTTTTCCTGTTTCATATTGTAGTTGCTTATCTGACCAGCACAATTGCCACATGGTGTAGCTAGTTATGCCTTTACCACAGATCCATGGCAAGGGTCATCACACAATCATGCAACCCAAAGGGCAGACCGAGGGTGACAGTGTCTTTTTGTAGTAAGGTAATCTTATGACAGGCAAATTCTTTAGCTTGATAGCTACTACTTGATATAGCAATTGGTATTGGGGTCTACAGGCTGAAGCCTAGACACAGGGCTGTAAAGTGAAAGGAAAAAGAGAATAGATGAGTGTTTTGTTCTACACTGAGTAAAAAAAGCTCATTCTACCTCTTGTGTGAAGATCTGTGCCAAGCATCCTACAGAAATGCCTGATGATTTTGTCTAGCTGCATAAGAGCAGTTGTCAGGGTGCTTCAACAGACCGAAAGACATTACTGTCTTGCATGTGACACATATTTTGTTCTCATGGCGTGAATTTGGAGTGTAGGAAAATAAAGAATACACCGACAGGCAGACACATGGGAAGGATCATGGTCTGGCCCTCTGACAGTCGAACTTAGTGTCCAGTTAATTCCATCTACAAGTCCTGGAAAGTAAAACATATTATCCATACACTATTTTGCCAAATAATCCCCATTAGTAAAATTGTTAAGCTCTGTAGGCTTCTGCTCTGTTTTATTTGTGAAGTGGCCTAGTTGTGTTTCCTGTCCATTGTGTTTGGTCTAAACCCACAATTTTTGGCTTTTTGTACAAGCACATGTTTTCAGAGACCTCTTCCTGTCTCATTTTTTCATAACAGTTATGGTTATTAACAACAAACTCAGATGAAGAAGCAGGAGGAAGGGGATTTCTCAGCCCAAACACATTCCCTCACTCACTTTGGTATGTTGTTTTGTTGGTTTGTTTTGGTTTTTTTTTACTGTTCTGTTTGTTTGGGTGTGGTTTTTCACATTTTTTTAAACTCTCTGAATCCCATATGGTGGGTAGCACAAAGTGTCTCTTCCCAGAACTCCCACTCTAGGAATGCTGTGTGATGCCAAAGCGTAGGATGTGTTAATGTGAAGGCCAGAGCTAGCCTGCTCTGTGATCAGTTCATCCCCTGCCAAGCCTTGCTCTCCAGAGCACAGACATAGGCAGTGGACAAAAGTCAACAGGCGTAGCTCAGATTAGTAGTTAAAGGTTTGAGGGTTATCCAGAAGGTACAGATGCTTGTCCAAGTGACCAGGCATTTGAGCAAATCCACAGCAGCGCCCATGACCCTATTCCTACAGCATGCTGTAAGTCTTGCAGTCTTCACGGCCTCCCCCTTCCATAATTTTCCTTCCTTCTTCCCTTTTGCTAGTGCTACTGCCTACTTCTGTTTATCATGTGTGTGGCCTGTGGTCTCCTCTGATCTCCCTCTGTCACCATTTGTGGGTGGGCTCTCCCTGTGCAAGTCGGCTGTGCTGGGGCACAGGCAGGGAGCTGGACTCTCCATTCTGGCATCAGAGCATCTTCCTACATTTTTGCAGGCTGCGTGGACTTGAACGATCAGTATATTTGTCTGACATCAAACTCTGTTGTAGCCTGTTGGTTTATTTAAGCAAGCCTGAGAGTTTGCTATGAGATCCCATAGAGGGGATGCCTGAAGACCAGGTCTCTTTTTTTCTAGGTTAATGGCCTGGCTGCATCGAGCAGCTTTTTTTTTCCAAACACAAGCACTGTCTAGCCTGTTGGACAGGCAGTTGTGCCACTAATGGGGTTTTAAATAGAATAATCTGAGACATATTAATGGATGTATAGAAGAAGCCTGGACATTGCTAAATTGAAGTCTGTGTAGGTATTTTTTCTCCATATTGAAACTGAAGTCTGTCTAAATAGCCATTCTTCATTTAGGTTGCTTCAGACTGAGCTACAGAAGAGGATAAGTTAGGGAAACAGGGTTAAATTGCTGTTTACTCACAGAGTTATTGGTGAAAATAATTTATATTACTCTCTGTATTTTAATAAGTGGAGAGAATTACTATGAATTTTACTACAGTTAAGAACAGTTTTTAAAAAGCTGTGTGCTTGTAATTGATTTTATAAATGTCTATGTGTGTGTATGTATTTATGTAGATACACATTTTATCAAAAAGTGATATATGCAGTTCACTCCTCTATTTTATCCCTTTTCTTTGTAGAAGTAAAACTAAAAAAAGAGATTAAGAACCAGAATTCAAACCCCTAATATAACTGTAGCTAATTGCAATTTCACAAGGAAAATGATAGCCAAAACTATTTCACGGAAACATAGTCGATTTTATTTTTATTATTAATTTTTATTTCATGAGATGAAAAGAAACTGTGAAGCACTGTTACAACTTTACATTCTAGACAGTCTACAAACTTAGAAACTGTGAGAATTGGACAGAAGCAATTCTTTTGGTAGTAAGATTGTGGCAAAGACGTTATTCAAAGGCGGGGAAATTGAAAGAAGACCCTTCCTGGAGGGCAATATATAATACAATCTCAAAAAAGTTTGTACAGACTAGAAAAGGGCTTACAAAACATACAGTGTTACCAAGAAATACAGGTTTCTTGGGTATAGATGTATATCAAACTCTGTAAAAATCTCTTGTAGAAAGTAATATTTAGATTTTTTTTTTTCTTCTTTTCATTTTAAATTGTACCTTTGGAAAGGGATATTTTGCCCTGAGAGATGGTGGTGGAAATGGCTCTTTGGTCTCTCCTCTGCCTTTTAGTTCTTCCCCACTCCATGCTTCCTCACTCAGACTCCCCTACTAGTATGTTACCCCTGCCCAAAGCCTTGGTCCTGTCCCCAAGGGATGTTTTCAGAAGTCAAGGAACACTGGAGAACAAGGGTGATCTGTCCAAATGACCTGTCCTTTAGTTGTGCCCCCTGCTCATACAAATTAACACGGCTGTACTGCCCCTAAAAAACTAGTCAATTCTAATCTTATCAGAACTTTGTCTTTTAAATCTACAGAATATATTAGTGTGCAAATTAATATAAGCTTGAGGCAGATGAGATTTACATACTAGAAAATCTGTCAAGGATTATTCACTTTTTTCTCACAAAATAAGCAACATGGACAGAAATCGATATAGTCTATGGACTAGATGGAGAACCATGCCAATTAATTGATCTGTGTTTTATACGTTAAGTATAAAATGATTAGGAGGAAGGGGCGAAGTGGAGGGTACATAGTAGATGCATGGGAAAAGTGAATAAATATTATGTTAGTTAGCGACATGTAAAAACAGAAGGGAGAAGGGAACCATGAAAAGGAAAACAGTTAAGTGATTAAATGATCCATGTTATTTGCTGTTCCATGACCTGTACCTGTTTTTTTTTTTTTAATTCATCTGTCTTTACAGTATTAGAAAATTCTATTGGAAATAAAATATTTAAGAGCAAAATATTTTGTTGAACAGTTTGAAAAAGAAGAGAGCTGAGGCATGCAAACTTGCCTGAATGAGGGAGGAATGTGATGCTGAACAGACTGGATGATGTACAAGGGAATGACAGAAGGAGACAAAGGCAGCACAGAAAAGGTGTTCAAATCAAGGGATCTCCATTTCGAAGGCAAAACGAAGATATGCAAATTGAATGTGGAGAGTGAAAAATTTGATAAGCAGACTTGTAGACAGGATAGGCATGGTCAGAAATATAATGAGACCATTACTGCTTTTTTTGGTACACTAGGTCCACCCTTGGGATATAAAGAAGGTCAGAGTGTGAGAAAAAGGGTAGAGAGGATGACATAATTTTTAACAAATTATAAGAGGTTAAGAACCAGAGAGTATTCATATGGTCAATGAAATTAAAAATGAAAAGCAAAGTGTGAACTGAGAGCACAGGAGGAAAAAAGGGCTGAATGAGAACTGCTGTTTATTTTTAGATGTTTTGGAAGACATAAAATTTTGAGTCGAAAGGTCTGTGTTCAAATAGAGGGTTACAGGTGAGGAGAGAAAGACAGGAATCATTGCGACAAAAGAGATAGCACAAGCCTTTGTCACCTTCCACAACTATTAATGTCATTACTGATTTTCCCTGGGCTTCATTAGGCTTTGAATTGGTTCCTCTGTGAGAAGAGCAGAGTCCAAGGAATGGTCAGGAGAATGGCCACTGTCATTTATCAAGAAAGATGAAGAGCATGAAGGTAGCAATGTTGGTTGACCACTTGTTATTGAGGGGATTGAAATTAGCTTGAATGGGATGGACGGAAAATGAAAATTAGGAGCTATGAGTGGACTGGAGGACATAGGACAACCTACATGCAGGCCACTGAAGGAGGCAGCACCATTAGCAGCAACTTAGTAAAAAGAAGGCAAAACTGAATATAAAAGGTTTTCTACTCCATAACAAAGATCAGCCATTCTAAAAGCCAAAATAATGAAAAGGAAATAACTTTTGGGGGGATTTTGACCTTCTCTACCTACTTTCTACAAATGTCTCTGAAATATGAAAATGGACTATACTGGTTAGGCAGGTTGGACTGCCCACCTTTTCAATTTTTTTCCTGAACTTTAAAGTTTGAACTTCCCTAAGTATTTTTCCCTTTGTATACAGATTGCCTTTATCAGATTTCAAATGCTTTAACTTAAATATTTAAGTTAAAAAGCAATTGCAGTAGTTCTCACTTGTCACAATGGGGTTTATATATTTTCACACAATCCAAACTGCCTATGTAGATGAAAGCCAGGAGTGGATACAGAGCACTGGAATAGTACTTCACACCTCATCTACTTTTTAAATGTTTTTTCCTTCACAGGAGTGGAAAAAAAAGTACTTTGCCATTTATCTCTCTAAAACCCACATACTAAAGAACTAAGCTATCTACATCACAAAGCAGAAAATACTTATTAAAATTCATGATAAGGTGCATTAGCTACAAAGGGAGCTTTAATGGCCAACAATCACCAGTATCCTAGATGTTTGACAGTTGTTGGTACCTATGCCTTCAGAGATGTCAGATGTCAAAAACTTGATTCAAGCCTTCATGAAACACCATTAAATTTGTTAACATACATTTACAGATATAAAAGCAATGAATGCTTGATCAAGCATAAGAATTAATTGGAAATCATTGTTTGTCATGTTTAAAATATTCAGGAAAATGAGAAGGGCCGTGATTCTTCCTGTTGAGGACCAAACAGGCTCTCACCTCAAGACATAGTCTTAAGGGAGATTCTGGTTCTACCAGAATTCTATGTGGCCAGTCACTGGGGAAACTTCCTCTGTAGCTGCTTATTAAACAGCTGTCATGGTTGACTTAAAATGGACAATTTTCATGCTAGCCATCCTAATATAATGTATGGAGGAAAGAAGGATAACATTTGTCAACTAAAAAAACTTTAAACAAAACCTCCATATGAATCTTTGAATGAATGTTTTCAAAATGATGGATATTAATTTCTCTTTGCAAATGGAGTATCAAAGATTTAGAGATAGCCATATATGTCTATAAGGTGGGATACAGTTGTAAAAACTTTGAAGTGAAGAGCTTTGTCACATAATTTTTATGATCTCTTGTAAAATTAACACACAAAGAATAGATTAAATACTGCATTTAGGGAACAATATCATTCCCACTAGTGAGGATAAAGTGGGAGGTCTTTTGGGGTTAATTTGTCAGTCACAGATTATCTACTTTTGTAGCTATGCAATTTTTCTTCATACTCCTCAAGTTAATGTTTCCTTCTTAGAGTCTGTAACTGAAATTGGATTTATCTGGATATTGACAAACAGAAGGAAGTAATTGAGACGGAGCAGAGGAAGCAATATATTGTGGTATATGCATTTCCTGGAGCTGTAAAGTTATCATCAGAAATCAAGACAGTCTAGCAACGTTAATGTAAAACATGGAAACTTTTCTATGTGTGAACATGTCCTGACTACAGAACTTTTCTCTTAGCCTTCTTAAGCTTTCCTTCTAGTATTCCTTCTAATGTTTTTGTCGTGTATCTAAGTGGTATCTCTTGTTGTGTAGGACATTCAACTCAGACACCTTTTCTTCCAGGCTGAATCATTACTTCTTGCTGGCTCACTTCTACAGCATACATTTCTTTTTAATCATTTTATTTAAAGGCCAGGAGAGTTCTCCCTCTTGCCAGCTGTTCACTGCATTTGCCTTGCTCTGCCATGGGGCTTCAGACATTATTCCTTGTCCTTTCATTCCCGAGACACTTGCCACTTGTCTGATAAACATGCGTCTCATGAAAACACTAGGAAGGGAGAGCTGGGTCAGCAGGATAATCCCAACTGCCAGCACATTTAACATACCAAGCAGAAGCAAGAGCTGACAGCAGTGGGATGGGAAGAGCAAAATAGATCCTCAGCTGAGCTTTCCCATCTCCCATCTGTACCTTTAATATTAAAGCAGGGAGCTGCTTGCACTTACAGATATTTCCTACAACTGTCTACCCCTGACCCTGTGTCACTGGTGGTGTAACCTGAGTGTTATTGTATCTCCTCTGAGAACTGTGGTGTACTTTTGAGTGACTAAAGTGCTTTAGGACCTAGTGCTACCTGAAGTGGGTAGGGCTGGGTTCAAACAGGGCTGTGTACATACCCCTCGGGAGGGAAGAATTGGTAGGTTTCCACTAATGGACATCTGGATGCCTCCAGTGCTACATGGCTCCTGAAGAGTTCGCATGCAGAAAACATGTTGCACTTTGTCTGTTTGAAAATTCAACTGAGACACAAACATTTTCCAGCTGAACAAGAATAAAAATGAATGACACCAAACTGGGAGGAGGGGCTGATATGCCACAGGGTTGTGCTGCCATCCAGGCAGCCTCTATGCATTGGGTAACGGGGCTGACAGAACACTCATGAAGTTCAACAAGGGGAAGCGCAAAATCCTGCACCTGGAAGAACAACGCCAGGAACACTGCAATACTGGCTGGGGGCCACACAACTGGAAAGCAGCTTTGCAGAAAATGCCCTGGGGTTCCTGGTGGACACTAAGTTGAACATGGACCAGCAATGTGGCCTTGCTGCAAAGAAGGTGAATGGCATCCTGGGCTGCATTAGGAGGGGTGTTGCCAGCAGGTTGAGGGAGGTGATCCTTCCTCTCTGCTTGGCACTGGTGAGGCCAGACCTGGAGTGCTGGGTCTGGTACGGGGCTCCACACTACAAGACAGACATGGACATACTGGAGAGAATCCAGTGAAGGGAGGTGAAGATGATAAAGGGACAGAACATCTCTCTTATGAGAAAAGGCTGAGAGAGCTGGGAATGTTCAGCCTGAGAAAATGTTCAGGGAGATCTCATCAATGTATATACATACTTGAAGGGAGTGTGCCAAGCGGATGGAGCCAGGCTCTTTTCAGTGGTGCCCAGTGACTGGACCAGAAGCAACGGGCACAAACTGAAACACAGGAGGCTCCCTCTGAACATCAGGAAACAGTTTTTCACTGTGAGG
This sequence comes from Morus bassanus, assembly GCA_031468815.1. Classification (NCBI taxonomy): domain Eukaryota; kingdom Metazoa; phylum Chordata; class Aves; order Suliformes; family Sulidae; genus Morus; species Morus bassanus. The sequence goes on along the minus strand of CM062600.1, from coordinate 22,675,062 downwards.
GTGACTGAGCACTGGCACAGGCTGCCCAGGGAGGTGGTGCAGTCTCCATCCTTGGAGATATCCGACAGCCATCTGGACAAGGTCCTGTGCAACTGGCTCTAGGTGACCCATTTGAGCATGGGGGTTGGACCAGATGACCTCCAGAGGTCCCTTCCAAACTCAATCATTCTGTAATTCTGTGATTCTGTGATTCTGTTAATGTGTATTTCCTGATCTGCATTTGTTCCAAAATCAATGAATCAGAGAGATCTTAGTATAGTCATTGAAACTGTTACGAACAGAATTATCTTCCTATGTTCTCCAGGAGAAATCATACTCCTATAACTTTTGCAGTAATATTTCACACAATTTGTTAGAGTGCCCTGGTGTTGTAAGACCACCTATGAAGGTTTTAACTGTGCTCACAACCAAGAGTTTTATCACAGTTACATTGCACCAGTTCCACAAGATTCCTCTACAGAATATTATAATGTATTTTTCTTGATCCACACGTACAAAAGAATATAAAGGAATAGGCTTTTAATGACAAGTTTACATCCCTGCTACCTTTACTAAGAGTCAATATTCCTGCCATTCCCAAAATCTTTTCTCTCTTCATTTTTTTTTTTGCTTCAGATAAATTAGATATACAAGGTCACATATATTTTTGCTGCATTTACATTAGCAGAACTATTATATGGTGTTGATTTTCTAACTTTCATTATTTTGAATATCTGCCCAGATGCAATATCAGCTGAACACAAATCACTGCTCCATCATGATTCAAATGTCAGGGGGGCTGGGAAATAACGAGATTTTTTGTGGATTATCCTTCAAATATTTTCAACTGTGCAGACTTTAAAGGTCTCTTTCTTGCCAGCTAATAGACCCAAAAAGAGATCTCCTGGGTCATCCACTGTTAGGAGATGGGTCCTTTGAACTCTTCATCTGCACTGTACAGTGAATATAAATTACAATGCCATGTGTAAAATTAGAAGAAGAATCTGTTCTTTTTCCTCATGAAGATATAACAAAGCTTTCATGATTTTGTAAGAAAGGAAAAGAACCCTTTAGCTACCCTTACTAGGCTCCTCCTCAGAAAGGGACATTTCTTTGTGATCCCTGAATTTGCAACTGATCAGATTTCCAGTGCAGTTCAGACTACTTCTCCATTACAGGATGGAGGGGGAGGGATCACAGATAATAAATAAATTCATGCCCTGAGGATTTCCTGTACAGGAAGAAGGAGGATGCAAGAAATTACAAGCTCTACTTTGCTCACAACTACCATTACTTCATAAGTAGCAACATGCAGAATCAAAGATAAGAGGCCAGAATCACCTGTGTTCTCTCAGGGGAATGCCCTGAGAGGTCAAGTTCCCCCCCCCCCCCCCCTTTTTTTTTTTGTTAGGACCCAAGTAGTTTTATTTTCCTTGTCTCTTTAATCAAATATTATTGATACCCCAGGGCAGGAGGAACATTCATTCAGATGACTTTCATAGTCTATTTGCCCAGCATATAACTTACATTATTCTGTGTGATTCTGTCACTGAAGACTATTATAATCCACACACACAGGAGGACAGTCTTATAGTTGTGCATTCATCCTTAACTTTGGCATTTCTTGACATTTGAGTAGTTCACCATGTAAACTTAATGTTGCATGAACACAATTTCTTTTTGCACTTAATTTATTAAAGCATTTTTTACTGGAAAAATTGGGTACAAGAGAGGGAGAAAATCAGAATAAGTTACAAGGTATACATGGACTTTGAAGTTTTACAGTTTGCAAATAATGTAATTACAGCATCTTAATTTCATTTTCAAGGTAGGTATCAGAGCAGTCCATGAACTCAATTGCCCTTGATCAGCATTGCCAGAACAAAACAATCTAGATTCTTTTTAACAACAAAAATATTCTCTTTCGTCTTCACTTTGTAACTTATTTATTAAGAGATCATCCATGTTAAAAGTACCAGCTTAACCACCATTAATCTATTTGTTGCTAGATAAATTCATGGTAATGCTGCTTTAGTTAAGCAATGGCCTTTACTATTCATTACCATTAGATTAAATCAATATCCTGGGAGAGAACACCTACCATATAGCATGTTCAAATGCAGTATTTAAGGCCTTTCATTCCAAATATGACTAATATACAAAGAATCGTAGAACTGCCATTGCTTCTGTAGAACACAACAGTCAACAGCCTCAAGAATTTAACAGGAAGAACAAATGTTTAGCAAATGCAGGTACATTGCTGCTCTTGCACCACCTGTTCCATAAAGTGCATACAGTATCAGAGGATAGGTATAAAGTTCTGTTGTGGAATATGTTGTGGAACAATTCACAATAAATGGGATAAAACTGTCCTCAAGGCACATGGAGAATGAAAGTCAGGTCAATTCACATCTCAATGGAATGTGAACTCCCAACAGAAAGTAAAGATTTCAAGTGTCATTCCATTGAGCCATCCTCCTGAATAACTGTTATGTCTATGAGGAAAGCATATGGTGCAGACAGTGTCTTCCAGACCACCCATCACTTCTGCTTTTCCTCTGCTTCCTCAGCCTCAGCCACTGCCATGCACACTAGGGTCAGAGGAAGGGAGCAAAACATGGGCCAGGAGGAAAAAGTTCTCCCCATACAGCTTGCTTTGTTCCTTCAAGCACAAGGCAAAAATATCTATTTAATCCTTTACATGTTTGCAAGGCATTACGTTCAGGAAGGCTTTCATAAATAATACCTCCCCGATGAGTAATTATAAATGCTATTACACAAATGTGAGGAGTTAAATCTTTTTTCCAAGGTTACATAGACAGCATGTTTCTCTACCGTGAGTGCTTTGCTCCAAATCTGATGGATATTTTATGTCCTATGGAGAAAACAGTAATGATATGTGATCTCATGCAACAGACACTAAACAAGCAAGAACTAGTTATCATCTTCTCTGCACATGTAACTTCAAAACAACTACAGGGAAGAGCTCGTGACAGAAAGCTGTGTACATCACATACATTTTTGACTGAAGAGCAATTCACCACAGCAGGTCTTCAAACATTTGTGACTCTGTAACAATATCTTTGGGTTCCTTTCATATTTCCTTAGGCACATACTCCTCATTAATAGATATTATAATTTATTTCCTTAGGAAAAGTTTTGTTTTTTTTTTTTTTTCTTTGATGAGAATTATACATTTCACTGTCATAAGTCTCAAATAGCTGAAAGGATTTTTTTTTAAACAGTTCCAGGACGCTCACTTTTGGGATGAGACCAAACGTGGAAAGTTGCCACCCTAGAAATGAGTGATCTGTTTTTAGTGTGCGAGTTTTACAGCCTAAACCACTGCAGCTACAAGTGCTTTGCTGTGTGTACGTGCCTATATTTCAAAGCACCGGATGTTTTATATAATGATTCACAACTATATCATCATGCCAACAAATGGTCTGTTTTGTGTATTTATGTTCGTTGAGTGATAAGTCCAAGAGTGACTTAACTGTTGCTTCTAGCCTTGATTTTGTGCATTACACATTGAGGAAGCAGACTGACTGTGCTTAGTGCCCTGGTTGCCCGTCTCTGCATGCAAACACTAGTCAGTTTTGCTGCCTTTCGCTTAGAGCACTTTTCAACGAGTGCTAAAGAATTGCTTTAGGAGCTGGGGAAAGCTGTCAGATCCCCTGTGAGATTAAATGAACACACTTGCCAGAACAGAAAGGAAAAAGAAAATTTGCTTCTTCAGGGCATGCATGCTTTGGCTTGCTGCTGTCAAAAGAGGGGCTCTGTTGGTGTTAGTGGTAGAAATGGGCTGTGGTTTAAGGAACTGCTTTTACATGCTTAGTAAATTTTAAGTACAGAGTAAGCAGGTTAAGTTCCGATCGGTTTCTTTTTCAGGGCACTTAAACCCACCAATACAAAACTCCCTTAAGCTCCAAGAACTCCAAGGCCAAAAATGAAATATGAAGACATTTTTGTGGTGAGTTGTGAAAGATAGGTGAGAGTTAAATCTTTATGACTAATATGTAGGAAATTGGACCTATCATTTTCTTCCTCTTGAGTACGGCTATGTCTTAAAGATGTATCCAGAGATATTAATTCCATTCTGGTGGTTTCTGTCAGTCCTACTGTTTGCTTACTTGTCAAGGACTGGGATGCGCAAAATAATAATAATACTAACAGAATACGTTGTGGATACAAGTACTGACATGACAGACTTTCTCACAGGTGCAGTTCTATCACCTTTTTAAAATCTATCTGTAGATTCATTGAACAACTGTGAACACATTGAAACACACTAGCTAAAGACGGATTTATCTTGTGCACAAATCTTAGTTTCCTGCTTAGACAATGGGAACAGTTCAGTCTGAATTAATTTTCCATATGGAATCACTGTTTGAATTAGAAGCATTTAAATCAATTAATTTATAAACAATCCTGAAAGTTTTTTTCAGAAATACTTCATTAAATGGTATTGCCTGGAAATTGTTACCCAGCATGCAATAATAAGAATGGAGAACACTGAGAGTATTGGGGAGGCCTGTAAAAAAATGCTTATGATATTTCTGTAATGTTTACTGCAATTTTTTATCTCTTATTCCTTGCTCTTCAAATGCATACTTGCTGAAGAGTACCTGGAGAAGACTGTCTCCTCTTTGCACTTTTAACTACCAATTAGACATCCCTCCTGACTGGTGTGTCTCTTAATTATTAACTTAATAAAGTACTAAAATTTCCACAGGTTTTCCATGGTTCTAGGAATTAAAGAGAAAAAGAGTTCACTGAGATTATTATTACTCAAGTCTTAGCACAGGTAGGATCTGTGTCTTCCTGTGAACTGGAATCAGATGTCCAAAGGTGTTTAAATTTGGGGCTTGTCCCTAGGCCCCAAGCAGAGTAAGATAAATCCATTAAATGTGAAGCAGACCCCTTTTTAAAAAGTAATCTGAAGTAAGATAAACCATAGGAACTCTTAAATAACTAAGAATAATTTGATGAGCTGTAGCTGTTTGTTGATACAAGAGGCTGAGATAAGGCATATCAAAAGCAGGTTGTTGGTGAGGCCGTTCATTATGTTTATGATGTCTGTTGGGGAGATCAGGGATGATTAGTAGGTATGATGTAGATGGGCAAAGGTTATGTGAAAGCAGTGACAAATCTGATCTGTTCTGCATGGTCAAGGAACACAAAAAAAGAAAAAATTAAATCCCTCCTTAAGCCTTTGTAGAGTAGAAACAAAATGTAGCTTTACACAGGGAGGTGGAGTGAGCAAATCACTGTGCAAGGAGGCAGCTAATTGCTGAACTTGATTGCAACTGCTAATCAGAGTCACAGGGAAAAAAAGTGTTGGGAATTAATTAGGCAAGGACCTTCAGAACAGCAGCAGGAAGCCTCCAAGTGACCTTTATTTACAGTCAGTTAAACAGAAGTGTGACTAAAAATGCCAAGGAGCAAATCAGATTATTAATATTGATTGCTTAAAGAAAATGAATAATTTAGGAGCAGTCAGAATAAATATGCAGTGACAGAGATGAAAGAGCACAATGTACTGCCTTTCCAACATTCATCTATCATGCAGCAGTGCCCCTTCACACAGAAATGGAGAATTTCCACCATCACAAAACATAATTAGTTTCATGACCCAGCATGATTGCTGTATTGCTGTTACAAGGAGATTTTTTTGTTATTTTCCCAGGGCAGCAAAATGTGGAGGGAGACACAAGCCTGCTGAACAGAAGCTTTGCTCTTGGAACTTTCCACAGAGATTGAATTCAGGTACTATGGGATTAACTTTTAGTTCTTTGTCAACAAAATAGCAGAAACGTAGTATATAATTTTTTCAGACATGCTGTCAGAGTAACCATTTTAAGCAAAGCTTAAAAGCATCTATAAAATCTCTAGGTCCTAAATTCCCTCTCCTGCTTGTTTATACTCTGGTTTTTTTTCCAGTCATTTTTAGACTGATTATTTTTAATCTGTCCTCATTTTTTGCTTAATTTTAGTCTTGTATCCTAATAAATTGGCATAATTGGTTGCAGACACTGTTGGAATAGACACTGTTTATTTTTGGTGGAGAGCTGTGAGGTGATTTTTTTCAAATTTATATTTGATTAACAATAATATCATGAAATATAATCATAAAGTTAAAATATTATTATAGAACTGAAAATATAACATAACAACAAAATAACTGTTTGTGTATGTGTACCTAATCAGTCCCATTTTTCATAACCTTATCTGAAAAGGAACCTGGGTATCACTAGCTCTATACCTCTTGTCCTATTTTGTTTATGTCAGCTATTTCTCTCTTCTTTTTATTGTCGTCTCTTTTATTTTTCTCCTTCTTTTTTTTGAAATTAAAGGAGATGAAGGTATAATTAACCAGGACAAGTAGACCACACAACTCCAAGACAAAATTGTCTCCCATCATTTTGCTGCTACTCTGTCCAGAGTAACAGCACCTTGGATAAATCATAGGTAAAAGTGAGCATTTAGAACATAATCCCGCCCCTTCCCCATGACAAGTGCCTGTTAAAGGCAGGGAAATGTGAGTGAACAATACAATCTGTGCAGAAAGGAAACCTGTGCTGGTTATCCACAAACTCATATACCAACAACCCTGAGTAAGCACTGCCTTTCTTGTGCAGGTTTGCCTTGCTAAATGTGGGAAGGTGCAACATGCAGTAAAGCAAGTTGGAGTGCACTGAAATGTATGGTATTAGGAGTCATAAATATTTTAGTTTTCATTTTCTCTACTGCCACAGAAATAATGACTTATAGATGAAACAATGAGTTTGCCTCTCAGATAATTGTCTTCGGTTCAGCAGACTTTCACTATTTGCATTTAAGTGACTGTTTGGAGCCCCCAAAAATTACAGAAAGTGCTTCATTTCCCTGCTTTGGATATGCCTCAGTGAAACTGAGGGATGATGCCAGCAGACTAATAAGGCAAACTAAGTAGCAGTGAACAAGGAAGTCATGGTTTCAGTATGAATATAAATATATTCCAGCCTTGTAAGACCTTACTCATGTGAGTTAGGCCCATTGATTTCAGTGAAACTATTCAGATGAACAACTACTGGCATATTGAACATTAGTATGACGACAGACTGTATCATACTACATTCACAGCATGGTGAAAGAACAAAGTGCTGAAATTCAGCTAGTCTATGTAGCTTTAATTAAGTCCCTTCACACAGAGGATACTTTTCATTAGCAAACCAGTGTCCTTCTCTTTTTTTCCTGTGGTGCATAGAAACATTCACAACAGATGATGAACACACAAGGATACCCTTAATGCATGAATAATATTAAGTCTGGCATCCAGAACTTGTCTTTGTAAATTAAATAGGACTTTTTTCAATGCAACTGTTTTTCATGAATGTCAGTATAAAATTTTAGCTCATATGACAAAATCCCTCCTATATAGGAATTTTACCTCATATGTGAATTAAATCCTGCTCTTAAGAACAGAATACATCTGACAAATGGATGCTATTGTAAAGTGAGTTGCTTTATGACATGTGTGGCCTGACCTATATCCACCGAGATTCATGCCATCTTTGTGAGCCTCCTAATTTCTTGATCTCCATCAGACCAGAGAAAAACGTGTACAGAACGAGAGCGGATTAGATGAGTTTCGCTTTTATGTTAAGTACGGAAACATGCTTGGTGACCCCTCATCCTTGTCCTTTCAAAACCATCTCATTATAAAACCCACTGTAAAGTTTGAAAAATAAAAAAAAAATTGACAGCTCCAGCTCGGGAGCAGCAGAGGGCTAGAATAGCAGGCGCCCTGCTGCTCAGGACTTAGCAGCATTGGCAGCATGGTGTGGGAAAGCAGGCATGGCACTAGCCCACGCGATATGATACCTGGCTCCTTTTCAGTCAGCACTGTTCATCTCTCACTTTCATGAATGCCGTAATTATACTGGTTGCCACTTAAAAATCAGCATTTGCCAAGAGCTGTCACTGAGCTGTGTCTGAAGCACCAGAGCTTTGCAGGAAACAACTGTGGTAACTGTGTGGTACCTGTTGACAGATGCTGTTTGTAAATGGCACCCACTGTAAGGAAGCCCACAAAACATGCTCTAACTATACCAGTGGGAAGCAAACCATTTGTTTTTTCACATACCTTTCCATTCAGCCTTCCCCTCATGTGTGAAATGTCTGTAACTTGAGAGAACTATAGGAGCTTCTTTGGAAGTGCAGCTTCTGAAAGGTCCCTGTTCCTGAGTAAAACATCATTATTCAGGGAATATTCCCTATTTCTTCTCTGATAACCCACTCCAGTATATTTTAAATTAATGTGTTTAAATTTACATATTTTTATAACCACTATTCAAAGGAAATTACAAGAAGGAGCCACAGAGATTTAATAAAGTACAAGCTTAGAACCTTAATCACATTAGATATCAAAGTACTACAATTTTTTATTGAGGTTTGTTAAAATGATTCTGGTAGTTGACAAATGGATTACTGGTGGTTTATAGATGATATGAGCATTGAATGAACTGTTATTTGCTCTCACGTGTTGCCAGCACACTTTGCCCTCCTTCCCAAAAGAAGGAGTTCTAATTTTCATTATGCCATGTTGTTATGCAGTTATTTTGGTGCAATGAACCTGCATATTGAAAGAAAGAAAGAAAGAAAGAAAGAAAGAAAGAAAGAAAGAAAGAAAGAAAGAAAGAAAGAAAGAAAGAAAGAAAGAAAGAAAGAAAGAAAGAAAGAAAGAAAAGAAAGAAGGGCAGGCTCAACAATGCAAATATACTTTTCTCTGGTGCAGAGAAATGAGCCAAGATCTTTTGACAGGAAAATCCCTGTGTAACAGGCCAAGATGCTGTACTCAGTAGCAGAAGGGGCAGGATTAGAAGCTGGCTGAAGCAAACGGGAAAGGGAGGAGGGATGGAGAGACTACTGCATGCTCCTTCTGCCCCTGTGCCTGCTACCACCCATATGCTTTTGCAGCGCTTGGACCACCACACTTGGAATGGTACAAAGCAGGAAGGAGGAGGGAGCAAGATGGGTCAACTAAAAATGCAGAATTTATCCAGGAAAGAGCTGTTGTTACTCCCAGAAATAGTTTTTCTCTCTGCTGCTGTCCCTCCCCCACCATTCAGTTTAATCATTTTATGAAAGTACTTAAGCAAGTACCTAAATCCCATGATATTTGAAACATGTGTCTTGAAATTAAGCATGAGTTTAAGTGTTTTCCAAAACTGGAATAATAATAATGGAGCTTGGGGAATGCCAGCATTGTTCATAAACGAGTCCTACTGTAATGTGGTGGAAGGTGGTCATCGCCTTGGACTGGCCAGCTCTCTGCAAAGTTACCTTTACTTTAAATGGACCTCAAAAGAAGCACTAACACTGAGTGTTAAAAAGGTGCTGGCAAACGTGGAAACTGATCCCAGACATCCTGGTAGGGGAACATGCTAACACTTGAGCAAAAATGTTGATTATTTCAATGGAATTACTCCTCTGAATAATATCTCATATCCAAGTACTATTTGAAAAATCCTATCACGTTTAGAATAATGGCCTAATCCTGCATAATGCTGGGAATCCTTCAGACTCACTGAAATTTGTGCAATCATACAATGTGTAGTGGATCAGAGTCTCTGTGAGCCAGATAAATGACAGAGAAGCAGAGCAGTACGTGTGCCAGTCTGCACATAACAGGCCGGCATAACCTAGTAGACAATTTAATCTCATCTATTTTCTGAAACCAGCCTGTATTATTGCAATCATGTCTGATGTCACACGGTAATAAAGTATCATCCTTAGAATGGGTACATGTTTCTATTTTATCCTTTTGTTTGTACACAGATTAAAGCGTGATCCCCATTGACTGTAACCTATAATTGAATCAAGGATTCTGCTGCTGTCACAGAGAGCAGGAGTGGCGCTTGAGTGGTTTATGAGCATGAGCAGCACAATCTGAAGATTAAACTTCATCTTTGATCTTCAGGTTGTGACCATGAATTTTTTGTTGATAACATATAGAAAGCAAAATAATACAGATAATTATGAATGGAAGAACTGGAGAGGAAAAGAGGTAAGCTGGAGATCAAAGACACTTATGCTCTTTTGGTGTGAAACTTTGATGCAAACCCGTCAGCTAAAATTGTGGAAGATTTTTACAGGTCATATTTTTTCACATGTATTTCAAAAAAATCTATTAAAATCTTTGGAGGGCAGATTATTGGATCCAAGTGGGTGAAGTAAACTACTTTGTTAGTCCTTTAAGCTTCTGAAGTCTCAGCATAATTTTGAATGAGGAAAAATTCTTTTTTCCTGCTTTTTACATGCGAGTCACAGTTTTCTTACTGGGTTCCAAAGTACCCGTGGTCTCAAAGCGCTACTGCACAGCTGCCGCTACATATGTTGCTGCTGAAAGCTAAAACTTGCTGAAATAATCATTCCCAATGTTTGAAGAGGATGTGTTTTAGGCACTGCTTGATGCATCTTGTTTCTTCAGGGAGCATGAAGTCACAGCACAAAACAGCAGCGACATCAAAAATACAGGGTTGTTGTGGGTTTTTGTTGTCCCCCCTCCCATCTCCACCCCAGTCTCTGGCAATGTGAAGGACTACAGAAAACTGCTTGCATCATAAACCTTTATTTCAGGGTAAGTGATTGGATTGATGTTCATACGTAATTGCCCATGTTGGATATAAGAGCTGTAAATTTTTAATTTGTAGATGAAAAAAGGACAATATAGGCAGCACGGTGTAAAATGTTAAAAAAGAAAAAAAAGGAAGATGCACTTTTACACTATTCCACTGTCATAGGATAAGAGATGCATAAAATATAAGCTAGCAGGATCAATCATACATATAGGTAAGATCAAACAAGCCATATAATAACCGTGAGAGACAGCTGTCCTTCCCAATTCTTTCACTCCATCAAGATAAATAACTGCAGTTCGGTTATTTGACTGATGCAAATCAATAGAACTCCATTGAAATCTGCAGCAGTGTTGAGGTTTTTTTACTCCCTGGATCTGGTTCTCAATAGAGTTTGGCCCACTATAAAGTATGCAATGAAAAAGTAGTTCAATATGTTTTAAATTTTTCTCTATGCTTCTTTTTCTTCCTTTCACTTCAATACTGGTAGCTATGACAGACAGTGAGAAATGTTCAGAGATAGAAATGGAGTAATGAAAATATTCCTGTTCCAAACAGACAAAAAAGCCAAATGAGGCATCAAAAATTGGGGGAGGTGGGGCAAAAATTTTGGTTCTGATGGACTTGAGGCCTTAATTTGTCACCAAACAGAGTGGGACAAAAATGTCAAAGGTGGTGTGTCCAGACCTCACCAGAAGTGGGAAATGTTTGGCTATTTTTGCAGAGCAAATCATTCTGATTTGATGGCTAACCATGGTATTCAGAAACTAACTTTAGTCATTGAGGGTGGAAAATTCCCAGCAGTGCCTGGTGGATCTAAGCCTGTGGTATTTTCACAGCCACTTGTCTTTTTGAATTAAAGCTGAAAGGTGCAATCCACACCTGTGTAAAGCCTGTGCAAGGCCTATGCAGCACGCAAGGGCTGAAAGCAGAGCTGCACACGGGGTTTACATGATGCCGAGGCTGCGTGATGCTCCACTGCACAGGGATGAATTTAATCTGAGGAGAAAAGGGCTACATGCTGTATAGCCAGTCTAGTCACAACGTGCTATTGAGGAGGACAATAATAAGGACACAGCATCTGGTGGAAGGAGGGACACAATTACTCCTCTTTCTTTCTCTTTCAAAGACAGCAGCTCTAATTCTCTTCTGACACCATTTTTTCTTTCTGATGCCGTAACCTTACAGTTTTCAGTGAGGCAAACCTAAGGTGTGCCAATATAAATGGAGCCAGCTGGAATTCAGCCCAGTGTGAACTCTTGATGTTCTTTGAATACGTAATTGCAGCTACAGGGATGGTGAAATCAAATTGGAGTAGAGAGCTGCCATCTGAAGACTGTGACTCTTTACGCCACCAGAATCTGTGCGGCAGAAAGGCTTTTCCGTACAAGCTCATGCAGAGCACAGAAACCCTGCTCTGTGCATTCGAACCAGAGCTGGGAAAATGAGCTAACAAATGTTGTTCATGAATATTCATACGCATTTTCAAAGGAAGGAATTTATCCATGTCGACATCTCATTTATGTTTGCATTCTGCCAAAGTGTAATCGTGAACAATCCAGTATGCACACAGTTTAAAGTAAATCTTAAATTAAAACAATGGCAGCTATTAAAAACTTGATTCTTTCATTGAAACTAAGTGCATATCACCCTTCCTGACATTTGCTCTATTTAAACATAAAAGAGTATGGAGTGAAGACTCTGCCCAGGGTATCTTACTGGGATTTCTTACACCTGTAAAATGGTCTGCAGATCTCATGGGAACATTGCTTCCTCTACTAGTTACCTGGAAAGAGCAAGAATTTTGGCTTATTTGGAAACATATTTCCACATTTGTCTATAACTGGAGATGCTATACACACCAGATACCAGCGAGATTTAGAGTTTCCTGAATCTCAGAAATGGTCCAGTTTAATTCTCAGGTAAAGATCAGCATGAATTCTTTTATTTTATGCGGGTTAATAAACACATCTCTGATGAAGACTGTGAACATACATTTTTGTGTGCAGTTGGCTTGTACTTCCTCATACAAACTTCCCCTGGCGATTTCCAGCATTTGGAAGAATGCTGGCCTCTGCAAGGAACTAAAATCTGACATTGTAAAAAAGGTCGCTGAACGCAGTGGAAATATCTAACAGGACATAATCTTTCAGTCTTTTCCTCCCCAAATAGGTCTTAGAGTTCTGAGAAGTTTTAGGAAAGCAGAAAATATGGTTTCATTTAGGAGGGTAAAATCAGCCCCTACCACAGCAGTCTGACAAAGAGTATTGTCTTGAATGTGGTTATCTAAAAGTTGAAGACAGTGTGTGCAAAGATTTATCTGCAACAAGCCTTACTTTAAATCCATAGCCATAGTCCTAGGACTATATGATGTGGCTTCTATTTAAAGACTCCTCTTTTATGGCCAGCAGCTGGATAGGCATGTAGTTTACTCTCACTGTCGGTCAAAGAAATGCTTTCAATTTTTCATAACAAGCTGTAGGCATCTGCAAATTTTAAAAAAGGAGACTGAGAGAGAAGTTATCTCAACAAGCAAACTCCAATATATTCCAAGGTTACTGCTGTATAATTAATGGCATTACCAAATGGAGCTGAAATTGTAGAGTCTGCAAATGGCTAATAACAAGGATTAAATATGCACTCTCTTTCTCATTCATGTTCTTACATTTTCTTGTGAACCTAATTGAAGTCAGGAGGGTTTTTCCACATAACATTTTCAAATTCAGCTCTGAGCAGTGGCAAACAGTGCATGTGCCCTATGGAAAAACCTGTTACATGTATTTCTAGGAAAAAATCTAAAAAAGGAAAAAAAAAAGAAATCTTGCTCTTCTTTTTATGGATCAAAATTGCAGTAGGATATGTTACATTAGAAAACTGGGATAAACGTTTTCATATGGGAGGACTGGCACAGTGGCTGTGTGCTTTTTTTGCTCTCTAGGATTACATTCAGTAAGGTTTTATTAATGGAAAGAGCCATATATTACAAAAACCTGTTAAAGGTATCAAACTTGCTTCAAAAGTCTGTAAAACAATAGAACATAGACAAATGCTGGAAAACACTTCTAAATGAATCCTTCTGGCATCAGATTATTCTGTGATAACAAAATCCACTTTAGCAAATAGGTCAGAGTACAGCTGTTAAATGTAAGCAGCCTGATGCAACCAAGGTTATGGTTTTAAACACTATCAGAATGATTTTGGATTAATCACCTTCCTACCTGCAGTAAAGGTTATTTATAGAGTATGCTTAAAAAAAGAAGCAACCTGAATATCTCTAATCTCCTACTAACCTTCTACAGTAAATAGCAAAGCATTAGCTCTGCGTGCATTTCTGAATCCAGTCTTTAATTACACCTTTCCCATGTTTACATGAACTTTGGTTTGCTTTTCAAAAGCCTTATGGAACAATTCCTGCAGCTGACCTGTGTGTAGTGGTGAATTTCTCCATAAAGTGAGTATTGATGAGCTGAAAAGTTCAGTGAACAGGAAAATTCTGCTGCTTTTATTGCCAGTGTGACAGGTTACTTTATTACCATGCCTTTCACAGCAATTTAACAGTTGCCCTGGTAACGGATTCAGTGAGGTAATGGGATCAGAGGCATTAGAGGAGAGGAAAGGCTAGCGACGAGAGAAAACCATCTGCTGGCTTATGTTCTCGGGGCTGTTTGCTCACTGCGAGCTCCTGACAATCATTGTACTTGGATGTAAATGAGGCAGGTTAAACCACAGGCCTGCCCTATTTAGCCGTACTCTGGTGATTTGTCTTTCTAATTCTATTGAAATAATAATCAGGATTTGTTTCTGATTAATTAACTAACCTTTTGGTAAAAAGATTAGATAACGAAATTGCTGCCTATTCAGAGATAATGAGATTTTTATTACTCTGTCAAAGAGAAAAAAAAAAAGTACATTTATGTGTCACTAGCCACCATGTCAAGGGAGGAAAATAAAGATCTAAATCTTTATGTCAGGCATTTATTTCCTCCACAGATTAAGTGTATATTGAACTCCATGGGTGCACATCATCTTGTTTAAAACATTTAAGAAGAGCTTTTAAAACACCAGATAAAGTAATAAACATGTTTAAACCATGATGCATTTGGCATTCATTTGTTTCAGAAAATGTCTCCTAATGGAAGAGAAACACCAGACGATTCAGAAATCCACCTGTACTGTGTGGGTGTATTTATGTAAGTGCAAGAGTGTGAAAAAAGTAGTAAAATTTCAGTGTGAGTACTTTAGAGTGACATATGGAAATAGGCTGCTATTATATCTTGCAGTACAGACATGCCTGATACAGTAGTTATAGCAGAAAACTCATTTATATATAGGAGCTCTGCTTGGGTGTGTGAAATACCACACAGGACACTGGAAGCTGATATAATTAAATAACAAATGATAACAAACTATGGCATTTAGAGTCTCCTCACAAAAGATTCCTGGAGAAGAAGCAGCTGCAGCCCTCAGTGAGAGACCCAGACCTGCAGAAGGCTGCCCAGCAGATCTCCAGTTGTGGGGCTGCAGCCCAGCCAGCATCTGCCCACCAGCACCTTATGCCTTGACACAGTTATCCCCACCAATGGGGCAGGAGACCAAAAACACCTAAAAACTTGCTCCTGGAACCACAAAGCCAGTACAGCTATGAAACATATTAACTGTGCATCGGCCACATAGCTGTGGAGCCATCGGCCATGTCTTGCATTGTGCAGCACAGTGGCGTAAATGCAAACTCTGGGTGATAGAAATGTAATGAGTGGGCAGCATTTGCTGTGCCAGGTAGTGTCCTGCGGCTTACCCATTACAAGAAGAGCTGTGTGCTTTGCTGACTGTCAAGTCACTAATCGTGAGTTGTTAATTAATAGATCTCTACAAAGAATTGCAATGAGAATGTTTTCTGTCACGCATATAAAGCAAGAGGAAATATAGGACACAGCAGAGCATTTTGTTGCAGTGGAGTTAATGAATGCACTCTCAGATCTGAGGTGACACTTACATTGGTGGTGTTCGGTGTGCTTCATTACTTTTACTTTTACACATTATCATGAAAGGCTCTCACACGCTGAAAGTCCCTGCTTCTCCCCAGCAGTGTACATAGCTGAAAGCCAGTCAGAAGCACGACCCAGTTAGAGAAAATACCTTTGGTAAAGAGATCTGATGTTGAGCATGTTCCTCCCGTGTTCCCCCACCTCGTAGTTTCCCGTTGGTGATTACCCAGCATGGCCAGCATTCCTCCCTTCCCGCCCGGGCTTTCCAAAGTTATAGCCCTGACAAAGGATGCAGACAAGAGAGCTTTCCTCTACCAACAGAAAATTATTTCCCTCCCCCTGCCCTCCAGAAAATCTTACTGCAGGCTTCTGACCCTTGATAACTGAAAGCCCTTGAAAGGCAAGCAAGCCTTTTTGGCTTAGTACCAATTGTTAATACCAGCTTTTGCTCTCCCTCTCTCTTTCCCCTCCCCCCACATAAAATTTATGTTTAATATTAGTAATTATTATTGAAATTAGCAAAATGTTATTAGAGGATCTCAGCTAAGGAAAATAACTATAGTTTTCCTTTTTCCAGATGATGACATCTGTAGCTCTACATTTTCATGAAATGACTATACTTAACAAAAACATTACTTCATTTTCATGGTATTTCTTTTGTGCCTAGAAGCAACCCTGTAATTGTTCGCTTCAATTACAACATTACTATTTTAAACTGAAACCCATTTTATCTGCATGCCAGCTTTTTATTTGTTTTACCAACTATATCTATTTCCATTACTGCAAGGCTGGTGGTTTGTCTCAAGAGGAAATCAAATCCATTAATTCAGAAATTTCAAGCACGGCTGCCTCTGCCATAAGCAGCATTTCTTATGCTAATAGCAAATGTGCTGAGACTGAAAAGAACTGACACAGCTCTGTTTTTTATCATAACTTAAGCATTTATGTAAAAAGGCAAATCTAATAGTACTAGGAAACTGTAAGTGTTATTATATATAATTCATTTTACTGAGATCTGCATAGGACCTGGTTTGTGCAACTGTGGTTTAAATCATGCTGTTTGTGGCTTTAACTCACTTGACATTTGGGGTCTGATTTTGATCTTGGTTACCTCCATGTAAACCTGCCATCGTTTATCTGACAACAATAAAATTATTTCAGATTTACCCCAGGCAAACGTTCATTTTGCTGAAGGTGAAATCCTCTAGCTTTTGAAAGCATATGTGTGTGTACAGGAAATGTATTATAGAAGTTGAACACCTTTTTTCTCCAGCCACAAAAATAGCTATTTCAAAGGTAATTTAGGTATTTCCAGAAAGCCGCACCCTCCCAGCACCACACAGAAATAAATCCATCGCCCCTTCCCACTGCCTCCTCATTTAATGCACTTAGTGTTGTTGTATCACATGGGCTGTGTTCAATTAGATAGCTTAACAAGATAAACTCTGACTTTGACCCAGAAAAAACAAACCAGATTGCTGCTGAGTTCTACGTAAGCTTTTCCAGGCATTGTGACCTGTTTATGTCAACGAAAAATGCAAGAGATCCTTATCGTGAGGGCCGAATTATTTTCTGAGGGTTTGGGGTTTCTTTAGTATATGTGTACACAGACAGAATGTACAGAAAACAGTGTACCATTCTTGCCCTTCGTTTTTGCAGCAAAACTCTTTAGTGCTGTAAATCAGATCTCATTGGGAGATCTTACACACTGGCCGCCGATAAGCTGTTGAGAAGTAGACAGGGCTTTTAGGAATTGCTGAACCATGAAGCTGACCTGCTTAGTGTTTTGTTGTAGGCTATTAAATCCAGGATTGGTGTTTTAAGATGATCCTGCTTTCTTCTTCCCTTGGCCTGGTTAAGCAACTCTACCCCCATTTCATTATTTATCTGATTAAAATAAAAACTAGAATGAGAAGCCTGCTGTTTCAAAATCCTGCCTTCACCCATCAAATTAATGAGAGTGACTTATGCTGACGTAGTTTATGGCCTTAGCAATTTGACACTAGTTTTGCAACTAAGATTTACTAACTGTACACACCACTCTGTTTTGGTGGAAGTGGAATGGTATTCACTCCTCCAAAAACAAGATCTACATCTTTTATAAACATACATTATTTGGTTGCCTCATTGTAAATTGATCCCGGTTGGGTAATACTGCTTCTTCCAACTAGCATATTGACAATTATGCACCAAAAGACCCAGAGAAAAGATTATATTTCAGCTGGAGTGCTCTCTTTTTCAGGTTTTTCAAGTGTTGTAAATATGTTTTGCACTGTACTTGTTACTGTCTAGTTAGAAACATGCTGGTTCTTTGCACATCCCTTTCATACTGAGAAAGAAATTAAATGTGCTGTTTTATTTTTCCTGTGTTTGATGAGTGTTAACAAGCCCAGCATTTGAGAAAAGCCAAACCAAATAAGGCTGTGTAGCTGTTGCTACTAAGTAAAGCAAAAGCCACCTGGTGACTAAGTTCACTGGGGTTTCATTCGTTGTGTGGCTGAAAGAAAGAGAACAAGAGAGAGACAGAGACTTCAAATACACGTGGAAGTAAATCCCATTGAATCGCACTCAGGAGATAAAATCATAAGATGTATATGTTGTGTATATATATGCAAGCAGACATATGTCCCAGGTTCCTTTCAGTGTGAACATTAAAGCATTCAAATTCAGGGAGGGGAAGAAAAGTACTTATAATTAGAGGTCATTCTGTGCTGCAAAGTGCATCTCCGCAGTCAATTTTTTTGAAGTTTGACATATTTGTATCACAAGTATATTTTTATCGCCATTTTATTTAGAGCTCTGATGTCAGTTCAACTCCCATTGGGGCTGTTTTCATATGATCACTCTGTTTATTTTGGGACTGTTACCATGATTTGGAGTACTTGAGCTTTTATCATACTGGTCTTATTTAATGAAACTCTCTGGTTTTAGTTTTCTCATAGTCAAAAAGGAAAGGTGTGAGAAGCAAATGAATCACAAAACAATAGGGCCCATCACATTAGAATGAAAAAGAATTAATTTGTATATAATATACACAAGTAGTTATGCTTTTCAGGAAGGAAAATTAATTACTCTGCAACCTTTTCCCCTCTCTTTTAATCTATTGTTCATTTCTAATTGTTTATTTATTACTTTTAACACAGACAAAGGATAAAATTGAAAATTCACTTCCAGTATCCTGGCCACATCAGAGGTTTAGCATTGGTTCTCTTTATAATTTCAACAGCTGTGCATGGGACAGATTGTATTTCCCACATTCTAGGTCAGCAAAGTTTGTTTTCCTCCATGTATTTTATAGGCTTACATTTCACTATAAGCTTTATGTGTGCATTCAGCCTTGTGATGATGAGCAGGCTTATAGGGCAGTCAGATCACAAGCTTAGAGGTTTGTTGTTTGCTTTTTTTTTAACCAGCATTCACGCAACTTCTGCTCAGTTTGCTGCTGTGTCCTATCTACAAAATAGCAAAATAATAACACTAATAGAGAAGAATATTATTTACTCCTGTGGGACTGCTTCCTCTCTACCTGGAAAAAGGAACTGAGAAATCATGTGAGGCTACTGAAGGGAAATCTAGATTATTTCCATAGTAATTACTGATTTCTAGTACCATAGCTATAAATAATTATGCTAATACTATGTAAACCACCTGCCTTTAGAATAGCAAGTTTCTCAAAATGATTCTTTCCAGTTTAGATACTGTACTCCTCCATTAATCATCTGTCTTCTAACCAACATTTGCTATTTCAGAAATGATCTATTTAATCAGAAATGCAATTTTATGTGCATTTTTTATAATTTAAATCAGAAATATGATAATGAGAGTTCTTGACACTTTTTCAGACATATTCTACAAAAGAGAAAGCTAGTTTGTAACTCAAGGATTCTCCTAAAGTGTCTCACACTCTAGGTGTGATTCAGCTCATGATTTTAATCATTAAAAGAATGACATCCTGTCCTGGCCATCCAGTTACTGGAAAAAGACACAGATGTTTCCAAGAGGAGGTTTATTCCCTGTGTTTTTCCTCCTTGGTTATGGATGGAGCCAGGTTAACTAGCCTACAGAAGACAGCTAAATGTCTGTTACTTCTGTTTGGGAGTCAATCCTACTTTCTGTGTTACCTAGGGTAGGTGAAATATCATGTGACTCGAACAGTTTTGGGAGGGGTAAATGCGATCATTAGCTTATGATGAACTGAACCAATGCCTTTATGGTGCCTTTATCCTAATTTAAAATATTTATTTCTCCTTACCCTGACCTTCAGAACTCATAAAATATTTTTTCTAGTCTAGCTACAACTCCTGATAAGTAGTGCATGAGGATATCAGTTTGCTCAGTTGGTCAGCAATGGCCAGTCAACTGTAAAGCTATTTACATGATATCTGAGGGGTCTGTTCTCAGATCAGTGCACAAACAGAATTCCCATTAACAGTAATACAAGTTATGGGCAGGCATAAGAGTAAAGAAACTCCCTAATTAGAAATAATAAAACACCAGACTGTTGTAGTTCTGAAAGGCAGTGGTGCCCATATTCACTTTGATATAAAATGAACACAGCAACTAAAAGTGAAACATCAAGCTCATAAAATGGGACAAAAGTAACTTCCAGTCTGAAGTACTATGCAGCCCTACATGCAGCCTCTTCATGAAGATGTGTGCAGATTTTATCATGCTGCTGCAAATATCTGCTTTACAAACATCCACTTTGCAAGGTGAATTGGGAAAAAATATATGTGGACTTGAATAAGTCTTCTGTGTTTAACACAAAAACCCATGAAAGAAGAAAACCTAGGGAATTTATGTCAGTACACTGGGAGCTCCTGGCTGTTGACTGTCATCCTGATACTGCTGAAAAGCATGCTGGATAATGCCTTTCATAAATCCACAGAACATCACTTTAAGTTAGCTCTTTTATTTGTTTTTATCCCAACTACTTGTTTTGGAGTGTTCCTCTAGAGCCCCATTTCTGCAGGATTGCCATCATAAGATTTCATAAACTACTTATGGTCAATATATGCCTATTTATTTCTATTTTATCTTAAACTTTCTTTTTCCTCAGTGGTGGTTGATTTGTACTGTATTTAGTGGATTTACAGAGTACAGCCTTCATTTCTTAGGCTGAGGAAGACGACTGCTTTTCAGCATTCTCATGTTAGATAGACTGTCTATTTGTATTGTGCACCAAGAAAACATTATTTTCAAGGCCATCCTAGAAGACTGAATTAATTTTGTCTAAACTTTTCTTCTGGGAATATGGGTTCAGAATTGTTTTCCAGATAAGGTCTCACCATTGCTTTGCAGATTAATAATACTTCCTTTGCAGGAATATATTTTGAAATACGCTAGGTTTTAATTTGCTTTGTTTCACAGACAGTTTATATTAGTAACTTGTAGTCATTCTCTGTTTAAATAAATATTTACATTTCTTTGTTCCTTCATTTACTTAAAACTGATGAGCCCACAGCTTGTCATAGAAATTCTTGTTATGTCCAAGTGCATAACCTTGACTTTTGTATCCTTTTTCTTCAGATATCAGTCCTCAGAGTAAGCCTGTTTGTTAATGAACCTACTATGCAATGACAAATGCTTCCTAATTTCATCCTTTTTGAGGCATGTGCTCCAGTTACGAATATACTGCTTGGAATACTATACCAGTATTATTAACAGAACTATTAAATGAAACCAGTCCAAAGACTGGTCCTTTAAAACAGCCCAGGTTATCTTCTTCTGGCCCAACAGCTCTTTTCAAACAACCTGTGGACATTTCCCTTTATTCAGCATCTTGGTGTTCTCACAGTTCTTGCCTCTCTCCCCAGAGAGACAGTTTTAAACACGGTACCATGTTACATTTCTTTGGACTTTACAGAATTTGCTTACAAACTGTTAAGAAATTCCACTGTGTTTGAAATGATTAGATGTTCAGCAAAATCTTGGTTTTGAATATAGGTTGTTCACTAACCCTCAACTGAAAATATTAATAATTGTATTGATTATTTCAGTATTTAAAGCCTGAACAATTGCTTATATTGTTATGTTCCTTGACTACACTGAATTCTTAGAAGCATGTTTTGTGTAAAACTACCACTACTGATTTGAAAAGTCTCTTCATAAATATTCAACAATAGCTACTTAAGCTACTCTGTTTCAGCACATGCGACTGCAGGACATTTGTTCTGTTGTACTAAGATGTCTAAAATGTCTGCAGAAAGCACAAAACAAATCACTTAGAAACAATCAAGGGAAATTTTCATTACAAATTGTCTATGAATGCTTGGAATAATTTTAGCAGTATTAATTCACTACTTTAAAGCCATTGACAGGAATAAAGTAGTAATAAGTTTACATCTATAGAAAACCTTTGGTTTTGTTTCCTCTTGGGAAACTTGAGAAAACTGAAGATTTTCTGTTAAATTAAAATGGCTTATCTTGGCAAACATAAATCCTAGAGCCTGACAGGAAAAGAAAGTGTGACAGGCTGATGGCTAGGCACCTGTTACAGAGGGCATGGGAGGGGGGATCATTTTGTTTAATTCAGGTCCCATCCCATTACTAACTTTGTGTTAGTAAGATTTGGGGGGGGGGGGGGGGGCACTTCTAAGTTAGCATTGTGCTTGTTTTCTAGCTTTGTTAATACATTTTATTTCTGTGGTTCATCTTTGACTTAATTAAGGGCAGTTTTAGCTGGAAATAAAGAATATTACACTGAGGGACTTGTATTTGGGAAATGTTGGAAAGACAACCCTAATGCTGACCTACAAGAAGCTGAGTGATAAACAAAGGAGATGGACTTCAGGATCCAGCTGGGGACAGAAGACATGATTTCTTTGTCAGACTTCCATGACAGATGGGTTAGCATTAGAAGAACTGCATAAACCCAGTGTTACTAAACTTTGTGGTAGTTTTCTAAAGAAAATACATTTAGTTTAGCAGTCTTTTGACAGTAAGATTAGAATTGTTGATCGAAATATTTGCCTTTTTTATCTGTTATATATTCTAATGGTTAACACACATGACTAGATCTGTCCTTCACTAGTAACATTTCTGTATCTACAGTGGACAATGCTTCCTGAATATGTCAGTCTTCTTTCTCTACCATTAAACATAAAGATCTTTAACAAATAGGTTTTTAAAAAAAAAAAAAAGGAGCAAAAATCTCTTTGCTTTTCAGGGTAAACACTTCTCAAATAATTAAGTAATTAAATAATTAAATTCCTTGAACTACCAGGTAGTGTTTTCTTGGTTCTCTGGAAGGAGGAACCAAACAAAATTTTCATAGCCAAGTCTAGAAGCCATGTCCATCTAGAGAACATTAACATGCTCTTGGCAGATGCCCAAATTCCTTACTACTGCAGAGAGAGTGTTTAGAAAAGAACAGGTCACCAGAAAGGGGAGGAAATATTCAAGTATGCAAAGGGAATAAATAAATAATTAACCAATGTCTTCTATTTTGTCTGTTTTGGTCATATCGCATCTTCTGTATTTCATTAGAGGGTAAAACTATGTCCATTTATTAATTCTTTATTAATTTAGAAAATTTATCAATTGTGTTCCCGTAGCCTCCATAGTCAATGAAGGCAGTGATGGGTAAATCCCCAATAAGCAAAATTTCTGAGTACTGTGTACTTTTGGCAACTAGTTAAATAGTCTGAACTTTTTAAGAACTCAGCTTTCCCTGCCTTTTTCCCCTTATTCCAGAGCAGCAAGGCCTACAACATCAGTTTTAGCCATTATTTCTAGTCCTTTAAACTTTACAAGCTAATGTGTTTCTGAGATTTCACCAGCCCTGATCTTACTAATTGCTCTGAGCAAACATTGCTTGCTCCATGCTGTTCATGACACTTTTTATGTTATGCAAGATTAACACTTCTTAGTTTTTGCAAGGCTTGGTTTTATTCCTCTCTACTTTTCTGGTGTGACATTGTTTAAGGGAAAGCCATCATAAAGAATTTTTACAGCTGTTGCTATGTTCTTCTGTAGTCAGGCCTTGTAGAAAAGCTTCACTTTTTCTGCCTGGATCAGTATATACTGTAGTTATCACCTGGGAAAGATTTTAGAAATCATGTCTAAGACAACCAAGTGGCATACCTGCATATAAAGCCTTCATTGATAACACCATTCTGTAAGTGTATAAAGAAATACATAATGAATCAAAAACCTGACTTCCTTAAAATGGACTGAAGGAAATAGCTCTTAGTCCTGGATGCTTTCAAGCAAGTTATGCTTTATGCTTCTTACAGTGCATTGATGTGAGCCCCAGCACACCAAAGTTAGTGGAGCGTCATAACAATGGCTGTCCTTTCTTAAAGCCCTGCACAACGCTAAGTTGGTCATTAATTACTTCAGTAGTACCACAATACTCTCACAGCAATGCACCTCAATTCATCTCTTGCCCAGGAGTATAAAAAGATAAGAAATAGGCAGAGGATTGATCTGCAATAATTGGTGTTAGTTGAAGACTTCTCCAGGCTGTGGTAATTGTTTGCTATTTTCTTGGCTAGAGACCAGCCGATGCTCCTTCCAGCCCCCTGCACTGAAGGCAAGCACTGATGTACATTTTTTGATCATTTCTTTTTAAGCTGCTCAGACCAGTAGAATGATCCCAGCTGAAATTCCCATTTATGTCCTTTTTTTCCTTGGCTTCTAAATCAGCTTGTCTCAGTGTTATTCTTTCTTCAAGCATTCGTTTATTTCTGCAGAAAATTTAAAAGCAAAACTAGCAAGTACATAGAGGATGTGTTCTCAACACTCTTTTGTGAGTCTTCAGAAAGACTCCAGTGACTGCTGATCAAATCTGTCTGTGTCCAGGTTAGACCCACCTTCACATGAGCAGGATTAGACAGTGCAGTGGCAGAAAGTCTTGCAGCTCTGTTATGCATGGTCTCACATATACGCATGAGCCATGTGCCCGAAGTCTCATTCCTGTAAGCCCACAACTTGCTGGTTTCTCCTCTGAAGTGGGACATTTGCTTCTCTACTCCAAGACACAAAAGCTAGTAATACTGGCTTGAATGGGCCTGCCCCAGAGTCCTGGGTATTGGAAACTCAGTCTTCTCAATAGCTGTCCAAGAAATGATCAGAAACCTGCCTGAGCTTTTACTGCAGCTAGAATTCTTCTTAATTCTTGATACTTCCTATCAATTCTAAATATAATTTCCAGGCAGCAGGAACCACAAGTAACTTTGATTTGTTGGTTTTGTAATTAACAAATACCCACTGTTTTACTGGGATACAGCTAAATGTGCACATCCAGGAGCTCATCATCAATGAGAATGCAGGAACAACCACGCTTTTGTGCCTGTTTTGGTAATGACAGTATCACTAGTGCTCACAGGAACCAGTACCTATGCAGGTCCCTTCCCCCAGTCTCAGTCATAGTCACTGTGCGTGCATTTTAAATGGATAATTTCATCTACATGGCCATGCAGTCTTCTCCTGTTCCTGGTTTTTCACGTGTATAACACTTCTATAATCTTTTTTATTATTTTTTTACCTCATTTACATAGCAGAGATTTAATGTGACTAAACTGTTCAGCTCACAACCTTTCAACCTGAAATGCATTTTACCTGTTTCTCTGATCCCTGATCAGGCAACTGCTGTCTAGGTGTTCTCTAATTCTTTCCTGGTAGATTTTCTAATGTAATTTCTTCTTAAAAAAAAAAAAAGGAGGAAAATCCACCATTTGCTCTTTGCACATTCCCCTATCTGGGTCCTCCACTTTGGACTTCATGAGTAACAGGGAACATTAATAATACTTTCTCTTATATGAGCAAGCCAGTTATGGGCATATAATGTGCAGTTTTTCAGTTTTGTTAGGAATTCCTAGTCCACAACTACAGAAAGCACAACCAAGTGCATTTTGGCACACTGAAAAATACAGGATCTAAGCATTTTTGACTCACTGTGTTAGAGACCAGCCATGATAGGGGTCTGCACTCTCACTCCAGCTGTGAAGGAAGTGAACATGTGTGACCTTTCATTAGCACAGTTCAGCAATGAGTGAGCCTTTCTCAGTCCTCCTCACCCATACAAAAAAGCTTAGTGCAAGGTAGGAAGAAAGGACTGAAACTTTTATCCCAAATATATTTGTTCTTGCAGAGTTTGTAAGCAAGTGAAAATAACACTGTACACAGGAAAATGTTAGGAATATGTCTCACTGTTTGAAGATTTACCTATAACATATGTATGAACCTTTAAGAGCTTCTAAATACCCTGATCTCATTTTCAGATTGATGGAAGAAAAGACCTCTATATAATTCATTTGTATGTTTGCTGCAAGTGTTGGAGAAAAAAAAAAAAAAACATAAAGGATTTCCAGATATTTATGTTTCTAAAACACCGTATTTTGTAACTCTGGTTGGAAAGACCAGCCAAATGTGTTATCTTGATTTCCTGAATATTGCATCTTACACGTGGATTATGATTCTTTTCAAGTGTAATAATTTCTTGTTACAGATGTAGATTAGAAATAATGTAGAGAATAAAGATGTGTAAGCACACATTTAAAACATTTTTATTGATAGTAGATCTTTCATTTGAAAGATCTATAGGATCATATTTTATCTCTATATATCCTTTCTGTCAGACTAAAAGTTGAGGGATTTTTAACTTGATTATAGATAAAGTGTTATAAGGTTCTAGTCAGGTATATATGTAAGTACTCTTTTCATATTAACTACCGACTCTACTGATTCACCACTGGGAATCAGTCTGGCACATATAACTTCTAATAATTATGTTATGTTGCAACTGTGCACTGAGTATCATAACCTTTTAGTAAAATTGGCCCATGTTTTCACATTATATTTATGAGGTGAGTAGCAGGTCAAAAAGTAGCACATCACAGATGTCTGAAAGAGGTTGCTCTAGACAAATTTTGTACCTGCTAAATGCATAATCAGTGCTGTAGAGTTAGCTATTGCTGGTTTTAGGCATGTAAGCCTCACTGAAAACTCAATCTTGCAAAAGCTTGAGGTTTATTATCATGAAAATCTGGCAGATAAATTTTTCCAGGTCCTGTCCTATTTCTGGTGATTCACTCTGTTTAAGAGTATCTCTTATGGTTCTGGATGCTTCTCACTAAAAAATGGGCACTTCCAAATGGTGAATGGTGGATTTCCTAGTGGAGATGAGGACAGAAAATGGGAATAAGGGTTTTGCAACAACTAACATGCAGGTCCAACTTCATGAAAAAGCATGGGGGACGGGGGGTGGGGGGTGGGGGTGGGAAACTGCTGTAAAAGATTGGAAGTATTAGTAAAAATTGAAAGTATTAGTAAAAAATTATGGAAGTACAATTTTGCCAGTCCAAGAAATTCAATGTATTGGTGAAAGCTAGAAGTGGGCAATGGTAGAACAGTACCTGTATTTTAACCAAGGGGGTGAAGGTGGTTTGTGGAGAGGAACGAAGAGTGATCTTTCTAATGCAGAAGTTTTTATTCAGTACTGTGTAAAGGCTTAAACAGATTTTTGTGGAAAATCATGTTTAAGGGCATGGAGGTAAATGAAAATAATAAAATACAGTGTAGTTCTATCAAAGCTAGATTGTGTGAGATTAATTTAATTTTTTTATATATATAACTGATTTCTTGGAGAAGGTTAATGCAGCGGACCTTATCTATCTTAATTTAAGTAAAGTGTTTCCTACAGTGTCCAATAGTAAATCATGTAAGATGGAGATGATGGCCATTAATAAGGGAATGATGAGGGGGGAAGAAACTAAAAGGGAAACTGCAAAAGCATATACTTAGGGGACAATTATCTGCCTAGTGGCTAGGGGTTTTCTTTAGAATATTCAGAATATTCTGCTTTGTATGGTGATTTCAGACTAAATAGTAGACTCCTGTAGGTGAAATATATGGACGATGCATGCTGACTGCCACATTCCTGGCAGCAAAATAAAGGAATGTATCATCTATAAAAGGGATAGAACTGGGAAGGGGCAGGGAAGAAGCCTTGTTTACATAATGGCCTTCCTTTCCAGACACTGACGTCCTGTGCAGTGGATGTTTAATGACCCTCAGCTCTGCCCTGTTGCCATTCATGTTCCCTTTCTCACAGGTGTCCCTTCAAGTGCTGCAGCACCTCCCAGCCCATTTCTGTCCCCCTCCTACACCCAGAAACAGGAGTTGAGTCAAAAGGGTCTCTGCCTACTCACACTAGCATGAACTGCATTCACAACAAAAAAAACCCTAAATTTAGACCCATTCAGCCTTTGCTCCTTCTTCAGATAGGAAAGTAATATTTTATACCTGCTTCTCACCCCCAGATTTACAGGAGAAGTGGGGGTTGTGTGCACTCCTGGCCCCAGTGGCAGGGCAGACCTGGGACACATCTCCTGGGTCACATCTTCCTTGCTCAGGCAGCAGGAAGCAGTACTAGTACCAGGCTCTCTGCTCTGCCTCTCAGACAGAAATCCTCAACAAATACTCAACTTAAATGGAAAAAAACCTAGCTGGAAATCTCAGGGTGAAAAGTGTAGGTATGTCGTAACCAAGTGCTACTATTACTGAGGAAAATATCATCATGCAGGAAGTACAGGATCACCTTGTAGACAAGGAACAAAAACAGGAATGAAATTTCAGAGCACAAAATGCAAAGTCATCCACTCAGGCAGTAATAACAAGACTTTTCAATATTACTGAGGGGGTCATCAACTGCAGTGATGATGAAGGATGATGAAGCACACTGGTCATGGGATGACTAAGAGTTGCTATATTGATGCAACTCTGAAAAAAATTAATGCAGGAGGTAAGGTGTTTTAAACAGACACAGCTATGCACCAGTACTACCAGGTAAAATATCATTGTACTGTTGTGTACCATTCTGATCACTTATATTCAAAGGATTTAAACCGGGAGAAGTACAAAAGTCTAAAATATTAGGAAAGCTTTGAGTCTGTTGAGGATGAGGGATTAAAAACAGGTTGTCATGCCTAACCTACAAAACCAGAGACTGGAGATGGGGAGCAGTATATATTCATCCTGTATATTTTTGGGAGGTCTAACTGTTTAAATGAAAAGTTAGCACCAGTTCAAAGTAGACAGTTATCAATTTTGTTGTATCTACATTTAAACTAGAAATGAAAATATTTCTAACCATCAGATGGTTACTTTCTTTTCACACAGAAGAGTGGAACCATAAGTCCCTAAGTCAGGACAGACTTTGAAAGTTGCATGGAAATGAATCTATGCCACAATAACAGTGATCTTGCAGCTGTCTTGTGGTACATGGAAAAAAATCAGGTCCTTCAACCTAAGTGCCTAAAACCATTTTAGATGCTCTAAATTATCGACAGAATCTCCATGAGACTGACATATATAACAGGAGATCCTCACCTTTTCTACATGGTAATTGGAAGCCTCAGGGTATTACAGGGCAGCTAAATCACTCTGAGGACATTTTGGCACTTATTTTCCACTGGATGGACAGATTTGCTGGTATCCCTAAAGCATTTTGTAAAGAAACTTGATCACAGATGATTGTCTTTGAGATGGATTTACTGTATAGATTTTTCTGGTTCCCAATGGCAGCAAAGAAAGGAATTATCTCCTCATTTTCTTTTCTCTTTTTCTTCCTCTTCCTCTCTTCCCTCCCTATCTACCCCACAGAGTTTTGTTTCCAGGAAGATAAGTTTTTCCTCTTTTGCATCAGAAATTGATCTTGGGCAGAGACATTGTATTGGTATTCCTAAGAGTGTCAAAAATCTCTCAGGGTTTGAGCAAGATTTCAAGACAGGGAGGAGTTTTCTCAGATGGAATTGGTTGGGCCCTTTGGGATTTCTCCAGCTTTCTTTGAAGCACAATACTCAATGTACTTTCTGCCTCACATGGGAAATTTATCTAGTGGTCTCTTGGTTACCCTGGGGACCAAGGAAAATTGCATTATTTTTTCTCATTTCCTTTGCCAGGCACATTCTGGTCATTCTTGGTGTTGATCCCTTGTGGTTTTTCATTTGTTGTTGTTGATGATCTAAACGTCATGCTAAGAAAAGCCTTTACAAGTGGGGAGCAAGCAAGATGCACATTCTTAGGGCATTTTGGGAAGGTGCCTGCAGACCACTGGACTCAATGCGTAGGTAATCTACACTAGTCTGTGATTACAGCTGCCTGAAGCATTTCATGAAGCACACTTCCAACACTATATTTCCATACTCAGCAGTTGGGTGCACTTTACCACTGTGCAGTCAATGCAAAAATTGACAAAATATCTTGACAAAAGGCAGTTAGAATAAGATACAAGGAAATACAGTTCTCCCCACACGAAATATGGACTAAGTTTAATTAGGATTTGTGTTCTTTGTGATCCAAATCCAAATTCCTCATGACTTTTATTACCTAGTAGCATTCATTGTGACTTTGGTATATTTTTTACCTCTGCTGTTGAGTTTTTTAACATGGAAAACAACTGCACAGCATTCAGATCACTCCCTAGTCATGTATGCATCCTAGCAATACATATAACTTGACATTTGCAGAGTCCAGACGACCATCTTCCTGGATGATGCTCTCAATATTGACATAAAGGTATTCCTTTCTCTTCTTCGACCCTGTTGGCAGATGTCTGTATCTGTGTCTTAGGATCACATCTGCTACTCCATGTCAGTGTCAGTTGCTTAGCTTCATATAATGTTTCATTCATTGGATCCTGCCCAGTGTCAAAATGCTAGAGAAATTCACCAAAAGGATGTAATTCACATAATGCATCCAAAGCCTGAGCCCAGAAAGGTTTAGGCCTGGGAAATTTGTGGAGGAAAAGATACCAGACTGTATTGCCTAGAGACCAAAACTTCTGAGACCTTGATTTCTTGAAGTGTCTTCTGTCCCTTTACATTATTAATGGCCAGTTTTCCACATCCAGGAGCTGTGAAGTGCAAATGCAAAGGATGTGTCTTTGCATCTTGTTCTTACCTGTCCCTCTGTTCCTGGCTTAATCTCTAGGGTTTGGGAACAGAAGGGGTTGTCTCCCACATTCAAGGTAGCCATTTCCCACATAACTGTTCCATGACACAAGCACATTCAGTGGGAGTTATGCAAATAGACTGATCACATCCAAGATGCAGTTGTCTAAATGGCAGCACGTATGTCTCATTGATATAACGCTTCATTTGGATGATGTGAATGCAGTTTCTGAATCAAAACTGAAAATTACAGCCTCTTCAATGCGAAGTGTAGTTACACCTTTCATTGTGAATGCATGGAGTTTATGTGAGCTCTGTGTTTATGTTTCAGCATGTTATATTTTGGATTCACTTCCATATTAATAAAAAAATTGAATATATCAATATGATTGCCTCCAAGCTGAGTCTAAACCTGATATTGTTTGGTTTTGCTTGTGGAGTTTATGCTTTCACTCTAGTGTTGAAAGAACTAACATGGGATGATTTGTAGCTGAAAAACAGCATTACCAAATACAATAGATATAAGCTGTTTTTACATACGGTCAGCTGGCAAGAGGGAAAAATATAATGATACTGGGTGTTATTTCTTTGACTCTTGAATTCACCAAAGACAGGAAATTTATAAGTTCTGATACTTTATTTACATAATAATTGTCTGGAAATTACAATGGAAAGTACACTGGGAGTTTTGTTGATTTGTGAAAATAGACTTCATGAGATTCTAGTTTGTCCACAGTACCAGAAACAATACTGGAATAACCTTATTCACCTTTATGTACCTCTGCTTGGAGAAGAAGTGAAAAGGCTCAGAAATCAATTGAATATACCAAATTACCATTTTAAAGAAATGTACAGTTCTCATTCAAGCAGAAATTGAGTAGGCCTTGTTAGTCAGGACTATTCATTCCATCCTTTTTTATACCATCCTGTAAGTCATGTATGGTTTTGAGCCCTTTCTGATATCAAGTGAAGCAGAATTAGCTACAATAAACTTTAATTCTGTTATAACTTTCTTTAATTTCCTTTCTTTACCTTCCCTCTTGCAGAAACACCTCCTAGGAAGGGGCACCCTCCTAAACCCGTTGGAGTTAATTTTGGCTGTGACGGAAGTGTTGTGTTAAAAATTTACATTTTGATCCCAAGACCATGCATAGGCACCGTATTATGACCCCTGAAAGTTTTGATAATAATGGGACATGACACATTCTAAACACCAGTATAATAACATATTTTACCACTTAGAGTTTTACTGTGTTTTCAGATGCTATCAGGGAATTAACTTCAAAAGATTTTTCCACAAGGGTCATGATATTATTTGTTCCATAACTTAATACATAATCCACATTTTTAATGCCATTCTGTGCCACAAGTGAGTATTTATGTATAATAAAATGTCTACTCCTTATTTTTCTTAATAACCAACTTAATAATGGGTAAAGGGAATTTTTGTCATAGAGGCCAGAAGTATGATGCCAGCTAATGTAAACATTTTATTGGTATCCCATTTATTATACAAAGCTCTCCTGAATGACAGGAAAAAATGTGCAAGAAGTAATGCATAATGATTCAGTTATGCAACACAAGGGAAATAGTTTAGTTTTGACCAGTAACAATGTCACTAGGAAACAAGAAAAACATTCATGGACAATGACTTTTTTAAACATGCCAGACTTGGGAAAAAAATGTGATTTTGACTCTGCTTGCAGATACAGTGATGGAAAAAGCTGTAGCTTTCAGTATGGCCCACTCTAAGGTTTTTGATTTATAACACTATTGTTGTAACATTAAACTCATTCTGCTATATATTAAACTGATTTGTACCATTTGCAAAAGCCTGATATATTCACAGAAAGTGATCACAGCAAGCAAATACAAGCCAAATCCAATATGAGTTTCGTAGATCTATTAATTTGCTGAGTAGGTTTGGAAGCTTTCCTAATTACTACTTAATGTTTTGCAAAAGTCATCAAAACCTCCTCTTACATCTGTAGAGTGCATGATTGGACAGATTTAATTCTAAGATACAAAGTGAATGTGTAAATACATATTATTTCAGCCTACCTTTCTGTAAGACAGTTGAAGGCTGCCAACTTTTTTTTAGTTTTGCGACATGTTTTGGCTTCCTTTGGTCTCTTTCTTTGTGCTAGTCATGCATTTAAAATGACATCTATCATTGATCTTTGCAGCTGGTTTTATTGAGATTCCAGAATATAATTCATTATTATTATTCAGATATATTTATCAGCTTGCAAAGATCCAGGATTTTTTTTAAAAGCACTTGTGCTAACATACCTATGTACAAACCAAAGACTCACTTGGCCAACTGGCAAATGCCAGATAAATAAGAATAAAACATGTAAAAGGAGAACTAAATCAAGTGATTTAAGTGTTTGCTGTAACGAAATTCACCTCAGACTCAGACATAGATTAACTAATTTTTGTCAACATACTATATTATTTCAGGCCTGTTTAAGATCCAGGGTGTTTTTTTCTTTACTGTAATGCTGTGGAAGAAATCATACTGGTTAAAAGAGAAATGTGAGCTTTAGAGCTGACTATTAATTGAAAAGATAAATAAGTGGAAAAATCCTTTTATATTCTGGCAAAGTTTTTACTAGACTGCAACCTACAAGTTTATCAGCAGCTAGGGGATTTGTTCAAGTGGGGAAGGAGTGCAAGGTAGGAAAAGAGATAAGTAACAGAGGGAGGTTGGTTGGCTTGGTTTTATTTAAACTCAAATCTAATGAGTTCTATGGCTCTTCTTTCCTCATTTATGAAATAGTATTGCAAGCAGCGTTGAGGGTTAAAATAAATTAGGGTAGCAGTTATACAACCTGTGAACCTATGCACCTCAATCCCAGCAGAAGCTGGAGCACTGCAAGTCTGAAAATTTGACTAGGGATCAAAGACACATCTGGGATATCAAAGCAGCTGCATCCTCATGAGCCTTAGAGAGATCCATCCAAATGAATCCAAAGGCATCCCTGTATAATCCCAATGAAGCCCTCCTACTTCCCAAATTTTACTGGGTGCTCCCCTTTTCATGGAGGTCAGGAAGGAGCAATTTATAGTCATCTGTATGACAGTACTCCAGCGTGTTAATGTGGCAGAGATTCCCTGCTTTATCTTTTAGCATAATGAGTTAATAGAGTTATGCTATCTTACACAAGTTGTGCTTCTGGCCATAGACTTTGGATAAATATGCCAGCAAGCATAAGGAAGAGATGACCATTTTTCTCAGACATATACATATGCTTCCCTTTAAATTCAGCAGGGGTATCATGAGTACTACAGAAGGCAGGATTTCACCTTTAAGCACTTACACATATAAGTACATGTATGCACAGATACAACCAAGTTTTTTTGTCCTCAGCTTCGAAATTTCCACAACTTTGTAATAATTATGACTCAAGAGAGGGAAAAGCAGGAAAAAACCCTAGTCCATGAACTTCTTTCTAAGCTCTAACCCTGAGGTTTACAAGTGTTTTCTTAGTAGAAAGTAAAGCCTATGGCTTGTACCATGATCTTTTCATAAGAAGAGTGGAAGACAACTCTTGTTGTAAATGTTGTGGCAGTGGATCTGAGGTGAATAAAATTTGATCAAGTTTTGATTGTTTTTTAACATGTGTTGCTCTTGTACAGTAAAATTCAAAGACAATTTAAGTATATTATACCATTATGAAATTCTTCATCATTTGACAAAAAAACCAAAAGCATTATTGCTTTTGGAAAAAAGATGTGTAATAGACCATTATATGTGGATTATTTGTATCATTAAGGAGAATTGTTATGCATTCTTCAATGAGCAAACATACTGGGAGAATGGAATTTGATGGTGAAAGAACATTTGTAATGCAGGTATACATTCACAGAGAGATAGTTACTTTTTCTGATGATGTAGACAGAAGCGTTTGAAGTTCATCTAAATGTCACACAAAGGATTTGAAAACACATTTTTTTAATGATAGTTCAAAGAAATTTTACACCTCTTTCAGTTTTGCAATGTAGCTTTTTTTTCTCCTTCGTAATATGTTAAATTACTCCCAGAAAAGGATTTATACAGTTGCCAGCTGCTTCTCTACATTTTTCAGTCAACATTCAGTATTTAAGCCATGACTTAAATGGACCACCTCTCCAGTATTATGAATGGTAATTTAATCTCCATCCTCAATCAACCATGAGCCCAGAAGCAAAGGTTGCCAATTATGTTGAATTGTACCAAACTGCATCATTTTCTTTCAGACATTCCGTTTCTCATTGATTTAATTCTTATTTCTTTTGTCTTTGGCACAAAAGAGAGCTTTTACTAAATCAACTGCTTTAAAATGGGAAAAACTCCTATATGCATGGAGCAAAGTACAGGTATTTGGTTGAAACAAATAATTCAGCTATACTGCATAATATCTATCCTTTGTAGAAAGCAGACAGCTACACCATGGTCCTCTAAACCCCAGTGAGAGACAGGCATGTGAAAGGGATAAAACATTCTGATTTAAAATAGTCTTAATCAGTTTAGTATTTCAGTTTTATATACTTGGATTAAGGCAATCTCATTTCTCGAACACATTTTACTTACTATCTAGCTAGTTCAGCAGTAAACCTACATTCTCTACTTTCTGAATAATTTGAGTGTGATATACTTATGTATATGATAAAATTTTTTCAAAAGGTTTGGCAGTAGATTCAAACTGAATGTTATAAATTTCCAGGTGTTGCCTGGGGTTGTATGAATTGCAACTTTTTAAGGATTAAAAACGTTTTTAAAATTGTCTTCTGTGTAGACAGTGGTCCTTACTGAGGGAGTTCACCCTTTCTTGTTAAGCTAATTATACTCACTCCTCCAAAACATATTTATATACTTCATAAATATATAGATTAATTTCATACTCATTAGCTGTAGAGGTAAAGAACTGCAAGATTTTATCTTGAAAAGTTGAAAACATATATAGCTAATCCTCAGGCAAATATCTGCCACCACTGTTAAATGAATCTATGCTAGCCAGTACAGTATGGAGAAATGAGCCATCAAATCAATATTTCAAATAATGAAGTAATGTATCTTGCTCTTTCAACTGTTGAACAATATTTTTTCTAGGACATCGAATCACAATGTTATAATTCAAACCACAGTGTACAGGAATTTCTTGCAATGCTTGTATTTTCAGAAAGCAAACAGAACCCATCTGTAATTATAGGTATTCAGGAACACAATTTTAGTAAAATCCACAGAAACAAGAGCAATGGATCTTGTACCGTAACAGCACAAACAAGCAAGATCAAAGCAACATCATATTAATTGAAATAACAAGACTTAATTGTCAAAGTCAGCTATGAGCCACCTTTTACAATGCAGTTGTTACTTTTTATCAGAGATTTTCAAAACAAATACCTGAATCAGGCTGCACAGGGCTGAGTCTTTTCGCTGAGTTTAGATATAATCTACATTTTATGGTCTGGATGTGCAAGACATTGTCCTCTGATAGACATGGCTGTACCCTAATTTACATGTTATTCAACACATACTGAACCCATACAAATAATATGATCATAGCTAAGACATCTTTAACTATTTAACTACATATGATAACTGATGAAACTTCCTGCCTTACTAGAAAGCATTTTTTATTTTTAAGGGGTAGTAGTGCTCAATGAATCTTTATTTTTTCTTTTAACAACTTCTCTGTTAAAGACTGTTAAGCCCCAGAAACTAGATCAGTAATGCAGCAGACTCAGTAACAGTAAATGAAGTGCTGTAAGCTTACATCAGACTAATTAGACTGAGGGATAAAACACAGGGAAAAACTTTTCAGGTTGCTTAATTAAGCCAACCACTAATTGTTAAATATTTTTCAGGCATTAACAGAGCTATGCTGACTGTAATTAAATTTTTATTTTAGTGGTATTTGCAGGGATTAAAGTCACAATCTGCTGAGGCGCTGAGGTTAGTTAATATTCACTTCACTGCCACAGCTGTCCTCCATTACATTACAAAGGACAGGAAAAGAGACAGCAGAATAGGATGAAGTAATGAGAAAGCTATTCATTCATCTGAACCAGCTCCATAGTGTACAGTCTTGTACAAATGGATCTGATCTGCATGACACACAACTAGGCATTAAATCCGATTTAATTTGATACAATAAAGGACAGCCTAAGCTCTAAATGCATTTTTATTTTTATACTTAAGCACTATGCAATGTATCAAAAAATATAATCATGTGATTATCATAGGATTCCATTCAAGTGGTATTTCTTGACTTATTAGCTCTACAGGAGTCCACAAGGATTGTAAACCAATTCCTGCTAAGCCCTTATTTGTCCCATGCATCTGTGAATGAAACCTTACATTTCTGGATTGTGAATATTTGTTCCCAGTAGAATACTTACTGGCAAGATCAATGTTTTGAACGTTTAAATGTGGCTTTCTTTCGCATGTGAGTTGCATAAGGGTGCCATGCAGATGGAGCAGATAACCAAGGCATACCATAGCTTGAACAAAAGGGAGAAATTTGTCTTGGTGGTGTTTTACACCAACAGTATTTCACTCAGAAGGACGTCCTTTTGTAAAGCTTATACATATAGCTTTTTGGAAGCTACATATACTGGGCTGGGTTGGGGTTCAAGAGAATTCATCTTGCCAAGAAATGCCAAAGTCAACAATTGTGCAAATCCATACAAAATTGTTCCTCTCCATCCCATGAAGTGCTTTGTATGCTCTGTGTTAAATCCTTCCTCCTGGCATAGCCTCAGAACCTGCAGTCACTATTGCCGCCTTAAAATTGCCCATATTAGCTTATAGGAACAAGACCTAATCTCTCTCCCTCTTAAGTATGTGCCAGACTGTCCCTAATTCTTTGACTGGGTGCCAGTTAATCTCCCTTCTTTTCTTGTGGATATGGAGGGTCTCCTGAGGAAAGGTTGCACCACTGGGATACAGAATAGTATGCCCTGATTTCCTTCTTGGCAGTAGAGGTCATGCCAATTACCGCACGGCATTTTTACTGGCTGTAAAGCCAGTGTCTGACTATGCTTCAGCCACTCTGTGAGACCAAAGGAACCCTGTGGCTGTCAAAATATTCAACATCTTAATCTTTTTTCTTTCCAGTTTCTCCTGGTTGTTGTTCCACTAATATTCCATTTTACTTAATTTTATTTTCCAACACTGTCTTAAAAGTTGCACCTTGCCTACTTACCTCTTGGCATCTACTTATCAATCCATTTCAGACTGAGTAGCTGGGTAAACTCTTAATATGCAAATGTTCAGAAGTATGTTCTTCTTTACTATGGTGCCTACCATAAAATTCATTAATCCAGTTCAAGGTTTCTAAGGGGGGGCTCTTTTATAAATACTGGAGAGAAAATTATCACAGAAAAATGTAAACTCAGAAGTTATACAGTCATTCCCAAATGTTCAAGTTTCCTACAGGCTCTTTCAACAATCTTTTTCCAAATGCAATTTCTGAGTCATAGCATACTGAGACATGGGTTTTCTTTGCGGTTTCCTGTAGTCTTAATGAGGTTTATCTTCTCCACCAGCTAATTTGTTCTACCCCTGAATTTAGGAAAGAATACTGTATTTATATCATATGAATTTGTTGTATTAGGACTAGATGTTGTCAGCAATCCTGTGCATTATCACAAATCTCATGTTTCAGCTTAGATGAGAAATTACTGGTGTGAATAAATTTATGGATGCAGATAATTTTTTGCAGAATCAAAGCCTGACACTGGATACTGGAAGCCACAAATTCAGTAATACTGCCATGCTTTCAAACCAAATGGAAAGTTGAAAAGAAATAGTGGAGATTAAAGTCCTTGTTCAAAAAAATATTTCTGATAATTATAGTAAGAAGCATGGGAATTTTTCCAAAAAACATGAGATGGGAATGGATTTATGTTTAGATATATTTCAAAGTTTTCTCAAGTACAAAGGCCTCTTTTTAAAGAGGATCTTTTCACCAGCTATCTAACAAGTCATATTGAAGAAAAACGAATATTAAAGAATATAATTCATACTAGAACTATATAACATAGGTAAATGAACAATAAAAATGATAAAGTGGGCAATAGAAAAGATTACAGAAATAATGCTTTCACATATTGGGCATCCATTAAATTGACTTTCCAGGGTAATTACTTTAACATTTCTACCTCTGATTCAGCACAGACTTTCGGATCATTAAACTAGATAGTAAATATTACAGGGTTTCAGGACCTGCTCTTGCAGACTTCTTTCCTGGAAATTCAAGAGCCATGTCAAAGCCTTTGCTCAAGGCTGAGTCTATTCTGTGGGTCCAAATATTCTGGACTGGAAACTGAATTCACCAAGAATATTTTTCTTTCTCAAAAACTTTTATATTTATGCAGACTATTAATCTTCACTCTTGTGTATAGACTGAAGAAATTTTAAATGGTATAGTAGAAGTAGTAATGAATTAACATAAAAGTATGGTTTATATTTATACTGTTATTTGTGTGTATTCTGATAATAGCTTAAGGCCTAAAGTAAGGATTGGTTAAAACAGGTAATTCCAAAGCCACCTAGAATTGTTAGTAATTCTGAATGTTGGTGGAGTTGGAATTTGTTATTAAATACATCTGGTTAATAATTTTCATTAAAAAATTTTCTCTGGAAAATGTTGAATTTCCTAGCAGTGTCCATGTATTTATGACTCCACCTTCTTTAATGCAGCTGCCATCTCTTCTGACTCATCAAACTTAAACTGGGAGCTGCGCGCTGTAAGGACTTTAGACATTTAGAGGTGCAAATTTAGTTTGTGAAAAACCTTCTTTCAATTTTTGATATCTGGCAGGCTGAAACAAGAAAATTTATGCAACCTTAAAGTTGCATTTTTTATTTATTTCTCTCTTAAGTTAATACATATATACTGAAAAATATACCACTCTTGCAGTAAGGTAGTTTTTCCTTTGGCCAAAACTAAGGAATAACACATATCACACCAAGAGATGTCTTATGGGGATTTTTCAGCTGGATTTACCTGTCTAGCAGGCAGGATATTTAGGAAAAGGCTGGGTAAGGACCTGAAATTTAGAATTATTCTCTATAAAACAATAAAGCAATGCAAATTAAATTTTCCTTACCAATGAGGTGTTTTAAAACTTCCTAAACTAAGGATACTTACACTGAACTGGCAGTCTAATGTTGCCTCCCAAAAAGATATATTTTAACACAGTCCTGTTTACCATGGGGTGTCATTGCTTTGTAAGATGATGAATGTCAAGACACCAGAGCCCAAGGTGTCCTGCCAGATTGCAGCAACTCTGCTCTGGAGAACAGAATAGGCACCTGGTTGTTAAAACTAATTTAATCTTTAAAATTCAACAAGGCTACACTGGCAGAAAAACTGCTGCTTCTTGCTAAGGCTCTGATCCACAAATGTGTTAAACACATGCATGTTTTGAAACAAGAGAGACCTGATGGTGTCCAAAGGACAGTTGGAAAGCCTAAAGCTGAGGAGGTACTTAGATTTTTGCCAGATTGAGACTTCAAGGCCTAGTTATGCCACCAAAAAGTGGATTTATATGGAAATATAGCAGAAGTAGATAAAAGAACTCAAGTCTTTCAGCAGTACCATGAAATGGAGCATTCTCTTCTCGTAACTGTGTTGCACTCCTACATAATTTATCTCCCAGTCCAAATCTAAGCATATTGCTACTCAGATCCCTGATCATAAATAAAAAGTTAAGCATATTAATATATGTCTGTAGGGTCAAGTAACCCTTTTTCAAGCACTTTGATTAACAAATTATTGTCTTATTGATTTACTTTTAGAATTGCTTTGTCTTGTCTCCTCCCAATTTCACTAAATAAAAAAATATATCTTACCATGATTGAAAATTTCCAGTTCAGCATAGCATTTGTCAATGTCTTCTTCTGCAGCTTAGTCTTTTCCTCTTCTCTTTTAGAAGCTATTTAATTCTGAGTAACGAGATGGATATTGCCTTGTACATCTTCCTGCATCTGAAAGCACATTTTCAGACTACCTTGCAGTAGTAATGTGGGGTAAAGTAGTGCTTTTGATCATATAACTTTATATCAGGTGATCAAGCTAGCATGTTTTAACAACTTACCAGTCCTCAGCTGAAAACCATCATAGATCACATGAAA
Organism: Morus bassanus; assembly: GCA_031468815.1. Lineage (NCBI taxonomy): Eukaryota > Metazoa > Chordata > Aves > Suliformes > Sulidae > Morus > Morus bassanus. The sequence continues at coordinate 22,634,450 of CM062600.1, read as the reverse complement.
TATACTAAGTGAAGAAGTGCAAGGATGTTTTCCACAACAAAGGCAAGGAAAAACAAAGTGTGCTGATATCACTTTGAATGTGAAGAGGCCATTCATTGCCATTTACTGTTGTCCGAAAGAAGAATGTAAACTGACTCCTTGCAATTCTGTGTTCTTCAATTGTGTTTTCAGGGACATTTCTCTCATTGGCAGTGCCAGCTTCAGCACTTGCCTAGTCAATCTTTCCTACCTAAAAAACCTCTTGTTCATCACATACCCCCACAAAAAAGCAAAGCTGAGAAAGTACTGTATTGAAAATGATCTGACAAGAGGATGTGAAGGCCAAGGAAAGTGGACTACTACTTTCAGTGGTAACAGCTTAGGGGAAATGTCAATAAGATTACAGCCTCAGTGTGGGTAAAAATGAAAAAAATTAGCCTATAAGTGAACAATTAATTTTCTTTATGTCTGTTGTATTATTAAAGCTTCAGCTGACGTGCTCTTTATGACATATCTCTAGGTATATATTAAAGAATAGCATTTATAATATAGTCTGCAAAAGAATATTCCATTTCATAGAGCAACAGTCACAGCGGAAAAGTAATTTAATTCCAAAGTCTGCATAGACAAAGTAATGGCAGCTATAGTAAAAATATATATTCAGATCACAGATATTTGCAAGACTTCAGTATAGGGTAAGCAGGCCTTTGTCAGGAGTCCTGCATTTTTTCATGTATAATGATCTTTACTCACTTAATGTCCTGTATTACTGCAACAGTGGTCACTTAACCTTCCACTCTGAACAAGAAATATGCAAAGCCAGGCTTTATGCAGTACTTCCACCACCTTAGTCCTGTCACTTCAGTTTGGTATCAGTCAAAGGGAGCTACTGAGAGAGTAACATATTGCTGTATCCCTCTTTCATGATGTGGGTGTCTATTTCATTTTCAACTATTTCACCTTTCCTCACTCTCTTTTGTTAGGTGTCTACTAGGAAAAATATATCACCCTGCCTTTAACTTCAGTGGCTGCTAAAATATAGTTGGGGCTTGTAAAATCATGCTGAAAAAATAATTTGTTCTAAATCAAGACCTATTCCCCAAGTGACCACAACCAGACTGGCTGTAATGATGTTGTATTTTATAGAAGATTTCCATGGAAAGAAAAAAAATGAAATTATCTAAAACATTCACTTGTGTATGTAAAAGGCATGCAGGTACATAGTGGTTCAAGTCTCATAAAAAAAATAATTTCCCTGGCTGTTCCTCCATGCAATGCAAATGGCTTATTTGGCCAAACCCATTGTGAGTTATGCAGAGCAGAATGTATATCATAACATGATGTTTCATCCTCTCTCATGCCTATGCTGATGAACAATGAAATAGTCAACAATGTAAAATATCTTCTGTATTTCAATTACTAGTGTAGAACTCTGTCCCTCTATCTCATGCATCCAAGTACTACGTAGGTCTCTAACGAGGCCATCTTCCTAACAAGAATTCTGTAAAAATCAGTGGAGAGACGTTTCCAGAGGGCACCAGAAAGATATCTGCTGCAATCAGCTTGAGCTCCCAAACTCCTGAACTGAAGAGGACATAGTCTCCATCAGGGAGCTTCCAAGATGTCCAGCATCTTTTCTCTGAGTAGAGAGGGAATTACGGACTTCCTTTAAGGGAACTAAGGGAACAGCTTCCCTGTGCAGGTGAATGGATCCCATAGGTCTTACATGATATCAGGTTCTCTGCAGCTTTTTCTAGGGTAACTGAAGTAGGCAAGACAGGGTTTTATTTTTAAGTTCTTCCCTTGGAAACAGGAAAGCTTGAAAGAACTAAAAGCTGAGATTCTGCTTAACAACAGAGAAAATTGTTTACATCCCACCCCTCCTTACTCCCTCATATCCATGCACCCACCCCACCTTTGCTCACTCTCTGTGACTCACTTGTTCCCCTGAGAAGTATGAACCAAATCCTGATTTTAGGGCATAAAACCAGTGTTCTCTGATAAAGATTTAGATTGGGGAAGTTGCAAGTATGTAAATCACTGAAGAGTAGTGGGAAACACCCTTTGACTCTAGAATGATTATAAGAGCAACACGGGAATATACATAGATTTTTTCCACAATTAAACCTTAAAATCTGTTGTTCATTGTGTTGCTTCAGCAGCAACAATCTAATGAAAAAGGAGAAAACTGCCAAATACAATCAGGGTGTGCCCAAAGAAAGGAAAGTGGAAGAATGGTCAAATTTACATCAGAAGAAATGATTCTCAACTGGTGTAGTTGCGTGTTGTTCTGAAGTCCTTGTCAGTGAGATATGGCCATTTACCCTATTTTAAAAATGAATTAGGAATCTCAGAAAATGATTTGCTGGAGCATAACACATATTTTCCCCTTTAAAATAGTGTAAGGGGAAAAAAAATGAGACAGCAGGCTACTGCTGTGTAGCATGAGTAATGCAAGGTTACTGCAGTAAGTACACATTTCTTATTGGATATCAGAGAAAATAGGTGTGTAAAATCCATGTAATTTGATAGCACATACATCACCACTGCCCCTGGGAGTACTGAATCATAAAGCTACATATTTAGTACAGTAAAAGAATATTTCTCATCCTTTCTCTGAGAAAATTCTATGGAAATGAGTGGGGGATGGGAGAAAAAGGTTATAAATCAAGTATTAAAAAAACAGACAAACTGTAGAGTTGCTGCAGAGACACGATGTATCCTTTTTTTTATTCCATGACATTTTATTTTAAGTGCCCCTCTCCCCTCAGTGTTTTTAGTACCAGTGTTAAATTACAGTAGCACTCTTATGGAAATACATGTGAGATTCACATGAATACCAAGCACATTCATTATGATCAGTGCTGAATTCCAAATGAGAATAGCTTCTCTTTTTTTTTCCTTCTCTGTGTTAACCTTCCAGGCAAGTCAACACATTTCAAACATCCTAGTCTGATTTTAATTTGGAAAACAATCTTAAATATACCACTGCCAAGTCAGATCGACTCAAAGCTGTGAGGAACGAAGGGAAGGAGGAGGAGGGGAGGCAGGACTGCCACAGCAAGAAGACACTGTGAGAGAAAGAGAGGTGAAAATGAGAGCTAACATCAGCTCCCCCAGGGTCTGCTGTAATCAGCAGACAAATGGTCTATACTCATGGCGTGTATTCATTCTGCAGCAAGGGGCTGCCAACAAGAGCCTTCCTATGTCTGTTTAGAAATACAGTACTAGCCTTCCTCTATTCAGATGCTTTGAAATAAAAAAGAACTGCTGACAAACACTGCTTTGGGCATTTGACACTGCTTTTTGATCTAGTTACTCAGACAGTGTAAAATGAACAAATTAGGAATCTGTTACAAAAGAGTCTCAGTCCTAGCTTGCTAAAATACCAGGGTTTATAAAATTAGGGCTGTTTCTTGTGTTTTTTTCCTCTCTTTATCTCAGTTCTTTAAAACCAAATGAGTCTCTTCCCATTTTTTTTATACCAGTAAATGGATGTTTTCCTCAGTTTCTGAACAGTCGTTTTTAAGATGCATGTATGTGCATAAAAAAGACATTGATATCACACATACCGAATATATTTACATATTCACCATCTAGACACATTCATACTTTAGACACATACATACTAGAGCTCCTACCTCTAAATATGTGTTTTGGATTGTGAAATGTGAAAATGTTCTTTCAAAATCTTTTACAGGATTTTTTGTTTTCCCAGGACGATTCAACTGTTAATTAAGTTAACTTCCTCTTTTAGTAGAACAAAAATACCTTTGTGTCAGTGAAATACCCATAAACATGGCTTAACAATGACTCTGGAGCACCACAACTGTTCTTTTTTTCAAGTACATTATTTTTCAAAAGTACTTTTATCGTGACATATTTTGTATTGGGCACTACTGAGCTCCTCTGTGGAGTGAAGTTACATCAAGTGCTTTGAAGCATGCTATGTGTGCTTATGTAAATGTCGAAAAGCTGCTCCTTTGAAACCACATCTCATTTTAGAGAGTGAGGAAAATTAGGTAGGCTGTTAACACAGAGCCAAAAGCAGACATCATACAATAGCCCCCAAGAGTCATAATGAAATTAGATTTTTTTTTAATTCGATGATCCAGATGGATTCATTGATGGAACAGCAAACCATTTCTGAGATCGCTAATACTCTAATATATAATTGTAGGATAGCAACTACTTATCCATTACATTCAGCTGTTCTGCCAGTGCTCCTGAGTTTAATTATCAGTCTGCCTTAGAAAATCCATTTTTCCCTCTCTTTCTGCAACAGCAAAATCAAATTTCAGTCACAGTTTGCATTATAATACCTTATCATAAATCCACAGTTTAGGATGAATGATTATAGTCATACGTGCCTACTGATGGAAAACATTTACAATGTGCAACTGTTCCCTGATGATTCCAGCTCTGATGGAAGAGCACGTGAAAGCGTGGATGTTCATCACCATTTCCTGATCCGGCTGTGATAAAGAGGCAGACAGAAAACAGTCTGCTTTTCACCTGTGAGTGTCCAACTTCTAAGCAGCCTTAAAATCTCCCAACAATGTAACCACAAAGGCACAAGGACTTTGCAAAAACAATCCAAACAAAGGGTCAACGGAGCAAGTGAATAAAAATTTTGTGATTTTAGTGAATGACATCCAGGCTGCGTCCCACCTGCTTGTTCTTCTGGATGATCAAGCTCATGCTCACACATATGAACAACAGAAAGGGACTTGTTCTAGATGTGGTTTTTTATGTGGTGCATGTGCATGAGCAGTGCAGAGGAAGGGCAGAGCATGGATTGTAGATCAAAAGGAAATGTTTTTTCTTTCCCGTTTTTTAGTGAATGCTGTGCTTTCAGTAGGTGCTGGGTTGGCAGTCTCAGAGGCTGTGTTCCCCCTCAGTGAGAGGAGAGGCACGAAGGACACAGGGGAAACATAAGCTTCGTGCTCCAAAGGTTTCTGCCCCTGATGGGAAGAACTCGGTTTACAGTGGCCGTGGCAGGCAGCCTTCTCAACTCAGTATTTATTTGCCTTGTCCAGCTGTGGAGTAGTGTACTAATTGCTAAGGTAGAGTACAGCTTCTAATGTCTTTTTCCTCTGTACATGTAGCAGACAGATAGGTAGGTAGGTAGGTACATACATGGATAGATAGATAGACAGACAGACAGACAGATAGGTAATGTATGTGTGTTTATTTTACTACCTGCACATAGCCCCTAGAAGCCACTACACCAGGCATGGAAAACATACGGTTAATATCAGAAGTGATTCGTAGCTAACACTTTTCACTTCTTGTTATCAGTCACCTATATATTTCAGTCCCTCTGGGAGCCCTGAAACATGCTGCCATAGCAGAGAGGCTATAGAGCAGAGACAGCAGCTTCTGTACCCATGGGTTTCCTTCAAATACCCACACAGTTTTTGAAACTCGGATGCAATGGATCTTTGTGTGGATATGCTGTGAAAATCACTATTAATAGGACTTTTGTGTTCTCATTATGTGTTTAGTACTTCAACAAATAAGGAGACTTAGCAACTTATTTTGAATAATTACAATATTTGCTCTGCTAGCTGAGTCACCAAAATAAGCAAATGTTTTATGTATTTTCTAGGAATAACATAAATCAGATATAAGAACTGTTATCAGAGACTGATGATGACTTCCAAATCACTAGTAAGTAGTTAATCCACTGAGGCTAAAGATTATGGTGATTATCTGCTGCACGCTTTCATGATCAGGTCACAAACATTGTTGCAATGGCCAGAAGCAGGCCAAGTCAGTCTGTAATTTACTCAGTAGTGCACCCAAACTGCTAGGTTTTCAAATTCAGAAGCGTGCAATACAGTCTGAGGGCAAAATATCAGAAAAGCATGCTGGCTTTATTCGAATGAAACTGTTTCAGTGGTATTTGAGGCAGGAGGGAAATTGATTGTCTCAGGCTTACCCAGAAATTTTCTGCAGGCCATAGAGCACAACAACCTAACCATTCCTTCCTTGCATCTTTGCTGTCTAGAGATGGCAGTCAGGCATCCTGACGGCCTTCACTGACAATTAGAATGATTTCCTAATTTGCACCATGGACTGTGCATAGTGCTGTCTGAATGCAGCTGTTACTGCTGGATAGAGTATTAACTGCAACAGCCATGCCACTGTTTTGGTCTCCTGCTTCTTTGCAGTCACCTAAGTGGCTGCACCTAAGTGCAGCCTAAGCGGAGAAATTCTGACATCTTTAAATCTCAGAAGAGAAGGTCTTTTATCAAAATTGTGCCAGTCCCTTCCACACTAGATGTAAATGGTAAATCACAGTCAAGTGCTATCACTGCAGGAAGGCTCCCTTTGAGAACTGGCCTGTGAAGTGAAACCAGCATATGACTTTGACTACAGATTCTTCCTTGTATTTAAATTGTCCTGCTTCATTTATTCCGAACACATCTCCAGGGCAGCTGAGAACAAACTGATGAACAGGTCTGTGAATGCTGAGAGTGCAGAAGGATTGACATTTTAAAGGTAAACATTGAAACTTTTCATCTAGAAGATGCAACAGCTACTACAGATACTGATACAACTTCTGACAGATAGTGATGAGTGATATGTAATGTCAGTTCAAGATGAGAGGCTGCAACTTAGTTAAAAGCAATCCACTGAATGTGAACCATGAGGCTGGACCCAGCTGCCCTGAATCTCTTGTTCTGGAAAAATGACCTACTTAAATAATAAGGATGACGTCAAATACCCTGTCAAACTTCAGGACAATTAATCTGTGATCAGTCCTCCCATCTATTTTGAGGGCTGTTTTAAGTTCAGAATTGCTGCTGAAACAGTTGCTCAAGAAATAGTTTGCTGAGCAGGGCTAGTTGGAGAAAAAAATACTGCAGCCAAGCCCCTGAATTCCTCCCATCTCCTGTGAAAGGGATCCTGCAAAGGCATTGTGCAGGTGGCGTGGCTGCTCTGACAGGTGAAGACAGGTCACCTTTGTAAGTGTTCACAGAGCTCCAGAAAGTTCACTCATCAGTGCTGAGCTTGGCAGTGGTTAAAGGGAGGCTCCAAGGGTCCATAGCCCCATGTAGTGTAAATTTTACTGGAAGTTTGATAACGCTCCTTTGAGGATTGGCGTCCAGTTTGTGTAGCCTTGACTAAGACATGCCAGATCAGCTACTGAATTACTTTTCTGTCATTACCAGAAGCAGTTAAGTTGCAGGGAGATTTGGTTTGAAACAAGCCTCCAAATTTTCAAAAAGTTTAAAGCTTACTTAAACTTCCATGACAAAGGAGTCACATTGAAAGAAGGTGAGAACAACTCAATTCCCTAGTACTTCCATTCCAGCCAAATCCCACCAGGCAGAGGCAAAGAAAGGTGAAACAAAATAGAAAGAAAGTGAACTTAACTAATGCAAACAATACAGAAATATTACACTTTAGTTCAGTTGTATATTGCAACAAAGATTGCTGTTAGTTTTCATTTTATACCACACCTTTTTTCCCCAGTCCCAATGAATGTGTAATTGTATTCCTTTTCTCTAACTTTGTAAGATGCAGACACCACACTAAAAAAAAAGCAAGTGAAAATAAATAACCAGCAGTTGAAATTGTAAATCTCAGGTTGTTGTGATGCAGCTGGGAAGTTGCTTTATATTTTGAATCTAATAATATTTACATTATTTGCCTCTCATTTTATGGATATTCAGATTTTTTTATTCTCCATTAAACTTCATTTGACTCTGCCTAACTTTGTTAGTCTGTGGCATTTTTACCAAAGTATGAATCAAAGATCTAGAAAGATCTAGCTATTATCAGCATGAACATAAATTAATAATTTAAAAAGGACTACTTGAATACATAGTTTACTCAGTTCATGGGGTGCTTTCTTAACCTTTGACACCAGTGTTTAACATGAAGTATTTAATGAGAGCTTCCAAAAGCAGAACTATCCACCAGTAAATGTCTTTGGTTTTAAAATATATGCATTCAGGGGACAGCAGCACTTAAATAGTAAGTAGTATTTTAAATCATTAGCCACAGCATGTTTTAGTGGGAAGTTTTTTTATGTTAATATTAGCCATTGTATAATATTTTCCAGGCTTCTGTGTCTGTTTCCCAAATGTTTGTGTTAAGAACAATAAATTTCTCTGATTCATGAGCAATATATGCTGATACTGTTCTTTTATAGAAAGTCTTCAATTTATTATTCTTTCTGTTTCTGTGAAGTCTCCTATGAATGAAAAACTCTACCACTCCAAAAACCTTGTAGGAAGAGACAGATTTTGCCATGTCTTTTTTTATATTTTTCTTATAAAAACAATTATAATAATAAATATTTTAATAATTAGAAGACAATATTTTTATTGTTTCAAGGAGTTAAAAAGATTTTAACTTTCCCTTGGGGAGCCCATAGTTGGTGTCTACAAGACTGTTCTAATATTTTGATTTATTAATAAAGAATAAATAAGACTTCAGCAGCTAAAAGAAGAAAGTTGTTATCTGGAGGGAGCAATATTTTCAGGTCCGTTCTATTTTCTTACATTCATTTTAGCTTGCTTACTTGCTTGCTTTTCTCTTTCTTTCTCTATTTTCTTTTTTTTTTCTTAATACTCACACCGCTGAGTCAAGGTTAGAGAGCAACTGGCACCATCAAGGCTTTTCAGTCTCATTTTGTGGCTCTTCCCTACCTCCACTTTTGACACTGATCAGTGCGTCAAATGTTTGGTTGTGGAACAACCATAATGGGTTTTGAACTGTGTGCAGTCATGAGGATTTCTCCAGAGAGCAAAATTAATTCTACACATGAGCCCCGCTCTCCCTCCCATTCCCCCTGCCTTTTAGCTGCATGCTTAGATTGATTCACTGGAAGAATAATTTAAAAATACATTTGATAAAATAATATATTATTGCAACATCTCCTGTCAGTCATCCAATTAGAGCATACCATATGTAAATCTTATAACACAAAGAATTAACTCTTTTTTTTTTTTTAAGTAAACACACTTTAGCGTGAAGTGTAGGTATTTTAAATGGGCTGTTTTTATAGGCTCCAATTTTAGAAATGGATATTTGTATGATAATATCAACAGTAGCATGGACTGCATGCTTTTCCCATCATATCCAATGAGTTATTTAAATTCACAGTTAAGTGACCAGAGCTAAAAAATTCAGAGTTAGATAATCATTTAAATATCAGACTCAGACTTGGCGATGAGAGGTAATTCTAAACACAATAGAATTACCCATATGTGTAAAACTACTTACATGTATAGGTGTTTTGCAGAATAAGGGGCTTCAGATTGATTCTGAAGTGCAGCAGTCAATAGTTTTGCTATTTCAGTCAATGAGCTGGAGCACTGGAGCACTAATCAGTCAGCTTAAACTGTAGGTACTCTCATGTCAAGACCAGCAATTGATGAACAGCAGAAGTTAATTTTGCAATATACAGAATCCTATATGCAAAAAAACATACATTTTGCATGCATCGTATATTTTGCATGGGTACTGAACAAAAAAGAATTAAGTAGAATGGAAAACTGGAGAAAGAAAGTAGGAAGCCAACAAGGACATGTTGTTTTAGGGAAACAATAAGTTCCACCGAAGTCAGGGGAAGAGTACTGGTTCATAAGACTGTGGCTTTCTTATTTGGTAAATCTGCGATTTCGTTATTTAGTAAATTAGAGGGCTTTGCCAGCTAAAGCCTGCTGAAATGGGATTAGGCTGAAGTAGACAGCTTTTTTAGATATATTGCTATTATGAGTAAAGGGCAAATAGCGTTGATAGGAGAAAAGGGGATCAGGACTAGAAATCAGCCAGACCTTCTGACACCATGTAGATGGGGATTATATAAATAGAGAGCAAAGCCCCATTTAAGAAAGACTACCAATAGAAAGGCAACCCCATCACTTAATAATTGTCTTTTTTTTTATAGGTAGTGTTCCATTATCATCTGAAAAAAAATCAAACCAATTAGAAATTGCCCATCATTTCACAGAGGACACTGTCAACATGAACACTGACTTATTAAAGTTGCTTGTAAAGAATGCAAACAAATTCTTCACCTTCTCTACACAAGAAAAATAGTTGGCAGACATTTTTAATGGAGCTTGAGCATCCCTGCTCTTTGACTTGGAGTGATTGGTCCATGGGTCAGAAGTTCAGTCTCCTCAGCTAAGACAGCACCAAAAGATTGTCAGTTGTGAAGGTGCTTGTCACTCTTGCCTCAAAGGAAACTGGCTCAAGCTACCAACTCATTTAAAGGAGCACAAACCCATCCTCAGATGGTAATGGCTCTTGGTTCACTGCTGGCTTAGACTTGAATCAAACCAGTGACCCAGAGTGACAGGCTCCATAAACCCTTAGCAATTCACTGGGCCATTCAGGACTTCAGGGAGAAGGGGCGGGGAGAAAAGAGTCTCAAAAAAGGGCCTAAAATTTACAAAGGATTTACCAAGAGTGTGGTAAGCTTAATCTTCTCATTCACTGGCAGAATTCACTACTCCATATTCCATGTGAGATCTATAGGTACAGAAGAGTAGAATGCAATGACAAATATGAACATTACAAATAGTTATGGATTGAGGCACAATATATTTTTTAAAATTATGCTTTTCATGAGGCAAAGAATTTTTGAAGCAAATAAGTGGCACCCCTTTGAAGGATTTGAAATACTGAAATCCTAAACCTTTCATGTGAACAGAAAAGGAATGTTTCAAATATACCTGCATATTTAGTTAACCATAATGTGTGGGCTCTCATGTGGATTTCTTTCATTTTAGCACTGACATTTGCCATTTGTCTGAAGTAGAATGTGCACGTGTGTGCGCACGCACGCACGCACACATTCCCACATACAGATGTATCTAATGTACTACTAGAAATATAATCAAGGGTTTTACTAACCTTGCAAATAATAACAGATATTATCATTCAGTAATATGTAACATATGTTTTTACCATTGAGATTAACTATTTTTTCCTTCTTTTATTGATTCACTATAATTATTATCAATTCCCTCTTAGATGATGATTAAAGTTTCTCTTTTATAAAATTTAGTCCTTTTATTTGTTTCTTATTTTTCTAGATGATCTGCCTTTGCAGGTCTCTGTCTATAGTGACAGCACTGTTTTGCTTTTTATCCCACTTTACCTAACCCCAGCATTTTCTATTATCTTCACAGAACTTTTCTGAATTTCATTTAGGGAGAAAAGACTGATTAGGAAATTTAGAAATTGAAATTTGATATTATTTTTAATTCCTGCATTGATTTTCTTTTCAGTTATGATACTGAACTGACTGACATAGAGTTGATGTTATTAGCAATTAGTGTCTTTCTCAGATTTGTCCCTCTCTATTGAAAATTAATTCTCCAAATTTTTGGCTTTCAAAACCTTTGGCTAGACTAACAAGATAATTGCTAAATTAATCAAACTTTCCAGGCTCTGTGAAAATACAGCTGTATTTCAGTTTTAGAGGAAGAAAATTAATAAAGTAGTCGAAAAGATATATACACAAAGGATGTTTTTCACTGGCCATTAAAGTTTAAAGTTCCATGTTTTCAACAGTAATCTTCAGTAGCAGCCTCTAAAAACTGCAATTCTTGTTTTATGTCTGAGGTAACAAAGAAAATCAAACAATTTGCTTGGTATTTATTCTAGTAAAACTTAACTACTGACCTCCCTACCTATTCTATAGATTACTATTAACCTTGTCTGCAGGAGGGTGGTGATTTTAAGAGTTATGATTGTTAATGGCCTTTGAATGCAGCAGTCTCAGACCACTTACTCCCCAGTGTACCACATGGCTCAGACTTTTCCAGATGGGAAAATGATAAGAAGACAAGGAAGATAGCAGGTCATTCTTGAGGCAGCCCTGAGAAAATTGCTGCAAAATGAATCTTGCAGGTCTGCAGTGCTTTACCCAGAATTTTTGTTTTGATTTATCAAGCCAAATCTTGTTGACATGAAAGTGAATGAAATGACTGCAGTATGCTCTAAGAAGCCAGCTCAAAGGTTTTGTGCATCAGCTCAGCTGTAAACAATAAAAAGGATCCAGGAAATATTCTGCATACTGGTGCTCTCCATAACATTTTATATTCATCTGCCACATGCTCAAATCCCATCATTAGTTTCAGCTGTAAAATAAATAAAAAATCAAGTCCTTGCAATTTACCAACAGTTTGTTTTATGCCTATTATCAATTAAATCAAACTGCTATTAGTGATATTTCCTCACCTGGCTGTATAGACCCATATTTACTTGTCTATATAATAAACTAATCAATTCTATACAGACAAGGTATCTCTGTAATGGGGGAGGAAGTACCTCCAAATAAGCACAGCATTACTGTCAGGGAATTTTATATTGTAGTCCAAATCTCAGAACCAAGGGGGGCGGGGGAAAGAAAGATAGTTTTGCCCACAGCCATCCAGTATTGGAAATCTTCCCTAAATATTGGCAGCCCAAGCTACATCTTGTCTTTGTGCAGGTAAGATGTGTTTAGGAATCATGAGATTTAATAACATGAATTTCAATATGTTCTGTTCTGTTTCTGTATTTGAGTCTTATAGAGTGTAGTGTTTCAAATTTTGTGGCTCTGATAGCTAGAAACTTACTATTTATTGCAACGAATCTTACTGTTTATTGTAATACTGCTTCATGGCTCCCAGTGCTATAATTATGAGAACCACACTAAATGCTGCATGACTCTGAATAGAACCACAGGAGAAGTGCAGTACCATACAGCTCTCAACAACTTCCTCAGGGTTGGAAGAACAGATACATATTTCACCTGCTTTTCCTCCCTTCTCACCCTATTGCTGACTGTCTTTGTAGGAACCAAGGAAAACACTGCACAGAGGGAGAGGTGCAGAGCACAGCCCCTTGCTGTATCAGTTATGCTGGTATTAGTGGCCAGGTCTGAAGCAGGAGAGTCATGACAGTGGCTTTAGGAGGTCTGCACTGTGTAGTACAAAGATTGGTGAGATAGCTCATGCTCTACTTCAAATTCAGCATGAATATATCCAGCCTTGAACAGCATGGACATAAACTAGACTGCACAACTTGACATGAGGATCAACACTCTTCCTGGTTGACCAAGGCAGGACAGAAGCAGTCCCTTACAACCTAGGTCAGTAGATTTGCAGTAGTGGGGAACGGGTTGGGAGGTAGCTATTATTAATTTTTACATTATTTCTGATTCAAGTGACTTGCTCAAAAAGAGATCTATTAAGTAGTTTATGAGCTCTTATTCTAACTGTTAAATAAAATCTTTGTCAAATTGTAGTCCATACATTTAATACAAAAAAATGACTGGAATTTTGGTGTAGGCAAGACAATTATATAAAAATTCTACTCCTGAAAACTTGTTCTAAATGTTTTATCACATCCTAGTTACTAATATATGACAAAATCCTTTTGCTCTTAGTGCTGTCACATTTGTGTGAGATGAAGGTTGTTGTCTCACCCACACAGACGATAGGATGACACTTTAATTGGAAAGTGACATTGTTGGGAACATTTATGAATAATTTAGTAAGTCTTCCCCACTCATCTTTTTATATGTTCTCCAAGTCATTATTTTATTTATTATTTATTAAGAACTGACATTGTGCTGAGAGCTGTACAGAATCAAGGAGAACACAATGTCCTCGCCCTTGTGGATCTTACGCAGCAAGAAACAGGGAAAGCTCTTTTCCATCCTGCTCATAAGATAGTAAACACATTCTGGCTATGTTCCAGACTTTTTCCTCTCCTGGAGTTTGCCTTTGCTGACAAATACAACAATAACATTAATAATAAAAATATCTCAGCATGAATGTTCTGTTAAGCTTGGCTGTTTTTAAGGTTCTTCTTACCCTCTGAGACCTTCATACCCTCTTCTAGTTTCCTTTTCCTCACAGACATACACAGATCTTCTTATCTTATTGGACTGAAGTTAATAGAACTTGCCTGATTTGACATCAGAGGACATCGACAGTAACAATTCTGTCTTTCTTTACAGGGAGCTGAAACTCACTACCCTTTTACAAAACAAGAGTAGTCCTTAATTGTTTGCTTACTTTTCCCTCTCTCTCTTTTTTTTTTTTTGTCTTCATTTGCACATGCATATCAAATTGCTTGTGACAGCTTGGATTAAAAGGCTTTGCCTTTATCTTTGGTTGCAGAACTCCAGCACCACAGACCCTTGTCCTCTATTCAGGTCTGTAACACAAACATACAAAAAAGCGGTATAGATTCGTTGGGTGATTTTTCAATACAGTCCCTTACTGAGTCAGGATTGACTTGCTGATTTTATTAATCAAGAAACAACTCTTATGCTATTACATCTGTTACCTGTATTAGCCTGTCGGACATGAAATATAGGACCAACTTCTGTTGTCAAAAGACAGAAAGAATCCTGCTGAGAATAATGTGTTTAGGATTAAGTAATTGCCTACAGCCTGATATGAGGCTTTTAATTCCTTTATAATTTTCTACTGAAAGACTTAATATATTTTACCTTTCAGGATGTGTGCTTTTGAAGTATGTAATTTTTACCAGTTCACACTCAGAAAGTTTCTGATCACTCATAGAATATGTTGAAGTTGTACTCATAGTGTATGTCTTGGTGTAACAGGTGCCCTTCCCTATAAGGCTTTTACTTTTAGAGCAGCTGATGCCTAAAGAAAAACATTCCATTACAGACAGCTATGCACACATGTTCTATCTGTATGCTGTGGTTTTGTCCTTCAGTCATTACATTTGGGTTTTTTTCCCTGCCTTTCCTAGGACACCACAGTATTTTCTACAGTAATTATGATCTTGAGTACATGGATTTTGTGGAGGACTGAATAAGAATTTAAGCTGAACCACTGAAACATCCAAATTATATTTAGTTTTGAGGGGAAAATAAACCTGAGGTAGAGGTAGGCACAGCAATGAATACATGACTATTTGACAACTGATTTTTTTTTAACCTTCCACCAGAAAACGAAAAAAAGTTGTCACCCGTTTCATCCCAAATCTGGCATTGCACAAGTGTTAACGTTTGAGAAGCTAAACTGCAATTGCAATTTTTACACAAAAACCACTAAGTCCTCCAACAACAACAAATCAGTGATGGAGAATAAGAGACTACATGCTGGAAAGGGGGAAATTTGCAGGGCCCGTGCAGTAGACAGTCTCAGTGCAGGGAGAACAAGATGAATGTGCATGAAGCCTAATTATCTGAGAGTGAAAGGTCATCAAAATCAATTTGCAGCATGATGTACAAAGGTCATTATCAGACTCAAATTTTCTATGCCCATTTAAAACACAATAAAAAATAAAGTGGTTCCTTTAATAACTATGATTAGTAAAGAAAAAAGGCATATCATTGAGCCATCTGTTTAAACATTTGTGTTACCTTAGTTTTTATTCAAAACATTGCAAATAATGAGAGGTAGTTTTTTGGAAGGCAGTGTCCCTGAAACAGACTCAATTCATTTTCAGGATCTATAATCCTGACAGAATTGAAAGCACCTCTCTAAAATTACAGTCCTTTGAAATCAATAGTGTAATATTTGTAATTTGTTTCTTTTTTATTACAGACCACTTCATTATTATTTTTATTTTCAGTTTATGGAATGAAATAGACAAGAATCCATCATTTTCTTATCTGTGGTTAAATTGCTTACTCAGGGGTGCAGATTGCCTGTTTGTTTTGCCTGTTTTGTTAGAACATCTCAGTGGCAAAGCAACCCTTGTGCAAGCAAACACAGATCTGTAGAGCCAGCAGAGAAGACATTAGAACAGCAATACCTAAACCTAAAAGCATACTCAGAAATCTATTTATGCTGGTTCTGAAGGTAAATATAGTCTGTAGTACAACAAAAAAATGAGCTGATCTGTCAGAAGAGGATGGCTACTACAGGGTTTTTCTTATGAAGTTTTTTGCCAGTTAGGACATCAGAAGTAAGGAGTCCATACAGGGAGCTGTCTCCAACAGGAACTAGTTGCTAGACTGAGCATGATCACTTAAAAGGTGAATAAAGTTCTGAAAATGGTGCATTAATTCCCTTTTGTGTTTGCTTCCCTCTTTTTCTGACATATGGACTCTCCTTTCTCAATCTCCTGTAAAGAAAAAACACTTGAAGTAGGTGGAGGACCCAGCTGGATATGAGGTGGAGAGTGGCCGGTGTCCACTAATTAGATAAATTTATACAAAAAGAAATTTCTTCAGCTTTCCCACTTTGTCCGCATTGTGTTTTCCAGGGTATTAGAAGTTCACGTCAAAGGGAAGAAAATAAATTTCCTGCCCACACAGGCAGCAAGCCTGCAAGTGCCTCTCTGCCAACAGCCCTTTGGCAGGGGCCCTCCTCGTGCAGGCTGCAGAGCGGCTGCGTGGCAGAGCCCACAGCAAGATCAAGACCACATCCTGCTCACAGCCACACCCCTCCTCAGGAGCTTTGTAGACTTAATCTCTGATTTCTTGATACCTTATGAGCTCTCTATATCACCTAGAAATGGGAGTAAAATAGATACTGAGAAAGCTGTATCTTTTCCACATAATATGCAGCCTCTGAAACAATAATGTTATTTGATATTAATATGTTCATAACTGTAGTCATCACACTTTGAACCTTAAACAAAAGAAGCTCTTTCTGCCTGCATTTTTGTCCTGTTTTCTGTACTCCTATGGTTCTTCACTAAACAGTTTGTTGTGTTTTTTTCAATATTCAGCTCGAAACTTGATGCCCTAATAAAGATACTACTGTCATTTCATTAACATCTTTCTTTTTCTCAAATTAAAAAGGACCAAAATCCAATTTATGTTCTTTCAAATAAATTTTTGTGAATGAGGTGACCACCACAGGATATTTTCCTTTGTGCCAGTCATGGAAATCTTCCTGCCAAGGAAATGAGATTCAGCACTGCTAATGGGAAGATAGAAATACTCAGTATTTATTTTACAATTTGGTAATAATGAAGCAGACTGAGAGGATGATTGGTTGAATGCACTTGGAATAATAATAAAGGGCAGGGCAGATGCTGAAAGATATTCTTCATGTTTCTTCTTCTAATTGATGTTTGTTTCTTATGTCCTTTGTGTGCATTTCCTGAATTAGTGTAGCATTCTCTGAGGGTAAATCAACCTAATTTTCCCCTCCTGACAGCTGCATCCTTGATGATACTTAAGGAATAGTTCCAGCCTTGAAATCTGGTGCCTGTGAAAAGGCTGCACTGGACTCGCCTGGTTCTAGATCTCAGGCAGAGGTTGACTGCTCTGCCTCTGCACCCAGAGCCAGCCGTGGTGGGCTGCAGCTCTGGGTCACACAAAGTCTGCAGGTGCTGTGCCAGACTGCCCATAAAACAACTCTACTTTGACATCAGAGCTCACATGCCCCTAGCTAGCTTGCAGTACCAGGTTGTTGGCAGCAAACTCTGCTGACATAAGAGTATGCTTTGAGGAGGTAGTGGTGAAACCACTGCAATGGACTTGAGTTAGGGTCTCAGTGACAAATACACAGCCAGACTGGGAGAAAAAAGTTGGCTGAGTGACTGGATGACAGCAAATGGGACATGATCTCACCCTCACTGATGCCGTGAAAAGTAAGTCTTCATGTTGGTTGAAGAGTATTAGAAAAAAACTTAAAACTGCAACAGTAATGTTTACATCACAGTACATTAAAGTTCTGTGGGATTTTTTTTACAGGTACTAGCTGTACCTGTTACTAATGAGTTACAGTACCTGTATCAAATGAGTATCATTACAGGTATTAGCAGCATATCTCATTTCCCTTCTCATAGAGATCAATGGGATTTTTGCCTCTGAATTTAAAGATAATTTCACTTCATTTATTAACAAAACAATGCTATAACTCGTATGTTTTGAATGCCCCAATTACAGATGCAGAAGTAAGCAATGGCCTAACTTCAATGTTCCACCACTGGACCAAATATCCCCTCTACAACTAACTCCTGCAGTAGCTACTGGTATACACATCTATGTCCTGTTGATTGATCAGTACCCATCTCCATCAGAGCCACCTTTTGCAAGAGCCTTTGGAAAAAGTTGACCTGCAAGTCAGCTGACAAGGACTTTCGCTGCCAAGGCAGGCTATACAGATGTAGTTTAGGTGCAAACAGGCTGATTAGTCACTTATCTGAAGGATGCCATATGCTTACACTGTTAAGAGGCTCTAATTCCCTATGTTGTGTAAATTTTTTTATTGGCAGTGTGCTTGGGCTTCACTTGATCCCACAATACAGTTCCAAAAAGCTTTTTTGGGGGAAGGTGTATGTGGAAATCCTGTGTTCTTCCTTCCTCCTCTGTCTTGAGATCTGTTGAGGACTTTGGCACCAGGGAAATAATGCTTTACATTCAAGCATTATATTAGGCATTTTATGAATGAAACATGAATTTGGTAAGCCCAGAAGCAACATATACTGTTTAGCAGAATTTTGTTTTCCTGCCCACCTCAAACCCATTGTATTTTCTTCAGGATTTGCAATCTTGATAGCAGTCAACTTGCAGGGAGTTTGGCCTTACCCACATTTCACTGCCATATTTCTCTTCATGCTCTAATCATGCAAATATGTTATAAGTAATTAAATATTGCTTCAGCAAAATTATAGTCTCAAGAGCATGTGCTTGTAAATAAGCATTTCATTTCAATGACTTTAATTGTTAAAGTGGAGTTGAAAAGTGATCCCAGGTATTCCACAGAGCCAAAATGAAATCAGGAAGTTCTTCATGATTGCAGGTCTGCAGACAAGCCACAAGATCAACAAGCATATTTGACGGACAGATGTAGCATTCCATGTCACATAAAACTGAAGGCTTTAAATTACATTAGTAAGACTACCTGGGTGTGGAACTCACTATTAGGAATTCATTCATTGTTTAGCTTTAATTATTTTTACTGGCACCTGCCTCGCTGTAAGGCAAGATCAGTGAGGTGCTAAGGGGTTTTGGGGAGATGTTACTGACTAATCTCTGGACTTGTGCGGACTTTTCATTGTCACGATGGACAAGCATCACAGGGCAAAAATTAAAGACCAAAAGGCACCACTAATTTGTTATTGAGCTTACATGAAATCCTAACATTTCCTTAAAAATACATGCCTAGAGCATTGAGGTCGCACAGTGAAGCATTTAACAGCAGGAAATGCAGATGGTTAGCTTTATGGAAATGGCAATGGTCAGTGCTTGGTCAAATTTAATTTGCCACCACTAGGACATGAATGTAACAATTCAGTCATTAATGACAAGATTAAGTGGGATTTCTCAGTAAATATTATATAGTACCTTAATATTTAACCCCTGTGAGATACCCTGGACTCTCTAACCTTCCTTTTTTCCTTTTGTTTCCATTTTTAAAGATTTCCCTCACTTTATAAAAAACAAATTCTGAGTCTAATGAAATTGCATTTTACCAGGACTTGCTAATATTGTGTCTCTTTTCACTTCTTATCTGGTAACCAGAAGCTCTAAGTTCTTTTTGCCTCTGATACAAAGTTTGATTCTGCATAGATCCCATGAGGTTTACAATCAGTTCTGATTTAAAAAAAAAAAAAAGCATTCTGTAAATATTATCTTAAGATTTTACGTTTGTCTTCCTGTTTGAAGATAAGTTAGGATTGCTGGTGTCCTTGCAGTAGAAGGACTTATGTGAAGGCTAATTTAACTGGCTCACTGCCTTTCAACTAAGGTCACCGTGTTACTTCCTGTATCCTGTTTTCTGGACCATTTCAAGCTGCACATCAGTTGTTGACATGGAGTTTGTTGATGAATGTGCCCTAAGAGGACCATAAACCAATTTGCGGAGCAAATAAGAAGGTTATGAAAGCAATGACATACCCAGTGATTTTCCACTCTGTCTCGTGTATGTATCTTAATTTGCAGATAGCTACATCACAAAATGAAAAGAGTTAATAGCCTTCTTGTTCTTTGTGTTCCCCTCCCCCCTTCTGTTAGGTTTCAGTGGACTAGTTCAATAAAAGCAAAAAGGAACACTATTCACTAGAAAACAGTTATTTAGGTACGATAATTTGTACTTTATGTCATATTATAATGGTGAGTGTAAATTTTCCTTTGAACCATGTTTTATTAACATTTTTTTTCCACAGAGTTACATCAAAAGACTCTATAAATAAGTGATGTGCTCAGCCTGCCAGCTCTTACATGCATACCAATTACCTCTATTGGTTTCAGGACACGTAGTCAGTACTTTAAACAACCCAGATAATATTGCAAACTGAAATATTCAACATCTCCATCTTGGTATGCTGTCACCATGCAGAGAATGATTATAATTGGTAATCAGTTTCACTGTTGGTAAGTTGAGTGGCATGATGCATTTTATATCCATGCTTATGTCAAACTCAATTAACATTCTAACACAGTGTATTTCAAAGACACAGACCTAATCTGAGGGAACAACGCAATTATTTTTTTGATGTTCAAAATTCTCAGTTCCATGAAGAGAAGAATTTGAAGCACAAATACATTTATTAATACTGTAGTGTTTTCTGGTTTTGCTTGCTAGAGGAAGAGGGGAAGAACATGTGTCTTCCATCTGAAATTCCTGTCGCAAGTGGGAGATGCCAATGACATGAAAAACTGCAGCAAAATCGGAAATACAAAATGATCAAGATTTTTCTTTGTGATTACACACTGCTGTATCAAGACATGATAGGCATTATGGTACTGTGAACTAAAAAAAGGGCTTAATTCTTTTACTAAAAAACCCCCTGATCTCTTGAGGCCAATTTTATTGATTGATTTAATAGTCATGGGCATCACAGTGCTTTTTCAAATTCCACATAAACAAATGGGTAAATGAAATCATAAAAAGTAAACTAATATATGTAACCTTTTTAGGAGAAATTAGGAAGCTGAAGAGGGCGGATAAAAGCTGCAACATTGTCGAACTCATCATTACTGAAAAACTTTGCCCTCACCCCCACACCTCTCTTATGGGTTATGCATTTCTCCTATCATCTTTAACATCAGTTTGTAATAATGTAGGAGCCTTCTTCATAGCACAGAATGGAAGAGATAAAATATACAAAACCTCTTTTAAAAAAAAAACAAACAAAACCCCCCAACTCTGGCTGATGGACATTACACAACTTGTCTAGAGTCATCCTGTTCCACCCATGCTTAGTTTGTTGTATTATCACACAGCTGGTCACAAATTCCCAACCCATCTGTCCTGATGAAAGTGACAGCATTTTGCTGGCATGTCTTCTCCACATGGGCCCTTTTGCATGCAGTAGCTGCACAGTCTTTATCACATAGGTATTCCATCAAGTGACCCATGCTCTGAAATTACAAAATCACACAATAGTTGAAGTTGGAAGGGACCTCTCAAGGTCATTTGGCCCAACCCCCCTACTCAAGCAGACTCAGCTAGAGCAGGTTGCCCAGGACCATGACCAGACAGTTTTTAAATATCTCCAAAGAAGTTGTAGGAAGGAGAAACACCAAAGCAAACTGTTGTTTTACTTGTCCTTCTTACAGCATGTTTGTAGGCTTTTTGGGGGGTAGGGCAGGAATTATTAGAAAACATGAAAACGTAACTGCTCTGCTAAAAGGAAGATTCATAGTTCTGCAGTTCAGAATATAAACAAAATGGTGATAGCATCTACTTGATCCTTTTGAGATAGAAACACAACTCTTTTGGTGACAGGTGAGATTGGCTAAAGTTAACATAAATGCAACCATATTTTTCTTGAAGCATTTGAATCTCCTCACTTTGCACAACTGGCCTGGGAAACTTGAAGGCGCAAATCTGTCTGACAGTTCTAGCATAGTGGAATGTTTTTGAGAATTTTTTTTTTTTTTCTTTACATCTAAATGTTACTGCTAATTCACCACAAAATTGTCCGGTTAAAAATCCTTCACCAGCTTATGGAACAATCAAAAATTTCCTAGCAGCTTTTACTAGCAGACTCAGACCAAGTTATCCCAATGACTTTTCTGACCTTCAAAACATGAAAAAAATGTCAATGAAGTAACTGACCCCAGCTGTAAGTTGTGTGAGCAAGACCATATGAAACATGGTGCAGTGGAATCCTTCCACTAAGCAGAATCCTCAAAACTTGACTATTCTTATCTTTTAATCCTCCAAAATAGGTGCAATGGAGCACGTTCTAACAAATCTTGACCGAAGACCAACATGACTAGTTTCTGTGTCACCATGTTTGGTCCACTGTGAATGTTTATGAACAGTTGACCTGAAATTTAGAAAGAACACTCTCTTTTCTTCCTGGAAGAAATGGAAAGGTGATTTGTTGTTCCATATTATCAAGAAGGATGGAGCAGGATGCCAAAAATTCATATCTTTACGTCTTGATATCAAGACCTTACTCTTACTTTCTGATAAGACAGACATTCTTTTCATCACTCTATCTCTTCCTCCACAGCCCCAAATTCAAGGTTATGCTCTTCTATTTAGTTCTAATACCTTTGGGGTGGTGCAAACCTTTTCTGAACAGAGTACAGACTGTAATTTTTATGATGATATACTGTTGTCTATCCTGTTCTTGACCATTGAAGCCTAGATAAAGCCTTGTTATTACCTGATGAATTCATCAGAATAATCCTGTATTTATTGGAAGCTATTGTGAGAAGTTATTGATATAAAGATATTTCATCAGTCTCTAGGTGCCAGGCTTGTCTCTGATTTGGACATATTGATTTTTCTTACACCATTTGCTACAATGATTCCTTTGAGAGTATCAGCATTTGGTAACAGGACAGAAAATAGGTATATAAGTCAATTGCTCTCACTTGTGCTTCTTTACCTCAATAGACAATTTCAACACGATTTTAATTATTTTTTACATTTAAATGAAATATTCCATTAATATTAACACTTTAGCATTCTTAGGAAGAAGCTTTATACCCTTTTCTGTATTCAAAATACATTTTACATGAGCAGCCTGGCTGCAAACCTTGGGGAATAATGTTTGTACTATACCATTGCAAAACATTTTTCTCACTGTTAACTTAGCTGTTCCTGAGAGGGACTAATAACCCTGATGTCACACATATGACCACTCTATTTCCCTGAAAAGCAATATATTCAACATGGCAAGGGCACTTCTTTAAGCAGTGCCTTTTACACAGACCATTTCTATTTATCCCAAGACTAACTTGCAACAGCACTGCATGGTATTTTGGCTACAGGGCTGATTAATGTAATACATCCTTAGCAGGACTCCAGCAGTGTAGCTCCATTCCTTGACACCAGTTTAGTATGTACAGTGTCTTTGCTTAGTGGCAGAAGCTTCTGCATTTTTAATATTGTCACGGATTAAATCTAATTTAACAATTTTGAGGATTTTTTATTTTGTCAAGTTCTGAGAATGTCTAAACAGTAATTTCTCTCTCTTCATATGGCCATCATAGTAGGAGCAGCATGCATGATTTACATTGTTCTGCAACAGACTTTTATAATTACTGTGTACTAGCAGTTAGTATTCGTGTACTAATAGTATTCGTGTGGCATATTTACTTTAGTACAGGAAGCTCAATCTGATGTACTACATGAATACTATCTGATTCTGTGAGTTGCCTTATTAAAAGGCATGTTTGGAGAATAAATATGTGAAACAGGATCTTGGAATCTGACAAAATTGTTATTGTTATAATGTTAATTAGAAAAATAGTAAAATCGTAACAACCTATGTGATATCTGCTGCACTGATGTCTGGACAGTTCCTATTATTTAAAAGCTCCAGCACTGCATTTTAAGTTGCAGATACATTTACATTCAGTAATCACTGGGAATAATAATATGGAATACTTTGTCATCACCAGCAATCTGTTTCTTGAGCCCTTTTTCCCTTTCTTTTATTTCTCTTCAAACACCAAAATAGGACAATTTGTATTGAATTCATATATATTTCATCATTTATTTCATAGAGTATATGTTATATCATATAATGTCCTAAGATAACAAAAGGGATTACAAGGAATTTTAGAAATGCAGTAGTGATTATAAAATAATTATGGTGCCAAAACATTTCTGGCATCATACAATTTTGTCCATAAATTAAGCTTCCTTCTTTCTTAAAAAACAACCTTTGAGGATCCTTGGCCTCGTTTATCACCCTCATCTTTCATTTCCTTTTTGCTTTTATCATGGTCTGCGTTCATAGAAAACATAGGAAATAATAGTTCACATTAAAACAATGGCAGAGAAAGCATCCTGGTAACATCTATGGGCCTTTTATGCTGAAATGATTTATTATTTCTGTTACTATTTCAGATTCTCAGAATTACAAGAACAGATCTATTATTTGAGTATTCTTGTATCTGCATTTCAAAAAGGCATGACACAGACCTGACCTTTTTTGCAAGCAGACTGTGCATATACTTGTGTAATAGATATTTCTGGTAAAATATTTGTAGAGACCTAATTTCAGTCTGGAAAGCTTTGTGAAAATGATTTCTTTATGCATGTATTTCAGAAGATATTTTCTCACAAATATCCAACCAAAGAATAGAAATAATATCATACAGTTTCTGAGATCAATCTTAATGAAATCATTCTCACACATTTAGAAACTGAGATCAAACACTCATAATAGGTGACTTGTGATTAATTCAGGAGCTAGATGACTTTTTAAAATTTCTCTGACATTTAGCTGACAATATATTTGGCATGTAACGCTTTCTTCACAGAAATTTCCTAAGTGGTGCCAGATGTTCTTCCACACTAATTGTTATAACTTCTCCTACCTGCACTTTTTAATTTCTACAATTTCCTCTCTGATATTCATTCTCCCTTATTTCCCACTAGCTCTCTTTTATTGCACTCCTCTCTTTTATTGCACTCCTCCCTTACAGTCCTTCATTCTCAGTCACGTGCCAAAAACAGCTTCATGTTTTCTCCAGCTTCATCTCTGTGTCACACAAATACTCTGAACTTCTCTTCCTTTTCAAGTCAATTCACCACACCCACTCCTTAAATGACTTCTACAAGCAATTATCAGGTTAACTGAGGGGCATTATCATCTAGAGATGTATAATTTAACTATTTTTTAAATTATCATCTAGTTCTGTACAGAAGTGTATATAAAACATACAAAACTTTGCTTTGCAATTTTCTTCTGCTTTATTTAATAACTTACTTTCTTCACATCCATGATATAGTTATTTCCCTTCACATTTTTTTGTTAATGATAATGTGTCCTCATCTATTTCTACATCTTTGGGATCTGATTGTATCTGTAGTTTCTGAGCTTACAGACTTAATAAATACAAAAACAATGGTCAAACCATTAGCTGCTGTTAGCAATTTTATCCACATCATTTCAAAATAAAGATGTTAAGATGGATACCTTGACAAAAGACAGCTTGGGGCTATGGCAGCCTCTCCAATGCAATTTCCTGAAGACTTCTGAGAAACAACTAATGGCATGATTAATGGCAGGTAGAAATTTGGCAACATTTCTTGGGTCTGGTTTCAGTTTGCAAATGAGGAGTCCACCCCCTGGGTTTACGTCAGTTTTAAGATTTGTGCAAGGGACCGTCATGCAGGGGATCCCTGCCTCCTCCCATGGGGATGGGCAGCAGCGCTCAGCCATCCTCCCCATATTGACCTGTGCTTATGTCAGAGATCTTCACGGGTGCACTCATCTTCAAAACACCTGTGTGAGATAAGGAAGCACAGCTTTAGTTATTTATTTATTTTTTTGCCTTGGAAGTTGTACTGCATGCAGTGACTTTGGTTGGGAAAGCCCTCAGCCACCATTACAAGGAAAAACAAGACAGGTGGAAAACAGAGAACAGGGCTGCTAAGGGATTAAATCAGTAATGTTTTTCTTTTTTTCTTCTGGTGTGAGACAGGACATGCTACCTCACGGCTTGTACCGATAGGAGCAACAAGGTTTAAGTGGTGGGGGCTGCAGCAGTGCATGGTGTGGGAGGAGGCCATGGACCCATGGGGGCCCATGGCAGCTGGCTGCAGCCACCACTGACACCGATGGAAACAGCACTGGAAAGAAAAATCATCCTGAGCTGTGACTGTGTCAGTTGGAGAAGCATAGGCAAACCCTGATAAGATGTGTTCAAGAAAGGCCCCAGCTGCTGGGGCTGAAGACACACTCTGGGGAGGGCATAATGTTCCAAATGGGTATGGGTGCTCCTGAGGGATTGCAGCCATGGAGGACCCTGCAACCTGTGAAAATGAGGGGACCTGACACTGGGGATAGGGGAAGACAGGTTTTCACCTCAGTATGTGTGTGTGTAAATGTTTATGTCTGGTTTTCCCTCACCACCTGAATCAGTGGCCAGAAGTTTGTTTGACCAAGTGAAATTCCCTGACTCAGGACAGCTGATTACACCAGGCCTGAGCGCAGTGGCAGTGGTGACGGAGTAGTATGCAAGGTGCAGGCAGATCCCACCAGCAACCAGGCAGCAGTGTGCATCGTGCTTGCTGAGCCAGGCTCATGCGGAGGCACTCCTTCCACCTCATGTCCCAAAACTCCCCTGCCCTCTGGAGCCACTGCACTGGTGCCACAGCTCTCATGTCACCAGAGTAAGTGCCTGAGGCAGCAGCATGCAAGATTTAAGTCTACTTAAGAAAACACTGGATTTGATATTTCAATGTTTCCTTCTGCCATAACTTTCAGGCCATTCAGCTTCTTCAAAACATGAAATGTCTTTTTTTCCCGTGGAAATTTCAAAGTGGAGCAGGGGAGAAAGAGAGAAAAAACAGCCTAAAGACAGTCATGATGCTGTAAAGTGAAAACATACAGGAGATGGTTCAGAGCCACAGGATGCATTATATCCAGCCCCATATAAAAGCTGGATGTATTAATTTTGCCTGTTTAAGACCAAGTTATGAAAGTATATTCATCAACAAACAGCATAACCTTGACCAAACAGTCCAAAAGAGTTCGAGGCTTGTTCTCTGATATACTGCCATATATGTGAGCAGATAAATAATGGCAGCAGAAATGTTGGCTAGAAACACTGCTGAAGTACAGCTGCCAAGAGTGCAAAGGGAGTACTGTGGTCATTATAGGCAGGCAGTGGCATCTCTGGGACTGCAAAGCCTTGCTGAACCCTGGGAAGGCAATGATATCAACCTACTAAGTACTTAATGCCCTGACACATACCTCTGTCAGATAGCCCCAGATGTTCATATTACCTATGCTTGATGGTCATCCTAGGACCCCAGCGGTGTAGATAAGCACACTGTTAAAAAAGTACAATTCCTATTGAAGAAAGATCAAGGAATGTCTGTAAAACTACAACAACACAGGAAGTGCAGGTCTGTACTTTAAAGATAATTTAATTTGTTATTCTTAAACAGTTCTCTTTATCCCTTCTTCCTCTCTCTTCATAAATACAATGCATTTTTCAAACACCAAGTTTAGTGCTGTTGTAATGGGAAGACTGATTACACTGTCTGTAGCTAAGCAGAAAGTCTGGAACTGCTGAAGGCTGCATGAGCTAGACTCCCACTTAATAAATTGAGTCCAACCTGCAGTCTACCTACCTTTGTCACAAACTATCAACCATGCTAAATGGGAACATATCTTCATGAGCTAGGGAAATTAACTAAAATCACACACTACAATTATAAGTGTTCTGAACTCCTTCCTGCTTTTTGCTGAAATACACCTAAACAACAGAGTTGGCCTCATCCTTACTCTGTGAAGCTAAAAAGCCTGTAGCCTGTTTATGTTCAAACAGTTTTTTTGAACGTAATGGAAATACTGTGCTGGAAAACATATAGCACAGTTAAAACCTGTATTTGGTTAATTTTTAAGTTGTAAATATTAAGGGTGGAATGTCTCCCTTTTGAACCAGATAAGGGAAGATTCCTCTGAGAGAATTTCAGAGGAAATTATTTTTTCAAACTAACAGAATAAGGAGCTTCCTATCATTACTACTGCATAGAAATATTAAAGCTCATTCCTTAGAGTCTTTATTAAGAGCTAACCAGGTGCCTCTTCTTGTGTTTTGGGATATTCCACTGCAGTTTCTCAGCTCTGCCTCCCTTAAAAGAGTTAAAGCCCTCTCATAGCTCTGAAAAATACCCATTTATTCATATGTTATTCAAAGTGACCATAGACTTGTCAAGTTGACAGGTTTTTGTCCCCCAAAGGAAAAGCACAGTTGCAGTTTCTCTCACATACACAACTGGGGTGTAATAAATGCAAAGAAAGTCATTCATTCTGGATGCCAGACACAGACAAGTACTAGCTTTCCTGTCCTTGTCTCCCTGCAGACAAAAGACCTCAGCACAGAGAACACAATGTCACCCAGAACCTGCCCAGATTAACCAATTATACAAGTTGATAGCATCCCTGAAATTTTTTCCATGTGACTTTAGACCTGTTTTGGAAATAGTGTAGCTCCCAGATGACTTAAACCAAAGAGAAACAAGCATACTGCTTGGGTCATAAAACAAGTGACATTGAGCGCAAATGAGATGAATGAGGTCTGTGTCAATATGGAATATCAATTTATCACCCCAGCTGAACACACAAAGGTAATTTGTAAAACCACAGTGTTTATTAAACCAATTACAAACAGGTGCACTTGAAAACAATATGGCTTCTATGCTCTCTAGGCTTATAAAAGAGGTGAAGCTTCTTCAATTTTTTTTCCTCCCTCTTACATTTTTTTTCCTTTTTTTTTTTCCTGCCCTCTGTGAGGAATCTTGCTGCAAAGCACCTGTTAAGGAGGGATGATGCAGTGCCTCCTGGGCCATATCACTGTATTTGAAGTTCTGAGCAAACAGCTTTGCATCGAAAGAGCAAAGTGACTTTTTGATAGTCAGTGTTTAATTTCTACGTACAATGTACTAAATAGAATATAAACAGTAGGTTTTGTCAGTATCTAGCCTGTTGTCTCCTCAGATGAAGAATCTCAATTATACATCTGTTAAAATGCATGATTATTTCTAATCTGATAATGAGTAAGTCAAGAATTACCACAAAAATTTTTAACTGAATACATGGAGTATTGATTTTAAACTAGATTATTCACGTGCATGAAAACTACTTCAGTATGCAAAGGTTTGAAGGTTTGGGCTCTCCTTATTTGTCTGTTTTTCCTCAGGATAAAGTAGTAGGGTTAGTTCAGTCTTCATGAGACATGTTTTTTAGGCTTCTCTTACAGACCAGTTGGAGACAGGTTAGGAAAATGTCTTTCTTGTAGTGAGGTAAACAGAGCTAAGACAGTAGCAGCACTGAGCAGAGGTGTTACTTCACTTATGTGTAGTCATGCTATAGTTAGTGCATCCTGATAATTTAAGTGTCTTCCTTGCAGTGACAGAACATTGTGGATTCATGTTCTACTTAAGATTAAGCATAACCTGCAGATCCTTTTGTGCAGTACTGCCACCGAGCAGTTGTTCCCTGTCCCACATTTCAGTGACTGATTGCTCCTACCAAAGGACAAGAATAATGTTCTGTAATCCTTCCCTTTTTTCTCCCCACCCCACCCCCCCCACCCCCCGGCGATTTATGCAGTTTGTCAAGATCATTTTGCATCCTAAAGTTGCCCTCCAGCACTTGCAACTGCTTTTAGCCTGGTGTCATCTTCAGATGTACTAATTATGTGCTACTCCATTATCTAGGTCATTAGTGACTGAAATAGTATGAGATTGGGAGCAGAGCTTTGGGGAATCCCCACTTGATTTTTCTTTTCTATTCTTGTAGTGAACTATTAGTAATTGCATGGTGGGTTCATGCAAGTGTGGGATATTTTCATTAAGCCCTTTTTCCCCTACCTTATTTGTTGGAATGAAGTGATGGAGTAGCCTGTCTGAATTTTGTAGGCCTGAGGTCTTGATGCTTCAGGAGCCCAAGCTGTTTGAAAGTTGCATTCATTGCTGCTCAGAAAAAGTCCCCGTACTTCTGGATCCTTGCTGGCAAATAGTTTTGCTCCTCTGGCTTCTGTAATCCAGTAATACTGGTGTGATTGCCAGTTAGGCCCTCAATATGCCGCTGCAGAATAAGGGAAGTTCATGAAAAAATATCCTCGTGTTTAAAATACTCTTAAAAGTTACTGACAAGCTCTTGTTACTATCAAGAATACTTTCTAAAAATTGGTAGTTTTAGGAAACTACCTATTTGTGGTAAATTTCTGCATACCTACTTCAAAAAGTTTGGTTTAAAAATGTGGTTTTGAATACTGTTCTCTTATTCAGAAATAAGCCTTTTCCCAGAGATGTAGTGATGATGCTGTTTGTTCATTGACTTTGCTAACATTTAGCAAGTAGAATAGCAAAATCTCATTTCAGAGAATAGCTCCATAATTTCATGCACCTACCATAAAAACAAACAAATTGACACCCTGCCAGGAGTAGCCAGAGGAGATCTTAGAAGAGAGTTCATAATGATACTGTTGCCATATTGCATGCTTGTAAATAATTCATTAAGTCAACCACCCTTTTGTTTTAAGCAAACATGAGCAGATGCCTTCCTAAATTGGATGCAGACAACAGTTTTCAGCAAAACATTGTTGTAATATGACACTTAAAAAGAGTAACATTTTTCTCTTATTGATTTTTGAAATGTTATTGACTCCGATAATTCACAGTGATTATTTCTGTTACACGTAAGTCCCTCATTGTTTTTCACCTACATTTTCCAGATTTTTGCTGTGTGATAGATTTCACAGTTTACTGTAGCATGGTGGGAAATAAAACAAATTCACAGGCAGTTAACAGAACCAAGAAGTTTTGCAGAGGCCCAAAATATTAGTATTAGTTATTTAATACAAGACCTGCGGTTTAGACCTTATACCTGCTTTGTATTTAGAAAATCAATGAACAGAAACAAGCAGGTAATTAAAAGACAAGAAACAACAGTGGTAGGAGTCCAAGCAAAAGGTTAAAGCTAGTGTTTACACAGCTGATGACTCCTCAGTACTCAGCTTGTAAAGTCAGGTCACACCTTTCAAAATACCATAATTATAGTGTATGGAAGTGTGTAAAATTCATTTTTATCTGTAACCTTGCTGTATTCTTTTTACCTCCCTAGCAGTGTAGAGAAGACTTATATGGGATTAGGAGGCAGTATTTTATTATTTGCTGTTTCTGCTTTGAATTTTACCATCTCTCTTCGTGTCAACATTTTTCTTTGTACAAGTTCACTCAGCATGAGCTCTCCCTACATGAATTTCCCTATAATGATTTCATTCCAATTTTGTCTTCTACTTTGCAAAAACTTTAAAATAGGAAATAAGGATACTGGGTGTATCAAAAATTAGGTATTCCTGTAAATTCTGAAGAGGACAGTAAAATATCAAAGTCCAGTATGATTTTAACCAATATTTTTAAGTGTGTTTTAACTTACTACTGTGAAAACTTGCGCCAATTTTTGCACCATTTCAGTAAATCACTAAATTACATTTCAAGTTTCTACTAACTCAGCTTTGTAATGAAAGTTTCTTCTCTTTTAGAAATGGCTATAAGGGCATCACGGATAGATGTTCCATTTATTATTTGCTAGTAAATAAAATGGAATGTGTAAGCATATTGATTTTATTAGTCCGACTGAGGTTTCAGTACCACTACAATGATATTTTACATATTTTGTAAGGCTTTGAGTTATAAACCTCAAATCCTTTTTCATATGAATTACATAACTTTTATGGTACAATAAAGTGTTTGGAAATGAGTTGGTTTTTTAAAAAAAACTACAGTTAGATACTATGCGTTTGAGTTCGTCTAGTTTAGTCTGAAGCAATTGTGGGGGGAAAAACCTGCTGTGAATTAGGCCTTTTTCTTTCTCTCCATATCTCTTCTGCACATCATAATGTCTTCGGGTATCTCTTTTTTCCCCCCCTACCTTTTTCAAGGGGGAGAATTGCAAAAATGCCATGGGTTAATATCCTAAGCCCAATACAGAAGAATTTTTAGATGTAATTGGGAGAGTCTTAGGATCTCATGTCTGAAGGACTTTTTACACCCTTCTAATCTCACAGGCTCCGGCACACCATATAGTTTTTTTTGCATTAGGTAACAGTGCTTATTGTGAATTTAACACAAGAGAAATAATTTATATGCAGACCTTCCAACCTTCTTCAGTTGTATGTTATTGGTATAGTCAACATACCGAAGTGTGGCATTCATTAAGAACATTTGGGTCTAATTCACGCCTCTAACCATGACTCCTCTGAGGAGTTTATTTCTCATACATGAGTAACAGTGTAGATAGACAGTGGATGCACAGGTGCAAAGTTAATTTCATACTTCAGTATGGTCAGGTTAAGGGCCTTAGCAAAAATAAGAAGTGATTTTATAGTGAAAAGTCACAATGTTTTTCCAATTATCACAAATAGTGTAGATGAATTTTGATTCATCCGTAAAATTCTCCACACAGAAATCATTCACTCTCACGCATTGACTAAAAATATTCCACTAACTTATAAATATTCCAGGAGAAAAATCAGTGTGCCAGACTGGAGGACTAGATGGACTTGATCAACTGATTAGAGATTTTCTTGGGGGGTAGGGAGGTGCAGGGAGGAGTGGCTTGTAAGCTCAGTCTTATAACTTTGGGTATAATAAATGATTTAATTTTTCTAACAGAGCCTGAAAGTCTATAATTTATGTCAGATCTACGATATGCTTATTTTTCTGAATACAACTGAAATCTCTTTCAGAAAGATTTACAGTGTTAATAACCTCCAGCTATTTTAAGTCACAGTCAATCTTCATGAAAACAGCACAGAGATTATACAGGGTTTTTTCTTTCCCTGTGGTTTCTGCCTTATATTTTAAATATAAGCTGTTTGATGAAAATAGTATTGTACATTCACACTTTGAGAATGCTCACAAGGTTGTGACTTTCTTCTTCTCTTCCTCTTGCCCCCACCTCCTTTGCTCAAACATTATATGAGGAAGAAAGACTGTAACCCTGTGTCAGCCAGAACTGAACAAATGGCTTTGGGTTAAACTGATTCAATTGGGAATCGTTTGGCTTCAACTAGATTTCACTTACTGTGAGCTCAGTAGATAGTCCTAAGCAGTCAACCGAGAATGCCCGCATTTAAACAAGCAAACGGACAACAAGAATATATAGATGTCCTTAAGCAGAAAAACTGTTTCTTTGAAAATGAGTAGTCACACATCCCAAGTGACGAACAGTAAAAAACGGGTCCTTAATCTTCAAAGTGTTAGAAGTCCAGATGAAATCCTAACTTTGGGACATTCTCTAGGGAACATATTTTGATTTTGTTGGGATCAGTGTGATGCCACTGCTATTCAAAACAGCTCTAAAAAAGTAATACTGTTTTAACATGTTATATTTTCCGCATAGTTATTAACTAAACCAACCATTGTCATCAATTTCTTTCTAAATGACTTTTTCAAATTAAAGTAGAACTTTTCTAAGCAATAAATATTTTTTTGTTGAAAAAATATGCTTCAGCCTTGTTTTCTGTGTTTTACTTAACAGTGTCGGAAGGATGAGTACTGAAAATTAAGGAAATCTTAGCAGTGAGGGGATGAGCAACCCAGTTTCTTGAAATAAAGTACTGGTGTTGCTTTGCACTTTCTTGTCAAATACTTCACTTTTTTCGTATGAAACTTTAATGTTTTTGACCTTCAGAAATCCGTTGCCTCCAGGACATTGACCTATCAGAAAACTTAAATTTAGAAAATCCATGCTCTTTTATGGAGCATACCATGAAAGAGGTGTGGCATCAGGAGTGAATTGTAGATACAGCAGCAACTTCATTGTGTAAGATGTTCTGAGAAGTCTTGGTCAATAACTTATCCAGTACAAGCCATCTTTTCCCACTAAACTGTTCCATCACAGAGTCACATTTGATTCAACGTAATGGTGAATACCTCACTGGGATCCACCAAATCTCCCCTTACACATAGGTTAAAAAGATAGCAAAACAGAGCTTCCTTGACGAATCACTTTTCCTAACATGACTGCAGAATGGGCATCTGTCAATAAGAAAGTGCTCTGTATGTATAATTTTTTGTTGCTAGCATGACTGTTGTGATAACTTGCTGAGTGGCTCTAGGAGGAACTGTAGGGGAAAACCTTACCTCCTAGTCCAGTCTGAGTGAGGAGGAGAAAAACTTTACTAGTTCTTGAGAGAGAGAATTTGCTGGCATAGTGACACTGCAAAACCCTGTCTTGTTTAGATTGGGTAAAATATTTTGAAGTTTTCTTGGATGTATGCGTGAGATGAAGTAGATGTATGCTATGCTAAAACTCTTTAAATACTGAAAGCCAAGCTACATCATAAATATGTTTTGCTTAATCTTGCTAATATCCACTAATATTTCCTCACTTCTTTGGGCAGACTCTCATTTCTTTTTTTTCTGACTTTTGTTGGGAGAACACATGCAGAATGCTGTGTTCCAGTCATGTTCTGTAGCTGGCCTAGCAATGTGATTACAGTTAGTTCAGTTCCTACTGGCTACCTTCTCCAGAAGGTCCTGGCTGGAAGATTGTGGTTGGAAGGAAAAAATGGACCATATTTTACACTATACCCTTCTGTCCAGGCAATCAACCACAGTCATCCTACATTGCCCTTGTATCTCCATTATACCTCTTCTAGGCTTAAAAGAAGTCAAGAATTCTCCTTTCTCTGTGCTTTACATATCAGACAAAGTCTATGATGTGATATGCTTTTTTTGTTGTTGTTTTTGTAAAGAAAAAAACATGTTTTGTTTTGTAAAGTCCAGTTCCTCACTTCTTGTAGTAATCCCATTCTTTCTCCCCAAGCCAGGTAACCCTC
This sequence comes from Morus bassanus, assembly GCA_031468815.1. NCBI lineage: Eukaryota > Metazoa > Chordata > Aves > Suliformes > Sulidae > Morus > Morus bassanus. The sequence goes on along the minus strand of CM062600.1, from coordinate 22,599,787 downwards.
TGAGGCTCTGTAACTTCAGACATCTGGCTGCCAGGTTCCAGCAGTGACCAGGGGAACTGGTGCTGACTTACGTAAAGCATGCTTTTTCTCAACACAACCTGCTCTAACACTTCATTATTGCAAAATTGTTATTTACTTTCCTGAAAGCTATTGCCATCTGTGTGTTTCATAGCTTATAGAAATGGAAAGATGGTCTTCTTGTGGGCCTTGGTATAATAGTTAGGGCATATTTTTGCAGAATTAGTATCTGTACTTGGAGCATTTTAGATGTAAGTTGTGAGTACGCACTGAATTCAGTCACTATACTATCTGCTAGTATTTTTGACACAGATAGCTTTTGTAAATTTTTGCTTGCTGTGAAATGAATATGTAACACCTGCACATAATATCCTACTGCCCTAAAAGCATGTCTTCCTGTCACAGTGGTGAATATTAGACACTTATGTCAGGAATAATGTTGAAGCTGGTTTAAACACATGCAATAGTTTCACACTTGTGTTGACTGAGTATATAGTTTCCCTGAAAATACCTGATTTCTGCATTAAGCCACAGTCTGTCCAGTTCTGAAGGCTATTTTAGATCAGTAAACAAATGATTAGAAAACACGTGCCAAAAGTAGCTTTTTTAACATTAGGAAGAGAGTTCTTCCTCTAGTTGCTCCTATAAACATCATATCAGTCCAATAATTTTGCTGGTTGAATCATCCTTTGCTCTACATCTCCCAGTTAACTGTAGTGAGTGTTTTCTGCTGCCTTCTCTTAATTGATGAATGAAAAGGCTGATGTCTATATTTTCAGCTTCTGCACAACAATAGAGTATTATGGCTTGCTTTCCAGGAGAGGAGAAGCCCTGCCAAATGTGAGAAGGGGAGAGTGAATGAGGCATTAAAAAGTTGCCAATTTCTTTTCCTATTAACTGGCAATGTGGTATGCATTAAGACATTGGAGCAGCTGTGGTGAGAATGGTGGATGTTCTTAACCTATATTTGATTTTAATTTCCCATATCTGCAAATCAATATGTAGAAAGGTTTTGGGGTTTCCTTTTAGCTGCTACGGTATGTAAGCTCTCCTAAAGAAGTACTGTCTTTTTGCAAACATCTTGGAGCTGACATCTAGCACGAAAGCTGCCAAAATGCATCCAATTTTTTTTCTGTTTTCATCTCCCATAAAACTAAATGTTTGAATGTTGATCCTAAATAGTTTCTCCTTCTAGGCTGTAGAGAGGGATGTTATTTTGTCCCTGCTGCTTTTATTTAACATGAAGAAGTCTGAACAACAGATGACTTGTTTATATATTGACTTAATGGACCTGACTCTTTAGTACAGTACAATTATCTTGTATAGCACTGACAGCATTTGGCTTAGTCGTGATCAAGCTGGTGAAATTTTTTCAGCATAAGCATCATCTAGTGGAGCCACAGGAACTTTGCTACACCTAGTGCTGAGGCATAGGAAAACAATTAAGGTGGAAGAAAGCTGCCATATCTGGGTCACCTGTGGCTACATCAAGTCTTTGTCCTTAGGCAGCTACCTATCATGTCTACAAGTTCAATTTTACCTTGACCTAGCACCTGGTTTGAGGTAGTGATACATGTAGCCTTTTGAGTTCCTGTAAATATGTGCTTCTGAACTGCCCTACATGCAAATTGGCTTCATGGCAGGATATGGCTCTTTAGCATTGTTTATAGCATAATACACAGCTTCAAAGCATGTCTCTTGGTTAACAATGTATACTGAACTTCCCATTCTTTATGTTGCAAAATACTCCATGCATCCAGAGTGTCATTTTGCTGGGATGTTTGTGGTGTTGTCATGTTCTCTGTCTTTTTGAACTCCTTTCATCTGTATCATTTGATCTAAATTTTCATTTCTTGTAGTACTTTCTCTTTAAGCTCTGGAGACCAGGGCTTCTTTCCAGTTGCTTCAGATAAACTTTACAGCATAGTCCTAGATGTCATGCTTTTGTATTCACTATCTTCAAAGCAGAAAACAGAAAACAGCTAACTCAGGCACTGGGCTAGAGACTCCCTCATTTGTACGCAAAGAACAGGTCATGCTGACCTAAGAGTAGCAGAGGATTAAATGCTGTAACCCTTCAGGCTCAAGCTTTGTCAGTAAAATTTAGGAGTTTGTATAACCAGCATGAAGTGCTGCATAATGACATGTAGAGTATTGAAACACTTTCCTTTGTGGTTTGGTTGTTAGGGATGGGGGACGGGGGGGACGGGGGACAGGGCGGAGAGTGGGAAAGGACAGGGACGGGGCATGTGCTGATTTTTTTCTTGCCCTTCTACTCCCATTTGCAGCTGCCTGTTCTAGCTGAGGAAATATAGACTTCACAGTTCTTGCAGAAAACTTAGTATCTGATTACATTTTGCCAGTCTTGGAAATAGTGAGAAAGAAAGTGAAAACTGAGTATTGAAGAGCAGGCTGCTGCCCTTCAGAAAATCACCAGGCTCTGATCTGTGAGAAGAGTAAACTGGGCAGAGTTGGAGAGGATGCACAATGAGGAGGAAAACAGATTCACCCTTGACATAATGGGAGAGTGAACGGCAGAGCTGCCTTCATCTGCCGCAGAGTTTTCTAGGATATTTACAATATTCTCTGCTCTTCCTGATGATAAATCTTTCCAGCCACTCATGTTGTGGCCTTATGGCCTCTGCTAACTTTTCTCTCTTTATGGCCTTTTGGGCATAGATTCTCACCTTCTTAAATAACTTGAAGCTGAAGAAGAAACAATACCAAAATATATAACAGATGCACGAGTGTACCTTGGGGATGGATGTCTTATGGACACAGAACTGCCATCACACTTCCATAAGCACATTTTTACTGTCTCATTCATCATGCATGTGTGGCTTGCTGGCAGTACACTTGCTCTCAGTGGGGTAAACTTCTATTCTGAGTCCAAACTAGCCAGATACATGCTTTTGCCCTGTGTTTTAGGTTTTTTCTTCCAGTCTGAGGCTTCAGATCTCCATCTCTTGTAAATGATCTAAAAAGCATTTTTATATCCTACTTGATGTGCTACTGAAACTTAAGTGTAGTAATGGAAGTGTTCACTACCCATAGGCTTAGGAAGAAATTAAAGGGCATTTTGACTGTGTTTAGAAACAACTGAAAATTGACAAGTTTGTAAGGTCTGTGTGAAAGGTAAAGGAGCAATATTTTTTTGGAAAGATTACCCATGCCTGTGCATAATGGGGTTAGATATAATTACACAGCCCTAGTTTTATGTGAAGTTACTACAAATGGAAATCTGAATTAAATAACTGAGTAGATAGCTATAAATGTGCCTGAGTAAGGTAAGAAGGGATGGCAACATGCCAGTCTGGACTGTCATACACCAGCATAACTACAGGAGAAAACCTTCATGACTCTGCCCCAATAATGATTAAGTACCACTTCTCTTAACCCATTTTCAAGGGGGTTCAGAAAGCGAAACTCTGTGTAGAATAGGGAACTCCTTTAGACAACTCTTAAGTGTCATAACTTTACTCGTGTGGGGGTTTTGATATGTATAAAGTATCTTGACTTTCTCTTTCTCTGGGATGATTTTCTCAATCTTCTCTTTTCTAACTACTTCTAGTGTTTAACTGTCAAAATGGGGGGGCGGGGAGGAGGAGGAGATAAGAATCTCTTCTCATTGATTAGCTCCATTGTTAACCTCCTATAAAAGCATGATTAAGGCACAAAAATCTTTATTGTCTGTCGTGGTTTAACCTCGGCTGGCAACTTAACAGCACACAGCCACTTGCTTACTCCTCCCCAGTGGGAAGGGGGAGAGAATCAAAAGGGTAAAAGTGAGAAAACTCGTGGGTTGAGATAAAGACAGTTTAATAGGTAAAGCAAAAGCTGCACACACAAGCAAAGCAGGACAAGGAATTCATTCACTACTTGCCATTGGCAGGCAGGTGTTCAGCCATCTCCAGGAAAGCAGGGCTCCATCACATGTAATGGTTACTTGGGAAGACAAATGCCATCACTCTGAATATCCCCCCTTCCTTCTTCTTCCTCCAGATTTATATGCTAAGCATGACGTCATATGGCATGGGATATCCCTTTGGTCAGTTGGAGTCAGCTGTCCTGGCTGTGACCCCTCCCAGCTTCTTGTGCACCCCCATCCCACCTGCTGGTGGGGTGGTGTGAGGAGCAGAAAAGGCCTTGACTCTGTGTAAGCACTGCTCAGCAGTAACTAAGACATCCTTGTATAATTAACACTGTTTCCAGCACAAATCCAAAACATAGCCCCATACTAGCTACTATGAAGAAAACTAACTCTATCCCATCCAAAACCAGCACATTGTCTTATATACTGAGGGGCTTTCACCATCCCAGAGTTATATGGAGTTCTTTCAAGTAACCCAAGAATGGTGTGCAACCTTCTTTTTTATGGCATTCTGAAAAGATATTTTCTCTGAGTTGCTTTCAGTGCAAGAATTTTCAGGACTATTGTTTGTTTTCTGATCTTAGTAAGTCTATTAATTTTAATAAAACTACTCTAGATTCCACTGGTGAAAACGTGACCATAACATCTTCTAGGTTTTTTTTGCTTCTTTGGATCTTTGGTGTACGTTTGCAGCTAATGGGGGAGAGGATGAAGGTGGCTGTTCTGGGTGCTCTGAACCAATCACTGAGTGCATTTATTTCCAGGGGCATGTGAAGCAGTTCATAGAGCTAAGGGTTATGTACACCCAACAGATAAGATGCTGGCTGAGATTCTGTTGTTACTTTCACTGTTGCACAACCTATCGTAGGACACACTTCCTCTGGTGTCTAGCTGTATCGACAGGAAATTCTGAAAGTTTTTATCAGAGTGTTGATATGTGAGTTTATGGTATGCTTCTCGTTAGGAATGGCTACAAGGTGTTTCACATGATACAGGGAAATACATATGCCATGCTGCCTTATTTACTGCTGCATTTACAATTCTGATGCAGTTTCTGTAGATGAATAGGGAAAGCTTTCTGTTTAGACACATATTTTAAAGAGTAGTCCTGTACAAATCTTTTCTGTGCTTGCCAACGTAGAGTAATGCTAGGAAAATTGACTTTTCCTAGCTTAAAGAAGCTCTGTTAAGGCAACAAAACCCTACAGTAGTGATGGTGGAAATTCTGCAATGCCTCACAAATGTCCACATAATATGCAATGGGGAACACAGTTTGAAACAGGATCAAAACAATATTTTAGCTAAAGGACACTTATCTAAAGAATGCAGAAAACAAAGGGGATACCTGAGATGCAAGCAGGATTACCACCATAGAAAGCACACCCCAAACACGTGAATGCAGAGAAAGGCAGGAAAAAATTAAAACTGCGCATCTTTATTGGGAAGCAAGAGAAATATGCTAGATGAAAAGATTTTTGTGTGTTAGAAACTCCAGTAATTTTTAATCAATATTTTTGAAGAAAAAAAAATTGCTGAGATGTTAAGAATGCTCCTATTTAAATGAGTTATGTTGCTATACCAAATAATTAAACAACTAAAGTGTGTATTAAAAGCTTTTGAAACTCATCTTTCTTGCAACCATAGTTACATGATTCTTACATAAACAAAATGACCAGAAGTCTAGCATGGACAGAAATGCAATTAAGATTGCCAATTTTTATCCCTCTATATCATGGTCAAAACAATCTATTACACATCCTTTTTGTATTGTGTCACACCTCTGCAACATGAATGCTGGTGCTCTAAGGAAACAGCCAATCAATCACAGCAGAAATACAAGACTTTTAAATGGAAAATTAATTTTAGTACAGACCAGGATGTTATCTCCAACACTGTAGTCCCTACAAAGGGGAGATCAAGCTATAATAGAAGCCGTCAACCACTTAATCATGTTTATATATAACTTGCATATTAAAAAGCAATATCCAATGTCAATGGCTCAGATATAAAAATATCTTAATAGTCAGTAACTGACTAATGAATACTACAGTAATAACAGTTTAATTTGAAGAATTCTGACAGCTGGTTGCCTTGATGAGAGCTGTTACCAGGGAGCCCTAGTCCCATGCTGAGAACATCCACAGCATGCTGATTTATAGCAGCAGTGCAGAACTGTTTAATGTCAGCACCTCTCAGCTAAAGTAATAATAAACAGGAATGTTATGGTTTATTTTTCTGTATGAATTGTTCAGGGTCTGTATGGTAAGCACCAACTCAATAGGGGATAATAGCTGCCATTCCCCAGGGAGTTGTAACTGAGGTTTAAACATTTTTATTGGCAAGGTTAGTATATCAAAATGAATCCAGAAGAAGTTGCTTTTTCTATTCTCCTTTTTTCTTTCTTTTTGCTTGATTTCTCATCCCATTCTGGAAAGCAAATATAATTGTTGCAGTTATGGGAGCTTCTTTTAGGTTTCAACTACACTTCTTGTTTGTAGTATTTTAACTGCCTTCCCTTTTCATGTTTAGTGTTTAGTTGGGTGTGAATCTACTTCAGAAATCACTGTATAGCTTTTTCTCTCCTTCCTCTGCTCCCTCCCCACTCCCCTAAAATTTGTAAATGTGAAGTCGTTTTGCAGACTTCAAAGATTTGAAAGCAAGCTGTTATTTACTTAAAAATTTCATGTGAAGAAATGTTATGCACTGAAAGATTTAAACCAAACCTGCGTTTTTTTTTTTGTTAGGTTAGTTTACAAGGTTGTCACTTTTTGTATACCTGCAATTTTGAACAAAAGCAAATCCTTAGGGGCAGCACCTTAGAACATATTTTAGTTTAGCCTGCTGTCTTGAATAAGTAGGCTTTCAAAAACTATGTAAGATTCACTGCAGGCTAGGTAGGGGGAGAAGTCTTTTCTCAAATCTTTTCTCAGAGAACTTTAATACTACTGACTCTTCTTATTTCCTTTTGCACTGCAACTTTTTTTTTGTTTGGAAATGTAGACAGCAGATTAGTAACTGGCTAACAAGCAGAGGGGTATGAAATGTTTTCATCCTTGGTGGAAACTGTTATATATCTCAAGTACTGCACTGGAGGTCTGCCAGGGCCCATAAAGGGCCAATCCATAATCTTGAGTCAGAGACTTGAGGAACAGATTTTTTTTTTTAAACAAATCAAAAGGAAAAATCTGTGATTGGACAGCCCTTTTGGTTTACTACTAGTTTATGTTTTCTGCCAAGACACTTACTTTACCTGTGTGACAATTGTTACGGTACTTGTTGATGAATATTTGAGCATTCCTCTTTTATAATCCTGGGGCACAAAATATACAGCAAGCATACCAAAGAGCAGCTAAAACCACACCTATCCTCACAGTAATGCACCTTGGCAAAGGTAAGCATGGAGTAAGCAAAAATACACACACATACCCCACACATACCCTCACACCCCCCTCCAGGAGGGAGGAAAAAGCTGCATTAGAAGTGGAAAAGGGGGAGGGTGGTAAAAAGAGATGAAAAAAAAGGAATGTAAAAGTCTGCATAGAAAAAAATAATGGGTTTTTCTATGGTTTATGTAAGATATGGTATATCAGTGAAATATGCCTCTGGAAAATCATTTTTCCTCCTTCTTAAAGGTGGATGTCAGCTGGATGCAACACCAATGCAGATGTGAGCTGTGTAAGAAAAGTAGACTATTCTTGGAAAAATCATTAAGGATGTGCCTTAAACTAGGGACATGCTTAAATAATTTCTCAGAACATTTCTTCAGGGAGGGGATTCTCTTTGAAATATTTTTGGAAAGGGAGAACAATATTTCGTATACATCTGTCAGCAGTTCTTTGTGCTATTTTGGAGATGAGATTGGCCAATTATCCTCCAAGGAGGCAGGACTGGAACTAATGAAGAGCATCTTTATTTGGAGATTTGGCCTTTCTCTTGAAACAGATAGCAATTTTCTCAATTCTATTTCTCTATTTTGAGTGCTGAAAACTTGGAAGATTTTTTTTTTTTTTTTTTTTTTTTTTTTTTTTTTAAAGCAGCTGAAGGGACTCTGCTGTTCATTTATCTGTTAATTGTCATATCACTGGCTCTGGGGAAGTGACCTGGAGGGTCCACCCTGTGGCAACAAAACTGAGAAATATTGTGTTCCTGGTCTGAGGCAATTTGCTGGCAAAACTGTCCATGGGAACCTCCTGCAGCTGCTCAGTAAATTCGAACTTTTTGTCAATTTGTTGTGGGTACAAGCAGTGAAACTGATGAGATCATCAATTTAACTTAACAGCTGCAGAGTTCAGAGAGTTTCCGGTTCATGGGAAATTAAAAAATATCTGGTTTGGATCCAAATCAGACCAAAATTATACAATAGGAAAAAAAATTCCATCAATCAAAAATATTCTTTTTGTGTGGGATACTCTTGGCTGAATTTCCAGGAGAAAATTCCCATGCTCTGCATATTATTTACTGTATGTAAAAGCTGTCTGATGAAAACTGATACTGTAGTTCAATGTGTTGACTTTTTCAGTTTTGGTAGCAACTATGGCTCATAATTTGCACTTAATCAGTGATGTGTTATTCTACTTCAGAATTTCAGTGGTTTTCTTCTGGGTTTTTTTAGAGTTTTTTTCATTGTTTGTCTCCTTTAAGTTCAAACAATTAGAAGCAGAGCCTTTCAATCTTTCTGAACATTAACCTTTGATATTACCATTCCATATATGAATCATTGCTTATCTCATGCAGACTATTAGCCCACTTATGCAACAGATCACTTTTAACTGCATCTTATACTTGTTTCATGTTTATATCTACTACCTGCTTATACACTTCATTCAGCATTTGTTAACCCTTTGTCTGACTCATATACATAACCTCAATAGAAAGTGTAGCATTTTGAAGGTCACAGCTTGATTTGCAGACCACTATAAAAACCTCATTTTAAGGTGGCAGGATTACAATAGCAGAGAACTAAGCCAATAACTATATCAGTTGCCTTTAGCTCACGTTACATTGCAGTCCTGTTGGCTGGATCTGGTGTAAAATTTGTCTATAGCTCTCTGAAGGTAGCAAGTCCATGAATGCCATATGACCTTTTATCTCTGGCTGGTAACGAGCAGGAAAAAAGAATAGGAAAAAAATAATATAGCTATAATTAATCTGATGGTTGTGCTGAAAATACGAGGAGCAATCCAAGTCAATTTACAGCGTTTTTCTTCAACAGTGGCACAATATGAAGCTAATGAACGATTTGAGCTATTTCTGAAACCACTGTCACTGCAGCCAACAAAAGTGGTTTGAAACAGTCTTGAAATCAAGCTAATGGTGTAAAAAACAGAAAAAAGTAATTTAACCTTTGCTTGTTGATTGCATTTTTGGTACCATCTTTATGTTATTCCCTTGTTTAGGAGTTTCTAATGGTCAACTGCAAAAGCAGAGTAGGACTCCTTCCCTAAAGGCATATATATTGGCTTCTGCAGATTTTTACACTTTTCTCTGAAGTGTCTGACATAGGCCACTATTAGTGTTGGGCAGCAGTTTCCATTTGACAAAAAACATTCTATCTTCCTTCTATACTCAGAACTGGAAAAAATTGATAGATTCAAACCTGGAAAGGATTTTCCCATGCCTGAAATCTCTAGGGACTACTGCAAATCTGTGAACTACCTCTGACTGGTTTGTGAGGCATGTGCTCCCTTTCCTAGGAGAGCAGCCTAGCTATTACAGGGCTTAGGACAGTGGTGATACCATTAAGGCTCTCCTTCTCCTTTCCTGTACTGCTTTAGTTTGTGGGTTTGGACATGACGCCAGTTGTTGAAGAGAGTTACTGGACTGTTGGAAAGTGTTTTGTGGTATGTGTACACTAAATGTTTATTCCACCTAGCTTGCATGTGGGCAGCTTAGATTTAGCAGGGAAGGAAAGAATTGAATTTAGTGATCCAGGTAATGCCTATCAGTCTTCTGTTGATGAGTTCCTAAATATAAACAAGACCATTTATTTCCCTCTGTTATATGCACTTCTCGATTTTCCACCAAGGTCTTCTGGGGGTTTGTTGTTATTAATTTTTCAAAGTCTCTGTAATTAGTACCCCTTTCCAAATCTTACTGACTTAGCAGCAGACCACTGGGGTTTTTTGCTTAGAAAGTGAAGGAAAATATTTTGAAGCTATCTGATTCTACTAAGAAATCACGCTAACAACTTTTAGGCTCATGTTATGACAAGACAGACTCTTAAGTACAAATTTTCATTCTTATTAAAGCACGTGAGAGTCTGACTACCTAAGGATTGTCTTCAAGGCAATAACAAATACATTATAGCTGGGCAAAGATAATTATGTCTTTTAAAAAAGTGACAGGATGCAGGGCACTTGTACATATGCTTGCATAAATTGGTATGTCAATTAAAAGAACAAAATTTTAAAAAATCAGTTGCATTCATTATCTTTCCATTTTTTGTTGTTGGTAAAAGACACTTGTGGTAGAGGGAGGGAAGAGAGGAAGACAAAATCAGTTTGCTGTGGTAAATTGTATGCAATGGCAGTACAAAAATGGAGACATGTTTTTTCTTTCTGTTCTTCAAAGGATTGTTTTGGTTAAAATGTCAAAAATGCCCAAGGGCTTACCCTGTGCTGAATGGACTATGCCATCTGTTTGTGTAAAGACTGACTTGGTATGCATAAACTGTTACCTAGGTGGTAGGATTCTCAGTCTGTCAGCTCTCCTGTCAACGGCTGTCCTTGTTGCAACTGTGACCCCTGAAGGAATTAATTGCATGATTGACTGACTGATGATGATTGACATCCACACACAATTAACTCTTTAGCTGCAGCCACCATTGAAGGTGATCCCTATGTTTTTAATCTACAGTACAGGTATGCTGTTATTTCCGTGCCAGTGAGCTTGCACAAAGTAAAAATTATTAAGCTGATAAGAGGCAGTCAGACAGACCTGTGAGATATGGGGTTTGCTCTTAAGTTTATTTGCTTTCAATCACTTGCAACAAGACCATTTCCTGGCGTACATTCAAGCAAAAATTTGCCACCCTTAAAATAGCTGAGCATCTAGAGTCCAGCTTCTAGCTCTCAAAACTAGCCTTATCCTGGAAGCTTGTTTGAAGGATAGCACAGTCTGATATCTGCAGTGAAAGTACTTAGACCCAGTGCCATTGAATTAAAAGGGACCATGTACAGAACTGATGTAGGTGATGGCTGTTTCACCTCTCTTCCTGAGTTGTTCAGGGCAGTGGGTGGAGATATCTCCCTCCCCTCAACTGTTTTCTTAAGGTAATTCTTATCAGGGGAACAGTAGTAATCTAATATCTGTGCTTACAAAAAAGGACCGTGGTCAGTCTTTGTACAAAATACAAGACTGGAAAAAAGAATCTTGGAATAGATTTTGAAAGTTTATAGTGCTAAAAAGTGTCAGAAAGATTCCTTTCATATGTAGGTAGACAGCAAATCTAATATATCTAAATCCTTTTTCTAAAATTTCAGGTGCACCACTAATAAGTACTAAATAACAACCAAGCTTGACATTGTAATAAATATCTACTGATAGCTTCTCAGGCATGACATGACAATTCTCATCTAAGCTGCTAAATTCTTATTCTTCAGAATTAATCTTAAAGAGATTACACATTAAGAGCCCTAATCTGGGGACCCATTTTTCACAGTGAATTTTCTCACCTAATTCATGCATGACCTGAGTTGTTTAATTTGTACTTCCATTTATGTCTTCTTTGAAACACAGAGCATCTGATGACTGAGTGACTTTTATGTCTGGGGGCCTGTGTTTGAACTGGTGAAGTCAATGACTGAATTCCAGTTGTCTTGAGAGGAAAAAAGAATATGTAGATTTTTACTCCATTTTTGGCACGCTATTGTAGGCATATAGTCAAAAGATTTCTTGTTAAGAGAGTCCTTACAGTAAATTTACATTCTGATCTACAAAGGATTTCTGATGTACAAAGGGTTCATTGGATGATGTAAGCTGAGAGCAGCAGCCTAAATCCAAACAGAGGACTGAAAAATTTCACAAATGTTCCTTTCTCAACACATTTGCCAAAAATAGTTCAGCAGCTTCTTCAAAAATGTAGCAAAAATAATTAGGCATTGGCATGCTGGGTATAGTGGGAATTTTTTCTGGATTTAAGTGTCATTTTAGAGTATCTTCTATTGGGGTTCTAGGTTGGTGAACTGCTTTTCAGAAATAGGGAATATTTAGCAGGTCTCAACTGATTGTGAAAGCTTTGGCGTGAAAGCATGCAATGATTCATAAGCAAACAATATAATAAATACTGTCTCATTATTTAACCATAAAGCATCTACTAAAGGATTTGTGTTGCACTGCCACTAACATATTTTAAGTAAACAGTTTGGAAGGAATATGAAATTGACCATGTGTGTTTACAGTAATATTTGCAAATGAAATACTTTTTACTAGTACTGCTTAACCATGTGGAATGGGGAAAAAATTGTTGCAGTTATTTGTGTTCTGGCTGTTAAATGGCATGTGTAATATTTTTTTATTTATTTCATTTTTTTATCAATACTCTGTGCTTAGCACAATTTTCCTGTTGGTTACAAATGACTTAACTAATATGTAGTTTCATATCCCAAGTTTTTAGTAGCTAGATTGAGGCAGAGGTTGCTGAAGATGGTGCTTGCCTGCAATATGAGATGCATATTTTCATTCTGGCTCACTGGAAGTTCTCTGCATGGTGCTGCAGAATGTATTAACAGCTACATCTTCTAAAACTGGATTCCAGCAGGACTTGCATGTCCCAGTAGAAAGTACTTTGTCTTTCTGCAATTTTTTCCCCACCATCTGTAGGATGGTAGATTTCATTGTATGTCGAATTATAGGTATGTTATAATTGCATAAATAAACATATTAATATATTAAACATATTTTATGCATATTAATCATATAACTAATCTCTAATAAATTTAAAATAAGCTATATAGGAAATATCTTAAAAGAATGGGGTTTCCCAGGAGTACCGGTCAAATTCTGATCCCATTGCACTTACCAAGAATAGCTTCATAATATAGGGTTGTGGGAAATCCAACTTTATTGGAAATATTCAAGCCCTAAAAAATATTGTTTAGCTTCACCTTCTGACTTTGCTATCAGAATTGACCTCAGTCTAGAGTAAAATAGAGGACATGCTGTCACGTGTCATGTCTCTCAAAATTTTTCAAGGAAATAGGAAGAAAGTTGGGATTGAAGATGACAAGACTATTATTGCATTCTGCTAGATCTTGACAGAAAATATTTTAACAATATAAATGAAAAATGAAAAAAAAAAAACAGCCAAGTAAGGTTTTTTGCATGGAAGGATGTCTGCAGTGTATTTTTGGAAGTGCCAAATGGATGAAGATTTTATGAAGTGCCATCTTTATCTTCCTAATCCTCTTTAATACCTACAGTACTCAGCTTTTCACCTAATACATCCTTATGTTTGGAAAGTCTTCCCCACCTTCCCCTGTAATTGCATTTTTTGGAATCATTAGCACAAAACTTTGTGTTAAAGTAACTTGTTTGGAGTAGGGTCTTTGGGGTTTTTTTCAGACTTTGAAGATGGTGATTGTTTTGAGGTTTGTTTTGTGTTTTTAACCATAACACTTGAATTGCTGGAACTCCATAGGGAAGAAAAGTTTTTTCTAGTACAAAACACCTGTCTCTACTGATTGTTACTTGGTTGGGCTTCTTGCTTTTTGTTTGCAAGATCAAATGGTGCAGTATCTCTATTTTTACAGCAGTGTACCTCTGTTTAAACAAGGTTAAACGTAAACTCTTCGAAGCACAAATAGTCTTTTTGTCTATTTGCTTATCACTAGCCCAATTGGGTGTCACTGGAAATGGCTACATGCAACTGTATTGCAATAAATATCAGTTTCAACCTTGTATAGTTAAACCAGGTTGTGCAAACAGGCAATTCATAAAATAGTATACATAACTTTTTAAATTCAACTTCTGCTTTTTCTAAGATTTTTCAGGTAGTGAGAGAATTTTCTATTTTCTGTAATATGCTGCTTTTGGATGCTTTCCAAGTGCTAAATGGTATTATGTTGCTAATAGTGAGTATGTTTTTCAAAAAAGGCAATATTTCAGTCCTGTGGCACCTCAATTTATTGTTAAAACTAAGTAGCTTTTGTACAAATGGCAAAATTAGTTCCTTGATTTGCCTTCGTTACAGATTTTTCTTTCAGTAAGCACTTGTAGATCATGAGTTCATGTAGAAGCTATGGAAGAAATAGTAGTGGTACCTTCTGATTAAAATATTTCAAGCATAGGATGAAGAGGTGTGTCTGCCTCTGGAATTATTTTGTTCTTAACTATTTCTGAGAGGTGTCCAACTTCATCCCCTGTAGTGACATATGTCTGGGATAACCCATATCACTCCAGACCTACTCAGATTTACAGAACTAAATTAGGACCAGAGTTAAAGGACTAAGCAGAACAGAATCTGAGTCAGAAACTGAGAGCTGAAAGGAAAGAGAAATGAATATTTAAATAAAAGACGGTAGAGCTTCCATGAAGGAACGTAGAAAAAATAGGCAACCTGAGGAAGAGAAGAAGACATTTCCAAAGAGAAAACAGTGTAAAGAAGGCAGCAGAGGGAATGAGACGATGAAGTGCAATGTGTAAATATTTTCTCTTCAGAAGGAAAAAAGAGCAAGAGAAGTTAGTTTATGTAGAAACATATTTTGTGTTAATGTGTTTTTCATTGTGGGTATGCCAATATTATAATGCCAAAACAAAAAAAAAAAAATAAAAAATCAAACAACAAATTTATATAACACTTATGGAAGAACCAGAAAAAAATCATAGTTCCTATATGTATGTCTAGACTGTACTGGTTCTTTATTCAGCAGAACAAAATACCCTTATCGAAACTACATATGTGAAACCAGACGACTATTATGCACTGGAGAAAACTAATGCAGACATCTGAAAGAGGTTACTTTTTCTCCTGGAAAAGGGAGAATGTTTTCCATAGAAAAATATTCTTATCATTGGCTTTCTTTAGACTTTGGAAATAACTAATAATATTGTTAATTTTACCTCTAAGGTCTATTTTAAAAGTATTAATCATGGTATCAATAGAAATATTTGTTTGCTTGCACATTAGTTTGCCATACAGCAACCTGAGTTTAACTTTTCACCTTTCTAGGGGCAATGACAAAACATACTGCTCTTAGTCCCAAAGGGGCTAATAACCTTCCCATCATTAGCATCCTCCTCAGCAGCACAGGTACTCTTTCAATCATATTAATTGTTCTGCATTTAAGTTAATAATATTAATCACTGTTTCCAGTCTCTTCTTACACTGAAGGATAGATTGCTTCCATTTCAGATTTAAAGACCTTGCTTGTCCAAAAACCTTTCCCACTCCCCATCAGTTAATTTATTAAAATATTATTTCACCTGCTAAATGTTTAGCCTGCATGCATTTACTTGGTCCAGCTTGGGATCAGAAGCCCAAGAACTCTGTCAGCGTAATGGTTATTTTGGACTAACTGCATTTTCTGAAGAAGCAGAGTAGGACAAGAGACTTGCTTTGCCAATCTAAGCCACTTTGTATATTCTTTGGGAATACTTCTACCTTTCTGTTAGTGACTTGTTTAAACAGTTTGAATGTGCTTAAATTCGACTGGCCTATGCCTACTTCAAAAGTTGAATTAGAATCCTTACATAACTTTCATGGTTTACTTGACATTGGTCTGAAATTATATTAATGTTATTAAGTTAAAATGTTATTAAGTTAAAATGTTAAATTGAGTTAAAATATTATTAAGTTAAACCAACACACACCCTGTAGACAGCAACTCCTAGAAAGAAGTAATAAGGAGAAGGTAAATCACAAAATTTAATAAATGTGCAGGAAAAAATAACAGAGGCTAAAAATACTGTCACAAAATAAGATGAGGGGGTCTAAGAGAGAGCACAACCCACGTGAAGATAAATGAATGCAGAGTACTGGTCTTGGGGCACTGATTTAGCAGTGTCTATACATAGATATAACTGCATAATACTTAACAACTGTGTGAATCTTCACTCTTCTCATCCCTTAGAATATTCCTTTGAAAATATACTGATAGTGTATTTATTTACAAGATACTTTATGAACCTAAACACAAACCAACAGTAATGAGCAATTGGTGTCACTAAATCCATTTTTATGTAAATTACCATATTCAGAAAGCTGTAAGGGTAGTTAATGAACCTTGCTGATGTTCTTGTTAGAAATGCGTGACTTAGACCCTGATCTCCTCTTTAAGCCTTGGTAATGATCATGCCTTCATAGTTTAATGTGTTTATTGTTTCCCTTCATGATACTGTAATTATAATATTCTCTCTCCTCTCTCTTTATTTTTTAAGCATTTAGTAAAAATGGCTTGCAGAAATAAAGAAATCTTAGGTTTATGTTTGATTTCCTGTCTCCAAATCTAACTCTCTTTGTGGATTTAATAAGAGCAAAGTTATGGTCTTCTGCTATAATAAAGAAAATTCTAACAGTTTCTCCATGATTAAATTATAAAAAAAAATTTATTACTCACCTTAAGAAGAAACTTTCTAGGCTTTTTTCTTTCAAAACAACCTTAGGTAAAATTAGAAATTAACTGTTGTGAAAAACAATTTTACAAACTAGTGAGGAATAGGAAAAAATTATTAAATAAAAATATGTGGAATTAATAGGTGATATTAATTATGCTTATATCCCAGTTGTGAACTCACTTGCCTCTCAATTCCGAAGTCAGTGTTTTCCTCTTAAGTAGATGACGACCAAGTATTATAGGCACCTGTTTTATCTTCTAAGTTTTACCACTATCCCAAAGCAAAAACATAGGGAAATCATCTTTCAGCTCTGTTTCTCCATACAGAAAGGGATATAATGCTAAAGGTCTCTTTTATTATGATTTTTGAGATATACAAATGAGCAGCACTATATAGAAGCTGCTGTAATATGATGAAAGGTTTGCATATTCATAAAGGTCTAAGGCATGGGTTGACCAGGAAGCTGCAACTGCCTGCATGTGTTCCCCCTTATCACTCCAGCTCCAGACTTGTTGGGCAGACAACTGCAAACTAATATGTATGTGAACACACCTTTAAGCTGGTTTTGTGACTACAGTCTGAGCATTTGTTTGTTTACAAATAAATGCATTTATAATACATAAGGAAAGTGAGTTGATAAATACTAATAACAGCTGTTCTAAAAATACACAAATTTAAGGTTCAAATTAGAGCTTGGAAGAAGGAGTGGGGGACAGAAATAGCTTGTTAGGAAGTTTTTAATTGCTTTTGTTGATAGAATGCTTAGCAATTCTTGAACATAGATGACTCATGTCTCTGGATATTTGTGCTTTCTTAGATCTGTTCTCAGTTACCAGAGTTTTTGTCAGCTCAGATACTGTGGGAGAGCTAGAACAGGTATGGCAATCTGCATTCTTTTTCTCTACTGGAGTTCCTATGTCCTTTCATTTTAAGCAATTTCAGGAAGAAAAGGAATTGCAATGCTCTGGGTGACCCCATACAAACCCTAGTGGAGGCAGTCTCCACTGCTATCAGCCAGATGGACAGCAGGGAGACACATGCAGACATTCACCAGTTTTGTATTGTTCCCTCTCTACAGCCCAGCAGAAACCTCTGATGTTGCAAAGCAACTAAATTAACATTTAATTTCTTTGGAAGGCTTCAAAACAAGTCAGTGTGGCTTGAGTAATTATTTAAGATAGTAAGACATTCTTTCCTAACATCTGTCCTTCTGTCCGTAAATCTGCCCCCTTGGGCAGGACTTTAACAGAGAATAAACAGGACCAGTAGGTCTGTGGTTCAAAAATCTAAAGTTCCCTGCAAAAGGATCAGTGGGCAACATCTGTGTCTTGAGACATCTGTGGGTACAACAAACGAAACTACTTGCTGCAGGGGGGAAAGAGAATATAGAAGCATTGGCTTTTTTTTTCCAGGATTCTTTTTATTCCTGCAGGTAGCTGTGGCTATTATTATTGCTTATTTGTATTCAAAGCAAACCTAAAACAGCTAAACTGCATCTGCCAGAAAATGCTTTTTCTCTCCTTTCTTTCCCCATCCAAACAGTGGAGCTTATCTTTGAATTCAGCCGCCTCTCTGATGTCTATTCATTTAGCTGAGTATTTTATAACTCAGGTTAATTGAGGACATGGTCTATGGTTGACTCAAGAGTTGCTTTAATAAGATTATGTTTATTAAATTGATTAAAGAACTGTTTGTCCCCATAATCGACTATGAGAATGTTGTTTGTGGTATTAGAAATGGATTAAGATACACTCAGCCAAATTAAACGTTTTGTATAACAAGTTTTATTGGTGGGGAGTAGAACTGCTGGTTTTTGCATGTGCCTTTTTTTGCTTGCACTAGTGCATGTCAGAGGGCAGCAGTTTCTGTATCTCATTTGCTCACAGGGATTAATTGTCCTGTGCTAAACTTTCCACCTGGCAACTGCTTGGTATGTAGCAGCATGGCAGTGCATCAGTGGTGGAAATCGGATAGGGATTCCTGGCTGTCCACAGCACAGGGTTAGGGACCATGCCGCGGGGCGTCAGCATGCCCACAGGGAGCTGTTGGCAGGATCTGCATGAGGATGCTCTGCCCTGCTTCAGTTGTCTAACACTGTGTGCAGCCTGAAATTCACTGTGGGCAGGTGATTTTTTTCATTAGTGCTAAATCGCTGTGTGGAGCTGGTATGAAGAGGAGCTGAGATGTTTTGTAAAAAAGGAGAATAATGATCAGATGTGAGGAATAGGTCTTCCTTGGGACCATTTGAGACAGTTCTGTTTGCTTCATCTCCTCCTGGATTTCTGGTTCTTCTTATGCAAAGTTGTCCTTTTTCAGGGGGTTTCCCTAGTTTTATGCTTTCACAGTTTTATAGAAAGCCACAGGTTCTGTCCCAGCAAAAAGGCAAAGAATTATTTAAAACTGAAACAGCAGCTGTAATTTTACCTCTCATGAAAACCCAATAATACCCATGAAATAATTAAAGAAATTATTTGATGGACTTTTTTTGGCTCTGAATTTATTATTGGCATTAAGAAAAATTACCTTACACAAAGAGGATGGCATAATATTTTTGGAAGCTTGAGGAAGTATTGAAGGTTAAATTTCATTTAGAAATATAGCTCTGCCACAGTGGAGGAAAACTCAA
Organism: Morus bassanus; assembly: GCA_031468815.1. Taxonomy (NCBI): domain Eukaryota; kingdom Metazoa; phylum Chordata; class Aves; order Suliformes; family Sulidae; genus Morus; species Morus bassanus. Next base: position 22,580,720 of record CM062600.1, on the reverse strand, counting down.
ACTACAGATAATCCTCCCATCACAACTATGATGTGTTATGCTGCTTTTTTCCCCAGTAACTCACAATACTTGCTCTCACAGAAAAATTTACCTCTGTTTCTTCTCCCATGAAATTTCTCTGTCCTAAGCCAAAATGATTTTCCAAGCACCCAGATGCTGGGTACTTGCCTACGTTAGTTATCTGCAGACGTATGACTGCAGCCAAATTCCAGATCAGAGAAGAAAATTTTTCCATGTAGTCTATTAGTTTGGTACTGGTCCCAAATTACAGGACCAATTATGGAAGCCAAATTATTAAGCTCAATTATTAAAAATAATGTTTACCATTTTGTTTACAGCTCCCCACTTGAGTTATCATGGCCAAGGTTTTACTTTTGAAACCAGAAACTATGTATTAGGAACCACCTGAAGCTTTTATTCAGTAAGATAGAAACAGTTTTGTAAAACACTGTAGAATGATCGTGTATCATAAATGTACTTCAAAAGTATGAAGATATACAAGTGGCCAGATTAAAAGATCTCTAACTAGGATATAAAAAAAAATTCAAAAGCTAACCAGAATTAAAGAAAAAAAGCAGAGAGCAGACTCTGAAATCGTAATCAGGGGCTTTTGTGTGAGTAAGAGCTATTGTGAGTTTCTCAGTCAAGCAGAGAATTAGAAGAATTTTACTTTCTACATTTTGAATATTTGCTTGATTAAAAAGAGTTTTCAAGTTTATTGTCTATATATAAAACTAGGGAGAATGGCCATGAGATTTTGTCACTAAGAAATTATGACAACTAAGTTACTGATGACTAACAAGATCACAAAGATCTTCTTAAAACAAGAGTGGATTTAAAGACCCTAATGGTACAGTCTCAAGTCTTCTGCATGTAGTACTGCATAACTCAAGTAGGATGTGCATGGAAACCTCTCATCCCAGAGTTTTGATGGCAGTCACCAACCAGAAAATGTCTCCATTAACTTTTATAACATTTAGGAAGCTGGCAAATATTAGTATTTCTAGTTAGATTTTTCAAAACTGTATGAATAGTATGATTCTACCAAACTGTAGTCTGCTCATCTTTAGACAAGGTGAGGCCACAAGGCAGCTGCAGAGCCTGAGGGCTTCCTCCCACTCTGTTCCAAATGGGATTTGCACAGAGCATTCCCCAACCTGCCATGTGTATGCCTGCACTACCTAAAAAAATTTATTTCTTGAGATAAACTCTGGTATCTAAAATATCAGTACATCACAAAGTGGAAAATAATGATTGTTTTTCAAATGCCAAATGTTTCAATAAGCAAATGTATCAAAGCCAAAACTCTGGAGACAGTGCAGGTATTCCCAAATTACTCCAATGTTCCAATCATACAGAACTGGCTAGGAAGGTATAGAGGGTCAAATAGCATGATTAAGTCTCTGCTATTTTTTTTGCACGCTTACAGTTCTTCTCTTCCCAGTATGACATTCTCTTTGCTGATCGGTGCAGTGTTTTAATATTCATTTTTTCTGCTTCAGTACTTTTCTCATCCTATATTCTTCTCTACCCTTATACTAAGTCCCAAATTACTCCAGAAAACTAAAAATGCGGACTGGCCTGGCATATCTTTGAAAAAATAAACCCCCTTCCCTGACCTTCAGAAGTAGAACAGGCAAAGTTTTGGAAAGCCACTACCATCTGCCCCTCAAATGTAGCATTACTGTATTTTTGTTTTCCCTTTTCCTTGTTTTATTGCATAGCTTTTTTTCTTTGGTGTTTCAGTGCTTCAACATTAATAGTCCAGACATGATAGCATGGGCTATGAGCTGGTAAGTGAGCTGCCACTCAGAATTTCTTCTGCCTCACTACCTATTAAGCAATTAGTTTTTCTTGGAGTCCTGAAATATATCAGGTTTAGCTCTGCTAGAAAAGTCATGAGCTTACGATATCTGAATAGGCTTTAAAATTCCTGTAATGGAATATGTTCATTCCTTTGAATTCTTGCTATATTATCTTATGTCAGAATAAATCTTTGTAGTCTGTTCTCTGTTTTCCAGGATGCTTAAACTTGATCAAAAAAGAGGATGTTAACCCAAAATATTTTTATTTCCTTGTTCCTGTGGAACACACATGAAACATATGCTTATTACTTACAGGAACTAATTTAAATGATAATGTTTTCAAATGGCCAACATCAAATAAACTTAGGGAGTAAACATCAGTGCAACATGGTAAACAAGCTATGAAGTGCAGCTGAGTGTGAAGATGATTATCAAGGGATAGGGTTTGTGAATACTGGGCAAGTAAACCAATCTACTTTTGGATAATAATGTAATTTTCTCATGCAATATGCCAGATTACTTCTCCCTCAGCTCTGCTCTTGCTACTCTGTTTCAGTAATATTATCCATTTTGTGCATTCAATTCCTGAGCCATTGCTGGCTAGTGCGAAGGCCATCAAGCTGCGTATGTGTGCACATGCACATGCACACACTGCTGCTGGTATTAGTTTTCTTAGAGGCTTTTAGATGTTCACAAAATCCAGAGTAGTCATTAATTTGTTTCGTCAAGCAGAGGCCACTAAACTGCTTGTAAACAGGGGCACGTGAAGGGAAATTAATCTTTTCTGTCTTGGTAGAAAAGGTACAAATGTTGTTACACTGCTTAATCAGAGGAACTTTTATTGCATTTATTATCTTGTTTTAGTTTAAATTTTTGTAGAGTGTACTTAATGATTAGACACTTAAAGGGGTCTACTTATTTACAGTACTGTGCATGATCTCTACAATGTCACATTTTGCAGCCAAGTGTAAAGGCATTGGAAGACGATACCAAAGGTTTTTATTAGGTTTTTCATAGTATGTGTTTCTGCAGGGTCTTGAATTGGAATGTTAACCTAATCCACATTTTAAGTGTTTTTACTTACAGTAGACACTTTTTCTTTCTATCAGTGAGACAAGTGTTTGTAAATATGTGCATTTATTTACCTCTTTTCATCTGATGAGCTCAGTAAGTTTTCAGTGCCCAATTATTTAGCATTAGAAGTCATTTTTACTAAGTTAATTTTACAGATTTGTGAGATAAGACTCATGCACTCCAAATAGATTGTGGTACATTTTAGGGGGGACAGTGGGGATTTGCAGAGCAGCGATGTCTTTTTCAAGTAACTTGACCTGAGTAACGCAGGAATAAAGGCAATGGGTCCATGATGAGATTACAGCCTGTGTTTTTTTCATATTCATTCTGAGATGAAAACGATTAGCAAGAGTGTGATTAAAATGAGTAATATACCCAAACCCAATTCCAAACTCCTTTCTAATACTTATGGGGTACCTGCCTGAAAGAAAACAATTTTCAACCTGATTTAAATTGGGGATGCAGTGCCAGACACAGGAAAAGCAGATCAGGTACCCCGGATAGGCCTCATTTCAGCAGGCCACTGTAACTATGCAGCAGCAATAAATGCTGAGTCAAGTCAGCCCAGGGAAAGAAAGCAAGACTTGCTTGTGCTCAGTTGTGGAGGATTCATCAGCACTCTCCATGTGTCTTGTGGGAAGGAGCTCCCTCACAGATGTACACCAGCTCAGCCCTGAACCTCTGGCTGCACCATCTAACACACACGATTAATTATGTTTCATAGAAAAGCACATCTCTCCTTCATCACATGCAAATATAGAATTTCCCAAAGAAACTACACAGATCTGGTACACACAGATGGTGTAAGATTCAGTCCAGGACCAGTTAAAAATTAGTCTAACATCACATGATCAGTCAAAGACAAAAGCAGGTGTTCCTCGCCATTAACAAGCCAGGTTGCTATCTTTCTAGTTATTGCATAGTTAGGGACCATTTTTTAATATACTGTTTAAAAATGTTAAAAATACTTTCAGTTTGATATTGGTGAATTTGGAAAGGCATTGCTTACCATCATTTCCATTCTGTATTAGTTTTATGGGGAGACATCCTGATGCTACAGGATTCTAGCTCTAAAGCTGAGAACTGAAAAATGATAGCAGAGATAATTTTATTAATGTCGTGATATATTTCCCAAACTCTGCTTCTGTAATTGCATTAAGTGCATGCAATGGCATGGAGTGATGGAAGATATAATAGGTATTTTATTTGTAATGATTTGTACTAGATATCCCTGGCTTGTTTTGCAGTGTTACCTTCCCCAGTCTGTAAAACCTTATACCGTGCTATCACCTCTATCCTCTCTAAACAGAGTAAACTAAGTATGTATTTAAACCTACATGCACCTAACTTCTTATTTTGGAATAATTTTCCATGTGCATCGAGAAAGAACTTGTTTCATTTGTTTTCTTCCTTCTGTTTCTGCCTAGATAAAACGACTAAATTCTGGGGTTTTTTTAAGATCAAATCTAAAGAGACATTAATCATCCAAAGAAAAGATGAGTCAAAATATAGTCTGATTAACAGATATTAGAATTCTGAGAACACAGATAGCTCTTATTAGCCTGGTTTTAATCTTAAAAATATTAGTAATTTTAATGAATTAAGTGAATCACCAGGACATTAATCATGTTAGAGTATATCTGACCAGCACAGCATGGATCAAACTAGAAAACCTTGGCAATGGAAATCCTGTAGATCTAAGCTGTTAGTATTACTAATGCAAGCCATCACATTTAATATAAAAATTTGCAAAGAGCAAAACCAAACATCAGGGGAGGGACTGCTTCTTTAATATCCATGGGTTCTTTTTGTATACAGAGTTGCTGCCTTCACAGACCACCTGAAAATATTTTTGCAGAGACCAAATTTTACCTGATGTACAATACCATGATTGTTCCATTTGATAAACAGTCTCCAATACATAAACTGTAGTTCACAGTGTTAAAACTTACCTTGCTGTTCTCTACCATGTATCCTTTGGGGATAGCCAGTTATTTTTTTACATCTCAGGGTAGAGGGGGGATATCCTTACACTTCTTGTTTTGCATCTACTGAGCTCAGACACTACTGAACTCTGCCTAGAAAGCAGATTGCAGTGCTTTTCATTTTGAACCTTCCTTTTATGCAGGGGTGTGTCAAAAGGGTACAGATCAGGATCCAGCATAAAGTGGAACTGTTTGTATTTTAAAATGGAATTTTCTTCCATAAGAAGGATTTTTTTGTCATTGTTTTGTTGTTTTGGTGGAGTCTGAAAACTCCTGGTGGACAATGGAGGTCATGTTTTCTGTGTTAACTCTTCTGGGGGTGACAGGGCAGTAATGCTTGCCCTGCATTGCTCAGTGATAAATGATTTCAGTTCATTAGGCAAGATTCCTTTATTCCAAATGCTGCAAACCAAAGAAAGTCAGTCCTCAATCACTACAGAGATATTTGTTCACCTTGTTCCTCATTCACTCTGACTATGAAAAATAAGTCTGCTTGAGAGCACACAGCAGTGTAATTGACTCTATGGAGCAGCTGTCATAGGGGTTTTGCTATAAGAAATTATATTAGCCTTCCTTTTAAACTTGTTTAAGGTAATAAGTCATTGTTGACATTCACAATTCATACAATAAAATATCTTTTAAAAAAAAAAATCACACAATATGGAGCTTGGCAAATAATTAATATCAAACATTTTTCAAGCAAATTGCATCAGTTTTTAAAAGTGACTTACAAAGGGGAGGAAGGTATGTTAGTTTCTTACCTTTATATTCCTCTTTATTTTTTATAGGTTATCTAAAGATTAGGAAGAAGGTTTTTTCTTTTCTAAGTAGGATTAAGTACAAGTTACTGGAAACCTTTTTTATCATTATTGTTATTGTTTTAATGTGGAAATAAATGTGGTGTTTTTTTCTGGCAACCATTATCAATGCTGCCAAAAAAAAGGCCACTTCCTGGAAACACAAGTCCTTTCAATGGCTGAATAGGAGGGATTTTTGGTCCTGTTATTCTCAATTAATGTGAGTGCATTTTAACACATCTGTAGGTGTGTTTATTCTGAGGTGTGAGGTAGAGCCTACAGTGAAATATGCTTTTCAGTAACTTATAGGACACCTCATGACAGTGTTCGATCTTGGTTTGAGTGGTCTTTCTTTAAGTCTTTCAACTGAAAAAGTGGTTTCTGTTTCCACAAACAGTGTTAATTTAGAAGAAGCCAGCTGGAATTAGCCTCCCTTGAAAAGTCAGGTCCCTTTGGTAGAGACTGAAGAATATTTTTTTCAGTGAGCAATACTGATCTCTTAAATATTCTTCACACTCACCCAAGATGACCAAAGTCTCTTGTCTATACATACACGACAGACTAGCTTGCGTAAGTGGCAACAAGCAAATGGCAGAGGCTGTGGAAAGATGCAACTTCTCTGTCTTGTGGAAATACATGGAGCCCAGTTTCTTCACTGGACTGGGCTACACTGATCTTCAGGATATGTAGTAAGGGTTGAGGAGAGTATTGTGGAATATCTTCTAGCCTTAACTGCATATAAATATTGCTTAAAAAAAAAAAAAAAACAGAGAAGGAGCACAGCCCAAATTAAAAACTGGTTTTTGTGTCTTCAAGTATGTACGTCTCATGACTACTTGGTTTTTGGTTTTATTTCCAGCTTGTCAGCTGTATCTCAATACTAAGCCACAAGGGCTGCGTGCAACATGTTTGTACTGATCCAACTACAGCATAGGAAAAAGTCATAAGGTTCAGAGAATCTAATTATATCTTTATACTTGCTTGTTGTTGTGGTCAAATATGAGGCTAAGTAGGACTAAATTGCAATGCGGCTGTCCAAAAAGGAACAAGATTTGTTCTCTTTAGAACTGGTCATTGTCAAGTAAACCCATTTAGCTTGCTGCTTCAGTGTAGTCCAACATGGTAACATTTCACAGTAAGTGCCTGTCTGGATGAAATGGAAACTAATGGCCCATTAGTACTGTGATGTCTAAACCCCAAGAGGAGTGTAATTTTTTTTGTTCATTTGGTTAGGCTCAATTTACATCAAAATTTAACTGTGAATAATTTACATTTTCCATAAACAGTTTTGATAGTCTTCATATTTTGTTTAAATTACATAAATAACCAAATGCCTTAATTCTGTGCACATCCAAACACATAAATGTCCCTGCTTCTTAAGGTTCCCACTGATTCAAAGCTCTGTTATAATGTGCCTCTGACAATACAGTGCTGTAAACTGTCTGGTAGCTGATTTAAACACTATACCTTTCTTTTGGTTGCACTTTCTAAAAATATTTTTGACACCAGGTTGCTGTGTTTAGGATTGTAAAGAGGGTGGAGTGACTCATTGAAAGTCTAATTCCACCCATTATAATCTTGCCTGCCAGTTTATACTATTTTAGAACTGTTATTTGATCTGGAAGATCATTCTGTAACCTTTAGATTACTGCTGGGTGACTGCTGCAGAAAAGGAATTACCAATGCATTAAATTTGAATTAGCTTTAAGAAATCATGCAGATGTATGCACAGAACATTACAGCAATGCTGTCTCCGAGGCACAGCAGAATTGCCTTTATGCAGTTTTAAGGAATCACTTGAGCAACCCTTAAATTGCACACATGATGAAGCTGAGCCAGCATCTTTACTAAAAAAAAAAGCGTGCATATACACGTACACAGAGCAAATGTAGCTTTGAGAGTTGTCTTTCAGGGAAATCTGATCACAAACGGACTGCTGCTGAGTGGGCCATTTGGGCTCAGACCTGTCGTATTGGAGAGCACTACTGCACATACTGCAGAAGTGTCACTTAGACTAATGATTATGAATTATGCAGAGGGTCACATCCTCTTAGTTACAAGTCATTTCCACAGTTTCCCTCTAGACTGCCTAGCCTAGTTCCATTTTTTTCCCCTTTTAGTGCTGCTGGCAAATAACACACAGAATGAATGCCAAGACCTTCATTTATTGACATTTTATTTTTCTCCCATAACTTCAAGTCGGTAAAATGACTGAACAGTTGGAGGTGGGGAAAGGGAGCCAGATGCTATTGGCGGATTAGGAAAAAGCTCCCTTCAGTTCAGTAGGTCATTTAGCAAAGTAGGACAGTAGAAAGCTGTAGAAACTGTGTTTTGCTGCAGGCTTTACATCCCAAGCATTTATGTCAAAAACATCAGTTCTGCACCTTCCCATTTGGGAAAAAAAGGCTACAGTTTGACATATTTTTAAAAAGCATTGCCGTTTTGGAACCACTAACCTGACAGCATTGGGGTGTGTGACCTTCCCATGTCTTAGTGCTAACCAGAAAATCTGCTGTGTAGATGAATAGGAGTGCCCAGCATGGTTCATGGAACCACTGTGGAGCATGATGTGTGATATGTATGGCAAATACATTCTCTGGTGTGGCTGGGTATACCTTGCGCATCCTTGACACTGAATGGGAACACGGCATGTCTGGAGGGCAGCAGCTAAGCAGCAAGCTGCGGCAGCCAGGAAGACAAAGGAGTGCTTATGGACGAGTGTGTGTGAAGATGTTTTCCTGCCCAGGGCCTTTGCCTTTCTCCCACTGATGCTGGGTACTAGGAGGAAGGCTACTAGCAACGTCCACCTCCAGGAGGTTCCTCCCTCACAAATACTAAAGGAGGAAAAGGACTATTAGCTAGAAGGATACCTGCTTTTCTTAAAATGAATATACCTGTTCCTAGCCTTTCTTTAAAAGTTAGTTAATGCAGTTCATCCCTTAGCATTATAGAAAGCTCCTCAAACTGTAACGCTTTGATTATAATACTTTCCTGTAAATATCTGATGGTCTTGTTTTCCATTAGAACTTGAGAAAAATTGTTCAGGAGGTATAAGTGCTTCTATCTGTATCATGCATTCAGGAAAGAAAACTTTTCCTCCTTGATATCATGTGGCCATGTTTAATATTAATAGTGGGGAACAAAATGTTTCATAACACTCTAGGAAAAGTTCTGTCTTGCCAGAGTGCCTAAAAAGTAAGTTATATTTGATTTGTAAGATACTTACACTCTCTGATGTCAAAACACTAAAAATAAGTAAATTAATTAACATGCTCAGAGCCAAGTCAATTAAATGGTTTCCTACTCTTCCCGCACAAAGGAAAACTGTCTCTTCCGTCGGCAAAAGTTTGCACTAACATTTAAATGTTGCAGTGTGTGCTCAGGGTGAATAAATCTGGGCTTTCTGCACAGAGGATAAGGAGCACCTGTAAGCCTTCCATATGTAAGTGTGAGGGCTACTAGTTTTTATAGCCCACATAATGCTAAATGTCAGGACGGAACAAGAGGCTTGTGGCAGCTTTTTAGCATCTGTCTTCCCTAAGAAAACTAAAAAAGGAGATAAACACCAATCACCTATTTGGAAACATCATCTGGACCTTTTTTAAGAAGACTTATTGGACACAATATTAAAAATACTGTTGACAGTTAACAGTCCATCTGTGCTTGAGCTTCCAGTTTCCCTACAGTGAACAATGGATATTCGTCCATCTTTGATCTTAAAGCACCCTCTATTTCTGTTCTGTTTTTTTTAAATTCTTTTATGTTTCAGGTGTTACTTTCAAACAAGAGTCTCAAGTGCTTTTCCTACATACTGTTTCCAGCTAGAACAGATGGATGGCAAAGACAAAAAATGCAACAGGCAAGTATGGTTAAAAAGAACCAACCTGGATGGCAAACTAACAAGTTCATTTGTCCCTGTTTTCTGTTCCTGAATCAGACGTAATCAGACAGTTTCCTGTAGGTGTCATCTGGAAGTAAACCAGAAATTAGCACAGATTATGAAGTACAGATGGAGAAGCACAGTTAGTAACATGGAACTGCATGGTATCCTCCAGTTTTTGAGTAGCTTTAGGCCTAGGATAGACAGGGTATGCTGGAGATTACAGGGGTCTCTGTATCTGGAAGATCACCATCTGAGATATTTTTTTACTGTTTACTCTTAGCTGCTGTGATTCTAATGGTTTAAAATATCTAGGGATGCAGCAAAACACTCCTCTAAATCCTATTGTTCATACTGACTGACAGAAAGTGCTTTATCCAGAAAATACTTTTCATTTCCATCCTGGATTTTTTTTTTAACTGAGTTTATTCCCATCTGAGTTTCAGGTCAGATGACTGGGAAGACTATTGGCATGCTGAAAATATTGCATATTCAGGTTATGGGGTGACAAAAAACATATGTGAAAGATCATAGCAGGTAGAAAGGGATGGTGTGGTTATATTTATTTCCAGTAAGAGTGACAACAATCAGGAAACCTTACTCCTCTGAGGACAAATGTTCCTTGAAAGCAAAAGGTTTATATTTTGTTTTTACACACATTAACTCTTTGATGCTGTGTTTATATTAGGGTATGAATCATGGTTATCCATAGTTATTCCAAGGGACTCCAGTATGCTGATATTCTGGTCAAGGAAGTTAAATCAAACTATTATCAGCATTTGGCTGTAAATTTGAAAGAAGACCTCTTTTTAAATAAAAATAGGAGGTCCTATTATGGTAAAATACAGCAGGTGTGTATATGCATATAAATATATAGAGAGCTTAGTAGAAATCTCTTAAGCATTATTGATGTGACTTCTTTGTGTGTGGCCAGGTCATTCTGTGACTTGGTACTGTGCTCTTCTTCACTGACACAATGCAGAACTTGAAATGTGAAAGAAAAAGAGATATCATCCTTCCCTTCCCTTGACAGCAGAGAAATTAACTCTGTGGTGTAGCAGATTGTTTTGATCCTTAGTGGAAGCAGACCACTATAAAGTAATCTGCTGAAGTGCTAACACTGGGTTTTAAGTGTACTTTGGGGTCCCTGAGTTCTTTACTGGAAACCAGATACAATGTTGATGCCTAGATATCTGAAGTCCTCATCAGCACGTCTGTCTTTGACAGGGGCCTTTCCCTTCCCTTACAGTGAAGTGCAAGGATTGGGAACAAGAAATTTAACTGAACAGTAGGGCTGAACCAGTGTTTAGCACTGGGGATGGAGCAGCAGCTTCTCAGCTGCCTCAGGTGTCCCAATGCCTGAGTGACCTTGCTGGTGCTGCTGGATGGACATAGTCTTCCTCCACCACCTGCAACCCTTCTGCCTCCCTGCAGCCCCTGACAGCTCTTCTGTGCTCCTCCGTGCGGTCGTGCTGTGGTGCCAGCCCCATCCAAGGCCATTTGGAGTGCAGAGGGAGCGCGATGGGCCCAGGACGCCTTTGAGGACGCGGGTGAGCAGGTGGGTGCAGCAGCTGGAGAGCAATCCCAGACAGCTGGCAGGTGGATGGAGCAGCAGGGGGGCAACACCAGACGGGCAGCAGGTGGAGAGGGCAGCGCGAGGGCAACACCACTTTGTACTCAACTTGACACTAATTACACTTGTTGGAATCCTGTGTGGATCCTAAGACCTTATTTTAGGTGTTAAATTACAAATTATATTTATTTAGATTCTGGTAATAGCTTCCCCTAATGAGTGAAGACGGGAGGTGGTTGGGAGAGGAGAGGAGAAAAAGACAGCCTTCTCCCATCCTTAAGCTATGAAACTTGACAGGACTTTGTGGGCAGATATAAACTGGCAGTTCGTTAATTTGCCCCTATCTGTCCATGCCTTCCAGGAAAAGCCCTTAGAGGCATTAAAATGTTGCTGGCTTTCTCAATGGCTCTATTGTGTGGAGTTCTGCATTGTGGTGTTTGCTGAGGTGCCCAGATGTTTATAATTAATTTAGTCTGATTACTTCTAATTACTCCTTCCTATCTGCATTATCTTGCATTTGTCAACTTCATATGTAAGTAGCCCTGCTGCCTATTCGTTTAGTTTTGTAAGGTCCCTTTGGACCTTCTTAACCTTCTGTAGAGATGACTAATCTAAATAATTGTGCTGTCTGCAAATTTTTTCCCACCCTTTTTCCCAGAACATTAATAAAGAGAACAGAGTCTTATCCCAGTACAGAAACATGAAGAATCCCATCGCAAACCTGTCATGATGAAAACTGACCATTAGTCTCTCTTCTTCTTCTTTTTTTTTCTTTGTTTTTGTCTGTTAACTGATTTCTGATTCCTGGCAGTATTTTAACCCTTCAGTCTTTACCTTTTGAATTTCTCAAGTCTCTTGTAAGGTATTTTGTCAAAGGTTTTCTCAAAGCCCAAGTAAATCATATCTATAGCAACTACATTATTGCTATTCTCAAAGAAATCTGTTAGATGAGAGGGATGGATTTTCCTTTCTGGAAGGTGATTTCCTGCGATCCTTGAATTTCCTGATATCTTGCTCAGCTATCTGTTCTATAATTTCAATTACTTTTAATTGTTTCCTGTTGGTTTTCCTGATCTGAATTAAAACATAGTAGGTTACTCAGGGCTTTTTTGAAGTGCCTATTTGTGAGTCTTTCTAAAATTTGGATCTACAGTTTCAGACAAACTTCTTACTCCTCAGTTCCACTCCTTGAAGCCTTCTCCTATTGGCAAAACTACATTTCAAATAACTGTTTTAGTCTCCTCTGCTTGTTGTTCTCTCCAGAGGAAAGCAGAAAGCTTAAGAGAAATTTATACACTTAAAATATGCACTGGTCACAACCTCAGCTATCTGCTAGAAGAACAACCCTCTGATCGTATGAAGAAATGATCAGATAAGTCCCATATCCGAAAGGATTTCACTCTTCTAGGTGTCCTTTATTGCTTATACATGAACTCCCAGCATTGGCTCTATCTTCTGTATTACAAAGGTACCAGCAAAAGAGCTCCTTCACTCTCCTGTGCTGCTGGCAACTTTCAAGGTCATATTTCTTCATTTTGTGGCTTTTTGTCCACATGCTGGATCACACTGAAAAGTACAGAACTTCCTGGGTGAGACTTTCTAAATGGGCAGGTTGCTGAAAGGTCTATTTAGAAAGCAGAATAAACAGCAAAAACTGCTGGGATGAAGTCTGCCCTGAAAGGGAAGTGAGTTCTGCCTGTCCACTTCCTTCTGCTACTCCAGTGCCCCAACACAGGCCTTTGAATAGTAAGTAATAAGGGGGGAACCTATAGGAGCTCTCAGAAGGGGCAGAGTGAATGTTGAAAAGTTTGCATCTTCCCTTTTCTAATCCTTCTTTCCTACTGTTCTTGCTCCTAGTTGTTAAGCTACAAAGGAGACAATGCATTGCACTGCAGTGTTCCTAAAAGTTGGAGAATTTGAAGGAGAAAAAAAGAAAAAACCTCATGTGGGTCCATGTGAACCTTTCCTCTTTCCCACTGAAGATGATCCATTTGCCTTTACCTTAAAGGGACATCTTTTGACCTGAAGTACTGTATTTTTTCCATTTGTCTTTTGTAAAAGCTATGCTGCATTTTTTAATGTTTCCCCCTCCCCCCAATCAACACTTTATGATCTAAGCTGAAGAGTTGTGATCCCTTTCTTTCTGAAACAATTTGAAAAAGGCAGGTCTCACAGTTTTGTTCAGATTTCATTTGTGTGCAACAGATGGATGTATCCAATTTTGTAAAACAGCACATCCCTTTTATTAAGACCATTAAAAATGAAACCTGTTTGTAGCTGGTGTTGCTTGACAGAATATGTAGTAGGAGTCTCTTAAGTCTGCTTTCTCGGCTGGTACAATCTGAACGTGACTCACTTAGCATTTCCAAAGTATCTTCATCCAAATGCTTCAAAATCTTTACAAACTAATTAAGCCTCACAGCTCTACATGTAATAAGTCAGATTGTGTCAGTGCAACTGTTCAGCAGTTTAACAGTAAACACATCATCACATTTTAGGATATCAAATAAGACTAGATTCCTTTAAAATCATAATAGCAATAGAATTAAGTGCTCTGAAAAGGTACATATTCAAGAGGGAAAGTGGTCAGAATGAGGGATATCTCCTCACAGGAATACTAAAGCTATGGCTAACAAAATTTCAGCCTTTCAATGGACTTTGCACATCTCTGGATCTGCTGTTCATCCCCACATCCATAAACAGGCTGTTTCATTCCTCCTGTTCTTGTTTGTGTAATGACTGACCATAAGAGGCATCTTGACCTGTTTCATAGGCAGGCAGGCCTTAGAGATAGCAGAAAATGATCCAAATGCTTTGGCATTGGCTAAAAGGCAGAGCCTGGACTTGCTACCTCTAATGTCTCACTGATAAGAAAGACAAATCTAAAACATTCAGTAATGTTTCTGCTATTACACTGTAATTTCCTCTTCCTGCAGGCAAGAGACAATGGGTCACTAGTAATGGTTAGGAGCCAAATGACACATTTACATGTAAACAGTTCGGGCACCAGTTGAACCTTGTAGAAAATCGAGCATATTTCTAGTGCCAAATTCAGAAACTGTGCTTGGGCCCCTTGTATCTGCCCATGCTGGCAGGAGCTCTTTTTTGTGTTTGGATCTGCTTCGGGGTTTGCAGCCAGCATGTTCAGCAATCTCCACAGCTCTTTCCCATTGCACTTGGGCTAATTGTGGGTATGTGAAGCACATGTGCAGAGGTGGGAGTGCAAAGCAGGAAGGTCAAGGACTGTTCACCTGCAACCTGCGGGGGTTCCTCAGTAAAGTTAATTTACAAAGGCTCTGTACTCAGGGCCCCCATCCCTCTAAGCCTTGATGAGGTATTTGATTAATGGTTCTGGAAGTCAAACACGAGGAGTGCCCCCTCGGTTCTGAAGGTCGCAGGTAAATCCTGGCCTTATTCTGACTCCAATAACGCATTTATCTAAATGCCACATCTAAGTCATAACCACTCATCAAAGCAGTGACTAGGTAGTGCAGCAATTTCTATTGAAACATAGAGCACTATGTGATAAATTACAGCTGCAAGATTTGTTTCATATGTCAAGCACACATTACTTCTAAATCAAATGCTAAAACATGCCTTATTTAGTCAACAGTAAGCAGAATGCTGTAATTTATAATCGTCTTGAAGCACACTGCAGTGAAAATGAAAGCAGACTATTAAAATTTAATGCCAGTTTGGCGGAGTAGCACATTTCTGGCCACGTTTGATGCAGCGTCGTTTTCTCACGCCATTGTGTATGCACAAAAAGTCAGCTTGTGTTTGCCAACGTTTGTGGAAACTAATTGAAAAAAATGATTTAGCTGTTAAAAGCTGACATCGGGCTGCAAAATTATTGTCAGCACAGACACTGATGGCCGTGGCTCCTTTCTCCACCTCTCACCCCCATCCACTTGCTTTTAACAATTGTCTGTTGTTCTTCAACCCAGCTCCCTGCAGTACAGTTGCTAGCAAATATTCATTGGGGTGTCATCTCTGTTTAAAGTCTCATCCTACACACCTATTCATCTGTGCTAAGTGAACAGCAGCATCAGCTCAAATTAAGCTGGCATGAAAACAGCCACTGTTAATAATTTCTGCTGTGATTCAGCTTAGCTTTGGATAACAGGTGAAGATGTTTCATAACGGAGGCAATTATAGCTCTGTAAGTTCTTTCCGGCTGCCTGTTTAATCAGAGGAATGGAGCGCGGTAGCTGCTGGAGCATGTGGCACAGCCAGGCCCAGCCGCCATCAGACCACATTTGTTATCTGCCGGATTGAGCAGGCTGCTTGTCAGGGGCAGATGCTGGGCGCAGTGATTAGCATGCAAAGTGCTTGCAAAGGCTGAGGTGAGGGGGTGGAAGTCAGCGCACTTCATCTGAACTTGCTGCAGACATCTCCTGCCAGATAAAAATCTTCTAGACCACCATTCCTTTGGCTGGAATGCTAATTTGTGTAAGGATGCATGGGTGTGCCAAGGCGTCGTGTGTGCACACACATCGATGTCATGTGTGCTACATGTAACTAAAAATAAGATTGCAGGAAGTACAGAGCTCTATGTCTCAAATGAGGACAAAATCCTGTTTGCAAAACGGTAACAATCGGTGAACTTCTGAGATGATAATCAGGTCTGCTAAAGAAGCAACCATTTAACATCTGCTCATTAAGATGCAGATGAAGGAGAAAGATGGGTGGAAATTAATAACTAGCAAAATACAAATGAAGCCTGTACTTTCACATAAGAAATGTTACGCTACTGTGATGGATTTTTAGCAATTATTTTTTTTTAATTACAGAACAATGTATTTCCATCTACTGAATCTCTATTGTTCTATTATTTAAGTTATCTTTCATGTCAGTGCCACATGGTTTGAAGTATATTAAAACAGAGTCATATACTTAATCCACTTGTGTGGATTTGCAGATGGTTCATTTCTAGCCAAATATTTTTTTCCTTAGAGCTCAAAAGAAAATCTCTATCTGCCTAAATTGAATTTTTATACATTATGATTTCCAGAAATGTACTTCTTAATGGTTTCTGATGTGCCTAAAGGCATGAATCTTGAACTACTTTCTTAGAAATGTGTTAGGGAGAAGCTGAAAAATGTGTTGTGGGTTGGTTTTTTTGGTTTGTTTTTTTGTTTTTTTCCTAGTTGCAAATAGTGAATTTCAGTTGTGTGTATTAACCTACTTTTATTGTATTGCTGTAGTGTTTTCTTAAGCACTTGTAATAATGAGAATATAACAATGTGTATTTCAGAAGTGCTTGATCACAATTCCACCATATTTGCAAAATATGTAGTGTATATTGATTTCCAGAAACAAAAGACACGTCTGCTTCCTTTTCAAAGAACAGCCTTAGTTGCTTTGAAATACTCAAGGTTTATCTCTTACAGAAGGTAGCGCTGAGATCGACCTATTTCCATATTCCATTTTTTTCCAAATGCGACATTGAAGGATTCTCCTTTCAATTAAAAGAAAATATTTTTGCAATTATTTTTAAGTGCCCGGAAGATGAAATTGGTTGTGAGCCCATATCCATGTTCAAATTTTAATCACCCTAGCAAGTAATTGTTTTATGCAGTTCTGACAATGCTCTGTCTATTGTCATCTTGGACTATATTCTGCATACTGTCTCTTCCCCTGACAATTACTGCTGTTCCTTATCCCGGCAGCCTTTAAAAGCTCTGCGTAACATTAGCCTATCTAGTCTAGTGAAAATGTCTTTACAGATTAGTGTGATGTTAATACTACTGGCTCCCTGCTTTTGACCTGAAGTGGAATATATTGCACTGCTGGAGCAGATGGAATCAGGGTTTCACTGGGAAAGGGAGATTGCTTGGCTGCCCTCCAGGAGCGCAGGGCTGGCTGCCGGAGCCCCCCCACCCGCAGCAGCAGCAGCGGTGAAGCTGCTCGCTGCCCTTGCAAAGCTGGGATGGGGGGGTGGCGGGGGTGGCGGGGGCAAGCATCGCTTAAATTTGCTTTGGATCACAACACGTTTAAGGTTGCTCATCCACAGATGTTTACGCAGCATTCTAGGAGGAGGTGAATCTTTCTGTGAAAATGGAAACCTCTTTACTCCAGGTTTTTAGATTTTCTTTTTTTTTTTTTTTTTGGGTGGGGGTGGGGAAGTGTGGTTTTTTAACGGAAAAGGTGAGACAAAAGAAGTATAAAACACAGAAAACAAAGTTGTGAACTCCTCATAACCTTCTGAACGGATGTAGATTGGGTCATAAAGACAATTTAGTGTTATGTTCCTATTGCTTTTAGGGAATCACATGTACTTCTCTTCCTTTGGTTTTTTTGTTTTGTTTTGGTTTGGTTTTTTTTTTTTACCAAAATGTTATGATAGCCCAATGAAAAGTATTTCCCTAATACATCTACTTTTAGACTTCCTATGAAGCTCATCTAAGGCTAAAAAATAGCAACGGATGGAGGATTAGGATGGACACATCTTCTGCTGCATGTTCTGTGTGATTTAGAGATTAAATACATTAATCGCAATATATGCACACTGTTATTATTACACCAAACAAACCTTTCATTGAACACCCATATTAAATCTGTCACCCCAGATTTCTACCTTTTTCCCCCTCTGCCATCATATCTTTCTCTCAAATACTGCATTTTCCTAGCAGTAAAACATATGCTGTTTTCTGCCTAAGTAGATGGATAATGTAAGCTGTGATGTGGAGGGTATTTTTTCTTATCATTTTCTTTTTGAGGGTGTAGTTATAGTAACATATATGTGCTTTTATCTGTGATAAGAACCACCATCTGGTAGCTAAATGTGCACAGCTTATTGCTCGAAGTGCTTATACACATTGTGAAAACACACAGCTTTTGTGTATGTTAGGATACTGCCTATATGTATTATTAATAAACCCACATATTAGCTATTTGAATATGTCAAATGATTGTAAAATAGAACAGTGATTCTAGACAAGAAGGATTAGGACTGGCACATTGCCAGATGTATATTTATTCCAGCAGTACTATCGTGACCTTTTAATATCATATTGTTTGCAACCTCTTACAAATGATAATTGTTTGAGGGGGGAAAAACGGAGCCTCTTTGACAAAGGAAAAGGCTTTTGTTATATTCAAGGAGCTGAAGCTTTCATCCTTGGTATACCAATTCACAAAGATGTATGCTGAATGTGTGCGAGCAGCAAGAGAGACAGAACATATAAATTTGAGTTACTTTGACCTTTAATCCAGGAGACCAAGAAGAGAAATGTGCTAGGAAGGCTGGTTGTTGCTGTCTGGAGACTGATAAGCTGTACTAAAGGTGCACTCCGTTGCAATTCATCTAAAGCTTCCATTGCTATCATCGTCTTTTTTCGATTTTTGTTACCTCAAGTACTTATCTAAATCCCTTTCAATGCCAGCTTGAATGCACTTTGTATTCTCTCCAACTGTGACTGGTGCTGTCTGTGTGTGTCAGTGTGCTTCAGCATACACTCTTTCCCCGTGTTTGACAAGAGCCAGTGCCAACACCTAATTAAGGATAAGCTGTGGAGCTCTCTGCTCTATCTTTGTCAACCGCTATGTTCCCAGCTTTCTGCCTAGTTGAGCTTTTATGACAAAAGCAACATTTCGGGTTCAGCCTACTTCTGGCCTCTCAGTTCCCCACGTGAGAACTAAATGCAGCTTAACTCAGTGGTTGATTTTAGAAACATTTATGGTAAATAAATCCACAAATCTCTTCTGGCTCTTTCTGAAGTATGCACATTTGTATGTGGATCTGTCTCTTCACATCTATATAACTAGATGGGAAGGCACATGTACATCTGAACACAAATTGGACACATTTCAGATTTCCTTTTGCTTGGTTCTGCCTTCCTCCCTGCGTCGTTGTCCATCTCCCCCACCACCACCACCAAATTGTTTCCTAGGAGATGATCAGAGGGTTTGGGTAAGTATTTTCCTTTTGCAAATACTGTATCTAAAAATTTACCAGAAGTCTAATTTAGCAGGATGGAAAGCCACTAGTTCAGACTCCTGTTGAGCTGTTTTAAGCATTTTGTCTCAACAATACAGAAATATTTAGGTCACAAAATAAGAAACTCTTTCAAAGGGTTAAGCATTTGATAAGCCTGAAAATCAGATTAATATGACTAATAGGTGACCACCAGGCAGCCAATTAAATGAGTACATGCAACAATTTTGTGGGGAGATTTAAGTATATGTCTGTCTGCATAACCAAGTTAAATTACTTCAAAGACCAGATTTTATTTTCTTTTTCTTTTTTTCCTGGGTCCAAATCCTTGCATCCAAATTCTGATCTGAATTTTATGTAAGCCTCTATAGTTTGCCAGGCATGCAGCAAAGTTGCAATGGAGATACACTGGTGTAGCTCTGAACAGAATTTAATTTACTGGTCAAGTGGTAAAAGTTACTGAAACTTCTAGAAGAAAATAATGGCTACATAATGGGTACCTCCTTTGCTATTAAATACATACATAATTGAAGGCAAAAAATGTGATTACTGCCTTCAGTGTTTGAGATCCTGCTTCTTGTCTTGTTAATCTGACAAGAAATGGAGGGAATCTGAGTGTGACTTTCTATCAGCAAGTCGTGAATCTCAAGTCTGTGCTAATTCTAACTGAAAATCCCACCTGTAGACACAAAGATCATCTGAAAAATGACTTATGACATTCAGGACAAATATAAACAGTTAATAGAATCTGGACAGCCCTCCCCAGCTCTACTTCACAATTTGGCCAGCTCTTAGTTTTGAAAGCTGTTTAGGACCAATTTTCTTTGCAATTTTGAGTTCGTCCCTTCCTCGAGTTTTCCCAGTGACAATAGGCTCTGAGCTGCTCTGGTTTTAAGATCTACAAGTTAGTCCCATTTTCATTCACCACCCTTACTTTGTGATTACATTGGGAAGAAAGAGAAAGAGGTTGTCAGGAAGCCAATTCTCTGTGCAGCTTCTAGCTGTCTTTGTGAAATTGCTTTGCATTTGTGTTGAACTGTTCCATAGCTGATTTCCTGGCATACTAGAGCAAAAAAGACGGGAATATTTTATTTACATTTTTGACCAACAGTGAGTAAAATCATGCCAATAGCATCTCTGCTGTGCTTCATATAGTGCATAAAGACATTGCCTTGTTATTGATGTTGACTATGATAAAACTAGCCTAAACATTTTTAATTGCTCAGGTATGACAATGAGTGCTATGCATTTCAGAGGGTTACTCTCTGCATTAAAAGCAGTAGTTCCTGAGGAGCAAGCCTGTGGAAAAGCTGTTAAGAAACCAGAGGAGAACAGAGAGAGTACACTTTACTCTTATCTTAATCTTGCCTTTATTTGTTTATTTATTTTATGTCAGGCAGTTCCCCAGCCAAAACAGCTGGAGGCTGAAAGTTAAAACCTGGCAGTGAAAGAGATCGTAATGGGCAGACATGTGCTTTGTGTGTTGCAGAGAAAAAATGGATTTGATTTGGCCAAGTTATGAGCCTTGGAAAATCGCTCGTCATGTGAGCTCAGTACATTTAACAATGATAGTAAAATTAGTTTCAATCATGTTAAATTCTGGAAGTAACATAAATGAATTTCAAGAACTTTGCTCAGGCAGAGCATGGAAAAGACATAGTATTGCAATGTGTGGTACCTATGTATTTTGAATTAAAAAAAAATCCCAAACAAATAAGATTACATTGGCTACTTGAGAAACAACAGTGTAGACACCTTACATCAATTTTGTTCATTACACTGCAATTACAAGAAAAACTATGCTCTTGATCAACTTTAGTCCCACAAGTCTAAATGATATAACCTTTTACTGTTTTACTGCTTTCCTGGAATGGTAGGTACAAATGTTCTACTGTTGCTCACTAAAAATATTGTGAATTTTTATGCCCCGTTCTGCTTAATGTGTGCCAGGATTACTGCAGCAGCCAGTTGTGTATTACAAGAAGCAGAAGCTTCATCTATTTTCCACAATGCAAACAAGCGCTTATAAATTGACCTTGGATTCTAATGCAACTGAAATGTGTAGATTATAAAGATCTTGGAGCATATGTCTACATTAGCAGCTTTAAGCCGAAGTGGCTTGAGTATTTCACACAAGTATTTAAAGCCAACTTCTCTCCCTCTCATCCCCCGCTGTAACCCATCATGAAGGACATGCAAAGAGCTCAGCTACAATTGCTTTGCTTCAGTGTTTTGGTTCAGCTGCTGCAAGAAAATTGCTAGTATGAACACAGCCATTGACTTGTGATTCCTTCTTATTCAAGCTATTTCTAAAAGCTATTTTAAAGGCTTTGGAAAATGTTATCCCAAGGAGATGACAGACTTATCAGCTTTTCTGTGCATACTCACAAAGATGACCATAAAGGAAGAAAAAGAGTGGTTTGAGGATTATGCACACAGCCTTAACTTTTTGGCATTTCTAGGAAGCAGTTGCAAAACATCAGTGTGCTTTCTGTACAGAGGGTGGGTGTCTGTGGGAGTGTACACTCAAAACGGGGCAATTGAGAAGCTCCAAGTCTGGTGGTTCCCATTCCAGCACAGAGACAGCAGGAAAAATACACAAACCTTATCACCACAAGAAGGGCTAAGCACTGTAAGCCAAATTAGCAACAAAATCAGGCTGTCCTCTACAAAACACAATGCACAGCGCTGATGGTCTCATCAACAGGGCTTATGTCACAGGCAGCACCAAATACGGGGCCAGGACATAAGCTATTTTCTGGCTTTAGGAAACTGCAGTAAGTACTTATGCACGTGTGCGTGTTCACTTGTATATGCATACCTATACATTATGCATTTGGAAAATGGCATTCTTACCCTACTCCTAGCATAGCACATGCACATGCTGGATCTGCTCCAGATTTCCCCCCTTCCTGGGGTTTCCTTTGTAGTTAACTTAAATAACAACAAACACTCCTGCCAAATTTTGCTTTGGAGCTTGGCTGCTTCTTGGGCTGCTCTCTGCAGGACCTCCTTTGTCCCTGTCACTAGTTTCCTGTGCTCCAGAGAGGCATTCATAACCCGT
The DNA here is from genome assembly GCA_031468815.1 of Morus bassanus. Taxonomy (NCBI): domain Eukaryota; kingdom Metazoa; phylum Chordata; class Aves; order Suliformes; family Sulidae; genus Morus; species Morus bassanus. The sequence goes on along the minus strand of CM062600.1, from coordinate 22,558,603 downwards.
TCCACATCCAGGGCTGGCACCAGAAGGATCCACCTGCTCTGCTTGTTGACAGACCAAGTATCTCTGCATCGTTCGAGAAATCCCTAAAGCTTGACCACAAAAGTGAGCAAACAAAATAGCTTGGCACTTGCATGCAAGGTATAGGTGCTGCAGCCTTGTTTACGAGGTGCTAGGAGGTGTTTGTACACTAGCGCACACTGGCTGACAGAATGAGGCTAGGGGGGATTGAAGCAGCCGGAGCTTTCTTGAGTAGTTGATACGTGCATTTGTGTGTTTGTGGTTGCCAGGCCTTTTCATCTCTGTGGTGGTGTGTGCTGGCTTGGATTTGCCTAGGGATCAGCTCTGCTGTTTTCCATCCTGTGGCACCTTTCCTCTAAGTCCTTGTCCACTTCCAAACTCTCCTCCTGTATCTAACTGGGCTGAAGCCTAGCCAGAAGTTGGTCATCGAGACAGCAAAGTCACTCAGATATTTTACATGACAGGGTGCAAAGAGGGCAGTGACTTAGAAATAGAGATTACTTCTCAATACACTAGCTATAGTTCCTCAGAAGTGCTGTCAGTAACTGCAAAGCAAACAGTAATAAGCAAACTGGAAAAGCCATGCACAGCATCAGCTTCTGGTTTTCGTAGCTTCTGCAGAGGAGTACATTAAATGATGCAAAAATTGTAGCTGAAGGTTTAATTTGCTTTCATTTACTTTTCATAAAGTGTGTACGTGCATTACACGTGCCAGTGTGAACTTAAAAGTCCTTGTATGACCATAAAAATGTTGTTCCAGGCTAGAATGTGTTTTTCCTGCAGTTTGTGTGAGAAAGGGGGACATGTATATGTCTGAAGTCCCAATACTGACACTCTTTCTCGTTTTTATCACTGGACTTAAGAGGCAAGGATGCCAGTACGATTCTTAAAGCATTTTAACTAATAACAATGGCTCCAAGCATGTAGGACAAGCCTCCAGAGAAGTCCAGCTAATGCTATTAATTTTCTTCAAATAACAGCTGATCTAACTTCCCTTAGCTTGCATATGCTTTGGCAGTACTTTTCTACAAATATACTAGTACTTAGAGAATATCCCAGATCCCCAAACCTTTTCTAATTAAGGTTAAATGTATTCTCTGCTGTAAGTACACATAACTCTAAAGGAATATGGTGTTAAATTTCTTTCCGTATGTTGCTTAGAAGACATAATGATAAGCTTGCTTTTGCTTAGGGAAAAAAAATAACAGCATCTCATTATGGTAACTTGGTCAGAGAGATGTAAGTTAGTTTCAGCTATAGCAGAATCTGATGTCAGCCTGGTAATTACTAGGCAGAGTCAATAATACCTCTCCTCAGTATAATTGCAAATCCAGTACAACCATGACCAGAACTAAATTGCTTGAGAGCAATCAATAGAAATCTCCTGATTGCATTCCCTGGTGTACACATCAGATATAAAAAGGAAAACTGTCCATCCAAGCAAAAGGTCAACTTTACAAATGAAAACTGCAGTATAAGGCTAAGAGGAAGTCTGTCCACACAGAATCATCTTGGTTAACTCTGGCTAGAGGTGACAGGCCTGAATGGGAAGATGTATATTTTGAAGGATAGAGGCTATGCCTACATGAACAGTAATTTGATGCAACTGGAGTGGAGCAATAGATTCATGTAGCTGATGCTGAGTTCCTAATATTTGTTCCCTATGTGGTTTGTGGCTTTTAGTCAGACTAAATTTAGTCTGTTTCCTCAAACCAAATATTCTCATCACACGTGGCTCAAAGCTGTCCGAAGCACTGATCTTTGACTCAGATGTCTGTGTTCCTGTGACGGGCTGGATGCCATTAGTTTTGCACCTGGAGTGGAAGTTCTGACTTGGCTTCCTCAGAGAGGAATGTAGTTCAAGTACACCAAAACCACTGAGAGGAACAAAGCAAAGCATGGTAAGTGGGAAAGCTCAAGGGATTCATTCTCTTGTTGCTTGAACAAAAATAGTATTGCAGATGCAGCCAAAAATTTGCTCCAGAAACCTTAATTGTTGTTTTCCTAGGTGCTTAGGGCCTTATTCTTCTGCTTTTTCCTCCCTCAGTCACTTTTGCTTGTACATAAATCCCTGAATAAATGCATTGCTTTTGGTGCCATGTAATTCTTACTACTTGAATTTTTCCCATGAATATGAAAGAAAGAGATATCTACTGATTTAGTAGAATATAAGATTAATTTTACTTATTAGTCTGATAGAGTCTCAGAAGCAACGGATGAGTTTGGTCCTGATGTTGTGTGCGGGTTCTTTTTAAAAGTAAAAAAAGCTTTTTCTGTGTATGCTTCACGAGTGGAATATAAGCTTTGGAAACTGCTGAAACTAAGTCCCTTGACACTTCAACAAGAATTTCTAAGCACCAGAGCTATTAAGAGCCCAGCTACTTAGGACTCTCAAAACCACTGTGGAAGACAGGCACCTAATAGCCCCTGAATTCCCTTTGAATATCTGTCCCTGGTTGCTGAAGGGGCCAAAGGGGCTGGTTGTTAAATTATCTTTTTTTTTATATTTTCATTGTTTTCTCCATTTATACTTTTGACTGAGTGAAGTGACAATTGCTATGCATTCTATCTGCTACTACATTTCCTTTTGGAGGTTTCTGTTGCAGTGGATTAGCTTTCTAAACTTACTGGAGTTTTCTGAGAAATCTGCTTTAGCATAAAATTGTTAGTTTTCTCACTACGTCAAATTATGCTGCCCACACAGTACACAAAACAAAATAAATAAACCTGCACAAAAGAGTATTTTTGCTTAGGCTGTGCTGACAGAAAACATTTTCTTTCCAGTGTAACTCTGTCTTTCATTTGACTTGTCTTTTCTTACAAGTTTATGAGCCAAATATTTTCAACAAGTGCCAGAAGATGCCTTCACAATTCTATAATAGGAGAAAAAGGTATTTGCCCCATGAGAAAGTGTTTTGTAGAAGTCAGTATAAAATTTTATTCAACTCTCAACAGAGAAAGAAGTGTGAAATGCATTGCATTTGCATTATGGTATGGATTAAAGTACTGCAGTCAGAACAGCATAAAAAGGCTGTTAAATAGCTCATAATTTCATTGTGTTGGAACCAAGTGTAGAACTACAATGTAGTTGCATTAGTACTGTAATGCTATGAACATTTTCAATTATCATGCTTAACCTTGCTAAGAAGCTAAAATAAACGCTATTGATACAGTGTGGCAGGGTGTAACACAATAGCAGCCTGCTATTCTCTTGCTTTCTTTCCCTCTCTTTTTTCCTTCTTGCTACAGTAAAGGGAAATGTGTGGACTCTTGCCCACATCATTTCTAAATTGCTCAAGCAATTGTTTCCTGTAGATTAATTTGTAATTCTGAATCTTGAGAAGAAGGAAACACAAGCACGTTCCTCCCCCAGGCCATTTACAGATTTGGAGTTTAAATGTAATCTAAAGCAGAGTCTGAGGAACCAACACACGAGGAAAGGGAGGGAAGCAGTGACAAAGGCGATGCCAGAGTGTTCCCTCAGCAAAGGTTTTTCTTTGTGTGCCAAAAAAAACTTGCTTTACCCAATGCTTACAGCTTCTTTGTTGTTTTCTCTCATGCAAACAGGCTTATGTAAAAAAGCTGATGGAGTGAATGTGTGTACACAGTGTACTTACACATGGGGGGCTACATTTCATGGAGGCCTATATATGACTGCCTTCTTTGTTTGCACATGGTTGCTCTGGTGATGATAGATAGTTTCCTTACATGGATAACTTAAAACAAACAAATTCCATCAACACTGACACTGTTCTTCATCCTGTCTACACACGGCAGTTGGTGCTGTGCTTTTAAGGATATTTAGGCACAAAAAGCAGCAGATAGGCAGATTTCAGGGAGAGTTAGAAAGTAGGTAACTAGTGATCTAAACATTGATGTCTTGTTATTATTAAAAGCCCCTCTAGTGCTTATATGTGACTCTGTTGTCTAAATACCATTTAAAATCTGGCATTCCATAAGGATAGAATTGCCCATCTGCACTTTCTTCTATCTTTTTTGGGCTATTCAGAACAATTACATTGCCTCTATCAATTTCTGTATAGCTTGCTTTCACTCTTCCTTAGTAGTGAAGTTTTCTGGTCATCTCAGGCCGACCAGTCCACAACAAAAGAAGGATAAAAATGGAACAGAGGGGAATAAAGGGACCCAGAAGAAAAAAGTGTTACAAAAAGGGGGTAGCTAATTTGGCTTTTTGCAAACTTCCAAGACTTTCCATTTGAGGATTCCCAAAAGGTGGCATTGTTCTATTCCACTTTGCAGGGTGAAGGGAGGGAAGTCTTTAGGGACAATGAAAGGGAATTCTGTGTATGTGATTATTACATTAGAGCAAAAAGCTTTTGAGAAGAGAAGACATTCTGTCTTTACCAGTTTTCTCAGCCAACTGCTACCAATCGGTTTTAACCAGAATATTCCAGGGTTTTTTTATGTTATGGGTCTTTTAGTCTCTGCTTGCAAATGGGAGGTTACACTCCCTGATGGCAAGTGTAACTTCAGGTCTCCTGCCTCAAGGTTACCCCTTCTGTTCTGCCAAGGAACAGCATTTTAGGGCAGATTGCCCTCAGCATACTGGAAAAATCATGCCTTGGGAGAAAGCAAAAGACAGGAAATCAAGTTGTCCTCCATCATTTCACCTGTGGGTTCTTATGCTTCAGTCTAGAGTCTCCATAATCAAGTGGAGAGTGCATAATCTCCTGAAAATTGCCAAAAAGCCAATTAAGGAGGAGAGAGGGATGTTTAGAAAAGAAATGTCTGTAACATTATCCCAGGGACTCCAGCCAAATTTTTCTTTCCTTATATTTTGGCAAGGGTTGGTGTTGATTGCTTAGTAAATTTATTTTCCTTAGAAACTTAAGGGAGTATTGTTAAATAAATGTTTAATATTACTGTGGACTCTGGAGCGTGCTTGTTTCACAGAGGTGTTAAATTCCCAGCCATTCCATTGCAGTGCAGGGAGGGGTCAAGGTGCTTACCTGTTCTCTGCCCAAGACATATTAACTTCTGCCAAAATCTCTTTGTTCAGACAACAAGGTCAAAGCTCACCCTATAATCATTCATAAGGCAAGGAAGGACAGCATGAAACAAATGGGTATCAGAATAAGAGGTGTTTCTGGGTGCTGTAGAGCAAAGGAGAAAGGCTCAGGTAAAATGTATGTGTTGTCCAAGTGCTGGCTAAAGCATGCCAGTAATCTAACGAAGTCAAAACAGGTGTAGTTCAAATGTGAGATTTATGTGTTGAGGTTAAACTTAATATGGCAACCTTGTGAAAATATTCCTGTTTTCTTTTTCTATTATTTGTACTGTGCATGTCATGTGTGCAGATAATGCTCTACTGCTGTCCTTCACAGAGGGACTGCTGGTGTGTGCTCCTGGCTTCAGTGTCACTCTTTAGTGGTGCAGCTGACCCAGGCCTTTCAGGCTGGATCTGAGACCTCCCTCCTGTTTGGTACAATTGGACTCTCCCCCAGGGTTGGAGGCTTAACTGCTTTGCATTGCAATGCAATTGAAAAGGGAAGAAAAAAAGCAGTAGCTACAGCTGTTCAGTGCCAAGCCAAGTTTCCAAATGATTGTACAATCTCCTCTTAATACCCTTGGAGGTTTCCAGGGCAGCTTTTCAGGTTATCTGATGAGCTTTTAGGGGGAAGGCTCTGACACAGAAATCCTGCTCTTTGAGCAAAATGGCAGCTGTGTGAGGACCTTGAAAAATTTGGACCTTTCCTTTATGACATCTGTACTCCATGGGCCAGAAGAATTTAGTAGCAGGAAGCCAACATTTACACCCTAAGGGGCCTGAAAAATGTTATGTGGAGCCAAGTATTGCACTGTCAAACAGCTTTTCTTTGTGTTTTACTGTCTGTAGATCGATATATGAGGGCTTATTTAAAAAAAATTTAGAGTTCTAAAGTTATCCACTGCCTTGAAATTCAAAATGACCCTATTTTTCCACTGAGCTTTTTGAAACGCTTGCTGAGATTGCTCAATATCTGAACACAAGACTGGTTTTACTTCATACACTTTTACCACACAATTTGCCTTTTCTCTTTATCCTTTCCCTTAATTTTTTTCTGCTTGGTGACTCCTTGCAATCTGACTTCAAGAATCCTTCATGGGCTTGTTGTCGAAAGCATTCAACTCCCTCTGCTCAGCATGTTCACTCCATTTTATCTGCCCTATAGTCTTGTTTATTGTTGTTTAACATTGCTGTTATATAGTTCTTAGATTTTTCAGCTGTACTGGATCTTTGAAAGCTGGCAGGATGAATTGCTTGGTTTCCAGTCTTTAATGTTTATCTCCCCTTGGATCTCACCATCTGTTCCTATTTGGCAGTGCAGGTAAATGAATTTTTTTCAACTTCCTTTCATTTGCCCTGTTTCCTGCAGATATTTAGCTTGTCTGTTTCCTTTTTCTTTCTCCAGATATCATCAAGAAGGATTTGGTGGCATTTACTGAAGCTGATGAATCTGACTGAAGTTTCCGTGCTGGACTGTGTGTTGCAGGGTTTGCTTAATGAAGAGGAGGTAGGGATTTTTTCTTTTGTTGGGGTTTACACTGACTAATGCATCCTCATGGAGTACATGTAATACCACATATAATCCACAAAGTTGACTGGGTTTTTTTTTTCCTTTCATTCAAGTGTATTCTTCCTAACTTCTTCCATTTGCCTTTATTTCTTAAAGTCACATTTTGAGCACATCAGCAAGTCACATACCTATTATTTTGGGAATTAACATCTGTTCTGTAAGAGTTCAATCCCAGTATAGTCCAGTCCCAGCACAGTCAAAGCTACCAGAAGCAACCCTGCACTCAAGACCAGTAGTCATGCAGTGGAGTCTTGAACTTCAAAAATGGTGCACTTTGGTTTTTTCAACTTTTCTCATTTATGATCAATCTCAGAGTAACTGGAATCTTTCACTTTCTTTACCTTCTGGATTGCAAAGTCTTAAATGGAGAGTCTCAAAACCTGGTGATCTGTTACACCCTTCTGCATGCTGTTGAAAGGAAAGGAAACAAGGATGAAACATGAATGTGGAAAGGAGAATGCATTTGTTTTTCTCACATGTATTACCCACAGCAGGAAGCCCAACTTTGAAAAACTGCCTTCAGATTTCAGAGTGCTTTACTGCTACCCTTGATAATTGTATTTGTAAACATTTGGAGGTACAAATGCTATCTTTCAGAGTTGGAGATACTATCCTTCTTGTGCACAGCATTCACTTAACGCCTTTTACAGTGTTCTTGCAGAGTATCTCTACTTCCATTATTATTTAAAGTTGACGGTGAAGTCAAATGGGATCAGCTTGTGGTGTATGCCTTAACAAGTTACTGAAGGGCAGTTAAGGATCTGCCTCATGAAAGGATTAATCTGAATGAAAACCCACCTGCTGTTCCCTTTTGTCATTCATCAACTGTCCTCAGATTCTCTTCTCAGTGGGAGTATGAAATAATTTGCCAGTTGTTGCAGTCTGTCAACTATGTCTGTTAACTAAAAGTTGTTTCCATACAACAGCTGTCCCTCTGTAGCTTGTGTGTAACAAGTTGGTTGTCCATCCCCTTCCAAAACCAGAACTCACAGCCGTTTGGTGTTCTTCTTGGGAGTGCTCATAAAGAGCCCAAGATCCAAGCTGACAGCAAGGCTGAGTGCCAGTCTGGGAGTCAGGGCCTTTCCGGCAGCAGTCTCTAGGATTTTCAACCTTTTTGTCTAGTTCATTAGGCCAGAGTGATGCTGAATGGGCAAAGTGGATCTTGCATAATGGTTGGTAATGTTTTATCTGCTGTATGGCTAAACAAAGGATTTTGATTTTCAGCTCTGTCAGCCAAGCATTTTTGCCCAACTACTGAAAATTAATTTTTAAACTATGCTACAAGGCCTTTTACAATTTTATTTTTCTTCTTTTCCAGCAATTTTTGGCAGCTCCTGTAACTTCATGCAGGACCACAAGATCCTTTCAACAGCTTAGCAAGAGTCACTCATTCATTCTGACTAAAGCCAAAGAAGCTGTACTAGATGTTACAGCAGTGTCTGGATTATTGGTACAGGTGGTATTTAAATGATGAATAGCTCCTTAGACATTGTGTTCCATGATGATTTTGGTTTCCCAGGTATTGATAATTTCCTGATAATTGCTGTCTTCAACAATTTTGCAAGCAGCTACAGGCCATCCTAATACAAGAAGACTAGTAGATCACACCTAGTCTTTAGACTGAATAATGCTTTTAAATTTATTTCCATTTGGGTGATCTTTAGGTTCTAGACCATGCTCAAAAAATATTCAACATAGCACTTAGGGCTTTATTATTTGAAAAAATATTTCCTAACTTCAGCTTTGCCTGTTTGATTCAAAAAAGCTTGTCTGCTTTTATTTCCTCCAGCTTAGACTAATGGCTCTACTTGTTGATTTACCTAGTAAAATATTTTACTACCCTTCAAGCTCTGTGTGAAATTCTGCTGTCAGAGTGCAAAAAAGCAGAGTGACACCAAGTTGATCCTTGTTTAGGGCTTGTTACTCATGCAACAAAAGATAGATTTCAAGGCCCTGCTAATGTTGTATAATGTCTTCTATCATCACGTCCTGGAATATGTTTCAGACTTGGATCTTGGTACTGCATGGGATGTATTTCACATATTAATGTACTGGCTAACTGAAATAAAAACAACCACCTGAGTCACTGAGTTCTTTCATGCTTAAATTATCAACGAGGTGCCCCTTGCGCTTTTTTGTGGGTTATGCGCTCATGCAACACAGCATTGGCAGAGGGGAGGAAGAGCAGCATACAGTAAGTACTCTGTTTCACCACTAAAAACCACAAAAGCTATTGTTCAGGCTTATTTGAGTCCACTTTAAATCTTAGTTCTCAAATGACTTATGCTAAACCAAAGCCAGAACCACCACACAGCATCTCTGAATTTACTATATCACTTGAAAACACAGCTCCTAGTTAAATCAGGTTAAACCCTTGGTGAAAGGGCATAGCCAGACATACTGGTTGTGCTGCAGCTGGTTGGGTTAGGAGATGAGTGGCTACATTTGCACATTCTCAGCTGGTTCAGATTTTCTGGCTCTACTGCATTTGTAACTGCTTAGAATAACCTGTGCTAACTTGCATACATTTTAGGCTTTTTGTTTTATTGTAACACTCTTTTTCACAGAAACTGGTGAAGGTGTTACTGCATATATAGTTGTGCTGGCATTGCTGAGGGAACAACAGTGAGACAGAGGAGAGGGTGAGCAGATGAGGACAGCGACCTCTTAATCAAGTTAAGCTGTAGCCACAGCACATCTGACTGTGCCTTGAACAATTTTAATCAAAAAAATACAAACTTTGACGTGGAGATGGCCAGGAGCCAGAGATGAAATTCTGGCCACGCTGAGCATGCAACTGGGAGGAATTTCCTGGGTCGATGAATCCAATCCCATGTTTTTCCAAGAAAACATTCTTGAACTGATCACAGTCCACATTAAAGTTTATTTGGTCTGTTGACCTGCTACCCCTGAAAGCACAAACATCCCATAGACTTCATTTAGGTTGGGATTTCATTTCAAGTGATAGTTTAACAGAGTCATAAATATTCACAGAAAGTTTCTGACTAACCCTTCAAAATGGTGCCTTCTCCACCACACACCCCAATGACATCCCTGTTGCTGTCCTGCTGCTTAAAGACACATCTGCTCAGAGTGCTGCCCTCCATTTTATAGGGAAGCAGCAGAATGGCTCTATAGGTTGCCATAAGGGGGTTTTCTGCACATTAAACATGTTCTGCTCCACAACTGGGAAAGTTTTGTGGTGGAAGTCTGTGTTTTCCAGAAGGTAGATGGTGGCAGGGAAAGATTTCTTGTTCCTTTTCTTACACAGATGTTGCCCTCACCCAGGCTGTGTGCTGGTCGTCAGGTTTTTCCCCAATCTAAAAGGCAAAGCTGAGAGGGTGAGAGGGTGAGGCACTAACCTAGTTTACATTATTGCAACTTTTTGCCATTGTTTTTGTGCTGGTGAGTATAGTTTCTTGTCCTTGCTCTGTAGTGTTTTGATTTCTTTCTCAGACAGTTCACACCTCCTAGTTGTGCTCATTTCCCTGCCAGTACTGGAGAAAACTTTTCAAATGGGCTCTGCCCTTTGCTTTCCTAAAATCACACATCTGTGTGTTCCAGCTTTCCTTTCAACAGAGGATTTTTTTTGTTTGTTTCCTGATTTTGTCCTTTCTGTATATTTCTGAAAAGTGATGGAAAGGAAGACAAGCAAATGAGACCATTTGCCTGTCTGGCAAGGGAAATGGCATGATTTAAAACTGGTTGAGCTAAAGAAATACTAAAACCTCCAGGAAAATTCTAACATTTGTTCGGATGTTTTTGTTTATTTTTGGAGCTGTGGAATATCCATGATTTTCAGTGTTTTGACCTTTACTTTGAAGAATGTCATAATTGTGCCAGCAAACTCAGCTGTCAATATTTTCATTTCACACCTCTTTATAGAAGTTCATAACTGACCTATAAAATTACACATACAGAGCATATGTGGTCTCAGGCAGGAAAAGATTTAATAAATAAACACATAAATACAAATGTGTCTGTTTAAAAGTTATAAAGCTACAAAAAATGAAATTAGTGATTTCAAATGCATTTTACAGTCCTGTAACTCAAAAGCAAGCCAGTCAGATTTTTCTTCTTTTAAACTCAAAATGATTAACCTCTTAGTCTTTAATGTGGACTGATGCAGTGCTGTGGCCATTATGGCAAATAACCACATTATTGCATTTAGGAAATTAGGTACTGTATGCTTGTGGTAATTTTGTCTCCATGAAAGTAGTTTACAAATTTTAGAAGGCAGACTTATTACAGGAGTCAGTTCTGCTTTTAGGTACACACCATCTTTGTGCATTCATGTAGCTTCATCAGAGCATTTTTGAAAGGATCTTTGTCAGCCAGCTTTAATATTAGCAGCTTTCCTGCTGAAGGACTGGGGAAGGGAGGAGGGAACGGGTCTAACTTTCAGAATGTTGTATGTTTTAGAGGGAAAACAAATAACTTTTTAAAAATTTTCCAATGATTCCTTTTCTTGATTCAGATCCATGTTTAACTATTAGATGGTAATAGTCTGAAAAAGTTGTTATGGCACTATCATTTCCAAACTGGTACTCATAGGGTAAAAATGTTGCTGTATAAAAGTGATGATAAAATTCATAGGAACTTTAATCTTCAACTCCCCACCTAGCCTTCTTTCATAAAATATTGGGACCACCCAGCTACTGAAAGTCTGAAAATTTGGCATGTAATTCTTTTCTTTAATGAAACAGAAATCCTTATGTTTTTCCCCCAAACTGAGTCAAGTTTAGCACAGTGCTGTATGGCAAATAGTTAACTCTACAAAAGGGAAGAGGAGCAGTGGAGTAGATTTTATGGTGGTGAGAAGATTTTATGCCATGATGATAGTGTGGGTTGTAAACTCTTCCCCTCTTTTTCTGCTTACTTAATATCAAACTGATGTGAAAAAGGAGAAAAGCAGTATGTGTCCTCTGGGCAAATGCAATGAGAGATGGGAGTTTTCTTTCAAAGAAGATGAGAGATGGAGCCTCTCCCATGTTTTGGTGAGAAATTACTGTCACCAGACAGTCCGAGCTATCATTGTGTTGGTATGGACAATGCTTCTCCAGGGTATCTCTCACAGTGGCACACTGTTCAGCGATCAGTCTTAGCAGTAGGAGTGACAGCACAGGTCAGTCTCATGCTGGCCTTTTGGTGTCCTGCTCACACAGGCAGCCCTGAGCAGGGTTAAACAGCAGTGGTGTAATCTCTGCCATGTCCATGTTGCTTCCACTTAGGGAACTATGACTTGAGCAGGTAAAAGTTTATTTTAAAACTTTATTTTAAGGGGGGGAAAAGGAGTGTTGGCCCAGCCTTGAAGATTTCTGAATGCCCTAATGTTTCAGTTTGCACTGAAATCCTAAACCCTACTGTGCCTTGCATGGTTTTGAATTTCAGTGAAAAGAGTTCACATAGTTCAAGTCCTAAGGTTACAATAATAAGGCAATATGTTGAAAATATAAAGGTACAGTGTCTTTAATAAGGTTTAGTAATTTTGTGCTTGGAATACATGACTTTCTGGTGCCATGAAAATCCTATGAGGGTCTTCCGTACCTAGGTCTTTTCAGTTCAGTGTTTTCACGATTAACTAATTGATCCCTTTAACATCATGTTAATTCTCTTACAGATGTAAATTAGCATACTTTCTCTCTAGAGCTTTAAAGGATACACCAATAAATCTCAAGAAAATAATGAGTAGAGATGATCTGGAAACCATTTTGGAAAAATATTCTTTATCCCACAACTTATGTTGCAGGACTAGGTAAATATTTGATAACTCAGAGAAAATGTTAGGCTTTCCTGCATTCCCTTACCTCTGATAGAGTGCAAAAATAGCCCCTTTTTTTAACATGTATAGGTTTCTTTTTTCCATTTTGCAAACTACCATAATATGAAATTAAGACTAATGTCAGCCTTTGTATTAGAGCTGTCCACATCTGCAATAACAAAATTCCAAATGCAGTGAAACCCACCTTATTTCAGATTTGCTCACAATTTTTGTTGAGTTTGCTGATTTTAGTGAGCAATGTACAAAACTGGGCAAGTTCAAGGCTTATTCTTCACAGCCACTATGTACTGAAGGGCATAGGTATCTCAGAGCTGGTGATTGTGCTTGGGAAAGGGTAGCTGGTTTCGGAGTTTCGCTGGTGCTGAACAGAGAAAGGAGTCTGGTAAAAGATGTAAACATTTCCACCAGTCCCTTGAGACCTAGGATTAGTTTCCCTGGTTTGGAAAGGACTCCTCTAGAATGGCAATCAAATGGTAAGGATTTCCTTACAGACTCCATATTCCAGAAGACTACAAAAACATTTAACTAAGTAGTGCCAGCATTTCATTTTTATGGGCATCACATGTATTTCACAGATTTATTTAAGACTTTGTTTATTATTTGAGCCCCTTGACAAAAACATTGCACAGAGAATGCATGCAAACTGTAAACCCAAACTGCTCCTAGTAGAAGACCATTCTCATCTTACTAATGAACAACTCAAAGAAGTAAAGGTTTTATGGGAATTACACATATCTTGTCTTAATACACTTTCTTAAACTACTCATATTGCAACAGAAGTATTTAAACTTTATATAAAACAAAGTGTGCCAATTCATCTTTGCCATTGGTCACCTTGGTAGAAAAATACTGGTTCATGCCATTGTCTTACTGAAGCGAAAAACAATATTTGGGCCAGGTGGTACTACCAGATTTTTGACAAAAGGTAGCTAATGGCCTGGCCTGAAAAGCTGAAATCCAAGAACGTCTGCACAGCCATATTGGCAGTGTGGTCATGGAGTCGTTTGTTGTATGGTGTGGGAAGAAACTGTTGCCAGCCTCTCAAAGTAAGGGAAAAAAATGAACAACTCTATTACTTAACTTGCACACCACTTAATAATCCTATTGCAAATGGAGTTGGGCCCAAACCTGAGTGTCACATTACTTAGAAAGTAAGAAGAGGAAAATTTTTATTGCTGCTAGAGAGGAGGCTGCCAGAAATCCTGCAGTTGAATGCCCTGGAGGACACAAGAGTTTTTCAATGGGCTCAGAGGATTACAATTCAAAGACAGAAGCAAATGCTGCACGTTCCTGAATTGCTATTGATTGGCTGATACACTTAAAGGATAAGGACTGAATCCTGCAGAAGGCCAGGGGGCTGAAGACAATCATATATAAAGAAAAGAAAATCCTGTTCTTTCCAGAGCTTGAGTCTAGTACTCAAGGTAGGGGACATATATCTGAGTGCTGCTGAAACAGGACTTTACTAAAAGAGTGGAAGCACAATATTTTGAAAGCTAGGAGGCTTAGTTATCAAGGACAGATGTATATGACACTCAGATCAACCTCTTAAACAATGCACTTGAAATTTGGTAAATGTTGCCTTAGTGAATTGAATTGGGGTTTTTAAAATAATATTTGATTAATTACCTACTCAGAAGACTAAATACAAAATATGGGAACTATTTCTTGTTTAAAATTAACCCAGTTCTCAGCTTTATTCTTTGGGAAAGAGGGAAAGTAGCAGGGACATTGAATTTTTACTTCCTATTTCTAGCATTTTTCTTATATAATTTTTTTTTTGTGAACAGTATAGTCTCTCCCTGTGTAGCCTACTCTCATTGATAGGGTACATAAATTCGAACACGATAAACCCCTGAAACTTCCATGTGACATAAGCATACCTAACTATTCCCTCATTTGTTGTTGTTTTCATATGCAGTTTCCCTCTCTTCTTCTACTGTTCAGAATTATCATCATGTATCCCTGGATATTCAGCTCCCTTGTCTCCCCATAAATCAGAGGAGCATAAAGCAAATATTTTTGTAACACTAATGTAGCCTTAGAACTCACCTGCCTCTTGAAAAATGAGCAATACCAGAACTTATGAAGTGCAAAGAAAATATACATGGAGAGGAGCAAAGGGATAACCTTGGAACAGTAAGCTAAAGAAAGGGAGTAGTATTTCTGCCCTGGCTAGGAAGAATGGTGCAAATGTGGACTTCACTGAAGAACACCAGTACGCGTAAAGGAAAAAATTATCTTCCAGAACTCTTCCTGTTAAAATCCCATCCACTATCACCAATCTCATGAGAAGAAGCCAGGTCTAGTGGGGAAAAAAAAAAAAAAAAAAAAACAAACCCAAAAAACAAACAACCAAAAACAAAAACAAAAAAAAACCAACAAAATTTCAGTTCTTTGAGTTATCTTTTTTTTCTATTGTGAAGTGTGTTGCCTGAGAGAACAGCAATTCTGTCCAGGTCAGGAGAGAATAAAATGTTTTTTTCCCCACAGATTGTTCTCTTAATGTTGTGGTTTTGCTACTCTATGCAGAATACTTTACCTTACTTTCATCATAAGGAGCTAATTCAAAACAGATTCCCTAAAGAGAATATGCAATTATAATGCTAAGCTAAGTATCAGAAAATGGAAACAATCAGTTTTGAGGACTCCATTGTATCTGCAGGATTTAAATACAATTGAAAATGTCGTCAGTTTTTATATGCAAGTAGCAAGAGACAAAAGAAACAAAGATAAAGTGATGCACAAAGTGGGAAAAGTCTTTAGGGACATTAAGCCAATTCAGAACAATATGGAAGTAATCAAAAGTCAGTCAACAGACCAAATAAGACTTCATAAAATAAAGGTACAGACTAAAGCTGAGGCAGCTTAAGGAAGGCTGGATGATGGTAGATGCAGTGTGTTTACATAAGAGACTAAGAGATTACAAAAGAATATATGAAATAATTAGTGTTGGTTAAATCTCAAAAGGTTTGGAGCTTTGTTTTAGTTAGAATAAAAATCAAGAACTTTGGCTGCTTACCCAGATCTTCTCCATGGTTTCAAGAAGTTGACAAACAAAACTAGAAAACTACACAAAGGAAGAATATACACAGAAATGCTTGTACTTTCTTCTTTCAAATGTTCCCTCCCCTGTGTTCTGGTGTATTTGTAAATGCTTTCCACAGGTACATAAAAATTGATAATGACCCTAACATTTCTTTAAACACCTTTACTCCCAGGTAGCATTTGAGTTACAAATGATAATTTCCATGCACATGTTCTTCCAGAATAACTAGGTCAATTTTTTAAAACTCCTAGTTATGAAAGTATGTGTGTCATTACCAAGTGTGTGTGTGTGTGGTTTTATACATATATATATATATATATATGCAGACAAAGTGGAAACATAAAGTTTAGGAAAAGTAAAACATCCAAATTTTAGTGTGATGCTTTTTTCAAAGACTACAGGGAATGAGGGGACAGGATATATTGAAATAATAACAAAGTTTAAGATGCTTGATTAGTTGTCAGAAGGTGAAAATGCAACAAACTGTGAAGAGATGCACAGGGGAAAAGAAAACAAAACGGTTTAAAAGTTCCGCATCTGACTGAATTATGGGTGATACATGGGTGTTACACTTAAGGCCCCAGCATAGCAGCTGTCCTGTTAAATGTGCAATTAAGGTCTTACAGGCTGAACCTAGACATCATTGTGATCAGGAGTCCTGGGTTCCCAGACATCCTCGCATCACCTTTCGGGTGTATGCCCAGAAACATCCCAGTTTTCCTTTACCTGCATTTCCAGGTCTTACTCCATTACAGAACTGGGACATGGATTCAGATACAGGAATTTGTTCTTTGTTGCTTGCAGTGTCACAGCTGAATTTAGAACAGCAGTAGCATAGCTTCCAGGGTTAAAAGGAGTCAGTAGGAATCTGAGAGTGTAAAGATTGTGCCTCTATCTTTTTGGTAGTGAATGGACTTGGAGATGCCAAAGGAGTTTTATCCATTCCTCTCTCCCCCTGAGCATTTTCCAAACATTTGTCTTTTCTCCCTTTCTGGGACAGAGACACAGGTCACTAAATATTCCCCAGATGTAGCTGTATTTCTGCACTTCACACTGTCTATACATTTTACTATGTGGAATGTGGACTCTCTCTCTACCTCTGGTACAGCTATAGCCACTCCAGATAACAATAGTCCTTCCTATTATCTGTATTTGATCTCTCTACTGACATAGTTGCCAAAGCTTGTAGCTGGTTATACTTACTGCTACTCAAGAAAATCTTTAAAGGGCCTTTCTAATAAAAGTGTTTATATATATGACAAAATCTGTGCAGTTTGATGGCTTATCAACTATCTAATTTTTTTTTAGAGATAAATGTTGTATTTACTTAATGTTGTGTTAAAATTGCAGGAAATGTATCTCCCAATCCAGCACTGACTATATCGCACTGCTCTGTTCTGTATATAGACTAGTGTACAGGGCAGCTTTCACATCCCTGACTGGGGTTTGAACTCCTGGTCCTGTGTCAGAATGGGTTGATTTGCATCAGCTTTCTATATCGCTAATAAAGAGAGAGAAATAAGTAATTCTGAGGGTGGCTCAAACCATGAGTTCATATCAGGTGCTCAGAATTACTTGTGAAGGAATCCCTCTCTCCTGCTCCTGGCTACGTAAGGAGTCTATGGAGATTAAGAATCCTAAACTCAGTGCCTAAAATCAGTCACTATAAATGCCCCTCTTAACACTATTTCTGCCACCAGAAGTGTACTGTGAAGTATGTAGAGCAACTGCAAACACAGAGTATTTTTCACAGGCTCCCACAGTACTTTGTATCAGCAGCAAGAATGACAATTTCCTTTTAGAAGGTGAGGCACACGGGATGCATCTGCTCTAAAGACTCATCACCCTCTTAAGGAAACATCTTAAACTGGAAGGAGATAAGCACTGATAGGAGGGAAAATACAGACAGCAGACACAAAACCACTGACTGTTTCCATGAGCAGGAAAAAAACGTAAGCTTCTAAGCAAGGACGTGTTTCAAGCCTGCACATATTTCCATAGCTGTTGCCAGATATCAGTTCTAGGAATCTGTAAACAGCAAAGACCACATCCTAGTTTTGGCTTTGCTAAATGACTCTTTCCATGAGGTCTTTAAAGGACTAGGAAGGAACTTCAGAAGTGTAAAGGGATTATGGTGTATGAGTGCATTCTCAAAGTGTTTATCAAGCAGCAAAAGCTATGAATTTAAGTACACGAGTTAAAGCAGAATTGATGATTTCAAAGTGAAAGAAGGCACATAGTCAGTTATAGCCAATTTTGAGTTATTTTTGGTGTGATCTCTATTTTGATTTTACTCCTGGATTTGCTGTTGTTGCAAAACATGTGTTGCATATTTTGCATGTCTATGTTCCCAGATGCTTAAAAAGTATTCACCAACCAGGCACACTGCAGAGAAAAATTCACCCTCTGTAGGTAGAAAATGTAATTCTATTCTTTAACATGCGACTCTATGCATAGGCTCTATTCATTTATATTTTCCACAACTGAGCATTTTCTTTTTTGCCACCAACTGCAAATTTTCATTGTGAATGAATGTAATTGTAATTTATTCTACTTCTAATAACACAGTTTGAGTCAAAATCAGTGACATCTATTGAGATGGGATCACAGGTCTACTTACTGTCTCTGCTGTGAGTATTGTACAGTTGGCAGGTTTGCTGGTAGTCTCTTGAAAAAAAGCACAAGGAATTAAAGAGGTCAGGAGTTGCAAGTAGGTGAGATATAAAGTAGACAGCTTGACTTTGAGAAGAATTTAACAGTTGTGAAACAGCTGTGTTCCCGAAAAGTCCTGAGGACTCTGAAGAGACATATGATCCATCCAAATGGTCTTTATATTGTACTTTACCTAACAGACAATAAGGGGGCTCTTTCAGCTCCGGAACATTTTATGTGAAGTAGCCTTGTACATTGCATTGTCCATGTCTGCAGCAGAGCTGCACACTGGTACAATCTCTCCAGGCTTCAGAACCTTTTTGCCAAGTTGTATGATACTCAAGCACCAATTCTGTGAATCACTGGGAACTGACTGAAGGCTAAGGGCATTTCATTTCCCACTGTCACACACTTGGAAAGCCAGATGTGGCCCTAAGAGTATTCCAGTCATACAAAAAGTAATCATCACAGCAAAAGGCTGAGCAATCATTTGTGGCTGATTTTGACTGTTTTTTGAAATAAACCAAATCTGGGAACAAAACTAAGAGTGCACTCTATAATTCAAACAAAACTACAACAAAATGTATGTAACTAATTTATAAACTGCAAAACTAAGTGCTGCATTCTATTCTTTCTGTTCTCATATCTTTTTATCATTTTTGCATGTAAATATTCATAAAATATTCAGCAACAATCTCATTATTTCTAACTAGAATGCACAATGGAGACAGCTGAGAAGCAAAGAGTTTCCTGTCAGGCTCTGTAGTTTGTCTTCAAAAGCAGTGTCTACTGCCTTTATGATTGAGAGCTGATTTTGCTTTTCAGGATCATTGTGACTAAAATGTAATAATAATTACCCACAATATCCAGACCCAAGCTGCTAAGGATTGCCTGCACAGTCTTCTATTTTTTTTTACCCTTTCTCACTGTCTGTATTGTTCTAATTTGTCTGGTATTTTAAATATTATATGAATGATTTACCACTCCTTTCCAAGGAATACAGAAAAAATCCCCAGCGTTCAGTGATTGTTTCCCAGGTTTGCTCAGTTTAGCCTGCTAAGGACAGGTGTTAACTTTTATTAGACACTGGAGAAGAAATGAATTTCCATTTGTTGCATTTCTCCCAGTCCTGAAAATTGGGAAGGCCAGCTACCCAAACGTAATTTCACTTGCTCTTTTGTAAACAAAGAATCCAATCATGCAGACACTTAAACACATGCTTGGGTTTATACACATGAATAGTCCTGTTAAAGTAATCTATTACTAATTTAAAAGAGAAATGAGCATGAAAATAAATTTGCATTTAGAACTCTCCAAAATTAAAGCTACTATTATATTTTATAAGTATAATTTAATGAAAAAAGAATTTAAATACACTTAGGGTTTAATTACAGGCTTGCCATTGAAAGAGTTTAAGAGAAGAGGATATAAAGACATTCCAGTAATCTGGAACTCATGGTAAACTCAGTACGTTCCTTGATACAGAGCAAATTTACACCACATTATCTGTAATTTTGCATGAAACCCGCAGTGCATTACAAAATCTAAGTAAAATGAAAGAAGGTAAAGACTATGCAAACAAAAACACAGACTTCCAACTACTTTTAGAAAACTAGTGACTTTGTACTTGTTCACTAAGGTAAATAAAAAGAAAATATAATCTCTCTGAAAGATTTCTGAGATAAACAGCCAACTCCTCTTTCAGTCATCATAAAACGAATATGAAATTAAATCTGAACTATAACTCCAGGCCACAAAGAAATTTAAAACATAATAAAGAACATGAAAATGCTACTGTAAAAGCAAGGGGGACTGTATGACAGGAAAATCTGTGTGACTAGACTATACTCAGTCAGACAGTCTCAATGCAAGAGTGTCTATAAATCTAAACCCAAGTGCATAAATAACTGCCAAACAGCCTAACAAAGAAAGGATCATGATAACAAGGATGGATGTTGGTAGCATATGCTGGGAACTCCAAATTAGGTTAGAAAACACATGCCAATATTGAATCTGTGAAACAGTCACTAAAGTGAACTAGGCAGCATAGTAATCAATGATATCTCTTCAAAGTCTATAAACAGTACTTGAGATTTGGTTATATACTTTCTGATATTTAAACAGAGTGGTTCTGCCAGGCTAAAATGGTTGATGCAGGGTGTTCTAATAGTTACACTTCTGGTGCTACAGCAAGAAAGCTCATAACTGAAAATCGGTGAAGAAAAGGCAGCTTCAATTTTTGGTTTTTTGGGGGGACCTATACAGGTCCATCTTTAAACAAAATTTTTAATTGCTTAAGGACTTATTTTTTAACTGTTCATAACACTGCTTCTCAAACATTTGTATAATATGGAATTAGATTAATGAGTGTATTGGGTGGTGATTCAGTGTTTTTCAGAAAACTGTTTTTGTAGTGATCACATACATTCCTTGAAGAGTCTCAGAATGATATTGCCTTGCATTACAAAAGGCTTATGCTTTCCATAATGGTATCTTGAGAGAATGTGGGTGGAATCAGGGCATTAGCAAAGCAGTGATGTAAAATATTTTTGTTTTCTGTAGCTGCTTATTATATCTTGAGGTAAAACAGGTATTGAATTATGCACACTAAAAACAGTGTATTGCTAGAAAAGATATACATCAAGAAATTTTAATTTGCATTTTTGTCATTATTTATTAATACCACACCCAGTCACTTGAGGGACTGCAAGCAATCTGGGGCATTTCTTTTGGACTTACCATAGCACAGAATCTGGCATGTCTGGGCCTAAATGGGATTTCTGTTTTCCTGAGATGCTCACGTAAACATTCCGGCAAATGGATTCAGAATGTCTCTTCTCAGAGAATCACAGAGTGTATGAGGTTGGAAGGGACCTCTGGAGATCATCTAGTTAACCCCCTTCATCAAAGCAGGGTCAGCTACAGCAGGTTGCTCAGGGCTGTATCTCTTGATGTGAAAGATACTCCAAGCCCTTAACCGTCTTTGTGGCCCTTTGCTGGACATGCTCCAATATGTCCATGCATCTTTGCACTGGGGAGCCCAGAACTGCACCAAGCACCTAGATGTGTCTTTAGTCCAGTGCTGCATGGAGGGGAAGGGTCACCTCCCTTGACCTGCTGGCAACACTCTTCCTATGCAGCCCAGGAGGTTGTTTGCCCTTCTTTGTGGCAAATGCACATTGCTGGATCAAATTCAGTTTGCTGTCCATGAGGACACCCAGGTCTTCTGCCAAGCTACTTTTCAGCCAGTTGGCCACCAGTGTGTACTGGTGCCTGGGGTTATTCCCCCGAAGGTGCATGACTTTGCAATTCCCTTTGTTGACATTCATGACATTTCTGTGGGCCTCTTTCTCCAGGTTTTTGAGGTCCCTCTGAACAGCAGCACAATCATCTGAACCAGTCAGTCCCCCTAGTTTTACATCTTCTACAAACTTGCTGAGGGTGCACTCCATCCCATCAGCTGGGTCATTAACAACAAGGTTAAAAAGTACTGGCCTAGCATCAGGCCTGAGGGTACTCCACCTAGGAACTGCTCTAAGGTTGGACTTCATGCCACTGATCGCAAAACTTTGAGCCAAGCAGTTCAGCCAGTTTGCTATCCACCTCACTGCCTGCTTATCTAGCCCATACTTCATAATTTTGTCTATGAAATGTGATGGGACACAGTGTCTTGCTGAAGACAAGATAAACAATATCCACTGTTACCCTTATACGCTAAACTAGCCATTTCATTGTAGAAGACTATCAGGTTGGTCAGGCATGATTTTCCCATTGCAAATTCATGGTGATTACTTTCTCTCACCTTCCTTAAGTTTCTGAGCCTTTTACTCTGAAGATCATGTAAAGGTTTATGAACTTCGCCTGCATAACTGTGATTAGTTTAGAGCTGTTAGGACATGGACATTGTAAAATTTTCATACCTGCCAATCTCAGTGTTAAAAGCATGATCCTGATGTAAGCATGGAGTCTTGTGGTTAACCAAAATGAGAGCAAGATGAAGCCCAGAGCTAATTGATCCTAAGAGCTGAGTTTGGCATTGCTTTTTGGAGACTAGTTTTCTATCTTTGCAAATTGACCAAATGTTATAATCTTTTGTTTCTCGCCTTTGCTGTAGATGATAAAAGATTAGTATGATGTGCTTGGCCACAGCTCAGCAACTGAATCAGTGAAAGATTATGATCTCTTCATAACATTGCTTCCTAATCTGTCTAATCAATGTGTATTCCTTTCAGTATACCTGAAAGTTGTTCTCTGGGCTAAGCAGCTGATTAAGGTCTTGAGTGTTGTGTGACTGCATGATTGCAGCAGTGCAGGAAGTTACATTTCAAAGAAGAAAATAAATATTTAAAAAGTAAGATAAGTCTTGTTATATACCTAGGGAGGGGTTATTCATTTTAATAGTTCAGTTATTGCAGTTTTCTAGAACAGGCTGTAAAACCATTCTATAAAAACAGTCATATTTTTCTTCTCCACTTATCGTTTAAAGCAGAACAATAAAACTGTCTTGATGGTTCTTTTCTTTAACTATCTCTAACTGTGTACAGTATATTTACAAACTGACTGCCAACCACAAATCAACAGTTCAGTGTAAAGTAATGTTCTGCTTCCCCTTGTATTTGCTAACTTCTGAGGAGTTTTTCATCCAAAATGTACTTTCTTTTCCCCTGTATTTGCTGCGTTATTGGAACTCGGTCTGCCAATACAGCCAAGTGCCTGTCAGCATTTCCATTATGAACTGTCTAGCTGGGGTTCATAATTCAAATGCTCCCATTAGTCTTAAGCTGAATTACCAGCAATTTCTTAGCCAAAGAAGGTCTTCCATGCTCACCCTTAAATGTGGTTTGTTTTCTTTTGAACACGTGCAATATTTGGACAACAGTAAGATTTCTGTAATCACAGAAAAATCAAATTTTACTGGGTTTAGACTCCACTTCTCTATTATTGAAACTCAAATCAAGCTGAGTTTTCAATCTCAAAACTTTATATTCAGAACTAATTCATAATGTTAGTCTTTAACATAGTCTAGATAGCATGGTTTGAAAATGCCTGGAAAAAAATTCTGCTCAAATAAAGTTATAAATGTTTAAGTCCATATTTTTATTCTGAGAGTCCCATGGTTTGGAATTTTACCTTATAGATGAGGTAAAAATTCTTCCATGACAAGGAACGTGCAACCTGCTTTGACTAGGGGGTTGTGTTCATGTGAGTTAGAATCTCCCTCAGAGATTCTGTATCACAGATTTGTTTTTAAAGAGCATTGTTATACTGCAGAGGTTTTCAAGTATTGTTGCAAAAAAGTGCCACTGTTTTGGTGATCTTAGTGCACTACTGTTATATTCCTGATATAGCTCCCACCTCAAGTGGGAACTGACGGTTCAGTATTCAAATATTACCTTTCTTCATTTTATGAATTGCTTCTGATAACATTGGCAACAATGTGTACGATGTCACATAATGTTGTATTACAACTTTTCTTGGAAATTGTGCATTGTAAAGGATTTGTGAGGCATGGGGAGAGGGGAGGGAGGAAACACTCTGCTGGGAATATTTGTCAGTTCACTGGGTGTTTGGGAAGTATAAAAAGAAAAGTGAGCTCACCCTCAACCTTTGACATGTGGACTTCTTTAGAGGTGTTTAAGCTGTTGGACACAAAAAGCAGTAGGCAAATTATCTCTTATGCAAGGGCTGTGAAAATTTTCTAACTGTGGCTTTCAGCCTTTGTCCAGCAGATTCCTTCTGAACTGTTGTAGTGTGACTACGAAAAGCTAGTCACTGACATCACACAGCAATCTATTCATGTTAAATTCAGCTGAAAAAAAGAAGCTGAAAGTAGTCCAATTTTTAATAACAAACAACTTTTGAGACATTATAGTCATCCTTGTTACTGAGCAGAATATGTATAGTCATAGTCTACCATCTGATATTCTTTGGCTCTGTCACAAGAACTGTCTATACATTATCTTTCCCTATGACAGCAGAAGGTGCTGTCAGTAGAGGTTGAGGACTATTTTAATTCTGTCCTCCATTGTCCCCCTGGTTGGCTATAGGCTTTGCTGGAAGAGGCAATGTTTCATTTCCTTGAATCCAAAGTAAATGTGGGTGAGAAAAATTCATAACAATGCACTGGCTCTGAGCTCTAAAGATGAGAGTAACAGCAGATCCAGGAGAGAGGTTAAGTCTAGGATCACCAGGGATCAGGACGAGGCAGAGCAAGTGCGGGAATCAAGGCAGGTAGCACCATGCCTACACCAAGAGGTTGCAGGCAGCTGGAGCCCAGGTGAGGGTCAGGTGTGCTTGGGACACTGGCGGCACTTGTCTGTGCACAGGCACATCTCCCATGTGGGTGAGTACAACATGCATCTCCCTGGGGAGAGAGAGCAAGAAATCACTACCCAGTGAAGCCTATGAAAATTTCAATTTTTTTTTTTTTACTCATCCTGTGCTGATTTTTACCGATTAAAACATATCAGCAGAAATAGACTAGTCAATGCCTCTTTTTACTAAAGCTTAGGTCTCCTGTTGGAGAAAGGTCATCATCTGTCTATTACTCTGTTAGATAAGGACACTGGCCCCAGAGAGCATTTACACAGGTCTCACAAATTCCAGGCTCTCATCACAATCATTGGTGCATACAAGGCACATGAAGATCTTTTATTTTTTTTCTGAAGAAAAATGCCTACAGTAATGTATCTCTATAACATTTTCAGCGCTGAGCAAAATGCATATTTATTTTTCCCAGAAAAGACCTAGTTTGGTTTAATAAATGTATGTGTGCACGCATGCAGTTAGCTTTTGTATATGTTTGTGTATAAACAGGAACAATAAGTAAATAAACACAATGAGGCCAGATTTTCTAAATTAAATGCCATTTCCTGCAGTTCCTTTAATGGACAAACCTTTTCCACATGAAGACGAATTCAGATGTTACATTCAAGCAGAGAGCAGAATCTCACAGTTGTTTTTACTGAACAGCAAACAGACATATTATCTTGGCATAAGAACATCGATTGGTTTATTTAAATGTTTTTGCCTAATCATAAAGATTTATGTTGTGTTGCATTGTTATTTTCACTGGTAACTAGGATTACATTTGTGTTCTTTAAGAACATTGTCAATATTTCATGTTGTCTCTCTAAGCAGTAAAGAAGGTCTTGGTATTAATGTGTGAAAGGAAAGGTGAGACAGCTGTTAAAACTAAAAGCTGCTAAAATGTGGTATGTAAGAAAAACATTAAAATCAATTATCATTTGTGTTATAGGATGGGGATACTAGACATCAAACACTTGTTAATCATCAGCAATTCAGAATCATGGTGCAAACAGGAGTAGGATACTGTTAACTGTTTGCCACAACAACCCCACTTTCAAACAGCAAAAAAAAGAGGTGGGTGGCAGGGGTAGATGCTCTAAAACATCAGTCTGTAATTCTCCTGAAGAAAAAATATAGTGGCAGGTGATTTTTATATGTGTGACATTTTTGTCAAATTCTGCAAGCATCCAGTAACAAAATTTCATTTTATTTTCTCAAAGAAATATAAATTAACTTATTTATCCAGAAAGTCTTGTGACTAACAGAAGGTAACTCAGTTTGGCTCTCATTCTGCTTGTGAATTTGTGAACTTAAAACTAGCAACTGCTTAGATATCTTGATCATGACCCTACAGCATTTACATTATGACAAGAAAACACATCATCAACCACTACTGTCTATTTTTGGATCTTCAGCAGGGCCAGTTTTCCAAAGCTTAAAGCAACAGACAAGGGAAGTGAATTTTAAATGGAATTTTAATCTGTTGCTGCCAGCTCTGAAAATATAGTTGTTAACAGAAAGATATGAATCAACAGAACTGTTCCTGCTAGAAGACTAATTCTTGATCCAACAATATTTTTATGAACAAATCTGAATGTTGATAGCATGTCTTTCCTGCAACAATTTTCAGATGGGACAAGGGTTGGTCTAGTAATAAATAGTAAAAAAGGAAGATTTTTTTTTTCTGCAAACTGACCAGAATCACCTCTTTAGACAGTTACAGTCCAACTCAGATGTTGTAGTGCAGCTGATGCATGTGAGGATAATAACTCCAGTGTATGACTGTGGGGTAGGAAACCTACTGGAAAGCAATGACTCTGGAAGAGCTTTAGGGTAGCTGGAGATAATACACAGTGCTGTGATCAAGACAGCTAAGACTGGCTTTCGTAATATAAAGGAAGTAAAAGGGTGTGAAGGTGACCTGGTATCTGAATAACCACCCTTGCATAAGGATGTTCAATTCTTCAAGGAGAAGGGTGACTTATTTATTCTCCCCAGACAACTACCCTAGGCCAGAGACCTCATGCAGAAGGGGCAAATTTCTCAATCTGAGTGACAAAAGTGTAACAAGTTCCAGTGATTGGGAGTAGGCAATTATAAAATGCTGGGGCTTAACACTGAGAATTTATCAGGTGAAAAGTTACTGTCAGGAAGCTGAAATTCTGAGTTTCATCTGAAATTATCTAG
Source organism: Morus bassanus (assembly GCA_031468815.1). Taxonomy (NCBI): domain Eukaryota; kingdom Metazoa; phylum Chordata; class Aves; order Suliformes; family Sulidae; genus Morus; species Morus bassanus. Next base: position 22,532,028 of record CM062600.1, on the reverse strand, counting down.
ATGTGAATTTTAATCTGTTTCAAGGAGAAATTCTTTAAATTATGTGTAAATATCTAAGCTAGACAACGTTAGTCGTTCCTTCTCATTTTGGTATCTTTGAATGTCTGAATCTTTGCCTTGAAAATATTCCTTCATGGGCCTTAACTGTGCTCCTCTCAATGTCGTGGAACTTCCTGCCCTGCTCTAAGTAAAAAGCCAATTTTTTGAAGACAACTAACCAAATGGTCAGAAACAGGTTTTTTTTCTTTTTTTCTTTACTGTGTAGTTGGCCAGAAGTATTCTGTCAACTTTTTCTGTCTCTTCCTGTCATTCTCGAGGAAAGATGCTGGAGGAAGTAGGGCCAGTGGAGAAAGCTGAACATAGTGGTTCTGACTTGTTCATGTATTCAGCATCCAACTGATCACATTTTTTACTGGGAAGGAATGCTTCCAGCGTATTAATTGATAGGTTTTGGTAGGTTTTATTTGTGTGGGAACACTTGCATAGGTGGTACCTATGCAACCTCTTCATTTAGGGTCATCCAAGGCACTGTTTTTCCTTTTTTCCCTGTCTGTGGTCAACAGTTATATAGATCCCAGAAAATGTAAATGATTTAGGCTACTTGTCTTATTATAGAGTCATCAATCAGTTAAAGTGAAGAAAAATCTATGATATTCAGAAAATTAGAATAGATAAACTCTCCTAGAACTGCACATACCTATTATAAATGTTACTTCATATTTTCTATCAAGAAACTTAACGTCTTCTGGAATGATAAGCAGCTCATAAAATACTAGGAATTTTCAAAGATGAAATATTAGAGACCCATTTGCAATGGACTAATTCTTTATGTTGACAGAGATCTTACTCTAGGAGCAACCTTGTTCATTTTAACAGTTACTTTCAAACCCAGGGACTATTTTTAATGAGGAGTAGGGTATGTTAATAAGATCTGATACATTATTTAGGGTCTTCAAATTATATAAGAAGCTTATCTTAGTTCATACAATTCCTTTTAAAAAGTGACAACACTCACATATGATTAATTAAGTGTATGAGAAAGGCTGCCATCCTCAAAAAGTTCTCGGCAATGACAAATAACCTGAATAACTCTTTGACTCTCCTACCTGCTGTACTTCTTATGTTCATGTTAAATTTAAAGAGAGAATTTTAGAGATATGTGGCAAGGCTTAGCAGTACGAGTAATAGCTGCTTCTTAAGATAACACTAAATCACTGTGAAAACCAAGTATGACTAGTTTGCTGTATGCAAGAGAAAAATACATGACAAAAGAAGGTTTCACTTTACGCAGTACTTGCAGCTAGGCTGAAAAATACAGATTTTCAAGTGTAAAAAATATCAGCAATAATAAGAGGCTATGCATTTCATAAAGGATTATTTGTTGTTGTGTCTGTCCCCCCCCACCATGATATTCTTTGTGCTTTAATTCTGCCATCTACCTTATGTTCAGATCAATACCATCTGGTCTTTAGAAACACAGACTTGTAGAAAGCCTGACTAATTTTTCTTCACAAGTGGATGAAACTCAAAATAAAAATGTCTTTCAATCCATAAGAGAAGGACAGGCCAAATTAGGCTTATAAAGGAAAAAATCCATTTCATGCCTCTTTAAAGGAGCCTTCACCCTTACAGTCCCTGCTCAGATGCATTTAAGAGAGCTGTTTCTCATGTAACTTTCAGCTGCCGCAATCCTCCTTTCTCCACCTCAGGATAACCAGTTGACTTGCATGCCTGTGACTTCTTTTGTTTTAAAACTGCAAGTGTGATACTGCATCACCACCATTTCGATGGGTTTACAAAAAGGCATATTTTTAGAACAATTAGCTTCCTGTGATGTAATGGGCATGTGTGTCCTGTCACGTTTTGGCTAGTTCACCAGCTTAAAAGCAAAACATTCAGTAGATGATTTATGAGTGTAGGACTTCCTTTACCCTCCAGAGCATGATAGTCTCCCCATTTGTTCACTAGAGATTGGAATTCACAATTTATAGTTGTACTATTTCAGTTTTAATATTTGTCTCAAAAATGAAAATTGCCAAGAGGGACACTTTAACTCTTTCTCCTCCATCTTCGCCAGTGAAGGAGCACTGGAATTTTTCTGACATGCTGCAGTCATCCAACAAATGTGTAGCATGTATCCATGAATGAATGCCCCCCTATCCCTAATAATGCTCTAACAAATCCTAACGCTTCTTTAATGGTGGAGTACACATCAGTCACACCTGGGATCACTGCTCTTTGGGAATATTTATAATATTGATTCTCCAAGCTAGAATCAAGGACACACACTTTCCTTAAAAATAATAAAAAAAAAAAAAACATTAAAAAGGGTTGCAATATTAACGTCTCAATGTACTGTGTGCAGCTTGCTCCATTGTTCTAGTTTTGTACGCTTGAGAATTACATCAAGTTATTTAGAATAATATGATATTTTCATTCATTTTTTTTCAAATATTGGAAGTATACCAGTATATCTTCCCTTAGCTTTCAGAAATAGAGTTGTGTGTTTTCTGTATGAGGGATATACATACATATGCAACCACATACTTATGGCTGTGGCTGTAAGTTTGTGCCTTCAGTTTACAGAACATCAAACAGTAAATGGCAACAGCTTGTAAAATCATCCTATTTCATGTGGATCTGTCAGAGCACAAGGCTGATGCCACAGATACCATCTCAGCCATTGAGTTCAGTATCTTGTAGTCACAGACACCCATAAAATAAATCTGGTGATAAATGCCAAAGGATCCACAGAAACCTTTGATGTTTTCTGACACACCTGTGGTCACAAACCATATAAATACCACCCACAATGAAATTAAGACTGGAAAGAAAAATTCTGAATCCAAATCTGGCAATTATTTCAGCCCTGAACACGGAAAAACATGTCAAACTGGCAACTGAGAATTTCCAATCTTATTAGAACCCCCATCACACACTATCTCTTGTTACAGCCAATCTCAAAATCATCAGAGGAAACAAATTCACCCATCATGTTTCTATCCCTGTGAATGCACCAAAAGCATAAAGGTTTTCCCAGCTCCATGGACAGCCAGCAGAAACACCAAAATGAAATGACTATATCAAATAATATCAGTGTAGTAATATATCAGACAGCAAGTTCCTGCCTCATGTTGCATTCCATGACAGATTCCGACATATCACAAGAATAAGAATTCACCTTGTAATTTAATGTTCTATCTTCAAGATTTTTTTTCTGTGATGTAATTCTTTCTATAAACTTAGCTATCCCTTCGTTTGTTGCACAGAATACATAGTTAAGTTGCAATATTTTTCATTGTGTATATTCTCCTAAAATTTCTTGCTGATTTCAGAACAGAATTTGACTTGAGTTGAAGCAAATTATGTTTGAAAATTGTGAGAATCTTTTCTTATATGTGGGTCCTATTAGTACCCTTTTATATTGTTATTGCACTTTGACAAATGTTCTATTAGCAGAACTTTTTTTCTTAAGCTCATAAACTTTTAAGAAATTATATCACTGTATATCACTGTGATGTGAACAACTCTATCACATTAGTCCTGTCAAACTGGCACTGATTTGAGGTTTGGTTTTTTTTTCATTAGGAAACCTTTTTTAGATATGTGGCAATTTTTGAGATGATCTGTAAAGGAATTTAAAGCACAGCAATACCTCTTATACATTTTATGTAGTTACAAAGCTCCTCCTGGAGAACATATGATACCTATAATGATGCCATCACATTCCAGCTTTTGTGGAACAGCTGGTGCCTTGAAGTGTTCAGGGCTGTGTAGTGTTAGCAGTGTTTGATTTTGAGATGCTTGGTAAAAGGTAAGAATTAATAGCTTCAAACTGTGGTTTTTCAAGACTATAAACTCTATAGATAGGCACAGTATTCATGATCTAAAATCAGAAGAAATAATAAAATTTAAATAAGCTTATGCTAGTTATGTACTTAGAATGTAGGAAATTTGCAAATGTTACAAGTATAATTTCTAGCATAATGAGTTGTGTAAAGTCATCTTCTCTGTGGAACTTATCAGCAATAATCCTGGATAGCTGGGATATCTTTGAACCATAGTCCTGTACATAGGCACCCACTTAAGTCAAGCATTTTTTGTACTCGTTGGCCTGTAATTTTAATGCAATTGCAAACATAGTTTTGCTGTGATTTCATCTAACTCTAGCATCTGTGTTTAGTTGACTTAAATCATACTCATGTTTCCCAAGTGAAACCACATGCTAACCAAAGCCAGTTCATTAAAAACTTCATGTTCTTCTATAAGTTTCTAAGCAACTTACAGAACACAAATTGAAAATTAGGTGGGTTTTCAAGCCAGGCTAACTACAGGGAACAAGCAAAGCTTACTCTTGTGTAGTTGCAAAACTTCATAATAATTCCCTCAAAAAAATTAAAGGTACGAATTTTTAAGAATCAGAAGTGTTCAAGGCTTCCTTCTTGCTTTTGAACGACACTTTCAAAAATGCTTGGAAGTACTTAAATGTCTTACATCTGCTCACCTCAGTGCTACAGATGGTAGAGTACCTTGCTGAAACTCTCTTTTGAAAACTGTATTTTGGTTCCTAAGCTGCTTTGACACTTGCAAAAACTTTATTCAAAGATTAATACAAGCAGGGCTTGTTACAACATGGTCATAAAAAATGATCAGAGATTGTGACATTCTCTTTGATAAGTCTTTGTTCTGAGTTCAGGAGATGCATGAAAGTTTGGAAGAACTATTTGGGAAATATTCATACACTGAGTTTGGTATTTGTTTTTTAGAGTTTTATTTTTTCACAGATTGCTTAAATCCTCTAATTTGTGGTCTGGCTCCAAAAATGGCTGTATCAGCAAAATGTTTCCTAGGCAAAGAATTACAGCATCAGCATAGGTACAAAAAACAGGAGAATGGGAAACAACTATCTCTTAAGCTTTTGCTGTCATGACACTGTTTTGTATAATGCCTACCTATTGCTTATTGCTATTGTACACCGTTTCTACTCTCAGGTATAGTGACTGATACTTTGGGATTTAAAAGCCTGTAAGGGACCACTATCATGATCCAGGCAGATTTGCCCTGTATTACAAAAGCTAGAGACATGGAGCTCTTTTTTAATCAAACCTGGGATTTCCTTCCATCTGATCTTGGTTTCAACACTTAGCACAACAGCAGACCAGCATGTTTCTGCTTATTGTCCTGATTAATTACAGTCTGTGCTGCTCTACCTTTTCCAACCTGAATTTGGCTAGGATACATCTTCCAGCCATTGGAGTTCGTTATGCCTTCTTCTGTTATAGAGCCATTTATAATCAGATGTCACTCTTCCTTTTCAATATGCTGTCACAAGCAAAACAGTGTTGATTTGGGGAAATGTGTTTGGCTCATTGCCAGTAAACATGAACTTCTGATCATTGATTTGAATGTTGAGAGGGAAGAAAAAAACCCACAAGCAATTATACAAGCACTTAGATAAACATCTATCCTTCCCTCTCCGCAGCCTCAACTTTTCTTATGTTTTCTGCAAGTTGTGCTCAGTCCATCAAAGTTCACTTGATGAGGTGGGTGTGGTATAGGAGGCTGAGATGCTCTGCCCAACAGCTTTCCCTTGTTCTGTGCCTGATTGGTTTTTTCTGCTGGCTGATGCTTCACAGTTTTCCACCACTCCACTTGTAACCGTCTCTGTGTCTCTGTTCCCTGTTGTCCCTATTCCAGTGCGGGTCACCCATGGGCTGCAGGTTCTCCAGGGATGTACCTAGCCCCTTCTGGCATGACAGCCACACCAAGAGTGTGTCTTCTGCTGCCACTGGCTGCCAGTTCTTCTCTGCAATGTGTCTGAGCAGAGCACCACATGCTGCTCTGATTGGATATACCTTGGCATGCAGTTTTAAAGTTTTTGATTTTTTCCACTGTTGCTTAAATAGGTTTCAGAGCCAGCTGCAATGGTTTTCATATGTCCTCCCATGCAGGTCACAACTGCCATCCCCTGCTCCTTAAACGTTGTAGCTTCTGCCCTTTACATGCACATACACAATAATAATCTCACTATTACTGATTCTTGTTGACAAACAAATAAGCTAAGCTAGTTAAGTGTCCCAAGGTAAGGCCAGATATATCTTTTCTAACTTTAAACACCATTTTTAGGGTACAGACAGTGAATGCAACATGCCACTACACACTTATTTGCAGTACATAGAAATGCCGACCTCACTATTCAGGTTTAATAGTTTACCTTCTAGGATATCTGCCATTTTTGTGGTTGCTGTTCTGGTGTGTAATATAAGCTGAGACTGGTGTCCAGTGACTTACCTACATTTAGCACCATGTCTTCCCCTTCTGAAGAAAAATAATTTGGTATTCTTGTGGTAATCGGAGTGTCCTGTAGAAGTTCTTTCTTCTTACTGTTTTATGTTATTTGCTGCCTGATTTAGAAGCCATACATAACAAGACTGCTGATCTATTGCTCCAGGCCTTGCAAGTGGGGTAAGAACTGTCTTTCTTACCCTGCAATTTCAGGTGTGCAACTAAGTTGCAAGCAATACTACCTCTATTTTACTTTTTGACAACCAAACCAGGGGGATTAAGAGTTCCTTCTACTAGTCTTATGGTTCAAACTGGAGCAGCTTTGCATAATATGAGGGTTATAATCCTCTCAAAGATGACAGGAATTGTTTGCTAACCATGAACTTCATTAAATGGCTTTCAGTGAACTCAGTTAGCATTAAGCACCAATTATGGGTAATTATTTTTCAGAGATTTAGAAAGAAAAGCCATAAAAATTATGCTTCAGCTCTGCTTCTGCAGGACCACCTGTAAGTTAAATACCTCTAGTTTAAACATTACAATATAACTGCTAGCTTGGGACATCCATGAGCCATAGATTGCTGGAGGCTGGTGGAGTATTTCTGTCACCATGTGCTTGCCTCCTGCTTTTGCATTATCCATGCACACACTGCAGGGGATAGGCTCCTGGGCTAGCAGGAGATCACTCTGCTCCCATACCCTTCCTTCTCACTGGGAGAGTAGAGGTGTTTGGAGGGCTGACACCACTATCCAAGTCTCTAGGTTGCAGCGGGAATAATTAGAACGTATGATGTCAGTAGGCATTTGTTTTATTCTGTCTATTACCTGAATTTTCCCTTTTTCAGTCAGCTCAGTGCTCTCAGGATAGGAGAAACCTGTTTTCCTACTGCTGTTCCAGTTAAAACAAAAGAAATTAAATCATTTCTTCCAGTGGCCTGCTGCACAGCCTCCTGTAACTGGCTAATTGGCCTCCTATAATTATTGCCCTAGTTGAAATACGTTTACTATTAGATGCAAGGTTTATGTAGGTCATCTGGTTTCCTGGAAAAGTTGGGCTGTGCTCAGACATGAAACCAATCTACCTTATCTCTGACCTTTCTCATTTGCTAACATTGAAGCTCTGCTACGAGAAAATTGGTTTAATGGAAACTATATCTTTTCAACATTGGAATCATTAAAGTAGGAGAATTAATTTTAATATATTCAGAGCTTTAAAGTACAATGCTGTGTGAAGTAACAGTCTTCCTTTGCATGTTCATTCCAGGCAGTAATTGGTATATATACAGTCGTGTATGTGCCTATGAAACTTTGACACCCTCTGCTAAAGCATGGCCTCAAGTTTCAAGTTTAGACTGCATGTGCCTGTAAATAGCTATCCAGCTTGAATGTACATGCATTAGATGTATGTAAATGTGCAAAACAGACATTGTTTTACTTCTAGACCTCAGCTTTCAGCTTTCTTTTTTATCATTTAAGACAATCTGCCATATTGTTCTCCTATTTCCTCTCTGGATAGAGATATACTTCTCAGATGGAAAGTATGCCATAGTTTAATTGTTTTAAAAATAAAATTATGCCTATCATTAACCTGTTTTGAGATTGGCTGGATGTGTAAAGAATCTTCAAGTGCTTCAAGATCTCAAGCATCTCATTAACAGAGGAATTCCTTTGAAATAGTAGAACTAAATTTTCTATTGCCTCCTAAGACTGTCAATATCTAATCTTTTAGCTGGCTTTTTTAGGGAAAAAATGTCCTTACCAATATCAAAAACCTGTTTAGCTAGTTGTTTTCCATTTTTATTTTCTCCAGTTAACTTTTGCTTTAAATTCAATACAGTCTTTTCCTCTGTATTTTATCTTTTACTGTAGCAGCATTTCACCAGGGTGGAATTCTCCTTGGCTTGCCTGGAAATGGACTCCGTTGTTATTTATGATGTGACAGAAGGGCACTAAGGTCCTTTTCCTTCATTGGCAATTTGAGAGCTAAAGGGCTGAGAGCCTGTGCAATTATGGGCACAAAAGTAATGCATCAAAGCAGGGCTCATTAGAAATCTATATATATGGCTAGCTGGGCTACCCATTATTCTACCTATCTATCGTACACAGCAATTTACAAACTTCTTTTTGTGCCAAAGTACCAGCCAGAAGCCTTGTATGCACACATCAGGATCCTAGTAAATTACACTGAGAGCAATCAGATAACGTTGTTAATATGACTCACTTCAGTGCAATTTCTTTGCTCCTCCCTGTATGATTAATTACAACCAAATTGATGTTGCCAGCAATGATTAATTTACAAGTTGAGATGCAGAGTAAATGAGCTAAGCAAAGCTGAGTTGGCATTGCCCCTCATTTAAGAAACTGCACAAGGGATCACAATTCACAGCTAACCTTGTGATCCATTACTGCACTTGCATAAAAATTGGCTAGGTTGGATAGCTGCAAAATTATAATTTATTATTTTGTGATAGCTGTTTAGAAAAAAAAATATTTGGTTTAGTTTAGGTAAATGGGAAAATAAAGAGGGTGAATTGGGATTCTACTGTTAGATTTCTGCAAAATTCAAATTCTTGATCAGATAAAATAAAAATGCCAAGCCTTTGATAGGGAATGGAAGACGAAGACCATATTCTTGATGAAGTCCCTGAAGTTCTCTTTGGAAAAAAAAAAGCACTGAAAAGAATAAATACATGACATTTAATAACTTTTTTTCCTTTAATAATAATAATAAATCCATCCTCTAGAAACCACAATTACTTCCCACATTGTACGCAAGTCAGAACTGCTGTCTATTTAGGTCTGTGTTAGAGTTTTACATTATTGTACATTATTGAGTATTTGAGCATCTTCCATGTGTAACCAATAAAAATAGTAGATTTGAGGGGCTTGCAGAGACTCCTAGTCTAAAAAACTCACCGAATTTTTTTTTAAATTAAATTTCCTTGTGGCGTGTACAGCGTACATTAGGTAGAGGTAAAATTCAGAATTTAGTCTTTTCATGATAATAATGAAGAAGTTTCTGCTGATGGCAAGTATTTCTGAGGAATGAGAGAATTGACTGGCAGCCTACCTTTGGCTACTTTTCCACTGCTTTAACTTATTTTTTAATGTAAAATCTGGTTAAAAAATTAAGTACACTTTTACTCACAGATATTTGCAGTTCATAGCAGGGGAGGCTCTGAAACTGAGTGTTGAAGAGAAGCAGGATCTGGAGTGAAAACTTTTGGTCAGTACCTGCTTTTCAGAGAGAAAAGTTTTTGATTCCCCCCTGACACAAATGAACTCAAAGGAAAACTTTCTTCTAATTAAGGTCTCACATCAGTCCACAAACCACTGCACTGGAGACAATGCCACTTATCCCTTCCAAACTCTGCCTTTAAAGTTGCTAGTTTAGTACCTGCTATACTGCCTGAATGCTGGTGTGTAGATGAGTACCACATGCTCCTGAGTGTTCTGTGGCAGTTTGAAAGTAAAGGGAGCAATGCTAGGATGAACACCAAGAAAAGGTCGAGGATGGATTAGATTGTAGTGGTCAAAGATGCAAGAGACTAGTTAAAAAGAAAAATAGCAAAAGCTCTGGAAGCAGCTACAGCAACAGTCATGTGTCCTAGACAACTCTTGCTCATCTTGAACTGCTTTTTGAAAACTATCTGCCCAGATAGGCAGATAGTCTTGGGACCAAGAGTGTCTATCTCCCATGAGAGATTCCTAACCCCTGTGCTGAGTAGCTGATGTCTCCTTGGCCCAGTGGATACATACTTCCTTATGAAAAGAGGAACAGCTCCAGTAGGCAACATAAAGAGATGCTTACCTGAAAACAGCTGTTGCCTAATGCTAGGGTCAGACAAAGGATCTGACCCTGTATATTTTATACCTTGGTAAGTATATAAACTCTCATTCTGCTTTTTGGGGATAGATGGGTCACACACAGGTTTTCTACCTCCCTCACTCTCTCTCTCTGACACAAACACATGCACACTGTTTTGAAATGTCTGGAATTTATCCCAGCACAGAAGGGAAAAACTTAATTTTCAACTCTTGTGTGGGAGGGGAAGACCACTTCCCATCTACCACTAAAACTAAAGTGAAAAAGGTTGCAAACATTGTTAGCTACCAATAAATCAACCCATAATCAACATTCTGCTTGTAGATATCAGAAAGTATGCCACCATAATTGTAGATACTCTTTTTAATATAACAGCTTACACAATTGAATGTAGAGGGACACAGTATAGAGGGACATACTGAATAAATGTTTTAAATGTCTTAGAATAATCTAATCTGGATCGAGACTGTGTAAATTTGAATAGCAAGGTGCTAGAAAACTATTTAAACTGAAAATGGAACTTCACTGCTCAGCTGTTGTTAAAGGTTTATGTGACCTGCAATAACCTTAGTGACTCCCTCCAGACAATTTTTGGTTGCCAGGCAATGCTACAGTTCTTGTATATCCAGTGTCCTAAAATTTGCAGCCCATGGGAGATATAATATATCAGGTTTTGCCTTGTAAGGCTCCTCTGAAGTCAACAGAGTTGTACAGAACGTGACCTCTAATTGAAGATTATTTGGATGTTGTTAGCACACATAGCCTACACTAAATTTTCAATTTCTTATTTGTATTGTTGCAGAAAAATAACTTTTTTTCTTTTGCCCTTTTTTGCTGCAAAACAGAGAAGATATGAGATTTAATCCAACCTGTGTTACATTTGATAATGACAGAGTATGTTAGCTTATTGAAATGAAAGAAGGGATGTACTCAGAAACCACGCCACACACTGTAGAAATCCAGGTTATATGCTGGCAATACATGAGTCCAGCAGACTCTTCATCCTTGTGTGTATTGCAGAGATAAAGAACTGTTGTATGAACTCTGATCTGTTAATGCTAGCTTCTGGATCTTTGGAGTTAGACATAATGTCACTAAAAATAGTCAGGCTTTTGTGTTACATCAGATTAAATTACTGGCACGTCCTAGGAAGTGATGAGCTGGTGAAAACCCAGCTGTGTTCAAGAACATCTGGATGATTTTAATAACAGAGTTCAAGAAAATGTACATACCAGGTATTATAACCTGCATGTAGGAGAGCAATTTGTGTGCTTATCTTGAAATTCTTCCAGCTCAAATAGAACAATGAGCAATTGGATTGAGATTACTGAAATTCAAGTCCTTGTTCAAAGCCTAAATATGTTTTCTGTGTAATTTTAAGATATCCATGTAACTGTTTGGACCTTGCTGACCTTCTAGTGCTATTGCAGAGTCCATCTGTATAGCTTCCCTAAAGAACAGGCTCTGCTGTGAACAGTTCATTACACAGAGCTCTCTGAATGTCTCTCTCTTTTCAAACCCTAGTGCTCTTTTCAAACAGGATAGGACTAATGCTCTTTTCTATGACTGTAGACTATTTTATTGTTTTCCAATGCGAGCTATTTGCCATTTTCAAATTAGGTATATATTTGTATTTCCCAAATCTCTCTACTTTCTGAATCTGAAGTGGGTGAATATAAGGTGCTCTCTGCACACACCATGTAGTCTCAGTAGGAATGCAATAACAGGGAGAGAAAGATTCAAGTGGGTCTGTACTACCATCAGATGAATGGTGCTTTTGAAATAATATGATAGTCCTAATTCATTTCTTTCACTACAGCAATGTCTACCTTACACAAATGGCTTCCAGTTCCTCCTTCTTGGGTACACCTTGCAAAAATACTAAAGATTAAGTTCATAATAAAAACACATTCTCATATGGGCAGTCAAGATTGTGATAAAGAACTTTCATTTCCTTACCACCTCTGCCAGAATCACAGCCCTGGATGTCAAGTGAAAGGTTGCCCCAGGGTCTGCCATCTATGCTGAGATTACTGTAACCTGTTCTATAAACATGGAGTTCCAGTCCAAAGTATTATCAATTTGGTGCTCTTCAAAGGCTTTAAATCCTATTTAAATTAAAACAGATTCATAATATTTCTCCTGAGACGCATGTAAGATGCAGACAGAAAAGAATGAACAGCACTTCCGGATTTAAAAACCACCACACACCAGTGTTCTCTTCTCTGAGGACTCAAGAAAGTTGAGAACATGTTGCAGTTATGTCAACGATTCATTTTTCTTGATTACAATACAGCAGCGCAACACATCTTTTTAGTAATCACAAGAATACAGAATAATTCTATAGAACAATTGTGTAAGTAAGCTGCCAAGCTTGAAGAAGTGAGCATTCTTACCTTCATTTATGGATGGTCTATAATGCATGATTTCTTCTAGAGGAGGGAGGTTTCCTAGCTTGAATATTAATTCTGAGAGAAAATGCAAGATATGTTTCTTTGTCCTGTCTCTCAGAGGAAAAGTTCATGTGTCTACAACATCAGCAGCAATAGGTAAGCTGCCTGTGTGTGCTTTTCTGATAATAATCCAATGATATGGCTATTTTAAAGAGCATTAAACTGCGATTGTTAAACAGAGGCTACTCAGGGAGTTTGCAGGCTCCTTCTGAAGAACAACAGTGTTATAATTCTGTTATTAGCATTTGCAAAATTATTCTTATCTTTTATACTAAAGCATTTGGACTGGCTGAATAGATATAAAACAACATTTTGTTTCAACTTCTGTATCCAATAAGCAATAGTACAATGATCCAGCATCCACCGGTGGTATTACTCACAGTGGTCTGTTGCTTTGTAGCCAAAGTTAATCTCAGCTGTCATTTTCTGCATCCTGGGTGCTCAGATAAGTCTTCCCATTCCTCGTGCAGCTAATTTAAATATTGTACATCTGCAGCAACTCATATGGAAAAAATGTGTGAACATTTGAGGACCTTCTGTCCTAACATTGATATTGATTGGCTTTTTTCTAACATAGAAAGAATTTGTACTATTGACAAAATATAATGAGTACTCTGTAAAATTATTACTGGAAACTGACTTGAAAAACCATGGTAACTCTACATACACAGCAAATTCTACTTTGTGTTTGTTCCTGTTTATCACCAAAATCAAGTGAGTTTTCAATCTCACTGGGTTATTGTAATCTCCCGGATGTAACACGGAAGATATTTTTATGTGAAAAATAGTTCAATATAATCAAACTAAATTTAAAATAATTATACATTAGATTAATAGCATTTTTATACTGCAGTACTGAAATTTAGGCAACTTCAACATTTTTCTTTAAAATATGTTAAATGAACCCATTTTTCTTGTGTAAGGTATACACTTTTTGCCTCCTACTACAGATACTGTATAAAATTGATTTGCAAACTGGTAGATAAATTCCTTTGAAAAACTCTAGTGTTTAATGGGAAAGTTGAAATCTTTCATTTATTTTTAAATTTAGGTTAAAGTTTAAACAAGGAGACTAAAGAAACCATCTTCTTTCTGTTAGCTTATGCAATAAAGCCTTTCCTTTCAGGTTCAGTGCTAGTTCAAGTGAAATTTCAGGTCAGATTCTTGTAGTGTTTTACTTTTTTTCCCTTGGTTCAACCCCAAACAAAAATGTGTTCATACAGCTCTAACTGTGAGATTTTGTAAACATACGGAAAACATAACAGTAAGCATGTGGATATTAAGTAATGTAACAAGATACATGGTATGGTGTGCTGTGAAGCAATACAAGCCCTGAGGCCTGGGAAAACTAAAGATCCTGCAATACTATATTGCAAGATATTTATATATTAGACCATTTAGATCTCTATTACAGTACACCATTTAATACAATATACAAATGTGTGATTTTTTTTATTCTGTTGACTGTCATATATATTAATTTTAAATAATGTGTAATTGTCATAATCCTTGGGTTGTAAGACTTAGATTCAGCCTTTTCTGGAAAAGTATAAAGGTGTATTTTTAAAATTAACTTAACACACACCAAAATTACTGGTTTTTTTATCTTTTTATTTTTTAATTCTGTCCTCCACCAACAGTCTTGATTTCATATTTAAAATACTAATATTGAAGACATGAGGAAATTTTTCTAGATATTCATGCAGAACTTTTCCCTCTTGTATGAAATTTCATCACACCTGCTGGGCTGGTTATATCTGACATTTAAGTCCCCACTGAAGCTAATGAACCTTATATTTTATTGATTAAGTTAGTTATCTGTATTAGGAGTTTTTGGAGGTATTACTTCTACTGAGTCAATTTTTTTTTCCTCAGATAAATGGGTGCAAACTCTGTTAAGGCACTGGGAGACACTGAAGTTCACATTCATCAGCCTGTATTACTCAACTACCTTTTCCAATAAGAGTGGCAAGTATACATTCCCCTATTGCATAACTAGAAAAACTGAAAGAGGATGGACTTTAGGGCCTGAATTACCCCCATTTGAAATTAATAAAAGCCAGGTTTTTTAATAGAAATTCCTTAGACATGTCCCTGCAGGAATAAAAAAGAAGCATTTCAAATAATTTGATTTTGTTAAACATGACCTTTTATTAAAGTTATAACTCACCATCCTAAAGTGTTTTTTTTTTCTGCTGTCCTTAGCAGCAGACTTAAAACTCTCCTTTTTTTAGAAACCTATGGTTTATTGCAGCCTGTTTATACTCACACTTTACTTGTTCCGCTCAGGCCTGACTTCACTGTTTACAAACCTACCCTCTTCCTGCTTCCACTTAAACGGCTTCAAAAGTGATCAGAATAATTCACGGAAGAAAAATCCTTCTGGGGTAGTAAATACTAGGCTGCACAAACCAGCTCTGAGGAAGCCCTTGAGCCCCCAGCTGCTGATAATGAGTGAAAATGCCAGAGGGAGGATGCCTGTTGCTCTCATTTTTCCAGTCTTGCCAGCTTTGGAGGCTGTCCAACACAGAGCAGTGGGCTGGACCCAGGCAGACTTTAGACCTGACACTGTGCATCTGCTTTTATGCTGTTAAATATTTCTTTATCTGCTTTCTTTATGAAATGCTCAGTTTTCAGTTTCAGAGCTCTTGTATTCAGAACAGCACCTCTTGACCTCACAGTGGGGGCAAACCAAGTTCTTGATAGCTACAGCATAAATATTCCCTGTTAGCACAGATTCCCACCCTTAGGAAGCTGTGTACAGATGTAGTATGCTGCAGTCTTCCTTGTGCGCATGTGAAGAGTTTATTGCACTGCTGTTTAAGCAGCGTGGGCAAGAATTTGAAACCAAGAGAGACCAACATATACTTTGATTAGAAACCAAAGTGGGAATCATCTTTGTCTTCCTTGGCAGCAGAACAAGACTAGCATGAATAACATGTTCTTCTAATACGCTCATGGTGCCTAATCAGTCAATAGCTCTGCATGTCTATAGAGCTGGGAACTTTCTGGAGTGGTGGAGAATAGGTGTGCTTCAAATTCAGGTGTGTGGT
This sequence comes from Morus bassanus, assembly GCA_031468815.1. Taxonomy (NCBI): domain Eukaryota; kingdom Metazoa; phylum Chordata; class Aves; order Suliformes; family Sulidae; genus Morus; species Morus bassanus. Next base: position 22,516,411 of record CM062600.1, on the reverse strand, counting down.
TTTGTGCTTGTTTGGTTTTCTTCTTCCTCCTTCTGCTCTTTCTCCATAAAAGACATTAAAAAAATCCCAAACCAGACAACGGGCAAGTATGACATTTCAAGATCTTTCTAAATGCTGCTACCAAGACAATCTAGAGGAAAGAATGAAAAACATGTGTTTAAGTTTCTCCATTGTTTGTGAAAATAATACAAAAGTAAAATTATATGTCTTCTGTAGTGCTCAGTTTAGTCTTGAGAATTTTGATCACAGCAAGGAATGGTTTTGACATAATTCACTTTAGGGAGAGGGTTTTAAATTTTATTTTATATGTTTAGACCAAAGGTGCACTTCCCATAATCAAACCAGATATCATCATTCTGTGCATTTTGCTTAGGGCAACACCACAGCACCTGTACCTGTAACAATGGAATGAAACTCTTCCTGAAGTGTGAAAGGGATGCTTTTCTTAGGCTATAAGAGGGGATTTACCTGTAGCCTATGGGTGAGAATAAAGGAAATGAGACCTTTTTTCTCATTATTTGTATTGCCTCAATTGAGGATATCTCAGGACCTGGCAGCCCTTGACGAAGTGTGGTTCAGTCTACTAGCCAGCATTGTTTAAGATGCCAGAAGATGGGGGTTCAAGAATAAGAGTATAGTATACAAGCAAAGCAAAAGCCATGAAAGAAACCAAGGGCTGAAAGTTAAGTAATTTGCTGTAGGTATACTAATCTATTGAATGCTGGTTTGGGGAGGGGCAGGGGAGAATCCCCAGAAATGACATTTTGAAACAAGACCAACAGAAACGTACAAGCAAAGAAAAAACGATTTTTTCCTCTGGTCCTTCAGATCACTGTCTCCATACTAAAATAATTTTAGCAGCTGACTGAGCTGTGGGATGCTCCAGAGCCAGTGATGTGGCATTTTGACAGCCTTTGGCACTCTGTAAGACTCTTCAATGAATGTGACCCAGCTAATCCTGGCAAACAGCACTGACATTTGATTTCACGCACATGTATAGTGGAGGCTGTGTGCACATTCTCCTTTCTAGGAAAATTATTTTATGACTTGGCATGCCTTAGTACATGTGATAAGCAACAGGAACACAACATTAATAAACAGGCATCTGTCATCATCTGAAAATTGTTACTGTGTCTTCTGTAGTGTACTTTTTTGTTTTCTTCAAGATAATATTTAAATCTAATAGTAGCAACTAATGGTTGTAAAAAGACAAATGTACGGATTTTTACTATGACTGCGGAGGAGAAAAAGGAATGAAAGAAAGAGAGACCATATGTGTAGTATATTTGTTGTTACAGCTTGCACTGATTAAAACTGTGTTTGTCGTATTATACATCATTGTACTGTAGTTGTAGTAAATGTTCCTTGTAATGCATTTTCAAGTACAAAAATTGCCTCAGAAAAGAGCGTTTAGGAAACTAATTCTATTGAAACCAATGAAGTGTTGACACATTGCCTGATGTGGATTTGTTTAAGGAGGCATATTTTAGGTTATAAAAGTACAGTCCTTAAGGCAAAAATCAGTGACTGCTTGGTATAGTGACTGAGAGAACACTGCAACAGTATGTTCAGCAAGAAACCCCTCATTAATCCTTTCCTGTAATTCTACCCTATTCACCTTCCCCCTTGCCTGACTCAATAGAATTTAAAACCTGCTGTCAGCACAGTAACTAACCCAGAACCCATTCATTACTCAGTCAAGGCATTTGAAATGTTTGCTGATTTGTCCATGAATGGGAACACAGTGTAAATCTGGACTGAGAAGAGCTTTTTTCCCCTTGTCAGTTTAATTGCTCCTGTGTGATGTGTTCAAGTGTTAGGAATCATCAGGGCTTTTGACACCCTGGTCTCTTTGAACGGCCATAGCATTTCACTGCACCCAGCCCCCAAGAAAACCCAAATGTTTGCAGCTGAGAGGAAATATGCATCACTTACTAAAAGCTGCTTATTTGCATCAAACTGGGCCCTGGCACTCCCAGCAAACTTCTGGTGCCTGAAGCCTTTGCTGGAATTAAACATAAAAAAGCAGGCATCCTCCTGCATCCTAGAAAGTGTTTGAATATGACAGAATTAAGCAGTGTAATGATTAGAGGAGGAGACATTTAATTCAGATTCAGTGACTCAGCTGTTGTCAGAAAGATACATGCTACAATTTTATAGGACTTGCATTGAATGGACAAAAAAGGCAAAGAGCAATTTACAGGGTATTTACATGGACCCTAGTAACCACTTCCTCAGCGAATGGCCCCTCTACGCTCAACAACCAGTAACACAGTTGCAACCAAGATGCCCAGCTGGACTCTCAAGAAAACGTATATGTGTCTGTCATTTGCTTGACTTACTAGCACTGTTTATTGCTGACATATAAGAAAGGCAGGAGGGGACATTTGGACTGTAATGAAACTCAGAGGGCTGCTCCTTTTGGCAACACCGTGCCAGGTTTTTGTATGTATCCTGCTTCACGAGTAACAGTCTTTGTTAACTGGTGGAGGCTCTTGTTGTTTGTTGCTTTGCCATCAGCAATAGGAAGGGGAGGGGGCGGGCAAGTTACCATTTCTATTTTCGGTCAAATAATTAGCTTATTCAAGAGAACTTTCCCTTCTTTGGCCCCTCCATTCCTTTACCCTCCATCACAAACATTTCTAATTTTTTTACTACAGCTCTTGCTCTGAAAGCTTGCCTTTCCTCTCTATATATAACGTTGTAAGCTTTGCTACCTACAGTACAACGATGTTCACACACATGTACCCACACACAGCCCCCAGCCTGCAATATCGGCATTGTCCAACATCAATTCCTCATACAAACTGCACTGCACCAATGGATCGCCAAGACAAGTCAACAAATGTGACACTGCCAAAAGACCAAATAAATCATGGGGGTAATTCCTCGCACCTCAGGGGAACTCCTCCCAGGCTGAACGTGACTCAAAATCTAAAAGTCGTCTCTAGCATGGCACAAAATCAGCAGCCCCTGGCTCAGCCTCTCAGCCTCTCAGCTGCCCAAGCATATGTGACTCTGAGACTGGTATTGCTGTATTACTTTTCACCTCACCTGCCCTGACAGTGGGTACCTTGGGTTGCAGAGATGTTTGTCCCTGTGGAGCCTGAAGTCCTGATGCTGCTTTCATAAATCCCTCCCTCTCAGGCAACTGTGAAAGAGATTTCTGATTAATCTGTCCAACTAATGCCTTCCTAACTTCCAGTGAAAAAGAAGTACTACTTCCGTTAATTATTGTCAAGCCCCATGCTAAGGAGTTTTTGCACTGCCGTTTAGGGTTTCATGCTGATCCAGTTGACATAGCTTGGATCAATTTGACCCGCTACTGCAGTTGTTCTCCTTTGATCCAGAGCGGTTTGTAATTTGACCCATTCAGATGACTTTCTTATAATAGCCCTAGCAAGACAAAACCAAATCAACTCCATTTATCTTAATGGGCTTTTTTTCAGACATGAGGCCTTGCCGATCTTTTGTATGGAAGAAAAAGGAATCTGTGTATCTGATGGGCTTTGAAATACCATCTGGTGTTTAATGTTATTGTGCTCTGTTCTCATAGTGCTGTGCTGAATCATATCTTAAAAGTTCAACAAGCATTCACTCACAGCCACCATTCAATATGATTGTGTCATTATCAAAGATTCGGATTTACCAAACGCAGCCTGCAAACAAAGCAAATTTTACAGGCGCTTCTCCCTGAGGGTCCGCTAACTGAGAGGAGTCTTCAAGTGTGAAGCCTGTGTGCCTTACATCTTCAGCTGCCATTTGGATGCACAGCAATCCTGTTTAACCTCTAAAATTATTATTTGAGATATAATCATAGGTGTTACAAGAACACGAAGGGCTTTTATTAGAGATGTGTGAATCTCCTAGAGGCTGAGCTTTTGAGATCCTGCCTATTTAGAGGTGGTTAAACTAGATTTCCTAACACCCTGCACCCCTCCCCTTGAACTAATGTTTCATTTTTTTTCAGTACTTCTCTATTTATTCAGTATTTACAGTATTTCAGTGAAAATAAAAAATACAAGTGTATTTCATTTTCTAACTGAAGAAGCTTGTGTTATACATAGAAAATAGGAAAACAGTTCTCCCTCCCAAATGAGATTATCCACCAACAGGTGACCTACATATGATAGACAGCATATGTATCTTTAAATCCTGTTCTCTGCTCCTGCCTTTTTTTTTTTGTTTTGTTTTGTTTTGTTTTGTTTTAGCAGTCTCTGGATGGAATCTTGGCTTCCTTGAAGCCAGTGGCACAGTGCCCAGTGACTTCAATAGGGTCAGGATTTCACCTTCTGTGTATTTAGCTTTCCACTCGGTTTACTCTGAACTCCATTTTTCTTTGCTTTTTTTTTTTCCTGTGCCCTGTGTCTGCTTCTTTCATTCTTTCTTCCCCTTCCCCCATCTTTACTGAAGCACAATTTGAACCAAAGGACTTCTTAGATGAACTTACAACCTGTCATCTCAAAGAAGTTATTTCACAAGGTAGACACTCAAAATTCTAATCCATATTTTACATAAAAATATATGCTTATCAAGTTTCTGTCATTTTACACATGGTCTCCCTATATTTATATTTTTCCATGTAAATAGACGTAGATGTGTATTAATAACTTTCTCTTTAAATTAGAATATATGCCAATCAGGCAAAGAATTTTCTTTCACATGTAGTTAAATTAATAGGCTTACAAATGCTAACTCTCCTTTGTGCAAATAATTATCAACTAATCTTTTAAAGGTACGTTAATTCCTCATCTGGTGCTTAGAGCTTTCAGAAAAACAAAATGGTATTCTGTTTTTATTTAATAATGATTGGAATGCTTTTGTATGAGACACAACTGTGAGGCATTTTTTGCATAATATTCATGAACAAACTATTTCCCCCGAAATGCATTTTTGCTTTTATACCTCAGCGAACAGCTCTGTTTGAGTAAATGATCCATCCTTGACTCATTGTGTATACAGAGAGAAGATCTGCCTTTGATTGTTGTTTTAATAAACTGGAAGTCTGCCAGCGTTCTCTGGGAAGAAGAAGAGAGCATTAATGATAGCACTGTGAAGCTCGTCCCTGTTTGGTTTTACACTAAATTTAACCCCCACTGGTCATTTTTTCATACTGAAATGGCCACCCAGGCAAGTCAAAAAGCACGGAGTAATAACTGCTGTGATTTGGAAGCAAGAAACTTTTACAAGTGCCGAACGTGGCTGTTTTAAATTCTTCTTATGGTACTTAGAGGATTGTGATTAATGAGTTTGTTATCTATCAAAAAGCTTCGGTTTGTGTTATCTATCAAAATGCTTCTCTCATGCTGCCTGGTGTGGGACAGGATTTATGGTAAAGAAAAACCTGCCATCCGTCTATAGTATCTAAATCTATCAACTCCACACATTCATGCAAATAATGCTAAATGATAGATCTGTAGTTATCTGGAAGAAAATAAAAAAAAAAAATAATAAAGAAGACAGAGAGACATTTTGAACTGCCAAAATAGTATTCTTAAAAAAACAGAAGTGAAGTTATTTCCTTCCAGCCTCTTGAGCTACTGAGTGTTCTCTTCCTAACACCAATTTCTTATTAAAACTAAAATAAGAAATTGCCCATGATCAAATAACTTTGTTATTAATGTTCAGTGATTTTTTTTATTGTTTTATTTTATTCTGTAGTTCTTTGGAAGTCATCTGTAATATATCTGATAAGGGTCATAGATTTTTATACAGAGAACTCATAATTGCTCTGCTTTGTTCTCTAGCTCTTAAGCTTTCATAGAGAAACCCGCCTGCACCTTGCATAAAGCTTCTCTCCATCTGTCAGGCAGGGAATTCTCTGTATGAGAGCACCAAATGCAGGAAGAGGAGAGGAACATATGGCTTGTCTTAGTCCTCCCACCCCTCCCCCTGTTACCTTGTGATTGCTCTCTCTCATGCATTTACATTTTTTAATCAATTCGTATAATGTTTTATCAATCTCAGAACACTAGCTAGGGATTGCAGACATGCCAGTTTCTGCCATGAAGTATACATTATATCATGGTGATTTCCCAAAAGGAAGGGGCCTCCTTTATGTCTCTCTACCTTGTAGGGAGAGAATCAAGCTTATTCCTTCTATTTCACAATTAATTTAACCTTCATGCCTTTGAGATTTATAAGAGCATGAAATGGGCATACTAGCAGAATTTTTGAGTTCCTCATATCTTGCATATAGCAGCCAACAGAGATTTCTGAGGTAAGAACATGTGTTTTTCACAAAAATAGTGTTTGTCTCTTGCTATGATTTCTGTTCATTTTCCCACTCATGTAGAAAGCTGGCTTGCATATCATGCTGTAACCTCAGGTTCACCAATGAGATCAACAGCAGTGACTTGACAAATTTGTGTCCTTCTTCCCCCTTGCCATGTCGGCTCACATCATTGCCAAGTTATCAACCAACACCCACAAAAAGTTCATTACTGAATAGACAGCTTGATTTTTTTTTTGTACTAAGCACAAACAAAAGCAACAGCTCCCTCAAGAAGACAAAAATGTGTTTATTTTTTCCAAGATTATTTGATGTAATCAAATTAAATGAAATTATGTCCTTGGGCCTAGTTCCAACCACCCATTGGTACAGATCCTTCAACCATTATTAAGGTCAGTGCAAGTTCTGTGTTTGGAGATTTATGCTATTGAGGCTCAGAGTGACCACCAGAAATTTCACATCTTTTTCTTTAAGATATTCATTATGTTTGTTATTCAGTAGAATTAACCTATTATGTTGCTAAAATGTGGTCACCTTCAAGCAGTCCAGAAGGTTTGTGGAGGGTAATGGAAGCAACTTTTTGACTTGAATCCTAGATGTGCCAACCAACGGTGGTGCTCTCCTGGATTTGCTGCTCACAGATGAGAAGGAATTGGTTGGGGTTCTTGTCTTAAGGATTTGTTGAAGGGAAGGTGGTTTACTTCTTTGTTTATAAAATTGACAAATTGAAAATAACATGGCATATTTACTTGCAGAAATATGTAATTGCTTAACTATGGCAACTAAGTCACCAAGTGCAAGGAACTAGTCAAGCATGAGAGTAACGGCAGAATCCCAACATTATTTCATGTACCTTTCAACCTTGACCATTCCATGACCTTGAATAAATTTAAAAAACAAAAGCTGAAGCCTAATAACAAGAAATTTGCTTTCAACCCACTTGTGAATTAGTTAGTCAAGCTTGACATCTAAAGTGCCTTAATGGGTGTAATTAAGTCTAACTAGTCTTGGCTACTTTCTCAAATGTGTAATAAAAAGGGTGAAATAACATCCCTAGATGTACTTGTTTTCTAAGGTGAAAACCAGAAAAGTTCAGAGAGATGAATTATATTATGATGGTAATATTTTTATTGAAGTAGATTTATGTGCTGTTCCTGTTCTCTCCCATGCCCTGATGATAGCAGTTGCATTCCCTTCCAGCATTCCTCCTCCTCCACTTTCCGTACTCAGTCATTATCAAATGCCTCCATCTTTTTTAAATAACATGGTACTTAACCCTTGTTTGATGTTGGGAATGTAAGGTTGCTGAAGTTACAACTAGGAGGATATGAGGGTGTGTACTCAAAACCTTTAACTTAAGAATTATTCACTCAAGTAACTGAGTTGCAGTCAGTTAAACTTATGGCAAATGTTTTGCTTGAAAGCTCTAATTAAATTAATAATAATTGACCCAATATATTAGAAATTATGCATATAATTTTATTAATGCTGTTTTGTTAGGGTTATCTGATATCTAAAATATGGGCTTTTTCCTAGTTAGATGTGTGTCTGGATCTTATAGATTAATTTTAAATCATTTATTCCATTGTATACGTGGCAGGTAAAGGGCATGAAAATAAGGGGAAGTATGGATATCTTTGCTTGAACACCATGGGGTGTTTGGCAGCTAATCTGGAGAGCAAAGAGTTGGTTGATTTCCATCATCCCTCATGTGGGACTGTTCAGGTTGTCTTGTGAGAGGGAAAGGATATTCGCTGCTAAGCAAAGCTGTCATTCCAGAACCTTGAGGATGCAGAGCACCAGGAATTGTTCAGAGGAGGCAGCAGGGTACAGCCCCCTTCTGACTCCCTTTTCTCTGTCCAATCTCCCTCATCTTCAAGAGAACAACCTTTTGAGCCATTTGCAGAAGTGACATAATATGATCAAATGTAATGAGAAGCCTGAGTTGAGACCTTGAACATTATGAGCTGGATGGAAATGAAAAGGATCAAATAACCTGGTCAGGAGAGCCAAAGGAAAAGAAATTTTTTCCCTTCTAAGACGGGGACAATAAAACACTGCACAACAGAGATGAAGGTTGCTTTGCATCATACATTAGCTAAAACCTGCATTCTGCTTTATGTGAAGTCTCATAAATGAGCGTTCCATTTTTATCCAGTTTCCATTTTCAATTAAAAATGAAAAAGTAAGAAAAAGTAGGATGCAATTCATTTTGCAAAACAGGTTTTGTGGAGGGTTTTTTTTGCAAAGAACATGAAATACAAAGAAAGCTCAAGAACAGATTGCAACTGCTATTCAAAAGCCTGTAAGGCCACAGCTTGCCATACACACAACAAAAAACATTTCACACCAAAGGAGAACAGGAAAAAGATGCACTAATGTAGCTCTTATGCTCTTCACTAAATACTCCAATATACATGAAAGACCATGATTCCTGACATTGGACCATTCCCACAGTGCTGTACCTTGCTGGTATCATTTAGCTTTACAACATAGGTGGTGTATAAATGTTTATCAATCTGTACATAAATTCTCTGATGTTGCAGAGGCAGGCATGTTGCTTACAAGGCAAAAGTAGAAGTGTTTTCCTCCTTCAGACTCTGTTTTTCCTTCCCCACTGGCTAAGTTTAAAGAAATCAAATAGAAAACATTCTCCCTATTGTTTAGCTGTTCATTTTCAATTGCTTGCTTCTCTGCTTGCTACTATTCAAACCTCCTGAAATGATTAATTTTCTGCTGCCTACAGCTGTGGCTAATGCACCTAGAAGACTCTACTTCTGACAGCTACAAAAGGGTATATCAGAGCTGAAGCAAATAAACCACAAAAGTAAACAGGCGCAGAACCCAGCATTTGGGTTCACAGTGGACCCAGTCTTCTGATGGACTGGTGAGGTGGGAGAGCAGTTATGTTCAGAGTCAGACTCTCATAGAAGGAAAATGTTAAGGAACAGGGAGGAATCAGATTCTTAAATAAAAAAAATATTTGCTTAGTCTCAGAAGTTGGCTAGACTTGAGTGGCTTCTTTTGTTTTCTGCTTTTCCTCACTCTTTGAAACACTGTTGTAGTCCTGATGAACTCTCCATTGGAGAAAACTCTCAATATGCATTCCACATTGTTTGCTAAAATATTTCAGCCGTTGCTTTAGTTAGGGTGGGGGCTATTATAATGTGGAGGCTGCAAAAGAACATGGAGCAAAATAGTTCTAAAATATTGTCATACAGTTGTTGAGGGAAAAGTGCTTTTTTGTAAATACTATTTTCCTGACATGCTTTTAGTTAATTGCTGACAATCTATCTAGCTTTGGACAGTGCACGTGAAGAAAATAATTACCCTTAACAGCTCTAAGAAATCCTTCTTAAATACGTATGAGAGCATGTGTGAAGACCAGTTGTGGTTAGCTCACTAACATGGGACATCAGAGTCCTATTTTGAGTCCTTTCCTTTGCTCTATATAGAGTGTGATATTCAGCAAGTCACTAAATCTCCATTACCATCTGAGAAATCACCAAGCTGAGATTCGAGAAAGTAGAAAGCTCTCTCAGAAAGAGTTCAGTGTCAACCCCTCCTAAAAAGGGACAGCACAGCTCAGGTTGTTCTCTCATTGCCACATTGTGTTACTGGCTTGGTCTCTGTTAGCAGTGCTTCCTAATGCAGTGTAGACTTGTCTTCATTGCTGTCTGCCACGTGTCCATGTGTATAAGGCGGAAATCCTGACAGATACACTAGGCAGCAAAGACATTTGTCTCTATTTCCATTGCATATTTCTTTCCAGAAAAATACAGTTTCTGCTTCTTCTCATTCAGTTGCCTATCAGTTTGGCGTTAGCACAGCAGGGAAGCGTCCTCACTCAGTTTCTCAGTTCATAATGATGATTCTTTACTGGAATGAAATTTTCCCTCCCTCCCCACAGCATGAAGAACAAGAACTTATCCTGAGGGAGAAAATTAGACAATTTTGGAGTGACTGAGCCTAAGCCAGCTCTGTGTGCAATAACAGTTGGAGTTACTGGAAGGACTGCTGATGCTTGTGACAAGGTGTGGTGGTGAAAAGGACAGATAGGAGCAGCCTCATGTTTGCAGGCCCTAGTACACATGGGAGATTTTAAACGCCCCGATATCTGCTGAAGGAAAAACACAGCAGGACATAAGCAATCCAGGAGGTTCTGGAGAGCATCAACAACAACGTCCTGACTCAAGCGGTAAACAGGTCAACAAGGAGAGGTGCTCTGCTGAACCTCATACACACCAACAGGGAGGGGCTTATTGGGATTGTGAAGGTCAAAGGCAGTGACTATGAGATGGTGGAGTTCAGGACACTGAGAAGAAGGAACAGTGCAAAAAGCAAGATCACAACACTGGACTTCAGGACAGCAAACATTGTCCTCTTCAAAGATCTGCTTGCTAGAGTCCCAAGGGATAAGACACTGGATGGAAGAGGGGCCCAAGAAATCTGGTTAATATTCAAGGATCACCTCCTCCAAACTCAAGAACAGTCTATCCTAATGAGTAGGAAGACAAGCAGAAATGCCAGAAGGCCTGCATGGGTGAACAAGGAGCTCCTGGCAAAACTCAAATGCTAAAAGAAAGCACATAGAAGATGGAAGCAGGGACAGGTAACCTGAAAGGAATACAGACACATGGATCTGAGCATGCAGGGAAAAGATCAGGAAAGCCAAAGCCCAACTGGAACTGAATCTTGCCAGAGGTGTCAAAACCAACAAGGTCTTCTGTAAGTACATAGATGACAAAAGGAGAGCCAGGGAAAATGTAGGCCCACTGCTGAGGGAGAAGGGGGACCTGATGACACAAGACACTGAAAAGGCTGAGGTACTGAATGCCTTCTTCACCTCAGTCTTTACTAGCAAGAGCAGCATTCAGGAATCCCAGGGACCAGGGAAATTCTGGAGCAATGAAGACATACCCTTGGTGGAAGAAGATCTGGTCAGGGAATGCTTAAGCAAATTGGACATATATAATAAGTCCACGGGCCCTGATGGGATGCACCCACAAGTGTTGAGGAAGCTGGCAGATGTCACTGTAAGGCCACTCTTGAAAATCTTTGATCATTCATGGTGATTGGGAGAAGTGCCTTAAGACTGTAGGAAAGCAAATGTTACTCCTGTCTTCAAGAAAGACAAGGACGACTCAGGGAACTACAGGCCAGGCAGCCTTACCTCAATCCCTGGGAAAATGATGGAGCAGCTAATCCCGGAAACAATTTCCAGGCACGTTAAGGACAAGAAAATTATCAGGTGTGGTCAGCATGGCTTCACCAAGAGGAAGTCATGCTTGACCAACTCAATTAACTCCTATGATGAAATTACTGGCCTGGCAGATGAAGGGAGAACAGTGTATATTGTTAACCTGGGCTTCAGTAAGGCTTTCAACACTGTGTCCCATAAGATCCTCATAAAGATGTTGTTGATGTATGGGCTGAATAAGCAGGCAGTGAGGTGGATTGAAAACTGGCTGAATGGCTTGGCCTAGAGGGTGGTGATCAGTGGCACAAAGTCTAGTTGGAGGTACTCTAGTGGTGTACCCCAGGGGTCAATACTGGGTTTGGTTCTTTTTGACATTAATGATCTGGTCCACTGCTGGGCTCCCCAGTACAAGACATGGACATACCGGAGAGGCTCCAGTGAAGAGCCACAAAGATGACGAAGGGGCTGGAGCATCTCTTGCATGAGAAAAGGCTGAGAGAGCTGGGACTGCTTAGCCTAGAGAAGAAAAGGCTCAGGGGGTTGTCATCAATGTATATAAACACCTTAAGGGAAGACATAATTCTAACAGACAAGGAAAAGGCTGAGGTACTCAACAACTTTTTTGCCTCGGTCTTCACTGGCAATCTCTCTTTCCACACCTCTCAAGTGGGTGGAACTCAAGGCAGGGACTGGGAGTTGGGGGGAAATTACCTCCCACTGTAAGAGAAGATCAAGTTCAAGACACCCTGAGGAAACTGAACATACATAGTCTACGGGACCTGACAAAATGCATCGCAAAGTCCTGAGGGAATTGGCTGATGCAGTTGCCAAGACACTCCCCGTGATATTTGAAAAGTCATGGCAGTCAGGTGAAGGCTCCAGTGTCTGGAAAAAGGGAAACATTGCACCCATTTTTAAAGAGGGTAGAAAGGAGGACGCTGGGAACTACCAACCTGTCAGCCTCACCTCTGTGCCTGGGAATATCACAGAACAGATTGTCCTAGAGCTATAGTAAGGCACATGAAGGACAGGGAGGCAATTCGAGACAGCTAGCATGGCTTCACCAAGGGCAAGTCTTGCCTGACTAAACTACTGCCTTTCTATGATGGAGTGACTACATCAGTGGACAAGGGAAGAGCTATGGATGTCGTCTATCTGGACTTCTGTAAGGCCTTTGACACAGTCCCCCACAACATCCTTCTCTCTAAATTGGAGAGATACAGATATGATGGATGACTATTAGGTGGAGAAGGAATTGGCTAGATGGTCACATCCAGAGAGTGATAGTCGATGGCTCAATGTCCAGATGGAGATCAGTGACGAGTGATGTCCCTCGGGGTCCACACTGAGACAAGTACTGTTTAATATCTTTATCAATGACATAGACAATGGGGTCGAGTGCACCCTCAGCAAATTTGCAGATGACACCAAGATGAGTGGTGCAGTTGAGATGCGTGAGGGACAGGATGCCATCCAGAGGGACCTGGACAAGCTCAAGAAGGGGGCCTCTGTGAATCTCATGAAGTTCAACAGGGCCAAGTTTAAGGTCCTGCACCTGGGTCAGAGCAACACCTGGTATCAACACAGGCTGGGACATCAAGGGATTGAGAGCAGCCCTGCAGAGAAGGACTTGGGGGTACTTGTGGATGAAAAGCTGGACATGAGCCAGCAATGTGTGCTTGCAGCACAGAAAAGACAACTATATCCTGGACTGCATAAAAAGAAGCACGGCCAGCAGGTCAAGGGAGGTGACTCTGCCCCTCTACTCTGCTCTGGTGAGACCCCCCTTGGAGTACTGCATCCAGCTCTGGAGCCCTCATTACAAGACATGGAACTGTTGGAGTGGGTCCAGAGGAAAGCCACAAAAATGATCAGAGGGCTGGAACACTTCTCTTATGGAAAAAGGCTGAGAGAGTTGTGGTTGTTAAGCCTGGAGGAGAGAAGGCTCCAGGGAGACCTTATTGTGGCTTTTCAATACTTAAAGGGGGCTTATAAGAAAGATGGGGATAAACGTTTTGTAGGGCCTGTACAGATAGGACAAGGGGTAATGGTTTTAAACTAAAAGAGGGTAGATTCAGGCTAGATAGAAGGAAGACTTTTTTTTTACAACTAGGGCAGTGAAACACTGGTTGCTCAGAAACATTGTAGATGTCCCATTCCTGGAAATATTCAAGGTCAGGTTGGACGGGGCTCTGAGCAACCTGGTCTAGTCCCTGCCTACTGCATGGGGGTTGGACTGCGTGATCTTTAAAGGTCCTTTCCAATCCAAACCATTTTATGATTCTATGGAAGGACAACAGAGCCAGGCTCTTTTTAGTGGTGCCCAATGACAGGACGAGGGGCAATGGGCATAAACTGAAACACAAGACGTTTTGTCTGAACATCAGGAAACACTTCCACTCTGAGGGTAACTGAGTACTGAAGCAGGTTGCCCAGCAAAGTTGTGGGGTCTCTATCCTTAGAGATATTCAAAAGATATCTGGACATGATCCTGGGCAACTGGCTCTAGGTGGCCCTGCTTGAACACAGAATCACAGAATCATAGAATCATTAAGGTTGGAAAAGACCTCTAGGATCATCAAGTCCAACCACCAATCCAACACCACCATGCCTCCTAAACCATGCCCTGAAGTGCCACATCTACATGTTTTTTGAATACCTGCAAGGATGGTGACTCCACCACCTCTCTGGGCAGCCTGCTCCAACGTCTGACCACTCTTTAAGTAAAGAAATTTTTCCTAATATCCAATCTAAACCTCCCCTGACGCAACTTGAGGCCATTTCCTCTCATCCAAGATAGATAGGATATAGCAGGGAGTGATAGGGCAAGTGATAGGATAAAGCAACGAGGTCAGACAAAACGACCTTCAGAGGTCCTTCCCAACATCAGCCATTCTGTGATTCTATAAGTGCAACAACCATAATTATTATCTTTTCTTCAGAAGATGCTGCATTTGCAAATTAGTAAAACTAATTTAATAGAAATAGAGGGCTGTAACATCATATTTGTAGGTGACATGCAGCTGTAATTTTGCAGGCAGGTATGGTAGTTGTGCTCCATATGTGTATTTCTAGCAAGCAGCAATCATGCAATCAAACACAGTTTGAGAAAAATTTTATCCGTTTATGGCTTGCTATTTATACTGCACTATTTTGAAATTCTATATTCAAGCTTAATATGTAAGATATTTTAAATAATTGATAATATACTTAAATAATTAATCACTAGAAATATACTTTTTCACAGAGAGGGTGCATCTATTTACATTCCACAGTGCTTGAGGAAAGATGGTAGTTGCCTTTGAATTACTAGAGTAATTGTCTGTGGTGACTTGTGGGAAGCTTCACAGAAGCAAATAGCATTAAAAGGTGGCCCCCACTGATTCAGTGTGAGTGAATAACATGGAGCACCACTGTCAGAGAATGTTGAAAAGTGTGTATTAGGGCATAGGCACTACAAATGCACCTCTCTTCTTCTTCCATTGATGGAGCAAAGAATTAGCTGTTGGGGAGATCGTCTGAAGAAGGAAAGCCTCACCTTCTTCCCCCCATCCTCAGCTTGGACATACTTTTTGCTCATAAATACCTTTCTTATTCTTCAGGTGCTGAAGGTATGTGTGATGGCAAGGAGCTCTCCAGTGGGGGCTTACAGCTGTAATGGTGTCTGGCTTGCTCTGGGTTCCCTGGGGAATGTTGTTGCCCAGATGTAAATGAAAAATGGAATTTCACTTTGCATGTAGGATGGCTCTTGAATCTTGAAATCTGATTTCTAAGGAGGTAACCTCTGTAATATCAAAAGGACAAACAGGTTGGTGGTGTGTTAAAGCATAGGTAGGGTTTGTGGTGAGAGGCTTGTTATCATGCATAAGCCCTTGCCACAGCATAGAGAAAATATTGCCTCTAAAAATTCATCCTATACTAGTCATTTATTCATTTATCTATTCCACTTAAAGGAATACATCTGAAAAACTGCCAAATTCACTGTAATTGAAGCAAAGAATATCTACAAATTCCTATTTCATTCAAGAAAATGAGGAAGATCTGTGCAATCCAGCTTTGTTTGTCAGGAGATGTTTGTGACTTTGTTACTTTGTAAATTTCTATTGATACTACAATATCAGATGAAATAATGTAATCTGCATGTAAAGTAGCATCAAATTCAGAATGAAGTTTCCATAGTTCTGGGCATGTATGTATTAAGTATTCAAATGCTGTGGTTTGTTACTGGCCCCCTAAGCATCTTTTGAGGCAAACAGCACACCAAAATGGTATCCAGTATTTCACCCATGAGATGTGAAAACAGAGCAATATTCTCCTTTAGGTTCATTTTTATTGTGCTGCATCAATTTATTTCCGTAGCTGTTGAACTTAATTGTCTATTTCCCTTATTGTTTACTATTTGCAGAAATAAATCTGAATTAGTTCATATACATAGAAGTGCTTACAGAATGATTGTTACATGAGTTTCAGAAGCCACATTCACAAAAATGTTTCTGCAAAAGAAAGATTATTGTAGATTGTTACTGTGCCATGCATGCCCTAATATTTTCCTGGTTTACCATTGCTTCTCTTCTTTCAAAAACCCTTATCAGGTATACTTCCACTAAGAAATCATTAAAAATCCCAAGAAATTATCTCATTTTTTGCTATAGTAAAGCCCAGCAGGATTTAGACTTTTCTCATCTTCCATTTCGTATCATCGTTCTAAAATATCTTCAGTTTTTATCAGCTATTCTCTCAGGAATTACAGGGAACTCACATATGTGCTTGCATTGGTTATTTTGGACAGTGTTGGTTTTGGTCTTTGTTTAAGTAGTGGTTCAACGTATGTGGGCAATTACATTTAAAAAGATGAGCCAAAAGTACAGTTTCATGGAAAATAAAAAGTAGAGTTACCATTCTTAACCTGAAAAAACAAACAAACAAACAAAAAAACCAAAACCCCACAAATATAATGGAGTAATATGGAATTAAATTGTTTCAGGTGTTTGTGTTGCCCTTCCATTCCTGAATGGTGGCTCTAACCTACAGAGACATCACTCCAGTACTCCCACTGATTTTCAAAATTAATCCTATCTTACTGAAAGTATTTCTTTTACTACATTTCCCATAATCTGAAACATCCACTCCTGCATAATGTATATATGCCTGTGATTTACTGTAGCCGTAAAGATACAGTAGCATAATGTAAGAAGTACACTACCAGTTGACTTAGCATCAGATATGTTTCAAATAAATATATGATGTGCTGCATTTTATAATTTGTTTTACATGCAGAGCTGAAGATGACCGCTTAAAAGAATGATCAGTTGCATTTTTCACCTCAAACCAGCTGGATTCCTTACAGTGACAGTAACGTCTCTGTTGACAGTGTTGGACCTTGACTGTTGACCTGATACAAGGATAATAGGTATGTTTTTAATCATCACTTGTCTTCCCCAGCAGAATGGACTCTAAACTGATGTGTCAATGTTATGCTTGAAAGGGACAGAATTGGCTCTACCTCCCTTTGTGGTCTTACACTCCTAACAAATAAACCACCTGATTTTGTCACCTTTGTAGGCAGTAACTGTATATTCTTTGTACATGCCAAGTACAAATTCAAATGTTCTTCTCCCTATTAGAACAATTACAGAGGAAACTTGGAAGGCTGCCAAATTCCTGGTAATTGGGAAGGGAGGGGAACCTTCTCTAACTCAGATGGGCAATGAAGGTAACTTCCATGCTCTTTAGCTATAAATATTTATGAAATTGTCTCACAAGAAGAGAGGTGAGAGTGGGAGGAGAAGGCAGCTCTCATAGTTTATAAGAATTCTTTTGAAGTTTGAAAAAGATAGCCCCTGTTATGTGATACCCCAGCACTCATGCCCCTGGTGAAAATGATCTTATGATGCAGGATACAATTTCTGCAGGGGTCTGTTAGATGCAATTCACAACAGTCTAGAAACACCCTATAAAACCTGTCATTAAAACCAGCTGGGACTTATTAGGAGAGCAATTGTGAAGAGAATTCACCTTCAATAGGGATGAAGGAGGAATTGTCAGGATTGCCTACAGGGTCTGTCTACCTAAACTTCTATGAAACCTCTCTACCCCCTCTCTTTTCTGTTTTCCATTTCAATGATACTGAAAACTGGGCCTGGGTGGGGGTGGGGCTAGAAAGAAAGAAAGAAAATAAAGGATCACGCAGAAATACTGCTGTAGACATCCTATCCCTTTCTTTTTCTGCCTAAAGTTGGCCTATGCCAAAGTAGCTTACAAGTGAATTTGCATGAACATAGTTGTTAACTGTACAGACATTTCCCTGTAAAACAAATAAATCCAAGCTGATATTAAGTACTTCTAGATCAAAAATATAGACTTTCTTGTGGTTTTCAGCTGTGGAGAGCATGGTTCAAAGGAGATCAATTTGGGTCAATGTACATTTACAAAAAATTTAAGACTGGTTTTCAGAATCTCTAAGATCTACAAATTCCAGCATATGGTCTCTTGTGAATCAGTTTTCTCAGGAGAGTCCAGGTGCATTCTACTATGGTACATAGTATTAAATGAACAACTGCCTTCATGGCTGAGTAGGTACTTTCTGAAAAGAAAGACCTTTCTTCTCACAGATCTGATCTGTGTTTGTGAAATATGACATTACTATCAATTTTAGAACAGAGAAAACTCATAGAAGTTTTCACAAGCTCAGACATGATAACTGGCAGATCTTAATCCTAATCCTATTTCTAATCAGTAAAGCACTTCTGACTTGCAGTTGAGGTGAGATTTTTAGCTGAGGAAGAAAACCCCATTTCCTTGATTATATTCTTTTCCCTTAGAGCCAGTCTGTTTGGAAGGGTTCTTCCACCACTCATGATAAGCTGCTTTTGAAGAACACAGGTTAAAATTCTATAAAATTGGAGTGGAAATTTCAGTGACAAATTCTGCCTTTTGCAATGGAGAGGGGATGTGTTCAGAGGGGTTACAGGCGAAGCAATTAATGTCAATCAGCAGTTCTGGCATATCTAGGAGAGGTGTAATGGGACCTCTTTGCTCTGCAGATGATGACCTGAGGTGTCTCCAGAACTTCTTCATAAGAGAGCAGATATGCATATGAAAAGCTTGTCCTGACACCCTACAGTCAGACTGTCCAAGTAAGGAAGGCCCTGCTAGTCTAAACAGGAGTTGCTGCTGCTGCCATATAACAGCTGAGTAAGAGCCCGTGCATGTGTTTTCACTAACCATGTTAGCATTAAAAAACAAAGGGTAACTGTCAGTGCTGTGAAAGTGTTTTTTAAAAATTCATTATTGCTCTTTATCTACGGATACAGCTAATTTTCTGAAAAAAACATGGCAGATTCACAGAGAATGGTGTTCTTAAACTGCTACAGGCACTGGGTAACAATCTTTAAAACAACTGCAGGTTTGTGATGGTGGAAATACTGTTTGGGCTGTGCATGCTCTGTTGTGATGGAAATAGCCATTGTCTGATAGCATTGTGGCAGATTGTCTGCGGTTAAACAGGGAACAAATCTGTTGATTGGTGAGGTGAAGGACACCTCAGAGCAAACTGAAAAGAACGAAAGGAAAAAAAAAAATGCCAGCTGGAGACTGAACATCCTATCAGATAAGTGGAGAGCTACTGAGGTACATGGAGAGCCCTTGCAAATTTACCCTGCTCAGAAATCTGATTGTATATCTAAATTTTCCTTTGTTCCCGTTCAGGCATGCAGAGCAGTTAGTGGTAGAGGTCTACAAAAGGCTTGTGGATTGTGTTAATGTACCTTTTGTTCTTAGTTTGTTGCTTAGTTGAGACTAAACAATATTTTGCTTCGAAAACATTGATTAATCACAACCGTTAAAGTACTATGTGTTGAAGAAAGAAATACACCAAAGAGAACTTGAATGGTAGATTTCAAGGGAGAGCCTGAAAAAATGGTACTCGGAAAGATTAGCAAGGGTCAAAGATGTAGCTGGGACAGCATGGTGACCAGCTAAAGCTTTCTATTAGGACCCAGAGTAAAACAAGGACTCTGGTTTACAAAGAAGTCAGAATTCATTTTCATTTCTCATGGTTACAAATCTTTCTTTTTCCTTTTTTTTTTTTTTAAGTAACAGAGAATGTCTAAATATGTATACTTGTGCTGCATATCCAGCTGACTATGTGCAAGATGCCTAACCACGTCCCTTCTCAAAACTAGGCAGAGGCTAAATGGGGCAGATTCAGAATATGCCCCAATCCAAAAGGTTAAACCCACCCTGTTGTAAGAAGTTTCTTGCAACCATTAAATCTTTCCTACAGCTGAAGATGCCACACAGAGATAGTTTTGCTGAATCAGTGAGTTTCTGGAATCAGTTTTTGTTACTTGCCGTTTTCTGAAAAAAGTTTCACCAACAGATTTCATCTGGGCCAAGCTGTGACCTCCACCAAGGAGGAGTCCTTGGAAGAAACTGTGCTATTTCTCAATCGAGTTCTGTGGGCAGAAGGAAAGACCCTCACTGCTTTCACAAGAACTAATGTAGGTGTGATTTTGTATGTGTGTGTGCAAATATGCATAATCTGAAGGGTTGCTTTTTCTATGAGACTGAAAATAAGCTCCCTCTCCTTGACATCTATTTACAGTTCCTACATAAATAACATGAAGCCTGTTCACTTAAAGATGAGTTATAGTTATGTGCTGTAAATTGTATTTCGGTGATGATAAAGGGAGTTTGTAGTTCTTGCTGTACAGTAAAAAAAGCTTTTTAAAAAAAAAAAATTAGATCTGAAAAATTTAAATTATCTGGACTGACTTCATCCTTTTTACCTTTGATTTATTTGGGGAATGAAGTAATGAACTATGAACCTTTTAGCTAGCTCTAATTTTGCCTCAGGAATGTCTCTGCCCATCATAAATTAGTGTTGTGCATTAGGCACAAATACAGCTCTATCTATTTCAGCCTACTTTACTGCCATCTTTCACTACAAAAGAAAATAAGGTTGGGAATTTCTAGGTTTCACCCATTGCTCTTTCAGTCAATTCTGCCTTTCTCATTGTCCACAATGTTTGCTCTCAAATCAGTAATTGTGTTCATTTATTGACAAACCACAGTTTACAGTAATTGTTATCCTAAGGTAACGTTATCTGAAGCGCATGTACTGAGTGACTGAGTAGGAATTGTCACAATGGATTATTCAAGACCATACTTTCCAAAACCAACATACATCACAAAAAGACCAAACCAACTAGGAAGATTTATTTTTTTCAGGATCTTTATCAACTATCATGTAGGCTCAAAAGAATGAAATGGGAAAGGTTAGTGACACACTGAAATCACTTGCATCCACTGTAAATTAATTTTTTACAGCACAGAATAGCTTCAGGATTAGACAAGCACAAAGGTGATCTTTACAATTGTTCTTTCTAACCTGTATTCTATCCGAGTCTGCCTTAGCATATGCTTGCACAATTTTATTAGGCTGTCTTTGCTTGATAATTGACGTGTCTAATGTGGATTAGATCTTGCTTCTGCTTGAGTCCAAACAGTTACACCAACTCCAGAATTTGCCTAAGCTTCAGAGTTTCATGTATTCTTTTCAGATATTGACACGTTTATACTCCCTTTCAAATAAGGAAGTAGACAAGTTCCTTAACCCTTAGCAAAAGTGATTGCTTTTATTTAAAAAAAAAAAAAAGTCTTATGTCTAACAACTGGATTTTGCTCCTCAGCTGTTTTCTGACTGTTTTTTGCACTGATGCATCAGCAAGATAGTGCAGTGTGAGCTTGTTTTGTAAACCAAGCCACCTTTCTTTTAACAGTGGCAGAGTTATACAAGAGGAATTTTAAACAAAAGAATTTCCAGCAGCTAGATAAGCAAGTGTCTTGCTGAGAAAGATGGAAGACTCACAGTAATTCCTCTGCCAGAAAGCAATGGAAAATAAGAACTGTCATCTAGAAAATGACAGAGCCATTTCTAGTCCCTGTAGATTAGCACTCTATCTTTTGCTGAACAAATATGCTGTTAAAGGTGTTGGCCTGTAAACCAAACACAGAAAAATGTCACACTGGTATCAGAGTGGAACTATTAATCTGTGTTTGAAATGTATTAAAATTATTAAATTGTTTGTATTAGGAGTGAGTGTTCCTAGAAACTCTCTCCTTAAAGAGGTAGGCAAAACACTAAACCACTATAAATAAAAAGCTTCTTTTCCAAAGAGCTTGCGAACTAAATAGATATGAGGTGGTCCAGGGGTGTGAAGAATCTTGTCCTGGTGTTGACTGGGTTAGTGGCAGAACTACAGACAAAACATAAATTTCCCCAGCTCCCAGTCTAGTGACCTATTCACTTGCCACATGAGCTGATAAATGATGACACAGGCAAAATAATTTGAAATATTATCTCTAATTCCTGTGCATCTTTCTCTTGTACATCTTTTTTTCCCTGAAAATCTCTCTGCTTCTGGCTGGGTAAGACTTTACCACTGCCCTTCTAATAGCACTTTTTTCTCTCTCTTATTTTTCTGCTAAGCTGCTTATTAAACAGAACACAGTATGCAGCCAGTCTGAAAGATTAGCTGTCTATGTAGCTTTTTTAAGTGATTCCCCTCCCCCTTCCTCCTATCTTTTAGTCAAAAATATATAGTTTCTATCTGATTGCAGCTGGCCTCTGCTCAACCTTTTGTGCAGGGCTGATTTAGATTTTCCAGCTCAGTCACAGCAGGAAAGATAAACCCTGAACCACATGATGATGTTGCCAGTGTCAGACAGTGGAAATGAAGTCTCCGGGGGATACCAATTGATATTTCAACACTGTGGCTGCCAAAGAACTGGCTCGCACAAAAAAAAAGTTACAGGGGAAAAAAAAATGTTAAAAGTCTTGAAAGTTGAAAGCACAGTGAAAAAACTAACATGCATTTGTAAATGGAAAGTGAGCATCTATTTTACTTTATGTGTGTCTTTACGTAACAGATGGAGATGGAGACTGACCTTAGATACTTTCTGCCCTCCAAAAATACTACATTAAGTTCCCAGGAGTTATAAGTAACACAGACATATTTTAAAGAGTAAAGAGTTATATTTAAAGTGGGACTATAATTGTTTTGTTCCAGTGGGAATTACAAGGATGCAGAGCTCCCTTACAAATGTAATTTTTCTGTGAGTTTTATAATGTTGTAGGCCTAATATTCTGCTTTACACCAGCACAGCTCCATGGCCTCAGTTAATTCTAATTCACACAAGTGGCAAACAAGAATCTTACTGAATGTTTTTGACAGAGAGAAGCTTTTTCTCGTTTGACTTTTGCATTTTAATTTTTCTTCAAGCTTTAAGTTACATTTCTTTTTCTTAATAAAAAAAAAAGTGAGAAAATAGAAGAGCATATTCAAGTCATACTAAAACCTCTGTTTGATTTCTCCCACCCCCCTTTCTCTTTCTCTTTCTTCTTTCTTTTCAATGACATTTCCTATGATGAGCACTCAGAAAGAATAGCTATTGCCTCTCTTGTCAGTTTTGTTTTGTCAGCTCTGAATGCTGGGTCTTGCTTTGCCATTTTCAAGGTCTCTTTCAATCCCTTGAACACAGCTGGTGCTTCAATCAAGAGCTCACACCGTGAAGAAGCTGGCAGTTGATCCCCAACCAACTATGTGGGAGATATATAATATATTTCACAGTACACAGTGGAATACCCTTTTCATTTCATCATTGAGAGTCTGCTTCACTCAGGAGTTCTTCTATACAAAAATATTAATAATGTCCCATTCTCCTTGGGGATGTGAACATTTGGGGTTTGAACTTCAGTGACCCCTGCTTGTCAGGTTGATGTGACTTTAACAAATTCAGTAAGGGAAGCCTTTTTGTGCCTCGGTTTACGATTTCGTTAGCTTCACTTTTGAGAATGTTTTTTTAATCACTTCTTGGAAGAAGTTGTGGGAATTGAAGGCTGTGAAAAGAGACTGTGGATACCCAACATCGCAGAACTGCATAATTGAACTGTGTTATAGAAGGAATGTTAAAAGATCTGAATACTCTCACCTTTGTTTTCATTAATTATATTTCAGTTTTCAAAGACACAACTGAAAACTCTTGCTTTTTCTTTTGTTACGTGTTTACTCTTCAGTGGATTAGATGATGCAGTTAGAAATTATCACACAAAATTCCCACTAGCTTAAGTAAGGACTGCACCGTGAGTGCAAATCTGGGAATGTTGCAAGAATTTTTGCACCAGGTCCTCCCTTTAGAGGGGAAAAATTGGCTTCAGTGAAGCACAAGGAGCAGGACTCACAGCAAGCAGAGAAACCTGACAAGTCCATCTCTTCCAAGCTAGAGAGGATCTCTGTGGTACTGCTTGCTGTGTTAGTCTGGTCCTGCAAAGCATGTGATTCTCTAAGATGATTGAGAGCCTTTAGTTCCCATTAGCCTTGTTGAACTAGGATCTCAGCACTCAAGCAAGAGAGTTCATTCAGTTCTGCTTTCCTCTTATGCAGTGAGTTAAAGGAGTTTCGTGAAGTACTTTCTTTCTTGATCCACATGTACAATCTAAAGTAATGTGCTTATTAGCATATTTGCTTTTAAAATGTGCACATTTTAAAGTCGGTTGGAATATGTTAGAAATTCTCATAAAAGAGAAACGTTCACCCTCTTTTTATATAGGGTGTAAGTATTCATTCTTACAATTCCTTATTTTGGGATCAGAGAAAACAAAGACACTGGGGGCTCTTAGAATTGTAAAGAATATATTGAAAAGAAAACATCCATGTGAGTGTGAAAAATCTGAAGCCATTTAGTAATGAGTTTGGGGAACCCTGCCTTTTTCCTTCACAAACAGAGAAAACCTGCCAGATGAAGCCCATTTCCAGCAACACCCAAAGTGAGTGAAATGTACAATATTTACAGAAAACTGGCTGCTTAAGTGTTTTGGTGTGTTCATAGGACTTTTTTTCTTCTCTTTAATTTTTTATAATCTCTCCATTTCTCCACTCCCTCTTTCCCTTTCATGAAATGACAACCATGGCTAGTTTAGCAAGTTAAGATGTCATTGTGGGTTTCCTTTACTACAAAGGAGACATGCCACTGTCAGTGACTGATCTAACAGCAGGCACACTGGCCTGATAGCTGAAAGCTGTTCAGAGCTGTCCTTGGGCTTTTCTCTTTCTTCTTCAACTCTTCAGAGTAATCCTAACTTGTCTGGGGAATGTTTCCTCTCCTTATCTTAACACCCAGATGCTCATTGTAAACAAATTGGTTTTCTCATAGACAATTCAGTTTGCAAATTTTCCAAATACTGGTTTCAAATATTAGTTCAACATTAGGTGAAGCACATTGCACATGTTTTACAAAGGCTTAAATGCAGCACTCTAGTCAACATATGTAAGGGTAAAATGCACTATCACTGTAGTGAAATCTGCACAGTCTGGAAATGCTTTCAGTTTGTGGTGAATCATACTAAACTAAGATAAAAGTTCCGCTTTCCCTAATTCCGTACTCATAGCTGATATGAATGGAAAATTCCGACTGAGTAGGAATTGCAGATGCCCCATTTCCAGGCATTTAAAACTTCAGTTTTTAAATAGCCAATAGCTGAAACATCTTATCTTAAAAATGATAGCTTTCCTGAGAATTTAATTAGGTCATCTACAGGGGTTATCTTTGGCACTCTGATATTAGCTTTGTTGCAGACACTTGGGAGGACAATTAGGACCCATCTTATTAGCACTGAAGGTTAAAACTCCAGTACTGTCTTGTATCAGGACATACCCTTTCATGCTTCACAGCTTTAGTTTTCACAGCTGCAGTGGAAATGGCAGCGGGGGGGGGCGGGGAGACAGACCTGAAAGAGCTAAATAAATACCCAGTTTAAGGAAGTTCCTTCAGGTTTTTTATTCAATTAACCTGATAAATATGACTCAGAGGGAGGAACAATGCTGCTGAGGGTTGGTGTACTACAATTAGATCCAACAAATTCTCTTAACTGAATTCCTAAAACAACGTTTAAAGAACAGGGTATTTATATTATGTTGAAGTGCAAGGTTTTTTTGTGGAGAAATGTTAAATATTAACTGCATTAAGAATTCTTGTGGTAATCAGATACATTTGCTCAGTATAAAATTGTTTCATTTTCATTTTGTTTGGGAAATACCATGCTTTGACAGCTGTAGTGATACTAAGCATGAAAGTCAGGAGAATGAGTTTGTGCTCACATGATGACTATAGAAAATATTTCACATTTTATAATCCCTAGTTAAAAATACACACTATATTATGCAGTTGTTGAACACGGCCTGTCTCTGGATTCAACAAAATCAATTATGTCTAAAGATTTTTGTTTCAGGAAGTATTTTATAAATCTGTATTTTCCTGTGATAAAGGAAGTTCTGGTATCTTGCTTGCTGGCTCAACACAGCCTTTTCATAGGAAGCCTCTTTCCCACATGCATTGTGCAATAACAAGTAAAATGACCCTCCAGGGTCATGGGATAACACTCATGGGTTGCTGCTTTTTTTTTCTTTTTTTTTTTTTTTTTTTTAAGTGGCACCTGCTGTGTGGTTCTCATATAAATAGAGACTGTTTGCAGCAAATCACAGATGTTTTACACACTGGAAAAATGGACAGGAAGCAATCACTAAAGGAAAAGCAGAAGCAGTGGGGGAGGGTAAAGGAAGAGAGAAAAGAAACTTTGCTTTAAATTTTCTTGGTATTTCCTTACTTAGGAGTGATCTGGTGCTCTACCGCTGTTAGTTTTTAGTTAAAACCTTGCTTAGCACATGCAGGATTACTTTGCTGTTGTTATAGTCTCCCTTCATGAACATCAAGCCAATCGATAATTGGTTTTCCTGTGGAGATGTGTAAAGTGGGCAATGCTTGTTTGGTTTTCTTTTTAATGGATTAATAAAAAAATACAATAATACAATGAAAACTGCTTGCATTTCTAATTTTCTTGTTGTTCTTAAACCTCTCTTTATACAGTTAAATCTGACTGAATTATATTTGTGTAGAATGAAGAAAAACAGCAGGCTGTGGAGATCTATTTGAAATGTAACCAACAGCTCTGTTGAGCAAGAGGAGAAAATACTTTGTGAGCTGCCCTATATTGCTTTTATTTTGTGTAAAACCTTTTTTTGTCCCCTCCCATGCTGTCATAGTTCCTCCATGCGAATTCAGTGTATTTCAGCTTTGGATAGGAGATGGATATGAATCACAGGTCCAAGACCCTTAAGAAGGGGGAAAAAAGATGATCTGTCATTTTAAAAATGTTGCTTTTTATGGTGTACCAAAAGCTGCAGACACATGGACATGCTCTCTGATATTGTAGGGCAGAACATCAAACAGTTTTTCCAGTGATGATAGGATCTTATTAACTATATTAACTTTGTTAAGGAGTGCCAGAGATTGAATAATTATGATGAACAGAAACCCAAATACTACAGAAATAACAGCTAAACTTAATAACTGCTTTTTTTTTGTGGGGTTTTCTGTTTGTTTGTGTTTTATGGGAGGTGCATTTGTTTGGGGTTTTTTACTTTATATTCTAAACGTTGCATTGCCTTTTCAAAATAATTGAAATATAATTTCTCTGAATCTTTTGGGGGGCTTCTCCTATTTACATGGGGATCCTATGTCTTGGTCAAGTTACCAGGATACATTCTGTACACAGACAGTGTCTCAGGTCCCTGACAGTATCGTCAGAAGGTACCCCAGAAGGCTATGAGAAAAAGGCTATGACAATAACCACCTCGCAGTAATGACCTGATGAATAGGTCTGAAGGATCATTGCCCACAGTTTCCTGGCTAAGACTCCCTGTGGAATAACTGTTTCAGCAGGTTTTTACCAGGAATGCCTTGTGACAGCACGTATTGGTGTGTGCTTGGAAGGAGGCTGAGGAGTTAATGCAAACTTCAGAATGGTTTAAGGACATGAACATATAACCAGGTTACCTCAGGGTTATTAAAGAAAATTAGTCAGAATCATCTAATCTTTAAGTCCTAAAGACAGAAGACCTCCTGGAAGATGAGTTTGCTTCAGTTTTTCCCTTACTGTGTTTACCTTTTATTATTTAGTTATTTATTTCTGACTGTTCCATATTCCTGTGGCTAAGATTAAGAAAGTGATTTGCCTTAAGAAGACCCTAGGTCAATATATACCTTTCTGTTCCTCTGTCATGTCAGACATCAAACCACACTGGCTGTGCTTGTCAGGCAGGACTGATGGCTCTTGCAAGGTAAGAACATCATGGCAGGATAAAGTCAAACTATGGGACTACAAGGAACAAATGTGCCACTGCTTTTGACTTTTAATGTGGTTTCCTGGGTGCTGTAAGACACACTTGACTACTGATTTCAGTGGACTGCCCACCAGAAAAACCTAGTATCTAGGGTGTTGCAGCTGTGTGTGCTACTGTCTCCCTCAGACTTTTCTTAATCCAGATTAGAACATCTGTGGTGTTGATTTCATTGAGATCTCCTAGAGAAGGAAGCTGGGTGCTATGTACAGCAATAGGTAATTATCTTCTCAGGGCTGATCTAATTGACCTGCTGGCTATAGGGGTTACTGACAGCTGAAGTTAAATGCGTTTCTTCTTTCTGGAGTGAGCAGTTTGCAAGAGTGCATCTGCATAATGACCACTCAAGGGTCTTCCCTAATCCACCAGGTGAGATGTAGCCCTCCATTCTCCAGGGCCAGTTAACAGTGCCCTTCCAATGATACCATGCTTTAACCCATTCACCACCAATGCAGTTGTGCATACAGTATCTGTGGGTATAATTTGCTAAGTATGAAGATTACTGTAGCAAAGATAAATATCTCTGTGAAGCAAATCTCCACTGTTTTAATATGCAGTATATTTCTCTTTCACATTGTCTGGTTTCAGTATTCTCCTTGGTTTTCTTCAGCAAAAATAAATGCAGCTTTCTTTAAGATTCTGAGATCTGAAGAATTAGTACACAGATCTCTGTATTTAGAGCAAGAGCAAAATCAGAAGGTAACTTTGCTCCAAGTAGCTGAGATCATGAAGTCAGCAATTCCATCTGTGATGGAGGTTTCAAGGAAAAACTGAAAAAGTGACAACTTTAGCTTGGCTTCAATAGAGTACCCTCATAAAAGAAAATTACTGACTGTCCCGATACAACATGCTACCTTTTCAAGAATACACACTCAACCCAGTCGAAAGCTTTGCTATAAGGCTAAGGAAGCAGATGACTGTTATAGCTTTCTTATTACCTTGCATAAATCTGACATTTAACAATCTATATAATCACAAAATAAAAATTCTTCAACCTAAACAGAGTATCTGTCAATACTTACCCATTTGAACAGTCAGACTGGTTTGGGGTAAATCAATATAAATGAGAGGGAGTAATACCATTTTGAAAGAAGAGTCCAAAAAGGAAGAGGCCTTAAATTTGTACAGGTCTACTCCAGAACTCTTGCTTCATACAATAGCACGTACATATTAGTCTTCTAACTCTGTAATCTTGTGTAAGGAGTGCATGAGCTAACTCTTTATTAGAAACATTGAATAATGCTTTGCCTGAGACAGTAAAATTCTTGATTTTACTGTTGGAAAACTATATGCTTCCTTTGATTAATGACACTAGATGTCATTATCTGTATTTGTATGAAATTTGAGATTGGGATTGGATTTTTTTCCTGTAACCCCTTTCTGTGCACCTCTTTATAAAGTCTGACTTGCTGATTTGTTTCACTAACTTTACATAAGAATTTTAATATAGTTCAAAAAGATTTTCATTCTTATCAATTTTTATGTGAGAGTGAGCTGATTTTGTGTGCTAAAAAGTGTTAAAGGGTGGTTTTGTTGGGCTATGTCTACACAGCTGAAGGCAGGCAAATGAGAACTCACTCCAAGCCAACTAGACCTGAACTTGGTCCAGACTAGAAGCTGTGTAACCACATTAGCATGGCACTGAGCCCAAGCTAATAAGCCCTACTAAGAGGCACTAAAGCAGTTACACAACTTTTGGATCAGAGCTGGCTTGCCTCCAGCTAGCTTGGAGTGTAACCAGGATGATCTCAGGTTTGTTAGGAAAAGGCAGTATAAACAGAGTCTCCGATCCCTGAAACGTTCAGGCTTAACCTATACTCTAAACTTGTTTTGTAGCTTGGTATAGGAAAGAAGTATGAAGCAGATAATTGTGAGAACTGCAGATTTCAGGTAGCGATATTTAGGAAATAAAGTAGTACTTCTGTATTCTAGTTACTATTCTTTCAACTTGTTCCATTAACAGATCTGTTTGGGAATTGGGTTTTTAAGTACTGCTTGAAGGGAGGGCACAAAGGGTATGTTCATAAGACTTAAGCAAAGTTAGGAAAAAACTTGTTGTTCAAGCCTTTCATTTTCTTTTTTCACATTTTTAAATATTTTTTCCCTCAGTTCAAAGCCACTCTTTGCTTCATTGTCTCCTGTCACTTTTCCTGGGTGCCAGAATCCATTCTTATATTAAATGCATCTATTCTTGTGGCTAGACCTTGCGATGAATTTCTGCTAGCTTCATAAAATAACTCTTTGTGAGCTTGCACGTCTTTCTTGATTTTTTTTTTCTTCTAGGCAGAGAGACTTAATTTCTTGAGGCCTTCTTCTCTTTTGAAATTTTTGGTGTGGGAGTGGTGCTGGTGACACAGAGTCATCAGAACTAGAAAGGCTTATTACATCCTAAGCCTTGTGAGTGTAATTATAAGCACTCTTTCTCTAGACACCTGAAGGATGATGTACTTTTGTTCAGTTGGCCACAAAAAGGCTTTGAAGGGACTGATTCTCTAGAAGGGTACCAGCAGAGCAGAGCATCAGGTTCCTCTGTCTGTCATCCAGTATGACTTCTAGTGTATTTTAATTTAAGTCCTATTTGGTCTTCTATAAAGCGAATTCTTTAATAACTAGTTCTTCACTTAAATCACATTAACAATATACCCCTAAAAGTATTCTCCTGAGTATTCCCAGTTTTTAAAAAATGACAGTTTCTCAATAGAGGGGAAAGAGCATTTGAAATAATGTTGGGTATTTTGCCAAGTCTGTCAAAAGAGTAACACTTCCCCTTTCTCAGCTCTGTCTCATTAAAATTGTATTCTAATTCTGTCTCAACTTGGTCTCTTTGCTTCATAAGTCATTGCCTGCTCATTACTTGTAGTGTGAGAGATGAAATTTATTCAAACCTGATAGCAGGGGTAAAGAATTGAAAGGCAGGCAGCTGGGAGAAATGAAATTAGCTTATTCTAATGCTTTTTTGACAGGAGTTTTTTCATTGCCATGGGTTACTATAAGTGTCAGTTTGGATTTGTGGTACTGTCTTTGTTAGGTTTGTGGGGGATTTTTTAAAACACAGTCTTAAATGCTAAACTATGCTTTCCTTTGTCACATCGATTGAAATAATGTTCAATGTCTGTGTTGATAATAAGGTCAAATATTACCTGCTACAGTAGTCTGTAATTATTTTATCATTATAGTTGTCTAACAAAGACTAAATTCTTGCAATTGTTTTAAAACAGATTCTTCAGCCCAGTATTTAGATACATAGGATACACTCGGTAAGGTCTGGGCAAATGATAGAAAATGCAATATAACTTACATGCAATTTAATGTGGAATACAGAGGGGAGCTGAGCTTTCTAACCCAAATATTCTCTCTCAAGCTTTGAATGTCAAAAGAATACACTAAGGAATTTCTAATTTTGAATATAGGAGAGTATTAGAAGCAAATTGACTTAAAGCACAGCACTTTTCCGTTACAAAATTGAGTTGTTAAGGAATTATATGGTCTAATTACTGAACTTGGTATTTTTGACTACTTGGATTATGAACAGATATTGTCATTAACTAGCTAATTAAATTGACTGCAATAACAAGCAGTAATTTAGAAATATGTTCTAAATTAGTTTTTATATGAAAGCAAAGTCTTTGTTGATCTGTGCATGTGATTAATGTCAAGTGTCATGAATTAGCTCAGGGATCTCTGGTGGAGGAAGGGTGTTATAAAGAGAAGTATCTGTGTATTTGACAGAAACAGATGTAGTCAGAGAAGCAGTTTCTCTTCAATTAAAAATTTGAATTAGAAAATGTTAATAAGTATGCATACGTGTATTTTCTGGAAGCATACAACATAATGGCTCAGGACTAAGAGAGTGAATTATATTTTTCTCTCTAAAGGTAGAATATTATTTCAGCTGCAATGCAACTGATTCTCTTACCCCAGAATCTTCCTGCTTGAATTACTTCACATTTTGCTGCTCAGAAAACAAAGCATAGGGCTCTTAATCTTTATATGCTTATATACTATAAACACCTTCAAGCAAGTTGGTTGTTAACATCTGAAATGGCCTATTAATTAAACATGGTGTCTTAAAAGCTTTTAAGAACATAAACATGAAAATGTCCTGTGTGTTGTATTTGGATTTGTGGTACTGTCTTTGTTAGGTTTTGGTTTTGTTGTTTTTAAATGCACACAATAGTTTCCTCTGTCACATCATTTGAAGTCATGTTCAATATCTGTGTTCACAATGTTCACTGAGAGTACACTGAAAATACTTCCAAGCACAAGGATACTCTGCAGAAAATATGTGCTATCAGGACCTACAAACTGATCATTAAAGGGAGTCTTTATTCTAGATTTTGCTTCCTCTTCCTGTGTAATAGTCATGGCATACTATTTCTTTATTCCTTGTTCACTGTTTGGATGTTAGATGCTTTGGATGAAATGTTTTTCACAGGGATGTAATTGTAAAAGCACAAAAGATACAGACATAGTGGGAAAGAGAACTGTTATAGATCTTCAGGGGGAAAAACATTAAAGATGTTCCTATATAATAAGTCACCTGAACTGATTTCTAAACAATATTTGACACCAATGAGGTAACAGGAGAGGAATCCCAGAGGATTGATGATCTCAGTCTGCAGCAGTCCAAGTGTCACCGTTCTCAGTAATCTCAGCTGGGGACAGACAAAATGTCATATCAGGTATCAGTCCTCCTACTAGTAACAAAATCCTGTAGAGAAACAAGGGAATGGTAAGAACTAGATTTTCTTTTTTAGCCATTTATCTTTACAGAAACAGAGAAGTCCTTGGCAGTTTAAGATTTCTAGGGTCGATTAAGGTAAGGAGTGATAGACAAGTGTAAGCTTTCTCTTTCAAAGATCACCTTAAAACAGTTTTAACAGAAAAAAAATCATACTTCCAAAAATCATTTTACATTATGCAGCTGTGTATGCCTACAGTCATATACAATAAATTGGACAGTGAATTATAATTTTATTTATCTTGCACTGATAAATGAGAACCAGATTTTGCATTTATCTCATTCAAATGAAATCTCAGTGAATAATCAATTCTTCAGGTTGATCATGAAAAATCAAGACATGCATACCTGGTGTTAATTAAAATGGAAATAAGTTTTTGAAGAAAACAATTTCCTGAAAAATATTTGAGTTGAACAAGATGCTTTGCTCCATCATGTGAAAGTAAATCTCACAGCTATGAGATTGGACTACATCTTGGCTCACGTAGTTCTCAAGATAAATGGGCTAAATTCTCTCCACCCTGAATCTTGCAAGATCCTGCCTAGGAAGCTGTAGGTCCATTACTAAGTGTTTTTCAAAGTCACTTAACCAACTTGAGGGACAGTTGGCACACAAAATGCAAATTGAATGCTTGTTTTTAAGAAGAAGATTGTTCAAGACAAGAATTAACCTCAAGAACTTGCAAAGCTTTAGAACAAATTCTGGAGGAAGGTATAGTTGAAGGCACAGCGGTAAGTAAGGAAGAGGTAATTTCAATGTGGGGTTTTAAAATTACTTCCTGCTGGATTAACAAATATCTTTCTCTGTTCAGAAAATTGTATCCATTATCAAAGGATGAATAATGTTATTTATCATGACTATTAGTTTGCCAAACTGATAGAGCCTTCCGATACAAGTAGTAGGAGCAAGAACTTTAAAGAGGTTGATAAATTTGTGGAAGGAACCAAGGAAGAGGAGTAATTGTAATGGTAGCAGGCTGGACTTCATGACCCAGGACAACATAATGCCACCGCATGTGTTCCTAAGTAGAAGCAAAAGATTTGCAAGAAATTCTAAACAGAAGGTCTCAAACAAACTCTCGGAGAGTTTCATGGGTACACATGCACCTTGAATTTTTCATAGAATTTATTCACAGTAGTATGTGTGAACAGGGGAGGACAGCACTAGATAAGTGCTGCAAAGAAACTATGGGGAATTAAATAAGAGCATTACAAAGCACCTGTGCTAAGATAGCTGGAGAGTAACAAGGGATGTCATGTCTGAGTCATTTTAACATTACATGTGCAGGAATTGGTTCTTTTGACTAACTCCAAATGCTTCTCGAACTCTGACTACAATGCAATAGAACTATGTTCTAGTTGAGGGAGAAAGGGATAGCAATTGTTTATGATTGCGAGCAACTTCATAAATGTGTTTACAGGCAGAAATCAATTAGGTGGAAAAAACGCATATATTTTAGGAAGATATATTGCAGAAAATGATCACGAAATCACACAAATCTTTGTTAAAAGTGAAATACATGTCTAATGAGAAGCTTCTAACAGCTGACATTTTCAGGAGTGCCTATAAGTAGTGAAGACAAGGAGTAGCAAGAAGAGAAGTGTAATATGATTTGTATGTTGCCCACTTGCTAAATGCAGTTAGACTTAATTCAAATGAGAAATAAAATGGCCTGTCTTTTGTAAAGCTTAGAGAAGTAAGATTAAATAAATAGCCAGCAAAGAAGCTATTGAACATAAAATTGTATTTTAGTTTTAACACAGAAAATATAATTCTTGCATGGGTAGGAACCAACAGCTTTTTTGTCACATTTTTAAAGCCATTTAACCAACTGAAGTGCCAGAGAGTACCAATAAAGATTTTTTTTTTTTTAATCACATAGACACTGATCCAGGTTTTCAGAACAGTGAAAAAAGACACCAGGGTGGTTCATTTTGAGCATGCTTGGATGGTACAAGTGAAGCTACAGAAACTATTTTAAATAAACAGCAGAGACAGTGCAACTAAGATTTCAGGTCATCCATAAATCAGGTTCAAGATATTTGAACTGAAGAGAAAAAGTTATTTCTTATTAGTAGACTTCTTAAAGAGATTTTTATATAGCTCATTGAGTAGCCATGAAATAACATTTTCAATCACAATTAACTCCCCATGAGATACCAGGTGAGTTGTTTAATGCAAAATTAATAGATGCCTCTATTCAGCCACTCTCCTTGCTATTTCAGTTCAAGTACACAACACCAAGCTTTTACTCTGTACAGAGACTATAAGTCAGGAAGAGCAGCATTAGAAAAGTCCTGTCAGATTCAAAGATCTCCTCCCAACATCACTCACTGCAACAATATTGTAGTGGGATTACCCAGCCATTTAATTCCCGACAGAAAAGTCCACGCACTGCTATTGAAACGGTTTTCCTTGAAAGCTGTGGTAGCTGTTATCATTATAGCAATCAGAACTTATCTCAACATAAAAAGCTTCTTGAGCATTATCTTTTTAGGATTACCTCCTAGTGAATTAAAACAGAAGAAATGCTGTTAAAGGCTGGCAGCTATCCCCATGGCCAGAGATCTGGTTCTACGGAAAGAAGACTTTCCATTTTGCACTAAACCAAAGGAATAAGTGGAAGATGTATTGATTACAGAGTCTAACTGATCATTTCTGTTATTTGACTAAGGCCAGTCCAGAGTTCCCTTTGTCAGCTAGTGACATGATCCTGATGACAATCTGCAACTGGTTATTTTTCAACCCACAAGGACAGCAGTCAGCTCAGGGTGTTGAAGCCCTAGGCCTAATACAAAACCTGATCATTGTCTAAAGGGTGCAAATGCAAGGGCACTGACCACACAGCCTTTTTGAGGACAGTCAGCTTATTCCTGTTTGTGCCCACGATGTTGTGGATGCCTACCTACTCACTGACCATGTACAATAGGAAGAGCAATATAAACAGGTCTCAGATGACTGAGTGGCTGAGCAGCTGCACAGGTCACTGCAGCAAGAGTTGGTCTAAAACAGAGAAGTGCCTCAGCAAGCAGAAAGTTGTTGTAAGCCAAAGACAGTAATTATTGATAGCTCTGTGTTATGAAGCAAAATATCCTGTCATCTATCAGGGGAGTGAGGTGTCACCATTGCCCCTCTCTCCTATCTCACCTGTGTCTTTTTAATCAACTTTGTGACTAATATGTTGACTTATATTTGGTTTCAAAAAAGAAAAGAAAAAGAACAAAGGTGCCAGTAGATGCTGACCTTGCCATATTACTTAGAGGTAACCTTCAAGGTTCCCGCCCTGTCCTATGACTCAGGGAAGAAGTGAAGGCAGGGAGAACTTAAGATACTTCTACACTTCATGCTTGTGCCATGGGCGACACCTGTTTCTGGTAAGGCTTGGTCCCACAATACTTCTTCCTGTGGCTTGAGGAACTGGTAACCTCTTGCTTTTGCTGAAGCATGTTTGCCTGTCAATCTGGATATCTCGAGAAGGGCAGCTAGCCTCTCCTCTGAAACGATATGACTAATGTTTTCTTGGTTTTGCTGACTTCCTCTGAGTTTATCTCAGCTCAGTGGACTTCTATATTATTGGCTCCTTGCATATTTTCTAATGGTTCTCTTAGGTGTAAATCTTGCCACAATGCCCCAGCCAAATATCATTCATCTGGAATGACAGCCACACATTTGCTGTAGCTGTCATTCTGTCATTCAAGTCAGCTGCTGTTGCACTTAAAGAAGGCTACCAGCAACAAGCTGCTACTCCAGCTGCTGAGAATGTGGCCAAGCCTTGCTCACTCTTCCTCCCACTCTGTCCTTCTGCTAGCTCCTTTGCTCCTGTTTTGCATTTCAGTGTAGCAGTGTAGCAAGACATATGGTGGAGCTGCTGTTGCCAGCTCCATGTTTTGTTCCTCATTCTGTCTCTGACTTGGAACATGATGTCTGTGCCTCAGCCTCTGCACCTCAGCTTTTACAGAGCATTTTACAAAGTCCTTTGAGATCTACAGATGCAACAGATTATTCAGATACAACCTAGAATCCCGTGTTTTCAATTAAGATATAAATGACAGACATGCATTCTAATTTTATTTTTGGAAAGCCTTATAAAATATCTTTGGAATGTAATTTGCGACCCTGTGAAAACTGACACTTCATTTTAAAAGCAGCTTTTGCTTTTGTCTGTTTAAGAGCAACCCTTTCTTTTGATGCATAGTTATTTAGGGAAATAAATACATCTTTGAACAAGCTAAGCTAATGGAACTTTAACATGAAGGGGAAGAATTATAGCACGCTGGGAATTTTGGTAGGAGTGGAGCTACAAAGAAGTTGCCACGTTTGTTTAAAGTGTGGTTAAAACCCTGGTTTGGGAAAAGACAAAAGAGCATAGAATTGGATAGCTACTTTATGAATGTGGATGTAACGGAGAGAGCTCATTGGTTTTGTAGGTCTGTGTTAGATTCCCACAGCCCTGAACAAACAGCTCTCAGCCTTATATTTTCTAAGCTTTTGTCTTCCCACTTTGGAATTCTGACTACGGGCACATTACCAAGCCAACTGGATTCACTACAAAGCTCCAGTGTAGCTCTTTTTATCACAAAGATCAAGACAACAATTGTGTGCCTACAAGAAAAGAACAACTAAAACCATCGAGCAAACATTAAAAGAACAATTCTAGAGATAGTTGCCTTTGAACTGCAATAATGGGCAACATTCAGTCCTGAGATTTGAATTCTGAGTAAAAGGAATTCATTACTAACTGCCTTTCCTTGTAATTATCCAAGCTGCTGGCAACGTATATTTTCAGCAGCATTAATTTTGCGCAATGTAATATTTTGTAGTTGTGCTGAACCCCACACAATGGCAGCATTGTAAACAGGCTTTATGGAGTTAGTTTTGTTTATTATAGAGTTAGTATATGAAAAAGGAAGAAATCTAAATTTTGTGTTGGCTTCTCCCCAAACCACAGAAAATGGAGTATTGTTTTACAAGAACTTGTTCAGAAATATCACTTCCCGAATGTAAAAGTACGTTATTTGTGCAGATACATTCCACAAGCATACACAATGTCCAGCTGAAAAAATATAGTAAGAGCTAGCCATTTTTTTCTTTCTAGAATAGCCCAGTTTCACACTTTTGGGAGGGCTGGGGGTACAGGTAGATAACTACAATTTTAAAATAAATGCTTCATTTTGCAATGCCCCAAAAGTAATTTAAGTTGGAATCTACCAGACACCAGTAATTCAGAATAAACATTCTGTCTGAGGATCTTTGACCACTGTTATTTTAGTTCTGGCACTACAAACCTAAACCATCAAAATAGTTTCAGTGAATCATCCTGCATTGTTTTATTCCTCCTCCCCGACTCCCCCCCGCCTTTTTAGTAGAATAGCTTTGGAATCACTGTTAATCAGCTGCCTGAAGCTTTACTTTTTCTTGGAAGGAGGTAACGTGATTGGAAAAGTCCTTCCCAGATATTTTGGTGTTAATAGAAAAATTGCAGAATATAAACAGAACTGGAAACATCCAATTTCAGATTGGCCTTTTTGGTCATTACATGGATAGACAATGAAGGACATATGTGATATGCAGTCTAAGCAAATTGAATATTTTTTACAACCCATAACTGACGAAGAGGACAAAATTTGCCACTTCCATCCATTAAAGTACAGACAGGCATGCAGTCCATGTTTGGCAACTTCGCCTCCTCTGGTCGCAAGATGAGGGGATACAATGGCTGCAGCCTCTGTATGATGAGTTTCTGTGGAGAAACTATTAGCTGAGTGACCATTTCCTCATGAAATACATGTCAGGCCACTTGGTTCCTCATCCACACAGTTGAAAGTTTACATGAATACAGAATGGCAATACATCAAAAGCCTTTTCTTTACCCACCATCTCCAGGATGGAGATGGTATGAACTCATGTTGAAAGTTCCATCTGAAATTAAGATTTCTTATGAATAAGTCACTGCCCCCGGCCCACTTCTGGCAATGTCTCAATTTAATATAAGGGAGTTCTTTAAGACTTGAATAAAAGGAGCACTAGGGTCCTAGAAACATCAGGTACAGGAGGAGAGACTGTATATTTCGCAATACTAGGTATCCTGTATGATTACAGGCAAGTTGTTCAGCTTGACTCAGGTGAAATTCAGGTTGTGCTTTGCAGGTCACATTACATGGTCTAGTAAACCTCCAATTTGAAAAGCATTTACCTTTTTTTTTA
Organism: Morus bassanus; assembly: GCA_031468815.1. Lineage (NCBI taxonomy): Eukaryota > Metazoa > Chordata > Aves > Suliformes > Sulidae > Morus > Morus bassanus. The sequence goes on along the minus strand of CM062600.1, from coordinate 22,477,795 downwards.
AATGTGTTTTTTAAATTGGAACCACCCCTTGCTTGCACATGTTTACAAAAAAACATGTCTCTAGTACCTAGAAAATATGAACTGCAAATAAATTGTTCATAAGTTTCAAGATTTTGGGAAGAGTGGATAGCTTTCTAAATTTCATAGGGTTAAAACTTTCCCAAGTTATGATATAGCAGTGTGATAGCCATTCAAATTGCTCAAAAAAAAAAAAAAAAAGATGAGAGGAGGTCAGGAAACAGCCAGTCAGTAGGCAAGGTTTACAGCCTTATCAGAAATGCAAACACCTTTTTTTTTTTCATGTTCTTTTTCAGATTTCTAAGCTAAGTGTCTTTGTACAAGGCAAACAGCCCTCTTCGTTTTCTCCATTCTTGTCTAGCCAGGCCTTATAAATCATGCTGATGTGTTAAGGCATCAACAGAAAAAAGACGTTTCCTTTGGTCTGAAACTGTAATTGGTCTAGATTTGTGGTCTCCTCCCACTTTGGGGCAAGTCGTACTTAGCATTGCCAAAAGTTCTGGTACTTTAATAGCAGACAAAAGAATATCCTGATGCTTCAAAGACTCTCTGGGATGGACACAGTTAGCAGGGACATCTCTTCTGCCATACTGCTAGTAATGTGTTCTCTTTCATAATCGGATTATTTACAAGTACAGTCATTCCAAGGACTATTTTTCTTGGTATTACATACTTCAGGGGCATGTTCTGAAACCTGGTTCATTAGTGTTCAGAAAGTTCTGTGAAAAGCTAAAATGAAAAAGGCTGCAAAAACCTGAATGTTTATTTTTCCAGTCTACTGTTTTAAGTTTTATAAATCCCATAATATCATTAAACGATTTTTTAAAAACACTTTTCAGGCAGTCAGCAACACAGTCCATGAGTTCATATTAAGAATTTAGATATGGCCTGTCATATTTTTATAGTACTGAAACATCTGCATCACAAGTTTATATTTTCTTTCCTTTTCTCTCTAAAGGTAAGGATTTTCTAAGAAATACACCACCTAAGAACTAAACCTTGGGATTCCCACCTCAGTTCTACCCTAAGACATACCTCCCCATGCTGAAGTGATATTTATCTTCCTAGAAAATAGCACTAAGGTGCTTTTCTTTTTTTCTTTTTTTTTTTTTTTTTAATTATTTTGTTAAATTACCACAAGTCCAGTCATTTCAGCAAAGAAGTTTCAATACTTTTTGTAAACACTAGATGATAAGGCTGGCCGTGAAAGGATAATGCAAGTGCATTAAATGTCCATCAAGTGCAGTTCAATAAAGGCAATCAAAACGAAAAGAATGTAAAATGAAAAGAAGTGATGAAACCACATCATATCACCACCACTAGATTTTAGTAAGTATGTCAAGTTACTTGTTTTAAAATATCTGAAGCTAATAGGAAGTTGTTAATTTGAAAATGCCTACAGATGCAAAAGAATCTTAATAAAGATCTAGCAGGAAAATTAAATATTATTCATATATATGTGTGTGTGAGAGACAAATTCTACTGTAGCTTTAATATACAGCTGTAAGATGGGGAATTGCCATTAAAAAGTGATCATATAATTATGCATTATTTATGTAGTTATAAGAGACGCATTGGGTATCCTGAGTTTTATAGTATTATTGTATTATTTACCTTAAATTGCAAGTCTTCAGCTTATTAAACATAACAGGATAGGGTGTCATTTTTAAAGAATATTATCTTAAGAAAACAAATTTTTAGATTAGCTTTCAAAATTTTTAAAAACCCAAAAGGCAAGTATAATCCCCTCAACATTAATTGCTGTTTTACTAAATGAACTGTTCTCATTTGTTTTAAAGCCCCCAACCAGAAATCTCATTAAAATAGTACCCATCCTCTAGTTTGAAAGTGAGGAGGGGGTGCTTCTGGGAAAAAAAGGAATAATTGTTTAAATTTTCCAATATCTTTTGGAGATGTATTGCTCTTATTACAGCTTGTTCTTAATAAAATTATTAGAGCTAAAATGTTACAAATGAGAGTAATTTCCTCTTCATTTTTGCTTTATGTTCATCAAAGTGCTGCTAGTACTGGACATTATTAAATACAGACTATAGATTAGACTTTCTGGTATCTAAGTGGATAGCATATATATCAGGTGCAATCTGTTAAAGCAAAAACAATATCTGTGCAGCCCTAACTCTCTTAGTTTAGAAAGAAAGAAAAAAAAAAAAAAAAAAGAGAGAAGATGTAATAAAACACAGAACAGCTTCAGATCAATGCTTTGTACCTTTATGTCTTGAAAGCATTTTCTGATGTTGTGTATATACATGGCTGACCTGGAAATCTGAAACCTGGAAATCTGAAACCTAACTACACCAGGGCTTCAGTGGGATCTGTTTAAAGAAAAGCATAGCTCTCAACACTGTTTCTGGCAAATGATGATCAGTTTGAACTGGAGGTGCAAGAAAATAGTTTTTGCCATGTATGGGAAGAAACGGCTCCTTGTAGATAGAAGAGCAAAACCAAACATCTGTCATTTAAACCATTTGTGGGTTTTGGGTGTTTTCTTATTAATGTTTGTGGGAATTTTTTTTAAAAGCTGATGTGGACATTGGGGTATATTTTTTTCCCTTTAGAGTGGAGGATGAGAAGCCTGAGAAGTCTCCAGTCTCACTGCAAGAGAGGTTTGAAGGCTGGGGAAGAGTCTGCATATCACCCAAACAGGCAGAGTGAGGAGACCTCTTTAATACCCTTTCCTACGTCAGTGGTCAAAGTAGCAATAAAAGCAGAAAATGAGACCTATTGTGAAAACACCTTCAGCTCCCAGTGTGAGGTCCAGGTGCAAGTGAGACTAGGTACAAGTAATATTAGGTGCTGTGTAGTCCGCTCCATCCCCTTTCAGTCCTGGATGAGCTGCACTGTCTGTAGTTAGGCTAGAAAAGGCAGTCATTCACTATGAGATAGATAGGTGTCGTTGACCTAATGGTCAGTGTAGATTCTCTTGAGACTGTTGAAGCTTTCTTTCTCCTTTCCATTAAAATTGACTTTCTATTCATGAGTTTGTGTAAAGCAACGGGTTAGTATATTGCATTTAAGAGCTGAGTACCCAAGACAGTTGTGGAACCCTCAACACTTGTGTATGTCTCCTGTTAACTCAGCTGGAAATCTGAAGCAAGTAGTACCTTCTGGGCTGCATTAGGAGAAGTGTTGCCAGGAGGTCGAGGGAGGTCATCCTTCTCCCCTGCTCAGTGCTACTGAGAAACACCTGGAGTGCTGGGTCCAGTTCTGGGCTTCCCAGTACAAGACACATAGACAGAGTGGAGTGAGCCCAACAAAGGGCTGCAATGTTGATTAAAGGCATGTAGTATGTGATGTGAGGAGAGGCTCAGAGAGCTGGGACTGTTTGGCCTGGAAAAGGGAAGACTGAGGGGAATCTCATCCATGTGCTTAAATATTGGGGCAGGGGTGGGAGGGGCAGGTAATGAAGAGGGAGCCAGACTCTATCCTCAGTGGTGCCCAGTGACTGGACAAAAGGCGCTGGGCACAAACTGAAACACAGAAAATTCCACTGAACCATTTTTTTTTTTTTTTTTTAAAGCATGAGAGTGATCAAACAGTGCAACAGATTGCCCAGAGCAGTTGTGAAGCCTCTATCTGTGGAGATATCCAAAGCCCTGACCAATCTGATTTAGGTGATCCTGCTTTCAGCAAACAGTTTCAACTAGGTGATATCCAGAGCTCCCTTCTCACCTCAGTCCTTTTGTGACTCTGTGACTTGCCAAGAATTATTACACTGTGACTCAATATGCTGTTCAAGACTTAATTTTTTTAAAAGTTAGCTAATAATAATGTGAAAGGTACTGATCTTTTCATTAAACCCAGAGGTGTACAAGCCTTGGTCTTGCATTTTTTTTTTGAGCAATATTCCCATAAGATTTCAGTTCTTCTGTTTAATTTCAGGTTCTTTTTGTTTTGTTTCTGTATTTATTACAGATGAAAGCCTTGGTTCAAACAGCTGACCTCTCTCCTTCCCAGAAGAGGGTCAGTCACAACTGAAAGAAAAAAAGAGCAAACTTTTCCTTCCATTTTTCTAATCCCTGTGTGCTCTAACTTTGGTAAGAAATAGCATATGGCATGGTTTTGAGGTATAAGGCACAAAGGAGAAATAGTAGATTCCTCTGGCTGCACTAAGTGAGCAGCCTGCAAACATTACCCAACTAGGTGCAAACCAGCCACAAGAGCAGAAGCTGGTGCTTAGAGGACAACAAAAGCCCCCCTTATTTCCCTCCCAACTAGTCAATCGATGCATGCCAAGGAACCCTGATTCTCAAGACCAACACTGATCACAATGGAATGGACCAATTTTCCCTAAAGGTCTGTTGCATCACTTGGAACTCAGCCTGCCTGTTCTGCATCCTCAGTGCTAACTGCCAACATCTCCTTTCTCAAAATCAGTAACACTACTTGAAGGTTGTTATTTCTAGAATACTAATATGCATGTGTGCTTTCTATATAAACACATCCAAACTACAGGCAGTGAGGTGACATTGTTTATTAATGTAATGCTATGCTCATGTGGATCCAGAGAAAATATCTCATTAGTTAAAGTATTTACTTTTTTTTCCCCCTCCAAGAAAAATATAACTCCCAGAATTAATTATCAGGACAATAATGATCAAGGGGATGTGGTAATTTAGCAGGATTCCAAGCAGAGGGCCACCAAGATGGTCAGAGCTCAAGCACCTGCCCTGTAAGGAGAGGCTGGAGGACCAGGGCTGGTTTAGCCTGGAGAAAGGGCAGCTCCCAGGGCACTTCCCAAGCTCCCATCCTACCAGCGTTAACTCCTGACTCTGTGGTTCTAAAATCCTGAGACTGATGAAAAAGAAGCCTTTCTGAAGGTGGAAGAAAAAAGCAAACATTTGTTTAGCACTTTAAAACAAGAAACCATTTTATTTTACAGGAATGATATCCCATAATAAAGCATATCAGATGAAAAAGGTGGGGTGCAAGGATTTTAAGAAGAGGCAGAGGTGCAGCAAGTTTATAAAAATTTTTTCAACAAACAGCCGTTTTTTACAAATTTTTTAATCTAGGGAAGGTTTCCTGTTCACTTCAGGGAAAAAAAACAAAAACAAAAACAAAAACAAAACAAACAACAACAAAAAAAAAAAAAAAAACACAACAAAACAAAAAAAAAAGAAAAAAAACACATTTACTTCAATGATTTCTATGGCTATTGCTTAGCTCTTTGCTTTCAATTAACATTCTTGAAAATAAAAAAAAAATCACTTGTACAAATGTTTATGAAAAACAAATAAAAACATCTCTGAACACCATCAAAGTAGATACAGTATTTTTATTCCAGCATCTGTTTATGAATACTTTCTTGAAGTATTCTGCCAGCTCTAGCGTTGAATTTGGACTTTAAAAAGCATTTACAAAATTCTTTTTCACTTCCCTCTCTCTGTACCACCACATTTAGTCACTCACACTGGTTTTCTGTCTTCCATATGTTATCTCTAAAAAACAGGATTCCACAAAACTACGAATGCAGAAAAGCTTGAGGCAAAGACTTATTTGACATGTTTTCCTTATTAAAATTTTGTGGTTTCTTTCAAATATATAAAACCTAAGCCCAAAAAACAGTGACCAAACCTGTGCACTTATTGGTGTGCCAGTTACATAAAGCACTCCACTGCTGTTTTATTGGTTACCATGATACTTTCTGAGTATAAAGTCTTAAAGTTAACACTGATCTGTCTGGGTTTTGTGCTATATTTTGACAGGCAGATCCTGGCTCCTGACCATATTAGTATCTTTCCCTTTCACAAGAAAAACAAATGATGTACAGCATTAATAATTTATGCTCGGGAAGTAGAAAGGATGGTAAAGCTCTGATTGTCAGACTTCTACAACTGCACAAGTATGTTTGCACGTGCCTTGCTTCTGAAAGGAAACCCTTGGCAGGAACATACAGACTGTGTGTTAGCACACAAGCATAGGCAAGTGAGCCACCTATAGAGTCATTTACATTACAAATCCTGTTCTACATACGTGTAAAGGATAGTTGTCTGCCTAAATTGTGTTCACATACTGTTGCATATACCATCCTAAAAGGCCAGATTTGGGCATCTTTCTTAATTGCACAGGTTCTATTAGTTACAATGGTACTTGGCTTGTTTGCTCCAAGAATGGAAAAAAAAAAGGTACCTGATTAATAGCTGCATTGTTCTTATTAACATAATATGTGCTAAGCTTTTTGTTTTCCCTAAAAAATTTGCTGCTGTTGTTACAGTTGGTGCTATGGCTGGTAACAGCACCTCTCCAAGCAAGGTGCTAGCATTTTTACTAGCATATGATATACACCACCATCATTTTCAGGATAAGGCTTTCTGTAAGGAGGAGACACAAAGAACAAAAAAATTACCTTACCCCATACATTTCTGTATTTAGGAAGACACACAAAAAATCTGTGCAAAAATGTCATTTTCTAAAGGTCATACTCTGTCTTAATTGTTATTTTAATATCTCATAAAATACACTTGCGGGTTTTTTTGATCATACTCTAGACAACAATACAACATTGGTGGTCTTTATTGTGTTTTGGGGGAGGGGTAGACTATTTGCTTTAAAGCAGTTCTAAAAAAATAATAGGATTATTCTCATCTTTCATTTAGCTTAATAATACACTACATACATTTGTCAATCAAATTAGAATTACTGTCAGACCATAATAATGCATTTTAGTTTAGCCAATATCAGTCAGACCTGATTTATTTGCTTAATACAAATCTAATTGACTTTCAGGCTGCTCTTCTCTTTTCAGCTGTTAACCGACCAAGTACATCTTTAATTTCCAAGACCGATGGTTTGGTAGCAGTTGAGAGGAAGAATGATTTGCATAAGGCCCCAGAAGGGTGCCAAAACTCTTCACGCTTTAAACAACAGCCTTTATTATTCTGTAAGTGGATGTGTTGAATTTTCATGCTTTTGTTTCCAGTTCAGCCCTGACAGAAAGAATAAAGTAGATTTTGCCAGCACCCCTGCTGTGCCCTGAGGGAGAAATTCAATGTGCCTCATTTGTCTTAATTGGAGAACCGCCCTTAGCACCAGCTTTTTCTATGAATATATTAGCATAACAGACAGAAAAGTCTAAGCCCACTTTTTTGTAGAAGTATTTTTTTCCTTTCTAAGAAAAATAAAAGCTGGGAAGAAGAAAAATACATGCATCATCTTCCAGTCTTCTTACTATTATTGCTGTTGTAAAACACACTATACAGGAAAAATTCATCCAGTCTACTTTATCTCCTCAGCGTTGTTAGGAGCTGGGTAGAGAGAAATGTGATAAATACCATCCATGACAGAAAGCTGAAGGCTGCTCTTTATTCTTCATAATGTACTAATCCTATATATTTGTTCTTTGGCTGGTTGTGTTGCTTTTTTCTCATGGAGGAGATAGCTTTATACAGAGACTGATGGGCAGTAACTAGGAATGAATCTAAGAAAAAAACCCCACAATCTTACAAAAGTGAATTTATTAACACTGAAACAAAATGCAGTTACCTCTGTCAAGGGAAGATTTCAAGCCCCATGCCTATTCATTTAAGAAATATTAAATTCATCTTCACGTTTTTCATTTCATAAAAGAAGTCTAAATCTGGACAAACAATCTGTGCAGTGTAAATCATTTCTAAATCAGGGCTCTTTCAGTGTCAGATTGAACTAATGAGATTTAAAGGATAGTTTTTAAAGAAGTATTTAGTTTACATGCTCTTACGACTAATATTAATCTTTACATCTGTTAAAGCAGCCATCTATTTCTTGTAGATGAAAAACGTGAGAAATAGGTAATTTTTAGTAGAGTGTGATGTATATGTTTTCCTGGAAATGTGGCTGCATTTTGGAAACTGATGAATCCATATTTAGTCTTGTTATTTTTCCCCTGAGGCTCCAATACACTGCATCAGTCACATAGCCACTTAAATAGAAGCTTTCCATGGATGTTAGAATAAAGGCTTGGCTGTTTGAGTTTTTTTAGGCATCTTGTAGACATTATGAAAAATTAAAATATTCTTTGGGGCAGGATTTTTTCAGTCAACTGGACGAGTTAATAGCTTTGAGGTTTGATTCCAGCAGGAGCTGGGGTGGGGTCATTAGCATAGCCCCTGGAGAAACAGCAGACTCTTAATTCTGATATTTACTCTTGCCTGTTCTCTGTGGCAATTTATCAAAGCCAGCCAACACTGTAACATTAGAAGTCTTTCACACCTCTTTCTCCTCCTATTACTCATTACTGAACCATTTTTCTCTTACATGCACATCCTCCCTAAAACATGTTCAGCTACTCTTGGCTGTGCTTTTATGTCTTGAAGAGTGGTAATAGAAGAGCTATTTTCTTTCCTGTGCAAATGGATCTGCAGAATAATTATTTAGCATGATGTATTTTTGAAAGTATGTAGGCAACCCACTCTGAGTGGTTTCATTTACATTAGAAAAATGGCAATGGTTTACAATAGTTTATCTGATAATCCACACTGTTTGGCTGAGCAAATCACCCAGCAAATCAGAAAGGCAAGCTTGCACTCATCACCTCTCTCCACTTGCTCCCTCTCTGTCTCTAGTATTCTTTGCCTCAGTTTCCAACTGGAAGCTGTTCAGACCTGTCTCTGTTTGAAGGGATACCCCTCAGAGTAATTAAAGGGAATATCTTCTTTGTCTATGTGTTGCCAAGAAACTTCATGAGGTATTAAATTCTAATATGATTTGTTTCCTAGGAAAGAGGCTAAAAACTGTAATGCAACATAAACAAGTTGGCAGTAATATGTGACACTTCTTGAAGTAATGAGATCGTAGGCAAAAATGCCTTACCTCGACATTGTCCTCCGTAGTTTCCTTGTTTAAACAAACTGCAGCAAATGGTTTGTGTGGAAACAAAATGGTAATCTAGGCATCAGGACACATTGTGGGGTTATATCATTGATATTTGTTATTGTGTTAGGAAGCTTCTATGAATAGCACCCTTCTGATGGATCAAGGCATCCTCTCGTTTTTCACAACACTAAACCCTCTTCCAATGTTGTACAAAACAGATGGTTACAAACGAACGAATGTATGCTTTAAATAACTCTCTGCTGATTATTTGCATGTGTACCACACTGCATATTCACAACAAACCCTTGTTCTATCATGTTTGTTTGCACTTTGAAAAGTGTTTCATTTCTAGAGTTTTGTAGGATGATGTGGCTTCCAGTGAGTTGGATCTGTTGTCAGACAGATCCTGGAGAGTACTGGTGGATTCTTCACAAGGAATTTCTTTCAAGCCCCAGGATGACTGGTTCCTAACCTAAAGACTCTGCTGCCATATTTATCCATCCTGTCCCCATGATGGGAAGCAGATAGCTGCATTTTCCTTCCTTCATCTTGAACAAAATAATGTGGAACAGCACCTGCCTCCTGTAACACTCCTTGGGAGGGATTAACTATATGACAGCTCTTCAAAAGCTTTCTAGGGAGGAACAGTCATCGGGATCCATACGAAGTAAGACCAGCTGAGGAATGGTTATCTGCTTTCCATAGATGGCAAATATACGATAAAGGACTATATGGACTTATGTGGGAAAACTAAGTGGTGGTTGAGGGAGACAAGAAAATATCAACAGCTGGCTGATAAGAGGAAGCATCTATAGAGTTAACAAATATCTACTCTTATGAGTAAGCTCAGTTCAATACTAATGGGTTTAATGTTGAAGTTAGGTTCTACACATGTTTATTTGCACAACCACCCAAGTGACTGCACAACTGTAAAAGGGCATGAACATGTATTCAGTCAAGGTTTTTTTCTCGTAGTTCAAAAAGGTACCCACTTTAAAAAAATAGCCCTCTGGTAAGTTTTAGTATGCATAAGCACCTAATCATCTGTTTCCAGTTATACCACTCCAATTTCTGAACTTTTGTGGATCCACAAGGATGTCTGCATGTGCAGTGGTTTTATACATTCTCCATTCATTATGGAAATGAATAAAAGTCCCATTTGTGATGTTCACAAGGCTATCCCACATTGCCAGTCATTAAGTCCAACATTACCCTCCCAGAGCATTGAAGGAGGTAAGGATATGTTATGTGTTCCAGTGGGTGCACAACCAAAAAAGAGGCATTCACACCTTAAACACACAAACTGTAACTATTCATATGTAACATAAATAATGTTCTTTTCCAGAAGTATGGTTTTCAAGACATAGCTCACTGAGGGTAAGATGGTGTCATTCTCACTGTTAATGAATAGGGCAGTGTGCAAATCCACAAGCCACATACCTTACTGTAGCATCTGTGCCTTAAAAAAAGTTCTCTCAGTCTCCATGTCACACAAGGGTTACCACGTAAGTACTTATTCCTGTTCAAACTGTTGAGTAAATAGGCAAATAAAATGCATGCAGTTTTCTGCCATATTCTAAGCTGTCTATTCCACATACCGGTAGTTAATGGAACACGAGCTTTTATGAAACCATGTGAAATATTTGCAGAACTCCTATTTTAATCCCATTTTATGTCTCTGTTTTCACTGATGCTGCTTTTTTCTGGAAGTAGTATATCTTTCAAAAGGAGCAAACAAAGAGTTGTAATGTATGGCCATGCTGGGCCTGTGGTGATGAATTACATAAATAAATTCTACATGGAGAGAAAAAAGCCCTTTCCAAATATTTTTGAAAGATTAAAGGCTAGAACATTTGCATTGGCATGTGCATAACCTAATTAACTCCTGTGAACAGATTCCTAATGTTCAAAGGATGATTTAGTGGAGAAAAGGTTATGCTTTCTCTAATATTGTTTTCATTATTCAAAAGCTGGAGAAATTTCAGTATCCACCTGATGTCTGGTTTCTCAATGCTGTACAAATAGAGCACTGAACTAAAAACTTAGTATAAGACTAATTTTTAAACACTGATTGAATTACATGCAAGAAGCTACAGTGATTGCATATTCTTCATTTATTAATAGAATTACAGGAGTATGAATAAATATTGGTGCTACACAGTAGATTTCAAAGACAGTTCTCTGCAGATGTGTCTTGTAAAAAAATTACTGTCCTTATCGGAAAGGATCTGAAACTTGGGGCCCTCTATAGTGACTCTTGTGTTCAGTTTTCTCGCAGATACTTAATCCAGCAAGTTACTGGCTTGCCAGAAAGCCATCAAAAGACATTTGTCACTGGATCAAAATCAAATATGTATCCTGGCTGTTAAGAAGGGCTTTGTTGGACTAAATGACTGTACCATTTTAGACAGTGCTGCAAGATTAATGACGACACTGGTTGTCCAATTTTCACCCTTGGGGCAGTATTACAAAGATGTGCCCTTTCTGTGCACCTGATGTTACGCATATCAAATGCATCATTCCTTCTGCTACAAGTCTTAGTAATGGTCTATGTTTCCTGCTTCCCCTCCACAGAGGAAGATTAACATGGTGTGAGTGTAATTTTTTTTGGGGAGGGGGTTGCCGGATGAAGTATACTTGCTGCTGTTTTATTATATGGTTTAATCTCCTAATCACAGAGAACACTGAACAAGTGCATGTCTCTGATGGAAAGAGGCCTCTGACATATATTTTTGAGCCAAAGCAAATAAACTTTTCCTCCCCATTATGATTCTTTAGATGTATCAGTGAGCAACTTGCCTTCAACTAGTCTTATATTCTTTGACCTAATCCAAAGTCCCTGCCTCCTGTCTTTGTTTTGTGGCACCCTATTACTAAGTGTAAGCATAATTTCACAAGAGAATTCAGAAGATAAGGCTTTATGAAGGCACAATGCCCTCAATCCCTACATTAGATGACTGATGAATAAACAGCACAGTTCAGTCTCTGTGCAGCGTTTTTCTCCTAGGTTGTATGCTGAGCCACTCTCCAGTGTTTCCATTTGCCCCGATAATGACTTTACATTCAACTTCCAGCTTCATGATTTTCTTTTCACACGGTACTGAGCTGCTTGCTCGCTCCTGCTGCTCATGTCAGAGGCAGTTGAACTTGGAGGTCAGCGTGACGAGAAAAGAGCAATATAATTGCATACCACAGAGGCCAGATGTTTAGTAAAATCATGAGGAATCTTGTCAGAAAGCGCCATTGAAGTTCCTGGGAGATTCACCACTTTGTCAAAGGAAACTGGAAAATTGTATTCCAAAAGACAGTTGTTCCTTAGCAGTAACATGCAAGGAAAAATAAAATATGCCTAGTTTTGCTATTTATTCTGTTATACATCTTATCTCTCCTTTCCCCTTCTTAATTTCTTTCTATGTCTTTCTGATCCACTTACAGTACAAATTATAGCTGGAAAACTAGTAAGTGCTCTTAATTTGTGGAAGTGTTTTGTTTCTCTTCGTAGCTACAAAACATTAATGAAATTATCACAAACTTCTTAGACATCTATTACACAAAAGTTCAGGAAGTACAACATTAGCAACTCTTCTAGGCACAGTCCTTCAGTAGTTTAACACAACTAGTTGAAAACTTGGACATATTTTCTTCAATATTATGCTGTGGCATGACACAATATCTAACAGAACTTGCCAATTCTGAGTGTGAAAAAACTTTATGAAATACAAGGCTAGACATCAGCTTTTTTAAAATCTGAACTTAAAATTCAGTTTTTATCATGTCAAGAGAAGCAGCGTATCTAGGAATGAAAATGTGGGTGAGTAAATCCCAGGTAACAACAGATGGGCAACCACCAAACTTATGACACTGTAGAAAATAATTCATATCTTATGCAATTTTTTAAAGTTATTAGAACCAGAAAATATATATTTATATATAATCCCAGTACTTGCCCCTTTCAAAGTGCATAGTTCAGAAAGAAGGTACTCACACTTACAATTTTACAGACTCAGATTTAAAACAGCTGCTGAAGCAGAAAGCCAGAGGTCAACACACACATTTGGTACTTCGTTAGTTGAACTGGCCAAGTTCAACCTGTGAGATGAGCCCTGGCAAGAAAAGTGGGAATTACAGTCTAGTAAGCACCAGCTGTCGTCTTCATTGTTACAAAGGTAGAAATTAGTGCACAAGAGGAACAGATTTCTGGTGCTAACCAGCTAACTTATTTTTATGGTAGATACTAAGAGCAATGAAATGAACTTAGATTGGATGAAAGTGGTATTTTTCCTGCCTTTCCCATTTTGGTACAATTTCTTTTTTTTTTTTTTTGACTGATTCAAGGTTTAATCTAAGCTGGAGAATAAAAAACTGTGCAGGAGGGTATCTTTAATCGCTAGAATACAAAATTACATTAAGAGCAACACCTTCCTACAAATCTTTGAGCATCTTTGCAGTAGGATGGGTTTTAAGTCAGGGGGGAGTGGTAGTCTGAAGGGGAATTGGCTCTTCCAAGTAATTTTAGTGTCTTATTTTCTTCTACTTTCATGCTTGGGAAGTCTTCCTGTGGGAGAAACTTGGAGGACAAGCTTCCCATGGACACCCTCTTCTTACACAAGTAACGTTTAATTCTGGATGAAACTCTCTTATGTAGATGGATGTGATAAAACCTGTATCTGAACAACTTTGTATTTCTTTCACACTGCAATCTCCAGACATAACAAAAAGTCTTTTTAGAGGCTTCTTTTCTGAAATAACACTAGAACTGATATTCCTTAGAGGTCCTCAGTTAGGTTTCTGCTTCCATGTTTAGAAATTATTTAAAATGAAATTTCTTGTTAGGTCTGGTCAGTCTTCAGTAGAATGTCTGAATATCTCATTGTATGAAAGCTAAACAAAAGCATACAAAACTGAGGAGTTTCAAGTGTTGGCTCTCCTAAAAATGTATGCCAGGAATTTCTTGTTTTGTATAAAAGCTATTGTAGAAGAAAAGAACACTGCAGAGTGGGATCTGTGAGAACTCAGGTGTCTTTCTTGACACTATTGAATATGGAACCACTTTATCTTCCTGACCCCAACACTCAGATCAAATAAATTCAGCTTTACGTTGTTGATTCCAGTAACAAATTAATCAATGGCAATCTCATCTGTATAACAGCTTATTCTGTCAAGCTCAAGTTTCACTCGTTTTGCTGACTGGGCAAAGTTGTCCATTTCAAGGGGACACATAACTGAACCGTATTATCCACCCAACAAGGCATTGCTCACGAAGGTGTGGATGTGCCTTGTATACTGCTAGCACGATAGTGTTTACTGCATGTGTTTGAATAGCTCTTTGCACTAAAATGTCCTTGTAATAGCCTTTGCCTCTGATGTTCGGTTACCATAAAAAGCTACTGGCAATATTATGTTCTTCCTCAGTTGTCAGCTGCTGATAAGTTGGGCAGTTCTGCCCTCAGTGATTCTGGGTATGGAAAGATGTATCATTAGATTTTTCTATGTAATGTGGATATGACAAGACTTTTCAAATCGGTGTAGCCTCCACATAATTTAATATAATTTAAGTCTCTCATTTCCCACCTTGTAATTAGAATATATTAAGCTGTTTCAGTGATCCTGAATATGAAAGTGCACAGGCACTAAAGTATTTCTCACCCTAATGTTATCAAGTCTGTAATATTTTAACAGAAAAGAAGACCTAAATGCAAATTTCCATTCTCTTTGTATAACATTTATGCAGTAAAGAATGAGTTGAGTACATGATTTTTCATTTCTGGATAGCTAGGAATATTAATGCATGAGCTGCAGAAGACAGCATTAATCTCTCAAGCTGCTAAGAAATGAAATGTCACGGAGAGTGACTTGTTCTTCGCTGGTGCTTTCTCAGCATTGAGTTTTCTGGTTTTTTTTCTTTACAAGATTCTTCATCAAAAGAAAAAAAGATCACACTTATGTTTAGATTAGATTAGAGCAAAGCTGTAATCTCTCATACATTGATTTAGGTACTGTATTTGAACTATGAAGTTTTCATGTGTCATTCCTTTCTTCTCATGGATAAGTAATTTTAAGTTGTGTTGGAGTTCCCAAGGGCTAGTATTGGTCCAGAGGAAGAGGAAGGCTCTGACAGTATTTACATTTATTTTATTATGTTACATTAGGGCTAATTTCTAAACAGGGCATGTTTTCTTTTCCCCTGTCTTTTTGTGTTTTTAATGCAGACTTGTAACAGCAGTTGTGTGATGTTTTGACTCTTATTTGCAGGCATGAGTACACACACATGCATGCTCATGTGAGTTCACTTGAGTGAGCCTGAGGATACAAGTTCCTGTGACAAAAATATGTTTAGTTAGATCAGCTTCCTCACTCTCCAGTTGTAATGTTCACAGAGAATAAAATCCTCCTCTGTTTAGTGGTTCTGTGCCATCTTTTTGACACCATTTAGCACCACTTCTGCCTTCCTCTAAGGATCTAATTGGGACTTGAGAAATGTGAAGACTTTCAGTGAGTTTCTTGCACAGAAGGATGAAATTCACTCCTGGAGAATAATTAGTTTTCTTTAACATGGGGACTTTTTTAACAGGAGTCATGAGTTCGATGGGCTTTTATGAGCTCCCTGTAATGCTACCATCCTCAGAGACGTAATCTTGTCAAGTGTTGACACAAAGCTCTGGATGAGTTCTGGAATTTCACATCAGTTCTGAATCACTATTACTGGTATGATCCCACATATATATAATGATGATGAAGTAAGAAGTCTGTCATCTCATGATATTACAACATGTTTTATCTTATGAATCACTTTTGCTAAGACGTATAAATTTAAGATACCACAGATACTCTCTAAACTAAACTTCATTTACTTCTGTACATGTTCTGTACCTCTTGCATAGCTCAATTGTAAAAACTCAGGGTGGCCTCTTCTATTTAATTTTCTGCTCTGTTACTCAGACACAACTCCAGAAATTTCTGTGAAGTTTAGAACATTCAATAACAGTTTTGGAAATCTTGCCAGTCAGGCTGTCTCAAATGTCATTGCAAACAGAGAAACTGATCTGATTTCACAGAAAGAAGTGTAGAAGTGTTCACGTGCATGTGAACTATTAATGTGTGGCTCAGTGATCCTCAGCAGAAAAAGTGAGGCCTTAGAGAAACCAGACCTTCTGTCATACAGTTCTGCCTTTAAAATAGAAGTAGCCCTTCCAGAAGATACAAGTGCTATAGTATATCATGTACAGAGTAGAAGGCAAAATAGTGTATGTAAAAGTGAGCAATTCCCCAAAGCAAGAAACATCTAAAAATTGTTATGTGAAAGAGGAAGACCAGCAGGTTTGTCAGGCTGTTAACACTTCTTCGTATATGCAGTGCTATTGCCTTGCTTTTGCATCTTCTTTTCTTAGGCTTCAAGTGTTTACAGTGTGCTATTAAGATGCTATATGTGTCTTCTTTGACACCCACAATGGTGTCACCAGCTGTAAGATAGATAAGTTTAAGGATGTGTACTTTTGTCAGAGAAGAGCAGAATCCTGAGCAGGATCTTGCCTGGCAATAGCAGACTTCATCATGAAAACCTGTATCCACCATTACTGAAATAGATGGAATTCCAGTGTTGTGGCTGTCAATGAGACTGTTAGACTTTCCGCAACCTGTATGTAGGTATACATCTCCAGGTCTGGACATCTGTTGTGCTTTTGAATAAAGAAAGGTACCAATATATTTGCCCCTTAGACATGGCTGAAACAATCGGCAATCAGCAATCACTCATCTATTTGCAATCCTTTGCAATAAATTGCTCTTGCTCAAACAATTCAATTAGTAAAGGGATCTATAGTCAGCTTGGACTCCAAGTCACCTCCCATCATAACAATAAATGCCATATCTTAGATTTGCTTTTTTCTTTTGATAGTGAAAAGCAATAGAGAAATTTATACTGTGATGTTGGTTTTTCAACTGTTGTTTTAATTGTTGTTCTCCTAACACAACGTAAAGAACGGCATGAGATGAAGTATATATTTTAGAATTGTATTGTACACATGGGTGATGGTAGCAACATAATTTCATATTGCTAATTCATAGCTCTGGGAGTGGAATGAACACTACTTGCCGTCTTCCTCTAACTGAAAGTACCTTAACCTTGCTACAAAACTTTCTTCAGGATGTGTTCTAAATCCCACTGAAATGAGAGAGTCTGTCCATTGATTTCTCAGGATTTTATGTTAGTCTTCAAAGACCAAAGAACAGAACGCTACAGAAGAAGAGAGGCAGGTGTAAATTAGCACATTCTTCTCTAACGCCTACAAGAAATTTCTCCATGTATTTGTCAGAGGATGAAAACACCCATTGAGATCCTTATACACCTATGAATTGTTTGATGTTTTGTTAGAAATTACCCTAGATGATCAACAACAGCAAATTCTCTTATCAGCTGTGCAATGTTGGTAAATTCCTGTAGAGTTAGATGATTCATTGCTTTTATGGATTTTTTTTTATGTCTTGTCATTTGTCTTTGAACAACTACTCATTCTGTGGAGACAAATTTGTGTGTTTCTCTTTTATGCTTCTTAACGTTTTCACCTTCTAGAAAATCAGCAAGTATGTGGGGGTGGTATCACTCATCTATTTGCATCTTTTTCTTCTTTCCATTATTGTTTGTTTGCTGGTTGGTATAAAATTTAGCACATGCTCGGGGATTTCTTTATAGCTTGTGACTGCAATGTGACAGTGTTGTCATAATGAATCAAATTAATACATATAGAAAGACCTATACTCTTCTATGGGGTGTGGGTGTTAGGAGATTTTGAAGAAAACTGAACCAGTTTTATAAAAAAATACTTAGTTCTGAAATGAATTTCACAGTATCCAAAAGCTGATCATTACAGCACTTACCCATGATGTGCCACTTTGCTCTCCCTTATTGGCAGTACTTAACAATGATCTGGCTCCTACATTGGTATACTGGGATTTTTACTCTATCTTCTTTCCCAAAGAGAATTCTATCTTGTACCTAAGAAAAAGTTCCTGTTTGTCAAAAGGATAAGGAACTGGTAAGCACTTCTGTGTTACTACCACATGTTAAAGGATGTAATTTATTCACTACACTTCTTACATAAAAAGCCATTTCCATATTACTTGTAACTCTGATGCCTCAGTGCTTCATATCACTAAAAAGACATCAGTGCGTCTAGAAGACAGATCTCTCCTACTTCTGCATTTTTCGAGGTCATCTTTATTTTGATACACTGATTACTACTGTACTGAAAATATTTTCTGGCAACAAGTATTGTCTAGATGCATTAGCAGTTCAACCTTTGAAATCTGAATTTTTTAACTATTTTGTTTTGTGTTCTCAGTGCCTTTGTTTTCTTAAGAAATTATGAGCTGAAATTTTGCACAAGGTGCTGCTCTGTTACAGTTGTGAATGTTAGAGGGCTGTGCCATGTGGAAGTGGCTGCAAAACTGTTCTACTTATAGTTCAGAAAGGCCATCTTAGCAAGGGCAAGAAGGGAAGACTTAGTGCTTCAATAAGCTCTGGAATAAAGCAATTTGGAAGAGCAGAGGGAAGCTGTTTCCTAATTCATAAGCTAAAACACGTGACAAGGCAAAACATTCTACCCTGTGTTCCTGGGGGCATGCAGGGGCTAAAAAGGTATATAAATAATAATAAATACTACTAAATGAAATCATGTTTGGAAGTTGTATATAGAAAATGCTCAAAGAAACACAGACCCTGTGTACGTGTTTCAATGAGTAAAAACTAATTAAGCTCCCTGGTTATAAATTTTAACAGAAAGACTCATATAAACACATGGCAACACATGCATTTCAGACACTCATTTTTTTTCAATACTTCTGTCTCTCTGGGACAACTGAGTTGATCTAACATCTCACTACCATTGCAATGGGCAGGTCTCATCTTCTCACTCTTTCATTTCCTTTGACTCCCGTGCATCTGGCTGTGTAATCCCAAGCACTCTCACATAGCTACTCCAGGACCTCCCAATAAGCTAATTTAGCTAACGATATATTCTTCCACCCCCACTAGGTCAGTCTTCTGCAGATTTAGTGAGCTGAACTTGGTTATGCATGTGGCCAGCAAAAGGAAGAACAAGGTGTGGGGAGGATGGGGTTACTCATTTCCAGAACAACATGACATTAGGTTGCTCAGCTGCTGTCAGTCTGCACCTTTATAATCCTTTATTTTTTCTTTTTTAAATAGGTTTTTAATAATACTTTGTATATAATTAAAAATGCCACTTAAACTAGATTAAATGGAAAAAAGGTCTACAAATATTCATTCTGAATGAAGCGACATTGACAGTTTGATTTCCAGTAAAACTTGGTTTTTTGTTTCTGCTGTGTTTTAAGAATGTCACAGGTATCCATGTGTGCATGCACACGCACGTGTGTGTGTGTGTACATGCATGTATACAGAAACATACATCCATGCATAGTCTGTGAATTTTCCAACTATGTTAACATTGTGGTTATGCCCCGATCCACCTCTGTGGAGTGTTTGTAGCAATAACTATGGTGTCATGGAAACCTACAAACTTCTTAAAATACTAAACCATTGGCTGATAGAACTTGCAATCTGAAAGTTAACTTAGTGAAATACACAGAATTTTTATCATATTAAAATAAATGGTTATAAAATATTGGTGGGCGATCTTACCATATGTTGTACACAGACTGTAGAAAAATTGTTCAGCAATTCTGAAGACTAATTCTGTAATTAAGGTCTAGTATAATTAAAAATGTTCATGGCACAGAACTAAGATTGTGCATTCTGACTCTTGAATACTTAACCATGGTACCATAATATTCTTCTAAATATAGATTTTGTGTGGAATAAAAGGGAAATCCTCAATGCTGCAAAATAATTAGCTCTAACAGTTATCAACTGTGAGATGCATGCTCTTAGTTAAAAGCTCCATTCAGACTGAAAAGCCAAATGAAGAGGGATCTCCAGGTCAAAATCAGAAACAGAACAGAAAAAATGTCAGCTGGAAATGTTTCTTTGGTTTTTACTCTCTCCTGTTCCCTCACACAAACCCCTAACTTTGCTTCCTCTCTCTTGAGAAACAGAAGCGTAGAAACTAAAATAAAAGATGATTTAAAGGCAAGAGAGAATGTTTTAATACTAAAATGCTCCAGGCATGCTTCAGATGATCTGTCCAAACCACTTCCAAAACTATCATTAGTGTGCAGATAGTTAATGAATTATGAAATACTTTTATCCCATTTGGTGATTCCAGATGCAGGGAATCCATTGCTATTTTTTAAAATCCAGTGAAAAACTTACTTAATGATGTTTTTAACTAGATCATTAACTGTAATTTGTTTCATTGTTGTTGAAAACTGTTCTTATACAATATCATTAAGGGTTAGAGAGAAACTAAAATGTTTGATTTCCTAACTGACAGTAGGAAAGTATTTTTAAAGATTCACTTTTTTTTTTTTTTTTAGATTTCAGTCCATTTCCAATCGAGAGTGGAATTATCAATAGAAATGTTTACTTCTTCTCTTGTCATCCAGTATTTTTCTCCCACAGCTGAAGATACCAAGTGAGAGATATCAGACAATTCAAGAGGAATATCTGATTATCTTCTTCTGTTGTTGTTTCCCATACCTAATGGAAAATAAAATATCGTCATGACAGTGCATAATGAAATTTTAGTAAGAATGGAAATGAATGTCACAGTCAGTATGCTGGTTTTGCCCATTTTCCTCTCATTAGTTTATTTCCTTCAGCCAGTGGGAAAGTGGAGATTTGAAACAGGGTGATAATGCCGGACAGCCAGCACTAGTGCTAGGGCCAGTAGACAACAAGATCTAATCAACACCATCAAATATATGTGTGCATTTATCAAATGCAAACTAATCAGAGGCAGGACCAGGCGAGCAGTAGCACCCATCAGGACAGTTCCAGGGCAGCTCCCTCTGTCTAGGCTCTGTTACACAGCAGGAGCCCGCTGCTGTGCTACCTTCCTGCTGAACCCTGCTACGTGTTGCTTTCGCCAGGGTGTGCAGCCAACATGTGCCCACAGTGCCCTGCAGCAGTCCAGGGGACTTGGTAGTCTGTGCCAGCTGCAGATACGGCCTTATATCGTTAAGAGAGATGTATGGGCCAAGAATATATTTTTTCTCATTTGAGTTGGAGGCGTATTCATAGGTGTATTTGCAACCATGTCTGGCAGAGGTGAGATTTTTGGGAGTGCTCCCAAATGATGCTAGACTATCCACATGCAAGAGGTCAAAGCAGTAGTGGCTGATAGCAGCGAGCTCAGAGCCATATGGCAGAGCAGCGCTGTGCACAAAGCAGAGTACTGAACGATTTAGGAAGAGGCAGACAAGTGCACACACATCATCCAGCATAATCTGCCCCAGTATGAAATGATTCCTGATCCAAACAGAACTAAAATGTCCACATTTGCACAAGGCGCTGTAACTGGTTTGCTCCGGGGTAAATTGCCTGTAGAGGTGAATCCCAGCTCAGGGATTTCGTGACAGTCTGCTGCTTGCTGTGCCTAAACTCACAGTGTCAGCAGCTTTTAATCATATTAGCTGAGGAATTAGTGCGTGTCTTAATGCAATCTGCATCATCCACCGTAAAGAAATCATTATGAATATGTAGTTTCTTCTTTAAGGGAAAGATGGAGCAACAGAAGGGATCAGTCCACAGCAACTTAGAGTCCCGTGTCATTTCATCACAAAGTCAATAGCTCTCTTCATCCGAGGGTGAGAATGCTGCAAAAACAAACTGCTTTCTGTTCTGTAGCAACGCCTGAAAGAGCTTGCACTGCAGTAATCCCAAATCCAGGGGCAATCTATTAACAACTCAGCACCACCGATCCTGAGAATCAACTGATAAGAACATTCCCCCCCACCCCACCCTGCCTCCCCGCCGCCTTTTTTTTTTAAACTAATCCTCTTAAAGATTGTGCTAAGTAATGAAAGGATGGGATGAAAGAGGCCTTTTTCATTACTACCACATAAACTGCTTGTGTAAATGTTTCATTAACACACTGCTTGACCAGTATTTCGTCCTCCCCGCCCCCACTGCCGCTATGGTTCTCCCGCAGCCTGCGAGGCGAAATGTGTGATTTACACGTTTAAGAGAAACATTCCCACACTTGAATGCTGCACTATTCTTTAGAGAAGGAGAGACCCACAAAAAAACCATTGTGGAGGACATTTTAATTTACAATTCTTTTTTCATATGTGCTTAAAAAGATCGATTGCTTCCAACTACACAGGGATTTTGTTTTTTAGTTTTGTGAGGTTCCTTTAATATACGTTTGTCTCTTGCAAGCACCTTCGGGCAAGATGACATTTATTAAGCATGATGGGTTTGAAGAAATATTTGGAAGTTTTTATTTTCTTAGAGGAAAAGGCAAAGGGATTCAAAGGAGGTTTGCCCTTTTGTACATTGAAGTACAGGCAATATGTTACCTTTTAAACCCATGGGTACCGGTCAACTTCTTCAGAGCAGTGTAGAGAGAGAAAAAAGGTTTTAAATTGTCAGGTGAAGGTTTACAGCATGTATTTTGTATTTGAACCAAAGGGTGTAGTTTTCTTCATCAACTGAAGCGTTCCATAGTACTTCCTGCTCATCATATGATTACAATCATGAGGTTTGCTGTCCTGCACCTAATCCTGTAAAGTCTGGCCATTTTTATGACATTATTAAAACAGAAATAAGGTATTATTTTTCACACAGTCATTACTTCTGTAGAAATAAATACCAACTTCAGCATGCACTGCTTCCATGCTAACAATGTTCAACACACAGGGCCAGCTAGACCAGACACATCAGCATCAATGTCAAGTAATTCTGTTGAAGTCAATGGTGTTACTCGAGGAAGGCTTTACCTGAGTTTCTCTAGGTTTACACAGATGCAGTCAAGAGCAGATTTGGCACATCCTGTGTAACATTTGCATAAAAACAAAACACAATTTCTCTTTTAAAACAGGCATTACTTTCATCTACTAAGGAAAATCAGAAAATAACAGATCTGTTATC
Organism: Morus bassanus; assembly: GCA_031468815.1. Taxonomy (NCBI): domain Eukaryota; kingdom Metazoa; phylum Chordata; class Aves; order Suliformes; family Sulidae; genus Morus; species Morus bassanus. The sequence continues at coordinate 22,454,955 of CM062600.1, read as the reverse complement.
ACAATCAGCTCTCTTCTTTTTGTGTGGAATGTGTGAAAATGTTATTATAATTGCATTGTACCACCAATCCCTTTACCTGAAATTATAAAAATAAAAGGAAAATTGAATTAAAATACAGGCTGCATACTGCAATAAAGTACTTGTTTTCAACCCCATTTTGTTGCATTAAGAATAGCACTTGTATTGCCATAAATGTAACATTTACTATGGTTAACATAAGTGCTACGTTCAGTTTGGTATATGTAAGCTTGTTTGCTGCCATGACCATGATCTGGTTTCAAAGTGAATGGATTCATTTGGATCAACAGTCCCTCCAGGGGTAAATGCTTAAATGTATTCAACCTTCGCAAGAGCTGAAAACATCAATACCTTCATAAAGCCACTTTGATTTGTATTGACTAAAGTTGTGCTGCTAATTCACATACATCATTGTTTACTTCACTGAGCTTTTAACATGGTATTTGATTTATAGAAATAGTGATTCAATTTCTGCAAAGAAGTAGTAGGATAAGACCTCCCTCAGTTTCTTTCTTTAGCTCAGAAATGCTGAAAGTCAAAGGAAGCCTACCATTGCAATACAAAAATTGCTCAATAAATGTTCATGTACACTACATATTTTACTTGCTTAGTAACAGCTAATAGCAACGTAGATCTGTCAGATAAGGGACAATCAATTATCTAAGCATGTCACTAATGTGACTGCAGCAAAACCATTGAATTATATTTCAGCAGAAAATGTCTCCGAAGTACATTTCTCGTGCTCTACTCTGTACGTGTAAGTAAGAAACTTGTAAAAAAAACAAAAGAAGAAAAAATTCTGAAGGCCTTTTTATTACTGTTCTTTTTTCATTAAGAAACTATAATAATTGATCCCCTACAGGAAACCATTAAAGCACATTGGTAAACCCACATAAATAGCACACAGAGCCCCATACAAATAATTGCAGCACTTAACATTTGGTATGAGTTTGCAATGTTTGTTTGATACTACACCAAATACAGGCTTAAAAATGTCTTCTGTAGCTCATTAACTTTAGGCAGCTACAAACTGACAGTTTTAAATAAAAGTTTAGTCCAATATACTGAGAGGAAAAGCTCAATTACTTCATATATCTTAGTAAAGTTTTCCTGAACTATACTCTTTCAGATTTTTCCTGGTTTGGAGCCAGATCCAACAAATTGTCATGCATATATATAACTGGGCTCACAGAAACAGTTCTGTTGAATGAAGCACAATCAAAACTACACAGTTTTATGCCCAGGAGTTTGAAAAGTCTTGCTTTGACTGACCACTTGGGTCTCAGAGAGGGTAGGAATTTCTCCTCACCATTGCCATTGGTAGCCTACTAGGCTGGTAAAATCCTTAGAGAAAAAAAAAAAAGAAAACAAAAAAAACAAAAAACCACTGCAAAGTTACTCTGTGCTCCTGTGGGATCTGAGGGCATGTCTTGGGTATAGCATGTTTCTCACTAGTGCATTCCTTATCCATCACTTTCAGTGGAGAAAGAGCATTGAATATCAAAGTCGTAAGGCAACATTTTCCGGAATTTGTAAGCTGTATAAATTTGCAGAGAGCTGAGTTAATTTGGGGGCTGAAATTGAAGACTTGGGTTATAGAAATGGTGCTAACATGAAAGCAATATAAAAAAATAATAGTGGTAGGGCAGTTACTTTGTCAGGATTTTATTTTCTGGATTAAGCTGTTAATAAACAGAATATTTTTGAAGCTATAAGAGAATTCACATTTACAGGGGAGATAAACTTAGAAAGCTTAGACACACTATAGGGCTCATCAACATCTCACAGTTAATTAAAGGAGTGAGTGGAAAGCATCAAGGCTTGCTCCCCTCTGCATGAATAATTCACCGCCTGTATCCATTATTAAAGCCAGTTACTTCACCACAATGATTTCCAGCCTGCGATGCATTGGTCTCAGAAATGAGAGATAAATTGCAACAAGGCCTGCAGCTATATTAATAAATTGAAATGAACATTTATTTGCTCATCTAATTAGAACTGTGGTTTTTTCCAAATGGTGTAGTAATGCATTACCTTGACAGCCAATACCTGCTGCAAGAAATAATTAACAGAAACACTTTCTTACAAAATTTTGTTTCACTGAAAGCAAAAGTTTTCCTCCTGATTTTGTTCCCTTTGAAGTATTTGTTTTTCACTATTTTGCAATAGAGGTCTATGGTGGATTTTGCATTGCTAAAGTGGAGGAAATCTCTATGTTTTAAGCACCTGCAAATAGTCATAAAATTGCAAATAAAATAAGAATGCATAAAACACTACTTTCACCAACTCTCTGTTAAAGGTGCAATGGCATGATATGCACTTTGAACTGTACCTGAAGAACATGATCATTTTTTCAAAGCTTTGGTTAATGTCACGACCAAATAAAGTACTTCAAAATTAATAATGTGCTGGTTTTCCAACTGTATTGGCCTAATAAAGTCTATTACCTTTATCTACAAACCTCATATTGAATTTACTAACTTTATTCCTATTTATTTTCAAATATATTTACTTAGATTACCAAATAAATAAATGCAACATCAAACAAAGTTTTCATATCAGTGTGGTTTGGACTGTGAAAGTAACAGAGTTGTTACAATATCTCATTCTCTGTAGGTGCAATTTGAATTAAAATAGAGGCTCCAGCTACCAAAATTTTAGCTTTCCCACTCTTCAGTCACCTGCAGAATAGAATGGACTCCAGGTCTCTTCATTAGGTTTGTGTATTTATGCTTGCCAGTTCTGTCTGTTGTTCTCATTGTTGTCAACGTATACACAGAAGCAGGAACAAGAGCATGCAGTGGCTAGTCACAGTTTTAGTTCTCTCATCTTCCCCTTCCCAGAGCAGTAGGCCAACAGGAACCCTGAGTTTGGTCTGGAAAACAATAGTTGGGCGAAACAATTGGAGACTGATTATAAGTGTCAGTGTGTACATGTAGATATTGTTATAGATATCCCCATAGATCTCCGCAGATACCTAGATGGATATAAAAAACAGAAGTGTATTTGGGAATAGATTAAATGATATGAAGCCAGACTATTACTCAGACAGATATCACCATGAAGAAAGGCACACCAGAGCAGCATTATATTCGGCACAGTTTCAGCAATGCTCAGCAGTGGTGTATAACCACCATATGTTAATACAGGGAATGGCTTACATCATAACATAGGGAGAAAATGGAGACTGGTGATCAAAGAAAGGTTCTTTCCAAACAGAAAAATAATAATATCTTTCTTACTTTTTTAATAAATTAATGTCCTCAATTTGGCAGCTACATATGAAATATTTTACACTGAATGGTTTTCCAGGAATGTATTTTCTATTTTCCACTAGGAATGCTATTAAAAAAAACCCTGAAATTATCTGTATTTAATGTAATAGATTTTGGAATAATAATTAAATACTTTTAGGGGAATATTTAATCCATGGATATGGAATTAGACAGCATGGCTGAGTTTGAACTTGCAATTGTTTTTATTTGGGGATTCAAGCACATGAAGTGATTTGAATGTGCAACCTGCTTCCTCCTGGTATGCATTCATCCAGCATGGGAATGCAAAGCTTGTGTGTTTAAAGAAGCATGTCAAAACTGCTTTGTAAAGAAGGGGAAAAAAAAACCCAGACCAAGAGACAGGACTAAGTTTAGTGTGCTAATCATATTCGTTCTTCTTGTAACTGAAGGAGTTCCACTGCAGAATTTAAATGAAATGAATGGTGTTTCAGACACGCGGTTAGTGATTTTATATGGTCAGTGTCATTTTTCTTCCTCTGGGAATTCAATTTGTTCCTATTATGCCAAGGTCACAGATTGGGGAATCTCAGAGAACATTACTTCTCTGCCTTTGATGCAAAGGGTCAGTGGATTAGTACAAAGGAGAATTAATCCAGTGTGCATGCTCACCAAATGATATTTAAGTCATTTTTAATGAATGACCAGGAGTTTCTATTTAGTTTCCTTGAGAAAATAGAAGCAAGCCTACAAACAACGACTTAATAAATTAATATTCAAGGAAAAGTATGACTTCATTGTCAGCTCTAATTGCTAGTTTTACCTTATTAGTAGAAGCTTTCTGTAGCTGAGTTTGACATACATTTGTTTGCACACTGCTATTAGTCAAGACTCAGTGAAGTCTTGTAATTAACACCTCCACATTATCTCATGCAGTGAAAGCAAAGACTAAAACAGATGACTCACTTTGTTTCAGCTTTGCTCTTGTTTTCTGATACAGAAGTACTTAAGAAGAAGTGTGAGCTCATCAGAGTGCCATATGGAGTCAACAGAAAGCATAAAAGGGTTTTCAGGAAGGAGAGCATCAAAGCTCATTAAGAACTAAACAGTAAGGCCTCAGCGAGGCACAGTGCTACTGCACAGTTGTGGTGTAACATTTTACCAGTATGGTTGCACCGATTGCCTTTGTGTTGGATTCTCCTTATGTCAGTCAAAAGACAGTGTGTCTGCTTGTGCAGTTTATTCCCTGCCTAATGCAGGGAAATGATATATTCACATTCTCTCCTGTCCACAACAGTGCCCACACTAAGGAAACTGTACTTTTTAAGCCATCAATAGCACAGCATGTGCATGTTGTGAAGTCATGCTATGAGCATCATCACAGACTGTGATGTGGAAAATCTGTTAGTGGATTTTCCATGTTTATCATCCACATGTTATTTGGTGTTAAAACAATTCTTCATCATTTTCAGGCGTGAGCTCCTTACTGAAAGTCAAATATTCTTAAGTACTATTTCACTAACGAGCCATAGGACAAATTCACAAGATTGCAGGAATATGCACTTTAAACCAAGACATGATTTTCATCTAAGTATCTGGTTTCAGGAAAATCACCTTTTTAGATGAGGTTTACCTCAAAAGTAATTTGTCTGCTGAAATTTGTTCTTGTGTATAAGGAACTGCTGGGGTTTTTTTGTTTGTTTGTTTGTTTGTTTGTTTGAATATTGTAATGGATAGGGGAATGAAAACAAACACTACAGCCCTCAAAAAGAGAAAAAGCCCCAAAATCCAAGATGGTTACAAGCATATTTTATTACAACCTCTCAGTGTGGCCATTCAGTTAACAAGTATTCCCAAAGCAATATGAAATCCAGTCATTAAATTATTATTGAGAGCTTGGCTGAGTTAAATACTCAGATAATAGCAAAGCTTGTTTACTGGATGGAAGTTGGCCAAGAATATTTGAAGAATTATCATGTACATGAAATTTCCCACAATTATGAAATAGCCATCAGAAAAGGAAACGACTGAGAGTGATTGAATTCCTCAGAGCTGCTGTCTTTGGTTGTAAGTCCTTGCTGTGCTGATAATAGAACCCCGCAGTTTGCTACTGTTTGCATCATTACCATCTCTATTGATCTAACCACCCCACATGTTCCTGCTTTATTATTTTGCTACTCAAGAGTAACTATCTTAAGTGATTGGATCACAAATGTTATTGTATTACTGTGATTTGGAGAATTATTAAAGATAGGTCACTTCATTACTGAGATCCCAGAGGTGCTGTATATAGTAAAGCTGCATTAGTTAACTTCAGTGGAAGCTGGCAGGTGCTTATGTACGGCTAAGGCTATCTGTTCTTTACCTCAAACCTAACAATGCTGCCACTGAGTCATTTTTAGGTATAAAACTGCTGTGCATGTTCAGCCAAGCTAAAATGGGTTCATAAAAACCTCAGTGGTCCACTGCAGGTTCTTCAGCTTTGTTTGCAATAGGTCATAGCACGGTGGAACTTGACTTGAAATAGCAGCCTGCAATGGTTTGTAACCTTCAAATAGGATTTCTAATAATAGCATTGCTTCTCGCTTTGGGCACTGGCCCAATGACTACAGACATCCAGAATGAAGCACATGCTACACACTAATCTAATCAGAACATTTCTAGAGGGTATAGGCAGTAATCTGGGATGCACTCATATTCCAGAAGTACTCCTGAGAGAAATGTTGCTGGACTGGTTTCAGAGTAAGTACATCCTCTGTTTGATTTTTCCAAGACTGAAAGGAACCAAGTACAAATCCCAGCAAAAGGAATTACTCAACAAGCATTTTGCTCTGTACCTTAGACTTGTCATACTAGTGGACACCAGGAAATCTGCAGTGTGGGAAAAACAAGGAGTGCAGCTGCCTCAGTAGAAGACTAAAGGATGGATGTATTGGTTTGCACTTGGCAGAGATGATCTTGGTTTGATTAGGAAATTACCACCAGAGTATACTACAATTTAGTTTTAGTATCATCCATATTTGCACTGGCTGATGTACCATTTGCCTGCTACTCCCTACAAAAATGGAGACTAGCCTTTCAGGCAGAGCAGGTCTGTCTTTGTACCACAGGTAAGGTAGAGGGCAAGTTCACCTTCTCATCACAATGAAGATGTGCTTACAACACTGCCCCAGTAGTTGCTGTTGCAATGATACTGCCCCTGACTCTGGTCCATTGTAAGGACCTCTCATGCACTCATGCACATTCCCCCATCTCCCAGTACTTCTGTGGAAGGGGGCTATCACACTCTGCTGCTGTACAGCATATACGCACTATCTAAGGAAATGTGCTAGTTAAAAGCCAAATTATACCTTTTTATTTACAATATCATGCTGTGCCTGTTTGGAATGGAGGCCCTTTCATATTTTATGCTATTAATACACAAATAGCTATAGACTATATATTAAGAAGCTTGTTTGATGTTTAAGACATCTGAATATTAATATCGGTGGTATTGGTTGTTACAAACAGCTTTCACCCATTTGGTTGGTTAACCTGCAAAGGAAGATTAATGGTTTAAAATCTGGTCATTAACTATGGTAACAAATGTTTTTCAGTGAGGTTATTGCTACCATAAACTTTAATCAATGGTTCATAGGCAGCAGCCTCTGGTTCAGTGTTCTGACTAATGACAAATTAACTATTTCTTAGCAGTTAATAAAGACTTTTCACCAATCTGCATCAGAACATGATTTCCTCTGTTGGTAATTAACATTGTCCCCTGGGTGCTAACTCCATATATCCATAACAAAATCCTTATTGGCAGAGATGAAAAGCAGCAAATTTAATACCATTTCACTAGAGATTTTTCCCTGTAAATTGACTATTTAAAGCAACCAAAACAAGTTTTAAAGAATAGGAAGGCTGGCTATTTAATGACCTATTGTTTGCTGAATAGTATCAATTATACTGTTGATTCTTTTCATTTTCCTCTTGTTTGGAATGAAATTTTTTTACACTCAGATCTCAAAAGCAGGAGTCTGGAAGTAGTTAATGATCTACAAAAGTGAAAAGGGTAGGGATGAAGGTAGGAGTTGTTTATTTTTCTGAAAGTTAACTGGAGTTGGTGTGAAAAAAACACTAAAGAGCACTAATAAATATATGCCTCATAATAGTAAAAGGAAAAAGGTACACTTAACCTTTCTAAATAGCCTAAGGGCAGAGGTTTGCTTTTCAATGCAAAGGTCATCTAGAATGAATTAAAGTCATTTTCCTGCTGAGGTCCAAGTATGTGGCTTCACTTTGAAGGTTAGAATGAAGTTGTTCTTACCCATGTATCTTACAGATGTAGTTTTACAGAATGCATTGCAAAAAGGTGTGATATGTTTTCAGTCTGTCCAGGGAAACAAAAATTGTGACAATTAATATATGGCCTCCCAAGGTGAAGCTTCTAATTTGCTATTAAAGGTAAAATATTTTTGTGAGTTAGTTATTTGTCCAGTTTGTGCCCTTTTACTGACACTCCTCTGTTATTTAATCCTTGTGTTTTAATATTGTTTATCCTTTTTCTATGTTAAATGCTTTAGTTGGTATCTTGGCCTGACTGGAATTACCCAAGAAAACAAAACAGCAGGAATTTTGTCCTACCAGCATGGCAAAGATAGATACTGTGACAGCACATGTGAGAGAGAAGACTTCTATACACCAAACTAAAAGGTATACAGAAAAATCTATTAATGAATGGTTTACATTGTAGGGATTTGTTTTTGAAAAAGTAATTTTTCCAAAGATCTTACAGCAAAGGTCATTTCCACAAAGACATATACTCAGGAAACCAAATCAACCAAACACAAAAGAATATTACTTTGCCTCTCACATTGTTCAAAGGCATATTTAAAGCTTTCCAAACAGTTATCAGAGCCATCAAGGATAATAAGAAAAAAGCCTGGAAGAGGAATAAAATATCATCATCATCAAGATTCCCCTAGGAGAGATCTTTAAAAAGCATTCTACCAGCTTGGATCCTCTTTTACCTGCTGTGGCATTGGCTGAAATGGTCACCCACAATTTGTTTTGCATTGGTTGCAATTTTGGTAAGGAAAATTATGGGCTTTTGCTTTCTCAAACAGCCCTGAAGGAATGCTAGAAACACACACCCCTGGCTGAGACAACATGGGTTCTTGAGTGTTCAAGAAAATAATGACCATGGCTGAGCTTCAAGTATTGAAGTGCAAAGATGGGAGACTAGTAATTCACCCTCTCCTAAAATTTCTTATGACGGTTATTCTCACACACACATCGGGATGCCTGGAGTCTCTCATGAGTATGAGGTACACAAGGGAGGAACACTGATGGAGACCTGGGAGCCCACTGACTGCCTGGGTGCGGCACCTATATGCACTATGATTTTGGTGGAACCCTGATGTTAAGATTGTACTGAATTTCTGTTTTGTCAGCTTCTTGGCTGAGTGACTTCTAAAGCACAGAGAATATTTCTAAGAAAAATGGCTTTGCTGCTAGACTTCTGGATTGACTGTTACCTGTGGAATATGAGAAGTGCAAAAAGTACTGATGAAAACAAAGATGTAGGTAATTGGCTATTCGGAAAACAGTCAAATGCCTCTATCCAAAATCTTTTCTCTTTCTCCCTTTATTCTTTTGTTCTTTTTTTTCCTTTTTTTTTTTTTTTTTTTTTTAAATTTGCTCTTTCATAAAATATGTGTGTTGTGATTTTATTCCAAAGCATTCCTCTGTTGTGGTTAGGTTCCACAGGAGGGTTCCAGCTTGTAAAGGTTAACCGTGCAGAAATCAAGGCTTTGTGAATTTTTGCAAAGGTCACACTCATCAGTAGTTCCGGAAAGACTGCTGGGAAGGGCTATAGTAACTACCCAATGATTGAACCGTGGCTCCAGGTTTCATTTCCTTTAAGAATACTGTTACAATCACTGGTTGTGTCACTAAGAGATAAAGCTGCTCAGTCACTTGAAATTCAATTTGTACATTACTCAAATCTACCCCACCTCTTTCCTTCACGGTGCCTGGCAGCTGCTTGCTGGCACTCTGAATTTCAAATGCCTGAGCTGCAGGAAGCAGTTTAATAAATGGGATAGGTTTTGATTAATGTAACAAGCTGAAAATAGACAATGATGCAATGCATATCTCAGCAAGAACCACAGACTTGGATCAAATCTCTGTGTGCTGAGGAAGGCTGCTGTGCCAGAGAGTTCACCCAGAGATGCATATTTATGTTTTGATAACACCTTGAAGGTTCAAAAACTACCGATAGATAAGATTTAGACCTGTAATCCTGTTATGTCTCTAAGCATCTACTACAGGTAACTGCCCAGTCATGATGTTCAAGTCTAGATTAAGTATTTGACATTGACTGAGTTCCAGCAAGGGCACTGTGCACTTCACCACAAAGCTCTGGTTTTATCTGGAAGAAGGAAATGCTGTGCGTTTTTCTTTCAGTATTAGGAATGTAAGCAATCACTTGCTGTGCTGTATACAAAACAATGACATAAATATGTCAAGTTTAATTAGTAATTCACCAGCATACAAAAAGTTTACATGCTTTGACATTGTTTCAGACAAACACTCAGTATGGAGCTTGCACTCATCCAGTGTTGACCTATGGCTCTAATGTTCGGAAACCTATTCTTTGCCAGTTCCTGTTCCCCTGAGCCACAGATGCTCAGAATTGGTATTATGCTAAAATTCTTCCTCAGAAACTTGCAGAATCACAGTTTTACACAATAGTATTTCCTCGAGGTAATAGTCAGCTATGCCTCATGAAAGGAAGGAGCTGAAGATGTCACTGAAGATTATCAACACTTTCTTATATATAAAGAAAGAATAACTAACTTATACTCACTGGAAAGGTCTAATTTATGAAGCCTTGACTCCACCCATTTTTTCCTGAGGTCTCTCAATGAGACATGGCAAGAGGTTGACCCTGGAGAGGCAGGCTGCTTCCAAAGGTGGTAGTAAGTGAATATCAGGTCTTTGGGTTTGGGCACCATTCCATTATTGGCAAAAGTTTCTGTGTTGCCTCTATTTCATTCATTTTACAGAACAGGAGCTAGTAAGGAATGGTTTTGTATTTCTCCACTTTTTATGAAAATATGTTCTATGTTACAAAATAATTAGAAAACTTTGGATTTGTTTCTGTTTGTGTTTTCATAATTTTGAAAGCTAGTTATGCTCTCAGTGTTGCCTAACATACTGTTATGCAAGCTAAAATTTACATTTGTTTCATTAACATGTCCAGAGAGTAAACTTTTCTGTAAGCGAATAATTCTGTAGAGTTACATGAGGTACCAATAAAAGTGAATTGGTTTCTTAATACTGGGACTGAATATTATTAGAGAATGGTATGGGATAGTTGTGTTCTTATATAGTGTATGTTCATCTCACTGGTATAAATTACTTGTGTTATTCGTTGTTTGTCATTAACTGAATAATCACCAGTTCTAAAATGAAAGCTTCTCATTCCAAAACCAGAGAATTTTAGTATTTCAGTGGATATAAGAAATTCACTTGCAAATCTGTATTGGAAATATCATTAACTGGGTGTCCTTTCACAATGGGTTGTGGATTAACAATGCCGTTGTTTTTTAAAAAAGATATTACATCTAAAACCTCTTTCTGTGTTTATTTAGTTTTATTCTCAAAGTCAAATGTACTATGATCCTGTAGTCTAATTTCATATATTAAATTTTATCCTTGCTTCATTTTTATCTGGGTTATCCATGTTTCCTCTCCACCTACCCACTGAAACCACGCCCCATACACTTCAGAGTCTATTGTGGTTCTTTAAAATTTAAAAACTATCAGAACATTAAATCAATAAAGTGTTAACTCTCCGATAAGTCATCTGCCATGAATAACAAACATTTTAAGTCAGCAGTTTGCAAGAAGCCATGGGCTAATATTTGTTTGCATAAACTATTCAGCACAGATGCATAAAAGATACTTTGTGGAAATCAGGATTAGTTTACAAATGATTCACATACAGGAAAAAAGCTGGAGTCATCAGATATTTCATTCACAATCAATAATTAAACCAGATCTTGTAAGGATGATGAGAATAGCAAGATGGCATGTTTTCCAGTTGTTTTATTTTAAATTTAAAAAAAAAAAAAAACCAACTAAAAAAAAAAACCAAAACAGCACATTGTCCTGTTTAATTTTGAGGTGAATAGATAGTGATATGGGTAAAAAGTAGAAAAGCAAAACAATTCTGATGAACATGCTTGCTTTGACTTGAACTTCCATTTCAGAGGTGATAAGGGTGAAATAAAAAGTGGATTTCTGGTATTGCCAGAATTTCCATGGAAGTTGTTCGTTGGCTTCAGATAATTTTTTTAGGGGTTTATTGATGGAAAGGGAGGCAAGGGATAGATCTATTTTCATCTGTTTGATATATCCTTATTGTCAGTGTTTCACATCTTTCTCAAAGAAACAAACTGTTTCCCATGCCTGTGGAAGAAATGTGCTTTATCTAAGAGCCTATGTGGGAAAAGAAAAGGAAAATAGAAGCACGGTTGTGGCCCATTTCTCAGACTCCTGGAAGTAATTTGTTTCTATTGGTGTACAAACAAGAATAGTAGACATACAAGAAAAGGGATTTATGGGAAGGTGGAATAAGACAGTAACAAAAATATAAGTAAAAGGTAAGTTGTCCTTGAAGAAAAGGATCAGAGTTTTAATGTGGGAATGTGTTTTGATCCAGGTAGTTGAGATACTGAGCTAAAGTTTTTTTGTTTGTGTTTGGGTTTTTTTGTTTGGTTTTTTTGGGTTTTTTTTTTTTGTTTGTTTGTTTGGTTTTTGGTTTGTTGTTTTTTTTTTTTTCAGTGAAATGCAAGTAATAAGGAAACATTCATTCTCCTCTCTGGAAACTTGGTATTCACAGGGAAAGGTAGGAGGAATTTGCATGCAAGTTTTAGTTATAGAGATAAAATTAATGGATTTTAGAGACATTGTGACAGCATAGCTAGTGGGTTCGTGCAATGGTATCCATGAATATAGGGAAAAAAAGCAGAAATTAAATTCACAATTCAGAAGTGCAAAGGAAAAGAAGAGTAAGGAATAACTGGATCACCAGCAGTAACAGACAAGGGAGGATGAAAAGATGATGAGGTGTTTCACTTCGCCATGTGAAGATTATCCTAGTTAGTAGCCTTCCTGTTACTTGAGGTCACAGTTGGAGGTTCAAGAGTGTGAAGAGCTGGTGGCATGGGCGTGGATGTCACACGGCTGAAAGAGGTTGGACTGCATTTGGGTTTAGGCTGTCGGTTACCCTTCTATTTAAGAAGTTCCCATTATTATGCATTTTGTGATGTCAAGTTTTGAATTCCTGGATGCACACAATTAAGTCAGTGAGCATAAAAGAAAACATTTATTTAATTTGTTTTTTTGTAAGGATTTTTAAGATATTCTTTTTCACCCTGAGACAGGGTGTTTTACTAATTTCTATTGTAACTCTTTATATTTTGTGGTATGTGCTTTGAAGGCAGTGTTATATGCATGAGGGACATTATATTTATTATATTCACACACCATTGTGATAAAGTACCTAATTATGCAATATCAAAATTTCTCAAAGAATTAACATTTTAAAGTGAATGGATTTAATCTACTGATATAACAGACAGATGAAAATTCAGCTATTAATTTTATACTGCTGCTCAATTGGTATTGAATATTTCACCACCAATTGAGTTCTGCATGATGCTTTTGGTGATTTATTGTAATTGCTTCTAATATAAAGCAGCTCTTTGCTTAAATACAGAAGACCTTGCTGTCTTGTGAACGTCAGCTGCTCCTGGTGTAACCCGAATGGCCCGAGGAAATGTTTCATTTGAAACACTCCTGTTTTGTTTACTTTTTCACTGTAATTATGTCAAAAGTGTGGCCATAATAAATAAATAATAATATCTATTAGTGTCTTAGATAACATTTGTTTGCACTGCACCCTTTCCATCTACCATACTTCCTATAATATTTTAGTCAATATTTCATCTTTCTAAAAATTGAGTACTCAAACAATAGTAAAAACAGAAAGCATTTTTTTTCCCCTTTCTACTACCAGAGCTGCTGCCTGCTCTTAGCATGCTTTAAAGCAGAATTCATTATCTTACTCTTGTTAATATTCTGAGGAACTGCTTTATATAGTTGCAGCTTAATGTTGATCTGCGGGCATTATGATTTAATAAAAATGCCACCTGGTTCAGCTATATATATTTGTATAACAGCAATACCATGGAAAATCCTAACTCAGAGTAGATGCATTAAATAACATCAGAGTACTACAGCAGGTCAGGGTCCTGCTTATTTTCAAGCATTAGCCAGATAAACACACCACAGAATGTATCAGTTCTCTTGCATCTTTCAGTACAAACTTATGTAACTGAGTTTTATTCCAGGGAAAATGATATAAATTTTCATTAAAGAAAACACTATATTATGACAGCACTAAATGAATCATCTGCAGTCACTTCTGAAATACTTGATTTATTGTCTGTAGTTGGAAGTCTGTAAGTTAAGAAAATATTTTTGCTGACAAGAATGAAATATAGTTCATATATAAATAAAAAATTAACTACATCTCTCTATCTAAGGAGTGTGTGTATGCATGTGTGCATGCATTTGTCACACATGTAATTATGTAGGTATCTATGTGCAAGAATATATGTATATTTTGGCAACATCAAGAAATACTCGATCAAATTTTCTTCTCTAAGGAAAACAAATTGACTAACCAGCACAGTCTAAAATAAAATCCATCATAACAGAAGAGAATATTTTCCTGGAGTGATTCATATTCACACATCTTCTGTGAAACTTTCATATATTTGGTGACATTGTGAAATGTCATTGAAGAAAAAGCATTTCAGTTTAGCCTTGAGCAAACATACACGTAGTAGAAGAACTGTGCATATGTAAAACCTTTTTCTTCTTCCAAAAGGGGCTTTTTTTCACTATATACATAACTGAAGCTAAGCTTAGGCTAGTGAGGTGCTGCATGATAAGAACTTGGTTAGCAAACACACTGAGTGATCGAATGACTTGAATAACAAAATCCCCAGCAGTGTGTTTCAGAGCTAACTGCATTTGCACTCTGCAAGGAGATCAATGCTTCACCCTCATTGATTTTCTTCAGTGGCAGAACCAGGATTATGCACAATGTGAAACTGTATTCCCAGACATATTCAATCTGATTTCCTAGTCAGTGCTAAAAAGGCATAGTGTTGTACTGAAAACATAAGGTTAGAGAAGTGTAACATATCAAATTTGTACTTCTGGTAAGGCTGCATGTTAAACAGATGCATCATAATATATTCTGGGTGTCATGTAATCCATTTTATAAAAACACTAGATTGGTGCTGAAGAGTTCCTCTTTATATATATATAGCTTAAAAAAAATGTGCAGAGATGCCAAAATTGAAATGCATTGCATACACATCACTTTAAAACGTAGTATAGTTTCTCTCTGGCAGACTTGAGCTTTACTGTAAACACATAAAAAGAAATAATTTCTTCAAAAACTTCAGAGCAGGAATGTAGTACATCTTCAGAACTTAAATAACCTTGTAATTTACAATGTATGCCAGTTTTCAAAAAGTAATAATTACAGTAAAATATATCAGTGGGAAATGACAGCTGACAGGAGCTTCATTCTGATCTGCAATTTCCCCTTGTTTGTAGCTTTGCACACAAGCCACGGGAACACCATCAAATGCTGTTCAGCTGTAGTTCAGTTTGAACTCAGGAATTAATTAAATTAGCTCAGCTCAGATTTTTCCTAAGCTATTTGTTGGTTGACAAATGTAAAAACAGAGATTGGGGAGCAAGAAAGAGCAAGAAGAAACAAGAAAATTCCTTCAAGAAGAAAATTTCCTGTATTCAGCTTCTGCCATTCCAGGCTTTAGAGAAGCAGACACTGGGCCTGGGAACTGTAAGCTGCTTATGAAAAAGGGGCAAAATAATGCATGTCCAAGAGAGATATGTGTGTACTTTATAGTCATTTATCCAGAAAATGAACACTGTCTACATTTCATAATTTGACATCACAGTAATTTCTTTCTGTCTGTGTTTATCCAATGGTACAACCCAGCTAGGCACGTATGCATACCTACAGCAAGTCTCATATGATGCAAATATAATAAGTGGCTAGTAGGAAGCCTTAAGTTACTGCTACATAAATATTGGGGCTGATGCATCCAAAGATTAACAGTTCTTGGTTGAGTGAGTGGGTAAGTCTTTTTTAACTTTTTTAGACATGACCACAGATAGAACCACTCTTGAAGGCACTACAGAAAAAACCCTGAATTCCATGAAGTGGGTGAGGAGTGTCATGTATTACTCATGACCTAAAGGGTGGCAAGCAGCACACTGGAATACTTCTATCAAGTGTTAAAGATCTGAAGAGATGTGATGAGAATAAACAGTAGCTTAGAAGCAAAGTGTTCTCTTAAACTCAGGGGAAAATATTTTTTTGTTTTACTCTAGCATAGACAAAAGCCTAGACATGGGCCACATTGTTTGTATTTTTTTGTACTTAGGGCTGGATATTTTTGTCAATATTGAATATTTGATCAGGAAAGCACTTATAAGTCTACTTGACCTCTAATCATGAAACAAAATCCACTGGCCTATGTCCTTAAATGCTTTTGTTGAATAGGGACAGATGTATGCACATATTTAAGTGCTCTCCAAAAATGAGACCTTAGTGTTGATCCAAAACTCATTGAAACCATTGAAAGACTTTCCACTGTTCCCAGTTCATCAAGCTCAGTATTTCATCCTTGAAAAAACACTTTAAAAGCCTGTTTCTAAGGTGATTCCAGTTCCATGTTAAAGTTAGATGCTAAACCAGTTCACTGAAAATTGTCTTGTTACTAAGGAAGTTACATTTTTAGGACCTGGTACACTTGATCTAGATGATAGCAGTGTAAATAAACATTGTAAAGTAATTTGATAATGAATAAGTAGGAGGATGCACACAGAAAACTAACACCATTGTTTAACCTCAAAACTATGCTAATAAGTGGGGTGATAGACATGAAACTCCGAATAATGGAGCTGTTATTCTAGCCCACCAGGCTGTCTCAGGGGACTCATAAGTGGATTTGCCATGCCATGACTAAATGTAGCTCCAGTCCAGTATTTTGCACAGCCTAAATTATCTTGGTACAGTATATTCTCACATTTATCAAACTAAATCAGGTTTAGAAGAAAATATCTTCTTCCAGTTAGAAAGGAGGCGTATGTGTGTGTTACTTGCATACTATTTATTTGCTTGCATGTAAAACAGAAGAATCCTCCAGAAATAACCTGTTTGTGAAAAAGACTATCAGCACAAGAATATCAGTGTGCCTGTTAAAAATGAAAAGGATGCTTTTAAGGGGGAAAAAAAAAAAAGAGGAAAAATGCAAAATATCATGAACTCCTGAACACATGCATATGCGCATATGTTTGTCTGTGACCTGAAGTTGATTACAATGCCGACCATTCTCCAAGAATTATCTGAACCCAGTTTAGGTTGGATTCATCTGCAGTTACTTGGCATTGACTGGTCACTGTATTTAATTTCTTTTTACAACAGCCACACTCTGCCAATATAAGATCAAATAATTTTGGTTACTGGGTTGAATTTTTTACTTGATGTTCCTCTTGAATCTGCTTTCAGTTACACTTACTAAAGAGTCTGGCCCAGAAGTTGTTCTATAAATACAAATATAAGCTGAAAAAGCTGCTCCTAAAGCAGAAGGCACAAATCTGATATTAAGTGATTTTCACTCCACTCTACCTTGTTTATGCAGTTTCCAGTCCTGAAAGTGGGTGGTTATGCAGAAGGAAAAAAAATATTTTTAAAAAATCTGTTTTGTGCACTGTGTCAAATTTTCTGTTGGCCTTCTACAGCAGAGAAACGTAAAACTACATTGCACTTGAAAAGCACTCAGACGAACTCATCCCAGCCTCCCATATGTACAAAGCAATGCATTTTTAGATAAATTACATTAGAATGAAGACAGACAAGCAGGAGATTGCATTGTGGTTTTATTTCCGATTACTGGCAGTTAACTTTCCATCCACTTTTTTACATCTGTTTAAAAAAAATAAAAGCAGAGGACAAGAAGTGCTAAAGAAACGACACAGCTTCTAAAAAAAAAAATTCTGATCTTCAGCTTTTATCAGTCTTTCATACCTGTTATTACAATATCATTTATGCTGGATAGAAACCTGATCTTCCAGTCATTCATAATCATTAAAATCCCCTTGGTTATTCTACGACTGTGGGGCTCCGTGGTCAGTGCCTGGCATAATTCCAAGTTAAGCACAGTGAAAACCCTTGTAACAACTATAAGCAAGCCTAGTCCTAGCTCAGCTGCTATAGCAGGTGTCTGCTCAGTGAAAGTTTCACTGTTCTTTTTTTTTAATTTCAGGCAATTTTTTTCCCCCATTTAATTAACAGGCTGTATATTAAAGCCTTTTTATTATTCGAAAGCCACACAAGAGTGTGGTCCCATGCAGTGGCTGCTGGGAACAGCATTATTCTCCTCCTGTCCCATGTCCTGGAGGAAAATTTCTTCCTCTTTTGTTTTTTCTCTTGTGACTGCTTTATCACCCTCTCCATTTACTCCCATGCTTCTCTATATTAATTCTCTCAAAGCCTCTTGCTCAGCCACATGGTCTCCACCCTCTGTGTTTTCCTCATCCCTTTACCCTCACCATTCTTTGACCATCTTCTTGGTGGTACCACTGCTTCTCCTCCTGCGTGTCCTTGACTCCTTCTTGCACTCTGCTTTTCTGCCCATTCTCCATGTTTCATACACCCTCTGCAGCTCCTCCTCTTCATATTTCATGTTGGGGTTTACCTCCATGTCTTCCCAACACCAGTCTCACAAGTGCACACTTGGCTTTGCATCCGCTTTACACCAGGTACTCTTCAGACTCTTCTGAAGGGATTGTTTACTTCATGGTGTGGCAGGTGGCCACATCTCCCAAAAGCAGTCCAGGTCTGGTGACATGATGAAATACAGGGCAGCCTGGACATAAAGTTCACTCAAGTTGTGGCTCACAGGGGGCCCTAAGGACTGGTTGGAGGGCAATTACATTTGCTCTGACTTCATTTACCCTGCAATTTCTTCAAACGCAATGTTCTTCATTTTGTGTGCTGGGGCTAGGGCCTGATATTACAGAGAGAAAGCATTCATTAATGTTCCCAAGATTAGCTCCAAATTGTTACATATTGTTGTGCCACAGTTTCACTTTTTATGTGATCAAAATAGATGATGGAAGGAGCAGTCAGCAGACAGCAGGTGGTCTAGAGATTCAAAGACACAAAGACAAAATCTGTTCTCAAAAAGTAAGCACAATTGCTCAAGTGCTTATTTTATTCATATATACAACCACCTCAATTGCACCTGCACAGCAGGTCCAATTCACATGTGCAGGATAAGAAAATAGGACTCTTAACAACCAAGAAAATACCAGTTACCTGAGTCCTGTTCATTACATACCGCACTAACGAAGAGAAGCTTCCCTCTACACAAATTGCCTTTAGCTGAAGCAACTTTCTTTATTCCACCTTCATTGTATCTAGTTAACCTCTTCCTCTTTATATCACTGCAAGAAAATCCTGACTATCAAATGTTGCCAAAAATTTATGTTTCTGAATTATGACCCAATTTACAACCTAAATTTCCAACCAGAAATGTACAGGTGTTACAAATACAGCTTGAAAAGATCTAGAGAGTTCAACTGGCTGGTTTTGGTGACTTGTAGTCTTAGGAATTATACAGGAAAGGTCTTAAGCATATGGTAACTGTAAGGATCTCTGACTGTAGTGCCATTTAAATCAAACAACATCTTCATTAGCATCCAGGAAACAAAGCTGTCCTTTAATGTTCAACAACACACCACATAGTGAATAGAAAGTTATTATGTCCCAGATGAAAATGGTTTCCTTCACTTATTTATTTAGCTCAGTATGCAGCTAAGCATACCAAGGTAAATGAGAGAAAATTAAAAAATGCTTGTAATAACTACACATGTCAAATGACACTAGGATACTCAAGTTCTTTTATTCCATAATTCTCAGCAGCATTAATCATTCCCTAATTCAGTGTTGCAGTGCGTTTAAATCCTGATTCTAACGTATTTGGCCTTACATTTTTACCATTCCAGAATGCACTGCGGAGTCTTTACCAGCCCAATATAAATAAAGAAAATCTGGGCATGGAAGTGGTGATGCTGGACACATAAATTAGATGGATTAGTTCATTGTTTTCTTTGCTTTTTTTTTTCTTCTTCTTTAAATCAATATTGGTTCTAGGTGGCAGGAAAAATTTGCACAGTATTTGAGTCAACACAATAAACTTAACTCACAGGAATTTGACTGCATTTCTTAGGCCTTTAGAGATATCTGCTTGCAATTTCAGTGGCCACAGAGCAAAAACTGGAACAAAACATGAAAACACTGCATAGCCCATAATTCAAATTCCTGTAAGTGGAGGACTTTCCAATAAAATTCAGACACTTGAGAGGTATGGAAACTGCTGTGGCTCAATAAAGTTGATTGAGTGCCCTCACCCCCTTCATATAGTACTGGTCGGGGGTGGGGGAGAGAGAGAGAGAGAGGAAACATAGAAAAAAAACCCTAAAGATAATAAAGACTTAACTGTTAGGTCTCCAGATTTAATCTTGTGGAAATTCTCAAGAAGTCTGCAAATCTCATCATACTGCAAACAATTAAAGGCACTACTAAATGTAGCAAATGAATAATGTACTAAACCGAAATAGAGTGGTTGATTGATTTGATATGTGACTGAAGACTTCTCCTTTCTGCAGTCAATAACATAAACCTTTTCACTTTTTTGCCTCTCCTGCAGCTCCCTAATATTGCCTCTCTGCTGGGTGCTATGCTATTCTGGGAAAAGTTCCCCACTGTATTGTTCTGAGAGGACTGTTCTCTGGGACCTCGATCCTGCAAATAATTGCTACCAATTTTAGTGCCAGGCTGAATGAAATTACTCTTTACAGAATTTACAAAACCCATTGCATTCAAATTATTTTCGTGATCTGACTCTTAATTTTCCTTTACATAACACCAGGAATGCTGCACCTCAAATTATGACAAACTTGCATAGCAGGGCTTTCTGTTTTATGCTAAGGCACTGAGGCAGATAAGAATGATGAGGGAAAGCTGCCTGAACACAACATTAGACAAAACCTTCAGTTGTACCAAAAATTCCTAAACCTCTGCAGTTATTTGAGACTTGTCTTGCCAGGGTGGCTATTTATTCATCTGATAGCAGAACAATGCAGTTGCTGTGGATTGCAGAGGAGAGGAAAGGGGCCCTTCTGGAGGCTGCAGGCTGCTGAAAGGCAGAATGAACATCAGCAGGCGAATTAAAACAGAGACTTGTGTGGGCCAAGAAAAGATTTATAGAGGGAGGCAACACAACCCTTTCCTGTGATGCTTGAGCTCTGCCCAGAAATGCCTTCTCTTGGATAACCACGAAAGTGGAGAAAGAAGGTGAAAAAAGAGACAAAGAATTTGAGAAGATGGTGTTAGAAAAGGAGGATTCGGTATGTGATTTGCAGGGCTGCAAAATCGCTCTATCTGAGCAGAGTCTCCACATATAGATCCACTTACAGCTGTGATTTTGACTTTTGTTGTCTGTTGATGTTGAGAAAGGAAAGCAGTTATCAGTCATGTATGCCTTCATCAAGGCTTGCTATCAGAAAAAAAAAGAAAATAATTTGCCATCCACATTGGAGGAAAAAAACTTATCTTGTAACAGCATTATCTTGTTCTGCATAGTTATTCTGATACTTAGCTGCAGTGAAAACTAAAAGAAACCCAAACAAGTTGTTTTGAAATCCCTGCTTTCAAGGTGAACTAGAAGAAAGAATGTTGTGGCTTTGGTGAAGCTGAAATGTTAAGCTGCTGTCAGCTGGAGTTAGAAAATGTAGTGTTCCCATTTACCATAGCTCACCTCTCAACTTCAGAGAAAGAAGCATGCTGTGACATAGTGAACATTTTGATCTCTGAGGACTTTCTTCAGATTTCAGAAAATAACCGTGACCTCTTTGGATCTTTAAACTACAGTCTGGATAAAATGAAATGAACATGGAGTTGAATTTAATTTCTGATCTTTGTCCAGCCAATCTCAACATTTTAACCTTATGTCTGTAGTTGAGACATCTGAAGAAAAGTGTCTAGGGAAAGCTCCCAGGTGGTGACTCTGCACTGGCACTTTGTGTGCCCTTTCCGTCATCTGGGTCTCACGGCTCAGCTCATAGCAGAATATTACCTAGAGTATAGCTTCAATGCAGTTTTCCTCATTTGCTTCCTCTGTTCCCTTTATGACATCTGAAAGCCTGGCACGTTTTCTCTGCGAACTCTCTTTTGCACCGTCCATGTTGCTCTACAAAGAAAAAAACATCATTAAGCTGAGTTTCTAATTTCTGTACAGTCTCTGGTCATTCCTCAGTCTTGACTGGTGTACATTCCTATACCTTTTAGTTTGTGCTTCCTCAGTGCTAGGTGGTTGTGAAGATTTTTTGTAGATTGTTCAGCATTTATTTCCTTCCCTAATTGCTTTCCTGACTTTTCTGGTCATTACTAATCAATAATACCACTGATATGAGAGTTGCCAAAAATAGTTTAGATACTTAGCTTCTGACATAGGAGCTTCTTTGTCTGGGGAGAGGGAGTCTCCTTAATGTGAAGCCAGCAAAAAATGGTTAATTCATCCCATACTTTTGCAAGGTAGTATTTTGTTTACTGTGAGCTGAAATATGTTTCAAAACAGCATTCACTTACATGTGTCTTCTGCAAGCATTATTTTTTCCTTTAACACTCAGTTCCTCTTCTCCTCCTCCTGTTGCCACCTCTCTTTAGACTTTGTCTGTCTTTCTCTCAGTGTCTGTTGGTAGGGTACGAGAGCTGACCTGCATTTGTATTTTTAGTTTTGCACTTCATTGAAAGTTTTGGATGTTTCTAATGACAAACTCATAATTAAACAGCTGTGTCTTGGCAGACCTGGAAATGCTGCTCACTGAACTCCCTGGGCAATTCAGAAAACATCTCAGTTGAAGAATGAAACATGGTTTATGTGACTGTGTTACAACAATTGGAGGAAAGTACTAATACTATGAATGGTTTATATTACTTTACATAACTGGCATCACAACCTTTGTTTAACATTCAAATAAGATTAGGCAGATAAAGAAGGAAGGCAAGAGAGAGCAAAACTTAAGCAAGCTATGGTTAAGGAAGTCTAAAGGTCAAAATTGTAATATTAAATAAATCTTACATGGTTTTATAAACCTTAATTTATTGTCTATGTGCAACTGACATTTTAGCTCTTGGTTTAATACCAAGCACTTCAAAGTATTCTTGTAGAAGAATAGTCGATAACCCTCTTACACAGTATAATTGGAATTCTGCATGTTAGAACATTTGGTTTCTGAAAGATTTTTGTAAATGTTAATAGCTGTCTTTTAAAATGGTATAAGTGTGAAATGCTATGAAAAGCAAAGGTTTAAATGTCACCATGTCTGTAATTTTCATATTGTAAAAACTAAATAAGTTTTTCAGAATGAAAAACCTAAAGACCTGCTGCAAGTCTGAAGATATAAGCTAGCTCATTATTAGTTTTTTGAAACTGATATGACTGACACATTTTTTAAAACTGTGAGTTTTAGGCTAAAATGTATAGCTGAACATTTAACTGCCAGTGTTATTACTGCAAAGTCTTCCTATTTACTGGTAGCTATGATCTGAGTATGAGTAATTCATGGCAATAAAAGGTTTTACCTGGAAAGCCTTCTACAGTCTCATCAGAAGTATTCTCCTGTTATGGACCCACTAGCACTCAGACTGAAATCTACTCACACTTATCTTGCTTGAGTATTATTATTTTTACCTACTAATAGGGAGCTCTGGTACATCACTAGGAAGGCTTACGTTATTTTTTGGGAGACAGGTTGTGCCTAAGCAGAATGGAAAGCACAGATGTTTTAAGGTAAAGTGTGCAGAGCTTTTCCATTCACTTGGGTGAAGAATGGAACCATGAATTCTGGATTACTGAAACCTGAAAAAAATATGTTTTCATAGCCTAGCCTTCTACATTCTTTGTTAATAAAATCAATAGCACAGTAATGACCATGCCACAAAAAAGAAGGAATGATTATTTATGACTTCTTTATCCTACCATATTTAAATATATTTTAAGAATAAAGAGGTAGCTCACGACAGCCACAGTCTCAGCACTTTTTTTGAGAGTTACCAAAGGTATCCGCTTACAATTCAGCCTGCCTAAATCAAAAGGACAATGGCATTTAGGAAAGAAAAAAGAAAAAAAACAACATTATAAAGAGCAGGTATCATAAACAGAAATCATGCCAAGAACGCCTTGTCCTCACATATGGGTTTTAGGAAGCCAAAACAGTCTTTCCCTCATATACTGCAATAATAAGGATTTACTTTAAGCAAAACAAGATAAGATAATCTTTGTGAGCTAAAGGAAAGTACTCTTTAAAGTCTCATTGCAAAGTCTGTGATTCCTCATTCCCTAAGCTGATTTCTTTAAGCAGTAAACTTATTTACGAGGTTTTTGTTACAAGAGTGCATCAAAAGCTTCCACAATTTTGGCACTCACGTCTCTATCCAAGAAAAAAATAATGGGGGCAAAGAGTGCATCCTACTGCAATCAGCTACAGCGTAGGGGCCAGGAGCCCATCCACCAGGAGGGACTCTCACAACTGGTAGTTTATACATTTATTGTAGCAGAAAAACTCTTGTAGCTTCAATTGTTGGAGGTTGCTAAGTACCTCCAGATCAGAAAAGGGGTTGTGACATGTTGCAATGATTTTTATCATACTGTGTGGATCTCAGGTCTGAAAAATCTGGGGGGCAGGGGGGAAGAAGAGAGAGTCACCCTGCATGTAGAGAGTGCCACCATGCAAGGATGGACAAAAAAGGATGTTCTACAAATCTGGAATTAGAAGACCGTCATAAATCCCACATCTTAGATTGGAAGAATAGGTTTATTAATATTCTTGTTCATGGTTTCTTATTGCTGACTGCCATGATGCTTCTATGTAAGACGAGTCTGGATCTATTCTTGTGTAGGAGATACCCTGTTCTTCTCACTGTCTTAGAAATTAGCAACAAATAATACAAGGATAAAAGAGGTTATAATTTTGCAAGATTTCTTGTGCCCTGTGTCTTCTGCTCTAGAAAAGTGAAACTCAGACAGAAATTGAAGCATGGTTATATTAGTCTATATTTTATAAAAGCTATTGCCTAGTCAACAAGCAAAAATCTGAGTTTTGTTTTTCCATCAGAGAGTGTTCACAGCATCATGACTCTCAGTTATTAGCTGTTTTCTTATATTATTGTTTAAAGGGATTCAATGTATACTTATTTTTAACTTACAGATGTCTAATTCTCCTATTCTGTACTCATATAATTATTCCAGGAATTTACAGCATTTGAAAATACTGTATTACACATCTTGAAAGCCAAGCCACTGACCTTGTAAAATGGTCCACTTTCTCCTTTAAGAACGGATTTTAAAAAAATTATAGCAGCAACATAAAAGACAGCTGATAGTTCCAAGTTTCTTATTTACAATAACAATGGAAACCTTCATCACCTGTAAAGTCCAGCAGGCTAATATGAACACGCTGTAAATGTTAGCTGGAGTGTATTATGTTAGAAAAGGACATTTGTTCATTTCAGATCCTGAATGATGCATGATTTTATGATGACATTTCTCAATCTTTGTATTTTCCTCTTCTTTTTTTTTTTTTCCAACTTCCATCTTTCAGTCAAAGGAAATCATCAAGTGACCTTGAAATCTGCACTGGCATTTTTCTGGCAGAGAAAGAAGCTCTCTTTTCTCATTTGCAAAAATGAATAACAATTTGATCATTCTTAAAACTTCTAAAAGGTTAATTATGCTCTCTCCATGAGCACTGAATAAAAACCTGCTTTATCTCTGCCCAAATGAAACCCACAGGGCTCCCATTCCCTCTAACTGCCTGGAGACCAAATCCTGCAAGCTGTCAATTAACTCCTATCAGCTCATAGATCTGTGTGAGCTGCAGATGATTTTCTCATCCGAAAACTATGACAGTTCTCATTTGCCAGAGCTGTTGGGTGACTTTAAAAAGTTCACAGCAGGAAAGTGTTATCTGGCTTTGGGCTTGGTGGAGAGAAAAAGAAAGAGTGAGAAACCGAGAGGCAGAAAGGTCCTGGGTTAGAGAGAGTTCATTTCTAGCTCTAAGAATTCCATCTGGTTGCAAAACACCACTTGAACTCGAATTGCATGTTTCAAACAATAATAGAAACTGAACATGGCCATGTACCACAGAGATATTTCCTTAAGTGGTTTTTTTTTAATATTGCTGCATAATAACAGCCAGCCACAGAGGAGATGATACTGGCAAACTATAGAATTAGTAGAACAGAAACCCCAGCATGAAACATTTAGCCTGCTGGTATTACTTCCTGGTTGAAAAACGGCTTTTTAATTTGCAAGTCAGAATAGCAATCTGAAAGGGACAGACCAAGAGCCTGTACTTACCTTGCAAGACGAACAGTGCTGTTTCCAAATGAAACAACACGAAGTAAAAAATTGCGCTGAGCATTTGGTTATCACTATATTTCTGCCCACTTTTATAGTTTAGGGTCAATTCTTGAAGAATCAGCTATAATAACTTGCAACAAAGCCACAGGAACTGGTGCTGACGGCTCTGCATGTGTTAGAAGCTGGAGTTAAAGTTTTAAAATTTTACGTCTATTATAAATTTATAGTGTTACACTTAGCATGTGCATGGGACTTAGGAATCTGGGTTCTGCTCATAGTCCTGCTTTGACCTTTGGAAAACTGTTCATTCTTCCTGTGTGATATTACTGGGTTAGCTGTAAATATCGATGCCTACTCTTCTAGCCAGACAAAATAACAGCTCAGGTGTATGTCAGCATTCACTGCTAGACAGTTACATCATTCAATTTTCAACAGAAAAGAACAATGAAAATTACAAATCTTTACTGAAAAGAAAAAGATTGATCAGTCTATTGCATTCTTAATTTCTGTAAATTTAAAACGCAAGCTCTTTGGGACAGGCACAATGAGATCTTGTTGGAAATTTTTACTCAAAAGAAGATAGTAGTAAATGCATTACTCTTCAGTTGAGAAAACAGAATTTGAGAGCTAATTTTAAGAAAAAAATTAGTGTCATGCAGCTCCACATTTATACAATTTCAGTTGCCATAATATTATTCCTATTCTCTCTCTCTCTCTTTCTTTTTCTCATGCATCCTGATTTGCCAAAGCTGTCACCAGGTAAATCATTCTTGACATTACAGTCAGTTGACTGAGCTCTGCAAGGGGCAGGACAGGTTTTCCACAACATGTCTCTAAGTTGTATTAAACTTTTGCTCTGACAGTACTAGGAAAGTCCCCCTGTTGTCAAATACGCCAGGATTTCACATAACAATAATGTTATTAACATTAATAAATGACAGATTTCTGGACAACTTACAACTTTGGAAAATCAGACTCAACTGGTTAATAGAAAGGGGGAAACAATATTTAAATAAAGGTGACCTAAAAGTTAACTACACTGAAAATAACTTTTGCAAGCACACATGTACCTACAGAGTGATCTGATAACAAGGTACCTGATTTTTGGGAAGTTACATGATTCCATTTTAGCTTTACAGTTCATCTTAAAAATTATTGGTATAACTACTCAGGTTTTTCAGCTGTAATATAATTAGCAATGTGGAATAAAATGTTTTGGGGTTTTTTTTGACAAATTTCTGCAGCAGGCTGCAATGTGGTGTATTGAAACCTCTCCATGAGGCTTTATCTCTTTTTTGTTAAGCAGCAGAATGAAACAGCTGTCATGTAATATATGTTGTTTACATGGCAATATTCTTCCACTTCTTTAAAAAGATCTCATGAAGGCTGCAAATTCACAATTATTTAATTATATTTTAAATACACCAAAAAGCTTTAATGAAAAGTTTTAAGCATCTTAATTATGCTATCAGTATTACCTAACACAGACAGAAATGGAAAACCTACTAGGCAGTAAGTAATTTAAACAGCTGAAATACATGTGAAATATTCAAGTATTATCTGATTTCACTTCCAGGTTCTAACAAGTAACCTTAGAAATGATCACCTTAAGGTTCTCTATAGCAACACATATTTTTGAATTTTCAGAAAAAGTCCTGGACAGCACAACTGAGAACACAATGTCACTGAGTGATGTACCAGTGTCAGAATAAGCATCCAGAAACAGGAGTTCAAGATGTAAAACCCCTGAGCACCTAGTAAACTGTCAGGCATTTTCATTTGTTCACCTGTTAGACTGTGTATGAGAAAATATCTATTTTTGGTTTTACTCTGCTACTTTCCTGAAGACTTGGTGTTTTCTTTTCTCATCTTTGGTCATCCCTCTTTTCTGTTCCTTTCTATCACAGTTTCTCCAGCTATGATGTGTTTGTTCCTGATTACATTCTTTGGGGTAAGAATTGTTTATATTCCATCCAATGTAATCAAACTTCAGAAGGATCAGCAACACAATGACTAGTTTCATAATTAATGTGCTACCAAAGTGACAGGAAAAAGTAGAAGAATATGGGAAAACCATGAAATACTTCAATGAGGTTCAAGTGTTGCAAAGCTTCATCTGCCAGAAGTACATGGCTCATCAGTGCAGAGGGTGCATCTCATTCATTAATGGTGTGATTTGGGGATCCATCAAGAAAACAAAACCAAAGGTAGCACAGTCAGGACAGTACAGTGAACTGAAGAAGGTGGATTTTATCAGTCTGGGGGCAAATGAGGAGAATGGACTGGCTGAATGTCCAAACTGTTCATGGCAGACTCAACAGGACAGTTCATGCCATGGGTAAGTTGTGCCCTTCAAGAGAAGGCCTGACCTCTGCCATATGTTTTAAATGTCAAAAGGAAAGAATGTGTACACAGAACATGAGGGGGCTATATTTGTGTGGAGACTAATATTCCTTGCTGACTTACACGTCTAACAATTCTCCCCATTCCAGGTGAACCAGTGAGACTCTGTAGCTCTCACTGTGCTGGGTGTGCACAGAAAGGCACCAACAGACAGCACCTAGGAATGGCAGCTCTGCTCCTGTACTTCCCATGTCATCGGTGTCCCCCCTTTCTTCTATTAAGTCATTGGACTTGCAGATAGGTTGAATTATCACTTCTAGGCACTCCTAGGACATTTCTCCAGTATTAACTGTAGTTGAAGTTTTTTGGCAAAGAAATTTTGAAAAGCCCCTGCCAGCCAACAGTGATGTCAACCTACTACATTCCTTGTCATGTAAAATCAGCATTTTCATCCGCTTTTACCTTGAAAGGTGGGGCAGAATTTGGAAACAAGAGCTTATATTCAAAGCTTGCTGTAACAGGAGATGCAGCGCATCTGCAAAGCCCTGCACTTGTACACACCTGCCAGGTGCAAACAAGGACTTGTATGAGCAAGTTTCAAATGTTTACCAATATTTGCCAGTTCAGTGCTCTTAGCTATGCATCAATGCAAAACCACCATTTGTGCTGAGTTCAAAAATGCTGGTGTACATTTAAAGTTTTATTTTTAATTTGCATACCATTTTTTGAATGCAAAGTAGGAACAGATGAACTCCTAGAACATTTCTGCAAGAGCTCATAAACAGAGTACTAGTAAGTTCACTCAACTTTTCTGCAAATGACAAACTTTTTCCTCATTTCCCATTTCTCTTTGTTTGTTTTGTTTTTGTCCAAAGGCACTCTGATTTTCAGATGATGATTTATGTAGTATTCCATTTTTCTAATAAATAGCTAGATTTGTGGAATGTATTAAGGATGTAATCGGCTTGGCATTTGGATTACATTTCTATCCAGCTCCCATTATAATCAGGATAAAGATTCCCTCTGATTTGAATGAGAGTTAGATCAGACCACGAACACTTTATTTTTTAAAGCGATGTTAAGTGCTGTTGTTCACTGGCATTGTTTCCCAGACACCAGCGATTGTTCACTGACCCAGATGTGAACTTGTATTTTTTTCTGCCTGTTTATAGACACCCTTTCTCTGTCACGCTTATCTACCCTAGTCACAGAGACCTGTTTGACTTGCTGAGAAGTTGTGATGGACCAGATTAAAAAGCTTGCAGAAAACTGTTTATAGCTGAGTATGTCAAAACCAGTATTTAAAAAGGCAAAAAAATAGTATTTACATAGATCAGGGACCTCTATTTTACTGTTCCTCCTGTGCCATTACTCAGCTACAGGAAAGGAGATTAATACTTGGAAGGGAAAAAAAAGCAGCTCACTTAGTAATCCATAGACACTGGAATGGAAAGCTGTTCTCATCAGCTCAGTACTTCGACATGACAAGGCGAGGCAATAAGTTGCCCAAAATTTGGGGTCTTTTCCAAATGCCTGCCCATACTTGTGAGCAAGGTTCACTCTTACAGGACTCAGAGCCCCTTTTCCCTAGTAAAGGAATCCAATTTTTTTTTATCAAGCTGAAAAACAAAGCCTGTGAAAGCTGGAAAGGAAATAGAAAAAATAGAAAGAGGGGTATTCCTAACCTCATTCTGCTTCAGATGTAATGATCATGATTATAATTAACGATGACTTTTCATTGAACAACATTTTTGGCCATAATTGGGTTCCACGTGAACTTCCTCTTATTCACATTATCATTGTTAATGTGTCACAGCAAAGCTGCGTGATGTTTCAGACTTTCAGTGCTAGTTGTGTTTGCAACAGGGTCCCAACCCTAAAAAAAGTTATGTGTACAATGATCTTAAAGATTTGTTGACGGCAGTAGAGTTACTTTGCATGTGCAAATGAGTGCATGATTTTTCTTCTCTATTATTCATTGTATATGTGTTCAGAATAATTATGGACAAATATCCTAAAGCTCTCAGGAAATACTTCACTTCAGGGACTGAAGAAGCCTTCCCATTTCTTTTGTTCATGTTGCAACTATTTTTAAATGATCTATGAGCTTTCTAACTAAATGAAAATTACAGATAAGTCAGAGCTTACTACCAAATAAGTAGTTTTCAGTCCAAACTTGGCACAAGATGTGCATTTTATCAGGAACAAGATAACAGATGAGTTAAAAAATAAAGTATTTACTCTTCAGTGACAGAGAAAATTATATCAGCTTTGAGATCTGTTTTGTTTTCAAATGACTATAAAACTGATTATCATTGAGGTCAAAACTAGAGAGTTGTCTTGCATTTTTGGAGGGTTTTCTTCAATTACAAATGTTTTTCCATGACGCAAGGGATTCAGAAACAGCCTCAGTGTGGGATATCTTCTACATCCTCCACCACTGCCTCTCGGGTAGCAGTGTAAACCAAAGCAGCAAAGAGTTTCATGGCAAAAATGTGGATATTTAGGGGTTTGGCTTTTTTGTCTGATAATCTTTAGACTAGATCAGTGTACACCTACCCCATTATGTTCCCTGAAATGTATTGAGGAACTGTTTTTGTGACTGTGCACTATGCTGGTTCTATGAAATGACAACACCTAACCAAAATATTTTTACTGGACAGATATATTTTAAAACATGGTTGAGCAAACAATGGAACTGACACATTTGAGTAGTAATCTTCAGTAGGAGCAAGGAACTGAGTAGAGGTGAAGACTGAGATATGACATCCTCTTAAATCTGATCTGCCTTTACATTACTAACTGATGTATGTGACTGACTTGGAAGCATAAAAACTGCAAAACATAAAAATAAACCTGGTCATTGTCCTCGTGCTCTCACTGATGCAGAAACCTGTGCATTAAGGCACTGCAATCTTGGAGGTATGCGAGAGATTGTGAATTTCACTGATTTGTGTCCCACACACATTCCATTTTCTGTATACTAGTATTAAAAATGTGAATATCAAACTAAAACATTTCAAGAAAGCATTTGAGGGGCAACTGTCTAAAACAGTTCTAATAATTTTTGCCCTGAAGTACAGTAGACTGAACACTTTTCAACCAGAATGTCTGTGGGTTCTTTGCTGAAGCACTCAATCCCTGATCAGTAGTTACCTCTACAGCTGGCTTACTGATAACAGTGGATTAATATCTGACTGATTTGCTTGCTTTTGCACTGAATTGATTATACTTATTGCCTGCTTCTTCCACCTTATTGTGATGCTTGAATAGATCTACTGCCTGGCAAATACAGGAGTATTCAGCTCACACCACTGTCCAGACTGTGGGGAGAGGGACAACTTAGAAAGCTATAGTAGTCTATCTTAATTTTCAGTAAAGTCAATTGCAGAGACAGCCCTCACAGTTTCACATCACAACTATTAAAGCTGCAATGGATGATCTTTCTTTTTGTATAGTATAAAGCATTTGAATACATTGGAGTTGTGTTTCCCTTGTCCGTCTTGTACACTGGTTTAGGATTCTGTTTGTTGAAAAGTCTGTCACTGACCGCAGAAAGTACCCTTCCCCTCTGCTGAAAAGTAGATAGATGGTTTTACTGCAAAACATCCCCCTTGCCCATCAGATATGTATTAAGACACTTGTAGGCAGTTACTGCATGAAATGTAAAATTTGAAACGACACAGAACTATCTGGAAGGTTTTTTTAGCCAGAAAGATGTAATCATGGATTTCCATAGCAACATTCTTGCACAAAGGCTATTCCATATGTGAAAGTATTGTCTTTAAAGAATAGGCAGGTTTACATTATATTTAGACAAGGACAAAGATAAATGCACCTGAGATACAGCATGGCCTCTTGGAAATTATTTCTGTGTAGGCAAGAGGAGAATGTCACACAGTGCTATGCAACTGGACATAGGTTGTATTCTGTGCTGTGGAGAAAACCGATTGCAGTATTTTGAGTACATTTACAATAGTATTTGCTGGCAAAACCATTAATCTGATTGTACTTACTGACTATTGTGCAAACTACCTCTGCAACATCTGCAAACAACACATATCTTATTAAATTACTCTGCTGTAAGAAATACTGTTAAAAGCAAATTTCAATGGTTATTTCTTAGTAGCTGTGAGGGATCACTGGCAATCATATTGCTTCTTTGCAGGAGCTAGATGGTTTCAATGAAACACTCAGAGAGGCTTTGCAGCTGTGGAAGATAGGTTACTGAATTTAAATGATTCCAGCACAATCGTTAGAATTCCTGAAAATGTCCACAAGTCATTTCACACAAATATTTTCAGATTACCCCTTGAATACAGGAGGACTGGCAATGAAGAAAAGAGATGGATATGAAAAGACTGCCAGGCAACCTTTCTCTGTGACAATAATGGACCCAATTCTGGAGTTGCTAACTACTTTTTTCTGCTATTTAGCAGTTACGGCTTCAAGAGAAATAAACAGCACGTACTAAGGAAAGCAAACCAATGTTGCATTCATGACCTTACACTAAACATCCTTCATACTCAAGCTGGACTGACTGGCATGCAGATTTGTTTCATAAACAAAAAGTAGTGTTTTCTCTCTAAACAATTCATTGTGAGCAATTTGTCATTGCAAACAGCTTCTGGCTATTGACCAATTCCTTTCAGAGAATCCTTTAAACTAACTGGCCATTAAAATCTTGCCTCCCAACAATGGCACTGATTCATTCCTAATGAATAATTTGCCTGGATTACTGTATTTGCTGGATGAGATGGAATGAAGCTTGTATGTTATGAGCAAAATGGTTAACACTAAGTTATCATTTAATTGTCTTTCTCCTCATCTACATAATCCTGGGTCATTTTTAATTCTCTCTTTTTCATAGGCAGCATCTGAACCCACAGATTTCATAAGGCCAGAGGAATTTGTTTGACTAGAGCTATTGATTAGGCCTTACATACACACACTTCAGATTTTAGGTCATTATTTCCTTTCATCATGTGAAAAAAAGCCTAATCCACAGTAAAAAAGTTCATAGTAGCAGAGAATAATTAAGATTTAAATTTACCATGAAATAGAGAAAGAACATGTAAGCATCACGATAAATGTAACGTAATCGATGTTTGAAAACAGGTAAATAGAGATTAAGAGTCTACTCAGTTCGTATCTGAGCAATATGAAACTACTAACTTTTAGCTTCGAACACTAAACAGAGGAATACAAGTATTTATATTAACACTACATTTTAAAAAATGTTAAAATACAGCTTATATTGCTTTCTTTACATTTTTTCCTCCCTTTCAATTAGCAGGGTTTTTTTCTTCATTGGTCTCAAATACTGTTAATAGCTGTTAGGTATGTTGAGTCAAATGAATTTATATTGGCTGTATGTGTCAACCATCTCTAAAAAAGATAATGTTAAAATTAAGGTGTTGAACTGAGAAGTAGAAGTCCTCAAATTCAACCTGTATTGTCATGGTGATCAATTTCTGTTCAGCTTCTTGTGTCCCCTGTGATCTGGAAGAAGCTACTTCTGCAAGGTGTGACTCCATTTTCTCATCTGAAAAATGAAGACGCTAATCTTTCTGGTCTCCCAGGTGCTGTCTGATACTAACCTCATTGTTGTCTATGAAGGCCGTAGGAAATTTGGAGATGAGAGCAACAAGAAAGCCTGTAAATAAGATAAAATAAAATATGTGAAGTAGGAATTGATTTTAGCCAGGGCTGATAATATTTCTTGTCAATACTGACATATTAGTTTCATTTTCCATTATTTCTAGATGTTTTAGTTAAGCTAAAAAAGTATAGCCTTTCAAACAGTGTTTAAGAGATCTTATTTATTGGACTATAACCAGGCAGCAGTGGCTGTGTAGAGGGTGAGTTACAAAGTGTTATTCCTTGAACCAGCTATGGCCTATTTTTATAAGGGACTTGCATGGCTTTAGTTTGGGGTAGTGCTGCCTGGATTTCTCCTACCATTCTTGTTTGATGGGAACTAGACTGATAAGGGGTGCTGTAAGCTTCCCTAAATACACACAAAATGGGTCTCTTTCTGTTTCAGCCTTCTAGACTGCAGAGTCAAGAATATAAACATCAGAACTAGTAGATGACAGTAGAGAGGAGAGTTTTATTGGATAAAGAATTAAAAAGGAAGCCAAACAGAACATTATTTTACTAATGGATGACACCATGGTTCTCAGATGACCTCTTCGAGGTTTTGTGAGTGAGTGTGAACAACGAACACTTTGGAAAATCTACTTTCTTTCAGCATTCAGTGTTGACAGTTCATGCTGTTGGAAACTCCATTTATTAATGAAGTGTCTTATATGTCATAAGAAGTCCAAACAACAGATAAAACCCATATGAGTACCCCCATAAACAAATAATTCAGAGATTGCATGAAATTTGGTTCAGTTCACTTCAGCGTGGTCCAGTAGCTAGGCTGCTCTTTCCTAATATTTCTGTGTGACTTATAGACCAATGCACAATGTATCCCCAAGAATGCCCTGAAGTACCCAGAAAAAAAGGCTGCAGCACAAATATATATAATCCGTTGAATTTGTGGACTTGATAATACCCTCCTGCCACAAAATACATTCTATCTATACTTTGCAGGACTTTAAATAGTACTAATTGTGTGGGCTACTAATTTCTCTCACCAGTGCAAGCAAAACTCCAATGTCCTGGAACACTGCCCAGTGTTCAAGAGGTAGTTGGAAACAACTTGGAGGCATCATCTTCTTTATCATCACCCACTTGACAGTGCTATTCAGAAGAATAAGTTATTGACTGAGCTATGTTTTCTCAGTTCTAATACGTAAGTTGGTATGTGTATTAGGTCTGTCTGGAATGGAGTTAACTTTCTTCATCACTGCTTGTGTGGTGCTGTTTTAGATTTGTGACCAAAGAAGTGTTGATAACTCCAGTGTTTTGACTATTGCTGAGCAGGGCTTGCACAGTGTCAAGGCCTCACTCTGTCTACCCCAGAGAGTAGGTTAAGGGTGGCCAGGAGGTTGGGAGGGGACACAGCTGGAACAGCTGCCCCCAGCTGGCCAAACAGATATTCTATAACATATAATATTCTATGCTCAGCAATAAAACTGGTGAGGGTGTGGGGGTGTGTGTGCATGTGTCCCAAAGTAGTCATTGCTTGGAGACTGGCTGGGCATCATTCTCCTGGTGGGAGGCAGTGAGTGATTGCTTTTGCATAATTTGATTTTTTGGTTGTTTGTTTTTTTTTTTTTTTTTTTTCTTTCTTTCCTTCATTTATTAAACTGTCTTTACCTTGACCCAGGAGTTTTTCTCACTTTTACCCTTCTGATTCTCTCCCCCATCCAGCTGAGGTGGAAATGAGTGAGCAACTTGGGGGGACTTACCCACCAGCCACAGCCAAGTGTACAAGGAGTACAATAAGGTGAGAGGGGACAACTTGTCATGTGCAAGCCATAGGTGTGCAAAGGAGAAAGAATTTACAAGTGTGCAAAAACATGCCATTTTTCAGATTCACCCATGAAGAGTCTTATTTGCACATCTGGTTGCATTTTGCAGATGTTATTCATTTTATGTGTCTATCTCATTAAATACACTGTGAATTACTCAATTGTTTGGGAAGGTTTCTAGGTTGCCATTCACTGAGTTTTAATATTCTGGGAACATTAAATATTCTGGGACAAGACCAGAGGGAATGTGATGATTTCTGTGTCATCAGTTCTACTTTCCTGTTACCATTTTCATAAATCAATGGAGGACTTGCTTGAAAACCTTAAGATTTTTTCCTCTTGCTTTTTCCATGGGCTTTCCAGAATTTCACTGTGCTAACAAATAGCAGCCTCTTTAATTCCAGCATAAATGTATTTGTGAATAGCATATACCCCACTGTTCATGTGCCTACATGCCCTTCAGTTTATCTTTCTTACCTGCAATCAGTAATCCAGAATACCTATTATCCCATGGGTATAAATCCAACTTGGATCTAATAGTAGTATCTACTCCTAGAACTGGAATCACTGGGCAAGGAAGGGGGCCACCAGGAGCAGACACATCATTAAATGTGTCCTCACTGAGTGAGCTCAGACCACCAGCTTGATAACATCGTCCTGCTGGGTCTGAGCCAACCTGAAACTCCTGCTTTTGCATGACTGCCACAGGACATCTGGGTTTATGGAGGGTCCTTAGAGCTTGTTCAAGTCTTCTGTTCCTTCACCAGACATGCTGCCACTGATCTGGTTCAGGACGATAGAGACAGTAAGGGCACAGCCAGATGGGACCACAAAGTGTGTGATTCCTGCTGCTGAAGATCTGCTTCCACACGGGTCTGTTGAGGTACCCATACTTAAACCATACTTAACTGGTTTGCCGTATCACATAGATTGTAAACTATAGGTTGGACAACTCTGGCATCATTTTTGACATGACACACACATTATTATTCTCATTTCCTCTGTGGGATATGGATCCTTGACTTGTCTGGGAATGTAAATTAAATATAATCAAATAATAATAATTAATTATTATAATAATTAAATATAATCTTTCGTTTTACAGGTTTTACCCTTGATACATGTGTGTACCTGTACCACAGGTACTATATTTTTCCTCATGTCCATAATCCTTTCTAGTAATTCCACAAGATATCTGTAACACAACTGTCAATCAAAAAGGAGCCAAAGGAAAACACTGTCTCAAAGTACAAGGTGGCCCTGGCACACCTTCAACAGTGCTAATTTTCAGACCAAATGGCAACTGGAAGGCTGCTGAAACAGCTAGCAACAGGGCTTACCAAGAAATCAGTTGCCATCACTACAAACATGTTATGTACAGTCTAGTAGCTAGGTCCTGAGAAAAACAGAAGAGTTACAACTTCTCAGATCAAGTGGCACTAACATATGTAGGTTTTTGTTTAAATTCCAGGTACAAATTCTCAATTTAGAATGTCTGTTTAAAATTATATCTTTATGCTTAATAGTCCCAAAATCTTTTTCACTGAAGTCAACAAAACCTACTGCATGACGTAACCACTTGAGAGCATTTGATCACAGAATATTTGCGCAGGAATTTCACCAGTATGAATATGTGAGAAGAAACATGTAGTCTTGATGCATTTGTTCTACTTTTCCATTCTGATATACTCCTAAAATCAAAGGCCTTATGATTAAATAAACATCATGTCTGCAGATATGGATATGAATGCATAAATAAATATATTGTGTATGTATATATATATATACACACACATATGCATACCCATACCCATAAACACGTATGTAATTTATATGCATAAATAGACATAGCTTTTTTTCTATTATCCAGATACCTCTCCTGTGTATAACAAAAGACCCCCAGAAAGAGACTACAAGAATCAGTTCTCTAAAAAAACATACATAGTATGCAATATTGATTATTTCTTCATGAAATCCAGGAGTAATTTATTTCCTTTTTTCTCGAAAGTAGGAGCTCTATGAATTTGTATATGTTGTGGAGCTCTTACTCTTATCTACTTACATTGCTAATGTTATTTCAAGGATAGAAAATATGCACTTC
This sequence comes from Morus bassanus, assembly GCA_031468815.1. Classification (NCBI taxonomy): domain Eukaryota; kingdom Metazoa; phylum Chordata; class Aves; order Suliformes; family Sulidae; genus Morus; species Morus bassanus. Next base: position 22,417,244 of record CM062600.1, on the reverse strand, counting down.
TATTCAGATTTATGCAATGTCATTGAAGGTGACAGTTTACTTGAAAGTTAAGAAGCATAGAAAACATTTTATAAGCACAATCCCTTTCAATATAGAATGCACTTATAATTTTTATATCCAGACACAGTCAACTGACAGTTCACAAGCAATTAGTAATAAAAGCTGATAATCATATGGTTTGCATCATGTCTCTGTATGTTTTGAATCTCCTAACTTCTTTCAGTAAGATCAGTCTTTGGGGCTAATCTCTCCCACGTGAGTAATGCTAGAAGATTGCCTTCACTACAGAGCAAAAGAGAAATTGTTTAAGTAAAGGTAGAGACTGTATAAATCATAAACCACTTTCTCAGATAAAGGCCATTAGGTAAGTCTGTGTACAAATTTGACACTTTGTTTCCTTGCCTTTGACAGCCATTTGGAAAGGCTTAAATGTACAAGATCCAACTAAAGCTTTCAAAAATTCATCACGGAATATTTGTTAACCTTGTTCTCTCTGATAGCTGTAGAACAAAGATAATACTCTTCAAATGGAGATAAATTACTATCTTTCAAAAGATTATCACCAGTCTTAATCGAGTTTGCTCCTACAGCTGAACAGTCAGTGACCTTGTTACTTGCACAACAAACATATCTGCTACTTCACGTGGCCTAACCAGCTTGCTGAGTACAGCTCCACAGTTTGTTACGGTTTTAACTTCTGTACATAAGTTAGGGAATTCAGCTGGCTGAAGGGTAATTTTTGAATTATTTAAATACCATAACTTGTGAGACTTAGGTAAATTTCAAATGGAGCTTGTGTATGCTGATCATCTGTCCAAAAGACACGCTGAATCCTCAGCAGATGTAAATCGGCATGGCACTGGACGTTTCCAGGGTGCCATACCACACCTACTCCTACTCCAGCTGAGAGGCTGCCCAGGGACCTGGCTGCCTTTTCCTTCAGCAAGAAAGGACACCTGAACAGATAGCAAGGGATCTTCCCATGTAGCTATGTGCCTTTTCAAAGGCCTTTTTTGGTTTTGTTTTATTTCAGCTAGGAGTACTCCTACACCTCTTTATTTGACATAAGCATTTCAGCACCCATTTTTCATATTATAACACTGCCTTGGCAGGAACTGCACTGCAGGGAGTTGGCACTCGAGCCAGTTATGCCCTGGCTCTTGTTCTCTAATGGCATTAAATCCCGCACTGTATGGAGTTTGGGACTGCCCGTGCCAGCCCAAATTCAGCAGAATCAGATTAAACATCACAGGTTTAATATGCAGTTTTTGCAGAGAGAGCACTTTTCTTTTTTTTCCCCGCCATTAACAACATGACCTTTATTGGAATTGGCACCTCTTGATATTGCACAATGGCACAGCATGGTAAAAGATGAAGCCAGGGTGAAGGAACAGCTCCTTCTTCTCTGAAGCAACCTGAGCACTGGTGGGCAGAGCCGTCTGAGCACAGTTCAGAGTCAGTCCTGACATGAAAGTTAAGCCAAGGCCAGTCTAAGATAAAGCATTTGGCATTACAGCAGGTCTATACATTGTAGCTGTGAGACTTTCTCTGCTTTCTTCCCCTGTCTTTTTAGTTTAACAGTTTTTGGGTTTACTGAGTATTTTTTTCACATCTTTTGGGAAAAAAAGGCCCATTGTGAATGTTGCTGAGTGCTTCGCTGCCTCAATGGCAACCTCCAATGAGCGGAGGTCATCCAGCACCACACAGAATCAGGCCATTAGCAACAACATTCTCAGAAGAGGCGGGGGGAGAAGCCCTTTATTGCACATTTCTCAAAATTGCAGCCAGGGAAATAGTAACATTTTGCCCTCACCATGGAATTTGGAAAAAGTTTCAAGGCCAAAAATAGTAATAAAGAATAACTACTGTCACATAGCCTGAAGACAAACCTTCATCATAGGAAACTGCCAAATTATGTTTTGTGTGTTTGATGTTGCTCTTCCCTCTTTCATCTCTGATCAGTCCCCCCTTTCTCCTGGTTTCTTCTGTTTTTGTGATCACCGAACTGTCCCTGCAACTGCTTCTTACACACTTCTACAGCAGGATTCAGATAAAAGAAATAAAAAATCCTTTGAGGCCTTACAGTCATTTATTCACCCTGCTGCTCATGAGTTGATTATCCCAGGAAATGGTTAATGGTGCTAAGTGTTTTTATATACTGCAGCAAACCCCAGGATTTGACTGTTGCTTTTGTAAGTGAGCTCATGTGATTTTATTTTTTCAGGGGAGAGGAAAGAGGCTGTTTTAATCATACGGCCATGAACTGAGCTTCATTTTCTAACAAAACAGCACATGAGACTTCCTTCACAAAAGCAACAGTAAAACCTTAGATCCAGAGGGTGTTTTTTTGTGGGTTTGACACAATTATTTTGCATAACCTCAGAATAATGCTTACAAGGCACAAATATGACAAAGCTAAGCATATTCTAGTATTTATCTTTTTTTAGCTATGCCTTTGGGTCAGCTAAGCTCTGCTTTATGGAGAGATAGTTGTGAATTATCTGTGCATCCCCCTTCCTTTGCTTGATCTGTAAAACAGCCCAGGGTCCTTGGCAGGACTGCTGTGCTTATGGAGGTCACTGTTACTTGACTTCTTCTGGTTCATAATTACAAGCAAACCCCACTGAGTTCTCTTGGTCCAAGGATTAGACTGGATTGCATGGCACACACAGAGGCACAACAGCTTCATGCCGTCAAGGTAGATGGAGTCATACCATCAGTCATAGGACCCCTTGTTCAACTGCCTTCCAGAGCTCACAGCCCTATTCCCCAGGGTAGAAATCACTCACCTGCAAACTCTGCCTCATGAACCTCAGTGAAGCCACATGCTTGAGCAGTCCACAGCTATCCTCCCTTTTACTTATCCTTTCAGGCCAGTGTTGAATCTCTGATGTACCTACCACCTGAGGACTACAAAGCTGTCTTAACACAGGCTCTCTTAACTCATCTTTGTTGCAGATTTAGGCTAGCAGATTTAGTCTGATGAGGCATGTTAACTCTCACATACGCCTGTGCAAACAGGAAATTGCAGACTGGCTAGTTAGGCTTACAAATGCAGATTTTGCATGTATCTGCAGGTGTGTAAGTACATTTGGTATGCATCCAAATCAGCTGCTCTGCTTGTTCTTTTCAATTTACACACAAAGGTTTTGAGGAACTAGTACAATTATTTTATAAAGTAAAACAGCTGAGATTTTTGGTTTTCAACTGAAACCTTCAGTAGGAGCCAAGAAGAAAGACCCCACATTAACAAGGCATTGCTAGAGAAGAAAGCTTTGTTTTCTTTGCAGAGATGACTCTGAGAACTTCATCAGAATACCTCTGGGCATCATGATTGTACACTATTGAATACTAGTGGATAATCTAGCAGAGGGAGCCAAAAGAAATTGTGAAATCTTGTGTAGTGATGGGGCTTTTATTATGTTGCATGTCTATTGCTTGTAACACCTGAGCTTCCTCAGATTTCCAACCAATTCATTCTCTTAATAAGTAACAATAACTGCACTGTTGCTCTCCATTCCCATATAAGAAATTCCTTGAAATGGTGGAGACTAGAGATGTCTTTGATCTCCCTCACTCTTTTCCTCTAACTCATTCTCCCTTTGTTGTTTTATATTAAAGACTTGCTAAAGCAAAGTGTTTGGAGGTTGGTCATATGCCAGGGTGTTGGGACTCTGTGCTCTGCTGTTGCCTGTAATCACAAGGGAGCAGGTGGCAGCCCAGGTTTCATGTTCCTGCCACTTTCTGGACAAGAGCGTCAGTCATCAAATACAGGCTGAGCACTTTGATTGTTTTAAAGAGTCAGAAATACATCGCATATGTAAGCACATATGTTCAGTAAAAAAGACTGAGCATGTGAATCTGATATTTGCAGGTGGGGAGTTAAGCAACTGTTGGGAGACAATTGCATGCACCGAGATTGATTCACTCTCAGCTACAGTAACCCAGAAGCAGATTAGGCAAGCTACCACATGCAAGGTTTTTCTGCATGATTGCACATTTGACCTTTCAAATTCAAGCCTGAAATGTCAGTGATCACCATTTTTGTTTGTTATACAACTCTAGCTGTGTAACTGTTTTTACTACTACTCTTTGTTTTTATTATTACCCTGTGGTTAACCCCAGGACTCTAGAGGAACTGTTGCTTGCTGTATCACACATGTTAATTTTGCTTACTGTGCACATTTTTCCTTTTGCATGACTCAAAAATAAGGCACAGTGAATCTGTTGCAAGTAACCACAGCTAAGAAAGAGCCTGTGACTCCACAGAGTTGTTTGTTCACAGGACAGCCAAGACAAAAACAGCTTGTAGAGCTTTTTCTTTTACATGTTTTCAGAAGCATTCTTTAAGCCTGGACTATAATCTGTGTCATGAAGAGTGCTTGTTTGCTCATTTGTTTGTTTGTTTGTTTGTTTGTTGTTTTGGCTTCCTTCTTTGCTGCTCCCTCCATCTGTTCATCTCTTTTCCTTACTGTGTTTCTTCAGTTATCTATGCAGGAATCGTCACCCCTTCTTGCTTTCTCCATTGATCCTTTCACACCAGGACATCAGGACAATGTTAGTTTTTGTCTAGCATTCAAATGCTTGAATTAATAATGAGCTGGAACTTGAGGTAAGCTATGTAGAATTCTAATAGCTAGTACCCTGAATTTGGATAATTTTTATTACAGATGCCTGTTGTCACAAGCTATTTTAGGCCTTTCACGGTGCTTCCAAAAGTCTGCAAATCAAAATATAATTCCCTCACTAAACTCGTGGCAAAATTTGAATCTTTTTTCACAGTTTTCTGTTTGAAGATTTCACTCAAAAAGCACCAAAATTAGAAAATTTTCTATTTTTTTCTCTATCATTTTCTGCTTTTATCCTTATCATTATCCTTGAGGACAGGTCCTCACCTGATACAAACATATCTAGCTAGACACAATTTTCTGTGAAAACATACCTTCAACCTTCCCTAAATCCTTGCAAATGCAAATGGTAAATCATTCATCTAACTAGCCAATAACATGACTGAAACCCCAATTTGCATCTATACCACAAGAATTCCTGTTTGATTTTCAGCATCTATATTTTTCAGCATCTATAGCAAATACATAAATTGCATTTGGGATAGCCTGACTGATTATATTATATAAAGCCTCCATATGCTGAATACAATTATCTACCCAGAGCTGTTCTTCGGAAATTATTAACATTAGGGCTTCCTTTCTTCCACTGGTGTCAGCAGTGTTTACCTCTATCTGCATATGCTTACAAGCAACTCTTTTAAAAGGAGAAGAGCACGTACTTCTAATACCCTAGAGAACTGGTCTCCTACTTCTGTGCTGCTGCAGTATCATATTACATTTGTTTTAGGAAGATAACTTACTTCCTAAATGAAATATACTTTTTCAGACCTATGACTACTACACTAAGACGAACAGGTCAAATATTTTATCAGCAAAGTGACACCTGAAAATCAGTAGAACCTAATCCACCAAACCGGCGGAGTCTAATGGCAGTATTCCCTATATGTCATGTTGTATTTCTACCAAAAGTCCCTAAGCCAGGATGTTAGTCTGCAGTGAGTCAGCCTGTTTAAGTAACCTGCTTCCTCAGGCAGAACCTATTTTTCTTTGCTAATTTGATAAGGAATGTAGAGAAAATAGCCTTCTAAAGGTACATGCTTTAATTTACATGGTTTTCCAATTTTATCACACCTCTCTTCCCATTACTTAGGGCCAGATTTTCTGACCAACTGTAGCTACAGCAGACAACTTCAGGTTACCTGGGGTCGTTGAGAGGGGTCCCTGAGTGGGTTGCATGGTATGCCTATGGAGGACTTGGTGGGAGTTAGGCATATCCCAAGAGGGTGCAGCCCAGCCAGCACATGGAGCAATGAAACTACCATCCTAGCAGTGCAGCCTTGTTCTGAATCTCCAGGCTGAAATCTCCTCCTGCAGAAGGCTATCTGAAATCTTTCCTTTGAGGATCATTTCTCTCTCTTTTAAATACATCTAGAAATTATAAAACTTGCATAGAAAACATATAAAACAGCATCAGAAGACATTTACTGAGAGAGAAAGGATGACAAGAGAAAAGCAGAAGAGTGTAGGAGATACAGAAAAGCAAAGCTGTAAAAACAGTACGAAAGGAGCTAAAGGGCACAGAAGAGCAATAAAAAGATCTATGAAAAATGATGGGGCTATTAATGATTCCACTGTTAAAGCAGGATTGACTTTGCCTGATAAAATGAGGCTTACATTCATTTATTAAGCAAAAGAGCAAATGTGGATCATAACCAAAATTATACCACCTACTCTGTGGATGATGATTCCATTTGATAAAAAGTTACAAGAAAATTATTGAAGGAAATTGAACAAATACGTTTTGATTCAATGATTCTTAAAACTCACCTGAAGCAATTACTCTGAACTTCCTTTACATGTCTTTGTGCCCCTTATATATCAAAAAGGGAGGAAAATTACAACTGCAGGTCCTTAGATTGAATAGTATCCATCATAGACTTAGCACACAAGACTGTCATTGAAGCCAGTAGGAGAGGAAATCATGCCATGAGCTTGAGTTTCTAAAGGAGCAGGCCGAGCTTCATTACACATTTTTGGATATATTTTCAGTTCTACTATTCCTCATGAGCAAAGCATAGGAAATTCAAAGATGGCAGATACACACAGTCATTAATTGCTGTTTCAATTGCTTGCTGTTCAAGATGTTTCAATAACACTCTTGTATACAGCAACATCGGACAAAAACTCAATTCTGGATGTTTTATTGCAAAAAAAAATGGAACAAATCAGCACAAAAAAATTCTACTGCATTAGTTTTCATCTCAAGAAATGCTTCGAAGAACCACTGAGACTTTCTCCAGAGGATGTCTCCAGCAGCAAAAGACCCCCGAATATTTTATTAACTAATTTAATGATTTATAGTTAATTTATGTATACTTATATTAAAATAAGTAAAACAACAATTAAAATAATTAACTAATAAACTTTAAATATAGTAATAGCAAAATATGAACTACAATTAAACCATAAAATAAAATACGTTAGTATTTATATCAGTTTTATCTTTGTGTTATGTATTCATTGGCTTAGGGATAAGGTGAATGTCCATTGTGCATAAGAAAATTTCCCTTTTACATTCTGGGAAGTTCAGGATCCAGTAGCCAGCAGGATTCTCTTGCCTGACATCCAAGTCACACTTTTAAGGAGCCATGTTGATAGGCACCCCTGGGCCTTGCACATAAAAAATGAGTGATTATTCCTGGAGTTTATAAAGTCCTCAGAGGGTTTTCATTTGAAAGTAAAGAAAACTGACTGAGAGAAACCAGGGCAAAGAAGAAGCTGCAGAAGTTTCAGCAACCATATAAGCAGCCACTGGAAAGACTTCAGTATTCTTGCTCACCCCCTCTGAAGCATTTTCATACCTAGATTTACAAAAAACAAAAATAATGCCTGTTCTCATGCATATGTGGTGTTCATCTGGATGCCCTATTCTCTCACAGCTTTTTCTTTTGCCCCAAGTCTTTGCTGATTCACTGCTCCTATTTCTAAGAAGTTAACATCCTCTGTCCTGAAGTATATTTCAGTTAACTGCACTTCTTGGTGTATGAACTGGGCCATCATTTTTTCCTGTGGACTTCCTAATACCTGTTATAGCTCCCACAGCATTCACAACAATGTTTCATGCTATTCTTTGGGGAAAACAACAATATACGGAAAACCAGTTCTGAGAGGTCATAACTGTCTATTAAGTTGGACAACAACACCAGAGAAAATTAATCACAACTTTCCTTGAGGCACCACTTGTGTATTAATTTATTTAAATTTTATATTACTTCTTATGAAACAGCCTTTAGGTAATACAAATCTTACAATATATGCTGGGACACAATGTGCAGTTTTTCTCTATACACAGTTTCTTCTAGGTTTATATGGCACTTTTCCACAGCAGTTCTTCCCCACATTCTCCATCCCAGAGGTAAGCATCTCTTCTTTTACAACAAAGAAGCTGAAAACAAACTTTCCATGTAAGTATTGGAGATGTTCTCTAAACAGTAAAGCCCAACTTTTTTTTTTTTTTAACTTTTTTTTTTTTTAAATTTATTTTTTTTTTTAAGTGTCATTTCATGCTCTAGGGAACAGCATGGCCCCCCCAGATTGCTGAACCACCCTTGCTGGAGGGCCAATAACCTTTGGTGTGCAGGTAGAAACAAGCAGCCAAAGACAGGTGGAGGGAAGAACTTCTTAAGCTTGTTTCACCGTCAAAGAAAACATGTAATTACAAGCTGTAGTAGAGACAGGTTACTCTGTTTTTTAGTTTCAGTGAGGAAGACAAGAGATGACGTGAAACCATGACTTGAAGGACTGAAAGAAATGTTCTGATGCACTTCTTGACAGCAGGAGCTGGACCATTTTCTATTTTAGTCTGTATGGTGTTGATGGCAGTTTGGCCACCGACAATATGCAGGAGAGATGGCAGAGATAGATCAGATCAGTGTGAGCATATGACATTTATTATAGTGCTTCTGGAGGTGTGCTCTTAGAAGCTGCATTTTCTTCTACATGATCAGAGGTAGAGAATCTCTTTGAATGACAACAGTGAGAACCAGCGCTGGTGACCAGCTGTGTTAAAGCAGACCTCATTGGCAATTTGTGGAGACTGAGAGTTTGTTGGAAAGACATCACTGGAGATTTAGGGATTGCTAACATTGAGACTTTAGGCATGTTTGTGGAGTCATTCTAAAGGGGGATTTTGCACTGTAGTTGTTCTACAGGTTGTCATAGATAACGATCAGCCTCAAAGGAATTCAGTTTGGCTTCAACAGCAGTTTCTGATGATAAAAGACTTGACTTTGGAGTAGTTTATTCAAGTCCTTTCTACCTTGTCCCATACTGTACATTCATTGCTTTTCAAGGCAAATTTCTTCTTATTTTTGTAGATATTTAGGGAGCCTGCAAGTTTGTAAGAGAAGGAGCTGAAGGTTATGAGTGGCTCAGCTGATTTTTTATGGTCTGCTATTGTCAGGCCTCCTTTAGGGTTCTGTGAGAATATGGTAACAGGAAAATGCATAATAGGCAATTTAATGAATAAAGATTTTTTTACTGGGAAATGCTACATTTTCTGGTGGGGTATTAAATTTTAGAGGATTCCAAGAAGTCTGGATAGGTACCAGAAAATAAAGTGAAATGAAATGAAATAAATAATTCCCATTAATAAGAGCTGAAGTTGCAAAATGAGGGCAAGTCTGGATTGAAATGTTTAACATTGTTTAAAGAGCTCCATCACTAACTCTTCCCTTGACAGGCTTATTCCTTCAGCAAATATTTTTTTGAAATATTTCCTTCCATGTGGCATTACCATATGTTTCATATTGCATAGAGTTCCATAAACAGAGCACATACACACGTTTTATAGACTATTGGTCTTTTTCCTGTTCTGAACAATGTTGATGAGAGTTTTTTCCCTGACTTTTATAGGAAAGGGTTTATTATTTTTTAACAGATTGAACTATATCATGTGCTGTTAGGGAGGTTTGTACTTTTCTAAGCTATTCCTTATAGTGACTATATAAAGACTAGTGAGTAAACTAATACAGTTTCTTGTCTGGAGGAGTACATCCACCAGTCAACCAGCCCAAATGCTCGTTCCAGTAAATGAGCTCTACCCTGAGCTCTGCTACAGTCACTGAGTGATGTCAGCGAGGACATCTCACCTCTCTGTGGCTCGTCCACATCCAGGCCTTGCTCCTTTTCTCTTCACGCACTGAGGCCACCATGCTGAATGCTTCCATTTTTATCAGGAGACATATTAAGTGGGATGCAATTTTCTAAAAATTACAGCTTTTAAGGTATGCAGTTAAGGAACCTGAATCACAGTCACTACTTTAAAAAAAAAAATGCCAGCTTAAATACATCTCTGAGCAGTTATAATGCCCTTGTCAGACATACGTAGCTAATAAATAGTTGCATTTTGTTTGCAATAATGTCAGTTTCTATTATATAGAAAAGAGTCAAGGGAAGAGATTACAAAAGTATGCCAGCATATAACAGCCATACTTTGAGGTGCACCTATGCCACCCCTGCCACTGGATAATTCTCTGCTCTCTTAACTGCTGGCTGCTCTTTTCCAGGCTGGTGCCACCTTGCAGCTGGAGCCAGCAGAAGTGCTTGTATGCTTGTGTCATGAGCCAGGATCGGGAAACTGATACAGCTGGAAGACAGCCCAGCACGAACCATCTCTGTGCGTTTCAGATGGATCAGTTCCCTCAGCTGCTTTTAGTCTCTGCTTCACAAATGCTGTTTCTGGCATGTTGCGGGTCGGCACAATGATGGGAATGGGCAGCATTAGTTGTGTGTAGCGATGGCTGTGATTTTGGCAGCACTGCCAGCTTACAGGTGCCTAAACCAGCAGCCTAAGATTTTCAGTAAATGGTGAGGCTTCATGACATAAGGGCTCCATGAATTCTTTCATCTTATAAATTAGACATGACTGAAAAATTCTGTATTCTACTGGTACAGAATTTATGAATAAACTAGGAATGGAAACACACAGGTAATACAGACTTAGCAATAATTTACCAGTGTTGCATTTTTCTCCTTTCTGTATAATATCTGTCTCTACATGTAACATCAGGTCATTCATTTAAGTCCCTCTTTAATAAAGTAATATCTTATTATTTCTACAGGATGGCCTTGTCTTATCACCTATTCTAATGAGGGCAACAGTACAGAATCCAGATCACTTATTGATGCAGCATCTCTTTGTTAAGGTTATCTCAGGTACTACAGTGGTGAGCAATCAATATATCTGTTTGAAAGAGCAAATTTTCAAGATGTATCATGTATATTTCTAATCATTTGAAAATGTCATCATGGTAGCGAAACATCTTCAGAAAGGGAAAACTGATGCATCTTGTCATATTCTGAAGGGATTGTGTGTGATTTTTAGAATAGTAATGAGAAAGTTAACATTTGTATTCCTTTAATTCCTCTTTCTCCACACAAACTACCTAGCTGATTATTACTGCAGGATTATTTCCTGTGGAACAGTTTTATAAATGCTTTCTTTCCTGTGACCTGTCCATATATCAGTAAAGTTCACATGCACTTAAGGAAAAGGAAAATGAGCAAAATTTTCCATTAAAATACCATCCCAAACCATCTTTTTAAGGCCATACCTTTCTTGATGATACACACCACAGAACTCCCACTTCAGACTCACTCCTTTAGCAAGCAGTAGCCATCAGAAAAAAAAAAAATACACCATTAGAAAAGCTTATGTCAGCCATTTGAATAGCATTTGCCTCCAGCAGATATCACTAAATGGAAGAGAAAATGGTGCCAATGCTCACAATTGAATCTTAACCACCTTTCCCAGCAGGTCAAATAATGACATGGCCAGAGAGATGTCAGAGCTGGTAGGGCTACAGCAATACGGTCACTGGGCAGTGAACAGCTTCCACCATATGACCAAATCCTTATTTGGTGTTGATTCAGCTGCCCCTGAATCCTCAGTTTGTTTTGTCTTGGTGAGATCTAAGTTTTAGGATCTGGCCTAGAGCAATGCTCTGTTTACATGCTATTTTTAAGTGTTAACTACTAATTGTATTGTACTTGCAGAGATCTGAGCTCTCTCAAAAGATCTTGAGCAAAATTTTGCAGCTCTTTTCCTCTTGCCAGGCACCCGTAATGTTGCAAAGAAAAAAAAAATCCTGTTGCTTGTCATGGTTGATAAAATAAATATGTTTTTCAATCCGTTAGTGATATAGTGCTTTCAACAGAAGAGTGAATAATACCAGGTGTTCTGTGGGATAGAGACATTGTACTCACATTTCGTTTTCGTAGGAAACTGTGGAATAAAGCCATGTTTGCATTCTATAGCTGGAAACAAAGAAGTGAATATTCTTGAAGTGGCTGCCTTCAGTGTGAAATGCGGAATGAGGGAGGTTTTGTTTACTGTGAGGAATGTCACTACCAAGTTTCTTAATCCTTTGTCAACACCAAGCTAATTCAGCTTTCATAAAGACAGGGTAGGGCAATGAGTAAATGGATCAGTTACATTCTTCTACTATCACACTGTATTAACATTAGAGTTTGCAGGTTGCTCTGCTTAAAGGGCTGTCTCAGATTTATGCTTCGGGGGGAATTTTTTAGCTAAATCTTTGGCAGACTATGCTTTAAGAATATAAGGAATCAACAGAAGATGTCTGTGAAACAAACATGACACATTTCACAATGATCTCAGCTATGTAGTAATAGTAATTAAAAGCTACAATACCACAATGGTCACTACAGTTAATGCCATTAAACTAATTAGGCCCAGCAGCTGTAGGGTCAAATAAAGACAGCTTTGTAATGACAATATGCCAGAAGAAAATTACTGACATTTCCATCTAAATTATATTCCCTAAATTATTGACATAATACTAAATAAATAAAGTTACAATAACTCAAAGACTGATTACAGATGAAATTAGCACAACTACTTGCTCCGCAGTTGGCTAGGGTTAATATTTTAAATGTAATTAATAGCCTTTACTCACTGTATCTGGTTATACATGGTGTTTCTCATTTACATTCCTTTGCAATATGCTGACAGTGCTAAACGTCTGAGAAGAAAGATCTCATCCACTGGACGAAAATGGTTCTTCGTGTTATAGTGCTTATAATGGACATGGTTGCTGCACTGTTCTAATAATGACCAGAAAAGGAATGTGGGAGAGAGAGGCTCTATGCTGTTTTCTTTTCAGTTTTGTGTTCCAAGCCTTTCCTGGAGTCAACGTGAAATGTAATTGCTCTTTTGACCTCTATCTTCTCTCTCCCCAGGTCTGAGGAAGAGCTACACTGGTTGATTATTGCAGGAATGAAAGGCACTCTGACCTTGTCGACCGAACGCCTTGCTGCTTTCAATGTTGCCCATTATGCTGAAGGCAGGCAACTCCTGGAGAGAGGCTGAAATCTACAGGAGAGCTGCTTGCCGGGCAGCCTGCCAGCAAGGGCTTCAGCAGCAGCACGGCAGACACCGCCAGGCAGCGAAGGAAGCCAGCTGGGGGAAGAAGAAGGGGGGCTATATCAAAACATTGTTAGCACAGGGTATAAAGAGCTCTCAGATGCTGATCACAGATTGCTTCTTCATTAATAAGACTCTACATCATCCACCTGAAATGAAAAGTAGCGGAGAAGCAAAGGAGAAAGAAGAGTACAGTGATAATTTTTTTGCAATGGAATGTGGCAGCCATTAAATTTAAAAAAAAATTAAAAATTTACCACCCCAGACCCACAGTTTTCACAAGAATAGAGAGATTGTTGCTGTATAAGGATCCATTGAAAATATTCCTCCAAGGAAAATGGGTCAAATATTCAGTTGCTATAATTGTGCTAAATTGGAAAACATTCACCGTAAAATCTTCCTTAGAATATTTTTGGAGCTGTAAGAGGCTGGAAAACATACCACCTGGCAAACATTCTCTCTCTTTTCATGTGTGTGTGTTTTTATATATATATTTCAGAAAACCAAAACCTCAGAATTCACAGTCATAAGAAGACATTATTTGAAATTATTTTCTAATACTCTGACTGTAACTTTCTTTGCTCTGAGCCAGCCATGATGACTGGCTGAACAAGGTTTCTAATTTGACCTGAGGATAATGTAGTGACTCAGGCAAAGCTGTTGAAGGGCACTGATAGTGCAAAGCCCGTCCATTTTAAACGAAGCTATCCAAAAAGAGACTCAAATAACATGGGCATTTCATTTAGAAACAGAGCCTATCCCAGCTGGGTCACTAGTGTTTCAATGTCATCATGACTTGAAGGCTGCCTAGTGACTCATACAAAATGAATCAGTTCTCTTTATTTGTTTTGCTGGTCCGTCCACACACACACACACACACCCCCCCCCAGCCCTCGGTCATGTATCCCTATCACAAAAAAACACTGCTAAAACATGGACAAAGAAATTCTTATGTTGTTTCCTCAAACTGAAGCAAGGACTGGATGATTGCTAGATTACTCTCGCACTTGTGGAAGCTAATGCTGCTTGCCACAGTGGGAAAGATGCAGGGTTAGGATGACAAACGTACCATGTAGCTTGTATTCAGCAGTCATGTCACATATTCCCCAGCCCTGCTAGACCCCCATATGTCCTGCCAGGCTGTGGACAGGGGTGATGGCTGCTCCTCCTGGCAGCAGGGCCAGAATAGGCTGGCAAGTGGCTGCCCTGCATTGCCTCTTGCTGTTCCCCTTCTCCAGGAAGGCACATACTATGCCTTCACAGGCACTTTTTACCTTGAAAGGATGGTTATATCAGGTCACTGCTGCTCAGAAAGAGAAGCTCTGCCCCACATTGATGCTGTACTGGTGCCCAAGAAGCCAGAGCAATAAAGCTGAAAAAATTGGTTGTAGGTCATGTCCAGAGTTGGGCACACATTCCCCTCATTGCTTTGGGCAGGGTGTTTGGACCAGCAATGGAGAATTTATAAAAAAACTTTGTACACAGTAAGAATAGTTAATGACCTTTATTGTTTAAAAGAATGCCTCCCATCAAGATTGCACTGAGATGGTCTGAGTTTGTCTAAGTTTATTACCAATTCATTCCATGCAGTTATGCCTCTCATGGAGATCCATATCATCAAATTTCTGATTCCTTGTAGGAATTTGCAACTGTGACCAATGCTCCCATTTAACCTCTCTGTGATAAGCAAAACTGACTGCACACCCCAAATATTTCATGGAGAGGCTTGTTTTCCAGCCTTTAAATTTCTCTTCTGATTCTTTTTTGCATTTTCTCTAGAATATTAACATCTTGCTTGAACACAGTGCTCCTGTACTAACCATTCCACTGCAAAAAAAAACCCATAAAGGTAAGACTTCATCTCTTGAATCTTATTTGAGAGTCACCCAGCTTTGTCATTCAGCTGACTATTCCCCATAAGCCTCAGCTCATTTTCAGAGCTGCTGCAGTCCTCTACCCTGTAAGTAAAGGCTTCTGTTATTTGTTCCAAGCTGAATTGCTATATGGTATGGCTGGTCCCTTTCTCTTTCCTTTTGTTGGAAAAAGAAAAGCCACAGTGTTGTGTCAAAGTGAAAGAAGTCATGTTTTAAAATGTGTGTAAAGAACCTAAGTGTGCTTATGCAGGGGATCCTTTCATGCAGTTACCATACCTTCAGCAGTTTTTTCACAGAACAAATACAGATTATAGACAGTAATTGTTATATTTACACTTCACCTTATAGTGAAAGGGCATTCATACTGAATACTATTTTTAATATTATTTTTACTCATGCTCTGTGTATTTCAAGAAGCAGTTACTAGTATTAGTGTTGGAAAAAGAAGCATATTGTACAGGCAGAATTGGCATAGTAATAAGAATGAAGCCAGGTGAGCAGGAGGCTAACACACAAACAAGAATAAATATATTTTTTCCAACACACTGCAGGAGCTAAGTGGCTTTTTTCCCCCATTCTTTCCAGAGTTCAAATCCCTGGCAAACAGCTTGCTGCAGCTCAAGTTATTTTGTTTGGAGAAATCTAAAAAGGTTAAGCCAACTAACACCATGAAACAAATGGATCAGATGTATTTGAGCTCTGGAAAGTCGGAGTATTAAATAAATTGTAAGTTCATACTGTGCCAGTTCTTAGTTTTCATCACCTTAATCTGAAGGATGAAGTAAAATAAAACTGTGTCAGATAAAAGCAAAACAAAATAAAAAAGTATGAGTAATGTGATATGACATATATAAAATACAAAATAATTGTTTTCACTCAATTTGCTCACATAGAACCTCAGCAAATCAGTGTATTCTTCCTGAAAGCAGTTCAAAGAACAGGAGTTGCCATTTGTATCCTGTATTTTTTGCATCTTTTCGTGCTTGCCACCTTCCACACTTGCTTCCTAAAGGCTTTGTATTGTAGACAAAAAATAAGGGTTTTGATTGTGAACCTGACAGCATATCCGGGTTTTTTTTGGCAGTGTCAATGGGTGCAGTTCTCCGCAATACAAGTACCCACTTAACACAAATGGCTTATGAACATATACAACCGCATACACTTTCAAAACCAAATATTCCTGAATGTTGAATCCACTTTGCATACATTGGCTTGAGGCACAAATCCTTGTTTTGCCTGTGAATCAGGCCTGGTAGGTATTCAAAGAGCGCAGAAATGCATACTTCATAATATGTTCTTCTGCCTTCACTCCATTAAAAAGTAATAATAAATGTAATTTTTCTAAAGTATGGTGGTATGTTCACCATGAAATCACTGGCAGATAAAGAAAAATGTTTAGAAATTACCCAGTATAGCTCTAAAAACAGCTTTATGAGGACTTTGCCTTGGTCTAAAAATGAAAACAGAATACTGGCAAAATTGAAAAGATACAAGTAGTTTTCCAGTGTGCGTGTGCATTTTGGTGTATGGTCTATTTGGAGTTATCTTTAATCCTTATTTGGGTTTTTTTTTGTTTGTTTGCTTTGATTGGCCTTGTTCTCACACAGATGACACTTTCCACTCTTAAAGCTTGTGGGGAAGAGGTGTTAGTGAACTTTAGAAAGCTGACTGGAAGGGAAACCCTGAAAAATACATTAAATTGTTGGTTCTTTTGTTATCTGTCCAACCCTGCAAGGTGCTGGAGTTTTACTGTTGTCATTGAACTGACCTGGGAGAGATGATAAGCCTCTGGAAAAATCATGCATCCCTAAGGATTGGGCTCAAGTGTGCCTGTGGGTTCAACAATTGTGCTTGACACATACATAAAATCTACATTTGCTCTTTGCTTTATTTTAAAGGTTGAAATGTGGCATTTCAAAAATATAATGTCAGATAAGTAATAAGTCTGAATGTTAAGGGTTTACTGAATATCAGATTTCATCCAAGCAGATGAGAAAGGCATAGTTTCTGCAATATTTGCTAGATTAGGGCTTTTATTTTTGTAGGAAGGGTAGGTTTTGTCAGGGTGGCTGGCAGCTCCTTGTCAGCAGACGGGTAGGAGTACAAGAAGCTTCCTTGTGTTCAGTATCAGCAACTCCTGTTTAATTTGCATTTGAGGGAGTTTTTTCCATAGCTTATTCATTTGCCAGTGAGTTAATGTGTCCCTGCATAATCAGATAAGAATGGAATAGAATTACTAATGATAAGAGGAGGTGGAACAAGGGCATGCCAGTAGAGCAGCCTTTCGTTCGCCCACCTAATCCGAACAGACCTTAATTTCAACTATCTCAAGTTTGGTTTGGTCTTATTTCTTTCTCCAAGGTAGGAGTGGAGGTATTTTTTTTCTCAAAACTGAGTTTAGAAAATTAAATGCTGTGGATTGGCTATGACAGCTACTACTTCATTCTGTGAAGCTGGAGTTAAAGAATAAAGCACTCTTGCTTGCAGCTAGGCAAACATGTCACTTACCTTCTAAATCCAATCCAAGAGCCAATTAATTAAAGCAGAGTAAAAAATATTCTCTGTGAAGCACGAAGGAAAAAAAAAAAAAACAAAAAACCAGAAAAATTTTGCTCCCAGTGCAAGATAGTCTTAACATGTGCAAGTCAATAGCCATAATTGCATTAGAGTAAATGCAAATGTCATAAACCTTTAGGGTTGTAATGCGCCATTCATGAGGCAGGCCTGCACAGTGAAAGAAGGAGGACTTCCAAACAGCTTTGTCAGCTGGTATTGGGCCTCTGGGGCTCAGAAAGTAGGTTGTGAGCTGCAGTGCGTGGGCCGCCCTGCCAGACTTGTTGGTGTTCAAGAGGTGGGGCCTTGACCTCACCCTAGAGGTTATGGCTGCTCTGCAGGGGGGTTCTGTTGCAACCAAGGACGATGCTTCAGGCTGTTTAGCAATGCACTTGTGGGTCCTTCTTTAACATTCAGTATGGGGCACAGTGACAAGCAAAAGGCTGCAACACGAAGCTGTGGCATTTTAAAACATAGCACAAAACCCCATGAATTTACCACTAGTAAATTTATCCCTTCTAGTGTCTCTTGGACAAAGCAGCAGTACAAACACCCTGGAGTTTTATGTTGTATTATTACTCCTAAGCTTCTGTAACTGGACACAGATTATCCCTTTTAGCTGAAATACTTTGTAATGTAGATGAAGCCACTTTTGAATCAGAGAGACAGGTGTTAATGGCCAAGATGCAGGAGGCCCAATTTTAAACTAGTGTATGATGTCATTTCACTTGGCTTCACTCAGCTTCTAATTTGGTTTTGTCTGAGCAAATTCTCACTGAACTCAGTGAGCTACACCCTTTAAACATGATAGCTAATATAGAAAATGGATACTTCATGTGTTTATTAACTCTGCTTAACAGATTTCATAGTGATTTTTAGCATAAAACTGTGAGCATACATGCCATGATACATTGAAAGCGAATACAGAGCTAAGAATATCCATAGCAGTATATATGCAGTTTGAAAGAAAAGTTAACACAATAGCTCAATAGATCTCTTATGGTCTTTCAACCTTTAAGTCTCCAAATATGTATTATGTGACAAACCTTAAACAGTTCCTGCAGCTTTAGCTTTCCTGTGGATTTTGCTTTGGCCCCTTAAAAATGTACGTATACATTTCCTGTTTGCATATCATCTCCTCAGCAGGACAGATATACCAGCTATAAAATATTCTGCCTAAGTAACATAAACTACATGACCTTGCACTGGCCTTTGCAAATGATTTGGACCAATGATGTGTTTAATTGGGAATTTAATGGGCGAAAGAGATATTCCTGTGCTTTTCCAATCCACAATTATGTTCTTCTGCTTTTACTTCCAGCTAACTCTACTGACTTTGAGGAAGACACACTTTGGACAAAGAAAAAAAAAAAAAAAAAGCACTGCAACAGGCCCATGCCAACTTCACTGCTGAAAACCAGTGGAATTTGCACCACCGTGGAGCAAGGAGATCAAGCTATAAAACAAGGCAAGTAACTGGTGTCTGCTGAAATAGCCTCCCCAAAAGATGCACTAGATCCTTGAGAGATGTTTCAGCCACTGTTATTGAAACCAAATTTTATGACTGCTAACACTGTTGAAGAGCATTGAAGAATACTTGATCCTATCACTGAAATCACAAGTATCTCCTTCGTGCAATACAGCCCAAGAAGCACCCTAAAGATTACAACAGCCTAGTCCTTCCTGAAGCAAGCCTATACTTGATGCAACTAAGTTCAGCCTTTATAGTTCTCTTTCTTCTAAACTCTCTTTTCTTAGTAACATAATTGAGAAAAATATATAGTTGTCTAATCTGAATAGGTTTTTATACTTTGTCCATCACTGTTGTGCTTGAACTCTTAGTACTGTCTTGAGAACTGTAGCGGTATCTATCTACATACAGGATTATGGGATTCCTCATTTAGTTAGAAATATGCTTCAGAAATCACCCTCATAATTCAGATTCTATCAAAAAGTTCTAGCTTTGATTACCTCCAAAGTCATCTTATAATTAGCAAACTACAGAGAAGATGCAATATGCAAGAAGGTGAAGGTATTGAGATCCAACACAGCAGCAGAACACAGAGCAAGAGGGCTCCTCCTGTGGAAACTGGAGCATATCTCAGACATGTTTGATGCAGAGGTGCTGAGCTAGGGACATCTAACACCTCAGGTAGGTACTCATACAGGAGGAACAGTCCAAGTAGGATGCTTATTCTGTCTAAAACAGAGAGATTCAAGCTATGGGCAATGCGTTCACATCACAGAGAGATCAGGAGAAAAAGGTTGTGCTTCAATGACAACCTGCTGCGCAGAGATTCTACTTTTTCATTAGTTTCTGTTGGTGCCATTGCACCTTGCAGAAGGAAAAAGGCAAGGTCTGACTGTGCCCACGCTAGAATGACAATGATTAATTGCTAATTCTTCATCCTCTCATGGAGTTATTTATGGTAGGCAACTGGTAAAGTGAAAAGAACTACATGCCTCTGATTTTTAAATATCATTTTGTTCCCTCTGTACTGAAGGTTCTTTTCAAGCACAATACATCATCCATTGAATCACTGAACTTATAAGACTCTCAGGCCCGCACAAATTTTTCCAAAAATAGGTGCAACTAGCTTTCTTACTTCAACTTTCCCACAGTCCCTTAGGTGATTGTTGTTGCCCTTCAGGTACCCAGACAATGTCTGGGAATGTCTGTGATCTTTAAAATACAAAATTCCAGCTCCACTGTGCTTGTACGAAAGCAAATTCTGTATTTTTCCCTAAGCCATAGAAAATGTCAAAATGTGTAAGGCATAATGACAGTCAGAATTAGAGCCCTTACTGCATTATTTATAGACATTAAGATATGTTACAGCAATTGTCCTACATAAAGAAGCCCAAGAAGCTTGTATTTTTAAGGTCTTCAAGTGGATATCTACATAATAATGATTGTGAAGGAGTAGGTGTGTTCTGCTAGGCAATCCTCTGTAAGTCACTGTTGCTGCAGTTGGCAAGAGCTTTTTACAAAATGTTATAGGAATGTCTACAAAGCTGTTGCCATCTAGCCAGAAAAAAAAAATTTGCATTTTAAGAAGGATTTATTCGTTCACATAACTAGACTCTAAAGCCGTAAATGGCTGTGCCGTGCTCTATGCTTCCATTGCTCCCAAAGCTGCTGCATATGTTTATTGAATTGGCCTTTCCAGTGGTTAGTGATGGCCAAATCTGACTTTTTTAACCAGAAGGGGAACAATTAATTTACTTTAAACAGCCCCCTAAGCTATGGTCCCGAGTTTGCAGGAGTACAAACCTGTGTTTAAGATGTATCTTATCCAGTCTCTCTCTAAACTCCAGCAACAATGTAAAGGCAATATTCAAGACACACAGCCTTGAAGAAAGTTATACTGAAGCCTTTGAATGATGGGGATTTTGATTCAGCAACGACAAAGATGAATATCCATTTCTGCCTGTTGATAAGCCACCAGAAGATTTCTAAAAAAGTTCACAGACCTTAACTTTTGTGGAAAAAAGCCACAGACTGACAAACTGGATCCCCTCTAGAAGGATGGAAAGACATGGGATATGGTTTCTGTACATGCACAGTAAGGTAGAAGGATCAGTACAGGGTCTACTATCCATTGCTTTGTGAAGGTAGCTGATCCTTGCTGCCCAGGCAGCTCCAAGGACACCTGCAGGGTTGCAGAGCAGCTTTGCAGGGAATGTGCAATAGGTCCTGGTGTTGAGCTTCCTGCAATGGCTGTTGGAGCCTCTGAGAATGGAGACCTGCAGCTCCAGGGGGCTCCTGCTCTGAGATGATCATGAATACTAGCAGTAAGAGTGAGAAGCACTCAGAAACAGATTCATTATCCTTGTTGATTGTTTTGGTCAATTCTTACTGAGTTGTGAAAAACAGACAAAGCGATCACCTTTATGCTTTTGAAATGTATGTGGTGATGACAGGCATACATAAATTCTGCCAACAAGGTTCATTTCCCTTTTGCTGCTTTAGTGATTCATAGCAACCTACAAAAAAGTTCAATGGGCAATAGGCAAAATAGTGTGCAGAAGAGAGAGGTGGTGTTAGTATACAGGTGTTCAAATATTTGTTCTTTTTTTCTCCAGGTTTTTGTCAAAAAAAATGTAAATCAAAATCACACTATTTGATTACAATGTCTTGTATATCATTCTGTATAATTGGTCCTATTGTATTCCTTTAGCAGCACAGAATACATGTCAATTACTATTTGCAGGCTTGGGGATGTATATATTTGTTACATCCTTCCTGAAAGGCTTGAAAATAAAAGCATTTTCATTTAGCTTATTAACATTATGTAAATAGCAACATAACTAGCCTTGATTTGCTGCCACTACCTTGGAAATATTTAAACATTGTTATTACTTAGCTCAACATTCCAGTTTTATCTCTGAAATTAATGCTTTTAGGCTCAATTTATGCTTGTCAACAAATAATGATCATAGATGTGAGCTGGTTCATAATCCAGAGGTACTAGGTTACAATGTGTTGCCATGGAAACTGTGTTTTATTGCATTTTCTCTACTTGATTTAAGACATTTGACAATCATAGCAACTGTTTGCCTGTCTTCCCATATCATAAAAAATTCAAAAACACAAACAGCCAATAGGGGACATTCATACAGTTCTTGGACCTCACTATAAAAATAAAAAAGAAATGACAACCTTATATTTAATAGGGACCTTTTGTGAATAGTTTATCTCACAGAATGTCTAGGAGTGTCGGAAAATTCAATCAGTGGTTAGTCATCGAATGGACCTGTCTTGCCTGTGGTTCATTTTGTTTATTGCATCATATATCTTTTATGATCACTGGGACTTTAGCCTGAAACAGCGTTTTCTTTAACAAGAGCCATGTTTCCTCTAACGTTGTTTATTGCATCTGAAACATTACTCTTTGAAACCACAGTACATTTTCAATTGAGCAAAGGTCTGTAACGGAATACAGCATGTCTGTGTTTATTCAGGATCCTGAGTAAAAAATATCCCAGTTCATGTAACATTAATCACTTTGCCAGTGTTCAGCTGAGGTCATTGCCACATTCCTAGCAGTATTAAGCCGAGTCAAGATTAATCACGTACATTAAGCCCTGCAAGGAAAGCACGTGAAGTGGATCTGAAATTAGACATTTGGTGAAGGACTAAGAGAGCACTGTAACAAAACATGCTAGCAGTGCTGTAGCAAGGTTTCAGAATGATAGGAGATTTTTCCTACTACGTTGTTGCCAGCTCATCTATATTTAAGGCTTTGTTGCTGTCTCCTTCATTTAACCCATTTTTAGAAGTTTTAAACAAAACCACGAAAACCCTTTCTAGATTGTAGAAGTGATTTTTCCCCCCTTTTTTACTTACTCATATGTTTTTTAAATGCATTAATGTATTCTTATGTAACTCAAATTAGGCTTCTTAAAATTTTTAAGATTTTTAAAAAACAGGTAATAAAACCCTGCAATATTTTAAGACAGAAAAGTTAATCATCAAAGAGTATTTAAAATCAGTTATCCTTTCATACTTTCTCTTCTTTCTGTATGCGCACATATTTTAGTACCATAACCCTTTGTATTTCATGCTGATGTCACTGCAAGTGTAAAAGATACATTTTACACTATGCCTTAATGTTCTACACAGTAGACTGTAAAAATTCCTTTGTCCATTCTTGTAAATGTCCATTAAACTTTTGTTTGTTTTTATTATGTTACACAGTCACAAAAGGATAATTGAAGTACAAATAATTCCCACTGAAAACCCCAAAGAGAAAAATTTATGGTGACATGAGGTTTACAGTCAGTTATCTCTGTCTTGAGAATATATTGAACTGTCAAAAACACTAGATTCATGTTTTAAAGAAATCAGGAAACTGGGCAGTTCAGCAACAGGAATGGAAACTAAACTGCTGAACTATAAAATTAAAGCTGGCAGATTAACATTATTTTGCCATTCTGCAATGGCCTAGCAATGGTCTGCAATATCAAATGCTCTCTTTTTAATGATAACAGAAAGTTTTTTTCATACAGTCAACACCCAAAATCTGGGCTTGCCCTAACTGTAGCTGTATAAGGCTGTGGCCTTATACAACTCTACAGAGTCACAGAAGTAAAGAAAACATGTTCTCACACAGTCGTCTCATCAGAGCACAAAAAAGAGCCCTGGCTGGGGCTGCATGGACTGAGCATTGAAGGCAAGCCTCCTCTCCTTGGAAAGCCCCATACTCCCTACCTGACTTCTGTGATGTGCAGGAGGGATATTCCTACCTCAGGGTCCTCAACAGGAAAGGCTGTTTTCTATAGAAAAGGTAAGTCGCATCTCATCTTGATAAAGACCCTTATCCTGAAAAGGACACCTAGCACCAAACTCTACAAGCTTCAGGAGAATCATAATGTTTCTGCAAGGGTTCAGACACTGACAATTTTTTATCTCCTTCCCTGCGAACTTTCCCCGAGCAAGAGTGGGCTTTAGTAGTAGACCAGTGCAGAAAGCAGTGAGAAAGTCTAATGCTTCCCTGCACTTAGAAAAGAATGTTCCTCTTATGGATCATCAGAGGCACTGGTCACAGTTGAAGGCAGGAGATGCTTCTAGTAGCAATGAAATTTGAGAGACATCTGTTTCATGTGTGTTTGCCACAACTTTATGCCAAACTGATGTCTGGAAACAATCTTTATTCAGATCTGACTGGCATATACTCCTGATGTTCCTCTACAGAACCAGTCTTTTTCCAGTGGTTGTCTGGGAGGTTTCTCTAACAAGTTCCCCGCTGCTGCAGAGGCTTACAACATTGGAAAAAAAAAAAAAAAGTCTGCTGCCTTCCTGGGACATACTATAGCTGTGACTTTTGTTGTTTGGATATAGGTCTCATATTTGTTGTAGGACTTGGGAATGAATTCTGTGGCCTACAATGTTTCAGTAATATGTAGAATACATATTCTGTGCACCTCCTAAAACACTTATTGCATGGTTTTCTGCAATGGCAGGGATTTGGACTCCTTGTACTGTGTCCTTTCCAAACCCGTACTCTGGTGTTCTTTTACAAAATGGCTAGGAGTCCAATGATTTCAACTGTGCTTCAAGTTCTGCCACAGACTTCATGCATGACACTTGAACTTGCACTCATCCATGCTACTTGTCTATCTAGCAGTTTGTCTGCTAGATATCTCTGTTATATTTGGGCTTCTGCCACACATTCTGAAGGGGTATTTATGAACACCTGTTTGAAAAATAAATGGCACTTTCTGTTTTGGGTTTTTTTTTTTTAACTCTGTAGAAAATACGAAATAAGAAAACTGAAAAAAAAAAAAAAACAAACAAAAAAACAAAAACAAACAAAAAAAAGTAGTAGTTTTGGTCACTCTTTTCTGTCTTCGAGAATATTTGCTTCCAAAAACTTCATTAATGCAAACTTAAAGTCAACTGACAGGGCCTTGCATGCCTGCAATATAACAAACTGCATGTGCAACATTGGCCCTGGAAATCAGAGTTTACCACTGGCTTTATCTGAGACTAAATTGCACCAGTACCTGTCCCATTGGCTTTAGGTGATGCCATAGTGTTATGTTGGGTTGGTAGTGTTACTATAGTTAAAGTTCTACCACATAACAACCTGACAATGTTTTTCTGAGTCCTTTTTTTTTAATTGATTGATTGATTAAATGGATGACTCATATCCCATTACAGATTTGGAATTAATAGTGAGTCTATGCCAGTCCTAGGATTAGGGATGCCTCTTAGAGTTTTTTTTCCATGCTCCTTGTTAGAGCTGAAGAGACAAAGCCACTGTGTCAAGAATGTCACTAAAAAGATCTGGTTTTGTTAAATTCACAGTGAAAAATAAAACTGCGAAATCCTGTGTGAAAAAATATGAATCTGTGGATTCATGTGTGCCAGTGAATGCATCCCAAACTGATGTGCTGAAGGCCAAGGGAGATACAGCACAAAGTAGTCCCCATGGGTGAGTCTGAGACAGGCATGCAATGCTTCAAAAAAAAAAAGTAACCTGCCCAGAAGACAGGGAAGAAGCCAGTGGGCAACTGTGGCAAGACATCAGGTGACTTTGTATTGGGTTCCTTGTATCTGAAAGAAGTCATACAGAGTTTTACTTTGTGTTTCTAAAATCGCTCAATGAATTTCACTCAGCACAAAAATAAAGAGACCAAGACAATAAACAGTAACTCTTGCAATTCCTTTCTTACTCACGATTTTTTACCATTTTGGAACATTCTTCTGTAGCCAATGGCCTGGCCCAGAATATTCTGTGTGACTCTTCCAAACCATTCGTCTTCCAAACCATTTATTGCCTTCAGCTCAGCTCATCATCTGTTACATATGTTGATCTAACAGCCAAACCTCTCTGCTCCGCTATGAAAACAGGTTTATTTCTTCCCTTCATTTGCCTAGGATTTCCCATCTGTCTCTATGAGTCCCTGTTCCAACACCTTGATTTCTTTGCTCTTTTTTTTTCTTCAGTGAGAAAGTTACTGCAAAGTATACTGTTGTGAATTTATAGCACAGTCATTCTTCTGCACTAAATTCCTCACAGTGCCGATGCTCTAAAGACAGAGACAGATCATTTCTTTTTACTGCAGCCGTGCCAGAGGAAGTGGTTTCTACCCCTAGGTACCAAAAGTTTTTACCTGTTCCTCTGAATGAGGTGCTTTCATGAGTATGTCTTAGTCTGCTCCTGGCAAAATGAACTGGATTGGTTTACGTTTAAAACATTTTTTTTTTTTTGGCAATTCAACTGGCACATCTGGTGATGGCAGCTGGAACAGCAGTCTGAGAAGAGGCAGGTCTCTGTCCTTACGGCATAGTTAGATGAAATGGCATAACCCAATTTCATGGTTTATTGCAACTAAAAGGCGTGGTCCTGCTCTGTTCAGCCCTCAATTTCCTCCTCCTCACTCCCACCTAACCTACATGCTGCCAGTGGCCCCCTTAGAGGTGGCACAACTGCCCCTCGGACTGCACAGCGAGCTGATTCAGCTCACTGAGCCAGCAGCAAACTAACCCCACAAAACAGTCAACAGTTTTTTGTTGGCTTAACAAACTCCGCTGACTCACTTAGGGGTCAAATGAGTGCCAGAGCTGTGCAATGGAGAGGATGAGACCACACAGCTTGAAGGGCTGGAGAAAAAGTGGGAAAACAGGGCCTGAAGAATGGGACTGCCCCTTTTGGCAGCAGCAAGCTGTTAGAGCAGCTCAAGTGTCTGGCTGAGCTGCACCCTTACCGTGCACAAAGGATGCCCATATGAGAAAGAGTGCAGTAGTTAGTGTGCTGTAAAGTCACACCCCTGCGTACTTTGCAGTAACTTCACTTGATTCATGCATCTTTTGTTCTGTGTTTGTTCTCCAAATTCCCTCCCTGCCGGCAGGTAAGGGAAGTAGCTTCAGCTAATCTCCTTAGCATACCTATTGTCTGGCTAAAGTACAGTCATTATGTTCAACAAGCCTCCATTGTAACCAGTCTGGGAGAAAGAAGACATAATCCATGTGAGTTGGATACCCACTTGCCAGGGCATTCAGAAGTACAGCAAACCCGCAAACTCGCCACACCAACCAGAACTCCTAAATCTTACCCATTCACCCCATGGCTGCATTATGTCAGAGTTCAAATTACCAGACGTTGATTAGGTGGGAGAAAGGTTTGCCAGAAAACTTCTTCTGGCTGAATGCACATACATTGCACAGCAGAACATGTCGGGCCCTTTATCTAATTAATTCTGTAATTAACAGACATTGCCCAGTTTTGGAGAGATCAGCCTTTTTGTGAGCACAAGTAATGCCAGTGGCTGGGACAGAAAATGTGGTTTTGAATTAAATTTTCGGTGACCAGTTTTGACCTTATTCCCTCTAGTAATTAGCAAGAATATTCCACTAGAATCAATGGCTTAACAACAATAGAGGCAGCTTCAGGATATGACTATTAGGCTCAGAACAACCGCTGCAGATGAAACAGAGTTATTTTCTAAGTTTACTTTGACTTGTTTATCATTGTACTCCCATGCCTCTCCCCAGAAGTTACTAAACTTCACCTATTCCAGTAAGAGCCCCCTCTAACTCACTTCTGCCTAAGTGGGTTCAACTACTCAAACAGTGGGGAAAATAGTTTTGCTAATTTGTCTCATTTTGGCTGGAATGGTCTAGGGAGTGCTTAGGTCAGGGAGAATATGATGCACTATCCCCAGGCAGATGATGGGCACGTCTTCCACTGGCACAGAGATCTGCAGAGTAAATGGCTATCTCTACCACTCCAGTCTCCCAGGGAGATATCCAGTGATGTCTTCAGAGTAAGAAACTTTTAAGGGGCAATCAGGTATATATACTGGATAAGCCATTAAAACATCATTTCGTTTTAATGATTTGTATCTGCAAGAGCATGTAAATTAGTAATGGCTTATCAAACTTCACAGTTGAAGTTATTAAAAAACCCTCTGAATAGTAGATGTTTAAAAAAATTATATATATGTATGCATATACATATACTCACACACATGCACATACTCACATTACTGCAGGAAGGGCTAAAACCAGTTTGGGGTTTTTTGTCTCTCATAAAAGAAATGGCACACACATGTTGTCCAGCTTGAAAGTTTCCAAGAGAGCTGATTGCCAGCAATTATTTTATATTTTAGGGTGCATTCTTTCACTCTATATTTGGGTTTGTTCATATGGAGAGCTCAGTTCAATACAGAGGTTTGTAGAGGGTTGGAATTCCTAGATCCCTCCTGGAAGCTTGTTATTAACAGGCTGCTTAAAAGTACTTTCCATAGCTGCTGGCTGCTCCTGAAATGCATAACAACAAGCTTTTTTTTTTTTTTGGGGGGGTGGGGGCAGAGGGCAGGGGGAACCTGAAAAAGAAAAAAAAAAAAAGAGAGGACACTAATTTTCCCCATTCTGAGTAGGAAGTATAATGTCTTTATAAAGTAATAATTAAAAGAAAAACAATTACTGGTGCCTTATCTGGACCTTGCAGCTGTACTTCCCCCTTTTGCATTAGCAGTGTGTGTTCTAAGGTTATGAAAAACCATGAAAATTGCATCTTAAGAGGAGTTTTATTCTTTTTCCTCGGATTTGATTGAAACAGACAGCTACATTTTGTGTATATATAATTAGGCAGTAAAATAGGCTTTGAAGGCAGATTTCTGTTTAGTATGTGAGTCACACGCACAACAGTCTTTCATTCAGCAACCAAAGACTGATCTTTTTAATGCCTCAACTCGCTCAACATGTTTTCTGAATGCTACATCTTGCAGGAAAGGGGGAAAAAAAAAAAAAGAGAGAGGGAAAAAAAAACCAAACCAGCTTTTAAGCCATATTTCTCTCTTTCTTTCTGTTTTTCCTCATTTCCCCAAAAGAAAAACAATCTGAAAAGCCAATCTAGCTAGTCTGTGGTGATTTAACCTTATGACAAACTGATTTTTATCGCCTTTCTTTCCAGATTGTTGTCCAGGGCAGCACTGAATGCTGCACCAGCTCTAGGCGTATCTAATCCCTCTCATAAAAGGCCATTGTGGTAGTAAAACTGAGACCAATGGCTTTTTCATTCTCCACCTCTCAGCTCTCCAAAGTAATGGCAATGGGGTCTCCTCTTCATGTTTTTCTTTTCAGATGCATAGTTTCTCCTTTTAATAAGGCTAAAATAGAGAGAAATAAAAGGAACACAATCACATTTTCCTCAAAGCTCTTTCTATAAATACCTTCTGGAGAACTGAACTTCGGAACAATTATCTGCAATCTGAGTTGTTGTGACACTGTGTGTGAATACAGCAACGTATCCTTGGAAGTTTCTGATCATTCTGAAGTATGTGAACATGTTAAAATGTTGGGCAGATAATACTTAGGGCTTCATATTTTCTGCTCAGGGTCACACTCTGGCATTCTTCCTCACCCTGAAGCCTGTGGAACTGCAGATGTGATAAGGGTAGTGCTCAACACAGGCACAGTTCCCACACCTACTCCTTGCAAAATAATTATGTAGAAGCCATTGTCCACTTATTTTGTGCACTTGCTATGCATTCTTGTCAACAATATTCTCCCCCTCAAAAGACAAATTATAACCCATTTTTTTTACAAAGAACAAGTAAGAAGAATAGACAGCAAATATTCCCCTGAAAAAGTGCGCTTTCCTTTTTTTTTTTCCAAAAGCCTTGACCTCGGTGCTAAATGTTTTCATTAATAATATGCTAACGGATTATATTTCAGAGCTAGTTCACCATTTTGAACAGCAGTACAAGAGAAAGTTGGTCTGCATTTGATTATAAATTTTTATTTGACCTCAGAGGAATGCTTTTAACCAGCAAAATACAGAGTGCTAGATAAAAAGATTTACAGCTAGAAGTAGTTCACACAAATTCATTTCTCCAAATAAAAACACTACATTTTAATACTTCTTATTCATATCAATGTACTTACAGATATATTTTAATACCGCCATTAAAATTAAAACCCAACAACACTGTTTAAAAGCTATAAAACTTTGCTTTGGGCAAAATTTTAACACAAGTGTTTTAATTCTGAGTTCATTATATTTGTGGACTTATAATTAAAGATGTGTAAAATGAAAAAGCAAAATTTTATAATAAAAATTCTATAATTTATTCCTAAATTTCAAATTAAAGGGAAGGAGGAGTATGTACTCTGCAAAATTCTGCTCTGTGGTCCAGAGTATGGAACAATTCATAAGTATCCTTGTCTTTTAAGTACCATTTGGAAATCTTCTGTTGGGCATTCTTGATGAATATGAGCTAGAATACACTCTGTAGAAGCAGTGATCCTCACCGTATTTCTTCCAGGTTCTTTTACAGTATTCTGTGGGAAGATGGTTTAAAAACAATAGCTTTGCTGGCTCCAGGACACCACGGAAAACCTTACATTCCAGGAGGATCCCTGAGCATCTCTTAAGGACTCAAGACTTCTTTAATCAGAATTACAAAATGTGCACCAGGTCTTTTTTCACATCTCCCTGGCTGTTCAGCGAACAAGATGAAAAGTCTGCTGCCATTCCTGCTTAAAGTGTTGGAAAGCAAAGAGTATCTTTACATAAGGCAGATAAAGCTGAGACCTGTGTGCAACTTTCTTTTCTCGAGTCCCAAAGAAGAGAGCACTTTCAGTCACTGAACAGTCTGCTTTAATACTAGTTAGTTGCAATACACATGTCTAAATCTAATGCAGATGTTCTTAATCACCTTACACTTGATCTCAGTATGCTTAACAAACACAATCCTCAGGGCACCCTGTAAGGTAGGTAATCACTGTTACATTAAATTACAAGTGAGGAAGCAGAAACATTGTGATGAGAAGACCCACAGGTTTCAAAGTCCAGATTGTGCAGAGGCTCACCAGCTAAACAGATCACCTCTGCCTTATGTCTGACACGAACAGTACCAGCTTGAGCACAGGCCACTGCTTTAAAACAGAGACATAAGTGATGCACTCAGTTCAGCTACAATCATAACTTTCTTCCCTAATAAGAAGGATCAGCCAGTGATGACGATGATGATCATTGTTATTTTCTTGTGTCACAGCTGTGGTGTGTAACACCAGCTAAGTTTCACGGCCCCTGCTGTCTTTTCCCTTATGCTGTGGGCTCATAAGGAATTCAAGCAATTGGGGTCTGTCTGTATGACAGTTTGGGGAGTACGCTGCAGAAACGAGCTGTGTTTGCAAGGACTCAATCGTTCCAAGAAACAAAACCTTAATTCCAGTTAACTCCTAGATGTTGAACCAAGGAGCATAACAAGACTATTGGAGTGTTGTACACACACCACATATTGACACAGTAAGACAACACTGAAATCTTTTTGAATGTTGTATAAAATTTTCTGGATTCTCAAGCGATTTACTGCCTTTTCTGGGAAATTCTCACAATATTACATTTTTTTGTGACTTGATTTTCCTTACCACCTGACTTCTAAACCTCAGAGTTCTTTCCTCACCATTTTCTTCCTTATTTATGAGGCTTCTTCTCTTTTCCAATTAAACTTTTGGAATCGTATCTATGCAGAAAATATCTAAAGGCTGGATAGATCTCCTCCTCAAACATCAAGAAGGCAGTTCTGCCATGTTTCAGGTAGCTCCAAGGAGAATGTAAGCCTTGAAAGTGAGTAATGTCTCACTTGCTCCAGGCTCCCCTTCCACTAAAAAACATAGCTGCATTATTTTTGCTTGAGGAATTAAAGATGTTTTTACATCTACATGTTGTTTTAGTCACCATTTCAAGGCAAAATGGCCAATTCACAGAGAGAAGGGCCATGACCTTTCCAAGGTCACATAGTAATTGTGATACAGCTGAGAACAGATCCCCCAGTTCCCCATCCTCTGCACTAACGAGAACATTCTTCCTGTTTTGTATTTACACTGTATTTACTCTTTTCTGTCTGCCTGTCTCAGTCTTAACCCCCTCCCCCCTCCTTCTTCCCTACTGTCTTGATCTCTGTCTCCTCACACTTCTTTTCCAGCAAGTCCCTTCTTGTGCAGTTGAGGGTACAAAGCTCTCCTTGTGTTTCTCTCTTCCTGTCCCAGTACAGCAAAGGAAACAACAGGAGAGCAACAAGAACAGTCAGGAAAGCAAGAGGCCATAGTTGCCTGCTCTGGTACACACAGAGAAGTTCTTAGGGACACTCTTTTCACTTGTAGCCCCAGTGGCCCATATGCTTCATTTGTTAAAATGCCTCTCGGCCTGATTATCAAGATCTCAGGCATTTGTCTTGTCCTAGAGCATTTATCTTCTCCTTCCACACCTCTGTAGTTTTTGAATCTACCAGACGTCAACTCCCAAACACATCCTGATAACTTCTTTGGTGAGTTTTCAGGGTCATTCCTCTTCAAGTTCCTTTCTGTCAAAAATGTAGCAGCATGTTTCCTCATTCCTCCCCTGAGGATGATATACCTAACCTTGGCTTCGAAAACTTTCACAGATTCATTCCTCACTTCACTGGCCAGTACACAGGCTGCCTCTTAGTCATCTTTATCTCACTCCTAGTACGCACTATCTGATCTTATCTCTGGCCTATTCCTTCTGCTCATCCAGCATCATGCTCCTCTCTCCCCTTTCACATTGGACAACAAATCCCTCTCACTCCCTGCTTCTGCTGCAGACTCCTTATGTCTAACTGGCCACTTCTCTGCAAATTCCATTTCAAGACTCATCTCCCCTCTCCCTGGCCTATGACTCCTAGCCTTCTCTCTAATAAGCAATCCAATCCTACTCTCTAAGCCTCAGCTTCATTTCCCCATTTGTTCTCTCTGAAATTCTGAAGTATGGCACCCAGCCACTGGCCTTTTGTACATTTTTCACTTTAGCACTACTATAATGTGGATGCTGCCCGACTAAAATACTGAATCTGCATCCATCATTTCTATTACAAATTATAATCGACTGTGAAACATTAAGCTATTTTGTATGAAAGTAGCTGTAAAAAATACACTGTGTAATAGAGTACTAAGGCTACGACAAAAAGACTATAACAGATTTTAACATGTATTGCCTGTTTCGCATCGCACACACTCTATTAAGCAAGAAATACACGTTCTTTTAATATTATCTGAATGTTTACACAATGCACTACATAAATAAATAAGCTGTTGTTTAAATTACTTGAGGAGAAATTGAGTATCTATACAGTGTACTGAAGGCTATATTCATATCTGGGTAAAAAGTTTGTAGTTCAAATTCTACAGCAGAACTTCACAGAACTATTAGGTTACCAAATGGGAAAGACTTACTAGGTCATTCAGTCCATTCTAACGCCAAAATGGAGTCATTCCCCATCGTATTTATTTTTAGTGCTCTTTCCAGCCTAATTTTCAAGTCCTTTGCGATGGGACTTAAGAACTTCCTTTGGGACATTATTTATTTCACTGATTAGCACATTTCACTGTTAGCATTTCTTTTAAAATCTTCAGCTGTTGCTCTTTTCTTTTTTTATCCCCTGTGCTCTCAGATAGTTTCTATCCTGTCTACCTTTTACACCCTCTCCCTACCCCCGAATAAACACACATACACACACACAGACACAAAGTCTTTCATAAATCATTCCCTCTAGTTGCCAGTTGCCAGGCCACTTTTGTTGCTGTTCTGTAAACACCACAGCAGTACTTTGTTTCCATATATAACCTATAGTTGTGTGCTGAAACATCAGAGACACTGACCTTTAGATTAGATATCAAACTGAGACTCCTTGTGAATATGCAGATAAATGTAAAAGAGACTATGGACTGTTCTAAAGAAGAAAAAAACGTTGTTAGCATTGCCTCTTTCAAAAAAAAAAAAAAAAGAAAAAAGAAAAAAAGAAAAAAAAGTACTATCTAACATAAGTATCTGCCAAGTGTATAATGACTCCTCTGTATGTTTCTATCACCAGTTCCCACAGTCGGGTCTGTGGACCACTGGCAGTCTGCAAAGCTGTAATAAATTATCCACAACTGATCTTCAGAGCCAGTAGTTTGCGCACATCAATTAAAAGTTTGTTCGTAAGACTGCAAGATAGGCTGCGATAAATTCTGAGGGTTGTAAGGACGTGTTGATCCAAAATTTTCGGATCACTATAATTGCTGCTGCGCTGCTTTCAAATGTGCTGTGAGAAACCCCTTATGGGCAAATTGTTGTGTACGAGGGAGATGCTGCTCATTGTTTACCTAATTAATCCGGCAAATAAATCCTCGAGAGAAATAGATTTTTGCCCTCTCTTTAGTGCAAAGTTGAAGAAAAAAGAATGATGTTTTAATCTTTGCAGACCTGGTGTGTGTAACACTGAGATCGCCTGCGCGCGCACGGACCTCCGCTCCTGCAACACGGAGCGCAGGAACAAAGGGTGCAGTTGGGAGAGATCGTCTGAGGGGAGGTAATTAAGGCTCAGCTGCAAATGACGGTAGGACTACGTGGCATTTTCAGACATTAATAAAGTTAACACCGGTGACCTTGAAGTTCGTCCTGCTAGCGGGACAGGGGCATCGGCGAGGGCCGAAAAAAGCCGTTCCTGAAGTTGTCCGTAAGTATTTGCTGTAGGCTGTGCTGTCCCACCGAGGCCTGCCCCTGGGCACGGGGGTCTGGGAGCGGGGCTGGGGGACACACGGGTGTCACACACAGACAGACCCACGCACCCCGGGGGGCGCGGGGGTGCCGCTCGGCCGCCTCCCCCCGCCGCCAGCCCCGCACCGCGGCGCCCGGCCTCAGCCAATGAGAGGCCGGGAAAGCGATTTCTGGAGCGGTGATTGGTCGCTGCCCGCTCCGGGCCCGGGGCGCCGGCGGCAGGGGGAGCGGGCCGGGCCGGGCCGAGCCGGGCGGCGGGGGCAGGGGGAGCGGGCCGGGCCGGGCCGAGCCGGGCGGCGGGGGCAGGGGGAGCGGGCCGGGCCGGGCCGGGCCGAGCCGGGCCGGGCGGCGGGGGCAGGGGGAGCGGGCCGGGCCGGGCCGAGCCGGGCCGGGCGGCGGGGGCAGGGGGAGCGGGCCGGGCCGGGCCGAGCCGGGCCGGGCGGCGGGGGCAGGGGGAGCGGGCCGGGCCGGGCCGGGCCGGGCCGAGCCGGGCCGGGCGGCGGGGGCAGGGGGAGCGGGCCGGGCCGGGCCGGGCCGGGCGGCGGGGGCAGGGGGAGCGGGCCGGGCCGGGCCGGGCCGAGCCGGGCCGGGCGGCGGGGGCAGGGGGAGCGGGCCGGGCCGGGCCGGTCCGGGCCGAGCCGGGCGGCGGGGGCAGGGGGCCGGCCGTGGGGCCGGGCCGAGGTCCCGGCGCTCGCCGCCGCTCCGCCGCTGAGGGCTCCCGCCTGGCCGAGCTGGTGTATCTTGTCGCCAGGCTGCTCCGGCAGACGGGGGGAAAAAAAAAACCCAAAACAAACGCGTTTCCTCATAACAAACGTGTTTTTAAACCGTCCGTGAGAGTAAGATAAGAGCCCCGCATTCCTTCCGCTGAAAACAGACGTTTGCCGGTAATTTTTCTTACCCTACGTCTTAGTTGACGTCTGGCAAGATTAAAAAAAAAAAAAAAAAGGGTGGGGGTGGGGAGGGTGGATGGGGATCTCTTTGGGATTATTAGCGGTCTGCAGCTGCATTAATTAAAAACGGATTTCCTATTTTAGACAAACATCACTAATTTATTGGCCTTCTGTCTGTCTTGTAAAGCCTACACGAATACAAAGTTGTAATTTAATTTGGCGAGCAGGCAGAAATTAAGGCGAAAAAGCCACTAAATCACACAGCGGGCACTGGCCTCTCTTTGAAACAGGGTCGTTTCCACCCTGACAGGACAATGTGAGTTAAGTGGTCTTTTTGCAGCCGCTCATGGGAATCGACTGCTGCAGATGCACCCACGGGCCTGCCAGGGGTCTTGCTGTAATTTCTGCTGCCACAAAAATAGATAAATAAAACCCTGCTCTGGTAATCACGCAGCACGTCAGGCAGGCTCCTTCCCTGTGTAGTCGTACACAAGAGCTGGGCAGGAGAGGGGCGAGAGGGGAAGCTCCCCTCTGAATTTTGTGATCTAAGGGGGTTTTGTGAGGATATTTTACCCATCGGTTGGCAGCTGTGGTTGGAGAAACGGCTCTTCCATGGACCGTTGCTTTCAGAAATTAAAATGATGGTCTAACACAGATAAAGCGGAGGCATTTTTGCAATCTCTCCCAGTGACTGTTCCTTGGCTAGTTAACAGACCATCTATTCAGAAGCAATTTTCTTTGGGCTGAAATTATGTGCTGACCGTAGCAGATCACTTCCCATAATACCCCTTCACCCACCCAACGCTAAATACAAACTGTCTCCTACTCACTGTATAATAATGTGAAAATGACTGTAATTTCGCAGACAAGAAGCAGCCCAAAGTGAAACGTGTCTAAACAGAGGTCGATATTGAAAAATCAGGGCCATTACCTAAATCTGAAAAATACATACTGTAAAAAAAACAGGAACAGTGATCCACGACTAAGTAGACTAAAAAAAGCAGGCTTGGTGGTGCCTATCTTAAAATTCTCGCTAGCCACTGAGTGAAGTCACCCAAAAGCTACCCCGGGGGACCTGTGACTTTCAGTTGTAACGACATTATGCACTTTGTTCTCCCCGGCGTGGCAAACGCCGGGGCGCAAGCGGGCCATGCCCGGGTAGGGCTGGGAAGCGGCCCCTGGCAGGCGCTCCGCGCCGTGGTGCCGTGGTCCAGCCACTGCTGGAACGCCAGGGCGGGAGGGCCGGGATGCGCTCACACCGCAGCAGGTCTTGTTTGCACTGCACACACGCCATGCCTTGGGTTTTTTTTTTTTTCTTTCCCTTTGTAATCACTTAAAAATTTAATGTGATCAAGGACCTCTGTGGCAATGAACTTATCCCTGCTAATAAACCCTTCATTATCAGCCCCTGAAGGGGAAGTGCTTTTACACCAGGAGACAGGGAGCAGGTTTTCTCCGGGCTGCTTCCAGGCCTCCCAAGGGACGGTGTGCTGGTGATCCTGGCGCCCCCGGCACGGGGCCAGAGGGGTGATGGGGGGCTGACGGGACCGGGGGGAGCCTTGCCTCCCAAGGGCCACGGTGTCGGGGGCCTGGTGGCCAAGGCACGGCCGGGTGCCACATCCCGGGCGGCTTTCACACCCCCATCTCTGGTCACCTTCCCCGATGCCCCCGCAACGAGCAGGCTTAGGAGGTTTTGCTCCTCCACTACCTCTCCACTAATCACCCCTTTGATGGGAAGCGTGTAACACGGGGACGCTAACGCTCGTAATTTGCTCAGCTGGATGAAGTCCAAAGAGGTATTTTGTCACCCTGTCACGGGTGTGCAGGACATCGTAAATGCCACGCTTTTGACTTCTCGCCGGAAACCTTGACTTGGGCAACGCGTGCGTTTGGCAAGAAAAACATCCCCGATCGATTTTCACAGGGAGATAATTCCCAGTGAGATCAAGGGGAAACGGAAAAAAAAAAAGGCGGGGGGGGGGGGGAGGGAAACTGTGCTTAAGGGTATGAAAAAGGAGAGGGTCCGACCCCCCGGCTCGGCGCGCGCCCGGCGCCCCCCCGCGCCCCCTCGCTGCCCGCCGGCAGCCCCCGCCCCCACCCCCCACCCCCACCGCCGCCTGCGAAGGGTTAAACGCAATTTAACGCAGTGGTGTAGCATAATGGCTCCCAACCTAAACAAAAGGAATGATTAAGGGGGATATTTTCGAGCTACACAAAGCCCGATAGGGAAGATTTGTGTTACTAATTCCTGTGAAAGGATGTTCACGTGGTAGTTATACGGTCGCTGGCATTCACAGTTCAGTGCGTGCAGCAGTAAATCAGCAGCCTGGAAACAAAAGGGTTATTTTCTGCTCCTTCCGAAAAAAAAAAAAAAAAAAAAAAAAAAAAAAAGAATAAAACCCGACCTGCCTAACTTAAGCCATATTGTAAAAATGAACACGGAATAAAATACGTGCGGAGGGGAAGCGAGCGAACGCAATGAGGAGGGCTTGGCCGGAGGCGCAGCAGCGCCTCGCTGACCCCCCCCGAGCAGAGGCGGGGGTGCTGCCCGGCCCCGAACCTCCCTTCAGCCCCTTCCTCCAGACACTGTTTGCTTTTCTCCTCCGCTAAGCACGGAAATAATCGCACATGTGTATCAGCAGCCCTCTCGCGCCGGCTTCAAGCTGTTATAATTTTGAATGAGGGGGCATTTAAAAATTATGAGTGAGATTCTAAATTGCCTCTTTGAAACCGGCATAGAAAAATCATTCATCATCGCTTCGAAAACTGCCCTGAAATTAAATTAAAACGAAATGAGGGAGTCTTCCTCCCAACGTGTGAGTCTTGGCAGAGCTGCTCTCCACCTCGGGTTTCTATTTTTTTTCCCCTCCTCCTCCTTTTTTTTATTTTTTTTCCCTTCCTTCCCCCACTCCCCCCTCCAAGCCCTAAATACTATATAGGATAATTGAAATGGGAAGCATGACTTGTATCTGGCTGCAGGAGGAGGCTGCCGGCTGCAGCACTCGGCGTGGGCTGAGCGGGCTGCGGAGCGAGGGGCTGTGTGTGCCCGCGCGCGCGCGTCTGTGCGCCTGTCTACGCGCCCCACGCCTGTGCGCACGATGCGCGCGCGCGCGTGTGTGTGTGTGTGTCTGTGTGCGCGCGTGTGCGTGTGTGTGTGTGTGCGCGTGGTTCTGTCTCTCACCCTCGCCGGCAGGCAGGAGGAGCGGAGGGCCAATCAGAGGGCCCGGTTTCATAAAAGCTGGCCTCTGATTGGCCAGGAGGGAAAGGGCATTGTGAACAAAGAAAAGTCCCTCTCAGGTACCGCGGCGGAGCGGGCCCCGCTCCGCGCCGCCCCGCGCCGCCGCCGTGGGGGCAGCGCCCCGCTCCCCCGCCCGCCGGCGGGGGGACACATGCCGAGCCTCCGCTCTCTTTTTTTCGTTCATTCCTCTCTTCCCCCCCCCCCCGCTTTTTTTTTGTTTTGATTTTGTTTCTAGAGAGGAAGGTTCATGGTATCTGGTGCTCTCTTCTTCCAAACACAATAAATCTGTTGAAGAGATTAGATTTTTTTTTTTTTTTTTTCCCTAAAATAAAAAAGCGGCTGCAACAAAAACACACTCAATGCAGTTAGAAGGAAAAGGTCAACTCGATCCCGTACAGACCGTAAGTACGGTTGCGTGGTGTGTCTATAGCACTTAGAGGGGAATTTTTTTTTTTTTTTCTCTGCAAAGGGGAGCGTTAAGAGTTTTGGGAATTGAGATAATTAGTGTTTTTTGGTGTTTTTTTTTTTTTTTTTTTTTTAAAGAAGAATCCCACAAGCAGGATGAGTTATTTGAGGGAAATAAGAGGGTGAAAGCACTGCATCCACACAAATCATACTTGACGGTGCACTCGGGGGGCGTTAAAGCATAGTGCCTTTTTGGGGTTTTAACTAACCAAGGGGGAAAAATAAAAGTGACACCGTTACCGACAAGCGCGCATACCGCCCCCTCCCCCCCGCGCGCGGCGCTCGTTAGGAGGAGTGATGGGGTACCGACAGGTCCCGGCGGCGCGGGAGGCAGCTCCCGTCACGGGGAGACGCCAGGAGCGCCGGGCGGGCGACGGGGGGGCGCCGCTGCCTCGGCCCTTCTCCCACCCACCCCCCCCCCGCCGCCCGGAGGCGAGGGGGAAGCCCCGCGGTAGCGGCACCCCGCGCCGGGGGGTCGGCAGGGCGGCCCGCGGGGGGGGGGGGGTGGGGGGGCTCGCCCGCTTCGCCGCCGCGCTCCGGGGAACCCCCTCGGCCGCCCTGACGGGCTCTGCCTGTCAGCCTGTCTGCCTGTTTGTCGCGGTGTGTTTTGTGCCTGTTAAAGACCCGAGCCGTACCCCGCTCGATGCGCTTGTCACCCATTTTTGTCCTCACGACAACCAATGGAGCCCGCCAGCCTCACGTGACGCGGGCGGCCTGAACTGTAACGGAACCGCCGCGCCTCGGGGGTTGGCGGTTGCCGGCGCGAGCGCCCCTCCCCCCGCCCCCGCCCGCCACCGGCAATTCATTACGGCTTTTAGCTTCCCATCGCCGGCTAATTAAAAATACTAAGCTAAAGCTCCGAGACCGTCTGACTCGGGGGGTGGGGTGGGGTAGGGGGGAAGGAAGGAAGGAAGGAAGGAAGGAAGGGGGATAGAAGTAGCCTGCGAGGTTTGCCGAGACAATAAGGTGGGAGCGATCTGTCCTGAAAAAAAGGTCGTCTGCTTTATCTCCTCGGACTCTAATTACTGAATTACTTACCGCATGACTGATTAGCCCCCAGCCCCCGGGTTCTTCATTATTATTATTATTATTATTATTATTATTTTCCGAGACGGCAATTTGAAACTCTGATCCGTGCCTATGCTTTTTTTATTACTATTTTTCGAAAGCGCTGGTTTGAGGCGGGGGGAGGGGGACGGACACCACCCTCCCCGAAATCTCATCCCTGGGAAAATTTACTTCGTTTGCGAGCACGCTGCCTGTCCTCCACTCCCACAAAATGTTTTGATAACCAGTTTATCAGATCAGTGATTCCCCCCCCCCCGCTCCTCCTCCTCTTCCTCGCCCCCCCCCCCCGGCTCCCCCCACCCCCTCTCCCCCCCCTTCCCCTCAAGTTACTTCAAGAAATCAGATCTGTCAGGACGGGCGAAAAAAATGCCACTTCCCAACTAACAGGCGGAATCCAGCCCAGATTTTCAGTCCTTTCTTCTTCTTTTTTTCCTTCCTCCCTTTCACTAATTTATCCCGATGTTAGCACATTCTGTCTTGTAACACCCGGGCGCCTGTAGGTTTGTTTCATGGGATCATTACTTACTGATCAGGATGGCTCCCAGGTCCGGGGCTGAAGACGGAGTGTGAAGTTGGGGAAACAATTTTTTTTTTTTTTTTTTTTTTTAAATTACTGTGATGATTATTACCTCTCGGTGCTTATTCAGGAAAAGCAAACAAACAAAAATCTGGTCCTTGATTCTTCAGTTCTGAATGTGAAATATTACCTACCAGCTGGTAAAGTTGTGAGGCTCAGCATTTTTTTTTATTTTTTTTCTTTAAGCAAGGAGGAAAAAAAACCTAAACAAACAAAAAAAAGGACTTCTGATCCGTGTGCCAAAGTAGGGGGAGATATGTTATTGACCGATTTATACTGGCTGAGATGATACTTGCTTTCTACTTCTTGATCACTTGCTCTTTAAGTAAAATGAGGCACAGAGTTGTTGCTGAGACGAGTGGGAACAGCAGTGTGATTTGCTGGTTTAATTAAAAAATGATAAAGGATTAAAGGTAAGCATTATGCATATATATGTATAAATATTTCGACAGTCGACTGTAAAAGGGAGAGATCCCTTTAAAAATCGTTTTAACTAAGCTTTGTCAAACACACACTCATTTGCGGTCACTGAGGCCACCTTGGTGCAGATCACTTAAAGTGTATGTCTTAATCAGTTTCCTGTACAGTCAGTAATACTATATTTAACAGACCTAACAATTGTGTGACCTAGGAGTACATTAAAACTGCTTTTAGAACTGTTATCTTGAGAATATTTCTTTTAAAGAAAAAAGACCTTTTTATTTCTTTTCTTTTTTATTTTTTTTTTAACCTATGGAGTTTAATATTTTCCAGTAAATGTTTGTGTTAGTAGGTTGTTGGTTTTTAACAGAAGCTGTATTGTGGCAAGGAAAATTAGGTTTCCCACTTCCCTTAGCCTTCCCTGTC
Source organism: Morus bassanus (assembly GCA_031468815.1). Classification (NCBI taxonomy): domain Eukaryota; kingdom Metazoa; phylum Chordata; class Aves; order Suliformes; family Sulidae; genus Morus; species Morus bassanus. The sequence goes on along the minus strand of CM062600.1, from coordinate 22,375,701 downwards.
CCTCCCCCTCCCCCCCCCCCCCCAAGAGATTAAGTGGAAGGGGGGTAAAAGATAATATAGGAGAGCCACAAAACTTCGAGGGTCTGGTTTAAAGCCACAAAATCCATGGAATGCAGTGAGGAGTGAATCTGTGTCCTTCCTTTTCTCCCTTTCGTGTCTAGGTGGTGGTCCAAGGGGTTAGATTACAACATGTGCTCCAACAGCTAGGCACCACTTCTAAGACTGTATTTCCTGAGCTTTGTGGATTTAAATCATGTAGTTATTTTTTTTCTTTCCTTTTTTTTTTTCTTTTTTTCTTTTTTGTGGACATGACTTTTTAAGAGAGATTGTGGATGTTGGTATACAACTAGACGAAAGATGCTCACTATAAAACCATCACGGCCATTGCCTCAGGTTTAACAAACTTCAGAAAAAACGTGGCAACGGTGCATGGTTTCGCTCCCCCTACCTTGCCCCCTTTTTATTAGGCGTATTACGTTCTGGTAACACCCAGACAAGAAATATTCGACTTTTCCCCTCCTCACAGGACAAGGTGGACGTAGACTGCGGGTTGTGAACCTAGACACACCTCGGGGAGGAAGACAAGAAGAGTTGAACTTAAGAGAGCCCAACGGAGATAAACGAATGTCCCCACATCTCCAAAGGAAAGTTCATCGGATTTTTACTCTAGAGATCTCATCTTCAGGATGTCATTGAACACTTCCACTGCAGGAAAAGGTGTGGATCCAAACGCAGTTGACACTTACGACAGTGGCGATGATTGGGAAATCGGTGTTGGGAATTTAATAATCGATTTGGACGCCGATTTGGAGAAGGACAGACAGAAATTTGAGATGAATAATTCTACTAATACCACCAGCAGCAGCAACACCAGCTCCAAGGATTGCGGGGGTCTGGCTTCCAGTGGGGCTAATGCTACCTCAGCCTTAGCTGATGGCCTAAAATTTGCTTCTGTTCAGCCCTCTGCTCCCCAGGGGAATTCCTCTCACAAAGAGACTAGCAAATCAAAAGTGAAAAGGAGTAAAACTTCTAAGGATGCTAATAAATCTCTGCCTTCTGCTGCCTTGTATGGGATTCCTGAGATCAGCAGTGCTGGCAAGAGGCAGGAAGTCCAAGGGCGCCCTGGAGAGGCAACTGGCATGAATTCAGCACTGGGTCAAAGCGTGAGCAGTAACCCAAACGGCAATAATAACAACACCAGCAACACCACCACCATTGCCTCTTGTGGGAAAAACAAAGAGGAGAAACCAGGTAAAGCCCCGGGCAGCAGAGGCTCCAAGCGGGATAAGGATGCAGGAAAATCCAGGAAGGACAAGCAGCATGACCTGCAGCAGGGCCACCCCAACAGCAGTGGGGGTGGCAGCAGCCAAGCTCTCCCTGGGCACCTCTATGGCTTCGGGGCCAAAGGAGGTGGTGGTGGAAGCAGCAGCCCCTTCCACAGCACCTCCTCTGCCGTGGGGGAGGTGAGCAAAAGCACCCCGGATCCAGGTTTAATGGGGAACTCTATTTTGGTAAAGAAGGAAGAGGAGGAGGAGGAGAGCCACAGGCGAATCAAGAAATTGAAAACAGAAAAGGTAGGACAAAGCTCCTCTCCACCTCTTCGCTTCGGTGTCTCCCTCTGTCTATAATAAATGTCCCACAACTGTGCGTTTGGCTTCTGTGTCCTCCTCTCTGCTGTGTATTTGTGACGTGCATCTGTTCTTCCTCCTTCTCTTAAAAAAAAGAGAAACAACCCCGAGACCTCTTCCCTAGACAGAAGACACCATAGTTTTGAGTGTGCTGCCTCCTCCTTACGATTTCCCCTCCCTGTCTTCAGACCTGGAGAACATGTCTGTTTTGTCTGTTCCTCCTGATCGCACTCACCCAGACAGAAACCCTGAGATGACCCTGACTGAGCTGTCCCCGGTTTTAGCAGAGAGCAGCAGTGTTGGTACCGGTGGGATGGCATGTGTTTGCAGGCTGGAGGTCTGTGTGTTTGCCTAGGGGGGGATGCATAGCTCAGGCTCCAGGAGCAGCAGGTCTTGTATGCGCTGACACCTTTCCACAACACCGTTGGGCACTCGTGGCCGTTCCTCTCCCAGAGTCTAAAGGGACCCCTCTCCCTTCTCCTCTGACCCACTGTCTGGAGTTGAGATTGTGCCGGGGCAGGGGGGAAACAGGAGGCATCGGCAGAGACCTGGGCTCCGCCACTGGGCTTCGTGGAGATGCAGGCTGCTTATCATACTGGGGGCTCCTGTGGTACAGCATCCCAGAGGCCCCAGAAGCTGGTGTGGAGGACGGGGAGGAAGGAGGCAGCAGACAGGCAGTGCCTCTTGTCTTCCTGGAAGGAGGAGGCTGGGAGGAGGGGAATGCACCTTGTGCTGAGATGCCTGTGTGCAAAACAGCTTTCAGAACAGAGGGGAGCAGTTTGTCTCCTGTCTGAGGAGCTTTCCTCTCTGAGCCCCGCTGGCTTTTGGATGTGATCTACTCGTTTGTTGAGTGGTTGAAATGTATGAAAGAAATCAGATGGGGGTGTGTGTTTTTCTTCCTTTCTGTTGCCTTACGAAGGATACTTTCTGTAAGAATAGATGGCCATGACTTTCTTCTTTGGGAAGGGCAGAGGGAGAGCTTGGCTTTTGTTAACCGCTGGTTCAAGGAGGTTCTGGTGTCGGCGGGAATTGTTCTGTCCGTAGGGCAGAAGGTGTTTTCTGAGGGACCTGGGGGCGAGCGTTGGCCCAGGATTACCATTCTGATGAATTCCACAGGTTGTTAAACAAAGATAACCTGGTCTGCCTGAAAAATAAAGCAAACCAACACCCCCTCAAATGAGCAGTCTCAGGGTGTTAAATTGTGACTTTATTGTCAGCTCTTGGTCTTAAATTACCTGCTTTTACAACTTCCTTGAGTGGATGTTCAGCGATGGGAAAACTTTTGGGTCCCTGTTAACTGTATGGTCTGCAAGTGTCCGGGAGAGCTGAAGGTCTCAGGGAAAAGTTACTGTCTTTTTATGACCCATTATCGGCTTTTTTGTATTTTGGTCACGTTGAAGTTTTTGTAATATTGAAGTCGACTGGGGGATTAGATTTGGGTGTTTGTGACATCAGGTATTCGTTAAAACTGGAAGACGATTTTAAGGAACAAATTAAATTTCATATTGTATGCATATTATTGCTTTTAAGATCACATATCTAGGGATGAATTTGAATGAGCCTTGTGACCTTTTCTAAATGCAGATGAGAAAACCAGATTGCTGTAATTCATGTGTATATGTTTGCACTTTGATTTATGAACGTTCTGTTCGCGGCGGAAAGGTGTCCTAAAATCTCATGGTCTCTTTATTAACTTAGTACAGTAGGCATTTACTTCTGTTGCCAATAGTCTTCAAATTGCAGTTCTCTAATCTGTTTTAACTATCTAGATAAATTGCCCTAATCCGGTCTTCACAATGGCTGTGGTTAAAGAGTCAGAGCCATTTGATTGGATTCAGTGGCTGCCTGGAATGTGGGAGGTACTGCCCTTTTGCAACCCCTTTAGCCTTTTAATCTCTCAGCCAAATGTTCACATTCAACAATTTTGTTTAGCTGGCAATCTGAACATTTCAGTATCTCAAAGGCTGCTGTCATGGCAACAGAGATTAGAGGGTGGTGTGGTTTCTCCCGTTTTTGTGTTCTTTTCACTTCTCCAGTCATACAGGAAATTGTGTGAAGAATCCATATACATGCGAGTAATCTTACGTGCAATGTAAATTGGATGGCATGCAAATTCAGAGCAAACACGCATGGAGCGGCTTAGAGCCAGTGGTACACTTTGTGTTGTAGCTGTTGCTCCAGGAGGAGGTTTGGAGCTTGCATTTCCAGTAACAGCCACTGCTGTTGGCACACAGCGACTTTAATATAGGCTTCGTGCATCAGAGTCGTGCAGTGTTGGCCATTGTCTGGCACAATGGTGTGCTTGCTTGCTGTCTTAAATAACATCCCTTAGTATTTCTCTTCCCAAAGAATGTTCCCTTCTAGACATACAATAATAATAAAGCTCGTTGCTGACAATGGTTGCAACCTTAAGCCCAGCCTGTGGTACTATTAGTGAAACTTAAGTGTTCCATGTTTGCTCCTCTGGCTTTTTTCCCAAATGTTTAATAATCATTAGACCGTTGTGGTTTTTTTTTTTTTTTTGAAGGGTTTTAGATTTGCTAAGTGGTGTTTTTGCTTTGACTGTTTATACCCTAGAACACGTACGCTGTACTTGCACAAAGCACCTTGTGTCTGTAGATAAATATATAATTTTCAAGCCTGCACGTTAAAATCAATTTCCAGTTATCTTAAAATTTTGAAAGACATGTCTCATGAATTGGGTGTTTCCTCTTAGATACAACTGAGTTCATGCCTGCTGATTGAAAATCTACAGGTTTTTCTCTGTGGTGTGGAATATAACATTGCATTTGTTTACTATTTGTGAAAGGCTTGGAGCCGATTCCCAGGAGTTGTAGTCACTGTTTAGCTTTCACAGCATGCTTCAGTGTCTATTTTTGGTCTATTTATTCTGTTTCCTTGCTGCAGAAAGTCATGTAAAACATGATAAATTGGATCTTACGAAGCCTAATTAAATCAATGACTGTGTTCTGCTGGTTCTTTGATGCAGAAACCGCAAGTATGTTGTAAAAGTCGCCACTCCCCTAATATGTGGATAAAGTCAAAGTATGCTGTAATTCTAAGATGTTTGAGCTATATTCATGCAGCCCATTTTGTGGTTAAGCCACCAGTGACATGTCTGAATAAGTAGCTTTGACAGGTAGGCTAACCACTCCTAAGATTTTTTGTGTTAAAACCTGTCTCCATTTTCCATTTCTCATCCATACCGTTTTTAGCACAGTTACTGACTGTTTGTCAGGGTCAACTCTTCATCTGTTTTAGCTAGTTTTTTGTATTTTTAACAGCTGTTACACTGAAAAGTGTTCAGAGTATCTAGAATAATTTGCTTTGTGTGTGTTGCAGGGAGATTTTGGGATTCAAACAGTCATAATTTACTCTCAGATATGGGAAAACTGTATCTGGCATGTAAAAATCAGTGTGTTTACATGGAAATTGTACAGAAGATACAAAGCTATAATCGGAGGTGTCTAGCTGCAGTTTTTAAACGCATCAGTCTAGTGGTATTCCAGGATTGAATCTTTCTCTTGCACTAGCTTATTGCTTCTCATTAAGACTGCATTTCACATCTGAAAGTTGTCTTCAGCAAATTAACATGTTGGCTGGTATTCTTTATTTTATCTTCACTTTTTTTTTTTTTTTCATAGTGGGATTGAGGGTGTTTTACACTCATCGGGAAACTCTTGCGAGCATTTTACCTATTGATGTAAATCATTTAAGTACACACTTTGATTAATGATGTTATGGAGATATGCTTTTCATGTACTTTTCTCGCTGGCCCTGGGTGTAGTTTATTCGCTGTGAAATAAAAGGGCAGGGAGGTCACTTGCTGTAATTAAAGAACAAAGTCTATTGTTGTTTGACAGCAAACTGTTTTGAAAGCTACATAAGGGATTTAGCTGTTAAAAACATTGATAACTATGGGTGTCTAACAATAAGCACAGCTCAAGGTTCTTAAAGTTCTGTAGTGCTGTCTGGTAGTGTGACAGTGCTTTTTGAGCTGGGTGAAGAGGTGTTGCCCTTTGGCCGAGGAAAGCTTTCTGTGTGAACCTGCTGACCTCTGCCAATATGTATGACCAGATCTGCTATTGAATTCCTGTGCAAAGCAAGCGTTAGCATACCACAATGGAGGCTGGTCTAGAACATTTATAAAATGAAGTAGGGAAGCTGATAACCTTATTCGGAACTACTGGAAAAGTATTTCACTTTGGGCATCGGTAATTTTACAATTTTAATAACTTCATAAATACCCAGTAAAAAGGAAAGGATTGATTGTCCAGATGTCATGAGGTTAACCATGTTCTCCATGTTAAAGGGCTTTGCTGCAAGACTGTTTTAATTATAGCTATATAAAGACTTGTTTTTCCAAAGTAGCATTTTATAGTCCAATAAATGAAATGTATGTTAAAAGTGCTAAGCAAAATCTCCCATAACCATAGAGGTGTTCAATAACCAGATTCAAGTAACATGGAAACTACCATCTGTTCCTAGTTTTCAACATAAAACCAGGAATTGAATAGCTGAGATTTGATCATATTTTTTCGACTCTCTTTTTATTATTATTATCATTATTTAAAATAAGTTCACCTGGCACTTTATAGAAGCTTTCTGAAATGCAATAATACAGGAGAGACTGTGAAAACACATGTTCGTACATACAGTTAACCAGTTCCACTTTCATTTAAAGAGATTCCCAGAAGCTCAGTCATTGAAGAATTTATAATAGTGAATCACCTCCTGCAGGCAAGCACAATAAGGGTCAGTTCTTCAAAGGACTTACTATTTAGGTAGAACCTGAATTATTCTGTCAATTTTCCCCTAAGAGGTAAAAGGAAGGGGGGAAAAAAGCAAGCCTCTCAAAGGATAACTTTAGCAAGCTCTTATCAGTCACCTAATTGCATATGATACAACCATTGACTAAGATTTTCCATGCAGAGACTTTTCTGCTCTTCAGAGAAGTGTTCTAGAATTGTTGATAGGGGGAAAATTACTCTTTTAAAGATAACTTAAGTTCTGAACTGTTAGGCAATGAGATTCTTGGCTGCAGCCTACGAGCCCTGGATAAAACGCCATCCGGCCTTTGTTTGAGGTCTTTTACTGAAGCTAATGACTGGTCTTGTGCCGCCCTGAGATAAATGACATTATCTCTGAGTGGTCTGACAGGAAACAGACATGTTAATGGTGAAGCTGCGGGGAGGATCTGCTACAGCGCTGACAAAAGAGTAAAGCTTGGACCCCTGGTTGTGATCATTAACACATAATGCGTTCCAGCTTCTCCTACCAGGGCCTTGATAATTGGAAAGCCATTTTATCGACAACAACGTAAATCATAAATCTGAAATGCGTAGTTTTTCTTCCATGCTAAAAGTCGTGCCTTTTTTTTTTTTTTTTTTTTTTCCATAAGAAATGAATGGTCTGACGTTTCTGCTTTCTGTTAATTGGATACATTCTTTGCAGGTCGAATGCAGGTTCCCCTTTATTTGCTCTGTGTTATCCATGCGATTTGCATTTGTAAAAGTAGGCTAAATGCTGTTACTTCAGTGACAGCAGGCCTTGTCCTGTGCTTGCTTTGTAAAACAGGTGTATTCAAAAAAACCCCAACAATCCACAACAGTGAAAATTATGTTCCCTTAGATAAAAGACTGTTGAGAATAGTTGGCAGGGTGGAACATCATGGTACCCGTTATAAATTGAAAATCTGACGTTGTGCAGGGCTACGCAGATCAGCTTCTGTTTCTCCCTCGTGCCGCTTTGCTGCACGTGCCAGGAAATCCACCAGCATGTTCTGTACCTTCTGGCCTGATGGATGGTGGTCCCAGTACCTCGAGTGTGCCTGCTAAAGGTCTCTGCAGTCAGCAGCTGGATCTCAGAACACCTGTGTGTGTCCTGCTGACTACCCAGGCCATCTCAAGACTGCTCCAGTTGAGAGCTAGGCTGCATGCATCCACTTGTTAAAATCCATTGGCGAGGTAGGAGAGCAGGTGTCTGAGATATCCCCAAAAAGGTGTCAGGTGTGAGGTTAATAATGAGCATGAGGTTATACCCTGGCACCCCTTTCTCCCCTCTGAAGCCACTAAGATTATACATGTGTCTAGGAACCACACATGGGATTAAAGGTCAACAAATGTTGTCCGTTAAACAGTAGATGAGAAGACTTGCCTGAAGAGAGGATATAAAGAAAGGGAGTTGGGGGACATAGGCCAAATACACTTAGAATTAGAATTTCCTTCAAAATGCCCAGTGCATCAGAAGTATCTTGACAGCTTATGCATGTTTGTTTACCCCTGGAGCCATGATCTTAGTTGTTATGCTCCTTTTGGAGCATTCTTTTTACTTACTTAGAGTAAAAGAGTTAAAAAAAAAAATAAAAAAATCTGTGTTTCTCCACATCTTACATGGTGTTATCGGTACAGGTGGTACCTGAGCACGTTTTACAAGCATCATCAGGAATATGGTCTCAGAAATACTAACTGCTATCAGAAACCCCACCTTTACTTCTGTTTTGGATAAAGACATATATATTTTGGATTTCTATCACCGACCCTTGAAAAAAGGTTAGATTACTTCCGCAGCTACATAGGCAGCTTTGTGTCATTGCCACATGTTCTGTATTTCTCAGATATAGTACTCACTTTTTGAATGGCATGTCAACTACATGTTCCAGATTTGTTCCACGGTGTACAATTGGGATTGCTGAATATAACCGGGTTTTAGAGTCTGCCGTGCTCTGAGCTAAGATACTTTGTACAGATGATCCAACAACCAGGTTATTTTTTATGTAATATGCTTAGTACTTTACTAGCTTTATATTGTACTTATATAATGTTCTAACATACATGGTGAGACGTCACTGCATTTCCTGAAAGGCTGGAGAGTTATCTGACTTCTTAATTGTGCTTTATTTCTTACAACAGAAATACAGTCTCCCACGAGTCCTCAGACAGGGTCACTCACACCTGTGGATCTGCGGATGCAGTGACTTCTGTGGAATGGCTGGCCATAGTTTTGCTAAGAACTAGTGTTTGTTTTAGTGTGTTTACATGTCAATGAGTTATTTTTATTTCTTAATCACAGAAAATATATTGATTTTTTTTTTTTAATTTTGGTCTGTATATAACATTCTCTGTTGGGTTAATGACAGCAAAATGATGTTCCATAAAAATTTCTGATGAAGACATAATTACAAAAAGTAAATAGCTTTTTAAAATTTAAAAAAGTTCATTTATATTTTTACTTTTCAATTTGATGAACATTTTTTCTTTTTTCGTTTTTGCACCGGAATGTTTCTGCCCAGTGGAGCTCTTTTGTGGTGCAGCGTTTTGCCAAAGTGAATAATAATACAAGCTATCATTTTTTAATTTGCTTAAAAATATGTTTGAAATGAGATCATTTGAATAAAGATAATTACCAGTTTTCATAGCAGGACTTGAGTTTTTTTTTCTAATGAGATTTTAACTCAAAAGATTTTTTTTTTAAATTATTATTACATTCTTGAATTTAAACCACAATTTACTGCAGGCTATGAGTAGCCATTTGGGCAAATATAAAGATCAGACTATGACTTTTGGTTGTGCTGTAGCCAGGGTTTCAGTAAGCACTCTACTGCATTTTCTCTTTTAATTCTGACTAAATGGTCTTGGCAATTGGAACAAAGCCTCTACATTTGAATGAAAGGTTGTAAAACTATTCAGAGTGATTTGACTGACAAGCAAGTTCTTTGTTATTTTTTTTTTTTTCATTTTTTGAAAAAGCTGAGAGAAAATTCAAGGGGGTGGGAATAGGTGGTTTCCTCTGATGCCCCTGTTTGCATGTACATGTACATAATATGTACGCTTATATATAAGACTACTTGATAAAACAACTGAAGTGAGCACGTAGGGTAAGTTGCATGCAATGAAATAAGATTGATGACTGTATATGTAGGTTTTCCAGCTCTAGGGTAGCTACAGTGTTGATTAAATTATCTGAAATCTTAAACCAACACTGCAAGTAAAAAAGTTGCATTTTAGTGACAGAAGTTTATAATATGTCTGCTTCTCCAGTTAGTTGGCAAATACTGCTAAATCTCAAAATGAAGCGATCAGCTTTTCTAGCATCTACCTGTAATGTCTACTGAGGCTATTCAGATTGAAGCCATTGGGAAGAAATGTGAAGCTCTTCATTTCAATAGTTTTGAAGAGAAGGTGTGCTATGTTGAATTGTATGTCCTTTATGATAAATCTTCCTCAACCATTGTGACTTACTGATCTTCAGAAAAAATAAATGCTGAACATTTAGTTCCCTTATCTTCTCTATCTTCCTCTCCCAGTTTTTGAGTCTTCCTAGCCTAAATCTTATTGCTGGGAACGAACCCAGCTTGACTGAGGTGTTTCTGTCTCCTGAGAATCTCCACCAAATAATAACCTAAGAAAAATGTCCTCATGGGGGTGTTTGAAGCATTTGCCAACAGTGGCATACGAATGCAGTTTTTGCAGTCAGAAGAGCAAACTAAAATCTATTGATCGTGGTTACTTGGTGTTTTCAAAACACTGGTATTCTAGTTGTTGAATTGTCTTGTCATGTTAACCAGGAAGCAGATGGCATTATGCCACAGAAGTGTATTTTTACTTAGAGGAACTTTAGAGGTTTTGATGTGTTTTCTTTTCCTCTTATTTCCCTGATGGCTTCTTTTTATTGAAGAGTAACATGAGGAGACCTGGTAGCAATTTTATTGCGTTCCCATAACAGTTTGGAATAATAGCTTGGTCTTTGGTTGCCAGTCAAGTTTCTACGAGTCAGCTTGATTCTGTTTTTTATCATGTGGCAGTGCAATATAAAAAGTATATGTTTGTAGTTTGCCCTCAGAAACGGGCTCTTTTTTCATGCTTCAATTAGCAACAGAAGACTATGCTCCAATTGGTCACACTTCTGTAAACTCCTAGAGCTCGCTTTCTTCATTCTGATAAAAGAAAGCACCAAGTTTAGGCTCGGTTTCCTAGGAAATTTTGAGGCACATCTGGCCTCTTTAACTGTGTGTTTGATTTTGCACACATTTAGTCATTTGCATTAGCCATGGAATTAATTCAGGGGTTTTGTTAAGTCCACCCCCCGCCCCACCCCCCAAACATAAATTCACACTACTCAAATGCCACCTTTATTGATGAATTTCAGTGATGTTGTACTGAACTATGGTAGAAATACATCTGTCACAGGAGTGGTACCATAGATGTCTGTTACATAAGCATAGATTTTTATAGCTTTCACTGCTTCCCTCAACCAGTAAGAAGAGTGAAAGGCAACTTGTAATCTCCTTTCTCATAGTGTAGGGCCAGACCAAATTATTTTTGGATTTCCTGTCACCTCCTTGGCTGATTTCTGTGGATGGCTTATGTTAAAAGCAACAATAATGTTTGAATTGGAAGGGTTTGGTCTTTGGGTTTTCATTCTTCGTGGAGAACTGTTTATTTGTGTGTGGTTCGCCACACTACATGGATAGTACTATCAAATCTGTGCTTTATTATAGGCTTATAGCAGTGGAGTAATGGCAGTAGTTGCATTCATGTTCTTGCCAATTCTTCCTTTTTGAAGGAGGGAAATGAAACTAGATCTGTGTATCTGCAACAAAAGGTAATAGTTAGAAGCAAATACAATTAGAAATGGACCTCATTACTCAGTTGAACTTTGTTTTTCTGCTAGGAGTTTTAAATCTGATTTAGTAAATGTCCAGGGAGTTGTTCAGCTAGCTTACACTGATGATAAGGATCCACTACTCCAGGAGTATTTCTGGATATATTGAACATATTTGACATAAAGTTTTACTGGTTAATTTTTGCCCTAGTTTTAACGTTAGGCAGTGTATGTTGAATTGCACTTGAGTTCTGGAATTTGAAGGAAAAATACTGCTGCAGTTTGAGAACAATGAAGGGGTTCCACACCCAGCGTTACTAAAAAACTAAATTCATGTTCTTACCCACTTCAGCCAGTAGTAAGGTGCAGTGTCATGTAATAGTGTTATTGGTTGCTGTTTAAGGACAGGTTTGTATACGTGTGTGTGTATGCGTATAAATAGATACATATATATGGGGGAGGTATATATATATGTGTGTGTGTGTATATATATATATACACAAAAAGAGAGCTGCTACTGTTTTATAAATACAGCAACTGAGTTTTGGCTAATAGTCTATATTTACATTTCATGTCCAGATCCTTTAACAATCTTTCCTGTGATGCTGCACCAGATGCCAAACATTGAAGGAGAAAGCTAGCAGCTGCTTCCATTACACCATTGGTACATTAGCCTCGACAATTTATTTTAATTTTTATCTTCCCCACCAACCTTTCCTAATCACCCTCTAAAAAGGATTTTTTCCTCCTGCCTCCGATCTATCTGTCTGCAGGGTTCTGTGTTATTCTTAGCTTTAAAAATATAAAATCTGTGTGTTTTTTTTTTTTCTCTTAAGAGCTTAATGCTTTGACTTTTGCTCACAGTGAGCAAGAGCTTACAGCCCTTTCTCAACTCAAGTAAGTACTTCGTTGCTTTATGTCTGTGTAAGCCCTACTTGAGATGAGTCCAGGTTACAAAACAGGGCCCAGTATGACCAATTTGATTGTTCCTGTAACAACCTGAGCCACTGTATGATTTATATTTTTTTGCACACCGCCCAAATAGTGGGTTTTTTCATTCTTACTCTTTCCTTCATCTCTCTGAAAATAAGAGTTTCATGGCTGTATGCTGTTATTGCTGAGATATGACTGAAAACTGCATGCAGTACAGTGAAGCACATTCATTTTCATCTAGTACCCGTTTATTGCCTTGAGCACTGTAAATCTGTCAGCTCTTCACGATGCTTTCACCTCTTTCTTCATTTGCTCCAGCTTCTAGTTTGACAATGTTCCCCTGAGGCAGAATTCTAATCTGCTTCCAATTAGTTGCAAAATGTGACTCAAATTTCCACATTATGGCTGCTGTTTTACTTGCACGCACAAATCTAGAAACAAATTAATGCTCTTGAATATTTATTTTTGAGCCTTCAGATTTACTTTGGGAGGAAAAGTTGCCAACTCTTTTCAATCTACTTCCAAGATTTACATTTTTCCTTAAACTGTAATATTTATTATAGGTTGAAAATGCCTCTTACTGCTTAATTTTTACAAAACCTTTTCAGCTGGTCAGTAGTTATTGAAGATACATTGTATATGGATAAAGTCAAAAAATGAACAATACTTACAATTAAGGTTAAAATGTGGTTGTGATTGCTGTGTCAATTCAGGATATGGGTCATTTTTTTTCCTGTGGGCCTAGTGCAACTTTTTTTTGTTTTTTAACCTTTAAGTAGTTTTTCAGGATGAACATACTTATCTGCCACCTGTCTGCCTGCCACCTATTATCTGCAACTCCAGAAGATGTCATTTGGCCAGGGGGAGGGAGACAGAGACTCACTTGGTCTTTGGTGAGTCTTAATAGGTAAAGGTAGCTAAAATCTGTTAGCGTGTGTCCCTTCGTCTGTGTCTGTACTGTGTGTGCGTGCACATACATGTGTACTTGGGTGTACGTTTAAAATATTTTATATAAATGGAGTTTTCAGGATTCTCCTGTAGTGTTCATATTCCTATGAGGAGCTGCAGTAGGAATATGGCCTTTACTGTTGCATTCATTAGAGAAGAAGTGAAATTTTGAGTGGAAAGTGTGGAAATCTAGACTAGAACACTGTGGAGAGGACTGGAATCTAAACCCAAGTGGGACTCTGAACTTCGATCCTTGCTTAGGCAAAACTGGCATCAGAGGCTCTGTGACAACTCGGCTTTATTGGTCATCCACCTCAATGCCTTATGTCTGTAGTTGCCTATATGGAGAAACACAGTGTATTTAGTTCAAATATACCAGTAGCTAAATTTATAGGTGCAAATCTTTATTGGAGCTTAGCACTCTGCAGCTTGGCAGATTGTTGTCAGCTGCCGTAATAGACTTTAAATAGGCTTGCAGAATTTCATTGAAAGTATGTTGCTGAAGTTGATATTACTAAGTACCTGTCATTTCTAAATGAGATTTACACCTGTAAATTTAGCTTTTCATTTACAATAATTCACTTGTTTATAGACACATTTTTAAAAATATTTCCTTGTCCTTACCGTCCCACATTGAGATGGTAGCCTGCTAGCCCCATGTTCTATGTATAACCATCTGAATGAACTTGTTTTCCACCAAGAACAAAAATGTGAAAACAGAGATAAAGGAAAATGACCTTGGTGTTGTTTTGTTTTCTCTTGAGTCACGAGTGATTCTTTAACTGCGGAGATGAGAAACCTAACATGTTATGTATTTCTCTAAAGGTTTCGCTTATTCTAGTAGACTCCTGTGATTCACAACATCATTTTATAACAAAACAATATTTGGAAACATTGTGAAATGCCGCAGCAGCATGACATTTTTCTTCTCATTCAACATCAAAGTCTTTGAGGTTCAGCTCTGTGATTGTCAGTTGTTGAGAAAAAAGTACACAGACAATTAAAATTGTAGTGAAATGCTTGCATTTGTAGCTTACAATAACTGACTTAAAGACATCGAGAGTGTTGAACCAGGCAAGCACATAAAAAAACAACCCCACACTTCCACACGTATGTGTACACACACACATGCAAACACATATTATTAATTTTTCAAGCAAAAGCCACAGTGCTTCAGAGAGGCATTAAATGCTTTTGTTGATAGCTTATAGTTTTATAAACTCTAAATGAGCTTATTGCCTTTTAACCAGCACTAAATAATAGAAGAACCTATGAGCCTCCACATTGGACAGCAGCCAAGCAGCCAAAGAAAGAAGGGGGATGGGGGGGGCGCAAAGAACTGAATGGTTTAATTGTAGAGCAAATCATTTGTTTACAGATTAAGACCTATTTGGTAGCCAAATCCTATGGACAAGGAGGTGAAAGAATGAGGCACTAAGGTACAGGAAATAAGCTTTATATTTTGTGACTAAGTCCTGCTATTTTTGCCTCTTCCTAAAGCAGAGGAGGCAAGGAAAAAATGAATTGTTTAACAGCAAAGACTGCTGAGCACAGTGCACATATTAAGTAGGAACAAAAGGGTGGGAGAAGGGAAGTGTTGGTGTGCTTTACACTCTGACAGGAACCTGACAACTGGAGCTGCTTCCAGCTAAGGGGCACCAGTCGGTAGCAAGAAGAGCTGCCCTATTTTGTTTTCTGTCTGAATGGGGTGGGGGAGAAATGCCTCTGTTAATGTGAGCAAACATAATACATTTTCTTGAACCTCTCTCCCTGAAATGCAGTTTGGCTTGCTCACAAGACCTTTTTTCCCCTCTTTTTTTCCCTTTCCCTTTTCCTCCTCTCTCTCTTTTTTAAGAGCAAGTTTTTTAAATCGGCCTTTGTTTCAGTATCATAATCAATTAGTTGATAGTTCAAATGGTTAAGAAGTGCTTGTGGTTCCTGCTTTATTGTTGTACAACATTTTTTAAAGACCCAGTTATTGGTGGCCTGTAAATTTGAAGATATCATTTTCATGAGTCATTGGTTTAAAGATCAAAGTCAAGAAAGCATTATAGCAGAAGTGGAGTAACCTCTACAGTAAATGTTGTTAAGCTTCTTCATTTGAAGCTCCTCTTTTTCAGTAATTTATATTGTTTCAAAACTTTCACCTTTTGAGTAGAATTTTCTGTGACTTCTTTACTGTAATTTTCCCAACATCACTGCCGTGAAAATGAGTTTATGAAATCTGAATAGGGAAGATGTATATTAGGGAAGAAAAATGTCACAGAAAAGAGAACATTATATTAATACAGAAATTCCCTGCTGCCAGTAGCTTGGTAGGCAAAGCCTTCTTGGAAAATGTGTCATGATTGTGTGAAAATTGGCTTTGATTTGATCAGATTATGAACCTTTTGAAGAATGTATTTGGCCTATGTAGAACTGGCTATAAATATTCCATTTTCCATCTTCAGTGGCCACAGTAACTTTGCATGAGAGGAGGAGTAAGCACAGCTGACTTTGCGAAATTGTGTCTGGTCATCTGAAGTTATTATAAAACATGCTTTTAGTTTGATCCCCTTTAAATTATAATAAAATGGACATTGAATTTTTTATCCCTTTGACTAGTGGCAAGTTTATGTAAAGAAAAATCAAAAGATGCAGGAAAAAAAGAACTTGTCAGTTGTTCATATTTGAAATCCAGTACAAGAATAGGAAAGTTTTTGGTGTACATTATATTGTATAGTTTCTGTAAGGGGCAGGAAAAAAGTTAATGAGCTTCAGGTGTGACCTTTTAAGAGCTTAGCAAGGCAATGTGTTGTTTATTTTCATATTGCTTGCCTGAAATTTACTGACAGTATACAAAATGTTACTCTCTGCTTATGTATAAACAAACATAAAGACTGTTGCCAGTAGCTTGTGCTATTAAAAATATTACTCTCTCAAAATGTAGTCCACTAAGTGTGAAGCCTAACAACAGTATTCTTTTTAATGAATTGGTTTTCTCTTCATATTTAGTTTCTGCTGTATTTCCTTATCCAGAGTATGAGAGATGGTACATGGTGAAGTGCATGTAGCTGTATTCCCAAGTAACAGGCCACTTCACCCACTGCATTTAGAGGCAGAATCTGATTGCTTTGAAATGAGTAGCAACATCAGCACTAACATCTCTGCAAGGAGAATGCTGCCTTGAAAATTATGTAAGAATTTGGTCTCTTATAGGAAGTCTAATTATATGCATATTTGTGTACATTTATGTCCCTTTGTTTTCTCCCTAGGCAGTGAAATGACTATTTCCATTGGAACATTAAACCACTGTGTTATCAGATATCTCTTTGGTAAAATGAGCATAGGCATCGTATTTTAAGTGATTAAAAGCAGTGTTCTAAGTGACCCTTAAAGAACTTTACATTACGCTCTGGTATTGTGATTTTGTTCACTTTAGAACACTTTTGAACACTTTAGTACTTTAGAACTGGTGTAGTGTGACTGGCAGAGCTACAAAACCAGGCTGTTATAGGAAGTTTGTAATAGGAAATTTTAAGGCAAAGCCTCCACGTGGTAATATTTTTTTGCATCTATTTACAAGTATATAATTTTATTGTTCTTACTGCTTCTAACAGATACTTGGATGGTCTTCATACTGCAGGTTAAAAATGGTAGCACTGAAATAATGAGTGAAGTTTCATAAACTCTGAAGACAAAATTATTCTTTTTTTTGCGGGTATGTGAGGCTTAACTATCAGTAGACAAATTCACTCCAGGCTGTCTTCCATTTTTGATCAATGTAATGAAGTATGTAATAGAAAGTTAAGGGTTTTCTTTATCGGTAGTACCATATCTGAATGCTTGATAAACTTAATAAACTTCTCTGTCTCCTTGGTAGAGTACAAAACAATAATCAAGCAATGTTACCGTGAATGTGGGTCTCAGTAAATTCAAGAGGAAACTTGCATTATAAATCAACAATTTAACCAAGAAATTATTTAATCTCAGGATTTTGGAAAATTTGATAGAGGCTTAGTTTGATTTTTGTGGTTGTTGTACTGGAAGCCAAGGAGCTGGTAAAATTCTGAGACAAAGGAAGTTGCTAACATGATTTTAACTCATTAAGATAAAAACAGCACTCAATAATATTTATGGTGGCATAAGAGCTCCTCTTTCTTATATCAACTTCTAGTTCTTTCATGAAAAGCCATGCAAATATAATATTACTTTCAGAGTTGGGAGGGGGTGTGAGTGGTTTAACCTGCACTAACAAATTTTCAGTATCTTGCAGGAGACAAACCTTTGATAAGTTTAAATACAGAGGTCACAGTACATTTTTCTCTGTCCTATTTTGGCCTGCATTTGTATGACCCATGGGTTTTTGATCTGATCTTGCCTCTGTTGCTGAAAGGAGTCACTGTGTTTACTTATTTTTACAAATAAAAAACAGCTCTACAGATGAGACACCTGTGTAGTTCATTCTCATACTTGCAGTATTTCCAGTGTTTTGACTTAGAGAAGGTCATCTGATTTGGAAACTGAAAGTCAGTATACCACATTTTCCAGGTAATTAGGCTAATCTGTTTTAGTCATTACTAAATTTGTAAAGCATTTGCTGAGAGACCAGGCTATGAGCAGGGGGGAAATATTAGTTACTTTGAGATTAATTGACTCCTTTTAAATTACGGCTTCATTTAAAAATAAACTCGTAGCCCACTTTGGAGTTGAATTACTGCATTCATTGGTTTGGGGTAGGAGGGCAAAGCATCATTACAAGTCTTTTGAGTAGGGAAACATAATTTCTTTGGTTTGGTTTAAGTCAGGCTGAACTTAGAGGAACCTGTACCTCCAAGACTAACTCCTCGTAGAGCACTACAGAAATTCTTTGATATCTTTATGGGTTTGCCAGTGTGGAAGTGGGCTATGGTAAATCTTGTTTTCTTGATTTCCAGACAGAAAAGGTCACATTTTTGCTCAGTTATCTCACAAAAGGTTTTGCACAGCTCTCTTACAAAAGAGTGACTGCAAATGTCTTGGCTGTACTGTAGTCTTTGCGTCTGGATGTGTAGTGAAGCTCTGTCTGTGAAAGGGGTGTGAATGAAGCAATGCCAGGACAAAACTGGTAGCTGACTGCCAGAGTGTGCCTCAGCCTGCAGGTATTGGTGGAACAGTTTTGTTAGGTTTCTGAAAAAGAAACTTGAGCTGTGATCCCATGTGGGGTTCTAACGGCATCTACCCAGAATACTATCAACACTCTTTGCTGATGAGTACTTTCTTATTTTTCCTCCTTATTTTCTACAAGGTGGGCCATTCCCTAGCCTGCTTCTGTCAAAAAAAAAAAAAAAAGTCCAGGTGATCACAATAGCATGCTTTTTATAACCCGTTGTCCAACCTGGCTGGGTTGAAAAGTGGGGTTATGTGGGCAATGTGGAGGGGAAGGCAGTATGTCCAGAATAGGTGAGGTGGGGCTGTAATGAGTATCTGGGTTTGATACCATCATTTCAATTTAGCTCAGTTGCAGCTGTAACAAGATGTGGGACTCCAGCCTAAATGTATTGAGTTTATTTGGGCATTTAGACTGACGTTTGCAATCTCCTGGTTAACCAGAGCAATTTATTAAAAAAAAAAAAAAATCAGGAGGAATGAGCACTGAAAGTCTTTTTACTTTGTTGTATCACATTGCGTGCTTTCTTCGTGAAGACCATCACTACTTTGTGCATAATTGTTTCTCCACATTTCTAAAAGATGAGTGATCATTCTTACTTTTGCTTGCATTTGTGTGACACAAAATCCTTGCATTTTAATCTCACATTGTAATGTCTTTTTCATTTTTTCCCCATCTTGTGCCGTATTCAGTATTAGTAGAAGAGATGGAATATAGGGAGAAAATTTTCCTCAAGACCCTTCTGTTCATTTGACAGATTGTATACGTAGTCAAATCTCTGGTTCCCTGGTGTACTCCGTCAGTTTCCCCAGTTGTTTCTATGGTCTTATCAACAGGTTACTGAGGAGAAAAAAGTGTTTCAAAATTAAAAGGAAAATGTGTTGTGAAACCGCGAAAATGTATAGAAGTCTCCAGGGTAAGCTGTGTATCTGGAACGACTCTGTCATGGCTTTCCTTTTTTAAAAAGCTTTCATTAACCTGAAGGGATGGTGCCTGTAGAAATCTGATTGCTGAAATCCTTGTCTCCTTTGCTGTCCTGTCTTAGAAGACTCTATCTAGACGTTCTCTTTAGCAACATTGGAAACTTCTCATCTGACTGTCTGGTGGCCAGGTACTGTGGATGTAGCTGGGAAGAATATCACAGGTAGCAAGAAGAACAGGGTTTTCAGGCACAATGGTAGGAGCTGGAACTGAGTCACTTCATATGAATGAAGCTCACTCAGGTAAGATGAAAATTCACCCTTCAGTTCTTCAGGGGAAGCATTTTTGGGTGGGAGGGAGGTCAAGCAACATCTGTCTTCTGGTTATGAGGCAGGAATTTTTTTATTGTGTTTTTTTGTTTGGTTTTTTTTTTTTTTTTTTTTTTTGTGCCTCTGTTTCCACACTTGCCACCAGACTCTGGAAAACACATTTTTTGGAGCTGGCACAAGACAGGAACTGCCTTGTCTTTATGGCACTCTTAAGTGCTAAACAGTCTTTTGGGGATCTTTCATTGGTCAGTTGATTGCCCTGTGTATCTGATGGTTAATATAGGTTAATGGTAACCTATGGAAACAGATAACCATACGACTCCTTGTGCGAGTGATATAATTTGATAGGTTCTGTGCTTATGTGCAAATCTATGCTGTTTAGGGAGCCAGGTGGTGATGCGACTGTAGAAGTGGCATGCCGTTGTTCTGCATTTAATGCAGATTTGCTAGCTTTCTATAAGCTATCCCATGATGAGGAAATAAAAAAGCACCTCTACGGAACGGAAGAGGAAGCAAGAGAGTGTAAACCCTCAGTGAGGCAAGGACAGTCTCTTCGCTGAGTCTCTGTGTTGCCCACTTGAGGTTGTGACACAGACTGATGCATGAATCTTGGCTTGGTTGTCCTTTTGTGCCTATAGCCAGATATTGCAAGTGCTACGTTTAATGCTGAAATGCAGCTTTTCAGTAACCAATATAAATCAATGAACATTTTGTATGAACTCATTCATCTTAAATGCATTTTCACAGTGCAGAGGAGCCTATGGCAGTAACTAATTACCAAAGGGTTAGTTTTTCTTCAGTATGCTTAACATTTTCATATAGATGCTTATGCTTGTAGTAACTTGGATTTCAAGTTACTTTCATCTCAGCAAGAGAAGCCTGAGAGGCCCAAGAAGCATGAGAGATGTATATTGGCTGTTACAGTACTTGGGGCTGAAAGCAAAACACCATCTTTCCTGGGTTACATTTAACCTCTGGTTGAACTCTTGATGGCTTAAACTGGCACCAGCCCCATTTCTCTTGTCTGGAGCTTCCTCTTCCAAATTTGTACATGCAGATATCGTGGGAGTTATCATGATGATGACTGATGCCATTTATACGGCAGTGGAGGGCTAGCTTGATTGACCTGGACTGAGAAATGTGCCTGAGGTAGTTGCAGAAAGAGGCAAGGATACTTAATGTATGAGGCAAACAAGCACAGTAATGACAAAAGAGTTTCCAGACTGTTTTATTTTATCTACCCTAATTAAAGATCCAAAGAGTTGTATTAATAAGCCACAGATACGTACTGTGCAGAGACCTATAGTTGCTTCTATATAACTGAGCCTGAAGAAGTGTGTGTAATTGGAGCAAATACTTTGGTATGATGGGTGTGGCTGTAAATCTCGCGCATCTAGAAAGTGTAGGCTATCTTTGGTTTGCCCACACCACCTGTGACTAATTTGGTGGATTTTAGCGTTGCCCTTGATTATCAAACAGTTTCAAGGTACTGTGAAATAATGTTTGTCCCCAAACTGTTACCTTTCTGAAAAGTCACTGTGTATCAGTTAATTAATGAGGTTTATAGGATCAGCATCTTGTACAATAAGCAATTCCTCATGTTAATTAAAACATGAGTGTTATAATCTTAAAATACAGTTATCTGACCTTTTAAGAGAATGGCTTGTGTGCTACTTTGTGCCACTGTTATAATGAATTAGAAATCAAAATCTAATAATGAGTATGTTTTCTCTCTAATGAAACTAAATGTGGAGATCTCTTCCCCCTGTGTCCCTGCTGTTACAGTCAAAAGTGTTGTCAGTATTAAAATTTGAATACCTCCTCCTCCTCAGTCATCACTGCTGAATAAACTGGGTTTTGATTGTAACTTTACAGATTAGCAGTTCCTTACTGCCCATATTGCTCTCCAAAGCACAAGGGTAGCCTAAAATGGCTGCAGATTATGATGTATGGCTGCTCTTGTGAAGCTGCAGCTGTGAATCTCAAAGAGGATGTAACCATGCAGAATCACTCTTTTAGATGGTCATTAGCGCTGCATAAGTACAAGCCTCTTTTTCAGATAGCATTTATTCTTCACGGTTCTTCTACTAGTATGTGATGGCAATGTCATTTGCCAAGCATTGAATAACAATGAATGTTTTATTGAAGTACAGTATTCTGAACCAGTGCTTTTTTAAGCTGTTTAAGTGCTTAATTTTCGTTTGACTGCTCCTTTTCATGCAAATGTGAGTGTAGCAGAAAAAGCCAATACATCCTCCTCCCTTCTGCTCCTGTGATGTATTGGACTAAGCTGAAGGCCTGTGTGTGGGAGAAGGAAACATAGCTTAATTTGTCAGAGTTATCCACTGGCATCCTAGCCTACTCCAGTTTTAGTAGTCTGTCTTCATTTTGCTTAGAACACTTACTTTCAAAAAAAGCATCTTAGTATCTATGTGATACTAAGGAAAAAGCAAGCCAAGAAACAGTCTCTTCCTTGCCCCCAAACAGATGGAAGACCAAATTCCAGATTCCTTTTACATGAATGAAAAGAGGAATCAGGTCTAAATATTTCAGTGCATGGTATTTCATTCTTTTTCCAAGGATCTCAAAGCACTTGGAGGCATTATGAGTTCATTTCTGAAGGGCAGATTTTTAATGTGGTTAACACCTACAACTATGGTAAGATTTTTGAACGGCCTAGCACCTACTTTTGCCATTATGAAAATCTGAGGGAAACCCATGCACCCAATGTGCTTTATTCTTTTGAACATCTGGGCTCTTGTTTTGATTTGTGAGCTATTTTGAAAATCTGGCATCAGTTCTGGGTTTTAAGTTCTAATTAAATATAGTACACAGTCTGGCCATAAGCTTCACAATACCCAGAGGGAAGGAAGGGGGGAGAAAAAAAAAAAGCTATCCCTATTTTATAGTCAGTGAAATTGAGATGGCGAGATCATAGAGGTATTGAAAATTGCCAATATATTTTCATACTGAATAGCTCCATCAAAAGTGGCTTTTAGAACCTAAATTCAGACCAAAAGAAATGCATCTGTGAACTCAACATTCCTAGGTTTTAGAACCACAAAGCAAATGGTTTTGCATTACAGCACAGAACTTAGCCGTACTATGCCATAAGCACTGACTGTATCCACTCCTACATTATCATCAGACTCTTCAACATGATTTGGGAATGTGAAATAATAATTACTTGTTTGGGGGCAGAACAAGAGATACTGTGTTCTTTCTATGGAGCAATAAACAAATACCCTTCAGAATTCAAGTTCTGTGACAATAATTTTAATAAAACTCATGGGGATTTCCTTTCAGTTATAAACAATATTGAAAGCAAGTGGTCAAGTCTTCAGTAGATACTCAAGGTAACCCAGTCTAGGATAGCTTAAATACCTATTTCTTCTCTGTGTATGAGTGAAGAATTTTCTATATCATGTCTATCAACATTAAAGAAGCGTGTGTTTATCTGATTATTTTTGCCATTTTTTCTCTATAGAAACACTAGGTTGTAATGTAAGAATGTGTATGGATTTCTTTGCTTATACTCAAAGATTCACCAACTCTGTCTCTGTATCTGGAATGCCTCTGTATGCTGTTTCTAATGTTTTGGGTTTTTTTTCTTTTTTCTTTTTTTTTTTTTTTGTGCGTGTGTGCGCGCGCCTTTTCTTCGTTCTCTATCCTACACACACAAGCAGTACATCTTCAGGTATCTTTGATCCAGTCTTTTCTGCTTGGCCGTTAGTCATATTGATTCTCAAGTGATAAAGGAAGCTTTGTTCTCGATGCAGTTTTTAACAGTACAGTATCAGGGCCTGTCACATAAACATTGCTGACATCAAAGAGACGTTGCAAAAACATGTAATTTTACAAAAATACAAACTGAGTTGTATTTCACCTTTTGTATTTCAGATGCAAAAAGGAAAACTGACTAGGTTGGTTTTAATGTCCAAAAGGAGTGAAGTTCCAGAAGGAAATAAAAACAATGACAAGAAAATTTAACTTCTTCCTTTTCAGTTACCTAAAATGCTAGTAATAATACAAGCAAGGTAGCTTCATTTTTAATCTGTCAGTATCCCTTAATATAATTTAGCATTTATACCATTTTCTACATTTTCAGATGGAGTAGCTCCATCAAAATTGAAAAATAAGTATGACATTAATTTCAGTGTCTGAGAGTAGTATTTTGAACTACCTTGCGAGTAGGCTTTGAATTAAAATACTGTGTTACATATTGAGAACTGTTGTCAACCAGTGTGCTTTTTATGTTTTATTGTCGTACAGTATTTGCTTTAACCCATTAAAGAGTCAGTCCAATAAGAAGAAAAGGAAAGGTAACAGAAGTGTAATAAACACTGTTTTAATTTTTACAGCACAGTACATTATAGAACTATAAAATTGTGTGATTAGCTAAGTCATTAACACTGTCTTAAAGCAAATAAGTGTTTAGAGCCTGACACACTTAGTGCTAAAAACCTTTCTAATAGTGAATTTTAGAAGTAACTAGTGTTGCTTGGAGTAAAGATTCTGCTGCTGTGCATCATCAGGAGCTCTGTATTGGGGCTGTCATCCAATTATTATTTTCTAATGCATTCCCTGTTTTACAGCACTCATAGCTATATCATTTTGATGCTTCCTTGAGAACTGTGCCATGTAGAGCCTGCAGAGCATTTGTACAGGATCGCCACCAAAAATGAGTTAATTTATTTAAGACCTGCCCTCCACTTTATGAAAGGGCTTCTTTTCACTTACTGTTTTACCCTGCATTTACTGGTGGTGAGTTAGGAGGCATAATAAGAGCCAATCTAAGAGTCATTAGAGTCGGTTAAAGTCTCCACTTTTCTAATAGGATCCCATTGATCCAGGTGCTGTGTTAGTTGTTTATGCTCTTAAATCAAAATTTTCAATTATGATTTAAGAGATCTCTAATTGCCTGGTATGAGACATCTCGAAAGTCCCAGATTTTTGTACACAGACTGCTCAGTGCTTTTGGAAAATGCTGTCTTTAAGTTGGAAATTTAGAAAATCTTGACCCTATTTTGAATACACTCTAAAAATAGATAAACATTCTCTCTTTTTAATTTGCTAGATACTGGGAGGCCACTCCTGTCAAACTTAACTCATGTCACTTGGCGCATTAAGTCCAACATTTGGTATTAGTTTGTATTAGTTCATTCAAATTTGAAAACAATGTTAGAGAACATTTGGAAGACAAATTTCCCGTCCCAGCCAGCTGAACAAAAACATGGCCTCTTAATAAATTTAACTTCTTTTCAATCCAAAATTCTTTTTTATTTGCCTTTATCAGCTGTACATTGGTTGAATCACTTGCTTGTTTTATGACACACTTATGAAGTTACTGCTTTAGAACACATCTGCTTAATGAATGTTTTCCTGGGTTAGCTTTTAAGCAATTGAACCACTAGTCCTCATAGAATGACAGAAAGAGAGAATACGCTGAAATTAAAACTTGAGCTGTTTTAGGGTGGCTCTCATAGCATGGTATTCTTTTTGGACATGTAAGAGAAACATACCCTTTTTGGATACATCAGAGATAATATTTTATTTTAAAACAGTGGATATATTCCCAAAACATGTTTAGGATAAGATAAAAAGTATTTCCAATATTGTGTCAGCTGTTAAGCTGCAAGTGATAGATCTTTAAGGACCTGGTGTGTTCCAGGTATTGCTTTCGCTATGGGAAAATAAAGCACAAACCTAAGTGAACAAAGGACTCAAACACAATATTAAGCTATCAAGCATCAGTGTGAGTTGAAGATGTTGCATGTCTCTGCCAGCAGTTGCCACCTCTGTGGCTGTGCTAGCAGAATGACTGTGTGAGAGTCGTCTGTCCCCTGCGGTGCAAAGCATATACTTAGGCTGTGGTTCCACCTCTGCAGAAACCGATTTCAAACTGAGCTGTCACTGTCACACTTTCCCATGGAGCCTGGATAACTAACTGGCATGTCAAGATGAATCCCACCAAAAATGTGAGACAAGTTCTGGGATTTTTTTTGGGGCAGATGTGACTTGTCCACCTGTTCAGCTGTAGAAACACATGGACTGATATAAGACTGTACCCTTAGTAAAAAATTGCCGTTACAGGTGTCCCTGAAGCAGTAAAGCTGTGGAAGCTAACATTGCCATGGTTACCTGAGCAAACAATCTGGGACTGACTTGTCTTTGCTCCAGCTGTTTACTAAAGGGGCAGTTCTACAATATGAATCTGCTGCTTGAAACACTTTCTGCCTGTGTGTCCTTCCAAGTGTAATTATGACCCTCTTAGCTGTGTCAATTTGAGTAACAGTATGCCATCCTCCCTTAGGATGTGTGTGATATTTCAGGTAAAAACAAGTGAAGGGAACGAGTGTCTGGAAGACGACAGCAAAGCAGGAACTTTTAAAACTGGCTCATCTGACAAAGAATATGTATAATGGAGCTGTGCCTAATGGTGTGATTTTCACATTACTGGCTTTGAAGCAGCAGTGACAGTCTAAAAGGTTCCTGCTTCTTGCCCCCTCTTTGCTCAGAGGTTAACTGCTGGCAGTATCTGAGATAGCTTATATAAAGGTAGCTCTGGAAAGTCCCCACAAAAAAAATTCTCTGTTCCAGATTGCATACCCTTAAATACCGTATGGGTAGAATTGAATGCAGGTTGTTTGCAGCCATGCTGTAAGACATCTCTCAATTTTTAGACCCTTGAGTAGAGTTTGGATAGGGTAATTGATGACTGGACAGTGTCTGGACCAAGCTCAAAGTCTATTCAGTTAATATTGCTGCATTTAAAATGCCAGCAACATCTTGAGGTTGTTTGAGGTCCATCTCAATAGGCATGTTTACATGGTACAGAGGAATAACTGCTCCCTTAGGAGGTATAATCTTGTCTTGTTTCCATTCATTTATATGTAAGAAGAGTAAACCTCTAGTCAGCCACCCTGCGTAGAAGTCAGTAAGAAAGGCACAATTGTGGGATTCTTTTCCACACATTTGAAGACCAAAATGAACCTGAAGATGAGTTGGTAGTATTTCTACTTTATTCGAAGTCATTTGCGAGACAGAGTAAATGGATGCCTTGAAGGATGGCTAATTTGTTTATAATAGTAAACGGCTCTGGTTTTGAGGGAGAGAAAAGCCATCAAACACTTCTGTGCATGGATGTTCATTTCCAAGTATCTGAATAATGACTGAGGTTGTATAATTGATACATTCAGGAAAGGAACACAGAAGTTGCTGCCTTTATCCACCAAATAAAGCTTTTGCAGCCTTTCACAACTTCCCATATGTTAATGAAAAACATTTTCTGAGAAATTGGCAGCTTCATGCTTTGTAGCTGATGCCAGCTTTTTTCATGGACCAGTTCAAGGCAGAGCAAAGGGAAAAATGCCTTGTTTTAGTGCGTGAATTACTCTGACAAGCTTTCGCATTGCCCCTCCTCTTATTAATATTCTTTTTGATGTGAGCTTGTAAAACAGAGGATTGGCTGTTAATCTCTGGGATCTCAAGGGCTTTTGGCAGTGGCCCATAATTGATGTGTTCACATGGCTGTTGTCTGACTACTAATGATTAGACAGCAGTGTTATCTCCGAGCTAAATCAGTGTTGCTTATAAATCACGCCTGATAAACTGCAGTTTCATTTCTTCAAAGGATTTGTACATGTCTACATAGTTTGATAGAACTGCCAGAGTCATTTCATGATTTCATGACAGCTTAGATTAGGTTTATTTTTTATTTCAGTTGAGCAAAATATTTTAATTTCTACGAAGCCTACAAAAATGTTTCTTTTCATTTGTTTGTCTTTGTTATAAGCTCATCATGCAGTGGATAGAATAAAAAGGATATGTGCAGTTAGAGCAGAGCAGAGAATAGAAGGTGCAAGTAACTGCAGAATATAACACATGAAAAGTGGAATACTTGGACTACTGATTGCTTTATTTGAACAGAAAGGGAGCTTCATTTGCAGCAGGTGTTGATCACAGTTACACTGTAAAAGTAGTCTGTGAGACAGTGTAAGAAAGGAGGAACTTACAGGTTAGATTGATGTACGGAAACACAAGGTGTTTCAGTAATGGCGCGTGGAACCTTCTGGGTGAAATGCGGTTCATTGGGTGTCTCCATTCTTTCTCAGCAAGACAGGAATGATAAGCCATTACTGAAACTCTGCAAATGTAAACTTTTGTCTGTGTTTGGGTGCTTAGAGAGCATGCTAATGAGGATCCCAAGGTAAATAAGTTTAGAAAGGTCTTCCCTGCTGACTCTGGTTCTTGTATTTGCCTTCATACTGTGAGCTTAATCCTTCAGTCTCATTGTTAAGGATTGTTGGACACTTTGTGTCAGTACCATGTTCAGTTTAGAAAGAGAAAAAAAATTTGGAGGGAATAGGTATTAGTGGTTTCCTCCTCACAAGGATTATTTTACTCTTAAAAATCTTCACTGTACATGTATTATTTTCAGATTTTTTTAGAGCTCTTGAAAAATTTTTTGAAATGCTAATTACTTTTCTCCCTGGTAAAACAAATACTACAGTCCAAATTCTGCCCATAGTTATGCTTCAGTGGAACTACTCTGGATTTACACCACAGTAAAGATATACACCAGTTGAGAGAAAAAGATGACTTATAATAAATCGGCTTTCCCTAAGATACTGTAAATACCTCAAACTGCATTTGAGAATAAAGACTTTATTTTTATTGTTAACTGTAGGTATTCAACAGCAGGTAGTTGCAGGGATAGCTAAATAATAATGCTTCAGCTCTTTTTTCAGTTGAAACGTCACAGTGAAAAGGAAAGCTGAAAGGTCATTTTAGAAGTGTTTTCTTTAGTGACTTGCTCTAAATAATCATGAATGCGTATATCCCATTCTTAAAAGTAGTAATACTGTCTTGTTCTTTAAATAAAATTAGGACACAGTATCATACACTTGGTAGTGTTTGTAGCTAATACCATGAAGTTGGTCTAAGAAATACAGAGAAAAACTTAACTGATAGGGGATCCTACACCCTATTGAAAAGCCCAAGTGGGAGACCTAGGGCAATAATACAGCAATATATTAACCAGAGGTCCACCTGTCTTGCATAAGAAGCCTAAGGGCTAGATAAATTAAAAATTTTGGGGTCTGTAGACACTGATAAATATAGGGCCATGAAGTGAAATGATGAATTTTCAGATCATGCTAAAAACAGTCATCCATAAGAATCTAGTTAGGCAACTAGAAGTTTTTGGTATACATAGCTCATCAAGTAAGTTCAGTTCTGTTTCTGAGGATTATAGAGGTTCTTTGACAAGCTTTTGGAAGATAAATTAATAGTTTAATTGATTTTTCTCAACAAAAATTTATTGAGCTGAGGAAGTAACAGCCTGAACCATAACGTATGCAACTTTGCACTTGGCAAAGTAGACCAGTTGGCAAATAGGTAAAAGGCAGCAAAAACCTAGTGATAGGCCATTGTCATGCAGAAAGTCGAAGAGGTGCAAAGAAGCCATATCTTTTCTGAGTCCTGTTTGCCAGAGTATTATATATTGTGGATTCCTGGAAAAACTCACAAAGTTATATTGATGCTCTATGTCCCTGCACTCCAGAATGGCTGAAAAAGCAGCTTCCACCAGACCACAGTCACATCGTTGACTGACTAACTGAAACCATCTTTTGGTAATGGAGAACTTCTGCTGCGAGGTCATAGCGTTGTGGCATGATTTGCTTGGACATTGAGAATGAAAACTTGAAATGGAACAGTTAAATGCATTCAGTCATGGTGCAATTAAATTATCCATCATCTTCCTATATACAATTAAGAGTGGGAGGATTTTCCTCGGTCAGTTGGTGTCTTCATATGTCGTAGAGTAAGCATAGCTTTATTCCTGGGTCAAAGTCTCACACCTGTTAGAAATAAACATTGGCAACTTCAGGGTACCATTTATTAATAATGCTGTGAGATTTCCATAAGCAAATACTTTATCTTTTTTTCAGCCTCAGAAACCTGAAAGGTTGAGTGTAGCAGAAACTTGGGAAGAAAAAGAGGTGATTGTCATCTTTAAAATGAAAAACTTTTTTATTCAAAATGAAAAGCTTCTAAAGGGTCACAGAACTTGATAAAGCAGTACCTAACGCTTACCAGCAAATGGCTGGGCCTTGCTTTTTACCATATTTAGTTGCATTCAGTGTATCTCTCTAGACAGGATAGGTATCTTTAGTGAATTTCAGTGCTTGTTTATTCTGTATTAAGGCTTAGTGAAGCACCAGGCTGACTGAAGAGAAGTTTGGAAGTGCAGACTGAAGAGCTGAGCAGGAGAAATCAAGTTTCAATGGAGAAAGGTGTTCTAGAGACCTATGGACAAAATTATCTCAATGAATACGACCTTCTTGGGCTGAAAGAGGAGAAATGCTTTACTAGAAGTTTGCAGGTGGTGATCTGGGCATCCTCCCAGGACTCTGCCAAACATTAGAGTTGACATACAGTTTTTCACAGATGCAGCCTTTGGCAGAAGGATATTGCTGGCAGCTGTCAAATGCTAATCTTTCCCACAGTAAAACGGGTGAATGGCTTTGGGAAATCCCAAGCATGTGAGGTAGAATAGAAGATACAAGAGAGGACAAGGAATTTTGCTTGCCTGTTGTTTAGCAACTTTGTTTCTGCATTAGACCCTACTCAAAGCTTTGAGTTTTCATCATGGTCTTCATTGTATGTTAATGCTATCCTAAAAGAATATTAACATTATCATGTCTGTGGAGGTGCTGTAGATACAGTCACATAATGTCTGAGAAGGTCTGGAGGTCTGCACGTGGAAGGAATATGTAATTGTCAAAAGAGGGTGAGTTTGCAGAACTGTGAGTGCAGGTTCAGCAGCTGATGGGAGTGGCATAGAAGATCTTGAATACAAGGGGGCATTTTTTCCTTGTTCCTTGTAGTAAAAGATTAGTAGCATAGTAACAGTTTTAAGTGGATTTTTTTGCTTAATAACAAATATTCAGAATATTGAAATTATTCCAGATGGGAGTGATTTACTGGGAAAAAAAGTGACAGTTTCTGCTTGCTTTGTTTTTTTCTTTCTTTCCAACTAGTCAGCTGATTGAAGTGGAAGTGGAGAAGTTCATTTTAAGAGTAAGAAATATTTGGAATCTCCAAGCAGATGCTACTTGTGTTACTCAGTTCAACACAATTACATCTCAGGTTTCTCATCTATACTACAATATTTGTAAAGCATAAGGGTATTTTTTTTATTATTCTTGAACACAGGTTTTTAAGTCTAAACTTTGGATGACATTTAGGCAGTCTGAATCTCTTTTATCCTCCTTTTATATTCAAGCTCTTGTGATTCTCAACTAAGTTGACCAAAATAAGCAACTTCCTTAGTACCTCTTACTTTCCTGTATTTTGAATGTAAGGCTTTTAATAGGTATGTCTGTCCTGTGACCAAAATCCTTTTCTACATCCATGTCTTGTTTCTTTCCTGTTTTCCTGTTTTCTAAGCATGTCCTTCATGGCACTTACCTTTTCTTCCAACAATTTGATATAGAACGTTTGTTTGCCAAAAATGTCTTCATTAGATAATAAGCATGGGGTTGAATAAATAAAATATCTTTAGGTAATGACCAGTATTTCAAAGGTATAATTAAATCATTCTCATCTCAAAATTAGTACTAGTTTATTTAAGAAAACAAAACATCAGTTCTGCTAAGTATGGTGTCAGAACGTTTTTTAGCGGCCTCGTATGTGAATTTAGATGCAAGAAACTCTGAATTGAGATTAAATTGAGATTTTTCAGGTGAAATAGAGATTCTTCATAGCGGTAATTTCTGTTATATGGTAGAATACGAAGGAATAGCTTCAGTTTTTAGATGTGGAGCAAGGTCTGTAGCAAGAAGACGTTTAAAGATCAATGACAAGTCTAGAAATGCAGACACACTCCTGAGCACACAAACATTCTTTCCATGTCACATTCTCCCAAGTTTGTTTTCTTCCAAAGTAATTTTATTGATTTCATTAGAGTTACTTCTGATTTATGATGCTGGGGTCACTGTTGCTTTAGAAAATTAAGGTAGGGGCAAGCATACTTTTTATAAAAACAAGGTAATCACCCGTGTACCTTAAAGTCTAGAGGAAGCAGTGTGGAGAAAGCAAAACTTCCATACAGGGCTGAATTCCTTTATTTCTTGTTTTTCATTTCAGACGTAGTGATTCTGTGAAGCATTAATTCATAACTCTAAAGAACTTGTCATTTTCGAGACTGGAGGTTTCTTATTCCTTTCAGTCTTTATGTTGGTGTCTTTAAGGAAGGATTTAGTTTTGCAAAGGATCAAGTTTTGCTTTTCAGGTATATCCCATAATAGGATTCGGATCTTCTTTCCACGTTCTTTCTACTAGTGCAGACGTTCCCACTGGGAATGCTTGCAGTAGATTTTTTTTCTCAATTTAAAGTGCTTTCTTGGAAGGGCTTATCCAGAGCCTTAACCCTGCTCCTCTGCCTTTCCCCAGGCTTTATATTGGTAGATGAATTAAATGGCTTTTGGCGTGTACATTTCAAATCACCTGGTGTGTGACATTGCAGGTGGTATGACACCGTTTGGTCTTAGATTGGTAGACTATGTTATCATGGAGATATATCTTCAAAGATAAACCTTCATTAATGAGATGGAACTACACATACATTCATAGTTATACATGGGATAGCACACTTTGATGGGTCATATCACGTGGCCCGGCTGCATGGCACCTATTGTCTGGTTGGCATTTTGTGATTTATGACAGAAACATTTCACACTGAAGATACACACCCTCTGAGAGTCTTCAAAGTTGAAATGAATTAAATACATACATACAGAATACTTCCGCTTGATAATATGATCAAAAGTTATCCATTTAAATCTCTGTGAAAACTGTTTTTATTTTGAATACTACTGTAAATCCACTTCTGTCAGATTAGTACCATGTCAAATAGGGCCATAGGTGTTCCTGGTATCTCGCTCTTCTTTCATTCAGGTGAATTTTCCACAGGAGTACATGAGAGACTCTGTCCCATAAAGAATTAAAATGCTCCCGTTCCTTCAGGAATGGGAACATGATACGGCTGATTGCAGTTGTGTGATGTTGGGCACTCTCTGATCTGGGAAGTCCCCTGAAATCTGTGTACCTTCTTCTGTGAACTCAGTATTACCTACTGGAATCTCTCCTGCTTGTCAGGAAATTGTGTACGAAGGACACAAAATGTTAATTTTCAGACATAATTTTAGAAGCTTACACTGCATCAGGAAGATGAGTTTCGATGAGCAGAACTTGTTTCCAGCATGTAAAGTGCCTGAGTAACTGAAGGAGAATGCTGCTTATTAGAAAGTCTTGCCGATTTCTAGTTAGGATGATACTTCCTCTCTCTTCCATACCCTCTTCCTCATACTGCTGAATGTTATGCAGCCACCAAAATATTTTTTTGTCATGTTCAGATAGAGGAGCGCTCCATGGAGCACTGACTACGCTGCTTGGCAGGCATTCCTCATTTTCTGTGAGCTTTCTACTACTAAGAGCCATAGCTCTCTGATACAATCAAACACTTGGCAGTGGAAAGCCACCATGAATAACACTGCAGCTTTGTAGCCTTTGTCGCTAATCAGCTCTCAAAAGCTCTTGGAATTAGGTGAATGAAGAAAAATATTGCTCGAATATTTCTGTCTTTTTTGGAGCCCTTTGATTATGTGTATAAAGAGAGCATCTATGTAAATAACCTTCCACAGATTTAGATTTTCCTTCTCATATTGGAATCTCTCGTGTGATAAACAGTGAGGCTACTGCTCAGTATGCGCCAACACCTGGGAATAATCATGCAAAAATAACAGTGAGAAACTGCAGAGCATCTGTTCTTGACATTAACTTTCCTCAGTTTGACAGACTGCCACCACCAGATGTTAGTCTTATGTGTCTTTTTTCCACTGGAGATGGCGGCCTTCCTGCCTCTCTCTTTGCCTCTAATAGCTTACATCAGTGCCCTTTGGAGAATTCATGAAAACAATTGTGTCACCACAATGATCGCTGAGAACCACCACTTCGCTGTGCTGACGTTACTATTATCAAACAAGATGGGATAATTTTAAAACATGGAAAACTGGAGCAATATTTAAGCTCAGCATATTTTTTTCTTATGAGTAAGGTCATATTTGTGCAATGAACATGAACCTCAGGTACAGTAAACGTCCACTTAATTCTCAACCAAAGGCTTAGTGTTTAATCCGCAGAGCAACAGCCCCTTTTACTGCAATAGCCACTCTTTGGCCTTGTCCTGTGTGAGTGTTTCTAGTGGAAGACATGAACATTTATTAGCAGGTCTAAATAAACCAGAACTGAGTACAAATATTTGTAACAAAGAACTTAGTAGGGTACTCTGTCAGAGCCGTGCTTTCTTTAGCTCCCCTTCACTGTTTATAATACTTGGAAAATGGAAGACACATCTGCCAATTAAGTCTACATTCATTTAAAACATTGGCTAGTTGAGTATGATAATAGCAAACATTTTGGGTTTTCTCTGGCTTTGTGATGAGTATGTTTTATGTAAGGACGATGTTGCATGTGTAGTAGGAGGTTTTGCCTGCTTTACGAAACACCATGTAAACTCTCAAACAGGCCATTCATCAGCGTTTCTTGGTTTTATAAAGGGATGTGGTTTAGCTTTTCTTAAAGCACTGGGCTCCATTCACCTGCCAGTTACTGATCCCGGTTCTCTTCTGTTTTGAAGTAAGATACATTAAGAACTCCTCTAAATTATGCCTGGGGTACATGTTGACCCTGTTTCATTGACAGAGACCCATTACGCAGCCCGTGCCAAGGAGCAGGGCTCTGTGCCATCCAACTGTTTGCCTCCACTTGGCATCAGACAGCCAGAATCTGTGTGGCGTAGACTCGGTGCCCCCCCGTACCAGGCGTACGCAGTTGTGGTTTTATGTGCAAGTAACAGCTGCTGTTGGGGGTCAGTTGATATTTGACTTGCCTGTGTGCATTCAAGTCTGCTCTGCAAAGCATTCTTGCCTGTGCTTTAAATCTTCAATTGTGATGGCATAAAGAGAAGAATAAGGATACCATTGCGTGACTGCGTTGTTTTTATGCCACAGGAACTCTGCCTTACTGAGGAGAGTTTTGCTGATATTAGCAGGCTTTTACTCCTAATGGATGCTTTTAGTATTCACGTTTTGCTTTGGTGTGTTTTGTTTTTTTTTGTTTGTTTGTTTGTTCTGTTTCTAAACTGAAGATTATTTTAGCCTTAAATAAAAAGAACCCCCCTAAAATGAGCAAGAGTTGGAGAAGAATGCAGTTATAGGTCCCTCCTCTCTCCTCCCTAGTTCTAGTGTAATTGAGATCAGAACCCAGGCTGTTCATACAAAGATCATACAAAACATTTTTGTTAAATATTTAGCACACTTAAGGGTTGTGTGCACAATTAAAAACGTTGGCTCTCAGTTTGTATGTATGAATTATGCTCAAAGCAAAAAAATTGTTACAAAAGCCAATTGTAACAATTGTTACAATTTTTAAAAATTTCTTTTTAATTTTAGATTTCCATTTTATTTCCTCTTCATGAAAAGTGGCCATGTGATGAAGTGAGCTGATCTGTGGTACAAAGGATATGTAATACAATGATAATATTCTTTAGTCCTTTCTTCTCTTTGTTGTATCCCCATTTGCCAACTTGGCTTTAAAAGAAAGCAAAATTAACTTTTATCTACATTAAGATACATTTGAACGAAACCTAGATGACAATGTACAGTGAGTCATTATGTCTTTTCTGTGGAGGCTTCTTACGGGGTCCCAAATTAAAAACAGCATAGACTTAAAGATGTTTGATCATCTATTTGAAAGCAGCTAGAAAGCAGCCATCTTTCAAAAATCATTGGATTGAAGAATGATTTCTTGGTGTGAGATCTGTGATCCAGTGGGCCAAATAAACATGAATTTTAGGTGGTTTAGCTATTTGAGCACACTCATATCCTCATGTAGCTATCTTTTACGTGACAAAGGACCTTATGGCTACAGTAAAATACTGAGAACCCTCAGGCCAAATCTGTATACAGAAAATCTGTTACTGGGTATATTGGAAGTCATATGGGAAAGATAACTTCTTCAGTTCATATATAGATACTGTCTCTGTGTGAATTGTCTATGTACAGACTGATTGTCTGGCAAGTTGTATTCTTCCAAATATGCATTTTGGAAACCCTGAGAAATTAGATGGTTTGGATAGATTCTTGTAAAAGTCCTCATCTGTTATTTCAAGTAGAAAGATGTAAATGTTATCTGTAAGCTGTTAGGTGGGTGATCCTAATGTATTTTAAATGACTGGATGACAAGAGATTATATTTGATGCCATATGGATATTAGAATTGTTCCAAGTGCTAATTTCTCTATGTTGCACATGAAAAAATGGCATTTATGTCTTTGTACTGTCCTTATAAATGTTTTTCTTTAAATAGAAAATGAAGTTCCCAGTTTGCAAAATTAATTTTCATCTACAAATCAGTCTCTGTCAACACCAAGAAAAAAGTGGCCTTAATCCTTGTTTTTAAAATTTATTATTATTTCATACTAGCAGTCTATGGCAACAGGGAATAGTCTTGTAGAAACTTAGCAATTTGCATTGTTTAGCATGGGAGGTATTTTTGTATCTAATTCTTCATGTGCAGCATTTGGGCTGATGTCAAAAAAATTAAACTCATAAGACTAAAATTACCTGTGATTACATCAAATCACTGCATACACAAATGCAGTCTCAGCAAACTGGGATTTTTTTTTTTTTTTCTAAGTTGTTATCCTTTTTTTAAATCTCACAGCACCATTATAGTAAGTTTGTCTGTTGTTTTCAGGTTGATCCCCTGTTTACAGTGCCTGCACCTCCACCTCCGATTTCCAGCAGTATCACACCTCAGATTCTGCCTTCCTACTTTTCCCCATCTTCATCCAATATTGCAGCACCAGTCGAGCAGCTTTTGGTACGGACTCGTTCAGTGGGTGTAAATACTTGCGAGGTTGGAGTAGTAACAGAACCCGAATGCCTTGGACCCTGTGAGCCTGGGACCAGCGTGAACTTGGAAGGAATTGTGTGGCATGAAACTGAAGAAGGTAAATTGTTTTTTTCCGTTAGGTTTGTCTGTGAGATATGTTAACAAGGAGGAGAGTTTGCTGTACCTGCCTGGGTACTAGCTAAGGGCTTGCTAGTCTTTTGGGACACCATTATGTACAACTGCAGTCACAGCTTTGTAGCTCAGCTAGTGAGTTTTTATTTTAAAAACAAATGGCAGGTTTTTTATTATTTAAGCAACTGTATTTTCCAAATGACCTACAACGTAACCTCAGTTAACAACAGAATTGTCTCCCATTCCTATATAAAGTATATGAAGAAATAGCTAATAGAATAGCATAAATATGCTATTTAAATGTACATCATAAGGGTGGTATATGTAATGGGAATGGATATATGACTAGTTTAGATGAAAACTTAGAAAGCTGAATATCTTGGAATTCAGACACTATGATCAAAAATGCCACCATTACGTAACAATAGAAGCCCCAGAGACCCTGCAGAAATTCAATTTGATGTGATGATTGTTTGCATTTTGGTTATTTGAAACATGCTTTAAGAGGAAGGCATCCTGCTCGAAGAGAAGTGTTCCATCTGGTGAAGAAGTGCTATCTAAAACAGTGATTTCTTTAATATCCTTTGAAGGCATTTGGCCAAGTAGGAGTGCTGGAGAGCTTTCGGGAATACTAAACATTGATTTGCTATGATTTAGAACAAAGTAAGTAGGAAGAGTATTATGCTGTGATATGCAGATTTTTCCATTTTGGTTTTCAAAAGCTCATTATTAAAATACCGGCTTTCTCCTGTTAATGCTAAAATACCGCATGTGTACACTAAACTTTGCAATTTTGGGGGATTTCTCCAGTTACAGCTGCTTGAGAGTCTTCCTGTGATTGTTCTAATGTTTCTTCTGTTGAGGATTATTTAATTTTTAGTGACTTACCTCCCTCGACAGTGAAAACAAGATTATTTACAAGAGGATATAATGAAAGAATATAGCAGTGCATTGCTTCGTGATAAATCCTGACATCCTTCAGACATATGCAGGGCATTTGGTCCTTTGCAGTGATATATAAGACCTCACCAATGTGCTCTACACTGTCCTCTCAAAAATCAATAGAGAGAGTCAGATTTACTTGCTTTTATATGTTTTCATCCATCCATCTTTCTCTCTGTGTATGTCTACAGCAGATTCATAAGGTAGACTGATCCTTTTAGATTGTTTTTAAGGCACAGTATAAATTCTGTTTTAAAATATCCCTGCAGAGATGACTGCCCTTAGCAGCTCCAATCTTCCTTGACTGGCCTGTATTAACCAGAGTTGGAATGTGTGGGTGTTAACTGTGTTGACATGAAAGAGCAGTAGCTGTTAATAGTGTTATTCTTGCTGAATAAACTAAACTTCTGACCCCCACTGAATTTCAGAACCCTGCCTTGTTAAAGGTTTGGCACCAGAAATGAAGTATTAAAAAAAGTGCATTCTGGTCAGGATGACTTTCCATTTACCAGTTACTCAGCACTCTACTGGTTTAAAAACTCTTGTTAGTTAATGGAAATTATCTCCCTTAACCTTTTCCCAGTTTGTCTAAAACAATTTTCTGAAACAACTCAGAGTTCAATGACAGCATGTTTGAGTGAAACTGTTTTGAATGTGCCTGTTTTCACAGCTTTACAAATACTGTTTGGTGACACTACAGCTATGAGTGACTACAATAATAGATAAAATGGGATTCTAAAATACTCTAGAAATATAGCTAGAATGTAGATTAAGAGACTGATGATAATTGATATTATTTCATATTGTATGGTATGTAGTATGCTCTTTGTGTTATACTGTTTCAGACCCTGCTGACTGAAGAAAATAATATAAATTCTACTGGTTTTACCAGTGTTCACAATCAACACTGTATTATGAAAAATGAGTTCTTAATGATCATTTTTGCATTTTAATGAAGTTTTGACGTTTGGGGCACACGTATATGTATATATTTAGCTGTTTTCAAATTTTCTGACATGTTAATGAAAGCAGCTATATAGCAGCTTGCGTGAAGCCATTTCTGCCAAATTTTAGAAAACAGGGTGCAGATGGGTCTTCTATTTATCTTTAACAGAAGGCAGATTATCAGATACTCATTTTCTCCAGTTATGATTTTGACTTTAATTAGGCCAGAACATGACCTTTCTCCTAAATTGGTGTAAATCCAGAATACATTAACTGAAATCCTCGTAATTGGTGACATCTAAAACCATCTTGATGTTCTTAATGACCAACAGAAACACAGTTTTCTTTTGTGATGCCCATATGTTTCTTTCATATTCACTCCCTTCACTGCTTTCCAAGACCTACTAAAAACACACATGCAAACTGACATCTATCTAGCTGTGTATATAAATAGCTTTTTACCATAAAACAATTCTAAGAAGCTAAGGTATGAAAATTTCTGACCTTGGCTTGTGTTTTGAGATATTTGACTTATTTTCTATCTAATTTAGCCACTCTGTAAGATGAGTTGTGAGGTGATTAGAATAGGGTGTAGGATGTCTGCGTACTCTATGGCATATGAGAACTATGAACCAAATGTGCTGATGAGCAGCCTTCATATGCTGCAGAAACTAGCTGTGGGAATGCAAATACACAAAGGATGTGGTGATCACAGTTATTATAATAAGAATAGTAGAATGAGTAGAGAAAGATGAAATCAGATAGTTTATGTAGAACTCATTATTAAATGTAATATATGCTTTATAGAGGAGAAAGCGTATACCTGAGAATTCATGTTTTGAAGGTTTTCAGTGTCTGAACCAGTTTTCTTTCAGGAATATTAAACAAGTTGTCACGTTCTGTTGCATTTGTTCTTCAAGGTCAGGAAAAGGCTGGTGTTTGGTTTTATTAGTCATATTTTTAAGATAACCACTCCAAAGTGGGGGAAGAAAAGCAGCATTGGATTTCAGACAAAACTGTGGCAGATCAAAGAGATCGTTGTTACTACGGCTCTTTTCATTTATTTCATGCCAATCTATTCAGCTGACTTGATCAGCAGATTTAATAAATCAGACTGTTTTTCCCAGAGTGTTTCAATCTTAAGACGTGTAGAGGGAAGCTGGCATCTGAAGTCTGTCACATTTTATTACAGGGCTTTGTAACTAACCATAGCTGGTTACTTGTATAATTGACTGAGACTGCTGGTTATCACGTGGGCATTTCTCAGTGGCACTACTAATTTGTGTAGTGTTTAATTTCTACGTATGTATGCAGTAGGCATTTTCATCCACATAATGACCTTGTTTGGATATGACTTGATAATGTGTCCAAAGTGGTGTTAATGGCTGTAGAAAAGAATATTGAAGGAACTAGTTGAGGCTACACTGTAGTAGGGAGAAATGGTTATGGGCAAGTTAACCTGAAAGTTGGCAGCTGATGTGGATATTTGACACCAGAAACTACCATCCAGTAACAGTAAAAAAGTCCTTCACAAAAAGCAGCTTGACAGTGTTATTGGAGTATATTTTTTTGTTTGGTTGGTTCTTCTGGTACTCTGGGAAACAGCTGCTAAAAGTCTGTATCTCTATACTGAGAAATAGGGTTTATCTAGAATCAGGTACTTGGTAAATCATGTAATTATCTTCTGGAAAAACAGTTTTGAAGAGAGCAGTAATTATTTCTTACTGCCTGGAGGAAATAAAAATGACCCAGAAAAAAGGGAAACCACCAACCAACTTTCTAAACTGCTTAGAGCTTGCCTTTTTGTTTAGTTTCTCACATGCAGTTGCCCTGGGTCATGTCCTGTTTTTGGTTCTGCATCTAGTAGTAGAGTCTGCCTTTAGATGTGGGAAGCACTAGTTCTGATGAGATGTCTTGTCTGCATGAAAACTGTGTAGGAGACAGCTATCCGTCACCTTGCTGCCTTTGTGTGCAGAACAAGCTGTCTACATGGCAGTGTTGGAGTTCTCACATTGCTGCACTGACATTCTTCCTCTTTGTGCAGTTTCGGTACAACTTGCTGTTACTCAGTAACAAATAATGGGGAAATGAGTTGTACTTTTTAAAGTGCCCTCTTACCAGGGTTAGCTTGTTGATTTTTATAACTTGAGACTGGTTGTCAAATGTAAGAAATAGGAATTTGCTGGATCTTAGAAATCTGATGGGATCATCTCCAGGGTATTTCAAATTTATCCTAGCATCAGTTCTGATGCTATTTTGTAGAACTTTTCAGTAGGAAGGAGAACACTTAGATGAGAAAGAGGCATGCTGGTACTTGTGTTTGGGTTTCTTAGCCTGCCATGTTTGCAACTAATATGCATAGACATTGTTTTGAAAACATATCTGTTGCACAGAGCTGACGTGGATTCCTCCCTGCCTTACTATGTGGTGTTAGTTTTGCAAAAACTGTTTCAAAAGACCAGTCTGTTTTAAATGTCTTTGGTTATATATCTTATGTGTATAAGTAAGGGTGTGTATGTGTCTGTAGAAATAGAAGAATGAGAAATAGTCTGACTGCCTCTGATTCCCTTTAGCAATTTCTGTGGTTTAACAACCACGTTTTCCTACTTTCACAAATACAAAGGCATGATGAAACAATGCAACTTGTAATGTTGAAAGCCGTGTCAAACATGTAAGTAAACAAGTGCAGAAATTAGAGATTTTTTTAAAAACCTGCTTTATCAAACAATGTTACAATAATTCATAGAAATTCAGATAAACATGATTAAATCACACGGTTGTCTTGAGCTCAGGCAAGGTTTATAGAGAGAGGGAATATCCTTTATTAAACCAAGTGATACAGTTGTAAAAAACAGGTAAGCTTTCAGACTGGGTGCATTTATATTCTGTCCTTTCTGTGTGATGTAGACCATTGACTTGCTGGGTACAGGAAGCAGTGGTTTGGTATTGTTGACCACCATATTCAGGTCAGAATTGAAAGACAGTGGGTATTTCTATAGGAGAGAAGCATGAAGATATCCATTGCTCAAAAATCAGGCTTTGTTATGTCCATGTTAGAGAGAAGCGGTTTGTGGAGAGGATCTTTTTTTGGCTAGCTACATTAACAGAACACCTAAAATCCAGGTATTTTCTACTGTCACGTGAGTCATCTGCTGACCAGTATGAATGTCAGCCAGTATCAAAATGTCATCTGTTCAGAAAAAAACATATACATGTGTTTATATTTTGAGATGTTATGTTCAATTTTTCCTCTTTCTACTGTCTATCAGACCCAGAAAATCAATGGATTTAAGGAAGTCTTAGATGGGTCATTATAGACCTAAACTGTCTCATTGTATTATCTAAGGCACATGGAGTCTGACACCCAGTACGTGTTACGTAGGAACTTGTAGCAAAAGAAAAATGGGCTATGTCTCACAATGGGAAGCCATAGGCTCGCATAGAAATGTTTGTGGTTCATGGAAGCTCTACCTACTTTACAAAGGGAGTTTGGGAGATTGTACTTTGGGATGTACACAGACTATCTGAGAAAAATTTTAAGAGTTTAATGTTACAGGATTTGGACTGTGAGAGGGATTTAGCTGTAGGTACACTGAGATTTGTTGGGTCTGAGGGGCCTTTTTTATCGTCTCAGCAGTTTGCCTGACCTTATTGGTGTATGCACTTGGTCAGGGATATAAATTCTGACATGTAACTGGCTTCTGCAGTGTTTCTTGCACATTTCTTTGAAACATTCAGTGCTGGCCAGTGTTAGAGACAAGGAGTAGGCTAGATGGACTGCTTGGTCAAATCCAGTATGGCAGTAATTTAATTTTTATATATTTTTTTGCTATAACACAAAATCTTTGTACTGAGAGAACCAAAAAGGGAACTGTTTTTGACTGAATCATAGAATCACTTAGGTTGGAAAAGACCTTTAAGATCATAGAGTCTAACCATTAATCTAGCATTTCCAAGTCCTCTGCTAAACCATGTCCCCAAGAGCCACAACTACAGGTCTTTCAAATACCTCCAGGGATGGTGACTCAACCACTTCCCTGGGCAGCCTGTTTTAGTGCTTGAGAACCCTTTGAGTGAAGAAATTTTTCCTAATATCAAGTCTTAACCCCTCTGGCACAACTTGAGGCCATTTCCTCTAATCCTATCACTTGTTAGTTGGGAGAAGAGACCAACACCCACCTGGCTACAACCTCCTTTCAGGTAGTTTTAGAGAGTGATAAGGTCTCCCCTGAGCCTCCTTTTCTTCAGGCTAAACAACCCCAGATCCCTCAGCTGCTCCTCATAAG
This sequence comes from Morus bassanus, assembly GCA_031468815.1. Classification (NCBI taxonomy): domain Eukaryota; kingdom Metazoa; phylum Chordata; class Aves; order Suliformes; family Sulidae; genus Morus; species Morus bassanus. The sequence continues at coordinate 22,332,945 of CM062600.1, read as the reverse complement.
ACACTCACACACAACCTTCAGTTTCCCAATTTGACAACTACTTGTACAGTATTTGATACTGTTTTCATATAAAATAAATTAAGCAAATAGTAAATTTAGTATACCCCCCATGTATCCACAGAAGCCCCTTAAAGTGGTTTTAAACCATTGGGACTGGCTTTTATGAACCAGGGGTACATGGTTGAGTTCATGTGGCTTTAATGAGTTGCCGTGAATCAGCCGGGCTATGATAACCAAACCTTTGCAGGCTCTTTTTCACAGCAAACAGTAGATAAATCATGTCAGTATAAACCTTGTCAGTGAAGGAGAAATGCAAAATAGGTTATGGATGTTCCCTGTTGGCAGAGCTATATGTCAGATGGGAGATATTTTGACCTCCTTGAGTTTAATTCTGATTGTTTTACAAAGCACTCCTTTTTTTCCAGAAATGTTCAATTAGTCATTCATTTAAACAGTAATTTAAGTTTAAAGCTGTTTGTCTAGGTGATGGAAAGCATCACAGATTAGTGAAGAAAAGTGAAAAAAATGAGGTGAAAACAGAACCACTGCTAATTTTGAGGCTTTCTTAACGCAGCAGAGAAGTCAAGCTAGTTCATCACCCCTTCCATTCCTTCCCAACACCATTGCTTCAGCAGATTTTTGAAGACTGCAGACCACCACTGGAAGAAAAGCATTTAGGAAATTTGTGTAAAGATGTGGTTAAATGTTAAATTTGGAATTTAAATGTCAGCGTTCCTCCTTGAACATATACACACCGCAGGGTCTAACTAGTGGTAGTCTTAGAGCTTTGTTTAGAGAGGCTATACATCTCCATTGCATGGAGGTATGCGTGATTTGTTTACTGCTTGTCTTGTTGCTTCACTCTTAAGGGTACAGATGTAATGCTAAGCAGAGCATAGCCTCAATACAGGTGCAATAACTGACCAAAAATATCCAAAGTGTCTTATTTAGCTAGGGTTGTAATGGCCAGCTTATCTAAAGGGACCTGGCAAATGCCACATTTTACAACTCAATGAGAAGACTGCATGCAACTCTCTTGGTATAACCCAAAGCAGAAAATGAAAAAACTTAACAAATTCCAGACAGTGCTTACATAAAAAGCTGTATATTGCCAGACTGCTACAGAGGAAGACTCCCTGCGCTGCTTGTATATACATAGAAAATTATCCCTTTTACAAACAAGCATACGGGGGCAGGGAGGGTGCTTGGAAAAAGGAAGGAGGATAATTGAGATTGGAAACATTAGCTCGGAGCTATTTGAATGTGAAACTGAGCCTGCTCAAGCAGTGAGGTTATGAACACTGAAGGAGTTGCTTTAAGAAAAGCAACAGTTTTGAGCATTTACTGCTCAAAAGCAAAATATCAATAGCAGCAGATTGCTTAGAAGTGAGACCGTTCCAGTACAAAATACTTGCAACATGTGGTGTTTGGATTTGTAGATAGCAGGGGGGAGAGATGACTGCTAATGAAGAAAGTGTGTATGCGTGCAAGTGTTTTCTTACTAAATAAATACCACTGGAGTAAGGAATGAAAGCACAACTGAAATGGTATCTTTAACTGGTGTGGTTCAGGGATTAAACCACTTATTTAAAGATGTTCTCACAGTCACTCTAATTTTGCACATAGTTTAACTAGTTAGGACAAGGTGTGGTCTTGCAGTTCTGTTACACTCTTAAATATTGCTGGTCTTCTGCAGTGGTGAATGAGAGGGTCTCTCAGTTGCTGGACTGTATGTTTTCACTAATACAGACTAATATAAATTTAATAAAATAATCTTTTTTTCTGTGTTTCTGGCTACGTAGCAAAAAGCTGCTTTTGGCATTGGGACTAACTTGCCTATATAAATCAGTGGCTGGCCTAACATCCAGCTTTTCGTTTTTTAGAATCAGTGGAAACTTACATTTTGCCATACTGAGGGCGTATTCGTAATTTTTTCCAGTTATTACTGATGTGGTAGTAACTAGCTACTAGTCTGGAACTCTTGGTGACAAGAGGCAATCCAAAAAGCAGAAGGTAAACCTCAATTTAAAAATTTTGAACAGTGGAGAGTTCTGTGGCCTTCAGGGTTACTAAAAGATTACAGCTTACATTTTTGTTCTAAAAGAGGGAGACAGGAAAGGTAGAGGTTGAGGGTGAAGTCAAAGAATATCAAAAAAGAAAAGCTCAAGGGAAATAGCTTTCTTGATGTAGACTGAAAAACTAGGTCTAGATTTATTAAAGCTAGTGTTGCAATGGAAACCACAATTGAGGTTCATCAATTTTATATCCCCAAATGACATGAGATTTAGGGGAAAAAAACCCCAAAAAATCTGGGATGAAAAAAACAAAAGGCCAGTATTAAAGCACTTTGCTTTAATTCTGTTTATATGGGGAGTTTGGGTTGGGGTTTTTGGTTGGTGTGGGTTTTTTTTTTTTTTTGTTTGGTTTTGGTTTTTTTTTTTGTTTTTTTAAAGGAATATCAGCTAAAGCAGGAACCCTTATATGTCCATCAGAATTAACAGTGGTTTGTATCTTCTAGCTGCAAATTTAAATCTCAAAGAATTTTTAAGGAGATATAGCTATGGAAATAAAAGGCCATAGAATTAATTCTAAAGGGCAGAATTTACTACCCTTGTTAAACATTTAATCAGAATAGAAAAGAATATTTGAGAAAAGCTTCTTTTCCCCTGCTTGTTGTTTGTTTGTTTGTTTTAATAGATGTCAGTTACTTGTTAAGCTCAGTTGGAAAGTCTACTAGGGCTTTGCTTTGGGTGATATTTTAGTGTATTTAGGTGATATTGTTTTGTTTGAGTTTTGTTGTTTCTATATAAGCATTAACATGGCCTCAGATCAGGCCATTTCCTTTTATTCTAGTGACTTAGCCAATTGTATAAAGATCTCCATTAATAAAATGGAACTGCAGTTAGTTGTCAGTAGATGCCAATTCTGTAGCCCATCCCTAACACTGAGGACAAGTGTTGTGGAGAATTGGTTTCAAGCTGGGGCAGTTCCAGATCAATCTTCAATTAATCTAGAGGTGTTGTTTTTTGTTTTTGTTTTTGTTTTTTTTCCCCAGTCACTTAAAACTTCTGCATTTAAGTAGGTTGAAACAAGTAATTATGTTTTACTGCCTGTTTACTTTCCCCTACAGTGACTGGAACCTGTACTTCTTAACCTTGCATTCATATAGAGCTGGCTTTTGTGGATCTCTTAAAGCCTGAGGCTGTGTGACCCCCTCTAGTTGGGAGACTTTAGAAACAGAAAGAAGAGTCTCAGGTTTCACTGAAAGAGCTGTTTTCCTTAGGGAAGAGATAATCTGATGTCAAGTTTTAGCAGAGTATGACTTCTAACGCATGATATGGATTTTAAAAAAGGCTTACTTTTTAGGTTATTCTCTACAATTTTATTGAAGTCCTGAAAGTTACAACTGTAGGTTCTGTGGTTTTTGAGAAAGTTTTGCAATGAATTAATATTTGCTTCTTGAGAAATTTTGTTCAAACCACTACTGGTGGCAGTGAAGCCAGTACAACATTGTCTGCATCCAAGCCAGTTTCATCCAGAAGAATCGCTGGCTATTGGTAGACTTCATTTAGCTTCAGAGTGAGAAGTATCACTGGTTACTAGCCTGAGCAATTTAAAAAAAAAAAAAAAAAAAACAAAAAAAAAAACACCCAAACAAAAAACAGAATAAAAAAGAATAAAAAAATTGTTCCTGGGTTGCAACAATTCCCAGCTAGAGACATGTATTTAGAGGTGATACAACCTGAACTAAGGCCAGTGGAAGCTACTAATGTTTGTTACTTAATGAAAATCAGATCATTTTTGTTGAATTTGGAAGAGAGGATGACATTTCAGCACAGTCTGCACGCACTTGAAAAAGCCTTTCATTTTTCCATTGGTGTATAAAGGAAAGAAAGTTTTCCTTGGTAGTCTTATAAAAATTAAGAATTCAGTATTTTTAAGCATGTCAGGCCTGTGTGACTCTTAGGAGGCATTTTAGTTTAGTTCTCTGACAGTGGCCCATTTCTGAGCTTTTTCAATTTCACCAATTTTTTGCAAACCCCAGCTAGGCCCCATTTCTTCCAGAGTGGAGGGCTGCTTAAGATGGGAGTGAAAGATCTTGGTTTTGAAAGATAGTGACATATTAGTTTGTTTCTCATTAAACTGGCAAGTCAGGGTTTGTTAGAAACAGATTTAGCTGGGAAAGTGTTCAAACATAATTCTGGTGGGGAGAGAAAAGGCGGCAGCAAAGTGGTCCTCAGATGTGCTGGTGGAAGGCTGAGAGATTTCCACAGTGCTTCTGACTTCCGCTGATCCAGCGTGTGAGAGCAGAGGCATTCATTGAACCACATGCATTATCTTCCAGTCTAGCTCTTTTGGAAACTTCCCACAACAAACCTTCACATCTTATTTGAGAGTGGTCTCCTAGGTTTAATTTTTTGTTTTGTTTTGGTTTTGGTTGGGTTTTTTTTGTGTGTGTGCGTGTCCCAAAAGCTGCGCACTCTGGTTTCTTTGAATTTTTCTTTCTCTTGAAGTTCTGATGGCCTCAACCGCTGCGCTGTTATATCGAGGTATGGCTTCTTGCTGACCAGGGAAACTGCAGATGCCAGCAGACCTGAAAGGGATTTTGAATGACTACACCTCCCCTGCAAACACCTTCCTGTTGACAGTGCGAATGAGTTGTGCAGCATTTTAGTCATTTATTTCATCATACCCAGTCTGGAGGTTTTTCCACAAGAACTGACAGGCAGTTTCTCCCTCAGATAAAGATTAAAGGTAGCACACAGGTTTGGATTTACCAACTAATGGTGCATTTTTATGAAATATGAACCAGAAGGCTAATGCCATTTCTTCTTATCTTGATTCTGTCCAGGCCAAGTGGCACATGAAATCGGTAAAAATAAGGTGGGGAGAAGGACTCTTGAGGGGCGGGAGTAAATCTGTACTTGATTTTGCTGCAAGGCAGTGGGTGGTGATTGGGTTACAAATGGTTCTGCTGGTCTAGACAAGCAAGTGACAGAAAATAACTTAGAGAAAATGTTTTTGTATCCCGAAAGCGTTATCTTCAAGGAGCACAGTTAGTAATGCTGTTGTGAAAAGAAACCTCCATTTGGACAGATAGCTTGATGCAGGCAAAGCTGCTAATTTGTTTTCAGCTTCAAGGAGATTTAGAGTCTTTGCGTCCTTGGCAGTAACACACAATGTAATTGTTTCCCTTCTCCTTAACCTTCAGTCTAGCTGCATTGGCTTAGTGTAGCTAGGAAAGGCTGGAATGTTGACTGAATTAGCTGCACTGGATAGCTTCTCCTAGCAGGCAAGGAGAAGTTACTTCTTCTGACTTTCTAGTATGTGAGGAGAACACTCGCTGTTCTTTTCATGATTTCATCTAGTCGCAGAAACCCTTTTGCGCGGAAAAGAAAAAATAAATTGTTGGGTATGAAAAGGAGGTGACAGAATTAATGTTCTTACACTGGCAACGTTACTCAGTTATTAGGGGCTCTCTGTAAATAACAGCTTTGTTTTCATGTACTTTCTGCCTCTTTCTTCCACAAAAGTAATTTTGTAACCCTACAATTTTTAAATACTTTAAAAAACCTAACTGTGCACCAGGAGATTTGTTTGCATTCCTATTATTCAGTTTGGCAATGTTTGTGGGCAGCAGCTGCTTACACTTTTGGAATATGTGCCATTAACATACCACTGGTATAAACCTAGCTCAATTTACCAAAAATACAATCTTCAGAGAAGGGATATAGCATATCATTGAGCAATTAAATTATTTAGTCAATCCAGTGGTTAAGCTTGGGTCAGCTTTGAAGGGTAAATTTCATTGCTGGGATACATTCTTGGCTATGAATGAATGCATGAATAATCTTTGTTTGAACCTTAAGATGCACAATAGACACAATAACTCTTGAGTTGAACTCTTGAGAGTGGGCTGATTTATGGGCAGCTGTTGAAAGTGCTCCTAGTCAAATTATTTTTTCATCTGTGAAGTAGAAACCTGTAGTATATTAATTACTGTATACCATTGCAGTGGTAGACAGACAAAAGCTGTGCAGTTCTTTACTGCGGGTTTTTCATTTATAGATTAAAAGAAAAAGTAATGATTTTGACATGGTACACTGCCATAAACTGAGAATCACTTGTCAGGGCTCCAGCAGACAAATAGCTGAAGGCATTATTGACCTCAACTGCTCAGCCAGTTGATCTGTGTAAGTTACCTCCCATTTAGCAGAGGCAACAGCAGGGATCGTGTGTGCTTGCCAGTGCCAGCAAGTTCACAAACCTGCAAAAGCCAGCACTAGTTTCATTTACATTAATGCTGTGATTGCAGGTGACCAAGGATCTGACACACATTTGTTTCTACCCTCCCTGCTCCAAGGGCTGTAGCCGCAAGCAAAGGGCTGAGGTAGATGTACAAGAGGGGGGCAGCATCACCCGCTACATCAAGATTTGGCCAAGTTCATCTGCTGCAGGGCTTAGTTTGCTAGAAGGATCAAGAGAGGTCTGTTCTGTGATCAGCAATAGTGGCTTGGCACAGCGCCTTTTCAGTGCTGGGAGAGGAGGGAACTGTTCTTTTCTCAATACCCATTTCTGAGCTATTGCGTCTACATTCCACAGTGCTAGGAGGTTTACTGATTGTCGTAAGGCATTCTGCGTTATTAAAATTGTGTCATGAAAGTTGTTTTTTAGGGAGTTCTTCTGAGAATTAGTTGCAGAAGGAGCAATTTGATTTTATTTTCTTTCAGTTAACAGGCCAAGCAGATGGGAAAGCAGACCTGGAGTAGTTTTGCTGGCTGGCTGCCATGATTCTGTAAATTTTGATTTGTGTGGATATGTAACAGTTTTATTTTTCCCTTTTTGGAAATGTATGCCTGTAAGTCTTTGGGAAATTAATCGTTGGTTTCCTGTGAAATGTGCACTTGTAAAACAAATGTTGTAGCAATGTGCCGTGCAGACCCTGTGTTGTGTCAATTAGGAAGTGTGACATCAGCAAACTGCATAGGCTGTCAAAGGCTAAAGCACTTTTCAAAGCATCATTCCTTCACAGCTCTCCAGAGAAAGGATTAAAAAATGACAGAAATTTGAACTGCAGTTCATTGCAGTTTTATTGTTTGCCTTTGCCACTCAAAAGGCACAGGGTTCATAATGCTACGCAAATGAGATTTTTAATGCCATTTGACCTTACACTATTTTGTATCTGAAATCAACAAGGCATTCAGATTTGCAAAATCTGTATTTAACAACTAAGTGTGTGTTGATCAAAACTTGGAAATCTTAAATTTAACATTCCACAGGGGGAAAGATGAAAAATACAACTCATGTTTCACCCTTGGTCTGTCTCCCCTTCACTTCCTGCTACTCCCTGCACCTCGACTCCAGAACAACCTGCAAGAAAAGAGTTACTTAAGCATTTATTAACTGTGGTATTGAAGATGACATTGCCACTAATTGCACACCAAGAAAGCTACATTTAACAGTAAAAAATGCTAGGGATTTAAGCACATGACTGACAGCCTGGGTCATAGTTCTTTTTTTTGTAGCTTTTTCCCTGGAAATTTAAAGAACTCAGATTCTCACTGTTCAGCATTTGAATCTTGGAGATCAAAAGGCCTTTCCTTCAAAGAGTTTCATGTTGTTATTTAAATGGTAATTGGCTCTATCCTCAGTTTGACTGTGAGCATTTTAACTTTAGTAGGTTTGGGATTTTCATTATTTTCAGTTCGTGCTTCTAATGGAGGAGGTGATTGGGGGAATGACAAAGATTAATTGCAAATTTGGAAGCTAGTTACTAGTGACGAAAGTTGATAACTTTTGGGAAAGCACATATGCTATTTCAGCAACATGTGTTCCATAATGAATGATTTTGCTGCTGTAATAATCTGTCTCTTCTTTACTAGTGACTTTTACATCTGAATAGTTCCTCACTGACAGGTCGATGTTTTTGAGTAGTGTGGTCTGTGAAGTAGACATAAATTATGGGATTTGTTAAACTACTTGCCTGCAAACTTTTGGTTCAGTACAGTACTCTCTGGAGAGAAGGTCATGGCCACAGAACTCTGATCTCCAGGGAGGCAGTGCTTGAAGAGCAGTAATCCTTGGTGAATACTTTCTACTGTAATCTTCAATACTTTCTGGTGTAAAGTTACGGTCCCATGATGTTTTCAGAAGAGAGAACCAGCATTTTGCTTTAATTCCTGTTCACTCCTTGCTGAACTGGACTTCAGTTCCTCTCTTGTAAAGTGTGTTGCCTTCAGCTGTCAGTGTGATGAAGAACCATGAAAACTGCTATCCTTGTTATCCAGGAAAGGCTAAAATACTTTCACAAACAAATATATTGCTATATGATATCACTATCATTGATATAAGTAAACTGCTGTTGAAGACCACTGGAGAGCATGATGAGACACAATCCTTTTTCCTGTGCTTGATGACTTGGTTTTCATTCCGTGGGGTGGGGGGGAACCCCAAAAGACCCTCAGGTATAATTACCACTAAAGTGGCTAAGCTGTATTCAGGATTAAAATGTCTTTGTGCTAAACATTAAACAAGAACCTCCAGGCCTGGGTCAGAGAAACAAACTGATGAATGTGACAGTTTTCAAAATGCAACAATTCAATTTATATGTGTAAGGGAAAGAGGCATCTAAGGAGTCTACAGAAGGGTCTTTGTATTGGTGAAGTAGCACCAAGGACTGCATTAAGAACCTCTGGTGTTTTCTAATAATGTTAGAAGTATCTTCCCTTTCATGTGTTCATTTTCTACTGGCTTTAGACCACCGCACATCACATCTAACCTGCAGCCTTTTTTTCCTGCAGTCTCTTTCCTCCCTTCCCCCAAACGTATGGTGCATGTGTATTCATGTTTTTGCTTTCTGTTCACGGAGGTATCCAGCTGGGAAAATATAGTGTGTACAATACTCTCTGCCTTCAACTGACATTTCTCATAAATTGCAACAGAAACACTGCTATCAGCAGCTTAATAGCAGGTAGAATACAGCTCTACATATGAAGTCTCAGCAGGACACAGAAACTATGGTTACCAAATTTCCAAAGAGAAAGCGTTGGGAGAGAAAGTTTTTATATAAGAATAACTGGGGAGAGGGGGTGAGAAACATTTAAAATGGATTCCCTGAAAGCTGCATTTTTCAAAAAAAAAGCTTATAGGGGCTGACTCAGTGGCTTCAGCATTTGCTTTTTGCTGAATTGTTGTTTTAGAAGACCTCACAAGAGGTTTCTATTATAAGCAGTGCAAAAAAGGCAGTGCAACAGTCTTTCCTCTTTGGTCCCTAAAAAAACCTACCCTCCACACCCATTCCTTGAAATACTTTTTAAAAAATACATAATACTTAACTGCTGCGGTAGTATAAGGTGTTTATGACAGAAAGTCCGGGTCAGCCACAGTGCATTTATGCAGGAAATACAGGTCTGGTGGAAATAGACTAGTAAATAGCATTATGTTCCTAATCACAGGATTTAATTAGTTTCCATTTTGCCCCCCAGCTCCATTTAAACCCAAGTCTTGACTGAAGGTCAGCATAGGTTAGAAAATAACCTCACAGCATAGGTTAGAAAATATATCACAATACTGAATTAAATTAATTTATTTAGGATTTTTTTTTTTTGGTTGGTTGTTTTTTGGGTTTTTTTGGTTGGTTGGTTTGGGGAGATGAGATCTTGTCTTTGTCACCATGGCAGAAAGGACAGGAAATAACAATCTTAAATTGTGGCAAGAGAGATTCAAGTGAGACGTTAGAAAAGCATTTCTAACAGCAAAGATAATGAGGCTGTGGAGTAGGTTGTCTAGCAGCTGGTAGAGTCTTCCATTACAGGAAAATCTATGCAAACATTTTTCTGGACAGATGTTGATACTGCTTCAGGAGTAGCGGGGAGTGGACTGAACAACTTCTTGAGGTCCTCTCAGCTCTATAGTTCAGCCTATCTAAGAGCAGGATAGTTCATAATTTATCTGGTTGGTTTTTTACTTCTCACATGGGGATTTCCTAGGAAATTAGGACACAGCGTGTCACCTTCCTTATTTTTTTTAGATTGAAAATTAGTTGAACAGCATTAGTGAAATATTTAAAAATGGCAGTAAAAAGGAAATTGTGCTGCCTAAAACAGGGCTATATATAAATTATAGCAGACAGCTGTTAATCAAGGGCTCATGGGAACCAAATATGGAACAGAGAGCAACTCTCTATGGACAGCCTACTAATGAAGAGACCAACTGTTGAATCTGTACAGCTGAAGGAAAAAGGAGAGTGTGCAGGTACTCTTTGCTGGCCGCTGTGCTTGGCTTAAGCTTTAATTTTTCCTACCAATACTTAGCTAGTAAATACCTCATAATTTTGAAGGACACTTCTCCAGTAACCTTTGCTTTTCCGTAATGTAATCTTTTAAAGCTGTCTTATGAGTAAAGAAGGAAGACAGTGTTATAAACATAGTACAGCATATTGAGATCCAGGAATACCATTGAGTCTGAGTGAGGCACATAAATAACACTAATCTTCTTTTTGTGAGGACAGCTGTTGGTTTCAGTTTGGAGAGTAATAAATATATACTGCTCTTCTCCTTCAGTTTTTCAAACTATTTTCAATGGAATATTTTTCCAGCAGTAAATATTTATTAGCATTTTTGTTTGTTTCTTTGAGGGGTATTGGTTATATGCTGAGTTTTGCTTGGAGAGAAGAAAAAAAAATCTCTTCAAGGTCTCAAAGATACAGCCAGGTGTATTTTATTTATGGCATCTATAAGAAAGTTGGTCATAAAGAGACAGAATTTCACACTTAGTCTTTCCACTTTTCTCATTCTTTCCTCATTATTTCCTACCACGTATTGGTAATAGTATTTAAGATCTTCCTAGTTCTGTGTTGTTTTCCCTACAGCTGACTTACCTGTGACAGAGAAAAGAATAATAGTGAGCTTTACCATCAATGTTCTCTTCGATTTATCATTCATTTGGGTTCTTTCTGCATTCCTCCCTTGTACTCCTGAAGTTTTATGAAGTCTAAAGATCTCCTATGAATTTCTCAGTTGGTCAGCCATATAGTTTTGCCAAAGAACAGTCTTTAGCCATTTGATTATGTAACCATGAACCTTTTTACTATGAACCTTTTAAGCAGCTGGCTTAGAAATACATTACATTTCTCTCTGTCTAGAATCTCCAAAAGAAAAAGGATGTTTTCTCATGGACAAGAAGAGAAAACCCCACACTGCTCTAAAAGTATTTTATGTAGATAGTTTACTAATCTCCCATTAAGAAGGCCTTGAAGAAGAGAGATCTTCAGCCAGTAACAACCTAACTTTTGATTGTGCCTGCTACATTCTCTAGACAGGACAGGTGAGGGGGTAGAATCAGAAAAATAAGTTTCATCTAGACCTACATTAATCCTTTATGTCTGCACAGCTATCATTGTGAATATCTGAAATCTGGAGCAATTTGGAAGGTTCTGTATGCAGTGCCTTTGCTCTCAAAAACAAAGACCAAAATTGACTCAAATCTTTTTTGAAGCATTCTGCCTTGACTGCCAAGGGACTGTTAATTATGTAGGTGGGAAGTCCTTTGGAGAGAAGAAATTATCTTTCTACTCTCTGAATGTTTCTGATGGCCTCCTGTCAGGTAGAGCCTCCTATCCACAGATGTCTACAGGCTCCTTTTCAGCAATTCCCAAATGTACTAGGAGTGGATATATTTAAACCCTAAAGACAGACATATCAGAAACAAAAATAGGTTTCAATTTGTCTAAAACAGTGAGTGTTGATGTGTGAAATTTAAAAGTACTTGAAATAAACTCAGTGGCTGCCATTTTGCATGGAATAATTTCTCAATTACCTTAAAAGCTAACTACTGAAAGAATCACGTGCAGTCTTTTGGTTTAAGGATGTTTTACTTCCACTTCCCAGTTTTTCAAGTTTATCAGATTTGCCTTTTGTCCTTTGTAGTCTTAAATACTGAGTCATGTCTTTGCACTAGTCTATAGGTTCAGAAAACAAACTTCTTGAAAGGAATGGTTGTGAAATTCATTACTGATTAGGAAATACAGATCATTTCACGAATGTGATTATACCTTCAGGATCCTATCAGTGTAAGCAAAATGTCTTTATGAACTTTTGGTCAAGTTTGCATTTCTAATAGACCAAGTGCAGATTTTGGTGTTCTCAGGAATAATTCTCAGTCACTAAGCAGTTTTATCAAGAGAGGAAAAAAAGGGCCCTTTCTGAGAGAAGCAAAAAGTAAAATGAGTTTGCAAAACTTAAGGAAAGTTAGAATGGGTCTCTTGGGCAACAGGGAATCTTTGCCCAAGAGGTTTTTCCATACCGTCCCTTCAGTTTTCAAAACCATCAAATGAAAGGGTAAAGGTAGCAGCTTTCTACCAGCCTACCAATCCTGTCAGCTGGAAAGAGACTACAAAAACCTGACGTGGGTTTCCTTTGGTGTAGCTCTTCTGTATCCTTAAGCTTTCTTCCTTGGAATCTGACTTAGTTCACCAAGCAGCCTTTTTATCTGCCCATCCCCAAAAGGTTTCCTACTAGAAAGAGGTTGTTTCAGACTGTGCATAGTGCATTGGACTCTGCAAAGAAAAAGAAAGCTTCTCCTAAGTAAGATGCTAACTGGATCTGGGCTGCCAGTAATACGGTAAAGGGAAAAAGACATAGCCTTTGCAAATGTTTTCCATGGACATTCATTAAAAACCTAGTTTACTCTCTTTTTTCAGTAGTCTGGTAGCTATTTTAGGTGATTTCAGATCTTTATTAAGAAGAATATATCAGTTCCCGTTATTAAATCTGCAGTTCTCAAATGTCCACTGATGTTCTTTGTTTCAAAAGCAAGGTGTCCCCCTTCTGTGGAGTTTTCATACGTCATTTTAACATTTCTTTCTCAAAATGACATTTGCAGAAGCTCTCCAACCAGAATAGGAAAGGTCTTCCAGGAGAAAACATCCCCTTACCAGTGGACAGAAGTCCTACTTTTGTTCAGTTCCCACAAGAGGCAGAAAGACCTCCATGTTCTTGTGTCCCTTAACAGTTAAAGCAAATGTATGGTCTTTTCTTGATCTCTAGTACTCTTCTCTGTGTCTGTCACAGGAAGGTCCAGGAGAAAGAAACCCAGCCTCTGTAATCTAAGTAACTAGTTGACTAAAATACCCAAAGAACATTGGTAGAACCTCTGAACAGAGTAAAACTGAGGAAAAGGTGCCACAGCCTCAGCTGCCTTCTGGGTGAGGAGAGAGGCTTCAGCCAAATATTTGAGAAAGACAGCAAACTGTCATTTCTTTCACACCTTCCTGAAGTGTTACAAACTTCTTGTGGTGGCATCTGTTGTTACTGCATTTGGTTGTCTACTGCTCAGAGATGTGGTCCATCAACAGGAACCCATGGGTGGAGACATATGGAGGTTTGACCTTTTCCCCATTCGCACCCTTTCTACGTCAGTGCTGCCTTCTTTTCCTCATGAAATGCCCTGATTCTGTGTGATTCCACTCCATCCTTCCCTCTAAGCGGCCTTAATCTGCTGGCGGATATTGCACATAAAGTATAAGGGGATGAAAAATACAGTATTGTTTTTTGCTAATTACTTTCATGGTTTCAGATGGTCATCTTCAGGCGATCTTGTGTCCTGAAACACAGACTCCTCTTTATAAGGCAGGTAGGTGAGTTAAAAGATGATGACAACTGTACAAATAGTGTGGACGACCAAGAGCAAGGGAGCAGTCTTTCCGTGCAGTTGCCTTCCAGCCTACAGGCGGGTGAATATCAACCCCTGTGAATCCCCACAGTCTCCAGGGGTATAACAAAAAATACACTGGCTAAATGGAACCACTTTCACACGTTAGGACTGGGGGAGCTAGATTTTATATGGGTTTGATACATCATGCTGGTATTTCATGAACGGGGAGGTCCACATGAGTATGTAGATTATTCTATGTAGTATAATGATGTCATCATTTCACTTCCTTCCTGACAGAAACCATTAGCTCTAGTGGATTAGCTGCTGTCTGAGCAGAAGTTGTTCTGACAAAGATGATCATGTTCAGAGTGAGCTGTAGTTCTACATTAGGAGAGAGGTCAGGAAATTAATGCACTGGAGGATTTGAAGAGAAAGAACAAAACAATCCCAGAAGCCTTCCTTTTGAGACCTGCCAGAAGCTTTCTTCATGTGGTCAGAGAAAACATAAATGACAAAAAAACATGCAGTGAAGAGTTGTACTTAATCTGACTAAATATTATGCATAAAGTCTTTATCAGTCTTTTCTGCTCCTGGTGTTGCAGGCATATATTTTCAGACATTCAGTACATTTCCCCCTCCCTCCCTTTTGCTCCTATTCAGGGGTTGTAGAAATTTAAATTAGCTGACATTTTCAGTATCATAAATAGAGGATTAAGGGCTATACTAGTATGATCGGGTGACAGTTACCCTAGTTCAGACATACTATTTCTTTCATTTTTTCCCCTGTCAATTATACTATATTACTAAGCACAATTCACAATGTAATGGCGACTGAGTTCACAAACACTGCCATAGCAAAGATGGGAAATTAAAATGTTCCTTGCCAAACTTTATAAAGAAATTGCAGATGAGGAGTGGAAATGGGAATTAGGCTCTTGGGGTTTTTGGTCCATGTGCGGTACCCTCTCCAGCACGAGTCTGCGTAACAGAATGAAGGGAAGACTTTTCCTCATTAATTCATGTGACAAGGAAGTGAAACAAACCACACAGCTTGTACTACAAAGTTTTTATTGCTTCATAAATTTTATTGAGATAGAAATTAACCAGTTTCCTCTGTGTTTTAAACAGAGTCAGTTTGTGTTCATTGACAGAGGGGAAGCTCATCTGTGCTCAAGAATAGATCTGTTTTCTGTTAGAAAACACTGCACTTCAGAGATATTTTTAATACTATCATGTATTGACTTGACACACCATGCTTAAGAATCTGTGGTTTGGGATTTCTTAATTTAACAACAACAGTTTTTCTACCTGATTGGTTTTGTGATAAGTGGTGAAGTATCAAGAAAGAGGTATCAAATTATAAAAAAACCACTGTGAGATGCAGCAGATGTGCCAAAGTCGAGAAATGTTTTTATGCATTTCCAAAAACTTCTCAGCACTGCATCCGCATTGGGGCTGCTGCCATGTTTACTGAAGCATTTGAGTGATGTTTTCTTGCTCATTTAGGGAGGAATATAAGCATGGGTGTGTTACATTGTGGCAAACATATTCAAGAATGGCTTTCATTTAAGCTGTATTATTCATTACGAGTTTTAAGCTGCCCTAAAACATGGAACATACGCAGCTTTATTTGCATGCTTCAATACAGACAGGTCCGTATTTGAAATGGAAGCTTAATGAGCTGAGACTATCTGAAAAATGAAAATGTATAGGCAGAGCCCTTGAAACGTCACCCATTTTTTTTCTCTATTTTTACAATAATGATTGTACAAGATGGGATTTGCATCTCTGAGCAATGAGTTAAATACTTCCAAATCTCCTTGAAATCAATTTCATGTGATCATGCATACAGATTGAAAACCATGACTTTAAGATTTACTTTCTGTGAATAAAATTTACGTTCCCTGAAAAGCAAAGAAGGCTGTCATTTCATGCTTCCTAACCTTCATTGTCTATTTCCCTTCGGTACACAGAAGACCAGTGCGCCTGCGCACAGTCTAGAGGAACAGCTTTCTGCTCTGTCGATTTTGTTTTATAAAAGCCCTGTTTTCTTTATTGCCTTTATCTATTACATCTGTAAAATTTATTTAAGCAATGACAAATTTCTCTTTTGGGCCTGGAGTCTAAAAGAATAACTACTGTCAGGCTATTGGTAACAGATTTGTTGGATATGACTGTTCATTAAATTGCAAGGATCTGTGGGTGAGGCTAGCTGTCTGAAGCTGCTGTGAGTAGGTGGGTTATGGGCTGTACTTAGTGAATATACATCATCAGAGAGACAAATGTGCTTCAGCAGCCTCTTGTTTTGTTCAACTAAAATGGGTGTTGATTTTGGAAGGCTCAGCAAAATCACTGTCGTTTTTCTAAATCAGATATCATTCATCCTAAAGAGCACCCATGAAAAACAGCATTTAGGTTAAATATAGCAGCATTACTTCTCAGCTTTGTAAGTTGACAAGAATAGCATTACATTTATTTCCCTTTAAAAAATGCTCAAGCTGAATGCAGTGCCTGTGAGTGAGAGCTAATTGACAGCACTGTAAACAGGAATCCTTGTACACTGCAAGTGTACAGTCCAGGGTGCTACAGTGCTTACCTTTTCACACTGCTCTGCCAGTTTTTCTCAGCCATGTTTTATGTCCCTGTAGGGACAAGAAATTTAATGTTGCACGCATTGTTAACTATTTCTAAGAAAGGAAATAAGAGAATATTCACAGGGATAAAAACTTGAGTTACTAATACTGTGACTGTTTGATCCACTGTAGCTACGTAAATAAATTGAAAGGCCTGCTGTATTTCTAATTTTTCTTATGCTACTCTAGCACTACCAGTGCATCCTGCTGTTTATTCAGGTGTCCATCTAAGTAACTGTGAAACTTCATCTTCAGCAGAATCTGAAAACAAGCTATTTGATGGACTACAAATTATGAGTTCTTCTCATTCTTCAGGGTGTAAATATGCTTTCAGCTGAAAGCCAGGGAGGGACGGGAATCCTTCATTTGAAACAAGCTTTTACTCTGCACTTGATCTCCTCTGGTTTTGTATGAAAAGCCACATTGGACTGAATGACAGCTGAAAAGGCAAGCTGCTATCGGGGGATTTAGCAGAAGGAAGCTGCTGTTCTTTCAGCCAGGTCATTCCCAGAAAGCTCTCTGAATCTTGTACTAGTTCAGTCCAATTGTGAAGTTGATGCACTAACAAATATGTGGATGAAACAGTTTAATTGAAAGTACCTCTCACTGTCTTAGTACTGATATTCATGTTTAAGAAGGTAAATAAATATTTACGTATAGCTATCAATTTCTATTCTGTAATTTAAAATGACATTATCCTTTCCTAAAAGCTGAAGTTATAATGGCATGATTATCTAAAGTTACAGCTAAGTTAGTTAAAAAAAAAAAAAAGAAAAAAGAGCCACTCTCTTCTGTTTCTTCAGTATTCAGGGAAACTGATGTCTGGAGTTACTGCAGTTGGTTTCTGCTAGTTGATTACAAGTTCCATTCCTATCAAAACGAGTCATTAAAACTGCTTTCCTTTATTTTGTTCCAGTTTTAACTTTGATAAAAAGGAAAAAAGACATAGAAGACTTTGTCAACTGTAAAATCTAGTCATGTTACACAATGTTGAACTTCTTACAGAAAAAAAGGGTTTCTGCGCATTTGGTGACAGCACATTATGACTCTGTAAATGATGTGTTGGTGGTAGTAAAATTTATGCATGCAACTGAAGTGATACACTGCTGTTTAAAAATAATAGTAATAATTGAGGATTAATGTTTTCAAAGACAAGTCAGTATTCTTCCATGTCAGACATATAGGAGTCCCACTTAAATGTTCTCCAGACCTAGGAGAAGACTAGGGAAAAATAATGACATCACAATTAGTTCTGAAAGTGTTTTTCCACTTTGAGCACAATGTGATACTGATCTTGAAATACTATAGAGTGACTAAGGAAGAACTGTTTGTCCACAGTTAGCATAGAACAATTCCACAAGGGATATTTTTAATCGAATCAGTTTTGGTCACTGGTTTTCTAGTACACAAGTTATGTTACGGAACATACCAACATTTGTATGACAGTTCTGTGTGACTAAGAGGTTATCATTCTTGGTGTGCACAAAATTATCTTCAGAAATACCTTCCTTCGTATGTAAAGATGATGAGTCCAGCTGTTTGAATGTTACACCTTTCTTTCATACAAGTATGTGTCTAAGGGCTGATCTTTGTTACTGATGATTATTAGCAATTAAGAATGTGTTACTTTCAGGGAAAAGGCTTTTGGGCCATTGTTGTACAGCTCAGAGTCAATAAAGTCTGAGCTGCTCATAATAGCCTTTCTTTCTCATTGAAGCCTTGGACTTGCCCCAACTTCATCAGACCAGAGGGAAAAAGAATAATGTGAATAATAGGAGCCATGGAGTTTGACTTAGGCCTAATGTGAGGAGGCTGTAAAAGCTGTCAGGGAGCTTGATTGATTGGCTCTTGGGCGGCAGTCCTCAGTGCAAAGCAATAATGTTCCTGCCTCTTGTGAGAGGGCTGGATGTGCCACCTGGGGTCAGAGCTTATCAGCCTCAGGGGCCAACATTTCAGATGAGGCTAAAGTGCAGTCAATAATTTATACAGAAATTTGTGTGTAGATTCTGGAGTAAAGCGAGCTTTATCTTGATAATTGTTTGCCTGACCAAGGAAAGAATTAAGTCGTCTGAAAGTCCAGCCTCTTTTTTTGTTTTAGTGACATGGGAAAATAATCTCCTAATATTGAAATACGTGTTTCTGTCATCATGTTGCTTGTACTTCAATGAGGGAGGGCATGCCTATGATAATCCTTTGAGGGGTATTTCATTGCCAAAAGAAATGTAGAGATTTTTAACTGATTATATTAGGATTCCTAGGATCCTAAGATTTTACTTACATTTTATGCAACAATGGTCTGTCCTTAGTGTCTAAATAGTTTTGTTTCTAACCTATGAGGGTCAAAGGTTGATCAGCTCTAGAGTATGAAGAAGCCAAGAGAAGCTGTAGTAGTGGCATAGATCACAGCAGGTCAGAGAAAACTAGCCAGGCTCTTACTAATAAGTGGAGAAATGAGGACAGCCTGCACAAAGGACTCCTACAGGAAAATTGTCCAACCAGTCACTGGCAAGAGAAGAGAAGCCTAGCAGAAAGTGTACTGATCACTAGTGGGAAATCAGTTTGCTGGTAGCTTGCCCTTGCATTGCATCACTATTGACGAACAGCTGGAATAAGCCAATTGGTTAACTAGATGTTTTACTAGTTTACCCATCAGGGAGGTAATTTAAAACAGAGGAAAGAAAATCACGGTGAACTGCTCTGCAGGACTCTGACACCTATTGAAGTTGGTCAGTCGATAAGTGTCTTACTTTTGTTCTGTCCCAGCAAAATGTCTACTTTCCTTCAGTAGATGCTAACAAAAGCCCTTTTACCTTTCTTCTGCTCAAGGAGAACACTGTTAGTCAGAGTTCATTAGGCCTGTTTACAAAACAGAACTGGTATCTTAAGTGTGTTACTGAAATACTAGTAACTGTTCTGGGCATCTTTTTCACCACTAAAACACAAGAACTTTATAATAGGAAGGACAGCACTGCCTACTATTTTTTAAGGAAAAGAACTAGTTTGGGGGATAAAAGCTGTAAAAATTATGTAGCGTTTCGCCTTGGCAATACATAATATTTGTTTTGTGGTTTTCAAATCTAGAAGGTGGAGTTTCAAGCACAGTTTTATTTTTAATCTGTTAACTATAGCAACAAAAGACCTTAAAATAAGGATGGTCCAAATCCTAAACTGAAGCAATTTTATAGGAAAAAGAGCCTCGGATGTGTAAGGTTCTTCATTTGCTTTTCCTAGACAGAGGAAAAAGTGGAATGGTGGGCCTCACCATACTAAATTGATTCCTTTTTGGTGCATGGGTGGGAAAGAGGTAGAAGAGACAGAACTCCTCATTTACAGTTGCAGTGTTCATAGGACTCTAATGTAAATCCCATGCTTGACTGTACCCCACTTTTAGCTTTATGTATTTTTCTGTGAAGTTTCATGGTAGGATATTACTTTATTAAGATCTTAACAGAGTTTACCTCCACAAACATAAAAGATGCGTCCCTGCAAGTCCCACAAACTGAATGGAAGAAGAGGTACTTGTCTCCTGTTAGCTGTATTAAGAAATCCTGAGGCAGTTCTGCAAAAGAAATCCCAAATGTCCGTTCTCGCCCCCGCCCCTTGTCTTGGATGTGTCTGTCTTAGGTGTTTACTTACCCTTTTCCCAGGCTGAGGACAATGAAGTCTTCATGAAATAAGTGAAGCTTAATACAGAGACAGAGATGTAAAATGCAGTTCAGTAGATTTCAGTGTTTTCAGCCACTGCTTTAAATTGCTATTTTAAATTCCAGTGAGTGGAATAACAGAGAAGTTTTCATGTCTAGTAACTGCAGTTGGCCTTTGTAAAGAATGGCTTGTTAGGAGGCTTTATGATTTACTGAGGCCACAGCTGGCTGCCGGCAGAGCTATAGGTATGTGTTCTCTCTTGGGCCTGGTAGCTAGAGATGAAAAGGATCCAAAGCTGGCACAAAAGCAAATAAATGCTTTGACTTTAAATAAAGCATTATAATTTATAAGAGGCTCTGCTTCTCAGTCCCAATGAGGTACATGGATCAGCAGCAGCTCTTTGAGTTTGAGCAGAATTGTCTGCCTGGCTCGACTGCAATTCTGGTATCTGCAGTCTACAGATTCGGAAACATTTTCATGGTTTGGGCTTGGAATTATTTCTTTATCCATGCTGTTTCTTTTCCACAAATTCTATCTTTTATGCCTTCCATTCCTTTATGTTTCATTAGTTGCTCTACTGTTTAACAAATAATTGTACCACTGTTTGCACCCGGCAGCTCTTTATCATGATGCAGAGCACTGGGGAACTTATCACCAAAGACACTTGAAGGTTTTATAGGTGCATTTTCGTCTGTTATTTGCTTGGTTTTTACTCTCCAAGTGAATTGTTCCTACAGTAGCAGAATTCAGAGCTGGGACACAAACTTCTATTGAGATGTCCTAATACTCACCTTTGGAAGAAAAACAAAAAACGTATGAGCTTCTTAAGAGGTTTGGGTTTTTTTTGATAGATACACACACACACACATGCGTACACACACACATTTATACCAGCTTCCCTATTTCTGCAGCTGTTTCTCAACAGTCTGCTGATGAAAACAGTATTTCTGTGGTCTGGTGTCTGAGATGAAGAATAGAAATGAGGCAGATAATTATTAAAGGAACTCCTCAATGCTTGTCAGGGTGAGAAAAAATGGTTTTGGTTTTCCCTTTTTGGTCTTCTCGTATTTAAACAACAGTGCTTTTCCCTACACTCCAGTCTTGTTTTGCTTTGCTATTTACTTGCTTTAAGGGTGAAAGAGTTTAGGAGAGAAATAACTAGCTGAAGAAATCCTGTAATTAATATAAACTGCAGGAAGTGAGTGTGACAGATGAGTTGAAAAGCCCTATGTTCTGTTGCTTATCTCAAGTGACATATGGTCCTAGAGTACAAGCAAAGGCAGTGAATTGTAGGGCTTCTTTTCCTTTCACTCTAGTAGGAGGCAGAAGAGTGTCTGTCCGTTCCACAGGGCAGCAATATAGGAGCTGAAATAACATGCCTTGAGAAGCAAGTGGGAAAGTCAGGGGATTACAGAACAGCATTTCCTTCTTCTAACATTGAGACTATGTGACATTTTTCAGTGTCAGGCTATGTGAATCACAGTTATGATTACTGGAGTAAAAGAGAAAAAAATCTGCTAGAAACAAAATACTTTATTTCTGAAACAGATTTTATTTTCTTCAGAACACACAGATGTTAAATGATTTTCAACTTGCATTTTTAGTGTCAGCTGAAATAAAGTAAGACTGCAGTTTTATTCTCAAGCTTCAGTAGAACAGTGAAGTGGTTCAGTTACTTTGGCCAAAGAAGAGGTAAGGTTTGTACAAAAACAAATCTGTAGTTGTGCTCTGGAGGTCAGAAACCTATGGTTAGTTTATAGTAACATTAATTGCACATTTTCCTGTAAACACTGCAAACATGTGGTCTGACATTCAAGAGGTGTAACAGCAATTTATCCAAAAGTTTTCCTAGTCCTGCCAAAATCTAATCACTTTGATATAAATCTGACAGGAGAAAATTATGTTGGTCACTGTGGCTTCATAGTTTTCAAAATCACCATTCTAAGTAGCTCATATTTTAGTAGAACTATTCAGTTGTGGATAAACCTACAAGGCATTTGGGACCCAATCTGATGTACTTGCTGGGGTATTACCCAGTTTTCATTGAGTCTTTTATTGCTCTTTTAATGAGTGTAAAATTTAGCCTTGTATTTGATTAGGACCATTTGTTTTTCTTTGAGCTCTCCATTTGCATTTAGATCTTGCTTACTGATTAGTTGTTAAGGCAGACTGTCTTTAAAAGAAACATACACTGAAAAAAATTGTAGTGGGGCATTGTTATTATAACTGATGAGGGACATAAGCTCTTTGATTAGATGCTGCCCTGTTTTCCAGAGCCAACCTGCCTTTTAGCTTTTCAGTCATACCTTTGTCCAGAGGCACTACCATTTCAGCTCACCCTCAGCAAGAAGTCTTCCTAAAATGCTGTTTTGTTTTATACTAAAGCTGGAAAAGGATAATGTTGCTAGGGAGGAAAGAAAAAGAAAAGAAACCAAAGCTTCTTTTAGCTGACCATTCAACTGAATATTGACCAACTGTCCTCATGAGAGAGAAATAGATGGTGGTGAATAAGCTGGAGTCTAGTTTTCCAAGAAGCTCAGTGATTTTCCCAAATCAATACAGCTCATCAGGCTTCAGAAAAAAGGCTGCGGGAGACGTGACAGTGATGGAAGTGGCTGTGTGTTCTTCTGTGTTTTAAGCACATAGGCTCATGGGGAAACAGGCTTTCTTGAGTTATTTCAGTGTTTATTCTTTTCTATGCTCTGGGATAAACCTTTAGATTAAGAAAATATATTACAGTTATTATTAGGCAGGATGAAAAAGTTGTTTCGTTGATGGCCCAACTCCATGGCTCCAAGAGGTACTCCTCACTGTATAATTGCTGCTCCTTTTCTGAATGCAAATGGGAGTATGTAATGCAGGGAATATATGTTTAGTTTGTGTGCCATTAAAGGTATAACACAGCTTTTTCAAGATAGGGTGGTGGTTGCTACTCTGAATATATTGTACTGATGATTTCATAATGAAGGGGGAAAGAAAGGGCATGCCGTTTGAATTAAGTATCCATGAAATTTAGTTTGACATTACTCAGAACTTACTGGAAATCACATGGATATGAACTAAGTTTGTTACACTGTTGAAGAAGCTGCTGTAGTTTATGTGGCTAGAATAATGCCAACTTGCTTTAGTCACCAGCAGGGCAACATTAACTAAAATAGCAGGTTTTAGCCTCTCAGCCCTTTAAGCTTACTATGCTTTCATAAAGTACTAAATTAACACCACAGCTAAGCATCTCAAAGGTTTATGACTGTACCAGCAGTATTTCATTATGCTTCTTTTCCTTAATGCTACCCAATCTTCTCAGCTTCATTGCTATACAGTATTTGTTCAGATAAAGTCCAGTGTCCAGGATGACTAATTGCAGATCTGTGCTCCAGATGGTTTGATTACAGGATGTGGTTAAAGAGACTTTTCAAACATTCAGCACAGCAGTAGGGCTCTTAAAAAAACAAAACAAAACAAAACAAAACACCACCCCCCCACCCCCCCCCACCCCCCCCCCCAAAAAAAAAAAAACCCACCCCACCAGTCTTGTATTTCCAAGCCACCTGACAGTCATTACATTCTCAGGCTTGCTTATGTTGATGCCTGTTACACACGCATCTGCTGTAGATATAGTTAAGTTCTGGTGCAATGCTAGACAGAGAGCGTGATTAAAGTAGTAAATAAATTGTATGTCTACCAGATCAGTATTCAGTGTAGAAGACTTAATTTTATACGTTGAATGTTTACTGTTAATTTTAGGTTACTTTCTTGATGGAAACAATCAGGGAGAAATAAGCCATTTGCACTGCAAGTCTAATATAAACATTGTTCTGTGTTTTTTATGCCTGGATGAATTGCAGGGGTATATGTGGCTCTGGGACTGATAATGATGTGGTGGATGTTGTGAGGCAAATGAGTTATACTATTCTTACTAGACCAATGGCAACAAAGAAGCTTGAGATAATCCTAAGGTTATAGATTTCATCTTGCTGCTTTTTGCACTTCATATCCTTTAGTTACTGTTAGAACAGTGATGTCAAATAGGTATATGTGGGATTAAAAAATTCACAGTGCCAGACACAGAATAAGATGTGTTTAATCCGTGGTACTCACCAATGATAGATGTGCCGTGGTTTGGCTGTCCCAGGCATGTCTGTATTATTTGTACTTGGCAAGGCTGAGACAAAAGGCAAATGGAATTTCGTTTGCAAGCAAATTCGTGGATTCACTGATCATAAAGATATGAGGAATTGATTTTGCTGTAATGTTATGTCAAGTGATGATGTAATACCTTCTCAATACTGAGAATTTCATCTTAGCCTTGAAGAGCTGCTATGCCACAGGAATATTGCTACAAGAATTTGTCATATTAAACTTTTTAAGAAGTAATGTTAGAAAAATTACTACAAAACATAGTATACTTTGGTAGATCTTCCTCTGGTATCAGCAAAAGTTGTCTTAAAATGATACTCAGAATAGTAAAGGCAGTAGGCAGAACTGTTAACTGAATGGAGATTTTGAGCAAGCAGGACTCCACTTATGTTTAAACATAAGTGACTTCTGGTGACTGAAAAGCAAACAAATGATTCCTAATTTTGGAAGATCATTTAATATTCTTCAACAAGTCACTTACAGAAGCATTCAGAAAAACTTCGTGCAGATCTGCTTTCTCCAGAATTTTGCAGGTACTTTTTGGCCAGATTCTCTGCTAAGAACTGAGGCAACAGCTCCTTTTACAAAAATGAAGGCTTACCCATTCACCCATTCACATAAGTGGTCTTCTGAGTTTTCTGGGAAAACAATCAACTTGAACTAAAACAGAATTTTGTAGCAGTTGCTGTGATCTGAACACAAAAGCAGCCTAGGCTGTAAACATTAAGTCAGGCTTTCCAGTCTGATTAATTGAGTAATGTCTACTTATATTAGAATTTGAATGTGTTTTTGTTTTCTAAAGCCAGTATTTTCAAAAACTGGGGCCTGCATTTAACATATTAATGTGATAATTTGATTCCTAACCACATGATCTCATTTTAAAAGTTCTGAATACAAAGCATAAGAATTCTTGGCTTATGTTCCTTGCAGAAAACAGAGTCAAGAAAGCAAAAGGATTAGTATCTGTTTTAGACTAGATCCTTCAGTCTTTTGTTCTTCAGATGAAGGAACATCTGCAGGATTGTATCCTGTTAGATTTGAGTAGATCCGTACCACCTTGATGTGGCTGCTAGAAGTGCAGTGTCAAGGTAGTCAACATGAATAGTACCCTGGCTTGGTACTAAAGATGCCTTGTGACTGTGATGCTTTTACACCAAAATAGTATGACTCTTTTTTCAAATAGTGAACAACAGACTTAAGTAGTTCATTTCTAGTTTGTGATTACATATTTCATTCTATAAATTTAGTTAACAGTAAATAGCCAATTTCAGTTCCAGTCTTTGTTATGTAGTCACTGAAAAGAAGGAAGGGAGCGGAAAGAGAACAGATACATCACATCCCCAGAACTCATAAAAAGTACTTCATTCTGTAGATTTCTGAAAATTATTTTATTACACGTTGTTTCTGCATCATGTGACCTTTCATTGCATAATAAAATCCCAGTACAAATTGTCCAGTTATTTTGTACAGATTATTAAATTATATCTATCAGAACTGCTTATGTAAAACGGTTTTGTGCTCTAGACATGTTAGTTTTTCCCGTCTGTTGTTGGGTAATATTTTGCCATAAGCACTGTGGTTATGAATGTGATGAGTAAAGAAAGAAGCTCATAATGGTACATGCACTGTGAAGGAAAACACTAAAATACAGAATCTTTTCTTGCTCCTAACAGGCCAATGAAATTCCCCTTGTTATTAAAGGAGGGACTTCTGTGACAGTGGTGGGCACTAGGTAACATCCTGGGGTGCACCTCTGCTGTACATTAAGGCTTTTGTGTATGATCCTGCCTTGGCTAAGGATGGATTTTGGCAGAAAAGGTAATGACTAGTGTAGGTCAACGGGAAAACTACTAGGTAACATGACCTCATTTTTTTACGTTAGGCACCATTTCATTATTCCTGCACATAACACATTCACCACTTACGGTGTCTACTCCTTAATGATAAAGAGCAGCATGGGTAGTAACTTCTGAAATTTTTGTTTTCTTATTCTTGGGTGCTTTAATTTAGGGTATTTGACACTGAAGACTCCAGAGGATATTGCTAATTTCAGATATACTGTAACTGTGAATAGTTATGTAGTTTGCAAATGGAATGATAAACGAAATTAAATCAAGACATTTACACCCTCATTTTGGGATAAGTTTTTCTCTATTACATCCAAATCTTGTGAACTGTGCTCTGGTAAGTGGCGAAACTCTTGAGTTGACACCCTTACTCGGTGGAAGAAATATTTGCATGTAGTCTAAATATATTCACTATAGTTTGATCCAGCCTCACAAGAACAGGATTAGATGTTTAGCCAGGTTTCCTGAATTGGAATCTTAGAGCCTTGATACCCTCAGGTACACTCTGTTACATGCACCTGATTTTTTTCTCCCATTCTTCAGTAATGGTTACTTTAAATAGTTTAGCCTCTTGGGCTTTTTTTAGGATGAAAATACATCTCTGTATTCACACAGTATGAAACCTGTGGGTTCCTCAGACTGTCTTTGCATTTTCACTCTTGTTCAGGCAGTGCTGAATAAACGACTGTTATGTGATGTGTAGTCTAATGTATCGTCTAATGTAATGGGAAGTCTTATTACAGGGACTTCTTATGACTTGATACAGCCCCAGCGGGGTTTGATCCTGTATGTGATAGTATACTTACTTCATAAGATGGTGGGAATATGTGGAGAGCTATGCCCCAGCACACACATGCTCAAAAGAGGAGTTGGAACAACTTAGGGAAGGGTTAGTGCACCTGTGACTGCATGCCTAGTGTACTCAGGGGCAATACTTGGAGGTGAACCGAAGACTGCTGTAGTACTATTTGTGTACTGCCTCTGAGTCAGTGTAGGAAAGTTCTAGCAGAGGTTATTGTTTTGAGCTTGAACTCTGTGCCAGGACAAGTATTTTGGATCAAAGAAACCTGTAGTATTACACCTTGACTGCGCGCAGCAAGAATAATCCTTTCTCTTCAGTAGTGCATCTAGTATACAGTGTGGGCTACTTACCTTTCTCACCTCTGTTTTCATTTTCCTGCCTTTTGGCCTAATAAACCTGCAGTTGCATGTTTCTTAGGGGTCAATCCTACCTCCCGTGTTACATTCTCTTAACGCATTTCTGTGATAATCTTAGAGGATTAAATGAGCTACCTTCACTGTCAGTTCTGCAGAATCTTACCTGTGGCTGAGTAATGGTGCTGTTCATTAGGGAAAGGAAATCTATTCCATGCCACAGTTATTCTAACGCAGCATGGAGATTAATCTTCCCTCCTGCTTACATACTGGGCCCTTTTCTAAGACTAACAAACTTAATGAGATGCTAAATGTGACTGACTTTAAGGGAGGAACTTACTTGTGTTTGCTTTTGAAGTATTGACTTTCTTGCACTGGAAGGTCATTTGAATGTCTTCGAAGAATTACTGAAATGTGTATTGATTTCAGGGGTTTTATTATTATACCTACTCCGTGCCTTCTACTTTGCACTTTTGTATTAACAGACCTAGGGATAGTCTGTTACCTATTATGTAAATTAATAAATAAAGTACATGTAGAGATAGACAAGGCTACAAATACGGAGCAAGATGGAGACTTATTGAGGAGTACACCTCGGTTTAAAAAAAAAACCTAACAATTACATGTTAACAAAAGGATAAGGGTGAACAAGCTGGGGGGGGAATGAATGGCACAGTTAATGCTCCCGTAGCACTCTGTGGGAAGTCAGAAAGCCCTCTGTGCTCTGTACGTTTAGAAGTAGATGGGATACACACTGGTAAATGGACAGGAGGGAGCAGCCGGGCTGCTGCAGGGAGATGGGCTGCATGGCGTAACAGAATTTAGCGATGGAAAATACCGTGATTTTCACTCGGAGCATCAGAGAGTCAGAGCTGACAAGCTATTAAGGTGGACGGAAAGCATCAAGGTTACCAGAGAAACACCTTTTTAATCTCTCTCTCTCTCTCTCTAGCGTGCGAGTGGCAGGTGGGAACATAGCTTGGAGCTGCTTGTTGCGAGAAACCCCACTTCCACTGACAAGTATTTCCTGTGAGGATCTGCTGGCGGGTTCTCTTCACGGTTTTTGCCCATACGTCCCAGTAGGGGTACAGGTTTCAGGACAGGGCGTGATTTCAGCGCCGGAGGAGAACGGCACGGCACCGGCGGTCCCGGGGCGCCCAGGCTCCCGTTCCGTCCGGGCCGCCCCCGGCCGCAGGAGCCGCTTCCCGGCGGCCGGAGCCCTCCGCCCGCTTGCCTTTGCCGCCCCCACGCCCCGGGGCGCCGGCCGCGCCCGGCGGGCGGCTCCGGCGCCGTACCGCCCGCACCCCCGGGCCGCGGACGGACGGACCCCGCTCCCCGGCGCTGCCCGAGCAGCCGGGCGGCGGGCGCAGCCCCGCGACGGGCGCAGCCCCGCGACGGGCGCAGCCCCGCGACGGGCGCAGCCCCGCGACGGGCGCAGCCCCGCGCTGCCCGCAGATCGCTGCCTGCCTGCGC
Source organism: Morus bassanus (assembly GCA_031468815.1). Classification (NCBI taxonomy): domain Eukaryota; kingdom Metazoa; phylum Chordata; class Aves; order Suliformes; family Sulidae; genus Morus; species Morus bassanus. Next base: position 22,304,402 of record CM062600.1, on the reverse strand, counting down.
GCCCCTCCCCGCCCCCCGCCCGCCGGGCCTCTGCCGCCAGTGGGCTGGCGCAGCCAATCAGGAGCCGGAGCTGGCGGCGGCGCGGGCCAATGGCGGCGGGGGCCGGGGCGCCCCGCGGGGCCGGCGGCGACAAAGGCCCCTCAGCGCCGGCGGGCGGGAGCGGGGCTGAGGCGGGCGGGCGGCGGCCCCGGCCCCGGCCCCGGCCCTGCCCCCTCCGCCGCGCTGTCCGGCGGCGGTTCTGCTGCGGGGGGGGGCGAGGGTGAATCGCATTTGTTGTTTTTCCAGGCTGCCGCGTTTGCCTGGGTCATAAAAACACGGCACAGCGAGTTAACCCTGATACTTGTAGGTATTCAAAGCCTGCCGCTGACCCTGGCGGGAAGAGCCAGTTATCTTTCATCCTTCAGACCATTTCGCCCAGCCTAAGAAATTCTAGTCGCCTTATCATCGCGGCAACTTAAAACCATATGGGGAATAATTTTCAAATCCGCTACAGAAAATTTTCAAGGAAATCCCTTCTTCCCTGGTACTTCCACTAACAGCACTTCAAATACTACCCCGCTGTTAAAAGGGCCCCTGAGGAAGTAAGCAGCTGGTTGCGTGTTTACTTTACCTTGGTGCAGCAGAGAGGGTTCGTTTTAGTGCGAAATTAGAAATCAGACTGGTAAGACAAAGCAAAAAGGCTGGCTGGAAACATTCTGGCACAGTGCCATTATTATATCCGTTACAGAAATGCTACAGCTAGAGCAAGGGACGTGTGGAGGAAAAACAAGTCACAAGGCTGGCAGCTGCGAGTTAGTGCCTTCGCGCCTCTCACAAATTGGAAACATTTTGCATCATGCCTTTCTTTGCTGGGTAAAATATATTTTTTATTTCAGCGTATGTTCTAATAAGAGATGGCTGGTCCAATAATAGTACCTTGTGTTTATCTGCAGAAGTTAATGAATTAAAGGGGTCGGTCATTTGCTGCCTAGTCCATAAACGTGATGATAAATTACGTGAAGAAGTGTTTGAGGGCAACCTGAAAACATTTGAATGACATCCCCCACAGTTATTTTATTGCTACTTAGCATATCCTTACCGTACACACATTTTACAGGGATAATTCAAATAAAACAAAATCAGAAGTCTGCTTTAGGTGGGCAGATGAATTTACATTTAATAAAAGTCATAAGTGGAAAAACAAATTAAATTACAGTGCATTTTTTAAAGGATCCCTCTTTCTATGTATCTGTATTGCAATTCCTCTTGGCTTTACTGTATGGTTGCAATTTCTTGTCTAGTCCCATGCTTTCCACAGAAGAAGAAGCGAGGCAAATAATACAAGTTTCCATCTATATCAGCTTAACAAAACTTGCAGTGCATATGTGTGTGTGTGTTTGGATATATGCAATTTCAAATAAATAGAAGCATCATTATCATATTGTTCAAAGCAAAGCAGATTCTTCTCAGTCACCTACTGATTTAAACACTGTAACTGGTGCTTAGTTTATGCTGGCTGGCTGCCAAGAGAAAGCAATTATGTGCAATAATAGCAAAATTAAGAGGTGAGTGTTGCTGTTTTACAGCAGGACATGGCAAAACCCATTTCCTTCTGTCAGCTGTATCTTGATTACACACACAGTCACACAAGCGTACACTCTCTCTTACACACATACACATGTGCACACAGCACTCTTGTTCTTTGTCGTTTGCTGTCTTTCCTGTGGGTTTTAACTTGAGGTCACTGAAACCAGAAAAGAGGAACAGTATAGACCACAGTGTTTGAAAGCAAATGAGAATAAAGCTCTCACTTTGTGGGGAAGGAGAAAAAAAAATTAAAAAAAGAGCAAAACAAAAAGCCTACCCCAGTTACTGTTCTGACTGTGTTAATACTTTGTTTTTCTCCCACACTGGCAGGTGTCCTAGTGGTAAATGTTACGTGGAGGAACAAGACTTATGTGGGAACACTGCTGGACTGCACAAAGCATGACTGGGCCCCTCCTAGGTAGGCAATCATTCTGAGTCTGTTTTTTCTCTGCTGTATTTTCACCCCCAGTCTCTGTCAAGAGACTGTATAGAGATTAATAAAAAACAACTGCTTATAATTGAAAACATGCACCAGTGAAACGAGTAATTCTCTGTTCCACACAGAAATGCGCGGTGGGAGTTTTTATTTCTTTTTGTTTTGTGTTTTTGAGAGGGAAGGGGAAACACATGAGATTCAGTCAGAGGGCAATTAATGTAAAAATGCATTTCTGTAAGTTTGGAAAGTTTTTCTCTCCATTGTTCTAATTAGGTGGTCTTGTTCTTATCATTTTTGTCCTTTTTTAATGACTTTCCCTTTGAGACTGTAACATTCTCATTTGGAAGAAGGACATCTTTTCTTTAACATATATGAAGGTTCTGTTATGGGAAGTGGTGTTGTTTCGGTATTTATTCGGTTCACACCTCCTGCTGATGAAATCTGCTCTTGTTTACATAGGTTTTGTGAGTCGCCAACAAGTGACCTGGAAATGCGCGGAGGACGGGGCAGGGGAAAGCGAGCAAGGTCTGCTGCAGCTGCAGCTGTACCTGGCAATGATGCGAGTTTTGCAGAGTCCAGAGGACTTCAAAATAAGAATCGAGGTGGTGCCAATGGGAAGGGGAGGAGGGGCAGCCTTAACTCAAGTGGGCGCAGGACACCCCCAAACTGCGCCATGGATGAGGTGAAAGCCAGCCCCTCATCCACAAACAAGAGGAAAACTAAGCCTCCAATGGAGCTCGATTTGAATTCCAGTTCGGAGGACAATAAATCTGGAAAACGTGTTCGTACTAACTCTAGAAGCACTCCCACCACCCCACAGGGGAAACCTGAGACTACTTTTTTGGACCAAGGCTGCTCTTCTCCGGTGCTGATTGACTGTCCTCACCCCAACTGCAACAAAAAGTACAAGCACATTAATGGACTACGATACCATCAGGCTCATGCACATTTAGACCCAGAAAACAAACTGGAGTTTGAGCCTGACGGTGAAGACAAAATTTCAGACTGTGAGGAAGCATTGAGTAATGTGGCACTTGAATGCAGTGAGCCAAGCACAAACTTGCCAGGCTTCGATTCACTAAAAGCACCGACATCTCCTTCCTCCATCACTACCCCAGGGACCCCCAAGGGAAAGAGGGAACTGACCAGCAACGGCCCCGGTTCAGTTATCAGTTCCAAAACTGGCAAGAATTCTGGCAAAAAGAAGGGTCTGAACAGTGAATTGAACAGCCTTCCAGTAATTTCTAATATGGCAGCCACACTGGATAATTGCTCGGTAGCAGATGGCAATTTGCAAACCGAAATGCCAAAATTGGAGGCTGAGGGGTTAATCGACAAGAAGAGTTTGGGTGATAAAGGCAAGAAAGCGAACAATTGCAAAGTGGATAAAAACCTTTCCAAACTGAAAACGGCCAGGCCCATTGCCCCAGCCCCAGCCCCGACTCCTCCCCAATTAATAGCTATACCTACTACAGCCTTTACAACCACCACTACAGGGACAATACCAGGACTGCCCTCTCTAACAACTACTATTGTTCAGGCTACACCAAAGAGCCCTCCGCTAAAACCTATTCAACCAAAGCCCACAATTATGGGAGAGCCAAGCACTGTAAACCCAGCTCTCACATCACTCAAAGACAAAAAGAAAAAGGAGAAGCGAAAGCTGAAGGACAAAGAAAGCAAAGAGACAGGAAGCCCCAAGATGGATTCTAAGCTGGGAAAGCTGGAGGATTCAAAAGGGTCTGGGAAAGACTTAGCTGGACATTTTTTAAAGGACCATCTCAACAAGAATGAAGTGCTAGCTAATGGACTGTCAGAGTCTCAAGAGAGCAGGATGGCAAGTATTAAGGCTGAAGCTGATAAGGTTTACACGTTCACAGACAATGCGCCCAGCCCTTCCATAGGGAGTGCCTCCAGGATGGAATGCAGCACTTTGGTGAATGGACAATCTGCCATGGCGCCACTGCATGTGTTGACACAAAACGGTGCAGATAGCGCGGCCACTAAAACCAACAGCCCTGCTTACTCGGATATTTCTGATGCGGCTGATGATGGTGGCTCTGACAGCAGGTCAGAGGGCATGAGGTCAAAGGCCAGCTCTCCGTCGGATATTATTTCTAATAAGGACGGTGTTGTAAAAGGGCATTCTTCAACCACAGCACAATCGGCTCAAGCGAAAGAGTCCCATTCTCCCTATTACCATGGCTACGATCCTTATTATTCCCCAAGTTACATGCACTCTGGACAGGTCAGTGCCCCAGCAGCTGGGAACAGCAATACCCCACAGGGACTGAAGATCAAAAAAGAGGCCGAGGAAGAGGCTGAAAAGAAAGAGAAGGCAGAACTGTCAGATGCCAAGAAAAGCGAAAGCACTTCCTCTAATTTGCAACCACAACATCAGTCAGTAATAACGCAAAGACACCCTGCACTTGCTCAGTCACTTTATTATGGACAGTATGCCTATGGGCTCTATATGGACCAAAAGTCCTTAATGGCCTCTAACCCTGCTTACAGGCAGCAGTATGAAAAATATTATGAGGACCAGAGACTAGCAGAACAGAAAATGGCACAAACTGGGAGGGACTGTGAAAGGAAGAATGACCCCCCCTTGAAGGAGATTGGGAAGGATGACAACAAGCAGAAGAATATTCCATCTGCCACTATTTCAAAGGCCCCTTCAACTCCAGAGTCCAGCAAAAATAACACTAAAATAGTCCCTAACAAAGGTGAGGAGACAAGCAAATCACAGATCCTTTCCAATCACCAGCAGCAGCTTCAGTCTGACAGTTTCAAAGCCAAACAAATGGAAAACCACCAGCTCATAAAGGAGGCTGTGGAGATGAAATCTGTTATGGACTCCATGAAGCAAACGGGAGTAGATCCAACCACGCGATTTAAACAGGTGAGATCGCAGAAAATGGAACAGGAGTGTCTTGGTTTATCCTTCAGTCACGTGAGATTTTGTCTCTGATTCTGCTGTGTTCTTCTCCCTTTGCAGCCAAACAAGCTCTGCCATCCTTTTTTCATGCTGGATAGTACTGTAGTCTGTGAATAGACCAATAGATCTTTCAGTTGAGCTGTTTGAAAAGGAAAAAAAAAAGGATCTAGCAAGGTGATGACAGAACCCAGGTTTGAGGCCTGAATAGACTATTTTAAATTACCTGCATGAGTAAAATAGAATTAGATTTCTCTTTTAGATGTAAATTCTAAGCAATTTGCTTAGTTCAGAAATGAGAAATTTCAAGCTAAATAAGCAGCTTTCGTTGGGAGAGAACTTAAAGTAGATTTGAAGTATGGTTTGAAGTGCTTCTTTTTTTTGTTAAATGACAGTTGGCATTTACTAAAGATGGGTGAGCCAGTTCTTTGAAGAGTTGGCTTGAAGCTCAGCTCTTTATCTTAACCCAAGGTGACCTTTCTGAAGCAGTTAAGTTCCCCTTCTCTCCTCAACCAACCCTAGGCCCCTACAGACCTACACAATGGATGAAATTCTTTCTACATTGAAGTCAGTGATAGTTTTTCCATTGACTTCAGTGGAACCAGAATTTCATCCAGTGGCTTCGTGCTGACCTTCCTAGATGTCACATTGCCTTCATTCGAGGCAATGCGACTGCCTCTGTGCTCTGAACTGGAGCCTCAATGCTTGATGCTTTCATGTTCTGGTGTACAGTACATCCCAGACTTCATTCACCCTTACCACCTGTCTTTCAAGACATGGTGAGGTCAGGTGAGTGGGAGTTAGGGAGCTCTAAAGGAAGTGGGATGGTGCAGCTCTTAGTAGGATAAGATTTCTGGTGATTCAAATGAGTGTTTGAACCAGACTGTTCAAGGGACTAGTTGTGTGCTTATGTTTCTGTTGCATGTGCCATAAATGTGTATCAGTTGGAGGCAATGTTTACAGTTAGCTCTTGTGTATCCTGTATTAGAAAAAAAAAGTCTTCCTGTTACTGGTCAGTACTGATTTGGTGTAGTCTTTTAAAAAACTCACCTACCTAATTCTGTAACGTGTTTATAAACTGGTCTATGTAATATATTATGCAAAAATGTGTTTATGATATCCTGTACATGTTCTTTAACCATGTGGTTCTGATCCTGTAAATACTTATCCATGTATAAATTTACAAACTTGAAGTAAGACTGTCAGGTGAAGAAGTCTGCCTTAATGTCTGATTTCAACTGATTCCTGAATGTTTGTAATATCAGAGGCAGCATTAGCATCTTTCCAGCTAGATCAGTTTTTCAGGTTCATTGTTCCAGGTAATCTAAGTGCTCTGGCATATCATTAGCCAGCTTTAATTTTGTGGTTCACAGGTATTTTTTGCTCTCTAGTGGGAAAAACTCTCTGTGGGCTTTCATTAAAATGTTTTATGAATAGTGTGGTCTCAGAACTTTGATACCATGCATATGTATTTCACGATTGAACTAGTTAAAGGCATGAAGAAGAATATAAGATGAAGCAATTGAATTAAAATTTGATAATAGCCTCTTGCTCCTTCATGGGAATATTGGTTTGACTTTGAGCTCAAGGCACTCTGTAGCAAGCAAACCTCTTTTCTATGTGATAGGGATACGTTCTGAAAACAGCTATTAAAAATACATTAACTCAAGTATGGGAAATACCAATAACGACCTTATTTCAACATCTGAGTTCAGAACAAAATTTTTTTTCTCCTCCATATTAGGATCCAGATTCACGAACATGGCATCATTATGTCTATCAGCCCAAATACCTTGATCAGCAAAAATCAGAAGAACTTGATCGTGAGAAAAAGTTAAAAGAAGACAGCCCTAGAAAAACACCTAACAAGGAAAGTTCCCTGCCTAACCTTCCTGTCTCATTAGCAAGCATTAAAGAGGAGCCTAAAGAGGTCAAGCGTTCTGATTCTCAATCAGTGGATGAGAGCAAGATAAAAAACGATGATCGAAAGACTCCTGTAAATTGGAAGGACTCTCGGGGTGCTAGAGTAGCAGTTTCCTCACCAATGAGTCAGCATCAGTCATATATCCAGTACTTGCATGCTTATCCTTATCCACAGATGTACGATCCCAACCATCCAGCCTATCGCGCAGTCTCTCCTGTCCTAATGCACAGCTATCCTGGTATGTATTCTGAAATTTGCCTTGCACACTAGTTAAGATTTACACCCTCAAAGTGCAGTAAAGCCTGCATTTTAATATTTCTGTTAGTAGCTAGGGTAAATTAGAAGCTTCATGGGTGACATTTGTTTTGCTTGTGCTTCCACTAGGGAAAGTTCTGTAGATGAAACTGATTTAATACAAGATGTTCCTTTTATGAACTGTCACAGTTCCCAGCTACAGTTTTCTCAACCCTTGACAGTCTGCTATTGCTGTTAGACTGACAGATAGTTTATTGCCTATAAAAATATTCTAAGCACTTACTGTCAGAACCATTATAGTTACTATTCCTTTCACTTAAAGAGGAACCATAAATGTCTGAAATGGCTGTCAGCTCAACCCTCTTTATAACCTCCATTCATCAGGGTAAATTAGGTGAAGAACTTGAAGAGCAAAGATGCCATTTGATAGTCACGTGATCTGTTTTTGATGTTATCCTCTGTCCTGGCATCTCCTCCTCCCCCTTGATATAACCAAAATGTAGAAACAGTAATTTGATGTGGTATTTATTGTTTACCTGCAGGGGCCTATCTCTCTCCAGGATTTCATTATCCAGTTTATGGGAAGATGTCAGGGAGAGAAGAGGCAGAGAAAGTCAATACCAGCCCGAGCATCAATGCGAAATCAACCACTGAGTCCAAAGCACTGGATTTGCTCCAGCAGCATGCCAACCAGTATCGCAGCAAGTCCCCTGTTGTAAGGCTTCATCTGTTGTTACTGAAGAGTGGTACATATGGGGAGGGGTATAGAATATAATTTTAAGACGCACACAATCTGGCATCAAGCTCTGAATGCATGATTCCTCTTTATAGTACTGCTTAAAATAAAAGTGATTTATCATCAGGATGCTTTCATGGCATAAACTGGAAGTGACATATGTAACAGTTCTGTGCTCAGAGTCTTCCTATCTTAAACGAATGGACTCAAATAGAAACATAGATTCAGAGATACCTCCTGGTGCACAGTTTATTGCAGTTAAACAGGAAGCTCCTGTTTGGAAACAGATAATGAAATGAGAATTTGGGCTGTGGGATTTGGTAGTATCCACTCCCTGTATTTGCCAAGAAGCCAAATCTTCCAGACAGCAGATGACCAGCCCCCATTTTTGAAGATTTCCACCTTGGAACAAATACTGTTATTTTACTTTCAGATAAGTTGGTGCTAGCTTTAATTGTGAGCAAGTCACTGACTCTGATTCTATTTTTAAAAGGGCTTTCTTGCTGTTCAGGCAGGCTTGGTCCCCAGAGTGTATTAAAGAGGGATTCATTTACATCAGCTTTCAGCAACTCAACTAGGTTGTTCAGGCATTGGCAAGTCAACCAAGCTTAAGGGAGCCCAAAACTAGAAGTCATCATGGTGGCTTCAAGCTGCAATGTGTTGCCTCAAAATCTCTGTGCCTTGGAAAATCTTCCATTAGCCAGATACACCAGCTTTGGGTTAGAATCAAGCACAGATAATCCAGTAGAGAGATTTCTTCAGAAAAAATCAGCTTCACCATTTGAATTCAAAAGGTTGTTGCCAGGTAATGGCAAGTGTGGTTTTGTTGTGATTTCATTCCCTTTAAAATTCTCACATCAGTTTTGTTTCACTTCCTATTACTAGCCTGTGGAAAAATCAGCAGCTGAGCGTGAACGGGAAGCAGAAAGGGAACGAGACCGTCATTCTCCTTTTAGCCAGCGGCATCTCCATACACACCATCACACACATGTTGGAATGGGTTACCCGCTTATACCTGGACAATATGACCCATTTCAAGGTGAGCAGAAGATTTCCAATGGTGTGATTAGCTTGGTTCATGGAGTTGTTATGTTGACATTGGAAATCATGCCTACGTGAAGCATTTTGAATAGAGATCCCCTTGTTAAATCAGAAGTGCTTTATATTTAGGAAGAAGGCTTGAAAACTCATGGCATGGTCTAACAACAAATGAATAGCTTCATGCCTGAGAAATGCCAAGTTTTGTTTCCAAAACTAGGTGTTAGAGCATTATTAAAGATGTACCAGTTAGGCTGTTATTCACATGAATGTTTTGATTCCTACTACAAACTGACATTAACTGGCTGAAAGGCAGTAAAAAAAACCAAACCAAACAACCTCCTTTTTGTATAGTTAGGGTTGTGTAAGCAATGGAAGAAGTGTAGCGAAGACAAAAGCTTTTTATACTGAACATATTTTATGTACAAGGCATTGCAGTCACAAGGGTTTGAGCTTGTTATAATTTGACCATCTGAAAGAGGACTCTTTGTATTTTGGCAAACACAGTGCACAAAGTTGCAGTCAGGGAAAAAGCAGCACAGTAAGATATGATTCATTCTCCCTAGGTTTCATACCAGTCTTTGACTGTTTTTCTCTAACCCTGGACTCTAGCTGAATTAAAAGGAGATTTCCTCCCATGCAGCAAAGTACATGCTATCACAATTGGTGGCTAAATGACATTAATTCATTATGTTCACTTGGTGCCTCAGCAGTTACTTTTCCTGTGTAAAAGTCTTGACATTTCTCAGTTTGATTCAGTGATTCCATATGCCTTTTGGGATGCATTATGCTTGTTCAGTAGGAAAACTGTAAAAATGGTAAGTTATTTCGGAAGTATTGTATTCTGAGCAGCTGGCATGTCGTTTCTGTAATTCAATGTGACTTTTGATTCTTGTTGTTTCCTGGTACCTATTACTTCTACTGAGCTTCCTATTCATGAACTCATACAAACCACTTAGCATCATGCAGTGCAGTACTTGGAAAGGAATACAGTAAGTAGGGATGCTGTAGTTTCTTGTAAAATATCTATCAAGGACAATTCAGTTTACTATATGAAGGCATATTGATCATACTGGGCAGACTGTCTTTAACACTGTTGCCTGAAATATTTGCTGTTCATGTAGTGTTAAAACCCCACCATTTTCTGGTGAAGTTTTTTGTCAGTTTGCCTTAGAGATGCTTCCTAACAGTTCTCTGAGCACAAAAATCCATTAAAAACAGAAGTACATCAACATTCCTTTGTTTCTTCTTTCCCTCAGGATTGACCTCTGCTGCCCTTGTTGCCACTCAGCAGGTGGCTGCACAGGCATCTGCATCTGGTATGTTTCCTGCACAAAGAAGGTAAATAGCCAGCACATCTTAAATTATATATCTTAACGTAGAGAGGAGAAAGCAAATTGTAGATTTTATAGCCTGATGGTCTGCAGTTCCTTGTATGACACAGTTTATAAGGATAAAGAAAAGCTTGGGACTTCGGGTTAATTGTAGTTTTATTCTTATTAAGGTGACATTTTGTCCTTAGCTGTGTCCTTTAACTGGAGCTTAGATCACTAAGAAGGAAGTAGTCTGTCTTCTGAGATTTTTCCATAGACTATGTGTAAAGGATTGGTATTAAGATAAAACAAGTGATTACAAAATATAATTTAAGATTCAGATTTTTTGTAAAAGGGGTTTAAAGTTCATGTTCAGTTAGATCCATGTACTACCAGGAAAACGTAAGATTTTACTTATACTGCAAGTCTGCTTGGTTTGCTGATTTTGCTTTCAGAGAGGTATGCTTGGGAGTCCATTAGAGGTGACATCATATTTAAGTTACGTACCCATTCCATGCATTTGTCTCTCAATTATTTACTAGGTTTTTGATAGAATTTGTTCTTCAGCCATCATTCTTACTCTTCAAGAGGAGACTCTTCTGTATTGTAATGATCCCATCTCAAGTGAAAAACCCAAAGCATCCTTAACATTAGGGTTTCTTTCATCGCTGCCATGTTAAGCGTCAGAGTTTAATAGTACTGTAACGTTCCATGGTTATGGGGGTCTTTCTGAAAGCTGACTCTGAAAACAGCCGACCATGTAAGGCTCCTAGCTGGAATTATTTCAGTGAGGAGGTTTGCAGACCTGAAAGAGCTGAGGGATGCTAGGGTGTCAGAACCCAGAAGATAAAACCCAGCAGAGATTACTTTCTAGGTATGTTGTTCCTGGCAGGGGAGGGACGAAGATATGGCTTGCTGTCTTTCCTTGTTGAGGTTGAGAGCACTGTGCAGATTTCATTACATGGTGTATCCAAGGTGCAGAAAAAAGCTAGGAGGAAAGGATACTGCATACTAAAACATTCTTCTTTCTCTTTTCAGAGAATGATGAGTTTGGAGATATACATTGTCATGTGACTGGATCACATGAGGAAGCGCTTTATTACAGACATCAGTTCCATGGTGTTAATTTGAAATGCCTTAATGGCAGGCAAAAACCAGTCATTTCATTTTTGTAAATTGCAGATTTTATCACAGAGTAACAAATGTTGCTGTAATTAGACTTCTGTTTTTATATATATATATGCGTATATATATATATATACATATATATATAAAAATATATATATATTCTTTACTTTTTTTGTATCAGTACCAAGGCTCGCACACAGGGTCTGCTGCTAAGTTGCGAACCACACAGTAAAAGGAGATATGTATTTGTCATGTTTAGGAAGCGTTAACTGCAAAAGGTTGTTTGTTTCTTTTCTCTTCTTCTTCCTTTCTTTTCCCTGTTTTTTTTCTTTCCAATTGTAAATAAATAATGTTATGTATCAGTGTGCCTGAACCTTGCATACCCTTCTGATATTTCCCACAAGCTCTCAGAGAGGCTAACTGTGATGACACTTTGGTACAATGTAGACGTCTATTTGGTGGCTCCTATTAAGATGCATCAGTGTAAAATGTTACTGTATTCACTGTTTCATTGTAATTGTGTATTGTGAAAAATATACCTTTGGAAGGCATGGGGATTCTAGTACCACAAAAACTGTGTTGTATATAATGTATAGATTTTAAATGGAGATAATGAGCATCTGTGAATAATGAAATGTCTTTTTTGATAATCTTGAATGGCAGATAACCTAATAGCCTGCATACCAGAAGACATCTGTGATTGTTCTATTACTTGAATAGTCCTGCAGTCTTTTTTTTAATGTTTACAATTACCCAGTTTTAGAAGAGAGACTTTAATGCCATTGCCTGGTTACTTGTTTTATGCTGTAATCTAGTTTATTTTATGTAAGATGTATATCGAATGCTTTCATTTTTATACCTGCCTTAAATAATTTGGCAATCAGAATAAAGAAAAGAAGTTGGTTTTATACTTTCTTGGTGTCTATGGGCCACTTCGAAAGATGTGTCACAGCTGTAGAGAGCAGAGGCTGCAGCTACCACACAGGAACTAGTCTGTGTCCCCAGAGGTTCTCTCTGGGGCTCAGTTACTGGTGTGCAGCTGCAGCCATCCTGTGCCTCCCCGCTGGGCCTGTGGTGCTGTCCTCTCCCAGCGGGCGATGCGGGGCCCAAGCCAGATGGCAGTGGACCTCTTCCAGTTGACCATGATTGGCTCAAAAAAGGCCCATAGTGACACCTTGGACGGTATTAGTTGAACTTAAATCTCTAATACCTGTTTTAGAGCAGCTTTGTGTGCTACAAATTTTAGGCAAATTTTTTCCATTATATCTGTATTTCCCACCCCCCCCTCCAATGAATATATGCCTAAAAACAGAGGACCTGTCAATTTAAAAAAAAAAAAGTCCTTTGCTGTGCTTAACCTGCATTACCACAAAATAAATATTTTATGTGGCTATGCCACCTGTTTTGTTACAGTGCAGTTAACACAGTACACAATAATATAAAATCACTAATCATGACATGAAAAAAAAAATCAGATTTACTGGTCAGGTTTTTGAGGCTTTAACTTTTGTCCTTTCCTGCATATCCCAGTTATATTGATTGTCAAACTGTTCTTTGAAGTTCTACTGTTTTTTTTTGTCTTGTATTTGTTTTTTTGACAGGGTGAATTACTGCAAGTTAAAGCGTGTTCTTGAAGTCGGTTCCATTTCTTCTACCTTGTGAATACCTAATACAGAAGGATGAATTAAAGATTCCCAACAGACAAGCACACTTGGACTTTTTATATTACTATGATGAATCTGCCATTAATATTGCTATAATTGTTTTATTTTTATAGGCATAAAATCAGTTCCCTTAGTGACTAGTTATAAGGTTTATTGATTTTTACTACACATCATTCATCTGTGGCTTACTCTTATTGTCTTGTTCTGAATACATTCAGAAGTCTCACAGTGGTGACATACTACAAATTAGCCTCATAAAAAATGGGAAGGAAGGGGTGTTTTATGTGGAAAGGGGATATTGTGAATGCAGGGCTCTTGAAATAATAAATGCCTTATTACTTCTATAGTAAAGGCTCAGATGGCTTTTGTCTTGAAATGTACCATTGATTTTTTTTTCAGCCTAGACCATTAATGCTTCTGCAGCAAAACAGATCTTACAAATTCACACTATTGGTGATTTTGATTTAGTGTGGTTTAAGATTGAGTGTCTTAAGTAACTGGAATGAATTACTCTGATACAGGGTAAGCAACAGTTAAAATTATAATTAATGTTATAGCTTTATTATATCCTTGAAGTCTGTAAGAGGGGCTAACATCCAATGCCATGTATCGTCTTCCTCCAGTTAAGGTTATTGTCTTCCCTCTATAGCTTGCTTTTTGGTTTAACACTTGCCATGCTGACCTCCTTAAAGGCTGTGCAACAGTGAGCATGTCTCCCTGGTTCAACACTCCCCAAAGCCAAAAAGGCATCCACCCACAAACCAAGCATTGACATGCAGCTGCAATGGTCATTTCACCGCTGTGTGAGCATCCAAAGGATGAGCAAACTGAAGCGGTAATACAAGGAAGACAATTTACAAACCTGGGAACCAAGAGCTGTGGAGGCCGGTTGCTGGAAAGGGGCAGCTGAAGCAGCATGATAAAGATATATTTGCACTCAGTTTTCCACAGGAAGGGCTTGTACTTTTTGTTACCTCCAGCTGACACCTCTACCACTCTGCTCTTCTAGCAGCAGCAGTCAGTGACCATGCTCCTGTCTTTCATCCAGATGTTGCTGGATGTCTTGCAAAGGTGAAGAAGGGTTTATGCATTGCACTTATTTCTTGGAGTTTCTAGCCTGTCCATGGAATGCAGCCAGAGAAATGAAAGGTCTGTCAGTGGGAGCCCATCACACAGACCCAAAAAAGCCAGCGAGAGAGCTACTGCCTGTGGTGCTTGCACTGGGAAGAAATGGATGTGAACAGAGAAGGGGTTGGGGTTTTTTTGAGCAATCGTGTAGCTCTAGAGGCTGAAAGAGGACAGGGGTCTAACTGGCTGAGCTAGCTGGCTACCAGGGCTAGACTAAAGCTGGTGAAAATGGTGGCTAGCAGTAATAATTCTCCAGTTTTGTAATTTTAGATTCTCTGGTGCCGTCAGGGAACACCTGAGAACTCACAGAACTAATTCTGTGCTGTGCCATCCCCCGCTTGCTCCTGAAAGGTGCATTGGTTGGGCTTAACCATTGGGTCATTTGTCCCACTTGTCACTCTGACAAGTGCTGGCAGAATGAGTGGCCCCAAAGGGCATGAAGTTAGAGAACCCCTGAATCCATCCTAAAACACACCAGGGATTGCTGATAGCACAAAAACTGGCATAAGCAAAGAACACCACAGTGCCCTTCTGCAGCTCTCCACCCTGGCTCTTCCAAGCGAACCAGTGAAAGAGTCAAGCAGGGAATCCAGTTCATATTTCCTCATGGCATCACAGTCTTGTCACTGTCACAACTGACAAATGTACTGTCGTCATCTTTCTGCCTCAGAACCTCACCCTGATATTTGCTTGCCACACTCTCTCACTCCTGTCTCCTCTCCCCTCTCTACCCCACTTGCCCACTTAATAGGCCCTCTTGCATCCATTTGATATCATCAAAACTCAGTTTGCGCAGCTAAAAACCTTCTGCATACATTTGTGATCTCAGCGCTTGATTAGTTCTCTCTCTTTCCTTTTATCACACTCCTTCCTTTGACCTGTGTGTTTTTTCTGTATCTTATGCTGTGTTAATATATCCTGTCTCTCTTCAGCCTAAAGTGTTTGGGACAGAGAACATGTCTCACTTGAAGTCCATACAGTGTGGTTCATATTTATAGTTCCCTCTGAATAATAGCTATAGCATCTCATAGATGATAGCACAAGATGCCATGAGTAGCTAGGGCAGACAATTATTAACAAGGATCTTAAGGTAACTGACAAAAAACATTACAGTTTTAAAAGGTATTTTGAAACCAGCTAATGCCTAAAAAATTGGGAATGATAGCAAGGCCACATAGGAAGTCTGAAGCTGTGTCTCCTTGTATCAGAGGGAACTGGAGACATACAGCCGTGACTTAATGAACCAGCTTTGTTGTGCTTTATTAAGAGAGCACTGCTTTCTGTATTTGTTTCAGTTTTAGTCCTTTGCCTAGCTGAACACTCTATAGGATTGCTCCTTGATGTAGTATTTTTTTTCTTAGGCCAGTGTTCCCTAAGTTCTCATAGCTTCAGCCTTTTCTGTAAGATTTTTTTTGAGGGAATCCTACTGTTGCTTTTACCAAGAAGTGCAAGAGGTTTTCATTCAGGAGAGGAGACATCAGCTGAAGTTACACATGTTGCAGTAGTGGAAAGGTAGACACCGTTAAAATCCTCACACTGGCTGTTAGTAATTTTTGTGCAGCATATGCTAAATAAGTGCTTTCAACCTCATTGGCAGCTCTCAAACTTCTTGTCTGGACTGATAAACTAGCAAACTTAAGAATTTAGCAAAAGTAATTATTACTTGCAGCCTGACAATATTTATCATGCAGAAAACTTGTTATTCTCCACCATAATATTGTAGAGAAGTGCTCTGGGGACCTTGCAAGCAGATTTTATTACAGACAAATGAAATCCTGCAGACCAAGCGGGTACCTGTAGTTCAGTTCCAGTAGCCTCATAGTTGTTCCAGCAGCATTCTGCAGTCATTTTAGATGGTATAATGGTGTATGTTAATTACATGATTTCCATCATTTGAGTTTGCTGATGGTAGAATAGTGCTTACTTACTGCTTTGAGCATAATGTTACAGGATTTCTTCATGAAAACAAACGGTGCAGCAATGCCTGCTAAAAAAAAGAGCTAAATCAGGAAGCAAAGATTCTCTGAAAGCCTGTTTAAACCCTTGATACAGGAGACTGCTTTTAAAGCATACATCTTGACAGGTGGAGTAAATGACTGCAGTTCTCTTAATTGATTTCAGGGCCCAGAGGGCACTACCAAGCCTTGCTGCCCCTGCCCAGCCTCCCATGGAGCCTCTGCCCACCCCTGCTCAGGGGCCCAATACTCCATTTTGGCTCAGACCACTGTCCATCCCTATTCCAGGGCCACTTGATGCCTTGGGCTGGGGCTGTACCCCAGTTGTCTTGCTCCCTGGTTGGGGTCGGTGGGATGGGACCTGCCAGCCCCAGGAGCCCCCAACCCTGGCTGTGCTCTCACGGTTGTGAACAAGGATGTCCAGTTTCTGCTCTTAGATGACTTTGGTTTAGGCTGTTTCTGATACAATGGTATGCAGGGAATGGGCTTCAGTAAGACCCTTACTAATATTTTCTAAATTAGACAAATGAAAGGTGAAAGAGGAATTTTGTCTTTATATGTTTCAAACCATACTTTTACGGAATAGTGGAAATGAGTTGTGGAATAAAAAGCCCCAGAGTTTTCTGACTGAAGAACCTCCTGCGTAGTTAACAGGCTGCCACGAAAAAACAGTCCTTTTTTTCCTTAATTTTTTCCCCTTTTTCCTCAACAGTATAAACTTGCGTTTGAGAGTCCAAATGACACTGGAAGTAACTTGAGGGGAGGGGGGAATTTTTTCCTCTTCCCATCCAATGTGAGTGACTGAAAGGGACAAGATTTGCAATTAGCTTTAAAAGGAGCTGGCCCTTAATACATGTGCTCAAACTAGGCACCTTTCTTACACAGAACAGGTTTCTCCTTGATAAGCTCCCTATTCAGCAGTGGTCAGCTCTGCTGGCTGCTTCAGAAACGTGAATCTGCCTCCTTCCTTTGGAGCTCTCTGTTCCCCAGAAGAGAGTGGGAGGAAGCAGATCAAGGGCTAGACAGACCACAGGGACAGTTGAAGTTTCTGCTTTTCCATTGCTTATACATGCCAGAGCAAGGCTTTTATAATCTCCTTTTGTCTGCACCTTTCCCTAGTTCTGTCACTAAGTCTGTTTAAGTGTTTGCAGTGATGAGCCTCATCAAACCACTGATTTTTAAGCAGAGCTCCAGACAGAAAAGGTCATTAAAATGTCAATGACACAATATGTCTCCCCATGCCGTACATTGGAACATAACAATTTAATACATACCAGGCTTTGCCACAAGTATCTGCTGTGCTAATTCATGATCTTCCTACTTGGAAAGAAGCTGGCTTCCTTTAATAGAGAATTTGCCAAGTCCTCAGCCTCTGTAAATGGCTTGTGGCTTTGTTGAAACCAGCTGACCACTTTCCCTTTAATCTGCCAGAAGTCTGTCCCCGTTTTTGGAGTTACTTCCCTAAAGAACCAAGGTACAGAAGAAACTATTATAGAAAGAAAACACTAAAAATAGCAAGACAGAGTCCACTGGTTTTTTATGCTAGAGCACCTCTCATTAGGCTTAGGTGGGTTCTGCTTTTGCAACTCGGATAAGGATTTGGTCCCTTGAGGCAGAGCAGCAATTGCTATTCGGTGTAGCTCTTTACTTCTTCCTTGAGTAGAAACACATGTAAGTGTCTCTCAGATGCTCATGTATTCACTCTCCCCTTTGTTAGAGGGTCACACATAAATGCTATATGCATGATTTGATGCTAATTTGCTTAGGGGTTTCTTTTGTAGCCCACTGGCAATAAAATAGCTCTTTAGGGTACTAATGACTGCTCAGCTTTGGAGTTTTATCTCTGCACCTGACACTAGGTCCTGAGCTTTTAAAACCTGTCCCCCTTGTAAAACAGTTAATTCTCCTAAGTTGAGGATACACTAAAATTCTGTTTTATTATTAAAGAAGAGCAGTATGTATATGTCAGCATATGGGCCTGGCAAATCATTCAATATGTATACAGAAAGGGGAAGGAACATTTAAAGGTGACCCTGATGGGTAGGGAGGACAGGAGGCTTTGACATAAAAGTGACCTGGCTGGAAAGTTCTGAGTCTGCTCTAAAGTCTCCAGTGCTGAGCTCTGTACTGAAACACAGGGATTTGGAGAGTCAGGGTCCAGCAAGGTCACCCAAGCAGCGCAAGGAACAGTGGCATCGCATAAGTCACTGAGCAAGCGCAGGTGAGTCCTGACACTGGGGACTGCAATGGCTCCTAGTAAAGAAAGATCTGGGACTGGACAGGCAGATTGTCTTTATGCAGCTAACATGGAGCAAATGCCATCAGAGCAGTTCTGACTGTCCTGAAGCAGTCGGGTGCTTGCTACAGGCTCACGTGCTGCTGGTATATGCTCTGCTTTCTTCAGTGGCATAGGTCTGCAGCATCAAGAGACAGGGTGTTTACAGTCCAAAGAGTGGTGAGAGTTATCTTATTATGTCTGAGCAACTTACAGAAGATGAGACAGGATAAAGCGTGAGGCAGCCCAAGCTCAAGCATGGCCTTGATAGCTTTGTCTTTAGAAGGCACTACACCTGTCCCATTACTCACATGCAACTTCCCCACTCCAAGGGAACATGATTTCACTTGCTTCCTACTGCTGTACACCAAGAACCAGTCTTTTCTGTCTGCCATGTGAAAACAGAAGTAAAGAGAAGTCCCTCTTTTATAGAGAAGGAGAACTTCATTGCAGAGGAGAAAATTATCACTCAGGAGACCATATGTGGCAAAGGAGAAGCGTGTGTCTCCATTTACACTTCCTGTCATGGCAGTAACTTGAAACCTTTGGTCCTGTTCTCTTTCATTGGTTGTTTTCATTAAGTAGATCAATTCTTACATTCTTTTGGGGCCCATTAAACGGCAGTATTAGATTACTAGCCACCAGTGCAAAGGACCCATATCTCCTTGTTAATTGGTTGACACATGTTTAAGAAGCCATCTTGAGTATTCTCTGTAAGAAGGATATTTCCATCATGGGACATGTTAGTTTTGTCCTTATTAGATGCCTTTTTTTGGCTGCTATATTTTTAGACAGTAGCACTTCAGCATGCAGCTTAGATGAGGTCTCAGCTGAATCTTGAGGATGCAATCTTTAATATGTTCATAAGTTCAAAATTGGTACTAGACTTTCATATTAAGTGCCACTTATATTTAGTAATGTTTTATTGTTTGGAGGTTGTTGGGTGTTTTGTTTTTTTTTTTGTTTTTGGTTTTGGTTTTTTTTGTTTATTTGTTTGTTTGTTTGTTTGTTTTTGTTTTGTTTTGTTTTGTTTTTTTCCTTAATCTTGTTAATTTGAAAGGGAAAAATAAGCTTCCAGGAACTGAACTTTGACAAGTTTGGGGTCTTTTTCTATTTCTTTAAAAAGACAAAATTCATTCACAGATCATTCAGATTCTTGGCAGCGTCTGGTAGCAGATCCAGAGGAAAACAAATTTCAAAACAAGTCACTGATTTCATGGAGACAACATTTATCAATAATACAATTACCCTTCTAACTCACACTAAAGCTCATTTGACTAGTATACAATGATCAGTAGGATGAGAACTGAAAATCTCTCTGTGAAATTTGTAAAGCAAACACTTGATGCTGGTTTCGGGATAAGGTTTTATTAGGGTGGCTAAGGGCAGTGAGGGATGCAGACCACTTCCCCATCTCCCTTTCACAGCTCTACACCCCTTTTTAGATTGTGCTTTGCCCCTGGCTCCCTTCTTATTTACTATCCATTAGACCCTAGTGATAGCATCAAGGTCGGATG
This sequence comes from Morus bassanus, assembly GCA_031468815.1. Taxonomy (NCBI): domain Eukaryota; kingdom Metazoa; phylum Chordata; class Aves; order Suliformes; family Sulidae; genus Morus; species Morus bassanus. The sequence continues at coordinate 22,284,532 of CM062600.1, read as the reverse complement.
CTCTACTTGAATCAACAGTTGAATTACCCCTATCTTCTGACACCATCAAAAGCAAATTGCTAGCTAATCACCGAGGAAAAGAGACTTGAAGAACAACAAATAGTTCTGTGACCAATGCAGCTAATTGACCAGTTTTCAATGGCTTCCTTGCCTGTTTAGACTCTCAGATGTTCAATAAAGTGTGACCTTCTTAAATTTTTCCTAAATGAGGCCACTAACAGGCTGTCTCTCCTTTGCCTGCTTACCAATACTTGTGAAATTATAGTGCCTTTGGAGTATCTAGTTTAATTTCAACTGGTCAACGGGATCCAATGTTATGTGCGAGGGAAAGGTTATATGCATGGTGTGATCACAGGAACTGTAAATGAGAGCTGTGTAAGGGTCTCCTCTGCGTGGCCTTGTGTGTGTATCCTGAGCAGCCAAAAAAACTTAGAGGTGGCAGTGAGCCCAACAGCATCTTTTCCCCTCACAAAGATGGGGTGTATTCAGGGCCAGGCATGGACACCCTCTGTGAAATCACTTCAGTCTCTTGCACCCTGCTTTGCACCACAAGTAAGACGCAGAACATCTCTGACATCATACCTGTTGTGACGAAAAGTAACTGGTTTATAATTTGGTCATTTTTAGGGAAATGCTATGAACAAGGGAAACTGAAATAAGCCTAGGTCATGGCTCTTAATTCCTAAATCCATCAATGATCACAAGAATAACTTGGAAGTAGTCCATTATATTTTTGTATATAGCTGTAGGCTTTACATGTCCCTGTTATATACACCCAGGCAAAAAAGGAGCCTGAATTTAAGAACAGCTATGGCCATAGCCTTTTTTTAATGCTTTTGGGTGCCAACAAACAACAATGAATTCTTCTACTGTTTAATAATAAGCTAGTTAAGATACAAAAAAGAACAAAGAGTTATTTTTGAAAGCTCTGGGTAGTAACAACATAATGGTTTCATTATCTAAAGTTCAGTCACAATGAGGACAAAAAAAAATCCCTCTTGTGTATGCTGAAGAGCTTTTCAGTTTTGAAAAAAATCAATACCATATTCACACTAGTGTTTGCTTGCATAAAACATTGACTGTAGTCACACTGGCGGTTTTACATAAAGACTTAAAAGCAATCTTGATCTTCTGAAAGGTTCTAATTGTTTTTCCCCTTTCCTGAAAGAGTAATGAAAGGACAACTAAAAAGCAGAACTATATAGTTATTTTATAACTGGCACTAACAAATTTCACCAATTACAGAGTCCATTCTGTAAGCAATGAATGTGTGGCTCCCAATTAATCTAGTGTACCTCCAGGCAAGGTCTAAATCAGCTGGATACAGCTAAAGCAATTTGCACACAGCTAAAAGCAAATTGGAAAATAAGTGTTCCACGCTACTGCCTATCTTTCCAAGCCAAATACACAATCAGTATTCTGGCAGCAGCACTCTGTCATGTTATTTGCAGCTATCAATTTTAATTATAACAATTATTGATTAGTTGGGAAAGTGAATAATCTAATGTTCAAATGAGGTTGGCGTGGCTGCTGGGGATCTTTTTTCCCTTTCATGCACATGTACATTTAGTGTTAGGAAGTGTCGCAAAGAACATACCTGCACCACAACGCTGAGCTCAGGTAACTCTCATTGAAGTTGCAGCAGTGATTTTTTTTTGTTTGTTTGTTTTTTTACAACAAACATCCAGTTTTAGGATTTACCAGTCTGCTGTACAGAAAGGTCGGTGTGAATTGAACTAGGGCATGAGAGGACTCAATTCACAAACACAGGCCAATACTTTCATACTTGGGCACCTAAAGTCAGACTCCTATTTTCTTACTTAACTACCCAAATGAATGACCTGTCCTCTATGGGGAGAGTGCTCCTGTTGCCCGTTGACACCAGCTATTTTGCTACCTTATTTACTTTTAGACACAAGCTGTTTCTTCTTGTAGAACAATGATTCTCTTGGAACAGAGAAAAAGGAAATATCCAACCCTAGCTGCACTAACAAGAGTTTTATGTGTTTCAGCTAAATAAATAGCTGGGAGAAGAGTACATCCTGACTTGAGCAGGATTACAGTCACAAAGGCTAAACATGGACTTTCTGAATCCGAGTTTTTGGTACAGGCTCATCTCCACTGCTAATCAAATGCCCTTTGTAGTGTTGCTGAAGACCTGCTGTTTCTATTTGAAGTGATCCAGTAAATATTCAGCTAATAATTACTGCACCGCAAAGAAGCCCTTAAAGTGCACTGCAGACTGCCTCTGCGGAGGCTGGGAGAGCAACAGGAGAGTTTCCTCTGAATCTCCTGCTTCCCCCATGAGGTATAACCTCAGGAGGCAGGGGGAAGAGCTGTGACAATTTAACTCCAAGGCTTTAGGATGCTGTTGCCATGTGTGCCCTGCTTGCCTCATGGCTGAATGTGCCCATCGTGCTGGGGACAGGCACTGCAGCATGGCACAGAGCTGCTCCATGTCTGCCCCAGGCTGTGTTGACCCCAGTGGAGGAGACTGGAGGCACAGCCACATCACCTGGCTGGCTACTTCTCACATGGGCATAACATATGTTTTTTGAAAGGTAAGGACAGAAGCTGGGGGTATCAACATCCTAAAGCTCTGAGCTACCACTGAGGTCAGATGAGCAGGATCACAACATTATCCATTTACCCGCTTTTGAGTTTAAAGCAGTGTACTAAGTACAGAGGACAAAAGCATTTTTGGTGCAGTTTTGCAAATAATGGCGACTGGATAACTGGCATAGTAGGTGGTGCATTGCATTGTTGCTCAGGAACTGTGGATGGATGTGAAACTGGGAAGGTCAGCTGCTGCAATTAGTTATTGAAAGAATAATTTCAAAGACCTGCACAAGTATTTAGCTATGCAACTCCCACTGTCTTGGCAAAGCGTGGGACAGCTAATCATCTGCTTTGAAAATGGGAGTGAATGCGTCCTTGAATTGGACCAGAAGATCTCTGCGCCTAGTCAGGAGCCAAAACATTGTGCTTACAATGTGTCATACTGTAATGGAAAAAAGAAGGGAAAAAAATAGTGAAGACATGGGGATGAATCCTGAATGTGCCAAACATGGGAACACCTGTGTCTGATAACAAAACTGCTCTCTGAGAGGGAAAAAATAGTGGAACACTTAGATAAATATGCATACGTGCGAGATCATCTGGTGCTCAGATACACCTTCGACACACATGCACACACAGTGAGTGTAATACTGTTGTCTGACATGCCTCCTGCTCTGTCTTTTGCCTTTCTGAGCTCTTTTGTTTGGAGTTTAAATTATTTTACCTGGCCCACCAAAGCTTCCAGCCTGCTCAGCTCGATGCTGCACAAACACACTTACAGACAGAGACCTGTCCCTGTCATTTTCCTTCTTCCTTTCTGTCTCTTTGGTTGTGTAGAGGAAAAAAAAAAACACAAAGAGCATTATCCTGTTTAATAGTGTTTACCACCGTAGTTTTGTTGTAATAGAGAACCATGAAAAGTTATAGACTGCAGTCCTTTAATCTGGAATAGGACCATGTGCTTCATATTTTGTTAGGCCATAAATTGATAATCTCACAGCTTCTCTATTATTTAAAACATAGTATTAATATTAAAATTGCTGTGCCTGTCCATAGCTTTGGGATCAGAAATGTACCTCAAGGGATCCTGCTCCATCTGCAATAAGTGCTTTTCACTTCAGATTAATATACTTTCATTTGCCCCATCAGCCTATGCAGGCCTCAAACCACACAGGGTCAAGTGGGAGTCCAATTAGGCAAAGTTATTTTTAAGTTCTGGAGGGCACAGGGTCAGCATGCTAGAGACATTTAAGCACCTAAAGATGTAGATAGGTGTCTTATGTATTTTCAGAAGTGCTATCGCACTGCAGTCAAGGGGAGTTAGCCATCTGGCAACTATCTTGGGAAACACATTTTGAGATTCCTGCAAAAAGCCTGAGCAGTCCTGGAAATTCAGCTGCTCTTGCCATAGGAAGATTCAGGCCACATAGCAGAGGCCACCAGTGCTTTCACTTTCCCACTCCCGCCGTCTCAGGTCCACTGAGATTTAGCTTCATGGCCAAGATTTATGTGGCAACCTCCGGACATGCTCAGGAGGACACAGAAGCACTGGGGAATTGATCAGGAGGCAGGAAAGCCAATGGCTGTGGGTGACCCAGCTGCACTCAGGCATGGCCTGGGGATCTTCTCACTCAATGCTTTTCTCTGTACTCTAGGTAAAGGAAGGTCAAAGAGCATAAAGCCAACCACTTTCTGGCTAGCTCAGTCATCAGTAGTGGCCACAAGCAAATGCCTAGAGAAGAGCAAGAGTAGGGAATGTATCTATGCTAATACTCTTGATCCTCTGACATTTTTCAGCCAGGAGATTTTCTATTGTGGTTTTTCTATGCAATAGTTTACAAACTTTTTATTTTCCAAAGTGCTTGTTCAGTCCCTTCTTGAATTCAGTATAAACCTTTTGTATCCACAGTGTCCTCCTTTGCCAAGGAGTTTCCCACATGCATTGTCCATTGCATAAAGACCCTCTGTGTGTCCTGGATGCAGTCCCTCTTACCTTTATTTGATTACCCTGGATTCTTGTTCTGGACATAACAGCAAACAATTTCTTCCCTAGTCATCTTTCCCCTATACCTCTCATGATTTTTATAGACTTTAATGTATTCCACCTTGCCATCTTTTTTCCACACTAAAGACTCCCAGCCTAATCTTTTTTTTTCTTTTTCCTTTTTCCTATATGGAACCTATTAATCATCCTTGTCATTCTTCTCTGAACCATTTCTATTTCTAGTATGTACTTCATAGTTGTAGAGACTCATATCTATCTTTCCACTGTAGAACAGCCCATTCATTCCTACCTTTAACTTCCTGGATTTTAGCCAGTTATTTTTGCTATAGGTGTCTTTATGCTGGTGAGTTTCTTTAAAAGGCATGGTGATGGTCCATGTCAAAAGCCTTTCGGAAAGCCAAGTAAACAATATCATAGGGGTGATTTCGTTGAATCACCCTTTTCCATATGCTCATCGATCCTCTGACTTTCAAGAGGTTTGTAAGGCAGGACTTCCCTTGTCAGAAACGATATACAGAAGCCAAGCCTGGAAGTGCATTTTGTGTTTGTATCCGGCATGAAAGACTAGTAAAGTCACTTAGAGTTATGGGCACTTCGACATTTTAATCTAGTTCTGTGAATTGTCTTAAGATTTTATACAGACTTAGAATAGGGCAGATGAGACATAGTTCTTAGGAGGCTTTTCAGGAGACAGCTTAGGAAGTTGAGAAACATGTACCCTCAGCCATATTTTATTAAATCCATCTCCTTGTTTTCCTCTTAGAATCACAGGATAATTTCTGCTGGAAGAGACCTGTGGAGGTCTGTATTCCAACATCGAGCTCAAAGAAAGTTTGATTAGATGAGGTTGCTCAGGGCTGTGTCAACTTGGGTTTTAAATATCTTCAGGGATGGAAATTCCACACCTCTCTAGGCCTCTGTTCCAGTATTTCACCACCTTTGCAGTGAAAAATGCCTTTATTATACCTAGTTGAATTTTCCTGTGTTCCAGTTTGTATCTTTTGTCTTCTCCTACCCGTGCCTAGCTTTGGGAAGGGTCTGGCTCCACTTTCTCTACATCCTCCCATTAGGTGGCTGTGGACAGCAGTCAAATCTCCCTTCAGCCTTCATTTCTCAAGGCTGAACAAACCCAGTTCTTTTTAGTCAAAAAGAGGTGATACATTGGTTTGACAGCAGCAACAGCAGCATGTTTCAGTTCTTGTTCTTAATAATGAACGGGACAGGGCTGGGATGTGAGTACTATCCACAAAGAGTTAGAATAAATCCTTAAGTTTTTTAATTAGGTTACTAAAAAATAGGCAGTTAGATGTAGAGAATTGCAGCAGAAGTCAGTGACTAATAATTCCTGAAGCATTGGCTGAATGATGTAATATGTACAGTACGTACCAGGGCAGAGAGTGTGTGCACTACAAAGTTCAATCCTAATAGAATAATGACCCCAGAGGGGGCCATCAAAAGCTAGTAGAAATTAAAGCAATCAGGGTGCTCTAGCTTAGACTAAAGTGATTTCAATACCATGATCTATCAGAGTAGATCTGCAAAGACCAGCTGAGGTTTTAACTTCTGCTTTGCATACTTGAGGTCTTACAGCCTCCAGCAGCTGTGTTTTGCTCTTGATATTCCTGTGATTCCCAGGAGAAGGGATGAGGCTTCACATTAGGGAGGCAGAGAGAACCTTCACCACGTTTGTTCCTCTGTCTGACAGTGTGTTAGATACTACACCACGCAGTTCTTCTCTGCCATTTTGCTATTTCACATATATAAGCCTACCAGTGAGTAAAGTGGGAAGGTGAGATGAGTCTTTTCAGTCTTCTGGTGACACACAGATTAATCTCTCAGTTGCTTCACAGAGCACACTGGAGTACATTTCCCAGAGTTTGAGCACCATGTGAGGTAGATAAAGGCAAATCAGCTGAAATCAGTGTGGAGAACAGCAAAAAAATCTCTCCAAAAGAGCTGCTTTCATAAAATTCCTGCTATTTTGATAGGAAATACAATTGGCCGCTCACATGAGGCTCTGACCGCAGCAAATCCAACCTTGACTGTCTGCTGAGATTGCAATCCAGATCTGAAACCTAAAACATTCAGAGCCAAGAATTTTAATCCAGGCTGTGTGTCCTCTTGTCTACAGTCCTGAAATTTATTGCAATTCTCTACGATTTCCAAAAAGTGTGTTTAGTGAGTGTCAGATGAGGAATGGTGTTGGAGACTGAAAATCAAGCTCCAGCTTTTCTTGCAGACAGATACATGACAGCAGCTCAGACCCTAATGCTAACTCCAGGCAACACAGTCTGCCTGAACATATATTCATATCCCTTGCAGGAAAAGTGGGTGAGTCCTCTTGTGTTTGGCATACAGTTCAGCACCCGAAGGTGCTATCATCTGTTTTGGCTTGTTCACAAATTCATTTTAGCAACTATAGGAGTTCTGTAAGGCTCTTGTGCAGGCAAGTACACAGAGTTAAGTACCCACAAATCTCCTTTAAAAGTGTATTAGTATGAACTGCATGCGTGTGTGAGGAAGAAACTGTTCTGCCTAAAGGGAACAAGTACAATCTGATCCATTAAATATTTCCAATGTTGAATATAGTATTTTTTCCAAACTGCTTACACTTTGCATATGCCTTTGTCCATATATATTTCAGAGATAATAATAAGACTCTGCTATGATGCTTCATCTTGGCTTTCAGAGGTAACAGTGCTAAAAATGCAAAACAATATCAAGAAAATCTGGACAATGTGAAAAATAAACAATAAAAAGAAGAGCAGCCAAGGCTGTCCTTGACAACATTACTGTGGAACATGACCTAACCTGACTAATGCATCCATTTCATAAGAATTTAAGTCTCTTAGAGTGGGTTTGTAATATGACAGAGCGTCGGTGAGGTGTCTTTTGAAAAAGAGGAGAAAATTGGATCTGATGCAAACTTTAAATGAATAAAGGCTCATTAAAAAGCTTATAGTTAGACCTAATTTCACAGTAAAGTATATTTCTTTCCCTTTCTGTTTTTCTTATTTCTAATGTGTAACATATTATATGTAAGTCTACTTTTAAAATTTTACATGTATAGATGTATATGTATATATAAGTATACATACATGCACATATATATGTACAACTACATTATGGATTTTCAAACAGTTAAATGCATGTTATCTTTTCAAAGGCGTAAGTAAAATAATTTTTTAACTTCTCCATAAGTGCAGAAGCCTGATTAAAAGCTATTTCTCAAATAAGCTAGCATGGATTAAGGAGTCTTATCAGCATATGGAGAGACTGTGGATGTAGAAGTGGCGAGCTGCTGTTGACCGCTGGTCCAGAGTGCACCCCAGTACTGGCCAACATCTGTGGCAGGTTTCCCTTCTTGCACCAGAAGCAATAAATTGCACCACTCTCATCAGTGCAATGAGATAAACCACCCTCCCTGGTACGCCAGGCACTGTGAGCTACTGGGAAGGAGAGCAGACAGCAGGTGCTGGTGGAGAGCTGTGGTGTGACTTTTCAGTTGGTTGAAGGACATCTTACAGGTTTTGGGGTGTGTGTTGTGTTCTCCTCATTCATCACTATTTCTAATTGGTTTTAACAGATTTTAATACATGTAAGATAATCTACTGCCTTTCAGCATTTATTTAGCCAATACTCCAGAGACGTCTTGCCATTTTCCTTCTGCCAGCAGCATCACTTGGTCCGGGGCAGTGCCAGCCAAGGCTGGGCTTTGGGGCAGCAGGGATGGGGTCTTCTTTGTATGCATAGCAGCCTCCTTTTGGGCACTGATCTCCCACCTCCCAGCCATCTGCTCATCAAGTCCATTAAGTGTATGAATCTGTAATGCAGTGTGCATTTTGAGAAGGTAGAAGATGCCACCACCAGCAAGGTTCAAGGGGATGATAAAAATGTTATGGTGGCCAAGTTTATTTTGTTGTTCTGTCTCTTTTTTTGCTACTTCAGCTCCATTCCCCTCTCAGCAGGTGAATTGTACAGATTTACGTTCACCATGTCAGAGATGCTGACCTTCCCAATTAATTCAAATTCACAGTGATGTCAAGGGTATAGGGGTAATTTGGCCCAGTGGATGAAATGCAGAGTAAAAAACATGGTATTCCCACAGAAATTAATGGAATTTGTTTTCACTTAAAGCAGGGCTGACTGTGGTTCAATGACACTGAATTTCACAGATTTGCATTGATTTGCTAATGAGAAATTTACACCACCATTTACTTGCCTCTAAATTTGACCCTTTCACTTCAGCTTGAATTGATGATTACTGTGGGAACAGAAGAAACTGGATTCACTTCTCTGGAGTGAACATAATTCAGTGAGCAAACCATAAAAGAATTTGAGGGCAAAGTAATCCAAGGATTAAAAAAGCCACCAAACAAACAGCAGCAGAAACAGTGTCTGTCTAACAGCTTATCACTGTGACTAGTATGTGATCACTGGCACTCCTAAATGCCGGGAAGCTGCCCCCTGCTAAAATTTAATGTGCTATTGATGAGGGCTGGGTGTACACAAATCCAATTTTAACAAGCCCACTTCCCCTGGCTCCTCTGAGCGGGCAGACTGCTGAGGGCTTTGCTGTGGGGATCTCGCCGGGAGCAGGGCAGTGGGCTCTGGGGACACTGGACCCTCTCATGTTGGCTGCAGTGCGGGAAAAGCCCGCGCAAGTCACGTCCTTCAGACCGAGTCACAGCCCAGGCACCGGGGGTTCGGAAACGGTTCACAATGCGGCGCTGAACCTTACTGCACGGCTGACCTGCTTTAACTAAAGGAAAGAAAGACCACATTAGCATGTGAGCAAAGGAAGTCAAAATGATCTCATTCATAGAGCTTTCTCCCATTTATGTAAGGGGAGTTGGCCCCCTCAGAATAGCATGTCTTTCTCTGGGCCACACAGGGCTGTCTGCCTAATTTTCTTCATTCTTAACCTTTGCCTCTCCATGGGACAAAGCTGGGACACTGCATTCTTCCCTTATATCTTAGCTACAATAGTGAGGAGGTAGCAGGGTTAAAAATGTTTGCACACCCATGGGGCAGCTTGAATGCATGGAGCTGTTCTGGCATCGCTGTCTCTGACCTGCAAGAACTGACTGGCTTGAGAATATGCATCTCTGCCACAGTCTGTATGTCGGAGGCAGCCACAGCTGCCTAAGCTTAAGTGTAAGTTATCGAGTTTAAATTAATGATAAAAAATAGCTTCTAAATAATAAAAATCCCCAAAGCAAAACTTTCATTTAATACTACTAATTGCCTTTGAATTAGTTCTTCTCTATAATGCCACGTTAGCACAGCAGTGCATTAATTATTAAGCAATATTTAAATCATTCTGAAGTAAGTAATATATTCATTTACCACCTCCTTTAGATGGGAAATATCTCTTATGTTACATTTTTTTAATCTTTATTATTAAAACAACAGCTTTTATTTGTCCTTTTGCCTCACATAGTTGTGAATTTTTGTGAAGACAGTGCTGCAATTGAACTGCAGGTTCAGAAGAAAAGCGTTTATCATATTTTTAATCTAATAACTAATCCTTTTTTAAAATTATGCCTCTTAGCAAAGTGTATTCCTGGTATTTTGTTGCTGTATTGTTGGACAGCTTAGTAAATTGCTTTTTAAAGGAGTCTACCTGGATTGAATTAATTATTTATGACACTAATAAACTAAGTATTCATAAAACTATATTGATTGTGCCAACACGGGTCTTGAATCTGCCTTGCTGTTGAATAGCTAATATTCATATCCCTCTGAAAAACCATGCAGCCTTTCCATGACTTTATGAGCTATCTGTACAGTGTAACAGATGAAATTACCTTGCTTAAAAGTAAAGGCAGGGATATACTATGGTAGAGATATATTAGCGAAAACTTTATTACATTATTGTAGAAAACCTATTTCTTCTCTTAGCAAATATTCAAAGTAAGGTTTTGTTATTTTGTAAGACCTCTTTTGTGTTGCCCCATAAGAAATACATTCAGGTATCTATTCTACTGAATTTGTGAAACAAATATTCATCCTACCTCCTGGGCTTTTAGGGTGTTCAGACAAAAGATTCAGCTCCTCAGCAGAGAGATCTTAAGGTGCAAGTCAGAACATCCTGGCCTTCACAAATAAACACACACACAGCCTAACATATTCACAAACAAAACCCCCAAACATTATGCTTAAGTTCTCCTTAGAGGGCAGGTTAGTGAAGGTATTGATGTTATAGGCACGCAGGACCTCACCATGCTCAGATTCTGTATTCATGTGTGCATGGGCAACACAGTATTGGACACATATTGTGTCACTGGGAAAAGGGGAGAGGTACCATCATTGGTGCTTGCCCTGACATATGTACTGAAGACATTCTTCACAGTTTAGATAGGATTTTTCTTTTCTTTTTCCTCTATAGCTCTCCAGTTGTTCCATGAGCTACACTACACAACCTCTGAAGAGCTTCTTAGGGACTAAAAGAGTTACAGGAACACCTACCTCAACTGTGTCGTTTTGCATGACCCGTCCTCAAGTCCTGTACACAAAGTTTGGAGGCACCTCCTTTGTGTCCTTCTAATATATATGGTGTTAAATTGAAAACAGTTAAAGGAAATCACAATTAGATCAAAGCAGATACAGATCCAGGATGTTACAAGCTTTACTACTCTCCCTTGGAAAACTGTGGTAGAGGTGCTCTTGTAAACTATTATATCCAGGCAGTTGAAGGACAAGAATGTGACTGGGAAAAACCAACACAGATTTACCAAGGGTAAATGTTGTGTGACCTATCTGGTCACTTTCTATGGTGAAACAACTTGCTCAGTGGTGAGCCGAGAGCTGAGGACATCACTTATCTTGATTTTAGCAGGGTGTTTGATGCAGCCCCCCCCAGCATCCTTGCTGACAAACCATTAAGATATGGACTGGACACATGGACCACAAGATGTATGGAAAACTGTCTGAACTGATTGGTGATGGTCAGTGGCTCAAAGTCACACTGTCTGCCACTCACAAGCAGAGATCCTCAGGGTGAATACTGGGACCCGTGGCACTCAAAACCCTTATAACTGAGCCGGATGATAGGGCTGAATGCACCCACTCCAAGTTTGTGTATGACACCAAAATGGGAGGAGCTGTGCAAACACAGGAAGGAATAGCCACTTTATAGGAAGATATTGACAGGCTGAAAGATTGGGTCATAAAGAATTGCGTGAGTTTTGACAAAGATAAACGTGAATTCCTGCTCCTGGGACACAGCAGTCAAAATCAGAAGCACAGGCTGGGGTCTCACTGGAAGGGCTCTGGGGTTACTGGTGGGGACCAAGGTAAGCATGAGCTAGCAGTGTGCCTTGGCAGCAAGGCAGGCCAGTCCTGGGCTACATGAGGCCAAATTTTATCCTAGCCTTGATATCAACCTGAAATCTGGATAGTCAGGTTCATATGCCATGTCTGACAGAGCCCTATTTCTTTATTCTCAGATTTCTCCTTTCTAGTCACTTGTTCCATTCTGGTGCCTCTGATGTTTCTATTCCAATTAGGGACTTTTGCAGCATCCATCCTGTCTTCCTCTGTATTCCTTTCTCCATGTTCTTTGCACCTAGTTCTATGAAAACCTCATTTTTTTCACTGAGTGAGATGGTATTTTCTCATATAAACTTCTGACATTTAAATCTTCAGGACAATATTCCCTTTGTGAGAAAATCCTTTAACTCTGTAACCTCAACCGTCACTAGTATTTGAATTCATGTCGGAACTATGCCCTTTTTCCCAAGCTGTAAATTTCTCCAGGTGACTAATAACTGCAGAATGTTCAAGCATTTGATGGATTATGAAATTGTTTAGCTGACGCCCTTGAAGGGCAGGATTGGAAGGAACATTTGGAAGGAAATCTGAATGTTGTGTCTCTAATTCATGATCCTTCCATGAACTTGTTAGTCTTATCAGAACTGATGGAAGGCACCATAATGTTGCATAAACATAGAAGCCCTCAGCAGAACTTTCTAACACTAAGTGGAAGACTCCACACAGCGATGATGTATTATTTTGATGGATGACTTCAACAAAGTAAACAGAAGAAATCTTTGAAAACAGACCTCATAATTTTGAAGGATGCAACCTATTTTTCACAGTACTGAGATGATATAATGTATAGAAGACCCAAAGATGAACATATCTTTGTAAGCACAGAGGAGTACAGTACAATTTTAGAAATTTCTAAAATCTATCTTTAAATAACTTGTAGATTAAAAGATTTTCTAAGGATGCTCACACTTTTCAGCAACAGAGGGGGATTTCTGTGTAAGTACAGCTAGAAATCTTTGCAAAGCTTTAAAATCACTGTTTTCAGGTGGACACTGTGGACAACCAGCTGTTCTGCATTTGGCACTTTAATGAGCTCCCTATAGCAAACTGCAGTTTGGCCTTGATGAGCGTAGTATGAGGGGAACTCACCCCTGGAGACAGTCAGAACCTGGGGCACAGGCCCTAGGAGGTTTTGGTTCTTTTAGGTTTTTTTGGTTGGTTGTGGTTTGTTTTTTTTGTTTTGTTTTGGTTTTTGTTTTTTTGTTTTGTTTTGGTTTGGTTTGGTTTGGTTTTTTGGGGTTTTTTTTTGTTTTTTTCCAATTAGTCTGTTCAGGGCTGTTTTTTTCACTTCTGCCTCATGTTGCTATGACTAGTATTTCCCTGCTCCTGGGATACTTTCTAGGTGAATTTGCAGACTTTCGATTCCAGTTTCCAAGCATTTGAGACTTTATGCCTGCTAGGATTTTCATACACCCCTTCTGGCTCTTTCTGGGTCTGAGCTGCCTATGATCCTCAGCTACTCCTTCTTTCTGAATGCTAGTTTGGATATTGGCACTATTCAGCAATGAGCAAAAAGAGTAGCTACATCACTGGAGCACTTAAGAGTTACCATTTTGTTTAATCTGAAGTATTGGTCTGAAGAGGTCGCTGCACATTTTGGATAGGAGAAACATTTTCCAGGTGTGTGACATACTATTTCCAGTGACTATACATTACTGATGAAGTAATGTCTATACATTACTGTGCAAGAAAACATGATGGTTTGTCTGCATCTCATTTTGTCAAAACACACTGTATTTCAAACTCAATATCCGTTACACTTTTCTTCCGGATTGTTTCATCCCACTTGTGCTATAAAACCAGGTGTCTAATTATTTTTATCCTGAATGTAAGAGGTGAAAGGAGATACTTTGTTAACTGTCTTTGCCAAGAGCGGTTAGGCTAAGCTAATGGAGGCCAGTTGTCTTAATCTTTCTTTGAGAGCTGGGTATGAGCGATTTGTACAGGGTACCAAAGTCGTCGGTCACCTGACAAGGATGAGCAAAGTTGTACCAGAAGCTAAGTTTCTCCAGAACTACCTGCTCTCTCTCCCTACTTAACTGATGAGCTGCCCTTGGAAAACAGAATAGTAACAAAGAAGAAAGGACTATAGCTGCCTTATTCATAGGTTGAACCTGCGGAATCACTGAGGAGGGGAGGATAAACTCTGGTTGAGAGACATACATAGGTGTTCTTGTTTGTGCATGGATCTGTGTGGTTCCTGTATTGTCCAAGAAAAATGTTTTAAAAATTCCTTTGCACATCTTGTGTGTTCTTTTCTTTAATGGTGGTTTCCAAGGAGAAACACTTTTGAACAGAGTGCCATGAAAGAGGAGCTCTTGGAAGTCTCCATGATCTACCAAGGAAACTTTGTGATGAGGAGCTTCTGCACTGACGTGGCAAAAGCCCTCATCCCAAGGGAGAAGGAGGCTCCCAACAAAGAATACACACCCAAAATACATCCAGGTGGCTCACAGGTAGAAAATAATTGGGATCATTTGTATGGGAAAATACAAGATCCAAACCCTGGGTAGACAGATTCCCAAGCATGTGGCAAGACTCAGCCAGTGCTGTAGTGTAAATAAAGCAAGAGGTGAAAGAGCAAGATGGGAGAGTAGCATTTCTATCAATGGAAATAGATCCTCTGGAGCAGGACAGGAAGAAAGACCTCATGAGGAATGGAACTGTAGGAGACACCATACATTGAATAGGAAAAGATGGAAGATTAGGATGTGGAAAAATCTCATAATGAGAAAGAGGCAAAGTGAGGGATTCAATGGCAAGAAAAAGGAGACTTTGGGGATAAAGAATAAAGAAGGATGAATGTGGTAGGGAAGAGCAAGAAAGAAATAGTTGAATGCAATGAAAAGATACAGATGAAAAGAAGAGAAAGATCATAGGAGAAGGAGAGAGAAAGTGTGTGGGTCAGTAAAGGGTGCTGTGCATAAAAGCAGGAAAGAACAAATGGAAAAGAAATGCTGCTTTTGGAGAGAAAAAGAACAAATAGTTACAGAAGAGAAAGGCAAGAGAACAACATGCAGAACAATAAAAAATCTAAGATAAATAATACAGAACAGAATGGAATGAATCAGAACTAATAGAAAAGAAATGGAAGGGGAAAAGCCTGAAGAGAATAAAAACGTAAGTCAATATTCATAAAAAATAGATGACTGATTTTAATTGGATTTATTTGTTTGTCTGTATTTAATAGTCTTTCTGTGAAAGACATATCTTCCTAGATTTTGGTATCAAAAGCAGAGGCTACCTACAGACTCATGTTCAGCATTTATCACGTTTTATGATTATATTGCTCATGGAAAAGCTTTTACTAGTGCTACATTAATATAATCTGAGTAGCAGAGGGAATCTGTAGGAAAGGATACCCTATAGGAAAAGTGACACCTCCCCATTAATTATTCTAATTATTCTTTCAGAGTGGAATTGAATTTAATTTGGCCTCTTTTAATTAAGAAACCAAAAAAAGAGCCCTTCTCTTTTTGAGTTACACTTTTTTCTTACAAGTCCACTGTTTACAGTCCATCTGAAATCTGAGGGTTGCATGCTCTGCTCTTTTGCACACAGCAAAATCAGCAGCTTACGTTTAAGATGTTTTGCTTCTTTTCTGAGTCTCTTGCTAGTGTACTCAGCAGAGAATGATTAAAACCTGTGCTCTGTTAGAACTGTTGCAGTGTTTAAACAAGGAAGTCTGTGTTTGTTTAAGAGAATGGGGAAATGGTTATCTTGACAGATTAGACTGAAAAAACAGGACAGCCGCAGTCTAGCACAGATGTTCAAATTTGCCACTTGGCTGGTTTTTTGAGGTCCTCTAAACAAAACTTGCTTGTGTGTTTGTGCCTTTGCTCTGTTTGACACCTGACTGAGGAATGTGATTAAGCACTACTGCCAGGGATTACATGTCTCTCATGGGCAAGTGTTCACAGGGCTGAAGTTTCCTCATGTCTGTGTAACTATGTCATAGCTTGCTAAGGCAGTACAAGAGAAATATCTCAAATGGATTAAAGCCCTTGCAAAAAGGTTGGTTCATAGTGAAAAGGCTGTTTTGGACAGAAAACCAGTGAACTTTTTTAAAGCTGAGTTTTCTAGTGTCTCCATTCACTTAGTGACAGAACATGTGGAAGCGAGAAACAATTTGTGTGTGAAATACTGAAGCCATTTGCAAGACACATTACAGCCTCCGAAATGTAAAGCACATCTCAATGGAAAGAAATGTTACGTTCTTAATCAGTGTGAGATGATCATTTTCTAATACATTTAAGATGCATGCTTCACTTGATAAATCCATATAACTGTCTACTCAAACACTTTATCAACTTCCATTAATGTTATCATCTTGAATTAGTTGTCCTCACATTACTTCTGTGAAAGAAAAGGCACTTTTCAAGCCACTGCCTTAAGCCTAAAAACAATAGCAAGGATTCAAAAGATAAAGGCTATCAACCTACAAGAAGAGGTCACTAAGCTGTTCAGGCTTGTGTGCACGTAAGAGCTCATGTTTGCACAGTGCCACCTGTGAGAAGTGCTTTGCTTGGCGTGCATGTTCTGTGTATTACATACATCCTGGCTGTGTACACAAATTTGGTGTATGCCGCAGAGCCCCAGAAATAGATCAAAAATCTGGGCCAGATCCCAGAAAAACTGCAGTGCATGGTACCTGACATTGGGGATGTATAAATACTTTTATAGTGATTGTCTTTGATCCCACCTTTATAAGCACTCTGAGGAATTTCATCTATATATGTCTGTGTGATTACAACTGTTGGTTGTAATTATTAATGGTGAATATACGGTTAGAATGAGAAGGCTCTTTTTTTGAGAAATGACTGAAAAATCCATTGATCAATCATTTGGACTCCTATTATCACACTGCTGTTGGACGGGTATTTTATAAAGCACCTGTGGCAGAGGGATTATTGCAGATCTTGTGTCTTTTTCAGGTTACCCTGGATCTAGAGTTCAGGTAGTACTTTACCAAGGTTAAAGTTATATACCTACCACAAATATGAGGTACCTGATAAATACATGATACATGGTGAATGTGAAATACATGAAAATGAGACTGCTTTGGGACTCAGGTTTCCATACAGCCAAAAGGACCCCATAAGCAATTGAATTTTATAACTTGTAGAGTTGTTCTAGGACTTTGATGAGAGATTTTAATATCTGCTTAGCTAATAGTTTAACTTATATCAGCATCTGGTGAGTATCACAGCACTATATGAAGCAGTAATGAAACTGAAGCCATAGTCAAGCTCCACCTTGAAACTTTGCAGGTGTTTTAACTTTTTGTTGGGGAGCTGTTTGGACTGTCAGTCTGCGATTAGAAGAAGCATGAGAAGTTGGCCTTATGGGAGAAAGTGTTTATATCAGGAAACTTCTATTTAGTTGCTGGTAGACTTTTATCTATTTATTTTATCATCAGTTGCTGATTTTTGTTTCCTTCCCAAGCCTTGGACTTAAAAGTTATGATGTTTCAGAGATCATATGCAAAAAATCCTGTAAAAGCAGAGATGAGTAAACTGCTTAGGGTTGAAATCATTGGTTTGAAACAGCTGACTGCCACAAGGTGCTTAAAAATCTTTGAGTTTTTAGAGTGTATACGTGCAAGTGTGCAAAAAGTGATTCCTCGCCTAAGCAGTTGGACCAGTTGGATTTGTTTTGTGTGTCACAGTGTAGAAATAATTCCACCAGCTTTGCAAGGGGGAGATAATGGGAAGCCAGGGTTAGCGCAGCTTGTTAGCTGAGGCTATGAGGCTAACTTATCTTCAAATTCACAGCATAATATTACAGCAAATGATAAAGCAAACTCTTTGTAATCACTTGGAACAAGGAGTTGAGTAACTGTCAACAAAACAAGGACACATCAAGACAAAACAACCGAATTTCCTTCTCTGATAGAACATTAAGAGAATAACACCAGATGTTACCTATCTTGACTTTAGTATGACTTTGACTGTGTATTACACAATGTTCCCAAATACAAGTGAGGGAGGCATGGTGTTGATTAAGCTGCTGTGAAGTAGGAACAAACGTGACTGGTAGACTGTGTTTGGAGAATAGCTATCAACACTCCTTGGTCAAACTTAAGAGTGTATACTGAGAGGGGACTCTCATTCAGCTGCTCTGAGGCCAGTCCTTGGTATACTAATCAATAACTTGCATAATGAAATAGAGTAGATACCCTTTTAAAATATACCTGTACCAGTTCCTACCAAACTGGAATGGGCTGGAAGTGTATAAATGGATGGGGCTAGAGGGCTAAATAGTCTTCATAAACTGGAAAAAAGCAGTGTAAAAGATATGCAAAACTTGATGCATAAGTAAGGCAGATAAATTGTGCAAGTAGTGGTTAGGTAGTGACTGTGTAGGGGTTTGTCGTGGATCAAAGTGAACAACGTCAGCAATGTCATGCTATTGTGAAAGCATCAACACATCGTGCTGGGATATGAAACAGGATAGTCTCTAACACATGAACTAACGAATCCCTCTTTACTGAGCAATGGGAATAAGTCAACTTCATGTCCTGTCTGTCTTTTGGCCAGTACAATTCAAGATGTGGACCGAGTAGAGTGAGTCTGAAGAAGAATAAGAATAGTAAGAAATGAGGGATTTCAGTTTTGAGAAGAACCTGATCAGAGGTGAAAGTCTTAAAACAGTATAAAAGGAAAAACAAAAAAAGAAAGTAACTTTACTTCCTGGCTATGGTGGATAGACTGAGAATTAAAGGAATAAGGTTCCAGCAAGGGAGGTTTACATTTCCCATCAGAAAGGCAGACTGTTAAGGACTGTCCTATGAGATCCTACCAAAAGCTCTTGCAGCCCAAAATACTGGCTGTCTAGGCC
Source organism: Morus bassanus (assembly GCA_031468815.1). Lineage (NCBI taxonomy): Eukaryota > Metazoa > Chordata > Aves > Suliformes > Sulidae > Morus > Morus bassanus. The sequence goes on along the minus strand of CM062600.1, from coordinate 22,265,793 downwards.
ATCATCTATAGCTGATTTTTGAAGCATTGGTAAGGTATGAGCTCTGGAGGCTAACATTTCATGCTGAGATCTAGCCAGCATGCTGAGATCTAGCCAGCATCCAGTATCTACCTTAGGTTTTGGTTTTCTGTTTGTTTTTTTTGTTTTGGTTTTTTTTTTTTTTTAATTAAAAAGGTTGTGATGATATCTAAATATTCCTAAGAAATATTTTTTAATTTCACATGGCTTAAGCACAGGCCATGGTTGCTTCAGTACACTAAATTATGATGATCCTCTGTCACTGGGAGGAATATTCATGAGAACATTACGGAGGTACTTGCTGCTTTCACAAGTATCTTTTTGTTATATATGCAGGTTTCTATGCACCTGTTGGAAAAATATTTCTGTTTTTTCTAGTTATTTTTCAATTTTTTTTTTTTTTTTTGACAATTATCTGTCACAAAGATTTTCTCATGCTGAGTTCCATGGGTTTTTGTTTGCAGTGGATAATCACAGATTTCTGGGTTTTTCAGCTCTTGCAAAGTCGGATGATCTCTTAGGAAAAATATTTTACTGTTGACTGGCCCAATGGTATCTTGTGGGACTAATTAATTAAATCTTGCTAACTTTCTGTAGCCTTTAGTGCTCATTGATTTACCATAGTTACAATCCTCTTGACATCTTAGCTCTGGACACAAACAGCCCTCTACACAATCAGGTCAGCTAGAAATATCTGAGGTGCTTGGTTTTTCCTCATCTTTTTTAAGCTTCAGAATGAATACAGGTTGCAGGGAAAGGATGAGGCTGTGAAAGGAATATGCTAGTTGAGCTAGGAAAATGTATGAATATGATTTGACTTGCTCAGATGCTGCTGTGGTGACTATTGACCTTCCCTTAAGAGGTAACTGCTTATATTTCCTTCAAATTTTCTAAGTTAAATGAACATGGAATGAGTAGATTTACTCTCCAGAAAGAGTGAGGAACACTGGAAGAAGTCCCCCTGCTATTTCTATTCTGTTAAATTAAAAAGAGCTGGGGAACACTGGACACTAGGCTCACCCATCGATACTGACATAGTGCCAGGGCTTCCTCATCCCAGTTTTGGCCTGTATCATCTGCTGGGTGTGGGCCACAACTGTACCAAAGTCGTAGGTTTGGATTTGGCCACCTTGTTTTGAACAGTAGGTTAATTTAAAGGAAAGGATATGTGCTGTTCTGTGTAGGTTGGCCTCATTGCTAGAGAATGGCCTTGGGCACATTGAATTTACTACCATGTCCTCGGCCATCTGTCCTGGACAGACAAGAAAGCAGTCATGTTTTACCTCTCACAAAGAAGCTTATACTTCAAGGCTGAGGTCAGTGCAAGGTCATGGTGAAAAATCTTGGCCTCTAATTGTTTACACAGTGACTAACCTTCCGGTTTGTACAAAATTCACCAACACCCAACAAAACCAGTACTTTTGCTGTTGAGAGCACCTACACTTACCAGTGGTAATTACAGGAGAAAAACGTGGAGTTCCTCATTCAGTCCCCTTTTACAAAAGCCAGCTTTGTCCTATAGCATTTGACTCTTTTGAATGGCACTAAAGACAAAGGCTGGAAAACCATAGCTGATCTTATTTCTCAGTAACCACTAATACATCAAAACATAGAGAGAATAATCTCAACCCTAGCCAGAGTTTTACAGCCCAGACATCCCAATAAATTATAAACATGTTTTAAGTGGTGACTATTATGCAACCACTCTCCCCCAGCAAAAAAAGTTGCCAGCATTGTGCTGTTGGTAAAAGATTTTTTTTTCCTGATTAGACCATTCTTAGAAACATTGACATCTCACAGAGAAGATAATACATTCCCCTGGAGACATGGATTTAACCTTGAAAGAAGCTACCATGACTGTGCACAAATCTATCTGCATGTCTCTCTAGATAAACGCAGAGAAGAAAAAAAAATTCTGAAAATAAAAATTTGACTTATTTCCCTACAAAAATGTCAATACAGATATTCACATACTGGCTCCAAGAAAGGTACAATATGTTTGCTGACAGTACATTTACCTAGAGATTTACTTTATGGCAACAACTATGCTATTTAAGTTGTCAGTAAAGCTGCAAGGAATTCAGTTAGCAAAATTCAAATGGACTTTTGGGGTAACATCAATCAATTATGCTTTGCAAAGTGCTCTTGGGCTGATAACACGAATACAATACCATGCTATTTATTTTATTTAGCAGCTTTCAAAAATGCATGATAAAAACCTGTGAAAAATGTGACAGCCAGGCAGCCCTTGGTTTCTTTTGGCAACCCCTTTGCAATCCCACTCTTACTGTGGCTTTGGGCTTGCTCTTCTCTTGACCCTAACCCTAATGCTAGCAGTGGGCTGAGCCCTACACAAGGCTGCCGGCCCTTAACACCCCTCAGCATAACTTTTGCTTGTTTTCTGCAAAAGAAGTAGATTTTGGTTTTCTATCTGTTAGCATTTACCTGTAGTTTGGACCAAGCACTGGTTTAGAGGTGGCAGGCTGCTGTTGCTGTAGAGCCCCAGTACAAGATTTTGGGCCCCAGAAATGCTGCTGCAGACCTGTCAGAACACCTAGGCTTGAAGCAATGATGGTGGTGAGCAACTGCAATCCCTGGTCCTCCAGCCGCAGCCCAGTGACTGCCCCACAGCCTTGTGGCCCTCTGCCAGGGCAGCTCCAGGGGTGACCATGGGGCTGAGCTGCTGAGGTATCCCGAGGGACCGGGCTGCTTGGGGTAAGGAAGCTGTGGAAAGAGGCTGGCAGCTTCTGGTGCAGATGGGCAGGATCTTCACAGCAGCCCCACAGAGTGAAGTGCCCAAAGCCCTCTTGCATGAAAGGAGGGATTGCTGGTGGCTCTGTTCCAGCAAGCTGTGCTTGCAGCTCCTGAGGTGGGGAAGCCTGGAAATTTGTGGTTGCTGGCAACAGAAGGGGAGCTCCATCCCCATTGGCAGACATGCATTTGCAGAATGCGAGCAGTGCCCTGGTATCAAGGAGCTCTGCTGAAGGAGGACGTATCAGGGGTGGCTCAGTCAGAGGCAGCAGTGCCTGGCCACTGGATCCATTCCCTGCTTCTGCACCCCAGGGGGTGCATGAATGGTGGCAACCATACAATGAGGGAGCAATGGAAGAAGGCAAAAAGGTCAGGGAAAAGAGAGGGGAAGAGCTGGGCAGTGCTGTGAGGGCTGCACATGCATCCCACCCAGAAGGCTTCCACAGTTGGCTCTGCATAATCGGTGGAAGTGCAAATCTTTTTGCTTGTTTCCAAATCCGCTCAAGTCTATCAGGTTCCAAAGTGCAGCTCAAAATCCATGCTATGTGTTTATGTCTGAGTTGGTAGCTCTAACAAAAGAAGCAGGGAGAGAGGGAAGGAGGTGTCTACTGAAAGAGAGGAGGGAAAGCAAGTGCAAGGGCCTGGGTATAGTAGAATGCTAATATACAAGGACTTGGCAAAAATAATAGGAAAATAAAAAATTTCTCTATATAATTAATGCTCCATTAATTCTAAATTCTTAAATAAATATGATTCACATTGCTCATGTCTGTTAGACTTCTGCTTCACATTGTTTCAGCACACAAGCTGCTTCATATTCCAGTAAAGAAAACCTAAACCATATGAAAATACTTAAATGACTGTACATTTCGGTATGTTATTGCCTTTTTTTTGATTGACGATGTGAGAGTGCACACCTCATTGCAAAGTAATGCTTTTAACTTAAATCAAATCAATTCTAAGTGAACAGGTTTTATGCATTTATGCTTATAGTTTGAAAAAAGTGTTTCCTAAAAAACAGTAATGGCTTTTAACTATCCAGTGAACAAGTCACTGGAGATGCCTGCATGTCTCAGCCAGTGAGCATTTACTTGAATTGTCTTGAAACTGCTACAAGTTTAGGGCTCACAGAGCTGCTGTAGTCTTAATGAAGCGGTTAATGATGTGTGAATTATAGATCCTGACAGCCTCTTTAATAAAATCAACAGGACTGCATCCACAGTCTACCATAGCTGCTAAATAATGACAATACTGTCTGTTTAACATAATGCAAGTATCTTTAAGTAAAGTACCATTCTTGCATTCTTGTACTGAAAAACACAAAGAGGAATGTGAGCAATGAAGAACAAGCTGATACACATGACACTTCATTTCTTTCAGTTTGGAAAAGAAATGCACTAGCCACAGGAATTCGCAAATGAAGCATCATGTAAAGCAATGTGTTTTTCATCGTTATTGTAACAGCATTTCTGTGAGATCCTTTGCTGAAGTAAAGAGCAACAACGTAACACATAATGGACTTTAGCAGTCAAAAGTTTGCAGGTGGTTTTTTTTTGTTTTGGTTGTTGGGTTTGGTTTTTTTTTGTTTTTGTGTTTGGTTTTTTTTGGTTTTTTAAGCATGTGAACTTTATCTTCCCAACAGCTTTCAATGAACAATTGTCTTCACAGCAGAGCTAGTTGGAAAGTGATAGTGCTGGACGGCACTTACCTGTATGGAGAGCGGTACTATAGGTATGTATGCTGAGGGATTTTTCCATACACTCAGCTAATAGAAAAAGGATGCTTGTTGTAAGAATGAAAGAGCTTTTTTTTTTGCATTGCATTTGATGATCAGTCTCATAGCCAGCTAACAATTCAGAGAAAATTTTATGCATGCCTTGTGTATATATTTTCCCTAAATAATCTTCTTTATTGTCTGGTAGACTGAAACTAAACACTAAGGGCTCTGGAAAAATCCAAGGCTACTTTACTGTAAGTTTTTGTTCTTGTTTATGTTTTTTCCTGAATAGTTCAGGCAGCTATCTTTCTCTCACTTGTTTAGCAGATACTGAAGCGAAGAAAAGGGAAAAGAAACAAGCCATATTCACTAGCTCGTGTAATCATAATCAATTCATTCGCCATTGTGGTTCAGGCAATATCAGGGCAACAAAATACCGAAGAGCTAGGAAGTAACTAGCTGACATATAAAAGAAAACACCTTTAAGACCCAACTACAAAAGAAGGTATTACCTAGCCTGTGTATGAACTTGTGAATATATTCAAGATACAATAAACGTGGCCTCCTGGCCTGCTGGATTGAATTTACCCAAGTGAAATTTTCTTTACCAGTAAAGGGACTACTAGCTGTAAAGCCTGTTGCAATTATCATGTACAAACAAAGCAGAGTGACTTGCTCAGGGAAGCACAGCCAAACTGTTCAATTAGTCCCCAGAAGTTCAAAGTCTGTTTTCCTGCATTACTGCAGCAGTGTTTGTACAAGAAATATTGGCTGTTGCTGTTCTTTTAAGGAAGAAGACTTGAAAGTGCTCCTTGCATTTGCACCTTTCTGCTCCTCTTTCCTTTCTTTCCTTTGGCTCCTGCCTCAATCCTACTTAAGCAGACAGATGTGCACACACATTCATGCAAGCACAGGTGTTTATATCTCCTTTCCTAATTGGATCTCTTAGTTCCCAGGATTTCATGTCCCATGTCTCTTCCACTAATCTTTGCTCCGCTCCTCTCAGTTAATACCTTGTTTAGCCCAATCCCAGATAACATCCTGTCTCCTCAGATCCTCTAAGCAACTACAGGGAAAAACATAACTGCACTTTCCTGCCTTTCGCATTCCTTATGAGTTGAGAGACCTCCCCACTCCTGCCAGTGGATCCATTTTTCCTCCCTGAGCCACTGTGAACACACGGGGCTGAATTTGCTGCTTGAAGCAGCTGTTGGAGGGAAAATGGTGAAAAGAAAGGCAGAGCAGCTGTTAAGACCATTAGTCTTCCAACAGGTGTAGACTTTTGGGATGAGGGCAGGGCTTTCAATCATTTCTCTGTTTCAAAGCAAACCCAGTTTTGTGTGGAAGAAAACCAATGTGGAGAGAGTGGCTGTACCTCTTGGGGAAAAAAATACATATCCAGTGTTCTGGATAAAGTAGAGATATACTGTGTTCAAGCACTTCTGAAGTCATATACATGGAAGGCTTAACCTCCTAATACCACTCACTAATTTTTGCTACCACCACAGTGAGGAAAAAAGCAATAGTTAAGACTCTTAGTAGTCAAAATCTCAGCCTACTAGCTACTCTACTGCTTCTTTCACTTGTCTCACCATTAGCATCAGTGGCAGCAAATCCTCAAAAAGCAGTGGTGCTAAAACTGCAATCTCAGAGAGGCTGTGACTGTGCGCTGCTCAGGAGTGCATGCAATGGGAACTAAAACAGAGTAAATCTCCCTCCAGTACAATGTACCATCCACTTCAGACATCCTGAGTGGTGCCATATGCTGCCAATATTCCCATTCACATCAGTCACTTCCTTGGAGAATAAAGCACCACAGCTCCTGGGAAGTGTGGGAAGGGCACAGGTCTTGAATCAATAGTCTCCAGCACAGGGAAATCGCTAACAAATGTGAAAAACCTGAATCTGTGCACAAGACTGAAGACACTTCTATCTTTTGGTGAGAAAGCAAAAAGTACAGCTAACATTTTACTTCTTTAAGATTTTTGCATTATACTTATTTAAGATCAAGATAAATATCACAAGCAATATTGGTTTTCTTTTATTTTAGACCACCTACGTACAAGAGAATAAGAGCTCCAATCATACCATGATCCTCTGCTTCATTACCACACGAAAGAGGTTTAGAAAAGCTTAGGATAAGCAATGGGATTTGTGAGCATGTTTCTGAGTCAAACCTTAGAGATTTCTGAGGTTTGCTTACAATCCCTTGCCTTTTTCAGCAATCAGACGTTAGAGGACCTTAGAGAAAGACAGGTCATTAAATGATTCAATTCTAATCTATAATGGTTGCTATTGATATCAGCAAAAACTGTGCTTTCCATAAATCATATTACTAAGCAATATTCTGTAACTAGAAAAATACTAGTTTATCCTGATTTTTCAGGGTGATTTCTTCACCCTGATCCTTTCAATTTTCTTTTGTTTCTCAGTAGTGTATGTTTTCTTCTGTTGCAACATTCAAGGGAAAATCATTGCGGAAGACTGTCTTGCACTGCAAATTACATTAACTGCTTCAGAGCTGGCAGTGGCACATATCTGATTACAAAGACGTCAATATTTTATGATCACAACGGAAAGAGCTAAGTGGTGAAAATCTGTAATATGCAATAAGCTTGAAAATGGGGTAGATGCCTTAATTGTTATTAGTGATTTTCAGGGATCTGGGGGAATCAAGCAGGTTTTGCCGGGTTCAGGGACTTTTAAAGTGGCATCTTGATGTACTGCACTGATGCTTTTGTTTAAGTACAGACCTTATCAAGGCTGGTGGTGTAGCGAGTGTAAACTGGCATGGTGCTACCAAAATGAATGCAGATCTGCTTATTTTTGTATTGAGAAGTTTGTCCTCAGAATGCAGTCAAAACTTTTACACTGCACCTTGCAGAAGATAGTGACATACATTTTCACAGTCAATAACACAACTTCAGCCATGCTTTTGCAGTTCTTGGTTTCTAATTTGTGTAGTTTTCTTTTTGCAAAACGCTTGACCAGCTGTAGCCAGCTGCACAGAGCTGCTGTTATTTCAGGAACCTGCAAAGAACTGCACCTACCCCAGAACCCCTCAACCAAAATCAGCTTTCTCACTGTTTTGTAGGGTATTATCTAATTAATAACAGTTAACATTCATAATCACTGCATTTTAAGAGAATGTTGCAGAGGAAAATGTGCATCAGTGTACTGAAGTCCAGCTGGGTAAGGAAAGAAAAAAAGGAACCTGATAAGAAATGCTCAACACCCATCAGGGTAGAGCCTGTGTTTGTATTACTGAATATCTGCACAAAGTGCACTACAGTGGATTCAGATTAATATTTTATTGTGGTTTCTAGTCTACAGAAATTGTGACTTTAAGTTCAAAATAATCAATAAATCAAATACAACATCACAAGTTGTGAAGTGTTCCCTTGGAAATGTGCCTCATTTTTATTACTACAATGTCACTTAAAACAGAATTCTTTGTCTTTGGCTTGATGAGTAGGTATAAAAGCAATTCCACAGCCAACTGTCAGATAAAGCAAACTCAATTCATGTCCTATAATGACAAGGTCATGCACCACATAGAACCACTTTTAGATTTGCTTTGAGTAAGCTCAGATGAAGAACAGCATGTATCAAAATATAAAAAAAGAGCCATTGAAGGATTTGGATGAGTCATTCAGTCTCACCTGAGAATACATGTAGATAAAAGAGTGTAGCTTTGATGGAGGCACTAGTGAATTGGTTATGTTTTCATAATGACTTCTTTACATTATTGAATACAATGGGAACTTTAAGGCCAACTGCAATAACAGTTTCTCATGAAAAATTAACAAAGAATTTATGGAAATGTAGCAAAAGTCCCAAAGCAATTAGCTTAGATTTCTCTAGAGTCTGAGAAAAGCCTGGATAATTGCAGACAGAAACTGTATAAAGTGGCTATTTTCATTATCATAGGATACAGAAAGTCCATTTTCATCACAATGGGACATAATGATGTTAAAGCTAACATGGAGATATGCTTAAAGAGGTTGAGGCACAGTTTACAGAACAGTTTGATTTACATGGTATTCAGATCCACATTAAACATCCTTCTTAAAACAATGAGGTGTTTTTTACCTGGTGTCTTCAAAGCCTCCTGCAAGGTGGGAGAGAAAAATAGATTGCAGTCTCAGGAAGCTAATTGTACAATACCAATAGGATGCACAGGAATGAGTTTAATTTGTCTTGAATGGAGAAGAGCAAAACTGTGATACAAACTGGCACATGAATATATATTTGAAAGTACCCACTATATGTATAAGAACACTTCCAATGCTAGTGCTGCATAGCTTGGAAACAGAGCAGTTGTGGCACGCTGTCATGTGAGAATCACCCTTAAAATCATAAGCACATTGCTGAGAGCACCTGTAAGACCTCCTCAGCCTTATTTTCTATTTTGTGTATGGGATCTGTTGATGCATTTTATTTTCTTTCACTACTCTGCACGTGGTGCACTCTTGCTGATCTAATTAATCCTCACGTGAACTGGAAAGTCATATTCTGTTTGGATGCCCATGCTCAAATGATTTATATTACGTAACACAAGCAGCATCTCATAATCACAGATGTCCTTTGCAATGTCACACACTTCAATCTGCAGAGTATTTCAACCAAAGACCTCAAGAAATGGCTGTAGGTAAAAGTTTTCTATTATAACACAGAGTAATCTCTACACTATTACAGTACACCTCTGTGATCATTATGCAGGTAAAACCAGCATTGGTCTCCAAGGGGGTTTTAACTACACAGTCAGGCCTTATATGTTCTCACAGCTGAATAACACAAATAGCATTCAGTCTAGCTGTTAGGCTTGATTATAATCTTGTTCATATCAGTGTAAATCAAAGCAGCTTTGGCAATATTTCACATCAGTGCAAGTCTCAAGTACAGATGGGCTAGCCATGTTTTCTACTAGGTTGTCAGTTTTTCTGTCTCTGAACACCAATATATATTGGTATCATTGTAACAGTGGCTAATTTAGATCCATTTTACAATGAACTAAACATGATTAATGTACACTAATGCATGGCCCTTTTTCCCCCATTAATTTTCTGATAATCTTTGTTTCATATCTGAGCAGGAGGGATAAATAGTTTCAGTGTTTTAATTAGCAAGGAGTTAACATAGTAGATCAGAACTCATGGGTAGCTGCTTATCACGTGCACAAGCACAAACAAATCTATCAACATATCCATACAACCCATTTTATCCATTTGTGTGTTTTTACTGTTTTAAAAGTAAATAGGATTTTTAAAGTTATATACGTTATCCTATCATATTGTTGCATTAGTTGTTAAATAATTAGCAATAAGCAATACTAAGAGGCAATGCTTAAATATTGCAAATGCTTCTGGTTTTTTTCCAGTATTTTATTTGGTTTTTCTTTTTCCCAAAAACTGCTTCAAAAAAGAAAAAAAGAGAAAAATAAAAAAAGAAAAAAGAAAAAAGAAAAAGAGAAAGGAAAAGAAAGAGAAGAAAAAAAAATAAAAACAATCCACAAATACATTCCTATAAACCTGCAATGATCAAAACCCAATTTGATTCATTGAACCAAACGTTTACTTGAAACTCTGCTGAATATGAAACAGTGACATTAAACACCCTTGGATCTGAAACTTCTGGATGTTTTAGATACCAGTAGGTCAAATGAAGTTATTGCTTAAGGGCTAGTTTAAAACTACTGGTAACATGTTTTGATTTACAGATTATCAATTCAGCTGAGCAGCAGAAGAACATATTCAGGGAATCACATAAACAAATACATTCAACTGTACTGCAGATTAACCTAAAGTGACACATTTATTTAAAAATCTGCCTATTACTTGTCCTCATTGATTAAATGCCCTTAAGAAAGTGAGTCTGATGAAATAGAAGCCATTAAGATTCAGCACACCTCCTCCACTCCTTTTGATGGTTGACACATTCCCTGGAGTGGGAGATTGGACGGCTGATAAGCTAACACTGAATTATAAGCACTTTGTGCAATGTCACCAGCAAATGAAAGATCTACTGTTTTGCTTGCAAAGCAACAGTGCGCTTTAACAGCACAAAAACGTACATGGTGCAGAATTATTTCATCCTCTGTGCTGAGAATATAAATGTATGTATGTATATGTATTTATACACATAATGTGTGCATTTTTATGGCAGAGACCAGCTCATAGTGAAATACAGCTTGTTTGGAGGAACAGTACCATTTATCAGGAAAATACAAGTGTCTCGGACTGTTTTGACTGGTGTTGTCAGAAAGCCAAACAAGCATGGTGTGGTATCTCCACTGTGCGTGCCATGGGAAGACTTTTCCAAAGCTAGGTGAGGGAACAAAGAAATGGCAAGGAAGAAATATTTTAGCCCTAAGCTATACTGGGTTCAAGAGATTGTGCTTGAATTTTAGAAGGACTGGGTAAAAACAGTTTTGAGATTTTTTTGAAAAATGAGTTTTGGCCTTTGGTACTAGTCTGCATAACCACCTTAGGCTGTTGGGAGCCATTCCTGCTAATTACAGAACCTTCCATAAAGGTGATGATCTCTGGCTTATCCCAAATGGTCACACAGCAGAACTAAAGCTATGATCTCACAACAATGTCTTCAGTAGCAATGAAGGCATGGAAAGCTGAGTCACTCTTTCATCAGTCACTCATTTTGGTGCCAGCACAGAACACCACAAGAGTGCAAGGTGACCCTGGACTGAGGAGCCAATCCTGCAGAAAAAAAAAAAAAAGGGTGGGCCCCACTGCCAAACACAAAATGACAATCTCCAGTTTTTTTCCAGTCTCCAGAGCTGTGGCATGAGCCCTGCCCTCCCTGTAACCAAAAAACCCCACTTTGCTGATCTCTAAATGGTCTTAGCTTGTTGTAGCATCAAGTATCACTTGCGTTTTGATTGTAGGTGGCTAATTGTAGGGTCTAACATCTGCTGTCAGCTCCTGTGTTGATACCATATTGGTTTCTCTTGTCGCTGGTTATTCAGTTTGATGTTCTACATATCTGTGGTGCTGAGCCAGTTTTGATAGCTCCAGAATAGCTACCAAATCCAGCTCTCCTACTCATCTCAGTTATTTTGGGCTCCAAATCAGTCACACTGTACTAAACAGTAGACATAATTTTGTGTCATGCTGCTGGACCTTTGCAATTATTAAGAACATTTGCCTTAGCAATTGCAAAGGCTCCGCAGCATGACAAGTTCTGCCCCTGAAAACATCAGTCTAAATTGGCAGGAAAAGGAAGGGCTAGAGGTGAAGGCATTTAGACAAACAGAGTAATTAAGTCCCACATTATTGTAAGTACCATGAGCTTGCTGGTGGGTTGCTACTGCTGTTTAAAAAGAAATGGTTTTCACTGATCAGGAGAATCAATGAAACCAGGTTTTCTATAGAGCAGCATGCTTTATCCTGCACAGTGCCATCCATCTCGTCAATGTTGCCTCTCTATGCTCCTCCTGAACCTATTACAGGCAGGGACAGGCTGCTATGGAGCTCCTCACGCAGCCACTGGCCAGCCACCTGCTGTCAGACAGTACTTGTCATGGCTGAGTACGGCCACTCTTCCCCTTTGCAGGGATGCAGAGAATATTTCTGTCCCCGACCCGCTGCCAATTTTCACACAAGTTCTAGGAACTTTATTATCCTAGATTTCTAGGCTGCTTTTAAATTCAATTGAATTGGCAGAATTACAGCATTACATTAAATGTCTTTTCCTCCTTATTACTCTAACTGCAAATTTCCTTTCTCTGTTCCCACCTGGCAGTTTTATGTCTCAGAAATACATGAAGAAAAACTCAACATATCCCCCACACATACCCTGCACTAAGTACAGCTATTTGGCATAGTTGTAACCCAGGGCTCCAAATAGTGACATTTTGGTGTTAATGACAGGGAGGAATGGAGTAGCTATCAGACAAATAAAGAACAAAGAAGTTCGCGGAGGTAAAGAGTGTTTCAGATAGATGGACTGATAAAAAGCACAACTAAAAGCACCTTGTAAATTGAGTGGGTGACCAGATGTGTGCCACAGGATGACTTTTTTGAGGCCATCAACTTTGCCTTGAAAGAGACAGGGAAAGTTGTTAGGGCAGCTCCTGACATCCAGCATCTGAGCATCTCCTACAGTGGCTCTGTACAATCAGGCACTGAAGGAGGAATTCAGCTGCCCACACACTGATGTTAGAGTCATTTGAAGCACCTTTGAGCAGTTTTCCAACTGCCACTCCAGAAAGCCACAGTCTTCCCAAGCTCTGGCGTCACCTATCCCTGAAGCTGGCAGGTATCTCAGACACACAAAGGTCTGGGAATGGCCATCTTTTAACAGTGCAAGGCACCTATATGTAGGCAATGGAACTGAGTCCTTAGGTTCACAAGTTGTTGCAGCTGGGTGGGAGGAGAAAGAAGTGGGATTAGAGACACTGGGTAACTGTTCAGCTACGGGGTTTCACTTGTGAGGCCACACCTGGAGTGCAGTGTCCTGTTTTGTTTCCCTAGTGCAGGACAGATATGGGCACACTGGAGCTGGAGATCCACCAAGGTGGTCAGGGAGCTGGAGCACTTACCATGCCAGGAGAGGCTGAGGGAACTGAGTCAAAACTTAACTGGTTGCAGCCCTGAGCAATCTGATCTAACAGAACCACCTCTGAGCAGGAGGCATCCCTTCCCCACTATGCGAGACCATGATTCACAAGACCCCATTGAAGAGCCATGGCACCTCCAGGCTGGGCCCACTCCCCTTCACGCGGGCCAGCAGAAAATCAGGCAGAAGGTTTTGGTCCATGAGCAGAGGCTCAGAGCCACGTGTATGTGCTGCTGAGCCCTTCTCCTCACAGTCACAAGGCCTCTGGGCTCCCAGCTCATGCTGCCACTTGGCTTCCGCCTTGGAAAATATTTGGCTATCCTGAGACTACAAATCTCTGGTGACTTGACACACAGAGTTTGACCATCTGAGGAGCAGTCTTTTCCTCACATTTTGTCACCATAAGACCTTAGGTTTGAACGTAATATCAAGGAAAAGCTTTTAAAAAATATCTCTCTAATTCCTTAGCAGTTAAGTTGCTAAACATTCACAGGGAGTAGTTCTATGACTTGGGCCATTTCTTATTTAACAGTTGTCATGTGAATGATTAAAATACCTCATAATAATTTTAGTTCAACTGCTATTTCTATTGCTGTTTTGAAAAGTCCAGGTTAACTATGTCTACATCTTAAGGTTTCTGAAAGGTGCTAGGGTACAATGACAACTCTATAATTATTTCTTTTCCATAAAGGAAGTCATGCACAGCATAAAAAAAGCAGCAAATAGCAGACTGTGCAACTCTAGCATGGTAAGCTTACATAATCTACTTGACTGATCTCAGAAAAACAAAGCTATTAATGTGAAAAAAACCCCAACCAAAGGAAGTCATTATCATGCACTGACAAAACTTTAAACACTCCAGAAATCACTAAACAGGCATCTCAAAAGATCCTTTTTATTTAGATGCACATTGCTCAGTTCATGATGTTGATCCAAGTGGCCTTTTAGCACAATAACAGGTTTTAATCTGTTGAAGCCCTTGCAGATAATGCAACAAAGAGAAAAAATGCCCCAAAATTTTTTCATTTCTTCACCCCATTTCACTGTGCCCTTGATATGTATTCTATACATGCTGCTGAGAATGTATATTGTCAGAGAATAGGTATGTGTAACCACATATTTATTTTTTATAGAAATAAAATAAAAAATCATGTACTTTCATTTTTAAAGAATCAATATAGTATTTAATATTTATCAGTATTAATTTCTGTCAGAATGTTTAGTATTCAGAAAATATGATTATGCATTGTAATTTATAGCTTTGATAACTGAATCCAGGGAAAAATTGCAAGAATTTTTAAAAATAGTATCCATTTAACCAGTTTTTGTCATTCAAGTTGAAAGTTCTTCACAAAAAACAAAACTCAGAGTGAAAAAAACAAAAAAGGTCTACTTCCTTTTGCACCTTTAGAATGGAGCAAAATCTTCCAGAATGTTCATTAAGTTTTTGGAAAAATGCCCAGGATTCTTCATTAGCAGAAGTACTTAATCACATTAATTTATGTTCCTCCCTACCTGTGTGAGTTCCCTCTATAAATCAATTAAGTCTTACTACAAAAGATGGAGGCTCTGTGGTTATTGTACAAGCAGAAATGTTGGTCCCACACTTGTGCCAAATTTATCACTGGGCATTACTTGACCCTTACTGCTAATTTTAATGAACATAAGCTAATTCATATGGAACTTGATCCATGAAAATAAAGGCTGGATTGAACTGTACCTCCACCGTTTGGATTAGAATGCCTTGATTGTTAATAAAGGCTGGATAAAAATTATAAATATTTCAAAATATGAAATCCTTACCTACAATACTACACTGTCAAATGCTTTCTTTGCATCTAAGGATGTAGGGAGGGCAAGCCTGCCCATTTCCCCAGCGCACAGTGCTACATAGGTCAACGCTTCTGCTCTCTAAATCTTCACCAGTACTTAGAACTGCTTGGGGAAAATTTTTGTAATCTTGTTTATTTCAGGTACATGTGTTCACAGCAGACTGTATAAAGTAGTCCTAGTCCTAGTTCTACTTAAAGCCAGTTTTTTGCATTATTGACGTAGTAAATCGTGAAAGTAAAGACTAGATTGTGAGCTTTCAAAATAAACCTGACCTCAGATTACTCAGATTATAGCATACAATACACAGCTGGGTTATTTATACTCAAATCTGAAAATTCTGAAAGAGCTATTAGAAAAATCTGAGGAAAGACAAAACTTTTAAATATTTGTAGGCTCAATAGAAAGGAGTTTAGGACATATTGCTTAAGAAAAGAAAAAGAGGAGTGTTCTTTAGGAACTGAACATAAACTTCGTAGTTGATACAAATATGAAAATTAAGAACATTTAAATGAATCAGATATTCAAAGTTAGCTGCATGTATTAGACCATACTAATACTATCCATGTGGGATTTTTTAGTATAAATTCAAAGATGCATGCAGACCTAGTGTTTGACCTTGCCTAAAGCTGAAGTGGGTCATATAACTGCCCAGCTGGTCTATATATGTATTTCATATATAGGAAAATACAGGCAAATGTTACAGGAAGTGTGCATGCTGTAATGGTCACGTAGCTCAGAAAATAGTGTCTCAAAATTACCTCGACAAAGATTGTCCTGATATTAATGAGATGCCTTCCACCAGCATGTATTTCCATTAATACATATTAATATTTAAAAACTCCACCTATGATTGAAAAAATTATTTCCTGTTTGCTTAAACTTCAGCTTGTTCCAGCTGAAAAATGCGTATTTAAAATACAGGGCTGAAGAATGGATGCTACAGAAAGGTGGAAGTGAATGAGATATTGTTTCTACTAATAAAAAAAACCAAACAAACAAACAATAAAATGTGTTTAAAGGATAGTATTTGGAAGGAGGATCTTTCAAGAAGAAAAGACCTGTCCATAAGAAGAGAATAGTATTTGAAAAGGCATTTAAATTGTCTTTTCAGTTGTGACATATTGTAACCTTTTGGCATTGCATTTCTTGGCTAAATAGAAATTATTAAGAAAAGATCCACCCATGAAAGACACTAAACATCTCATATGTATTTCAGTGAAGCCTTTACTGTCTCTGAAATCAATAGCAGTCTCTGTAAGCGCAATACTTTTGAACATCACACAGGCTGATTTGGGAGCCTACCTTCACTGAAAATCTGGGACACTGTTTGTGTATTCTCCCTATCATTTAATAGATCATGATAAAGAGAAACTCTTACTTAGTTTAAGTGGTTAAATATCCCAATGGAATCACCGCAATTGGTATGAAGCTGGGTGAGGGTGGCAATTTTTCCTCCTTTCATCTACTTTTATCTACCTTTTAGCTTTAACCTTCTTCCCTGTCATCAGCTTTTATTATGTCTATCCCTTAGAGGATCTGATTCAAAAGCTACTGATGTCAATGGCAACCTCTCATTGACTTCAAAGGGCTTTGGCTCAACCCCCAAATGACGTATTTTAAGCATTTGTGTTTCATAGTGCTCTTTTGTTGGCTGGGCAAAATTATTTTCTAAATAAAAAGAGATCAGATATTTTCTGAAACAGTAAGATGAGTGATGAAGAAAAATAAATCATTCAAAGGTATTTTCTCTAGGCCTTGTTCAGGTTTAGCCAGAGGCAGTAAATTCCTGTCAATTAATTTACATTAATATTGATCAGTACATATTAACTGTGCAAAGGCTACTCTATGTGTTAACACTATGAGTATCACTGGCATTAATCCCACACCAGTTTTTGCCATGAAAAAAACCCCTGTACTTCCCCTTCATAATTTATTTTTTGTGGATTGTTGTTCTGATAGGATTTTAACTACAGTTGCTGTTGTTGAAGCAGCATTACCTAATATTTTACTCTTGTATGCAATGACAGCCTTGAAAGCACAAGAAATCAGGGACCACATAGTACATTAGATTAACTGTGGGTTAAACTCTTTCATATGGATGTCACTGGCTTGAATATAATACATTTTGGCATAAATCAAGGAGCATCTGCTCTGAGTAATGGTGGATAATACAGTGATAAAAATGCAGTCTGTGAGACAACACTACTTCTGCCATTGCTACTTGGTCAACAGTAGGAGATCTCCCTAAAATTGGAGAGCCATTTTGCCTTAGCTCCACATATTTTGGTAAGATATGCCAGAAGCTTAAAAGCATAACAAAGCTATTTTTACTCACAGTTTATTCAGTGCATGGTTTATTGCATGACAGGGATTTTCACAAAGCAAATCTGAAATCTGCTTAACAGCCTGGAATTTCTTAGGCATTTCTCTCTGGCCCAACACTCCTGGAAAAGAGGATGCATGAAGCCATATTATATCTTGACATGCTGCAATAGCCAATGTTTCTCCACAGCTCATGGTATCTAGTTTAAAAGCAGGTGATAGAACAAATGGGTTCAGCATGTGCTAATGAGAGATCATAAACAGATATTATGTCAATTTGCAAAAATTACACTAGCTCCCCTCTTACAGCTATAAACACTGCCAAGAGGAAACAAATACTGCGTTGCATGGTTCTTAGGGTAAGCTCATACACTGTATATAATTCAAATTAGTAACATGAAAATCTGTGCAGCTGGGCAGGAGTTAAACAATGTGTCTTTCATTTTGGAAATGATTGATAGGACTGACAAATGTGTATGGCAAAAATCTGAGGATCGATTCCAAATAAACCATGTCATGCAATTAGTTATAACCCAGTTGTCAGTGTATGTTAGTAAACTACTTAGAAGAAAGGT
The DNA here is from genome assembly GCA_031468815.1 of Morus bassanus. NCBI lineage: Eukaryota > Metazoa > Chordata > Aves > Suliformes > Sulidae > Morus > Morus bassanus. The sequence continues at coordinate 22,248,000 of CM062600.1, read as the reverse complement.
ATACCCGGATTTACTGGAGGAATACAGAAGATTTACATATGTCAACTATTTCTTAGTCTGAACTGACTAACAAGTATCCTATTACATTTTTGCATTTTTACTTGAATTTTCTTTGCATGCTCTGTTTTTGAAAGAAGTAGTACTTTGTCTTTAAAAATTCCTTCTGTCCTAAAATTAAGCACAAAATTACTAATAGTCTGCATATGAACTGTTATATTTATCTCCTTATCCAGGCTATTTGTCAGAGAGACCTGAGTGCAACTTTATTTTCACTTGACTCTTTAGGTTTCTCTTTTTCCTATGTAGACTGTGTCTTGTAGTTAGTTAACTGTATGCTTTCAGGTCAAACAACATGAGAGAGTGAAAGAATCCTAAAACTAAGTGAACCAACAGAATTAATAGAGGTGTGAGCTAGAGAGAAGAGAAAGAGATTGCAGTATCCCTATTTCCAAGCTTTTGGTAAAAAATTGAAAATAGCGACACTAATACTACAAATACCAAAACCCATGCTCCTCTTCCCACAAATAAATGATATTTTAAAAATATATTTTCACAGTTAAAAAAGTGAAGTTGAAAAGGAAACAGTTAAAAATATATTATTCCTAAAAAGAATACAGAAGCAACATAAAAAAAAAGGAAAATAGAAAATAATATTAGCTCTGACAAATCAGATTTGAAACTGAAATAAAAGCATGTACAAAAAGTACTAAAGTATAAAGTACTAAATTAGAAGTAATAAAGTATGTTTAAGTGCCTCAGAACCAGGAACCTGGCTAGAGAGCTACTGGAACTAGTACGTGATTGAGGTGTAGAATAAAGGTAAAAACCACAGCAGAAAACCAAAACAGATTACTGTCATTCTTTTGCTCAAAAGAAAATCCTAAAGGTTCACTGGTGGGTCCATTCTGCATGACATAAACCTATGGAGCTGCTTAGGTTGTCAATAAAACCTGTTTTTAGCACATCAACAGAGGAAACAGGAGCAAATTACTAAGCTGAACCACCTTGAAACAGTCTAGACCCAACATGGTGCTTGGTTTCTGCACCTTGTTTTCACTCCTTTTCTGGCTCCTTCCACCTGCTTCCATTTATCCCGTGATTACAGACCTGCAGCCCCTTTGTGGCTTTGTTTTAAAAAAGTCTTTACTGACACTGTAATGTGGGGAGTAATCCCAGCAGTTGGTGAGGTTCAGGTGCTCAGATGCCCCATTAGGCATCTCTGAAGGGTCAGGAAGGTGAACACTTCACTTATGCAATCTTTTCCTCTTGCTGTAGCCTTGTCACTAGCATTAACTCAAGACTTCCAAAAGAAATCAGATATGAATGTGGTGAACCACCAACCAGGCAAAAGGGACAATAGCATATGAAGAACCAAGAGCAGAACAAAAAATATCATTATGTTACTGTATAAATCCTTGACTACACCTAAAACCACTAATCTTGATTCTTAAATATAGATCTGGTCACCTTATCTGAGGAGGTTTTGCAGGAAAACACAGGAGGGGACACAACAGATGCTCAGACATATGGAATGATTTTCAAAAAAATGAAACTAAATTGGGTTGGAAGGTTCTGTAGGATAAGAGACAACTCTGGAGAAATGTGATGGACAGATATCTGCAAGATAATAAGCAGTACTGAAAGGGTAAAAAGGAAATGTTTCCCTGCTATTTCTTGTGATACCAGGAATGGGGAGCATTTAATGGAAATCACAGGCAATAACTTTAAAAGAAACAAAAATAACTTTCTTTCTTCATATTGCATATAATTAATGTTATACTGCTAATTGCTACAGAATACTGTGAAGGCCTTAAGTGTAAGTGAATTCAAGGAGACATTTGACAAATTCACAGAATTAGGTTATGCAGTGGCTATTAAAAATGAGTCTTTTGATGCAACTTCCATCTCAGAGAGTCTCTAACCCACAGAATACCAGAAACTAGGACTTACATTATGTTGTAGGTCCATAGTGCTATAGTGTGCTGTATCCCACTTTGAAGCACCTTGTACTAACTCCTGTTTGTTACTGGGCTGGACAGATGCTTGATTTGACCTGTAACAGTCCTTCTTATTTCTTTATGTGAGTAAAGACTAATGGGGCTAATCTGGTTTTCTTTTTAAACACAATGGCTTACATAGGATAAAATGTGGCACCAACTTCAACCTTGCTACATACTGTTTCTGCAAGGAAGAAACTAGCTTCATTCTAACCTAAAAAAAAGCAAAGGAGCAGTGGACATAATAATTGTGCTATTTATAATGAATAACCTTCTTTTTCACATATTAATTGGAACAAATTGGCAAGCAGCAACTCACAGATTCATAGATATTAATCACAGAATTCAGGCGTTCCAAACATTTCTGACAACATGTATATTATCTTTTCTTTCACCATTTTAATATTAAAAAAACCCCCTACAGTTAATTATGCTGTTAACAGCAATTCAATATTATATGCAGAACTCATATATTGCTATAGACTGGGTGAAAAAATGGAAACATAGAGTAAAATATACTTTGTATAAATGAAAGGTAATCGAACAATAATAAAACATACATACATTCCAATGTGTATAATTTTTTGCTAATCTAAATTCTCCATAAAATATTAATTTTGGTGATGTGATTTTTTTTTTTTTTTTTTATTATTTCAGCATATGGGAAATCACGTAGCAAGTTGCAGCTACTGCTTATGCAGAAGGAAATGTAAAAGGGAAAAATCCCTCTTCAATAAGTGGATCAAGTGAGGCAAATATCAGAGAGCAGATAAACACATCTAACACAGATGATGAAACTGGCTATATATTCCCAGTGTCTCCAAGGTGAATATTCTGCATTTGGGGGAACTACTGAGACCACCTTCATCCTCAGTCGAGTCTGTGAATAGTGTTGACAATCCAGTTCCTTGCCCTGCAAAATAGCTTAGAGACTGTTACAAGAAAGTAGGTCAAAATGTTCTCACGTAGAGTAGTGACAGATGACAATTAAAATGAACAGAAACCCTACTTAATCCACATTTCCTAAGCAGGCCCAAAGCATTCAGTCACCAAAGTCACATGCATTTTTTTTGGGAGCGTCGATATGCCTGCAGTTGAGGCTAACCTCTGTCCACAGAGGCATGCACACTTTCCCTGTCTCCACATTTCAGTTAATCATGTAGAGGCAGAGCAGGAAATGAAAATGTCCCAATGGCAACAGAGTACTATGGACAGGGGTTTTCAGAGCAGTGAAGGAGCCAGGAAGCAAGAAGTTTGAATCATGGCTGTACTGCAGAAAGCAGATGTGGAGGTAGCTCATGGTGGGGTTGAAATTCCTTTCCACTCATCTTTGCCCCACATAGCATACGACAGCTGGTCTGCCAAGTCCTATAGACATCTAGGTGTTTTCAGTTTGAAGAAGTTACACAATCGCATACAGATAAAAGTTGAGGGTGGGCAATGTTCATGATCCATAAGAGCTTCATGAAGCTTTCTCCAGTGAATAGTCCTCTTTCCCAATTCCTCTTCTGAACACCAGAAGTTGTTGATTCCCTCCATCTCTGGTTTGTTCATCTGTCTTAGAGAACTGGAAAGCAAACACTGCAGACCTGTTTCTCCCCCACACTGCAACAGATTCCACAAAACCTCCATCTGAAGTAGAGAGCACAGAATTTATATATATTTATCAGTTTTAGTAACCATACTGTGGAGCCATTGCAGGTAAATGCTGTCTTTCATATATTGGTCCACATTTATTTCTGGGGAGCAAGTCTGACAGAGAGCTACCAAACTGAGGGCTAGTGGATAATACATTCATTATTCCTGCCAAACTGGAGAATCAAGATGGTCCAAACTAAATACAAAATACATTTCTCCACTCCATAAGGAGACATATCAGCTGCATATATGCTATGATTTGAAATTGGGAGGCACTGCCACCAGTCCACATTTTCATGCATTTTAGGAAGCATATACTGTTTTAAATAGTGTGAAAAATCACGTCTGTATGAAGTGTAGCCTTCAAATTCATGTGGCTCACCAGCACACCCACCTCCCAGCAGAATAAGGAATAACACAGTAACAGATAATGAAAAGTCGATAGAAAAAAGTATCAAAACATGGAAACATAGCAGTCCTGCCCATCCTCAGCTAAAGATCCATATGCATTGCAAAGAGGTTGCTTTGTGAAAGAAAATTAGGGGATTTTTACTTCTTCAATTTTATTATGATATGTAATTGAATTTGTCCCTTTGCCAAGAATCCAGCTAAGGAGGTCTTTTCAGCAGAAATGAAAGGGAGCATAATTTTAAAAGCAAACCTTTAAAGGTATATGCAGATAGCTTGGCGTCATTTGTTTTCCCTGGATAGCCTTTATTTTCGCTATAAATTACCCTTCTCACTTCACAAATGGTGGCTATCACAGAGTGGAGGGGAATTGAGGAATTATGCACACCCAGCTGCTATGTTAATTGTGTGCTGTTTGTTTAACAGCAGCATTAGGAATATAAAGCCCTCCTCACTAGTTCTCTGAAAGCCTTTACAAATAATAACACTTATGTAAAACTTAAGGTCTGAATATTCTGTGTTTATGGGTAACTGGATATTATCATATTAAAATCATTACTAGCCCAGTGCCTGAATATTTGTTCTGAATCCTGTCAATACTCTAATGGCAGTAGTCTTGGAAACTACACATCTGCCACAGGATTAATTACACACATAAAACATTATCATTGCCCTACATCTCCTATGAGGTAGAGAGGCTGCTAGAATGATTAATGGCTCTGTATGACATACAAAGGAATAAATGTAAATGTTACCCAGTGGATAGAAAGATCTGTTCCTAACTCATATTAGAACAAACTGAAGGACCTTACTGGTGCAACATTATTCTTTAAGGTCTGCAGGCAATGTTAAAAAAAAAAACTAATCCACAAATTCTGCAACATTTACTGTACAGTTGAGAGAACTCCTATCTGCCGTGGCATTTTGAATTAGTTTGAACATGGGGTGTGCATGTGCTCACAGGTGTATGGGCATATTAAACAGGTGCCATACTTGGTGAGTCACCTTTCCTGTTTATTGTAAATAGTGGTGGTACTTCTTGGGCCAGTGTTGGGTTGAGGCCGTTAGAAATATCTGAATTTTGACTTAAGAGTCAGTCTTCAGGCACAGCAGGGTGAAAACATTTCCTTTTCATAATACATCAGGGAGGCATAGGTTCAGTTGTGTCAGAAAAGAAAGAAAACTGGAGGAAATATTTCAAAGACAGTCCATTGTTTACAATTAAAATTAACAGAGCAGAGTTCAAAGGTGACATACCAGTATGCAATTAAGGCCATGGGCAGACCCAAGCAAGCAATTAGGTGAGAATTATAACAAATGTAAACTGGAGCTAATCTATTGATCATGTCACTTCTTCACGGTTCATTATTTCTTTAGACGTCCTTTAATAAAGACCCCAAGTGGTCCTCAGTACCTTTGTCACTGAAATCTGAAATACTGTATTACAAAGGCTGAGCCCTTTGTTCATCCCAAACCATTTGTTTCTGTTCCTGCTAACTCACACTTCCTTCCTTCAGAGGATCACATCCTGCATGTGAGACTGAGAGCTGCAGCTAGTCATTGACACTGCAAAGCTATTTGCCTTCAGCCACCTTAGAGCACGAACATGTTTGCCAGCTAATCAAATCTGAGACTGATTTTGTAATTTACACTCACATCAATATAAAATTATACACCCTTATCCCCAAGAGGGACACCACTTGTATGTAAGACAGCAAGCAGCAGTCTGCAGGGTGCCCATCACAAAAGTAATTGCAGTGAAGACGGAGGCAGCTGAGACTGACTGATATTCTAGTGACATGGCAGGACAAGGAACCAAACATTTCTTCTGAGTGGATGCTGTGATGCCACAACTTGTGACACTGCCCACCTTCTGAATTAAGACAAAACAACAGTAAGGTTTCCGGTGATCACTTGTATCGGGGTACACCTGAAGTATTGCCCATGCTACTTGCCAGTGCAGATGGGAGGTCCACAAGGGAAAGAGAAGGTGGAGGAGACAGTGTCCTACATTGATATTGATGCAAAAGGGATCAGTGGGAACAGTATGTTAAGACTCAATGCCCCCCAGATATCCTACAGAGCCCCTTGATACAGCACTAACATCTCCATACTTCTTATTTACCCACAGCCACCTGTAACACTACAGTGTCTTCCTGGACTCCTTTTTTTCTGCTGAGATGTGAAAATATGCAATGTGCGTTGCTCTCTTACATTTAAATGCTTGAATTCTAAATCCATGCATTTGTGGTGCTTCAGTGGGCAATGTGGAAACCAGAGCATGATCTAAGTCATTGTATAAAGTGCTTGGGCTCCCAGCACCTCAAGGCAGAGGACAAAGTCTTACAACAAAAGGGGACACTGTATTCATTTTCCACACTTTGTTAGTCTGTAGGTGAGTGTTTACAGCTGATGTCAGAGGTTTACACCCTCATGCAAGAGGCTGAAGTCCTGCATTTAGTTTGTTTGTTTTTCTCAGAGGTTTTGCTGCCACAGAGACATTACCAAAAATGAACTTCTTTTCTCCCTAGGGTGCACTGTCACTGAGAGTTTTTGAATGAACAGCTGCTCTGCTTTTTCTCCTCTTGACCTTATACATCTGATCTTGCTTTTTCATAAGAACGCTACTTTATCAGAGGATGGTAGCCTAGTATCTCACGTAGTGTGACTCATCATATTTCTCATTGCTGAGTCTGCTGTTGCTATCCAGAAAGTCTGGCTCTGTATATCTGAAGGTATGAAGAGACCAAATAAACAGGTCAGCATTGTAGACCTTTGCAAACAGGCCTGTGTTTAGCTTTTCCTATTAACAGCATCTGGACTTTCAGTATCTCGCATCTTACGCACCTCATGAATAACTCATATGGCTTAGGTGCCTAGTTATTGGGAATCACCAGACACCAGATGTGTTGTTGCACTACAGCTCTGGGGGTTGAGCCATGTCTTTAAGTGTCTAAATGTCTCTCAACACAGGGCTCTATGCTCTAATTATTTCTGCCTGCCTCAAAACTATTACAATGATGGTCACAGAAAAAGAGATCAATACAAGTCCTGCAGCCCATCTTATAAGATATCTGGCCAGTTTACCAAAAGAGAGCAAACAAAGCTTTTAGACAAAGTTCATGTCAATATTTTGGGTGCTTAACTTACTCAAATCTAAAGTGCAATCTATTTTAGGTCACCAAGGTCCTAGAATCTACGTGAGACAAATATTTAGGTATATTACAGAAAGGTTGTTGTCATTCATATAAACGTGCCTCTTTGAGGAACATGTAATGATATTATAGTAGTGATGAGGTGTAGAGAGTGTAAATGGAGTTTGCAATTAATAACAGCAGAGATTACCAAATTAAGATAAATACAAACTTTGAGATAAGCTTCATGGTACTAGCAACATACAATATAAACAAGAAGCATTGCGATAGTGTGTAATGACCACTATTATCCTAATCAGCACAATCGCACTCATCATTAAAATTTAATTAAGGTTTTCTCTTTGCTCTGTGTAATTATTAGAGAAGCTTCTGGTGAAGTCTAATTGCCCTATCATAAATGAACAGAAAAGAGAAAGCCCCTTTGTCCAACAAATAAGTTTTCCTTTAAAGCAAAAATATTACATAATAATGAATTTTCAGAAACAATTCTGTCTCTGAAAGGTACAATTAAGGTGCTGGAAGGAAAGGAACAGCTACTGTAGGGGTAACATATTCTGTGCAAGTTCTACATTTTTTATGTTTTCTTCTTCCTTCTTGGCAGGAAAAGCACAAGGGGAAGAACATGACCATCACAAATGAGAGACACCCTAATTTCCATGACTCTCAGAGAAGAAATACACTGTGAGGTCAACAAGGAGACAAAGCGGCTCTGCCCCTTCTCCCTGACTAGACAGCAAAGTGGAATCTCTTTTGTATTTCCAAGTGCCAGCTATGCATGAGGGTGTGGATGCACCTCCCTTACATCCCACCAAATATTGCACAGCTCTAGATAAAAAAGACACAACTGGGAAGAGTTTACTAGGGGTGAATTTAACATTGCGTTTACCAACAGTCAGTTGAGGAGATCTTATTTCTTTATTTTTTTTTCTTGTTTAATTTTAGGGTGAAGTAAATCTAATGCACAATGGTTATCTTTCTATAGGAAGTTAAGTAGAGAAAGGTGTTTTTTCTCTAAGTTACAACCACTCTTCGTCCTCAGTCACCTCATTGCTAGCCTTCGATGATTTTCCACACTATATCTTTACAGGAAAGCGCTTCTGTTTTACTGTGGTAAACAACACATCTTTGTTTTGTGAAGAAATATCTTAAGAAATTATTTTGGTTAACGATGTTGATGCCTTGTTTTTGTTATTCTACAGCTGCAGAATTATACACTTTCTTACATACATGCTCTTGCATAACACATCGTGTAGGATAATGAGGTGTTTGTGTGCAAGAAATGCAGAGCTGAAGTCCATCAATAGCTGGAAATCTGTGTGTTCCAAAATGACTTTTGCTTTTCCTTCTTCCCAAAACAATGTAATCCCATAAGTGCAGTCCACTTTAGGAGATGCATTAGATCATACAATTTGGATAATTCATGTAATTTAATTCTGTTTATTGTTGAAAAAGACCTCTCTGGATATGGTTTTGGAGAATCCAGAAAGAAGTATGTTTGTATTCTCTGAAATCATTAGAAATTCACATGATCCCTTTTTATTAATAATCAATAAAATGTAATGAAATAATTATTCCTCTTCAGATTAAGTCTGATGCATGAGTCTAAGGAGATTAAAAAATAATAGATAGGATGTGCATTATAATTATTGTGCTTTAAAATTTTCTGTGTGTAAATTTAAGACTCAGCATGTTCAGGGAGTTAAAAAACATGATGGACATCTCACTCAGCAGCCTACCCTTCTCGCACAAAACAGATAAGTTGTGTATAGGTCCCACTGATTTACATCCCACTGACTCCAAATAAGTACAACTCCATCTTAAATTGCCTGCTAAAATCCCATTAAGTCAGTGACAAATAAGCAGTATTTACAATTGACCTCACTCAATTTTTTGCTTGTCTATGGCTGTACTTAAGTCTATGTTTAAATCTTTGCTGAAGCTTTGTTTCCCTTGACAAGCAAAGGTTTTTTCCCCCCATCTGTCTATCTGATGCACTGTGCAGCAAGAAAAAGCAAGGCTCCCCCAAATACAAGCTTGAGCCTAAATTCTGGAAAAGCAGTACAACTGCATTTGGAAAGTCTGCAAGTGAGCTGAAGAATTAATTTTTTCAAGAAAGTGTTCAAAACATAGGACATATTTTGTCTCAAGTAGAAGACAATGTCCAGACGGGAAGAAGAGCCATGTTTATTCATCTGCTTGACACCTGTTTTTCTACTCACAGCTTGAACCTGGGAAAATCACTTAGTATAAACCCACTGATGTTCTTAGGTGCCTTACTTTTGCATATTGTAGAACATACTTAATGGTTTAAAAGACACAATAATTAGATGCCTAAATATTTTTGTTTACAAAATATAGAGAATGATGATTTTAAATGTCAGAGGCATAGTGACGACATCTGTATTAATGTTTGGGAGGAGGGGATGAGAGCACCAGGTGCTATGTAGGGGGCAACCATGTGATTAGACAGAAAATTAAGGTTTCTGAAGGAAAAATTTGAAGTATAACTTTGTAATTTGAGAAATGCAAACAATATGCAATAACATAAATACAAATTTACCATCTTTTAACCAAATCACTTCAGGCCAAGTTTCATGACATATTTACAGATAAAAAGACTTAAAATGAGATTTTTTTTCAGCTATGAAAATATTAGTTGGTCTTCTTTATAAAAACTTATGCCTATACAGACTCATTAATGTCAAACACATGCACTGCTGTTTTGCACAGAGTAGTATCAGCTGTGTATAGCTGTGGGGCTATCAGCCGTATGTCTGTGGGTGAACAAACTGGAGATACTGAGGTCAATTTGGCAGAGAAAGTGGTTGCAGTACATGTATTTGAACACCCAGTGACTCTATTCTGACTAGCCTTTCCCTACTATTTGGAAGTCTCTTGATTAAAATATTTGTTTTTAAAAATTTACACCTCATTATTTTTATAGACATTAAACTAAGTGAAAATGTTAGACCTAATAGGCCGCTGTTGCTTTCCAAGCCACTTTCCCAAGATAAATACTCACTGTATTATTTTTTCTCCAACATTTTTCCCCACTGCTTTATGTTTCAGAATAATCTGTTTTTCAAGTAAGCTAAATACTAGAAATTACATGAGTTTGTAGAGCTGTGAAGATAAGCATTTCAAGCTGTCTGAAATGTGAAAATATTGAGCTACATGACTAGATACTATAAAAAGTATAAAAGAGATAATCAGAGATGAGAACAACTTCTGTATGAATACACCCAGAGTAGACTGAGAAGAACTAGAATTTGTTACCACAAAAGGGTAGTATCTGACTGCAAAATGTGACAGAAGCCTCTGAAATGCTGAATGATGCAGAGACTGTGGGTATGAAGCGATGATTCACATCTAACACAACGTAAGGACTAGCTCCCACCCAAAGAAAACTATCAGACAGAAGGCTTAAAGCTGAAAAAAGGTGTGAACAACAGTGGAACTTACCAGTACCACTTATTTTAAATGACAAAAATATTAATGTATGCCATATGAATGTGAAACAATTAGATACATTCCTTGAAGAGGGATTCACCAGGATACACACACATAATCGGTGGTTGCATACAATGGTCCGTATCCCTGCATCAGCAAGCTAACAAATACAAGGAGAGAGAACTACCGTAGCTTGGTGTCTCATACTCATTCCCTTAGCAAACTTAACTGGCTATGATTGGTAGCAGAAAACAGAGCTCAAAAGACCCCGATGGCACTATTGTATTCTCATAATTGAAGAACTCTGATATATTAATTTCTCAAACAAGGAATAAAAGGAGTTTTGACAATGAAGCCAAGAATTCCAGTATCTGGTGCAAATGGCTTGAGGTCTGTTAACATCTACAAATATAAACGTTTTAATAGAATCGGAAAGTATTGTACATTGCTGGCAAAACACACAAGTAACAGAGGCATTGAATATGTGACTTTTCGGTGCAGTTTACTTTTGCATCTCCTTCTGGACACTGGGATTTACACTTTTCACATTCTTCTGAGATCCTTTCAGTTCTTATATGAGTATTTTGTTCCATAACAGCTACTGAAAACACAAATCCATCTGAACCTCTCCTTTGTTACAGAGGGTTTTTGTATTAGCTGTGTAGGCATGCAAGTCCAAAAGAACAGTGAGCTGAAAATGAGTGATCCCTGACTCACCTGAACTGAAAATACAAAGATGTCTTACAACTTATCGTAAGGAAGATACATCTTTGATCCTGAATGCTGTTTTCTAAAGTAATTCTTAGGGCATAATGTGGCTTATCTTTTGTTATGTTTGCACAGTTTCTCACACAATGATGCCCCAACCTCTTTGAACCCTCTAGTAACAAACGTTCAAATACAGTACAATAATGATGTTGGTCATTCTTTGTTAGGGTCATGAAACACATCACATCTTCAAAAAAGGTTTATATGCTAATCCTTATTAGCAATAGCTAAATATATAGCTGTTTAAAAAGAAATGATAGCAGTAGCCAGCTTTTAAAATTACTTTTTCTAATCCCAGCTACACTTGCAAGACAAAGTTTATTTTTCTGAATGCAAATACGCATGCAAGTTTGTATTTTAAGTCATATTACAACCTAACTGAATGTACTATAAACTTCACGTCCCTTCATCAAAAAAAATCCTATTGACTTTGAAATGACTGTGTACCCCCCCTTGTAGACAGATTATGCAGACCATTTGAGAGTGTCATGAAATCTAAAAAGAAAGAAAAAAAAAAAAAGAAAGGAGGAAGATAAACTAAAATGTCCCTTCCAGGTCCCTGCTCACATAGGTTGATCTGTGGGAAAATGACTATGTTGAAATAAGTTAGAAATCAAGGGTTGCCTATTACCGCATGTTATGTTAGAAGGCTTATATGCTTATATCAAGTATATCTGAACACAAATGGTTTAGAAAAGTAGAAGCTATTAAATTGAAAGGGTAGATGACAAGTGTGAAGATTTGTCGGAATTTAATAAACCTCTCTAAGGTTACCAAAGAAAGAAGAGGGAAATATTTCAGACACACATAAGAATGAAGCCAGAAGGTCTGTCAGGCATGCCACTAGGCAGCTGAAAGAACATGCAAAGATGACTGATTAAAATAATTTCTCTCTTGCTAAGCAGTTTGCAGAAAGGTTGAATTTAAGAAATATTACAGCAATAGGGATATGTAAGGACTGGTCCAGTATTGACAAAAGAGGTAGATCATCATGTGAAGGATTCACGTTTGGTTATTGTAAGATTGTTTTTCTTGAAATACAAACCTCTGTGTGATATCATGCACACAGTTAATTCAGGTGCTGTGAAAATGGTAAGTTAAGATGCAGCTTTGCTAGAATGGAATTTTATTTCAATTCTTTGCATTCAATTCTTGCACAGCATTACACAACAGCACAAATGAAAGATTTTTGCTTTTTTATCTAGTATGTAGTGTGTATATAGTAGGTATGGCATGCAAGTTCAAGCAAATTCCAAGGAAAAGAGTCTGAGCCAAGTGATCTGGTATAAGGATATGACTGTGCATTTGGATTAGAAAATCAGAGCAAATTTTGTATGGAAGAAGATGCCAAAAAGCTAATACGTGCACATAGACATGTTGCAGGTATGCCAATCTAGCCTTTGACTGTTCCATTCTAACATTAACCCTGTCTACAGGGATCTATACTCACATAAATTCTGACCATCCTGGCTGAATGGGACTCTCAAAAGCTAAAGTTGTGACTGTTGCCATGTTGTTTTTTAATTTATATTTTGCAAGAACTTTGTAGGCCTGTCTGTGCCAGATATTGGTAGGACAACAGCTAATGGAAACTAAATCCTATTTGCACCAAGAGAACATAAAAAGAGTAAGCTCTCCATCACAGCTCAAAGCTTGCTCAGGGCCGCACGCTTACTTATGAAGCTTCTTCATGTAAATAAAAATAAAATGGTGCCATGGGCTAATGTAAAATAGTGCATGGTAATTACATGACAATGCATGACAGTGTTACTGTATAATTACCTGATAACTGAACTGTAAATTTATCATATCCCTGCAGACAATAGACATTTTAATAAATTTTCACAGTCTTCACAAATTGTATCACAATTGCATGTTTTTAAAGAAGAACTTTGTATTTGGGTAATTTCTATAGTCTCTGAGCCCTTTCTAAAGTTCCAATCACAAATTCATACTACAATATTACTAAGGCAGGATACAAGATAATATTTTATAGTCTGATACAGACTTGCCTAAGATAATTGTGTGCTCCTCTCTCCTTTTTGTATCTTAGGTATTAATGTTTTTGTATATTTGTATATAATGTTGTTTATAGCACTTTCATCAGGCCTTTAATGAAAAATCAATTGCAGCAAGTACTGTAGCATAAGAGACAGCATCTGAAGACTGATTTAATCCTGGTTTACGTGGTCCTTGTGGCTGATATTAGCAGAGAGGTCACCAGGTGCCCGGAGCATGGGAGAAGAGTTAGCTGTTAAAAAACCCAAACAAACGAACAAACAAACAAAAATAAACCGAAAAGCTTTACTGAAAGCTGCAAGAAGGACTTCCTTTTGAAATCTTTGCATATGTATGTGCGCATGTGTGTCTTCCCTGTGTTGACCTTCAAAGTAAGTACAGGTGAGCCCAAAATGACAGCAAAGTTATGTTTGAACTAAAACAGCTGCTTTTTAATTTTAGCATTCATTTGACAGAGAGGAATTTGTTTCATGTACTTATATCTCAATGAGTTGCTGAACTGCAGAATCCTCATAAACCAATACTCCCAAGCACATGGACACATAATGGAGCTTGAGAACTGTTAGCCCAGCTAATATCAGCAAGCACACACCCCACAGCTATATTATTTTTTACTCACAGTCCTCTAGCTGCCATCTGTTCAATACAGAGTGGAATAAATCCCTTTTGATGTGTGTTAACACCATCCCTCAATCAGCATTTAAAAAAAAAGAAAAAGAAAAAAAATGGAATATTAAAGTGAAACTGTAATGCAGTGTGAACTGCAATTTGTTAATCTGAGTGGTTAAGATTGTGAAATTTTATTGGCACCACTGGCTGAGCTCTGATGAGGGGAGTGTATGTGTTTGCTACTGAAAACAAATACAACTGTTATGTTTTTGTTCTTCAATTATATTTTAACAGAGGAAATTTGCTTTCCAGAAAAACTATCAAAAATTAAGACTGCTGTTAAGTAACTGAAGAATAGAAGAAAAAAAACCTGTTAACTCCAAAAGTAAACAGACTTTCAGCTAGTCAGTCAGACTGACATCACTGCTGAAAACCAGAAATTTTACTGGCACAGTAACTCCTTAAAGTAAGTAAGTCAGTAAATAAGTAAATAAATAAATTTAAAAGAAAGTCAAGTACTGTTTCAAAATGCCACAAACCTGACCTGCGCATAACTATGCTGCCATTAGCAAATCCAGTAATATCATGTACATTCACTTGCCCATTTGCTTAGTTCAAAGCTGATGAGAATGTATTTTCTCTCACAGTTTGTCTTGAAGGCTAATAACAAAACCCTTTTACTTCAGTGGCAGCAACATGCCTATAGGTATAAACTTTTACAACAAATATATTGCCAATAAGTAAGGCTGAAGTTAGATACAAAATCATATTTCATGTCCTGAATATGTAGCTGACAATGTCTTAGAACTTGCAGTAGGCTACCGTGATGGTGGATACTGAGATCTATACTGTCACCATGTGTATTACAAACTCCATTGAATTGTAACGTAAATGCTATTGAAAGAGTGACAATGATCCATTTCTATATCAAAGGAGTCTTAGCTTCTTTTTCTTTTGGATTTTTGGGCAGGCAGAGGGGATTGCCCATAAAGAATCCAACACAAGATCTACAGGGTCCTCTATTTGCTTGATTGTGGCTTTTTAGAGCTCCTTAGTGCCATACTTGGTTAAGCCATTAAAAATCTAAACTAAATGGCTCATTATTAAATCTCATTGTTGGAACTGAGCATTTTGCTGTGAACTAGGACACAGAGTAACAGAGAGCTTGTCTAAATTAGTGTTGCATTTCCCAGCCATTGTAGGAATGAAAACAGGGTGGGAGTAGGGGATAAAGAGGTTGATGAACTTGCTCTTGTAAACTGTATAGGGAACAATTTGTACTGCTGTACAGGCAGTTTGAGTTGGGTGCAGCACATGAAGCTGATGTCTTTGTGTTGGAACAGAATGTCACATCTCTAACACTTCAAAATGTTGCTTCACAAAGTATGAGAAAATCCAGTTCCCAAAATAAACACTCTTGTTATTGTCTGATGAACTTTCTTTGTGATATACCCTTTGACCTGTAACCTTTAGGATGTTTCTGCAAACCTCCATAAGTCTGAAAACTGGAAAAGCCCAGCATGGCTGCTTATGAGATCACTGTATGGGTTGCTACAGAAAGTAGAGTAACAACTTGGGGTCAAACCCATACAATAGTTTGAGTTGTTTGCGTGTGGAGGAACTGGCTGTGTTTCATGTGCGTAACACAGAGGTCAGCTGTCTATAAGAGACAAGGTCAAAAGCTGACCTTTCTATTTCATAGGAAATTCTGGATTCGGGAGGAGAGTGGGAGAGGGGAGGGAGTTGTCCCACCCTGAAACACAAAGGCTACATTTCAGGCTTTCCCATAGAAGGTAAAAAATAATACTTTAAAAATAGTCTATAGAATTTCAAGCTGAACCTAAGCCTGGAAACTCAAGTTCAAGGCTCTTAACTCTCCTTTTTGGCAGATTTGTGAGAAACCCAGAGTGCAGAAACCTTTCCTGTCATTGTCAGGCTGAAACTTTTGACACTTGATAGCATAAGTGTTTCCAAGATCTTAGACCCACCAAAGGATTGCCAGGGCATGCAGGGCATGGCTTTATCATGGGAGACAATATAATCCACCTGGAATATTTGGGAAACACAAAGATCCTCCAGTGTGTTATGTCATAACTGTGTCAAAAACTGTTGTTTAACCATCATTTAGCATGTGATGAATATTGTTTCACAGGAAAATTCTTGCCTGATATTGTGTTACTTTTCATTTTAAATATGTTCAGGATAGTGTGGGTTGGCAGGAATGGGTCAGATTTGTTAAACCAATTTAGAAAACTGTGTCCTGTCTCTTAGAAAGGGGCTGAAGGTCTTACTTCACCTATGGCCATCATTCAGTGGTCAGCCATGGTAAGTCTACTGCTCCATCCTTGTTTGATTCTGGGTAAGCCAGTGGCTCCTCTGTTTTGGTCTTCATGGTAGGAAGTGGGTTTAAGAATATTTATGCGCCCTAAGGAAAGGTTTTGATCCTGACTTCAATTGTATCCGTATAGAACTCTAAGCTTTGTAACAAGCCTATAGAAAATGCCAAATTCTGAAAACAGAATTCTGCTCATATTTTTCATTTTTTTAAATTGAATTAGTTAGATTCAGGTAGGTTTTTGGGCACATTTTGGGGTTGGTTTCAAACTGTATGATAGAAATGGCTTTTAATGATACTCTTTGTGATTTTGTAACCAGTTACAGGCACATTCAACTGATTATATCTGAGATGTTTCATTTTATGCTTATTATTTGGTTTATTTTTGCTTTGTGTTTTGGGATACCTCTTACACAGCCTATCAATGCTTATATCAATTCACTCTACAGCTATTCCACACCATCACAGCAAGGAATAGATAGTAAAGAAAATGTATACAAATCAGGGCCAGTAATGCCACCAGTGTGTGCTACAAGTTCTTACTGCATTTGAAGTTGGAAAGAAGACTGGTCAAAACCATTATACAAATACAGCTGGTGCATCACACAATCAGGAATCATTTAGTTGAAGAGATTATGGAAAGAGAAACATTGTTCAGACTTTGAAGAATTTTCTGCACTTACCTTCCCCTGGGGCTGGTGAGACACACACACAAGCTACATTCAGAACCAAAAATCCCTTCAGTCTACTGAAGGATGATAAAACAGACAAGATCTTTCTATTGTGGATTTTTAACAGCAAATTAATTTCTAAGTAGTAACCAAATTAAACCTAATTTAGTATATATTCATTTCATATACTGTATTCAAGTGTCTATCCAGTCAGGCAACAATATCAACACCATGTGATTTATTTGATCAGTCATAGCCAGGCAGCACACATAGAGGAAATGTTGAGTGCCAACTATACAGAAGCTTTCATGGAGAACATTTTCAGAATAAATTAGAATAATGAATATGTTAAAGGAGATCATGATCTGCTCAGCAATATTCTAGAGTCAGGAAAAGAGGCTAAACTCATCTGCTAAATTATTCATTGCAAATTATTTGCTTAACTCTAATTGTGTTGATTAGTACTTATCTGATCTAGAAGGAGAAGAGCAAAAAGCCAAGGTGTTAGACAAGGAAGGTGGATAAAAACAGTATTATTGCTATATATTTGATTCGCAATACATGTCTATCACCTGAAGGCCACGATGTGCCTCTTGGACACTCTTTGCAGAAGGAGCTCACTGCCTCCAATCAGTAAGGGATTTTGCTATGGCCAGCAAAGGAAAAAATCGTCTCACTGTAGAGGGTCATATTTGACAGTTATCTTCCAAGGCTTGCCTTAGGCTGGAAGTTTTTATTTTGCCTCATCCTCCTCCCAGTCCTATATGAAAATCATGTTGGTTATCAACTTTTTGTCTGTTCCCTCCCTCTCTTCCCAGGCTTCAAGCTTAAGACAGAAGATCCCCTCTTCTACTGGCCAGGAAGGGGGAAAACAAATCTCTGGGGCTGTCTCCTTTCCATGCGTGAGAAGAAGAGAAAGATTGAAAATGTTTGGAACCTGTAAAATTCATAAAGATGTAGTCATTTCCACCGAGGAGAGAACCAGTTCACAGGTAATTAATGGAGAGAGGATGCCTGAGAGAGAGTCATACTCAAACTTAGGGACACAAAGACAGATACATACATGATGTCCTGTCTAGAGTTTCTTTTCTCCTGCCTATATAAGCAACAACTTAATATACTTTACTCAAGCACACCCAGCACATTAAATGTATTCTGGCTCTCTTCTCTCAGAAAGTTCCCTTTCCATTCTCCCTTCCTCCTCTGTCCACCATGCAAGGGAATAAATCACTATTTTGGTCTCATTCTAACTCTTATTCTAACAAATTATCTCCTTCTTCCCCTACTCCTTCCACCTCTCCCAGTCCCTGCTAGACCTCCCACTTTCCAGACTTCCCTACCATACGCCCCTTCCCTCTCCACAGCCAGCCACTTGGGTTGTATACTGCTGTCCAAGTAGAGTTGTGCCATTCTGCCCAGTGACTCAAAAATAAACAACTTCAAAGACCTAAGAAATTCAATTTGATGGTGTTCAACACAGTTTTCAGCACAAGGCCTTTGCAGCATAATCTAGACAAACACTCTCAAAATTAAATTATTAACTTTCTTGGATTCCCAAGCTTATGGGCAGGGACTTTCAGAAATGGATCTCCAAGAAAGAAGGTACCTGCCCTGCACTGGAGAGTATTTGGCTCCAGACAGACTAATAGCATATGGGCTGGACAGCATTTCCAGGCTTTATCATCATGTTGCTGTTATCAAATGAATCAGTGGTAAGCCAGAAACCTTGCAGTGAATTAAAATGATAGTGCTCTCTCCACGGTAATGTATTGCTTGTCAGATGATAGGCTAACTGACTCAGAGTGAGAGATGCTGAAAATATTAAAAAGGTACTAGTGGGCAGAAAGCTTATTTCTATGTTCTAGCACAGTCTAGGGGTTTGTGGTTTTTAGCTACTTAAGTGGTCTTGAGAAATGTGTAAACTGCAATTTTTTCCAAGATCATGCTTCCCCAGAGTAAATAGGTCCAAAATTGCTCTTCTCTAGTTTAATTATGTTTATTAAGTCCCAGTTCATTTCCTGTTTTCTGCACAAATGCCACCCCAAAGCATTATTTGGTTATACAGTAGTCTGTTTAATGATTCTTCTTCTCCAGTTTTAGATTCAAATAACAAATATTTGCCTGTAGCCAATACTTGAGGCTCTGTTTATGGCTCTGACATGAATGCATATACAGTACTGCATGTTAGCAAACATATATCCACCATACATATATTTTAAATTAGTTCTTTTCATTTCATTTTCTGGAAATCATGTATACACACTACTTTACTGTAATATTCTATTGAGAAATGTTCAATGCAGTCGTTAATGTGTTTTCATTGGCATTCCAAAAGGGTTTTTTATTGTAAAGCCCTCCGCTGACACTCTGCTCATGCTTTCTATTATTCTTCCAGCTTTGTCTTCAGCTGAACATACTCCTTTTTTTCATCCTTCAAATGATTATTTGCATGAGGATTTGCATTTAAATGGATACAGAAAGTGCATTAACAACACCTACACTAACAAAGCAAAAGCTACTCAGTATTTGTGGCTGCCAGACATGAATTAAAAAAAAATAATCAATTAATATTTCATATAGCCATTTTCAGGTGTCTGCATTTAGGCAGAAACTCTTTGGATTATATTTAGCACAGTCTGTGCATAGAGCATTATGTGTGTCTTGGTAACCTGATCAGAAGAAAAAGTGATGTCCAAAATCTGAGAGTCATGGATGACATCTATTTTCTGTACAGATGGACTGGATTCTTAGAATCTTAACATTAGAGACTAGAATTTGCTGTGAAATTATTCCCAGTTTAGACCTTCATTTGTTTTGTAATAAAATCAGTTTAAATTATTTTGGGGTTTAAAAACCCAAGCCCTTAAACCATCAGTAATGTCTGGTTTTTGTTGTGCAGATCATGGAAATTTTGCAAACGGCTTGAATATGTAAAAGAGACACAATGTGGTTATGAACAGAACTGTTGTGACTTGCATATAAAGTACAAATGTAAGATGATATTTTAGTGTTATAAGTGAGAAAAATAAATTGGACTTGGCTAAAGCTTTCTGTTGCAGAATAATGCTTTCTGTTTATTGTTAATTATCTTGTGTTTACAATAGCCTGTTTAAATGTATATTATTTATACAGTAACACATGATTTAACACAAATAATTTACACAGAATATGGAATTAATTTCCAATTAAGTTTTAGCTCTGGTGGTTTGTAAAGTTGCTCTAGATTAAAAGTTTCTGGTTTTCTACTGGGTCCTTGAGGGGGAACAAGCACCATAATTACAAACATTCATTTGCAACATTTTCTTTTTTATATTTTTATAAGTATCATAAATCTAAAAATATGAAAGAGAAAAAGAGAAGAAAAAGTAGGCTGGGAGTTAAGAAACATTATTTTTCTTATATTTTTCTGTCTGCAGAAGAAAGGTAGAACAGAGAAATTTACCAGGGTTCTGAACATAATATGGCACTGACACCTCTGAGTCCTAAAATGCAATTATTGTTTATTGCCTAAAAACAATTTGCTATATACTGCATGTGCTAAAGAGAAATCCATAAACATCAAACGTAAATCACTAACAAGTCTTTCTTGTTCATACAAATGAAAAAAAAACCTATATTTTGCTATCTATTGATGTGAAATAGGTCTAAATAAAGGAAATTCTTTGCTTCCAATGAGATTTGCAAAAAACATGATTTCACATATCATAGTTAGTGTCTTCCATGTCTGTACTTTAACAAATGCAATAAATATGGCAGATTTTAAAACCAGCCCTACAAAGCCAGTAGTCAACTTGCAGGTTTCAAGAGAAACAATGATTTTTGAATGAAACAACAGAAGTGGAATCCGAGGATTTACAAATGTTCTCTTCAGGGTTGTGTGATGTTAAATCTTCTCCCTGTAATCTTCCTTCCAGCCTTTCATATTTCCAAGGTAACACCTAAGAGGGAAAGCAAAATAATAACAACAGGAGTGCTTGTGTGTGGTACCTTCACCCACGCAGTGGAACAGATCAGGGTCCATCTGTCCCTGCAAAAAATGATTTGGACTCAAACACTCAGAGGACATGCACAGAAGGCAGGGTCACACCTGCCAGTAAGGCCCCAAGCATTTGCAGAATGAGTACTGAAGAGTCGTTAATGTAAAGCAGATGTGTTGCACTGGTACAAAGCAGAAGCTAGGCTGGCAAGCTCTCTTTGATTAGTTAAATAAAGCATAACCCCCCGTCCCCCTTCCCCTTTTTTACCAGTTTACTTTCTTTCTGTTACAGAGTAGGGAATAGTCAGTTTAAGCTAGCCTAGATTTATTGAAATCAACAGTATTTTACATCAGAGGAAGATCTGCCTCCAATGTCTTCACTGATGTTTTTATGTCAACTTAGTTACCCTGATGAGAATTTAAAGCACAGAATGCCCGGGTCTCTTACACTCTTCCATCTTCAGAGCTGCCATCATGTCAGTACACTAATTTAGACTGAGAGGAGTTCTGTGTATTATTCTTCATATGCATTCACAGTGTGCAGTGTAATTGCTCCTTTGGAGCTGATAATGCTTTTTTATTGCCTAAAAAACCAATTTGCTGTACTGTGTGGTAATACATTCATTGGTTTATGTTGTGAATACATGTCATCATATATAGTGGGCCAAATTCTCCTATCAGTTAAAGTTTGTATCCACATACAATAAAAGTAAAGCCACAGAAATAAAGGGAGTCCACCTGATATCACCAAGACCAAATTTTGGCTTGTACATCTTACTGGCTTTTGGGTTCTAGGAAAAACATTGAAATTATAGCATATGTAGAGAAGGTGAGAAGAGCCTGCAAGGAAAATGCCTGAGGTAGTGTTAGTTAACTAGGATGTCCCAGGGAGGAGCAGACGTGGATTCACAGAGGGAAAAGGAATAAAAAGCCTATTGCACAAGACTTTGCAAATACAGCATCTCTATGTCTAAAGCAGCTACACAATGTAGGAGATATTTTTCCTTAAAGAAAGCCTGAGCGCATGACAGAAATAACTTTGGCAGAAGTAATACCTGCCTAATAATCTACCAGCTAGCATATTCACCAAAAAGGTGGCAGACTGTGGTTCTTCTCAGACAGAGAAGAGATGGGAAACAATGCTTGCCTTATTCCCACCTGAGTGCACTGATCCCTGGGCTAGAGCTACTGGCTGAACCCCCTCCAGCTGCCTCTTTTGTGGGGTTGGTTACAGCTTGTTTAGGTAATCCCTTACTGGGTCAAGGCCTGAGATAGGTAAAGGATAGGTCTGAGCTTGGGAACATGTAAGAGCGGAACACCCTGGGGAACTACTCTTTAAAACTTAGGTGCTGGGAGGCTTCAGGGTCCCATTCAGGGACTGTGTGTGCTAGTGGCATCTGGATGCTGGATGTGGTGCATGAGGGAGTCCTCCATGCTTAAGCTTTCCTTCAGTATCTATTTATTGAATAAATAAGAAATGAGATGAGTATTTCAGATAAAAATAAAAACCAAACAGAATTATGAAGAAGAATGTGTTAGCTCATCTGAAGGTCTGAACAGAGACAGATCATGAATCACTGGCAAACAATTTCCAGCTTGAACTCAGCAGACCAGAGGATGAATTCATCCTCTGATCCATTTATATTTGGAAATGAAGTGGGGATCATGCATTCAAAGCAAAGACCTCTGCCCTGTTCAGGTCTGGCAGTGAGATATAGATACTTGAAGGGAACTAGGAATCTTCATACCTTCTCAGTTTCATCTACAAAGCAAGCTAGTGCTTTGCAACATCCATTATAATTTAGGTTTTTCTGATACTAGAGGAAATAAAAAGCCATGAGAGGAAAACTAACTATTTGTAATAGAATTTTTAAAATATTATATTTATTAAGGAAAAAATATAAGTTTTATTTTATTTATTTAGAAATGTATTTTGTGTTTGGTTGTCATTAGTTGTCCTCTCAGAATATAGCATTTTACTATAGCAAGACTGAAGTATCACAATATCCAACAAAGAGAGCTAAGGAATAAGCAGCTTTAGGAAACCTAAAATAAATAAACAGCAGTAGATTGCCCTAGGCACATGC
Organism: Morus bassanus; assembly: GCA_031468815.1. Classification (NCBI taxonomy): domain Eukaryota; kingdom Metazoa; phylum Chordata; class Aves; order Suliformes; family Sulidae; genus Morus; species Morus bassanus. Next base: position 22,224,887 of record CM062600.1, on the reverse strand, counting down.
TTTTACTAATTTTGGTTTGTTGTTGTTCATGTCAGTTAGGTTCAATAAACTAGCTTTCTGGTAATGCTTTGCTTTCTTGTGTGACACTTCAAGAACCCGCTGACAGTTTCCTGTGTTGTCATTAGATTTTCTAGTTCCATATGGATGTGTAAGGTCCAACTTGTCTAATTCTCTTAGATTTCTTACAGCTAGTTTCAAATGATGCTTGGAACAAGGCCAATAGCAGAACCCTCTACATGTAGGTGTTACTTCTGTGTTTTGCCTCACAAAATGTTCAGAGGGAAGTTGAAAATGTTGCCTGTTTCACCAGTTTGCAAAAATATGCTAATTAGAACTGGCTAAAATGTGACAAAAATATCAGACAGTCAGAAAAAATTAGAAAAGAAAGAAAGAGAGAGAAAAAGAAAAACCTATGATCGCATTCCTATGGGTCTTTCTTTGGGGATTAAGAAATACCTTTAGAGTATTAGGTATTGAGAATTGAAGGCTGTTACCATTTCTTTGAGAGTCCTCTTCCCTGGAAGCAACTGTACAAAGCTGATTTCATACTGATATAAATTCCTCTTCCAGCCACTCTATTCCAGCCGCTTTCTTCTCCCTGGATCAAAAGTGTGTGAGTGAAATCTCAGGCACTGTAAAGTCAGCAGGAGTTTTTCAGACCTTTCAGTGGGGCTAGTAAAGTCTGGTTGACTGTAAGAGAGAGCAACTGGACAGCCAGGACCTGTACAGATGTTCTGAATATGTTGATGTGTTTCACGCAAAAAGCATGCCCTTATCTCTACTCTGTCTGGACACAGATTTTCAACAGAATAGATTTTCATTCCTTTCATCAAGTCTGGAAAGATATTTGCAGTTATCTGAAGAGAGTTGCAGAATAATTTTACAAAACTGAGTGAGTGGGTCATAAAACAGCATATGAAACTCAGTGTCTACAAATGCAAAGAAATGCACATGCAGAAAAAAATCATAGTTATTCATGTACAGTTATAGTTTGTTACCTGGTTCAGGAAAGGGAGCTTATCATCACTGTGTATAGTTCTATAAAAAGTAATTTCAACGGTAATCAAAAAAAGGCAAGTATAATGTTAAGAGTTATCAGGAAAGATCATGAAATAAAACAGAAAACCACATTATGCCAATGTATAAATCCATCATAAAGGTCCTTTTTGAACACTGCAGAAAGTAGTTTTTTTCCATCCAAAGGAAGTAGTCAAACATACACAAATATATATATATATATATATATACACACACACAGAAAAGCAACAAGTATTGTCAGAATTGACAAACAGTTTCTCTTCAAAGAGACAATACAATAAGAAATTTCAGCTTGGAAGAGATGAGTTGGAAGGGAAAAGAGGAAAAGAAAGGCCTATGAAACCATTGATGGATCAAGGGATAAGCAGGGAATATTTCTGACAATAGAGGGACCACGGTGCTCAATGAATTTATCAAGCAGCACATTTAACACAAACTTCACAAAGTGCATGGTTAAAGGGTGAAATTCTCTGGCACAGGATATGGGGGATTGGAAAAAAAAAAGAATCAATTTAGTCAAGGTCATAGCGGATAGGTTCATTGATGGCAGCTGCATACAATGATTCTGCTGAGGAAGTCATTGGCCTGGTGTTGGGTGGATGCACCAGGAAAAATTTTACTGCTTTTTCAAAGGAGTCAAATTTAGTTAGAACAGGCAAGATTAGTGCCGTAAGAAATCTTAAAGATCCTCTCAGAAGAATCAATAGGGAAATGCAATTGAACGAAAGAGAATGTGAAGTGTTGTAATGGAAAGAAACCATACAGCGTCTCACAACAGATTCAGGAAAAAAGTGCATACTACCATGCAAGCTGTTAAAAAAAATAAATCTACAACAATGAGGGGAAAAGAACAGCAGAAAGCAAGATGTTACGTTGTCTTAGGAAAAGTATAAGAAACACTGAATGTGGCCTAATATTATTTTAGTGCACAGATGCTTTGGATAGTGTTCAGCTCTGGCCAACCTATCTCAGATGACAAAATATCAGCTAGCAAGAGAAAAATGAAACAGCCTAGGAAAGGGCAATGAAAATGATTGCGACATAGAAAATGCTCACTGAACAGTTACTTGAAAAGACTGTTTAGCTCAGGAAGAAAAGGCATAAGAGAGGACATAATAGAGGTATGTCATGAAAGTAATGGTAAAGGCCATCTTGCAACTCCACTTCACTGGAAAATGAATCAGAATACACAGCAAATTATTAGTTCTAAATTCAGATGAATTGCTAAGAAGAGTTATTTTTCCTTCCAGTATTGCTTAATCCACCTGATTTAAAACCACCGTATGTTCAGACAGAGGAAGAAAAAGGATAAGAATTATGTACAGAGTGATTCAGGAGAGTATTATCAAACCAACATATGCTTTCTTTTTTCTTGTGTGTCCTCTTTCCAATACTGCAATGATGTCAGTAGAAGCAACTCTTTTAAAGATCTGAAGCTACAGTATTCAAAGGAACAACCTTTTTTAGAATGTACCTCCCCAGTTGTCTGCTTTGTAGAGAATGAAATTTTGAATGACAGCAGAACACAACTTCACAGCTCAGAAGTTGTTTTTTCCAAAAGTAGGGACTGGCGATGCCCAGGAATGCTGAAGAGGGTGATAAACAGAGACAGTTCTTAAATTAGGGTTGTATGGCTAGTGCATTTTACATGTTATTGGTTTAAAGGCTTCAGTTTTGTCAGCTTCACTTTTTCAAGGCTTGTAGAACCAAGTCCAATTTATATCCTATAGTTCTCCCATCCACTATGACAAAGGTGTTTCATTGTTCTCATAGAAATTTTTATATGTCTCTCTTTTTCAGATTTTGATTGTAAAGAAAGCCTCTGAAAGGATCAAAATAATTTCTCTTAGAAATAAATAGGTGAATTTCCTCCCTCAAAAATACAGTTGATGCCCTGCTTTAGGCTTGGCAGTAACCTACCACTTGATAACATTTCACTTTGGCTGCTTCCCTTTCGTACATTGTCGTACATAATCTAATCTTTAGAAATTTAGCTTTTGGAGTTGTTAATAATAACAGATGATTAATTTCAGCAGATCCTCATTAGTAACACTATTCATTTCAGATCCTCATTAACCTGTCAGATAAGAGCACTGGAATCACCACTGTAAGAATCAAAGCAGGTTCTAATAAGCTCTAATTAAGGCGAATGATGTGTCACATATTACCTTTCAGTGTGTTTGTATGTTAGTGGATTGATAGCTTTCTGCTCAGATTCAGTTGCAGATATATAATTTTTTGGACCTGATTGTGTTATACCTCTGTTTACAGAAATGGCAGGGATAATGCTATAGCCAGAGAAGAATGAATTCATTATGAAATAAAGTGCTACGCACACCGTTTAGCAGAGAAACAGTCACTTGGGAGGGGCACATGTATTTGGAGCAGTCCTTTTGTAAACATACACACTTCATATTTGTGTACATCAGCAATTTGGTGTATTCAGCCTACAGGGGACTTCAGATATAAATTAAGTAGTTAAGAGGTCATGGTCATATACAAGGATGCACGAAGAGCTCAACTTGATGTACAGCAAACATGACACAGTCAGATTTAAAACTCCTAATGACAGCCATCTGGTTTTGATCAGCACAGCAGCATTGAAAAATTCTTAAGGCTCTGTCAGAGAGCTCACTGATTACCTTGGGATAAATTTGATTGAGTCCACCAAAGTCGGTCATTTAATGTTCCTGGGCTAGCTACAGTGCATCTGCCCCTGAAGTGCAGTTGTGAAGCTCAAGCACCATTTCTATTCACACAGATAACCAGCACACTGTAAAGAACTCTTCTGAAATACCTTATGTCTGACAAAAAAGAAAAATAAGGATGGCCTGTATCTATTAGGATCATTCATGTCTCTCAGTTCATTACCAAAGATTCATCTGGTTAATTCACTAGAGGGGGCTACAGGGGAAGAGGAGGGGCAAATAGAGTTACATGATAAATTAATGGTGTGTAATTGTCAAATTAATTACAGATAAGCATTTCTGAAAAAGTGTAATTTGTGACAATAATATAATCATGACTGCGAATCAGTTTTTTAGGATGTACTAAGTGCAGTTAGAATTTGCTGTCCACCTCTCTGCCATGTTCTGTTTTCCCCTTCCTTAGCTTTGATGTTGCTTTCCTGAACTTCATCAGAAAATGCTGAAAGGATGACTCTGAGTACATATTCAAAAAGTTTGGTTTGTGGCCATTAGGACCATGCAGGCAACTCTAGTGCTTCTAGTTCAGTGAAATCCAAACATTCACTTGAAAGATACTAAACTCCTGTTGCTACCAGCATCTTTCAAGCCATACAATTATTAATGAGTTTATTGCTTCCCAGGTATCAACAGATAGCCACAGAACAAAAAAAAACTGGGCAATGACAAGAGGGATGAAGGAAGGTTACTAACTTGGAAAAGGGGCAAAGCCATATTGGTAACTATCCTAAACAAGGGAAGCTAAAGGGAGAGAAAAAGGCCAGAAAAGCACTGGGAAGGAAGAGAGACTGGGGAAAAGAGATAGAGATGTGGTTAAGATTGAAAACATTTGCTGCTGAAAGTACCTGTTTGCAGAGGCTCATTGTTCCAAAATTCTCACCTTTCTGCCTCATGATTATGTATAACTGGTCTCTGCTCAAAGGTGATTTTTTTCTCCCCATTTGCAGTTGGACTAAAATGCATTCAGCTGTTTCTGATTTTTCCCTGAGTGAAAACACTATGCTTTTCTTTTTAATAAAGAGAAAAGTTGTTGCAACTGGATTTTTTCTCCTTAGTATAACTTAGAAATGACAAAACTTTGATATATGAAACTCAGCATGTAAGTAGTCCCCAGTGAATAGTACGTGTTTTGCTAGGTTGTATAAGAGTTGATTGTAAAATAATGGAGTTATGAACATTTTAAAGCATGCCCCAGAGCAAATGCAGTAGAAAATTCCATCGATGTTTAAATGGAGTTGTTAACCATAGACACACATATGCATAAAGCTGATTCTCTGTGAAAAACAGTACTTGAGCTACAGCAAAGGTAGCTGAAGGTAAAAACAAATGTAGAACAGTCAAGTATTATTCTGGATTACCTCAAAAGTTTTTTTTCCTGTCTTGCTATACACCTACACCTCAAAGCATTATTGACCAAAATCATATGAAATTAAGATCTTTTCACATTGCCACACAAGATACAATGAGCTGCTCTGGAATGACTGGTTAGTCACTGCTAGTGAGGCCAGACACATGAACCTGGTCCGAACTCTCTGGGAAGTTCAAGCTATGGTTTTCTCCCTTTGGTTTAGTGGAGTCAAACCTCAAATATACACAAATGTGAAAAAAACATTACTGTTCTTGTATAAATAAAGTAAAATTATTCATTTTTGGCTAATGATTTTAACAGAACTATGTTGCTGAAAGCTATTTTTTATTTTCTATATGTTTGATCTCATTTCCTTTGAAATCAAGAACAGGATTAAGGCCCAAATCAATATGATGAAAATAGTGACAAGACTGTAAATATTTCATGAGGTGCATAAACTGTGATTTCCTTCTAATATTTTATCTCAATATGAATGAAAAGCCACTGGAAAAAATTAGCTTATTTTGAAAAATGAGGGAGTCTGTTTCCTGGCACAAAACTTCTTTTGCCCACTTGGGCAGCTGAGCTACCTCAGACTGCAAGCTCTTCAAGATTTTATAAGCTAATCAAGTTTGGGCCTTTTTTTTTTAACAAGATGGACAATTTCCAAAGAAAACCCAGGTGCTGTAGGACATGATGTTGATGAAACGGTAGGTGGCATGTTTCTCTGCAGTATGCCATAGGCCCTCATCAGCCTTAACTTAAAACATATGCTTAAGATTAAGCATTAAGTATTCCCTCTGAATGCATGGGTTTATTCACATGCTTAAATTTAAATAGGTGCATAGCTGATTTTCTGGATTGGGGTCTGAATCCTTGGGAAAGTGTCCGCTGCAGACGTCCATTAGGAGAGGTTGGAAAGGCAGTCCCTAACCATACACAGTAGTCACCTGTGTGCCTGTGACATGCTCTGTGAAGATAGGGTAAGTAGTAGCACTTGAGTAGCCACTTTGTTATTTAGAAATTATTACATTAATTAGCTATCATAACACTGGTGTAGACTGTTCATGCTAATAAAGGATAATGTGAGTGTCAAGCCTATGAGATTTTCATTCAGGAACAAAATGTTTCCATTAATATATTCAGAGTTAAATTCAAGTGGACTTTTCCTCTCTGGGTTTCTGCAGATTTCTTCCTGAACTTCCATTATGGATTGGCCAGGCCTCTGAAAATTCTTCTTGTATTTTCACTTGGAAAAACAGGTGGTTTTTTTTTTTCTTTAATTGCTGGTTAAGTTTTAAGTATGGATAAAAAATGAATACAGTATTTGAGTTCATGGGACCACAAAACTCTGGACACTTGCTAAGGACAAATGTGTCTGTGGAGTGAGGAGTCATTGGTATTACAATTTGCAGAACAACCCTACAGGGTACTTCATGATGGAAGGTACTACACATATGTAAGTTATTACTGATGTTAATGTGATTAAACAATGTAAACTTCTACTGCCATACTGGGATAATAAATTGTAGCAAATATTCTTACAGATTTTTCCAAATAAATATTTTTCTACTATCCTGGCACAGCATCTGAATTCAGCTAAGAAAGGTTTTTTATTTTCTACTCTTGTTCTGTGTGCTTTTGATTATAATGCTATTTTGCTTGGCAACAGCCACAGCTTAAAATTGTATTCCATGCATATAATTTTGAGTTAGAAGCAGAAAACCCGGGAGTCTACTTTTCAGCGCATCTGTTTTTGTTGTTGCTTGAGATGTATGCGGTTGGAGAGCACCTAGCATATGAAAGGATATATTTGAAAAGATTAATCTTTACTTATAAATGATACAGGAAAACTCACAATGTGGATTATTTGCAAAAGAAAATGCTTCTATTTAACATGGTTGCAAAACATAGCCTGTAACAAAGAATGATGTTCATTGATTGGCCAATGTTAGATATATTAGAGCATAGAGAATGCTGTTTGAAGAGAGACAACACAGAAATGTCGAGCATTTTGACTTTGGCTTTAATAGGATTGTCTTGATTACATAGCACAAGCAATGATAAGCTTGATTAAGTGACTTTATTTCACTGAGGTCTTTAAATAGCTGAATACGTAATTTGTAGCTTAACCTACTCAGTTACTTTTGTGTTACCATGGCAATAAAATGCACACTGGAATGACATTTGACATTCTTTTAATTTTTCTAATTTGCAATCAAGACAACTCTATGAGTATGCTTTATTTTAAGATGGCTTGGGAATAACAGAAATGTAAATAACATCTTCCCAGTAGCCATAAATCATAGTAAACTGTATGTATTAGTTACATTTGCTTTTGAAAACAAGTATATGACTTGGAATCACTTGAATAGCTCCCTGTGGACATCAGTTTAATGGTCAGTGTCAGTCTGAAATGCAAGTAGAATATTTGTACTTAATTGAAAAGGAGCTGGAAAGCAGATAGAAATCACTATCTTGGTCATTGTCTAAATCCCATTTCTTGAATACTGCACTTGAGTTCTGGTTGCTTTTTTCATAAATGATGCAGAAACACAACAAAGGGCCACATGTGTGAACAGTTGTGTGGGGTGGGTTGCATGTGCATGTGAAATAGTCTGGAATGATACTGGTTGGATGAGAGGTTGCATGACAGAGACCTATAAATGATGAATGGTAGTGATATTATTCATGGCTTCTCAAAAGAAAGAGGGTCTTCATTTTTAAAACAAATAAAAGGAAATATTCTTTCATGGGACACATAAAAATGAAGACTATAGAAGTATTCCCACAGAAGACTGAATTTATAAATAAGTTTAAAAATTAACTAGAAGATAGATTTGCTGGTGGCTATTAAACGTAACTGTCCAAATGCAATTTCTAGCACAGAAAGTCAATAAATTGCTGCAGGGAAGAAGCTGGAAGAACATGAGAGGACTGATCATTTCTTATGTGACCTATTCTTTTTTCTAAAGTGTCTGCTACGGGTATTTTTCAGACATGGGATATATATTTGATGTACCTTTCATCCAACCTAGTTTGGCAATTCTTAGGTATCTCATCCAGTAACAAGAAAGCATACATTTGAAAGGTCAGTCACATCAAAATAAGTTTGCTCTAGATAATGCCATTACTTAAGCATTTAAGGACATCTAGTTTTCGTCAGGAAAAGCTCCTGCAGCAGATTACCACACTAACTGTGATGGCCTGAAAAGAGGTCCTGGAAATTTGCAAGGTCCAAATCTGAATCACTAAATTCAAATAAGGTTTGCAGGGACAGTTTTCCAGTTTCTGTCTGCTGTCTTCTGCCAGGCTAATGCTTATATCTCCTTTGGGGCTCTTAAAATACTTTTGAGGGGAACATTTTCCCCAGGTATTCAGCCATTCTTTTGGAAGAGTCCAAGTACTAATCACTGCAAAACACAGTCAGCAATTGTGTTTCCTGGCATAAAGGAATGGAGCAACTTATGACACATCTTGACTATATTTTTCCAGTCTCAAGGGGAAAGACTAACTAGAGTTTCAGATTCTAGCTAGTTTTTTGAAGTATTTTGACTTTCCAGTCAGAAATGGCAGTTTAATCAACCTACTCTTTTCTGTAGACAGAACAATGGTCACCTGTATATAAAAAAAATCAGAGCAGCTGATATGTTCAGAGGCCTGGTAAGCTGATTCTCCAGCACAAAGTAAACCAGCAAGGCATTCTGACTTCCAAGGTACTTAACCTGAACTCAGGATCTGGGGAATTTATAACATCACAGAAATGCTTTGAAATCCACTCGTCCAGTTCAGCAGACATCATGATCACGGGCCATAATGAACTGAAACAGAACGGTATTCCTCACTCCAAATTTTATGGTTCCAGCTTGCCTTTAGGTATGATTTCTATCTTCCTTTGGATCAGCCACTTAACAACAATGCTTAAACATTTAATTAGCTTCATTTGGTTACATTAGTTAAATGTGTTACTGAACATCGATTCCTGAATCCTAATAAGATACCTATTAGGCAGGTAAATAAATATTAGATTTCCTGTGCTACAGATGGAAGAAATGAATTTTTGAGTAATGCGTGCAAGGCCACAAGACAAGGGGTAAAGCATTATTTAAAACTCAAGACTGCTTGACTCGTTTGTCCTTTGGGCTGTCCTCTGCAGCTCAGAGCTTCTAATTTCTATTTCACTTTGCTAGAGAGTTTTACCAGGACTGCTAATTTGACCTGTTTGGCTTTGATTGTTTTTCTTTCTCACTGAGGTCCATTATCAGAAAGCTACATGCTAGTTCAGTCTTCAGTGCAGGAAGGTACAGTGATGCATCAGACATGTTGTTTGAGAGTCTGGGAAAATGGTAGGAACCATCATACCTGGATGTCCCAGGGTTCATACAATCAGGATTTGTTCTGGAGTCAGCTCCTGGAGTAACCCTGTTATAAGTGGTGCCCGGGAAGTGAAGAGTTCACTGAAAAAGGAAAAACTCCCTAGTTCCTCAAAGACTTTTTCTGGAAAAGCATGATGCAGCTGAAGAACATTATCAAGCAATACAGCAATCTTTAACAAAATACAGCATAGAAAAAAATCAATGCTGTGCTTTTAAATAGGATTTGAAATGTGTTGATAAAGCAAATGCCATTTTTGTTATTATAAGGTGCTTCTGTTCAGTGAAATATAATGCAAAACGATAGGTCCCTTATTGCCACAACAGCACTATACAGCAGTATTTTGGCTACACCAGCATTTTTTCTTAACTTTGCAGTCCATCCCAAGGTAAAGTTTTACATACTGTAATGTCAGTGAAAATAATGTCAGCTTTTTGTGCTGTTGTCAATGGATATCCAATAGAATTAGAATAAGGAGGCCAGAGACTGCTGGCTGCTGTCACTCTGACATTGTCATATTGTGGAGTGAAGGAGAAAAAGCAGACACAACAATCCTTTTCTTTATACAGAACAGTTACGTAATTCATTGCCTCCAAAGGCCTGGCAGTCATTTTCAAGTATTTAAAAGGTAAATTTGACATTGAGATACGTAGGTGGATTTTTACTCCTGCATCTGTCCTATTATGATAAATAATAGCCCTAAAGTAATTTCTGAACTCACTGGCTACACTGGTAGACACAGCCATATTCACCTTTCACAGGCACTTTTATAAGGCAAATATATTGAAGTTAAGAGAAATTGAGTATGGAGCCTGCTCACATCTACTTTGTGATTACCTGTAAATGAGTTCTGATATCACCAGAAACTGTAGATTCTGTAATTTTTCCAAAGAATCTTGAGACAGAAAGACTGCTTGGGTGCTGTGAGGGAGGTGTAGGAGGCAGGAAAAGGGGAAGGTTACCTGGTCTTCCAAAAAGGGCAGGGGTGGAAAGTTGTTAGATTGCAATGACCAAGCAATGCTGCATAGATTATCAGACTTTCCCTGTATTGCTTGTTGTTTCTTTGCCTGGCAGAGACATCTTTACTCTTCTGTTGATTTTTCAGATTCTTCTTACTAATTAAGTATGAACTAATAAAGACAGTAAAAAAGAAACTCAAATGACCAAGCTAATATGCTGCCAAGATTGGACTTGCTGAGCTCCACTCCTGTTCCAAATCAGGACACAGGAAACAGCATGGAGTATCTGCCACCCCTTTTCCAAGACAGTTCCCAAATTTTTTAATACCTCCCATGATAATAATCCAATAAACTTCCACACTGCCATCAAAAAATAAAGATTAGTGCTGAGAAACACTGCAATTATAAATGAAAATTTTTGTACGGGATGCTATTGAATGCAGAGTAAGAGGGATGATGCAATGGCTTCCTGATCAGGGCTCTGATTTGGAAGCTGTTACAGACATCAAGAGAAGCACCTAACCTAACAACAACAGCAGAGTTATCTGGTAAAGTTGAACAACATTTTATTCTGTGTTAGTTTAGGTGATATTGATAGCTTCTAGTAAGCTACAGATGGTTAAAATGAGTTAATGTGGTAGGTATATTAAAAACAGTGCTCATCATCACCGACACAGACTGTGTTCCCAGAAGCAATAACCAGGATGCTGATGGAGTTTAACAGGATGAAGAAGACAAACACAAACATCTCCTTCACAGCAGGGACAGACCAAACCCCTGGCCAGAGCCTTGATACAGAGTCAATGAAAAAAAAAGGACAAAATTGACTATGGCAGTCACAATTAATTTGTGTGAATATGAAGAAGGAATATTAGTTGGAAGTTTGACCCTGGCCTACAAAGTTATAACAGCACATGATTTCAAGCTTGGACTTTTCTGTCAAAGCTTATATCAAATGGCAAAACAAAAGATTCAGAACTTCATAGTAACGGCTTAATCCTGTTTTCCCACTCTCTCCAGTTCCATATTCCTCCCACAGATAATCAAAGACCCAATGAGCTGATCCTGTCATCTCCTCTTACTGCAAATATATTCATCTAATCAAGAAAAAGTAAAACACATCATTTCATTGAGTCAATTTTTTAGTCCACCTGACAGAATGAATAGAAAATAAACTTCAAGGTCTAGATTCAGCCCAGCTGAGATCTGAATAACCACTGGAAGTGCCCCTCTCTCCAATCAGTGATAAAGGGAATGATGATAAGGGTGGAAGGGAACACAGTCAGACTTCTAGCTTAACAGCATTTTTAAAATGTACAGAGTGCCAAATATTTAAAAGTGACCCGTAACTTTACACATCTTCTCATTAGGTGTATGAAAAAGGGCTGTTAAAAGATGTTAAAAAACTTCTCTGTGAAAAACACTAAATACATTGTTACCAGAAAATAGCTTTTTTCATTACCTACCCACAAACCATATCCTTACTGACATGAAAAAAACACAAATACATTGCCCTACAACACAAAATTGTGAAGAAGATTTATTTCTCACCTCACAGGTGATTTGAGTTCCTTTTTCCCCCTCTGTCTGTTTGTTTTTCTTACATATCTATTTAGGGTTAACATTTACTTGAAAAAATTTCCAGGCCAACATAAAAAATTAACTGTTTGAGAAAGCACTACCTGGACAGAAATGGCAAACAGAATATCAATAAATCTATGTAAGCTTGACATCAATAGAAGTGTCAAAGTCATTGGGGAAAGACAGATGGTCAGACTTTTTGGCCAAGGACTCTGTGGAATCATCCTTTTATGTGAGCTGGAAGACAGTGGTATACAGAAAAATAGAATCATAGAATGGTTTGGGATGGAAGGGATCTTTAAAGATCATCCAGTCCAGCTCTTCTGCCATGGTCAGGAACATCTTTCACTAGACCAGGTTGTTCAAAGCACCATCCAACCTGACTTTGAACAATTCCAATGATGGAACATCTACAACTTCTCTGGGCAACTTCTTCCAGTGTCTCACCATCCTCATTGTAAATATATCTATTAGTCTGTCCTGTAAGTACAAGATTTGGAGTCAGGTGATCTGAGAGCTGCTTTTTGTTGCAGTTGTAATAACCCTCTAAGACACATTTTCTTAAATTGCAGGAGTGTAGTATGATATATAGTTGGATTTGGGATGGCAAACAGAAGTAAAGAGCACTGATGACTTATTTTCTATATATAAAAGTACTTAGTACCACACCCGCAACTGCAGAAAACTTTCTGTGAGGTCATCTTCTGTAAACTGAATATTTAACAAGGGGGATAGGTCTTCAACATTAAGTTCAGTTACACTATCTGTCTCAGTTACAGCTTCTGATGCTAGTTGTATGGGGAATAAGGAATCTATATCTATGCTGTTGTATACAAATATGGAGGAGAACTAGTATTTTAAATTCTAGGTTTGTTTTGTTGATGTCAATGGCAGATTTGCCAATGGCTTCAAAGTTGTAACATCAAGTTTGCAATAAAAAGGTAGAGTGATTTTGATGGAGAAAATAAAAAGAGATTAATTCCTTCAAAAATAATGGCAATGTCCAAACTTTCGCTTCTAATATTAGACTGTAAGAGATGGGAATTTCCTCAGTGGAAATCTAATTAGTTTTAGACGAAGTTTCTCTTTAAAAGTGTTATTAATTGCAGCTGTTTCATTGTGTTGTAAGAAACAATTTTAACCAGAAAAATAAACCATTTTATGGGTTTGAGTACATTAAGACATTCATAACACCAGTTCAAGTTCTGGAAGAATTGTTCCTGGAGACACTGAGTAGATAACCTGAATACCAGGCTATAGGACTTCCTCTCTGAAGACATAGATAGAAAATTTGGTACTCTTGGCTTTGTGTGTTTTTAATGCTTTTCTTTTGTCAGGTAATAATCAGATTGATTAATTTTCTAGTTAACAGAAATTGTATTCTGGTGAACTGTAAACTACTGAGAAAAAATAATTGCCAATCATTGGATAAAGAATGTTATTAGAGGTAGAAAAAATGATGCATCCATGAGCTAATGGAAATAAAACCAATAAACCCTGAAAACAGCAAAGGAAACATTAATTCAGTCAGCGCCCTTTCAGTTCGCCTTAGGAATCATGAGTAGCAATTTGAAATCCTGTTTTTCTCCTGGGAAGAAGTGATGCCTAGAATATGATATAAACTATACTGATCAAATAAAAAGGGAAGCTGGAGGCTAAAACAGAGAGAAAGAAGTTACAACAAAGAAAAACAGCTAGTTGTATGAAATGACACATTTATACACCAGCAAAGTAAAATTAGAATCCTCTCCATTTACTTTATATCAGCTGCAGAAGAAAAATAGCTGTGTTACAGAGACCAGACAACAGAGTAACATAAAATAAAGGATTATTTTGAATAATCCCAGAGGATACCTTCCAAAATATGTAGTTAGGATCTGCAGATAAAATTGTATAATTGTCTATCTTTTGGATATGAAAAAATGCTTGAAATAATCTTAAGCATATTAAAGAGATTTAAAAGGAGAGGGTAAATAAAAATCTGTAAGTAAAAATCATGTGGAAAGCAATTTTTCCTTAAAAAAAAGCTACAAAAAAAAGAGCAAAAAATCCTTTATCTATAGCAGATGAATTAGAGTGTGAGGGTTTCTTAATCTCTGGTAGACTGAAATCTCTTATTCAGTCTAGTTTGACTGATATGCAGTCTTTAGGCCTACACTGTCTAAAGAAAGAAGAAAGGTATACTTAGTAGTGCTGTAGGAAACCACTGACAGTTCCAAAACCTTGGACAAAACAGTAAAGTAAGAGGTGAGGGAAAATGGTGAATGTATTTTTACCAACCTCTTTGAACTCCATTGTGTGCTAAACCATTCCTGTTTTATCTTCAGTCTGGCATCATCCTTCCAATAATGAAAGAACAGTGCCTTGGAAATACTCTAGGTATTTGCATTTGCTATTACAAAATAATGGCTCATACTATTGTATGTGATAATTGAAAAAAATGGCCTGTAGCACTTTGTGGAAGTTTCACAGCAGAGAAGTGCTCTCAGTTGAAAATTTTTAGTAAAATACATCAGTCCCAAATTTTAGCTCTGAAAGTGATAAGTTTGCTAATTAAAGAGTAGCATGTAATGGGTAAGTTCAGTGGATTCATAATATAGTAGGTTTAGATGGGATCAAACCCCCAGAAAAATAAGAGAACCCAACGTCAAGAACTTACATCTACAGGAAAATTTACAAAGAATTTTAATTATAGATGCTTTAAGCAAATAATCCAAAAGCCTGATAGAGGTCAACCTAAACAACTCTTCCCATCCTTCATGGCTGTGACAATATACATCAAGGCAGATGGCAAAAGAAATAGTCCACATCTGTGTTATGCTTTTGATCAGGAAGGGTGTAGTAAAACTGAGTTTTGCTCAAATCGCAAAGGACACAGAGGAGCTAAGACAGGTGTAGGGAGTGGTGCAGGTGAGCTATATTTTGCGAAGACTTCTGTTTTATTTTAGGTAACAGAAAGGTAGAGAAGTTTTATGTTTATATATATTACATCATTTCCTAAGTTTCTTACCCACAATATAAGCAAAAGGCACTTTTTCCTTTTGTTTCTCATTTATTTACCGTATAAGAATCCATGTGCCACAGGGATGTCCACAACTTAGTAAGAGTTATAGCTATAAATAATCTTTTTATATTAGTTTCTGAAGTGATCTGGACTCTTCCAGGCAAATGGTCACTAAAGAAGATATAATTAGAATGATTTAAGATATAATCAGAATAATATAATTTCACAGTGAAGCAACAAATGCAGTTGTTGGGCAAGTAAGTGGTATTGGTCTTTCATTCCATTATCATTTGAGTTCCTTTCCTATTCTGATTGGAATGGAAATAAAAGTTTTAACTGAATACATTGGGCATGATATGAAATTAGATTCTATTTTCCACAGGTCACTTACCTACTCATTACTACGAATGAGTGGTGCTCTCTGAAAAAAAAATCTCTCAGTTAATTTGGTGCTTTTGCTAATATTTTTTTTCCTTCTATTCAAGTTATGGTCCTACTCACTGCATATTATTTAAAGCTTTCTGTCAACACAGAGATTCAGATTTTCTCAGGGACTTCTTCTGTATCAGGTTTATGTGGAACACCTCTCAGCCTCATGTGATCTACAGATGGAGCTCAGTATCACAGGGACATTAAGGCTGAATCCTGAGGTATGTCTACTCTTTCTGGGTGCCCAGTTTGGAACATCTGCAGGTGGTTTTCTCAGAGTATTGAAGATTTTTACATCATTTGGTAAATGCAAAAGTAAGCCTCCTTGATGTCAGAGACAGCAATAATCTCTGAACTCTGCAAATCATGTCTTCGATGTCTCAAGATGAGTGCTTGGAAAATGAAGAATTTCAATGGACTTCAGGTAAAAAATTGGCTTAAGCAACTAGCTAGTACCTCCTCAGAGGGAGACTCAGTAACTAGCTTGATTTTTAGCTAGTTAAGAAAGGATATCATCTATATGTTTTACTGTTTCTTGAGTCATTCACTATGTAGGTTCCAAATTCTGTGAAAGGTGGGGAACAGTTTAATAGACAATTATTTATTAGAATGTACAGGTCTATCATTGCAGATGTACTTGCAAGCTAAGGAAATATATCACAAAAGCTAAATATAGTGGGAGATTTAATAGACACTGTAAACGGTAATTGATTGTATTTGAATAAAAAATTACTTCCTCACAGAAAAAAAGGCTAATATCCACCTCTCTTTGTAAATGTGCATATGTGACTGAATGTGTTTGTGTGCTTGCTGCTGTTCCACTATTACATATATATATAAAAATGAATGTTTGCACATCACATTATTTTTCAGAATAAATCAGCAATGTACTTGCAACATCTTTACAGAACTGCATATTTGCTTTTTAAAAATACATATTCCAAAGTATTTCTGTTTGGACATCTAAAATTTAAGTCACTTACAACACATATTTACTTGTTCCTTTCCTGTATACAGTATGAGCAGCAGACTGGGAAATCTATTGCCTGAAACATAATCTACAGGAAGGCATCCATTTTGCAAATGAAGCCTGATATCACTGAGACATTAAGGCCAAATCCTGAAGTATGGCCACTTTTATTTGGTGTTCAACTTGAAACTTCTGCTGTCTGTTTTCTTAGACTATTAAAGAGTCCTGCAACATTTCAAAAAACAGTGACTTGGTAACAGTCTCACAGTCTGCAAAGGAGCTTATTTCTCTCCATCACTACGTTGTGTATTTCCAGCAGAATGAGGGCTGAAGCCTCGAAGTAGGCTATGGGGTAGCAACAGATAGATTAATCTGCCTAGAAAATACGATCCTCTGATCCAGCTGGCAAAGTAGGACTTGGAGGATGATTAGTAGTTGTTTCCTGTGTCTGCCAAACAACATGACAAAGGCATCAGACAGCCCTCCAAAGATTAGATTGAGTTAGAGAGAAGCTATTGTTCAGAGTACCTGAGAATGAAAATGTATTTCTAAGTTGTCAAAACTTATGACTGAAGCAGGGAAAAGGAACTGACTGCTTTAGGTAGAGTTCAACATTTAAAACTGAAAGCTCTCTAGGACTGCTCTGTTAATCATCTTCTCTAGAGAACTGAAGATAAGGGGCTACAAATGAAATAAAAGAATCCCTGCTTGCTTAACCTTCTCACTGAAGTCAAAACCATGACAAAAAAGATCTAAAAAAACCCTGAAGACACCACATTCAGCTGTTTGAACGAAGCTGTAATGAGGCCTTGTAACATCTCATTAGGAAACTGTCAAACCCCAGGTAGCTTTATAAATGGACAATCATGAGCTGCAATTACAAAAGACTGGGAAATACAGTGATAGAACTAAACATTGTGGCAGGAGAGGATAAGGTGCACAGCATGTGCTGGGAATTGTACCTGAGTTTCTTCCCATAAGTTCTTTAGAAAAATATTTTAAAGGAAATACTAGGGTACCTTTCATAGGCAAAGGAAGAAGAACAACATTTTAGCCACATTCCCATTGAGACTGGAATCCCTGAATGACGACACCAGTATAGTAAAAGTCTCAGGTGAGGAGCTTCAGGTATTTGAACCCAGGAAAGCACCCAATGAGACTATTTGCTATAACTTATTTAGCATAGTGATGATAATGTGATGATGGGCATATAGTTTTTACTGAGCCTACAGAAAAGAAGGCATACTGGGTCTTGCTAAAGTACAAGGGTATATCCAATCAATGATTGTTGAATAACTAAAAGGTGGAAAAAAAATCAGTGAATACTTAAGAAAGAAAGAAGACTTAGTTGATATCTAAAATAACGTTTTCTCCCTATTTTATCCAGATAAATTGTAATTTATTAACAAAAGTATTTTTCCAACAAGTGAATAGCTAAGAAAAAAAAGAAATACTTCTCCTCTTGCAAGAGAAATTATAGTAGGTCATTCAAGGACAAAATTCAGTGTAAACCCACATGCAATCCATAATCTCCATACATGGTACGACAGAAACAACTTCCTGGATAGCGCTGACGTGTACCTGGGCTCACAGTTCCAGGGCAACGGCTTCCTCTGCAACTTGGATAGTAGATATATTTATCAAAGAATGATTTGTGAGATGTCCAGCTGTTCAACAAGAACTGTCCTGTAAGGAACAGTTCCAAGAGCTCACTGAAATATGGAGAGAGATGCTACTCTGTAAATAAATACATGCTGTGGCAAAGGCCACACTAGGAAAACCTGACCCCAGGCAATCCTGACGGGGTGGCAAAATACAGACCTATCTGCTGTGGAAAAATGGGCCTTCCCATTTCCCAAACACATTTATGTTATGCTGCTTATGATGGGGACCTAACCATGAATTTTGGCTAAAAAACATATCTTCTGCCAGAAGAGCAGCATCTCTTTTCCCTTGAGGACCCAATGAGATGACCAGCCAGACAGTAGGTGCCAGCACAACCAGCTGAACTCTCCAAAGCACTGCCCAAGTCATGTGCACCTCAGAGCGGAAGCAAGCCTGTCAGCACAGGAAAGAAAGAGGGAAAGGCACTGCATACCCAAAATAAGAACCAGCCAGTTTTGCCCCTTTGGAAATCCACATCAAGGGGCTGCACTAAATTTCACATTAAACATGTAGAAATTCCAGAATTGGAAGAGAAGTGCAAGGAGATAACAGAAGGGAGTGAATGTTACTGCTGTTCTTGTGAGGTTGCAGTTTCAACCATTTCCTTTGCTTACTAGTTCTCAGTACCTCGACTGTCAGAAAACTAAGTTTCCATGAGAAATGACCCTTTAAAAACAATTAAATAATGATGAAGTCTTCCATGTCACTCAGTTCAACTATTACCTATGACATGCTCATGCTCTCTCCTTATGTTCTACCTAATTTTCCATTTTTCTGACAGTTAAATTCCCTGAATTATGTGCAGGGCAGATTTCCTGATTAGAACAAATTGTTAGAATTTTCCTCCTGCATACAGCAAAATTAATCAGTCATAAAACCAAAGCATGAGTGTCACTATTTTAGTGGTGTTTGTGACAGTTTTTCACACACCTTTATTCCTGATAATTAAAACTGCGCTCTTCAGAAAGCAGTTGGATATTGACAACACAGAGAGTTTTCAAATGTTTTGAGGCAAGGAAACTGAAATGGAGAAACCAGGAGCCTAAGGATGAGTGTGATGCTATGTAGAGCAAATCTACAGTTCAGACCTCGACCAAGATAGACGTGCTCCAATGTTTGAGGCTAGCCACAATGCCGTGTTCAGAGCTCAGGTTTATGCTTTTGAATGAGGCAATTTCTCTTTTTTTGTGTAAGCACTTCCTCGGTGCATGTTTTCTCTAATATATCAGTTAGTTTCCTAAGTGGACACACGCAGTACCTAGCCCAGCATATCAACTGGAAAATATTACTGCTTCCCAGCTGAAATTAAATATTCTAAACTTCCCTTAAATAAGATACCTGTTCTTTGGAGTGTCTTTGCTTCTATTCCTAGCTCAGTAATAAATAATATTTCTTTTAGTTTTGTGCATAACAGCCTATACAGAAAAAGATATAAACTGATATTCAGAAAGTCCTTTCTACAAAATGTGCAGGGCATAATTCCTTGCAAATTTCTTTATACTTTATTGCCTCTACATATATATCATCCAACTTTCATTGTCTTTCTCTCCTTTACATCCTGTTTCTAGATATTTTAGAAAGTATGCATTAAATAACCTTATTCCAGAAGTACAAAACTAGCTCTGTGTGACCAACCACCAATATTTCTGTGCAAATTTGAAGCAACTTAGTTTTCCTAAAAATGAAAGGTGAAAGAAGCATGTACTTACTAATCATTATCATGCCATAAGAGCTAAAATAAACTAAACAAAAATTCCAAACTTTCATCCTGAACAAAATACTCAAAAGGATATTTTTGTTTTAGAACACAAGCTGCTCATAGGTTAAATTGGAGGTCAGTCTGAAGTCCAAATGACACGCCCCAATTTGCTCTCTTTCATCACTTCAGCACATTCACATTTAACAGTTTAAGAGAACTTGGATTTCTTTATTTTGAGAAGATATGATCAGTCTTTGTGGATTACTCTCTGTCTGTCAACCAGTAAAAACCTCAAAATGTTTATGCAAACTTTTGAATTTCTGTAAATATAAAGTCCTCCTACACTAGTAAATGTTGGATTTCATCCAATTCTTTTGGTGTATGTCTGGTAGGCATGCATTTATCAACAACTAGCACTCAGAGAGAGATTTTTACAGAAACTGGAAAGAGAGACCATTTATATCTCAGTTCTGTTAGAGTACCTTAACACAGTTCTAATGCTGGTTCAAGGCTTTTCCACCATGCAAGCAAAACTCAGAGTCTCTGCCCTCAGAACAGGACAGTTTCCATGTAGGAAGGAAGGGGATCTGGAGTGGATCCCAGTGGACAGTGCTCTCAAGACACAACTTGGGGAATATGAACAGCAGTGGTATTACTGTTGATTCTTCCATGTGCATTTTGTTATGTTATCCACTGTCCTATGCATCTGTATACTTTGCTAATACTTGAGGCCATTTATGGTAGTATTTCTCCACATTACTTTCTAAGTTGGTACTCTAAGGTGGTGGACAGCTGAAAAGAAAGCAGAAAGCAACAAAATATTAGAGCAAAGTAGAAGGATCATAGCAGTGTAACTATGTTATAAATCCTGATTTTTTTTTTTTCAAATTGTGTAGTGTTATTGGTGTTTAAGTGATTATCAAATTGCAAAATATTTCACTTTGTTCAGAGTGGGCATAATGCTGGTGTGGGCAGGACGGAACTTCTGACTGCAAATTAAATTCTGCCTAGGTTTCAGCTCAGCCCAGATTGTTTATTATCAGAGATTGTCAATCACATTGCGGGAAATTTGTCACAGTAGTAGATTTCTATAATTCATATTAATGACAAGCTAATTCAATGTTGCAATCGAGGTTGAGACTTAGTTCAGATCTCCCAAGGTTAAAGATCAGCATTCCTGCATAGTCTGGTTGAGAAAAACTTAAACACTGAGAAGGTCTAATATGCACCAACTACCTTTCAGCTTGGCTCTAGTAGGAAAATTAAATTACAATTTTATACTATTTCAATTCAGTACAAAAACATAATTTTACTAGATTACAAGGATGGTCTGCTTCCAACAGCATTCTTCTTTTGTGCACTACAAGTAAAAAAAGGTTCTCTTATGCCTGCATTCAGTACAAATATTAACAATTATCAGTTTTCCTATTGCATGGTTTATTGCCCTGCCTACAATACCAGATTCTATCCAAGGAAATACTGTTCAGTATCAGTGGTCAGAAGAGTGTTTTCATTTGGGCAACTCTGGACATATGGCTTTATGTATTAAATTCAAATAAATATTCATATCTGATGTGAAACACTGATATCCCAAAGTTTAGCAGTTGTCAGATTCAGAATTTTTGTTTAGGCTAGTTCGTCTGCACTGAGATATAAAAAAGTTTGAAAAAGTTATATTCTAGATATGAAAGTAGTTTCCTTATGGCAGTGTGGTATGTTGTGTGTGAATACATGTGTCCAGCTTCATAGAAAAAGGCATTGCAACATTCACAGATTTAAAAACTGGTAGTTAGAACTCTGAGCTGGTTTCACTTGAACTAGATACTTCCACAACTTCACCACTTTCTTGGTGTTCTGGACCTAATGTTTTGGTTCTGCCCACACTTTAGGGAGAATGTGCCTAGGCATCCAGAGCTAAATCCGGGTTTACCAACTCAAGGCTCCAGTGTTCACTATGGTATATCTAAAGATTTGTTTGGTCATATAATCTCAGCAATGGTAGTACAGTTTACAATCCCCATTTCGTTGTCAACCTAACTGGCATCACACCTAAGGGTGCCAGATCTAACTCCGCTTTCCCTCATTTTCTCTTACACATGAGTAATCAGACCAAACCAAAAATAACAGAGACTCTTTTCACTTTCTACTTAGCAGTTCACCTATAAGGTTTTTGGTAATGAACACCTGGCACAAATCTTAATGGAAGCACCAATATTTAAAACTTATTTTAACAACATTTTGTAACTCAAATTTCATAATATCATGCTAATTCAGCATAATGGTATTGACATCATCTGAACAAGCATATAAAACATATCCCTTGGGAAGCTTGTAACTTTCTGGTATTGGAAAAGGCTGTAATAGTAACAAAACAGGGGTTTGAAAAGGAACAAGCAATGAAAAGCCTATGTTTTCAATAGTCTTTAGAAGTTTGCATGGCAAGCAAAGACATTAAGGATAGGAAAACTAAGATTATGCTATAAAATCGTAACACCACCAAGAAAAACAATGGCAAGAGCTAATAATTTCCTATGATTAAAAAGAAAAACAAACAAAAAAAGCCCTAAGGTAGGTGCTTGGAGAAATGGATGGCTTTTGGCTTCAAGTGGTGGATGTTATTCATGCAGATACCACAGGAGAGTCCAGGACCGAAAAATAATGGATCCTCGACACACAGGATCTGTGAGATGATATATTAACCATCCAGATGGGAAGGAAAATGTAGCATTGCCTATTCTCTGGAAACTTCATTACTCTTCAGCCTAACTTAAGCCCAGTTTCTTGTCCTGGTTCTGTTTAGCAGCTCCCCTGATAACAGCAAGGCTTTCTGGTCTTTTATTGGTGTGAGAGCACTGGCCCCTTTCTCTTAGATACAGTATACTGACACTAGAATATGTACAGTACAATAAATTATAAGACGTTAGAAGATATTGAATAATATCCTCAACACTGCGCTTTAGACCCATCTCCAAACCTTCAGGCCACTAACCATTTAATGGCAAACACAGAATGAATTAGAAATTACTAATTCAATTCCCAGAAACTGTAACAAAACCAGATACACTAGCCTTCAGATCTTCAACTTTCACCTGACTGCCACACAAGTTCTGTACAGTTTTTACCGAATATCTTAACTACCAAAGAAATGCAGTATAAGTAGCACCTTTGGACAATAGGAACCATTATCTGAATGTTAACAGCTGAGAAGTTCATGTTGTTATCTTTTCTTTTTTTTTTTTTTTTTTGTTTCAAATAAATGTTTTCCATTGGGAACAGTGAAAAAGTATAGCCGAGTAAAGTAGAATCCAGATAATTTTGTTGTAATTAAAGTTTAAGTGATAAAAACTATGTAGAACATAGCAAAATAAAAAGTGAGAAAACACAAGCATGGTGAAGTTGACCATTATTAACAGTATCACCAACTGGAACAGAAGAAAAAAAAGAAGAGGTAAATGCTGCTTTTTGCTCCAGAGACTTGTCTGTAAAGCATGGAAAGAAATAACCATTTTTCTCAGAATACCATCGTGATAGCAACTTCTTAGGAAGATTGGATTCCTACCATCTGACAACCTGTAGCACTAGTGATATAGCCATAGCCCTTCAACACCTCTTCAAGTATAGGCTCCAACTCACATCTTAGACCTTAAATCAAACCACAGATGTAAGAAAAAGTTTGATTCTTACTAATTTTATTTACTTTTCATTAATTCAATGAACAATCTTAAATGCTATCGGACAGCTGATTTGTACTTTGCAATAGTAATGTACTCATTTGAAGAGATTTACTTTGTCCAGTTTAACTACTCAAACTATTGCAAAGTGTTTACATAAATTCCACTAGCCAAAAGGATTCGTGAAAGATATTTTAGGCCTATGTTAAAAAAATTAAGTTAGATTTACGGGTAGCATCATTTGCTGCCTCCCAGCGTCATGAATAGTGCCCTTGTTGGCTTCAGGATTTAAAGGATCTAGCAGAAGATTTATCACATCACTTCAGCAGATAATCCTGCCACATAGCAAAGTTACAGTGGCTGGATTTTTGCCCATACTTTAAATTTCCGATGTATAAGTATAGATATAGAGAGATAAACAAAGGGCTTCACACTTCAGGACTGTCTCTTGGGTATTTTGTACAACTGAATCATATTAAGAAGTGTTTAAGCATGTATAAACTTGATGTGAATGGTTACCATTCTTAAAATTGCATTGGGATGTATATGTGAGAATATGAAATAAGAAATAATTTAGAAATTATTAAATTTAGAAATGGAACTGCCATATTGTAAATTTTCTGATATTCTTTTTTTTCTTGTGTTACCTATGTTTTTCCCTATTTCAAAACTGTGGAAAAAGACCAAGGAAGTCACAATCTCCCTTCTGGGACAGCACTATTAAATTTTTTGCGCTAGTTACCCCAATTCAAAACATGTAAACTTTATAAGAGTTTTTCTTGTAACTTTGGAAATACATACTAGTGTAATTTAGATTTTGATGGAAAATTGCTTATAAAACACTACTGTGTCATATTAGTTCAGGAAATAAACTGCTGGTCATGCTGGCTCTTATTCAGCACCACTTCCAACCACAACAGAATCTGTTATTCAGTTGTGTGCACATTCCAACCTGCAACTCAGACCTAGTGTGCTATGAAAACACTGTTTATATTTGCTGTGTCCTGCATGCACCTAATATTTGGTTACAAGTAGCTTCACTTCCCAGACCTACACAGATCTTACATTGTCAAAGACTTCTGGATGTTGCCACTGTACAAAGTCCTAAATATTGTCCCTTATTGTGAGTGCAGCCCAGTGAATTTTTCTAGCAGCCAATCAGTTAGCAGTCAGAGACAGACAAATGACATTTCAGTCTGGCTTCCAATGTCCAACTTGATAACACACATGAGTAGAGACTGTTGAAATAAAAACTTCTGCATATGATATTTAAATTGTAATAGCCATCACCCATGTACTACTTGCATCACCACTAGTCAAGGACTGGATCAATTTTAGCACTTTTCCTTCTCTGTGAAACAGCAATATTTTTCAGCCTGGCTGTCAAAATGTGTCCTATTGCTATCCTAAGGGCTAGATACAAGGTCATGTGACACTTTACTGCTTCAATAAAAATGAACTTCTAATGTAAAATGCTGTTTTTATTTTATTCCTGTGTATTCATGTAATGCTGTTTGGATGACTAAAATTGTTCATGTGACATGTATTGAGCATATCTTTCATTTTTGCAAAATTATATTTATGTGATTTCTTGCAGCTGACAGAGGCTTTGCTCTTGATTAAATGTTCTTTCAGCAAAATGGGTAAAAGCTTGGAGGGGTGAACAGTGGTATAGTTTTATAATCCTTCTTCTTCTGTGATTGTTTTTAGAAGACATTGTTTTGGGAAGCCAGTGCATTTTTTTCATAGACTACCAGGCATTTTATAAGCTTATGATGAGGAAACTGCAACTCAACTTTGTTTCTGCTTTTTTGGTTCCATTTGCACACATAATAGGTATAACCAGTGATGTCACTTACTACAGCCACCTCCTGAGTAAACATAAAGTTGCTGTATTTTTAGTATAATTTAACGCAACAGACTGTAGAGTGAAGGCTTTCCTCCATTACACACATCACTTTTTTTGTTCCAACATGGGAGAGGGTCTTGACAAACAACTTTCTTCATGCCATCCTAAAGGGAAGATATTACAGAAAAACACTATGGATCAAAACTCACAAAATTTCCTCTGCTCATTAAGGATTAAACCATATAGAAGGGTTTTGTCTGAAGGATGACCAAAGTATTTGTTCTGGTGTGACCAGTAGCTATAACACTGAGCTTAAACAGAGGAAAAACATGGAACAGAGGAAGACAGCATGTTTTCTTGCTGCAAGCTGCAGTTGGAAAATGAGTAAAAAATGAGAAGAGGATTTGATAACAATGGAAGCCTACACCTTTGTTGTCTCCTAACCTCCTCTTGACTCCAAAGGCAAAGACTGCTTTCCCACAAGAAAGAACTTCAATAAGCTGCTACTCCTTAGGGTAGAAAGGTTGTGCCTGACAACTAGAGCTGGCATTCACAATCTTTTTAACAAGAAACCAACAACATGTGTATTTTTTGCAGTTTCTAGTGCTGCTAAGAATAAACCTGTACAAAAGATTTATTACTTTTATAAAGAAAGTCAATTGAGCATGACAGTAACTTATTGTTCCAAGAAAAGTTTAACTCGACTAAACTGAGACTCAGTAGGAAATTTAAAAAAAAGCAATTCCTGTTATCAGTTTTAATGAATGCTATTAAGTGATAACCAAAAAGAAAGGGGAAAAAAGATTAGTGATTGCTCAGAAAACATCCTTCCCACTCTTCTAAATTATCATGACACCACAATCTTTAGCCATGAAGTTAATTTTCTCAATAATTAAATTTTGCTTAGAAGTGCAAGCACTCAGAAACACCCACTTGGTATGCCCTCCCCATGGAATGGTAAAAATCAGATCTTTGGTGCCAGAGTGGAATTGCAGAGAATGGAAGAAGAGCTCTTGCTGCCCCTTTTTCAGGCCCTAAAGTGTATATGCATGCCATCCAGACCCCATACACAGAATGTGCCTCTTTACTGCAATATGCTTGACAAAACTGTTCTCAGAAGCTATCAGTGATATCCAGTCAAGTGTAAGGGTCATCCTGGAAGGACTCAGATGACCTTCTAAATTTCCCTGAATAAGAGAAGTTCTTTTTGGCCCCTACAGAACTGAAAGGGAATATAATTATGTTCTTCTGCTTTCACTATTTGAATTTCTGTTTATCTGGATGCACAGAATATAGACTATAACATCAAATTAATTCTTAAATATAATTTGCCACCATAAGCACACACCCTAAACCTATGTGTGTACTGTCTTTGCGACAGGAAAAAATATCCCCAGTTACTTATCATAGTAACCATGGCTGATTGAGTGTTCCTTCTGTGCAGTGACATTTGTAGGGGTATATCTTCAGCCTGGATCTCTGTCATGCAGATTTAGGCCGCTCTAAAGAGCGGTAAACTGGGGCAAAGGAAGATTCCTTTTGCAGTACCACACAACAAGAGTCAAGGGTACAACATTGCTCTGCAGCCACAGTTCCCTCCTGTTCCTTCTTGCGAGTCCTACCATGAGAACAAGGCTCAGAGGAAGACGGGCAATTCCATATTGTTAATATACAGAGATGGCATTCCTAAGAAACTATAAAGTACCTTCTCATTTATGGAAGCTCAGTGAAAATTAGAACCCCAGGCCAGTGTGTTTTGGAGTTAGGGGCCAAGACAAAAAAAAAAAAAAAAAAAAAAGTATATGAACACAAGACAGCAGCCTTACAGACTTCTAGGAAGGCAAAAACTACAGCAGTGTCGCTGATGCCCCATTTGAGTGATAAACAGTATAATCTGAGAATATTCACATCCTTTCCCAAATAAACAAACATGTCAGGACTCACTTAATCTCTCTATCAAGACATCTGGTCTCCTGTGGTGTCTGACCCAAAAGTCATACATGACTCATGCCAAAAAGACATACATGCCTCACCAGTGCTGTCCACAGAGTTTACTGTGGGTCAAAAGAAGCACCTTTGGATTGGAGCTGACAGAAATGTAAAAAATACAGGTGTCTCTTTAAAAAAAAAAAGTATTCAGAAGGCTCTGTGGTAACATTATGGGATAATAGCTCTCACATGGGTTTTCCATGGATATTTACAATTACTCTTTCGGGAAGATCAAATTCTCAGCATTGTCCACTATTTTAGTGTGACTATTTAGACAAATATTATGTACATGTAATATATATTATGTACATATTACAGACAAACATATTAGTAGAAATGCCATTACTTCCTTAAGGTTGAACTCCACAAAATCCTGCTAACAAACCAACAAAACTTTGCTAATTTCTTAGGAGGCCCAGTTCTATGCAAAGAAAACCTCAGAGTCCTCTAGACAATGACTTAATATCTCGTTTCCTGCAGTTTGTGGTAAAAACACCAGGAGATTAATAGAAATTACGGAAAGTCCTTTAAGTGCTGTTTGAAAATTCCAGCCTGCCTTCTTGTATGCTCTGGCAGTGGGGTAATGTCCTGTAGCCCAGCATTAATGTCAAAAGAGAAGTTGTCTGTTAAGCTGGCTGTCCAAATGCTGTCCAAAGGCTCCAGCAATGCAGTGGTCCTGAGGCTAGATTCCAGCTCTAGAGTTTGTAATATAAATCTTAGTAATTAATTTACTAAGTAAGTTTCTAGTTATTTAACAGTCAAGTAGCAGGTCTATACTTGCCTAAGCTTAGAAAGAAAAAGGGATGGCCACTTCTCATAGCAAGGAAAGAGATCCCTTCCAATGTCAAGAGGCTGTTTTCTGTCTGTTGCCCCATGTATACCTTCAATAAGAAAAAACAAAGTAAGAAAATGCTGAATGTCTACACATAGTTTATAGTTATATTTAGGGTATTTATTTTTCACTGACATTCTTGTCAGCTTACATTACTATATGTATATATGGTTATGTAAACTAAAAACTATGATCAGTTATGCTTTTTGTTGACTCTCTGCAGTAACAAACAGTAATTTAACAAAATTTTGGAGGGCAAGGACTGAAAGCAATATCAGCAAAAAAACCCTAATTTAGATACGCAGATTGGGCCTTTGATACATGCAACTTCAGTATATTTCCATCACAGCTTATACTTACTTTTATAGCTAGTGCTCAGTTTGATGTGATTAGCAGAGTTTAAGTGCTCTGAAAGTCTGTTTGCTTTACCAGCCACTTTATCACTTTGATATTTTCACTTTAACAGCTTAACATCCTCTCCACTATCTTTTCCCTTAATTTTCTTCCATTCACATTCTTAACTACTTACATAATATTCAGCTTATGTGTTCTCATGAGTTATTTCTGAGTATCAGTCACATTACACTGCCTTCCATCGGTCATGCTATTAGAAACTTTTCCAGAACATCGAAATTCACAAAAAATAAAAATAAAAATACACTTTTCTGGAAAAAAACAACTTTTTTCATTAATATTGCTGATTTTTAAAAATAGAAAAGTACATTTTTTCAAACTGATTTTTTAATGTGAATTGATATAGCTTGACAAGTAATGTGTACTTTGGAAGAAAGTGAAGAAGAATAAGGTAGGATGCTGGAACTGGCAAGTGCAAGTCACCAGAGAAGCTGCAAAATTCTCTTCTCTCTCTCAAAGGAGAACAGTAGCCTTTGGATACGAACTATAAACACTGCAAGGGAGTTTATGTAAAGAAAAGTCCAGGAATTGCACAAAACAAACAGAGGGATCTCCTTTCCCCACTACCAGCTGCAAAAAGGAAAGCCCCAACATGCCCCTTTATACTGTGTCATAAAAGGACAGATATATGCCCCAAAAGAGATTTTCCTTTTAAATTTCCAAAGATCAATAATGCAAGAAGACTGTATTCTACAGTGGGAACAGGCAGCATCCATTTTACGTAACACTGAGATCTAGTTCTTGGCAACCTGATAGCTTAAAGTTATGTGTATATATATTTTTACATGGCTTTACTTCTTGAAAAGTGACAAAAGACTTCTCCAATTATTTTCTTAATGAGTAAAAACATGCTTTACTACTGGAGCCAATTCTGAATCTAGCCAAAACTGAAATTCCCTTGTTGAAACCTAATATGGAAAGAGTAGTGGTCAGCTGCAGTACTGTTTTCCAGTTGTTAAGACTTATTAGGACTGTCGTGCTGCTGCTCCAGAATATGTTCAATCCCAATTACCTATGGCTTTGCAAGTCTTCTAATCCAATGTCTCACCTAGGCTGAAGTTAGACCATGTTCAGAGAGACCGATTTCACATACTGCTATGAATATTCCTCTTGTTTTTAATTTACACTCCAGTCAAAGGATAGCTACCCCATACTGGTGAGTTTACTGAAAAAAATTCACCTCTACCCTTTTCATACTTGCTCTTAGCTTGCCCTACCACAGAGATATCTTGGTTTACAAAAACATTTGAGAGAGAGAGATACAGACTCTTTTGATGAATAAAGGTGAACACAGGCAAACTGAAACGGTCTGCCTATATTTTTCTTGTTTATGACGGTCTGAGTTGCTGGCATATATTTCATCGAATCTCTAATTCTATTACTGCCTTACACAGGCTGTTTATATTTTCTCATTAATGAAACAGTATCATGACTGAACGTGTGGCAGCCACAGTAATTAGCAAAGCATCTCCTTCCATTCTTCAAAATGTCGTCAAAACACTTGTCAGGAAACAAACTCATTTTCAGTCTCTACTGCCATTTACAGGATTTCAGGCACTGATGATAGCTTGTCTGCTTAGTTTAAAAGAGCTCTTGATATAACAGAACCTGACACTGTTTACTTCAGCCTATTATGCCTGCTGCATTCACTGAATGCTTCAGTGGAAAAGAAAAATCGAAAGAAGCTATTCATTGTAATGCCAGCTGCTTTTTAAAAAAAAGGAAATCAATTTTTGCTTGAGCTTAGAATATACTCAGCAGGCCCAGAGTGACCCCCACTTCTAATGTCAACAACAAAGGAATCTGCCTACATTTTCCACAACAATCACAAAACAGCTAGAGAACATTGAAAATGTAAGATAAGTTTCATTTTAGTTTATGTTCAAATTGGTATCTACTAATACAGACAATATCTCAAAATAGAATGACTGCTATGTCACAGGTTGCATGTAGAAACATAATGAGAAACAAGTGCATTTTTTGAACATAATACCTCATTAAAAATTACTTGGTATGACCATTTTAAGGCTGAAATAATTAGTTATGTTTGGTATTTATAGCTGGTATCATGACAACTTTCTGTACTGCCAATTTATTATTTTATGGCCAGGTTGTTTCAAATGCAGTTATCTAAGTATGTCAATGATCACAATGTTTTGCATATTCATGACAGCCCTACATCTATGTCATTCAAAACTTCTTGCTATACTGAATGTTAAACAAATATCTTTCTCTTAATATTAATTTTCATATAAACTTGTTTGCATAATATGCATGAGACTGCATAAGCCTAATCATTATAATAATAATAGTAATTATTATTACTCTGGTAGTGTAGCCATGCACAGATAAAAATCAGGGCTTTATTGTGCTAGGCTGTGTAAAAATGCAGATTACAAAAGTATGCTTTGCACTAGAGACTTTATAATCTAGATAGCTAGAAGTCAGCAAAACAAACAAAGTTCCTGCATTAGTAAGTGGCATAATAGGCACCAAATTCATAAAGTTAATGATATCAAAGTGACCCCCCCCCCATCACTAAATACCTTAACTTCTCCATTTCGTGTCTTGTGTTTGTAGCTAGGTCAGAGAGATATCAAAACGGTTTCAACTCTAATGACTGTTGCACAGAAACAAGAGAGGAAAAAATGCAAACAACCATTTTTTTCTCTCATATTCAGTAAATAATGATTTTAGCACTTTATACCTTTAAAGCACTATTCAGTCCTTACAGTGATTCAGTGTGGTTTATTAGGCATAGAGTCTAAGCTAACTTCCATGGTGTGCACCAGTGCTGATACATTTCATTTTGTAATAGGATTTGCATTACTCCCTTTGGGTGGAATTCTCACCTTTAGAGACCTAGAGCATACATTTGTCTAAGTCACTCTATGTTCCCTTAGTGTCAGCAGAGAAACAGATTAGATACAATGCACCCTAAAAGCAGTTATTTTAGATGTCTACTTTAGGTTAAGATGAATAGTACCCTAGAAGGACCTATTTTTCTACGTTAACTATAAAGGTAGCTGGAATGAAGATTGCCTCCCACCTTTGTCCTTTGACAAAATTTAGTTTTGTTTTCTCTGGTTCAGATACTCACTTAAATTAAGATAGAAATTACTTTTGCTAAATGTATATAATTGTTGGAATTGCCCTGAATATTTTTGTCTACACACTTTTTTTTTTATACTGGAAAATAAATTTTTAATTTCAGAAAGGTAAGATTTTGAACTTTAGGTTAAAAAGTTTAGTAGCTTTTCAACTTAATGTTCAGAGCTGGTGAAAGAATACCTCAAATATTTGGGTGTTGAGGTTTTCTCATCTTTTCCTGTCTCTCACTGCCTTTGTTACATCATTGAAAAAGCAAAGAGACAACAGAGTCAAAGGTCAAAATCCAAAGACTGAAGAATAATGCTTTTGAGGTTCTTTTTGTCAAAAACTAAAAAAATTACCCAGGAAAATTCAGATACTTTGTTTATGAGCCTCTTTACTCCCTCCTCTCTCCATCAGAAATACACAGCTTTCCTGGAGCAACTGTAGTGACTGGAACATATGTTGTTAATACAAAGTATAGCCCAAAGACTCCTGTGAGAGTTAGAGATCTCTTTCTCTGTATCAGCCAGATTGTCTCTACTCCCTCAGAGTGGAATAAGGAGAATGCGATCAAGAGCTTTTGGCATGCCTGGAATTCAGAAAAAATTATTTGGAGGGTATGCAGGAAGGAAGAAGAACTAAGAAAGTAAAAAAGGAGTTGGAGAAAAGGGATTACATAGGTATAATGCATGTGCAAGAACTCATTTACATAATAAAAAGATATCTGAGGAGGGTTCACAACTGAAGTTCTTGACATTTTTCCATTTACTTTCCTGGACAGTATTTGGAGTGGCAAGAAATAATTAGGAAGAGAGGCTGTTTGATACTGTTTCATGAAGAAGACTCAATTCCAAATTACTGACAACATTAAAGTCCTAAGAAACTAATAACTATATGCAGTGTCCTAAGAATGTTTTCTCACTTAGTTTGTAGTCAAGATAAACAGTATCTGTGCTCATCTGTCCTCAGAGGTCTCTTCCTATTTATGCATTTTAAGCTACAACAGTTTGGCCATCTTCCACAGTTCCTCTCACACAATGTTTTAGAAAGCTGGTTGAGGAATTGTAAAGGATTATTTAGTAAGGAGGTAAAACATCTGCTGGGGTTTTCTGGTTGTGCCTAGAAATTTTTAACAGTATTATTGCTCTCACTTTCACAGAACAAAGGTTTGCAGTGCTTCAAAATCTGTTAATCTGGTGCAAAACCACTCATCTTAACTAAAGAACAAAATACCCCAAAACACAGGATGAACAAGGAAGGAAGGAAAGGAAAGATGTAAGGGGAGCTCCACTAGGTACTGCATGAGTTAATTCTCAGGATGCTTCCTGTCCCACTCATCCATAAATCCACACATCACTGCCATCACTTTTGATCAAACAGCTGTACATGGAAATTACTGTCCCTAAGGCTGTCAGGTACCAAGAGATCTGTTGGAGATACAAACTACTTCCTTTCTCATCTCCCAGTGAATAGTCAAGGCTGCTGTTTAGGAGCTGTCCCATCAGCCTGTGCAGAGTGCACGAGTGCCTAACAAGGCACAAACCACTGCATAGGCTTGGGATCTACAGACTGCACTGATTTCCAGTTAGTTATCAAGCAATTTTACAAATTTTAATTTTGATTGTCTTGTGAAATTTGTTTCTGCCTATGAGTTTGCGTGTCAGTTAGAAAGTCACAGGAGTTGCAGTCAGGATGGCAATCCTTGAACATTTATGTATGGTAAAGAAAACCGGTCAAAGAGGGAGGCCAGTAATTCTGAATTTCTCTTTCCTTACTACTTCAGTGAGTACCAAAATATTGATGACCAATTGAACTCAATCAAGTTTTGCTATAACTCACTTACCATACAAAAATTGGAAGGCAGAAGGGAAGAGTTAAATTTCAACTTTGATACTTCTTTTGTCCGGCTCTAACTTTTTACTACTTTATAGAAACAGCTGAGATTTACTTTCTGCCCAAAGGTGTTAACAGCCTTCAAAAAATCAATTTAAACCACATGATGACTGAAGAAAACTTTCTTTAGAATATTCATTTGACCAACTGCTTTTTGAGACACAGCAGACTGTCACCTGAAGAGAGCAGTTCTACAGCATGATTTTATATCGTGTGAGAAAAACTTCCTCTGGTTTGTTTTCAATCTGGTATTTTTCCTTAATGCCCATCGTATTATAAGATCATATTCTGTATTACAAGAAACAGAAACTAATAATTTCCTGTTCACCTTCTTTATGCCACACATAATTTAATGAATCTCTACAGTTTTTGAGACTCGTGGCCCCATTTGTCCCTTTTTTCTGGGTGGAGACCCATGTAATCTATTTCTTATGTAGGAAAAATTTCATAACTTTGCTCGTTCTTCACTCAATCTAGTCACATCAAACAGGTATCATTCAGAATCTAGATACCAGTGTCTGCATTGTCATAGCTGAGCATTCTCCTTGTGCTTTGAAAATGAGCATCTCTGTAAGGGGAAGACAAGCTTTTAGAGAAGTTTACAGGGAAAAAAGTAAGAGGAAAAGTGTTTCTGAGCAAGGTGTACCAGCAATTTTAATTGCAACCTAAGAAAAAAAGAGAACAGATAATCAAGAGAAGAGGAGAGATTAGAGCAAAATGGAAAAATATTGTATAAAATAAATTATTGGATGGTTGGCAATTATACCTCTGCTGCAAGTTACAGATACTAATTTAAGCTTCAGATCATGATGGGTAGTAGTAATACACATTTCCATAGCACCTTCTGCCTAAAATGCTTTAAGTGTTTTAAAACAATGATAAAATAAGTAATCATGATGATTACCTGATTTTTGCAAATGAGAAGCAAAGAATATCACACAGGTTCTCCCAGTCTTTGACATAGCTGAGCGTAGTTGTTTCTCTTTGTTTTCAAAGGAAAGAGATGAGCTTCTCCTCAGTGTAGCTCGAGAAGCTCAATACAGTTCTTTCTCCATATTGCTCTCACATGGAGCCTGATTCTCAGCCAGTCATGTGGGGAGCCTAAGGAGGTTAGTCCTAAAATTACGTGACTAGGAAAGCTGGTGAATAGTCTCCAAACCTTTCCTGCATTAGGTTGCAGGCAAGTCTGTGAAATAAACAAGCATAGAATTAATTCAGGCCGAGACTAAAACCTCAGCACAGTTACAACACTGTCATTTATGATTATCTATAATATAGTTACTGATGCTTACAATAAAGCACTTACAGGATGTTGCATTCAGAGGTCTGACCCTGTTCACTGGGGTTTTGGGCATGTAGGGCAGTGACAAGCAATTTCTGCACAGTTACAAAATTACAAGCATCTTTTTTAAAAAAAGACCCAATATTTCTTTCATGCATATGCATTCACAGTGTGAATGCAACATACCTTCAGTTCATTCTCATAGAATCATAGAATCATAGGATTATTAAGGTTGGAAAAGACCTCTAGGATCATCAAGTCCAACCATCAACCCAACACCACCATGCCTCCTAAACCATGTCCTGAAGTGCCACATCCACATGTTTTTTAAACACCTCTGGGGTGGTGACTCCACCACCTCTCTGGGCAGCCTGCTCCAACGTCTGACCACTCTTTCAGTAAAGAAATTTTTCCTAATATCCAATCTAAACCTCCCCAGATGCAGCTTGAGGCCATTTCCTCTCGTCCTATCGCTAGTAACTTGAGAGAAGAGACCAACACCCACCTCGCTACAACCTCCTTTCAGGTAGTTTTAGAGAGTGATAAGGTCTTCCCTCAGCCTCCTCTTCTCCAGGCTAAACAACCCCAGATCCCTCAACCTCATCTCGTAAGACTTGCTCTCCAGACCCTTCGTCATCTTCGTTGCCCTTCTCTGGACACGCTCAAGCACCTCAATGTCCTTCCTGTACTGAGGGGCCCAAAACTCAACACAGTAGTCAAGGTGTGGCCTCACCAGTGCCGAGCACGTGGGGATGATCACTGCCCTACTCCTGCTGGCCACACTATTGCTGATACAAGCCAGGATGTTGTTGGTCTTCTTGGCCACCTGGGCACACTGCTGGCTCATGTTCAGCCAACCATCAGCCAGCACCCCCAGGTCCTTTTCCGCCAGGCAGCTTTCCAGCCACTCTTCCCCAAGCCTGCAGCGTTGCATGGGGTTGTTGTGACCAAAGAGCAGGACCCGGCACTTGGCCTTGTTAAACCTCATATAATTGACCTCAGCCCATTGATCTAGCCTGTCCAGATCCCTCTGCAGAGCCTTCTTACCCTCAAGCAGATCAACACTCCCACTCAATTTGGTGTTGTCTGCAAACTTACTGAGGGTGCACTCAATCCCCTCATCCAGATCATTGATAAAGATATCAGACAAGACCGGCTCCAAAAACTGAACCCTGGGTAACACTGCTCGTTACCAGCCACCAACTGGATTTAGCTCCGTTCACCACAAATCTCTGGGCTCGGTCATCCAGCCAGTTTTTCACCCAGCAAACAGTACATCTGTCTAGGCCATGAGCAGCCAGTTTCTCCAGGAGAATGCTGTGGAAAATGGTGTCAAAGGCTTTACTAAAGTCCAGGTAGACAACATCCACAGCCTTTCCCTCATCTACTAGGCAGGTCACCAGGTTACAGAAGGAGATCAGGTTGGTCAGGCAGGACCTCCCTTTCATGAACCCATGCTGGCTGGGCCTGATCCCCTGGTTGTCCTGCACTTGCCTGGTGAGCTCACTCAAGATGAATCGCTCCATAATCTTCCCTGGTGCTGAGGACAGGCTGACTGGCCTGTAGTTCCCCAGATCCTCCTTCTGGCCCTCCTTGTAGATGGGCATCACATTGGCAAGACTCCAGTCATCTGGGACCTCCCCTGTTAACCAGGACTGCTGATAGGTGATGGAGAGCGGCATGGCGAGCTCCTCCACCAGCTCCCTCAGTACTCTTGGGTGGGTCCCATCTGGCCGCATAGACTTTTGAGTGTCCAGGTGGCACAGCAGGTTGTAAATTGCTTCCTCCTGGATTATGGGGGGTTTGTTCCACTCCCCATCCCTGTCTTCCAGTTCAGGGGGCTGAATATCCCAGGGATAACTGGTCTGATGGTTAAAGACTGAGGCAAAGAAGGTGTTTAGTACCTCAGCCTTTTCCTCATCCTTGGTCGCAATGTTCCCCTCCGTGTCCAATACAGGATGGAGATTCTCTTTGGTTCTCTCTTTGTTGTTAATGTATTTGTCAAAACATTTTTTGTTGTCACTTACAAGAGTGGCCAGATTGAGTCCTAGTTGGGCTTTTGTCTGTTTAATTTTCTCTCTGCAAGACCTAACGAGGTCTCTGTACTCTTCTTGAGTTGCCTGCCCTTTCTTTCAAAAGTGCTAAACTCTTCTTTCTTTCCTGAGTGCCAGCAAAAGCTCCCTGTTCAGCCAGGCTGGACGTCTTCCCTGCCGGTTCATCTTGCAGCACATGGGGACAGCCTGCTCCTGCGCCCTTAAGATTTCCTTCTTGAAGAAAGCCCAGCCTTCCTGGACTCCTTTGCCCTTCAGGACTTCCTCCCGAGGGACTCTCCCAACCAGTTCCCTGAAAAGGCCAAAGCCTGCCCTCTGGAAGTCCATGGTGGTGGTTTTGCTGACCCCCCCTCTTACTTTGACAAGAATTGAGAACTCAGTCATATCATTGTCGCTAAGCCCAAGACGGCCTCCGACCACCACATCTTCCACCAGTCCTTCTCTGTTTGTGAACAGCAGGTCAAGCAAGGCACCTCCCCTGGCAGGCTTACTTACCAGCTGTGCCAGGAAGTTGTCTTCCACACACTTCCCCGGACACTCACAGAAATGTCCGTTGTCTTACACAAAATTGTACTTCTGCTCACCTACACATAAATGCTTGTTCTTGAGGTGCAAACAGCAAACTGAGAGCACCTCAAGTCTTCACTAAATTCTAAGTGCTATGGCATCTGTTTTTATACCTGTTACCAGAATAAAAATTTCTTTTAAAACCAGCTTTTCATACAGTAAAAAATCTTTTGAGTTTCTGTCTTCATACATCATGAATGCTATGCTATGGGAGATATATTGTTAAAACTTTTGAAATTCAAATTTATGTCCATACTTACAAAACATAACAGGAGTATTGTGAGTTATTATCAGATAAAAAGGATGACTCATTTTTTATTCTCTTTGGTTAGAGCTGCTGGGTATATAGACATGGTGGTAGCCTGGAAAATAATGCACACCATCTGTGAGAAGTTCCAGTTTTCTTCAGGCAAAAGCACAGCTAAATTTATTTTTAGTTTAAGGGTATCCATAAGTCAATCTAGACTTATGTGGTGTGTGTGCTTGTGCGTACTGGATGGTAATTTTATCACCATCTAATTTCTTGTAACTTTATGGAGATTACAGATGTATCTGTGATTGATTTGTGGAAGCCTTGTGCAAAGACTTGGCACTCTTACACAGATGCCAGTGCCTTGGAGGAAAATATGTAATATAGTTCACATCATGTAGTTATGCCCATTTGGATATTAACCATCACAATGACTGCCCTGAGAATTCAGAATTACCACTTTAAACATGGAATCATCACAGCAAAGAGACATAAGGACTAACAGAACAAATAACTAGTATAACCTTACCAGCACAGTCCTTCACTTAGCTTTGAAGTAGCTATATCTTTGTTTTCATACTTTTTCCAGAACTGGAGGAAGTTCTGTGAGTGCCCTTCCAAGTCTTCCAACAACTCCACAGTTTCCAGTCCATTATATTTTTATGCATGAAAGGTCATTAGCTAGTAAGTCTTTAGCAAAAAAAAGAGCACATTTAGTGCTTATCATGACTGCAAGAAATAAGTGTATTTTATATTTTTCATCTTAGAACACTAACCTTTAAATTAATGATTTCAAACTCCTTTCTAATACAGGGGTTCTTATTCTTTCTATATTAGCATTAATAAGATGCTGCTGGATGAAAGAATGATAAGGAGATAAACATCAGTGGGAGACAGGAACATTGGTCTGTTTGGAGTTGAATTTAAATGCACATCTAGAGTTCTGTAGGGCAGTTTTTGTAGTTTCGAATCTTGTATGCACAGATGGAAATAATTAGGAGGCAGAAACTTAGCAGTACCTTAGTTATGGAGAGAAAAAGTATTTTAGACATTTTTTCAAGGTGTTTTTCAATTTCTTTCTTCATGTGGACTCTTTTATGAATTGTGAGTGTGAACTAGACAGCATTTTAGAGCCAGTACAGAACAAACTGCAGAAATTGTTCAGTTTTTTTGTTCAGTTATTTTTCTGCTGAATCAACTCAGGGTAGGGTGAGGACTCTGGAGGTGACAGTGGTGAGAGATTGAATGTGATGGCTGGTGAAGGAAGGAGGGAGGCACAGACTCTCCTCCATTAGCTGCCAGAACCTCCTCAAATTCCAAGGCACTTGAGCTTCCCCTGAAGAATTGCTGTTGGAGGGTGTCAGCAACAGGACAGGATGATGTGACATGGAGGAACAATTTTCTCTGCAAGCGTAAGTGGGACCAGCTCATGCTCACTGCAATTTTAGGAATTGTGCTAGAACCACACTCTAAGATACCTCAGAAGTCAGTATGGAGAAGTTGTATGACTACTGTCTTTCTGTGCAAAGGTGGGTGAATTCAGTCTCTAGGCCCTCCAAAAAGGCCTTTTTTCATTCATAAAATACAAAGACCAAAAAAAGCCTTAATCCCTATTGCTACACAGAGTGCTAGCAGAAGAAATACAATCAGAAATTTTCATGGAATACTGTCTAAAAATAAAAGAGGAAAGTAATTCATATATTTAAAATGAAAGGTAGGGAGGTGAGTATAAGAGGCAATAACAAAAATGGCAAACTGAAAGAAGAAACAAAATTGGACCTTAGTGTTTTAAAGATGTTCTCACTAGAAAAGTTTAGCTTCTCCTCCCTAAGAATTTAAACTAAACACAAGGAGACAGAAAACATTGTTAATGATGAATCTCTTATGTTTTAACACTTCAGGGTAGAACCATTTTGTGGAATAATACAAAGTAATGTTATTTGGATCCAAGAACTTTCCTCTTATTCGCCATAGTAAAAGTCTGAACCTTAAGAAGATTTGCTTGGCATTGATGTGAATGTCATTTGACTGTAGAAGTCTCATGGTAATGCAGCATTAACCATCAAAATATGTGCTAACACTTGAAATAAGTAGGAAGAATTTTACATCTTCTGGCACACACTAATTTTTCTTTCAGCCAAGGATGTAATACTTTCCTTGCAGGGGTTTTTATTTTCCTCTCAAATAATTCAGTGAAGCAGAGTAGTTGTTGGAGGAAACAGACTGGCTGCATTTGTTAATACTTACTGGTTTTTTCTCCCAAATGAATTTAAAAAGTATAATTCTGAGCATCATTTACATTTTTAATAAATATTATAGCAGACATATTACTTGCTTTGCTTTTTGATATCCCAGTAGGACAAATATGGCAACATGTACTCTACTACAGCACGAGAAAAATCTCAGCAGTGATCAGCTTTGTTGTTACATTTCTTTCTTTAAGCTTATGGAAAAGATGGGTCCTGGGATGACAAACAGCCTGATAAACAATTGTATGAACAAAGATGGAATACTAACAACATTTTTTTATCTTATACTGCTTTAAGATTTTAGTGTATCTCACTCCTCTTTGCATTAGACTCTCTTCTTTCTGTTCCACTTTTGGCCTTTAGAACAATATTCCTGTACTAAGGGGATCTTATTTCAAGTCTTACTGCAGTTAAACCTTCTCCTCAGATCATTAAATTTTCAGATCCAAGACCATATCAAATTAGACTCTAGGATAGGATGTCTCAGAGACTTAATATCCTTCTAGGCTTGTAACTGGTTGCTTTCTAAAAGACAAGCATCCATATCACACTGTTAGATCTCATAAAATCCCTTTTGACATCAAATAATTATTTCCTGTGTCTTAAAAAATCAGTAGACTTTGGTAGACTTGTAAAGTTAGAAATATGTACTGTGAGCTGTTTTTTCTGTAGCATGGCAGTGATAGTACTGCCTTTCCTAAGAGCCATGATATTTTCTCCGTGTTAACTCAGATGAAAAATTAGAAAGGAAATTTGTCTCAATCACAGTTTTATTAGAAGATCCATTATAAATATATGTATGTAGTTAAATTCTCAGGTTTACTGAAGTTTTGCTTTTGATAGTGTGTACTGTTCCTGAACTAAATCTCCTTTGTTTCTCAGCTCCATTGAAGACAACCCTTATGTCTGCTTTACTCCAGCAACTGCTTTTTGTATAAAATTGGTCTGTATGTCTGCGGACATCTCTGTTTCATCTATAGGTGTTTTCTTTTGCCTTTTTTTCCACCAAGGCCAATGAAACCACTGTTTAATTGGCCATGAAGACAAATAGCAAAGAGGGAAACCCCTGCTCAGTTTTAACACAGGAGCTGTGAACTGTACAGGCAACTCACAATACCGTGTGGAGAAAAATGGGAGAGGACTAAGTCTCTTTGGTAAACCTGTATGTACTTACGCTAAATTTCTGTTCCTGCAGTCAGGTTTAGGAGGGTGCTTTAATATCTTGGCTCTGGCACAGTTACCTTGTCTGATCCAAGGCAAGCCAGTTGCAGTTATTTAAAATTTCACAGAAAAATCTGTTTTTTAAAGGCCTACAGCACTGAACATTAGGGATTTAGGGCCATATTTCTGGGAGTAGAACAATTATGCACTGTGTTCTTTAGATTATAATTTGTTGTCTAAATAGGTACCGAGCTATCTTGAAAACCAACAGTACTGGACTCTCCACTCTTCGGCTACTTAACAATAAAAATAGATAAGTACAAGCTTTTCTTTGTTCCTGTGAGAACCAGTTGTATTGACAATACATTTGTAAATATATAAAATGCTCAAATGTTATGTGGAAGAACCAACAGAAAGACAAGTTTTTATTACAGTAACAGGGCAATAAACTGCTCTATTTTTGGCAGACTTCAAGGCTCTGTTTCATTCAAAAGTTTACATTAACATCAAGCCATGCTGCCTCTCTCCAGTGGTTTCTCCTGAATTCCTGAGGCATCACACTTCATACCTCTTTTATGAGACTGCATTCCCAAAACGCATAGAGCTCTTTCCCTCCATAGCTTTTCTAACAGCCAGCATAAACATCTCACCATGCATTAAAAGGTGTTGAATTCTTCTTTTGCAACACTGGGTAGACTCAACTCTCAGTGAAGTTGTTGGGATCTGTTCAGTCCCTAGCAAGGTCAAGCCTTCTAAAGTCCATTTGCTAGAGTGTCTGTTATAACTTCTTTTTGTTACAAATCTGTTAGTCCCATTTTCTTGTTTTACATAACCTTTTTTTTCCCAAGACACTTTGACTTTTTTTCTTTAAAATTTCAATTCTACAGAAAATTATGTGACTTACAGACCTTTTGAAAAAGGTCTGGTGGTCATCTCCATGGTAAGCATGTTAAGGAAAAAAAGGATGTAAAAATTGTTGGTCTTCCCTATAAATAGTTAAAAATAAATTTTAAATTCCTATTTGGTGACTGACATCAGTTTTAGGAAGGTTTTGGTTGATAATATTAAAGTTATAAACCTTGGTCCTGCAGAAAAATTCGCAGGCGTGTCAGCCTGCCCCTCTGTAGTATTTCACTGAAATAAAGGGCTCTCTACAGAAGTACAGACCTTAACACTAAAGGGTTTGAAGGCAGGACAAGAATCAAAGATGGCAAGTATAAATGTACCAGGGTGGTGGTGGTGGTGGGGTGTGTGTGAAGGAAGCTAAACATGTGTATTGTGTCACTGGAGAAAATCACCTTGTGGTTTGGCAGCTTATGTTAACTTCTCCCTCCCATACTCATGTTAGTTCCCCTTGAATGTCTGCATGTGCTGTGTAAGCATTTTATTTCATTTCTTTTTAATAAAAACCTTGGGCTAAGGTTGACTCTGTTACATTAGTAGAAATCCAAAGTGAACTCCACCGGAACGATCAGGTTTATTCTGGAATTACACCACAGTAAATTAGATTGGAAACTGCCCCCCTGACCCTCATCTTGTGAAAGCATTTTCTTCCATGAGTGACAATTTGATGGAAAATTAGTCATCTTAGATTTTACTGAGGTAAAGGAAGTGTTATCATCACAATATACCTCTATCTGGTTATTCTCAGAAATGTGATGTATGTGAGAGATTTTAAAAAGTCCAAAATGTTTCCAAGCATCCTTAGGATCTATGGTCTCAGAGAAACAGCTTTACACTCTCAATCAAGTAGAGACCATGCCCTTATGATCCCTTTCCTGTTCAAATATGCCAAGAAATGAAAAAATTATCTGCTTTTGTTTGGATACAGGATCTAACAACTTGTTTTCAAATCACAACCAAGTTACACTTCATGAAAGGTTGTTTATGTGGGACTTTTCAACATTGATATAAATTCTCCTTTTTTACAACTCATCCCTTCTCAGGGGAAGTAGGAAGGCTCCGTTTGTGTGACCATGTATTGCATTGAATTCAGCATCATTCCAATAAATATTTCACACTAAAAAACCAAATTTGAAGCAGTGATATGAGACCATGATAATATGGAAATTAAGAACAATAAATAATCAATCAGACAAACCTTGTTTTTTGATCTTTACTGCAGTGATCACAATTCTCCTATATTGCTGTGCTTAGGACAAAGCCTTCATCTATTGTCTACTAAACAATGTCAAAGGCAAATTAACAATGAACCTGCTTTGTAGTAGGTTATAATAATACTCAACCTGCTAGGCTTTGGCTACAAGCTTTTAAGCAATTGTAGCTAAATACTTAATCCAGTGTATAAACAAATTGTAAAGTCTAGAAAATACTTATATTTAACTGTTCTGCTTTTTGTAAAAGTCAAATATCACATAACTTTTTTCTAGCATATAAAATCTAGATGTATGTTAATGGAAACTCAATATTTTACTGAAAATAAAGATCTGAGATTTTAGATACCTGCCAACATTACAGCAAAAAACACTTTAAAGAGTAAACTGTACTTTTGAGGGTAAAGGCTGAAATAAAGTATCGCTATTTGCCCTATGTTTTTACCTCGCACAAGTAAAGAAGAAAGTATATGGGCTGGTCATAAGTCGTATTCCTAGTGCCCCAGTACAATATAGCTCATGCATCATGACCTCTCTTGCCTAGATGCCTACTA
This sequence comes from Morus bassanus, assembly GCA_031468815.1. Lineage (NCBI taxonomy): Eukaryota > Metazoa > Chordata > Aves > Suliformes > Sulidae > Morus > Morus bassanus. Next base: position 22,181,146 of record CM062600.1, on the reverse strand, counting down.
CATGAACTACAGCTTAAAGGGAGCAGAAAATAATGACATACTATATATCATCAGGAGAATGCTGGTCCTGAGAGGAAGTGCTTCACTTTTTATAGGCTGAATGCAGAGTAGTTCATGAACTGTTCACGCCTTTAAAACTAAAAACCATGAACACATATACATTGTGATATGGCAGAATATAATTCAGACTGCTCCTATGTGTAAGAGAGAGTGTCTTTCTTTGATTCTCACTGAAAAAACTAGCAATAAGTTAGCAGTACTATAAGAAAACTGAGCAGCTTTTAAAGATGATGAAAATGGAGATTTTGTAAGTTCATATATAATTAGCATCTATGAATTTTTACATCTCCAAATATTTCAAATGGCTTTTTAAATTTCAACACAGACATGACTGGCACATAGAAGAACATGATAATGGTATTTCTAGTGTTTTCAAACCAAAAACATCAGAATATTTCACAAATATAAACAGAGCAAATAATTCCCACGTGAGGTAGAAACATAATTAATAGGCAGGGTGGCTATTACATTTGCAGCTTCATAGGAATTTTTGTGACACTCCCCCAAAGTCAAAATTAGAACAGAAAAAAAAAGATTTCCCATGATACCAGATTTCAGAAGTTGTTTCAATAAAAATGAAATAATCTTTTCAAAGTTTAACTGTTTTTAAAAAAAAGAAGATATGTAAAAATATCTGTAACTTCAAACAGCAGTAAAAAAAAATTTAATCAAAAACATTACATATCTCAAAGTAGTGCAATACTTAATGACTTTTTTTCTTGTTACATTTGAAACTAACACTTAAAAAAGTTTCAATAAAAGCATTTTTTTCATCACACAGCCTCAAAACTACATATTCTGATAATCTGTAATTATTACACTGACCGATTATTCACTGGATGGTAAAAACAAGACAAGACTAATCCTTACTCCTCCACCTCTGTTTTTCTTCAGGATGTAGCTTTTACCTGCTAACATGGCCAAACTCTCAAGAATAAAGTTACCAGAATAATTCAACCTTAACTTGATTTCCAGCAAACATAAAAAAAAAATACAGTGGGCAGAATCTATTACAGTTTATTTGGTTGCTGCATAAAACAAACCCTGACTGAAACCAACAAAACTGATTTTAACAATCTTTTCATTGTCCATTCGAACTTTAAACAAAAATCAATTTAGCTGCTGTGAATGTGTCTGTCTTTAAGTGTGCACACACAGGAGGTTGGCTGGTGTTGCCTTTTACTAATCAAAGAGATTCCTTCTCTTCTAAACAACTTTTCCTTCTGTTTGTTCATACTGAGAGGTCATAATCCCTAGTGGTTTTAGGTATAATCTGTTGCTATGGGAATGACTGTGGTGCTACAAAGGGAGGATTATGACCTTTCACTATATAAAAACGTTAGGTTTCCATTACCTTCCTGAATAGCACTGAAGAATTTTCATTTCAGTGTTCCGAGTTATCTTTCCTAAATGGATGTAGGGCTAACTATCCATGTAGGTGATAAGTGTTATCCTTAGTCATTACTGATTGTGCCAACTCTTTGATTTCCAAAAGATAACGAATAACTTAATAAAGAACTGTCAATGGATGAACTGAAGCCTTTAACCAAGCAGTGAAAGGCTTTGACTGCTTAAAAAGGATTTATCAGTACATGATAGAGGTTGAAGAATTACCATTAAATCCCAGCAAAAAGAATATAGAACATAGCAGGGGAAAAACAAGAATGAGTTCTACATGTTTTTTAATTAATGCAAATTTTCATGTTGCTTCATTTTCTTTCATTATATGGTCTAGGATTAAAGAAAGAAACAAGCCATCACTTGACTGCCTATTGCAAGACATCTCTGGCCTTGACTGATAATAAAAAGGAGTGAATGGTATGAAGCCTAAGGAACAAGGCTCAATCACTCCCAGCAATTACTGTGTCTTATTGATAACTTGCAGCTCTATCCTGCAAATGCCATCTCTGGAACAAAGCCTGTCACAGATCAGACTGAATCCATTAAAAAGCTTTGATTAACATGTCCCTAGGGTGTGCTGGGGAAACTTTTTACGCCAAATGACAGCCTATTGCTACTGCTTCTGAATTGTCCTCCTGCAATACTCTTGTGTTTTAATCTAGTGCACAGTTTAAATTAAAAAACAGCAATGACTTTGTGTGACCTAAATACAAGCCGCTTTTATTCATTGTGGGATTTATCAACTGCTTGCAGATTAAGTGTTCAGAGAAGCAACAATTAACCTTACTGTGAGTTAGCTAATATTAATTATATATCTCCTGTGCTTTCTTGTGCTCATGTACATGTGCCCAGAGAAAGGGTCATATTTAATGTGCTCTACTTAGTGGACAAGAAGCTTTGTACTTGTCTTCCCTTGAAAACAAATTGTTTGTATTTGACAAGCATAACATCAACAATGTTGGCTTTCTTTAGCAGGAGCTGACATTGATGTGTAAATGGATTTCAGTCCTTTTAAAACAGACACACAAAAGCTCCATCTTCCTAGGCCTCAAATTTCAAGAGGGAGAGGAATTGCCCTCTACACACCCAATCATTTTCCCATCATCCACTGGCGAAAACAGCCTTTATCTATTGTGGATATTATTTTTCTTTGTTACCCTGCAGTCCCTTGTAAGACATACGCTGAATGGTATGTGTCAGGGCCAGCAGGGAATAATACATTACGAACAAAAAAATTGATTCCTTTATACTCCATTAAAATACATATTTAGAAACACCTGCAGGTGTAAGAAGCCCTTGCCAGAAGTTTGTTTGACGTGATGTGCTAGAATCTAGGAAAGAGACACAAAAGAAAATCCTGATACTGTTCACATTCAGGTCAGTGTTAAAATCACATTAAAACAATATTAAAACAGAGCTAAATCCACAGAGAATCAAGTGTCAAAATGCTGAGCCATTTGGCACAGTGGTCATTTATTAGTAGCAATTCAAATTTCCCATGTGCTGAATCTTTAATGAGGGCTAATGCTCTTAAGCAGTACCTGGGCTCAAGCTCACGACAATGCTTTTCTGTACCAGAAGGGAGCAACTGGGCAAGACTGGGAGAATGGCTGGGACCAGCAGCGAAGAGGCATACAACAGCCCCTGCCCTTCTCCTAGGCACGGCTTGCGTCTGAGGTGGATGACGGGAAGGGAGGGAGGTATGCAGCATCATGGTGAGCTCTGTGACAGCTCTCTGCCACACAAAACTCTCCCTGAGAAAGGGGCAAGAAGGGAGACAGAGATGTGCATTGCTTCAACTGTTTTGAATATCCTCCACTATCTTCAGAAGTGCATTACAAAATGAAATGGGGTATCAGGTAGCTCTGCTTGCCAGTAAGGTGCTGAGGACTGTACTGGGATCATGGTAGAAAGGAGCTAGCTAGCTAGCTTCTGTACCTTTAAAAAAACTAAAGAGCAATAATCCTCCATGCAGCAGCATTTAAATCTGAAGACAATGGTGGGGAAATAAACGTGCTCCTTGTCAGCAACCCTTCGGGTAGTGCTGGGGTAAGTACTGTTTCATGGGAGCAGCACCTTCTTCTAGGTTTGCATTGCTTGTAACAGCAGTTTTTCACATCCCAGATGGGATTAATTTTCTTAGAATTAGGACAGTCAGCACAAGGATTTAGCCACCTGCCTCTGGGTTTCCTTTGAATCTCTCCATGTTTATGGCTATGCATTTCTAAAGGATGTACATGCAGATGTTGACTTGAAGTGTGTTTTACAATGTACAGGAGTTGACACCATAAATCTAACAAAAGGCAGAGCAGCAACCTAGATGTTTAGCTGCTGCAAACAAGTTTGAATAAATATGCAGGGCTCTCAGAAAATAGGTGCTTTTGCTGTCACTGATTTGTGCTATTTATACAAAATGATAGGGCCATATATTTTAACACCTCTGACAATGTTATTTGTTGACTTTGTAGATTGACCACCTATGTCTGCTTGACAACAATTGACAAAAGCCTTTCTATACAGGGTAATTGTGGCCACAAATGTGCTTTCAGTGCCTCTGTTACCTTCCCTTCAGCAGGTGTAGCACTTTATTGCTTGATACTACTCTCCCTTTTAGAAGTCTGGCTCCAAGCCTTCTTTGTTTCAACCCAGATGCCAGCCTCTATTTAACTATTCATTAAAAAAAAGAAAGAACAACCCCCCCACCCACCCATCTGGAGTAGAACAGATAGGGGAGGGGACACATTTCTGTACCTTTTTAACTGTCTTAAAGGTGAAAGGATTTGTCAAATCCATTAATGACCTATCTTAGATCTAATAGATACTTCGCATTCAAAAAGGCTTGTTCAGAAGCTCGTTCAAATGAAGGCGTCAGAAGCAAAGAAGAACATGCACAAGGGGCAAAACGGTTTGGGAAATATAAATCTACCCAATTATAATTCGAACAAAAACAAGTGAGAAACCATACTCTGCTGAGGCACTATTGGCCAAGCATCTGGGCTTTGCATTCATGCATAATTAAGCTTTAGACAGCTGCAGGCTTCTCCAGTGCGACAGGGCACAGGATATCACAATACAAAATACGATGCATATCAGTGCCTAAAAAAAGTTGGGTTTATATTCAGATACAGCACTAAAAAACAACCACCAAAAGAACAAAAAAGACCCTCAGAAAAAATAAAATAGTATTGAAGATATCAGTAAAAATGTGAGCTGGGATTCACAGAATTCCCCTCCTGCCTTCACAGTGTTGTATATGATTTTGGTTTAAGTTTCCACAATGTATTAAATCAAAAGAAGCAAGAAGCATTAAAGAAGTTTCAGGACAGAGTTTTTGCAATTAAAGTGATATTTAAAAATCCACACCTATCTTTTAGGGTATTGTGACATGCAGATAGTAGCTTCCAAGGAGAATAAATACGCAAGAAAGATAAAGTCTCTCGGTGGGATTTTTAACAAGTGCTTTAAACCGAACATTGTCTTGCTTATAGAAGCTGCTCCCTTTCTCCTTTACAAATCACATTTGGCATAAAGACTGAGAAGGTGGCATATTGTAATGCCAATCACTGGCAGACTTCTGTTAATAGTCGCCCCAGTTGTGATGATCTCAAAAAATATTGTTATGTGTAGAGAATTTGGCTATCTTTTTACTTTTATTTTCCTTTGAGGCTGCTTCATTTCAGAAATTCTGCGATACAGTGTCCTGCTAATTGTGTTAAGCCTCTGAAAAATATGGTCTACTTTCTAAGCTGAGTGTAAATCTTGGTTATTATGGGACAGAGAATAGGTTGCGTACTGAAAAAAAAAAGGAAATACATTCCATTTTACTGGCTCAGTATTTTTGTAAAGATATCATTTGTCTGTTTGACACAGGATCAGAGTTGCTTCTTGGAAAATTTTAATATGATTAATCACACATGGATGGGAAATGTAAAGTCACAATTGCCTGGGGACAGGACAAGTACAAGTCAGTTAGCACTCAGTTCACCCTTCTGAATGAAACAATGTAAATGCAAACCAAAAATGTAAAGATCTACATTTCTACAGAAGGCAACCTGAACAGTTTTGTTAGCTGTGCAAGGAAGTCTAAATACTCGACTAGTGAGTGGAAAAAAAGTGAAACTGAACACAGGAGGATGTAAGAAATACATAGCTCTTACCTATAAGATGGCAAACTGCTAGTGCTGATGTTGAATTTGATACCTACAGATATCCGGGTTGCCACCAATGCCAATAAGTTTGAAAGTTTTTTTTAATAACCTTAGTAACAGAAAACTGAAAAGATATCACCCTCTGTGTCTTAGATGCAGGTTTCCTTCTTTTTTGCAGTGTAGGTTTTAGCACAGCCACGAAGCTGTGTCTTCACTTATTTTTCGCTGATACACAATTAATTGCATATTTATGACAAAATATTATAATGATGTGCTCTTTGTTTTCCTATTCAGCCTTCTTTTTAGCTTATCCTCACAGATAATGATCTAAATAAGAGGCAAGCAATTAAAGAATAACCAAAACAGCAACAGCAGCACAGAGTGAAGTTAAGGTTAATTGCATTTGCACATATGATAATTATTTTATCAGTTCTGCTTATGCTGGTCAGTCATATTCCTCTTTGTTTTGTCTTTGTTCTTTTTGTGCATGATTTTCCAAAGTGCTCGCTTTCCAGCTGAGTTTAAGTGAAGCAGAGCACTTTGGAATATCTTGCATTTTTAGGTTCTTGAATATTTGAGAATCTTGGGTCCTGGTTTGCTGTGGAGCAGACAGACTGCTATTTCCAAAATAACCTTCTGCAGACTTGTGGAATTAGAATGCGTTTTGCATTAGGAGTTTTAACACAGTATGACTAAACTATTTGAACACTTGGACTAATTTCTTGGGTGTTAAAATTATGTTCACAGTGGTTTGTGTGTGTATGTGTGTGTGATGGTTAAGGTAAGAACTGACAAAGCTACTACAGATATGTAGAACAATCTTGAAACACAGTAATCAATCATATTACTTTCCACCATAAGGGAAGAACTGCTTACTTTTGATCTCAGTTATACTGATGTAAATCTGTAGTAACTTTGCTGAAGTCATCTAGAATAACTACGGAAATCAATGAAAATATTCCAGACACATACTTGCATCTGAGAAGATAGCTCTACTCAACTTGTTCAGGTTGTCTAACAGGACCACCAGGGCCTTTTCGGCAATGGTGTTGGGTAGCCAGCCAGTCTGCCTGTAGCAGTGCATGGGATCATTCTACCTCAGCTCTTCATTTGCCCCTGTGGTACTCTGTAAGGTTCCTGCTGGCCCATTTTCCCTGCCCACCCAGGTTCCCTTAAGCGGCAGGCCTGCCCTCCAGTGTATCAGCTGGTCACACTGCCCCCAACTTGGTGTCCTTCAAACTTGCTCAGGGTCCATTTCACCCCATTGTCTGGGTTGTTGATAAAGTTGTTAAACACTTTCCATGACCGTTTTAACCCCAAAGTGTGCCACTCATAACTGGCTGCTAGGTTGGCTTCAAACTGTTGACCAATATCCTGTGAGCCCCAATGTCCAACCAGGTTTTTTTTCTCACTTTCTGTTCCCAGTCACCTTCATGTCTTTCAAGTTCACTATTGCCTGGAGATTGAAGTGAGGCTAACCAGTTCATACTTCCAGATCCTTCTTCTCACCTTTTTCAAAGAAGTGCCAAACATTTGTCTTCTTCCAGTCAATGAGAGCCTTTACCAATCTCCATGATATTTCAAAAAGGACAAGGTTGCAATTGCATTGTACAGCTCTTCCAACATCCTTAAACATATCCTATCTGGGCTGTGAATCCGTTTATGTTCAAATTCCTTAAGCAGTCCCTAATGCATTTCGGCTCCACTGCTGGTAGCACCTCTCACCCCAAAGTTTCCTACCATATACTAAGACTTGGGAAGCCTAGGAGCAGGCATTGTAAGTAAGACTGAGGCAAAGGCGGCATTTCTTCAATACAAAAAGCTGTTTCTTCACACTTTTTTCGATATAAAAAGGTGTACATTCTATAAGAAAAGCAAGGTGCAGAAAGGCAACTTTTCTTGTAGAGTTATTTCTACTGATTAAATTAACCAAAGTGAAGGATTCAGGAAACGTAACAAAGTGTATTATAAAGGCATATTTAAATGAAGATATTAGTAAACATCTTTTCTGTGGGAATTGGGTCCTGCTTTGGCAAGATATTTGAGGGAGAGGCACAATTTTATAGGACTACTCGTGTTAGATTTACTCATGTGTTAAAATATACACATGTGGCTGAGCTGAATAGACCCACACAGATGAATTTGTTTCAAATCTATGGTAATTAACAAGAAGATAAATTACACAGATCAATAGTTCTCATCTAAACTGTAGGCATGGTGTTCATTTGATCATTATTTATTTCATTGCCTGCACAGACAGTAAAGCGCAAACATGCAGAGCACTACACTTGAGCAGTCACCATACCACTGCATTTCTTCTAGACATTTCTTGCTTCTTACTCCATTGGACAGAGCTAACCAAATGCTGTGCCTGAGAAACCTTCTAAACCAGTGCAGTCTGCTAGACAGAAGTGGCCACAATCAGCTTGTTCATGTTACTGTGGGAGATCTACAGGAAACTAGACCCTTAACAGGATTACCTCCAGATGCACAGCTCAGTCAAGAACTATTCACCTCAGGTTATGATTAAATCCTCTAGAGAATAAATTTATGAAACAGTAATCCCTGTACTTCTACTGACAGTCTTTTCTCTTCACTGCTTCAATATTTTAACCCATGCAGCGTGTATCTTGTTAAAACAAATAACAATTAAAAAAAAACCTCCTTTGCTTCCATATTTATTTCCTGTTTTGTTTTTGGCTAACAAATACTCAATACTAAGGGCATAAATTAGAGATTTTTCATTCTGAACATGGCAGACTTTCTATTTTTCCCTTAAAGTAGTGTCAGTCATGCCATGTGATCAAGAAATGGTACTGTTAGGTGTCAAGTAACATCTCTGAAGATGATGAACAGATAACAGTCTCTTACTTAATATAGCTATATCAAACTCCTTTTCTGTAATCAGGTAGCTGAAACACAGCAGTATTGTGAACAAAAAAGAGAATTACACCATCCAAGGGTTTTCCCTGGATACTAGTAAAGCAAATAACTGAGGACAGACCCATGTGGTGGAGCTGCATTTGTCTGCTGGTCTTGGAGACAAGAAACATAAGGAAATCTTAAACAGTGACATCGGCATGCCCCTGAAAGCAAAAGTCCAGAAGTAGATACTTTTTGGACAGGATGTTGGCTGAATGAGGCCACATCCTGTTGTTAGATTCCTTGCATGTTAAAGGAAGCAAGACTAGATATTGTCCATAAATAGAAAAGATTGCAACTGAGATATGTAACTCCCCTGTCAAGTTCTCCTCTTATAGAAACAGCCTTCCAAATTCAGACTTTGCAAAATGCTACCAATATAATAAATGAAAAAAAACTCCTGTGACCCTTTTCCTGTTTTCTTTCACTCGTAGAGGAGAATAGAGCCTTCTTTTGCTGGCCATGAACATATTTAAACATTGCAACATCTATTAAACTTCATGGGTTTGTGTATGTATGAGAAAAAGAATGTTTATATATATTTTGCAGTGAATAATTCATAACAAATATTACTTGATATAATTATTTACTATTATTTATGTTTCTATTATTCAGGAAGTCCCTATGCTGCAAATTGTTGGAGGATGGGAAAGTAATCTAGGATTACAATGTATTTTCTTGTACTCTTCTTTACACATTTCCCACTGAAGGTAGTATACTGGTGGAGGCAGCTACAAAAGGGCAGTTCACATGCATTCTGTTGCATGGATGCTCACATGTAAAGACACAACTTTTGTTCTTTCTTGTTTTCCTTAGATGAAGTTCATTGATTTAGAATCAAAATCTTTGACTGTTTTGGGGGTTAAAATAAGCAACACATGTCACGACCACCCAAGCACACTGATTAAATTAAAGGCTTTTAGCACAGTTTTAGATAGGGTTTGTGTAACATGTTTTCATATGCATAGTTGATAAGCCTTCTTGCAGTAGTGATCTCCACCCCAAACACTTTTTTTTCACTTTGACTTATTTTTTTTAGACTTCCTGGAAAGGTTCAGTGTGGAGACTCTTACCAGAGAGGGTTACTGGCTATTTTATTTAGAGAAGCTTCTGAATTGCTCTGTGGCCGAAACACAAAATCTCTATGGGATTGTGCAGGAATCCTTCAAAGGCTATTTTCTGCAGATCCAGAATGGTCAAATTGTTCTCTTCATTGGATGCAGACCTTTTCGCAGCCTCTGTAGGCTTTTCTAGCTCTTAAAAAAGGAATAAAAAAGAGACACTAGGGAGACACTTTTTATTTTGGATTTTTTTTTTTTTCCTAAACACAGAGCACATATGCTCAGTAGAAATCATTAATGTGATTGTAAAAAGTTAACTGGCACAGTGTTAATTACAAATGTTGCATGGTGTGTGCAGTGTTGTACACACCAGATCACATTTATCATCATACCAAATAGCTATCTGAGTTCACACTGAAAAGAAGTGCTCAGTGTAACTGGGACTGCTTCTGTTTGTGCACAGCTGATGCTTATTTGGGCTATATACGTGGAATTTTGTAACTGGTTTTTCCGCTGTACTGCACATGTAATAAAATTATTTGGTCTATTAAATAGAGATGAGAGTTACAATGTGATCCTTGTCTTGTGCACTTCTTCCAATATTTTTTACTTCAAAGCCTTCTTCAGGTAATCATAAGGAGCCAATACTCTCCTTTGAACCAAAATAAACTCCTCTTTTAAGGCATGTAACGTGTAAGAATTAAGGAAAAAAAAGCAGCCTAGGTAGAAAACTACATTGTTTCTAGAAGTAGTTCGAATTAATTTTTATGCAGTGTGTCTTTTTTGTTTGCTGCCATGCTGCAGAAAGTGAATGAAAAGAATCAAAACTACTATTAATTGAAAAAAAATTTGGAATAGGAAGTAGCTTGATCTAATTCAGTATCTCAGCAAGTTGAACTGTTACAACCACTGAGTTCACTAGGACTGAATACAAAGACAAGGGTAAAGATGTGATTTTTATATGGTTGATCACATCACAGCTTTTAATAACTTCATGACTTTATCACAGAAGCCTGTGTTTTCCACCCTGTTACCTTCCTTTCCAGAGGATAATCTAAACCTTTCCCATTTCCTGGATTACAGCATCATCTTATGTAAGTTAATTTGATATGCTGTGCTGAAATATGGCAGTTCTGGGATGGTACATGCAGATATGGTAGAGATGACGTGATTCCTTTTTCCTGCAGAAGTCCAGCTTTAAGAAATATGTTCCTATCTTCTACTGAGCTGTATTTCTCATATCAGGAATTGTAATCTTGGAGTTAGGCCAAAACTATTCACCGTGTGTTATAGATTAAAATAAATCTATAGGCATTTCCTCTTGTAATACTCATTTCCACTTTAAAAGAACTTCAAAACCTATAATGAACAGGAGGTCATGTTCTAAGAGGGGCCCTTTGGAAAATGGATTATGATTGTAAAGACGCTGCATTACTCTAAACTCTAAAGATAAAAAAACTGTAAATGACTATGCAAGTTTTTGGTCAACCCCATGCCATAGAAGGTCTATCACTGTAACAAAACTCGGTAAGAATATAGCTTGTTGGAAACTATTGTCCTTAATTAATACAATCTTGAGGTAATACTAAAAAGAAAAGGCCAAATTATTACTGACAGAGAAGCAGAACTCCTGTTGATATTAAAGGGAATTTTGCATGCATATTTGAGTGTGACTTTTAGTCAACAGAGTCATGGCCCTGTTAACCCTACTGGTGAAGTTTAAGAAGGCTCCCACCAAATCCGTTAGTCATTATTGCAATTAGACTTGTAAGACTGACTGCCACTTCAGTTAACAACAGTGATGAAAGGGCCTTTGCCATCAAATGAACTGAAAAATGGTGACTCATAAGGATTAAGTTCTATATTCCCCCTTTTTACCCCATGCCAATATTAAATATAGGGTTTTTTTTCTGAAACTAAAGTATAACACGTAGTTGTGGGCTGAGCTAGATCAAATAGGCACTATGGCTGGGCTTAGGGTTCCTGGTCGTTCTCAGAACGGTGAAGTGAAACCAGGATATCAGTTCTTATATTTTAAAAAGTATGATTTTAAACTTCCTGTCTGCAAAATATATGCCAATGAGAATATAAAGAGTGTGCACAAGCTGCCTATGGCACACACATCTGATTGTTTACACTTTTCACTTAGTGATTGTGTGGATGCTTTAAAATACATATGCTGCTGTTGCACAGCTCCTAAAGTCTAGTTCTGAGAAGGTAAGAGATTTTTCTAATGTATCAGTGACATTAATAAAGGTCCTGTTTTAGAGCCTGTCATCTTTCAGTCACAATTTCTGTAGTTACTCCACACTGGTTCCAAACTTGTTTTATGTTCTCATAATACAGTGATGCACACTGTACAGCATCTCTTTCATTAACCCCATCCACATAGCTAATGCTAGCAACAATTTTATACCTAGGTAATCCTTTTTGACTTCACATCAAATGTTACTTTTGTCAAGACTGAGAAAATAGTTGATTATGTTCCACCAATTCTCCTAACTCCCTCAAAAAATTAACCCTGAAGGCTCCTTGACTCATTCTATATCAGATGCATTTCTTATCACAGACGTCACATAATTTCTCCTCTTGTGTTGCCAGAGATGCCAGTGTGCTCTCCTATATCAGTACACAATGCCTCCAGCAGACACATCAGGAAGTTGCTGAGGGCAAGTTCTGTGTTTCTCTGCTCACCCCTGCAGATTTACTAGGATGAACAATAAATTGCAGTTCACGGTCAAAGACTATATAGGTATAGCTGTGACACAACGCTTTTGGAAGCAGATTACCTTTTACACCCTTCATTTTGACAAGAAATACAAGAAGAATACAGCTGTCAATAGAGATAAAGCCAGAAATAGGCAATCTGAAAACCAGCAGTCCTCTACAAGTGTAAGGACTGTGAATAATTTCTCTGTTTGGGCAACATAAAACAGTCGGGTTGGTAGAAAAGTTTGTTTACATGTTTTTTGCTTCTTATGACTGGCTTTGTTGTTGACATTACAGAAGAGGACTCAAGGCCTTGTTACCTTCCACATCCACACAGGAGAATGTAGAAAGCCTGTGTACCTGAACTGGCCCAATAATTTTAGAAACCCAAGCTCGAGCTCTGAATATAGGTTTTAAGTGAGGTGTGGGGGAAGTAATCTCATTTAATATTCTGTAGGCATTGACAGCTTAAGTAGTTAACCATACTCTCTATGTAATCAGTCAAAGGAGAGAGGCATTTCCAAGGTTTCCATTATCTCACCCTAGTGGATATGTTTGAAACACCTGAAATGAGTACCCATAAGGGCCTGTTTCTCTCCAGTGCTTGTAAGAGTGGTCTAGACAACAGATTTGGATATGTTTCCACTGTAGAAGTTTAAATTTAGAGAAGATGAATACTACTCCCAGGGATGGTTACTAAAAGGCACCAGGCAGGAGAAAGCAGGTTTCAGAGCAGCTGAGGTGTCCACATGGGCCTCACCAGTACAGTCAAGGAAAAATTTGTTTGATTAATGTGGAAGAAGGGGGGCAACTTGCGTTAAGCACTGAGTAGCAAGACGGGAGATCCAGGCCTGAAAAGCCCTGTTCACATATTGTTTTTCATCACTCCAAAACTTATTATTTTCATACTGTGAGTATCAAGGGTCAAGACCCTACCTACTAAGGTCCCAACAAATTTTCAGAAAATTATGCATTGTATTCTTCCCTCTTATGACTTTTGTTTATGAATATAAGCACTATTCTGCCTATGGAACTGTGGTTATAGTCCTTTCACATTTAAAAAGAACACTTTGTTTTTATTACAAGAAAAGGGTTATTTGCCTTTTGCATATTGCCACAACAGATGTGAAAAAAGATTTAACATCAATGGGCCAAATTCATTACTGCTGTAATGCACTGAAGTTCATATTACTACCAGGATTAATGTAACTCAATGTAATTATAACTGAGAGAATTTTCTGCTGGGATTTATCTTCAGTCTCCATAGAGGAACAGTAACAGTTGCTTTTGTTTCTGGAAAGCGATTGCTATTTTAAAAAAGAAAACAAGCTTACATGGATAATCAGAAGTCATCCTTCCCTGCCACAGAAAATGATAAAGCCTGAGATTTCACTGAATACCAGTGAAATAATTTGTAAGCTGCCCCAGGCCCAAAATGAACACTGCAGTTAAAACTCAGACTGAACAGCCAAGCAGACTGGTTAAAAAAAAAAAAAAAAAAAAAAAAAAATCAATACTAATATTGAAAAAGCAGCTGGTTGCAGCAAAGGTAATAAGAGACTGGAACTTCTAAGTTAGGAAGATGAATTTGACTTGCACAGAAGAAAAAACAAATGAATTGAAGTAACAGGAATTTTAGTTTGTTCTTGGGTTTTGTTCTCACTTTCAAAACCTAAGTTGTTATAGAATCAAGATTTTATTTAAAGTGAGTTCAATACAGCACTGTCTTCCTAAGTAAATATTTAACTCCTGGCAGAAGGTTTAATGAAGGCTAGTGGGATTAACTTAAGAAAATACCCATGATTGAAGTGATTATTACAATTAGACCCATTCATGTCAGAGTTCTATGGTTCTATTAGATAGTTTTACCAAAGCTAGTGGGATTAATGCGAAAGAAATGCCCAAATTTGAGGTCATTATTGCAATTAGACTTGTACATGTTGACATTTCATGGTTTTATTAGAGAATGATTAATGTTTTTATGCTGGAGCAAGGAGTGTATTGTCTGCTGTAAGCCACATGTCATCAAATCAGAATTTAGCTGTAATGCAATAATATTCCCCTAATTGTTGCAATCAGTTATGTTAAAGCAGCTCTTATCACCCTAAAATATGGAAAGATTTGTTTCCAATTGTACCAAGCTACAGGTTCCCATCTTGCCAAAAATATGTTAACTAACAAGCATTATCAGCAAGGCACGTCAAGTGTAAATGAAGCACTAAAATACAAAATCCAGAATGAACATAAATAGATACATTTGGATTAATCAGTCCAGCCTTCTACAGAGAGAGATAAGGGGGTGGGGGGGGAATACATCGTTATCCTACAGACTGTGTGGGCTCCATTACCAGATTACATATACCCAGACATGGAAAGGAAAAGAGGTCAATTGTATATTCTGGAGTAGATCAAACTGTTTCACAGTATAATCACCTCTAGCATACAACTGAAAAAAGGTATTTGTATTAAATAAATAAATAAATAAAACCAGACAGATTCTCAAGCTTCTTTTGTGTCTCCTAACAGAAAGAATATGATTATGACTGAGGTAAAGAGCTCCAAAAGAACCATTTCACTTTATGAAGTTTCTCAAGATCCAACAGATTGATAATAACTCCATTCCTCCTCCCTACCCCTCCCTTTGTAACTTCATATAAAAGACACAGCCAGAGAAAAACACACTTTTGTATCTGTACCTCCTTCCCTATTGCTGGAGAGAGTAGTGGGGAATGACTATCAGCCACTCCTTCAGGCTGCATCTGTATATTATTTCTAAGACCTGTGAATACTTAAACAGAACTAAGGAATTTTATCGTGCTTTTGCAGCTTATCTTCCTTCCTCCATCCATGTGCTCCTTGGCATCAGGTAGGAGGTGTACTTGGATGAGTAACATGAACACTGAGGAGACCTTGGCCAAGGTCAAAACACAAGCTAGCAGACCATCTGGTAACCATATAAGTCAAAGCTTTGAGTGTAAAATGCCTGTACTAACATTATCTATAATGTTTAGACAAAAGAAAAAGGAACCAAGTATTTTTTCAATAATTGCTGATTCCAAGGTTTTATCATAATTCTGATTTTCAACAAATAATATAAATTTCATACAATTTTATTATACATTTATTACAGATGTAACAGTATTTTTTTTTTTACCAACAGACAAGAACAACATACCAGCTCTATAGTCTAAAGTCATTATTGAAAATAGATAGTTACTTGCAAGGCTGTTCACAATAAGAGATTGAAATTTTGCAAGATTGAGAGTGTAATCTGGAGTTATTTTTAAATTATGGAATTGAAACTGTAAAAGTGAAACTCTGCCCCTACTGTACTCAAAAAGGATTTTTTTCCCCTTATATGTGCATTTTGCTATGTATTTGGATAAGTGAGTCCATTCCAAATGGCCAGATGAAATACTTGCTTTGAGAATGGACACATGAAGGGACCACTTCTGCGTGCTTTTTATATCTTACACTTTAACATTCATACAATGACATTTAGTGTAGATTAACTGTAATTCCAAACTGTAATTCCATCTGCAGTTATTCTTTGTCTAAAATATAGAAATAAATATATTTCACTGGGGTAATTTCTGAAGATTATGGGACGTGAGCCTGAGCACCCTGAAAAGTGCATTGTGAAATATGCAGCTTGGATTTTCATATGGTTAGGTTTAAATGTGAGTCACACAAAGAAAAAATGGAATGAACACTCATACTCTTGATACCATCAGGACTTGTTGACACTGCCAGGTCAGTGTCACACAGCTCCAGTACAGCCTGATTTCTAAAGCCCTTTTGTGATGATAACTAATTACTTGCTATTACTTTTGATTTGGTGTGGGTTTTGTGTTGTTTTTTTTTTTTTTAAAAAAAGACTTTGCAAAGCACTGGTTTGGTTAGGCAACACAACCGGTGAGTGATGATGTGCCAGATTACATCAAGTCTCCTGAACTCACATGATGGGACATAACTTGGCATTGTTCCATATTATGAAAGCCAAACAGTGCAGAGTATGTTGTATAGTAATGGGAATGAAAATGTCTTTCTGAGAAACAGAATCAGCTTTTTAAGAAAGCAGTCTCCACTTCATGTTTACCAAACCCTCTTCATTCAGCTTTGCTATTAGAAGAATTGCATCGACCTTAAAATGTAATGAAAAGTACAAGAAGTTGAAGTTTGTTTTCTTTACTGGTGTTATTAACCCTTCTCCTCCACAAATTGTAGTGAAATCATTTAAAAAAATATAACTTACTGCAAATCCCCTGTGTTCAGAACTCACAAATGAAACCCCCATAAAAATAATGAGATTAGCTCTAAAAAATCACCAGAAATATTAAAAATATCTTTATTTTTATTCTTTCTGTCTTCCAATTTCTGAATTTCTTGTGCTCTTCCATGCACTTTAATGTAAATATTGTAAGGTTAAGTATATTCGTTTCCAACTGCAATACTAATTGCACATGCCAAATTATGGTTTGGTTCTTTGACTGCACTTTAGCTCCCACAACCACTGGTGGAAGACAGTTGGATTTCTGCCTCTCCTATCCATCAGAACAGCTTCTTTCTTTATCAGGTCTACTTTATTCAGGCCCCTGTGCAGAGTTACATAATCTCTACTGCTTCTCATATTACCTTTAATCTCCTTTCTCCTGCCTTCTTCAAAATACTATATTCTTTTTCACACCTTATGCTCCCTCACACTGTCTCAAATCTCTCCTTAGAGTTTCACAGCCCCCATGTTCCCAAGCCTGAGTCTTGTTCATGAAGCTACATTTCTCTAGTCTCTTTTTTGTCCACACAATCCACTTTCTTCTGTGCAAGGGTCTCCCTGCACAGCCTGTACTCCCTGTTGGTGGCAGTTTCCCTTCTCTTGCTTATCCCTTTATCACACTACCTTTCTTCACATCCTGAGCTCAGACGTGCACAGTTTCACTTCCTTTTTATACTCTGGTTGGTTTTTATGCCTCCCGTACTACGATGCTTTTCATGTTTCTTAACATCACTTTGCTTCCTTGTTTGCCTCCCCTCTCTTTTGCTTTGCTCTCTTTTGTTGCTCTTTGGCCTCTCTATTTGTTCTCCCACATGCTTCCTCCTGAACGTCATAAGCCTCTCTACCCTGCTTCACACTGCCTTCCTCCTCATTGGTGTCCTTTCTTGAAATGAACACATCCCTGGGAAGCAGTGGTCTGATGTCTCAGATGCCACGTTGGCAGAACAAGCACTGCCAATTTATATGGCTTTATTAAGAGATTTATGATATCTGATGCTTTACTTTAAACTGTAGTTCCAGGAAATGATTGACTATGTGACAACCCTGCTTACTTGCATTCTTCTTTTTTTTTTTAAATGCTTTCAGGGCTTCAGCCAAATGAGGGGTATGCAAACCCACTGTACCTTGGAAGGTTAAGATCCAGAAGCCAAATAAAAATTACGCATCGATTTTTGTGCTCACATTCTTCTATCACTCTTGTGAGTGTTTTGAGGATGAGTCATGATCTGTGAAGGTTCAGGTTGGCAACACAATATTCACAGCAGTGTATGTACAGGTAGCCTGAAACTTCTTGGTCCAGTGCTCTGCTTGGAACCACTACTCTGCTATAAAGGGATTCTCAGCTGTAACTTTTCCCCAGCCTTCAGGCTTGCTGGAGCCCTCTTATCACTCTTTATGAGGCCAGTCTGACTTGTTACTTAAAAGATATGAATCTGTTCATTTCTGTCTCTCTCTCTCCCCCTTTTCCTTCCTCCTACATAGCTTAAGACATTTCTTAGGGAAGGGGGGAAAGTCTTTTGGGTCTGTTCTTTGCTGCTCTTCATACAAGTGATCATATGCAAGCTGTATGGACTTTCTTAATTTCCCTCTCACCTTCCCAGTCAATATTTCTGTGATCTAGTTTGGAAATTCCTGAAGCGTGAAAGTAGAATATTACATTTGAAAAAGGAGCTGTTTCTAAAAAATTACTTTCTCCTACAAATGTGGTGAATTTTCCTGCAGAAGTAGTCTCTAGTCATTTGACTACACAGAAATATTGTACCATCTTCTCCTTCATAATATGATAAAAAACTAACTAATACAGTTTTGACAGCATAAATGTCTGCAGGCACATGTTTACATAACATAAGAGGATGTTGCTTCATCTTAAACCCCTTTTGAATGGTATAAATTTAACCGAAAATATCCTGGGTATCAGAAAAAAATTGTAGATAATATGGACAGAAGGAACAGTTATACTCATAAACTAGATGGACTTAGTTCATGGCTTACGTCACATGGGTGCAATCATCTGAAACAGTAAAAAATAAGATTACGTATATCTCATAGAAATTACTAGTAAATTCTCTTCATGGAGATAACAGTGGGCCTATGATATCTGGAATGGGCTAGGAAGAGGGGAAGGAAAAACTAACAGTGAGCACCTCATTACAGCAATTCAGCCTTCACACCAAAGTGTTCCCACCTGCAAGGTGTTAGCTATGCACCTGTCACCTAGTAGGTAACAGCATAATTTTGAAGAGGACAAATTTAAGAGGTTCCAAAATAGATTAGAATAGGGTTGAGAGACCAGTTGTAGATTATGAACAAGCATACCAAAACAGCCCTAGATAATCACAGTTGTTTGCTACTTCTGCTAGAGTTGTCACCGTCACAGCCATCACAAGTGTGCACCTCTTTTCTTCAATACAAAGTCAGGTGGCAAGCTGCAAACTTGCTGTGACTATGAGCTTAAACTGACGCTGCAGAATGTACGTGGACCTGCTGAGCTGTCACTGTATTATCTGGACTTCTGGAGGAGTAATAGTGTGAAACAGGAGAGTTGTAATATACCCTTATAAGCAATGCCAGTAGTTTCTTAAACTGCTCCACTTAGATCTGTCAGATTTGGCCAGGTCTTAGAGGAAGTAATATATGGGACAAAAACAAGGATAAGAACAAAATCATTGCATTTTTATTGGATTCTTTTCTTTATGCATAGAAGCACTTCTATTGAGATGAAGTTTAATAAATATTGTTTTCAATGGTAGTGGCAAATGGAAGTGAGTTACTTTGCTGTTATGATGCAAAAGACTGTTCCAGTGGCTAGATCACACATCTAGCTCTTAGCTATCTAACTGCTGCCATGTACAGCTATAATTAATCGTAGGTACAAAATTGGGGGTGGTTTTCAAACTCAAGCAGTTAATATTCCTGTCTTCATTATGCCAATTTGTCTTGCCAAAGCAGTTAATACATCTCTGCAAATGGAGAAAAAAATCAAAGAGAAGCAACTCTTGCTGACAAACTGACATCTGTCAAATGTAATTTCTAGTAATAAGGAACTTCATCTTTTGGGAATATTTTTAGTCTTATTATTTTTATGTCAGAACTTCTCAGCTCTTTTTCCTTCCTTCCTTAGCAGTTCACAGATGGCATTTTGTTAATATTGGTTTCATTTCGAAATATAACATTTTACAATGCAGCAACATAACAATTAATGTGTTAAATGGATACCTTTTAATGTTGGACTGCTGTCTTGTTTTTCCCCTTCCTTCAGTGCCTTGCTAGGTCTTTTCTGGGCAGAAATATTTACTTCCATCTTTTCAAGACTCTTAGTGAACCCTCAACTCTGCTGGACCAGCCTGTTGCTATTGTTTCAATTGTAAACAAAATGAACATAACTTTCTATAGGTTTACCCATCATCATTGTGACTAGACAGAGGCTTTGACAAAAATCTCTTAATATGGACACCTTCAGACTTTTAGGCTGAATCTCAGTGTAAGTACAAATGACAGTCTTTAGAGCTACATTATGTGCAGCTTGGTTATAGATCATGTATTTCAACACTGGGTTTATTCACCTAAAGGGAAAGATACATTTTACATTTATTTTATTTTAAATTTTCATGCTTGATTTTGCAGTTGTAGTGGTATGCTGTGAAACATTGTGACGGATGGATCTCATGGAATAATCTTTGATTGCTCTCTTTGTTCTTGCTGTATGTGTCAAAAGTAAACAATAGAAAGCCTTTTCTCTGTCATGTTTCCCCTCAGTAGATGTAGATGAAAAGTTGAATAAGTGCAAAATATAAATGTTGTGGCAGGCTTAAAATAACTTTTCCTTGATGTTTGATTTTATTAAATCTCTGTTTTATTTGCTGAAACACAAATATTGCCCTGAATTTAGCATTTAGATAAAGATATATTAAAGGTGTCCAAAACTTAGAAAAAAAGCATATACCTCAAGCTGGCCAAACCACAAGTAAACATGTCACAAGTTAGAACATTTTTCTGCACATTTCAGTGAATTCACCTAAACTTCTTGCATTTAGGTAAAGCTTAGCAATAAAAAAATCCACAGAATGTTAATATGGTGCATAAGGATACTGATGGTAAACTTCAGGAAAGGAAAGAAAGGAACTACACCACACCTATCATCCATTTCTAACACATTTCAAGACATGGATATATTTCAGGTTTTCTTCCTTCAGTCCATTTTCAACCTTCATTCTGCTGAGCAAGTAAAAACAACTGACTTAAGATCAAAGCCCTTTCATTTTAACAGAAATACATTTGATAGCTTTCATAATTCACTTATAGGTTTTAAATTGTTTAAAATGTATTTCAACAGGATTAAGATAACAGTGCAGAACGTTGCAGGTCCTATATCCAGTCACTGTTAAAACCTCACATTTAACAAAACAGCCTGTAGTGCAGTGGTGCAGATGCTCAACTACTGGAGTGTGTCTGAAAGCCATCATGCTCATATTTAGTTACAGGCACGCAATTGCAGTAGGAAGATTGGAGGCTGGGCTGAGGGTAAGCAAAAAATAATTTCCGTTATGTTTAATCATGTACTGTGTACTCAGTTTCTACCCGGCTAAATTATCTTTCAAAGCTGAAGGTTTTGGCTTAGTGCCACTTAAGCAGGAAAATCATAAGCTTTGATAGACAACACTGAGAGTTATAAAGAGCCCTTAACACCCAGCGGCCAAAGCCCTCTTGAATTACACAGGAGAAACAGTAAAGTTTCTTTGGATGCATCACTACTGAATGGAATGACAGAATTTGTTCCTGTAGCAGTTTCATTAAAAGAAAGACAAAACAAAACAAACCCCCTCACATTGTTGATTATTGGATATTCCTTTGATTTGCAATTTTGAGAATTAAAACACATTTCTCGGAATTCCCACTGCAGGGGATCAGGCTGTCACTGTGCAGAATAACCCTCATAACAATTTAGCTGTGATGGTACTAAGTTGCATTAACAAATACCATGTTTACATTCTAAAATATGTCAGTGAAATTGTGATAGAGAAATATTCAAACCAGAAGAGATCATTACCACAATGGAAAACTTCTTTGACTACTAGTTCCCCTTTCCGGCTAGCCAGCTCTTGGGAGCCAATTATTATCCTTTGGCAGTGCGAGAGAAAGATGTACCTATCCTGGTGCAAATATTTAAAGATTTAAAAATAAAAGAAAAAAGTTGCCCTGCTGCATTGCCTAATGATATTTTAGGGCTGATTTAAAAAAAAAACAAAACCACAACAAACCAACCGACTGACCAACCAACCAACCAACCAAACAAACAAACAACCAAACAAACAAACAAAACAAGTCTTTGTAGTGCCAATATTTTTAGTGTAAGAAAAAAGAATTATCATTACTATGGTCATTAGTAAAATCAATCACTTCTGGGTTGTTTGAAGAATCATTAAAGAAAGGTAATAAATTTCTTTCTTTCTTCCTTCCTCCCTCCCACCCCTTCTGATCATATTTAGTTCCTTTCATATCTGAAAAGGCAATACCTTCCCAAATTAATTTGAGCAATTGCCTTTCACAAGTGATTTTTAAAGGAGTTTCAACATACATACTGTAGTAATGTACTCATGCTACTGGCTTTCAGCTTGGCAAGAATATAAAGTATAAAAATAAAGTGCACAGAAGACATGCTCATGCTACTGTGTTCTTAGAGTAAACCTCTGAAGAGCACAGCAAGCCCATTGCAGGCACTATATGGGACTTCACACCACCAGGCTTTCTCTCCCTGCCAGCACACTGTAATTAAAGGAAAGAGACATCAACATGAAATCAGACATGAGATGCTGTCCAGTTGAAAAGGTTACTGCAGCAAATGAGCAATTAGTGCACCCTGCTGCAATGACTGCTTCAGGTTCAGAAAGGACTCAGACAAAATACAATAGCTGAATAAACTAGCTTTGTAATCTGTTTGTCATAAGTCCTGCAGTCAGTGTTATACAAAGAGTTGGCAGGGTATATGCTTCAAGGATGGCATGAAGCCTATTCTGCTCAAGCTCACAAGGCTTATTCTACGTTTTTGCCTACAGTAGGCAGGAAGAGCATTTTTGTTGATACATATCAAACCAAACTAACAAATAAAATATGCTGGCAAAAGCACTTTTCAGGTGGCAAAGTTCTATGCACTACAAGTACTTTACAGAAATGTAATAAAAATCACTTCTCTAGTATACACTGTCCCTCAAATAGGACTTACAGTTTAATTTAAAAAAATAAAAGCCACAAGTAAAAATGTCTTCAGTGCAAAATCTGATTTGTATGGGTTTTTTTAGGAAAGCTAGATTTACATTTGTATTTTTTTAAAAGTCTAAAATAACTTGACTGGTTCATGCTCATCTATTCCCATTTAGTATTACCCAAGAACTATTTTTTTTGCCATTTTAAACTATACATGGGTTCTAGTTATTTTAGAAGATAATGTTTTAGAGCAGAAACTTTAGAATATTTTAGTATAGAGCAGAGTTTCCTGAACTTCCTGGGTACATATCAGCATAGCTGACAATTCTTTCCTGCTGTTAGCTTGTTAAAAAAAATACAGATAAAGGTATTAATACCAGAGCATGTGCCCAGTTTTAGTGCCTTTCAGAGACCCTCTTTAGAAACAGATGTATAGACACATTCATGTTCACTGAAGAGTTGTGAAGCTGTTATTAAGTGATGAAGACTACTCTGCCTGCAGGAGAGCCTGCAGAGAACCATGAGCTCACAGCACATCTTCCCTGTACAGCTCACTGTGACGAAGAGTTTAAACTTCTACACAAAGCTACAAACTTACAAAACAGGATGGCTGAAAAGGTTGACACCTGCATGAATTATGTCCCACTCTAAAACAGAAAAACCCTTGTATACCTCAGAAGGAGGGATAGGAATCAATATGAGTGACAGCTCCATCAAAGTAATACATTTATCAGCTTTGTGAAATACTTTTGGTCAGTCTACCATTCATTTCAAAACAAAATTGCTAGGAATTATTTTCTGTACCAAAGGCTGGTCTTACTTTGCTTGCATATTTTGTTTTCAAGCACCAGTTTCACAGCATCATATTAGTATCACTCTATCAACAGAAACTAAGTTTAAAAGATCATAATTACTATTTAATGTTTAATATTTACATAGTGCTTTACAAATCTCAAAACACTCTATGGGAAAAATTACATGAAGCAACAATAGTCAAGAGGAGGGGGCAAATAACTAATGCAGTGGAAGAATGACATAAAGCCAGAAGAAACGTGAAGATGGACCAACCATTTAGGTGAGACTTAAAATGGCAGGAAACCTACATACTGGAATTTGTAGTCATTTGTAGCAAGCCATTAATCTATAATGAATGTGTATTTTCCTCAGTGTGAAAGGTGCTCTAAAAACCAAGTATCTTTCCCTGTGATACGCAAAGAAAAACATCTGGATGTTGGAAAATCAGCAGACAATACAGGCAGAACCATTCGTTCCACACACCCAAAGGGAGAGCTGGCAGTGAAGCAGTTTGTTACCTTCACAAAAAAAGGCTTAATTGTTCAAATCCCAGCACTAGCTTCCTCCTCCCTCTGCTCTTCTTCCTTCTCCTCGCCCCCTCACTCCCCCCTCCCATAAGTCTTGGCAAACATTGAAGAATGGAAGGGAAAGTCTTTCAAGTAAGGAGAGGCAAAAGGTTTAAAGGAACAAGGCAACACCTTAGTTTTAAGTGAGTGGGTTCACATATGGCTTAAGCTGGTCTAAGACAGAACTGCAGCAGAAAGGTAAAACCTTGCCCTCCCATCTGCTCTCATCAGCCAATTCTCACCATTTTGCTCTTGCTCAGCTCCACAACATGTGGCTGCAAAGTGAGCCAGATTGACTTGCTAAAAAAAAAAAAAAAAAAACCAAAAAAAAAACCAAACCATTTTCTTTCAGTCAGGACAGTAAACCAGTGGGGACTATGTGAAAAAAGGACAGGTAACACACAAGAGATTTGTGTTACAACCCAGTGTGAACACTCAGGAGACTGCAGTACAGCTCTAACTAGAGAGGCCTCTTTACTGGCATGGTACATACGGCGAAGATTTTGACAGGTGAGACAGGTGAGAATCCCGTGGATGGAATTTATAGTGTTTTTAGAAAACGTATTTTTGCCTGTTTTTGTTTTTTTTTTTTTTCTGCAAGGAAACATATCACCCAATCTTATATATGGAAACATTTTTCAAAGTAGTTATCTAAAGATAGGTATGCTGAGGAAAACACCCAGAAGAATTTTTCTAGAAGTGCCTGCTTGGTGTTTTTCCATTTTCAGTGAGTACCACTGTTATACGGTGAAGTGCACACAGAACTGAAAGAGGAGAGTCAGTGTGGAGTAATGCTTAGCTGTCAAGAGGGCTTGGTCCTGCTCCTGGCTGTACCAGCACTGCAGTACTGCTCAGAGTGAGAAAGGCTGTTTACTAACTCTTCCACAGCACTCTGCAAACTGGATTTGTCTATTTTATCCTTGTTATTGCTCAATTTAGGATCTTTTCTTCAACCTCTATTGCCTCCTTAACCCTATGGGTTTCACA
The DNA here is from genome assembly GCA_031468815.1 of Morus bassanus. Classification (NCBI taxonomy): domain Eukaryota; kingdom Metazoa; phylum Chordata; class Aves; order Suliformes; family Sulidae; genus Morus; species Morus bassanus. Next base: position 22,156,023 of record CM062600.1, on the reverse strand, counting down.
CAAAAATGATTTTCAAAGGCTTCAAGTAATCTGTTCAAAAGAGATATCTTTTCCCCAAGTGCTAAAAAAATAAAATCTTAAAAATAAACCAATCTGAAGAAAAAATTAATTCTTGCTTGTGCCTTGTAATAAGCACAATTTCCATTAAGTGTGATGGGAAAGACACAATTACAACTCAATTCAATTGCTTGAAAAATGTAAGTATTTATTATCTGGCTTTCATACCTTGAAAAGAGTCCTCGGCAAAAGTAGATTACATCTTTGTCCATCAGTTACTAGTGCCCAATATTTATGATACTGTTTACATTGCTAGGTGAGGTAACTGTGACAGCAGAGGTGACTAAACTAATCCTAAGTGTTATTAGTGAAGGAAGGTGCTCTCAGGCAATTCCCTTACATGTTGTTAAAAGAAATTGAATCAAAGAAAATCTCCAAGGACCTTTTAGAAACAGGGTTTGCATTTGCCTCTTGATATCTCCAAGTAAAAGACAAAAGGAGCCCTGAGTTATCAAAGGACAAAAGATAGCACAGAAGTCATTTATTGAAAGGTCATGGGTTAGTTTTAGTAAACTACTGGGTAATATGTAGATGTCAGAGAACAGCAATTCTAATTTAGGAATCATGAGCAGAACAGCAGATACAAATATTATCCAGGGCTTGGGGATAGTAATTAAGAACTCAGTTATTAATGACATTTTAGGTACAATTGTGTAACAAGAAATGGGGAAAACTCAAGAGCAATACAAACTAAAATAACACAGCTAGGGCAGAAGTCATTACAATGATAGGCTGTAACCTAGATGACAGATATATATTTCAGATTTTTTTAATATGAATAATATTTTTCAGAGTGCAGAACAATAATATTGCCCATAAGAAAGACCTTTTAATTTTTAAATTTCTGTTTTGTTTGCATATCCGTTTATGGCATTGTAATTTTTATCTGACAGTGATACACGCTTTTTAACACAACGTACTATATAAAGAGGATCATGGTTTTAGTCATTCTTTCAAAGTTGATATTATATTCATTTTTTCTCTTTGCTGTACTGAGGAAGGTAAGAACAAGAGCCTTGAATAATATAAATGGTTTCACATGCTTTTACCACTAAATTATGCTAAACCATCTGTAATCTAATGTCCATTTCCTAGATTACAAATGATCCAAATACCAAAGGAATCTAAGTCAACATTCTTTTTTGTTCCAATCACTCAATCACTCTTTTTATAAGAAAAACAAACAAAAAACCCAAAACAAACAAAAAAACCTTCACACATTCTTTGATACACACAAGGACTCTGAAATTCAAAGGATCAAACCCAACAAAGCTATCATTTTATTCACTGGAAAGCCAAAGATCATGATTAAGAAAAAATTCAGTTTGTGACAGATTCTGCAAGGTTTTTTTTCAAAGAACAACAATCTGTAGCAAGATCAAGATTTTTCATGCTGCCTTGTTCTTCCTCCTCTTGTCCCTACAGTCTTATTGTTATGGGCCTGAACTTGCACTCTTTAAGATGCTATATGAAACATGCACATGGATTGTTACATACATGTCATAGATAACTTTTATAACTTACAGTGTAATTATGAGGCTTTAAAAATAACATACAGAAAGAAGAAGAAAATTACAAAGTTCACAGAAAACTATCACATTATAATTTTTTAGGGGAGAGAAGTTTATTTGTATCCACAATTCAAATGAATGTATTAAGCCACAGAAGAGCTCAAACCTAAGCAAGTGGGGAATGATACCCATCTACAAAGAAATTTAGGGTTCAAATTAAGTAACAAAACAGGTACACCCTTAAGCACCTATTGTCACCCAAGGAAAGGTTTCCCACTTTGTTCTCTTCTAACTTGAGGCCTGATACACATATTTTTGCACGCAGAAGCTGTTCTTTGCGTAACAGTCTGAAAAATGAATATCCTCATGTGTTATAGAAACTTCCTCACTTTTCTCTTGCTTACTCTCCTGTCTCCCTCCCCCCATAAACAAAAAAATTATTTAAGGCAGAGGGCTAGACCCTGTACACTACCTTTCAGAAGATTTTATGAAATTGTCTGGACATAAATGGCTTCAAGAACCCTTTTCCCTATAAAATCTCAAAATTGAATTTATATTTGCAAAACATCCCTTTTTTGTGAAATTGCAATGTTTAGAGGCTGGAAATCAAACTTGCGTTGCATTATACACATTAAGGCTCTTTCATAATGCTGGCATAGAGTAAAAACATCATTGGAAATGAGAATGATTTATTATTCTGTTCTGTTTGTATTAGCACATCTTTCCCGCTACTAGTTCTCTGCCACTTCCACATCATCTGTTCAAATGATCCCTCACCGTCAGCACATCATTCTCTGCAGTTCTCCTTCCTCCTTTATGGATTCTCTGTTTGCTCCAAATCCTTCTAACATTTCCAGTCTCTGGGTAGCCACCCCCACCTGATTGTCCCAGTGCCAAAAACCTTTCCATCAGTATCAAATATACTGATGGACATAGGCAAAGAGATTTTTCAAAGATTTGGGTTAGTTAACGGAGAAATTGTACTGAAATGATTATTTTTATTGAAAATCCTGAAGGGAGAAGAATGCAGCAATCATTTTCTGTTTATTTGTTTTGTTTTCATAAAAACTTTAGTGTGTTTTGATAAATTTTCCCTGGAACTTTAAAACTACTAGATTTCACTCCTGGCTGAGGGCTGACCACCAGCAGAGACAGAGTACTGGCACAGATCCAGCCCTGAGTGGCAATTCCAGCTGCTCTGTAGAGAAGGCCATGCTTAGCAAATGTATATATTCACAGTAAAACTACTGACTGTCAAGCTTATGGTGCTAGAGAAATTCCCCAAAGAGAGGCAAGGTCTTAACCAGCCATTCCAGCTGTGACCCGCATTCTGGCCTAAAACTCATGTAAAGTATAATCGGTTGCTACACATACTCTCTCCACCCAGGTTATCTTATACAAAAGAGCCTTTTCCTTTGGCTCCAGATAAACATTTGTCCAGAAATCTATTAAATAAAGTGTCCACTGGCACTTCATATAATAAAAAATCAGATCCTGCAGTGCCTGTGTGAACACTGAAAAATTCTCATCAAAAGCAATCAGAGCTAGATTCAAAACAGCTTTTCCTCCTCCTGTCCCTTTTTTCTCACTTAAAAAAATAGTTAAAAATAGTTCTATTTTATCCCAGGGACCTAATCCCTTTCTCACATAAACTAGTTTCACATAAACTGGAGGTAAACCTCCAGTGAGTGCCTTCAGGTCCGTATCAGTGTAAACGAGAGTTCTTTTCAGCTTATCAGTTCAGTGAGAGCACTCTTCTCTCATGCTGGACCTTCTGCAGAGGAAGATGCCATCCATATCTTGGACAATGTGCAGTCTGTGAGGATAAGAAGGTGGGAAGGAGAGACAGAATGAGAATTGATCTGTAGTGGATGCAGGAACAGAACTAAGACAGAAGGGACCATGGAGCAGTTTCTATTAAGGTATTGTTCTTTCTAACATTTCATCTTTGCTCTTTGATAATGAAATGGCCTGGAAGGGCTTTTTAAATATGTGAAAAGAAGTTTTCATTGCAACACGCTTTGAAAAAAAAATCCATAAAAGAACATAAAAAAAAGCTTGTTAGCCATTACACACCCACCCAGTATATGAGACATTCAAATGAGTTCAATCAAGCCAATTTGCATACAGTGCACACAAAAAGGGCATGCAATTTGCACATTTTATTATAAAGTAAAGCACTTCTCATGTCAGCATTCAAAGTCTTTAAAAGCAAAGTTCTGTATGCAGTTAGTATTTCACAGAGAAGACTGTAGGATAGATAGTATTCATAAAATACATTTTATCTAAATTGCTACTGTCTTTAGCAATAAAAACGTCTGGAATAGATGTTGACAACTGAATATTATATTAAAAACCCTGCATGAATTCAACATATTCATGGCTATGCTACTGTAATTTCAATATCCTATTATAACTTTGCCACCTAAATAAAGTATATTTGCCCCAAACTGCAATTTAAAATAGAAAGCTCTACCTTTTATTTTATCCCTTTTGACTTCAGTGGAACTTCACCTCAGGAAAGACTGAGGGATCTGTTTGTATACATGGGTAAAAAGCCAGCAAAGAGAAAAATTACTCAATACAGCTAGTGTTAAACATTTCCACACAAAAATAGGCAACTTTGCCTTTGTAGGGATTTGGCAGGGACCTTAATTCTCAGTTCCTCCCTTCTTTCTCCCTCATGATATTTTACTCAGTTTTACTTCTTCCAGGTCCTGTTTCACACGTCCTTACATTATCAGTCCTTATCCTACCAGACCCATGTTCCAGTCTTACTTTTTATTTTTCCCTCCCTGGCTCCTTAACTTATTTGAATCTTAAATAATCTGATTGCAACTGATGATCTTTTCTTCTCCATGTGGCCTGGGACCAGCCTCTGTCAAAGAGTACAGAGAAGTGTGGAGAGCGGCAGCAGGAGGGACACGCTGCTCAGCCTTGGGTACTAAAGTTCCATTTTGGTTACTCAAGTCTAAAAATAGCCTGGATGTCTGAAACTACAATTTTCATCAGCTTTATAATTTCTCTAAATTTAAGAATATTCTTACAATGATAGAAAAAGGCACACCTGTGAAGCAACGACTGGTCCTCAGCCTTGTTACAATCTATTGCTCCAAATGATACATTTCTAAAGAAAAAGCTATGAAGGCAGGCTTAATCTCTCCCTAACACCATTCCCAGATTCGAAAGAACCTTGTGACTGCAAACACTTGGAAAACTGAGCCTGAATGGAAAAAGGCTTGGAAATCTACAAACAAATTATAAGAAAGCTCTAGAGCAGAAGCACATTGCAATGCAGGACTACATGATCTCATTATTAACATCTCCTCCCCCAAAAGAAGCCCACACTGGTTAACAGTATTTATATATTTTCAGTACATTTGCAAACCAACTTCAGGTTGAGGTCTTTTAGATCCAAGAAAAATCACAGAACAGAAGCAGAGGATAACTCTGGTGGGGAAGGAGCTCAGAAGGTGTCTGGTCTAACAAGTTGCTCACAGCAGGGTCAGCCATAGGGTCAGACCAGGCTCCTCAGGGAGGGATGGAGCCTCTGCTACTGCTAACCTGTTGTTCTGTGGGAAAGGTTTCCTTGCACCCAGTCCCAGCCTCTCCTGTCCCTCACCCTCCTGCTGTGCCCCGCTGAGAGGGGTCCTGCTCCAGCTCCCCGCCAGCTCCTTATAGGCACGGGGGGCTGCTGTTAGGTGCCCCCAGAGCTGCCCTTTCTCCAGGCTGAACCAGCTCTGGTCCTCTAGCTTCTCCTCACAGGGCAAGTGTCCTATCCCCAACCACCTCGGTGGTCCTCTGCTAAGTTCACTCTGGTTTATTGATGTCTTGTACTGGAGGGGCCAAACCTGAATGCGGTATATAGATGTGGTCTAAAGAGTGCTGAGTAGAGGGGGAATCCCATCCAGTGATTGAATGGCTGTATTCCTGTTTAAACAGCCCTGGGCGTGATTGACTTGCCAGAGCACACTTCTGGCTCATGCTCAGCTTGCTGCTACCAGAACTCCCAGGATCTTTCCCTCAAAGCTGCTCCCCAACCAGGCAGTCCCCAGCCTGTGTCACAGCAAGGGGTTATTCTTTCCTATGGTAGGCGTTCACATCTGTCCTTGTTCAATTTCATGAGGTTCCTGTTGACCTGTTCCTCCACCTTGTTTAGGTCTCTGAAAATTCTTCAAAGGCATTCTTAAAATTTTTGCCCTATAACAAGTACCAGTTTTAAAAAGGATCTTATGATCATACATCATGAAAAAATCAGAGACAAATCTCATCAGAAAGACAATTTTAAAGGGATAATGCAACATATAGATGCATATGGTGACAATAGATGCAATGGTCAAAATGGGGAATAGGGGGCAACATGATATGTTGCCATTAGCACTATTATCATTTCCATCAACATTACATATTGCTTTTTCAGGTACAATGTTGTGTTCAGGAAATGGCTGCAGTCTGTATGCCTGAATACGATGGGACCTGTTGCTGCAGAGATCTGAGACCTGCCCTCCTCTTACAAGTGGCTGATCATCCCAGTCTGTCCTCCTGCAACAGTGGCTCCAGACTTCAGTTACATTTGGATAATACCACTATCCTGTACCTCACCCTACATTAAATGCTAGGCATAAAGTTGTTCACAATGGTGTTAGTAGGCATTGTCATGAAAAATAAAGGTCCAGGAATTCTGACAACGACCCAGGACAAACAGTTGGCCTCAGGAATCCTGCAGCGGAGTGGATGAGAGTTTGTTTTGAAGATTTGATACGTGACAATAATTAGGGCTATTGGCAGGCTGCTGTTTAGAACTCTTTCCTTCCAAAACATTTCAAAATTTAGTCAAGGCTATGCCTGGGAACCCTAAATATTGCATCATGTCAGCCTGTATATAAACCTTCCCAGGCTATTTTCAACAGCTCATTCAGCTGTGTTGACCAACAAAAGCAATGCACAGTTTTAAGATGTCTCAACTACTTGGCACGTTTTATCTAAAAAAACCATCAAGCTGAGCTTTCAGTATGTAGCCAGTGTGGATCATTCAAGAAAATAAGCTTTGTGTTTTAGTGGAGCAGGTAAGTGAGAACCCAGGAGCAATCATATGTATTTCTGATTCTGCCACCGCCTCTCTCTACAACTACAAGCACAGTGTTCAGCTAGTCTTTGACAGTTTCCGTACCCAAAAAAGGGTATAACAGCATGTACTAGAGTGGTACTGAAAAATAAGAGCCTGGTCTGGCTCCTAGTGAAGTTCACAGCTACATCTTTGTTCGTTTTTACTAGATAAAGACCTTGAACCTGACTATGAACCATGCTGTGGCAGTGTAGCTACAGTGTCTGTTCAACCAGAAAGTGGGTAATTTTCCCTCCTGTGGGTGGGACCCTGTGGGACCGCAAAATAGGCTGCTATAATGTTTGTACATGATCTCCTTCTGTAGATACAGACATAAATATCACACAAAGAAGAGAGGATAATGAGTGAGACACAGATGTCTCTGTGTCTGGTGGTCTACAGAAATCTCATCGGAGGCCATGCATAATTCTGAGAAGCCTGAGGATGGACTCCTGAGCATCCCAGAGTCAAAGAGAGTAGATGGAAGCTGCCACCATCGCCTTTACAGTTGCCAAGCACAATTCAGATCCTAAAAAAAAGCACCACCAGTATTTCATGTGGTTTTGCTAAGCAGAAATTATTTCTTGGTAGAAATCCACAGTTAGTAGCACATGTACTGTATAAACCCAAGGGGAAAATAATTCCTACATTTAGTAGAAGCTCCCCCTGCTTTAAAAATCAGTGAGAGAAGGTAATTCTATTTAATAGAGGCTGTAGCTTATAAATGAAGGCATACGGTAGCCGACAAATTGAAAATATCTGGGAAAAAACAAAGTATGTAACAGAAATCAAACAGCCTTCTTTGTAGCAGCAGTCAAACAATATTTGATATCAGAGAAAAATAAAATTTAAATCCTATTATTAGGGACCAATTTTCTTTTTTGTTCCCCTCTTTCTGCCCAGGGGGTTGGCATAGCCACCTCCAAGAGCTGACAGTACTTACACTGTGAGCTCCCCTTCCCTCTTCTCTGCATGATGATCCTCAGCCGGGTTGTCAAACACAATTATTTCTCTGGGTAACAATGTGAAAGGCAGCTGCAGCAAGTGTGGAGGTCAGGCAAAGCAGGCCACGGATGCAACAGCACCTGCCTTTTGCACGCAAAGAAGGAGCAAATTACAACATTTATCGCCAAGGAACTGAGCAGCAGCACCATGTGTGATGGCCTCACAAGCACCATTTTCATCATGTGCATGGGTATATCTTTTCAAATCTAGAGCAGGGAACAGATGTTTCATCAAAAGACACATTTAAAATAAAGATAATTATGCAGTAAGAAGCTTAATTACATAGTATTATTCAGGTCCACTTAATTGCTTGACAGTCTGAGAGCCTCCCACGTATTTGTGACAGAAACACCCTTCTCTTACTGGGTTACCAAACTCTGTCATGGCTTCAGGACAAATATAGTGCTTTTAGTAATTCAACTAGTATTAATTTCTGATTTTCAGCTACAAGAACGAAATGAAAGCAATCTTATCAAGCAATGAAATATTGTTTTATTCCTATAGGCATTGTATTTTCTTCCATAAAATATTAATAACCTGAACTACAAAAATAAAAGTAAAACTGAATGCCATTATCACAGTATACTCAGTAGATCATTAATCGTACTTAGACATGATTTAGATTAAAGAACAGAATTTCCTTTGGTCTGGCTGCCCACAGATGCTTATGCATTTCCAGTTTCCGGAAGTTTGTTATGACTTTTTCATGTAGGCATATAAAAATGGCCTTTCATCTCCCCCCAATGGATCACCCCTTTTCCCCACAAGCAAAAATGTTAATACTCTAAAAAAATACATTTACTCTAAGAATATACATTGTTTTCTTTGTCTTTGCTTAAATGACATAGTATGGACTACGTGGCTATGCTGCAGCTATTCTGGGAGACTGCATTATCTTGGGAGTTACTGAACTGATCATACTAATACATTTCACAGAAAAATAATGATTTCTGTGAACTTCTGCTGATAGGGTTTCAGTGTGATTCTGTCAAGTCCTGGGAGCTTACCAGCTGCGGAATGTGGATTCAGCATGGCACTAAAATACAAAATTATGAAGGCAGCTCTGCCATGTGACTCATGCTGAAGGGGGAACCCCTACATTTACAGGGTCCCTATCATGCAGCTGAGGGGTTTAAAGAACACCCAGCATCAGCCCAGGTGTTTTTTACTTTATACAGGTTCCAGGAAATAGTTCTTAGATTTTATGGAGAGAGCTTTGCAATTAAATTGCATCCCTTCTTCCAGCCCTCTGTGCATTAGTTTCTCATGCTCAACACATTTCTCGATCATATACTGTAGGGCACTAGTAAAGCCAAGAACAGTTTTTGTATTTAAGGGGTGTAAACATGACATTGAAAGCCTGAGCACTAAAATTGTGTCCTACATTTCATCAAAGAGACCACTACAATATTTGCATTTGTCAAGCCATTGCAGACTTTTCTTACATAGACAAACTAGGAATGGTTTCATTGTGTGTTACTGAAAAAAAAATCTGCAGGAGAATTAACTTTATAAGGAGTTAAATCTTGTAACTTAGAAAAAAATCCTTAGTTCAGTCTAAGCCGCTAGAAGTAACTTAAAGCTCGGGAAAGATGATTACCTTATAAAGGCTCCATTCACATTCACAAAGTTGGGGTAATTTTAAACTGCTGCTATGTTTTGGAAGGCTGCCCAGAAAACATTGGTGTGAAAAATGTGCTGAATGCCTTTGCACTACATTAGCTTACAGTATTTAAGGTCAATAATGCAGGTGTGGGCTTTCTCCAATTCAAGTTTCATTGTGAAAACTTAAAAAACCCTTGAGGACTTCTTAAAACTCTGTTCAAAAGTGGCTTTTGCTCAAATTTTAAAAAGAAGAAACAATGCAGGGAGAATGGGGAAAGGATGGCTTTTTGCTGTTATCAGGAGAGAACACGAGAGAGGTGCTAATAAACCATAAACCAAAAATATAGCTTTTGCATTAGTTTCAGTGCAGCAATTTAACTTTTATAAACATGTACCAGCACTAACTGCAACTTGCCAAGCAAATCATAGGGACTTATGCTACTTTCCATACTAATGGTGTCAAGGTGCACTGAATGTTTCTCCCTTGGTGCTTGAGAGTGACATTAGAAGCTTTTGGTGAAGCATGTGCCCAAGTTCCTAGCTCTGCAGCAGTTATCGTATGCTAGGGTGACACTATGACTGATCACAGTCAAGCACTGCTTCTGCCTCTGCAAATGGGCTTTCAGCTATAATGGAAATCTTTAGTTCAAAGCAGCATATACATTACACATGTTATTAATGGCTGAAACAGATGCTTCCATCTAGTGAAAGGGCTTGGTTTTATATAAAGCAAATCCTCCCATAAATCTGGATCTTTTATTTGGTTGCATATCAATTTGAAGGATAATAATATAATAAAGCCTTTTCTACTTTGCCTTATATTACAGAAGCATGTAAATTTTTAATTTGTGTTTCATATAAACAAATTTATATACATCTACACACATTTTATTACCCATTTTATACGGCTCTGTTTGTTTCTGTTGTAAATTGCACAGTTTCTTAATCACTGCTAAGCATAAAATATCCTATCAGTAAATTATTCCTACAATAAAATACATGATGTGGTCTACAAAAGATGGTTATTAATTTCAGGACAGAAGTGTTGCATTTATATTGTGGTTTATGTTCAATTAACACATGGCTGCATTAATGCAAAGTGTCAGCATACAATTGAACCAAAGACTAAATGAAAATGAAGTACCCTAAAAAGGAATTATTGCCTGGGCTAAACAGTAAAAGCCAATTTATTTGGGAGTTCACTTGTACAGTACCACCTGAGATATTCATGAGCAATTCCAAGAGCACAGATCATGTTTCCAAAAGGAAATTATCTGATTGCTTTACCTTTTTATGCGCTTTTTGTGGAAAGAACTGTGTCTCTATGCACATGATAGATCAATGATTCTAAAGCTGGAGCAGCTGCAGTTCATGAAAACCAGATTATTAGCAAGGGGAAAACATCTTTAAAAATAAGCCACTCATTTCTTTCATTAAACAAGCCTGTTTCCTAAGGCACAGGCAGCTCATGAGAGAAAAGAATGGTCATGGTGGAAACAGTGATTATGATCTTTTAGATGCAAAACATAACAATAGTTTTATTTGTCAGATACAATTTTGCTAGCTGTGCAAAACTCTGGGATTAACTAAAAGGAGCAGACGATAATGGTTTGAAATTAAAACGCTGAATTAGCCTCTTTTTGAGAACAGTGAGGTCTTGTAGGACAAAATTGCTTATATGTTTTGAATTTGAATGCTGTAGGGGTTAAAACTAGCCCTGACTGCAAACCAAGTGGACTAGAATTATGTTCTTTGAACACATGGTGTGTCTCACTTCTGATTTCTGCTCTCTCAACCTGTATAGATTGCAATGCTTTTTTGTCCATGAATAAATATCTGAATGGCTGTAAAATATTTGCATTGGAAAGTAGGTTAGCATCATTAAACAGATCCTGGATTGCAGCATTACTGAAATCTATTTAATATCAGGAGAACAAATTTTGAATTAAACGTCCCCTATTTTGTAAGACATTGAGCTGTACAAGTTTAGGAACAACCTCATAGAGATTGCTTGGCAAACCTCCCAAAATCTTTGTGAGCCACTAAATTTCATTGTGTGGATTTTACATTAGAACTTGTGTATTTGTAGAGGAACTTAAAGAGCTCAGATGGCACTAAATCACTTTGTAAGACTGGCACCACAGTCCTGAATAAACTGTGTAAACTCCCTCTGAGATTTACATTTCATTCATGTGGATTATGTCTTCTTAATCATATTGCCCCAAAGCACCTGAGCTCCCCCTCATGTCAAGGGATCTCTGGAGGAGAATATCACCATAAGGCTTCCTTCATGCATTTTCTGCTATTTTGACCTGTGCCAGCAGCAAGGTGAGAGGCAGGATTTGCTCCCTCACAAAATAGGTTTCAGGACACAACTCCATAGCTGGAGGGCTAGCCGTGTTGATCTCACAAACTAGGCACCACTGCTGGCCCAGTTCTTGTTAATTTCTCTCAGCTGGACTCTGCCACATACTCTCCATTTAGGGACCTCTGTGTGAAAAAAAGAGGGAGAGAAATGGGGAAGAAAGTAACACCCTGCTTCCCCCAGAAACCAGGTAAACCTTCAAAAACACAGTAGCATAGACCCTTAGCATGGGCTAGTCTGGCTCATAAAAAATTGTTTTCATGGTTCATCAGTGAAGTTTGGAAAGCTGTACTAGAAATAGAAAAATTTCCCCCATCCCTTTTCTTTTTCTTTCCTTTGAGTGTTACCAATGTTCATGTTTGAATGAATGAACTTAATTTGTACACTTTGTTGTGTTGCTAATTCAAACATTTTATGTAAACCCAGCTTTGCAGGTTCATCTTATTGAAGAAGCCAAGCAGCATGCACTGTTACGCAGTTACAAACCATTGAGGAATAACTGCTGTTATTATACAGTCAGTGGGAAACAGTTGCTTTGGTTTCTGAATACTAAAAATGTGTTTTCTGCAGTGTTCCACTTTCACCTATAAAAGTAGTGGAGACCTGGACAACAGCTACAAGCCACAGTACAAGGATCTGAGCATTTCTACTGTTCGGAATAATATTTTCATTAGCCTGTGCCTCTACTTTATGTCCTACCACGTAGAATACACCTTGCATCTGCAGACTTGGTTCTTACAAACACCTGTCAGGCCCTAGAATTCACTGATTTGCCACTACATGGATCAGCTTGAGCAAAATTCCCCCAAGAGATGCATCTCAGTAAAAGAATTTAGAAGTCCATCCATTTTTTAAAAATTTCTAGTTCTAAATGATTTTTCCTCTTATGCTCCTAGATCTACCACAGAAGAGATCAGCATTAAAAAAAAAGTTTCTTTTTTTAAATAAGGCAAATAATTTAGGCATAACTGCAAATAAAAAAGTTGAGGTAGAAGGGCAGCTGCCATCAAGTGACTCATCCAGACCTGATGAGTGGACCTGTGGATAGCACCTCCTGCAACAAATCTTTAGGCCTTGACTGAGCCCCGCAACTGATATTGTGATTCAGATAATAATTATGTGTGCATAGTAATCTGAGAAGATAAAATCTTACTGGAAATTTGGAGAAATAATGGCCTATATGTAAAGTACTGTGCTCTTATTCAGGGAAAATGAGAACAGTAACATTTATACCTTCTACAAATATATGAAGACAATTTTCCTTCTGCTGAACTCCAAGTCTTCACTGAATGATAGGAACCTTTGTCAAATTTTCTTGAATTTGTCATGTTTAATTTGCTTTCACATAGGCCCTTTCTGAGGTCATTTTGGTGCCTAAAGCATTTGTGTATTATGACTGTAGTTTAGAAGAAACTCACTAGTGTAAAACTAATATGTAAAACTGGTGAGAGAAATTGTCTTGAAATGAGTTAAGCATTCTTTTATGGACCAAAGATATTTTCTAAGATTAAAATTAAATACTTCATAGAAAAATAATGAGGTTTAGTGACCATATAGTACATATTTTACTGCTAATTTGCTCTATGATATATATTCATATGCTTGGACTATAAAAGCTGGTGATGTACACCAGTTTCAGGCAATTTTGCTGTTGTTTAGAACTAGTCCTGAACCATGATTTATTCTCCATTTTCTTCTAGTTGATAATATAGCTTAAGGAAAATAGCTCACCTCGTGACTTATGCTTGCCCTGAAGGACTTAAAGTGCCAGGAGATAAAACCTACTTTGACAAAAAACTGACCAGATGAGACAAGGAAGGATGAAGTATGAAAATAAGAGTGGGGGAAGATGGCTTTCAAAGAGAGTCAAAGAAGAGCCCTGATTTATATATTCCATATAAAGACCAATTTCTTTCTTTCTTTCTTTCTTTTTTTATTGCTTCATCATATGAAGAATGCTAAGGTGCTAAGAATACGGTCATTCCTGGCAGTCAGGAGGCAGAAAACAAGCCCACTGAAATACCCAATTTGTTTATAGATAGTCCTCAAGGAGTAAGCTGCAAAATAATTTTGTCTTCCAGAGACTGGTAACAGCTACCTGAGGGTGTTACGCTTGAAAAATATGACTTCACATTTAGTACTTGAATGTGGTATTGTTAAGTATTCAGGAATAGCTCAAAAATTGCTCAGCTGGCACAAAACGAAAGCTAAACAGAACACCTCAGACATGCATTTAATGCAGTGTGATTTAAGGAAAAGTGTCTTTCTTTTGTTACTGTTGCCTCCTAAATGCAATACATAGCCTCATTTTTTAAGATTTTCTCTTTTCCATGTAATCTCAGAGGCCTCATTCGTATGATGGTTGCTAGTTTTTTCCCCTTAGATAATACATGAATATAGATAATAGCCTTTCGGTTTCACAGATTCAGCACAATCTCATGCGTACATGTCAGGAAATGTTGCTTTCCTTCAGATATGTTTTTAGCTACAAATGCCTTGGACATTTCAGTGGCTTTCTCATGCTGAGCGCTTCATCCAGGGTTGGATCTAATCGAGCTCTCACCGTAGGCAGTGGCAAGAGTCTTACTGGCTTCAGTAAGGACTAAGTGAAACTCTGTGGGTTTTATCATAATTTCTGTGTCTTCAGTCCTAAGTACGACACTTAAACAGATGCTTAAATTTAAGTATGTGAGTAGTCCTATTCAAATCAATGGAGCACTCGTGTTTATGATTAAGGACATGCAAAAGTGCTTTTCTGGTTTGGGAGCATGTACACATACATGTGTTTGGGTATATGTATATGCTATTAAATTATGGAGAGCTACACAGTTTATGAAAAATAGTGCTTATCATCTTAAGCTTTAGAATCATAGAACATGTTGGAAGGGACCCATAAGGATCATTGAGTCCAACTCCCTGCTCCTCGCAGGACTGCCTAAAACTAAACCCTATGACTAACAGCATCATCCAGACGCTCCTTGAACTCTGGCAGGCTTGGTGCTGTGACCACTTCCCCACAGAGCCCGTTCTGGTGACCAACCACCCTCTCAGTGAAGAACCTTTTCCTCACGTCCAGTCTGAACTTCCCCTGACACAGCTTCATTCCACTTCCTTGTGTCCTGTCGCTGGTCACCAGAGAGAGCAGATCAGCACCTCCCCAGCCGCTGCCCCCCTTGAGGAAGCTGTAGACTGTGATGAGGGCACCCCTCAGCCTTCTCTTCTCCAAGCTGAACAAACCAAGTGACCTCAGCCGCTCCTCCTAAGTCTTGCTCTCGAGTCCTTTCACCATCTTGGTCTCTCTCCTTTCAACACACTCTGAGAGTCTGATGTCTTTATATTGAGGTGCCCAAAACTGCACACAATATTCAAGGTGAGGCCACACCAGTGCAGTGCAGAGTGGGACAGTCACCTCCCTTGACCGGCTGCAATGCAGTGCTTGATGCACGCCAGGACACGGTTGGCCCTTTTGGCTGCCAGGACACACTGTTGGCTCTTGTTCAACTTGCCATGAACCCAAACCCCCAGACATTTTTCCACAGGGCTGCTCTCCAGAGAGTCTCTGTTTTATGTATTTTTCAGAAGTCAGAGATTTGAAGAAACTAATCCTTTTTACAAGGTTTGCATTATATCTGACTGAGTCTTTCTTTGCAAATAATTGAGCTGAAAAATGTAGCCCTTTATCTTACTCAAATTTGTTGTGACACAGGCCTGATTTTTGCATTTGCTTTATTTATAAGGATCAGATGAATAGTCTGGATGGACTATTTTAAATCAATGAATTATTTAGACACTGTTCACTTTACTTGGTGTTCATTATTTGTGATCAGTGATTAATTACCTGAGTGTTTAAGTATTGTTTGTTTCTGTATTCTGATTGGGTACCTGAAACTTCTGAGAACAGGAAAAGAATGAGTCAGAAACAGTAATTAGCACACAGTCAAAGTGAATGCACTTGTTAACACATGAATGATTTGGTATTAATATGAGAACAGATGTTAATATGAAAAAAACTCTTGATAATTAGTGCAATTAAAAAACTTCTTGTGTAAAATCCTTAAAACAGTATTTTTGCCATATTCAGCCCACTCTAGCTAGTACTGTATATCCATTATCAAATTACTGCAAAATAGCAGAAGTGCCACACTAATGAAATGAGAAAACTCTAATTCTTCCAGCGACAGAGGTTATTGAGCATTTTATGGTGTATGTATAGCATGGAAGCAAAAGCATAGGTGCTTAAGCTGTAGTTAGTGTTATTGACAGAGGATTTCACTGAACACTTTTAGAAGGTACTGTTGTAGTTACAACTATATAAGTCATGAAGTAAAAAATAGTTGTAATGAGAATATCTGAGATGATATACAGCACTCTGTCTCACACCCAGGTGACAAGGCATAGGAAAAAAAAAAAAGCTATAACAATATTAAGAATTAACTGCCCTTAAAATACAAATGGTAAAAGATTTTTAATAGTTCCTAGGATAAGGAAGGTAGCTATACACAGCAACAGGAGTGCAGCTGTCATCTGGGCATGAGGGCAGTTGAACTGTGAGCATTTCGTGTTCTTTATTCAGATAAGCACAGGAAAAGAAGGAGTCCAAGGAGGGAAAATAAATTCTTGAGGTGAAAAAGAATGGCATAGAAAAAAATGCCTTGAGATGACAGAGCTGTGACCAAGATGACACGGGTCTGGACCTGGTTTTCCCCGGAAATCTGTTGCAGACCCTGATCTGAAGGCATTTGGTGGTGTCTCACCAGTTCCTGGGGGAAACAGCCTACCCTCTCCTGCTGGTTTGGAGACCAAACTTGCACTCACACCCACCTCTGTGAAGGGTGGTCTTTCCTGGTCTGGCTTCAGCTCAGGGAGATGTCACTGGGGCAAGGCTTTAACCTGGCATGTTTTTGCCTTGTACTTGCCCCAGGGAGGAGAATGAGAAGCTTTAATATTAGGCCTTACCACTGCTTTTACCTTCAAGGTCAAATAGATTTCAATTCCTCTCATCTGAAATCCTCAGAATTTCAGAATGACTTTTTATGGCTAAGAGAGTGATAGGTAAGAGGTGTGCTGCTGGGCACTGGCCTCTGGGGCTGCTAGCCTCTTTGCCCCCTGAAGTCACAGCCCTCGTGCCACAGCTCATGTGTATTTAATGGACATCCACAGTCATGAGGGGAGGAAACACAGGGAGGGAGATCCTCTTTGAGACATGTGGCTGGAGGCATGCTGCTGAGGGGGCTGCTGAAAAGGCAGCTGGAGACTCTCAAAAGGAGGCCCTCCATGTCAAAGGGCTGCCCTGCCAGGGCTGGGACACCTGTGAGGGACTGCGGCCATAAGGGGACCCACGCCAGGGCAGGGACACTCCTGAGGGGACTGCAGCTTGTGGGTGACCCATGCTGGAGCAGGGGAAACCAGTAGAAAGGGAAGGTGGAGCCACAAGAGACCCATTATGCAGAGAGGTACACACAGGAACAATTACAACCTGCAGGGCTGCCCTTCACCTGGCTGGGGGAACTGGGATGGGGATGTGGGGAGGGGTTGGACTTAACACTTTTCCTCCCCCTTTCCTACAGTCCACTTAAGTGTTGGTTTACTTATTTAAGTTTTCTTTGTCTCAAGGCCTGAATCAGTTATTAGAAATCTGTGGCAATGGGTGTTAAACTATATTACATAAAAATTCTCCAGGCTGAGAATATTTTGCCCAGGACAGGAGGGGAAAATACGTAATGACAATATCATGAGGTCTGCCCTCTCACTGGCCACCCCACAGTGTTCAGTGACAGCAGAGAAGTGGGAGCACAGGCTCTTCAGCAAGGCCTTAGCAGCAGTTCAAGAGATTGAAAAGCTGTATCTTCAACTGTGTAGTAGATGAAGCTCTGATTCAGCTAAGTACGTTGCAACATCCTCTTCTCCTAATAAAAAGGGAGAGGGTTGTAACCAACAACCTGGTCAAGCTTTCCAGTTGTGGTTTTTAAATGTACACATGGCTAGATAACAATGAATATGGCAACAGAAACATAGAATTTTTATATTACATTATTTCCACAAATATGAGCTTACTCCAATATTTCTGTTGCACTACAATGACGAGTCCTTCATGCTTACATGTGTGAAATCACATTATATTATGACCCATAACAAAGTACAGTTCCTGATTCAATGGGGAGGACTCAGTCCTAATCTCCGTGCCAGGAAGAAGATGTGAAATAAGGGCGGGGGGGGGGGGGGGAAGTCTGTGAGTTCTGTGTCTGAAGTTAAAAAGTGAAATAAAACTCAGTTCTCCCCATGAAAAATATTCTAGGAGAAACACATTCTTCTTCCTCTATCAGAATTCTATGACATAGAGAAACATTATGTAGTTACACAAAACCACAGTGTGATCAAGCGTGAGGAAGAAAATAGATGTTTAAGCCATAGACTCATATAAATTCAATAATGGCTCTCCTTTATTGTCAGACTTCCATTGGATACATTGATGCATACCTCTGTATAACCTCAAAATGTTGCACAGCTCTTAATACTAGGTTGTCTTAGGCACACAGAACCTATATCACAGAGTTCCCCTGTCTCATCTGCTACATGTACCAGGCTTTAGCAGGCAATTCCTGAAGATTAAGGTATTTGGGAAAGCTTCCATAAAACAGAGATGGGAAGTCAGGAAGTATTTGGTGTCCTAGCAGTCACAGACTTAATGTTCCGCTCAACAAGAGAGCAGAGCGAAGTGGCAACCATGTTCCCAAATTTTCTTTCACTATTATGGAACTCACACAGTCAGACAATATCCAAGTTTTGGCTGGTTAAAAATTTATGCCAAGAAACATATGCCAAGAAACAAGTTCATTGAAAGAAAACTATGGAATCTTGCAGTCTAAGGTCTTATGTGATATTTTTTGTAATTATATATGTTTAATAAAATATACCATCTAAACGTTTTACATTGAAATGGGGTGTCATGAAAAAGACAATGTATTCAATGTAGATTTTTCTCATACCGATAAAAGCAAGATGCATCTGCACTGGTAAGTGAGTTACACTACTGCTAAAACAGCTCACAGTAACTGTCAGAACCAGGACCATGTTCCCTGTCAAATCCACAGACACCGAGATTAACTCTGATCATAACTGAGAGCAGAATCTGAAATTGGCAATTTACTGCTGAAGTGCTGCTTGTTATTTAAAAGGACATTTGTTTTGTCTAAATGTAGCTTATGCAAATTTAAGAACAGAATCAGGGGTTCCTCATATGCAAATATTCATCTAACTGGTAGAAAATTAAATATTTTTGGCTAGATGTTAGAGCCAGTTTTAAAAAATGTAATATGCTTAGAAGAGAACATATAACACATATTGAATACTAATGACTGGAGAAGGAAATAACCTGGTTTCTCTGTATTCCAATATTTAACTTAAAATAGTCTCAAAACCCCCAGATTTTAAGATGGGCTGATGTCATTTCGAAGCCAGCTTGTCACTATGCTAGAGAAATTGGTGCCTTAGTTGATTTACTGTTTTGGCATTTTAGTTGTTTAAAAAGCTTTGTATAGGAATTTGAAGTAAGTATTCCACTGAAATGGACTGTATTTTAAATGAAAGCTTATCTGACTAATGAGCTTGATAGGAAGCTGCTTTGCCCCCTGAAACCAAAATAAAACATCATTTTGGAGCCATTGAAGTGTGCAACAAAATTTTACTATTTAATTCTTTTCTGGGCCACAAATTAAAATGCATTTTAATACTTGGTGGTTTTTTAATAATAAATGTTTCCTGCGTCTTCTAGGACTATTATTTTCAGACTTCTAGTAGAGAACGCTCATTTCTTCATCTGAAAATCTCACCCACATTTGGTTCATGAACAATCAAGGTATATGAAAGTGTCTTGGACTTTGTTTTAGAGCTCTGACATATCCTGAAAAGGTTCTGCTATGCATTACATAGCAGGACTTTAACTACAAGTGCATGGTAAACAATTAAGCTTAATTTACATTTTACCATTAGGTTTCACATACATTTTGCTGTGATTTTAGCATGCGTTAAATACTTTATTTTGCATCTTTACTAAATCCACAAACCATGAATTTAAGCGTCCCACATTTTTGACATGTTATTCCACACGCTAAGTGTCAGTAGGCTACATCTAGTTGAACAAAACCTAGGAATTATACAAAAGTGAGCTCAAATTGAAATGAAATTACTCTGAAATCTAAAAGCCAAGCTAAATCATTTACAGCATCTTTGTAAAAGGCTGAGAGATGAAATGCAAATTCTCTCTGGCGTTAAATAAAATATGTTTAAACCATGTAATATATTATAAAGGTCTCCATTGGTAGATTTTTGAAAGACTGTCACTTTATGAGACCATAGATGATATCCATCAATAGGAGATCAATATGTAGTGCTGGATTCTAATTTTAAATTGTTGGATAAATGCAGATAGTAATTAAATAGGGAACTTCATGATTATACCCTTTGCCAGAAATGGTGTAATTTTAACTATGCAGCTTAAAGTAATATTTCTTAATCTTTAATTATATTCTAAGATTCCAATAGTTTGATGACAGGCTATCTATGGAAGAATTACTGTCAGATGTTTTCCTTTTAAACTCTGGAAAACAATGCTCTGTTGAATACACATCAAGCCTTTATTGCTCCCAAATAAGATTTTCCCACGTTCAGCTTATTTTCTTTTTGTAGTCATCTTACAAAACAGTGCTACAGCTGCTGCAGTCTTTTTATTGTTCATCTCTTTATATAAAATTTTTCATCTGCTCAGACTATTTCCATTTTACAAAGTCTCTGACGCTTTTCTTTCTCAACATGGAAATAATGTTCATCTGTAAATGGCACTTTTGCTCAGCACAGTAATGTGAGAATTCATGTGGTAAAAATCACGTTAGGTACAGTGTTACATGCAGACTTGTGACGTTGTGACTAAGCCCTTCTTGAAAATGCCAGTTTTGTGTTATGAGTTCCTATTGTAAATATTTTAATAGGACCTAATGAGAAGAATTGAGACCCGACAGTGGGAGCCACTGCAACCTACTCTGACCTGTGCCACTGTGAAATCTCAGGCTAAACACTAAATTTTTTTCTAGTCTAGTCGGCTCTTTTTCAAAAAGGGAATATATCCTTACCTCAGAAAGACTGTATTTTAGCTCCACCTCCAGCTTTCTCAGTGCTCAGGAATTGGCAGTATAAGAGTGTCATCAGCATGACGTTACACCTGACCTAACAACCCATGCCAAGAGATAGGACTTAGCAGTAGACATGGTGCAGAGATAATTTAGGATTATTGCACCCATGCCTGAGCTGAAATCTCTGAATAGGCTGCTTTGCCTCTCATAGGTATGTCTATTCTCACTGATGTGAGCTCAGGCATTTTTGAACCACATTCTGTTAAATGCCATCTATTGCACATTTGGTCCAGGTCTCCTAAGCTGAAGCTTGATTAAAGATAACTTAGTAGAAGCAACAAACTATATTTGCAAAACTAGGTTTGCAGTTCTATAACTGTGTTGTCTTAAATGCCACATTTGGAGTATAATTATGAGCATTTGATTTGATGATTCCCAAACCAGTCACAGAAATCCACTTCAGATATCCTGCCTGCAAAACCTTGGAGTGTCTTCAAACCTATTACTGAGACAGCTGGTTTTTAAAGGATTTCTTGTAGAAATATCTCAGCACTGTAGCAATTTCTCCAAGATCAGTTCTTTCTTCATTAAAACAATTCTAATACATCCATCATGAAATGACGGGATGGCTTTTTAGCACGCCTTTGCATGTGACGTTACATTGCTTACACCAAGTTCTACTTAAAGGGTTTATTGCAGCAGACAGATTTTTGTTGTCCAGTAATCAAAACATCATGACTTCTTACTAAAAAAAAGTTGCTATTACAATTTTATCCCATTGCTTTGTTATTCTGTACTTTGAGTCAGATTTATGGCCAGTTTGATTACTCCTAAAAAGCTGTATTTGTTGAGTAACTGCTCTCTCACTGCTTATTTACCTTTAACTAATGTAAAACAAAATCTTTGAAATTAGGAACAAAAAAAAACCTATTAAAACATTAATATTAAAACGAATTTTATCTTGACAGTCATTTGACTGACCCAGGGATGCAATGTAACCAAGAAATGCTGTCCACTGGTTTCAAATGACATATCACTTCAGGCAAAATTTCCTTTGCTATTGGTGACGGAAAATAAAGTGTTGTGCATTCAGCACTTCAATTCCAAACAAATGAAACAGGTACAATGTTCCCACAACACAGACAGCTGGCTATACCTGTGTAACACAGCTGTACATTCAAGCCCTGAACTTTTTCAATAAAGTGGTTAGCCCACAATACATCCCACAACCAAAGACAGGCCTCATCTCAGACATCTTTTACCTTTTTCATTTGAACGGCTGTCTTGATTCTGACCTCACTTGTTGGTGTAAATCAGGAATAATTTTACTGAAGTCCTTTGCCTGGGAGTCTTTCCGAGTCTAGTACCAAAAGCTAATAGGTATATCACATTCAGAACTTGGCACAATGTTGCAAATACAGGGTCAAAAGATAGATAGTTTATGTCATTATCAGTCATGAACACTACCCTTTCCAAAGGAAAATGTTGATCTAACTGACTTCAAAATACCCTTCAGAAACAGCTGCCAAGTTCCCTTTAATAGAGAATGTGGAAGAATTTTATTTTCTGTCATTCTCTTAATAAAAGCAGGTACAAGGATGATGAGAAAAAGCATAGCCATCTTCTTAAACCTCTTTTTCTTCCTTTCTAGTGCACCTGCTTTGACACCTATAATACATCCTACCAAAAATTAATAGGCATCTTAGTCCAAAGAGTGATTAAGAAAATCCATGTTTTATGTGTTAATTTACTATGCATTTTCCTATTTGCCCTGAAACTTTCTCAGGTGTCTAATGCAAATAAGTGACCATGTAGAAAAGCATCCCAATCTACAAAAGTAAACACTTGGCTCCTGCTGTTCTATATCATGATCTGGAGATGAAAAGGAGATGCCTAACCTCTGCTGGAAAAGCCTAGCATGCTCAGAGCCCCAGTAGCACTCACTGTAGCACAACAACCATATGGTAAAGGGATACCCAGTTTGTTAAAGCATCATTAAGGGATGAAGTGGGTGCATGATCCCATTACCATTTCAGCCATTTCCTCTGCCCAGGAGAATTTGCTGTCCAGGTAGGGCAGAATAGTATGGCTGCCCCTTCTGTGGATATTGGGCCACTGAAAGGCCCAAACCTCCAAAATCTGTGAGACCAGGAAGAGAAAGAAAAGGGCTATCTGGTTTAGACAGACTCTCATGTCAAAGGAATTCTACCTTTACCACTCAGATGAAAAGCTGTTGTAGCATGGGTCCAGGACTTGGGTTGCCTGTGCACAAAGCCCTGAGTTGCAGCTGTTTTACTAGATGACCTGAAACAAGATACTTATCTTTTTGAGCAACAGCTCCCCAGCTGTACAGTATGGACAATGGCACTTCCACCTCGCTCATGCTAGTGATAAGAATTAACTATAACCGGGACCATGAAGCACTCACATTCTATGGTGATAAAGATTGTAGCAGTATCATGGGAATACATCCTAACAATGTAAACAACGTGCTAGACTATCCTACACAAAGCACAGAGAACCCTTCTTGCATAGCTTCATCTGATGTTTTTAATTTTACAACAATGGATGTAATTTTTATTGCAATGCTTTGGCTTACACCTCTGCAAATATTTTGTCACAAACCTGGACTTCTAGTATTAAAACTGCATTAGCAATCTTGGTAATCAGGAAGAAGGCAAATACAGTTTGGAGCTTTGTACACAAACATTTGCACAGAAATTTGCATCAGCTCTTATATACATATGATCTGATATCACTATATTGAGGCTATTGCCTTGTTAGTCTTGATAACACACTGCTGAAAGAAACACGGCAACTGTAAGGAGGTTCATTCTTTTCCATCAAAAATGTATACCTAATTAAATGGAGTTGCTTGTGCTTTCATTTTACCTCAAGCCTCCATTTGGCAGGCAGGAACAAAAAATGGGATCTTGTACCATGACAGTTCTTTGTGCAACAAGCTGAAGAAAAAAAGCTTTCTATTTCAACGTAATCAACAATTCTTATGCTCATAGGCACTATTCCCCAGGAAATCCAGTCGAAAATATGCAGTTCTTGTTCATAAAATGAGAGAATTTAATATTAATTGTTGCAGATGTATTAGTCAGCCTGAGGTTCTATTCTAAAAGAAGAGTTTACAGGCAGTATAATGTCTTTTAGTACAAAATATGTTCTTGCATTCTGGTGAGATCTTAAGACCTTACATATAAAGCTTATTTCCTGCAGTGGCTCCAATTTAGTTTTTCATAGTGTTAGAAGATTTCCAACTGTGATTTTCTATATCTGTTGCAAATGTTCAACAATTTACAGGAGAAATTTTAGGTCATGGATTTTTTTAAACTTTAAACATATAAAGATTAAACAATGAATGTGCAATCAGCATATAGAGAAACCAGCTTTTGCAAGAATGAAATAGATGGTTCAGCTTCTTAAATCGCAGAGGAATTCATGACATCTACATCCACTGCTACCTCTCTTTTGTGTTTTTCCTTCTACTAAATAGGTTCCTTATAGAGATAGTTTGGTAAACTAGAAAGTACAGTGGTAAAACATTATTTTCCTTTCTGACATGACATGGATAATGTCCAAGCACTTGTTTCCAATAAGAAATTTAGCACATTTTATTATGGCTAAATTTTTCTCCATACTGTAACTAAAGGCATAAACTCTTACCTTCTTTGGTTTAAAGGAGGAGGCACATCTAACCTCTGCTACAGAGAATGGAGGCATTCATTAGAAAGGAATCTCTTCTGGATGGTGTCTTCATGGTGTGATGTGCACAGAGGCTGAGCTGGACTTGTGGGATCTTGAGCAGAAGTCAAGTGCGTTTCCAGTTTTCCATACTCTACATTTCCATTTCATTACACTGATAATCTCCCTTGGCCAAACTAGCCCCTACCTGACAGTGACTGAGAGACGAATAAGCACATAGGGGCAGATGTTTGTTCTTGGCCTGCTAAATTCACTGGGCCTGTTAGGGACCTCCCCAGGACAGATAAAAAAGTTTAATTTTGTGCTTTCAGTTGAAGTTTGGAGACTTGTCCATGGCTACATTGGTATATAAACTGTATTTGGCAATGGGGGAATTTTAAATCCCATTTCGCTGTATTCCTCCATAAGCAGTATCTTCTAGAATCTGAAAAGTATTTGGCCAGGACTTATATCCTTACCCCAGCAGCTCCAACTAAATCAAATGGTTGAAACTTTGCTAATCCACAACCCACTTCCTTCCTATCCCTGTATCCTCCAACATGCAGGAGCCATTGCCATTGAGTACACTTGCAGGCAAAGTGCTGAATAGTATCCAATACATGTAAGTAGTAAAATAAAACAATACAAACAATTATTTGGTTTTGATATCTTAGGTGCATAAAGACTTTTATGCATGTCCTGCAGTTATATAACAGCCTGTTGTAGTCTATTTTAATTATGCATAAACATAAACCTTCAATTAGAAGAACTATGCAAACAGTCCGTGTGTAGGTTTTGATGCAAACAGACACACTAATATTATAATGTGGTAAAAGTGCTAAACTATTTTTCCAAATCTTGAATTACAAAATGTGCTACAACAATTCAAATTCAGGCATATGTATGATTGTGTGTAGCTTTGCTTATCAGCCTCTATCCTCCCATTTTTATGAGTCATAAGATACACAAATATTTTATAATCAAATAAAAAACATGTTCATTTTTTATTTAACAACGAGATTTATTCAGATTATGTAAAATCTTAGTTAGAAATAGACATGAATTATGCTCCCAAATCCACGTTTGCTACCTCTGCACTTTAGGTATGTTACTTAAAGTGATACAGTCTCTGAAATAAGTTTACAATACCAAAAGAAGACCTATAAATCTCTTTAGAAGAAAAAAATATTCTGTGGTATCAGATATTATAAATGGTTGATCCACTTAAAAGATATCATCTTGTTAGTTTATCTGAGATTTTAATATCCATATAGAAAGAAAACTAAATGCAGAATCAGTTTCCTTATAAACAAATGATATAGATGTTAGAAAATATAGATATAGAAAAGAAACAAATACAGCTGGTTAACTTCTGTCACTAATACAGATATTGAGAGAGAGCAGCAGTTAGAGCAGGATGTAACCCACTGACTTCTAACCATTTTATGACAACAAGATAATTTTGCAATAATGAATATTACCATGTAATACTGCATGATCACATACCATTTGATTCTAAAGGACAAGGAAGTAGTAGATAAATATAAATAAGTTCGGAGTTGGTGACACCCTTTCTAATGAACTGTCTGGAGTTCAGTTAGTAAATGTTAGGTTTTTCTGCTATGTTCTTGTGCTTGTGGCTATCAAAATTATAAAGCATGTTCAAGAACAAGAAGAAAGAATAGGGAGAGTAGGATCACCAAATAATTACAAAGCAGGCCCTCCTATCTAGGACATGCACACGTGCACTGCAATGCTATCTCATCAGGGAACCAATTGCATCCAGGAGCCTTTTGGAAGAAAGGTGTAGGAACATGTTCACTCCTGTTTGAGGAATGATATGAGGGGTTATTTTTGAATGATTAATTAAAGGGAATCAATCTTCATTGCATTGCCACTGACATGAAAAGCACCATAGCTGTGCAATAATCGCATGCAATTATTCAACTACCCCTTTGGCAAGGACAACATAATTAGTCCTGGTAGTGTCGAGAGATTTTCTTTATACCCAACAAATTGGCAGTTTTAGTCAAGTGTTGCTGAAAATTTATCATAACACAGGGAAAACAATAGGTGAAGGTACAAGGCCCCAAGCTGTGTGACTCCTATCTACGACAGTACAAATTTACAATACTAACAACATGATAAATGCTACCAATCCCTGAAAAAGCTGATTATAATTGTGTATCAGTATCATGCACAATAGTGCTTGCTTGTTTAAAATTATGGACACAACCCTTTTCATGCCTCGTTGCTAAGGCTGCTTCAAGCCTTCATACCTGTTATCATGGTCACCTGTTATCACAGCTATCATGGGTGAACCTGAATACGCCTTTTGGGGAACTGCTGAGCTGTATAGAAATTGTCACATAAGTCCAAGCCTCAGGCCTGCTGGAGACAAATAGAGCTAAAGGGGGGATCACTCAGCCTTGTTCAGTGCCTGAGTTCTGAACTGCCACAAGTTGCAGGAGCCATTCACAAACAACAGAAATCTAGATGGTCTTGGAGCGTGTGGCAAAATGAAACCAGTCTGTTATGAACTCAGTAAGTTGTAACTTATGTTCTGTATCCAGACTCTTGGCAGACGTTTAAAAGAGACTGATGTCTTAAGTACTCTTGAGCCCCTACACTATGCCACATTTTGTCAGATTGGCTTGTTCCTGCTGTTTGCATGATTGTACTCACATTCAACTACTAGGTCAGTCATGCTCCTGCTAGCTACAACAGATTTATGCCAGCACTGTATTTGGTAGCTTCTCTTTCATTAGCGTAGCTGGAGGAAGTGCCTTTCAAGTTGCCATTTTACAGATGGTGGGTTCAATGTGTACAGAGTGTTGACATGAGAGGAATCAGACTTACAGAGGTAGCCACTGGAAAAGACAACACATACTAAAAATGATTGTACATCTGAGATATTACCTGTTCCAAGTACAGAGAGATCAGCTGTATCTCACATACTGTTGTATGCTGTAAATGTGCATGCTGGTTTCTTTGCTAAATCTTTAATAAACATTACATGTTTATTTTTATATTACATTCAGTGTAAATATTTCACTGGTAAGAGTTAGTCTGCCAGTAAGACAAGCATTATGGGCAATCCTCCCAGTAAATCTGTGGAATATAAGATGGTTTTTATTGTTACCTATTACTCTTACAGTGGCTGTTTGAATACTAATTCTTTACTGGGACTACTGAAAGAAAAGTGTACTCTACAAATAGCTTACAATCTAGAAAAACAGTCCTATTCTGCAAGCCAAAATCTAGGAAGGTGATATTTAGCCAACAGTTTTCCACCCATCTTGGAGTTTAATGTTTCTTTTAAGCTGAAAATCCTAGCAAGGAGTTATGGTCCCTTCCCCACAGAGCAGGTTTGGAGAACTGTTAGTTCAAGTTACATAAATGTGTATTACTCAGGCTCAGAATAAAGGGAGGAAAAGCACACTTATCCCCACATCTGTGGTCTGGTTTTTTACCTCTTTGCAGACTAAAAAGAGGAGAAAAAAAGGTCTTTCTAGTCCTCTATACTTTTTCCTTTTCTTTTTTTTTTAACAGCTCCTAACACAACTATAACAAATGCTGCTGGCTTGTATCACAACACAAAGAAATCAGTAAAATAATGGCAGCAGCATTGCTCTTTCTGCCTTCAAGCATTATGTTCAGCTCTTTAACCTACCCATTTCTGCTAGATAGGTTGCCCAGTGACTTCATGCCTTCCACTTTTGCTTGTCTTTTTCTAAAGGAAGAAGTAGTATGTTGTCTTTTTAATATCCGCTGTCTCTGAGATTACTTTTGAGCTTAGAATGCAAAACTTTTCCTTAGGCTACATTTCCATTTTCAGTGTTTTATAACCCCATGAGTGGAACTGCCTTGCATGCTGACAGAGGCATACATTATTTGTGGCAATGTGTTGGTTTGTTGCATTGTATTGCATTTAGTTGAAGGAACATCTCCCTCCACCCCTCCATGCACACCCTCCCTCCCCAGAAAAAAGGAGGGGAGAGAAAGGAAGGGAAGGGGAGAGAGAGAGTAGAGAAGAGAAAAATGGTGGCACACGTACACAAGAGATTTTGAGTATAATCTGAATAACTTCTACCCCTGCAGAAGTCTCTTATCTTAATGACTTTGCTAAAGAAGTTGTCTTGTCAAACATATTTAAAAGGTTTTGCCTCATATGAGTAAGTTACAAATGGAAGCAATTTGGTAACAGCATAGCACAAGATAAAGAAACTCCTTGGTATGGCAGAAGTGTGCAAATGTTGAACAAACATAAAGTTACCAACTACCAAAGAATTTTGCTTCTTCAGCACTACATTTCCTTGAGTAGAGTCCATTCTACTGAGTGCTGCAACAGCTATATCACTAACGAACCTTGATGAGGGTATGTGCTATTTTATTCTGCATTCCTATGTAATATAAATACCACAACAGCAGTAGTAAAAAAAAAAATGCAATTGTTTTGCACAGATGGATAGAAAATGTACAGATTAAATCCATCATGCAATGCATTGCCTGATATAGATACATATATCTATATGTGTGTGTGTGTATATATATATTTCAGTATGCTGCTTCCATTAAGTTTTGTCATTCTTTCACTGTCTCCTGAGTAGAGTATTTCAGGAAGGTGGGTGGTTGGTCACAAGAAGCAGGAAACAGAGATGAAAATTAAAGAATCCATTATGCTGGAAGGAAGAGAAATGGAAGGAAGCAGAGTAGTGGGAGGGAACATGTGATGAGATGTGGAAGGAGGGAGGCAAAGAGGGAGGAAGCAAGGAAGGAACTGCTCTGAAGGAATTAGGAAAGAGGAGCTGGCTGGAGTTTGCAGCTGTATTCTGTTCTATTGGGGTTAATGGCACTAAATGAGTGCAGAATGAACTTGTGAAGAACTGAACTGAAAACGATGTCAGCAAAATGTAATAAAAAGGACAGAAAACATCAGAATGCAAAGGAGAAGGAGAATTTATCAGTGGAGAGGTAGAAAAGAAAAAGAAATGGAAAAAGTGGATGGAAGAAGACAAAAGGGTCCAAATCTCAAAGTAAATATATATACCATTTGCATTTGTTTGTGTTTTTTCTTGGTTTTTTAATACATGAGTTGAAGGTCTGTGGGAGGGATTAAAAGTCTGGGGGGGTATAGCACCCCACAGGATTTGGTTGATAGGGTGATAGTAAGAAAGAAGGAAAAGTGCTTGCTTACTGACAGAAACAGAAAAATGGATAAAGCTCAAACTACACAAATGGTGGAACTGACATAACACAGTGACTTGGGAAATCAAACTTTGATCTGGAACGTTTTCGTTGTTTTTTTGTCACTTTTCTACTACATGTTTCTTTAAAAAAAAAAAAAATAATAATAATGATGATACATAAGACCATAGGTAGAAATTTTTGATTGGGTAAATCTGATATAAGTGCACAAAGAAGAACATTTAGCCATGAACTTCATCTTTATCAGACAAGCAAGTGTACAGATTCTGAAAGTGCCTACCTGGCCATTCTATATTTAGGGTGGCCAATTACTCATTGGAAGTGTGACAAGGGAAAATTGAAAGTAAAGTCTGCTAGACAGCCAATAAATCAGGCTTATATCTTCCTCTCTCCCTCGGCCTGTAAGGAGCCCAGTTATTTTAAAACTAGATTCCATGAAACTAGCCAACAGGAAGACATGAAAAGAGTACAGGAAAAGACTTTCTTATCATTTTTTTTCACCTGTAATTTTTAAAAGTTTCTCTCTTTCTGTTAAATGCTCCCAGTCCTCTACTTGGGAAATGTAAACCCTAGTGATTTCTGCTCGAATTTGCTCCCATTTCAAAGGATTTTAAAAGCCATGTCACAGAAATGAGGTGACTAAACATAGATGTAGCAAGTGAGACTCTCAAAGGAATACACAAACAGTTCATAACACCCCCTCCAATTTTACAGGTATTAAAGGCATGGATTGTCAATAAATTATGAAAAGTAGACAAATGAATAAAACCTAAGATTTGCACTCAAGCCTTACCATGAAGTGAGAAACAATATGGGGTAAAAGTGTAGGTTCTGTTTCTAAATGTGACATGATCACTTAGAAACTAGACCCATGAGGTCCTGAATTAGATTTGTAAATGCTTGGGTCACTTTTAGAAATTGCTCTCTGGCTTCTGAGTCACTGAACTCTTCTGAAAAAAAACCCTCAGCAGATTTGATAAATTGCTTGTGATGAGTAGTTCAGTCAGCTCCAGATATGACCGAAGGAGCAGGTGCAACAAGAGAGATTAAAGACCATGGGCGCATTCCTGAATTGAGGTCAGGAGAAACAGAGGACGTGATTATATAGGAATGCAGGCTGGGATTACAACTGTTTATATGCTTTCTCTATCTCACCTCCCATATCAATGTGTGTTTTGAAATTCTTGCTGTTAATATGGGGGTTCTGCCATTAAAATGTTGAACTTCATGTCACTAAAAACCCAGGGGGCATCTTCACATTCTCCTTTTCTCACATCCCACAAAAGACCATCTTGCAGTGAGTGAAAAGGCTCAGTTAATCACAAATGAAATTGTATTTTACCCATGGTTATATCATAGAATTGGTTTTATTGCTGGAATTCAACTTCACTGCATTGTGCTTTGTCCTGTTTTGTTATTCTGGAGTCACTCACTGGGCCCCAAGCAATGCAGTGTGAAGAGACAAACACCAAAGCTTGATGCTGTGCAATTTAACTAAGTGCATATGGTGAAATCCACTGGGGTCCTCTGAAAATTCTGTAGTCAGGCTAGCATTAAAAGGAAAATACAGAGTTGTGGCCCATTCTTGCTCAGTTTCAAGGTAATCAAAGCTTTTGCAACGACATCAGCTGGAGCCGGTTTAGATCCTTTTAAAGATTAAGCCCAGGTGTTTTATGGTGGGTGGTTTATCCATCATCTCAGTGCCAATTCTGTAAAAAACATTCAGAAAGTCAGAATTTGTAAATGTCATTTTATCATTCACTGTGGGTTTTATTATTATGTGTCAATGTTACAAACAAATGCCTCTAGGAAAAGTAAAATCTCATCTTCTCTCAAGATATTAACATTTACAAATATTTGCTTCAGTCCTTTAGAGATGATAATATTCTTCAGCTGTTATCTTTTGACAAGTTACAGATATGGGAAAAACATTCATGGCCTGATCTCTTCCTGCTTACATTGCTATGGATTAGGAGTAACTCCAAGAAGTGAAAACATTTACATCAGAGTAAAACTGATTAACAAGAGCAGAACTAAGCCCAGAGTTATACTGTGAGACTCACACATAAGTGCAATCTGCAACTAAGAATAAATGTGTTTAATGTAACCTTCAAAAGTCATCCGCGCAGATTCCTTTCATTTTGTTCTCTGTTTATTTGTATTACAAAATGTCTTTGTTTAAATATTTCACTGGCCTAGTTTAACAAAAAAGCACATCAATAATGCAAACCCCAACAAGTGAGCTGATATATTTGTAAATAGCGGAATGTTAAAACAAACTGCAGTGGATGGACAAATCCAAGTGGTTTCTTTCCACAGCAGGATAATTAAGCTCATGTTACATATTTGTATTTTTTGTATTTATATTTATCTTTTTTAGTTTACCTCCCTCTTTCTTCTCTCTTTTTCTTTTGTGCAGCTCACAAAATACTGCATTTGCTGTTTTTATTTTCCCATAGATTTTAAAGTTGAGCCAGTCAACAAAACAATTGCATAGGCAGATATTTTTTCAATGATCTTCACTATTTTTATTCTGAAAAAAAAATAAATCAGGGTTTAGCATGAAGGTCATGTTATCATCTACATTATTATCTATTTATTTGTACTAACACAAAGGAATACCAATGTAAATAGTATTCATTACACACGTCATTATATAGGCCCAAATTAAGGAACAGCATCTGACCAGAATAGCTTCCCACCTAAACAAAGACAGATGGAAGGCCTTGAAAATAATAGAGTTTGTCTTCACAATTTTTTATTACTCAGATATGGAGACCAGTGCTCAAGAAATGAGACATTTTTCTCTTGTTTATTCAGAAAGTGTGTGGCATAGTCAAGAGCTGCAGGTGCAGCCCACTCCATGAGGACCAAGCACAGGACTGATCAGAGATGTGCCCACCCTTCCCAAATCCTCATACACATCTTGCAAACATGAAACCTCCAAAATTAGAAGTAGAAAATGAAACCAGGGCAGGGAATGAGTTAAAGAAACAGCTTCTTACTATTATTCAGCTTAGTAGCTTGCCTCGTTAGGCAGTGGATAATTCTAGAGAATAAATCAAGTTCTTGCCAGAGACATGGGTCTCAGAGTTTGTAGATTGTTTTTGCTGACAATTAGCAGATAAAAATTGTAGCTAAATTCTTACTGTTTGTTATAAACTATACATTTTTTCTATTTAGCTTTTAAACACTACCTTAAAACAGTATGTAATCACCATGTGAAAACTTCCAAATAATTTACTTCAAGCAAGTAGAAATATATTTTCCTTCTTTCTGTGAAATTGAAACTTAAAAAACATATCTTTTAACTTCAGTTAAAAGTGCATGTGAAAACATTTTCTTTTTCTTGGCAGTATCGCAGCATTCACTTTGGTTATTTGCTTACCTGGAAGGTACTCATACTTGGGTTTCTCAGAGGATTTATACATCTAAGTTTCTGTTTGAAACTTGGCCCTAGACTTAAACAAAAACTACAGCCAATGAACAGTATCTCTGTACTAGTATTTTATTTAATCAACCCAGATTATGTCAAAAAAACTTTAATCAGTATTCTCTAAAGTAATCAGCACTGACTTTTAGCAGTGATTTTTTTCTCCAGTTTGAAGACATTACCTAAGGCCAAGAAGCAGTTCTTTCACACCCTTTATCACAGCCAGTCATAGATCCAAGGTCTGGACTGTATTTAGTCTGCAGATATTACATTATGCATCATTACTCATTAATTAAAATTAACGGAGCCATTTGCTTTAATATGCTACAAATTAGCTTTAGAAATGGGATTATATTAGGGAGATAGCATCTCACTCTGTTCCAAGCTTACTGTCTAAAGAAGGCAAGCGATTTTCAGAGTATTTATCATTGACTTAAATCAATGTGGACGAAGACTAGAGAAATGTGCTTCTATCTACAACCTAGGTAACCACCACTGGTGGTTATGGTGAACTTTTCCCACATTTGAACTTGATGGTAACAGTAACATTTTGCTATGGAGAAAAAAGGAAGGCCTTCCCCAAGTTCATATTTCAAGTCATTAGTGGAGCCAAATGAAAGACCTGGGATCATCACAAGCCACCTGCAACCTTTATCTCCTTCTAGCGTCTAGGTTTATTAAAAAAGCACCAGCCGTATATCTCTGCAAATTTATGAAATTTCTTTTTAGGGCTATTCTAGTATGTTTTTTTGTTTAAAGCCAGGTTTAACATCACTTTTCTTCTACTAACACAACAAAATACAGTTTCTAGGGAGTCCATATAAATGGAAAATATTCCAATCTACCCTAAAAATAAATCTCTTAATGAAAGTCAGCTGGCTGCCACAGTCTTATGCCAGAAGACTTGGCCCTTTTCTTCCATTCCATCAAAATGCAAGGAATCAAGACTTGACTGTCCAGTATAATCTAATACAAAGGATGACTTAAGCACTCCCCTCAAGTTCTATTTATTTTAACACTTTTTCTTTGTTCATATGTAGTACTAAAAATTAAAACCTGAGTGCTGATACGGGTCCTGATACTAAAAATGAACTAGCTGGTTTAATAAACAAAGGCATAAGCACAAGCAGAAGGAAGTAAACTCCAAAGCCTGTATATTTTTAGAACATTGTCTGCTAAATCTGTTGGCAAAGCAAGCCCATTCTGTCTGGTCTTTGTATGAACCTCTGGCTGGGAGCTAACATTGTTATTGAAGAGTATCAAGGGGTCTCTCATAGGCTGTGGATTCCTGAATCCAGAACAGGTGCAGTCACACCCTCCCTACAAACAAAGATAGTTTGTTTGAATAAGCACAGCAGAGAAGAATGGGATGTATTAATAGCTAAATAGTGTCTTTATTAACAGTGGAACAGCTGGCAGTTCTATATGACAGCACTCATTCCAATCTATTTTATCCAATTGCAAAACTATAAGCACACCACATCAGGGAACCGAGGGGACCACACACAAGCAATCAGCCATTCAACAGCACTATAATTGCTTCACAGTTGGAAGTTTGTTCTGCTCAGCCACTGTTATTCTTTTAGTTTGAATTGTTGGTGCACTGCAACCATCTAGAATCAAGTGTTGTTAATGCAGAATACGTGCTCAGAGAAACTCCTTTTGTTTTACAAGCTGTGTGAGCTAGCCTGCTGCAGGAACTGCTGCCTGGCCTCTGAGGATCACAGATGCCCCAAGCACTAGGTACCAGGACTGAGC
This sequence comes from Morus bassanus, assembly GCA_031468815.1. Lineage (NCBI taxonomy): Eukaryota > Metazoa > Chordata > Aves > Suliformes > Sulidae > Morus > Morus bassanus. Next base: position 22,121,159 of record CM062600.1, on the reverse strand, counting down.
CAGAGGCAGGCAGTCTCAAGATCTTGGCTGTATCTCCCTCAACATGGTTACCCTGACAAGGGAAAATATAAACTCCCAGTAAACTCTTAAGATGCTGTTAGACCCTGCTTGAGAACCTTTCCTGAGGACCTCCTACTGAGCAAAAGAATAGGCTCTATGAGTCCATCTGAGATGCATAAATGGCTGAAACTGTACTAGTAGCCCCAATGCAGCAGGGAAGTTGTTCCGGAAGGAATTGGTTTCACGTACAATCAGGTTACACAGGTAGATATGATTGTGTGTATGCACATGTCTTAGTGCGGGTGTAGAAAAGATCCAGCAAGCAAAAGGGTATTAGGCAGATTTATTAGGCCATAAAGAAAATTATCATTCAACTTTATACATTTATAATCCTAAGGAACTAAGAGCCAGTAGAAGCCTAGGTTGCGCTTTCTAGTATTACTGTTGATTACTGTCTGATCTCTGAGTTGTTTGCAACATGCACGTATGCTAATGCTAACATTGCTCATTGTAACTTGATTCTGCAATATCTTTCTTCCACCTGCTTGCCCACCAGCCCCCCCATACACAAACACTTTTTCTTTCCTATTATAGCATAATGCTTATTTGGTAAGTTTTCAAAGTACCCTTCAGGGATAAGATTAAAAAGCTCTTGGCTCTAGGTAGCCTAGCAGTACACATACAGATGAAATTGTAAAATATTTCTAATTTGCAGAGTTTCTTTACTTTCTGTATTCTATCATCTTTTGGGATTAAATACTCAGAGGACTAATTCTTATTATTCAAGGTTTACTATTCAGTAGATCTCTCTCAGACTCTATGCACAACAGCACTTCAGTATATTGTTGTTATTTCTTTCTTACTTCTTGACATATGGCTCTAGGTAATAAAATAATGGGCTGTCCCAACTTGTTATCTGTTGCTGCTGTTTCAGGATGGCTTTCAGGTTGTCCTTTTTTGCTCCATCTCTACTGACGGCACCTTATGAATAAGTGAACAGTTCTTATAGGCAAGATAATAGATTTGTATGAACTGAAGATCATTCTTCAAACTAAAGGTAGACTCAGGAGAGCTTGGGAAATTCTGAGTAGTGGGCATTTAAAGAAGTCACCAACCTCACAAGTGATATGAAGTTTTAATTGAAATTGGGTTGTGAACTAGGATGTGTATGTGAATGGTCAATAAATGTAAAAAAACCCCACCGCAAACCACAAAAAGGACAATAAGTAGGGAATCATCCAGGGTCATTTTTAAAAAAAATATTGCCAAATCTAAGCATAACATGAAGATACACGCTATAATTGTGCATGCAAAATGAATTGGAAACAAAACCATTAGTAAACAACACCATTTTATTTGCCATTGTCAGAATTATTACTTCAATAGCCAAGATCGCAATTAACTACTGAATACTCATTTTGCCTTTGTCACTAGACTTTTTGCCATCTGTTCCAGGACAGTCAGATTTGCACTCTCTTCTAGCTCACAGTCCTTCAGGCCATGTCTACCTTGACAAGGGGTGAAGCACCTTAGAAGCAGATCCATAGAAACACTTAGGTGGTTCCGAGAAGGCAAAGAGCACTTAACACCCAGTTCAAGAGGACTGGCTCCAGTTGGGTCCCGTGTATTTAACATCCATTAGCAATGGGAGTGCATTAGATGCATATGCCATAATCCAGTTCATACACTACAACATTGCTTTGCCATGTAAGCCATTGCGTGGTTAATGACAACAATCAGATGTGCTTTGAAAGTGTGATTCTGAAATAAAATAAAATGGCAGTACAAATGGTACTTACCGTCATGATCTAGACCAAAAATAAGGTGAATATTTGCATGGAAAATATCCTCTGCAAAGCACATGGATTGTTTATTTAGGGGTGTTTAATCTTAAATGTTACAGAAATTAAATTGTCCCATTGTCCCCAATAGACATTTTGAAAAGTCTTATCAATTAAATCTGGACTGTCCCCAACAATTTTGGCTCAGTATTCCATTTCCTTCCAGTATCTCCAAACAAGCCATTAAGGAAATGACTATTTGGTTTAGAATGCTTTACAGGTAATACTGCAAGTGTAAAAAAATAAAGCTAAACATATCATTTGAAAGGCACAGTTGAAGAGGATTTGGGGTATTTGGTCCTTTTCGGTACCTGCTTCTAGCACTAAGATTTTACAAGGTAATTCAAATCACCTAATTCATACTTTAAGACACGTAATATCTCTGCAATTTTAATAGCCTCAGCAACTGCATGAAAAATTACTTTTTGGAACTGTATTGCACTAAGATTTATCTCACATGAATTTTTCACCACTACCATACCACAAAGGCAGGGAAAGCCCTAGAGCTATCACAAGAAAAAAATAAACAATATCAAGAACAAAAGGACTGTTGTTTCTTAATTGATCTTGGGGGGTGGGAGACAGATTTAGTGATGATAATCCCAAGAATATCCCTCTAGTAATCTATATAGTTAGACTAGTGAAACATTATCTCCACAGCATTCTGAGTGTTATGATACACAAACGTTGTGTATCTGTATGTTTGTTTAAGGAGCATATACAGTGTGCACAGAGCCACTATCTTCCTGTGCACGTACTGTTCAGGCAAAATTGTTTGATAAAATATTTCAAAATCATGCTGGGCACTCTCCTTATTTTTCATTCTTATCTCTGCTCTTGGTTTTCTAAAAGTTCAAAGAGTAAAAGAAAAGTGCAGTGAGTTCATGCCTGTTGAAAAGGAATCACTGCCATTGGCAGGCAGCAGCATATTGATGTGGATGCACTCCTTATGGAGGGTGCTGGGTATAAACGTATGCTTGTGAGCAACAGACTTCTTACAGCTTCTATTTAGGTAGCAAGATGGATAAAAGATACAGTATCTCATCACAAGAGATTAAAAAAAGAGAAAACAAACAACCCATTTTCCCATTTTCTGACTGTGCTGGGAAAATTTGCTTCTGTTTCAAGGACAGGAATAGGTTTAATGGCAAGAGTTCAATGTTGCCTGCTAATTAACTTAATTAATTTACATAAAATCTAGGCTCAGAAGAGAGGTGTGCAGTCTAAGCTGTCAGTGTATTCAGAACACTAAAGCATGGTTTGCAATATATACCTCTGCTTTTGAAGAGAGAGTGATTCAGTCACCTAAGCACATTTTGTGGGCTCTTGAGTTCTCCCCTTCTTTCAGATTTTAATGGAAAAAGGTTTATTAGCTGTTTTATCAACATGCAGCTTTCCAAAACCTCCAGCAAACTGTTCTTTCCCTTGTCCTTGGATTGTTCAGGCTAAAAAGCAGCTTGCAGGTGTACATGTGGGATTTAGGCAGCACAACTGAATTATCAGTGCCCACTAGAGCTCCTTATGCTGCTGTCACTATTGGTATTATATTTGGTATTATATCCAGATGTCTTGGGCTGGTTACAACCAAAACTTGTAACCACCTCTGTAAGGTTTTGCTACAGAAGACCAATAAAAGAATTCTCATTTGTTTGCTAAATCAGAGGAATAGGTAGCATTAGTAACACACATCTGTGACTGTGTCCAGCACATTTTTCCAATTTTCTTTTCTTTTTCCTGTTCACTTTACCTGAGATGGATTTTTAGCAAGAAATTTTAGGAACTAGTAGCCTCTGACAGCAGGCAAATGCGCTGGAGTTTCTGTCAGGAATAGGGTGCATGCTACCCATACTGCAAGAAAATAGATAAGAAAAGAACACAAGTGGCTTGTGCTTTGTACAGTTGTAGATATTGTTCAAGTTATACTGCATCTTTTGCAATCTTCACATCCATTTCGTGGAGTGGACTGGATTCAGAGACCCATGTTTTGACCTCAGCTCTGCAAAAAATACACATCAAAAAGCAGATGAGATTTGATTCTTGTTTATATGGGTGTAACCCCACGATAACTCTTGTCAGTGTATTGGTACAAATATTCTCATTCAGAGAATTTCTCACACCAGGTAGAAAGAAACAGTAATTTATATAATTAAACATCTTCAAACTATTTACTGTGGAATGGTTCTGGGCTTTCTTTTTTTTTTTTTCTTGAAATTCCATCAGCAGACTGAGTGATATCTCTCTTATCAGCAAAAAAAAAATGAATCTACTCTGGGATGCAGTTGCAAGGCTGCTCCTTTACTGCTGCTACAAGAAAAGGAAAGAGCATTATTTTGAACTCAGGGATTTATGGGTATTACATGGTAACCTAAGTGAAAAAACACAAGTTTTTCATGAACTTCAAGGAATACGGGCACGCACTCTATGTAACTATTAGCCAGCATGACATGTTGAGGGGAATGACGAGGAGCCCAGGTCTGAAGAGGACCCATGTCCATCCTGAATAGGAAAGGCTGAACAGAAAGCTCCAAGCCTGTGCTTCTTGAGAAATTCAGGGCACGGGGAATGGAAAGGGTTGATTTTTTCGAGATTTCTGGCACCTGACTAATTATCTGTCTTTTTCAAATCAGCTTCTCCTAGACATAGTATAAAAAATATCTTCTGAAATATCTGCAGTTCTTTCGTCTACCCTAGATAGCCTGGCTTCAAGTCTGTTATAGTACAGCAGCAGTAGTGTGCTGGTCAATATTCTTTTGGCCTGAAGGAAGATCAAGTATCCACTGTAATTTTTTTAAGATTTATCAGCTGCTTTCAGTACTGTTGACAATGTGGTATTAAATCAATAGCATTAGACCAAGACTAACCTGGCCCACTTCCTTGAGCATAATAACATCCAGACTCAGCTCTACTCCTGGAACAGTTACATGTCTTGAAATTTGTCAGCTTCTCCTATCAGTGATTTGAGTTGTGGTAAATTGGTTTTCTCTTCTTTGACTTAGAGGCTTTGCTGGGCTGTGAATTCATTCTCATGAGCACTGCAAGAAAGTTTCAGGGATCTTTGTGGAGACCCCATAACTCTGACAGAGGAACCTCTGGTGAAGCTCTGCGGCACTAACGAAAAGGTTCATTTATTGCACCAAATCTGGCTTTCACTTAAGGATGCTGTGTGTAATGTTCTGTGTAACATCTCTCCCTGAACTCTGAGAATGTATTCATACAAAGATAAAGCCAAATCCATATTACAAAAATGCTACAGTTTAGGAAGAAACAAACTAAACATATTGCTCAAAACCTGCTTTGCATGGAGGAGGGCTGATAGAAGCAGAAAGGTACAAGCTATGTTGCAGCTATTTTGTAAGCTGAAAAAAACTATCCCCTTTAGGAGACTGGGGCTTGATTTTTTAAAAAATAAAAATACATACATTTCATAAAGGCAAATAATAATAATAAAAATATTGAGCTGCCCCAAACAACAGCAGCTGAAAAAGGAGAGTTAGGTTTAATGTGAATTTTAATATGCTCTCTAGATATTTCCCAGATGTATGCATATAATATTAGAATTGCATTTAGTTTAATACTGCATTTGGCATCCAAATACAGAAGACTGGGACTCTTTTAAGCTGCATAAATATAGATCACACATGCTGGAGAAACAACTATGAAAAAGGCATAGTCTTTTCAAACAAGGCCAGAAATAGTGGGCTAACCCTGTGTTTTTAGGCATATGACCTTTGTCTCATTAGGTGTACCTTTAACTGTCATAAACATCCATTTAAATGAATATCATTTCCTTACAATTACAGAAGGGTCATACATAATACACTAAGTTCCTCTGGCAGCTTATGTGTTAGTCATGCATATTTCATGAGCAGTTTTATTCCCCCAGTCAGCTTCAAGCGATGCTCAAGCTCATGGCTTTGGTGTGTAGGAAATGAAGGTCTTGCCCATAAAAAGATTCCAAGGCAATGACTGTAACTCTGCACTTTATCAAGAAGAGCAACAGAATGACCTCCTTGTAATATCTGATGGGTACTGGTATCAATTTTCTTTGTAATATACATTAATTCCCCTTATTTGTCAGTTGCTATGGAAAATACCTAATATCCACATGTGCTTGAATGTAAAAATCACAAGTGATACTCAGCACTGAAGGGCAGTTAGTAATGTTGTAGTTGCATGAGAAACTATGGAGGAAAAGAAAAAAATGGGTGGGGAGGATTTTAAAAAATAAGTCAAATATGCTACATGCTAGGCATTTATAGGGCAGGCTGCAAAAAATTTATTATGCTCCAACATATGATCTGGGTAGGTAAAGCAACATCTGTTTGTACACTATGATGGTTTTTCCTCATGCAAAAGGGGAAGGATATAAAGGGCTGGAGTGGTAACAAGAATAAAAAAGGACTGCAGTAATGAAATGCAAAACTCTTTAGGAATTCTCAATACCACCAGCAGCAATTTCCCCCTTTTTTCTTTCCAAGAAAATCAGTTTTATCAAGGCAGCTATATCTAGCTGATATTTTTCACCCTGGTGAAAACACTGTTTGGAGGCACGTAAGTCACAGATGTCAGTCCAGACAGTGAATGCATTCTGCTTTTGTAGCAGGACAGTTTGGTCTCAAGTCAAAAGAAAAGTTTATTCTCTGGTAATCTTTAAAAGAGTGCAGGGCCATGCAAAATCAAATCCAGCAGAAGCTCCCCATCCAAGTGTGGCTAATGCTCAGAGATTGTGATGCCATGTTTGATGCCCTGTGTTTTGGGGAGATTTTTTGTTCAAGCGATTGCAGTGAAGAAAGCTTGTTCTCCTTGATGTGCTAAATTAATATTTATGTTGTTAAAATATCAGAGAGGCCACAGAAAAATATTAATATAAAAAGGTTATAATTATCTTTAAAAATGTGGCAGCAATTGAAATGTAAATCCTAGTGAGCTGAGAGAGGGACTTGTTTGCATTGTGCCTGGGGCACCCTGCCTGCCTGCCGCGGCTGCCATTGATCATTTCAAATCAAAGGAAGCTGGAGATGTCTCTGGTGGCTCGACTGGGAAAAAAGCAAGCAGAGAAAGATGCTCTGTTCTGCAGGACTGTTATCAAAAAATGAGCTGGAATGTGCTTCAAATCTTGCTTCTGTTGAATATGGAGCCCTTCAAAGCTTTGCTGCAATAAATAAAGTTTTCGAAACACATAGAATCTAAAAGAAAAGTTTAAAGTCCCTCTGAACTAAGCATTTTCCCCTTTCTTGTTGTTATTAGAAAACAACAGTATGAAAATAATGTGCATGTGGTGATTAAATCAGAAGACTATGCAAACAATCAGAAACCACCATTTTAGAGTGGAGTTCCTTGTTTTAAATTCCGGTACGTAGGAAAAAATTTTTTCAGAGGAAAGGGCACACAACACAGGGGAAAGAGAAATGCAAATTTATATTACTATTACTTCCAACCGTAATGTCTCCATACTGTACTGGGCAATGTCAAGCAATATGCCTTCAGCTGCCTACACTTCAATAATAGGAGATAAAATGCGTCTTCACTAAACCCTGAATATTACTGACTATGTAGACATTTCTTGAGGTCCATTAAATTCTATTTGACATACATTAAAAAGATTTAATCACAGATGCCAGTCAGCTAACCAACCCATTAATCTAGCTGTTTTTCCTATGAAAATTGTATTTAAAAAGGCCTTTTTTCCCCCCTCAATTTAATTTAGTCATCCATTTAAATTTCATGTATTTATCATGTAAATGTGCCTTATTTGCAAAAGAAAAGCTCAGGACTCAGTGAAATAAATAGTTATTTCATTAAAATGGATACAAAAAACCCTGTGATTAGGGTAATTAATTTGCACACTAAAAGCTATCTTCCTAGTTCAGATCATTAATATTGATGGTGTTCGATTTTGTTCTCAGTAATGTTCCTTGAAATACACTCAGAACTGGCAAGCAAGGATGAAGAAGCAGCCGCACAAACTAGAAATGAGGATTCAGTAAGCACTTGGCTACTTTCCCTCTTCCACCATTCAGAATTAATAACATACAGTCATGATGCCTGTGTCCCAAAGTGAACTGAATTACTTGGATTGTATGGGATTATGTGGTTCATCACAAGTGACTCTTATTTACATATATGGTTCTCACTGCATTTCTCTGACTTTATTTTTTTTAATTGCGAAATAACATTAGAAGAGATTATGTCTAGGTACCCCGTGCTGCTATACACATCATTGCCAGATAACAAGGCAGAGTTTGCCAATACACTCTTTGTCATTAGGTTTTCATCTGCATAATATGCAAATTGTGTTGAACAGTTTCCCAGTTTGAGTCCTTTCTACCGCAAGATTCAGTCAAGACTCATATTTTGTTTTCCCACTGTACAGCAGATGTATTCCACAAAAGACCTTTCAGGAAAGGTGTCACATCACTGCGGTGCACTATCAATTACAGCTGTAGGCGAAGTGCTGTGAAAAGCAAGTTCTGGAAGAATTTCAGACACATTATGCTGTCTGTGTCTACACACTGTAATGTACTTTGTGGTGGTGAAGTCAGACTTATACTTCAGTATACGTGCTGTATGTTTTAGTTGTACCAACAAATTATATGGATACATGATGTATGGCAAGGCAATATCTATGTGAAATATTTACTTATCTTTCAGCTTGACTGCACAGTCCGTTCCCTGTTCATTATCCTTTCAGGCATCTGTTTGAAACTTCCAAGAAGCATCAGAAAGTTTTCCATTTTTGAAAACCAACTAGCAAAGCCAATTTTTTTCCTCTCTTTTCCCAAATGTGGAACTTTTTGTAGCCTCTTACCCACCTCCAGGAACACCTTTGGATAACTTTTGTCCTAGGTCAAAGGCAGTTTGATGTGATGGCAGCTTAAATATCAACATTTTTCACTCATGAAGGATTACAAATATGCATCTTATCTTATTAGAGGCAGTATTTGATTTACATCTGGCAACCATATTATATATAAATATGTATATCTATATAGTTTTTACAGAAAAGATCACACAGGTTTTTAGGTAATTTCAAATTTATTTTACAGTTGTTATTTCATAATATAATTGCATAATTTAATGCAATAATTTTAAATTTCCTCTTTCTTAGTCCTTTCTCAGGCACCATATTTGAACTCTTCATTTTCCAGGCAATCGGATACAAATTCCCATGAAGTGGTTTTAATGTCATAAGATGTGTAATTTTTCTGCAACATACATGCCATAGATAAATAATATGTTAGAATATAAAAGGATTTAGAAACATTTCATTACTCACAGTTTTAAAATTCAAACAGGGCTTCACTACCAATGAGTAATAATTAGTTTTTAGCTAATGTAATTACATGCCTTGTTTCTTTCTGTATGTTTGAAAAAGGTATCCAAAAGCAATGTGTAATCTGGTGACCTGAATGCTGCACTGCAAGTAACCAAAATAGTACAATCTGAAAATCCAGCCCCTTCAAAAAACAGCATGCAGAATTACTAGCTACCTTTAAAAGAAATCCATGTCTGCATACACACAGCTATGTGTAAATATACAAATATATAAACTTTTTTTATGTATACATAATAGCCATCATGTTTTTGCACTCTCTTATACTGCGTAGAGCAGAGAACATGTGCCCACTCTTTTCTTTTCTACACTTTATGAATGACTGCACATATATATGTCTCAAGAAAATAATATGGGCTTTTGGACTTCATATAATTTTGGAAAAATTCTTATTTACTATTAGAAGTTTCCTGTTTGCCTAACTGCTTATCCTACTCATCTGATGCTTTTAAAAGGTGAATTCCCAATGTCTGTCATTTGAAGAAAAAAAACCACAAAGAAAAACAATCCCAACTGTGAATAATACAGCAAATACTTCCTGACTCTTCTGCTGTGGAACTTGTTGAAAACCAATAAGTCACTTCAAAAACCAGGAATTCCAGAGCGAAGTACTGTAAATTTCTTTAATATCTTTCTGTATTATTTATTGACAAAAGCATTTGCATTAACATTTAACCATGATTTAGAGAGTGCAGGTCATAAGACAGCCTCATTTCTGTTCATTCTGGACAGTATCCAGCACACTGTAGGTATTTGAACAGTCCTGATATTTTCATAGGAATTTGTTTTAAAAGCCTGGTTTCTCTCTTAGATGTTTTGCTGTCCATCATAACTCAGGAGGTCACACTCCTTGTGCAGTAACAGAGATGCTTTATATATACCTTTCTAGTGAGGATCCACTACCAACTTCGCAGAAATAAAAAACCAGCAATGACAATTTGCATGTCCCTTTTCCTGGTTTCAGTGAACCCTATATGGACACACACCTACACTTACCTTCCACAGGGCATGGCAGAGAGGATTCCTGGGGCAAGTAAGCCCAGAGGTTACAGATGTCCTCTATGCCTATGTGGAAAAACACCAGGAGAAAATCTTGAACTTCTCCTGAGTGTGAAGACATCAAGAATAAATTTGGATAAAAGTCTCCAAATGGAATATTTCTGAAATCTGCAGCAACAGAAGACATTTACAATTGATTTAGGCATTCTATTTTTATTTTGATACCTTTTTATGATTTGTTTATGTAATAAGTATGGTATGTATTATCTTGGAGAGGATATTTTCATGTACCTCCACTAAAAGTGCAGCTGTGATCATGAAATACAGGTTCCCTTCTGCCAACCCTTTCTTTTTTTTTCATTCTTTCATTGCCTGAAATTTCTGACAAAATTTCTGGTCAGTCTCCATTCTCCCTTTCATTCAACTATAGTCATAATATTTTTCTACTTTAATGTTACTACTATAAAATTCTGCTCTGTCTGGAATAGTTGTGAGAATTTTGAAAAGCATCTAAAACAGTACATCAGATAAATATATAAAAAATGTGATTTTCAAAAATTATCTTTTCCATCTTATTCAATTATGAAACCCTAAAATTTCATTATATTTAAGGCATACAGAAATGGATTGTAACAAGAGAACTCAGTCTAACAATGCTTTTGTTTTTAAAACAGCATACACACATACATATATTCCAGCTCTGGAAAGTAACTCTTTCCCAAATATGTTTACAAAAATCTATTTTAAAGTTATTTTTATACAACACTATACCTACAATTGCATTTACTCAGAGCTTTAACAGCCAATTCTTCCCACAAAAAAATGAGTAAAACATTGAAGTATTTTAAACCAATCCCAAGGATACTCTATGGTATTTTTTTCTATCTTGTTTCATGAACTGCTTCAAGTGGTATCCTCTAGATGCATTGCAATAAGACAGTACTCATCCATACAGCAACAACAGCAGTCAGGTTATAGCAATGTGCTAATTAAAAAGAGGAACACACCACAAATCTACTCGTTACTATTCATGGCAAGTGTACAGCAAATCACTTAGCTGTTTGCTTTTAAAATAAAAGCTTTTGTCTGTCTTGTTTAGAAAGACATGCATGGGCTAAAAAGACTTTTACTAAAGCATGACATTGAAAAGACATTGCCCTAAGGTTTGATAGAGTAAAAGGCTGAAACATTTATATTGTTTAATGTTAGACCTTATTTTTTTCCCTAGCTATTCACCTTTCACAATATGTTTTCTTTAATTCACTCCAAATCAACAGCTAGGGGAGCAGTGTGAGGAATCTTCCAGGATATATTTTGTTCCAAGGAAAATGATAGGAAAAGCACCCTTGCTAATTAAAATAAAGAGATCTCTGATGCCTGGCAGTTAAATACTGTTCATCTTTATTAAGGCACTAGGAGAACAGCATTGCAAATAGTCAGAAAAACTGTTACTCTCTTGGGTTGCACTGTAAATACCTGATTCATTGAAAACAATACAGTATGTGAAGAATGGGTGAGTGCTGTTCCTAGAAATGCACAGCATGGAGTGTTTCATGTTATGTAAAAACTAAAAAGAAAGAAGATTGGGCAATGACTACTATTTTATGAGGGTATTTATGTGAAGTGGGGGAATATTAGGAAAAAGTGTTCCATATCAAAATGCTCCACTAATGAACAGTTAATAGTAAAAATAATAATAAGAAAAGATGGCAAGAATACTGTTTCTCTTAGAATTTATTTTTGAGTAGAAAAACAAACAGATGTTATTATCCTCCTAGGACATGAACAAAAACAAACACCTAGCTAGTCCAAAGATAAGATTTCCACTGTTCTTGGAATTGACCTAAATTGTTGGCACTGTCAGAAGTAGAAGTTTTACTACCACATTTGATGGGAGCAGTTTTAGGATAATCCTTACCATATCCGAAAATTCCTATTCCAGCTGTACACACTTCGTGGAAAAGATGTTGTTCACTGGCAAACAGTAAGAGAGGGAAAAGGCCCCTGTCCTTTTGTGAGAGGATCCTATGGCTTATGTATCTTTTTCCTTAACAGAAGTCACAGCTTTTTCCATTGTCTGTGTGTAGCCTGGCATAGATTTATAGGAAAGTATTGAGCTAAAAAAGCTTTAGCCTCTCCATTCTTCAGTCTCAACACCACAAAGGCACTAGCTGGTATCATTTACATTTTTCTGGGTCCCCGATCATACTATTAACATGGCAAGAGGCCAGTAGAAGGCTAGCGTCTTTCTTCATGAGCAAGACAAGTTTGGGGGAGGCATAGAGCCAGTCCTGTCATTCCATCACAGGTGATGAAGGGGTTGCCTGGTGCTGGCAAGCTGAACAAGGGGTCTCACTCCCATCATATGTCCAATACTGAGTGGGCTCAGCACACTGATTTCTCATTAAGGTTGCATCTGCTCATGCATGTACCCTAACAGAATATCTGTTTCAGCTTTTAAATTGGTATTTCAGTTACACGCAGGATGTAAATACTGTCCTTTACTTAAGGACACATTGATTAAAAGCCATGAGAAAAGCAGGACAGCACAGATAAGATGTGGAAATAGCTGAGCCATAGATATTTTTAGGCTACGGGAAATGCTCTTAGTGAATAAGTCACACTTAAAAGGATTGGATGGACTGCTCTGCAGTAACTAAGAGGAGAGCAAGAGCAAAGCATTTAAAAATAGCCATCAGCATTTGTATGAATCATTTAACAATGGGTAGAAAAATTCATTTAAAAATTAATTAAATTCTGCTTTTTTTTCCTTCTTGCTTCTGGAGGAGAAAGTGTGTAAATGGTGGAAGCAGATATGTTGGAGAGCAAAAAATATTAATTCTGTAGGCTGCCAGCTTAACAGTACTTGGTACAGTAGGGGAAAGGGCAGTGGCTGTATCATCAACAACACAGGACAATGAGCCTTGGCACCAATGGCCGTATATTATTGTGCATGTCTCCTTCCTTTTTTTTTTTAACATCATGACAAGAGGTGAACAAAAGGTCTTTTAATAAAAGACAAACCAGTGCGGAGGTGGGGGTGGAGCAGGCTGAAAATTGCTGTTTGCAATGGGAAAAAGAAAGTTTTTGGAAGATAGTAAAGACAAGGCACTGCCTTATGCAACTTACGGCAATATTTCTGTTAGAGGAAGTTTGGATTCAGGTAAGATGAAAAGGCAGGATATGGGTAATTCTACCATCTTAACATTTAGTGCTTTCCACAGAACATTTAAATAATAAAAGTCATCAAAGAAATGTCCTCCCATAATATTAATGACTTACTTGCTGTATCCAGAACCTGTGTTACACAAAATGCCAAGAGGTTTGGAAATCAGCTGCAGCGTTATAATATGTGGTAATAAATATGAACAGAAATAAACACATTGGCTGGCTGCCTGCTGTCTACATGTCACTGTAAATAAAACAAGATTCCTCTTGCTCACATTTCCAGCCATGCCTTTGAACCTACATACAGGTTTTGCTCTTCGCAACAATGAATTGGTATATTATTGTAGCCACTTCGGCCCATAAAAGCACACCTTTTTGCTGTGACAGGAAACAAGAAATATCACCCCTATTTATGCAGATAGGAAACTTAGAAAAGGCAGAATTTGTTGAAGACACTGATATTATCACAGCATTTGAGAAAAGTTTCAAAAACTTCTAACTGAACCAGAGTAGTTCAACTTAATTTTAAGAAATACTACCAGCTATTATTTGTATCCCATGATGATTAATAGGAATAGAAGTGGTTACCCTTGTAGTGCCCTGTCCCTTGGATCACTGAATAGCAATACATGAACAGCCACAAAGCAAGCTAGTAAATTTTGTATCACTCTGCAAGCTGTTTATGAGGAGTGAAGAAAAAAATATATTTATTCAGTTCTCCTGAAAAAAAAAAAAAGACAGACAAGTGGCTTTTAGATCACAGTGAATGACAAATAAAGAATTAAAGTAAAACTGGCAATGGACAGGTGATAGTCTCACAGACTGAGGGAACATGTGCTAATAAAACAGCATTTTTGAGCAAATACAAGCTGTGAAATGATGCTGGCAGAAATATATTTTACTATTGTCCTTTAACAGATCTAACAGAAAGACACCAGGCTAATTTTCCTTTACATGCAAAACCTTTGCCATAAATTACGTAGGGAATGAAGCCTACATGTAATACATTACATTTTTTCCCAGCTTGATTTTATACCGGTCTCAGCCAGTGTACACTCAATGGAAGGGTTCACAAGCTGTATCTACATATGAAGAAGTGTAAGAGAAGAAAACTTCAAAGAGCTGTGACAGAAATTTTTCAACGTATTTAAGTCCCTGTATCGGTATAGGAGTTATCTATGTAACTACATAGCTATCTATATGAGACATAATTTTCAAAAATGTCTCTTTTTCAGTAGTCTATGACCTATTAGAAATGGCTGCAAGGTTAGCAATTATGAAAAACTGCCTAACTAGAATAGCAAAATATACAGAAAGAATTCTAAATTCACTTACTTGAAAGCTGAAGATAGTTTTGCTAGATGTGGAAAAATTGAGGCCGTGCAACATCAGATGTTCCTTACTGTAAATTTTTACTTCTGGAATTATTTTATACTCTTATTCTACTCCAAGTTAATCTACTAGTTTAATAAAGATCATTGACTACAACATCCACACTGCCCCTCTAAATTCCACATAAAAAAGAATTATACTGACTGCACAGCAAAACCACAACTCTAAGTTAAAAAACAGATGATGTAAAGGCTATGAGTCTTATTATCACTCCCAACAGGACACTTTGCACCAGCATCTTGCTTAAAGAGAACACATGTTCCAGGCGACAGTACATCCGTCATTTCAGAATATTAAATTGTAAAAACTGAGTAAAGCTATAGAAATGGGATTAATTTTGTGTTGTCATACTTATTCAGAACACGTGCTCCCCTGGTGCCCACAGGAGTAGAATAGTTAATCTAGAGCGTGACAAGGCAGACGCTGCACTGTTGTGAACTCACTTCCCAAACTGCATTTAAGTCCCACTTCCAGAAAAATTATAGGCTAGGTTGCAGTGTCTTATCTGGCACTAAGAAAACCAGAAGGAATGTCACAATGGGAGGAAATGGAAAAGTCTCTTTTTTTCTTTTTTATCTTACCACAGACCCTCTGGTTGTGGTGAGGAAAGAGATGCCCTTTCGATTCCCTGGACTTTCAAGACATAGCCATGAGCAATGCTCAACCTCTTTTAAGTAGTAATCTCTTTAAAAAATTCATAACACTGCACAGAAATATTGTGACATGATACCTATCTAATTTCAAAGTAACTGGGCACAAGCATAGCCTGCATTTCACTCTATATAGGTACAAAATGAAATATCTTATATTTGAGATGAAAAAAGAGCAGACATATAATCACCTGTAGGGAACAGATAGTAGCATTCCATATTCTCAACATGAAAGAAAATTTGTGTTTCAGAAATTGCCACCCACATCTTAAGAGGAAGTAAACATAGCTTTAAAGCCACTTTTGAACTCTCCCAGGCCTCTGCTGCTGTGGGTAAGGGAAAGATCCCTTACATTAGTTAGACAAGTCCTATAGATTTAAAATTTGTATCAAGGACAAATGTGTGAGTAGAGATTTATTTGGCTTAAGAAGAAAAGAATGAGGACAGCACCCACTGACAGGACAAAGTGGTTCTACACATTTCATCTTCTATCCATGAGCCAGAGTCACATTGTACTTTAATTGTGGTAGGCTCTTCTTGAGAACTATCCCACACTTGTTTAGCTGGATGGGTTTGATTGTTTGTCATGGTCTGGAAAAGTATGAAATAGATATGAAGTAATGAAGGTCATAGCTTGCAGCATCTGGGGAACTACATATGCCAAAACAATTAAGTAACAATGGTTCCAAAACTTGTCAGAGAAAACTAATGAAAAACCAGTTAGGATTAAGTTGTATAATAAGCAATAATGTAAAAACTGTAAAGGTGAAATACTTTTCAGAAAGGTATAAGATGAGAGTCTGTACAGATTATTCTGGGTAATTTCTTTCAATTTATTGGCTTCAGGAGGACACCAGTTTTAGAGTATTTAAGGAATTTCTACACAACAGCACGTTGTGCAGTGCAGGTATACATCTCCTTTGGCCACATGTAGTTCACAAAACCACTAAAGACAGTTTGGAAATGTTTTTCAAGTGCCAGTCACCTTTAAGGAATAGCTTCAGTAAGACCAATAAGCTCACAGTGAACCTTCTGGTGTGCACATGTGTTGGTAGTTGAGATTTTACAGCTCCATGGCACTTCCTGTAGAGTGGCAACTCAACGCAGTGAAATGCAGGCACAGTCATGCTTAAACAGGTACCATTTCATGACCCAAGTACACCCTTCATTCTGCATTTTCCCTTCCATTCTCCTCCTGCATGACCATGCCTCGTTGTCTCTACTGGCCTATGTTATCCAGAGTGAGTGGAAGATAGTACAGTTCACTCTAACCTATAGGTAGATGGTATAAATTGCTGTTGAAAGCAAAACCAAAACTAAGTTCAAGAAACTCTATGGGCCAGATGTGCTGGCATAAAGGTCCAGAGGGACTGGGATTTCTGAAACTGCGTGTGATGGATTTAGATTTCTGAAACATCAGGCAAAATCACAAAATTTGATGACAGCAAGCAAAGATAGTCTTTAAATAACAAGTGTACATGCAATGAGCGTAAGTTATTTGCTTTAGCTTAAGTCTCAAGAGGCAAAGAAGTACCTGTCTTATACAATTCTTTTTTTAGGGAATTGACAACTTGTTTATGAATGGCAAAAAAAGGTTACTAAAATATTCAGGATACTTAAAATTATGTGGTTAGAAAGAGCACAAGAAGAAAACGTAAAACCATAAAACCAAAAAAGCTGCACTATGGACTTGGACTAAACTGTAGACTCTGTAAACAACTAAAATGGCAATCAGCTACCTAAAATTAAATTTTTATAGACTTCAGTGCTGGCTGCATACTCTTTTTCCTCTGAGCAGCTGTTATATGACCCACTTCTCTTTATTGTGTTGAAACTTCTTACAAGTTCTTTACTTGCCATTTTGTGAGCCATTTTGTGAAGTCAGAACAATGTCTATACATTGTATGAAGTTTGACAGAGAGCTAATGGCTTTGGACATGCGTGTTAATGTTCTGCATTTCCTCAAGTGCATTCTCACTCAGTGGTTAACCTGGAGTCCAAGATAATCACTACCTGCAAGGCAAGGTACAACAAATATTAAGATTGCTTACTTAGGTCAGTTTTTCTATATTTTTACAAATTACAGAAATCCCAAAACCACAATTCTGGAAAGCACATCATTAAAAAAGAGTTAGGAACACAGGGAAGTTGTGTATTCTGTCTTGTCCAGCAAATCCAATAGGGCATGTGTGTGTGTGTGTGTGTGTGTGTGATAACTGGCTGAATACCAATAAACCAGTCAAAACTTATTTATTCTAAAATTCAGCTGTGATTTTTCTTGATTTCCTTTCCTCAGATTATATCAATTTGATTTTCTTTCCTCAGATTATATCCATATAGATGTCATAGGTAGATCTGTATTTATAAGGTGATCTGATATTACTCTCATAAACAAGTTTCATTTTCACAGAAAACTAATGTTAGAGATGTACATGAGAAGTGTGTTGGTAGTGTTTATTTCTTCTGTGGCTGTGTGGTCTCTTTGTTTACTCTATCTCTCACTATATCCCTGGTTATTCTCCCTAATTAATTGTTAAAGGTGTTATTGAAATTTTATTTTTAAAGAGAAAGAAACTCTGGTAAATATATAGAGAGCTATGTTTAACTTGATGAGAACCCAAAAGGATCTTCTTGCATTTGACCTTCATAATACAACTACATTGATATAGCTAAGATTAATGAGCCAATTATTTTTGACAAGATAGCAAACACATAAGATTGTTTGCCTCACGTTTCTTTTTTATATGACTAACAAATAACTATCACTTTCACCACAGACTGGTACTAACATCCATAATCTGTTCCCAGGAAATTAATATCTTGAGATTTTCATGTATATTCTAGGGTCAGAAAATATGCTGTAAAACTCATCCAAACAGGAAGGGCCCAATGTGCATCTTTCCATAGAAATGCCTCCAGGAAAGTTATTTTAATAAACCAAAGCAAAAGCCAGGTCTCCGGGGAGTCCTGAAGGACCAGATAAAACTCAAGAAGGAGGTGCTGGGAACTCGACATGAGGCATCATGGCCGGAGAGATGAGATGTGCACAGCCGTCCTTCAGCTTGCTTGCAGCTCTAGGGACTGGTGTGCTTGGGGCTGCTTTACCGACAGTGAGTTGGTCCTCTCGGTCAGATCTGAAAAAGGGCAGGGGAGGAGGCAGCAGATACCTGTGGGTTTTGCGTGCATTGCAGATTCATTATGGGGCTGCTATTATCTGCCTCTCCCTTCCTAGGGGACCTTACCCCAAACTCTCCCCCAAGTAACTTTGCTATAAAAATCTACCGATGCTGGCTTTCTGCAAGGGAACATGAGCTGCAGCGAACTGTAACACTGGAGCTGAATAACGGAAAACATCCTGTAGGGAGGTGAAAATAAATGTGATGTAAGGCAAGGGCACTACTGGATCCACCTTTGCAAATTTACATTTACTGATGGAGAAAGGGGAGAAATCCTTGTAACAAAAGGCACGATGTTTGGGGGTTTTGAAACTAGACCACTAGACTGAAGCAATCCTGACTCTGTTCAACATCATTAATGCCATTCAACATGAGTTTTAAATGGATAGGATGCCCATAGTCTTGCTATTAAAAACTGTGTCTCGGACTAAGTTGGGGACAGCTAAGAGACTTTTGACTCTACATCAGGGTGGATTTCAAAGCTTTAGTTATTAAAGTTTGTTAAACGTGTTGACATTCCTGCATGGAAAACACTATCAAATCATTTAATAGGGGAAAACAACAGTTTATGAAAGTACAATTAGTCTGGGCATGGCTTCATGAAATGCCAGGCAGTTAAGGACAGCAAATGTCACAAAGTGAAGATGAATTCCATGATGGCATTTTCTCAGGCAAGAATTATTTGTGTTTCCCCCCTTCAATTCTACATAACACATCAGATATTTAATGAATAATTGGAAGAGAAAAAAAATGGGAAAAATCTGTCCAGACCTACAAGTAACACCTTGTATTTGATATGCTCCATGAACAAGAAAATGAAAGCCACATAGTGTACTGCATAAGAAGCTCATAAATTATTAACCAGCAGTCTCTAAATCTCTAACTAGCAGTAGCTTGTCAGTTGTGGGCAATTCCAGTCCATTTTTGTATGGCTTGCATTATTATTATTATTTATTTTTTGGCTCAAATAGGAGTATAAGCGTCCAAGCAAACCTGTCAGCAAATATTCTCAGCAGCTAAACAACTGCAGGCAAAACTTATCCTTGAATTGTGCTCAATTTTCTGGGTCTTACGGTTAGAGAGACAAAAATACTCAATTACTCTATGCACAACATACCCAGTGGTTCTAACATCTTAATGCATGATCAAGCAAGCTAAAAAATCGTGAAATGCAGTAGGTTTATCAAGAATTGGCCTTGTGATTCAGAATCCAATCTCTGGGGGAAAAAAACCAAATACAAGACAGAGAAAAATGTCATTTTATTAGATCCTTTTTAACACATCCAAAACTATGTAACTGACAGCTCTTTGTCTTTACAAAGACACAGCTTTCAAACATCTTATCAGGTGAGGTTAAGAATATATAATTCCAAATAAAAGCCTTTCAGTACCCTGAGAAATCTTTTTTGCTCAAAACTAATAATTTTTTTATTTTGTGCACAGAAGTAAAATAGTTTGTCAAATTCTCTGCAGAAATCCTTTTAGCTATCACAAAAAGTGTATTTGCTACAGACCTACTTGATTTCTCATATATGAGCAAAAATTTACTTTGTCAAATTACATTCTTCAAAAAGGTCTTTCAGCTGAGTTAAATATCCATTTTGTGCAAAACAATGACCATGCATCAGCTTGGAATGATTGCATAGTAGTTACTTAGCCTGGCAAATGGCAGCAAAATGTCAGCTGAAATGAAAGACACACAGCCCTGGGCTTATCACAGAGAGTGCAGATGATTCATGTAACATCGTAAATAAATAACACAGACTTTGTGTTAAGGTAGGTTTAACAGTAGAAGTTCTCTTTTCACCACCACCTCATTTCAAAGCACCTGTATTAGAAACTTTATTTGGTGACAGTGACATGTAGCAAGATAAGGTATCCTGTCTTTAATGCTCATATTTCAAGGTCACCAAGTGTTACACTCCAAGTGAACAAGCAGAAAACTCAATCAGATAGGTCCTGCATTGATGGATCATCAAAATATTGATAGAAGATTCTCTTCCCTGCCTGCAGGGAA
Organism: Morus bassanus; assembly: GCA_031468815.1. Lineage (NCBI taxonomy): Eukaryota > Metazoa > Chordata > Aves > Suliformes > Sulidae > Morus > Morus bassanus. The sequence goes on along the minus strand of CM062600.1, from coordinate 22,100,583 downwards.
TGTTTAGACTGGTTGGTAATTATGCAGGGCAGGGAAGCGAGAGAGAGGTATGGAGAGATGTGTCAATCATGATTTGTCTACATTTGTCACAAAAATTATGGGCAATTATTTGGCAATGGGGTTTGAACCCAGGATTTGTGGATAAGTAGAAGCTTTTACTGACTGATCTCAGAGATCAAATCTATCAGTTTACAGTGTAGAGCCAACAAATAAACCATTTTCTCTTCCTATGAGGGACGTAAGACAGACATCCACTCTGTTGCTAACGATCCCTGTATTTTTTGCCTAATAGATATAAACTTCAGATCCACTTGTTCTTTTTCTTCTAAATTTGGTACTAAGATTCAGGTTTTAATCATAAGCATATGTTGATTGCTCAGAAGGGTAAATTGGTCAAAAGACAAAGGAGTGATGAAATACTGAGAGAAACAAAAGCATATGTTGGTGAAAACCCTGTGAGAAATGCTGGAAGAGCAGTTTTCTTACCAGTTTATGGGTACAACTATTTCCCAAGCTCAACATTATTCTAAAAGCAGGTTAAGCCATGAACTTTCTACCATTTCCCAGTGATGATCAGACTATTTGCTACAGGACAGCTCCTGGAATTTATTATTTAGGGTGTGATATGCCCAGGTAAGAGAACACAACAGATGTGGTCAGAACATGTTAACTGAAAACAAATTTTCTTTTGTATTTCAGTTATTTATGCAATTTATATTTAAAAATAACAATGTGTTATATCACTGTATGTTAATAACTTTCACTATCCATTCAGATTCAGCATTCTCTGAAAATAAAAATTAATCTTACAGTAAGTATAAATGCTTAGTAACTCAGGCACTTCTGTTCAGTGAATGTTGATGAAAATTTTTACTTTAACAGTGATCACACTATGTTGGGAAAAAGAAATGTAAAAGAATGTGCATTTAGTAAAAATCTATTACCCTTCAACTCAGTTATTTCAGTTAATCCTAGCACATATCAAAATCCTGAAATGTCTGCAGGTTCATAAGAAGCACTTGGTCATCAAGTGTTTAATTTCTTTCCCCATTTCCCACAGTTTGGTGAGAACCTTTGTGTAACCTTGTCATCCTTTAGACAGCTAGTTTGGAAAGCTGGATTCTGGCCATCTTCAAGGTTTCTAAACAGAAAAACAACAGGCTGTCTCCAGGTAGTAATTTCCTCTAGGCTTCCAGAAATATCTCAGATATGTAACACCAAAAAATTTCAGAAACTTTCCACTGTGACACAGAAGAATATGGTAAGTCAGCTTTTGTTCGTCATTCTAAAAGGCTTGAATCCCTTTTAAATTTAAACCAGCAAAACAGATTTAACTATGTAAAACTTCTAAAACTCCAGATGAAATACTCAGAAGATTTTCTGCAAGGCTGCCTGTCTTAAGTGAAGTTTTCCTTCCTTAGTTCATAAAATCATAACTTCCATCAGCAATAAAACATCTATCAAAAATCAATTACTTTTTTCAGTTAGGATAATGTCACAAACTTAATCTTCTTTCAGTACTGTTTGTCGACAGTAATCTCTTTTCATTCTATCATGATAGTGGTTAAGGCAGTGGAATATTAAATTCCAAAGTTTATCATTAATCTTCTATATTCTATTACTAGGACCTTATGAAGTCTTCATTATATGCGAGTCTGTCTCCAATTTATTTTGCCTTGCATCAGAAAGTAAAATTTTCCCTAAAAGTTTGTATCCCTAAAAGTCTATACTGAACGATGATCCTGAAACTATGTCTATGTTAAGATCTTGAATTATAGACTCTGTTGATGATTGTCTTGCAAGTATCTTAAAAATTCAGTCTGACATTGTTAGAAACCTGCAGATGATCAGCAGGGCCTTGTCATCTGACAGTAAAGCTGCTTGTCTGATGTGAGAAACAAATTCCACAACAGATCGAAGGCACGCAAGAAAATCATGGACATTTAGCAATAAAACTACAGCTGAAACAAGAAAGTTCTGTTTTGTTTTTTAATCTCAGAATAAAAACAAGAATGAAACGGTCGTGACTGCTGGGGACAAGTTATCTAAAGACGAATCTTGAGGTCTGTAACAATATCCTTACTTGGGGAAAAAACTGAGGGAGTGAAAACAGGAGTAAATTGACAGCAGAGACATCTGGAAAAAGGGAATCTAAGAAGAGAGCTGTAAGCACAGCTGGAGTGCAAGGGAAATCAGTCCTGAAAGAAAGATCTTATCATAAATGTTGTAGAAGATAAGGGAAGCATATAAGGTAAGGATGGAAAAGCCATACTAAAGCAGTTACTCTGTACTCTTAAAAATGGAAAACAAAAGTGACATGACATGGAAAGCCTGTGATCTGAGACTATCTCAGCAAGATCTTAGTACCTTTCACCAACTTCACTCAAAGATATTGACACACCACAGAACTGGAATCAAACTCAGGAGCCATAATCAGTTCAGTATTGTTTTAAATAGGAGTTACTTGAATCATATGGCTGCAGATTCAGGTCAGAGCTGTATTTAGTGAAAGGGTCTGAAAATATAGATGTTTGAAAGGTCTTTGAAATTTCTCTTTGTCTCTCTTTTCTGCACCATATAAATCATTTCAATAAGGTATAAACAGAAATGTAATTTCTTTCATTATTTCTCTTTCAAAAGTACATTTTTCCACACACACTTCAAAATAAACAGCACTTCATAGACTATCAAACGGGCTTTTCTAGTGTCTAAAAAACCTTAACCTTTTCCATAAGCAAGAACTGCGTAAAATGTGGATCAGCTCATTAATTGATATAAATTCTTGCAGCTTCACTGACTTCACTGAAGATAGTTTATATGTAATGAATATTAGGGTCCACATGTTTCAGAATTGCTCTGCTATAACAAAAGAATCTGAAAACTGAAGAATAATTAGAGAAACCTGCAGAGAAAAGCTTAGTCAAGTGGGCCATTGGTCATATAACACCATAAAAGTAATGGATTGGACTTTGTCTTTGAGGCATTGAGTAAGATACTCAAACAGATATCAACTTATGGATTAAAAAGAGCTCTGTCTTAGGTACTTACATGGAAAAAGTTTTACAAGGAAATTCCAGATGATATCATGCATGCTCAAGAACTTATAGGTTACAGGTGAGAAACTTCAAAACATCAATCCTAATCATGCAGACTCAATACTTTGGTTTTGCCACAGATCAAAGAGCTAAGACAGATACAACTCGATGCCCTTATTTTGGTAGATAATTTACTCACATCTTTCTGCTTTCCATGTTCTTATAAGATGCCCTTTTTGCCATTGTTCTTGACATTCACAACTACAAGAGATTTATATGGCACTGCATACAACTATTATTAAATTCTTCAAAAATATTTCAGATTCTTAAGGCTAAGACCTTCAAAGCTAAAAAAAGGTGTGTCCAACTTCTGCAGTCCACTGCAGTTAATTGTTCCTGGTTCTAAATATAATATATGTTAAAATTAAACTCAAATCATACCCCCACCCCAGCTTTTTTTCAGATCCCACTCCTTTATGTTTATGCTTCAATGCTTTGAACTTTTCTTCATCCCTTTCATGGGAGATGTGGTAATCAACAAGCATCACCATCAGCAACAGTGAAAGACTAAAATACATAACTAAGTGAAGAAAAAGTTAGTTGTGCACAGTTTTATGCAAGCCAGGGTACAGTACTTCAATCCTACTGATACTCCTGATGCAGCATGAGAAAAGAGATAGGCATTTAGCGGTGTTTGAGTGCATCAGATGGTGAAGCAATAAAACTTAAAAACCCTTGAAGTGAAAAAAACTTACAAATGGCCTGCAGCTAGGATTTAATCTGAATGGTCACCTTGCAAACAAGCTCCATGAATAAAATATTCTCAAGCACAAGGTCAAGTAAGTAAACAGACAGAAAAAAACTCTTCTTGTAGCAAAGTGCTCCCCAACCTCATTCCAAATACTTCACAATTGCAATCAACACTTCTGAAATCCTTGCAAAATTTCCATCTGCTTTTCACTAGAGAAATAAGATATAAGTGTAAGGGTTTGTAAAAACAAAAGATTCCAAAATATTGATCTGAAGGATTATATAGTAATAGGAAAGGAATGCTCCAAGGTAAAATGTGATTGTTCTTTTCTTGACTAAGAATTCTACTGGTTCACATTTCTGTTATGCTGCCACATTATGTTTTCTCTTGCTGAAATATTACACACAGAGTAAGAAGGAAGAGACCTTGGTACTTAGACAATTTGCCTACATTTAGCTCTATTAATATCATTAGACAGGAGAATCAGTGACACTGCAGCTAAAAGCTAGAGATGAACTAACCAGCGCTTTATCTTCTGTTGCCATGGACTACATGATGAACTCTGCAGTGACCTAAATTTATTACAGAATAGTGCTCAATGCTGCTGTACCAAGAACTCTGTTGCAATTACAGCACATTAGGCAGAGGAGTGAATCTCAAGGGGAAATGTCTAGTCTTTTAATCAAGCAGTAGAAAAGTTAGAGTGGACAAAAATTACACTGCTGTATATATCTGCAGTCAATCTGTGCATGTTCATCCAACAGCAGTCTTAATATTGCCCAGAAAATGTTTTTATTATATACAGGGGTCATGATTGTACAGTTCTCTCACTTAATCTTTTCTGTACTTCAGTCCATTTTTTCCTGTATTATGTTCTCAACCTTCCTGAACTTTGTTGGGAACACCAGAGAGTTAAAATAACCAGTCTTAGGATTTCACCTTTAGACTGACCTATTTCCAATTAGGATAATCCATTTTCTGCATTTTGTTGGTGTATCTCACAAATCTGAAGATCTGGGGAAAGCACGCTGTGAGCTTGAAGACAGGCACACTGTTCTTGCAAACAGCTTTTAACATTTAATGGGATCTGTAAAGCTCACCTTACAAGTATTCTGAAATGTGATAACTCATTCATTTGTTTTAATGGATAAGAGGAAAGATTTTGTAAACAGAGTGTTTCAAAACATTACTAATGAGTTTTCAAAAAAGAAACACTGTCATTTCTGTAGCAATACCTGAAAGTACTGAGGTTTAAAAAAAGGCTAATTTGAATTGCAGAAAAAAATAGGTCATGAAATTCAAGGTATTTCTTAAATTCTGCTTATGGGCTGGATAGAGGAGAAAGAGAGAGGGAGCTCTTTTTATGTTTGTTCAAATGAACAAAAGGATTCCTAATGCTTTTGGGGAAGGCAGGAGCAGACACAAAGAGGCAATTCACATAACCCAACCTTAAGCACCTGTCTGAGACACCAAAGCCAGGAACATCACTCACTCTGGGCTACTGTAATGTGACTGCAGAGGGGTGGTCACTTCCAAAGGGCTAATCAGCACCGTGCAGCTCCAAATCACAGACTGAATGTGCCTCCGTCTTTTCTCTTTCCTAAATAAGGTACTGTTTAAGGGCAATTAGGGTCCTAACTTGGGTGTATAATGTTAGATGCTTGAAGATGACTTCTACAAACCCTCCCTGTGCCTAATGAACAAAAAGAAAATCAAAATAGTGACTGCCTCTCATGACAATGTAAGAATATAATCTTGAAAACCCTGTTGCAAGTCAGGTTTCTTGGTCATTCAGTGGACCACAGGGATCAGTGTCACTCCGCTGTGTAAGGATTTGCAGAGTTGCAAAATCAAAGGGCTTGTTCTTGTTTTTCTCATTCTCCTCTTTCAGAGGTACATGACATCATGCTATAAACAGAGTAAAACAATGTGGATACAGAAAATAATTTACCTCCAAACACCTTCGCTATTTTTGCTTTCATTGTGATTTCAGAACTATGACCACTACCCTGAGAACAGCCAAATTACATACCTTTGTGACTCCAGCAAATAAATTATATACATTTTCTGAAGAAGCTCAATTCCACTAGAGTGGTATTCCACTCTAGTAGAGTAGTGGAATTATAATACATATTTGTGACTACAACACCTTTTATAAACTGTCAGTATTGTTGATAAAATAAAAATTAAGGATGGGACACTGTACACTTACGCTCTTCATTTACACTTCTCTCCATTCATCTGTTTCTACAATGGCTGCTTAATGCCTTATCAGAATATTTCACAGTAAGCACTCTGTGGTATATTCTGTGAAATATATAGCTCACCAAAACACCTTCTAAGAGGTGGGAACAGCTGCCACATGCATTACAGTGAAGTGTAGACATTACAGGGCCCATCTCTTTACAATATATTTCTTTCCATTATGTGTTTTAAGCACTAAGACCACACAGAACTTGGAGGGCATGTCAGAAATATGTATGAAAAACGCAAAGGGAATTGTCCCTATATCTGCAGGCTGACTAACATGTGAATACTAAACCACTTAACACAGAGGACAGATAACACGGTTTGAGACATACTGTATCTGATCTCTGTACATTTTCACAGTGCCTTAGCATAAATGCTATCTATTTCAGGTATTTTTAAAGTGTAGTTGATGTACTCTATGCTGCTTCCCTTTCCCCGACACATACTTCCCATCTGTGTGGAATAAGTGTGGAGGACTTGAGGAAATCAGCCAGAGGTAAACCTGCAACACTGTTGTCAGAAGGTCAAAGGAATATTTGGAGAACTGGAATAGCCTTAGATGCAAAATATTTCCTGAAGTGTGAGCAGAGTTTTGGAGAAAGGAATTTGGGTAGTTTGGAGGCAGAGCTTAAAAAGAAAAGGTAGCTAATAGGGGCAAACAAGCGGAGACAGAGGGTAAAAAAAAGAAAAAGGACCTTTACTGGAAAATAAGAGTCATGAAGTTTTCCTGAAGCAGAAATTAAGAAAATGAAATGAGTCTTCAGGAAAAGATTGACAAATGCAGCTTCCTCTGCAAATAACGTTAGAATCAGAGGCCAAGGACAAAATACACTAATTTAACACCAGCACTCACATAACACTTGGCACATTTAGGTAATTTCCCTTCTTTAAAGGGAGTCAAAATTATATTTTCAGTCTCACTGCACGTCTGTGAGATACAATCATATAATTCCATTTTACAAATGGTTGCATCAAGGCATAAAACAGGAAGAAAATTTGCTACACTATTTCAGTTAACTACAGATATCACCTGGAATGCTTAACATCCTCTACTATATTAAGTATTTCTACATAGAACTGCATTTGAAGGAGCAACGAAAATTAAGGAGAAAGGCTGAAGGCTGAAGATGTCTCTTTCTTGTTACATACCACATTTTCACCTTGAAGAATAACCAAAACCTTGAATGAAAAAAGAAAACAGTGAAATATTTAAAGCTTTAAAAAAGAGCTATTTCATGTTTGTGGAGCTGAACATATACACACACATGCACATACGTATATGTGCATGCAGCGACACAGATGGAATTTTTTTTCCAGTACAATTTACTGGTCCTTATTTATAGTGGGAAGCTCCTTTACTCTTAGGAGAAAAGCTTCAGAGATTTCAGAGGAGCTGAGCTAGCTGGTTTAACTATATTCAACATCTCAAAATGATTACAATGATGACTACACTCTAGCTGCTTGATGGGAACCTTTTGGCAGCATAGTAATTCCCCTGCTGTTATTATTTGATGTGCTTTCATGATTATTTGTATGAGGACAAAGCACTATAAAAGGGTTAGACATAAGCAGGCACCTACATCAGCCCACACAGGAAAAAAAAGTCTTAAGATGCTAGTAAAAGAAAGGGAATATGTAAAGGCTTATACAGCTTCTCAGTCTAATCTATTTTTTCTGTCTTTGTTACGGCATGTAAAACAGCAACCTGGGGTGAGATGGAGGCCAATGTATAGAAAATAATTGTGTATTTGGCACTCATTTTCAAGTACTGCTAATGTTTTGGAATCACTTTGAGTCTGCAATGATTTTTCAGAGCTATATTACAAGGAAACTGCTACCATGTATCAGTAATACTAACAAAGACCACGTTTGTTGTAGGGATTCCTTCTCTCTGGCTTCCCATTTAGAGTTATTCTCATTATTCTGGCTAAAGGAAAACAGAAGATCACCTTGATCATCTATGCTGGCAATCTTCTCCCCTCTTGCAATTACACAAGGCAGTCTTGGTAACTGGAAATAAGACAAATAGTTTTGGGAAAGAATCAGACAAGAAGGTTAGGCTGCTGGCAGACAACCCTGAAAGCTTTCGTCCCTGGTAATGTCATCAGATACAAATTCTGGTCAGGAGGATTAAAGTCATCCAGACTTGCTTATATTATTTCAGTTTAGCTAAGGCTACAATCTGCGTCTCTGAAAGAGACATGAAAGCACCACATCATGTCAGAAAACACCAGTATTCAGGGAGCAAGGTCACAGCCAATGCTTGTTTAAAGACCACAGCTAGGAAGTTAATGAAGTCTAGTTAAGAACAGCTGCTGGTGTCAAGCCCAGCTGGGACAGCACAGCCCGTGTCTTCACCAGTGATCTCTCCTGTTTCCAGAGAAGACAAAGCAAACTGCCTACTGGAGTGGTTCACAGGACAATCTAGTTACCCAAATGTGCTCAGGAGTTGTTTCATAGGGTGCAATTTTCCATGAGTTAAAGCATGATAACAGCTTAATGATATTGACAATGCTGCATCAGGACCTGCTAGCACTCCCAGGCACCATTCAGAGTAGTTGTATGCCATGGTCTTGGAGGATGCTTGTAGGAGTGGACCTGAGATTAGTGTATGTGGGCAGATGGTTGAAGGGTAGGCAGTGTTCTCACCATCCTCATTCAGTATCCTGACCACCTCAACCAACTACTGCATGTCCTTACCTAGTTATCAAAGAATCTCATCAGCCCTGGCACCTTAGTACCTGAGATGTTCCCTTTCCAGCAGCTAACAGAATTTACCTTTTGATGATTCTGGGATGTAGGTAGGTACTAAAATAGATAGAAAGCTGAGGCATAAAATAATTAAATTATTTCTGCAAGGCTACAGCCTATAATAGGACTAGGAATTGGGCCAAGGTTTCCTGAAAAACTGAATCCTTATCTTACATCTTATCCACTAGACTATTCCTCATTCTTTCATTATTTGCTCCTCTGTGGGAGTGATCAAGAGCTAAACCCTGGAAGATGCCTGGCTTCTGCACAGGAAATACTGCCAGAGATAATCTCACAAGACTACATAGCATGGAAGAAGAATACAGCATAAGTAATCCCACAATGACTCTTTCCTCTTTGTATTTTAAAATTTTGTGGATAATTCCTTACTTAAAAGATCACAAACTTTTCTCTGCTACACAGCTTTCCATATTAACTGACCAATACTTTGGTTTTTTCCTACAACTATCACAGTCTCTGATCCTTAAGTAAAGCAATTTACTCTGGCTTCCATTTCCAACTAGCAGCATACTTTCTGGGCACAGAGAGACTCCCTGTATTCCTTGCTGGTATTTCCTAGAGCACAAAAAGGGAGTAGTAACAGCAACATTATGAAAAGAATAACTATTCCTGCTTTGTTTTCCAGCAAAACAGTGTTCATCCCTGTAACTGGATTGAAATGCATTGGAAAGGTAGAAACCTGTTACATAGCATTCAGACATTTCCTGAAGCATCCAAACCACCATCAGCTTACCTTGGACCAGATTTTTTTCTAGCAATGATTCAAATTAATGTTTCCTAGCTGTTTTATGAAAAGAGACTGAACTGTAAAATTTTTGATGACTGTATTTTTTTACTTTGGCATTGTTTATTGAAGATCTGAGCATCACTACATTCACAACCCAAGCTGTTAAGGACTCAGCATGTATGTAATATGACAGATAGTGCCCTGAACAACAGCTTTTTACAGAACAATTCTTCAGAAGATGTGCAATTAATTTCTTAAATAGGTAGACAAAATATACTATTAAATTACTCCTATCTTGTGCTTCTATGTTTCTAGCGTATCATCATTACACCAGTATATAATTCAAAGGGGTATAAATGTTGAAGTAAAAGGTATCATATTAGGTTAAAAGTCAAAGACACCAGATTGCTTTAGAACTAAGGCTGGTGGCAGCATAAACACATTTAGTTATTTACTGTTACACTGAGAAATATTCCTAAGATATTAATAACACTCCATGATTTGGTCTATGCACCTTTTCCTTTCAAGGTCAATGCTGCAACTAAAAAAAAAAAAGCAACTCGCTTCTGCTTTTCATGCTTCCTATGTCTTTTGAAAGGCCGATGCATTTTCTAACCACATTACAGTGAGTTAGGTTTGCTTTCTAAATGAATCTCCAACAGAGAATTCATTCAGACTTATCAGTCTGGCGTCTTTCACAAGCAGACTCGGGATTTTGAGCTTTTGAAAATGTTCAGTGCTATTGGAGTTGCTATTTTACTATATGACCACCTCTGTCCCATGTATTATTTTGAATTCTCTTCCCTTACCTATACATCTAAACCTTTTCAAAGACACCACAACTGCCTGTCCCCTCCAAACAAGAAGATTCTGGGAGGTCATCTTTCAAATAGCCCTTTTCCACAATTCATGAACTTGGTTACCTTCTTCTTTCTTTGATAGCACTAACTTAATAGTGATGAAATCAACTGCCGCTGTAGTTTTTTCCATAGTTTACCCACAATACATAGTTCACAGATAAAAGCAAGCATGATCCTTCATTCCATATGATATGAATTGATATGAATACTGAGTTTTGAAGTCTACCAGTCTCCTCTATACTGTATAGGTCAACAACTTCCAAATATGATAGTAAGAATTAGACAGTAGGACTGAGGGCAAGAACAACTCCTTACTGGTTTCCTGTCATGTCTTCACAGAGGGTGAGGATTAATTGCTGCAAGTAGGGATTAAAGACTCAAGAACTTTTCCCAGGTTCACGGTAGGTAAAGGGCTTGCAGAGCTCTTGCTTTCATTTGCTCACTCTCAAAAATTCCCAACACAGTCCTGCAAACATGGCCCTAACTGAAGGATGTATGATCACCTATAGAAGAATGGCTTTCTGACCATTTTTGTTTTATGTTTTTCTGAGGAAGGACTCCATCCCCTGTTGCAGAGAGCACCACACAGTGTCAATAGTGCTACTACTGTTTTGAAACACTAATAGTTGTCCAAAGTGACTTAGATTGATATTACTTGTGTTATAGTTTGAGCTGAACCTTACTGCTTCCACAAGAGAAAAGTTGATTTTTATACCTGTTGAAATAAGGCAGTTGCTAAATATATTAAGTACAGTTTGTTTTTGAATTTATGAAAAAATGATGCTGGAAAAACAATTTTGTTAACAACTACTGTAGTTCTTCAAAAGCAGTTACTGCCGATATATTGTTGCTTGACAAAATTGTTATATATGCTCTGAAATAAGCTATCATGAGCACATTTCTTCATGAAACAACATTCATTAAAACTGGATATTCTCTTAGCTGAAATGACATCTTACCATCTAGTCATTTTTCTAAAATAATTGTTAGCAAGGCAAACTGTAGCAAACCAGACATCTTCTGTGGTGTCAAAATGTGGACCAAACAGATCATATACAAAGAAAATATGTCAATTAAATGGCTGTTGTCTGCAGTTACTGCTTACTGCTATCTGGATTCACAGTCTGTATTCTTACTACTCATGTGCTGAAGCTCCTTCTCCAAGTTGTTTCCTCAAATATTTATTTAGAACAGAAAATTATTAACCTGGAAGTAACCAGGAGAGTACACATGATACAAATTCCTCCATCTATGGATATGATGACATTGAGGTAGTTAACTGCTGACTTAGGAACAGAGTAGGGACAGACCAACAGGATGAAACATGGATTCAAATGTATATACCAGATGCTCAGCTGATACAAAAAGGATCACGTCTCCCTCATGCATAGCCCAGCTGTGCAGCACTGTACTAGGTAACCTTCTGTCCCAGTGTTTGTGCTCTGCAACACAGGACTAGCAAAGGCTGATCAGTTTATATGAAGAATTATAAGGAAAATAATAGGAGTAAAACAGGTTACACTGTAGGGTGTTTGAGTGACCTGGGGGCCAAATCATGATGTATTAGGCATGGTTTTACCACAGGGTGCCATGAAGCCCTAGTGTTGGCTGGGAGGGGCAGCAGAATGTGTGCTTCCAAACTCTCTGAACTGTTTACACGTGTGTGACTCTCCTCTCCTCCACCTTTTGGCATGGCTGAGGCCAGCCCTCCCTATTAAGGAGGCAGATAAAAAACAAAAGGAACTGTGTCTTGGTTTTTGATTTTGCCTAGGCACTGCTTTCAGAGGAGAGTTGCAACAGAACCAGGAACTCAGGTTTGGAAGGACTTGGCATGACAACAGCAAATGGGGAAGTGTTACAATTCACATAAGCAGCATGTTTTACGTAGATAATCACCTGCTTAAGCCAAGCTGCCATTTTGTCTGATGTTCGTTGTTTTACACAGCAGAACTGATTTTCATTAGTTAGTGACCAATTTCCTAATCAGATATCTGTCTGCGTTTTTCCTGCTACACCACTGCATACTCTACAGAAGTCCACAAAGCAGCAGTTGAGAATATTTGGATGATTACATTTAACTGATTTTTGTATGTTAAAGTACTAAATGACTAATGGCTGTTTACCTGGCAACCTGCTGTGATGAATACTAACACCATATTTTTTCTCTCTATAGGTCACAGCACTGAGAAGTATCATCCTTGAAAGCTCTGACCTTTCTGTTCCTGGACACTTTGTAACTCAGTGACTGTACCTTTGGTTATATGGGATGATGTTCCAAAAATTATTATTGTCACTGCGAATACACATTGGTGCAATAAAAATCAGGCAATAAAGTTTGTGTGTAAGGGAAAACCTGCAAGGGGAGAGTAAATAAGAAAGAAGCTGCATCAGAAAAATTCTGTTTTGCATTATTATGCTGAAATGTGATATTCTGGAAGCAAGGACAATAGTCAAATACATTTGGAGGAGGAATTTTAGAAATTTTGTAGTGCAGGAAAGGGCAACAATGGTTAAAATTATAGATGTAGTATAATCTACTTAATGTAGTCTCCCATGAGTACTATATTAATATGATGCATTAGCAACTGCACAGCCCCCACCTCCCCCCAACTCCCATTGGGGCTGCAGCTGCCCCTGCAAGCTTACACAAAAGCTTTGATTTGGCATAATTTCTTTTTCTTCCTAAGTCTGTCTGTTCTGTTCTGTAACTGCTTTTAACCTGGGTTTCCTGCAAGACTTCATACTTGATACTGTTGGGTGAAAAATTTTACCTAAAATTAAAAAACAAAGCTCCAGACCACCTGAAGAATTTTATGAATTTTGTATTGTTTGTATAATTTTGACAATGAAAATGTTAAAAACATGGAAAGAGTCAAAACTTTTCACTCTGGTCATAAGAAAAAGACATGTTTTTGTCTGTTTCAGATCAGTTTGAAGCTATATATATTTTCCTGTTAGACCAGAAACTTAAAGTATTGATTATGTTCATATAGTTTACATTTTGGGATAAAAATTTAACTGTGCCTTTGTGGCAGTGAAAAAATAAAGCAAAAGGAATTTGGAATTTGAAGGAAGAGAATTTGGCCTGTATGCATGTTATAAATCTAGATCCAAACACATAATTGTAAGAAAACTTCTTTTGGGTCTCGGTTCACAAAGTCTGAGGGACCATTATTCAGTCCTCTGAGATGCCAGATCCTACTGACTGCATGTAATGTTTAGGATATGTGCAGAATACATGGTCAGATTTTAACCAGATTTCAACGTAACAACTGTTTCAGCAGACCTTTCATCTTACTCTTCCATAGTAAGGCTGTTTTTACTTGTAAACTATGTTTTAGCACTGAAGAGAAATAACATGGTTGGTTAACCACAGTTTAAAAATAAAAATGAAGTCCTTGAAAATAACCAATATACACAGAGAACCATGGGAACCTCAAGACATCATTTAGTTTTCTTCCTGCCCAAAGGCGGGATCAATTATACTATTGTCAGCCTTGACAGATGTTAGTCTGACTCGTTTTTAAAGACTTCCAGTGTGGGGTGGGGTGGGGGGGCTCCCAGGCGCTCTTTTCCCATGCCTTGCTGTCCTTATCCTTTGAAATGTGACTTTTTCCACCTGCAGTTTAAGGCTACTGTCTCTTGTTCCACCTGCCACAGGCACAGAGATGAGGAGTAAGCAGGGTCTGACTTGTGTCTCCAGACTGTGGCTTTGTATCCTGTCTGTTCCTTAGCCAGTACACCTGCACATGTCCCCTACTTAAGGGCTCCTGCCATGTAACCCTGAAGCTCTAGTGCATGAAAAATGCAGTAAAATTAATGTCATCCAATTTGCCAGGAATTATACACTATGCTGAAAAAATGTTAATACTACAATTAAATACCTCCATTCAAATATTTCAGCACTGAAAGGCATTCTGAAAATCCTGAGGCCACAGTAAAATAGAATGGAAAGAAAGGTGTTAAATATATTTACTTTTATGTATATATAAACATGTGTACATATCAATCTATTGCTTTTCCATTTGCATACTTGCACATGTATATAACATATTATTGCATGTATTAAGTTAGGCCAACACCACCTACTTTCTTCACCAGCAACATGGTGTTGCAGGCTTCTCAAATATCAACCCTCCCCCCCACAAAAAACCCCAACAGCTGAAAACATAAATCTTGGAGTCAGCGAAATAAAAAATAGACACTTTATTACACCACAGCATTTCCCTCCACTTTCTCTGTGGTATCATTTGAAGCCTGCTTTCTAAAACAGAAGTTGAACAAATGAATCCTTCTGTCCTCACTTTCAGTTGTCAGCAGTGCTTCAGCGTGAGATGAAATAAATTGCCAGGCTCTTTCATCTTCTATAATCAGCTCTGCACAGCTGAGTACACCCACAGCCCTGCGAGCTGCCTCTGCCAGCACTAATTCTGTGTGGAATGGGAAGTCTTTGTTAGTGCCACATTTCTAATGTTCTACACAGGAGTGGGTTTTACTATTTTTATTTCTCCCTTTTTCTCCTGTGCACTCTTCTCCGACTGATAAGCTATTGTACAATCCATTTTCTGCAGGAGAGAAGCTTTTAGGTGGTAACATTATTTTCAAAATGTGCTTGATGTAGGGTACTTCTATTCCAATGGGTGCCACTATCACTGGTGGTATCAGTGATTTTGCAACATAATACTTATAAATTGGAGTTGGTTCGAAGAAGCCTTCAACCAACCTAACAGCAGGTCAAAACATTTCATTTTTAGAAGCGTGAAAGCTCTAAATTCATTGTTGTTGCATCAGTGTGGGGCATCGTGGAGATTTACTTATCATAGAGCTATTTTTGTCTCTCCATCACACTTGCCTTGCTCAAGAACAGTGGAGAAGGCATCAGGCAAGGGAGGACCAGAGTTTCCAGACTCAAAGGTAGCCTAAAATCCTGGGACGGTATCTTGTATCAAATTAATCCTTGGGGAAGTGAGAGGCAAGCAACTGAAAATCTGGCACTGTACATACAGAGAAAAGGAGATGGGCTTTGCTAATGCACTTACTGAGCCAGGTGATGGGTAATACAGCTGTGGCACCCCCAGCCTCCAGGTCATTGGCTCAAACTAAGCGCAGGTCAATAGAGTGAAATAGGTTGCGAGCATCTATGCAAGACCCAGTAGCCACACCAAGAGCATCATCATACCCACCACTCTCACTGGCAGCCTCTGAGAGTGTGGCGAGGACCAACTTGCCACAGAAACTGAACTATGATACTCACATTCCTTCCCAGAGTTAGTCCTTGAAGGTTAAAACTGTATAAACTTTGGCATTTGAATGCCGCCTTCTACAACTGGGCTAAGGACTGAAGCTTTCAGTCTCTTGCCCTATTCTGATATGCATGAGATACAGCTAAATGAAAATGCTGCATGCAACACTTCAGTAATCAATGAGCTGAAACTGCCCAGCAAAAGGGAAATAAGGCAGAGCAGAAGATCAGCTTTCTCTAAATTTTTACTTCAAGAACAGAATGCAAACCCTTTTCTACTTGCTAAATGATGTCAGCAGTACAAGTCCAAGATCTGCCTACAGCCTGGTTTCTCATGGGCTGGTAAGTTCTTTGAAAAAGAGTACATTAATTAAGCAGTGCAACCTAGCAGGAGGTGCAGTTTTATTATAAAATAATCACAATCCTGGCCAATTAGGAGGCAGAAGCAAAACACCTCACTACCCCTGAGAATTTGATTATCCCAAGACATCCGCAACCAACAGATTTGGTTTATTAAAGCTCTTATAATTAAGTAGTGTTTTTCTTCAGCAAATTAATATTTTAGAATCCAATTAAAAGAAAGGTGACCATTAAGGACACTGTGTAGCAGAACAAGCCTTATATATTATTCTACCTTTTAAAAATGCTTTAACAGCCAATAAAATTGCTCCCTGTGCCAAGAAGTTTTCAGTCTTGAAATCATAACTGAAAGCACTGTTAATAATTTTTAAATTACCACATATTCACTGTTGACCTCTAAATTGCCTGGTTGATCTTTGGGCACAAGAAAAAAATGATACGCATTTTTCCAAGGTGTGTGTATCCTCACTGCACCAAACTGGATTCCTCTCTTGTCAGGGCTGAGGGGCACAGCAGGCAATCACTGTGCTCTCAGAGCTACTGGGA
Source organism: Morus bassanus (assembly GCA_031468815.1). Classification (NCBI taxonomy): domain Eukaryota; kingdom Metazoa; phylum Chordata; class Aves; order Suliformes; family Sulidae; genus Morus; species Morus bassanus. The sequence goes on along the minus strand of CM062600.1, from coordinate 22,084,040 downwards.
GAGAGGAAGGCAGGTTTCTGGGAGGTCTTGTTCTCCTCCTGGTGCTCACTGACAAATTCTGTAGTGACGGCTTTCTTGGAAATACATTTCACCTTCTGGCTCTGATGATTTTGTAATGTGCCCACTCCCATCAGGCTATGTTGAACAACATTAAGGAAGCTGTACCATTACAACCACACTTCCAGAGGACTTTCCTCTGCAAGAATACTGCAGGCTTGGCTTTCAAAAGCTGAATGGACACACTGTGTAAAAACATTTTTGGTTGAAAGGTAACTATGCCCTCACAAAAGCTGCCACATATTTACAAGTATCACATAGACATAAAATGTAGACAATGTATGTCCACTCTCCTTGCACAGTAACTTGCAGATCAGAATAATAACATTTTGTAAACACTACATAGTCATAAGTATGCAAAGCTCTAGAAATGCAAGCCCTGTAGCTACATCATAAATAGAACATGATCCGAGCCAAAGCAATACCTAACTGCTAGGTATGTCAGAACTTAAAGCCAGGTCTGAATTTTGTTCTTTATAAGAGGTCAAACAAAACTCCCAGAGTTGAACTTCCTTGAACTTTGTGGAGTTGCAAATCTGAATTCAAAATTGGAATGCTGAGTCCATTTCTAATGTCAAGTTAAATGAAGCTAACAAGTGACATAAATAACAAAATGTAAGGAAATTCAAAATAAAGTCTAGCTATGAGTTCAGACCACTGCACAGAGAATTTTAATCTTTTCCCCATAGATTTTATCTCGTGTTTTCTTCAATTAACTCTAATGTACTTTACAGAAATCTCTATCACAGGTGTAAATTTTATCAGGAAAGAGAGCACTATAATTATATCAGAATTCACTTGTCTCAGAAAATGTATAATAGGGATTTCTTTCTGAATCAACAAACCCTCCCACTTGTCTGTGCTTCTTACAGGTTCTTGCCTGCTGTTAGTGAAGTTAAAATCAAACCAAGGTCAGAGATTCCAACAAGAGGTTCAAGGCTATCCTGAAAAATATGACTGGAGTATTTGGACCTAAATAAAGAAACAGGCTATCCTTTCCCAGCCATCTTTATGGGAACTGAGCACACAGGCGTGGAGGTCTCAGGGCTCACCTCCTAGCCACAATTGCTGGTGGGGTATGATGGCTGACATCCCAAGGGTCAGGGAGATCCACCCAAGATGCAGGTATGGATCCACTTGCATTATTTCTTTCTGTCACTGTGAATCTGCCCAAAAAAAAAAAAAAAAAAAAAAAAAAAAAGCCTTGCTTATGGTTATGAAGGAGGGAATGCTGATGTCCATAAGCAATAACAACATGTAACTTCTCTTTTTCATATCTCTGTCTGACAAAGAACAACACCTACCTGCTTTTGGCAAAGCTAGCAAGACCAAAACAAGGTCTATCATGTTAGTCAGGCAGGACCTAGGTCATAAGTATATTATTATTGTCAAAACTTAGTTTCATCCAAAGCAATCTTCTACCCCATTAGTGAAAAGAAGGGCAGCATAACAGTTAAGTGGAATTGAATGAATTCAATGCCTCTCTCCCAAAGCAGGGAATTTTTGCAAAAATATTAGGGCTAGCAAAGTGTTTTCTCTCTTGCTCGCCAGCAACTGGGGGCAATGATAACCTTCTTTGTACAAAAATCTACATGTTGCAGGCTATCTATTGTAATGAACATAAAATCAAACCCATATGCATAAGACAAGACAGACATGCATGCAGTAGATATATTATTGCTACTGTTGAAATATTTAAGAAACCTGCTGCAAACTAGTTCATTTAAGCTTGACCACAGATGCGTTTGAGAAGTTTAAAACAAAATCAAGATGCACTGTGATTATTGCTGTTTATTGCAGCTAATATAAATCAGAACATAAAATATTAGCAGAGGATATTGCCCAGTGCCACCATTTGTTCTTTGTATAACACTGATTTCATCTAAGAACTTTAAAAAATAATTTTATTAGTTAAAATAATCACCTTTAAGACTCACAAAATGGTTATGTCCAGGTAATTTTTTCCAAATACTGATCTGTCTCATTCCCACACGTCTGTTGTCTACAAAAAGTTCTTCGTAAAATATGTGAATTCAATTTAGCTTTTCTCAGTGTAGTTTACTAAAGAGTGATACACTTGGTATAAAAATGATGTCCAGCTAAATGAATATAGAATAGCTGGAACTGGAATATAAGTAGATTAAATGAAGTGAACCCGACAAACAGGTGCACAGTTAGATCCCAGTACATTAAATGTCAGTAAACATGGTATTTGCTTTTAAATCTTTTCTAGCAGTGTTTGTGCTTAGAAAGAAGGGTTTATTCTTGCAAAACAAGTTTCATAACCCTCTCAGCAGTAGACTGATTGGCAGAAGCTTCTTTCTTACCTTTCTTTTGTATAATTAAGTATATAGATCTTATTACTGTGCTTCCTGTATTTGACAGTGGTTTTCCTTTTGAAGTCAAAAGAAACTTTCTCATTAAATACAGCTGGCACAAGGCTAAGACCACTGACAGAGAAATTTGCTTTCAATCATATATTCCAATTACCAGTAATACACAGCATATGGGTGAAAGAGACACAAGAGGCAACGAATACTTTTGGACAATGCTGAGTATCACAACCTTGCCATATTGTACATTAAATTTACATTACATCTAGCAGTCAAGGAGGACATTAAATATGTTGATATTACAAGTTCATAATATCCTTTCTCCCAAAGTGCTGATATGATTTTATGGTACAAGGTTTTGTACATTTCTGGACAAAACTGTGACTTTATTAATGGTCACTTATTAAATTTCTGAGATTCCAAGTACTTTGCAAGGCAGAGTTCCTATATCGTGGCCAAATCGTGCTGGCTCTGGAGGGAATCTACAGAATGAGGTACACAGCACATTATTGCAGGGCAGATTTTCTGCAAAGTACTTCTTTGATCTTTTTTTTTTGCCTTATTGGCCCTGTGTTTTCATCACTGCAGTGTCAAGGGACCTTGTTATATTCACTAGGCTGTTAGCGGGGGTAACAACATTTTAAGCACATTGATAATACTGTGTACTGGGAAAACTACTTGCATAGGTGTAGATTTCCTTCTCAGGGAATTAAGAGTGTGCAGAGATACATCTGAATCCCAAACTGAACTTCCTGAAAGTTTAAGACTTTCTAGAATTAGCATTTTGGCACCGCTTGTTACAGAAATGGGACCCAAGTGCAATACTTGGAACCAGACATATACATGGATCCAAGTTTTCCCTATTTGGTGCTTGATGTAACTTCTGTTGAAGCCAGTGGGAGACTTTCCACTGACTTCACTCAAAGTACATCAAGGCCTTGGCTGAAAAAATATTTAGACAGAGGAATTCATCCCATCACCAATTTTAATAAACATGTTTTAAAATTTGTTTACAACATTTTCCGTTAAGAAGAAAAACTAACAAACTGGAATGCCTTTTTGAATATGAATTCTATCTTGACAATATATTGCAAAGACTTTTCTAATGACAAATTAAAACGCTCACATGAAATACATATGCTCATTTATTATACATATACTGTTAAGATTTGCAGATGACAAAATATGTGTGGTTTGAAAAATGCAAAGAAAATTTGGTTTTTCTATCTGAGTCTAAATGGTCATGGAAAACCAGCAATATCTGTATGGTTTAGAGAAAAATAATTGACATAAAACCAGGTCACATTCAGTATTAATTTTAGATATTACAACTCTATACAGGTCTCCTGAGAGTGCAAAAGCTATGTCAGTTCTCTGTTGATTCTTTGTGAAAAGTGTAGTCTGTATAGCTAGGGTTTTGTACATGTAGCAGTACCTTGGTTTTACTAAGAAACAGCGGAAATTTCCTCAGCACATTAAAAAAACCAGTCTTTAAAGAAAAAAAACCTACTATGAAAACAAGCTATCCACAAGTGCTGTCTTGCTATAGCTAACAAGTTCCAACAACTGTTAATTTTGTCTGGTTCCTTGGTGGAAGGTTTATATGCAAACACATTCCCAGTTATGCTGTAATCCATCTCAAAGGTGGCATGATATCAACACTCCAGCAGCCAGGGCCAAGTCTGTGGGTATGAGGGTAAGAGAAGGGCATCAAAAAAGAAATAAATCTTGGTTCCTGCAGTTCAAAGACCCATCCCATCAGAGCAGAAGGAGCTTATTTCGATTTTATATCTTGGTAAAAAAACCTGACATGAGTTTGTTTGTGTCTATTTGGGTTCTGCCAGATGGAAAGGTTTGCTCATCAGAGGCAGCTGTTTTAGCAAATTACCTCACTGTGGTATAATGAGTGAGTTATAACAGGCTATTGAAGAAAATCCTTTCGTTTCCCAGTGAGATCATGATAACTAGAAACAATTTCAATAAGATTTTTGATTTACTTTGGAAAGGATTCAGTTGGAAAGACTGGTGATACAATGATGTATTTCTTTTGTTCGTATTTCTTTTTTACATGTATTAAGCATTTGGTTTTGCTTTGAACTAATGTATTTATTATTTTCTCTGGGGTGATATATTTAATTATTTAAAAATATAACTGCAGTTGCACTGGGAAGGAAGCTACTCTATATACAATATGCCTTACTGAAAAACCTATTCCAAAAACTCAGAATGAATTCATTCTTTGCCTTTTATACACCTGCTCTCTGTGTTACATGATTAAAATGATCACAACGGAAAATGTAAGGCAACACAGATAGCAAAAGCTGCATACAGTCTGCATCCAGAGGGTTATTTGAAAGGAAAAACCTTTTTTTGGGAATTTGAGTGAAGTTGGCTTGGCTCTTTTGAAGAGGTGAAGCAAAAAACTACATTTTCCCCATTTTGATTCCACTGCTGTAACTTTTTCTAGAAACAGAATTAGCATGCTGGAGAGTAAAGTACCACAGAAACTTGACATTTGGCAGGAACTTAGTCCCCTGGTCACAGTGGTGCCTTTGGAGGTTTAGTAAAAATTGGCTGTGACGAGCTCTGGCAGAAGCCATGCTTCCTGTGGCTGCTGCAATTGCAGCCGCCCAGCACTTGAATTTGTAGGGGTAATGTCAGTTTTGTCAGCGGATTTTTTCCCCAGCTCCATTTTGAGATATTTGTTACAGGCTGTACTCACAAAATGAGACCTGAACTGCATATACAATGCATGTGACCCTCCAAGCAAAGGTGCGTGTAGTGAGCTTTGCCCATGCACTCTGTAGCAGCAATACTCTTCCCAGTGCCTGCAACCACACCCAAAGAGCTTAAAAAGCAAAATCTTTGTGGCTTCCTCTCTGATCAAGCTGTTTCATTCAGTCAACTTTCTCCTGACTGTTAGAGCAGAAAACAAACTTTTAGTCCTGCTTATGAGTCTTTTAGGACAGAGTTACAGAGATTGTCCAGACACTGGCCCCTGGCCTCTCAAAGGGCAACTTCCCCGTGGCAGGCACTTGTAAAGCACTTGGTAAAAAACCTTGCAATTAGCTTAGGAAAATCTGTTCCACATACATGGATTCTACAGGCCAAAGTTATCCACAACAGCCTACACATCAGCACTAGAAATTTGATTGCAATACAGCTTGACATGGTTTATGACATCTGGCCACAGGAAGGGCATTCCTTACACACCAGGGCACTATTTTAGGCCTTTCTGGAGGGGATATAATACTTCAGCTCAGTTAGCCAGTTCTATGGTTGCATAGTTCACTGGTCTTGGACAGCTTCTGTGGGCTAGCAGCCACAGCACCAAATTTAGTCTAGACAGAGCTCTTATTTACTTTTATGACTGCAAGTGTGTACTCTGAATGGATGACTTCATTGACCTGCTCACAGTGAAGCCCACACTGTCTTTTCAGAAAGAGTGACCAACACAGAACCCACCAGCAGTTTATACAGCTCCTTCCACCAACATACATGGTTGTCTTGCATTTAATTTGTTACTGGTTGTCCATTTTTGTTGTGGTGTTATGAAGTTCTTTGCAGTTTACTTCACTATTGAATCACTTCAGCCCTTGTGCCATCTGCTGCGTGTACTTCCACCATAGTATTTACCATCTCTACCAGCTTATTAAGAAAAAACTTAAGTGCCACCATTACTTTTTGCCAGTTGGGAATAAGTAATTTATTCTTCTTCTTACCTTCTGGTTTCAGGACTCACATCACTTACACGACAGGACTTTAGTTACCATATGCTGAATATGCAGTATAGGGTACACTCAGTTAGCACTATAGGGCAATATAAAATATTTGTGGCTCATGTCTGTATCTGGATATCCAACTGTAAAGTCTGTATTTCACTTACATAATTCACATATTCTGAAACCCGAGGACCTTTATAAAAATTTTGTGTATTTCTCAATATGAAAGATCATAATCATATATAACAGAGGAGTTCTACTTCAGGAATATGTCATTCAATTCCCAAATCATAGAAAACCTTTATGATTATCCTATCTCTAGTCCACCTGGGAAACCAGCTCAGTTTAATAGCTTGTTTTTCCCAAAGCATACTTTAGGGATTTATTAACCTGCAGTGTTTCCTTCTTCATATCATCAGACATATTATTTGGGAAGGGATCTTTAGACAGCAGTGTCTCTTGGGAAATCTGCTGGAGACTTACACTGCTCATAAACCTTGTTTTTTGCTAGCTGCCGGGAGAAGAGACGGGTGCATGAGCGGGCAGGATCGACAGGTTACAGGCAGAAAAGTGGGCTGCTAACAGGGAAGGCAACTGGCACAGGGGAACCACACCGGGAAGAACTCAAAGGAAACTCCTGGGAGCAAACAGTGGAGTGTGGGACTGGCAAGGGCTGCCTGAGCTGCTGCATCTGGCCCCTTCCAAAGGCAGACAGTCATGTGACCGGCCAGTCATCAAAAGGGTCCACAGAGCCCCTGCCTCACATCCCCCACATGCTCTGCAGCCATAAAAAGCTTTCCAATACCCCACAGCAAAATTAAAACCTTTAGTACAAAACCAAAGCCACAGAAGCTATAAAGTGTCACAGGAAATGAAGCAGAAAAGAACAAGGACACTTTTAATGTACTAAATCCATGAAGTAGCAGGAAATGTGGAAATTACCAGATGACTTTAGAAGACAGATTATGCCACAGAGGAAGACAAAATAACTGCAATAGGCCTACCAGTATGACCTTGGGAAAATTTTTTCCTGAAGACATATTTGGCAAACTATAAGCATGTGTGCAAGGGATACCAAGAAATACTGCTAGGAGAAGCAGGAAACTTTGTTTTTAATGTTCTGCATTCGAATTTGGTAGCTTTCTTTCTCATAGTGCGTAGGATCAACAAATGTTTCATGAAAGAGTCCTTGCACTGATATAAACGTTCATGAGTGCATAGTACTTATTTGGAAATTGCCGTTCAGCCCTAGGAAAAGGTCTGCCCGATGCCGAATGAGTTTCCATGTAATCTAGAAAATTCTACTGATTGTGAAATGAAGTATGCTTTTTCAAGGTCTTATGGTCCTTGGTCACTGTTCCCACAGATGGCAAAACATACTTTTCTCATTAAAAAAACCACATATTATTTCTGCCCTATAACATGTGGAGTGCTAATTTCTCAGAGGGAAGTTTAATAGCATTTATTTTACACAGGCAAAACAACGCAATATTTTTTCCTTTCAATTCCAAAAAGTGACTAAACTATATTCCGTAGAACTAAAAGAAGCTCCATCCAAGACAAACAAATGTTTTCAGACTACACTGTTACAATTAATTTTCAATTGCTTATTAATGTTTATTAGTGAGAAAGGATAAGTGGGTTTAGAAATAGGGAATGCTCATACCACAGAATTTATTTGTTACAGGTTAGGGAATAAAGGAGTATTAAACTGTGCAAACACAGTGTTTTGTGAAAAGATACCCACTGCCTTCCAAGGGATTTTAGACACAGTATTCCACAACACTGAATGACTGACAAACTGGAAACAGCTGGATGAAATAAAGGACTTTCAAATATGCAAGGTTTTCATTTTATTAACCAGAGCACATGTAACTAATCTTGGAACCCAGATAACTATTCTTTTCACAGCAATTAGCCTTGCTTCATTAATATGCTACTTAACATTTGCTTGGGACTTTCTTTTGATTCTTTTTCCCCTCATGAGTGAAATATATTTTGAATTTTTTAAAAGATAATTAGAATAGATTGCATGCATTAAATCTGGGAACATCTACAGTCAGGCACCCCAGAAGGCAGGAGACTGACATTTGACCTTGAAGCATTAGAGAAGTCATAAGCATTTGGACCAAGACACAAGAGCCGCAATTCCCCTTCTTGTATACTACAAAGAAGAGATGGATTTGGCACTGGGCAAGCAAGAAAACCTTAGCCAGGACGCTCATTAAACCTACACATTTCTGTGGCTCTTTAATTTTGCAGAAAAATGTAAGGAGACAGTAGCACGAATGAGAATCAGGCATGATTCTGCAGCATCGTAATGTATAGTGTGGAGAATTCCTTATTATTTTATCATGTTACCGCAGATTATATAGTTCCATCCTTACTAGAAATTAATTAAGTGGGCATTCTCATGAGCCCTGCTATCAACTAAGAATGTGAAAAATGTATTTTTTGAGGTGAAAATCAGTAGTTATCGTTTTGATTTGACATTGATTCTCCTTGGAATCTGTTAATGGATCTTGGTAGGACAGAAGACATGAAGATGATGGCATTTCCTGTAGGCCAGTTGAGGTTGTGGAGAGAAGCCCAAGAGCAATCAGAAGGGACTTCAGGGCACTGGGGTGTTTTCCTCAATCCCATCAGTAGCTGGGAAGAATACTGACAGGAACAGGAAAACTCATCTGATTAACACATGCCTCAGAGGCTGGTGCCATCAGTGGAATTTTGGTTTTATTGATCATGGGGAGGTTTACATGACACTGGGCCTGCTGGAAGCACATGGAGTTCACCTATGTCAAAGGGGGAAGAGGATTCTTGCACATGATTTGGTGGGGCTCATTGAGAGGGCTTTAAACGAGGTTCAAAACGGGAAGGAAGTATAGCCAGGCCAACTAGAGAAGAGCCTAAGATTGATGTGCCAGTGTTGGGGGTGAAATCGATAGCCCAGCCAAGTGCATCTACACCAATACAAGCAGCATGGAAAACAAAACAGGAGGAGCTGGAACTCATTGTGCAGTGGGATAGCTGACTTAGTCACCACAGAGACATGGTGAGATGACTTCTATGACTGGAGTGCAGCAATGGATGGCTATAAGCTCTTCAAAAGGGACAGGCAAGGAAGGAGAGGCAGTGGGGTGCTTTATATGTTAGGGAGTGTTTTGATTGCATAGAGCTTAGCGATTGTTATGCTAAGGTCGAGTGCTCATGGGTAATGGTGAGGGGGAAGGCCAACGAGGCAGATATTGCCCTTGTTCTCCTGGGGGATTTCAATTTACCAGATGTCTGCTGGAAATACAACACAGCAGAGAAGAAACAGTCTGGGAGGTTCCTGGAGTGTGTGGAAGATAACTTCCTAACACAGCTGGTAAGTGAGCCTGCCAGGGGAGGTGCCTTGCTTGACCTGCTGTTCACAAACAGAGAAGGACTGGTGGAAGATGTGGTGGTCGGAGGCCGTCTTGGGCTTAGCGACAATGATATGACTGAGTTCTCAATTCTTGTCAAAGTAAGAGGGGGGGTCAGCAAAACCACCACCATGGACTTCCAGAGGGCAGGCTTTGGCCTTTTCAGGGAACTGGTTGGGAGAGTCCCTCGGGAGGAAGTCCTGAAGGGCAAAGGAGTCCAGGAAGGCTGGGCTTTCTTCAAGAAGGAAATCTTAAGGGCGCAGGAGCAGGCTGTCCCCATGTGCTGCAAGATGAACCGGCAGGGAAGACGTCCAGCCTGGCTGAACAGGGAGCTTTTGCTGGCACTCAGGAAAGAAAGAAGAGTTTAGCACTTTTGGAAGAAAGGGCAGGCAACTCAAGAAGAGTACAGAGACCTCGTTAGGTCTTGCAGAGAGAAAATTAAACAGACAAAAGCCCAACTAGAACTCAATCTGGCCACTCTTGTAAGTGACAACAAAAAATGTTTTGACAAATACATTAACAACAAAGAGAGAACCAAAGAGAATCTCCATCCTGTATTGGACACGGAGGGGAACATTGCGACCAAGGATGAGGAAAAGGCTGAGGTACTAAACGCCTTCTTTGCCTCAGTCTTTAACCATCAGACCAGTTATCCCTGGGATATTCAGCCCCCTGAACTGGAAGACAGGGATGGGGAGTGGAACAAACCCCCCATAATCCAGGAGGAAGCAATTTACAACCTGCTGTGCCACCTGGACACTCAAAAGTCTATGCGGCCAGATGGAATCCACCCAAGAGTACTGAGGGAGCTGGTGGAGGAGCTCGCCATGCCGCTCTCCATCACCTATCAGCAGTCCTGGTTAACAGGGGAGGTCCCAGATGACTGGAGTCTTGCCAATGTGATGCCCATCTACAAGGAGGGCCAGAAGGAGGATCTGGGGAACTACAGGCCAGTCAGCCTGTCCTCAGCACCAGGGAAGATTATGGAGCGATTCATCTTGAGTGAGCTCACCAGGCAAGTGCAGGACAACCAGGGGATCAGGCCCAGCCAGCATGGGTTCATGAAAGGGAGGTCCTGCCTGACCAACCTGATCTCCTTCTGTAACCTGGTGACCTGCCTAGTAGATGAGGGAAAGGCTGTGGATGTTGTCTACCTGGACTTTAGTAAAGCCTTTGACACCATTTTCCACAGCATTCTCCTGGAGAAACTGGCTGCTCATGGCCTAGACAGATGTACTGTTTGCTGGGTGAAAAACTGGCTGGATGACCGAGCCCAGAGATTTGTGGTGAACGGAGCTAAATCCAGTTGGTGGCTGGTAACGAGCAGTGTTACCCAGGGTTCAGTTTTTGGAGCCGGTCTTGTCTGATATCTTTATCAATGATCTGGATGAGGGGATTGAGTGCACCCTCAGTAAGTTTGCAGACAACACCAAATTGAGTGGGAGTGTTGATCTGCTTGAGGGTAAGAAGGCTCTGCAGAGGGATCTGGACAGGCTAGATCAATGGGCTGAGGTCAATTATATGAGGTTTAACAAGGCCAAGTGCCGGGTCCTGCTCTTTGGTCACAACAACCCCATGCAACGCTGCAGGCTTGGGGAAGAGTGGCTGGAAAGCTGCCTGGCGGAAAAGGACCTGGGGGTGCTGGCTGATGGTTGGCTGAACATGAGCCAGCAGTGTGCCCAGGTGGCCAAGAAGACCAACAACATCCTGGCTTGTATCAGCAATAGTGTGGCCAGCAGGAGTAGGGCAGTGATCATCCCCACGTGCTCGGCACTGGTGAGGCCACACCTTGACTACTGTGTTGAGTTTTGGGCCCCTCAGTACAGGAAGGACATTGAGGTGCTTGAGCGTGTCCAGAGAAGGGCAACGAAGATGACGAAGGGTCTGGAGAGCAAGTCTTACGAGATGAGGTTGAGGGATCTGGGGTTGTTTAGCCTGGAGAAGAGGAGGCTGAGGGAAGACCTTATCACTCTCTAAAACTACCTGAAAGGAGGTTGTAGCGAGGTGGGTGTTGGTCTCTTCTCTCAAGTTACTAGTGATAGGACAAGAGGAAATGGCCTCAAGCTGCATCTGGGGAGGTTTAGATTGGATATTAGGAAAAATTTCTTTACTGAAAGAGTGGTCAGACATTGGAGCAGGCTGCCCAGAGAGGTGGTGGAGTCACCACCCCAGAGGTGTTTAAAAAACATGTGGATGTGGCACTTCAGGACATGGTTTAGGAGGCCTGGGGGTGTTGGGTTGATGGTTGGACTTGATGATCCTAGAGGTCTTTTCCAACCTTAATAATCCTATGATTCTATGCTTCTATGAAAAGCTCATAGTGAACGTCAAGTTGTGGTGCATAAGCATGGATGAATCTTCACTTCACAGCACCTAAAGCCAGAGGGCTTGTTCAGACCTCATCTGCCATGGTAACTTTTAACAAGTCCAATGACATCATTTAAATTAAAGCTTTTAAGTTCAAAGCAGAGAAAATGGGAGAAATTGAGGTACCACTCCCAGCTGAAAGTCCTTTGGCAGTAAGGAACAGTGTCAGAGGGGCAGCTACAATAGCAAGTTGCAAGGTGTCCTTTCACACTACAAAAGATACATTTTTCCAAAGCCTTTTCAAAACAGAAGTTATTTTTCTCCTTAGCTGAGTTTCAAGTGACCTTTGATTTGGCTCTGCATGTATGACCCAAACACACCAGGGTCTAAAGGGATCCTTCCCTCTGCCACCAGAGAAGGGTGGTCAGCTCAGTTTCATTTTTAGCAAGGAGTGATTTCAGAGGAAGGAGAGGTGAGGAGAAAACAACAAAACTATCAGAATGCTAGGTCAAGAGATCTTCCACCCTAAACCTCCCTCTGTTTCACTTTATCAGGCAGCAGTTGGATCCATGCCCTCTCTTTTCTATTCAGTGATAAAGAGATGCTATTGATAAAGTCCATAAGTCTGTAATTCTATTAGCATTATTCCTGAAAATTTGGAGAAAATAGATGCTTAATACGAGGCTTGCTTCAGAAGCAAATGGACAAAACCATGGGCTCTGACTATCACTACTGGATTCAGCTGAGGCATTTTCTGCTGCTATGGCTTGTGCTAGTATGTGGGCTTTGAACTGGGGCAGCTGAGGAAACAGTGCATATTCACATCTGCCATGCCCACTTCAGGGCAGTAATCTTTGGCAGCAGCACAAAGGGACAGCTGAGAGTGATAACCTTGTAAATATCCCCATTACGGCTTGCCAGAGACTGTGAGTCAGAGTCCTCAACACGAACATGTTATCTGTAAGATGATGGAAGATTTGTGATGCATTTTATCCATGTCTGAAAATAACATTTCATCCTTCTCAGGTCTGTGTGTTTCCTTGCTCCCACCGGCACATCGTTCCTCATCGTCTCTTTCCTTCACATTGCCACTGCAACTAATTCACCTGGAGCAAAACCCTGCTAATTTTTGTTGCCAATCCAGCTGATCAGCACAATGCAGTCTCAGGGTTATTTTCTTTTTACTGAAGTGTAGTTAACTGGATAAACCCTCTGCCAGCAGCATTGCAATTGACAGCCGTTTCTCAGAGGCAGTCCCCCACCCTCAGCGTGCTGAACCATTATACAAGCTAAACTCATCATGTGCAAGGTCCAGGCCAAAAACGGAGCCCCAGGCTTCTTGAAGCACAAGCCAATGCGTTAAACAGCTAAACACTCAGCCTGCCTTCCCTATGCTGTAGCTACCATAATGCTGTGACCATCTCGTGGGGCTCACTGTAAATGAACTGTTACTTCTTAACTGAAATGCCTTGGTACAGTATAATAATGAATCCATAACAATAGCTTTGTACAGTATATTACTAGTCTAATAAGATATTTTATTGGTAGCAGTATACTTCTTAAAGCTAGCATTTCATTTGCCTCCTTTGCCTTGTAGAAATTCTGCTGCTGCAACAATGGAGAGCTGTAAAGCTAATGGTCTTTCTTAAACTCCCCCTTCTGAGAGAGAGAGAAAGAGGAAGAGAAATCACAGTCATTTCCAGCCATTTGTGTTAAAATACAAAGAAAACAAGAATCATTCAAAAATGATGTGCCCGGCAGCCTGCATTAATATTTATGTTGGCATTAATATTGATAGGAATGCACCTTATGCTTTGTTGTCTACCCCCAGCATCCTTAAGTTCCCTGTTATTCAAGCTAGTAGCCATTAGCTCGCATCTTCCTCCGTACACAAAGCTTCAAAAAGCCTTGGCAGGGCTCCAGCTCACTTACGCTTAAATGGACACTCAAGCTTCAACGGACACACAGCTAAATAGAGGCCAATAATTCAATACAGTATGACTGTACTGGGGCTGCTAGTAAATCCATCAAGCAGTAAATATCATCTGAAGCCAATGCAAGCTTTTATCTTTCCAATTTTGTGTATGTCTGTGTGAAGCCCAGGCATTCAGCGAATCATGTAATTTATTCTGCAGTGCAGAGCCTGGGCTGTCTCAGACATCATATTGACTTTTTTTCCATCTGTCAGGGGCAGTCACTGCTCTGCTTTTGTGCAAACGCATCACATTGCATTTATTTATTTATTTAATCCCACTTTCTAGCGCAATTGGCAAGGACACATTTTCGCAGATCAACAAATACTAAGAAAAGCATCTGAATATCATTACAACAGCATGTTAAACATTTGTCCTAACCAGTTTGTTAAATCAGCAAATGCACTTCCAGCAAATGCTTGTAATGGCTTAGAAAGGACTCCCCACTGCAATGTTTTATTAAGCCTCAAATATGCCCTGTTATTTTCTTTTGCTCTTTAGGTCAGCAGAGATGCCAGTATAATGTAAATAATGCCAAACAGCTGGGCTTATTGACTTGTGGTCTGTGTTTGGGTGGATATTCAGACACAGTAGATGATACAGATATAAAAATAGATGGCTTGGATCAGGCTAGCATTCTCTCCCAGAGCTGGAGGGGACAAAATTACTCTTACAGGGAGAGGAGATGTCATGCACACCCCGTGAAAGCAGCTGGGCTGGCCACAGCCTTTCTCCCAGTGCTGTGCAGGTGGCATTGCTACCAACTTCATCCTCAGGGCTTCCCCACATGCTGGCAGAGGTGGCAGGAGAAAAGCACTGAGTCAGTGCATTTGCCAGCAGTCAAGAACTGTCCTGCCAGGGAGATAGAAAGCCAAAAGGCCTTGTCAATGGGGCAAAATGACACACTGTGGAAAGCTTGTGTCTGCATGGCATATTTTAGAAGCTGGATGAAACAACCACGTCTCTGTCACATCAAGGAAATGAGTCAGGGTCAAAACATAACTACCTCAATTACTTGACATAAAAGAGCTTTTATTTTGAAGGGGAAGAGGTAAGACTTCACTAGCTGTCTACTTTAAAATATAGGTCCTTTTCTGAAAAAAACTCACACACACACACACTTTATATATATATGTGTATATATTCTCAGATTGCCTATTCTCAACAACATTCAGTTCATATCATGGCCATTTACAAAATCTGGTTCAGAAATCCTCCTGGGTTATATATGCAAGGAACATGCAACCATGGGGGTTCACCTGACTCAGAGCCCAGACCCTTGTATTTCTACTGCCTTTGGTGTGTGTGACTGATTTTAAGTTCAAGCTCATGGGATTTAGGACAGCCACAGCCACATTGTAGGCACTGTACCCTTTTGAGTTTAGCCAGTGGTAATCAAATTGCAAGACCAAACTTGGACATGGTAGTTGTCTCATACACCTTTGCAGCAAGAGACTGCAAAAGCAGACCAGGCATGCTGATTATTGCAGTCCTACATGGCAAGCCCTTCTGGCACTCCATGGGGTCGGGAGCGGGAATATAGGGAGCTGATGACTACTGTGGCCTTCATCCCCCATGGTGCAATAACAAACATTGTAGTCACCCTGGCCAGAAAATTGCCTTCTTTTTCACTTCTTCTTTACCCCAGGCTCTAGCCTGTGCCCCTCCCGAGCACCACCAGTCAGCAAGTAATTAGAGATTTTGTTCTACACCTCTGTAGTGGGCATGGGAGATGTGTGGGTTATAAACCAGGACATAGTAGGCCACTAGGGATGATTTATCAACACTAACATATAGCTGGTGTCTGGCTCTTCAGATATCTTAATATGCTTTTTTCTTGGGCCAAGCCAGCGTCCTTTTCTAAGCCACAGGCAGGGAGACTGGTGCCTCAGGGAAACAAGAAATGACAGACAACTTAAAACCATGAATTGTATTTATTTCTTCAGGAACACTGAAAAATAGGGCCAGTCTCATGCTACAATGACACAATAAGGAAACTGAGAGCCAGCAGACTATTTGCCAGCATAGGAAAATTAAAACAGTAGGATAGCATCCAACTTGATCCTCCAAAATCATGAAATATTTGCAAAGACCATTAGCCAATAAACTCTCCCATAGAAAAGTGAATCAATAATGTAAATTTCAATAGTGTAAGTGCCTAGTGTAATAGGTGTAGTCAATAGGCATTACCCCAAAACGGAGGGCTTTCCTTGTCCTTGTACAGTTCAGATAAAACTAAAAAGCACCCATCCAGACTGCTGGGTGGGACAGGGCTGAGTTCAAGCCATCACTCACCTTCATTTGATTTTCACTACCAGATAAACTGGTTGGCTTATGTCACTCCAGACTCAGCCAAAACGCAAGGCTCTCTGGACTGGAAGTTTAGATGCAGAGAAAGCCTGGGCTCAAGATAATAACATAACACAAATGTTTTTGTAATCAAATCATGTCATATAATTCCACTCACAATGTGTACCTCCAGCACAATTTGAACCTCACTGGCATGACAATTATGAACTGTAGAAATTCTGTATTTGCATATGAAAGGGCACAGTAAGGAAGGAGAAATTAATGATAATAGTACTGTTATTTTGTAGGCATGATACCTGTAAAACAATTTTTCTTGAATTTCAGGTAACATGGGTTCATAAATCTTATTTTCTTCTTGTTTCTGTAGCAAAGCAGGTAAATTACATAATGGAATTAAGCCTACCTCTTAGAAAAATCAAAACTATGCTATCTGTGATACAGGTCCTTGCAGGTATTGAATAATGCCAACTATATTGAAATCAACAACAGTTGAGTACTCTGTGCTTTCCTGGATCAGAGCCTTAATGTAGAGCCCTAAACATCAGGGGAACATAAATTATACTTTAAAATATCAGCACAGAGGCATCTGAGACTCTTCACTGTCTGCTTTCCTCCACCTCATCCTCCTCTCTTCCAACACTCATGCATGCGCGCACGCACACACACACAGGCAGAGAGGCAACAGCACCCAAACACGCATTCAGTGCACCCTTATTAACCTCCAGTTAGAAAGTACTGCCTGGAACACATTACTTACAGTATCCTGAAAAGCAGCATGCTGCTTTTCTAAAGAAACAAATTAAAAGGCAACTCACTGAGCAATTCTGCAACACCTGAGAGCAATTAATGTAAGCAGAAACAGGAAACATCATCAATTATTTAAAACAAAATGAATATGTAACATTGACCTTCTCCAGCACTCATCAGTTTTATACCGCTACCTGAAAAAACTCAGGGGAAACAAAACCACAAGACAGAGGTACACCACAGGCTAGAAAACACAGCAAACACAGAAAGAGAGCTCTCTGTCTCCATGGCTGTCCTCAGCATTTCTAGTTCTGCAAGTGAGACCGAGCCTGTTGATCCCTCAGTTTTGATACATGCACCTTTGCCTCCTATATTTTGAAATGCTATATTCCTTTCTGTGCATTTCAGACTTCTCTTGTCAAATGAAGCAGGCCAGATTTTGCAGGCTGTAAGAGAGTAATCAAAGAGCAGTAGACATTTTCTGTGAGTTGTCACTCCTTGATTTCAATGAACAAAAAAAAAAAAAAAAGGATCCATAAGTCATGCTGATTTGGACAATATAGAGAAGGGGTTTATAAGGCTCCAGAGCAGCTGGTTTCCAGAGCTTTACGTGTTTTTTATATGCAGAACTGAGAGTCTTGAGGAAAATGTTATAGTCCAAATCGTTGCAGACTTGGGCCTGGACAGACGGGATTTTAAGGGAACATGGAATTTATTAGCTAATGCAATTGCTGAACATAACATACAGCAGAAGGAGAAGGATATTTGGCACACCAACGGCTAAAGATTTTCAGAGCAAAACCTATTAGACACAAAGTACAATAAGTCCTTTGTGACTGTTCAAGCTAAACAAGGCTTGAAGTGATGATGTCTGTTGTTCCCCCAACTCCTATTAGCAGTTTCAAGGAAACTCATGAGTGCTTCATGCAGAATAACACAAGCTTGCACAAGGCCATCTGCTTAAAATCCTCCTACAGATACCCAGAATCACAGAATCATAGAACAATCCAGTTTGGAAGGGACGTCAAAAGATCATCTGACCCATTTCATGGGAAAGGGAGCCTAGATGAGATTACCGAGCACTCTGTTCAACTGCATCTTGAAAACCTCCAGTGACAGGGACTCTTCCACATCCCTGGGATGATTGTTCTTACTGTAAAAAATATCTTTCTTATATTGAGATGAAACCTCTCACAGTGCAACTACTATCCATTGTCCCTTGTCTTTTTCCATATGGCTTCTTGTGAAGGGAGAGCCTCCATCCTCTTTGCAGCCACCCTTTAAGTACTAGAATCCTGTGATGAGGTTCCCCCTAAGCATTCTATTCCGCAGGGAGAAAAGCCTGAAATCCTTCAGTCTTTCCTCACAGGGCCGATTCTCCAGACCCTTGATCATCTTTGTGTCACCCCCTTTGGACCCTCTCTAGTCTATCTGCATCTTTCTTGAATTGTGGACACACTACTCCACATGTGGCCTGAGTGCACTGAGTAGGATGATCACACCTTTATCTTGGCTAGTGATGTTCCTGCATATGCAGCCCAGGATCTGATTTGCCTTTGTTGCCACAGAGGCACACTGCTGACTCATGTTCAGCTTGTTGCCCACTAGAACCTCCAGGTCCCTTTCTGCAAGGCTGCTCCCCAGCCACACTGATCCTAGCCTGTACCGGGCTCTTTGGTTATGCCATCCCAGGTGTAGAACTTTACATTTGTCTTTGTTAAACTTCATATTGTTCTTGCTAGCCCACTCTTCCAGTCTGTCCAGGTCTCTCTAAGATGGCTCACCCTTCTGACTTGTCCACTTGCCCACCCAGTTTGGTGTCATCAGCAAATGTGGTGACAGTGTTTTTAATGCCATCGTCCAGAAAATTTTTGAAGATGTTGAACAGTGTAGAGTCCTGTATCAATCCCTGGGGGACCCCACTTTTGACAGGCTGCCAGACTGAGTAGAAAACATTGATGACCACCCTCTGAATATGGCCTGTTAGCCAGCTTCCTACCTATCTCACAGACCACCCATCCAACCTGCATCTTGCCAGTTTGTCCATGAGAAGGCTGTGGGAAACAGTGCTGAAAACAGTTTACTCTAGCTCCAGATCTGACTGAATACCTGTTTGAATAGCACAGCAGTGAACATAGCTCATACAAAACTTGCTCTAACACTGGCTAGAAGATTGATTTTTTAGTTGTCTAAATCCAAGCCTCGGATATGAATCTGAGTGGATCCACCTATGTTACTTATAAAACATATAAAGCTAGATTATGAAAAAAGACAACATGACATTATACCAAATCAAAGTAATGATCTCAAAAAATGTACTCTTGAGATTTGATACAAGCCACAACATTTTACTTCTCTTTGTATTTTATATCCTCTTCCTTAAAACTTACTAATTTTTACTTTTGTTTGTTTGGCAACAAAGTCTACAGGCCAAGTAGCATATTTTAAGGATGGTTTGCATATTAACCAGAAAGATGTGGCCCTAAGCTGTAGGGAAGGCCACCTTAATAGTAAGAAATGAAGATAGAGAAATTAAATAGAAAGTGCAAACCTCTTACAAGTTTTATCATTATTCTTCAGATTGTTATTGACTACTGATATTTCAGCAGTCCTGAGAACTCGCTTTATCAGGGCTTCATTCTATCATGTTCCACAAAAACTTTTAAAATATATGTTTCTGACTCCCAAAGCATACAATCAAAGCAGTGCAAAATAAGAAGGGGGACCAGACAGACAAGGTTTTGTTCAATGAGAATGTAAGAGGGTGGTGGTTATGCTTAGGCATAGCTTGTATCAATCCTGCTCAATTCCGGTATAAGCAGAAGAGCTTCAGCCTAGACTCTGCGATGAGAACACCAAGTAACAGTAATGAAATAAACAAACCAGCTGATTTTTATAACAGCTTCCACTGCAAGAGCAACCACTACATAATTATGGTTTGACAGAAGAAAGAGAAACGATGCAAATAACTAGCATCTGCATTACTTATACAAAATATTGTGGGGAGACAGCATGGCATGACAGTTACTCATTGATAAATTCTTCTGTAGGTATACCACAATTCCCACATAATCTCTCATACGCTCTTTAATCTACTTTGACTATGCATACTACTGTTGGAAAGATTTCCCTAATTGCATTTGGCAGCATATTCTGCAATGTCTTGGGATACTCCATCCTTACTGGCTACCTGTAGTACTAGTGTAAATCTAGGTTAATTGTTACCATTCAAGATACTAAGGCATCTTTACAGTTTTCTTTTCATTGCAGAACTATGTCAGGGTACCTTTCGAGCTGCATCTGACACTTATTTTCTGAGACTAAGTCAAACTATGCTTATTACTACATAAAGTTCCTTATCTTGCAGGAAGAGAGAGATCAAGAAATCAATCCTGGCTTTATCACTTCTAACTTTTAAATCACATTCATGGTAAATATGTTTGCATGCTAACATTAACCGTTCTTTGGCTTTTAAGTTTTCTGATCTGTACTTGTATTCCCTGCAAAGTTCAGTACTGTCAGTGTCTGACACAGGAGTACAATTGCCACCTATATGCATACACATAGGCAAGAAGATGGAAATACAAAGACATTAAATGCTTATGTAACTTAGTATTGTACTTCCAAACTTCAATATGAAGATGAAGTGTTAGTTTCTCTATGAAAGAAGTGGGGCAACAGTGTCTTCCAGCAAAACACTACCACAGCTAATGAAGGACTTTCAGGAACAATTCCCTTTTGCTAAGCAAGCACCAGCAGCATTGTTGCCTTGTTGGTACTCTGATTTGCCATCACCAATTCAAGCTGGAAAATCTAAAGGCATTTTGGAACTTGTCTTCTGCAAGGGGACTGCCCAACAGCACACGCGGCTTGATTCAGATTCTAACAGAATTTGAGTTACCAACACAGTATTTATATAACCAGAAATATTTAATCAGAATGACTGATGTAGTAGCATTGCAGAAGTAGCCTTACAAACATGAAAAAAATATGTGAGTTTAATCTAGCCCAACTGTTGAGTAAAGCACACTCCAGATTATGGTAAGTAATATATGTGTGTGCTTTTGGGATCTAAATTTTGTAACTTATAAGCCAAAAAAGGCAGCTGTCTGCTCAGAAAACAGACACTCTAAATGTCTAGTTTAAGCTCACCTGAAGCTGGGATCAGACAGATATCTGTATGAACAACTGTAGTACATCAGATTCTTTTGTGAGTTTATCCTCACTTTCAGTACACCACATTCTCATAGTCCACTGAGACAGAAAGGATTATCTAAAGAGTCAGCATTAATAATGAACAAAGTTGGTATCCCAAGAAGAGCTAAGACACTTCAAATATAAGAAAGACTTCAAGGTATTTTGAAGGATTAAAAAGATACAGATCAATCACATATGTTAACCAAGCTTATCTGGCAATATTCAGCATGGTGCACAGGTAAGCAAAACAAACCCAAGAGCCCAAAGTAACATTAGATTGCAGGTCTACCATGGCCACCACCCCCCCACCCCCCACCCCCCCGGTAGCCCCTTTTATTTGGGGAGGGGGGCAAAGGTTTGACTACTTCTTTTGTTTCCACAAGTATCCTGTTTAATGGAAAGAGATCATACTTAGCAAGGACTACTCTAACCACACTGTTTGTAAAAAGCTATTGGAAGGAGTAAAAATAATTGATAAGGAAGCAAATGCTTGTTTGAGGGTAACAGCAAGAGAGAGCAATTGGTACAGTACATGTGCAGCATTTTTAAATTTTATTTCAAAGTGTTAGGACTGTCCTGTGCTCTGTGTTTCCATTTGTCAACTTTCTGAGTGTTAATACAGGCAATCCCATCTCAGCCAATTTGTGGTATTTCTTGAGATATGAAGGACCAGAAAGTTTCAACAACAGAAGCACTACCACTGACATAGTCACTATGCTGGGGTCATTACTTCTGATCTCTTCCTATGTATCCCTTATTACGGGCAAAAGGCTACCTCACTGTCTCTAAAGGCAAAAAATAAAAGTACCGGTTTCCCACTATTTAATAAGAATCTTGACTAAGTGTGTCAGATGAAGTGCACTATGTCATTAACGTGGAGGCAAAGTACATTACTAGTCCTCAGGACCAGACTCATGTTATTATTACTGTTGGGGTGCTATTAAGGACATTTCAGGCTTTCCATCATCAACAATTTTTTCCCTGTTTTTGAAGAATAGACCTGTAAAAAGTGGCAGGGAGCCAAAGAATGGCATTCAGGATGTCAGCATGGAAGCTATTAAAAGAAGAAGTGATATGTTAACAACTGAGTTTTAAAAGAGAAATAAATAAATTATGCCAAGTACTGTCAGGAATTTTACTTATATATTTATTTACCATAGCTCTGTATCTCCTAATGACTTCATTAATAAGAAGTTCTGAATATGAAATATCTTCAGTGTCACCTCATTACCTTTTGGAGGAGGAGGAAATCTGAATGATTTCTCTTTGAAGAAACCTGGTGTTGCTTGCAGGTGCCACATTCAGCACCAGCAAAGTAAAACACTTTTTCAAGCAGTCCAGGGGAGGTGTTTGCCAGGCTCCTGCAACCAGTGCAGAAGAGTGGCCACAGAGAGGCAGCCTAGGCATCACAGGAGGTGGGATGGGGCAGTTCCAGCAAAGATGGGAAGCAGATGTGAAGAACATCTCTCCAGAATACAGAGCAGTGTTGGAGTCAGGACTGGTTTGGCCTTTTCTTGGTGAACCATCCTCCTCCGGCAGCTGGGGACTTGTGGTATCCCACAACCCTGCAGCTGCCTCTAAGGTCCAGTAGTCTTTGGGGACGTATTTGGGCCAGTAAGCCCAGGCGCAGTGCCATGCCAGAAGATGTACTCCTCCTGCCAGGACTAAGCTCCTGCGATGGCTGCTCTTTGTGGGAGAATGAGCTTCAGGAACTGTGAGCTGTAACCAGTTCAGTGGATTAAGCACAGCTGCTGGAATCACACAGAGGTAAAGAGAGCTTTATAAAGGAGATCTTTAGGAGTCTAAAGATAGAGCTACGTCCAAAAAATTAGGCCCCTTTCTCACAGTGACAGTCAGGCACATCTAACAAAATTTTTAAGTGTCTCATACTTCTTTTTATAAATAACTTTTAAAGACTTGATCCAATTAATACAGCCTTTGGCAAAGATAAGGATCAAAACCAGCCTTTTTTTGCAGCTCCCAACACAGCCCTCTAATCACTGCCACTCCTTCCCCAATGTACAACCTGTTCCTGGAACTCACTGCCAAAACATATTGCTGCAACAAATACTTCAGCAGGATCCAGAAGCAGATTAGATATTTATATAGATATTAAAACATGCTGAGTTGAAAAAGTAAGTTCTAAAAATGAGAGCATTAGAAGGAATGTAAACCCTCACAGGATTTAATTCAGTCTCCCAAGGGGTGGAAGCATCCACGCAGAGCTTGGAGAAGGCTTGTCTGAAGAGCAAAAGAGTCCAAAGAACCAGAGACAGAACAGATACCAAGAACAGAGTCTTTCAATTTTCAAAATATTTTCTTTCATACATTTTACATGGCAGCCAAATAAATCGTACCAACATTTCCTTGGAGGAGAACATAATGGCCGTGACTTGCCACTGACCACAAAATGAAGAGTTCTCTGACTGCTCCTCTGGGTGAATGTTGCAAGTCCAGAAAATCATTATAAACTGCTAAGCAACAGACTGTTTTTTTTTTTTTATAATGCACATTTATATTTTTATACAGCAAACAGTTCTGTATACATTAAATATCCTTATTTGTGGTCTGTAATAGATCTACTCTTTCTCCATTCTTTCACTCTCGCTTTGTGTAATAATATATTATAAAATAATATAGCAATTGAATTAAAGCCAAAAATTTTTCCCATACTCATACACCCCACAATCATAACATTCAGACTGATCCTTTATAATATTCAGGCAGTTGTGTCATTGTATACCTGTTCTGCAATCAGCCAAAGTATAATTCAAAACACAAAACGGAATAGTCCGAAGAAGGATCTGGGGCTGGGGCTCAAAACCACACGCAAGGTATAATCTGGCTCATATATACAGTCACTTTGTAGGAGCAATCCCATGCCCCAGACCATAGCAGGTGTCAAGAGCTACTCTAAATTGTTCTAAAGGCTTGAGTTGTCATGACTGTCATACCATCTTTGGTTTGTAACACCACAGCATCTTTGATGGGCATGTGCATGTGCTAGGTCCAAGCACTGACAAGCAGATATTATAAACCTTCCTTTTCAGTCCAACACCATCTCCTTCAACTCAGCTGCAGAGAAACAAACCAACATCTGAGTCCACATATACAAACAGTAGGGAGACTTTGGTGATCCCACAGCTGTATAACAGGTCACTGCCACAAAGGGCAGCTGGCAGCCTTCTGCCTACTTCAGCATCAGTCAGGACTTTCCATCCTAAAGGTGACCTTCAGTTTCAAGAGCAGGAAATTCCTGTCTGTAAGTGTGTATCAACCACCATTGGAGACAATGAGGATAATCTTTTCAAAAAGCCTTTAAACAATGTTGTTTACTATAAGACAAAATTTGGTTTAGGCTGAGCTTAACTCAAACTGTATGGATTGA
This sequence comes from Morus bassanus, assembly GCA_031468815.1. Lineage (NCBI taxonomy): Eukaryota > Metazoa > Chordata > Aves > Suliformes > Sulidae > Morus > Morus bassanus. Next base: position 22,059,602 of record CM062600.1, on the reverse strand, counting down.
CTGAATGTAATCATTTTTCTGGAATAAGATGCACAGCAATATCTTCAGTCAGGCTGTTCTTAATATAATTTAATAATGGTGTGTTAAAAGCTATCATTCCCATTTAGTTACTGAAAAAGTGACAGCAGCATTCCTACCACTGGACAATCATTCTGTACCAAATATTTATCATCCCATCATCACAAAGAGTTGAAAGCTGACTACATGCAGAATTTTATTATGATACACAATACCTATGCATTACAGTAGTGTGTACTTATTTGTCTAATTTTTATTGTTTGTGTACATACCTCTAGGAATGAGTCTAAGTTATGAGTAGGGAAAACAAAACTTTTTTCACTTTGAACAGAATGTGGTAAACATTGTGCTTTGATGGATAAATGGAAGACAATGAGTCATGGCATTAGCTTTCAGGCAACTGTTAGTTATGTTTTCATCATAGGCACTTATGTATTTGATATGAAGATCTGGCTACGCTTTAAAGAGCTTACCTAAGCCACGTGCTATCTGGAGACATAGCATTAAGTCTGACTTGCCCGATTGCTTGGCCAAACTACCCCCATAAGCAAAGTAAGCAAGTATTGTTTGTTGAAAGATACAGTTTTAGGTCCCTTTACCTTTTTACTTCCTTCGCCTCTTACATCGTTCTGGGATTTTACATTATAAAGGTCATTATTTCTGAAATGGAAGCTGTGGTTTTGATATATCTATATTTTGTACTTCTTATATTTTGTTTAGCTATATTCACAGTAGATTTTATTTCACTTTAATTGCAACACAGCCCAATATTATTGCTAATGACTAGCAGTGTGTTCCTGGGAAATCATTTCAGTTTCATAATGGTAGGTAGAAATAGATACTGCCTAGCAAGGTAATGAACAAATCCTCTATTCCGCAGCCCACCAAATTACTGCAAAAAATCCTTCAGTGCTATGTAGTGGCATGATTGTTATGTGACATTATTACATTACTGTTGCGTATTGACACTTGAAAAGGTAGAAACTGCTTTGCAGTTAAAAATTCACTTTTCTCAAAAATTTTAAACAGATCCTGACATGTGAAAGCATTCAAACTGTCTTTATGGTTAGCCTAAAAATAAAGGGACTATTTACACATTTTTATTTTTGAAAATTCTATTTGGGTCAGATTAAATAAATCAAGTAAGTGTAAAATTCTAAATTTGTGTCCCTCTTCATAGAAATTCCTAACTTAAAAAACTTTGATTACACAGGACAGAAAATTTCATCTGACTTTGAAAATTCTGCTGTGCTATTATGTCAATAAATGTCCTAGGCTCTTAGGCATGGCAGAAAACTAATCAATTCTGCCAGGCAAAAATTCAGAGAGTGATTTTGTCAGTCTTGTAGTTAGGGGTGGCTCTTCTTAATCAGGATGATAGACTGATCCCCAAGCTGCTCCAATTAAGAGGATTCTGCTGCATTCAGAACCTGTGCATAGTATGCTGAAACTCAAAGGCAATAGCTTAAGAAATTATTACATATCAAAGTTGCAGAATATAACTCTAATATAGGAATTAAATTATTTTACCCCAACAGTCTGTTGTGGAGCTTAAATGCCTGCCTGTCTGACATGTCAATTTTTTTCTGACCTAATAATTTCCAACATGCCTTTTGCCCTAGATTTTGAAATTAAGCAAGGATGGCATTTGTCAGCAGGTTTCTCAAATCTGCTACCTCTCATTCCACAAGCTGTCATTTGAAGAGGTACATTTAACTTGTGAAAAGGTCATTTTTCTACTAAGAAGAGAACTTAATGTTTTAGATGATTTGTGTCTTGATCCAAATTCCATTTGACTCTACAGAAATAGCTTGCACATGCATACATATGTATATATATATACATCTGTGTGTACACAAATGAATACTTTTAGAAAAAGAGAACAGAATTTAGGATAAGGACCACTTCAAAAAACTCTTACACATTCATTAAAGATGACCCTCAAAGAGCCATGGTGTGAGACACAAGAGCAATTGTGGACTTTCTTTGTCCTACCTGTGCCAGACCTTTCCACCATGTCACCATGGGTATCTGATGTGAGATAAGTCACATCTTCCATTCAGGTGGGATCAAAAACATAGATTATATTATCTAGCAAAATGTGTTTCAGAAAACCTTGCTATTAAAGGGATACTTCAATATCATAGTGTAGTTATAAATGAATAATATCTGCTTGTAAAGGTCCATCATTACATCCTTCTCAAGTGTTTGGGAACTTTATAACTTGACAAGCAGATATTTATGAATTGGTTGGTTGTCAGCATGCTATCTACAGAAATGTATTGCAGATTTCTGTAATATGTCTTTGTTTGTATATCTGCTAGCCTGAGAAGTCTCTGGGTTTTTTTAAGACATGTATACACTTTCATATTCCTCAACAGCTTCAGGAAGAAAATGAGTCCAGAGAAACTAAAGAGCTAGCTAAGCTCTCAGCTTTTATTTCTGTTGGGACAACTAGGAAAAGAACACTTATGTTAAAGAGGATGAAACTGGCAGCAAGAAATACTCCTACACAATAGTCTGAAGCAGGTGTATCTGGAATTAATTTTTGTGAGTTTAAGTTAATGATGGACAATAGTGAAATAAAGTTCAATCAAGTTCACTCTTGATCCATCTCAGATGTAAAGTCAATAGGGATCTGCCTGGCTGCATGTTATGTTAGACATATGTCAGCTGTAACAGAGACCCCACTGTAAAGCGTAACACTTGTTACATCATGTGGATGTCTGATGCTCCTTGCCCAAGTCTGTGCTTCAAGCTCTTTACATAGTGCAGTGAGACGTAGACACAGCATTTTCATCTGCATCTGAAAGAAACTTTCTCCAACATTGCTCATACTTTCTAACAAAAAACTGTGACTCTTACCAACAGACCAGCAGACACTAATTTAAAAAGAAACAGAAACTTTCCTCAAGAGTAAGGTGAATAACTGTAGGAAAATTCCTTCAATATAATTGTTTAAAACTTTAGACAAATATGGGCATAGATTTCTGTTTCTCTTATCAACAGCTCATACAATGATGAACTATTCATGAGCTTCTTTCCTATCAGGGTCACTTCAAAAGATGAAAGCAATATCCTTGCATGTTTTGTGGATGACATCTGGGTGAAATACGCAGCATGTGTGAATTTGCATTGGGATAATAAGGTCATCAGCACTATACTCACTTAAAATAATCCACGTTCTGATTTTCCTACCTAACTTATTCTACATCTTCCTTGTTGCAACTGTATAGTATTTTGATTTAAAAAAAAAATAAAAAAAAAAACAAAGTGTGGATATTATAAAACAACATATACTGATAATACTGGGTTTAAAGTCTACAGGAGAAATTAGTAAATTATGTCTTCCCATATGAAATAATTTCCTCTCCCTGGGACTTGAACATATACGGACATAATCCTATGTCTTCCCACCAGGAGCCTATTTCTTTATTCTTTCCATATAAGGGTCAGTTTACCATTCCTTTGTGTGTTTATCGTACCTTCAGATTTGATGTCCTACTATAAAGCAGAACAAGATATAGTTTATAAGAAATATGTATGCGGATTTTAAAACACAAGAGAGCCTTAGTTCAGTTGCTCTGTGTGTTTTTCTGTTTTTTAAAGCACTCTAGAAGAGACTGAGAGAGTGCTGCCCTTAGCGGCAGGCAGGCAGGCATATAATCCATCAGTGCGGCAGAAAGAAGCAGCCCCAAAGCTCACCTGGGAGCACTGCCTCAGACACTGCTGGAGTATCAGTTGTATACACAAGTGGTAGAATTACAGATTTTTGCAGCACACGAGTCCATCACACATCTGGATCAAGGCCATAAGAGACTTGAAAAATTACCCATAAATAAACACAGAAACCCCACATCAAAGAGCTCTGGTTGCCTTATTGTTACTTGAGACTTATGGGTGAGGTGGGAACCTTTAGATGTACAGTTATTGTCCCTGCCTGTTGCTGATGTTTTAAAATCTGTTGGCCATTTCATTACCTAAATTAGAAAATCATGTCTTTTTCAAAATCACCCAGAATTCACCCAGGCCCTCAGATGTCTGTGATGAGATGCTGTAAGTGCAACTCAAAGGTAAATTCTGTAAAACAGCATCCTGCTAATACTGGCCCTGAAAGCACATGGCCCTCTTCTCAGCCCCATCAGGGGTCCCCCCAAGGTCCCTCCATCCTGCAGTGGCACCAACTGCACAGCACATCAGTGGCTGCGGGTGGCCTCCCCATCCGGCAGCATACAGCATGAGCTGTATGTTCTGCAAGAACAGGCTTTATAGCAGCAAATTCTCCCTGCACTTCTGACTGATGTATGTATGAGTTCACAAGACTGGGCCAACGGGTATCGGGTATCCACTATCACTTGGACAAGCCCTCTGAATAGGTCTTTACAGCACACAAATGTATTCCCTTCTAACAGCTGTCAAATATTTTCCTGGAGCAAGACTATTTAAGTAACAGCGGCTTGAATGTAGCTCTTTAAAAGTGTTTGTGTTTCATGAGGTGAAGAAAACTCTTTCTGGTCCAGTGGAGACTTTTAACTGAGTTTACCATAAAAGATTTTTTCTTTCTCTCTCTTTTATATCATGTAGAAATGTAAAAATAATGGTAATAGGTTTTCCTTTTTGCTGATAATATAGGGTGTTTCTGACAAGAAGGAAATTCAAGCTGACACATTCCTGGCTCAGTTCAACTACTCTGACTGATGTGATCTGGTTACCTTTTCCCCCTATTTTCTTTTTAAAAATATATTATCACTGGGAAATCTGCACCTCAGAATGAGCCATGTATTTCTGTTACAAAGGTCAGTCCATTATATAATTTTACACATATGTTCAATACAAATCAATTCTGTTTGGCTCAAGTGCACCTAAAGAGGCCCAGAGCACATTCAATCCAAATTATATCACACTCTCCTCAATCAAATTCCCAAGAATAAGATTTCTTTTCCAGTCCACTGGAGTTAAATAGTGTTAAAATCCAGCTAAACACTGGAGATAAAAAATTTTCTCAGTGGGTTGACTGGAATGCTTGTAGATGAGACAGACACAAAGGCACCAAAATGAACCCTGGATTTTGATGACCTGCAAAAGGGCACTTGGTTACTTTATATAAACAGTCACTGCATGGTAATTAATATTTCATTAATTTGTTATATAAATTTTCTGTAGAATTATCACTCTTTCTACTTATATAAAAATTAAAATCAAAACACTTTGCTCTGTGCTATGTGGGTAGCATTTATGAATTTCAGTAACATGAGATAGAGTTGTTTAATTTAGAGTGCAGTTAAGTATTTTGTAATAGAAAGTGAAAAAGGGATCACTAAGTTCTGTAATGATATACCTACTGGTTTCAGTCCAGAAAAGTTTTATTCTTTAGTTTAAAAATTAGGCAGTGATTTTTTCCTCTTTGATAGGTATCCAAAGCAGTTTAGCCAATATTTCTGTTAGCTAGAGAGGTCTCTGCCTTTCCTACTGCAAGTGGATATGCTACTTGGAAAAGCTCCTTGGTAGAAGAAAACAAGCACTTCTGTTGGTACAAAACTAACTGGGTAAAGGACATTTTTACAGCCGTGTTGGCCAGAGCCTGGCTCCACGTAGCCCTGGGTTTAGCAGCCAGGGCACACCTGGAGCCTGGTGCTGGGTCTCCCTGTGGGAAGGCAGCTGCCAGCACTGTCAGGCAGCCTGGGGCTGCAGCGGTGTGACTCTGGCCATCACAGCTCTGCCCGTGCAACCCTATGGTAGATGCAGTTCTACTGATTAGATGGGGTTTTTGTTAATTAAGCATATTTCACTCAGCACACAGTCTTACTGTGCTTGCCCAAAGTGCATCTTTGATACTGGTTGCTCTCACTCTGAGAGGACCATGTCTTCCTGTCTCAGACCAACACTATCAGCATGGATAGCACCTTAGCAAGACTGAAGAAGACAATTATGAAGAGGCAGATGCGCACTAACAGATATAAATTATTCAGGAATGAAATGTTCAAGTAATATTAACCTAAAGGTATCATCATCCATTTTTCTCCCATGGATGAAATTGCCTAGTTAGTATTCAAGTGTTACTACCCAAATAAAACTGATTGATGTTAACTGAGCAGACTCTGAGAAAATTTTATCAGGATGCCCAAATTCTGCTCCTTCTTGCTTAATCAATCACCTCTCTGCTGAGCTGTGTAGCATTTTGCTACAAAAGTCTTAGCAGAGAAACTGGGCTGTGGCAAAATGAATAAAACATTTGCTGCAGTACTAGAGTAATGACCCTTAAGTGCCTTAGAAAAATGAGCTGCATGGACTCCTTCCTTTTACAGAGAGACTAGATGATACCTCGGGAATGAACTACTAATAAGGTAATAAGGATGATGTTTAAGGGTGGGGATAAAGCAGAATATGTTCCGCTTACTTGAGGTTTCAGTCCAGTCCCTGCACAAATACCCATCCATGGGATCCTGAGGTATGAGTTTGTTTTTATCCCCTCATGTCTTTCTTGTTGCAGACAGTTTTTACACCAGCGTTAATCACCTTCATCTCTTCTCTTGCTGTTTTCATGGAGCTTATTGTGTTACCATAACGGCATTGATCAAACGGTGGCTGGCAGGACACAGCTATTTACTTTGAAGCAGTGGGAGGGCTGCAGGGCAGGAAAGCATGGTGAAAACCTGCATTGGCTGGCACTTACAATACCTGAACAATTCATAAGTCTCCTTGAACAGGTCCCTAAAGGCAAAGAATAGTGGCTTAGGTTTCCTTACAGAAATGTCATTTTTATCTGTGGCATAAAGTAGTAAAGGAAGAAAAAACCCTATGTATTAAGCATGCTTAAAAATAAGCTTATTCAATGATAATTACAGAGAAATGTAAAACCAGTGACTGAATGGTGGAGGATTATTTACTGTCATTTCAAATTAACTTACTTTAAATCCGTCTAAAGCATACTTGAAGTTAAGATGAGGCCTTTCTTCTGATTTCTTTTTTGAAAGTAGAAAGGGAGAAAGAAGAGAGACCACTAGAATGGGGTGCGGGGGGGGGGGGGGGGGTGCGGGATAATTCATTGGATAATATAATTGGTAGACAGCTGCTGAAAACAAAATGCTCCTTTAAGAAAGCAGAGATTTAAAAAACTAGTATGAGGTCATGTAACCTCGTTATTCTCTTTACATCTTCCATTAGGTCAAAATACCAATACCTATCGCAGTAGCTTTCATCTCAGGCAGCATATGCCAGTGCTTCACTTTCAACTCTGGCTTTTTTATTCTTTGGAAGGATTACAATCTGCAACACCACTGCTTCGTTTTCATTACGTTGCTGTTCTATCTTTTAGGGGAAATCAGTTTCACATTGTGCTATTCTTACACTCCTTAACAAGGTTTAGAAAGAAAAAGAAAAGAGGAATCCTTTTAAATTAAGAGGTCCCAGTTTGATAGCACTTCCCAAATCCAAAAAAAAAAAAAAAAAAAAAAAAAAAAGAAGAAAAAAAGAAAAAAGAAAATAAAAGAAAGCCTTATTATCTGAATAGTTTGCTTGAAAAGGACATGCGGCAGTGGAACATTCAAATCCCAACTGTCTAAGCTGAAGTCATTGATGTGTATTATCTGCAGGCTGCTATCATTAATAAGGCAGCTTTAAAAGGACACTTCTTAAAGCCTGGACAATTTCTTTGGGCTAAAACTCTGAGGACGCCCTATCTATCCTTTAGCTGAAAAAAGAAATCCTCTTGTGCATGAACACATAAAAAAAAGTTGTCTCCTCTTGCTGGACTTTCACAAAGTCTTTTGCAGAGTTTCTTTGCTTGCCTCATAATTCCCTTTCTGTACAAGGCTAAGACAAAACCATTTTTGAACATTAACACAGAATAATAAAGTACTCCACTTGATTAGTAGCATGAAAACTGCTGCAAAGGCTTCCTTGTAAGTTTTCCTTAGATAACTACTACTGCTTTCCTCTGCCCCCTTAGAAAGGTTTTTTGTGAAAGTTTAATGTATTCCATCTGACGATTTTATAGGAGTTAATGTAGGTGTAATGACCTACAAATATCTTTGTTTTATTTCAAGTAAGATTGTCTGTGTTTTCTCCTCCCCACCCCCCCTTTTTTTTAGGAAGAGGGGAAGTTAGGACTTTTCACTCTGAACCCCAGAATGGAATCTGATCCTGATAAATCGTTCAGATGAGCTGATTCCAATAAAATAGCGGTACTTTCCTTTTGCTCTCATTTGAATGTGCTTCCAGTTGTTGGGAAAGCAAACTTCCTTCTTGCTGTAGTGCTCATGTTTGATACAACAAATTGGAAATGATATAATATGAAGCAAAAGAGGGCTTAAACAAAATAATGGTTGATACAAAGACTATTTTTAGTTTATGCTTTCTCAGTTAAGTGTTGGACAAAAGCATGCAATCATTTTTATATTTTTTTTGAGATCTGTTTATTGCCACTGTCAGACGTTTATTTGATTGTAACTCTACTGGTGTCTGACTGGGAAAGTGATAGGAACAGAGGTATGTCTTAAAGAGGAAACTCTACCACAAACTTCTGATGAAACTCTTAGTCAGTTCATAATATAACCTGAAATGCCGAAGTTTTTGCAACAAAAATAAAGAAACTTCATTCATTAAAAATGGATCCAACCAAGAGAACAAGGAAGCAATGCCTCTGCCCGGCAATGGAATCTGATAGCTTTTAAAATATACATCTCACATTACTGCAATTTTAAAATAGCTATAATACTCTTTTTTTAATGTGTTTAGAAATAAATTACTCCTAGACCTATGATGCTTTATGTTATTTTCAATGCATAGTGAATATTAATCATTGTAAATCAGTGCAAAAACTAGATGTTGATAATATAATGGGAACTATCATCTGTAGTGACAACATTCATTAGGCTGACAAAATTCCAAAGGGGAAGCACTGAATATAGCAAAGCTCTAGGAAACACACTAGAAGGCAAAATTAAGCTCCTAGGAGTGGTCTAGAATGACCTCTCAGTGTCTTCAATCTCTGACTCGGAAACTAGGTATTAGGCAGATGCTGGTCACAGGCTGCAGCAGAACTTCATTGCGGCTTAGAGCTCAGCAACATGAGGACAGGGAATGCATGAAGCAGTTTGGGCAAAAGGAGAAACATTCTCCAGATATAGTTCCCAAAATTAAACAAAGTTTCCTTAAATTTATTTGCTTCCTGTTTCTTTGCATATTCTCACTTCTATCACTGTGTAGATGGGATACTGAAGCACTGCTCAAAATGACCAATTTTGCAAGAATCTCACCTAAAAAGGGTGTCCCATCAGTCCCTGACTATGATTTCATTCATGATATTTTCATACTGGTTGTACATTGCCATGAGATTTGATTGTTTCAGTTGTGGTTTGGGTTAAGATGTGAGATGAACTTCAGCACCTGGTCACTCAGTGACAGATTTCCCTTTGGACTTCAGAAAGCCTACATGTTATCCTACTATTTTAAAATACAGTGAATGAAGCCACTCTCTGAATTTTGCTAGCAGCAAATGGACTGTGAGCACCCAGCATGGTGGATTTACAAGCATAAATCAAAGGTAAATACACTTGAGCTTGAGAAATTACACCTATATAAAAACCAACCAGGACTTGGATCAGAATGAATAAATAAGCACATCAGGGGGTGATTGTATGTACTTGTGCTCTGCCTTACACATTCACACGTTGAAAAAGCATGTGGGCTACAAAAAAAAGATTTGCCTCTCCTTTCACACAGAGCGCTCCACATTGCGCTTCAGGCCTCAGCAATGAATAACTGATTTCCAACAATTCTTCAAAGACTAACATTACTAAAATTATCATTTAGGAAAGGAACATGTAAGGAGCTTGTTTCGATACATTTTTGGCAGTGGACCACTTCAGTCAACACAATCATGTCCTGTCTAGCCATGTCAAAAACACATATGACAGGTCCTGACATAACTGATGCACTTTTACATCATGAATGTTTAAAAAAGCCATTATGTGTAAAGCAGTTTCTTAACAAACGTTACTTGCAATTAAAAAAAAAGGAGAGAGAAAAAGAAATTAATCTCGACAGTATGTTTTATTCTAATTTGTCACACTGCCTTTGATTAACACTTTCCAAACATACAGTGAAGCATTTGACAGACCTTTACATGCAAAGCATGTCCCAAGAACATTTTCTTTGTGATAAACTGTCAAAGACTTAGAGATATCCTACTTGTCTAGTCTGAACTCACCTTCTCAGTAAGTTGTTCTGTTCCTTTCTCCAACTATTAAGACATTATGATTTGTTAGATGACCAATACCATTCAGAAAAATAAATTATTTAAAAATTCTGTAAGTGTAGAGGGAAAGAAAGGACATTAAGTTTTTATTAAAACAGATAACAGGATTGCTATCAGTAGAGCAGTTTCCTATTGCCTGCTGAGCACGGTAATGAGGATTCAGGACTCTCTAAATGATACACTCAGAAAAATCCTCTGGATGCACAGCAAGAGCAACATAGCAGCTTCATTTTCTTGCAGAACTTAATCTTTTGAAACATTTATTTAAGAAACACCAAGCAATTAAAAACATGTGTGCATGTATGTGTGTGGGCATGGTTTTTGAGAAGCCTCACTTAGAGTTCAATATACACTCTTGCAAGTATCCCGAGAATTAAAAGAAAACGTCTCTGAAAATGATGTTAGAACTACCTATTAGTCTATCCTCCAAAGAGAGATTTGTGCTCAAAATAATAAAGCCCGTAAGTTCTGAGGTTAACTATATGTGCAGAATATAATAAACAGTAATAGTCACTGCTTGTCTCATTTAGCATGCTCAGTTTCTGCTTGTAGAGGGAATGTTGACCAGGATTATCGTAAACTGCCTATATGATTGAAAAGAACTGCTGTAGGGTTCAGTTTATAGTGCCAGCAGGATGAGAGCTGGCAGAAGGCATTTGTCCACCAAAAATCATCCTAGACTTGATTCTCTTGTCCCTTCTGTATATTTTCACTGACTTTCATAGAGTTGTCTCTGAGTCACTCTCACCTGAGAGGAGAAAAAGAGCCGCTGTTTTGTGATGTTCACATGAGGTTTGGCACTTCTTCATGGCCAGCTATATCTCAGCCTTGAGTCCAGAAGCCATACTCATACTGTCCACATCTCTTCAATGCCTGGCAGTTGTATCCTTCAAAACAAGTCTGAAACAGCTATTCAGACTAATTTCTCTTTCTCCTAAAAATGGAGAAAGTGGTATTTAAATACCAAAACAATCCTAATTTTCCTTGATACCTTTCCCAATTGCTAACTACCAGTGTTATGTTTCAAGAATAATTCTCTTTCCTATTGTATTTACACCATGCACTTTTCATACTATGCTGTTCCTACAGCAGCTCCCATCCTTTGGCCTTCTGATAAGCTTTAGGCAGGAAAAAAAACAGGGTAAGTGCTGCCCTTCTTTTCAACCTCTTGTGATTAGAGATAAGACCATGCATTTGGAAAGATTTAAAACATCAAGTTTATTGACATTGTGGACAGGAGAGGAAAGGTTGTGTCGCTGCCAGACCAAGCTTATCGAAGCTTACTCCTCACAGCAGCTGATAGTTTAGGGTCCACATGAATAATGTACATACTTTCTTTGGTGCAGTCTGTCATGGACCCAGTGTAGGTGCCTTGTTACTATTCCATGAAACAGGAATACAGGAGATGTTATAAAACATCCAGTTATACAAGTGACAGGAGAAATGCAGAGATACCCAGTCTGGGCGTAATCTAGCTGCACCAAAAAGAGCTGAGCACAAGTGATCTGTCCAGCCAAGGACACCTTTTACTTAAGCCTTTACCTTCATATGGAAGGAACAGTGGAGCTGAAGTCTAAATAACAAATGGCCCAGAGTGCTTGTCCTAAGCAGCAGAGATATTATGTTTCCCCATACTAAATATAGCCCTGGCCCATACATTTTGCCATTTCTATCTTCTACCTAGGGGCAAATTTATAATTTTTATAATTTCACCCACTCTTACTTGCATTTTCCTATTCTCTTTCATGGGGCTGCTTACAAAGACTATGTGGGTTACACTTAGCCAGAAGAAGAAACACTTACCCCTGTTTTCAGTCATGTACCAAGAAAGACTTTTTTTTTCATTCCGTTCATTCCCTTGTGGCTTTTCCTCTTTAGTTAAGTCTAGTTCGCAGTTCTTCTCTGCACATTTCCCTAAAAGACTTATATATTGACACACAAACACCAACCAAAATGCACATTATATTGTGAGATCTGGTTTCTACAAATCATGAAGAGCTGATGGCACCAGTCAGGATTCCCCTTTTCAGCTTGCAGGGATAGCTTATTTGGCTTTGTGGAGGAGTGTAACAGACCACAAACAAAGTAGATCAGATTTAAGGTTTTATTTAAAATTCAGAGCACTCAGGGACTATGACAGAGCCATGCATTCAGAATGAGACAAAGCAGTAAGCATGAAGAATGTAAAATATATTAGTCTTCATTTAAAACCGGGGAAGTTACTATTCCTCTTTCATATACTTGATTGGTAATTTTGTGTGCATTAGTTTCAGAAAGTAATGTTTTGTATGAGTAGATTTTGCCAATAAAATGTCACACTGACTAAGATGAGGACAGTAAAGTATCTCTTGCCACTGTTTTCACATAAAATAGCAATAGATTCAGTATTATGTAATTACAGAGACTGAGAGAAATAGAGTGTAATGAATGTTAATATGCTTTGTGCCATAATGCTAAGAGGTATTAAACCTTTTATTTATTACATTGCACTGCAAATGTTCTCATGCAGGGCAAAAATTTCAAGGCCCTAAATAGTAGGAATGTGTAGAATGATAGGAACATACAAGGATCAGCTGGGATCACAAAACCTAATATATTTTCATGTAAGCTATTAAGAGTGAGGGCACTTAGAAGAAACAGCAAATATTCAAATAGTTTTATGTATGCAATTGCTTGGTTTGCTACTGTTAACATGAAGTTGTATGGATAAAACAGGAGTATTGGTGGCTGCTGGTGCTTAGACTGTGGTCATTATCATCACTGCCAAGCAGTCTCTTGCCAGAATATGATAGATATATCTTTGGGTATTGGCATTTAAAGTACAGTGCTGTTGTCATCTATAAACTGTGTTTCTTAGGGAAATTAAGCAGTCATGGAAAATTTTTAAAATCCAGTAAAAGGAGCAGTGCTCAGGGTTCATCACTCACACACAGAAGGTGAGAATGTCGTGTTCCTCTAGTCCAATTCGTATTGTCTAAGGGACAAAATAACATCATTTTTGAACAAAGCTATGTATGTATTGGTATCTCCCTGGGCTCAGTGATGAAATCCCATAACTTGTCTCCAATAATGAGTACATCTTTTTACAGTCACTGGTATAAAAGCACAGTGTTCCATGGTGGTACCTGAGGAAAATCTTACTGAACACTTCAGTCTGCAGAAGCGAGCCATAATGTATGCTCTCCAGATGTGTTGAGAGAAGCTTCACAAAAGGAGTTTGCATTTTGCACAGACATAAGGTTTGGAGGTTTGGGGGTTTTGGGTTTTTTTTAAAGAACAGGGCTTTGTTGTTTTGAGCTTGGCCAATGACATCCCTTTCATTCCTTTTCTGTTGTACAGTGAGAACTGGGGATACACTACCATTACCTCCATTCCAGTGGTGCTTTAGGCTTACAACCCCAGTTCAGTAACTGACCCGAGTATGTTCACAGATCCATTCAAAACACATAACTAAACTTCATCTATGCCTACATGCACAACTCTTGAGTCAAATCTTATACAGTGCTTTGAGATCCTACAGGTAGGGAGGCAATAAATACCATGATAATAAACCTAGTTTTGCAGCTGTCCTGCAGGGATAGTTAATATTAATCTGTTGCATGATATCTATTGTGGATGCTTTGGGAGGAAGTGAAATCTCAATATATTTACTTTTAAAAAAATTTAATTAAAAATAATAATATTTTTTGTTAAGCATATTCATTTGCAGATTTACACAAGGAAAGGCTTTAGAAAAACTGAAACTAGTTTGAAATTAAGGCTGAATCTGAAAGACTACAAAGCAAGTGGTGGCAATTTGCATAGGTGATTTCTTCTCTCAGGCCATAGAAGCAGTGAACTGAAATTCACTCACCGGAAGGCAGTAGGAATTTCACATAAAGTGTAGAAGATGATATTGCCAAAGATTCTGACACACAACTAGTCCTTCAAAAAGTCACGATCCATCAGTTTAGCTCTTTAGCTTTTCAGCAGTTTCCATCTGATCTTAGGCCACTGACTTTGGACAGCAGCTTCAATCACAGCTTGCAGGCAAGTGACTTGATGCCAAGAACAACTTTGTTTGGCAGCAGGAGCTGACACATATGCTTTAGTTTTCCTGCAGTACCACATGTGTCTTCCAAAAACTGTGGTTGGAGACCGTAATAAAGATCTAACTGTTACAGCATATTAGTGAGGAAATATACAGTCCCTGACTTCAGGTCTGGAAAAAGATCTAAGCTTGGAGCTTTGGTTTTTATTCAGAGGCCTTTTTAGGGAGCGTATTTCACTCAGCTTTTGACAGGCTTTATTTGAAATGTTTGGATATCAATATTTATTACAGCTGGATGACAGTTTTTAGATAACATCTTTTTTTGCAAATTCTGGGCAAAACAAACAAGGAAGAGGAGGGAGGACAGAATCCCAGCTGTCCTAAGACAGCCCACCGCCTGATGGTTAGGACACTTGTGAAGGACATGGGACAAGACTCTGGTTGTGAACTGTTTTAGGGCACTCACATAACTTTTCAAGAACATTTTAGGAAAATTTTACTTTACTTCCCTTGCATGCTCAAGGAAAGCATACTTAGGCATACCCAAATATTCTCTCAGAATTCTTGTCTTCTGGACAGTCCAATGTTCTCTCCCAGCTTCTGCAAAAGCATTGGTACATACTCCATTGTAGCCATCATCATTTAATAGTATGTTAATTTAGGAAAGAAAATAATTAATACAAATAATTAATTGAACTTTATAAAGAATTAATTGAACTTTATATCACTTGTTGAGTACAGAACAAAAACTGACCTGAAAAGATTATCTGTGTACCTGGTTAACTATCTAGGGCCTTATGACAGAGCCTCAATAATTAATTTGTAGAATGGATAATTGTTTAACACCTTAAAAATTATTTTGTACCTATTTTATTTATATTTTCCAGCCATAATTTTGTGGTGAGTTTACACCTCTTGATGGAACCAGATACTTACTATTGCCATTATTTATGCAAGGACAGAAACCAAATCCAGTCTTTCAATATATCTTACAATTTTCATAGACAATTGATTTGTGAATTGTCTTATCAGATAAAAGTGAATTTAGGATGTTGATGAAATCTCTTCTGCTTTAACCCACAAAATGCTTTTAAGAGTAAAATTTAGATTTTATGACAAAAGAAAACCAAACCAAAGGAAAATCTGAGTAATATGTCTAAACAGATTCTATCTGGCCTACCTGATGGGACTTTTATTTTTATTATGAAATAAATCTTTGAATTGAAACTTTGAAGATTTAATCTTTGAGTAAAAATATACACACAAACTGTACATGAGAAAATGCAAAAAGTACATATTTTCTAATAACCTCACCCAAAACGTCTCAAGAACACCTATATCTAGGTAGCTCAAATATGCATTTCATAGTATCTTTGTCATAGAAATAGCTTTCTCTAAATAATGTTAGTTACTAGACAAGGAGAAGAGCAATTTCATTTTACTGATAATGAAGCAATCTTCAGCAAGATGTCAAAACATCCTAAGTGGTTAATGACATTTCTTGTGATCCATCTGTTGGCCGTCCTTCCCCTTGGGACAAAAAGGGAATCCTTTTTATTAAATGTAAATCAGTATTTAGATAAACACTAACAAGATGAAGAGGAAAACAGCCTTCAGGCTTAGGGACTGTAAGTGTGCTCAGTCGTAGCATAAACCCAATATTTTTTTCACACAGACAACCTTTGTGAATGTCTAGCAGTGCTATTACCTCAATCTCCAACTAAGGAGAAACCAGATACTGGTTTATCTAAATAATTATATATGCATCTATACAAACAGACACATACATATAAGTATATATATATTTACAATGTGGATGTGCACACATATCATGTATCTCCTATTTTATCTTTGTTTTAATCCCCTGGACACCACTGACAAGGAGAAATGTACTATGGCCTTCAAAGAAAAAGAAGTATGAAGGATATAACAGCATGAGTAGATACTTTAAGGAGAGAAAACAATGACTACTCTCCCTGGAGGCTGCTGTGGGAAGGCTGGCATATGCCAGCTCTGGTTCAAAGATAGTCAAGGGACCTGGGAGTTCCAGATGCATCTGTGGTGTACGATGATTTTTTGAGAGAGCTTCTTTACCCTGTGCCTGGCTCCACTCCACAGCAGCTCTGACAGTCCCATGGCCACCTTGTTTTCCTCCCCCTTTTTCTCCTCATTATCAGCTATTTCCTCTCCAAGACAAAGTTTAATAAGAAAAGTATTTTAAAAATGACATTATTGTAAAAATAATCATAACAATCACATCAAAAATACTCATAACAAGCTAATAACTAAACTATATCTTACTCTCTTAAATGTAGGTTAGGGTCTAAATCATCAGTCTTTTTCTGTGGGCACTTCCAACATAATTTTCTACCAATGTTTGGAGATTAAAAGGAGTAACAGCTGTATATATAAACTCCTACTTCAGTTTAAATCACTTAAATTCAGTCGTTAAAATTGGACCCACTGTCAGAGAATACTATGCTGTACTTGCCATGTTTAAAAAAACAAATTACTTGAGAGGTCAGTAAAATTTGCCATAGGGCTATTACTTCAGAGTGGTGAAAATCACACCGATATGCTCGATGTGCTTGGGCTACCCAGACAATACTACCAGTCTCAAAACCTGTTCTTACTGTTGTCTTTCCTAGCAGGATGCAGAGATTTTGAGAAATGGCAATAGACTCTTCTTAGTCATCATTATCTCTCAGCACATCTCAGACTCTTCCCTTACCATAATGCTGCATATATCCAAATGAATCTATTGCATATGCAGTGTTCATGTTGCACATAAGTCAGTAAATCAGCAACAAGAAAATGAATCCTTTCCTGAAATTATTAAATTTACTGAGGATAGACAGAACAGCAGTGCAGAACTGAACAGCAGGTCCAGTGCTTCTTGGTATGTTCATCTTGGTACCTGGGATTAAGCATGTCAGTAATCAAAACCATTACCTCTATGAAATACCAGCACAGAGGAAGGGCTATGGCATGTCACCTTCCCTCCAGGTTGGAAACACATTAAACATCCAATCTCATAAAATATGTTTGGAAGCTGCTGACTGTAATGAGTATAGAGCTTTCCTTCTGTAAGCAAATTAATGCTTATTTGTTTTAGAAACCTGTATTTCCTAGAGCAGTGAAAATAGCATTTTTGGCTTGATCTGCTCTGGAAGGTTTTGGCATGTGCAACAAGCCTTGAAGGTCATTCCATGTTCCTGTTCATTTGAAGCTAGCATCAAATGTCTCAAGATATTCTCATAAAGTTCTCAATCCTCAAATGACCTTCTGTATGCTCTCAAACATATTATCATCTGCACCTGAATGAGCACCATCTTGTGGTCTTTAAATAAATCCCATCAACTATATAGTGTTTCCTTGTAAGAACATAATATTGGCTGAAAACAAGCTGTCCAAACCACCATGGTCTAATATGCTTCCTTACCTTTGTGGGGTCTTATTCTTAGCAATAGTTCTGGCAATACAGTAGTTCCCTTTTGATCAGAGGCAGGTAAGATTTTCTATGATACTTTTCTTCCAAACTGACAAATCTGGAATTGAGCACTCTAAAGTGCTGTGATCAAGTAACCCTGAGGATTTGCACATAACCATCAAATCCGTCCCCAGATTGTTTTCAATTTGCAAACCACAGGTTTGTAGCTGAAAAAATAATCTCTTTATTCATGTGTGTTTCACAGGCCTCTTTTGGCAATGTTAAATGGCTTATGGTTGGTTTCAGCTATCAGTAAAATAGACATGCATTAAAGGAGGGACAAAAAAAGAAATAAAACTTCTTACACCAGTGAAATAAGACAAGTCCTCCTTCCTACAAATTTATTGTATTAATATTTTTTTAGTGCTGAGGCCAGATACTCCTGTCTAGTTCTGAAAAATAAGCAAAAGTACCTGTACTAGGAGGAACGCACTATGTTGGCTCTTCTCATTACATTTCTAGTTACACAAGCAGGGTTGTTCGTAAAAGCAAAATCTTCCCCTCTCTCTTTTCCTACTTTCATTCCTCTGCTTAATATTCCCAGTCCTCAGCCTTTCACTCTCCCATCCTTATTTTGGTTCATCCCTCTCCCCTCAAAAATGCATCTACTAGGTCTTTTAAACATGAGGTTGAGGCTTTGTGGTGAGATATGCCTTCACTGTTGATAATCTGAGCTAAAACCTGTGCTAAGGTCCATGATCTTAGGCTGGTGGGGAAGGCAGTTCTCACCCTGTTGCCTGTGTGAGGAATGAGATCAGGTTTCCATGGATCACCCTGTCAGAGCAACAGGGTAAAACTTGAGAGGTTTGGGTTCAAATTGCTGGATTCCTCTGTATTTATAATTTTGTTGGAGATTTTCCCAGCTTCAGTACAGCAACACAGGTATGTCCCCAGTTACATGGGAAGTGCCTGGGCATGACTCTGCAGAACAGTGACTACAAATTCAGAGCTTATTACACAAAGACTGGATGCTGTTCAGCTCTTACTTAAAAGATGTGGTCTATCTCCTGTCACTTGGGTTAGGTAGGAAATAAAACACTAATAAACTGTTAAGTTGCACCTGTGAAGCTCTTTGTAAAAGTACCCAGCATAAAGGGGATAAGAGGGAAAAATCAATCGTTTTAAATCCTCAGCACATTTTGGTAATATTTGCCTTGATTTCTCAGTCATTAGCTGGACAGATCCTATATTGCTGCTCCTTCTTCTACCTGTAAATCTTTTATTTTTGTACACCCTTCCCTTCCTAGCTCCTGTACTTCACAAGTGCGTCTCAGCACAACCCTCTCCCTGCCTCATGAACACGGTCAGTCCTGGCAGTGAGTAGCTGATCGATGGGCTGTACTTGGGACATTTTGCAGAAGGGCTGCAGAACTTCACCGCTCTCTTGTCGGCAAGGTTCAAACCCCATAGCAGCAGCCTGGCACCACAGACTGTCCCTGTCTCAGGAGACCTAGTGGTCTGTGACTTCTAGTAACCTTGGACAAGCTGAGTGTGGCCGGGTGCTATAAACAGGCAAGAAAACTTTGCTGCAGTTTAATTAGAACTGCAAAATCTACAGGCAACTACAAGGGAAAAGTCTGCATCTACCATAGCTAGAGAAAAACCTGTTGCTTCTGTTGGCCAAACAGCTGAATTTCAAAACTCAGTTTGTAATGCAATTAATCACAGAAAGGACTCCAATTAAAACTATCCACTTTTTTGTAATCTCATTTGTAAGAGGTACTGATGGCTGCTACATGGTCATACCTAAAAATATGTCTAAGTAAATGCTTGGGGTAATTATTGATGTTTTCAAAATAGTCTTAGTTACTGATAGAGCAATATACCATCTTTCCCTTAGGGCTGTATAACACTTCCCACAGAAAAAGAAATTCTAATACCCGTTTTCTCATAACAAATATATTGGACATATAAGTATTTAACGTAACCACAATCTACATGCTTACTATGTGGTTTATACTTAAAACTGTGAAATATTATTTATGTACATGGACTAGACTTTCCAAGAACACATCCATTAAACTCTGTACTTATTTTCTATATGAAGAGATAAGTCTTCAGTAAGATTTTTGGGAATTAATATTACATTAGTTACACATCTGATCTCCTCTTTCATGTTCAGAGACAGAAGTTTCCAAAAGAAAGCCTACAGTTCAAAGGTTTATGGCCCTTTTTGTTACATATGTTTTTCTTGTTTGGTGTATTTGAAGATGTTTTCAAGCACCATTTCACCATGATCGGTCAAATACTTTACAGTTTGCTGATGTATTACTATACTTAAAAGACTTTTCTTCTAAGAAAAGCACTTAAAGGTTCTACACAGGCATGAAGGTTAAAGAGGATTTTTTTTTAATGAAAACTTGGCAAAAAATTGAATACTTTGGGGGGAGTATAAAGAAAGAGAAGTGACTAGACTTATGAAAAATTTTATGCCATAAAGAAAGAACCTATCTTCTAAGTGGGAACTATGAAAGTGAAAAAACTGCAAAAGCCCATAGGAAAATACTGAGATCAAACACAGTAGGGCAATTTTTCATCATAATGCTAATGGTAGGAATTATCTATGCTCTTCCTGTGATGAAATCTGTGTAATTCTTCCTGCTCTGAGCACAAGTGCTGTTGAGCACAAATAGAGACATGTTGAATCACCGTAGATTTCTTTAATTGAATCAGCTCTATACTCAAGGGAGGTAATAGCAAATCTGTAAATCTTTCTGGCAGTTCTCTGCATTTGGGGAATGACTGAAAGCCTAGCTCCTAGTCAAATAAATGGTAACTTTCTGATTCACTCCAAAGGACCTATGAGCAAAAGCAGTGTTGGTAGCTTGGAAAAATGGGCCAAATAAGTGCATACTTCAGGGCCTACAACAGATTTTTTTGTTTTTTTGTTTGAAGTTAGTCATATTTCACAGTAAGTAAAGAAAGAACAGATGACATCTTCAAAACAAAACAAATAGTGGTTAAATGATACCCTGGGTCTTTCCAACAGTACAAAAACAATGCAAATTCTTCAAGGTAGTAAAAACAATGGAGGCCTTAATACATTCATCCATCATTATAGTTTTAGGTACTTGCCTCTTTGCACCATGTAGCTTTTGGATGAAGAAAGGGGTGGGAAGAGAAGAAGGGGAATGACCTGAAGTGTAAACAAAAAGGTTCCATGTAAATTAATCTAGATCCTGGTACATTAAATTCTGTCCCAACCTGGAAGTGGAGTCCTGTAAGTGTTGACAACAAATAGTGTTGAGCACATAATTTAATGCATACTGCTTTCAGTGGCAAAGCCAGTCATTCAGGCAAAATGCAGGGGGGTCACATTGCAGAACAGACTGGAGAACTGGTCTAGATGAATTTTTGCAAAGTTATTTTAAACTCAGGTCATCTCTCCATACCAGGTTAGCAAGTGACCCACACATACCAGCACAAGGATGTGGAGCTGTCTCAGGACAACTAACAGCTGCCAGAAGAAATGCTTACCAAATGACATTGCAAGGCTTCTTATTTAATACATGTCTGCCAATGAAATCCCAGAGAAGGAGAGAGGAAAAATTTTTAAAAGGGTGAGGTGGATAACCTGGGACATTGCAAGTTTTCTTCTCTTTGGGTGACAGTTATTCTTACGGTTTGTACGAAGTCTCTTATGACACCTCATCCCCAAGAACTGCAATGGCCAAACCACCACCTCTACTTTAACTTGAGCACAGCAGCAACAGGAGGATGATTTGTATACAGATTTGGTAGGCAGTTTGTAGTTACAGATAGAACTGAAAAAGGAAATAAAAGCCTAATTTATTCAATAAGGTCAGAAAGGAGCTCTTCAACAATCCCAGAAACAGAAGAGCATAGCAACTAAAAGTGAGCCAACTAGAAACTGTACTCCTTTGGCTTGGCACAACTGACCTAAAAGTGATATATGTGCTAAGCTGAGGGATAAGACACTGACCTCTTTAATCAGAGTTATGGATCCTGTTGCTTCTGGCATATATTTCACCAGCCGCTTTCTGAAAGTGGAGTTCAAAAGCAACACTCCCTTCCTTCAACAGACACCCAGAAAGACTAAATTACTATCAGTACAATGAAAACGACAGTTTTCTTCAAAAGAAAATGATACTGCTCCTCTTGCTGCCTCCCAGCATGTGGTTTGTTGCAGCATTGCTGGCTAAAAGGTATTTATTAAGAGAAAAAGAAAAAGCAGAACACTAAAAACCACTTCATGACAAAAGGAAATGTTAACAGTGAATCCTGTACAATCATGCTGATGTCAGGCTGGGGAAACTTGAGCCTATCACCCTGCCCTGAGTCAGGTGCACATATTCCTCCCCAATTCTGTGGCAAGCTACACTGCACAACTCAGCAGATAGCCCCAGAATGAACTAGTATTGGCTCAGAATTACTGGAAGCACTATGGTCACACAGCTTGAGAGTCGTTTTTTTCCAGCTCAAATGCTACTTTTGCAATGCTTTTCGTACTGCAGTGGGAGTGGTGGGGGACAGCTCTACAAAACATGCTGAAACCCACAAAACCTAAGAAAATTATAGCCTGGTCCATTTTTCTAGTATTAGCCAGTGACTAGAATCCATGAAAATGCAAGAACTGACTAGTTTAGTAAGAGAAATGCAGGGTTTTTTATATGTCAATGGCAGGAAATGCAGGATATTTTGAAAAATGAGGTCTACATTTGCACTTGTTTTAGAAGAGAAAGAAAAATTTTACCAGAAGTTTTCTATTCAACACTACTTTAGAATTTCTCATCACTATATACTTCTTTCTCCTTTGTTTTCAAAAGTACTCTTGACCCATTGTAGGCTACTGCTCCCTCCTGCCCCCTATGCAAAAACACAGCCCAGTGATGGAAACCTAAAACTCATCTGTCACTAAAAGAAAACAAGATATGACACTTCTGAGGGAAAAACAGAAGCAAATGTCTTTCTTTTTTTTCTAGTTTCCTTCAAAGGCAATGGTTACAAAATAGAATTTTAAGTTACTAAACTCATTTATTCCTTTTGTTAAACAATTCAAAATGACAGAGAGTGAGAGCATGTGTAATATGAGTTTAGAAGTGTCATTTATCACACTTCAGTTTGGGTCAAGGTTGCCTTCTATAATGTCTAAGATAGACATAAATTCGATCTCTCATAACTAAGGGGTAATAAAATACCCAGAAAAAAGTTGTGAGATTGTGCAAGCATTATAAATTTTTTTACCAAGAATCTGTTTCCAAGCAAATTTCTAAAAAGAGAAGGGGGAAGGGAGGCAGACAGTCCTACAGCGATTCACACCTTGATTTCATGGCTCATTCACTTCTGTATCAATAGTGTCTACACAAAAGATGCACTATTATTTCACATAATGGAGGGGGCAGCTAAATGATTGGCTTCATTGCACACTGCAGCTACATTGACATTTGTAAAAACGTCCAAATCCAAAGGGATAAATAATTCACAGCTTTGCTGAAAGATAGCACTAAAGGGTTTTGATAGGTTGATAAAGAAGAATGCAGCTGTAAAAGTCTGGCACATCCAAGCTGCAGGGAATTTGTACAAGCCTACTATGTCCTCACTTTTCAAGAGAACTGTTAAACTAAAACCCTCTAAATGTTCTTTTTCAACTGCAAATGATCCCTATAATAAAGTACAGGAAGACTAAAAAATATTAACAAAAAAATGGCAAAATATGTCTGTAAAGGAAGCTTCAGGAAGGCATTGAGAGAGGGTGATGGCTTGTATTTTTCTAATTATTTCTTTAAACACATTCTTAAATGGCAAAAAGAATTATAACTTAGAGTTCCTGTCTCTGTGGTTTGACAAATCGGCAATTTGTCCATTGTAAAAGTAATGATATGTTTCATTTATTTTCACTTGTTCCTTTAATAGAATATTTTACTCTTAAAATTGCAAGGACAGCTGAAAAGATTCTTTGAGATGGCAGCAATCTGTGCATTACAGAAACATCTGTGACGCCTAATTCTGTTAACAATGAATGTAATGGCTTTATTTGTTTCTCATGGTATCCTCTGCATTCCAAACACTTGAGGATACTCACTTTAATAGACATTTATCTGATTTTAACCCTGAATGTCTCTTGTCCTGTCCACATTCCCTCCAGTCAGAGATGGGATGCATTTCAAAATCAATCTTCATCAGAGAGATGGACAACAGCTGAAGAATAAGAAAAGCAATCAATTCTATCAAAAATACAAATTTTCCCATTTAAATACCTCGCTGTCTAACCTGATAGTAGGACTAAGGAATAACCCACTCTCCCACATGTTGATATGTCATACAGGGCCTGAAAGGACCTGGATTAAGGATCATCAAGCCCAGTCTCCCATGTTGCAGACAGTTACGAGCACTCCCTTTGCTAACAGGTCCTTCTTCATGCCATTAAGAACGTTTCAAGACTTGCCATTCCTTTTTGCAGATTTTCAGGCCCTGAAAGCTTGTTTTCATCTAC
The DNA here is from genome assembly GCA_031468815.1 of Morus bassanus. NCBI lineage: Eukaryota > Metazoa > Chordata > Aves > Suliformes > Sulidae > Morus > Morus bassanus. The sequence goes on along the minus strand of CM062600.1, from coordinate 22,035,352 downwards.
AGCAGATACTGTGAGCCCAATCAGAAATCTTGTGGTCTGATTTATTTTCAAAATGTGTCCAATGTGTTTATATTCCACTTTTCCCATTTTTTTCTGGCACAGAGAGGTCATAAATGGGTTGCAGACATGGCCTTTTCTCTTGGGCAAGCCCTGAGTTCTCCCACCATTCCTTCTGTATTGGCCTTTCAAGGGTTCTTCTAATCCACCATCCTAATTTCATTTTGGGGTTCCCCAAAGTTCCACCCTCCTATCTCTCTGACCCTCACAGCCACCATATTATTTGGAAGTTCATCTACTATCTCTGGGCTGCAGAGTCACAAATCTACACTTTTATTCCAGACCTAACTCTATTCCAAACTAAACTGTCAGCATGTCTCTTTGACCTCCTGTGGATAACTGTCAAATTAAGCTCAAAATGGTTACATCTTCTTCCTGAGGCATTTCTGCTGCTTTCTTACTCAATTACTGTGGACAATGGTATCATATCTATTCATATCACAAATATGTCATCTTTAACTTGGATTGCTCCTTGTTTTCAAATGTCAAGAATATGCCTAAGGTTTTTCAGACTCCTGCTGCACAGCACCCTCAAATGTGCCCTTCCACACTGTCACACAACTAAAATTTTTGTCCAGATGATCATCTAATATCTTCATTATTGCAACTTTCTTTTGTTTGGAATTGACAAAAGGAACCTCAATGTGTTGGTGTGTTTGAAATAATGCTGCTTGCAAAGATCATTTCTCTGGTTCACTGAGTGAAACAAGCAATGCTTCACCTTACAGCATAGCCTCTCCTACCTCTACCACCATGTAAGTTACTTTTTGTAGCTGTTCACAGCTTTTCCTTGCCCTGTTTAACTATTATCTCTCATTCAGCTTCAGGAAGTTGAACCCCACCTCCAGCTCATGGTTAGTTCCTTTATAATTAACCTGGTGAATTTTCAAAGAAGCAGCTCCAGGCTTACACCCAGGATCCTCTTTATGCTTGGGAAAAGTTCCTGGTAAAACTCACAGAGCTAACTTTAATCATTCAAACAATTTCTACGAGTGCCCTTTGTCTAACAGAAGCTGGAAAACTCTTAGCCCATTGGTGCATCCAATCCATTAGCTGCTGTTTTTAACTGTGTGACTTCCTTGTTGCCTTTAGCTCCCAATCTCCAATGTAGACCAGATGGCAAGCTGGCCAGACACCAGATTTGTGATTTGCATCTTTATGCAGGGTTCAGCAGAGGGAAATATCAGCTCATGTGTACGCCCCGGAAGCTGTGGCAACACAAACCTAAGAAATACTAGTTCTAACATACAACATGACAATAATGACCATAAACTCTTCTAAGTGAAAACCACTGTTTTTAATACCTCTAAGATCTTTCTTACAGCACTGAACTTTCTCACTGTAAACCTTATCACATCTGGCCAAAGTAGAATAGGGTGGCATTCAGATAACCTGACATTAGACACATTCGGTGTAGGCATCTCCAACTGCAGTATTTGCCTAGACTTCCCCTAATGTGGAATCTAGAAGAACAAGCACTTCTGGGCACAACTCATCTCATCCTAAACAGACATCTACAGCAGATGTGAGTCATGGCCTTGTGCTTATTTCCTCCTATTGGTTATGAAGATGGCTGGAGCAGCAGTGCAGAAGCACATATATATAGTGCAGATGTGCAAAGTTAGGTGATATAAATCCCAGTCCTGATATAATATCTGGAGGCACAAGGCAGCATACTTTTCTCAGAGCATTTCAAGTTGCATCTTTCTTTATTTAAGGCGTTTTAACCACAAAATTTGTACCAAGGACTTATATGCAGGGAAAGTTTGTCTCTTCAGACACGGCAGAAGGAACATAATAGTTATTTTCGGTTCCACAAAAGAAATAGCAGCTGCTCATTTCTGATACTAGAATATACATACACTGATCTATAGTTTCAGCTGGCATGAGAACAACATGAGCTTAAGTTCTGCACTTTCCTTAATCTTTATTTAGTTTTAATTCGTTTTAAAATTTAATCACCACCATCCTCTTCGCCAGGTTTCTTGTACTTGACCTGAAACTAACCTTTAGACAAATGTAAAAGCAAAGGGAGCTCTGAAACACTATCTGTATGTTCTTTTGTCTTGGGAAATGTAAATTAGGGCACTCAGTGAATAACACTGCTTGGCTTTGTGTCATGAAATGTAATTGTGGGGCTATGGCAGGGTCAAGATTTATGAAGCTATCAGGACTGGAGTGGGCAGAGTGCCAGCTTACACCTGCAGCACTGTTTTTGCTGCTTTCCAGACAAGTAACTGTGGAGCAAGGAACACTAGTTTCTGAGCTGACATTATTTAACAGAACAGCAGGCACCCCTCTGAGATGGGCAGGAAATGTACAGACTGGGGAAGAAACAATGAAAATAAAAGACACAGGAACTGCAAACTTGAATACCTCAGAATTTATAAAATTTAAATAGAAAATATTTTTTAATAAGAACAAAGATAATAGAAATAATAAATAATCCAAATAATCAACAAAAAATAACTATTTAGACAGGAACAAGAGGGAAAGAAGAATTATGGTAAGGAAATTAAATAAAGGAAATAAAGGATTTTTTACTCAGGGACATGTCTCATTAACACTTTATTTTTAACCCAAGGGGCTAGCCCAAAAAATTTCGATGCCTCCTTACTGCTATGTAATGTGGTCTGTTAAAAACAAACAAACAAACAAACAAACAAACAAACAAACAAACAAACAAACAAACAAACCCAAACCAAACTAAACAAAAACAAAAACAAAAACAAAAACAAACAATGAATAAATAAAAACATCAGCAAATATAAGTATCTCTGCCTCAGTGCCCAGGTCTCTATTGATGCCCACCATACTACTCTCCTTTTTACTTATTCACAGCTCACTGACCAGATTATGCAATCACCAGCTCCTGAGGCTGCTGGAGAAAGCAAAGTAACTTTCATATGAGTCAAATGCACAAAATGAAGGCATACGGAGAAAAGATTCAGCATTTCTTGTGTATGCTCTGCATTACCTTTCTGGTTATTAAATGGAGCTAACATTAATGTGGTAGAAATTTGACAAACCATTTTCAACAAATAACTTCTGTATGGAAAGTAGTCCTTTTGTACTGAGGCATTACCTGAATAGTTCTTATTTAATAGAACATATTCTGTGTACAAATTTATATATCTTTGTACTACTTCTTTGATGATTGGGTGCAAATATTCAACAGTTCCACTGAACAAAAGTGTCAGATCAAATAGAACTATTTCTAGTTTTCACTTTATGAGCATACATTCATATTTCACATTAATTTAAATTGCAGTCTTTAAGTGCTACAGTCTTTGCTTTTCCTAAATATTTTTCCTCAGTCATAGAACACAAAAGCACATGGTCAAAGAAACCATTAAAAAAAATTGTCAAAAATGGTATATCTTTTTTCTTGGACTCACATAATTATTTAAAGAACTTTTTTCAATACTGTAAATTTGTATATTAAGAAAGTTAGCTAAACAAAATAAATGAGAATGTTGTTTATTTGGTATTGTGTAATCCTGTAACAGAGAGGAACAAGGAACCTTAAATCCAAAGTGAACAAGAATCTACAATGCCTTATTAAAATAACATAACTGTGCCTCTGCTTATGAACTTACACTGGGTGGATATGTTAGATCTTTCTCTGTTTAAGATGCACAGAATTCAAGTCTGTCCTTCTACCTTATCAAATACACTCCTGTTTGTAACAGACAGCTGTCAAACACACAAAGGGATGGCTACTCAGCTAGAAAAATTAATAAAATTAATTTCAAAATCTGTGGGATTTTCAGATACAAAGATTTTGGTACTGGCCTATTTCTATTTCATGTTTTGACCTTGTATTGAATCTTGGTCCAAAGCCTTTTTTGTCTTTACAGAATCACTAACTCCACTCATGAGTTCTCCTAAGGATTCAGCATACTTTTAGTTCTCTCTATCTGGGCTTGTATTTTTTTGTTACATGTTTAACTTGGGTTCCAAATGATGATGTTAGCATTCATTAGCAAGATCTTCTACACTCTTGGCCATTTGAGTGCAAATTTTTAATAAAATCTAAACAGGAAGACAGCACAGAAATGGTCATTAAAATGTTTCCATTTGAAATAAAATGATCTATTTAACGCGTTAGTTCCATCTGGCAGGGATGAGGTTTCTGTTGGCATGCAGAAAATTGAGCATGCCAGTCTTGGCATTGATTTCCTCATTGGAAGCCTCCACTGCAATAAAGTGTACTACAAGAGGCTAAATAGTTGGATGAAAATCATCTCATTATTTATGTTTTAAAGAGTCATTGCTTTACCACTGCACAATACTCAGAAAGAGGCATAAAGGATTTAAGAGAGAAGTATATGTATTAAGTCTGGACTTCAAGATAAATAGGAGAGCATACCAAAACTTTGTGAATTACTGTATACATTTTCATTGCTGGCAGCACTAACCAGACAATAGGTGTGGAAATAACAATTAAGTTGAAAAGCCTGACTACTTACCACATCAGTATATGAATTTTTGTCTTTTTCCTGCTGTTTATATCTAAATTTAAAAAGAATACAAGAACATTTATATCTAATACTTGACAGATCCTATTACGATTCCTTCCTCCTCTTAGTGTACTTCTTAACAGTGCATACAGCGGAAAAGGGCAAGGAATTAATGAGAATGCCAAAAGAGCTGGGTTACACAGTATGTAGAAAGCACTTCAGCTACATTATTTGCACAATTTCTGTAGGGAGTTGTGAAATAGAGGTCTTAAATTTAACGTGTCTGGCCTACTTCCACCTGGATTCAGTTCAAACCCGTTGCCTGCAGCTTGCTGAATACAGAGTGGGAAATCAGTCATTATATTAAGAACTGATGGCAAATGATTCCAATTCACATTTTTCAGCTGGTATGTTTTTTAACCTGGAGCAACACCAAATTGAAAAATTCTGCAATTCTGCAAGCTGGGCATAAAAGCTGTGTTGTAGACTAAATACATTTCCAGTTCTATGAAGTCAACACGGGGATTTGTCTCCAGTGTTTCTCCAGTTGCTATGCTACTTGCTGAAGTTACAAGGTGTACTATATCATTAACTCTCATCCTGTTCTTTTTCTCCCTGCTACCAGTCAGTGTCAAAGCTGCTCAGCTGATCTATGGTTTAGCACTGATCCAATTACAATACATTTATAAATGCCTGATATAGACTTAAAGGCTATTTGCTGCAAAGATAAAAATGGACCTCTGAAATTAACCTGATGCACTTCTGATTTGAAGCATGTATTTTTGTTCTATGACGTTGCCAGGAGTTGTATATCTTTCTATTCTCTATCAAAAATTGAGTGGTTACTCAAATACCTTTCAATAGCTCATAAAGACATTACCATACTCTATAAAGCACTGATACACGTTCCTCAATTTTTTGAGCAAACTCTGACAATTTCTAGTGCTTATGGACGTGAATGAAAATTTTACTGCCAGGAGTCTCATATAGTATAGAAAGGAAATCTGCCAACCCTGAACTCTGCTACTGATGTCATTTTAACCTGAGGACCCTTGTGGCCATATAATACTAGATGTATTGAAATGTGTATTGACTTTGTGATGTTCACAAATGTAAATTTACAACTTACAGGAGAATATTTTAATCATATCACAGGACAACAGGTCCAAAATAAGTTTCCAGTATATCATAACTTGATTTTGATACAGAAAAACCTTGATTAAAAAAAAAAAAAATCTTATTGAAGGTTATTTTTCTTATTTTTTAGTCAATGCAGTTTGAACAAGATACAACTTTTATTCCTGTAAGAATTTAGTGCATATTCTATATTATCCCCATAAAAGTATTTTTATATTTAGTGGCAGTATAAAGGGAACAGAGATTTAATTTGAGCTTATCTTTCACAGGAAATGCAACTGGGACAAACGCATTCCCGGACTAGTGCCACTCAGATCAAATTAGCTTTGCCTGGGCAGTTTTATAAGATTCTTCAAATACTATGGCTAGCTGACCAAACTAGTAGTTTGTTTCAGTACCTTTTTTTATTTGTATTTCTGTAGAAGATTCATATGTTCAGAGAATTTTGGTCATAAATAAGGATAAAAACACTGGTCAGGGTAACAATTTCTATCAGTAGATCTCAATATGTGAAGGGAGGTCTTAGATTCCATGTAGAAAATTGAGAGAGGGAAAGAGGGAAAGGAAAGGGAAAGAGGGAAGAAGAAATTTCCTTGAGATCAAAAAATGACCAAGTGGCAAAATTAGGAATAGAAAAATGGATCGAAAAGTGAAAAAGAGAACTGAGTTGGGTACACAGCTTTAGCATAGCTTCATGTTGAATGGAAAGTTTTTTCCAGCTATTTTATCACAAAAAACTTACTGAAAGCAATTTATCAAGGAGATTCTTGTCATACTTCCTACAATGGCCCTTGTCTGGGATAAACCTTCATATGTCCCAGGAACAGTGAAGTCAGTGTCTATGTTTGCATACTGAGGTACTTCTCCAGTAAAGAAAAGGCAGAGATTCAATGGTTGCGTTTTAACAGAAGGAAAGAGAAAAATAAGGAAAACATATCTCAGTTTGCACTTCATTGGAAATGTCTCAAAAGCTACATGAATTTCAGCACAAAACCTCACTTTTTAGAAATTATGTGTTTCTACACATGATTTTCAACTTGAATTGGGCATGGAAAGCTGAAAGGATAAAGGTGCTTTCTCAACCATTTGTTACTTAGAGCAATGACTATGTCAGTGACAAAGCATGGAAAGCTCTATGTTTATGTCATGGAGGTGCTGGGAACTCAAATCCAACTGCAATGCACATGTCATGATGAAGGTTCTTAGTCAGAAAGCTAAGATTTCAGGGCCAAAACCAGAATGTTCTATTTCTAAATTTGATCCAGATGCAGCCCAAAAGGATGGAAATCTTTCATAAAAGCTGCTATTGTGAGAAAATCACACCTAGGATGCTTTGTCAACCCAAACCTTACATTTGTGCTTGTGAGGCTAGTGGAGAAGTAGAAGTGTCTGTCAAAATCCTGTAAGGAAAGGGACCATGTCATGGGTAAGTTAAACTAACAAACAATGCAAGAACTGGCTGCAGTTCTAACACCTCACACAGTCAAGCTGGACCCAGCATGCTTCCAGTACAGCCTAGCTTAAAGTAATTTAAAAACTATGTATTAAGACTGCCCCTAGAGCAGTCACAAGAGAAAAGAGAATCCATCACCACAGGTGCCCCCAAAACATTCTTATTTCCACAGACAGAAGATAAACCATATCCAAGCTCTAGTCACACATTTTGGTGGAGTTGCAAGTCATGAAGAAGTTACATACATTACGTGCTCATTTTGCATGCTGGTCTCTGCTTATGCAGCAAGTCCAGAATCCAATCCCAGGCATAGCTATAATTCCCTCTTCATTGAAATGATGTCAGATAAGACTTTCACTCAATATAAAAGATTAAAAGGAACAAATAATATTAAATGTCTCTTTGAATAAACAACCATGGTATCTCAAATTCTATATTTGGATAAACTGAAATATTTTCATTATGACAACTGGTTTTTGTGTGTGTTTTAAAATTAAATTAAAAAATTCTACTGAAGAACTATATAAAAATGTATTGTTGGGGTGCACAAAATCTTCCTTGAAAAATATTTTAACTCCCATTTTCTCATGCTAATGCTACCTCTTACCAGTAAAAAACAAGAATTCTAACAATGTAGATTTATGAACATATTTGGCCCAGAGCATTTGCTCTTTAGTTGTCTGTTCTGAATTATGCATATATTTATTTTGACATCCACTATTTGCCAATGAACTCCAGTGGCAAGTGGAAGCTTCCACATAATGGAAGCACAGGCGTATGTTTTCCAGGACAGTGTCTAAAGGAAGGTGAGACACTCCTGAGAATGTAAATCAAGACAATTTCTTAATTTTATTATGCTTACTTCTTTTAAGTGTTTCAGACTCAGCAAGTTTCTAGGATGTCTCTGGAAAGGCTAATTCTTCCATAAGTTGGAGAGTCTGTCATATTCTAGCTAAGAATTTTTGATAACAATGTGCCTAGAAATTAAACCCACAAATAAAGCTTTATTTCCAATTACATGCATGGTTTTGTTTCTTCCACTATATAAGCATTATCAATTTCATTAACTGATTCACCTTGGCCTTTGAACTCTGGTACACAAGACAGTTAATAAATCTATCCCAGATATAATGAAAATGAAGTAAAGTTTTTACTTTTTAGAGATGTCTATTTCTTCTGCATGCAAATCATTTGTCTCAGAAAAGCATAATTCTCAAAAATCACCCTGGTAAGATTATATTCCTAATATTTGACTCATCTTGCTCCACTCTGGTAGGAACCAAAGTTTATTGGAAAATTTGGCCCATTATTTTGTACATTTTTTTCTGCCAGCCAAATCACATTTTCAGCAGGGCTGATGAAATACCACTGTTTACAAAACCTGCCCTCAAGGTGTTTGCACAAGTTTAATGGGGGGGTTTTAGGAAACAATTTTGCATCTCTAGTTTCTGCCTCATTTTATGCTTCAGTGAACAAGCTGAAAGAACAAGAGGCCAAATTAATTCCTGAAGTAATTCCATTTAGTGAAGTTGACTTATGATACAGCAAGGCATCTAAGAAAGAACTCATAAACAAAGTTTGTGAAATACATCCATGGAATAAATATTTTTGTTTTAATATGCTCTGACAAGTTCAATCTCAGGCATCACACTTGACCATACACCACAAAAGCCAAAAATCTCCTAGAAAATTATTCCCTTTTGACTGTACCTGGAGGTATGAACAGACGTTTTCATTCATTGTTCAGGTTAGAGAACATCAGCAGTACCCTGATGACTAAAATACGTGTCGTCTCTATCTACTTCTTTTGCTTCTTACTACAACTAATAAAAGTTTTGGTCTGCTGATGGGTCTCCTTGAGCTTTTTAGAGGTTGCTGTCAGTCTGGTAAAAACATACTCAAATAATTAGGCACATCTACTGCCCAACACAAGTTTTTCTTCTGTTTTTGGCTTTAGCATAATTTTAGCACCTTACAATTTGTATCAGACTCAATAAACAATCAAGAACAATTTATCTTCTAGAAACTAACAATGGTCTCTGGCTCTTGTGATCCAGCTGATATTGTAAATAAAGTCAGCAAGCACTGTGCTAAGTTTTAAATTTTCAAATAAACATTTCATAGTTCACAGCAATATTTCAACTATGGAACTAATAGCAACTGGTAAACTTGGAACAGAACACTTGCTAGATGACATATCAAAAGCGTATATCTTGGCACTGGAGTTTTGAATGAAGTTTTGAGTGCCTGAAGCTGTGAAAACTTTGAAAAGCAACATGCCCTGACATTTCATTCAGTCTTTCCTCTTACTTAGGTATAAAATAATACTTAATTTTCTCTTTGCTTTTAATATCATGTGATCTATACCCACATAAAATATATTATTTCTCTTTCTAATACACATGGAGTTAACTGAGATTTGCATTCTGTTGTTCTTTTGTTGTATTCAGTCTGGATGGTATGAAATGTCTTTTACACTGTACCATCTCCTTACTGATAAAAACTACATAAAGTCTTTAAACAGATCACTACAATCAAAGATCACCAAGGTGTAAGGATTTACTGCTAAACCTCACATAAAAAAATGAGCTTCCAGCAATGCAGTTATCAAAATGCTGAATAAGTTTGATAACTTTATTTATCCTTGTAAATACAACGTTGTATTAAGGTATGGTTACCTGTCATAAAAACTATCAGCTGTTATTGATCTCCACTTAAAATGTAACAATTTTAAAGCAATGATCAGCTTATGTTTTGCTCTTTCAGAATATGTAGCTTCAGGACGGATGACTGATAACTGAGGTTTGTACACATTGTACAAAGCAACCATCAAAAGATTGAAGGGAAAGTAAAGCCAGTATTTTTTGGCAAGGTACTATATGAGCAATTATGGTATAATAATTACCTGAGCTTAAAAGTTGGTTGGGTTTGTATTTGTATTTTAAATATTGTAGGCTTACACAGTCCTTGTAGAACAGAAGAATGTGGGTAATTAGATAATGCAGCGTAAGTTTGCCAGGGGTAATGATCTATAACTACCTAGTGTGTTTGTTCTTTGAGCTCAACTTCTGGCAATGGTTATCACTGAACTCACCTTAGTAACACCTATAGAAACCAGGGAGGTACCTTTGATGCCTGGCGGTATTTCATCAGGAATCAATGAACCTTATTATCTCTACAACAAGTAATCCCATACGTACACTGCGGTAGCGCTTACTCTCTCTTTTTCCTCCTTCATTTTCAACATTTGTATTTCTGCTACTATGACAGACTGAGAGTTTTTTAAGATATAATGAATAAACACTCACTATGCCCCTGGAGAGAAGAAAATAGCATATCTCTATTCCACACAGTAGAATTTAGATTAAAAGTAAATGGCTAGTTTATGGAAGAACTGAGATCAGCTAAATAGAAGTTCATTTGTCCCAAGATTTCTGGTTTACAGAGAGGAATTTAGAGAGGAAGAAATAAAAAGAACTGAAGACAAGAAATTACCAAAAAAAAAAAACCATATAAAAGGATTTTACTTGTAAAAGCTTTATTGTTATCTCACCTGGCTAAGTCAAGCTACAGCAGCCTGAGTAACAAAATTCAGCAAGTGTATAATTCTACGCAACCTTCTCTAGAACAGCTTTTATTTAAAAAAAAGATGGAGAAAACAAAACAGAAAAATGTTCATTTAATTTCCCATAAGAAATGCTAATTTCTAGTAGAAATACTAAAAGTCTGTTTTTGAGGAAATATTTCAGTTTAGAAGCAATTAATTTTCCTGAAAATAAAAAGTCTTTTTCTGCAATACACAAAGTTTTTCTGCAAAAGTATTTGTATAGACAATAGATTGCTCATAAAAATTATGTCTCTGATTAGAGAAATCATTGTCATGGCTAGGCAAAAGGAAACAATTCTGAGGATTTAAAATCTGGATTCATGTCTGGGACAAGAATGTACTTTGCATTTATAGCATTCAGAGTTAGTAAGGTTAAGGAAATGACATACCTGACTTCTCTAAGTCACAGGGGTTTGTATTTCACCCAATTTTTTGTAACAGACATGAGCTATTTTACCTGTTTAAACTCATATTCTAAGCTCACTTATATAGCACAAGAGTAAGTGGAGACAAACCTAAAATATTTTCCCTCATATGCCCTTCAGCTTTGCTGGAAATAGATTCCTTTAAACACAGGGCTGTGCTGGCTCATTATCCAGGTCAGTATGGGACCCTAATCTGGGACACCTATAAACCCTCTTTACCAAACTTGCCTCCTATGTTTGTTGAAGCTAATGGATTTAAAACTAATGCAAGTATATTTTCCTAGCCATAGTAACACTTTTGAGTTGCAGAAGGCAAAACCGTGGTGCCCCAAATCTACCGATAAGAGCATTAGATGTAAGAACTAGACCTGCTACGCAAGTTACTTAGAAAATTAGATTAGGTCAGAGCTGTTGTTTTAATAACTATGACCAGAGTGGTGTTGAGTGAAAGGAGGGAATATGAAGCTGATTTACGGATAACAAGGGCAGAAACATCTCCCCAAGATTTTACTATGGCACTCTATTCACAGAACTTAGGTCACTCAGAAAAGTCTGATATGTGCCATTTTTAGCATTTGCCATTGTTTCTTCATCAAAAAGTTGAAAAAAATTCATTAGAGTTGAAATATACGGACTTTAACATCTCATAATATAATACAAATTAGTAAAATCAAAATAATGAAATCAACAGAAAATAATTCAAACTCACTGGAATGTTTTCCACAAGCTTTGTTGATGAAATCAGGCCAAACCAACATTTTGGGTGGAATTTTCTTCTACTAGAAAGCTTTTTAGCAAGATGAGTTATTACAGTTGCTCTAGGCTTATGTAAGTGTAAGAAACAAAAACATCTAAAAATGTTGTTCGTTTTTTTTTTTAACATGGATATGGGAGTACAAAGTACTTGGCAGTACACAGTTCACTTGACAAGAAGCTCTGAATTCTTCCCATTCTCTACAACAGGGGACAAAATGATCTGTTACATCTATCACTAGTGCCTGTTGAGAAAGTCAATAAAAATAAGAAAGCAATTTATTATTACCGAAACTTTCTTAGGACATTGTCAAAAAGGACCAAAAATATAAATAACAATCCAGGTTTTGCAGCCTCTTATAAAACAGAATTTTTGGACAGGTGTTTGGTGCACAAGGAAAATTCAGGCCTTAATTAAGCAGTTATTTAACATACACAATGGCGTCTTCACAGGCTTTAGAGGAACAGGATCTTGCTGACAAGGCAAAAGACTTTGCTCTTCACCTCCTTTGTGAAGTGCCACAGTCTCAGTTCAGACCTTCAGCTCTTCTTTATCTCCATAATCCTAAAAAATAAGATCTTTAATGAAAAGGATGAACATTTCAGTTTCTTCTACTAATCATTCAAAAGAAAGGTTTTGGAAACCGTACTTTCAAAGGACTGATGTGACTTAGAGGGAAGGAAATTCTCAGAATGCTGAGCCATAATGACAACTTTGTTGAAGTTTGTGAGTAAATGCTAACAATATCAGGTAACATTATTCATATTAATGCCTTCTGCCTAAGAGGGAAGCACACCTAGAACATAACTTTGCTGAAAATCAGTACTTCTGTTCTGAAGTTGCAAAATGCCTGGCACAAGGAGGTTCAAATCCGCCATCAGTTCTTCAGTGCTACAGAAACACAGTAATGGCAGATACCATACTCATTCAGTAGTCTACATATACACATACAAATGAAATGCATTTTTTTATTGGGGTAAAGCATTCCATAAAAAAATAGGCACAGAAAAAAAAAACATCTATGAGCCTGTAACTGTAGATATTCGTCCATCCAACCTTTCTTTGCTTCATTGGATCCCATAGTGTCAGTGGTAACATTACTTATATTTCAGGGGATTCAACAGTAGGTATTAGGAAACTCAGTCATCACCAGGAGGGCACAAAAAAAGTATTAAAATCACTGAAGTATGCCTTCTTGGCATGTATTATACATCAAGACAGAGACCCTTAAACTGTGCAAGCAGGTCTGAGTTGGTCAAATGCAATGCAAATCTAAGAAACAAATATCGTATAAAGAGATTAAGACTGCCCAAGACTTCCCTGTCAAGTTTTGCCCACAAAAGACATTTTGGATTTATCAGTTTAGACAGAGAGCCCAGACACAGACAGAAAACATGTAATTATATACAAATGCGACAACAGAAAATAAAAATAAAACCAGTAAAGTCCTTAACAATCCGTGGATTTATAGCAGATTTGTCACACCAGTGTAATCAAGCTCTGAGGACCCTTAGAAGAAAATCTCACTTGGTTTTCTCTGTAAGTTTTCCAAGTTAGTTCTTTTTGGAAGGACTTACTAGAAATACCCTTCTGTGAATGTGAACAAAAAGGGCTGCAATCAACCTGATTTGCTTTTACTGTAAATCATTAGTTGGATATCACCAAATGTTTATTATTTTCACAGAGATAGTAATGTGTCCCTCCTTACAAACTGTGTATGCTGACTGGTTCTGCTCCTTTTCTTTTGGTGATACAAGGAAACTCTCTTTTTGTAAAAACAAGAATGTTAGCACATTTTCATCTGTTCTTCTGAACAAGTTTGATCACAAATAAGTAAAATAAATTTCCCCTTATTACTTATAGTTGAAACGCTCTACAAATCTTTATCCTGCAGCATTTTAACTGCATGAATGTTTCCATTTTCAGATAACAATAGCTTAAAATTACACAGTTTTGTAATAGAGAAAACAAGCTAGATTCTCCACCGAAGTTCTATCCTATTTTATAGCAAGGCCTCAGCAAAAGGACAACTCTAAATGTACACAAGCAATAGTTCCTTTGAGAACACAGCAAAACCTTGCACAAATTTTGGTTGAACACTCCCTCTGTCCAATATTCTTCCACATAGTTGGTTTACAGTTGATTTCTTCAGAGGGTCAACTAATAATTCCAGCACCCCAAAATGTTTCTGATTCTTACACAGGACCACTGTAGGAATAATTGTTCATTTAGGTTATGGCCCCACTGTTTATTACAGGAAAAGACTCACAGCCAGAGCACATCTCTTGTGGTGCCTCCTGGTCAGCTATATGCTCTTGTCCAGCTGTCTGTCACAAAGGCAGTCACTGGTACAGGAAAGTGCTTTCATTTGAAGGAAGGCCAAAAACATCAGGAAAGTGAGACTCAGTTTTTCAGAAAAGGACAATTTTTTTGTCAAACAACCTTTTCTCCTTTAGCTTTGCTGAAGTTTTTGGAACAGCCATATCTCCTTCTCCTGCATATGTCTAACACTGGGGTGGAGCACATGGTTTTAATGTATGGACATTTCCAGGGATCTTTTTTGACTGAGGAAGCATTTAACACCCAGAGACTGCAAAACTCTGGGCTGTAGATTGCAAATTCTAGGGCTTGCTAAAACCACCAGAGCAGCTAAGTGGAATTGCTACATTAAGCCATTGCAACTATGCAAACAAAAGTTTTCTATGGAGTATGTTAGCACTTCCGAAGATAAATGTCTTGCCACCCTGCTCCATTTAGGAACCCGTCTGTATACAGGGTATGCTGTGACAATGCTTTACAGATTTGACTATGTCAGAGAGGAAGGATTCTTTTGGTTGGAATAACAGATCTAAGCTGCAGGATACAACTTTCCTTAAAAATGAACTGCTTATTTCTGTCTATGCTTAAGGAACTCATGCTAAAAGTCCATTTGGAACCTGAGAAGCAGAGAAAAAGCAGAATACCTGCACCAAAAGTAGGTGGACAGAAGTAAACACAGAATGTTTGTTTTCTTAATAAAAAAAAAATCCTAAAACTACAAGCCAAATGGTATTTTTTCCTTTTTTTTTTTTTCCATTGGCATTAGAAAACATGAGACTTTGAGAAAACAAAACTGGTATTGTAAAGTAAGAATAGTTCTTTTCATGGCTGCGGTTGGGTTTTGGTTTGGGATTTTTTTGGGGGGGTGTGAACATCACATTTTGAGACTGGGGGAATGACCATAAGCAAATAAATATAATTTTCTATGTTTCTTCTTAACATAATTAACTGCTGTGTAGAAACTATAAACACAATTTTGCAAATAATTTCCCACAGAGAAAAATACCATAGAAAGGATGCAACAGAAACAAGTGTAAAGTTCCTGCCACAATAAAAAAAATCATACATAGCATCCAGCCTGCTAACAAAAAGTTTCACATTCTCTTTTTGCTCAGGAATTACACTGGCCTTGTTAGAAGAGAATATGTAGCATTATCTTACAAACAACAGGGAATTAAGGTTTTTTTATAAAAAACAGTATCTTCATATCCTTTAATAAGGATATGCGAGGTACTCTAAAGTCTTAAAATGTGACTGTACAGTGGAAAAGAAAACAATAGTTTTTCTTTCCATGTAGCAAGGCCAAACAAACAAGAGCAGTATGACAATATCGAAGCACTGAGAGAAGAGCAGTGTTTACTCTGCATGAATGTTGTGTGCATGACAAGTCTTTATGGCTTCCTGAATGACCTGGTCTAGTTCTTACATTGGAAGAAAAACTGTGAATTTGTGGGAATGTAAAATCATTACCCTATGGATGGTCTGTCTGGTTCAGGGCAGGGACTTGGACTTGTCTTTCAATTTGACCTGCATGACCTAGCCAGCAGGTCACCAAGGATGTCTTTTTTTCCTGAGGGCAATACATATGTATATGTATCTATATATGTATGCATATATGTGTATGTATATGTGTGTGTATGTGTATGCATGTGTATGCACATGTATAAGTTTCATCCTGAAGAGGAGTTTTAAGATTTTGTGTCTTTAAAAGCCTCAACTGAAGGTAATAAAAATTCTCACCTTTCTCCAAGAGGAGACAGATTGATCACCCACACACAGATGGTCTGTGGAGAGCCCCGAGCTAGTTAAAACCCCAGGTCAGACCCATGCATCAGCATCTTTAATTCATGAAGTGGCTGTGGAGTCTCTATCTCCCTGCTGCGGTGCTTACTCTAACCCCTGGCTGGGTAGAGTTGCTGTGATCCCTAATCACACCATGCAGAAATGCTGTGAATTTGCAAAATACTATGGTATCATGGTTCAAGCTTGGGTCTGACAAGTCTCAGCAAACCTTATGTCACAGAAGAATTTATTGGTAATTATTGGTACTGATTAATCTCTACCAGTTTTAGGTCTGGGGCAGACTCATGTGCAGTCAGCCAAAAGGTTTGAGTCCTGTGTATCCCACCAGGCCCACCAGACTGAAATAGCAGAGGCTGTGTCTATGCCAACAAATAGAAGCATACTATCAACCCTGTCTTGGCAGATTCAAACTGCTTATTGGGAATAGTGCTTGGCCCATGATATTTCCCAAACCATGCTGAGGATTTGTGAGTTTTTTGCTACCATGGAACAAAACCACATCACGGATCACAGGGAAGCGCCTGTCCAGAGGGGACACCCGGCAGACCCTCCTCTCACTCACCCTGGGTTTGTATGGTGGGCTTCCTCCTGGGTCTCCTGCTTACCTTGACAAAGTGGATAAAGAGGAAAGATTTGCCAGCACATGGAAGAGCAAGGTAGGTGTCAGCACACACAGTGCCAAGCGGGTGGCACCGAAACCCACAGATTACAACACAAATAACTTTCCCCGGACTTCAGACCAGTTACACTGATCATTTCAGAGGCAAAGACTATCTTGCACAAGGTTTGATCATCCATAATGGATTCTTTCTGACTGGTTGTCAACCTGAAAATTAAAATGGCTGGTTGAGAAAGCACAGCAGCAGCTGCAGCAAGGAGAGATTAATCATTTGTTCTGACTAATGAAGACATCATCACTAGTGTAAATCAAACCGGTTGGATATCATTAGCCACTGATATTTTCCTTAAAAATCAAAATGCCTTTGTCCACAGAAGCAAAGACCAGCATACAAATTTCAGTATATTTATTTTACTAACAGCAAAACTAAAATTATTTCCCTTCCTTTGCAGCCACAGGCCTGGACATAGATGAAACTGACAGACTTTGCACATTTTATGATAAGATAAACAAAGATATAAAATGAGGAGATAAACCAGAGATGGATTCATGAATGCTAAGTTATTCCAATATTTAAATTAATTACATGGTTAAAGAGTGATTGCCTCTTTTTATCTTCTACTAACTACAAACCAGAAAAGAGATCAAGAAATGCAGCTGGGCATTTATTAATTCTATTCTTCTCTCTACAATTAAACTTTAATCAGTTTCAAGGAAAATTTGGGTTCTGGCCAATGCAGTTGCCATGCTTAAAACAATGATTAAAGAAAAAGGATATGAACATTACCTGTAGCGGCATTTTGGGGGAAATTTGGTCTCTGGAAGAGAAATACTTTGTAGCAAAAGAAGCAAAGGTTTTTATACAGTGGGTAATATACAAAATTAGTTATAATTTATGTTTCTACAAACACAGGACTGGCTTTCCTTTTTGGAAAGCAACATATGTGAAGTTTTATTTAAATATTTTACCTAATCTGAGTAGTCTTTAGATCAAGCATCAGAATTCCTTAACATCATTAGTCCTCGACTAGGACTGATCATAAATAGCCCTTGAAAACTTAAATGCTGAAGTAAAACTTGTATAATCAAAACCAAGGCTTCAACTGCAAGTAGCAGGTTTTTAAATCCAAATATTTATTAAAAGATCCAAATCTTTTCTTCCCAAAATGAGAAAGAGTAGCAGCAATGAAAAGCAACATGTTTTCCCCTCCCTGCAGACAAAGAGCCCACTGTCAGTGGTTATACAGATCACTCTTCATCTTGGACTGGGCAGCAGGATCTGTCTGCCTTCCCCTGGAGCCACAATGCAAGCCAGAAGGGAAGGATCTGTAATCACGCTACTGCAAAACATCAATATCTGCCAGGTCATGAGAAGCTGTGGCTGCCTCGGACATCAAATTAGATCAATTGGCCATCTGGGGTGAACACATGGAAGAACATACAGAGAGCAGTGAGCAACAATTAGTCTCCTAAGGGTTTCAGGAAGGAGACTAATCAGTAACACAGAGATCTCATCTCTAACAGTGCTACAATTTGCAGAACTTTCACCCTCAATGAGATTTAAAAGCCCCAAACAAATAAGAATGCCTAACTAATGAGAGAACTCTCTGTCTGGGCCAGCAGATACAGGGAATGGAGCCTCAAACCTTGGCCGGCTGCCCTTGACCAAGGGTGCTGGGAGCCTTTGTTGCAAGCACTCCACAATGAGGGAGGGTCAAGCACCCTTCTAGCTGGTGCTATGGAGAAGCCTTAATAAAAGCTAGGCCCAGAGCAAAGATCCCAAGGGCAGCAGTTTGGGCAGAAGTGTGCAAAGAAGGCGTCCTCCTCTGAGTTCAGACTAGCCTAAATGTTCTTGGGTATGGTGGTGACATGCCACAGGGCACATTGCCTAACAGGTGTTGGAGCAGCTGTCCCTGCCAGGGCAGAGGACACAACATAGGTTCACTGCCCGCAGTGATAACCTGCAGAAAACAGTATTTTCCACTAATTAATAACAGTGAACCATGTGAGCTTTGCAAAACAGAATCTGGCAGTCAGAGGAAGGAGCTGAGAGATAAGGAAGCATTTGTTTTATGACTATATCCTTGAAGAAGAACCGAGAAACTGATAAAAGGGAACATCCTGCCTCAGAAGATGCTGAAAGCTGGGTAATAAACTGTGAAATCAGTCAAAACTACAGTAACTAGGGGAATGGTAAAAGCAGCAGG
Organism: Morus bassanus; assembly: GCA_031468815.1. Classification (NCBI taxonomy): domain Eukaryota; kingdom Metazoa; phylum Chordata; class Aves; order Suliformes; family Sulidae; genus Morus; species Morus bassanus. The sequence goes on along the minus strand of CM062600.1, from coordinate 22,016,508 downwards.
GGGAGATCACAACCACCAACTCAATTCAAGACTAAGATTTGCTTCCCCACTCCTGTAAGGATCATGTGTGCTAATTTACATAGCTAGTGAGGCTAATTAAAATATATCTAACCAACCACAGATGAGATGATAATTACTAACTAATTAATATGAATTTAGGTGGGTTTTTACTAATCATGTAACAAGATAAATACCTTGTATTTTCTTTGTGCTGTTTTTGGCTTTGTGGAGTTACCACCTAGCACCCATATTTGCGCAAATATGAAATGAATCAAATACCTCCACTCTGTGTGTATTTTGACATACCGCACATCAGGTGAATGATCCCACTTTTAGGAAAATATCAAGTCTGAGGAAAACAGTTGTGCTTTCAAGTAAAGCATTTGTGCCAACTGTCCCTAAAGCATGCAAGACCACCATGAGGAAGCAGTGAGTGACAGTAGTAGGTGAATCTGTGTTCCGGGGATGGAGGCACCCACCTGCCAACCTGACCTGTTGTCTACAGAAGCTTGCTGCTTTGCTGGGGGCCCAGATATGGAATGTTGTGGGGAGACTGCCAAGGCTTGTCTGACCCTCTGACTAGAGGTTCTTACCCCTCCTGACTCGTCTCCTCTGGCAGAGGAACATACCCCTGATGTTCCTACATGTAGGCACCAATGATACTGCTGGGGCAACCTGGAGAGTATCAAAGGCTACACAGCTCTGGGGGTGACAGACAGGGACATGGGGACCCAGGTGATGTTCTCCTCAGTCCTGCCAGCATGGAAAGAGGAGGAGGTCACTGATAATGCATGTCAACAAATGGTTATGGAGCTGGTGTCAGTAACACGGTTTTGGCTTCTATGGCCATAAGACCCTGCCTGAGGAACAACATCTGCTTGAGCAGGAGGCTTGGGCCAGATGACCTCCAGTGGTCCCTTCTGACCTCAACCAGTCTGTGATTCTATGAACCTACAACAGAAACTACAGCAGATATTAATCTGATCCCAGGTGAAGGATGCTCATTTTCTATAATTTTTGGCTCAAGGTACTAGTGGCAAAATACAAGGCCTAGAATAGGGTCCTGATACAACATATTGCCAGAGAAGGTTTGTATTTAAATTGTAATAGAAACAAAAAAAAATTTAAAACTCAGACTCAACAGCCAGCAGTTATGGCCAAGGCTGGACAGTTGGTCAGGATCCCGTTTCTGGAGGGATACATAACTCTCCGCAAGGCATAGTCATGGCTTGCTCTGTGGGAGATGAAAGAGCAAATGCTGCTTCTCCCTCCCCTAGAGTGCTCCACCCCAACCCCTTCTGCCCACATTCCTCTCTCCACTGCTGGAGGAGCTTTCTGCCATTCACAGGAGAGCAGCTGAGCAGAAACTGGCAAAAATCTGCTGCTGCCGCCACTGCCCCTCTACAGATGAGTGACACAGTCACACCATGCCTCCTGCCTTACTGGCTTGGGGATGAGCCAGAGTAATTGGGTTACAGACAGTGAATGAGAGCTGTGCATTTATAGTGAGAGCAAGAAAGTTTGGCTGGGATAAATGACCCTTGCTTCCCCCACACTTGCTACTGAAGGTGACAAAGAAACAAAATGGAAACAGGGCTGTTAATTTTCCTCTCTCACTGGTATGAATCAGGCATAACTCCTCAGAGGTCAGTAAAATTACATGGCTATAAACTGGGGTAGCCAAGTAAAGAATCTTCTCACAGTAGTAAGAATTTGGGGGCAAGTCATTTTTTTATAAAAGCAAAAGAAAAAATAGGCCTTATTTCTTTGGATGCAGGGCTATCTAATTATTTTGATTACACCCAAATTCTGAGACCAGTTCTATCTTATTTTAGAATAGAACAAAGTCAGTTGAGGCTGTTTCTGAGAAAGCTGGTAAAAAACAGTGAAACACATCAAGATACCAATTTATACACAGACTTTGGCAAAATATAAAGAATGATTTTTATGTCTAATTACTACACTTATTGCCACATAAATTAGAAACTCTTATTCAGTAGCAAACCATTTGCTTAACATGGTGCTGCATATTTTCCATCAAACAGTTGTGGGCTTCTTTTCTTCCCCTAATTTGGTTAAACTACATAGCTCCCTTTGGAATTGTTAGATTAATTTGATTTGGTTTATAGTTAGTATGTGAATGGCTCACAGTCCATAGGGTCTAGCCTTCCCTTTTATAAATAATTCTCTTTTTATGGTGCAATTAGGATGCTGTGTGTTTTTGCCATGCACCTCAGAGGTAAGCATGACAAATGGGAGATATTAAAAGTTCTGTTACTTCTCCTTCATGACACAAGAAGAACCTGAAGAATCCAGAATGAGGATTATAATGCTGTTTCTGATTATATTCAGTTCACATTTCTACTGTGTACCATACTTTTTGTGCTGATGCTTTACTGTGCTGCTGCATTTGTACTTGATGTTCACCTCTGTCTAGAGGCTTCTGAGTATTGACCTATTTATCTATGCAAGCCCAGATCAATACATGCATTTTGTAAGAAATCTGAAGTTATTTCTGTGAACATTAACAGGTGTATACAAAATGTATACAGATATTTATGATGCATCCAAGTCACTACCAAAACTGAATTTGCAGCAAATGATAAGAATGCAAGAGTGCTTGTAACTTATAACGACTGCATAAAACATGATGAGATGTTGTGGTTTTGTTTGTTTGGTTTTTTTTTTATTATTTTTTTAGTGGGCAATTACAGCTATACCCAATCTAATGGATATTTTTATTCTTCTGCCTATATGAAAAGATGTATAATTGAGACACCCTCAAGGCACATATAAACCATTTCACCAAACAATTTATTTTTTATATCAAGTCAGAAAAAATATCCCCAGCTCCTTTACATAAAGGAATACACTCATACATGAACAAGCTCCTTCATGGAACAATATTACAGATCCATGTGAAAAGACTTTGCACCAAGTTTTAAAGAAGAACAAAGTCTGTAGAAGAATATAATTCTAGAGAAAGAGATCATTTGTTACAGTGCCCAGGTATCAATCATTCTTTGGTAAAATCTGCAAACCATTTCCTTCATTGCTCTGTCACAGTGCATATGCTAATATGAGGTCTTTTATTAAAAAATATTCCCACGATCAGACTGAAATTTCTGACTTCTTTCCTTTTGCTTACAAAAGTTACAATCTCAAAACCATGAAACAGAAACAGCATCACATGACAAAGGTAGTCAATCATACATCATACATATCAAATACTTCCATCTGAAATATTTTTCATTATTCTGATGTATTTCCCCCTTAAATGAATACATAAAGTGCTTGAACAATTTAAATAGCAAACAAAAAAAATGCATTTTAATCCATCTGCACGCTGTTAACAGCACGCAAACAGAAAAATAAACTACAACCAATGAATACATAATTTGTAATAATGTGTTCAGCTTGTACACTGTTAGAAATGATAGGCTTGTGGAAGCCATGAAATCACAAGTCAGACCTTAAGAATTAAAGTCACCACCAATACACAATTTGCACAGGAAAGTAAACCCAGTCAATATAATTTGCTACACAAAATAAATGTACATTCATCTCATGAAAAATCAGAAATGCACAAGTGCTTATCTTTGCCCATTCCCATTACAACTTTGTCTCCAGCTCACACTCCAGGTGAGCATAAAGAAATGAATGTGCAAAAGAAATGGAAGTGGTTTGGGGTCAGATTTACTTTGGCATATGAGGTGGGAAGCTAATAGTGATGTACCACCTTACCAGTAATCTCCCTTCTAACAAGGGGCCCTTGCCTCATCCAGGGAAGCCCTCCAAGCTTCTAAGACTTATCATACAACCTTCATTAGGCATCTTGTTTGGCTAAACAGCCCACGCTGTGGATTAGGCTTTCTGAAGCTGCAGGCTTTTGGGATGAACTCTCCACACACCCCCAAAAAATAGTCAAGTACTTACCAGTCATTAGTGCCTCTAAGATCCTGTGTCTATCCAAACCCATCAATATCGAAGCAGAGAACCCAAAGTCCTGGAAACAACTGTCCCCACTGGACTTCCCTATTTGTCTCCAGTCAACATTACTCAGCTGTCTCAATCACCATCAGGGTATTTAGAAGGTGAGAATAATGTTGCCTTATGGAAGGATTAGTGCTAGGGCATAGAATACTTTTTTATGTGCAGCTTTGTAACTGTGGAAGTGGAGATTCTCGAGCTCTCACCTGCACTCTTCGATGTGAGACAGCAAGCAGGTCCAGCCATATTTGGCAAACGCTGTCTTGAAAACTTAACTCAGTAAGGAATGAAAAGCCTCGGGAGAGTCCACTGTTAACCTTGAAAGAGAGTATTTCATTATCCAGGCTAGGCTGGCTCCTTATCAATCGTTACTACATGAGGCATTTGAGTCTACCCGTTGAGCATCCCCTGAAGCTCAATATAAAGAAATGCCCCTATATTTCTACTGTGCCCATGTGCTTTGAGAATGCATATCCTCATAATATCTTTTCTTAGTTTATCTTTCTCACTGGCTGTTCTAGTATATATGTATGCTGTGCAAGCATGTTCCTAACCATATTACCAGAGGCTTATGGGTTCCACGAACAGCTTCCAATTTCTCTTATTATCCATTTTACATTTTTCTTGCATAAATGCAGAAAGAGAACTCATGGAGAAAAGAATGCCTGAGGACTCAAACAAGGACTTTACAATGAGGTGAGGACCTGGAAGTGGAAGGCTGGCTAATAGCGTATGCACACTCTATTAATACACTCATTTAAATACTAAGGCTGAAGCCACAGTGCCCAGAACTGAGCAAGTCAATTTTTGCTGTTTTTTTTTTTAATTAAAAAACAAACTATCTATTGGGTTGAAAAGCAAATTTTCGGTCACCACACTACTGAAAAACTGTGGTAAACATAAATATCTACTGAAAACAAGCACATTGTGGCAGGAGTGGGTAAGCAATTTTTTTAAATGAACTTGTTTGTTCTCTCCATAAACAAAACCTCCTTTGTGTGCACATGTGCACAAACCTTCCATCTGTCAAATCCAGTCATGACAAAAAATACAGATTTTTTTTCCCTTTTTTAAATACGAACCTGAGATCTACATGTGCTGATGTAGACAGCTGTGTGCCTTATTCCTATGGCTGCCACTGATGGCACTATGAAAACAGAGAGCAAAGAGTGCAGGTAGTAAGTAAAATCATGCTACACGTACACATGCGTACACTGGTATATGAAAGCTAATCTTTCCCCTCTGTTTCACAGTGCTATGTCCTTCTCTCTTATACATTTGCGATTGAATTCTCCAGAGCAGCCACTGCCTTCAGTTGATATCTTTATGTTAGTGAACACATTCTCAGAGCTTAATAAGTAGTCAGGGATTCTGTGCAGATTTGTGGCTCACAGTGAGAGGGCAGCTCAGAAGGGAAGTATGTAGACATGTGAAAAAGCTGTTCAGACACAGAAAAGGCTGTGGGCTGGGGATGTCTGAAGGGGTTGCATTCTTAGTTTATATTTGAGAGATGCAATACTGAAGAAAACATCAAAGATTTCTTCATGTGCTGAGAAGTGTTGAAATGTTGAAATGGAGAATCAATGGCCTGGGAATAGGAGGAAGATAATGATTTTTACTGGATTATTTCTAAAACTGAAAATGTTGTGCCAAAGAGTTAAACAAAATTCAGATTTTGGGGCATTTTTTTTCCGCATTATTGCAGCATGGACCCCAGCAGTGGAAACACAATCTTTTTGTGAGCTTCCTGGTTGAGTGAGAAAGATAGATACAATTCTCTTTCCCTAGTAAATAGAATACTTTTCCCGTTCATTTCCATCTTTTCAGTGAGGAAATGCCCCCACCTCACCTGTCTTTAGAGGACAGTACACAAAAAGTCTTGCTCCTGGGAAGCAACTCCAACACCACTACAACAGAGCTATACCATTAGACAAGCTTGTCTTCCAGAAACACAAAGCTGGAGGAGATTCGGACTGTATCTGTGTTGATCCTGAAGGCATCAGTCAGCCTCTACATGCACTAGCCTTCCTAATGGAAAACTGGTGAGAAACACTGATGAAGCAAAACATATTTTGTTCCACCATCATCTTTCAGACAAGGAAGAAAGACTGGAACAGAGCAGGAAAAAAATAAATTTGGAGAAGAAAATTGGAACCAGCTGCAAAGATGTAAAATGTTCTTTTTTTATGTATTTGCCTTATTCAGACTTAAACTCCGTCATTCAGTTTGGCAAGTCTACACAAATAAAACCAGAAAATTTCTTTTTACCCCTCATACCTTAATTTGATCTAAGACCCTCTTTGTCCACAGGAAAAAAAAAAAAAAATGTCAAAAGGCCCTTCCAGCCAGAATGTGTCAAGAGGTCATCCTGGGATTTAATGTTTTGTATTACTTTATTATGATATCACAATAAATCCAGGAAGGGCAGTCATAATAAGGAATTGGAACTGTGAAATCAGAGATCTCATCACAATCTCTCAGCTATGCTCTCCTCTGCACGTGTGGTAACTGGACGTGGTTTGCAATGCAGGTTTTTATGACTACAGGGTAGGGAGAAAGCACAGCCACTGCAGTAAGAAATCCCAGAGTGGCTTTTGTAGCACTTCAGGAGGCAGGAATCTCTGCAATTCACTCCTGATATCATTGTTTAATGCTGCCTCAAATCCTCTTAGTCTCCAGCCTTTAGAACTGAAGATATAAGGAGACAGTCACTGTAGAAATACCAAGAATAGATATGTGGATGGCTAAACAGATGTTTAAAGAGGAAGTTCTTCTGTTAGGGTTTGTTTCAGTAGTTTTTCTGGTTTGTTACTGGCCCAGAAAGCAGGATAGGACTGGCACTGTGAGACGAGTGATTCAGGATGTTAAAGTTGCACAGTTCATATGAACACAAGCATGACAAATTTCACAAGACTTTTATAGTCAGGATGATGTGCATCCCTCAGCTAGGAGTAAATCTGTCCAGCTCCTCAGTGTTTTTTTGCAGATGGCATGTCTTTTTCTTGGCTGATTCAAGAGACAGCCTCGGTACTTATAAACTCTCTACAATAACATAGGTTATTTTTCAGACTCCCTTCAAGCACATTACAGTATTCTAGCCATGCCTGCATTTTAGATTTGCTGTGTTCAGCAGGAGTTGCAATGGGAATTTCTGGGGAATATGACGGTTATGACAGTATTTGAGAAGCAGGTTGTAGGCAGGTGTGAAATCACCATTTTCCATGCCAATTATAGTATTGTTTCATATTTGAAGGATAAATATTCCTTATGCTTTTACCATCAGGGGCTTTGAAGCATATCATAAGGATACGATGTCCTGAGAGTGTCTAGTTGTTTCATTCTGAACTGGATGGTAAACACCTATTTTGCATTTAGCACTGCCTGATAAGAAACCTGCAAAATACCTGTGTTCTTTCAGAAGAAGGAAGAAAAACCCAACAAGCAAGCAGATCCTTACGGAACATAGAAAATCCTGATGTGTTGTGAGAAGGTCACAGGACAATGCCCTTTCTTCTAACAATTTTTTCCCCAGATAGGAACACAAGCCTGGGGTAAATTGTCGTTCAGTGTTAGTGATTGTTTTCAGCTCTGAGTATTTTTCTATTAGTTTCTGTAAGTGCATGACTGCAGGTGTTGTGCACGCTCATTTTAACTCTCCGTGCATTTAGCTGCAAGCACAAGAATCTTGATCCAGACACATCTCTGTCCCTGCAGCATATTAAGAAAAGCTATAGCCACTGGTCTACCATCTACCTTTTTTTCAGTAGGGAGAGTGACAAGGGAGATGACACAAGGGAAGAGGGAGAAAAGGACAATAGGCAGGAAAGAGAGCTTACAAATCTTGCTTATAATCTGAGGGTGATGTCAAAACAAAAGTCCAATGACTGAAAGGGACAAAAGCATTTGCCATCTCACTCCATTTCCAGCTGTGCTCTACTCTGCCTTGCAGCTGACATGTGGCTCCACACTCCCCATGGCCCTACATATGTAGAAATACCTGAATGTAAGCATTGTTTGTCCTGTGAACAACACACATTTTCTCTGTGTTGCAGTGAGTGTGCTTTGGCACATAACATCTTGTGTTGCTTTCCATGAGACTTTATTCAAGAGTTTTTTCCTTTCATCCATCTAATTGTGATTCCTTTTTTTTCCCCATTGTTTTCATCATTATGATGGTCAGCGCTATAAAGCCCGGCAACAAGGCTGTTTGTACTAGTGACTGCTAAACAGGAATATCCCTGGGACTCCTGGAAGAATTTGGGAACACAGTTCCCACAGTCTGAGGGTGACACTCAAGCTACAGCTAATCCGGTGACTAGGAGACATGCTTCAGAGACATGATAGCGAAAAACATTTAGACAACATATCCCCATAATATCTTAGGAAGACTGGCTTATGTCCTGAAGCCTGGAGCTAAATAAACAGAAAGTTTGGCCTTACTTCAGAAAAGACAAAGTAAGAGATTTTGACCCCAGAAGACTGGAGATGAAATAATAAAAGCTCTGACACATCTTACCTGTTTTATCTTGTCTGTCATCCTCCCTTTTTGTAGTTTAATAGCATTGATTGCTTATTTTCCCCAAAACTGTGTTAGAAGCACATTAAGAGTTTTGATATCTGCAACTGAGATTCATGCCCCAGTTTTGTGCCACATGCAGAAGAGCTAACAATAGTAATTTTGAGGTCATTCTTATTTAATCTATTTGTCTTCCTACTAGATCCATCACAATTTCATGTTACAGAAGATAAACACTAAGGAAAAACACCTCCCAGAAGGGTGAGCAAAATAAGAATAACTGAATCACCACTTATCTCTTGAATCCGTCTCTCCTATTAGCCTGATTTCAACAGCTTCTGCACTGACAGTTATTGATTTATGCAACAGATTTCTGTATTTCTAAGTTTAACTTCTACATCATATTTTCCATTATTGCATCAAGTAGTTTTATCAGGGAACAGTGAATATTTCCAGCTGTATTATAGACCATAGTTCTACTTGTTTTGCTAAAATTTGTATTTTGTTTGTAAACACATTCATTACATTTGGATTTTAATAACAAACTTTTTAAAAATACTTCAAAAAACGGGATCATTTTAAGGACAGGTATAAAAGTAGTTGTCTTGTGCTTTTTATCCTTTGGTAGAAGGCACTGCTGATACCCAAAAGACATTCGGTGCCCTTACCTGACCTGGATACTGGAAACTCTGTGCTGTGCCTCTAGATTTTACATTCTCCACTCTGTCATTTTCTCCAGACTCTTACTGTCTGTGATATAAATTGCGGTGCACTGATAGATATTGGCAGGTCCTGATTAAAATTCATTTCACATCTCCTGTTATTACTTCAAAGGAACAAAGGTCTTTTTTTGAGTCTTAAGAACTAAAATCCTAAGTTTTCTTTGAGGTGCTGAGCATGAAAACTATGTCTTTGTTTGATAAGGAACATTTGATGATTCCTCTCTTTTCAACACAACAACTGGCCACTATCAAGAATCCGCAAAATCTGGGTTTTGGTTTTGTCACCTCCAGGTGCTGCTGACAGCTAACAAACTGCTATTTGGCAAGCAGTGCTTATCCTTTACCAATTTCCTAAGGCAAAAGAAAAAGAAAGATACCATAGCTTGAGGCACAGAATTTGTTTTTAGACTAGTTCACTCTCTTTTGTCTCAAGGGAGGCTGCTTCATTTCAATGCAATTTTCTTCTGTTCAAGGCCATTTACTATATGGTAGTTAAATCCTGTTCCCCCTCCACTCAGTTTGCCAGTTCTGTGCAAACTTCCGGTAACTTTTGCCTCCTTTCCCTGATTCAGAACAAATCTAAGCCAATTTTGTGTTACAGGCACATGGCATCTGAATGAAAATGGAAGATTAGTAAAAAAGCTTGTCATCTGAAACTGAACTGAGCCAAGTAAATCCAAACAGAATGCTTTGCTTGCCTTTGTTTCATAATCTCAAACAGTTTTGATTGATTTTCAAGCACCAAATCACAACCAAATATTTCAAAAATGAATCCTTCTATGTTGACATCTAAAACTATATCTGAGCTTCTAAATAATGGGATGATGATCTTCCAGTGGGAAGAAGCAAGCATGGTTCCAGGCAATGTTAACAGGAAGCAAAACTACACCACACAAATGGAAATCACACGATGTTTTATGTACGTGTTTAGTTGCTTAGTCAGGTACATATTTGAAGGGTATATTGATTGCTTTTCAACCTCAGAAAGTTATTTAAGACCTTTCCTCCAGCTGTCCAAGCTGGACAAGAGAAAAACTAACTTGCCTGAAATGGGTCCTGCCTGTAGCCACATCTAGTGGCTTTAGTCATCAGGGACATATTCAAAATAAGAGTGTAGATCCTCAGGTCTTGTCTTTTCATTTGACTGGCTTTCTTCTGATTTCTCTGCACTCTATTACTGATTGCCAACATCTAGCACACAATGCAACTGACAGCCAAAAAAAGAAAGCCCTTTTTAAGAGATAGTGTGTTTAGGAGAGGTGCAAGTCAGAATCACAGAATCACAGAACGGTAGGAGTTGGAAGGGACCTCTGGAGATCATCTCCCCCAACCCCCCTGCTTGAGCAGGTACACCCAGAGCAGGGGACACAGGACCATGTCCAGGTGGGTTTTGAATGTCTCCAGGGAAGGAGACTCCACAACCTCTCTGGGCAGACTGTCCCAGGGCTCTGTCACCCTCACAGTAAAGAAGTTTTTTCTCATGTTTAAGTGGAACTTCCTGTGCTCCAACTTATGCCCATTGCCCCTTTTTCTGTTGTTGGGCACCACTGAAAAGAGTCTGACCCCATCCTCTTGACACCCATCCTTCAGATATTTATAAGTATTGATAAGATTCCCCTTCAGTCTTCTCTTCTCCAGGCTGAACAAACCCAGGTCTCTCAGTCTTTCCTTGTAAGAATGATGCTCCAGTCCCCTGATCATCTTTGTAGCTCTCTGCTGGACTTGCTCGAGCAGTTCCCTGTCCTTATTAAACTGGGGGGCCCAAAACTGGACACAGTACTCCAGATGTGGTCTCACTAGGGTGGAGTAGAAGGGGAGGATAACCTCCCTCGACCTGCTGGCCACACTCCTTTTTATGCACCCCAGGATTATGCTGGCCTTCTTGGCCACAAGGGCACAGTGCTGGCTCATGGTCAACTTGTCCACCAGCACTCCCAGGTCCTTCTCAGCAGAGCTGCTTTCCAGCAGGTCAGCCCCCAACGTGCATGGGGTTGTTCCTCCCCAGGTGCAGGACCTTACACTTGCTTTTGTTGAATTTCATGAGGTTCCCCTTGGCCCAGGTCTCCAGCCTGTCCAGGTCTCACTGGCAGCACAACCTTCTGGCTTGTCAGCCACTCCTCCCAGCTTGTTATTGTCAGCAAACTTGCTGAGGGCAGACTCTGTCCTTTTGACCAGGTCATTGATGAATATATTGAACAGGACTGGAGCCAGCACAGACCCCTGGGGAATACCACTAGTTATGGGCCTCCAGCCAGACTCTGCCCTGTTGATCATGACTCTCTGGGGTCTGTTGTTCAGCCAGTTCTCTATCCGCCTCACTGTCCTCTCATCTAACCCACACTTCCTTAGGATGTTATGGGAGACAGTGTCAAATGCCTTGCTGAAGTCAAGATAAACAACATCCACTGTTCTCCCTTCAACAACCCACCCAGTCACAGCATCATAGAAGGCTATCAGGTTGGTCAAGCATGATCTTCCCTTGGTGAATCCATGCTGACTACTTCTGATAACCTTCTTTATCTCTACATGCCTGGAGATGACCTCCAGAATTAACTGTTCCATCACCTTTCTGGGGATGGAGGTGCGGCTGACTGGCCTATAGTTTCCCGGGTCTTCCTTCTTGCCCTTTTTGAAGATTGGAGTGACATTGGCTACCCTCCAGTCCTGGGGCACCTCTCCTGTCCTCCATGACCTTTCAAAGATGATGGAAAGTGGCTTGGCAAGAACATCTGCCAGCTCCCTCAGCACTCATGGGTGCATCCCATTGGGGCCCATGGATTTGTGAGGATCCAGTTTGCCTAGGTGATCTGTAACCCAATCCTCCTCAACCAAGGGGAAGTCCTCCTTTCTCCAGATTTTCTCTCTCTCCTCTGGGGGCTGGGATGCCTGAGGGCCAGTCTTAGCAGTAAAGACTGAAGCAAAGAAGACATTATATATAGAGTCCTATATTTTCATATAGAGTCCATTTCCTTATAGAGTCCTATATTTTCAAGGTTTGCCAGAGAAATGTGACATATTACTAAAACATTACACTGTCCATTGGTTGATTTAATGAATGTATTTCTTTGGCCAGACTCCAAGCACTCTGCAAACTCTTTGAAAATCTGAGCAATTAAACATTGGCTTGATAGTTCAGACCTGCTTTCAGCAAAAAGTCGTCCATGCTGCCAGTCTTTCCTGGCACTCGGTCAATAAAGGCAACTGTTGTTGGCATGATAGCTCATATGGTACAAACAGACCTTCCACTATGATCCTTCAGTAACTCTTTGGATGGTCTGTCAAGTCTGCTTGTTGCAGGTTCTCATCGGTAAAAATGGTGCCTCCTCTTTCCATAGGACCCAGTGAAGTCCCAGGTCCCAGAAAGTGCCATATTTCCCATTAAGAGCAATTAGCTTCAGTCTGTATCAAGAATTAGCCTGTGTCAGCTCCTAAATGCTTATTGCCAGCTGGTACATGGGCATTGGCAATACTGTAGGGTTGCAAAGAAAGCCAGTCCTAGCTGAATTCAGCAGTAAGGAATATTAGGAAACTAGGTATTTAGGCTACCAGCAGGGTATGAACAGGACTACAGTTAATAAGAAATTGAGGGCATGAAGCACAAGTAACCTTGGCATAGCTGAATAAGTTTAGGGAAAATTGAAGAACATCCAGGCTGTCTGGTTCAGAGGTAACTCAGTCTTATGCACAAAGCCCTGGTACAACTAACAGCAGATCTGATGTAATGAGTGAAGACAAACCTGTTTTTTGAAGTACATCCTTTGTACTTGGTCTTCCATGTAAGCTTCTGAGATATTACAGGAAACCATAAAACAACTTTGTCTTTGAGTGGTGCTCCATCAGTGAGGCTCAGCAGGATGGATAAACAGCAGGATGGGCAAAATCCAAGACTTTAATACAGGGATATCCCAATGCATGCAGAACACTAACAAGATTAGTACAGAAAGAAGAGGAAGAACAGAAAGATGAGGGGACCAGTATGCCAGATACACACCTTTTATTGCTGCATGTGCAAGTAAGTTTTGTGTTTTGCTGCAGAGACTGGGCAGTAGGCACTTAACAGCTCTGCCAGATTTAACCAAGTTGGATATAACCTCCCATTAAGAGCAATTGCCTTTATTTTCCATCCACCTACCTGTCCTCCTTCCTTCTCAACAGATGCAGGAGATCATGTGTCCTTGTTCCTCTAACCTGATCTCATTTCCTCATTATTTCGCTAGGTTTGGTATCTCTAAATGCATCTTCGTCCCCTCTCTTTGGCTACAGCTTTCTCAGGTGGAGTGGAAGTTCTAGGCTCAGTGTGGGCATCGCCTGGCTGACTCATTCTGCCCAAATCTAAACATTAAACATTAAACCTGAACATAGTAGGCAAACAAGGGAAAATAATAGAGAAAGAAGTTTGTCACTAAACATTATACACTGGAAGTTATTTTCCATCCTGTGGGACTCTAACCTGTTTCACATCAGGATGAAACCAGTATCTTTCATAAATATATGTATATTATTTATATATAAATATATTATGAAATAATTGTATTTTTTCAGGGAAAATGGGAAATCACACTTCGTGTCCATGAAGACCTCATTTAGTCCAAAGCAACCACTGGGTCAGTGATTAGAGTCCTCACTTAGGAGCCAGGTGACCTTGCTATTATTTTGTCCCCAGTCTGAATATACCACAGCCACATAAATGGCCTGGACACTGAATTAAACATGCAGTGGGATGACAATTTTTTTGCTTCGCACAGTCTGATCACAAAGCCGAGTGCCTTTCCCAGCAATACACTTACTCAAACTGTTCTGAAAGGGAACATGTTCTGCTAAAATAACCTTCTCGACACACTTCCCCTTACCTAACGACCAGTTCTTGCTATATATCATTATCTCCACTACAGATCTGAGGAAGTTCTGTCCCCTTCCATCTAGGCATTCAATCACAGTGTCCTGGATGAGGACTTTAGTAACTGTGCTGGTGGCTACTTTGGAATAGGTGGAATTTCTGTATGGACTATGTCTATATGTTTGATTTCCCCCACCTACTCAAGGAACTTTCTTGTTTCACAACAGGCTGGCTAAGGACGTTGCTCTATACAAGTTTGTTTGTCACAACCCTAGATTACAGCAAAAAACAATGCTACTAGTTCAGTATGCACTAAAGAGTTCACTTTTTTTAAAAAAAATGTTAAATTTACTTCACAAAAAAAAGCAGTAGCAGCAATTATAAGCACCACGCATGTCACTGGATTATTGTTAAGGATCACATGTATCACCAGCTTGATTTTGATCACCAAAAAGCAGGTTGTGTATATTCACAATGAATCTCGTGTAACTGCAGCTGACTCAGTTTCTTCATCTTTGTTTAATGTAGGAAGAGTTTTAGAAAGGTGAAAGCCATGTGCAGCAAGGGCAATCAACAGTGGGGGAATATAATAAGGGGGATGTAGCATTATGGTAATACAGAAGGAATAAATTATGTTCTTCCTATTTTGAAAGAATCTAAAGGACTGAAAATTAAAATCACAAACTCATACCTGGGCATATGATGTCATAAGCTATGACCCAGGCAGTACCTCCTGCATTATGACCACCTTAGGCTTGTTTAGGCAATGGGCATACGTCTTCCATTAACAGCTCAGGAACCCCTCAGGCAGCACAAGTGTTGAATCTGCTTTGACATGGCTATCTAAAACATGCCTTCCAATGCCATCCACATCTTCACCACACCATCGTCTACTCTACGACTCATTGACCCTACACAGGCGATCAATTTAAAAAGCACAACTTTGATAGACAGTCAGCTTTCACTTTCTCTCTTGGAAAGACTGGAATTGCCATTCCTACGGTCTGGTTTTCAGAATAACATAGATTGACTAGAAGACATGTAGTCAGAGAGTATCATAACCACCCCATCATAATTACCAAGGAAATGCTGTAATCCTGCTGGTTCACTTACTAACAGCCTATTTCTCTAGTGCGGGCATACTTCCCATAGCTGGCAATGAATCAAAAGCCATGCCAGCTTTATTCAACACAAAACAACATGGCAGAAAGCAATAGTGTGTAGAACCACAGTAATGGCTGCATCTTAACTGCACATGCCAGTGCAGTTACTACAAAATATGGAAAAATTTGCTTTTTCTGAAATATTTGTGAAGCTCGATATTTCACACACCAAGCTTGAATTTTTTCAAATGTATTTGCCATGCCTATATATTTCCTCTGTACTTGAATCAAAGCTCTCCAGATTACAGATTATTAGCTGCCCCCAGTGTTACAATTATGGGTGATGGGGTCAGCTCATATGGATGTCAAACCCTGCAACTATCCCTGCTGCCTTTCCCATCACTGCACCTCATTTTCTTTTGTCACAATTCTGTACAAGGCCTTTAGAGTGCCTTGTAGACAAAAGACTCATTTACCTCTTGCAGGAGGAGATAAATACCTTCCCCTACCGCCTCCGCTTCCTCTTGACCCTAATAGCTCTACTCATCAGAATCAGGTTCCCTACCAAAAACATCAAAGTGGTAATAAACAGGCATATTGAGAGAACAGCAATAGGAACAGCAAAGCAGATAAGAGGGACTGAGAGGGAAAAGACAAGGTGGTAAAGGTTTAAGATCTGGCAACTGACCAGATCCTGCTGCTGACTGACAGATATTCTACTAATCAGCAGCCAAGATAGGAGTCATTCAAGGTAGCTTTGTTTCCTGCATTTTATTTGCCAGAGTAACTGCATTAACATGGGTCAATAGTTACAACAGCTATAATGTCTAGCACATAAACCATCACCTAACTGTCTGACTTGCTTATTATCTTCTGTCACTCAGAAAGCTCTTATTTGAACTTGGCTGCTGTGGGCTCCTCGTAAAGTCTTATTTTTATAATTAGATTTTTAAATAACATTAAAAAAAAAATTCCTGCAGGATTTTTTATCTCGGTGATGATTCGTAAGAGGATGGTACTATTGCTGGTTATTTTCATATATTGAATGCAATCCCCTTAATGACCAAAACCAAAGGTAAGACCAGAAAATCACCTATGATAACAGCTTTCAGCAAAATACTGACCACTGTTGTATTTGCATCTTAGTGCATCACAATCTCTGTGATACTTGAAACCAAGTAAACAAATAAAATAAAAAACAGCATGTACTTAAACATGCTTACAGAATTATGGGGCTCTGAGAAATGACATCGTATTCTGCTACTAGGTATAAAAAATCCCAACTCTTTGATACTGTGAGGAAAATATATTGGTTTTACATTTTATAATTTCAAACCCTGTTGTCAACAGGCAACTTATGTTACTTTATATTCCACTCATCACAGCCCACCATAATTCCTCCTGGCACGGCCAAGTAAAATATATTCCTCTGTGCTGACACTACTTATTGTTTTTTGTCTCCTATAAATGATTTGTGGCTGTGTTTTGAATTTTCGTAAGAGTATTTCCAGAAGCTTTTAAAAGAAACAGTACATTCAGCAGAGCAGACGTACCAATATTTTAAGAATCAGGAGAAAACCTTTGGTTCATTGTATGCCCCTGCTTCATTTTCCTCCTGCTACTTCTTGCCAGAGTCCCCCTGGCCCCTCTTTTGTGTTCAGATTCATCAAGTAGTCATGGAATCTATTAAACGACTTGCTCTGGGCTATTTGAGCATGTTAGTGCTGCTCACTCCAGCCCATATGTCATACATTGAAATGAATTGGGAATCAGTTTTTCTGTTTCTGTATAATGAAGTATTGGTTAGGTACACCTACATCCCATTTGCGGGGGAAGGAAATACCACACACAGAGAAAACAGCCGGGAGCCTGAAAAGGGCTGACTCTTTCATCTTGGTACCTTAAGCTAATTAAAACAGTCCATTAGCAGTTTCTAGTCTTAATCATTTTCAAACACCTTTTTCACTACTAAAGCAGTCGTCTTGAATTTCAGACCTCCACTTGGGTTTGGCAAGGCTGGCAGATAGAGGAAATGTCTTTTTACTTACCAAGAAGGCCCACACATTTTGAAGCCTAGAAAGATGTTTTTTCCAGTGACTTTTGACACTAGAGTACTTTTAAAATGCACTTTTGCTTAAATACTATAATTTCACAGAATCACAAAATGGTTGAGGTTGGCAGGGACCTCTGGAGGCCATCTCGTCCAAACCCTCTACTCAAGCAGGGCCACCTAGAGCCAGTTGCACAGGACCATGTCCAGACAGCTTTTAAATATCTCCAAAGATGGAGACTCCACCACCTCTCCGGGCAACCTGTGCGAGCACTTGGTCACCCTCACAGTGAAAAAGTGTTTCCTGATGTTCAGAGGGAGCTTCCTGTATTTCAGTTTGTGCCCATTACTTCCTGTCCTGTCACTGGGCACCATTGGAAAAAAAGCCTGTCTCCGTCATCTTTGCACCCTCTTTCATATCCTTGTACATATTGATGAGATCCCCCTGAGCTTTCTTTTCTCCACATTGAAGAGTCTCATCTTTCTCAGCCTTTCCTCATATATGAGAGATGCTCCAGTCCCTTTATCATCTTTGTAGCCCCTCCCCTTTGTGAAGCCATGCTGACTACTCCTGATGTTTTTCTTGTCCTTCATGTGCCTGGAAATGGTTTCCAGGATTAGCTGCTCCACCACCTTCCCAGGGATCAAGGTGAGGCTGACCAGCCTGTAGTTCTTTGGGTCCTCCTTCTTGCCCTTCTTGAAGATGGGGATGACATTTACTTCCCTCCAGTCATCAGATACTTCTCCCAGTTGCTATGATCAATCAAAGATTATTGAAAGTGGCCTCACAATGACATCTGCCAGCTCCCTCAGTGCTCATGAGTGCATTCCACCAGGGCTCATGGACTTACATATACCCAGTTCGCTGAAGTATTCATTGACTTGATCCTCTTCCACCAAGAGGTGCATCTTCTTTGCTGCAGCATTTCCTCCTGGTCTCTGGCACCTGGGATTCCTGAATGCCAGTCTTGCTAGTAAAGACTGAGGTGAAGAAGGCATTCAGTACCTCAGCCTTTTCCATGTCCAGTGTAACCAGGTCCACTGTCTCATTGAGCAACAGGATCACATATTCCCTAGTCTTTCTTTTGTCACCTATGTGCTTACAGAAAGACTTCTTATTTTGTTTGATGTCCTTGGCCAAATTCAATTCTATTTGGGCTTTAGCTTTTTTAACTTCAACCCAGGATGCTCAGACAACATTTTTGTATTCCTCCCAGGTTACTCATCCTTGATTCCACAGTCTTTATGCTTCCTTTCTGTGCTTGAGTTTGGCTAGGAGCTCTTTGTTCATCCACACAGGCCTCCCATCTTCTACACTTCCTGTGATGGAAATGAAGCATAGCATTCATTTTGCATTGCCTGTAATAAAAAAGATTTCACACATTTCCTGAACTTTTCTATGCCAAAATTTTGGGTCACAAAAGAAGACTTCTTGAGTTAATCCATTAGTTTTCCTCTTCTTCATTTCAATACATGACATAATGGAGGCTGGACAATTGGTTGATTTAAACAACATTATTTACTTATATAATTAGACTAATATTTATGGAACTAATTTTTCAATGTTCACAGCAGGTTTCACTACATAATTGAAAAAAGAGAAAAAGCATTACCCCCACAACTGACAAATTCAAGCAACTATTTTGCCAACAACATTAGACACATTATCAGTGTCATGATCTTTGGCCTTTGATACTTTCAAGAGTTGTCCCTAGGGAAATCATCTGCTGGAATGTTAATCTGTTGCTTCTCTGACCTTCTACACATGTACCACATTATTATTACAACCCACATGCTTCCCTTTTCATGCTGTCATTCTGACAATGGGGCCAACAGGCAATTCATCTCCAGACCAGATAGTTGGAACAAAGTGGGTACCAGTAAATGAAATCAGATTGGAAATGGATATTTCTAAAATCACAGTAAGACTTCTTTTCTGCAAGAGGCCCTGCTTTCTAATTCTACACCATGCTAGGTAATAAGTGGGTGGCACATACATAACAAAGCTTCAGAGATGATTCATAGAATGATCACAGTCCTGGCATTTGTTTCAAGCTTTTCATAGCTTATTCTTAAAACACAGATTTCCCTCTGAACAGTCTCTGGGCAGATTTATTACTTGAATTTTCCTAGCCCACATCATACCTCTTCCTTTTACCTGACATTTGTTTCAATCCCCAAATTTAACAGGACTGGCACCATCTTGATGTGCCTTAAAAAAATAACAATAATAATAGTAACAATAACAATAATAATAAGCTTTAGCACAGGGACTGTTAGAAATAAAGACTTGCTGATGACCAGAGGCTGTTATTTTTTATTCGTGCTTACAGTGAATGATATTCTCATTGAAGCCTCCTCATAATGACAGAATGTAAAGAAACATGCACTACCCCTTTCAAAGTCAGCAGCAAAGGGAAAAGTATAACTTGTCCTTCTTCCTCATCAACCTGCAAAAGAGGAGAGAGGGAATGAGGGGAGCTTATTTCATCATTTTGATAGCCTCCTGTGAAAAGTACTCTGTGCTGCTCCCACCAAAAGTTAGCTTGTTCCTCTAATTTCCTGTGTGCCCATGAATTGCTGCATCAGCCACTAATCAGGCTAGCTTAAGTGAGCTGTAGTAAAGCATGGCAACTGTTGCAAAAGATCCAAATATTTTAATCTGGTTTGATATTTTAACCTCACCTCATCTGAGACATTAAATATTTTAGTGTTAAATTGTCCAATGGAAGTCTCTTTCAAAAGTCTTCCCAGATGCTTGCAACTCTAGCACAACAGTCTGAAAATACACTTAATAGCATAATCAAATTATATAGTTTATTTTAACTATATGCACTCCAGTTTTGAGTTCTAGGTCCTTAAGCCTAAGGGAGGTTTGGTCCTTAAAGTTGTTCAAACATTTCTGGCAACCAGCATGACATTCTTGTACTGCATATTTAAAGTGAATCCTAGATTTAGACTACATTGAACAGGCTTGTTCTGGAACTGTCATTACACAGGAAAATGATCAAAATGAAATTCATGTTTTGATTTCCTAAAGTGAAACAAACATTAAAAATAACTTCTATGAATTTTTTTCCTCCAAAATAGAAGCTAAGATGTTTTCTAAGTTAAAACTAAAATAATCATTTGAGGTCTTTTATTTGGAGATCACAGTGATGAAGAAAAAAAGCTTCTTAAGAAAAAGAATGGAGGATTAAAGGGCAGCAGATGACAGAGTTCAAATTATATATCATGGGCAAGAAAAAGGTGCTGCAGAAGAATGACAAGAATGCCAGGCTTTCGTCTTACTTTCAAAGGAAAACTTCAAATGAATGTACCTCTATCATAGCTCTAATACATTTGAATGGCATATTAAATTATTTAGGATGCAATCTTAAGTTTTGGGACCTGAACATGCAAACTGACATTTCAGCACTTTAGAAAATTTCTCTAATCTTCCTTTGAGGGAAAGTGATAAGAAACCTTGGAAGAGAGTCAAAGATGTATATCCAGTACAAAACGCGTGGCAAATCTCCAAACCATACTTAATAATATTTAGTCACCAATTTGATGGGGGGAAGTCTTTTGGCTGAGGTGGCCTGAAACTTTAAAATAGCCATATAAAAAAGATTAATTAGAAAATAACCATATAAAAAATATTTTCTAAATGTTGTTCTGTGAACTTTACTCAAACGCCAGTAACCCTTTATTGTCTTTTTTCACTACTGATAACATTAAAATTACAAACTGGACCTGGAAAATTATGATAAAGTAATGAAAAAGTGCAAATTAAGTAGAAAGGGTCCATATCAAAGCAAAATTCCTTAGAAATGTATTTGAAAAGAAAAGGTTTTAAAGCTGCTAGAAATGACAGTTAGAAACCTTCATTAAAGCAGAAATTAAAATTAGAACTAAAGTTGTTCCTGTCTATGACCCCCATTTTACCATGAAATATAAGGAAATCCTTAACCACAAAGCACAGGACAAACTAAGGAATCTTGCCCTGAAAAACATTTAAATTTAGGGGAAGAAAATTACTGACAAATCTGAGAAACTGAAGTGATTTGACATTTCAGAAAAGAACAGCATTAAGCAGTGGCAACACTGGCAAGGATACAGTATGTATCCATAGAAATAGATCCATAGAAATAGTGAGCATTCACAGAAATTGGAAAATCAGGGACTTCTTTTTTGAAACTGGAACAAAGGGTGTCATAGAAACTATAGATTCATAAGCTAAATCTCTATGTTCTGAAGAAAATGAACTGAGAGCCTGTTTAAGGATAAAACAGTACAAGACCAGGATAAGACTAATTCTGGAAGGTCAAATGAGCAGAGTTTAAAAGTAAAATCATGTCAGAGTCATTTTGAGATCAATTTGGGCTTTAAAGATGTTGCTAGCAGTAACTGGGTGGATAGAATTCACTTAGATTTTCTTAAGGCATTTGAAAAATGCCTCAAAAATAGACCATTAAGTAGTGTAAAAACAGAAAAAGGGACAATATAACAGTGTGGACAGCTAGAGAAGGAAAGAAAGATATAATGAATGAGCCACATTAAACTTAAGTCCCTCTCTGCAGATAAGGTACATAAGTCTCCTCAGTGTAAGACAGTGAATACAAACAAGCGAGGACAGGGTTACCTGTAAAGAACAATATTGCCAAACAATCAAAGAATCATAAATTGAGCCATAAGAAGTGTCATGTGTTTCTACAAGTCTTGATAACTTTAAAAATTACAAAATTTGTTTATTTAACTTCTGGTACTGGATCCTTTTAAATTCATCTTTCCAGGCTCTTGTCTGCATGTAGAAAAGTCAGAAACACATTCCTAAGAGAACTGAAAGATGGCTTTGAGAGCCAGATCACATGAATCCAAGTTCTGAAGTTTTCAGAGGTGTTGGACATGGGAACAGATTTTCCTGGTGGCTGGACTCTGGAGTAGATGGCAGATGTCCAGTTTTGATGCAGTTACATGTTTACATGTGTGCAGCTCCTCTGCTAGCTGAAAGCTACAGCCCCCATTGAGCCCCTCCTGTGTCTCCACCTACCCAATGACCTTACCACCGCACACCCAGGGGTGCATATGCTGGAAAACAGAAACATCTGACCAGAAGCTGGAAAGAACCAGAAAGGGATCATGACAGGTGTTAATTTGGGAAGGAAATAGAGTAGGAAAAGGAAATCTGAATAACAGCTACTGTGACAGACGCCAGAAAGCAAAGTGCCCTGGAAGCTGGCACAAACCTCTCCCCAAAGACTGATCCCTGGCAGGGTATAAGCTTGCTGTCTTTGCTGGTGTTACAGCAGAGCTATTCCTGGGCACTGGCAGAGTGTTGTGGTGTGCAAAGCTCATTTTTCCTCCCAGCTCCCTGAGGATGGGAGGAATGTGTTCAGACTTGCTTCAGTACAAGCAAATTGGAGGGTACACCTACATTAGGAAGGAAAGAGATGTCATAAACCCCCCTACATCACTACTGTGTTTTCACATGCTAGTTTGGAGGGAATAATGTCAAGGCTGCTGAAGGACCAGACCCGTACCAGCTGCACAGGACAGGTGCCCTCTCAGCCCAGGCAGCCTCCTTCCAGTTTCAGTATTAGAAACCTGCAGTTAGGTGAACCCATTTCACCTAAATGAAAAACTGATGGAGACTTTCAAATGCTTTTACCACACATAGTGGCCTCCTTCTACTGTGCAGGAAGAAACCAGCACACCTTTCATTGCAGGAACCAACACCCATCCAGCCTCCCCTCCTTTGACCTGCCATGTGCCTTGGGCAGCTCTTCCCCTGTCCATGGCTGTCTCTCCTAAATAAAAGATGTTTAACATGGAGGCTCTGCTTTGCCTCTGATGCTGACTTCAACCTGCCATGAGGGTGATGTTCCTAAAGAAGGGCACCAGCACTCTGCAAGCAGCTGCCAGATAGTCCCCAGCACGTTACCCCAAAAAAACCATAGAACACCTTTCTGGTAGCTTGTTACTTTTCCTGTGATATCCCAGAGCAGGACTTTGCTGTTATTTCCATCCAAACTGTTTGTGGTATTCCTACTTAATCACTGGGATATTTATCCACTACAGTATATAACCAAACCACTCCAGCTGTCAAATTGAATGCAGTATATTTGCTCCCTGGTGCCTCTGCTGATCTACTCATTTCAGGACATTGGTTGCTTTAATACCACCAAGCGGGTTCTGTATTTCCATTGCACACATTTTGTTCCTGGAAGAACTGGCATTTAATTTCGTCCCTGAGAAAGGTCAAAACTCATGAATCACAGGAATAATCAAGAGAAATTAAAGTATTTTTCCCATAGCACAGATGGTAAGGTCCCCAAACTGATTAAAGTATATTATCTATAAAAAATGACATTTTATGAAACATAATGCCTGAGAACTACTTATAAAGCTGAAATTTTTGCAATTTTTTTTATTTGCAAGAGAAGTATTTGTTAATATCTATGAAAATGTCATTTATATATACTTGTGGGGAGAGCACTAAAATATTTTTATTCTTTTCAAATTGCCTTTTTCTAATATCAGAAGACAAAAATTAAACACCAGGTACTAATGATTTGAGACACAAATATGC
Organism: Morus bassanus; assembly: GCA_031468815.1. Classification (NCBI taxonomy): domain Eukaryota; kingdom Metazoa; phylum Chordata; class Aves; order Suliformes; family Sulidae; genus Morus; species Morus bassanus. The sequence goes on along the minus strand of CM062600.1, from coordinate 21,992,719 downwards.
TGGAATCAAAGTACATTTATGTCATGTTTCAGAGTAAATCTTTCAGACAGATATCGACATCAGTTCAAACAAAATACCAAAAGTGATTGTGTGGTACCCAGTCATAAAATATACTTGTTAGAATATAAGCAGCAAAAAAACTAACACTGTATAAAATGGAGGTGAGGTGAAAGCAAAAACAGAGCAGCAACACTTCAGGAGGAAAAATCAGCAGAGGAAAGAAAAATTAGTTCATCATTTTCAGTGTGTGCAATTGTGGGACTTACGCCATAATATCTGTTCCATTTATAATGAGTTCAACTTGATTATTCTTTGGCCCTGGTCCATAAAAGTGAATGCAATTATTCACTATTTGAAGTGAAACAAATGCTTAACAGCTTTTCTGGGACAAATCTTTTAAGGTAGATCTCAATTCCAATGACACTAGCAAAACATTCCTTTTTACTTCAAAATTAAATAACTTTGCTCTTCCTGCTGGCAAATATTTTCTGAGTCAGGTAAACTTTTTTTCAGGTGCAGACATATTTTATTAGTCTGTATCCTATATCTGTGTTTTTACATATCTCTACCTCTGATCCAGGGCTGTTCTAGAGCTACCAAAGCCTTCACTTCAGAGGATTTTTAAATCAATCTAAACTTCTGGAAATCTCTGTATAGATATATTTCTTTCAAGGATGGTGTACTTCGGTGTAGTTTAAGCTAATACTAAATACTGGCTTAAACACAATAAAAACTTATACAAACAAATTGTCTTCCCATGGTATCTCTGAGGAAGTTGTCTTTGAGCCATGTTCCTTCTAAGAGTGAAAATATATATCCTGTATTTTCATATCTAAAACCTGTAGCTCATGTAACCTCCAAATCTGTGAAGATACATTCATTGAATTTAAGCCCTAAAGAAATCCACAGAAAATTAAAGGCCAAAAAAGCCTAATAGGTTTGAAGGAGTTTGGGGGTAAATTTGTCTTTGTACTACCCACACATATCTTCACTTCGAAGTAGCAGGTTGGGGGCTCAGGTTTCTTTGTTTTGTCTTGTTTTGGAGGGAAGGGTTGGGTGGGTTTCTTTTTGGTTGGTTTTTTTTTTCCAGGTTATTTTTTTGGTTTCGTTTTATTTGTTTGTTTGTTTTTTTGGTTGTGTTATTTTTTACATACTTCCAATTGTACATTAAATACGTAAAAACACAGTAATTATTTCAAGGCATACAACCCCTTCTTCAAGTTGACTAAAACCAGATGTCAGCTACTCTTTGAATATTTGTTAGGCCACAGACTGTAACAAAAAAAGCATGTGCTCACTGAAGTCTGGTTCAAGGAGAGTCAAAAGCATACCCAAGCTCAAGAGTGAGGGTAATTTATCTTTCATAAAATAATACAGGTTGGAAGAGACTTCTGCAGGACACCTTGTCCAACTTCCCAACCAAGGCAGGGCCAAAATACATCAAGATGCTCAGGACTGTGACTAGTCAAGCTTTGAATCACTCCAATGGTGGAAACTCCACAATGTCTCTGGGCAACCCCCTTCAATGTTTTAATACCTTCGTGACATTTTTTCCTGATACCTCGCTGGAATTTTTCTTGCTGTAACATATGACTGTTGCCCCCCATCTTACCATTGTAGAGCTCTGACAACAGTCTGGCTCTGTCTTATCTGCAGATTGCAGTGAGGTTGTTGAAGACAGCAATAAAAGTCTCCCATTACATTTATCGTCTTTGAATTTTATGCTGTGTGGAAGGAGTATCTATCAAAATGGCACAATCCATCTTAAGAAGAAATTGGGCAGGGATAAAATGGAAGAACAGAAAAAGGTGCAGCAAGGAGGGATGGAGCAAAATGTAGGATCACAAAACAGGGAAACATCTTTATATCCAAAAACTAAGCAGCTGAGGAAGGGGCTGCAGAGAGGTGTATCCATTGGTGGATAGTCAGCAGAGGGCTGGCAGTCAACAGCAAATGGGAAAGCACACATAGCGCATGTCCCCCACACAGTACATGAACCACTCACTGTTTCACAGGAGCTGGAGGGTTTGAGAGTCTTCCAGTAATGAACATGCACCAGTCACCCCTGCAGGACTTTAGTGTCCCACAGACAGATTTGACAGCTTCTGTCCCCAGTGCATGTGAAAGCACATCATCTTTTCCTGACACGAATAATATTTGTGCTCTCAAAACCACTTACAAACCCAACAAAACATGAGGCAAATGGAGAAAAATTAGAGAAGTTAATTCAAAATCATGCTGCTGCTCCAAACCAAATTGGTAATGCAAGCACACCCTAAACAAGAATTAAGGATCCATGAACAAATACAAGCTATGTATTCAACAAAATTCGAAACATGTCCAATAAGTGCAAATGGTAAATAGATATCAATGACCCTATTCTACTTCATTCAGCTTTTTTGGAGACTAATGAAGCTGCAAGTGGGAACAAGAGATAAGTATGCTCAGTGATTCAACATATATCCTGGAACTCATGCACAGACTGCTGGACCATATATTTTCTTCACAGTCACTTGAACACCTGTACATAGTCAGCTGACGAGCATGACAAATCCGAACTATTTACCAGATAACCTGAAACTAGTGGAAAGAAAAAATTCTAGCTGTTACTGTTAGTTCTATCCCTTCTTTTAATCTCCTGTCTAATGGCTGAAAAATAATGGCTTGATTCTTTTTCCGTTATTGTTCCCCTAAGGATAGTGCATGTTGTAATAAAGTTCATTTTCCTAAGTGAAATACCGTTCATTCAACAAATGTACTGTGACTACTGCAGGCATGGTCTCTAACTCTGGGAAGTGAGACCTCTGCCAAGTCAAAGTGTTTTATAGCCTTATAACTGTAAAATAGATAACTATTTTTTTAAATGTGTTCTTCTGTATATTGTTGTTGTTTAAACTGTTAAACGATAATTGCTTCTAAGCAGATCATATTCCTCATGGACAGTCTGTATCAATATAAAAACTCTTCTTATAGCATTTCAAAAGCACGTACTCTTTCATTTGTGGGTTTAGATTTTCTTCAAAGGGAACCATCTTATTACCTTCCCTAAGTCAGAACCTTCTAAAAGTGTGTCACAAAAGTATTTGATAAAGATCTAAAGACAGAGGAAAGCCTTTGATATGTAATAAAATAATTTTGAATCATCCTTCTACACACAAGAGCAAGACTATATATCTTTTTAAAGAAGCATAATCTACTTGGCACATAACATCAATACAGAGGCTGTTTCTCCCATTTGCTGCTGAGATAAAGTAATTGCAGTGAACTGGTATTAGCTCACAAAATCAGTCACTGATTACTAAAATAAAAATAATTGAGCTTCACTTTTTGAAAAGAAAAAGGGTGCAAATACAGAGTTTAAGTAAGAAACATTGATATGGCCAAAACCAAAAATGCTGTAATTAACAACAGAAACAGGATATCAATATGCCCCTTGTGATCTGGGAAGGACTAATAAAAAATTTAGTTTACATGGAGCTTTGTGTCAAATGGACTTTTTTTTATGCTTGTTTTCACTGACTAGCAGATGGCTGACAGAAGACCTGAGGTAGAAATTTGAGGAACTGAGCTGCAGATCAGAGAGGAAGCATTTTTGCTTATTAAATGTGGCTTGGAAAGACTGGTAGAACTGTATATTTAATGACACACCATGAACTCTCTAACAGTCCATGCAGAGCGAGCATTTAGGCACCTGTATTCTTCCAGTCTTATAAAGGGTACCGGTACCTGAAGCATTGCTTTGATACATAAATTTAAGACAAATGCTTGTCATCAACATTTTCTACTTCCAGAAGTTTTTTCTTGTGCTTCTGCTCACTTGCTCTCTCCTTCAATGTAATCTGCTGTGATTAGCCCAGTTACTGAGCTATAATATTTCTGGTACAATTTTATTCAGTAAAATACAGCATTTTCAAGCTAATTTTGTTATTTGAAACTTGTGATTATTTTCACTGTTAAGATAGCCTGAAAACTGCATGGTAGTCACAAATCAACCTCCAATACAGAATACAGTACCAAATTTGAAGTGGTTTTCTGTGAGCGGCCTTCTTTGCCAACTACCCTCTGTATCACTGGTTTGCTTCAGACTGTACTTCTAGTGAATAGTTGAGCGCCTCGAATTCAAGCACATGCTGCTGCAGACACTGATGCCAATAAAACAAGAATGATGAAGTGCTCACAGATACAGATGGCATGAAGTTAAGTGCACAATCTAACCACATTCCTGTTGAATTGCAACAAACACCTGAAGATTGCTTTTTCTGCTTTTCCAAGACTGACTCTTTAATTTGTTTCCAGCCTCTTCCCTGCCTCTCTCCCCTTCCTTTCCTCATTTTCCTCCAGTCTTTACATTGTGCTGACCAGGCGCTCTGCTCTGTTCTACGCATGATGCCAGCAAAACAACACTGATTAGAGACATTTATTATGGTGGATGTCAATGAGAATCCCAATGCAGCATCACTCCTAAACCCCACCAACAGGAGGAGAAAGCCAGCCAAGCTGGAGGAAACCCAGCCAAATTTCAATGATTGCTGGTAACTGCACAAGCTTGATGCAATATACTTATGCCTAAAAACCTCGCTGTTTTGAAATTAGGTTATTTCTTCCTATTAAAATCTGTGCTGCCCCAAATCAATTTAAACAGAATGAATGACAGAGAATGGCAAAAACATCTTATAGAGTGTTCAGAAACTTGCTAGTAGAAACTAGTGAGCTGCAGCACCACATTTTTTTAGGAGAGCTTTAAGGATGCCTATATAGACCTGTAACCAGGGCTGTATAGTCTGAAGAGCTCTCATGACACCAAACAACACTGGCTCAGGACTTTGCTAGTGAAGCTAAAGCAGAGTTTGTCTCTGCTAATGCAGCCCAGTGCATTCCCCTGTAACAGGGACTACTTTCCTTCCCTACCTGTGGAGAATAATTATTAATGAAGCTGCCCTTTGTACAATCAACTACCTTCAGTTTTTAGGTGTTTTTACCAGGATATCCTGGATAATGTTTACATCAAATCCCATTACGAGCTGTCTTATCACTTTAAGACATTATGGAAGGGGTCAGTTACAGGATCAAGTTGCAATAGCGTGATGAATTCCCTATCATCTGTGCTAGTGTAATAAGCTGTGTGTTGGCTCTTAGCCCACTACAAGTGTAAGGTAATTTAAATCTCTTTTATTTGAGTTTAAGGAAAGGTCTTTTACTTCGCCAACAGCTAGAAGCAAGCACACAGCCACCTACTGCAGTTCAGTGATACGCAGCAACCTGATGTTGTGTTTGAAGTAATAAGAGAAGTCAAGGAACAAATTACCTGACACTTATCATACACAGAAAGGATGAGTTTTCTTACCTGTCTGTAGTCAAGAGTAGCATTTTATGCTGATGCAGAAGGTAGTGGTTCCTTCCCAGCCTCTGCACTGCGCTGAGGAGGGAACGAGTCCTACTGCCCACGTCCATTTAGTTGCAGGGATACAGCACCAAGATCCTTCATTCTTCACCTCTCTCCAACTAATTCCAAGGAAGAAAGAAAGGATGTACTGTCTGTAGAGAGTTTGTTCCTCCCACCAAGCAAAGGTGGGAAAGGTTACTATTTGCCCCGGAGATGTAGCTAAACCAAAAGATTCACTTTATAAAAAACTTGCTGGTTTTACAAACCAGTATCATATATAGGCCCTAATTTACACATTATGTTAGAAAATGATGACTAGGTCAGTACTGAGACCAATATTTCAATAGCAGACAGCTCCAGTTCCTCTTTTGTGTTTTTACTGCTTCTGGCTTCCTTCTCTTTTACATTTTGCTTTTCTTCTATACACAAGAAGAACTCAATTTATTGGTGATTCCACAGAGGGACAATTTTCTAACTGGTAGAAGTTTCCAAATCAGTTATGATGAAATTTCTGTAATTTACTAGAAGTTATTATGCATGGCATGCCACTGCAGACTCCCTCTCTTGACCTTCCCAGAATATTTCTCATTCTCTATTTTTAAGGATTAGGCAAACAAGCAAAAAACCCTAAACAAAACCAAACAAAAAAACCCCCAATAACAAAAAAAAAAAAAAAAAAACAAAAACCAAAACAAACAAAAAACCCTAATAAAAATTAATAATAGAAAGACTTAAAAAACACCATCCAAGTTACGAATTTAAAAAAAATATCTTGCCTACCACTTTCCCTTCAGATCCTTCACTTTTACATTAAAATCATCAAGGCCCTCACCACCTGGCTTCACAGACAATACAGAAGAGGCAGCACAGGAATGAAATAGAATCACAGAACAAAAATCAGTCTTTGGAAAAAGGAGACTCATGATTCAGAAGTGGTCCAAGGCCACGCTGAACTTCAGCTACAGTACCCCAACCCCATTGTGAAGCATCCTTCGACTATTTCTGATGTCCATTTCACAAAGAAATTCATGAATTGCAAATAAACTCGTACTTAGAGATTAAACCTCCTGTTCACCAGAAGTCAGAGTTCTGGCAAACAAAGGACTTCTAGACAGCCAGGGGAAATCTAGAATCCTGCTGGTTTTCACCTCATTATACTCTCTCTGGGTTTGTGCAGTTAGTTTAAAATGTGTAAAGTGTGGGTATGGGGCTGTTCATGTTTGTGACTTTTGCAATCCTTTCTCTTTTTGTGAAGCAAACTTCATCTGAAAGAGAAGAAAATAGAGGGATAAGAGGTATAGAAGAATAGTGGGAAAGAGGAGAAGAAGATGATGAGAAAATAGGAAAGCCAGGTGAAGAAAGGAAAAGCTCCCACAAGATGGTAAACAATAATCACCACAACCTCCTGCAGAAAACTGGCAAAGGACTGAGCTTCAGGGTGTGCAGTATAGGATTAGGAAGACAAGACTGGAAAAAAGTTGCTGAGTAAATAGAGGAAGGAGAGAGTGTGCAAAGGATAGTAATGGAGTACGTCCTTTAACTGTACATCTCCAATCGCCTCACATGAAGAGATAACCATCATTACTAAATAAAGATAGGAAGAAAAGCTCAAAGGGTAGGATATGGGGATGAAAAAAATAAGAGAGTGTAGATTAAATAAGACATCTGGGTATGAAAGATAAAGCAAGGACACAGAAAAAGTTGCAGGGAAGAAGGAGGCATAGGAAAGAGAACATAAGCAGTAGAAGAAGAATAAATAAAAAAGGCAGAAGAAGGACTGAGCAGAAGAGGACAGGGAAGGAAAGAGTGAGATGAGTAGCAGAATGAACAGGGAGAAGTAAAATCAAACTCAGATGAGGTGAAAGAGAAGGGACAGCCTCTTGGAAACTTTATAGTAGATCATTTATTCCAGTAATTTTCTGATCAAGGTCTAGGTCCCCACACTACACTGCCTTGAAGACAGTCATCCATGAATGCAGAAAAAAAAGAAGAACCAAATTCTCCACAGTGCTCAGGGAGCCCCAGGGCAGCAGTCTTGAAGCTTTAACAGATATGCAGACTTTATGCCAGACTATATTGCCAACAAAGGATGCTGTCCTTTAAATATGTAGACTTCTTACAAGGGAACCCACACACTGGGCATCACTTACACACCAGGCATACACAAGCCTTTCCCCTGGAGACCATATCAGAGACCCTGGAAGGCCACTTCAGGATGCAAAGAAGACTGAATGTCCATGCACAGCTCCCTTCTTGTATATTCAAATATAGCAGATTCAGCGCTTTTTCATCCACAGGTAGGATTTGGCTCTTAGCTAACCGAAAAGACAGATTAGGCTTGCTCCAAATCTACAGGGTCTTCTCAAAACAGAAGAAAACCTGTTTATGTGGCATGCAAAAGTCCTCATATCACAAGCTGTCTGATCTAACTGTGCAGCTCAGTTCAGTCTCAGTCAGTAGAAAAGAGTATCATCTTTAATTTGATCTTGCTGAGTTCTGAAACATTAAAGCCCTTTCTTTCCATTGCTTTCAAAATTCTCCCTGCACTGTACTTTCTTATTGTGTGCCCACAGTGTCCTTTAAAAGGAGACAAATCAGTCATTTTATAGCTGCTTTGTTCAGTGTTTGTATTATCTCATCATCATTTTTTTTTCCCCTTGTCTGACCATATATTTATTTTAGATTAGGACATCAAAAACACTCCTCCCTCCACCTCCCTCTCCCCACACACACAATGTGCACTGTTTCAGGCAACTTTGATTTGTTTTCCCTTCCCCAAGGAGAGAGTTAGTGTAAAGCAAGCTGTGATAATGTGTGTACAACTGACCATATACATTTACAGTTACTCCTCAGATCGCTCCATTTCCACTCTTGCATACCTCCTTGGTGGCTGTGGCATTGAATCATCTGACGATTTGTGAACCCACCACCACCCCAGCCAACAGGCACAGTGTTTTTGAGGACACTTTATTAAAATGCTCTGGAGTTCCAAAATTCCGCTTTGAAGTAGCACAGTAGGAATTTGCTTGAGTAAGTGGGAAGTAAAAGGAACTATCCCCACAGCCAAAGTGAGCAAAAACTTTTTTTTTACTCTGGACCTTTTCATGAAGCATAACTACTCTCCAAAAGGCAATAGCATGGGAAAAACCCCTCCATATTCCACCTACCATTTCTGCATGTCAAGTCTTTAAAAGATTTCTAGTCAGTTTGCTTCTTATTTCCAGTTGCCATCAGACCCAGTGTCACAAACTTCCCCCGACATTTGTCAGTTATTGGTCGTCTTCTCCACCTCTGCTCCAAGAGTTGGGGCATAATATTTTTCCTTTACACAGGGTGAAGACAAGCCTAATGTTGCACACAGCTGCCATGTAATTCAGGCCATGTTATGGGACTTCTTTGTAGATTACTGCACTCCAGCTCCTATACCTTAAGAAAATTGAAATAAATAAAGTGAAAGACAATAGGCTTTCTATGTTTTGTTACTTCAGCCCATGACTAGATTCTTTCCTAAACCAAAACCTTCCTATTGTCCTTGATTGTATCAGCCTTGGCAGAGGTAGAAATTTATTTTATGTTCACTATGCTGCTACTGGTATGACAGTTTACATCTCTTCTCCTTCCTCCCTCCCTCCATATGTCCGATGTTTGCACACAGGAAGAAGGCAAGAGATGGAAACTCTTGGCAACTGGACATTTTTGCCCTTACAGTAGAGTTAATTTACTGCAGAAAGGAATTTTTGCCCATGCTATGGCCATTCCTATTCTTAGATCGACACATTAGCAAAAACATGCTGTCCTCAAAGATGAGGGTACATCCTGAGATTGAGCACCTGTAGGAGGGGCATGTGGTCCTGCTCTTCTCACTGCTGTTCTTGCAGTGACAGTCACAGCCACATGGCCAGGCTGACATGACAGAGAGGGATGACTTTTGTACCCACAGGAAAATTCACCAGAGCCCTAGAGGAGACCAATGGTGAATAGAAATTGTATATAGCTGGCTGTCTTAAGCCACCTTCTGATAACTTTTTCACCTGTTCCAATGTAGCTCCATGTATTGTATTTTTAATAAGGCCAGCAGGATCACATTTTCAAAGGAAGCATCAGTCCCATCTGGTCACAAAACACACAGCTATTTATTGCTTGGTTTTACTTTCTACAAGAGGCCCAAGATTGTTCACAGCTGGGGCCTGTGATGAAGGGGATAATATTAATTAACTCTTCACCCCAAAGAGTGTGAGTAGGCTCAATTAACTTGCACTTAAAAATGCTTTGAAACTCTCACATAAAAGTAACAATGTCCTTCATTAGTTATTCCACATCAGTTATTCCAATTTAATGACATTCTTGTTCTTATGTCTGTTTTTTTTTATAAAAAAGAGCTAGTGAAAAGGATCTTGTCACTTTTACATTCTCAGGAAAACTGCTGAAGGCCTTTACTTCATAGATGGTATAAAGCCTTAAAAAAAAAAAATAAATCAAATCAATGAAATATTGAAAAAAGAACAAAAATTTAGAAAGATATTATTGAATCAATCCTCTAGAAAACTTGAAAGTCCTGATTAAGGTTTAATCAAGAAAAGGTGTCAAGTACTTTAAAAACACTGGGTTTGGTTTTGTTGGGATTTTTTTTGTTTCATGCTAATCTACTCAATAATTATGAAGCTAAGGAAAAATATCAACATAACAGGGATTTTCTCTTAGCATTGCATACCTAGATACAACAATCCATTCCCCAAAGACTTTTGGTGAAATTTTAAAAAGCATGAAAAAATATTTTATATTGATAATGAAAGAAACCAACTGTAGTTTTATAGATATTCTGTTGCTAAACAAGATAATAAAGTAATAAGAGGATAACTCTTACTTTTACAGTGATGATCTTTAAAAGGGTATATGAAATGACACTGTAACCTTTCTCCACAGGCTGGAAAAACATCTGTCTCAGCTGGTGCAAGATCAGAAAAGAAAGAATACATACGGTTCATCTCTTTTAATTCAGTTATTGTATCAACAGTTCCATAGTTCATTATGTTAGTTAAGTGACCACCTACACTTAAACACTGTTTACATAACTAAAACATTGTAGAGGATCCTGAAGACAGTGCACAGCACAAACACATTTCCAAACTTGCAGTGAAAATGGGACACTAATTCTTACTGATTTTGCTGCCTGGTTTTGAATACATCCCTGGCAATATAGGACTGTTTAGCTTGCTTCCCACCTGTCACGTGCAAATATAGACATATGCAGAGATGAATGCATTTTTAATTTTTAAATAAAAAGGAAGGGATGCAAGTGTATTTTGCCACGCACTCCTTTTTCACAGGAAGCAGAACCCTATAGAGAACATCAAAGCAGCAAAGAGATCAGTGCTCGCACTGAACATTTAGCTTAGCTGCACCTTCAAAAGCCTACCTAAGGACTGAGCTGAGGGAAAGAATTAGCTGCAGAAATCAAAAAGACCAGGTATATCTTTGAAATCCCTTCACAGTCCAGTATTTTGTTTATGACCAAAGCCCCTGAGCTGAATATGAAAGCCAGTTTCTATGGATATTTAAATGACACTTTTATCAGGCATATCAGAATGACACACTTTGATATTTTGAAGACTTGCAAGGTCACCTCTTGGCCATCCCTGAATTAATTTCTGTCTAGCAATCAATGTTTCTTTTAAAGAACAAGAACTGTTTGTGGCTTGTCAGTGTGACCAAATTGCAAAAGAATTGAAAATGTGGAGTACTGAAGCAGAGATTAACCACACCAGCAACTTGTTACAGAAAACCAGAATGCTTTGCTATCTGTTCTTTTCCTTGCCTCCTGCTCCCTACCACTGCTTTGTGCTCCCTACGTTGCAGGACAAGCCACAGGTAATTTTGTGCTGTAAGCAGATACATCTGTAAACTGAAACACAAGACTGAAGCACTGACTCTGCAAACATGTGTGTCTACCTTCCCTACATTGAGATCCCACTGAAATAAGGTGGGTTGCTCACTTGGCAGATCAGACATGTTTGAGGATTTGAGCCTTGTATTGGTATGTGACATATTTTAAGGGAACATCATTTCAAGGCTGGAAAAATATCATATCTTGGGGCTTCAGTGCAAGTTCTCTGTCATCATATGCAAAAAGATAGTATTTAAAAAATCAGCAATAGTAAAAGCTGAAATAAAATTATTGGGAAGAAATTAGGAGCAATGAAAGTGCTTTTCAAAGTAATGCTTCAATTTTGAAATAACTATTACAAACATTTGTGCTTGCTAGGGCTTGCAGTTAAATTTTAAAAATAGCACTTAAATATGCACGTTAATAACATCCAGAAGGCATTTCTTTCAAGCCTGTTTGGGCTGTTGAAGAGTTTAATTTAACCACAGCATTCATTTATGTCTAGCAGTCAGAATTTTCTTTTAAGCTCAAAGGAGCTGAGAGTTGTAACTATGATCTAATTGGTAAGGAATGAAGAATGTTTTTCATGTTTTATAGACAGCATGAATCCTGATCCTTTTACAGCAGTAAATTATAGAGTGCTCCCTTCACTGTGTCTCCCTCTGGAAGTATGGGCCTATATCTCATTAAATTATAAAAATAACTTGCAGTGTTCAGTGCTCCTCGAAAGCTATCCTGCCAAGGTGTGTTATTTTTATATCACTGATGCATGTCAACTAGTCAATCCAGAGAAAGTTTAGGTTCTTGTGCTGGTTTTGGCTGGGATAGAGTTAATTTTCTTCAGAGTAGCTAGTATGGGGCTATGTTTTGGATTTGTGCTGGAAACAGTGTTGGTAATACAGGGATGTTTTCACTACTGCTGAGCAGTGTTTACATGGAGTCAAGGATTTTTCTGCTCCTTGCACCACCCCACCAGTGAGTGGGATGGGGATGGGCAAGGGGTTGGGAGGGGACACAGCTGGAAGAGCTGACCCCAACTGACCCAAGGGTTATTCCATGCAATATGACATCATGCTCAGCATATAAACCTGGGGGAAGAAGAAGGAAGCGGGGATGTTTGGAATGATGGCGTTTGTCTTCCCAAATAATGGTTACGTGTGATGGAGCCCTGCTTTCCTGGAGATGGCTGAACACCTGCCTGCCACTGGGAAGTAGCAAATTAATTCCTTGTTCTGCTTTGTTTTTGTGTGCGGCTTTTGCTTTACCTATTAAACTGTCTTTATCTCAACCCATGAATTTTCTCACTTTTACCCTTCAGATTCTCTCCCCCATACCCCCGGGGGGACTGAGTGAGCGGCTGTGTGGGGCTTAGTTGCCAGCTGGGGTTAAACCACGACAGTTCTTTACAGCCTCAAACTAAATTAATTTATACCTACATCCACATGTCAGAGGGGACACATGAGGAACCTAAACTGCTATAGAAAACAATAATTTGTTATTGATTTTCAGCTCCTTTTTAAAAGCAGCTGCAATTCATTGGTTTCTCAGTTCTTTCCTCTCCAGTACAAATGATCTATGCAATGCTAGCAACGTGACAAAGCAGCTCCTGTGGGTAAGGCAAATGACATAAAAGTCAGATGTGTTTTACCTCTTTTTGGCTTAAGACAAATGGTCTGTCACTGAAACAGGAAAAAAAGATCAGAGGTGGGATATTATGCTTTTTGGGTTTTTAACTTTCTTTTTAACATGTGTGATTAGGTAAAATATCTCCATTCAATGAATCATTTGCCTTTAAAATAAAACTTAGCATTTCACACATTTTTAAAGCTATATAATTGTCATGTAGTTGTATAGCCTAAATGTATTTAACTCCAGTGAAGGCAGTACACTACAAATGATAGATTCTAGGTCCTTCATCCTACTGTAACATCTTGGGTTTGTGTCAAAAAAAGAAATTATCTGTTTGAAAGGCAGATGTTACAGAATTGTTACTGCAACTGCTGAAATCTAGATTTCCAGCCCTTTAAAGCAAGGTGGAGTGAATTGGAAAAGAAAAAAACAATTCAAGAGACAAGAAAGGAATGAGCACAGCGCTAGGAACACTCTTCAAGGAGCACAGCAATAAGATAAGAGGAATAATCTTCTCTTTTCTCCCAAGAGCACAGCAATTAACCACAAACATCTCCTTTCATAGCAAAATAGCCTAAATAGTCATCTAAATGATTTGCATCTGAGGAGTATATAGCAAGTCATTCAACAATAACTTCGGGGGGGGGGGGGATAAGAAATAAAAATTATAAAAATTTAAAAACACAGGCTTCTCTGTGGTTTGTTCTTTCTATGGGGGAAAAAAGCTTACTCTATTGTTAGAAAATTTAGTCTGTATTACTTCTGCACAAAATTTTGCTTCCAATGCCACAGTTCCTTCACTGAACAGCCTTAGGTCCAAACTCCTCTCCCCAAGCCTGGCTGTCTTGGCCACAATCCTTCTTTGAATAGGATTTTATCCTCAGAGAGCAAAAGGGCAGTTTCCCAAGAGAGGAAACCAGGTAAATTGTCACAGACGGATGAGTGAAACCCTTTGCATTTTGCTCCCTCATGGTCATCAGCATGTACACCCTTCCTTGGAGCTGCAGGTTACAGCAGATCTTGGTCCCTGCAAACTCTCAAAGCTAAGGAACATGCAAAACTTACTCATCTTTCATCTCAAGGTCACCCATAGCTGATGATGAATACAGGATAAGGTCACCCAGATATACCGGACCAGAGGCCAGATTCAAAGTAAATCATTCCCTCCTTAGGTTGTGGGTTTCCACGCACAACCTCCTGGACCAGATTTCCACATCCATTCTTGCAAATAAATGAAAAGGAGATGAGAAAAGTAAATGGAAAATGACAAAAACTTTCTCACCTAGAGCAAGTCCCATCTACCTTCAACACTCCCAGAAAAGCAGAAATGAAAAAGCTCTGAAATGAAAAGCAAAGAATGAGAAAATTACTAATTCACAGAGATATTTATACACATAAGAAGCAGGAGAAACATGGAAACAGAATCAGAGAGGATGCTGAATGACAAAGATCCTGATTTATAAGCATAACAGAATATGACTGGAGTAGTTGCATCTTAATTGCAATCACTAAATCAGCATTTGGAAAGAACAGAAAAAGAGACAGTAAAGCCTAACAGCCACCCCACAAATTTTAGAGAGCTACTAGGATCACTGTGAGAAGTAAGCCTTCCTGCAAAAACAGGAGGACTAAGGATAAAGATGCAATCACAGGCACTCATTACTGTCGAAATGCACATGAGAGCCAACGGCTGCTGGGGCAACATGCAGGCTGCTTGTGCCTGCTGGACAGCACGCTACAGGGAGATTTTAACTACTTGCCCTACTAGATTAAATGAAAAACTGGGAATCAAAACCAGCTCTGCTTCTTTCTCCAGTCTGGACTGTAACAGAGCAAATGGAGATCTCAGTTCCTCATTTTTCTTTTATCTACAAAACAAAGAGAACATAGACTATCAAGTAAAAAAGCAGAAAAATTTACCAGTTGGCCATCAGAGGATGGGGAAAAATGCTAAAAGAAGTCCCTAAATTAAACAGGGAATAACTCTGTGGTCCAGAAAGAGCTGAATTTTCACCAGTTATTGCACTATTCACCAGTAAGCGAAGTTGGTTGAAAATGTGATCCTTTGCTCACATAAGGCTAACAAGAAATTAGTTCAAAGTTCAAGAATTTGCAAGATAGAGGGGGAGAACATCATTAGGAAACCTAGTCAAGCACAGCGCAGGGGTTCAAATGGACAGTACAGCATCTCATAGCTCAAACCCAAGTTAAAAGGCGCAGCTTCCGTGTGGTGGAGCTTAGAGAGCAGCTCACATATCTACACCACACAGGTACAGATGAACATTTCTTAAAGATATGTTTCAGATTGCTAACATAGCTTTTCTCATCACAGAGACTGATGTCCTCTGCCTTTAGTTGAGAGCTGCAAAAAACACATGCTTAAAGTTGCAAAATTATCTTTTGTTGTTGTTGTTTATTATTCTCAATGCAAATAATATTAATCTTAGTGGTTTAGTCATCAGCAATGCAGCAGGTAGAGGCCTTGGCAAATAATCTCCCCTTCTTTCTGTAACCCTTTAAATTGAAGATACTTGCCTTAAACAAAATCTTATCTGTTTCTGAGGTGGTAAATGAGTGAAAAGTATTGCTCAGTTGAGAGAGCTGGATGAGAACCACAGTGTGAAAGTTTGGATCCTAAATATATATAGATTTATAGGAGTGGCACTCAACCACATATAAGAGTTATAGATGACTGTAATTACCAAAGCACATAAGTACCAATGTAAGATAGGACAAAATATATATAAATTTAGAGAAACTTGATTAATATTGGCTCAGCATTACGAAGTGTAACCATCAAGTATGATCCAATATAATTATGGTTTGCAAAACTATAATTTTCTCAAATTTTAAAAGGCAATGATATAGTACATCATAAAAATATACAGATGCTGCCACTCAAATATTTTCAGTGCTGTAACTCTTAAAGTATTTTGTATTTAATTCTGTTTAGGCCTGTGTATTTGCAATCTATCTGAAAATTCAGTGTGAATGAGGCTGAAATAAGTCCTGTTCCAGCTGAGCTAAATGTCTGTTGAATTTTAATGAGACAGATTGTCTCTTTTAATGTGTTTTTGTACAAACTGATTATATTAAAATATGCTATAACTGAATTATATGTTAGGCTATTATTTAGAATTACTTGTTGTGTTATTAGCCCTAGATTCCTGCATAAACATTGCAAATTCTAAATATTTTAAATAACATCATTCAGATTAGAAATAGGTAAATTATATAAAACTGACTTGTTTGTGCTATTTAAAAGTGCAAGTGTATGTAATTTTTTTTTTTTTTCCCCCACTTTTTTATTTTATTTCTTCTCTGTTCTTTGTATATGAGTCTGATGCTCAGGAAAAGAAACAAGGCCAAAACCTTGGAAAGTCATCTCAGTCAAAGATAAACTGTTATCTTTACATCCATTATCATTATCAGAGATCACTTTTTCACAGCTCCAAAATTCTTCCCAGTGGGCAGTAGTCCATCTTACTAAACTACCTACCCATAATTCAACCCAATTTCATGCAATTGTCTGTCTATGCTCATGAAAGTCCAGCTCTGAACTACAATGGAGACTATTTTCAATAGCCTCCAGGGAGGTAGCTAATTTTGTTGGCTGCCTCCATTCCATCCATCTTCTAGTGAATAAAGAAGGGCTCGCCTTTTCCCTAGTGCTGCCCACTTTCAGAAATCCAAATGTCTGTTCAGTGGAAAGCACTAAATTAGTACAAATGCTGAAATGCCTGAAGTAGAAAGCTATTCATTCTCATGCAAACTCAGAATCAGCTTTCACAACCGCAGTAAATACTGACAGCTCTTGCAGCCACAGGACTAGGTCTCCAGAAGAAAAAAACTAATATTTAAGTCTTGTGGGAAAAGTCCATGGCCAGAGTCAAGCTGAACTAATGTCCTTCAAGCAACTAATATTTTCTTATGTGCGCCCTCTGATAGATAAAATAGAAAATAAGAAAATAAGACTGTTCAAGATCTTCCTTTAGTCTCTAGTACACAAAATAACATTTAATTCAGTACAGAACAGGGAATTCCTCCAATTCAGGTTATTTTGTGGATTTTAAGCAATGACCATCAACCACTGCCATAGAAAGAACAGTCTGAATGGACTGATTTAGATTACTGAATTCTCATTGAATTCTTACTGGTTTGATATGGAAAGGTTTGATCAATAGCGGTAAGACACAAACAAATCATTTAGTTGAAGGAACTAATTTGCAATATTAATAAGTCTTTTTCTAAGCATTAGATAAACTAGATCACAGTCTATAATTCTCACGGAGAATCTACAGACAAGGTAAGAGAATGTGATACCATTTTGCTTGCACGAACAAATCATTTATAACATACTTGAAGCTTTTGACCCTTATTCAGTTATGGGCCATAAAAGATCTAATTTAAAAATGATATATGATGTCTTATTTCCATTTACATTACTGGAGTAGACAAAGATTCTTCTTGTGAAGCATGGTTACCTTTAAAGATTGCATAGAGTGATTCCCTGTTATTGTATAAACAATGAAAAAATTACAGCAACAACTTATCAAGTGCAGAATGAAGCTAGCTTCTGTGTGAGTATATAAAAAGAAAATTTGATCCATGGACAGCATAAAAAAAAGTCTTTTTGTATGGATCTTATAAACATAGAGTTCTTTTCAACATTTTATGCAAAAGGCTGTGATTTAGTGCTTCAACAGTGCTGTCTTCAAGCAAAAGCTGACACATTACTGCTTCCAGCAGGTCATGGAAACTCAGAAGAACAAGATTTTACTACTTCCTCCACACTGCATTCACCAGGGAATAAAAAAATTTCATCCTGAATGAAAACAAATCACACTGCATCCCTCCAAGCTTAGCCAAGCAAGATGACTATAGATATATAGTCAGTGTTGTAAGCACTTTTAGATGAAGACAGTCTTTCCATATGATGCCTAACACAATATGTTTGGAATCATGACTCCTGTTCCTCGCTACTAGCAGAAAACAAATAAGTAATAATTTCTTCTATATACATAGATCTATAAACAGTATGTATTCATTTTCCTATACATCAATAACTAACATGTTCGAATACACTCTGCTCATTTCCGCTCTTTTATGTCAGAACAGCTACATTAATTTTAAGAAACTACTCCTAATTTGCGTATGTCACTTAAATAACAATGTGCCCTGTGCCATGGAATGAACAGGGGACCTACACCTTCACCATTGCCTCTAACGCAACTCTTTCCCAAAAACGTGGCTAAATGGACAGGCAGTGCAAAAGGTTCAGTTGGCTGACTCAGGGCCTGCTGGTTAGCCTTGGAAACAAGTTGCAAAATCAAGTGCCCCTCATTGAAATTCCTTGCCCGCAGTCCTTTGCATTTATAACTGTGGGAAATCAGCTCTGCCACCTGAGCTGGCCTCAGCTGCCATGGCGTCACATGAAGATAGATGTGATCACTTACGGAAGTACAATAGGGAGCACTCTTCTGCTCTGCTTTCATCTTGCTCCCTGATCTCAGATCAAAGCAGGGAGGCAAGCAGAGCAAGGGCATGTCTACACGGGGACATTACATCAATCTAGTTTGTTCACTTTAAGTGCAGCAATTTAAATACATCTCATTGAAAATCTTTTGCACTGGTTTGTCATGCTGGCTTAAAATATTTTCCTTATTAATCATAACATCCAAACAGCCCTGTACTTGTCTGAATTAACTGCCCCAGCTTCCCAGCCAATATTTCATAGCTTACTGTTTGCAACTGTGACTCTTTCCTGTGCTGTAGAAGGCCCACTCAAAATTAAAGAAATTTGTGGACAGGGCAGTAAAACAGCATCAAATTAATGCACTCCTTTAAATCTTTTCCTGGTATCCATTAACATCATCAAAAGCATTACTCATCTGCTGTCATGCAACATTAATGACCCATTACTTAAAACTGTAATTATTGTAATATGAACTGAACAACACACACATATTTGCCATAGCACCACTGGGCAGATTTTCCCTTTTTGCAGAAATAAGATGACTGGCAGCACAGTTTCAGTACAGAAAGACCTGCTTCCCTCATGGGAAGAAAAATGAGCAGAGACCATCTGGGCAGAGGTCACAAGGAGCTGCAGCAGACAAACACCATCATGAAGCTTTTCCTCCTGTCACAGGAGCACTGTGCTCCCAGGGGCTGGAAGTTCAGCACCCACAGCCATCATGGGGCATCAGCTAATTCATTTGAAGTTAGTAGATCAGCTGTCAGGAGTCCTGTTTTGGAGGTTTGCCAGGTCACCTGGAGAGTCTTGTCCTTCCTGGTGCCACTACATTGTCCCTTCAGCAGGAGATTTTTCAGTCCTGATCTTTCGAGGCCTGTCAGATTACAAGGGAGGAGTCAAATGGCAGAAATAGGTGTTTCAGAGAGGTACTTGATCCTAAAAGATTTAGCAACTGAACTCTGCTTGAACATGGGAACGTAAACTCCCAAAACAGTTGGCAACTCAGACAAAGTTGTTCCTCCTGCCATTCCAGAGTAGAAGTTGCTGTAAAACATTTTTATTTTAGCATATGGAAAGTTCCAATGGAAGTCAGTTTCATGAGAAGAGCTCTAATCATATCCAGCACCATTCAAATATGTCTCTAAAAAATTAAGGACAGCATAGCGTACTGTCATTAAAAGAAAGCTCTAGGAGAAATTTAAATTATGAGTTTAAGGCAAAGGGAATTTTTCATCTGTGCTAATGAACCCGTCCAAATAAAGAGTCATAAGGGTTTTTAATAAGATCAATATATTTCTTTAAATTATTGAATTTTCCTACAGGCTTTGAAAATGCATCATCTCAGCTACTTAGCGCACACAATGTTTGGACAAAAAGAACCCATCCTGCTGACTGACCAGGAGAGCAACAAGTTTCTGATATTTACTGCTGGAAACACACATTCTGGTGATAACCAGTCTCTGAAACTTCATGGTTGTATTTGGGAATCCATAGCCACTCACAGAGTCAGAAACTTTTGTAAGTGATGGATGATATGACACCAAAGACAGCAGCTATTAAATTTAAGTCACTTATTACACAGATTCATTTTCTGTTTCCCACTTAATAACTTCAACCCTGTTCTCCATGGATAAAGAGTGACATTAAATGGCACAACTATTCAGTTATTTATCTATCCAATGTCAACCTGCATCCCACATCTGTCCACAGTTCGGAGAATGTGAACAACAGTTGATTTGGAGCTGGACTGGTACAAAATTATTTCCAGACATTCAGTAATGAAAATATGTTTGTTGGCTACTTCCGGTTACTTGAGGCACCAAGTATCCTAAAGTGACATTTTGGCAAAAGTCATGAGAAACCTAAATATACATATATATGTTTCCACAATGTATCATAAAATGTATTAGTAATGTTTTCAGAGATAAATTAAGTGGTTAGAGGAAACAATTATTACATTGTATTTTTGGTGAAAAAAAAAGAAAACAACCTGAGACAAAAAACCTGGAAAATTATATTAAATTAAAACTGCCTATTTTCTCTGTTGTCATACTTAATATGCTTTATAGCTCTTTTAAATTTAAAATTAAATTAAGTGAAACATTACCAGAGAGGAATGTTTTCACAAAAAAAAATGCCTTAGCAACTTAATGTTAATGATATCAACCCTATCCTTGATGCAGATCTTTGTCCTGCTTTAATACTTACATGTTGGCATTACTGGTCCAAAAAGAAACTTAGTCTTCAACTCTTAACAAGATATGCAAGCCAATTAGTATGTAAATAAACAAAAAACCTAGGGTTTGTTATTTTTAAAACCTGCATGCCAGGATTCACTTGAACTTACTTCTCCTCCCCTACAAGCTGGAACATAACTAGATCAATTGTATGTGCAGCAAAGTGCACTTATAGAGCACATCAAAAACTAAAGATGTCATGCAAGTAGCAAGAGGCATATCAGAATTGCCTGAGTAAGATTACAAAAATCAAAGTTTCCTCAAATGTTTGATTGGGTCAGCCTGTATTACGTCCTTGGACATGACCTAATCAGACACATAAAAATCTTACATGGAAGACTTCACTACTTAAAAGTGATGTTGTGGAAAGTGGGGAGGATACAAAAGAGAACAGGCAGACAGAATAGATTTTTGAAGAGCTAGAGTGGGTTTTGCTATATGGAGAAAAGAATCTCAATATCAGTTAGTGATTTACTCTTCACAGTCCTTCTGACAACAAACAGAGAAGTTACATAAAAAATTTTCCAGTCCTAGTCAGAACCCCCCAGATAATCTTCTTTGCAGATAAATATTATAACCCTATTACAGCTTCTAAACCAAGAACAAAAATTTCTGGTCAACAGAATATTAAGTGTTATTATGCAATACACATAGACACTAGAAAGCATGGAAACCTGTCTCAGAGTAAAGTAGCAATGATCTTCCATTGCCACCTTTGAAAGACTTGGTTGCACTTCATCTTCACATGTCTCTGGACCACAGCTTACATCACTTATCTTGTTGAAACTTTTCCTTTCACACAGACACAAAACCAGGGGAATCCAGAGTATGAATAGTTTAAATGTTAATTTACCTATGAAGAAGCTGGAAGAAAAAAGTAAGAAGCTGGAAGAAAAAAAAAGTGGTCTTTCATATTAAACCACAAAAGAGCACAAATAACCCCAACCAAATAACACAAACAAAAAGTTCGCTTCTTTCAAAACACAAAAGAGCAATCACTTAGTGGTCACTGGCTTAGAAAGAACAACAGAGTTATAGTCTTTATGAACTGAACATGCAAAAGTGGACATGCCATTCATATTCACAAAAATAACTATTTTTTGCGATCACTGTAAAAGTTAACCCATCGGCTGCATACAAAACTTCATCAGAAAAAAAGTGAAAGCCTCTACAGAAACACAGGTATACATTTATCCTTCTACCTTAAGACCATAAAATAACCAAACTGGTCTAATTCAAACTAATTTCATTGACAGAGTTGCATAATCTATTTGCAGAATACATGTCTGGAACATCTTCGCCTTTTGCATAAGTCAAACAGTATCTTCTTGGATATGTTTCTACTTTAGTATTTGGCAGGTACAGCTTAAAAATCAACTTGCATAGCACTTGGTAATATCATTTGCTAGAATGTGTCTGGTAAAATTATTCTTAACCTAGTGATCTTCAGACTGAAATAGTCAGTTATAGTAGCCCTGACATAATATGGAAGTGATTTCAAGTCACTAAAATCCCTGAGAGAGAGCCTAGTTTCAATTTCTTGAAGGATGGAAATTACTTATGCAGTGATTGTTTTGAAGTTGTAACTTATGTGGAATTAGCAAACTATTCAGAGCTGAAAAATGCA
The DNA here is from genome assembly GCA_031468815.1 of Morus bassanus. Classification (NCBI taxonomy): domain Eukaryota; kingdom Metazoa; phylum Chordata; class Aves; order Suliformes; family Sulidae; genus Morus; species Morus bassanus. The sequence goes on along the minus strand of CM062600.1, from coordinate 21,970,483 downwards.
AATATGATAAAAAGAAGATACTAACTATAATGACTTCATAACTTTTCCTTTTCCAAATGTGTGAGGTTACTTGGAAATAACTCTATGTCTTTTTAAATTACTTCACAGTCACAGCTTCGTTCAAGTTTGACAGTTAATATTTTTGTACATTATCACAATTACACCAAACACTCATCACTGCTAGTTATTGGGTCAATGATGGCCTCCCACATTTCTAAAAAAAACAGCCAGATTTCTACTTCTTGCCCGGGTAAAATTTAGGGTCAGAGTGTAGTGACAAATGAACCCCAGCAGGCCACTAATTGCCAAAAAATATTATTTGAAAGGCATTTTCTGGCTCTAGGAATCATTTTTGTCATGCATAGAGTATCCATTTGTTCAGTATCAGTCATAATTCTTAAGACAAAATGGATACACTAGCTGTCTTAGATGAAACATTTTTAAGACAGTTTTACAAAAAAAAATCTAAAATCACCAAAAAACTAGAATTCATTTCTTCAATTAACATTGATTTTTCAAATATGTGCAAGTAAAGAGAAGCTACCCAAATCTGGTGTTGAAAATATTAATTTAGTGTATACTGCAGTAAAAACAAGTAGCAGGAAAATATCACATCAAATGCTTAAGCATAGAAGACTTCATAGAATTTTTTGTGTTTTTTTAAACAAATTTCCTTAGTAGATTGAAAGACAAATAAAAAGTCTTTGACAATAATTAAATTGGAGATGGAGGCCTGTCAATGTTACATATGCTTCTTTAACTTAAGCAAGCAAAAGGCATCATTCCTTCATGAAAAATCTCAGGTCAGATCACTGAGCAGTTTTGCCAGTCAAAGCCAGTAATTACTCAAGATATTCATTTCAGTACAGGACCACAAAACATGTTTCCAGTCCTCCCAAAATCTCAAAACTGATAGTCAGATGACTTAATTTTAAAAGCCACTGAGATGATGGAGAAAAAACCACCTGTTACACACTGTCTTTGTCTCTGCTAACAAACCCCACAGGCAGGCACAGAACAGGACACATCTAAGTACATTAACAATTCTTCCTAGTCAAAATCTGACTGTTGTGTTTTGAATGATGCTCTGACATACACTGAGGTTACAGACAACATAATTCATATCAAGATAAATCTCAGGTTTTCCTCAAATCCACATTATTGCGATAAAAGTTTTGGCAACAAGTGGAAGTAAAGAAATATACTGCAAAAAGCATCAGGGAATCACATGGATCCATTCGTTCTCTGGCACTTCCAGCTTCACAAACACCATTGCCCAAATGATCATGTTGCAGTTTGTTTTACTGTTGTGAGCAAGTCAATAACCTTTGCAGTTGCAAAAGTCACAAGTGCTTTAAGCAGAGGGGTTGGACAGAGAGATGGCAAAGGTTCTTCTGTTCATGGAGAGCAACAGTTCTGAAAACCACACAAAGAGCATCCTTCCAGCATAACGTGATCAGCCAGAAAACCTGTGAGAACCTCAGGAAACTGTAAAGAACTAGGTGGCTGCACATGGATCCTTTAGCAGAAGTCAAGGAATGAGGAAATGGTTATTTTTGTTAAACAAGTTGTTATTGTGGATTAAACGTTTTTTACCACTCTTTACTGCTATTTTTGTAATACAGATGGCAATTTAAAACATGACAGAGATGATGATATTATGAGAACAAGATCCAACAGGGATTTATTTAATGTAATTTAATGTGTTTAAGTAGTTCCATACATCACAACAAATTTATCATGAGAAAATTTTGCTGATTGTTCTAATAATACACATTATGTTGACAATAATTTTTCTGTTTTGGTCCCAGTAATGGACAAACTCTTTCCTGATAGACTAAAAGGTATACTCTAGTTTCCATAGCAGTGAAAAAATGCAAGCAAGCAAGGGAAAAAGGCTGAGGAATTTTCACCGCATCATTTCATGACACATCTTTGAGTTGTTCAGCTCAGTTGATTGAGATGGATTACTTCAATTAAGATACATCTGTCTGAATGCATTGCTATTGCAGGGGGCACCTCGTGGCACCGTAACACATTGTGTTGTAAGTCCTTTTTCTAGAAAAGTGAGCAGTCTTTGGTTTACACAAAAATATCAAGCCATTGCTATTTTTTTGACTAACATTTATTGGGAAAAGCATAGTAGTTTTCTGTGCATTTTGGTTTCCTGGCTGAGTTTATTCCCCCCGCACAAGTGTTCTGTTGGAACTGGTCAGTCAGATTTGTGATCACCTCTGCTAAAGGACAAGCATACACACTACACAAGCTAATTCCAGTAAGATAGCATCCTGGCTCAGCAGCACTAATTGCGCCAGCAAGAGCATAGCTTGTCATGCTCCAGCTTCTGCTATCATTTACTGGAGGCTGACAGCATGATCATAAAAAGGAAAATGTGTGTAAAATATGTTAAAGTATTCACATGTAATTTCTATTCAAATATGGGGTTTTTTTCCCTGTTAAACATGGGCATTGGTCTGAGACCCTATTGAAATACAGCAGCACAGATCATTTTGATTATTTTACTGGGGGAAAAAATAGCTATTGCTTCCCACCCACAAGGAAAAAAAATCTCAAATAAATCAGATCTGGTGCGAGTGTAGCTCCCACAGATATCTCCACACTAAATTCTTTAGTGACAAGATTGCTAGTATGAGTTACATGTCCAACATTAAAGAGTGAGAAAAAGGTGGTAAGTGGGAAAGTAATATTATTTGCACTGATAAAGTAGCACTATAAAGACAGCTGTAATCTACACAAACACAGGATGGATGAGGACGTAAAGTAGCAAATACAAATACTGTAACTCTTTGGAAGTTTCTTTCTCAGATCCCTACACTCACGCACCTTTTTATCCCACCCCTAAAAAACACATCTCTAAGATGACTGAAAGAAACCCAAGACATTCTTAAAAAATACTCCTAGTTTCCTTTATAAAAATTTGCTGTCAAGTTGAGCTTTCAGCTGGACAAAAAGGCATAATTATTGCTGTTTTTGAAAGAGTCAAACATTTAAAATTTAAATGCCATAACGTAGCAATATTTCAGTAAGAATACACTGGGGGGAATAACAGTTGCATCTTGTTTAAAAAAAAAAAGTTGTGTATTGCAAATTTTAAAAATTTATCATTTACAAAGCAAGGAAAATGTACCCTTGGTGGAAAAGGATAAGGTCAGAGAATACTTCAGCAAACTAGGCATACACAAGTCCATGGGCCTTGATGGGGTGCACCCACAAGTGCTGAGGGAGCTGGCAGGTGTCATTGTGAGGCTACTCTCAATAATCTTTGATCGATCATGGCAAGTGGGACAAGTGCCTGAAGACTGTGGGAAAGCAGATGTCACTCCTGTCTTCAAGAAGGGCAAGAAGGAGGACTCAGGGTACTACAGGCCAGGCAGCCTCACCTTGATGCCTGGGAAGGTGGTGGAGGAGCTAATCATGGAAACCATTTCCAGGCACATGAAGGACAAGAAAATCATCAGAAGTAGTCAGCATGGCTTCACCAAGGAGAAGTCATGCTTGACCAGCTTGAAAACTTCTACACTGAAATGACTGGCCTGATAGATGAAGGGAGAACAGTGGATACTGTCTACCTAGACCTCAGGGATGCCTTTGTAGAGGTGCTGTCAAAGTATGTGCTGGATGAAGAGTGAGGTGGACGGAAAACTGGCTGAACAGTAGGGTGCAGAGGGTGGTGATCAATGGCATGAAGTCTAGTGAAGGCCAATATCTTGGAGTGTACCCAAGACACCAAATCTGGGTCTGATCTTGTCTACCATCGTCATTAATGATCTGGATGATGGGGCAGAGTACACCCTCAGCAAGTTTTCTGATGACACAAAACTGGTGGAGTGGCTGATATGCCAGGGAGTCATGCTGTCAACCAAAGAAACCTCAACAGGCTGGAGAAATGGGAGGATAGGAAACTCATGGAGTTCAACAAGGAGAAGTGCAAAGTCCTGCACCGGGGGAGGAACAACCCCATGCACTGGTATATCTTGGGGGTCACCCAGCTGGAAAGAAGCTCAGCAGAAAGGACCTGGGGGTCCTGGTGGTCACCAAGTTGAACATGAGCCAGTAATGTGCCCTTGCTGCAAAGAAGGCAAATGGTATCCTGGGCTGCATTAGGAGTGTTGCCAGCAGGTCGAGAGAGGTGATCCTTCCCTTCTACTCAGCACTGGTGAGGCCAGACCTGGAGTGCTGTGTCCAGTGCTGGGCTCCCCACTACAAGAGAGCCATGGACATACTGGAAAAAGTCCAGCAAAGGGACATGAAGATGATGAATGGACTGGAGCATCTCTCCTATGAGAAAAAGCTAAGGGAGCTGGGACTGTTCAGCCTGGATAAGAGAAGGCTCAGGGGGATCTCGTTAATGTATATAAATACCTGCAGGGAGGATGCAAAGAGGATGGGGTCAGACTCTTTTCAGTGGTGCCCAGTGACAGGACCAGAAGCAATGGGCTCACACTGAAACACAGGAGGCTCCCTCTGAACATCAAGAAACACTTTTTCACTGTGAGGCTGGCCGAGCACTGGCATAGGTTGCCTGGAGAGTTGGTGGAGTCTCCATTCTTGAAGATATTCAAAAACCATCTGGACATGGTGGTAGGAAACCGGTTTTCATGGAGCCACTTGAGCTTTGGAGCTGAACTAAATGACTTCCACAGGTCCCTTCCAACCTCAGTCATTCATGATTCTGTGAAATCTTTTAGCTTGTGAAGGAAGTAAGTGAATTTTTATTTTAAAAAGAAACAGAATTTACACTGAGTCAAAATGTGTCACTGTATCAAACCCAGTTTCAAACTCATCTTGTAGATCAGCAATGATAGGTTTTGGATTTGACTCTTGCACCTGAAACCTTGTAATTTTGTTCTTTATTTTGGCTAAACAAGTAAATCCTTTGTTAAAGTATATTCTACTTATCCCTCAGGGCCCACCCTTGACATTCAGTGTTAACCCAGAGATGGCCAGGAAGGGGCTGCCCCATGTCCATTTTCCAGCTGGCAGAAACAAATGTGGCAGCTCTGTCACTGTGGAGCCAGAGGAGAAAGTCACACTGATGCTGCTTGTCCCTGGGAAGATGCCTGCTCCCCAGAAATCTCCATTTCCCATCACAAACCCATACTTACTGGTGTGTGGAGCAGCAGCCCTGAAGGGCACTCCTGCTAGCCTATGGTTAACCACTTAGCCACAGCTCTTTAAAAAGATTTCCTATTAAAACATGAGGCAAGTCCATTCCTTGCAAGGTTCTTCACCCCAGTAATGACCTGACACTTAGTCCGTGCCATTCAGCACACACACAAGTATACAATTGCTAAGAGCCTAATTTTCTATCGTCTTACTTCAGAGCAGCTGGGAAAAGCCTTCTATTGAATTAGTTTATTATTTTCTACTGCTTTTATTTGATAAGCCCACATAATGCCATCTTTTGAGCCAGGGACCTCCTTGAGTTATATCCAGAAATAAGTGTCAGAGTGGCCCACATGTAGCACACAAAAAGGCTTCATTTTTTAATTAGCAAAACCAAATAAGAGACATGTAGTTACAACACTTCTTTCTGAATCCACCATTATTCTTCTCTCAGATGAGTGCTGGTAATGTTTTTCCCAAAATAATCTCTACCTCAGGGCACAGTTCTGATTAATAGGTTAATAGATGTACAATTTATTTTTAAGCTTAGTTACTTTTTCTCCCTTTCAAACACTATCCTATATTAATCTTAGCTCTTCTGTCAACAATGAAGAAAGCTGTCCCTGTTGTCCCTTGGCATTTAAGGCTGCAGTCAATGCAGATAAGGTTTGTTTGGGAACGTACAGGGTTTGCTGAAGACAATCGCTGAAGATAGAACCTTAATTTAACCTCAAGCCTGTAGTATTTCCCCTGGGACATGGATGACTGATAACACAGCAGAGGGCAAGGAAAGCACAAAATTATTGAGAAATGGAAGCAGCAAATCTCGAGTGTTGAATTTCTCCTTCTAAATTGTTGTTTATAAGGATAGTCATGCATGTCTGACTCAGTCTGGAGACACTAAGAAGTATCTTAAAAAAGCAGTATTAAAATGCACTGAGAGTGGATGTTTTTGAAAGTAATTTCCAAAGCATACAAAATACAGTTGGTATATAGTCATCTTAAACCAAAATGTCATTACAGTATCAAAATACGCTTGCTTATAGTATCCTAGGTACAAGGTAGGTCAGCAGTTGCTAGTTTAAATGAAATAAGTCCTTAACAGAGAGCTTGATAACATTTCCCATAGGAACATTAGAAAATGGTGTTAATGAGCATTATTAAAGACTGCTTCTGTAAGCAAATAGATCTTTATTAACTGAGATTATGGGCAAAGTTTTCCTGTGTTGTAGCTTTAAAGGGGCAGCATGAAAAACTAGATAGTATTTTGTTTTAAATAAAAAGGTTTTCTCTGTTCTAAACTTAAGGTTATTCTGTTAGGGTTAAGGGTTAAATAACCCTTTTATTTGCTAATGATAAATTTAATTGCCTGAAGCCAAATTGAATACAAACTATTTTTTTTTTCTATAGGGATAAAAAAACCCCTCCTTAGTAGACACAGCTAGAAAAGGCTGCCCCAGCTTCAGAATCCCTGTTTTCAGAATGGAAGAATTTATTAATTTAAAATACAACATGTGTATATCCTTTGTCAGACAAAAAGGTGTAAGGAAAAATACCCTATCTGCTATGAAAAAAAAAAAAAAAAAGGCTTAATTTTATTGCAACTCTAAGTGTGGATTCTCTTTTAATCATGTCTTCTGCATTAAAAAAGAAGCAATTTTTCTTCCTGTTATCAGCCATAAAGCATCCAAATCCCTGAAAAAACACAGGAAATTGGAAGAACTGAGTTAAATTTAAGCCCAGATTTTAGAGAGAAAATTTACATCAAACAGTCATTGAGCCAACACAGTAGTCTCATAGTGTAAAATCAATTATGTTCAGTTAAAGAAGTATTTGTGTTTCATTGTTAGAGGTTATTGCCATTTGTTTCTTGATAATAAAAACCAAAATACCAAATCAACATTCTCAGCTGATACTTTAAAATACTTGGATATTTGCAGAGAAAACAGAGACAGTATTTTGATAAGACTTTTAGCTCAACAGAAGGGCAGGGCAAAATGTAACCCCTTAAGACAGCATCCTGTGCTTCATATTGAGCAACAGCTAATGAAATCCTAAGAGGGTTTGTTACATAAGCCAGTGGACTGAAGAAACCTTTAACATGTAGGAAACTGGAGTTAATTAAACTGTTACGGGTATCCTATCCATCATCCCACCAGACGGCTCTATTCTAAACCTATTTACATTTTGCAATTGAAAAAATATACTTGGCGTGGTTGATAAACCATATTTAGTGTCCTTATTGATTTGACATTTGTGCATAACCTTTATGCTTTAATTATCTAATAGCATTTCCTGAATATTTCTCTGCTACAGAAAGTATTTGATTTCCAAGCAATTAGACATATCTGACAATTAGCAGACAGTAAGAGTGTTCCTTTCAACAAATTAATCATTTTGGGAAAGCACTGGTTCATCACTGCACTGAATTTGCTGAAAAAGTTGTTTTATTGAATCTCATTTCAATCTGATTCAGTACCTCAGTGTAATCAAAGTGCATTTCAACTCTGCTCATATTTCACTCACAGGATAGATTGCCTTTAAGGAGCTTTCATTCCTGTATAATAATTCTGAAACCTAAATGCAACATAAGAGAATTTAAACTTAAGGTTAACAGCTGGCTGCATTTGTGGGGATCAGCAGAAGAAATGAGATCAAATATTTTCTAATACAAATAGGGTCAAGGAAAAGAAGAAAGCTGGCCACTGCAATATAAATTCACCTTCTATTTTGAATCTTTGATAAGACAGATAATTTTTTATTTCCTATGTGAGACACAGTTTCTGAGGATTTGCTTTTAATACATTATGTGTTTTACATCACTTTATGATATTTTTAAACTTTTATCCAAGACTTATTCTAGCACAAATTTCTGCCAAAAGTCTTCACATTGCAACATTAAAATTCATTGTAGTCAACTTATGGAAAACACACACCTGTTTCTTTGGTTTGGAGACATTTCTTCAGAGAGAAAATTTAGCAGTGAAAATTTAGTAATGAAATTCTTTGCATGTTTCACATTTATGAAAGAATATGGTCCAATTTTGTCTTACCTGTGAAATGAGATGGGTGACCTGAGATCAGATCTTGAAGCTCATGTTTGTGAAAGGAAACATCTTATCTTTTCCTGTATAATCTTCATTGTGAAGGGGGCTAAGGCACCACATTCAGCTGAGAGAAGTTTCTCCCAGTGCAGGTGTTGTGTGAAAGAGCTGTACCATCACAGTCCCTCATCAGCCTTAACACAAGAAGCAAAATATGCTGGAGGCAGGAGCCACATTTTGCCCCAGACTGCAGTACAGACCCTGTGAGTTCCTGATCATCACTGATAACCTTCAATTATCCTGGATATCTGTCACAATTTAAATAGCTTCTCCCCTTCCCAACATTATCCAATATCATTACAAAGAAAGAAGGGGTGTAACTTGTGCTTCAGAGAGGAGCAAGATCAAGATGACAGAAATTTGGCTCAAAGCTTTCACTGGACTTCAAATTTTACACTGTACCTCTAGACAGTGCAACCCAGATCTTCCAGTGAGAAGAGCTACAGGGTTATACCACATACAAACGTTGTGATTCCTAGGCATCTCCAAAATAAAATACTATGATTTAGGTGGTATAAGAGTAGACATGCACTTTAGATGGTGTTATTGGCAATGTTTTACACAGCAATTTTACTGCAAATAATTTATAAACTTGAGAAGAAAAGAGAATTATTTCTCTCAGATGGAAGGGAAAGACTGTAATCTGTTTCCCTTCTTCACTTTTCACACTGTGCAAGCAAGAAACAAAGCAAAATAAAGAGTGTTTTGATATAGTAAGCTGGCCAAGAATCTAGAGTTAAGATGTCAGAAATTAGTCATTATTTTTTGATAGCAATCAGTAAGTGTGGCTGGCTTGTCTCATTATTTCTTGCTGAAATAGTACCTAGCCATCAGACATAACTTCTTATCCAGAGAGTTATTTCTAAGCAGAATACATATATCTCATCCAATAACATGATGCCCTTCTTTCACCTAAGTTTTTAGTATTTTATCACCTTTTACCTGGCCTTTAAACAATTTCCTCACTCTTAAGGGAACTTGATACTGTATCAGGGCTTAAAAGTCTGGACTCAGTCTCAAAGTCCATGTGCAGGCAAAATTCTCCTTGCCAATCAAATAAGTTCATAAATTTCAGTGAGATTTTGGCATGAGCACACAATCATAAAGAATGGCACTTGGTGAAAAATCAATGAGAAAATTTTTTTCCCCAGGCACAACATAAGTATCTTTATAGTTCATCAATAACTAGTTTGGATATCTTGCTCTAATTTAAGAGTTTATAAATATATATATCTCCATCTTTAATTCTTTCACAGAATATTGCTTTTGTTTCCTATATAGCGTACAATACTGTCTGAAAAAAACGTGCTCTTGGACAAGTTAAAAAAAAAAAAAGTTGTTTTCCTCTCACCTAATTCTTAAATGGAAAAATCTGAATACCTCCCTCTGATATAGTGGAATAATTCAAGCAGTAGAATATCTTGCAGCAGGGCAGATCTTAGCTGCATTGCTTGATATTTATGCCATCCTTGTATATGGAAAGGCTTGATATGGAAACTTAATGTTTGTTTTGGTACCTAGGAACAAGCCTGTAACAGGCTGAAATTTTCCTCCATATTAATGATTCGAAGATGCCTTCTTTCCATACCCCATTATTTTGCTAGATGTGCCATTCAGAATTGATTTTTGATAAATTCAGCCTGGTGCTTCTGTGACTACTGCATAGGTACAGTAGCTTTAAATATTTATATTATGCTGCTGGTGATAATTATTATTCCAACTCAGTATAGTTTTAATGCATTTAAATGTCAGTGTTTCTCAGTTTAATTCATCACGCATATGTTCAGATGCTTGTATACATATATTCAGTATGCATCTCCAAGGACCTAAAAAGACCTATTCATATTTTAGCAGCTGTGAGAAAGTGTGGACAGATTTCCTTTACATTCCTAACTGTAAACATTAATTAGGTGCTTGACACTCATTAATGATTAAAAAACTCTTTGTAAAATAATCTGTCATAATTCTTTTATCACTATGCCAACCCAAAGAACTATTTCATTGTACTGTTGTATCTCTGATGGGAAAGTTAAAAATGATGTGTTAAAATAAAATCCATTTATTTATTCGGTTTGTTTCCATGGGAAAAAGTGGGTTTGCTGTGATACCTAAGTTTCTGAATACAAGAATGTCATGCCTTATTATCTGTTTGTATGCATTTGTTGAAAAGCCATTATGCAGTTGCCTATACACTCAGTGTGTCTTCTCAGGCTTAGCCATTGCAGCCGAACAGAATCTCAAAAACAAGAACTTCAACATTTTCTCCAAAATATTAATGAAATGCTGAGGGTTATAAAAAAAAAATAAAAAAAAATAAAGCTCCTTTTTTGCGAACAGGACTGGAATGCATTTAACCTTGGCTTTCGAAGTGGTACTATTTGCAATTGTTGCTTAAGCGAAGGAAGAAGAAAGGAACATCACATTCCCAGGAGGCCTGACAAATGATTTTCAAGGTCAGGATTATGCACAAAAGAAACAACACCTCCTCACTCTATGTCCTGTTACAGCATCTCTCCTTTTGCTACCTGTGACACTGCCTCTATTTTGTCCCTTTGAAGGGTTATGAAGGCTGCCACATTGAATGGGTCCAGTGTTGTCCAAAACATGAGACCGAAGCTGCCGCTTGTCAGTACACAGCTAACAGTTCAGAGAATCCCTCTATTGATTTTCTTGGTGTGACTCCACCCTGGCTGTTTTCTCAGCCTAATGCTGCATCTCCAGAATGTGTAATAGTAATTGACCAGAACAGAGTGTCAAGACTAATTAATGTAGTCTCGTTATTGGTGAGAGCACTGGTTTTCAAAGAATGTCCTAGCTGTTATTTATGGCATTTAATTAAGGTACAATCTTATCTAAATAATCAGTGTGTTGTAAAATAGAAGAGTCAAACTACATAGCTGCAATAAGCCAAACATAACATGCACAACCACATTTGCACAGAACATTTAGACATTTTTGCAATTCATGAGAAATTTAGGAAATTAGTAGGGTTTTTTAGCTTTTACAAGGCATGTGAAAGCATTCTATGCCTTCTAAATGGATTTACTCTAACTGCCTAATTCATTATGCTAAAACCATGAAGCAATTTCCTGTTCAAAGCCCAGCTCACAGGCTCTCTGTTGTCAAGTATTTGAATTTCAGATTAGAAATGTGTTCATTTGGATAGCATGAAAGGAAAGCTTTGTTGTCAGCTTTGCTTTATGTTCTGCCAGCAGCCAAATCCCTCTTCTTCAGCGGTCACCAGCAAAATACCAGACCTCCACTCTGGTCTCAACTATCTTGAAACAAACACAAATGCCTTTGGCCTTTATGGCCTAAACACTGGTTTGAGGTTTGCTGTTGTCCCCTCTCCCTTAATATTTTTTTAGGGATTATTTCTGACAGATGATATCAGCAAATGTTTAGATTGCAGAGTTTTTCTCATCCCTACAGAAGAGGAGGGGAGGTAGGGGGAGAGCATTTCCACAGTGGGGGAGAAGAGCCAGGACATTTAGTCCTGTTAGAATCTCTGTAGTTTGTTATGGAACAGTGAGCTGAAGTGGCTGTAGCCCTTTTAACCTCAGCATGTTTCCAGCTATCATCTATGGTGAATTTTAACTATGCTGCTGCTTGCTTGTTAGCAGCTATTTCTTTGTCAGCTTGGAAAAAGTACAGACAGCTGGCAAAAGTCAGGGGCTGCATTTCATGCAGAGTAATACAAAGTCACCTAATACAGCTCACAGGACAAAAACCCCCAAGCATTCATATCTTTGGCTAGTAGTATGGAAGTCAAGGAATTCCAGCTACATTTCTCACAGGAAAAATCTTTTCAGAGCTCTTCTATTACTGTAAGCTATTCTGCTAGGTTTAGGGTCTGCACTGTGGAAGAACAAGCCCAGTACATCCGTCTATTAATTAAAAGCAAACATTCATACAAGGAATGCTGTAACCTAAACATGAACTTTAATCATTGTAACATAGCTGGAAGCAAAATAATTACTAGCAGCTATAGAAGACATTGAGCTATTTGTAATCCCTTTGCTTTTGAATACAATAACCCCTATGTAGTCATAATAAGCTCTCCAGTATAGGAAATGGTAATAGAAGATCTCTCTCCTGATACTGATGCTGTGCAAATAATTGATTTCTCAGCTAAACAGATGACATGAAAGAAGAAGAAGAAAAAAGTTCGATCCAGGCTGAATTTAAATTTTCTTCTTTTTCTTGTGTTAATGAAAGAAAGCAGAGGGAGGAAGCATTTCATCCAGCCTGGAGTGTCCTGCTGGACTCTGCGAAACATTTCACCCTGGGCAACAGAGAGGAAAGCTGGAATCACCTGATGAAGAAGCAGTGGCACAAGGACCCTTCCCCTTCCACCTGATGTGCGAGCTGGTGTCCTGGGGAGTGCCTGCACTGCAGTCCCAGCAACAGGGCAGAGGATGCTGCTACCTCCAGTTACAGCACACTGAACCAAAGTGCAAGGGTCCCTTGGGAGGTAAACACTCATCTTTGGTCTCCATAATTCCCTCTGTAAACCTCTGCCTGCTCAATCAGGTTATGGGAGCCTCAGGTGCCCTGTCCCTTCTCTGTCAGGTGAAAGATACCTGAGTCAACACTTTCCCCCTTGCATAAAAAATTACTCCAGCAACTGGAGGTGAGCGTCCTAATCAGCAGTTCAGAGACACCCTAGGGAGTCACTTTACAGAGTCATTTAATGACTCTTCAGTTTCTATGCAAAGTGGCAGAAACCCCAAAGAAAGGATTGAAAGAGCCCCACCTCACTGAGCCCAGAGATTGCTGCGGAGTTCATCTCAGTTCATCGAAAGTGGGAGGTCTCTGTTGAAATCCCTGTCCAAAATCGGGCACAAAGCAGGTTTCTGTTTCCATGTCTGGCTCCTGGGAGAGTGAGCACTGAGCATTTCACCCAGCTCTAAATGACACATTGTTCCAACATGTGTTTCCAAGTGTTAAAAGTGAAGACAAATGAAGGCATGCCACTATGCCCCTTGATAAGGTTCCTGGCACCCTCTTTCATGGTTAGCAGAAATGAGCCTAAAAGCCTACAGAGTTTAAAGTCTCTAATTCAAGAATTCTTTTGTACTCCAATTGTGTACGTTTTGCAATATTTAAATGCAAATAAAATTCAGGTCAGGTTCCTGACTGGCTGCTAAATACCCTCTAGTTCTTCCGTGGAATTTGTTTCCTCAACCTCAGAGTATATGAAAAGAATTAGGGGGCGTTAGTATACATTATACAAAAGTTAAATAAGAGTGCTAAGAATTCAGGTCCAAACCATTTTAAGTTAACAATGACATAAAACTATTATGTTGCAAATAACATACTCAAGCTATTACCAATGCTCACACTTTTATTATCCTGAAGCACAACAATTTCACTCTGCTCATAAGCCATTCTACAGTGCTGTAGGTAGAACCAAGCTTCATAATCCTTAATAACTTTTCAGAACTCTATTATTATGCACATTCTGGAGCTGTCAGGGCAGTGTGGTTTGCCATCGGATACGACCCTCATGGAAGAATGTATGCTGGGGTTTAGAGGACCAAATCCTAAATTTTTTGTTAGGATTTCTTCATGAAAAAGAGTCAGGATTCAAGTTACCATGAGTTTACTGTGTCCAGTAAGACGGTGCATTATTATGTGTCCAGAGAAGGAGAAGAGGATTCCCACCGTAAGAATACATGAAACATTTTTTCCCACTACTTCATCATCCATACTGAATAATGGAGGATCAACAGATGCATTGGACCCTTTGCTCTTAAAATCCAGATGCATAAAAGTCTGTAAAGGAGTCTATTTTCACATGACAGCCCACAGAATCTGTATGTTTAAGCAATCTAATTAGACTGCTAATTAAAAGACATCTAACATAGGGCCTAAAGCAGTCAAGCTAAAACCATTCCCTTCCCCAATACCTGTTCAGAAGTGAATAGGTAAGAAGTGACTATGGTGCAAGGTCAATACCCCAGTCTAGCCAAAGCACCGTCTGCTGCCAGTAATAGGAGAGGTCTCTAAGGAGCAGATGATTTGAAATGATATTGGAAAGCAGCTTTGCAGAAGAGGACCTGGGGGTGGAGCCGACATGTGTCAGCAATGTGTCCTTGCCACAAAAAAGGTGAATGGTATCCTGGGCTGCATTACACAAAGTACAGCCAGCAGGCCAAGGGAAGTGATCCTTCCCTCTGAACATCAGGAAACACTTTTTCACTGTGAGGGTGACTGAGCACTGGCACAGGTTGCCCAGAGAGGTGGTGGAGTCTCCATCCTTGTAGATATTCAAAAGCAACCTGGATGCAGTCCTGGGCAACTGGCTTTAGCTAATGCTGCTTGAGTATCAGCTCAAGGACCAGATGACCTCCAGACGTCCCTGTCAGCCTCAAGCATTCTGTGACTCTGTGTTGCCTGTGCTACACTTTGGTCCATTCTTCAAACAGGACCATTCTCTAGGATCTGAGCATGGACCTGAGCATTGGGGTTGTCTGGCATGTTGTTAGACTATGTTGTTTAAGTGAAAAAAAAAGTGTGCAAATAGATCTGTATATGCATGTAGATATATATACTTTCATATTCATATATTTATACACACATACACAAAGACTTGTCTATAGCATAAATAGCCAAAGAGACTTTTTAAGTATCAGGTGTGTTGTGCAATTTCTTCTGATATCTACACTAATACAAAGCTGATATGTAAGGTGACCAGCATCTCAGCAGAGGAAACATGTATTTCTATCACTATGCTACCCCTGCAGCTGCTGGAGTCCCACTGCTCCAGATTTCTGACTCCATGAGTACAACTGCTTCAACAAACCCCTGGCAAACCATGTCCCATGGAGATTTCCCCCAGTGTCTTGTGCAGTGGTTAAAGTCAACAAGGACAGAGACTTCTAAACAGCAGTTTGGTGAGCAATTGTAAGAAAACACTGCTGTAGTAAGGATGATGCCTATTGAATTCAAAGAACAAACTTCAGCTTTCCTCAGCCTTGTTGTCTGGTTAGCAACTTATTATAACCTGTAGTACTATTTTTAAAGTGCATTTACTGGCTGCATCAGCAATTTAATTGATGAATAAAAAATTGCATTCAAATGCTTTCTGATACAAAGTAACAGTTGTAGCCTGACAGCGAACATAAACCCTCATGCCTTGATCACTTAAAAGATGAGCAGGCTCTTCTTTAAAAAGAAGGCAGACTTTTCAATATTATGCAGGGGATGTGTTTTTGTCCTCTAGTATTGCTCTGTTCCGAATAAAACGAGACATAATTATTTCTTTTTGTGATCTACCTTCTGATATCCTCTGCCATAAACTCCTTCCTTGTGGAGTCCCTGATCCTAATCTGTTTCCCCCTTTTAGAAATCACATTAACTAATCTGACTAGTGCCTTGTCCGTCTCAGCACAGCCTTCCCAAAAGATCAAAAACAGGCTAGTTACATGGTCTAAGGATGACAGGCACAGAGCTTGTCAAAGAAGTCTCAGTTCCCATGCAAAAGGACACTTTAATTGCTCTGCAGCAAATTGCCTCAAGATGCCACAAAGTAGAGAATGGATCTGAGGGACTCATCTTACCAGAATCAGAGGCAAGATATTATAGTACAGTCTACACAGGCCTTAGAAACAAAATGTGGTACAATAGCGCAATTTTGCTGTCCCACCAGGTATTGGATATTGTATTTCATTAAGATGCGACAAATGAGAGGTTATTTCAACACCTGCAAAATCGGAGTCCTGACATTTGGCTCACCTGCTTATGTGTCCATTGTGCTTGTCCAGGAAAAGGTTCTTCCCATATGGCTTACTGAAGAGCATTGTGTTTTACTGTTAAAAACAAGTAAGCCACAATACAATACTGCCAGATGGCATGGTACATAAAGAGATGAGTACATAAATGTGTCCTGCCGATCTCTTTCCTAGTAAATGGAGAAAAAAAAGTGATGTCTACCTAGAGAACACCTATTCAGAACAAGCTGTTAGCACAACTGTAAAAGCTACAGAATGCAGGGAAAAGTCATGGGAGGGGGATTTTAAAAGTATTTCTGGAAGTATACACATACAAGCAGACATTTAGAAATGCTTAGGTTTTGCAGAGCTTGCTTGCCTAGCAAAACATGCAGGTAGTACCACAGAAATACAGCCAAAGAACCACTGATTTTTTTAAGCAAACTGGCAAACTAACATATTGTACCATGGGAAGGGCTTTTTAACCAGAGTGCATAGCTTGCATAAAGAGAAAATACTCAACTTGCTGTATTTGTGAGAAAACCTACTAACATGCCAAAGATCATATTTATGCAACTCTGAGTTGCCTCAAACTAGCGAAACAGAGTTTTGTTGATTTCTTAATGAGATTTCCACCAGCACTCAAAGAAAGCCAGCCTTGCCGTCAGGCTAGAGCTCAGACACTTCCAAAACTCCATAGATTTGCGAGGCCTTTAGAGAAACAGCTAAACTTCCAAAACAACCACAGCAGACTTTCCCTTTCAGTTCTCAAAAAACCCCCGAAACACAACATGTAGTCTGTGTGAAGTCAGGTGTCCTCAACTTTGTGCTCTGCTCTTTCTCTGCGATGGTAACACATCCTGGGATGCGTAAGGTAAAGCAAACCCTGAACTGAGATACCAGCAGAGCAGCACAGACTGACTGACAGAGAGCCAAATCTCTCTTGGTCAAGTGTCACCAGCATCGGGTAGGTTTTGGTCAGCTGTTTAGAAGAAACTGGATAAGGGGAGGCCTGCTGAGAAAAAAAATATTTCTTAATGGAAGTAGATTGGATTTAGGAAGGGATGTGAATTCAGGTCAGGAGAAAAGACAGAGGGTGAGGAACAACCTGTTTGGGTTACAAGGCAAAGTGAGACTTCAAAAAGTTCAAATAAGTATCTGAACTTTGGAAGCCTTAGAGTTACAGAGTCAGACTTGGAAACCCTTTGATGTTTTGCCTGCAGCACTTTCAGCCAGGTGAAGAAAGACCCAGAGGCTCAGCAAAGGAGCAGCTCCCTTTCCCAAACTCTCACAAGATAAGAGCCTGCATTGCACAACGGCAGAAGCACAAAACCTCCTCTTTTTGGCAGGTGTCGTTGCCAGGCAACTGATCCACTCTGTAATACAGGCTTTGATCAGGCCAGATCCTGATTAACCCATGAGCTTCTCAATTAAAACACTAATTTGGGAGTCGTGCACAGGCAGGTTTATGAACCCAGCAGGGTCCTTCCCTGTGCAGGTGTGACATCCCACCTGGGCATGGGGACACGCAGGCATCGCCCAGTGCCGGCAAGACCTGCCAGGGGCCTGAGAGGCAAGTTTTTGTCTAAGAGCACTCTGCCATGGTGGAGGGTGTACCTCTCAAAACTGGCAAACAAAAGATGAGGGAAGGAATAATAACTGTGATGAAGGAATGTGAATTATTCATAATAAATTAATGCGAGCCACCAGGGGCTAGCAGGGAGAGAGCTTTGTTTTGTTCATAGGATGGGTAGCTGTTCAGCTGCACTTTCATGGGATCCCATCCATACCATTCACAAGATGACAATTTTACATCATAAAAGGTCCCCTGATGGCATGTATTAATTTATAATAGAGGCAAAAGGAAGGGAATATTTTTGTATATCACACTAGTAAAACACACAAACTACTCCCTCAAGGCACATACACGCATACATTAAAACATTAGCAGTGGCATTAGAGTTAATAAGAGCTATGACATACAACACAACCGTTCACACAACACTTCATGGTAACCCAAAGGCAATGCTTGGTACTCACACTGCTCTTAAGACACGGAACCACACAGCTCAAATGCAAACAGGGAAAAACCAAATTATTGGATTCCTAGCACATGCTTTTAAAACAAAGAAGTGAACAGTAAGACCACATCCAACTAAGTGTCCTTCCAGAAGGAAAAGATTTCATGTAAGAAGGGCTGTGTATCTGTCAGTGTATTTGTCAACACATTCATTACTTTAGTCAACAGGGATGAAATTATGTAAGCATGGAGCACCGTAAACGTATATGGATTTAGCTGAGGCAAGAGTCTGGCTGAAAACCAGTTCTATTTTTTGCAAGAGCATATTATTACACTCTTCTGTTCCTTCAGATTAAATTCATTTCTGATTATGTTTAACCTAATGCAAATGAGTATCTTTTAGAGTTTGGGTTCCTTCTCCCTCCCTTCTTCTCTTGCTGAACAGAATAGTAATAAAAAACAAATGTGTGCAAAGTTGAAGAAAGCAGAGTACTTGGAACTACACTCTGACATGGGTAATCTCAGCAAAAAAGAAAAGAAGTTGCAATCCTTTGAGGTCTACCAATTGCTGACTATTCTTGGATAGTACTGTGTTTCAGAAAATACCACAATGAATTATTGCATTGTCAATATAAAAAGTAAATAGATGAAATAAATGTTTTAATTAAAAACAAGCAAAGACTAAACCATGAATGACAGTAAATGCTAAGCATTAGAACATTTGGACTTTTATTCTTCCCAGTTGTGTGACAGTTGGCAAATCATAGAATATTGATTGCTGCCTTGATATAATTCAGGTGGTTTGCGGCTAGAAAAAAAGGCAGAATAATGTCGTCTTGGAGCTAAAAGAAGATATTTGCTGTCACACCACTTTACAGAGTGGAAACACAGCTTTAGCTTGGACAAGAGGGCTGATCTTTTGAGATGTACTTTTAGACCTTTTCTTTTTGTATTTCATCTGAATCTTAATTGGCTTCTTTTCCTCCTGAAACTTTGTCACCTATTCTCTTCAGCTTAAAACAGTGCAGCTGGTTATTGTGAAGATAGTGACTCAGGCCATGGGACACAGCAGAAGATCCTCTCAGACACATAAGCTGGAATTTTGTCAGATGTCACCCTTTCAGTCCCATTGAGATTTAAAATCACTTAATTTCCGTCTATCATACATAAAAATGAATACATCTTCATGAGAATAAAGTATTTTATCTGCACTTTTTTTGCTGTGATATCATTATACTAAGGCAAATAGCAAGTAATATACGTATTAAATTCTAGTTTGATAAAAAGCAACCAAAAGAGAATGAAACATTTTATGTCCTCCACTGGGGAATACTCTTCTATCTGATTCCTACCAGTTTGATTTTTGTTAAAGCTTGAAATAGTTGGAAGAGAATAGCTCAGTTTTCTACTATGAAGTTTTATTCAAGTTTTATTACCTCTTCAGTCCATAGAGGCCAGATCCATGGTCTTACATGCAACCCTCAGAGAGCTGCAAAAATGAATTCTGCCTATTTATTCCTTTTGCCTACATGGCACACTCTTACATGTGTTCGAGATTGAGTGCCAGAAGGAACACACAAGAATTATATATTTTGAAATTAACTTTAGATGGTGATTTGCTGTAGTATCAGAGTGAAATAAAAGGCTA
The DNA here is from genome assembly GCA_031468815.1 of Morus bassanus. Classification (NCBI taxonomy): domain Eukaryota; kingdom Metazoa; phylum Chordata; class Aves; order Suliformes; family Sulidae; genus Morus; species Morus bassanus. Next base: position 21,950,869 of record CM062600.1, on the reverse strand, counting down.
ATTAGTAGATACATAACAACTTGATAACATGATTTGTATGGTAACATCATTTTACATAGAGAAAGAACAGAAGAGAAAATGTGGCAAGAATTACAACTGGGATGGTTTTGGTGGTGTTTTTTTTTTTTCAAATTTAATTACAAAGCAGGCTTGCAAAGGAAAATATCTTCCAGTAAACATGCTCAAACCATTTTTGAATGCCCTGTAAAGCTTTTGTCTAATCGCTAAAAAATAGATAAGTTATAAAGGTCATAGGATACCATTGCTGAAAGGCTGAAATGCAGATTTGCTGTGGTAATGTCTTCTATGGTTCTTACAGTGAAACACATCCATATTACCAGCATAGAAATCTGACCCTTTCTTCTTAATATTTATAACTTTACTGCCTGAATGGCAGAAACATTTCTATTGCTGTTGAAGAAAGTTACTGGACAATGTTTCTCTGCTTAGCAGACTTTAGAATTCACTGTCATAGATCCAAAAAGTATTTGTCATTTATTTTTAAATTAGAAGATACCTCACACTCAAATAATGAATAATTTTTTTGCCGTGATAAGGACATACCAAGGAACACTTGAGAAATATCTGTGTCTCCATAATTTATTTGAACAATTAAAAAGCAGAAAATTGACTGTTCTTTCCTTCACTCTTCTGAAATAAGTCCAAAATAATTGAGGGAGCAGAACTTGAGAATATGCGGGGACCTTATGCATGTGTCACCTCTCTCTTACAAGATGAAAGTTTATTAAGAAGCAATTCCCAAAAAACTGGATGGATATAATGGGGGATATTAATGCAGGGACTGCAGAAGTAAAAGAAGATGCATTTGTTAGCTATGTGCAGGTGCTCAGTCCTAATCACTGGTGGCCCTAAAATCAACACCAGCTCCAGAGCAGGCCATTTGCTCACTGTTTCGAGCTTAAAGTAAGTACAAATCTTCCAAAGAAAATAACATTTGCACTGTGCAATTGCCTTTCCCTTCTACTTTCTTTTCACTAAGGCTTTTTCTCAACAACAATTCAGTCATCCAGAATATCACTATCTCCTTGTGTGCTCTGCTTTTCAGACTATCAATTTTTTCAATACACAATGTATATATGTGGTACTAAAATGACAAAGAGTTCTAATGATGACATGCTTGACACACCAAATCATCTTTCTATAAAATAGTGTAAGGGCCCTACAAATGGCAGCACTTCAGGCGCTTATGAATAAATGAAACAAAGCAAAGCATATGGAGCTGTTACTGCTGTTCAGATTTAGTAAAAGTGGACTCCAAACCTGTAGGCTGACTGGAGAAGACTTTTGTTCAATTTTAAAATGAGAAAAAGTTGGCAGAATAGGAGGACCCTATTACATGCCTAAATCTGAGATACAGAAAAGACCTGGTTTTACTTCAGTAACAAAGTGGCTCCACTGTTAAATACATGTCTGCCTGAAAATTACACTTCTGACATTGACCTACATCAGCTCCATCAACACTGCATTTTTAATGGTTAGTGCATACAAGACTATTGAAGAGAGAATAATGACTGAAACCAATATAAAGTTGCAAAATTTTGTTGAGGAAGTTGACTGCCTTGAGTCTTAGTATCTGGCATTTACTAAAACAACACCTATTCAACTGTAAAACAAATCTCCTTAGAAATTTATACTACTAATGCATGGTTTACATACACCAAATATTTCTTAAAATTTAAAGTCAAATTGGTAATTTTTGATGACCTAATTTTGCAACTATATAGATGATTTCCTACAAGAATTTTACACTAAATATTTCTTTCTCAAGAGAAACAATAAATTAAATAATTTTCTGGCAATCTTATTTGAGTGCCATGGAGAGTGAAGATGGGTTTACACCATTTTTGCCAGAACTGCTTAGATAATACCTGGGTGAAGCTTAGTGATCTATTTCTTCCTCTTTTCTGTTTACTTGTAATAGAATTTGATACTAATTTTGATTATAATTTTCATTATCATTATTAGGACACCGAGAATTCTGCTAGCAAAATTGGTTGAAGTTTTCTGACCAAAAAATGGCAGCTGGGGAAAACATCAGAAATGAAACTGAGGACCGTGGTAGAAAAAGAAAAAAACTTGCATAAATAAAACAATTACGATGTCAAGAAATAGGAAAATAAGCTGGGCAGTTATAGCACCTGCCATCCCAGATATCTGCTATCTAAATGTCTGTCTGTCTGTCTGTCTGTGTGTATCTATCTATCTATCTATCTTTGGCTATAGACAGAAAGGTAGGTGTGTAGGTCCTTACGTATATTTGTTTAATCCACCATCCAGGTCCTGGCATATGTGCCTTAGTTTACATTTTGCTACCAAACAATCAAGTAAACATGGTGATAATATATTTATTTCAATATTGCTTTGAATTGAAATTTTGAATTCTGGTATTAGCATCACACATGCTTGAAATTCCATTCTCTTTTGGAGAAGCTGTGAAAACAAAGAGATCAGACGCAGCTAAAAAAACTCTTATCACAGTATGGTCATTGTGTGTGGAACTTGCCCAAGACTGGAAGTACTGCAGTTCTGTTCTTTTTGCTCTCATTCATATCACTAGCTTGTTTTTTAGCTAGAAACTCCAGGTCCTATAACAGTGCCCTAATTTTTTTTTTTTTTTTTTAAGAAATTACAGGCAAATAGTTCAAAGCAGTTTTAATAATCTATAAAAATGAGACTTGAAATATTTGACAGAAAAAGGCAGTTCTTGGTATTAACTTTTTCCTTTGTGTTAAATGACTAAGCTTTCACGGATCAAAAAAGCATTAGATATTACAGTGTATATTTCATTCCTAAATCTTAATATTTAAAATCTTTAAAATCACAGTTTAAAAATTCAACCCATAAGCCTGTATTTACAGTTTGTTTCCCAGAATAAGATTCCCCAATAGTAGTTCATCACTAACAAGCTATTTCTTTCATTTTGAAGCTACGTTCAAATAAGAGTTTCAGCGTATCACTGTACACTTCCCACCATCATGTAGATACATATATATGTATACAGGTATATATATGCACACATACATAAACACCAAGAGTCCATAAGTGTTAATTCAGAGTACAGTCAAAATTCACGTAAACCATCTTTTCCCCCTTTCTGTGTCTCACCTCGATTCATCAGCTATGTACACGAGTCCAGAGTTACACCCAAACATTGGTATAACTAATATTCCTTTCAGGTAACAGGTAATTTTCATGCTTTAGGTATAAGAAGGTCAAATTAGCCACATACACAGAGGACCTAGAAGAGACTGCATTAAAGACATGGGATAGACAGGACACACCATCCTTTAACTTGCACTTTCTAGGCTTTAAAGTTGGGTGCTGAATTCCTTCCACCCACTTACTGCTCCCTGACTTCCACATCACCTCTGAATCTGTCCCAAAGCATGAGACCACGGCACTCACTAAGGAACCCCAGATACACCATGCCTTTGAGGTTTCCTCTGAAGGCACCTTCTTTGAATACTCAAATCTCCTTTGTCCCCATTTTGTGTGGGTTAAGTTTTCATTTTCAGCTCCCTCCTAAACTCTTTATTCCCAGTCCTATAATCTCTCTCTTCAACCAAAAAGTCTTCTTTGTTTCCTTGTGCTCTTGTGACAACCACGGATGCTCTGTTTTTCTGGCTGACAGCCACAAAAGCTGTAACACTTATGTACAGCCCTTGCAATTTTTGTTTTGTCATTTTCTTCATCTCTGTAGCAAGTTAATGTACTTAGGACAAGGCTGAGGAAATTTATTCTTGCTCCTCTCCTGTCTTCCAAAAATAAGCTCTTCTGTTTCTCACATAAAAATGTCCTGCGCACCGAATATAATTTTTGAATATTCTTCTCCAGGCACATAAAACTGATCAGTTACAACACTCTGACTAGAAAAGATACTAAAGAGAATCAGTAGCTTCTCTGAGTGCTGCAGTACTGCTTGTACGCTATCTCCTCTTCAGTGACAGACATATTTTTAAATATAACAAGAACTAATGATGACTGGGATTTCAAGTTACCTGCAAGGTCTGGAGCACGTGTTTATTCTGCTTATTTCTGTATTTTTGTCAATTATTCCTAGCTCAGAATTGTAGCTGACACTTTGTACATGCATAATGTCTCAGAGTATCTGAAACACCCATTTCTTCCTAGACTCTTCCAACAAAATTCATGTTTGGTTGGTTGGTTTTTATTCTGGAAAAAAGCAGTAGAGGGGTAGTCAATCAAATAACAACATACATTTCTTCTACTCTGTGTTGTTATATGTACAACTCTGTAGATAACTGGTAAAATAGTAGTGAACTGCTTTTTGCATTTTAAATACTACCTCTTCTAATATTGGTCTTGTTCATGTTCTCTTATGCTTTCTTCCTTTATTCTCAGAAACACAGTGCTTTCATGTGTTTTCAGCTTCTCTAAAAAAACTTTTAAAAATCCCCTCTTTTGAAGTCTGAAGCAAACCAATTTGAAATGATGCAAAACCAGCAAATTTCCTAGAAGAGCTTTCCTCAGTCTATGATACTTGGACAGGGGCAGCCATTAGGAGATTCTCTATGAAATTTTTCTCCTCTTCTCCCATGACCACACTGAAACTCAGAAAGAAGCCAGATCTTCCTATGCACACAAAGTAAATACTGTGGGAGCAGAGTAAAAGTAAACACCACATAGTTTTTATGGTATTTTATTTGGTTATCAGATTAAATTATCATGCAAAAAACCTGAGCTGGACAGACCTGGACTGGCATTTTTAGGGTGAGGAAAGGGAGGAAAGAGTATGTTTTTCAAAAAGCCAGTGTTCCTTTGGATGGAAAATAAATAAATGAAATGGCAAACAGGCTTGGCTACTGACAGCCTAAAGTCAGTGGAGGAAAGCAAAAGAGTGAAGATCAGTAAAAGCACATCCTTTCTCTAAAAATCTAGTTCACCAGGCAAATCCTTTAATCATGCAAGAGTTATGGTCAGCCACTAAAAACTAAAGTAAAACACTCTGAGAAGTCCTCTGGATCATTTTTCTGTGTGACCTAGGCTTAAATCACTTCACAGGGAGTAAGTAGCAGCAACATGAATAATTGAAAAGTATCAAAGAAGGGAAAAGGAGGATATGCAGACAACTCATACTTTTGGTACCAAAAGATGTATTCATAAATCACTGCTGCTTTGCAAATGTGGTTCAAACCAAGATCAAATGAGGTTGCCAGCACTTGGTCCACATTAGATTTACCTTGCACTTGCCCAACCTTTTCAGTTTCTATTCATTACAGACTCCTCTTTAAGAAAAACAAACCAGCTGGCTTGTTCTTTCCTTTGATTCTGACTGTCGCAAGCATAATTTGCACATTTACCAGGCCATCTGACCTGTACCTGTGCTTGTTACACCCTTGTAATCTAATAATCTATTTCCTTTTTCTTTAACAGTTTACAGACTATAGCCCCAATATCTCTTTATCTTTCTTGACAACTCTTTCCTGGCCAAAATTTGACTTTTCTCCTGTTTTCTGAAAAAGCACAAGTAGGAGAGGGTTCTTCCTCTCCCCACCCCCCTTTTAGTGATTTCTTTTGCTCACATCCTGACATGCAGCTCATTAGCCTTCAGAATATGCCCAGTTTCCGCATTGGCTGGCTATCACAGAAGGAAATGGTTAGCTACTCCCAAAGAGCAGACATTCCTCATTTTCTGCCTTTTGTAAAGTTGTAACCTTATTCACTGTCATACAATCATTCAAGAGATTCTTTTTAAGGCTTTCACTCACTCTCAATGACACTAAGAATGACAGTTAAGCCGATATTAGCTTCATTAATAATGGTTCACAGTTTCTGTCGTGATATTTCTGAAACATTGCAGAAACTATTCTTATGTTTAAAATTAGGCACATGCTGTGGATGAAAACATAAATGCTTGAGCATATTGTGTCCTCAGTGGCAAATTTGAACCCCATATTTCAAGGTCAAATTGCAGCAGAACATGCACTATACATCAAACAGCCCATGTTCCACAAAGCTTGACCCAGAAGCATCTACAGGTGAGGCACCTATCGAAAAACAGCCGTTTGATGTGATCTGGTTCAGTATGTTCATCATTTGGGATGACAGAAAAAAACTTGTAAAGGGATTCAGTTTGGAATCTCTAAGTTGCTATATCTCATAAGCTGCTATATTTAGCCTTGTGAATACTTGTAGCCAATATTTCCCCAGCGAGATGTTAGGTTTCTCCATTCTGCCGCAGATATTTATGGCAAGCACAAAACCACAATGTAGGCAGCATTCAAGCAGTAGATACTGGTATACTCAGAATGAGAAAGACAAACTTGAAACAAAATATGCAAGAGGGAAAAGAAGCTAAGTATGCCTGGTAATAAGGTTAAATTCGGTAAACATAAATATATGATGGCCTTAAGCCCAGGGAGATACCAGCAACAACAAAACTACAAAAAGCAGAGGAAGGAATCATAGGGTCAAACATTTATTGTATTATTTTCATGTAATTGCCCAAATACTTCTCGACATAACTAATCAAGTTATTATAATGAACTTACTGTCTCCATTAGGAAAATAAGGTGTAGGAGACTGATTTTTAGTTTTGGAATACCAATAAGCACTCTATTTAACACCGTTTCCACTGAAAAGGTGGTAGATAAACCAGCACCAAAGTTCTATGATCACATTCTACCAGTGCCATTAATCTATTCAAATAGATCTACACATATGAAATGGCATATATTACACTGTGGCTGCAGAATGCTAAAATTTCCTGCAATTATTAAATAACCCAGGTAAAATCCCAGAAAGCTGATAATTTCCAAGTCTATGCTTATAAAACATATCCATGCAAATTTTCAGTAGATTAGCACAAAATTACTACAATATTGCTAGCTAGTACTTGTTGCTGTTAGCACTGTTTTGCTGTGTGTTCATGAATTTGCAGCTTCTAACTACTTATCTCAGCAGAATTATTACTAACACTACAGGTTATTGAAGCAGAGTTAGCTATAAATGTAGAGGTCTACTAAGTCTATGCTTTCTGTGGAACATATGAATAAACTTATAGAAAATGTGGCCTGAAAATGTTTTGTGAACACTTAAAAGAAACGGTTTTTCACTTTGACAGTACACTTTGCACCTTACTAGCAAGTATATGGGTTTGTTTCCTGTAAGAAGTCTAACCAGTTTTGCCGGAAGGTGTTTGATAAATATATGTTTTAACCTAAACTTTTTTTTTTCAAGCTAAACACTACTGTTTTGTAAATTTTTCTCTTTTCCTCACCAACAGTGAGCTCATCCACAAATAGTGGGTGATTAAGACTCCATGTATGACACATCTGCACAGAAGAAGAAAGCTACTACAGTTACTCTACACAGAGTCTGCACACAGGTCACAAGCTATGTTTGGCTACTTGTAAAATAGCAATTTTTGACAAGTGCTTACAACAGTAAGAGCTTTTGCAGAGGACACAAAACCTCAAACATGTCAGAATTCACAGGATAGCTGAGGTATCTGTGGAATTAAAGTTCTATAAATGAAGAGATATAAACAAAAGATAAAGCATTTTAAAAAGCTTTGAAAGGGTCTAACATCATTAAAAATCTCATTGAAGCAGCAAAGGGTTCTGCCTAGTGTTGTATCCCTGAATAGTACCTCACTGCATCAACATTTACCAGAAACACAGTCTAATAAAAAATACTACCATATAAAAAGTGAGAACCCATTTATCTCCTTTTCAGCAGCTATAGTTCACACACACTGTGTAAAACCCTCAACTAATGCATATCAGAGACTGTAGAAACTATGACAAAAATTATTTTTATTTTTCAAATTCTAGTCATTAGCTTTTTTCCATCTCATCCATCTCAAACAGAATTGTGTAACAATGTTATACAGTACTGTTGTTCCCTGGCAGCTGCAGAGCTTCTAAAGTCAGCAAAATGTCCTTCAAGTAATACACTATAAAACTAATACCGACCTTTGAAATTATGCATGGTGCCCAATTCTAAAGGACTTTTATTTCTGGCTATTCTGCCTATTGAAAAAGCATCCTATGCCATTTCTAGCACATTAGTCCTAGAAATACTGGATGCTTAGTCATTGATCCTATCTGCATGCCTCTACCTATGATTCATAAAGAAATAAACATTTCAATTTTCCTAAATACTAATTACAAGCTTGTATGTCCAAAGATGTAGCACACAAAACAGAAAAAAAAAGAGACTTTTAAAAAACACAGTGGAAGCACTGAATATTGATCACTGCCAGTTTGATGAATCTTAAAATCACCCACTGTGCTCTTGTTTTGTGTACACAGATGAGGGCATTTTAATGTAACGAAAGACATAAAAAATCAACACATTATGCAAATGCAATAACAAATGTAAAATGATAAATTAGCAAGCAGCTATTCAATTATTACTGTGACTAATTCCCATAGATGGTGCCACCGTAAATGAACCTGAACTTGTTCTGGTTGACTGCAGTGTTCTGTTGAAACATTTCCATTTGGTTTGTTTGCCGCTTATGTAGATCACTGAAGTAGATAGCATCTGTTTAATGAGCTCCCACTTCATTACAGAGCTGCATTACTTACTGAGTCATTCTCCTTAAGCATGCCGGCTGCGTAATATGGTGTTGTTTTAAAGCAAATACTAATTTATGATTACCTGTTACATTAGGCCACTGAAAATTGTACTTACACTGGCTTGCATGAGCAGAATGCTAATGGCCTGATTATGGATTGTAGTGATGTCTCATGCTTACAGTCTATGAACATAAATTCCCATCTCAAGCATATTGGCTGAGCGATGCACACAGTGTAGAAAGGAAAAGGAATAAAATACATTCACTTGTAAAACACACAAATTATGGTCTCCATAGCCATCAAATACAGAAATATAAGGGGTATTCAGAAATATTTCAGTGATAATATGCTGTCAATATAGACAGTTGAATGACAATAGAATTATTCACTGAAGTGTCATGATTATTATGTAATTGATATCACAGTGATAGGTAATCAGATCCTTTTCAGAATAAAAATATTAGAAAGTCTCAATAATGTCATAATTACAAGAGCTATCACCGGTAATCTCTAGATCATGAAAAACCTTCAGAGCACAGCTGTAAGCATGATAAAAGTAGTGATAAATAAACACTATATTATAGCTCAGAACTGGTCAAATTGCACCTTCAGATAAGGTCCATAGAACTGGAATAGACCATAAGCCATTGGGCCTAGTCCCCAAAATTAGAGGTCACCATGCAACAGACATTTACTTCAGATGAGTCCACTGGACATCTTTTCCAACACTGCCTTACACTTAAGCAACAAAATATTTCTCCATACATTTAAAAGAATCAGTACATTTCTATGTGCCATACTACACAGTAAGACAGTAAATACACGGTTCTTCACCCTGCTCACACAGTCCCTGCCAATCTAACTTGAGAGAAAATTCTTTCTTAAATGACAAAATTTTTTTTTAGAATCTATGCTTGTATTTATCTGCTCGGAATAGCTAGTTCTGGAGCGTACAAGAGGGTTTGTTATTATTAAACATCACAAACAAATCCCAGAAGTATCTGCATATCATCCATTGAGTAATACTGACCACAACCTGCTTAAATTAACTTTCTTTTTAAGATTAAATACTGAAACAAGAACTGTTGACCTAAACTTTGGACAAGGAACCTAACCAAGAACATCCTAGAGCAAAAAATGAGGAGTCTGATACTCTGAAATGGGATTAAGCTGCTTAACCATACCAGCATGAAATCACAGCAGAGATACAAACTCTTAGACAAAATAGCAACAAAAAGCCACAAAAGCGAGATAGTGCAATACTGTAAAATCATTCATCTGAAAGGATTGCACAAGACTAACATGAAAGCTTAAGAAGACACAAACAGTTTGAATTAGTCACATAGAAAAAAGTACAGGGTAAAACAGAAGACAGGAATCAGGAAGGCTAGACAAAATTTTAACAAATGAAAGAAATCCATTGAGAGAAATGCATAAGATATTATTTATTAGAAGAAAAAAGTCCAGGTGACAATGATGGGTCTTGCAGTCTTGCAAAGAGGAAAGGCAACTATAAACAATGAAGGTGACATTTCAGAGAAGCTGAAAGATTCCTCAGTAACAGTATTCACCACAAAGGATGTTAAGAAAATATTTACTCTTCAGCACTTCTTCCAGTCAATAAAGGTGAGACATCATCAAAGACTGAAGAGTCTATAACACATGTGATCCAAGTTCAGTCCTTAACTGTTTAACTGATATGTTATCTAGTCTGTACTACCAAATATAGAAATGTGTAATTCTCTACTTTAACTCTGTGTAATTCTCTACTAACAGGAGCACTTCCTTCAGAGCAAAGCACAGGATGAAAACGACAAGCAAGATTGCAGCCCTTTCAGCTACAACAACAGGCAAATATTTTCTTATCACCTACTTTGAGGCACCGTGTAATGAAAGATTTTAAACTTTTGTCCAGTAAAGTGATAGGCTAAAAAGTGAGATAAGATAAAGTCCTGTGTATATATCAAGAAGCAGCAACAAGGACAGTGGATATACATCCAATAAAATACTGTGTCTCTATGGCACAATTTTAACACAACACTGTACCGCTACAGCTGTTCTGTCTCCCATTACAATGCTAGCTCAATCAACACTGTATAAGAGGTCCCTGCACCATAGTGTATTGCATAGTAGATGTACATTTAAGGCTTTCAGGCTTTCAGGGTGTAGACAAGTCTCTAAACTCATCAGGGACAAGTAGTACTGTCTCTCTTTACCTCCGTAAGCTGGCGGCCATGGGCCTCCACCAGGAGAAGAGCAACCAAGTCCTGCACCATGGGCAAACCTTTAACCATACTGGTTAAAGATTTGGAGGACCACAAGAACCTCAACATAAAACAAAGGTCTTGAGTTTTCAACAGTTCCTTTGCCCTTTCAACTCAGACAATAAGTCTCCTTATTATTTTTTCCAAAGTATCAGTAATTCATTATGACAAGTTATGTCATAGTGAAGACCCCAGCAGGCTTGGTGGACAGTAAACCCTCCATGCACTTAGGAAGTGGCAAGATGAAAAGAAGCACCAAGAACCAGGTCCTCCTTCTATAGAGCTGTGCTAAGCCAGCAAATCCCCTGACTAGAATGGATCCTTTGTGTCACTAGATCATTGTTTCTGTTCCCAAGCCATGATAAGATACAAAGTTTTCCACAAAATTATCCAGCTATATATTAATTTTTTTTTCCAGAATCCAACTGGTTTTCTGAGTTGGACAAACAATCTTATTTTCCCATACCTTGGAAGCCTCTTCTAGATTTTTAGTTCTCTTACTTACATTCTCGGTGACTGAAGAGGTTTTCACACAAACCAACTGGAACTGGTTGCATGTATAAAAAACCTCATATCTGACCATAAAGCAAATAGCCAGAACAGAGATTCAGGTTTTATAGAATCATAGAATTGTTTAGGTGGAAAAAGACCTTTAAGATCATCAAGTCCAGGCGTTAACCTAGCACTGCCAACTCCACCACTAAACCATGTCCCTAAGTGCCACAACTACACATCTTTTAAAGACCTCCAGGGATGGTGACTCATCCACTTCCCTGGGCAGGCTGTTCCAGTGCTTGAGAACCCCCCACTGAAGAAATTTTTCCTAATATCCAAGCTAAACCTCCCCTGGCACAACTTGAGGCCATTTCCTCTTCTCCTATCACTTGTTACTTGGGAAAAGAGACTGACACCCACCTCACTACAACCCCCTTTCCGGTAGTTGTAGAAAGCGATAAGGTCTCTCCTGAGCCTCCTCTTCTCCAGGCTAAACAACCCCAGATCCCTCAGCCAATCCTCATAAGACTTGTGCTCTAGACCCTTCACCAGCCTTGCTGCCCTTCTATGGACACGCTCCAGCACCTCAAAGTCTTTCTTGTTGTGAGGGGCCTAAAACTGAACACAGTATTCCAGGTGTGGCCTCGCCGGTATGGACTACAGAGGAACAATCGCTTCCCTAGTCCTGCTGGCCACACTGTTTCTGATACAAGCCAGGATGCTATTGGCCTTCTTGGCCACCTGGGCTCGCTGGCAGCTCATACTCAGCCCGCTGTCAACCAGCACCCCCAGGTCTGTCTCCGTTGGGCGGCTTTCCAGCCACTCTTCCCCAAGCCTGTAGCATTGCCTGGGGTTGGTGCGACCCACGTGCGAGACTCGGCACTTAGCCTTGTTGAATCTCATACAATTGGCCTCAGCCAATTGCCCCAGCCTGTCTAGATCCCTCTGCAGAGCCTTTCTACCCTCAAGCAGATCAACACTCCCACCCAACCTGGTGTCACCTGCAAACTTACTGAGGGTGTACTCCATCCCCTTGTCCAGATCACGGATTATTAAAGAGAACTGGCCCCAATACTGAGCCCTGGGCAACACCACTCGTGTCCGGCCACCAACTGGATTTAACTCCATTCAGCACAACAATTTGGGCTTGGCCATCCGGCCAGTGTTTTACCCAACGAAGAGCAGGCCTGTCCAAGCTGCGAGCAGCCAGTTTCTCCAGGAGGATGCTGTGGGAAACTGTGTCAAAGGCTTTACTAAAGTCCAGGTAGACAACATCCACAGCCTTTCCCTCATCCACTGAGCGGGTCACCTTGTCATAGAAGGAGATCAGGTTAGTCAAGCAGGACCTGCCTTTCATTAACCCATGCCAGCTAGGCCTGATCACCTGCTTGTCCTGTACATGCTGCGTGATGGCACTCAGGATGATCTGCTCTGTAACCTTTCCTGGCACCAAGGTCAGACTGGCAGGCCTGTAGTTCCCCGGATCCTCCTTCTGGCCCTTCCTGTAGATGGGTGTCACATTTGCTAACCTCCAGTCATCTGGGATGTCCCCGCTTAGGCAGGACTGCTGATGAAGGATGGAAAGTGGTTTGGTGAGCACTTCCACCAGCTCCCTCAGTACCTGTTAAGTGGGAGAGGTCACTTAAACTGGATGGTGAAATTGTTGATTTATAGGCCAGCTAACTCTTGTGCATGAATGCCAAGTGTGGAAGGTCACTTGACAACGCTTTTGCCTTTACAAATACCAACTTAGAGTTCACTGCCTACCCTTCTGTTTATATTTAAGTACTACACTGTTCAGTGAGTGAGAGGATGGCCTTAAGATCCAGTCCTAAAATTTTGGTTATTATGTGTAAATGCTGCTAGTTTTTTAAGTTGCTTTGTTTCATCTTAGGCTCTTTGAAAAACATGTGGTTTTTTGCATGAAAACGATCTGGCAGCTAAAGCATGTGAATCCAATGTTTTGGATGTAAATGTCTGAACCTACACTGAAGTATCTGGAAAATGGTCTCTACAGATGATACAGTCACGTTGTCTGAATAATGAGTAGTGTGTCCGTCCTTCTGACAGGAGTTCCTATTTTTTCTTGCTTATGTTGTAGAGTTGAGGTTTTGGTAGCTAGTTGGCTGAGAGCAATATGGAATTGGCAATGTAAAACAAACGGACAATTTATTGGTATGTTGACTAATTTCATCTTGTCAAAATTGTCAAATCCCTTTCAAAGTGACTGTCACCACCTCTTTGCTTTGGCACTCTGTTCCATGTTGTCATGGTTTTAGCTGGGGTAGTTAATTTTCTTCACTGTAGCTGGTATAGCGATATGTTTTGGACTTAGTATGAAAATAATGTTGATTACACACTTACGTTTTAGTTGTTGCCAGGTAGTCCTTACACCAGTCAAGGACTTTTCCAGCTTCCCATTCTCTGTGAGGTGCATAAGGAGACAGTAGGGGAGGGGGCACATCCAAGAGAGCTGATCCAAATTGGCCAAAGGGATATTCCATAGCATGATGTCATGCCCAGTATATTAACTGGGGGGAGTAGGCCAGGGGAAGCAGCGATTGTGGCTCAGGGACTGGTGGTATTGGTCTGCGGATGGTAAGCAGTTGCAGCACTTGTGGTTTTTTTTCCTTTTCCCTCTTTTCCCTGGGATTCATTTCTCTCTCTCTCTCATTTTTTTAAATTATTATATTACCATTATTATTTTTATTATCATAATCATTATTGTTATCATTACCATTGCTACTATTATTATTTTATTTTAATTATTAAACTGTTTTTATCTTAACCCATGAGTTTTCTTGCTTTTGCTCTTCCAATTCTCCCCCTTCCCACTGGGGTGGGGGAGGTGAGTGAACGGCTGTGTGGTGCTTAGTTGCTGGCTGCGGCTAAACCAGGACACATGTACAGTCACTGTTCATGTAAATGAAGTCAGATGGGGCTTTTTTCCCCTCCCCAGTTGAAGTCCAAAAGGGCTACTTTGGCTTAGTGATCTGACCAATTTTATAGCTTTGCCCCATTTCATGTTCTCATGAAGTTTGTCACTTGCTTCTTTTCCTCTTAATTTTACAAGCTAACTTGTATCCTCAAATTCTTGAATAATTTTGGGAGCTGTTTGCAATCCTGTTGTTTATTCTATTTGTAATATATTGAGCAAAAGTAGATATACTTTACCCATTAATGCCAGAACACAGCAACAATATTTGCATTCTCTTCAAAGGCTGTCCTTCCCTTTGGTAATTTCTTAGTCTTGTTCCCTCAGCCACTCTTCACAGGACTTGTGTTCCAGACCCTTCACCAGCTTCATTGCCCTTCTTTGGACATGCTCCAGCAACTTGATGTCTTTCTTCTAGTGAGGGACCGAAAACTGAACACAGTATTCCAGGTGTGGCCTCACCAGTGACAAGTACAAAGGAGCTATCATTTCCCTAGTCCTGCTGGCCACACTGTTTCTGATACAAGCTGGGATGCTGTTGGCCTTCTTGGCCACCTGGGCTCGCTGGCAGCTCATACTCAGCCCGCTGTCAACCAGCACCCTCAGGTCCTTTTCCACTGGTCAGCTTTCCAGCCACTCTTCCCCAAGCCTGTAGCATTGCCTGGGGCTGTTGTGACCCAAGTGCAGGACCCAGCACTTAGCCTTGTTGAATCTCATACAATTGGCCTCAGCCAATTGCCCCAGCCTGTCCAGATCCCTCTGCAGAGCTTTTCTACCCTCAAGCAGATCAACATTCCTGCTCAACTCGGTGTTGTCATTTTCTATCCTGTCACTTCTATGCTCTCTTTTCAGCACAGCTCACAGTCCAGCGGGACATTCTAGGGTTCTGTGCAGGACAGAAGGAATCCTCTGTGTGTATGCTGCATCCCAGTCTGTAGTGCTGTTGCCTCACCTTCTTTGCTGGTGCTTCACCTTCTGTTTGTGGTGTCTGCTTAGCCCCAGAGCCAGAGTTACTACCTGGCCAGTGTGATATATCTGCTATACAGCTATCCCAAAGTAAAGGCAGAATTTTATTTCTGCCTTTATTGAACTGAACCTTATTTTTCTTCCTCACCATACCACTAATATATTGGAAACCTTATGATTTCAAATTGTATTCTTCAGTGTAATTTCAGTACACCTGTATCTGTAGTCTCCAAATTGGCTCTTTCCTGGCATCCAAATAATGAGTGAAAATAGTAGATGATAGTAAATGATATTTTGATACCTGTTTTTCAGTCTAAGGTGGTAAATTTAAATTTTGGTATGTCTTTTTTGTGATAGTCATTATAGAAAACCTCACAGATAACTCATTTATCTCTTACTATCCTTTTCTTTTATCCTTCCTATCCCTTACTGTAGCTTGCTTTTTACCTCTGATGTACTTTTTTGCTAAGGAACGGCTAAATCTGTAAAGTATTTTCCTCTTAGATTTTCAGCCCAACAGGTGTAACCTACTGTTTATCTGAAGTTTCCTTTACCAAAAAGAGCTGTCATTATTTTGTTAGTTTCCTCTTATAAAAATGACTATGTTTACAGATAACTTTGTTCAGTACTTCTAGTAACTATCCGCTTTCAAGTGCTAAAATACTTTTGAAAAAAAAAATAATCATCATGACTAACTTTGTTTTCAGTCTTGGTTTCTGTGAAAGTGTTTTTAGAGCAAAACAAGTCACCCATTTTTGTGGAAAGGCTTTCAGGGTTTAGTACCCCCTTAACTATTTTGTGATCTTTCTAGCATTGGGATCCACCTGCCAAAGCAGATAGGGATGTGGTGGTGTGGATGCAGTGTAATCATTTTTGTCAAACACAAAGGGTATAGCAGCATTTTGACTCTAACATACCCATGTAATATGTTAAAATAACTTTTTTGGGCAGACTGTGCAACAGTTGGTAATAGACATGAAGATCCTGTAAAAGAGTGTGACTTTGGAAATGTAATGAAACTGAAGAGGTAACTGCAGCTTGGTTCTATTCAGAATGTGGAAAGGCTTTTTTTAGGAAAGAATGTTTTTAAAGTTTTAAAAATATCTGGTCATTTGAGAAAAGTGGACCAGTTTATACCATGATTGAGAATGGATCTTTGTATGCAGAAAGGTTGGAAAAGAATGTAATTGCTGTTGAAATACTGAGGGGAAAAAAAGGTGACTTCACTGAAGTGTGTTGGGTGTCGTTGCTTCTAAACTGCTGTATAATCCAGTTACTACTAAACCAGTAAAGAAATATAGAGAAATGTGTGGAAATTTTATATAATCTTTTACCCTCAAAACCTCTAACAATTACAGAAAACTTTCAATTTTGACTGGAAAATAAAAGAACGTAGAAGTATGAGTATATTAGTGTTAATTTTACAAGTATTTCCAGGCAAGAAGTGTTTTGAATAAGAATAAAGAACTTTGTGACTCCATAGCAATGAAATATTCTAAACTAAATAAGATCTAAGACTGGTTTGATCCTAGCTGAAACTGCTGCATTTGTTGTGATAGTTGCTACAGATGTTAGGGAACTGTGACAGCTTGATGTGGTCTCTGGTGGGTCAAGATGGAAACAACACCTGTAAAGACTCTAATTCCATCATGTGAAAGAGTGCTAGAGAACAAGTGACCATTGCTCCAAATACAGACTGTGTGGGAATCCAAATAAATTGAAACATGAAGATTTTGCAGGTGAGTGCAATAAGTGGAATTAGCAGAGTAATAGCAACAAAGCCATGTACAATGCTCTTAGCCAGTTATGTAGCATGCAGCTTTTTCAGTGCTGAAACAGCCCATTCCAAAGGACCTGAAATGTTTTGAATAGCTTAAGCATGGGCTACCATTATGGAGTGGAAGAGGAGGTGGGAAGGGGGAAGCGTTAAGTCTTGTTACCCAAGAGATGCAAAACTTGACAAACTCCAGCAAATCTAGTAGCAGTAGCTTAATCCTTAAAATATGTCCTTTTCTTAGACATGACCCATGGCAGTTGGGAAAAGGGACCATTACTTAAATTCCTGGTGAGTATGGGTTTGTGCTGATCTGCTGGGGTTTGTGCTGGAGTGACTGAAGTGGGCAAATTTAACATACCCAGAATGGAAACAGAGCAAGACCCTCTAGCAAAAAGACAGTAGTGGACATGGTATGAGTGTGTGAGTAAGCCATCACGCTGTTTCCTAGCTGAAAGTGAGTCAAAACCTTACCAAATAAATTTTCAACTTTATGCAGTTTAACACATTTGCTGAAGAAAGCTGACTAAAGATGGCACTAGTAGCATATGAAGATATGGTGTGGTGGAATTTGGCTCTGATTTGTGCGGGTCACCTATATGCATATGGTTCTGAACATGCAGTTCTCAGCTGAGTGATGCATGCCTATCAAACTGGTGAACTAGCACATGGTTGTGTCTATGAAAAGGTTGTTCTAAAGAAATTTAACTGTTAAAAATATTAAATCAGTTCTACCTCAACTAAAACAATTCACTTTTTTTTTTTTCCAGGAAGGAAGACTTTGTCTGAGTGTGTGAGATTTTCAAGGCATATGTTGTTTTCAGTTGCCATCTTCCCCTGTCTTTTTGCTACTATTATTTTTTGCTTAGGGAGAAACAATACAGAATGTGCACCCAGATTATTCCAATTAATGAGTCGACTTCAAGCATTCTTTCTTAAAATACAGTTGTCTGCTACCATTGTTTGTGATATCCCCCAGTAGGTTTAAACTGCATGTCACAAAGCATGGTATATCTGACTTTTAGTGTTTGAAAACCAGAGTTCTGTAAGTGATACAGTCAATACATGTGAAACACCTGTATTTGATAAGGACTTGCAGAAACCGTGCTCTGAGTATGACTTCATTTAACTGCAAATGGCTTGTAGATTAAGTTATTGATCATCTTTTGCAAGGTCTTGAGACGAAATTCTGCAGATGAGATTGAATCTGAATCCTTGAAATTGCTGCAAGAGACACCCATTTATACTATCATTTTGCCAATCAGTGAAAGTAGGAAAACAATACTGGAAGAACTTGTATATTCATTAGGCTGTCAGTGTAGCATGATTTACACATCATCCAAGAACGTGAGACCTACATATTATTATCCTCTGCAACACACTTTCCAGACTTCTTTGTGGGTCTGCTCCTCATTCTTTTGGTACTTCACTCATTATTACTGAACCAAGAGCAATGATAATTTCTCACCATTGCTGGTTTCCAATCTTTTTGTAAATAAGATGCATCTGAGTGAATTGAGACCCTGCTATCATAATTGTTCTTGTTCAAGGACAACACATGGTCTGCAGGCCACATATTTGTGAAGTAATTCTTTTGACTTATTGGACACCACTCACATGGCATGTTGATAGGACAGTGAGAAGCAGTGAAAACTTGTGGCTTCTGTTTCTGTCCCCTCACCTGCTTTGCAGCATCAGAGTGACTCTACTGCTTGAAATGTTACTTTTAGCAAGGTTACAGGAGCGCTCAAGAAGCTCAGAGGAGTGGGAAATATAATTGACAAGTCAGAGTTTTTAGTGGCTTATCTTCTTTTTTGAATCATATGTCTCTCCACTAATAGTCATTAGATAAAATATGTAATCAGGCTTAAAAAGACAATAGTGAATAAAAAGATAGTTTGATGTTCCTAGTCACTGTGGGTGTGCAGGTCAAAGGAAGGTCCATACTATAGCATCTTCTGACCATGCCTTCTTGCTCTCAAACCTGAGGCAGAGAAGGAGAGAGGTCATAAATTTCATGATGGAGGTAAAATTAGCATCCATGGAAAGTCCTCCATGAAGCACAAATTCACGAGAGTCAGTCTTGTGGACTTCATTATGTGAAACCTACAGAACAATTTTTAAAAATAAGTTTTTAATAAAGATGCCTGTCAGTATTAACTAACTTTCAGTTCAATGCATTTACTTTTGTTAAACATTTTTATCCTATTAGAATTTAGTTAATTTTATTATCCCTGAATGGGATGTTCTGTGATTGAAATTAGAGTTTGTTAGTTGATAGATTCCACTGAATGATATTGGTTTTTATCCTTCTTATGGAGATATAAAAATTTAGCAGAACACAAGTAAATTAAAATATCTGCCTAAATTTTACTCAGGAATGTAAAAAGAGCTTATATTTCTTTTTTCTGAATTAAATGAAAAATATGCAAGATGTTCATTAATAGAGTACTATTGCTCTGAGAATTCCTTTCAAACTAGGTATAGTGGAAGGAGACTGTGGAAAAAGCAGCACTTTAAAGAAAATAACATAGATTTCTAAAAACACATTTAAAAAAATTGTTAAAATTTTCTGAGAATCTGAATACCAGAAATCACATAGTTTGAAAGTTCTTGAAGCTATTGGCTCCTTTCAGATCCTAGCTTTTTTGCTATTATCGTAAGGCTTTTTGCCTCAAGGCAAAGGCAAGAAGTTTTAGGTATGAAATTTATAATCACATATGTGACTTGGTTATAATGCAATGTACTTTATTTTTATTCTAATTTTGGTTGTGTTAATGGGTCTACTGCCTTATTCATCCTTGACACTGTGGGTATCTTTGAGTTTTACAAAATATGCTCCCAAAGCATGATTCTAAAACCAAGCATGCTAGTTGCATGCAGAACAGTAAGAAGTTGTATTCACAAAGCTTGTGATTATGTACAGCCACAGAGTTATGTTTGCATTTTGGAAATAAGATGATCTGTTTGGACCTGTAGATCCTTGCATGGTCTAACATCTGTTCATACATTAGACCTTTTGCTTTGCAAAACTAGCTTCATACTTCTAATAGAATGAGAAACAGATTCAATAAGGTGTTCAACATGTAACAATACACAACTAGAGTACTTCTATGTCATTGTTTAAATAAAGAATAGAAATTTTAAAAGTTGAATGGGAGCATATTGGTTCCCAAGAAGGTACAAATCATCTTAAGGAGGTTTTTTTGGCTGTATAAAGCATTAGTTGAGAGAAAAGAACTGAGTTAGCTCATATCTCTGTAACAAAAAGGTCTTCTACAGAGGAAATCTCTCACTTTGAGCTTTCCTTAAAAAAGATAGTTTATTCAAAGAGTGTGTTGACTTTTTGTTGGCACCAGCCATATCAATGTCAAGTAGACACCACAGAAGGTCAAGTATCTATTTAAAATGAAAAATCTGCTAGTGTATGAACTTTTTTTGTTACACAAGTCCTAGTCCACCATGGCACAGAATATGAGTAACCTCTGTTTTCTTGCAGCCTCCTATTTATCAAGCTTATCAAAAGAGGAGTCAACTACTCATATCACTGTAGCCTTGCCTCCTCTTAATCAATACCTTCATTTTTTAAAAAACATCCGTGTTAAGCTGAACCTTGCCATCTTCCATACCTTATATGATGATCTCTGGTCCTCATACTTCATTACCTATATTCTCTCAACCACTGGAAATCTTGTAAGTACCTGCTTCAAAGAACAGACAGGTTACTTAATTCATTTGTATGATGATATTTATTCCATCTTCTTGCAATATGAGTAGTATTCTGTTTGTCTTGTACCTAGTGTAATTTGATTTGGTATGGTTTATTTAGCATGTTATAATTTGAAACATATTGGATGGTTTTATTTAATTCTTGTTACATGTGTGTAATGTAATTAGATCTCTTCTGTGCATCGAGTTATTTGTGCGAGCTGGGGTTACAAATGTTGATACTGAGGTGTTTACCGAGTCAAAGTGTGTTGCTTAAAGCAGTATCTCAGTTTTTGACAGTTTGGATGATATAAGAATAAAATACCACAAAGGTAATGGAAAAAAAAATAATGGAAAGAGAAAAAAATATCAAATTGGAGCAAATGAGAATTATTCAGCCTTCTACAGTTACTACTGGTTTGTATTGGAAATCAGCCTAGTATAATTAAAAGCTGATTTTAGAATTTATCTGCAGCTTCCTTTTTAACATGAAAAATATGCATGTGAAAAATACATATTAATTATCTTAAACTATTGGAAAGACGAATTACTTTCCCAAAACTACAAACTCTCTTTCCAGAAATGAGACTGTTTAAGTGTTTGCTTTCATGTAGCTATTGCTGCCAGGGCTGCAGTTGAAACCTCACTGTTTACTTTCTGCAATGGTTAGGTGCTTTTCTCTTGAGCATGACAGCCCAGTTGTTCTGCTGTTCTCTATGGCCTGACCAAAAAGTTTAAGGTTTTTTTTAAAGGAAGGTACCAAAGAACAACTGGTCTGTTTCCCTTCATAAATCTCAAAAGCCAGTCACTCCAGTGCTTTAATAAAAAGACTTTCAATTGCATCAGAGGTGTAAAAAGTTCAATTCACATGTGTTTGTTTGCTCTAATTACTCTGATCTTGATTTTAAAAACCTGTAATTTAATCTGATGAATCAGGGGAATTTTCTCCTCCAACTAGCTTTCTTAAGCCTGCAGACACTTGGGTCCTCTTTTCCTTTGTGTATGTGTTATTTCTGGCTGTAATCTCTGCTTTTGTTCAGAAAATTGTTCTCCAGACGCACTTTGGGGTCACCTGTAACTTTTTAGACTATTCAGGTCAAATACAACCAGAGGTCCTGTTAAGTCTTGGTACAAAATATTTAAAAAGGTAGGGAATATAAGCACAAACCATCCTGTCACTGCCCTTTACCTCACAAACTGTAGCTGCATGAAGGGAACCAAAAGAACACTCTCTGCAGCACCAGCATGCCTCTTGTGGGGTCCAAAAGACAAATACTGAAACTGCTGGCATTTTCTATCTGATATTGTATTGGGTCTTGTCTCCAGACTCCTACCTGTCCAGTCAGGTCTTTGTTGGAAAATGTTCCTTCAGCCTTTAGAAAGGGGAAAGTGTTAGCAATTTTCCTTTTGTTGTTCATGTGCCAATCCTTTCCTTCTTTTTCTCTTCATTTTATACTGAGTTAAACATTCATTTACAAGGAATTCTCTTGGCCCCTTAATGACTGAATGAACTCAGCTAGGAAGTTAAAGGTGAAAGCTACTACGCCTTTCTGTCAATCACATCAATTAGTCACTTGTTCATATTGGACTTCCCTGAAATTGTCTCCTTTGGTCTTTACCACCCACTTGCACTTTTCCCTCATGCAAGCCTCAAAGTTTGTGTCATTTTTGATAGTAATGAGTCAATAGGGGAAGTATACCATGCTACAAGTCAAATGAGCATGTAGATAATGAACCAAAGCATCAGTGCTTGTGTAATAACTGGTTGTAGTTCTAGAGGGCTGTAAATAATCACTGAGAGTATACTGAAGCCCAATTTATTTTGACAGTGATGAACTCGTTGGTTAGAAATTTTCAGACGACCTTTATCCAGTGGTAGGTTGTGGATACCCTTCTAAAGTTGTGATGTGGGAATGTCATAATTTGTGGCATAGTGTCATGTTGATACAGCAACATCAACTCTTCCCATAATTTCAGAATCTTTTTCAGTGTTTCCAATTTTGTTTAAATCCATGAGGAGCTAGATTATGCTAGAAAAATTTTGGAAGGCAGATATGTCTGAAAAAGCAAAGCCATTGAACTATTCTTTTTCTGTTCAGACTGTTAAAGCTAATAGTAATTACCAACCAACAACAATGTGTTGGCTCTCCCCTGACAAGATGACAAAGTCTTTCAAAATCTACCCTCACTGACAACACAGAATAAATGCATACTGAAGTATAGTGATTGTGTTGTAGTTGTGTTTGTCTAAAACTATAAGTGAGAAAGTTTTGGGATTTCTTAAACCAAGTAATACAACTGGAAAAACAGAAAATCCATTATACATTGAAATACGATGGCATTCCCCAAAACTTCAGAAAAACACTGGAGGTTTTTTTAGGGTGTTTAGGGAACACATACTTCATTTACAATGACACATTTTTTCTTTAAACATAGCTGCATATATTACTTGTGAATAAAGTGAGATTATTTAGGTGAGGTTGCTAGGATTTCTTTCTTTGTGTTCAAGAATGTCTACATTTACACAAATGGTTGTTGTCCTTTCTGAATACATAGCATACAGAATTGCTGGATGAAGAATGATAATCCATTTAATTTCTTTTCTGAGAATGTAGCATACTGGCTGATTAACCTTATTGTCATCTTTCTTCCACTTGCAAGGTGTAGCTCTGGAAAGGGATTAAGTGAGAGACAAAGCCTTTATTTTTTGAGAAAATGTGTATTCTGATTTTTCATTGGAAAGCAGAGATAAGCAGTATGATCCCCTGTGTAGGGTCGCTTATACGTGCAAGTGAGTGGCATATGTATGTGTGTGTGCTTGATATCTAAAATCTTTAAGAATTGTGTTGCGGGAGAGGCAGAGGTGAAGGAATAAAGAGTTTCTGACAGGAATGTGTCAGAGACTCCCAGTAAGGACAGTCATTTTGACTATGGACAGCAGCATTTTTGGAATGCAGACCACACAACTGGGATTTTTATGTGTGTTAGGTTTAAAAATAGAACAAAATGGGAAGGCTTAGAGAAAGATGTGAGCAACAACCAGTCTCACTAACTTGTATGGCTTTTCCATATTTTGTGGAACAAATAGCTATTGAAATTTGAGCACACAAAGCATGTAGTAGGTTTAGTAATGACAAGCAGAGTCAGCATACTATAATTAACATAGGGTGTTATAATTTATAAGGAATGTACTATGCAGTTTAACACCAACGCAGAGAGAAGGGGAGGAGAGAAAGAATTGTTAGTCTGCAAAATCAAAAGTGTCTCTTATCCTTAGATGAAAGTATTTTATTTTTCAAATGCTCGTTACATTTTTTGTCACTAACAAAAGGCCTCTGTCATTTTGAGTTAACGCAGTGGCAAGCAAGAGTGAGTCATGAAGATGACCTCTGTCCTTATGCCTCCATATTAATCTGAAAGGGAAAGTCTCGGCAGACTGTTTTTACTGTACGTAATTAAGCAATTCTGAACGCTCAGTGAAACTTGAATGGTATGGCATAGAGCCTGGTAATATGACAGTTAATGAGATGAGACTTACACTTATTCTGCCTCTATAATAAGTGGAAGCTTTTGCCTTCAAATTGAAGGCAGACAGATACTGAAGTATTCATTAAAAATGCTAAAACCAACAAGGGCACTGTTCTGTGACTCTGTTTTATGACTCTCTCCAAGAAAGGAGAAACTAGATGAAATTATTTCTTAATTATACTTATTCAATATCTGTAATAAGCTGTGACATTTGCACTCATGGTCGAGAAGACTAAAAAGGAGACATTCAGGAAACTGCTAACAACACAGGGAGTGATTTATGCTACTGTACCTTTCTTTCAGAGTCTAAAATATTCAGACTGGCTGAAGCTACATAATTAATTTCACTCTGTGTCTGTAATAAGAAGATAATATTGCCTTGAAAAGACCTTTTTGCCTTTTTCTCTGCTGCCTTTCCACATTCATACACAAAATAATTTTGCTTTGTGTAAGTTTTCTGCTTGCCATTGGTATTTCTTGCATATTTACAGCATGATGTTCTTTGCAGCTATGTATAATACGTATTTGGGGAGGGGGCTTTCCAGTGAATCACCCAACTTAGCTGATACAGAGAAAATGTATTATCTGGATTTTTAAAATTCCCTAGATTAATAATGGTAAGCACAACTACATTTAGACCCTGTATATAAAAAAAAATTTCCAAAAAAATCATGAAATAAAGTGTTGTGAATGATTTTTAAAATGTTTATTTGCATGGTATTAATATGAGAAATTTCAGTAATTACGTAGTGTTAGCTAGCTTGGTTATGTATATTTGGCTGCAATCACAGAAGTCCAGATACCTCCCCAGAGAAGAACAGTGACAAGAGCTTGTCTACATCTGAAAATGTAATCAAGACCAGAGCCCTAAGCTTTAACCCAGCAAGCCTACTGAGACATCGTTGTTGTGTTCAAATTAGGGCTTTGGTCTTAGATTGAAGGAGGCAGCTGGGGCACATTCTTCTCCACACTGCTGTGTTTCCCCGGTGACTTGAGCTAACCTCTTTGATTTCTCTCTTAACCTGTTTACACCTCATGAGCATTCAGAGACTCTCTTGCCTGGTTTTGCTGGACCTCCTCCAGCTGGAGCGATTCTGAGACACATGGAGACTATCCAGCCCCAGGATCATGGTCTAGCTGCTGAAAAAGGCTGTGGGTGAAGATGCAAATCCAGACTTAGACCCAGGCATACATTCATTACAGGTGTACTGTATTGTTCAGTAATTCAGAATCCCCAAAATTCAGAGGAATTTTGAGGTACAGTCCAATGTTGGATCACATAGGCTTACAGTCACTGCTTTTTTTACAAAGACGCAAGTGAAAGCCAACCTATTTCAAATATTTTGAGCTCTAGAGAGATATTGGTTAATAGGTGACTTATAAGTCACAGAGAGATTAGTCTTTACCAGATGGAGATATCTCATGATCAGCAGTTCATACAAACCACTTTTGTCAATTGTTCCAAAAGGAGATATACATGAACTTCTAATCCACAAAGATTTGTTCTGTTCCATGTTTTTCTTAAATCAAAGGATACTTCTACAAAAAGACCAGGAACTGCATGTGCCTAAGAAGTACTTTTTTATTTTGAAATGACTTTCAGAATGATTTAGTTTCAAAATTTTTTTCACAGTCAAATTTATAACACAGAAAAACCCCATAAAACATTAAGTTATACTGTAGCATCAGCAGAGGGACTTGGTTCAGATGTGATGTATTTTAGAGTACTTTGAGACGTTAGGCTTGAATCCTGAAGAGTGGGACTTGAGGCAAGGCTCCTGATGATAGCCATGTAAGCTTTGCCTGAGAAGGGTTGCGGGACTAGGGGTGTTACAGTATTTGTTTTTCACTGACACTCGGTGTACACTTCATGAGAGAGAAATGCCCTTTCCTGTTGATTTTTTTTCCCTTGATTATTATAAATGCCGCAAACAGCAAGTGAATTTGTGGAGGAGGGGAACTGGGAACATTTTGTAATACTTGAAAGGTTAATTGCACTATTTATAGACCTAACTGCAAAGGGAAAAAACTCTCAGCGTGACCTGGCAAGGTCAGCATAGTAATAGCAACCTAAATGGAGCTCTGACCAGTCATGAATTACTGTCTGTGATACTGGGAATGCTGACAGTTCAATCACAGCACTGTTTCAATAGAGAACTCCATATATTTAAAGCGCTGATACTGTTTTCCCTCTAAATGACAGGCTTGACAGATGGGCCAAAAGCACTGCAGACGTTTGAACAAGGAAATAGAGAGGGAGCCTGCTGGAAGCAGGGCTTCACGCAGCCAGCCGCGGATGATGAATAGAGTGTGATTGTGTCTGACAGGTAGTAATATAACTATTCATTCACCACAGAACACCTGGAGCACACTATATTAAATGGTACAAGATGGAGAGATTCTGTGACAGGAATGGGAAGTGTGAATCCCATGCTGAGTTTAGGTACAGCAATATAAAAGGTCAGGGGTCGTGCAGTATAAACTGCCTGAGAGAAGGCTGTAATTAAATTATTTGCTTACTAAAGTCTTTCTAATGTTTTGCTAACATGTTGCCAGGATCATTATTTCAGCCTGTCTGCACAGCTGAAATGAAATTAGCAAACGCTGTTTTGCTGACTACCATGCTCCCGTTTTGCATTCGGAGGCTCGTTAATCCAAGTGCCATCATTGTTGCACAAAGCTGCATCAGAGAGTAGGGGTGAGGAGGGGCAGAAATGCCTAAGGGCATTGTGAGTCCTAGAAGCTGTGTGCTGTGTTTTGTCTCATATTCTCAAGCTTGTAGCTGACCTTATTTTAGTGTGTTTGGGCCCAAAATTCCACTGTGTGCAACAGGCCCCCAGAGAATCAAAAGATACTACACTTGTGCATAATGTGGGCTATGGAGCTATGTAACATCACTATTTTATTCTGTGTACTGTAACTTTAAGTTCCTAAAAACTTGTCTGAGCTGAAAAAAGCTGCCATTTTCATCTTGTTATGAGAGAATCGTAATTTGAAACCAGAGAAACTTCACTTTGCTTATAATTGTTTTGTTCTGTTTCTTTACTGAGGAGCACATCGTGCTTAAAGGCTGGAATCATTTTTTATGTATAGAAAACCATGACCTGAGATTAGATCTGATGTCAGTATGAGTTGGAACTGAGCAGCAATAAGTTGGCTTATTATATTACCGAATGTTTTCCACACAGGAGCTATTGAAAACTTCAAGAACACTTGATAATCTTTTTTGGAGTATACCTGGGATAATTAGAAACTTTTTTGAAGATTTCAGTGGGTATTATTGTGTGAGAATATGTGTTTCCAACAAATAATACCAAAGATTAAATCTTGCTACTAGTCATGTTCAAGGGAAGATTTGTATTGCTGTTCACGTCTTACTGAGCAGGAGTGTTAACCAATGTTTTTAGTATGCTATATCTACCTGACCATTGACAACTCTTAAAATGTAATCACAAAAATACAGTATTCTTCTAAAAATATAGACAGGTAGTGCACATAAAGTCCCTTCTCTTGTATGTCCAAATGAGAGCTTTACTTTTGCAAGCATGTGTGAAAGAGCAAATAAAAAGTCAAGCAGGCTTAAATTTAATGTATTTATTTATTATTTCACTTACAGTGAATCTGGCTCATGGTATAATTAGAAATGTTACTGTGGAGGTGGTCATGTATGATATCACCATCCTTTCACCTCAGATTGTTGAAAAATGTTGAATAGAAAGTTTTACATTAAAAGAATATTACTTTGCCAAAATTTCAATGTCTAATGAATGTATTTTTTTTTTTAAACTCAAAAACATCAAATGGGATGATTACCTAAAAACACTCTGCTTTTTGCTAGTTGAAACATCTAATTTTATGTTAGGTATGTAACAAATATTTTAATTTCATCCCTCACACTCCATACTTTATTTGACATTATACAGATAAATTACTTCATATTAAAAACTTATGTTTTCAAAACAACACAATATATAGTATCAATTATTCATTTCTTGATTTTTCATTTTATATATGCCAAAATTGTAAGTAGTTTTTAACACTTTTTTGAAATAGAAATCAGAGTTACATTCTGTCATAGAATGGACATTCCAGTTTCCTTTTTAATGTAAAATAGCTAGTGAGGTTAGCCTTGTTTTCAATGTAGTTGAACTCTTTGATATCTGAATCCACTCTGCTTCATTTTTTGCTTCTGCTTTGCCTCAATATCTTACTATAACAATACTAAATATTTGAAATTGTTTTGAAATTGTCCTGCAAAATGTTGATTTCAATTGATATTGTCAAACACTATGGTTGGGTGATTTTATTTAGACAATCACTCCAGATATCTCATGCAGCATAATCATGAGAACCATACTTCTAAACATATGCAGTGACATGACTGTTGACCTGTCTTGGAAAGTCCTTGTGAAATGAAGTATTTCGTAGTTGATTTTCCACAGGAAGATATTCAGCGGCTTTCATCTCAAATTAGTTTTGCTTGTCACTTACTTTGTTTGCTGAATTCTCTGGATAGCTCAGTTACTATCTGTGTGCTTACTTAGTGACCTTTCCTGAAAGCAGAAGGCATAGTAGGCACTCTTTCCTTTCTTTCTCTCTCCTTACATTTCCAGATCTAGCAACAAAGTAGTAGTTAAAAAATAGTTTAAAAAAAAAACAAAACCAAAAAAAAACACCAAAAAAACAGTAAATAAGCAAACTTCATTAAAAAAAAAAAAATACCCCCCCCACTTTCATACCACTGATTTTTTTTCTACAGATTCAGTATCCCTTCTTCATGAAAATAAAATGTAGAGGGAATTGCTTTACATGCCTAGCAAATTAAAGAAACTGCTCTTGAACCTCCTGCTCTTAGACTCAGTATACTCGGCATTTGTCAGGGAGTGGCCAAAGGCATTGCAGCTGTTAGGACATCTCTGTTTCACTGGAACGTTTCCTCAGGATTGAACCTGTATTGGACTGTTTTCTTAAAAAAATTTGCACTACCAGATTGGCTGGTGCTTATTAATTTTCTGTTCTGTCTTAGACCTTGTTGCAGGCTAAATTCTAATTCTGTTGGTTCATCAGAAATAGATAATAAAGTCAAAACTTTATTG
This sequence comes from Morus bassanus, assembly GCA_031468815.1. NCBI lineage: Eukaryota > Metazoa > Chordata > Aves > Suliformes > Sulidae > Morus > Morus bassanus. Next base: position 21,921,536 of record CM062600.1, on the reverse strand, counting down.
ACACGCAGCAGTTTTTTTAAATTTATTTTAAACTAAGTGAGCAATATTGTGGGTCTGCAAGTCAAAAGGGTCTATGTCTCATTTCTTTGTCTGCCATCTGTCCAGGAATATTCACTCAGTGTGTTTTTAACAACACTGGGGCTGCACCTTCCTTGGAGAAATTGTCTGCTTTTTTGGACATGTTTTTTACAATATTTTAACAAAGATTTTATCACAATTTATTGTGTAAATTATTAGAAATATCTGTCTGTTACATTAATTTTCTTGCTTTTCTTAATAAGGAAAGGGACATCTGATTATTTGGTGTATAAGAAACACAGGTAATGTATAAAACAGTGTCACTGAGCATAAGAGACCTGCAAAGGTTTCTGCTGAGGGAATTAAGGGCAATTGCAGCCTTGCATTAGCAGAATCTTAATTACCAAATAACATTGTTTTGCCGGGAGCAGAGATCTTTTTTCTCCCTCTCAATGTTTGATGGTTCGTTTCAGTATTAAAGAAGGTTGGAGATATGGTTGAGGGAAATATACCTGAAAAATTAATAATCTTTTGTGGATATTTGAAAACTCTCTAGCAGGAAAAAAATTCCTAAACTGGGCGATGTCATTAATTTAATGTTTTACAGTAAGATGCAGTGACAAAAGATGAGAAAAACTGGTTTTTCTACTGAGAGGCTTACATTCATTTTGCTTTTCAGTGTCTATAAGAAGTTATGTGGTAATTGTCACCAAAACAAGGGCTTTATGCATGGTTTACCAAGACTGCTGTGGCTATAGGAGAGTAAAGAGTAAGCCATAGAATGAGACTATCTTCCCTATCTACAAGATAGTTTCACCTCAGGTAGAAAGACTTACTCAGCTTTCATTCCAGTCAGTTCTTCCCTGAATGGTGGATACAGTTAAGTCAACTTTCTCCTTTCCCTAGAGCAGCTCCATACAGCACAAACAAAAATTTTGCTCTTATTTTGTTTGTGAGTCTGTCAACATCACCATGTGTCCACATCAAAGGACCTTTCTAGCACTATTTTGATGCTTCCCTACAAAAATATGAAAAATCTAACACCAATATCTCTTGTTCTGCATTTAGTGCATATTTTGTAAAGGACAGTGTCATGGTTTAGCCCCAGTCAGCAACCAAGCACCACACGGCCATTCGCTCACTCTGCCCTGGTGGGATGGGGGAGAGAATCAGAAGAGTAAAAGTGAGTAAACTCATGGGTTGAGATAAAGACAGTTTAAGAGGCAAAGCAAAAGCCGCACACACAAGCAAAGCAAAACAAGGAATTCATTCACTGCTTCCCATCAGCAGGCAGGTGTTCAGCCATCTCCAGGAAAGCAGGGCTCCATCACACATAACCATTACTTGGGAAGACAAATGCCATCACTCCAAATATCCCCCCACTTCTTTCTTCTTCCCCCAGCTTTATATACTGAGCACGATGTCATATGATGTGGGATATTCCTTTGGTCAGTTGGGGTCAGCTGTCCCGGCCGTGTCCCCTCCCAGCTTCTTGTGCACCCAGCAGAGCATGGGAAGCAGAAAAATTCCTTAACTAGTGTAAGCACTACTTAGCAACAACTAAAACATCTCCACATTATCAACACTGTTTTCAGCATAAATCCAAAACATAGCCCCACACTAGCTACAATGAAAAGAAATTAACTCTATCCCAGCTGAAACCAGGACAGACAGCAATGATTCAAAATAATTTCCTTGTCTGTTCTCCTTTTATATGTCTGATGAGATACCCAGCTGAAATTGTCACAGTGGCATTCAGGAGAGATGCCTGAAAGTTGAATACCTTTGTTTTTCAGATCTCCCATAAGTGCAGAACTTCTTTGCATTTCTTTGTGTTTGTTACTAAATTGGATGCTGGGATGCATGTGGCAGATGCTCCACATTTTAGGACAAGAAGAATATTACCACCTGCTGAATAGACTAGCAGATAGGCATTCAGGAGACCTGAAATTTCCCTTAGCCTACCAGCTGCCCATAAGAGTCATTGGACTATAACCTCTGTTCACATCACTGTCTAAAACTGTGGTAGAGAAACTTTCTTGATAGTGAATGTTCATTCTTCAGGTACCTGCCCAAACTGAGCAGTTTAAATGTAAAGACCGTCTTCCCACGGTTAGAACCACATGAATATAAGTATGTCTGCTCAGGATTCATCAGATCATGCAAATGTTCTTTCATCTGCATTTTCTGTGAGTCCTCAATGCAATTAATGTTCTCACTTCACACATTATCTCAGGACAGAATCAGGCTCCCTAAAGATGTGTTTTTCCTGTTTACTTCTGGGTCTTTTCAGGGAAGGGAGAAGAGCAGAAGGAAGGTGTGTGTTGTGGTGTAATGTGATGCTTGTTTTTACACAATAGTCTATTACTCATTCAAATGCTGAAACAGTCACTACTGGAAAAAAAGAACCCAAGATTTGCCTTTTCTGGTGGGTGCAGTAACAACTAGTCTACAAAACTACCCTATTCTTGGCACATAGTGACTATAGCACCACTTCCTTTCTCTGAGGAACAGTCACTTTGCTAGTTAGGGTATTCTCCTGGCAGTTAAGAGTTGTGGATTTAAACTTAGACTGAATTTGGGTTCCCTGCTGTCAGGTGAGTGGTCATATCAGTTTGCTTACCAGCCTATTTTATATATATTTTTTTGTTTTCTTTTTCATAAAAATGCAAATCCTGTAATTTCAATGCCATTTATTTCTTTTATTGTGTCTAGGTAAGACAAATCAGCTGTTGAATACAGTCCAAATGGCATGTGCAGGCCATGGTCTGGAGCCATGATTTGGCTGAAAGAACAAGAATGTTCTTTACCAAAGGGAATTTAGCTGATCCTTCAAAGACAGAAGAAATATGCTTAGTATCAGCTATGAACTGTCGAGTTTAAACATAAGTGCAACAAAAGGAATTACATAAATAGGTAAAAGTCGTGTGTCTTCCTTCTTTCTCCCCCACCCCCCCCAACCAATGACTAGCAAAGACACTGTCTTAGGCTAAGACTAAATATGCCTTTATGGATGTTCTATCATTCAGTACCTTGGGGAGAAGCTTTCTTAAGAAAAAAGTGTGGAACAGTTAGACTCTGGCATTTTCTGTAACCATTTCTGTTAGTGTCCTCTGCGATTGCTACTAGTAGGTTTTCTTCCCACCCTCCTTACAAGTAAACCTTTTGCATGAGATCATGGGTCTGACACACTTTGTATCCAATAAAGAGTACTTTTTTCCTCCATTTCTTTGCTAATTCATTATTTACCCAGTTGTTTTTGGTTGATATATCCCCCAAGGGAGGAATTTTATCCAGTTACCTGCTAATGTTTGTGACTTTCCTTTTTGTGTTAAGATTGCTGGCTTTGGCACACCCTACTTTTTGTATTATTGCTCCCTTTGAAATATAGAGATTTTTTTCATTAGAAGCATGCAGATCTGAGTGCTACCTTTTATTCAGGTGAGAATTTTATCAGAGCTAGCTGGGTTATTGTCATTCTTTTTTTCAAATTTCATGTATCTCTGCAGCTTGCAAATTTTTGCTAAGTGATGTAATCTATTGCATTTCTTGAATCTCTTTTCCAATCTCCAGGCTTACCTTAACCTATGTTTATCCATGACCAGTTTTATCACATCCATGTTCTTTTTTACTTTGATCCTAATTTCCACATGCCTTTCTTCTTCAAATGTCTTTTCTTGTAATATAGCATTTTATTTTCTGAGCCATGTCTTTGGAGCAGAGTCCACCCTTGCTGAAGCTTCTGTATGGGCCTTGTGACTTTCTGTGCTACTTCTCAATGTATGTACAAAGGGCTGACTCTGGTTCTTCTGATGGGTTTGATTTGTACCAAATATCAGTCATGGTTTGATTTCATAGGGCAAATTTGGCTTTTCAACTTAAATGAGTTAGAAAAGATTGTAGTTTTCCATGGTTCAGAAATAATTTTTGTTTCCTACTGAACGGTATTCCTAACCAGACTTGTTTCTGTATGGAGTTCAGGACTTAAATTTCTATTAAACAGTTTCCTAATTACCTTCATCTGTGTAATTAACAGAAGAGTACTTAATGCATTCCAGAATTGGCAGTTAGAAATAAAGCTGCCTCTAGTCCATCTTCCTCTCTTCCTGTCATCCACTGCTTGCAAGTGTATGGTTGTGCTCTAATAAGCCTTATTTATGTAACATAGCAATACTCTAAATTTCTGTGAATTTAAGCTCTAAGGAGGTTTTTAACTGGTTCCTGAATCTAGTCATTACTTTCAGAGTTCATTTATTCAGAGTTCAGGAATCATTCATGAGACCTGGGCAGGGCCAGGAGCAATGGTAGCCAAGCACCCCACATGCATAAAAGAAGACCTTAGAGAGTGCTCATTAGCAGGACCACTGTGAACAGGGCAGGCAAACAGGGCGTGGCATGGCAGCGAGGGCGTGGCGTGGCAGCAAGGGCATGGCATGGCAGTTCAGGTGTGCAGGAAGGGCGTTGAAGCTCTGCCAGCTCAACCAGGGAACAGTGGTATCCACCTGGCAGAAAGCCATGGCCTCTCTAAGCTCCACACCCACCATGACTAATGCAGCTTCCCAGACAGAGCTCCGGTGGGAACATGCTGCCACCCAGGTATCCAGCTGCAGGGTGTGCCCTGCTCTTATGCCAGTACTGGGCAGCAGTACTGAGCACACCAGTGGGAGGAAATCCTCTGCTTAGTGACAGATCTTCAGGAGGAGGTGAGGAGCTTGAGGAGTATCAGGGAGTGTAAGAGAGGGAGAGAGACCACTGGAGAGAGAGAGAGACTACTAGAGAGGAGAAGAGGTTACTGGAACTGCACCCTACCTTCCCTGGGACAGGCCCAACAGTCAGACAAGATACATGATAGGGAGGATTCCCTATCCTCTCTTCACCCAGCAGAATGCTGTGACTTGAAGGATAGTTCCTTCTGACAAGTTCCTGCCCGGCGCAGCTGGCACATCTTCTGTGTGACCACCCCACCTTCCCAGGTGCCCTTGCATAGTAGGTATGAGGCTCTGCAAGTGGAACTGAACAATGACAAGGAAGATGGTTCATCTGGGTTGGAGGTGTCACCAAGTCGGCCTATTCCCTGTGTCAAAACTGCTTCCATAAAGAAAAAAGACAGGTCAATGTCATAGGAGACTCCTTCCTGAAGGGGACAGAATGCCAGCAGGACCCACTTCTTAGGGAAGTCTGCTGCTTCCCTGGGGCCTGCGTTAAAGATGTGAAGAAAAAGCTTCCTACCCTGGTACGGCCTTTGGATTATTATCCATTATTGATTTTTGAGGTAGGCAGTGATGAAGTTGCAACAAGTCCACAGGCAATCAAGAGAGACTTCAGGGCCTTGGGAGACTGCATAAGGGATCAGGAGCACAAGTAGTGTTCTCCTCTGTCCTTCCAGTTGCAGGGATGATGAGGGAAGAAACAGCAAGATCAGGATATGGCTCCAAGCCTGGTGTCACCAGCAGGATTTTGGGTTTTTTGATCATGGGTCGGTTTACATGACACCAGGACTGCTGGTGACAGATGGGTTACACCTGTGTTGAAGGGGGAAAAGGATCTTTGTGCAGGAGTTAGCAGGGCTCACTGAAAGAGTTTGAAACTACATTTGAAGGGGGAAGGGGATAAAAAGAGCCTCACTAAAGATAAGCCTGGGTGAGCATGCCAATGCTTGAAGGACTGTGTGCTAGCAAGGTCCTTTGGTCTGCTGTCTCGGTGGAGGTAGGGGATGGAGATCCATGTGGCAGCAAAGATACAAAGGTTATCGATGTGTTAGAAACCATGGAAGTGTCTCAGAACAGTCATGTAGGAATTAGAGCTTCTTCCACCAAGAAGGTGGCAGGATCAATAGCCCAGCTGAAGTGCATCTACACCAATGCATGCAGCATGGGGAACAAACAGGAGGAGTTGGAAGCCATTGTGCAGAAGGAAAACTGTGACATAGTTGCCATCACAGAAACATGGTGGGATGACTCGCACAACTGGAGTGCTGCAATGGATGGTTGTAAACTCTTCAGAAGGGTTAGGCAAGGAAGGAGAGGTGGTGGGGTATGTATGTTAGGGAGTGTTTTGACTGTCTAGAGCTTGGACAATGGTGATGAACGGGTCATGTGTTTATCGGTAAGAGTCAGGGAAAAGGCCAACAAGGCAGATATCATGCTGAGTCTGTTATAGACTACCCAGCCAGGATGAAGAGGCAGATGAAATATTCTGTAAGCAGCTAGGAGAAGTCTCACGGTGGCTAGTCCTTGTTCTCGTGGGGGACTTCAACTTGCCAGATGTCTGCTAGAAATACAATACAGCAGAGAGGAGACAGTCTAGGAGGTTCCTGGAGTGTGTGGAAGATAACTTCCTGACACAGCTGGTAAGTAAGTCTGCCAGGGGAGGTGCCTTGCTTGATCTGCTGTTCACAAACAGAGAAGGACTGATGGGTGATGTGATGGTTGGAGTCTGTCTTGGGCATAGCAATCACGAATTGGTAGAATTTGATTCCTGGAGAAGTAAGAAGGGGGTGAGCAGAACTGCTACCTTGGACTTCTGGAGGGCAGGCTTTGGTCTGTTCAGGACACTGGTTGGGAGAGTCCCTTGGGAGGCAGTCCTGAAGGGCAAAGGACTGCAGGAAGGCTGGATGTTCTCTAAGAAGGAAATCTTAATGACATGGGAGAAGGCTGTCCCTATGTGCTGAAAGACGAGCTGGCGGGGAAGAAGACTGGCCTGGCTAAACAAAGAGCTTTTGCTGGCACTCAGGAAAAAAAGGAGTTTATGACCGTTGGAAGGAGGGGCAGGCAACTCAGGAGGACTACAAGGATGTTGTGAGGCTATGCAGGGGGAAAATGAGAAGGGCCAAAGCCCAATTAGAACTTAATCTGGCTACTGCTGTAAAAGACACTAAAAGATGTTTCTGTAAATCCATTAGCAACAAAAGGAGGGCTAAGGAGAATCTCCATCCTTTATTGGGTGCAGGGGGAAACATAGTTGCAAAGGATGAGGAAAAGGCTGAGGCACTTAATGCCTTCTTTGCCTCAGTCTTTAACAGTACGATAAATTGTTCTTGGGGTACCGAGCCCCCTGAGCTGGAGGACAGGCACAGGGAGCAGAATGAAGCCCCCGTAATCCAAGGAGAAATGGACAGTGACTTGCTGCACCAGTTAGACACATACATCTATGGGGCCTGGTGGGATCCACCCAAGGGTACTGAGGGAGGTGGTGGAAGTGCTCACCAAACCACTTTCCATCCTTCATCAGCAGTCCTGCCTAAGCGGGGACATCCCAGATGACTGGAGGTTAGCAAATGTGACACCCATCTACAGGAAGGGCCAGAAGGAGGATCCGGGGAACTACAGGCCTGCCAGTCTGACCTTGGTGCCAGGAAAGGTTACAGAGCAGATCATCCTGAGTGCCATCACGCAGCATGTACAGGACAAGCAGGTGATCAGGCCTAGCTGGCATGGGTTAATGAAAGGCAGGTCCTGCTTGACTAACCTGATCTCCTTCTATGACAAGGTGACCCGCTCAGTGGATGAGGGAAAGGCTGTGGATGTTGTCTACCTGGACTTTAGTAAAGCCTTTGACACAGTTTCCCACAGCATCCTCCTGGAGAAACTGGCTGCTCGCAGCTTGGACAGGCCTGCTCTTCGTTGGGTAAAACACTGGCCGGATGGCCAAGCCCAAATTGTTGTGCTGAATGGAGTTAAATCCAGTTGGTGGCCGGACACGAGTGGTGTTGCCCAGGGCTCAGTATTGGGGCCAGTTCTCTTTAATAATCCGTGATCTGGACAAGGGGATGGAGTACACCCTCAGTAAGTTTGCAGGTGACACCAGGTTGGGTGGGAGTGTTGATCTGCTTGAGGGTAGAAAGGCTCTGCAGAGGGATCTAGACAGGCTGGGGCAATTGGCTGAGGCCAATTGTATGAGATTCAACAAGGCTAAGTGCCGAGTCTCGCACGTGGGTCGCACCAACCCCAGGCAATGCTACAGGCTTGGGGAAGAGTGGCTGGAAAGCCGCCCAACGGAGACAGACCTGGGGGTGCTGGTTGACAGCGGGCTGAGTATGAGCTGCCAGCGAGCCCAGGTGGCCAAGAAGGCCAATAGCATCCTGGCTTGTATCAGAAACAGTGTGGCCAGCAGGACTAGGGAAGCGATTGTTCCTCTGTAGTCCATACCGGCGAGGCCACACCTGGAATACTGTGTTCAGTTTTAGGCCCCTCACAACAAGAAAGACTTTGAGGTGCTGGAGCGTGTCCATAGAAGGGCAGCAAGGCTGGTGAAGGGTCTAGAGCACAAGTCTTATGAGGATTGGCTGAGGGATCTGGGGTTGTTTAGCCTGGAGAAGAGGAGGCTCAGGAGAGACCTTATCGCTTTCTACAACTACCGGAAAGGGGGTTGTAGTGAGGTGGGTGTCAGTCTCTTTTCCCAAGTAACAAGTGATAGGAGAAGAGGAAATGGCCTCAAGTTGTGCCAGGGGAGGTTTAGCTTGGATATTAGGAAAAATTTCTTCAGTGGAGGGTTCTCAAGCACTGGAACAGCCTGCCCAGGGAAGTGGATGAGTCACCATCCCTGGAGGTCTTTAAAAGATGTGTAGTTGTGGCACTTAGGGACATGGTTTAGTGGTGGAGTTGGCAGTGCTAGGTTAACGCCTGGACTTGATGATCTTAAACAATTCTATGATTCTATAAAAATGTCCATTTGAAAAAAGAGACATCTTGCAAAACTATCACTTTGTAATGCCCTGTAAAACAATCTGAGAACTGCGCTGTGAGGATCTTCCAACTTCTCAGTGAAAAAAAGAGAAGGCATAAGAGCAATACATACCAGGTCGAGGAGGGGTGGGGGGGCAGTGGCAGCGAAGAAGGACCGTGTAAACAGCAGCAAGCTGTCAAATAACTGTACTTGTAGGCACAACTAGTGGTCTCAAGCAAATTTAAAGGGCAAGCTGCCAGCAGTATGTCCTGGAGAGATGTCAGAGGGGTGGGGCTGGAGATGAGACAAGATGCGATGGAAGCTACATCCTTGGAGAGATTAGGGCTGACCAGTTATTTACTAAGAAAAGTATGTCAACACTATAACAAGGCTTAGCTTTTGCAGAATATGTCTAACAGTCATTTTCAACTTCCACAGTTACAGCCTGGTAGTTTTATAGTATGTTTTTGTTGAAAAATAACTATAAAAATTTGTAGATATATACTTTAAGCCAAACAATGGTGCATAAGCTGGTTTTGTTCTTATACAATAACCACAAACACCAAGAAAGAGATAGCCTGAGATAGGAAGGACAGTGGGGTTATAGGGAATGGAAGGTCACAAACCTTGCCCTTCTCAGAAGAAGAGTAGGGATGAAGTTGGGGCAAGGCCCAGAATTAAAAGCCTTGTACTAGACTACCGATTCCATCAGGATATATCTTTGTTTCTCCCTCCCCCTCCTCTCCTTTGGGAAATATTCCAAACACTTCCTTTTTTTTTTTTTTTTAACTCTTAACCGATGCATTCACAAGACACCTAGCCCCAGGAATAGAGCATACAACATGCCATGATATCCTGTACTGTGTATCTATTTCTACTACTTATTGTGAAAGGTATAAACAAATTAGATATGCTACTCTGATACTGATGCCGTCCCACATGCAAATATTGTAAAGTTCTGGCCTTCTTATCAATGTGTTTATTCTTCCCGTCACTCTTTTAATGAACTAGTATTTTACCATTACTTTACACACCCATAGAATTGCTCAGAGACAGAATACAACTGCAGTGTCCTACATACAGTCCTCATTCTTTGTGCACTTCCATCCTGCTGTTTCTGAATCTCAAGCTTTTTTGTGTGTGTGTGTATGCATTTATATGTATTTGTGGCTTTCTCATTACTTTTTTAGTTCTTTTTAAGGGAAATAACATTAAAAGTGAAGGCACACAAAACAAGCACGTGTTCCGGACATGGAAATACAACACAGGCAATGCTTGTCAAGTGTGGAAAGGTAGGTACAACCAAAATATATATGAATACAAAAAGGATGCTTCCTGTCTTGCACTCCTTTTCAACTTCCTGATCTTGGACATTCTGATCAAGACTCAAGACCATTTACAGTGGTTCCAAAATGCTGACTTTGTTAACGCACAGACCTCAGCAGGACAAGGAGTGTTGAGAATGACTGATTGAAATTCAGAACATCTTACAAAATGATTTGTTTGACATAGCCAGTAGGGAACTCTTGTTTGTTGAACTTATTATTTATTCATGTATATTCATGAAAAAAAATACAATAAAAGCATAATCCCTCCATAGTGCCTGAATGATAACATTGAAATGAACCCAGAGCTTTGCAGTGCTAAGCAAGGTCTTTACTTTGCAACAGAACAGTTGCTCTTTTATTGCTTTCTACAACTATCTGAAAGGAGGTTGTAGTGAGGTCGGTGTTGGTCTCTTTTCCCAAGTAACAAGTGATAGGAGAAGAGGAAGCAGCCTCATGTTGTGCCTCAGGAGGCTTAGCTTGGATAGTAGGAAAAATTTCTTCAGTGGGGGGTTCTCAAGCACTGGAACAGGCTGCCCAGGGAAGTGGATGAGTCACCATCCCTGGAGGTCTTTAAAAGATGTGTAGTTGTGGTGCTTAGGGACATGGTTTAGTGGTGGAGTTGGCAGTGCTAGGTTAACGGCTGGACTTGATGATCTTAAAGGTCTTTTTCCACCTAAACAATTCTATGATTCTATGGTTCTAAAATGTGACCAAGAAACAAAACTAATGGGGTTGAATGTTGTGGTAAGAGGAAAGAACAGAAGAGATATGATGTAACTCTCTTCTGTAAAATTCAACTGAAAAGAAGTGAAAGAATTTTTCTTCATATTTGTCAAGTTTGAGACAAAGTATAGAGTTAAATGATAGTAGAGAAGATTAGATTAGGTATGAAGAAAAATTCTTCAATGGAAAGGACAGAGAAGGACTGGAATAGATGGGGAAGGTTGGTAAGGTACTGGTGTTGGAAATGTGTAAGAACAGATGAAGGAAACACCCTTAGGTGTAATGGACATTCTGTTCAGCTTTAGGAAAACAGAGTGGTTTACCTAGTCTCTCTAATGCCCCCCAAGATCAGTTTTTCCATGATTTCTCTCTGCTTTACAACAGCTAGCTTCAGTTAGGCCACTGAGCTGAATGTTGGAACCAATGTTTTGGCATCTTAAATATAGTTGCATGAAAAGATTATGTAGCAATTCTCAATCTGGTTTAATGCTTGCTACTTTTACACACCAAGTAAACCATATTAGGCTGTTATTATCATCATCTTACAAAATACAGGTGATATCACCTATTGTCCTATAGCACTTAAATAACCACAATACATGCTATTTAGAAGAATCTTAGAAATATCTATGACATACTCCTTTAGCAGCAGCTAATTTTATCTGCCTAAAAATTCAGTCTGGAAAAGTTCGCACATAAGTTTTAAGATCTCCAAAAGGGCCCATTAAAAATACTCACAAGAACCAACCAGATAAAAAAGCTCACCTTGAAATCAGTGACTGGCTGGAATGACCAACAGAATCTAATTCCTTACCCTACAGCGCTGGTTGGCAAGGTGCTGGCTTGTTAAATTTGTAATATGCTTCTAGACTCAAAGTGAGATTTATCAGATTTCTTTTGCTTCCACTTAAAAAGTGTTAAGTGTAAATTAAGAGACAATAAAACACCTGGGAAAGACAAGATCATCCAGTGTCAGAAACAGAATTAAGTTCCTTTTTGGTGGTCAGCATTCACATGTTTTGCAGTGTACCTCAGCACACAATTACAGAGTTACAGAACCACCAAAGGCACATGTTGTCATGGGACAATGTGATTTTTTCCACATCACCATTCAGAAATGCCTTATCATATAACTTGCTTGAACATGTTTACTCACAGTTCCTGATTAAAGTCTCATTTTTGCATGCAGTAAACTGATTTAAGATACACTGTGAATACAAAACACAAGCCGAAGTGCTTGCACTATAAGGAGGTATGGTGTATAAACAGATTAGCAGCATTAGCAAAGGTAAGTAAATCAATCTGTCCTCCCCTATCAAGAAGTTTTATTAAAATAAATGTGGTTATTCATGTAACAAAAATGCTGTGGGTGTATTAGGCTGAGAAAGTAATCCAAGTCATTGAGTTCTTTGGAAGAAAGCAAGAATCCTCCTCCTTCTGCCCACAGCTGTTCATCATATTCAGCTATCTCTGGGTATTAATATTAGTATTAAATATATTCCTGTCCAATTGGGCTCACTCATGTTTCCAGTTTTTGAATCTCTTCTTTTCCCCTACGTTAAACAAATCTAATGATTTCTGTCCATAGCAAATGTGGAGCTGATGAGCAAATGGATGATAAAAATTCCTATTATTCCTTTGTGCTCATCTGTTGCACTTAAGATTCTTGTCATGCCCTGGGCATTCTAGCTGCCTGATACTGTTCCTTTATTTCTAATTCCAGCACTTTCTTTGCTGAACATTTCTCTGTCCAGAACATTTGGTGCACTGCCTAGTACCAAGCAAAATCTGCTTGCAGTGTAAGAACATGTGGAGAAATTATGTGTTTTTGTCACACCCTGTTAAACGGTATTCAAAACACAATGCCCCAGAAACTAAATTGATTGTAGGTTTTATAACCCTTTTCAGGCTAATGGAAACAATTTAGTACCATGAACGAAAACATAGCTAGTGCAGCTGTGGGAATCCTAAATTGCTCGGCTCAGCAGTTCTGTTCCGGCTTAAGTAGGATAAAGTAGTTAAAGTTCAGTTAGATTCCATTCTTCTGGATCTTTGACAGATCATTTCAGATTAATGTCTTCAAAGTTTTCAACATTCCTTGTGAAAGACTTTCTGAGGAATTCCTGGTTTGTGCTTTTAACTTGGGGGGCAGTGGGAGGGAGCTGTAACAACTGGGAAGAGAGGTGGATGGGGGGCAGGAATGACAGGGGGAAGTTCTCAATCATTTTGTCATGTGTCTTGAACCACCTTTCTTCTCAGTTTGGTTTTATTATTAATATACCTAGTAAAAAAAAAAAAAAAAAGAAAAAGGAAAAAAAAAACCCACACCAAAAAAACCCCAAGTAAAAGGACTAAAAGCTTTCTTGTAACTTTAATGATTTAGCTAAGACCACAAAAGCTAGAGATGCAGAGCCAAGAATGAAAGTCAGCCCTTAAGTCCACCCTAGGAATCTATTCCAGCTCCTTAAGGACTTGTCCTTAAGGACAGAAATTTTCTCCTATGCTCATTCACATTTCTATATTTAAAACTGAATGTCGTGATTAAAAGCTTGACAGGCAAGAGGGAAACTTGGCTGCTGGAGAATCTGCACTACACTTTACTAAGCAAATCCTCTACCTAACCACTTATGAGAAGGAATCATTCACATGGGTATTACCTGCACTGTACTACCAGAAAAACATCTGTGAATATTATTTGACAAATTGATCACTAAATGAGCCATTAGCTTGCAGCGTTTTTGGATTGCCTTAGGAAAAGGAGGGTGCCATATAGCAGAAAGGCTTACAGATGCAAAACACTGATTGGCAAAAAAAATGTTCAAGAAGAAAAGTAGTAACAAAGCAAGCCTAGTGTGAAAATGTACCCTTTCTAAAAAGTAAGCCGGTTATGAGAAGCAGTAGTAAAACTGCTTAATTCTTCTGTGCCTCTAGGGAGAAATCTAAGCCTTTTGAGAAGTGATGGAGAGAAAAATGAAGCCAACGGTGTGTTTGTCAGTGAGCAAATGCTGTGGAAACAGAGTTAGTAATTTTACTATTCCTGCTTGCCAAGAGCTGACAGGTGTGTAGTTTCTTATTGTTCTGAAAGGCAGCCAGAAACCACAGTTTAATATGCATCTATGTCTTCATAGTAGGGGAGAAAACAGCTGTCTCTCTGGCGCACGATTCAAGATGATAGAAATATTGAGACATACTCTTCTTTACAGTATGTTACCGTCATTTGCATGGCTTCATTTTATCTTCCAACAAAACACATAGCTGGAAGGAAAAAAAAAGCTGCAGCCTGGATCAGATCAGAGATGATGTGGCAGCCTCTGCTTCCACGAACAGTTATTATTTCACAGAGCCTAATCACCTCAACAAGAATTTTTCACGTGAACAAGGCTTGAAAGATTAGAGCACAAAGACTTTCTACAAACAAGTCCATTAAAATTGTAAGTAAACAAATACAGGGAAATACCAGGTTATTTCACATAAACACGCAGTAATAATTTCCAACCATTCTTAAAGAATGACTCCCATAAATCCTTCAGTTTTCAAACTGCTGAGAGATGTCTGTGATTAATAAAGCCTTTGAACACAAAAGGTTTCCTCACACAAGAATGATGTGTGTTTTCCTGTAATATGTGGCAAAGCAATCTTTTAAATCCTAATTCCCTCAGGAAGGCAAAAAGTACATACATATTACACATTCACACACACACACACACACACACACTGTACCAGATGCAATAAATTGTAAGAAATGTTAGGCTCTGTGTATTAAATTTCCTTTCTGTGCAGAAGTATACTACAGTGTTAAAAGTTCATGATAACTGGCTGGCAGATTGTCAACTGGATATGCATAAAATGTCTGCACGGTGTCCAGGTGTGTATGATTTGATAATTTGACAGATGTAATTTAAGCAATAAGACTTGCAACTTTTATATTTACCAAAGTATAAGAAAAGGGATTAGTACACTTATTCAGACAATAAATTTTTGGAAATTCTGAAACTCTCACAAAAATATTAACATTCAGAAAAATACTAGGCTTGACCAGCAAGTTTCAAAAAACTCAACAAAATTTGTCATTATAACAGAAAAGTCCTCTAGGATTATGTTGCATACAGTTACTTACACTTACTACGTCAACCTGCTAAAAGTATCAAATAAAATAAGACTCAATTATGAGAAAAATTAGGTAAGTCAGAGATAAGCACAAAACAATTCTTAAACTAGGCAACAGAGGTGTAATTTTTTCCACTTCATTGTCAGCAGCTTCTGATACATAAGGAAGGAAGTGATTTTGTGATAAGAAACTATATTTTTACACTAAATTTGAATTCAAGCAGGAAACACAAACTTGGTGATTTATTCTGTTGGACAAGGAAGAGCATCACCGAATTAAGACTTAAAGGAAGTTGCATGGTGAAAATTCTTCTATACAATCCTCTCCAATAATGATTCACCACATTTTTTGATAGTCCCAGGTAAACCCCAGGCTGCAAGTGCTTGCCCAAACTAAACAGATGATACCAGCATGTAAGATCATCCCTTTCACACTGCACCTAGAGACCATGTTGAACTGCAATGAGAGTATCTGCACAAACAGACCAAGGACAGACTCGGAATTATTTTCTCCTGCTCAAGTTTCTTGTCACAAAGAGCCACTCTGATCCACTCCAAATTCCCTGGACTTGGGAGTAAGATCAGACCACTATATTAAATAAGAGATTGGAAGAAAAGTTATATTTCCAAACATGTATATAAACGAAATTGAAAAGAAAAAGATTCATATCAAGCACCTCAAAAAATTTGTGTAAAACTTGTACTTTCCAGTTATTTTTCCAAATCAAATTAGCTCATAAAAGAAAAGAGAAAATGGGAGAAACTGCTTCTTCCACAGTTTTCATTCTTTTACTGCTCAGCACCTGTCAGCACAACAGTTCTAGCACAGCTGACATGAATGTGTGCCTGGCATGGTTAAAGTCAGCTGTGCCCTGGTGTGGTTTTGCAACATGATCAAGACACGACCTAAAGCTGTAACATGATGTCTGACATCTTTCTATAATTGTACTTTCTAGTCTAGAAAACAAACACAAGAAATGAAAGAACACACATGCTCCTGACTTGGCCAAACAAGTTAGCTGAAGCTATAGCGTCTGATCCTGAATGCATCACAAGCAGCACAGTTACCAGTCCCTCGCAATATCACCAGATACCTGCCAGTGCTCCTTCACTTTTAGAAAAAAAGAGGTTGGTTGTATTTTTAGATGGCTTATCGTTATGTTTAAGAATCTGGAATAAATAAGAATCTCTGTTCAAATGCACTGATGAATGAAAACAGCTTAGTACCCAAAGGACTGTTACCCATATTTTTCAAATTCTCTTAATCACTGCTTGGTAGCCTTAACTAAGAGCACAATGGCAATTGAGCAGACAACTGTTTAGAATGAGCATGTTAAAAATTAGTCATAAGTCATCAGATTCTTGGTGTAGACAGATGATAAAAAGAGTCTTTAGAAGACTGTGTTTCCCATAGAGACCTTTCAAAGTCAAAGTCTACTCCAAGACACATAATGTAGGAGAGTTACAGAGCTACAGAGCTCTTTAAGACACACTGAAGCTTCATTCAGGCCTGGTTTATCTCACCATATTCAATAAGTACATTTGCCAGAATGGATAAGTCTTATTCAGGTGTCCCTACTAGTACAGATCTCTTTCCATCTAAAAAGTCCTCAAGTGTCCTAGCTCAAATGCCAATCTGCACCTTGCAAGCAAATCCCCATTTGACAAAAAAAAAAAAAAGGATCAATGTCTTACCTTCAGTCATAATCTTACACACAATCGTTTCCTACTATGACACCTAAAAGTGCAAAGCTGAACATGCTGTGTCCACATGCACAAGAACATTTGAACACAGACACACAAACCCCTCAAAACACCAAAACCCATGTTCTACTCATACAAGCCACTGAAGGTGGCTGCAGACTTGGCAAACAAAACCTCAGAAAGCACAAGGAATGTATGGTTTCAGTGCCAAACTCTTATTCAAAACCAGCTTTAAGGATTAAGACAACTTTTTTTAAATAATTTTGAGCACAGTTAAGCCACTTGTGTACTAGTGTTCTGCCACAAAGGAACAGAAATGACTAGCATGTTAAAACTTGGCCTGCAAACTGAAAAGAATGGCTCAATAAGAATGCACAACCCCAGAGAAAAAGAATGCAATCCTGGGGTTGGAGGACCTCAAGGACAACAGAACTAAGGCATTTTTTGTCATGCAAGTGCAAGCATTTTTTGTGTCTACGCATCTCAATTACAAATTAGGCAGTGTGGTTGTGGTACTTAGGATCATAGACTATCCTGAGCTGGAAGGGTTCCACAAGGATCATTGAGTCTATCTCCTGACTCCAGGCAACCTAAAAGTTAAACCATATACCTAAGAGCATTGTCCAGCTGCTTCTTGAACACCAACAGGCTTGGGGACTTCAGCACTTCTCTGGGTAGCTTGTTCCAGTGTTTGACCACCATCTCAGCAAAGAATTTTTTCCTAATATCCAATCTGAACTTCCCATGATGCAGCTTTAAGCCATTCCATCATGACCTATTACTGGACACCAGAGAGAAGAGATCAGCACCTCTCTTTCTACTCCCCCTCATGAGGAAGTTGTAGGCAGCCATGATGTCACCCATCAGTCTCCTCTTCTCCAAGCTGAACAAACCTTGTCTCCTCAGCCAGTCCTCATAAGTCATGCCCTTTAGTCCTTTTGCCATCTTTGTTGTCTTCCTTTGGACACATTCTAGTATTTTTATATCCTTCATATATTGTGGAGACCAAAGCTGCACACAGTACTCAAGGTGATGCTGCACCAATATTGAGTATAGTGGGACAATGACCTCTTTTGACCAGTTAGCTTAATGCACCTCAGGATATTGTTGGCCCTTTTGGCCTCCAGGGCACATTGTTGGCTCACATTGAGATAACCATTAACCAAAACCCCCAGATCCCTTTCTGCAAGGCTGCAGCCTCTTGTCCCCTGGTCTATAAGTGCATCCAGGATTACTTCACCCCAGGTGCAGAACCTGGCATTTGTCCTTGTTAAATTTCACACAGTTGGTGATTGGCTAGCACTCTAATCTATCAATATCTCTCTGTAAGGCCTCTCTATCCTCAGTGGAGACAATGGTTCCTCCTAGCTTAGTATTGTCAGCAAATATAGTGTGCACTCAACTCCTGGGCCCAGGTCATTAATAAAAACATTGAAGAGAACTGGTCCTAAAATTGAGCCAAGGGGAACACCACTAGTGACTGGCCACCAGCCAAGTTACCCCAAGTACTACAACTCTTTGAGCCTCATCCCATAGCCAGCTCTTCACCCATCATATTGTGTACATGTCCAGCTGTATGCTAGAGATTTTGTCCAGAAAGATATTGTGAGAGACGGTATCAAAAGCTTACCTAAAATAAAAATAAAAAAAACGCACATCCACTGCCTTCCCTTTGTCCACTGGGCAGGTAACTTTGTCATCATGTCATGAAGTTAGTAAGGCATGAATTTCCCTTCATGAACCTTGTATTGGGTTTCTGTGGCAAGGTTTTGGTAGCAGAGGGGCTACAGGGGTGGCTTCCGTGAGAAGTTGTCAGAAGGTCCCCCCATGTCTGACAGAGCTCATGCCAGCTGGCTCCAAGACAGACCCACTGCTGGCCAAGACTGAGCTAACTAGCGACGGTGGTAGTACCTCTGTCATAATGTATTTAAGAAGGGGGAACAAAAAAAAAAACAACCCTGTACAATTGCAGTTGGAGACAGTAGTGAGAATATGTGAGAGGAACAACTCTGCAGATACCAAGGCCAGTGAAGAAGGAGGGGGAGGAGGTGCCCCAGGTGCCGGAGCAGAGATTCCCCTGCAGCCTGTGGTGAAGACCATGGTGAGGCAGGCTGTACCCCTGCACCCCATGGAGGTTAAGGGTGGAACAGATATCCACCTGCAGCCCGTGATGGACCCCACACCAGAGCAGGTGGATGCCCAAACGAGACCGTGACCCTGTGGGAAGCCCACGCTGGAGCAGGTTTGATGGCAGGACTTGAGACCCCGTGGGGGACCCACGCTGCAGCAGTCTGTTCCTGAAGGACTGCACCCTGTGGAAGGGACCCACGCTGGGGCAGTTTGTGAAGAACTGCAGTCCAGGGAAAGGACCCACGTTGGAGAAGTTTGTATGGGACTGTCTCCTGTGGGAGGGACCCCACACTGGAGCAGGGGAAGAGTATGAGGAGTCCTACCCCTCAGGAGGAAGGGGCGGCAGAAACAATGTGTGATGAACTGACCACAACCCCCAACTCTGATTTCATTGTTAATAAATTAAGCCTATTTCCCCAAGTCGCGTCTGTTTTGCCTGTGACAGTAATTGGTGAATGATCTCTCCCTGTCCTTATCTCTACCCACAAGCCTTTCATTATATTTTCTCTCCCCTGTCCAGCTGAGGAGGGGAGTGATAGAGCAGCTTTGGTGGTCAGCTGGCTTCCAGCCAGGGTCAACCCACCACAAACCTATGTTGGATTTGACCAATGACTGCATTGTTTTTCAAGTGTTTTTCATTAACTCCCAGAATAATCTTCTCCATAGTTTTACCAGGCACTGACAGGGCTGTAACTACCAGAGTCTTCTTTCTGGCTGCTCTTGAAAATTGGAGTAACATTTACTAGCCTCAAGTTGACTGGGACCTCTCCAGATTCCCAAGACAATTGACATCTGAGAGAGGTCTTGAAATAACATTAGCCATCTCTTTCAGTAGCCTGGGATGAATCCCACTGGGCCCCATAGACTTACGTACGTTCAGTTGCAGCAGCAAATCCTCTACAAATTCAAAGACAGCTGGGAGTCTGTAACTACCTCCATCATGGTCCGCCAGCCCAGGGCTCCAGGGGTCTCAGAGCCCACCACTGGTGTTAAAGACAGAGGCAAAGGTGGTGTGAAATATCTCTGCTTTATCTTCATCCCTATATGTGAGGTGACAACTAACCTCATCAATTGATGGACCAATGTTTTCTTTAGTCACCCTTTTGCTGTTAACGTACTTTAAAAAGCCTTTTTTTTATCCACCACTGTACTAGCCCGCTTCATCTCCAAATGAGCTTTGGCCATACAAATTTTCTCTCTACAGTAGTGAGCAACAGGTCTCTAGTCCTCCTGTGTAGCCTGACCCTGCTTTCAAATTCCATACAGTTTCTTTTTCAGCCTAAGTATCCAGAAGGAGATCCCTGTTCAGCCAACCCAGCCTTCTGCCCCACTTGATGATTTACAAAATATTGGAATTACCTTCTCTTGTGCTCATTTGAAAGGTGGCTCTTAAAAAGTGACCAGCATTTATGGACCCAAATACCCGTGCAAGCAGATTCCCAGGGGACCTTACTAACTTGTTCCTTGAGCAGCTTAAAACCTCTTCTTCCAAAATCCAGGGTAGCATCTCTGCTGACAGTTTTTCTCATATCGCCAAAGATTTTAAGCTTAACAATTTCATGATCACTGTGGCCAAGACAGCCACCAATCATCACTTCACCCACGAGACCATCTCTATTTACAAACAACGGATCGAGAAGGGCACCTTTCCTAGTCAGCTCTCTTAGCATCTTTATCAAAAAGTAATCTTCAATGTGCTCCAGGACTTCGACAGGCTTTTGGAGTGGGCCCATGCAAATCTCATGAAGTCCAACAAGGACAAGTTCAATATCCTGCACCTGGCTCAGGGCAATCCCCAGTATCAGTACAGACTGGGGGTTGGTGGGATTGAGAGCAGAGAAGGAGAAGGACTTGGGGATACTGGTGGACAAAAAGTTGGACATGAGCTGGCAACATGTGGTCACAGCCCAGAAAGCCAACCGTGTCCTGGGCTGCATCAAAAGTAGGGTGGCCAGCAGGTCGAGGAAGGGGATTCTGCCCCTCTACTTTGCTCTCATGAGACCAGACCTGGAGTAATGCATCCACCTCTGGGGTCCCCAGTACAAGAAACACTTGGACCTGTCACAGGGGCTCCAGAGGAGGGCCACGAAAATTATCAGAGGCCTGGAAGTAAGAAGCTGGTATGAAGAAAGGCTAAGAGGGTTGGGGTTGTTCAGCCCAGAAAAGAGAAGGCTCCGGGGAGACCTTACTGTGGCCTTTCAATACTCAAAGGGGACCTATAAAAAAGATGGAGAGAGACTTTTTACCAAGGCCTGTAGTGACAGACCATGGGACAACAACTGAAAGAGGGGAGATTTAGACTGGATATAAGGAAGGCTTTTTTTCGTGTCGGGGTGGTGAGACACTGGAACAGGTTGCCCAGAGAAGCTGTGGATGCTCCATCCCTGGACGTGGTCAAAGTCAGGTTGGATGGGGCTTTGAGCAACCTGATCCAGTGAAAGATTTCCATGCCCATGTCAGGGGGGTTGGACTACATGTTCTTTAAGTGTCCTTTCCAAGCCAAAACATTCTGTGATTCCATGAATTTCCTGGACCTCTTTGTGTCTGCTGTATGACAGTCCCAATTAACAGCTGGGGAGTTGAAGTCACCCAAAGGACAAGGGCAACTGATCTGGACATTTCCCTTAATTCCTCCTAGAACAATACATTGGTGCCGTCACCCCGGCTGGCTGATCTATAGTAGACTCCCACAACAACATCTGCTTTGTTAGCTTTTCCCTTAACCCTTACCCAGAGGCTCTCAACCATGTCACCCCCAACCGCAAGCGCTGTCACTCAAACCTCATCATGCTGTCCCAGAGCTTATCACTCGTAAACCTGCCCTGCCTCACACCTCCGCAGAGTCAGCTTCCCAAGCAATGGCCATGGCCTGGGCTTCTGCAGGAGAGGGCAGCCAGTGCCTCTGGGGCGCGGAGGGCTGCTACACTTCAGTGCAATGCTTCAAGCAACAGAGCACAGCACGTGTCACTGCATTGAAGCTTCGTGCTGTGGACCCAGCTGAGACCTTGCTCGTTGGAAAGAAAAGCTGTGCTGACAAGGCAGGCCAGCCCCTTTGCTGACAGCCACCTTGTGCCAAGCTGCAAAGATGGGGTCTGTCTCATGTTCGTGGGAGCTCCCATTTGTCCCCATTGTGCAAACACTATTCTGAGTGGCCAAGATAGTTGTGGGAAATTGTGGAGAAGTTATGAGGATGTCGTCTTCTTGTTTCTCTCTCTACTCCCCCGCAAGCTGTGAGTGGCACAGGAGGGGAGCACCTCATGGCAGAGCAGGGAGCATGGAGGAGAAAGGGGAGCAAGTATGTGATGTGTAGCAGGGCTTTGCCTGCTCCCCTCGTGTACCATGCAAGTGCCTAAGCAGACCTGGATGGGAAAAAATTCGGATATGTGGAACATAAGGTCCCCAGGGTTTTTTTGCCTTCCTCCCCAGTATGGACAATGGCCCCTTGCCATTGTCCAGGTTGGCAAGAACAAACACTAGAGTTTGTTTGTTGACCAATAGGTTCTCTGGATCCACAATTAGAAGCATTCACTGAATAAGAGAGTAAAATACAGAGATGACAGACGTGACTTTAGTCCATACATCTTGCCTACATATCACATTCATGAATCTGTACCAGTACCCATGTATCAATATCTTCCCAGCAAGGTATGCATGATAAAGGAATAGCATCCTATCCTCTTCACATAATCATGTACATGTCATACCCTCACCAGTGATAACTAAGTCTTCTCTTCCTACCTCCACTCCCTATGCTTGTCTTGTCTTCTTTTTTTTTTTTTTTTTACATAAATTCCAGTTTTCTTAAAAAAATAAAAAGAATGAAGTTTCTGCAAAAGCAACTGGAAAACTCTTTAAAAGGGCCTATGTAAAATGGGAGTCTCCCACGGGCACGTTTGTTCTTATAAAGTACTTTAACTCAGAAAGTCAGATGATGTAATGACTAATCCATGTTCTTAGTGTGATGTAGGGAAACATAAGTCATTTCCTCCATTATTTATAAAATTATAGAATGACCTGTGAATACATATGCATATAATGAAGCAAATTCAGAATTCAGTATTCAGCAACTACTACCATCTGGTACATTTTCACTCGCACCTTTCCTGAGCTGCTGCTGAACACATCACCATTCCAAAGAGGGTGCTTTGTTTAAAATGCTGACTTACAGCATTTCCAGTTTTACGCTGGGCAGGGAAAATATAAATACACTCCATTCCCTCATCTTTCTATAGGCTCCTCAGACTTCCATTTGTGACTGTTCTTAATGTTCCTGAAAATGGGGCATAACTGTTAGCTGACAAATAAATGTCTGAACTGAAGGCAGATGATTCTTTATGACAAAAGAGCAGGAACTTATCCAGTGTAGTCAGATACTTCACTAAAATGGATATTAAAGGCAATCTTTACACTCCAATCTCAGGCAAAAAGATTATGAAAAAGTGGATCAGTTTTGGATGTCAGCGATGGCTGTTCAGTGATTTGAGTTAGATAATAACTGCCTTGCTCCGTTTCTCAGTATAAACACTCACCTTACACTTAAGAATCAGAAAAAGCAGCTGGCAGCAAAAGTGTAAGGTACTAGAAAACAGGAACTGCAATGAATGCCACAATGGCTCTGGCTTCTATAGCAATGGAATTTGACATATGCAGATGCAGAGGGAGTAAGTGGGGCTGCAGACTAAGCACTGGCTCATACATATAGGTTTCAAAAGTGAATCTCCATACCAAGAGTTTCTGGATGGATTATACAGACCAGTCAGGCCACTACAGTTTGGGGGACTTCATTGAAGAACCACAGCAAAGGGATATGCAACACTGGTAGTGCTGGCGTCCACAGCTTACTGGCTAGCTGAAAGAGCCATCATCCCTTAAGGCAATGGTCCACTATTGTCTTGTTGCCCTAAGGGTTTTCCTGCATTGACCACAGCACAGGCAATTAAAAATATGAATTAAGGCTACCAAAGAAAGCAGAATAGCTCAGAGTGTGTTATTGGCCATAGGTATTTTTTACCCATGTGCCAGCCTAGTTGGTGACTAGTGCTGTGTCCTTTCCATTCCAGTGTTGCAGAGAAAAAGTCGCTGCCAAGACAATGACAGAGCACTTACCATTATTATTTCTGATTATTTGGCATTCTATAGTAAAAAGACAAAGAATGATAACTACAGATACCTAAATCTGTATTTCACCTCTATACATTTGCTGATCAGAAACCATGGCATTCCAGGCTACCAATCCACAGAGATGAGTTAGCTTTCTATTCCCATTTACATTTTTCAGGAAAAAAAATACAGGCATGATGCACTGTGGTCTTGCACTGAGGGAGCCACAGTGGCAGCAATTATTCCAGTCTGGAGCCCATGGCAGATGAGCATGGATTCGCTTCCAGGCCCATGGTAGAAAGTGGACTATCTCAGCCAAATACATTTCAGTGCCTGGTGACTGAACAGAAAATCAGTAACTGAAGATGGTTAGGAGTTTAGAGGGGTTGGCATTGGATGTGTTATAAGTCGCTTTTTCTGAATACTGGGAAGAAAATCTTACTGGGTAAGAATGAGAACAACAACTATAACATTCAGATAACCAACAACAAATTGCTGAATTAGTATGTTTTTCTTCTTGTCCTTCCTCGCCTTAAAGGAGGAAGAGTTATGAAGCAAGTGTACATAAGGGCAATCACTGTCACCACTACTTTTCTTTCCATTTAGTATAATGGGGAATTTATAACACTTTCTGTCTGGGGCAGTACTGTAATGCTAGCAAGTTAAGCAGTATCACAGTTATAAACACTGTACAGTTGATATATATTTAGCTATGCATTCATGCTTTTGCTAAGCTTGTAATCCCAGCTTTAAGCAAGCTTGTTAGGAGCAACCAGTTAAACCTTTGCCAGGATAAATCACTAGTTGCCTGTTACATGTTTTCACTACTTTTGCACAGACACTTTCACTACATACATTACTCAGAAAATGGTAGCAAAGTTGATTAATGCAACAGGAGCCCCAGACCAGAAAAAGTGCTCCAAAACTACAACTGCATTGGTCATAAACCCGTGAATCCCCAAGGTCCCTCTATTCCAAATTTATTGCCAGTCTTGTACCCAACAACAGTATTAGCTCCAGTCTGACCCTGAAAATCAACCTAACCACTTAGATGTTGATCATATCATTTTTTCAAGGCCATTCATATATTTGCTGTAATGGTCTTGTTTAAAATATGAATTACAGTAACAGATTTTTTTAAAAATAAAACTTCTTTTCACTAATTTGACAGCTGAGGTATATAGCTCTGTTCCTGGGGTTTGTGAAAGTCCTTGTGTAAGCCAGATCAATAGGGAACTACCATTGTGTGGTCAATGTCCTTTGCTTTGATCTGTGTCCCACTGATTCACTTTCTGTATGCCCTTCACAGGCAACCAATGTGTTCACAGCGTTAAAGGACTAGACAGCTTTCTGGAAGTCATTTAGTGCATCTCCCTAAGCAAGAAGAAATGATGCATTTTGTGTCCCAGCTTAGCTGGACTGTGCGGTGCAGAAACACCGCAGGCCATGTAAATACAGACACTGAACAGTTGTCTCTATAACCTGACAGGCCTCTGGGGTATAGGAGGTAAGCAGAGAACTGGGACCATTATTCTATATTTAGCCTTGCTAAATTCTGTAATGAATGTATAATACAACAGTATAATAGTTAGATACAACAGGTAGATGAGAAAACAAGAGTTGATTTCAGTTGGACTGCCAAACATGTAAGAACAATACAGGAAGATAAAAGCAATCTCTAACCAGTGAGGAGTGGCTTCTGTTTTCCACCTGTCCACTCAGTGAAAAATGCTATGACTGCAAAGTTACATCTGGCTAAATGGTCAGAGGCGACTGTAAAAATAGCAGGAAAAGAAGCTAAGATACACAAAAACTTTCATTAATCAAACAAGGCATATTTCCATTATGCATAATTTAGGTCTATACTACCTAGAAATGCATATGAACATGTACACACACATCCACCCACAGATCTATGTCATTTGTGCTGGAACTTTATATTCTGATGCTGCTCAAAGGAGAAAACGAAACATCTTCCCCCAGCCAGAATTGCCTCCTAGCTATTCTGCAGACTGCCTAAGTTCTGTTCAGCAAAAACTTCCTACAATTAGTCATATCAGAAATGACATGTTTTGAAATCCCTCCCTAACCTGTGATTTGGTGAGACATGGATATGTTCAAGGGAACCTAAAACAAGGCAAAAAGATACTGACTGAATTACAGATCTGCAGCCAGCTGGCTGAATTCAAACAAAAGTTCAGACCACCTTAAGTCATCATTTCCCCCTATCACATTCCTTTATTCTCCATTAAGGGAAAGCAAAATACTTGTAGTAGCCTTTATGTAATCCACCTTCATGCACAAAAAGCAAGCATCTACTTTGAATTGCAATTATCCAGATTTTAAGTTGAAAGAACAATGGGAAAGAGAGAAAAAACACTAAACAACTTCTAAATGAACTTTCACCAAACTGTATTAAGATAGCTTCCCATTCCTGCATAATCACGGTCATTTAATTGTCACCATATCATATTAAAGAACATAAAGTTATAAAGTAATGGTGCACCTAAATACTTTATATAAAAAAATCCATAATTTCTTAGCACTTCAGTTGAGGTATCCCCATATCATGACTTCTTGTAGTGCTGCCCTTCAAACACAGCTATAGCTCAAGATAATTTTGACACTGAAAATTACATACAGTCCAACAACCTACTTACGCAGCAGTGCTTTCTGCTGAGAGTACATTGTGCTTACCATCTTGGACCTAGAATCACTGTCAGTGAGTTTACAGGTAAATTTCAAGTGCTGTTTTATCTATAAAGTTCAGAATGCTTATCAGCACCTCAGAACAAAGCTGTTTCTTTCTCTATTCCATTTTGCATACCTTTCCAATAAGGTATGTATTCTGGAGCTTTATAATTATATAAAAGAACAGTTACAAAAACTTCATTTGTTTTTGTTTGTTTTCATGAAACTCTGTTGATTAATTTCTTTGCAAAGATACTTCAGATCCAGTGTCCTCACAAAAGCCAACTTCTGAGTATGTTTCAAATCCCACCCTTCATTCTTCTATCAAGGATTAAATGGGATAGCTCCACAAAGTAAAGCACTGATGTACCTGGCAGCTGATAAAGGTGTTGCTTGATAGATTTTAAAAAAACTATGGTAGTAATAAACAAAATCATTATAAACCCTGACTTATGATTTCAATGTTGTCTTCAATTACAAGAAGCACCTAGTACCATTTGGTAAAACTACAAGCAATAAAAAACCTCTCTTAAAATGTTCTTTGAAAAAAATAGGAAAGTTGCATGCTCGTTAAGGATGCACATATAAAGTATGATAACTGCAAGCTATTCATATGACATAAAGTACATAATCAGAAACACATTTTGTATGGAAATAAAATATCTACATTTAAGGCTCGTTGGCTGTAGAAAAAATTTCTTCTATAAGAAAAAATATTTATACCTACAATCTTTCCCCATTCCTCCTCCCACAAATAAAAAGAACACCTGAAATAATTTGTCCAACACTAAAAAAAAAGCAATGGGTCACATACCAGGTTTCAGTCGAATGCATTTTTAAATGGCTGAGTTATAAACCCCTTGAAATCTAGTTTTATAATGAAATGCTGATAGACCCTTAACTTTAATGGCTCTTCCAAGTGCTTCTAGAGCAGGCATTACTTACAATGTCGTAAAGTGACATTTAAAACACTACAGAATTTTCTCAAGGCAGATAAGCAGGTGTTTGAGAGGGCAGCACTATTTAAACCTCACTGATTTATGGGACATGCTGCATGAAAGGCCAATAAGCTTTATGGAAGCTCACAGCAGAAACTCCAGACTTCAGGAGACACAGTACCACCATTGTCTGAAGATCACCAACACATATTAATTTCCACGTTGTAATATTTAAGCTCCTGCATTTTGTATATGTTACCAGGAATGAAATATATACCTCACCTCACAGGGTAGGACTCTCTTTTACCGGTATACTTTTCATAGCATATTGCATGTAATAAAATCCATTGCTCAGCTACTTCATCATACACTGTAGTGAGTTACCTGGTACATAGGTCTCTTACTGTTATTCTAGCAAAACTGTTTCTGACCTCTTCCAAGAGTTAGGAGCTGAGCCACTTCCCTCAGACTTCTTTGAGCAGAATTAAAAGCAGGTGATATGTTAAAATTTACCTGTCATATTACCCAGTGGTCAAAATCGTCCTCCTGAAAGTAATTTCGCTATTGGAAAAGCCATCAAACCACTTTATGTAATTGATTAACATCTTCTGCTTGTTAACACACACACACACACAAAAATCAATAATCTTATGGCTATAGGACCCAGACCTAATGATTTAGTGATACTGTAATTTACTCCAGGCAAAAACAAAAAAAAGCAAACAAAATAGCGACTATTACATCTCAATAGCAAACTCCATTAAAGAAAACTGGTAGAAAAAAAAGAACATTATTGCTTAGGCTGTAGTTAGTACTAAAATACCTGATATCTGTGGATAATTATTTCCACTTTCTCTTAAAGAACCAAAGCAGTTCTTGGTGCACACTCTCCCTATACTTCTGGTACTACAAGAGAGAATACTATCAGCTCTATACTGGCTCCTGTGGTAAATAAATATTAACTCAAAAGTTCAGAGAGAAAAAGCAGCTAGTTTACAATCCCGGTCTAATTACTTAAAATAAATATCAGTGCTTTTTTTTCCCCCTTTTTTTTAAGTCAACTTACCTGTACATCGATATAATATTAAGAAATCTAGACAAGATCATGTGAGAACTGCAAAGTATATGCACCAAAGAAGGCCAGCTGCCTAGTACACAGGACTTACACTGAAAATCACAACACATTCTTTACTCCTTTTTGTCCCGTTACTGATTGACTTTATACACT
The DNA here is from genome assembly GCA_031468815.1 of Morus bassanus. Classification (NCBI taxonomy): domain Eukaryota; kingdom Metazoa; phylum Chordata; class Aves; order Suliformes; family Sulidae; genus Morus; species Morus bassanus. The sequence goes on along the minus strand of CM062600.1, from coordinate 21,892,905 downwards.
ACTAGACAACAGGTAGTTTACATAGCAGTAGCTCAAGTAAAATGTAGACAGTATTACAGATGCAACAACTAAATTCACTTTAATACTGTAATAAAACCATGCTTTACAGTTAGACTCTGGAAGTTAAAATTCAGATTTCTGTCATGTATCTAATATTTATCACTGAGCAATATTTGTGCAAGCAGAAAGGTAAGAATCACAGAAAGGAAAAGAACTTACTCAACTAATGAATTGCTATACAAAGAACATAGAGTTAGTCTATCACAAAACTCTGATTATGGCCTTTGTTTTGCTTGATGTGGCCATCACAGAGTTATGCTTTGGCATAAGCAAAGTGCAGCTCTAGCAGACATACAATAAATCTAAGCTTTCCTGATCACTATTTTTTATTCATCAGTACACACAGTAAAACCAAAAAACAGTCTTCAGAATACTTATCTTACGCTATTGGGCTGAAACTTCTTCCCATAGACTTGATCTCACTCCTTGTCTGACACATCAACTTGGTGGCCACAAAGAAACATTCACATTTTGGGTTAAATTCCCCTGTTCTCCAGGTACCATCTACTGCAGCTGGAGATTATACACAGAAATGTTTATACCTTCTATGCAAGGCTGAGACCTAAGATTACAACAGACATGAGACAAAACTGACCAGAGTTAAGACTAAGAAGTGAGATAGTGCTTCAGCACTGTTTTTCTCCATGATCCATTGTAGGGGTCATTCACGTGAATATAGTGTTTTTTTCTTTTTCTTTTACAAATTAAAAGAATTACAAGCCCATACTTGGGATGTAAAGGAAGCTATATTAAAATATGCCAAGTTTGATACACCTTACTGTAAAGAATAATTTCAGATGAAATTATTTTAACACTATAAACAAGTCCATGTTTTTTATTTTGCCTAGGCCCATGTAGCTGGAAAGGTTGCAAGCCTACTCGGACATTTTATCACAAGTAATCTCATCTTTGTCTGTAACATAATGGCAAGGAAGCAACCTTTGAGCAGTTTTAGGTTTCACTCTGGACTTTTTTTCTGATTTATTTTCTTCCCAACTTCTCACTACATTTTGCCTTTTAGGTCTTTGCTCTCATTACCATCTGTCCTGAAAAAAATACTTTGCCTTTAAATAATAGTGAAGGATAAGGAGGGCAGGAACAAGAACAGAAGTCCTCTTCCACTGACCTAGGGAAAGGGTCACAATAATATTAAAATTACAGATCTTTTAAAAGGTGATCAAACAAACCATCCAGAGCATAGATGTTTGATACCATCATGATATATTGTACTGCTACTCTGCTCTTCTCTTCCATCCTATTCTTCATGTCAGCAGGAACAAGAATTCACAAGATTGTAGCCCTCTGAACATATCAGTAAGGTATAGCCTTGTCCTTTTCAGTCTCCTGCTGGTTCAAATAACTGGAACCAATGGAAAGGATTGTTCAAAGATCTTACAAATGACTGTAACAAATCCAGAATCCTTGAGGTGGTTATGGGTACACTGCACCAACAAGCTTAACACAGTTGCAGTCTCCTTCAGGTTTTTCACATTCTCAACAGAATTTAAGACAAAATCTTTGTTTTCCCTCTGATTGAACATGTGAAGACTGAGGAAGGAGAAGACTAGAGTGTGGTTACCCATGCTTAGGGAGTATGAGCTCATTCTTACCTTTGTTATATGCTCCTCCTAACCCCTCCTGCCAACTTGATACTTTAGGGTTTAGACAAATCATAAACAGAAAGTAGTCTTCAAACTCAAAAATATTTTTATCTACTTTGTTCTGTGTGGTTTTAGTACAAATAAGCATTGTTCCATCAACAAAGCATAGGTCTTCGTGGCAACCCTCAGTATCTTTTCTAATCCTTAAATCTTCCTTCAATTCTCTCTGACATACACTAAACATGCATAATCGGTCTACATAGTTATTTATATTTTCTCTGCAGACAAGCAAAGTCCTTAGCTCCCTTTTCAGCCCACTCCATTCACTTTACCAGTGTCTCAGCTGCAGTATTTTGTTTATTTCAATTATGTTTAGCAAATATTATAAGAGTAGAAGAGTTGCATAATACCTCAAAGAGGTTGTTTTAAGAATTCACTGGAAAGATTTTCATCCCAGTTTTATTCAGCAAATGTCTGAGTGTTCTGCCAATTTTCACTGCAGATCAGCACAAGGCGCTTTAGCACAGGTGTTTCCGGGACAGGGATTTGTTAGGAAAAGTTACTGTTTAACACTTTATGGCCCTTTTAAAGCCAAAAATATCTCTAACATTTTTCAAGATCCTGTTGAAAATACCTGTGCGTGTCTTCTAGATGTACTTTGCCACAGATCTGATGACCTGAAAATCAATGCAAATAATATTATGTAATGTTTCTATCTCTAAAAAGTAGTTTATCTTGTGGTTCTCATTTATTGCATTCATATACATTTGACAGTCAGTTAGCATAATCTTTAATCACACCTTTCATAATCAAATTATTATTTCATAATCACATGAATTATGATAGCAGTAGAGCTGTGCTACTGTGATGGGGAATTATTTCTTTAAAAGTATAAGTCTACTGGTCTTATTTTAGTTCATTTTAACACACCATTTCCACTGACTTTTTGCCAGTTCTAAGAGTTACCACAGCACTGCTTAATAACAATGTGTGGTTTCTGACATTTATTTATAGTATACTAAAACCAAAATCAGGCTGGGTGGTAAGAGTTTTAGACCACCTGAGATGTCTTTAAATCTTCAGCACATGTTTAACTGCAGCAAGACCAGCAATAATCCCATATATGCAGTCATCACACTATTGGCTAGTCCACCCTTTAAAGTTGTAGATTTATTTCAGGGAACTATTTTTCCTAAATGTCCTTTTAAAAAATAAAAACAGTTTGATGTAAATCTTTTTACCAGTTAAGTGATGGAGAAATATTTGGAAAGACAACTGTGATTTTTTAAATTTTATTTTAAAGCAAGGCCATGTGTGCACAGTAAATGGATGAATTTTCTGGAATTAATTTAATTTTTTTTTCTTTCACCCTCTTCTTTGCCTTGCATGAAACAAGAACTGTATGTTTAGTGTGAGACAGCATCAGTTGTTCGTTTAGTTTTATGAGTGTGTAGTTGTGAGCTTAAGATGTGTATCATGTAGTAACCATTTCAGAAAAACTATACTTTCTTTCAGAATTTTCTTTTAAGAAGTATGTCCTAAGTCTCTGAATGGTATTTCATATTGGTAATAAGGTGACAGAGTAAGCAACACCATTTTTACTAACAATGAGACAAATCAGTCCCCTCTTCCTCCATCTTTATTGTCATTTGAAGTGAAGGACACCTGTTGTCCCCTGTCCAGCAAAGCACTTAAACATTTGTAGTCTCCTTGACTTCAATAGTATTATTCATGGGCCCATAGTGAAATATGTGCTTAAGAGCTTTGGTGTATCAGAGTGTTGCTGAGCAAGGGCAGCAAAGCAAAACCTAGTACAGAGCCTCTAGTGCTGGAAATGCTACAATAGTAATAGTATAGTTTTTCAGGAACAATGCCTTTTGACTTTTTAACATTAAATTTGAATGCAAAGGGAATTGTGAAATACATCACTTTGCTATTTTAAAAAGGCTAATTAAAGTAAAAGGAAATTTATAATAACTGATATCAAAAAACAGAGAAACCTACATTGGTTTGACATGCAAAGCTATCTGAGCCAAATTCACCCTTGGTGTGAATTGGGATAGGTTCAGAATACTGGAAATTTCCTGACAGGTGCTGAGTCTCCAATTTTCACTAGTTTCACACCAGTGTTAAATATTTTTAATTTAACTTATACTGACCTTCAATTATAAGTGCTTTTCTCCTCCACCAATAAACAAAGCTACTATGGAAAATGAGTAAAGTCTTCATGAGCCAAACATACTGCCAATTAGTAGTTGACAGTTAGTGTAAACAAACTTTCTTACCTATAGCCTTTAAACTAATGGAGTAAATAGTTTAAGCATTTGGAATTACTTTGTCTGCAGTAGGCTGTCAAACAAGCTCTCATCCCACAGATTCAGTCTAGCTGAGATTTTCAAGGTACAAGAATTCTTTTTTTGTGCAGTATCCCAGCTCTAAAAAAAAACAAGTAAGAGTGCTTGCTTGTCTTTGTTACGGGAAAAGAAAAGAAGGAAAAGCGTATTCGTTAAGAAGAACAGTAGTTCAGTAAATCAGTGGAATTTATTTTTGTTTTTTTAATTTGGCTTAATTTTAGAAATGTAATCACAGGAGACAATAATGAAGGCCAAATCAGAATAACCTCATATGTAAAGAACTGTTTAAACTCATGTTTTTCATGCAGGGTAGATATAGTCACTACTATTATCACAGAAATAGAGATGACATAAATGAATTCTGTAAGAATTGTTCCTGAAAAAACCCAAAACACTCTTCCTACAAGAATCTCATTTTTAATCAAATACACTTTACTCTTCAAGCAAGAAGCCAATTTGCTATTGCAAATGTTTTTGCTAAGTGATGGAATGTGCAGTCATGCACCAGGAATTGAATCCTGAAATTCAGTTTGTCCATGCTAGGCCAGAAAAAGCTTTTGGGTTCAAGCACGCACTATATTACAAGGGGAGGTACTTAAATACATGAAGGGGAGGCCATGCATTTTATTTCAGAAGACCGAAATACATCTTGCAATGTGGGGCTTTGATGTTATTCATATGCTAACAATATACTATTTCCTCCAAGTGCTCAATACATTAGAATAAAAAGACATAATTTGCTGACATTGTGCTGAACACTTCCTGTCCAGAATACTGATCAATTGTCATTGAGCTTCCAAGGCTAATCTACCCAAAATAGCCCTCAACATAACCTTTAAATTATTCTTTTAACACTTTAAAATTCCAGTTAAAATAATTTACCATTTTACAGAATAAAACGTTGAAACAAAGACCATAACTGTATTTTCACTCTGCTTCTAAAATGCAGTTCTAGTGCCCCAGGGACTCCTTTCATCTAGTGTAACTGCTGGCATATGATGTGATTGTTAACATAGCTGGCCACCAGATGAAGTGAATTATCTAAACTGCCAAGGTTCCTACTTTCATTCCAATTTAAACATCAATTTAACACAGAAACTGAAGGGTATTATGAAAGCTTTAATATGAACCATTTCAGACATGAAAAAGAAATAGAAGGATTTCTCAAACCACCAAAACAAACAGATATGTAATTCATTGAACCTGAAGATGAGTTGGAAAATGACCAGTGCTCAAAGGCATGTCTATCTAACTCCCCATGCTGGCAAATTAATGCAGTATACCGTGGGCACCTTGCAAAAACAAAATCACCTGTATCACAAGGGCATTATCCAGAAGCAATTGTTATACTAAACAGTTAAAAGGGCAGCCCATAGCCAACAAATATTTGGCTACTTTTTCTAAGGGAAACCAGTTTGAAGCACGTTCTAGCCTTTAAGATTACCATATTCAGGAAGGATTTTCTCCAGTTAAAACAATTTTATTACAGATTTCTTTCTGTGAGTCACTTAATCACCTTTTTCTCCGTTCCTTCCTCCTCCATATAATAAGTCTTTCACTCTGTCCAATGTCATACCCACAAGGCTGTGACCTCTTTAATACAGCAGCTCCCTTTGCACAGCACAATACAGTTGCCTCTTGTCTAAGGTACTGAGACATCATAAGACAGAGAAACTACAAGCAGTATTAATCAGCTTTCCATGCACTAAGATGTTCTAGTCTCAAAGCATGTGAGAAAACGCTCTGAACAAATGTTCTGAGACAAATAAAAGTTTCTATAAAGAGAAGGGCCCACCTCTTCAAGGATTCATGTGACTACCTAGTGATGTAAAAAGGAATGACTAGTGTTAGGATGTGGTTGTTTGTAGACAGTTTGCAGAAAAGATGAAAAATAAATTAAATCAAAAAAGGTAAGCCATAAGTCTAGTATCTGTTCCTCCAGAAATATAGAGTACTACAAGACATCTTAAAATGAGAAGAAGCTATTTCAAGTGAGGTTAATCACAGTGCATACAACATGCATGTGTGTAGATTTTTGTAAAATCTAAGTTTATTACCTACTAGCACAAATCATCTTAGTCTCTTAGTGGAAAGAAGTGTTCTTTCTTAATTATACTTGAACAGACAAAAGTCTATCAGTGAACAAGACTAAGAAAATACCAAAGGGAAGGACAGCCTTTGAAGAGAATGCAAATATGGTTGCTATGTCCTGGCATTAATGAGATTGACCTACATATACTTTACCCATTTTGCTCAATACATTACAAATAGAATAAAAAACAGGATTGCAAACAGCTCCCAAAATTATTCAAGAATTTGAGGATACAAGTTAGCTTCTAAAATTAAGGGGAAAAGAAGCAAGTGACAAACTTCATGAGAACATGAAATGGGGCAAAGCTATAAAATTGGTCAGATCACTAATTAAGCCAAAGTAGCCCTTTTGGACTTCAACTGGGGAGGGGAAAAAAGCCCCATCTGACTTCATTTACATGAACAGTGACTGTACATGTGTCCTGGTTTAGCCGCAGCCAGCAACTAAGCACCACACAGCCGTTCACTCACCTCCCCCACCCCAGTGGGAAGGGGGAGAATTGGAAGAGCAAAAGCAAGAAAACTCATGGGTTAAGATAAAAACAGTTTAATAATTAAAATAAAATAATAATAGTAGCAATGGTAATGATAACAATAATGATTATGATAATAAAAATAATAATGGTAATATAATAATTTAAAAAAATGAGAGAGAGAGAGAAATGAATCCCAGGGAAAAGAGGGAAAAGGAAAAAAAACCACAAGTGCTGCAACTGCTTACCATCCGCAGACCAATACCACCAGTCCCTGAGCCACAATCGCTGCTTCCCCTGGCCTACTCCCCCCAGTTAATATACTGGGCATGACATCATGCTATGGAATATCCCTTTGGCCAATTTGGATCAGCTCTCTTGGATGTGCCCCCTCCCCTACTGTCTCCTTATGCACCTCACAGAGAATGGGAAGCTGGAAAAGTCCTTGACTAGTGTAAGGACTACCTGGCAACAACTAAAACGTAAGTGTGTAATCAACATTATTTTCATACTAAGTCCAAAACATATCGCTATACCAGCTACAGTGAAGAAAATTAACTACCCCAGCTAAAACCATGACAACATGGAACAGAGTGCCAAAGCAAAGAGGTGGTGACAGTCACTTTGAAAGGGATTTGACAATTTTGACAAGATGAAATTAGTCAACATACCAATAAATTGTCTGTTTGTTTTACATTGCCAATTCCATATTGCTCTCAGCCAACTAGCTACCAAAACCTCAACTCTACAACATAAGCAAGAAAAAATAGGAACTCCTGTCAGAAGGACGGACACACTACTCATTATTCAGACAACGTGACTGTATCATCTGTAGAGACCATTTTCCAGATACTTCAGTGTAGGTTCAGACATTTACATCCAAAACATTGGATTCACATGCTTTAGCTGCCAGATCGTTTTCATGCAAAAAACCACATGTTTTTCAAAGAGCCTAAGATGAAACAAAGCAACTTAAAAAACTAGCAGCATTTACACATAATAACCAAAATTTTAGGACTGGATCTTAAGGCCATCCTCTCACTCACTGAACAGTGTAGTACTTAAATATAAACAGAAGGGTAGGCAGTGAACTCTAAGTTGGTATTTGTAAAGGCAAAAGCGTTGTCAAGTGACCTTCCACACTTGGCATTCATGCACAAGAGTTAGCTGGCCTATAAATCAACAATTTCACCATCCAGTTTAAGTGACCTCTCCCACTTAACAGGTACTGAGGGAGCTGGTGGAAGTGCTCACCAAACCACTTTCCATCCTTCATCAGCAGTCCTGCCTAAGTGGGGACATCCCAGATGACTGGAGGTTAGCAAATGTGACACCCATCTACAGGAAGGGCCAGAAGGAGGATCCGGGGAACTACAGGCCTGCCAGTCTGACCTTGGTGCCAGGAAAGGTTACAGAGCAGATCATCCTGAGTGCCATCACGCAGCATGTACAGGACAAGCAGGTGATCAGGCCTAGCTGGCATGGGTTAATGAAAGGCAGGTCCTGCTTGACTAACCTGATCTCCTTCTATGACAAGGTGACCCGCTCAGTGGATGAGGGAAAGGCTGTGGATGTTGTCTACCTGGACTTTAGTAAAGCCTTTGACACAGTTTCCCACAGCATCCTCCTGGAGAAACTGGCTGCTCGCAGCTTGGACAGGCCTGCTCTTCGTTGGGTAAAACACTGGCCGGATGGCCAAGCCCAAATTGTTGTGCTGAATGGAGTTAAATCCAGTTGGTGGCCGGACACGAGTGGTGTTGCCCAGGGCTCAGTATTGGGGCCAGTTCTCTTTAATAATCCGTGATCTGGACAAGGGGATGGAGTACACCCTCAGTAAGTTTGCAGGTGACACCAGGTTGGGTGGGAGTGTTGATCTGCTTGAGGGTAGAAAGGCTCTGCAGAGGGATCTAGACAGGCTGGGGCAATTGGCTGAGGCCAATTGTATGAGATTCAACAAGGCTAAGTGCCGAGTCTCGCACGTGGGTCGCACCAACCCCAGGCAATGCTACAGGCTTGGGGAAGAGTGGCTGGAAAGCCGCCCAACGGAGACAGACCTGGGGGTGCTGGTTGACAGCGGGCTGAGTATGAGCTGCCAGCGAGCCCAGGTGGCCAAGAAGGCCAATAGCATCCTGGCTTGTATCAGAAACAGTGTGGCCAGCAGGACTAGGGAAGCGATTGTTCCTCTGTAGTCCATACCGGCGAGGCCACACCTGGAATACTGTGTTCAGTTTTAGGCCCCTCACAACAAGAAAGACTTTGAGGTGCTGGAGCGTGTCCATAGAAGGGCAGCAAGGCTGGTGAAGGGTCTAGAGCACAAGTCTTATGAGGATTGGCTGAGGGATCTGGGGTTGTTTAGCCTGGAGAAGAGGAGGCTCAGGAGAGACCTTATCGCTTTCTACAACTACCGGAAAGGGGGTTGTAGTGAGGTGGGTGTCAGTCTCTTTTCCCAAGTAACAAGTGATAGGAGAAGAGGAAATGGCCTCAAGTTGTGCCAGGGGAGGTTTAGCTTGGATATTAGGAAAAATTTCTTCAGTGGAGGGTTCTCAAGCACTGGAACAGCCTGCCCAGGGAAGTGGATGAGTCACCATCCCTGGAGGTCTTTAAAAGATGTGTAGTTGTGGCACTTAGGGACATGGTTTAGTGGTGGAGTTGGCAGTGCTAGGTTAACGCCTGGACTTGATGATCTTAAACAATTCTATGATTCTATAAAAATGTCCATTTGAAAAAAGAGACATCTTGCAAAACTATCACTTTGTAATGCCCTGTAAAACAATCTGAGAACTGCGCTGTGAGGATCTTCCAACTTCTCAGTGAAAAAAAGAGAAGGCATAAGAGCAATACATACCAGGTCGAGGAGGGGTGGGGGGGCAGTGGCAGCGAAGAAGGACCGTGTAAACAGCAGCAAGCTGTCAAATAACTGTACTTGTAGGCACAACTAGTGGTCTCAAGCAAATTTAAAGGGCAAGCTGCCAGCAGTATGTCCTGGAGAGATGTCAGAGGGGTGGGGCTGGAGATGAGACAAGATGCGATGGAAGCTACATCCTTGGAGAGATTAGGGCTGACCAGTTATTTACTAAGAAAAGTATGTCAACACTATAACAAGGCTTAGCTTTTGCAGAATATGTCTAACAGTCATTTTCAACTTCCACAGTTACAGCCTGGTAGTTTTATAGTATGTTTTTGTTGAAAAATAACTATAAAAATTTGTAGATATATACTTTAAGCCAAACAATGGTGCATAAGCTGGTTTTGTTCTTATACAATAACCACAAACACCAAGAAAGAGATAGCCTGAGATAGGAAGGACAGTGGGGTTATAGGGAATGGAAGGTCACAAACCTTGCCCTTCTCAGAAGAAGAGTAGGGATGAAGTTGGGGCAAGGCCCAGAATTAAAAGCCTTGTACTAGACTACCGATTCCATCAGGATATATCTTTGTTTCTCCCTCCCCCTCCTCTCCTTTGGGAAATATTCCAAACACTTCCTTTTTTTTTTTTTTTTAACTCTTAACCGATGCATTCACAAGACACCTAGCCCCAGGAATAGAGCATACAACATGCCATGATATCCTGTACTGTGTATCTATTTCTACTACTTATTGTGAAAGGTATAAACAAATTAGATATGCTACTCTGATACTGATGCCGTCCCACATGCAAATATTGTAAAGTTCTGGCCTTCTTATCAATGTGTTTATTCTTCCCGTCACTCTTTTAATGAACTAGTATTTTACCATTACTTTACACACCCATAGAATTGCTCAGAGACAGAATACAACTGCAGTGTCCTACATACAGTCCTCATTCTTTGTGCACTTCCATCCTGCTGTTTCTGAATCTCAAGCTTTTTTGTGTGTGTGTGTATGCATTTATATGTATTTGTGGCTTTCTCATTAATTTTTTAGTTCTTTTTAAGGGAAATAACATTAAAAGTGAAGGCACACAAAACAAGCACGTGTTCCGGACATGGAAATACAACACAGGCAATGCTTGTCAAGTGTGGAAAGGTAGGTACAACCAAAATATATATGAATACAAAAAGGATGCTTCCTGTCTTGCACTCCTTTTCAACTTCCTGATCTTGGACATTCTGATCAAGACTCAAGACCATTTACAGTGGTTCCAAAATGCTGACTTTGTTAACGCACAGACCTCAGCAGGACAAGGAGTGTTGAGAATGACTGATTGAAATTCAGAACATCTTACAAAATGATTTGTTTGACATAGCCAGTAGGGAACTCTTGTTTGTTGAACTTATTATTTATTCATGTATTCATGAAAAAAAATACAATAAAAGCATAATCCCTCCATAGTGCCTGAATGATAACATTGAAATGAACCCAGAGCTTTGCAGTGCTAAGCAAGGTCTTTACTTTGCAACAGAACAGTTTTATATTGCAATATCGTTAGCTGAGCCTAGAGTTTACATTATACTTATAAATCAGCAAGGGAAATTTAACCCGCATTGTAATTGAAGGTTATGCTGAAAATCAGATATTAAAAATACACATGCATAGTAACAACTGCTTTCTATTACTTTTTTTCTTCTTCCTAAATGATTTAGCAATTACTGTGTTGAAATGTAACTAAGCCTTGAATCTGTTTGTATTTTGACAATTAAAATATGGCTCAAAAGAAATAAAGAAATAACAAATAGGGTTTGCTGATTTGAAAGAAGTTCTTACAGTAAACCAGTATCATAGGAAAAAACCTGTGATTTGAAAAACATTGCTGACAAGATTTAAATCAAACTTGCCTGGGTTCAAAATACTGAGAAAATAAAGGACAACAATATAAGGGAAAAATCTTTATCATAAGCTCCAGCACTGAATAGTGTTTATATTCACAAATGTGAAAGGCATATATATCATTTTGCCCTACAGTACAATACCAAACAATGCTTGATTTTCCATTCCTTACTGAACTTCCCTGCTGCTCCTTTCTCTAAACCAAACTTTTGCATGTTTCTATTCAGCTTGAGCTAGTTTTACGTTATATATTCACATCCTGCATTATCTTGAAAAGAAATATATTTACTCACTGGGGACATCAGGTTTTGCATTATTAATTTCCGTAATTTGTCATCTATTTTCAACCACAGTAGATGCAGAGCCATTTGGCAACTCACTGTTACTGTTTCTGACCTTGCTGTTGCCAAACCATTGTGCTAAACCAAGACGACTTCTGGAAATCATCTTGACTAATTGTTTCTGCTTGCTTCAAAAAGAATCTCCCCTCCTCTCTGCTAAATGCTTATAACTTGTGATAGAAGGATAAGGAGTCATCCCTGACTTTAATAGGTCTGAGTCAACTTTCCATTGAATGCTTTCTATCAGTTTTGATCAGCCAGACCAAAAAGGTGAAATAGCCTTGAGTTAACAAAGTATATCTGACTGCTTAAAAAATTAATTAGTTTTTGGAAGGGATAGGTAAAATAATTAGGCCCAAATGCAGCCTTCCAAAGCTAAGACTAACCAGAAAAGTAGGTACTCATCTCAGTTCTCAATATGAAATTTGCTGAACTCCTGTTAGGTGACACCTACACTCATTGCCTTCCAAAAAAACTGCCTTCCCTTGCATTAATCTGTGTTCAGTTGGGCAAAAGACTTTAGTCATTAAAGGTTGTGTGTTTGCTCTGTCCTCTGTTTGCAAAGAATGCTGATGGGTACCAAATCACATAAGAAGTTTTTAGGTACAGAAGACTTCATCTCCCTGTTCCTGTGATCTAAGCATAGGAGATTTGCATGATGTCATCCCAGCAAAGGGAAAGGCATGAAGTTTCATCTCTGAATTGATGCACTTGGACAAAGCAGGACAGCTAAGCCTGTAATCAAGAATGGTTTCAGCCTTTCTGAATAAACAGCACCTTGATACTTAAACAGAGAAGATCACTTAAGACTGGACTCAAAATAACATGTCCAAGACATTCTAACACCATGCATGGTCTCACTATGTGTTGTAAAGTGTGTTGGGGTTTTTTACCTGAAAAGTTTTAAATATTTCATTTTATTTACAGTCAATGTCTCAACCTGCTGTTACTCCTGGTAAGCACTTTGTTGTGTTCATACACAGAAAGATTAATATTCAAGCCTAGAATACAATAGTGTTATTTTTTAGGTAATGGCGAAAGGATAGCCTTTTAAAGAAACTTTTTTCAATTGGGAAACAGTACTAATTTATTATCAGCTTGTCATCACTTCAGCAACTACTCCTGAAATAGCTTACAACTTTTTGCATTCTTTTCTTCTGCATGTTATTAATGGTATGAGCTATAAATCAACAGGAAACCTAAAAGCATTACAAGAACTATACACCAGTTAACAAGACATTCTGCTAACAAGCCATTTAACAAAAAAGCTTCAAATGCATTGGGGACATCTAAAAATGTCATTTCATACGCAATATCAACATTAGTTCAAATGGTGACTCTGATTTGAGTCAAATTTGAAATTTTCAGAAAAGTAAATCTGGTTAACAAGCTCATAAATTTTAGATCTTAAATTAAAAGGAGACTATTTCAGTCAAATAAAAAATGGAAGGTGCTTGCATTAGAATTAAATGGACAAAAAACAGGAAACAACTCAATTTTCAGAAACATATGTATAACCTCTTAGAAGCATCTGTTAACAGAAAACAAGCTCTTTGCATGGTGGAATAGGAGAATCTTTCTTCAGTTTGGCAGTAAAAAAAAAAAGGGCATGGCCTGTCCTTCCACATCTCTTCAGAGCTAGTGGTCTACAAAAAGGGGTTCTAAAAGTGTCTCTGTTTTCTTTCTATACTCAGCTCCTCGAGGAGCTCCCTCAATGTTTTGCTAGTCCTACAGTAGTTTCAATTAGAAAAATACAATTTAAGTTCTCACCCTTAAGTCTCATGACAAGGTCTTTTTCTCCTTTTCAAGGGCATGTAATTTTTCAGGCCAGTGTATACCATGCAAAAGTATACTCACACACCAACCTACTGTATCTACAAGGCATAAAATACTGCTAGGCAGAGACAGTAGCTCAGTTTGCAGAAGTATAGTTGTATTCACCCTGAAAAGCAGGATTAACTGGTTCAATACTACTGATTAAATAGTGTTGATGCAGACTATACAGCTTTCAGGACTTCAATTAGCTCACTTTTCTTTGCATAACACCACAGTGAATTGCACATCATAACCTCAGAGTCACAAATATGCAATATATATACATACTTACCAGAGCCTTTCTACCATTTCTTCTCCTTCAACCAAAGCTCTTACAAGCAGGAGCTACCCAGATTTTTTTATTTGAAGGAATCACTTCCCTTCATTCTTAGGCTACTTAAGCAGGATTTTTGAAGTATCACTCTCTTAAAAGCTGGAACCCCCTCTCCTGTCTTAAAAGATGTCCACTATCCATATTAGGTAATCAGATGCAAGCCTGTCATCTTCTAAGCAGACAATAAATAAGACCCAAAAAATTAATCTTACTGCCAACTTCACACTGAAGCTGTTTCTTCTAATCCTTGCCTGTGGTAAGCTCCAGCTCTTCTCTCATACCTCAGGCTCTGTGGTAATTTTGCTTTCACTTAATCTAAGTAAAGCGAAATTGACCTAATCAGCCTGTAACTGTTAATCATATATATTAAATGATATCTTAAATTCTTATCCTGGTTATTGTATACAATTTCCTATATCAAATCCTAACACAGGAAATACTAGGTCTTCTATAACCATTAAGAACAAGTGATAGGTCAACATCCTAGACAGTAACTGTCTCCTCTATAAACCCTCCTAAGTTTAGCATGCAGTCACTCTTTATTACATACACATACACCAGCCCATTACCCACTTACTAAATTTCTAAACTTGTTAGAAAATTATTCCTAAAAATTCTTCCGCTGACCTTAGTGCAGAGATTAACATTAAAGCGTTTGGGAGCCGCAGTCTTTCCTGCATATGCCCGGGTGTTTTGCCAGCTGATTTCAACAGGGTGTGAAAATGCTAGTGATTAGGCAAGTGTAAGCCCCTGTTCTCACGTGAAGTTCATTTTAAGATCAAGGCATCAGTCAGTGTAACCATAGCAATGGCAATTTTATTGTAACACACTAACATCCAAACTGTTACCATGGAACCGAGTTACAAAGACTTGGACAATCAATTCTGATTGTAACAGTTAAATGGTCATGACTTAAATCCTACAAATGGTAGTTTTCATACACGTATTTGAATTAAATATTTCTTTTTATTGAGGACAGAACAAGTTGTGTTTAGCATTGTAATACCAGTGTAGGTCATTCAGGATATAATTTGCCCTGATATTCAGGCAAAATTATTTTCTTTTTTTTTTTTTAACCTTCAGTCAAGTGTCATTCAAAAATGTGAACTCCTGCTGTCTTTGGAAGTCAAAGAAATTCACAGAAATTACTTCCATTCTGATCTTGAGCAATCAAACATTCAGCTGTTCGATATTTCAAAAAGCAAACACATCAGCACCAGTTGGAATTGGCTTTTGCAAAGTAATTTTTTTATCCTGCAGTCAAATAAAAGTACAATTAAATTTCCCTGTGAGTTGATTTTGGAATAAAGCAGAAGACAGAGAAAAAAATAGAACAGGATGATCCAAAGACATTTTAAAATATAGATTATTATTATTTCAGAAAAAACAACAATAAAAGGTAATTTTAAATTTTTTCCTGATTGTTGGAAGAAGCAAGAAGGAGGAGAGCAGAGTAAAATAGCAGACTAAGTAAAATAAGTCCTCT